>CM060912.1:390381997-395181997 GCA_030737875.1 Allium sativum | reverse complement strand
TCTAGACATGTTTTCGTCCCTCTCTATGAATCTGGTCGGCTTGATGAAACATATATGTGAAATTTTGCTAGCTCATCTTTGGATTTAATCGATCTTGATTGAAAATTTTACTTGTCAATATATGAGTGATTGTTTTCCTGTATCACGCATGATTTCTGGACATAAAAATTTGTGGCCCTTCTTGAATTTTGCTTGCTAAAGAATTTTCAGGAAAGAAAATATCCCAAAAATGTTGCCTTTAATTTTACAATGCTTGATTTCTAGAAAATAAATTTCCTTTACAATGACTTGTGCAATTTCTGATTTCTAAAGACAATAAAATGCTTGCCAAAATTGGATTACTTGAATTTTCTAATTTAATTCTTGAAAATGAGTTTCTACCAATTTGGAATTGTGTAAAGATTGCTTGCCAAATATGAACACTTTCAACCTTTTCTCTTACTGTTCTTAGCTGGAAACGTTTGCATGGCATTTAGTATATTCCATTGTATGCCATTCTATTTGCTCCTCATTTATACTGTTGCCGAATGAAACAAACTGTCTTTGACCATGTCTTGCCAAGATTCTTGTGATACTTGCCATATGATCTTGACCAGTTTTTCTTGGCTTGCACTTCATTTTGATTCAATTATATGCTACCGTGACCATTTAAATATAAGACTGTGCATTTGATCCTCTTTATTGTGCTCGGTCATGCATGTTTCCTTGATCGTATTGAAATGTACTTGAAATATAGAAACTGGTTCAACCATGGAATAATGCTGCTCCATTTTTAATCCTTGAACTACTTATCATATACACAAGTATATATGAATTTGAGATTGTGCACATGTTGAACCCTGTTGCGAATGCTCCACGGTTGTTGCTTTCCTGTTCATCTGGCTTGTGTTGTGCATATCTTACGTGCCACTGTCTGCTGCACTTGTTATTTCGCCACACTGACTTGTTTAAGCAATGTTGCTATGTAACCATTCACTTGAATACTATGACTTGCTTGTACATATACACATTTTGACCCATGTTCATGTTGACATACACCATGTTGCTGTGAGCTTTAGTAGTCATGCATCATACAGTCTTGTTAAAACTGAGCACTACTTTCCTCTTTGTATGTGTGTACTTCTGCTTGTGCTCTCATGCCATTGCCATGTATTCCCTGCCATGTTGTACAGCTGCTACTTCCATCATATAGACTGCCATGTTGACTTGAACACTTTTCATTGCTGCTTTGTCCACTCCTACTTGTACAGATGTTGATTCTTGCATGTGTATGCTTCTATTAGACCAGACCATTGTACACATGCATTGAGCTTCTCTAACTAATCTTGTTGCTCTATGTTTGTTGCATTTGAAAAATGAAAAGTGCTTGACTTGTATTGTTGCATTTGTGCTTGTGTTCATCACTATGCTGGTTACACTTTGTTTGGCTATCTTGACTGGTTCATGTTGCATTATTTGCTTGAACACGAGTTCATTGTTCACTGTAGTTTCATTTTGGCATTTGCTCAAACACTGTGTATATATCAGCATACCACTATAACTATGTTGTTGTTCATAATCAACTAATTATGACGCTGGTTCTGATCAATAAACCAGTGTAGTGTGTTGAGGCTTATCTGCGATCACTAGAAATACTGTCTACCTTGTGGTATTTACAGTGTATCACTGTGAATATCATAAGCTGTCTAGACACGGATGGATATATATATATATATATATATATATATATATATATATATAAATCAGATCAAGTCATCAAAAATGATGAGAAACACACCGAAATTCAAAGGCCATTAAAATTTAAAATTAAATTTATATTTGTATGCACTTCAGTTTTATTTCTATTGCAGTGTACTGTGTGTGTTTCTGTTTCATGTGACAGGTGTGGATGACTGGACTGACTGTAAGCTGTGAAGATAGTAGACAGAAGATAACAGTGAAATGCATATAAGTGTATATAACATTGTAACTGTATATGAGTGACAGAGTGAAGTACTGTAGTAAGGAACATTATATGAATTGTATATAAAATGAGATGTAATACTAAGATGTATAAATAGTGGAGTTATAAAATTTGTACTGTTTAAATGTTGAAATATAATATTTCTATTTAAATAAAATACTGTGTGAATATTTGAATTTCTATACAGTCGTATTCTATTTAAATATAAATATTATATTTATGTCTGTGATGTATATATGAAACAGTACAATAACAAACACA
The DNA here is from genome assembly GCA_030737875.1 of Allium sativum. Taxonomy (NCBI): domain Eukaryota; kingdom Viridiplantae; phylum Streptophyta; class Magnoliopsida; order Asparagales; family Amaryllidaceae; genus Allium; species Allium sativum. Next base: position 395,179,773 of record CM060912.1, on the reverse strand, counting down.
TTTAATAATAATATATATTTGGTTGTTATCATCAAACAAAAATCATGTAATTGTGTATACAACAACGTTATATACAACATAAATGACGGAAGCCTTAACTAGTGGGGCCCGAAGCTAGTGCCCTCCAGTTTATGTTAACGTTGAATATATTGACGAGGGTTAATAAGTGACCAATAGGTCCGCCTAGGGTCTTAAGTGGTCAGAGAGAATCCACTTTATCTATCATTTGATAGTGAGGCATTAAATAATAAAGAATAGAGAATGAGGGTATAGATAGAAACCCCAAAATTAGGGGCCCACTCTCGATATAATTAACTAGTTAAACTCTGGTATAAAGGCTTCACAAAAATGTGAGTAAATGTCCTATCATGGTAATATAATTTGGGAATACTGCTTGGGCTGAATAATAAAGTCGTGCGTAAACATTTACTAGGTTGGTCTAGAATCACTAACCTGGTTATGCATATAGGTTGGTTGAGCCAAATGGAATATATCTGTGCTATAGACCGTGTTGTACATTTCTTAGTCACCAGAACTTGTTGTTCTCACCCCCCTATTATAACCTCCAGGTTTCGTAGAGGTCGGGTTCTTAGAGATGTTTAAGTTTGGATTTCGGTTCTCATTCTCTTTCATGCTTAGTATTGACAAAGTGACTTACTTAGAAAAAAGGTAGTTTCTTGAGTTAATACTAATTTATTCTAGTTTTGTTTCCGCTATGAGTTATTTTTATCGTACTCTGATTATGCTCATGCTCATTTATTGTAGGTACCAGATATACGCTATATGCTTGGATGTGTTCAAGTTTTTATTTTTGTCAAAATTTGGGTGCAAGAAAGTGTGCGGTATTACACAGCCTCCATCATCTAATGCCTTCACTCAGACTCGATGAAGCCTACTTTTCCCATCGATTCTTGACCACAGGTTTGTTTTTGCTACTCGGATTCCATCTTTTCCACTATGCAAACTTCTCGAAATGGTGAGCAAGGGAAAATCTATTCTTTGCATATCGTCAAATGATAATCAAGGCACTTCGGTCCATCAACGACCATTTTCCGACATCTTAGCGACTGCCAACATGGCACCACCTCCGGCCGCCTAGGCCCTAGTTACTCAAGCGCAGCTTCTCACGCTTGCCCCGAAGACTGGAAGAAATTGAGTGATAGCTCGAATCATAATTCAGGCAAAACAAGGATTTGATCCGACGACTCTCTTAACGAGAAATCGCCCATTTTACAGCAAGTTGGAGCATCCTGTATGCTCCGAATCGTGTCTCCTCGAGCTTCACATCCATCTCTCCTCCAGACAATCAAAGCCCTTGTCATGGAAAAAACCTCAGCAATGTCAGGTCACCATCTAAGAGGGAATTCGTCATCCCGGCCAAAACCTAATCTCGACCAAGGGAATAGCACTCGAGCCCCCACTAGGCAAACTCAGACTGCCACAAGTCCGGACTTGTCGCCTGCGCTTTTAGCATCTGACTGGGCCCAAGTTCACCTCGACCAACCTCCATGAAATCATGCAATTGTGGTTAGAGATTCACAGAACGACGAAGACCTTCCTTCAGGAAGACGCCCTAGGCTTCAAATTCCTCGACCGGATCACGACCGCCATATTACGGTAGGAACCTAGCCTCTGATTCTCGCCGACATGATCCATGGGATCATGAGGGAATCACGGGGGCACGCCAACGACGTTTGGGAAACCATTTCCTGGCTTAACCCCCTTTACTCCAGCTACCCTTAATATTGAATGGCATAAGCACTTCAACATGCCAAAACTCACTACTTACTCAAGGAACTATGATCCTACAAACTTCACTAACCACCACGAATGGCACGTGGATTCATCACACACTACCGACGCTGTAGAGTGCAAAATCTTCGCATCCTTACCCAAGATGTGGCTTTATCACGGTTCTCTCGACTCCCTCCAGGGAACCAACTCAACTTTCGACAAACTTGCCAAGAGTTTGGTCGTGCAATCCAGGATACACATCGCAATTCCCAAAGACATCCTCTTAGTATCGAACATGTACCAAGGCACCAGTGAAACTCCCAAATATTACCTCGAAAGATTGAACATCGCCTTGGCCTAAGTCGAGGAACCTACCCCTCGAACCATACTCGTCCAACTTACGAAGGGTGCACCACTTGACTCCGATTTTAGAGCATGGATCGATCGAAAACAATAGAACATTCTGAAGATCTCTTATGAGAAATCCCACTACTTCTTACGCCAAGAGTTAGCACAAAGGAATCGAGCTTTTCACCTCAACATCCTGCTTCGAGACGAAACCCAGAGCTCCAACGACCCTAATCCCATCGCTGTACGCAATCTTGATCACGCTGGCAACATCAAAGGTGGTCACTATAATAAGAGGAAGTGTATTCGACTTCCATCCTTCCGCAACCACATTCCTCTTGAGGACACCCACGAGAACATCTATCTCGCGACTTGCAATGCCCTGCCCTACAAAAGTCTAAGGATTAAGGGTCCAATGAGTGCACAAGGAGACTCTATAGAATACCGTTGGATCCACAGCATCCACGGGCGCGACACAAACAGATGATGCCACTTGCAGGACAACATATAGAACATCATCCGCAAGGGCCACATCGAGCAGTACCAACGGGGTACACCGCATGGGATCTTCGAGTCACTCAACGCTCATCAAAGATTCCAACTAACCAGGACCTTGGTGGACAACTGAATCCCTCAAGATCGTCTCCTCGGTTCGTCAAGACCGAGCATGAACAACCACATTCCTAGTCTCCGGGCTTGAGGGCAGTCCACTAGCCGAATAGGTGCAATATTGACCACTCGTTTGGCTCCATCCGACCCGAAGGGTCTGGATCCGGGAAACACTCGGGAAACCAACGAAACCTTAGAACTCTACCCAACTCGATTCTCTCGAGAGTGGAGTTTCAACCAAACCCTCGGTGCAACGCCGAGTAATGATACTCGAGCACAAAGGGCCACAACTTCCATGGCGCAGTGGACTCTAGGTGTCATCGGAGATACTGGTTTGCAACTCATTCCTACCTTTGCCTCCCTCATCGGAAGCGAAACATGAATGGAAAGAAAGCTTTCTTCTTCAAAAGACACCTCCTCATCCTTGTGCTATGGCCATTTCCCTTATCTGATGCTCTGGTCACCCTCAAGTTAGTTGGGGGCAAACCAGGAAGAATTACCAGAGGCTCGTTCGGAAGTAGGCCCGGGGTCACTGGTCCTCCACTAGCTCTGTGAGCGTTCTCTACGATGTAGTCATCTTTGAGGTCGTCATCGGAAACAGCGGCCCGTGACTCACCCCCACCTTTGCCTCCCTCATCGGAAGAGAAACAGGAATGGAAAGTAAGCCTTCATATCCAAAAGACACCTCTCATTCGCTATGTCGTAGCCTTTTTCCTCCATTTGATGCTCGGACCACCCTCTAGTTAGCTGGGGGCACATCAAGAAGTACTACTGGAGACACGTTTAGAAGAAAGCCTGAGGTCACTGGTCCTCCACTAGCCCTGCGGTTATCCTCTACAATACACCGATCTCTGAGGTCGTTATCAAAGATATCGACCCGCGACTCATTACCACCGTTGGCTCGCTCATTGGAAGCGGAATGGAAATGAAAAGCAAGCCCTCTTCTCTAGAAGACACCTCCTCTTTGTTGTATCATAGCCGTTTTCCTCTATCTGAACTCCGGCCACTTGGATGCACGCCGGGGAGTACTACCGGAGTCACACTCGGAAGCAGGCCCGAGGTTACTAATCCTACTTCCGCCCCCTACGATGCGAGGATCTCTGAGGTCATCTTCAAAGGTATCAGCTCGTGGCTCGTTACCACCTTATCCTCCTTTATCGAAGGCAAGGTGGGAATGGAAAGGGAACTCTCTCCTCAGAAAAATGCCTTGTCTTCGTCGCATCGTAACCATCTTCCTCCTTTTGAGCTCTGGCAACCCTCCAGTTAAGTGGGGGCACGACAGGAAGCTCTATCGGAGACCCACTTGAGTCCCAAGCCCGTGACACGACCAAGTATAAACGACTATACTCAAGTCTCAAACCAACGATGAGACCGAGTATAGATAATTCCACTCCCAAGTCCCCGGACTTGGGGGCATCCCCCCAGCCAAGCTAGTGTGATACCAACCACTACCATGACTCCATCCGACCCATCGGGTTAGGATCCGGGTACCTCCCGAATCTCAACCCAACGACGAGACCGAGTATGAATCGTTTGGTTCCAAGTCCCCGGACTTGGGGGCAGTCCATCGGCCACCATCCGACCCAACGGATCCGAATTCGGGCACCCTTTGGCGAATAAACGATGCCCTCGCGCTCCAAACCCGAAGGAACGATGGGAGAGCCAAAATCGGACGAATTGCGACGTCCCTGCCTTCTCACGACTTAGGACTAACAAACTTCGCGTTGTCCAAGAGAGAGGGTACCTGGCCTAGATTTCAAGCACCTCGGGGCTCCTGAATAATGGAAACCCCATGAGTGGAACCAGTGCGCGATCTTCGCACGACTGGGGACTCCCCGAGAGCGGGATCACCAATCATATTTCTGTAAGTGTAACAACAAGTATGCTTATGAAAGTATGGGACATTGGAAAACATGAGACGAACATTCAAACACTTAACATGAAATGTGATTTTAGATAAAGTTAACTAATATCTCCTTTTTCACTTATCCAAAACAAACTACATATCTAAAATCTTTCTTTCTAATGACAGGGTGTACATGACAGCCACACCATGCCTTCGAGGACCAAAAGTGAGGGTCTTACTCGCATATACTATCAATTCGGCACTAGACGAGCCGCCAGCAATCATGGACCTCCTCCTTCCAAAGCCGCTTTTGTCTTTCCTTCCTCTGCCCTTCGTGGGAGTGACAGACTCGTGAGATACCAAGGTACACGAGCTCGGGGGCAGCCCTCTACCAATTCTTGCACTGGCTTGGCCATCACAGGACCCAAGGGGGATCCCCACAAGTTCCCACGCCGGCGTCCCATTGCCGCGACCGTCGGTGCAACCATTTTTAAGAGGCACTTCCACCTCACGAAGAAGGTGATCCAAAGCCAGAGTCCAGGCCCTGGAAGTTTCCAACATTTCATTAGTGTTGAGACTCCACAAAAGCAAGCGCTTCGGAATGCGGTTGCAACCTTTAGCCTCAAACAAACTTCAAGCCCCTGAAAAACCTGGAAGAATTATTAAGTGTTTGAGAAATTAGATGCCTTAGACATGTTCCAACCCAAGCAGCATGGCTCAAGTGAGTCAAATCCCTCAATAATGTTGGAGTACCAAACTCATGCCAATAGGTTTCAACAATGCATCTCAGCCGCTTCAAAGCAACACACTCGCTGATATACAACTCAACAGGAAGGATATGACCAATCTCTAAGCACGGCATGAAGATCTTTGTGACCATCGTTAGACTTGTCTCACTTCAAAGCATGTCCAGTTAACACAAGACATACTTTGGGGGGGAAATGTTAACCGACATTTTGGTTCGGTTACCGGAAGTAATCCAGGCCCACACGACTCGGCCCATCGCGTGGTTCAACGACCCAGAAGTGTCGCCAACATCTTCAGGAATCAAGCTAAGATAGGGACGTGCAAGAATAGTCGTCATGGCTCATTAAACTACTATCAAACATTACAAGTCACGGATCAAGTGAACGCACTCAGAACTGTGTGATCGTATCAAGCAAATCATGGTCCTGGCACCAGAAGACTCGAGTCAGGCCACTAGTAGAATCTCGCATCCTTCGGATGAGAGGTTCATTAGCAATGAAGATCGCTCCCCCGACACGCGTTGATCACCTCCAATGGTTGGGCAACACAGCTCGATCATCTCAAAAGCATGGATCATCACATAAGCCATGCCCCCATCGCATCATACACCTCGCCTCCCTCCTCATCTTATCCACCAACTTCCATCACATCACAACATTTTGCAAGGCCTCACCCCCCCAGCAAACGTACCTCCTCCATTCATATCGCATCCACGAGGATGCGATGGTTATCGCATCCATCAGATACGACGAGATCGTATCCCTAAGGGTGCGATGTCGTCACATCCCTAAGGAGCCGATGCATTCACATCCATTAGGACGCGATGGCTATCGCACCTATCGGATGCGATGAGATCGCATCCTTCAGGATGCGGTGCCTCTATTCCCTCACAACGCATCCCTTTGGAATGCGGTTTTCCATCCACCAGCGGAGGGGGATGCGATTTTCCGATATGTAAGCATCGTGTGATGCGACTTTCTGGTGTGCACTTCTAGGATGCAATTTCCCACTCCTTTTTACCCCTTTTCCCACTCCTTTATTACCAACTCTCATATCTTACCTACTCCCACTTATTCCACTCCCTATAAATACCCCCTACCTCATTCTTTACAAAGGTTGGGAATTGCTTGGCTTGAGAGCTTGGGAGGACCTTGGATACCCTGTAATGGCAGCATGGACTTTGGGGAAAAAGATGACCTCGGACTCTGAAATCCCCGATACACTCCATACATCCCGATTTCTCGGTACACTCCGGACCTCCTGATTCCCAAGTACACCCCGGGCACCGAATTTTCCCGATACACGCCAAACCTCCTGAACACCTTCCATCCTCATACAAAGAAGAATACTTCCTCCAGGATACCTCCTTCTCCCTTCGGGATACCTCCTCCGGGATACTTCCTTCTCCCTCCGGGATACCTCCTCCGGGATACTTCCTTCCTCCTCCAAGATACTTCCTTCTCCCTCCAGGATACCTCCTCTGGGAAGGGATACTTCCTTCTCCCTCCGGGATACCTCCTTCGGGATACTTCCTTCTTCCTCCGGGATACCTCCTCCGCGATACTTCCTTCTTCCTCCAGGATACCATCTTCTCCCTCCGGGATACTTCCTTCTCCCTCCAGGATACCTCCTCTGGGATACTTCCTCCTCCCTCTGGGATACCTCCTCTGGGATACTTCCTTCTCCCTTCGGGATACTTCTTTCTCCCTCCAGGATACTTCCCTCCTCCTCCGGGATACTTCCTTCTCCCTCCGGGATACTTCCTTCTTTCTCCGGAATAGCTCCTTCAGGATACTTCTTTCGCCCTTCGGGATACCTCCTCTGGGATACTTCCTTCCTCCTCTGGGATACTTCCTTCTCCCTCCAGGAAACCTCCTTCGGGATACTTCCTTCTCCCTCCGGGATACCTCCTCTGGAATACTTTCTTCTCCCTTAGGGGATACTTCCTTCTTCTCCGGGATACCTCCTCCAGGATACTTCCTTCTCCCTCCGAGATACCTCCTCCGGGATACTTCCTTCTCCCACCAGGATACTTCCTCCAACTCCGACAACCTCTCAGATCCTTTGACTCCGACACCTCTCTGACCTTCCGGCATTCTCCAAACCTTGGAACCGACACCGAAAACTCTCGGACCCTCCGGCTCTAACAACTCTTGGACCCTCCGACCCCGATGACTCTCGGACCCTCCGACTCTGCTACATCATCGGCAACTCCAGACACCTTCCGGACCTCTGTAACTACCGACATGCTCCAGACTTCGAAAGCTCCTCGACTGCTCCTGACCAGCAAGGAAGCTCTACAACAAGGATTAATCGAATATCACTAATCATTGTAACTTCTTGTAATGATGCATTTGGTTGTACTTTTTCAATAGTGAAATAAAATCAGCAAAGCCTTCAAAGCGGACGTAGGCCTCTCACAGGACCGAACAACTATAGTAACCTTAAGTCCAGGAGGATTTACTAGGAACGCCCGCGGAATCACCATAGTAACCTTAAGTCCAGTTTGGTCAGCCGCCCCACCCACCCACCCCACGGGGGGCAGCCGATCGTTTCTCCAGTTGGGCCGACAGCGATACGGAACCGTCCGAGCCTCCGAAACGCGCGTTGTACCTGAAATTTCTGCACTCGGCTTCGCCATTCGGAAGGCCAGGAGGATTTGCTAGGAACGCCCGCGGAAGCACCATTATTTCTACATCTTGCACATTTTTCCGCTCTAAACAAAAAGTTTCAAATTTTTGGAACTCCCGGATGTTGATGACCAATTTTGTGCATCAACAAATCGTATAGGCCAGATTTGATAGTCGGTTATTTAACTACCAAATAAAATAATTATTCAATCATAAAAATTAAAAATGAATATAATAGTTCAAAACTCAGCATCACTTGGCTTCTTTAAATAAAAATAAGTAACGAATGGTTAATCTAAATATTCCAATATTTGAAAAACAATATTTCACTTCTTACTTTTGTAACGACTGCCCATAAACCGTGCACTAAACAAGAAGAAGAATGCACTGAAAGGTGTGCCAGACAGCTAGGGACGATCATCAGAGTAGGTAAACACAAGCGGACCTGTCGTATAACTCACCGCACAAGGATAAAATGTAGTAGAACATATAAAAAAGGCATATATAGTGGAGCATCATATAACAGACTTTTGAAACTTTCATAACATCCTGAAAGATCATCCATACATCACTGGAAACATCAAAGTTTTGTACATGAAGCCTCACTACAATCACTCATAGAACAATAACAAACAGCGGAAATAGAAACACTATATAGTAATAAAACGGTACGTAGCCTCCAGCTCGCCATCGATCAGCGTCATCGTCCTCACTAAGTTATCACCTGCCACCTACTACTTAGCCTGCCCATCCACATCAGGATGAACAACCCAAGTTTATAAGAGGGAAACATAAAACCTTGAGTCATACATAGTCTTAGTGAGTGGTTAAACAACTATCTAACATCATCAACAAAGTATATGAGAATATGTAGATTTACCAACCACTACCCAACACCACAGAAGAACCCATACCTGCATTCCCCACATCTTACACTGATAGCCATTACAAAACAATTATTTTAACCATACATCCATGGCAACCAGAACAACCATTCGTTCATGGCAATCAGAAGCAACCAAACAATAGCGCTCATAGCAACCAGATATATATATATCACACAAACTAGCCTAATCGAATTCAACATCCCTCGAGCACGAGCCCTAGAGGCCTAAACCAATATCAGACAAGCACCCATGAAACATATCTTTCGACATTGGACAATCTATGCGAGATGGTACAAACAAGCAACCAATCATCCATGATAGACTATGGCTATCACTGCCAATCCTGCTTCGAAACCATCATTAATCGCATGACGGCTACCTGTCATATGCCAAGGGCTAATGGTAAACCTCAGTTCTAGCAAAAAATCTACACGCCTTCACGAGTCATATGTTTGTCTTTTCAATTCTCGACAATTAGGCCCTTCAAGACTGCCTAAGGTAAAAGGCCCTTTACGACTGCCCAAAGTACACCTGCTTTGAGTCTGCTAGGACTTACGACAACGATAATCTATCAGCCTTCGCATCTCTAGCCATCAACCCCGACGACCATTCACAAACTCAAGTCCCCCTTGAGCAACCATTATCCACAACTCAACACCCTTGAGTTGTCTTCATATTCATTGTTTTACACCGATCAACGAACTCATCACATCTCTTCAAACATTCCCACTTGAACATACATCAGAGTCATAACATCTCTAAACCAAACAACAATCAATATAAGGTCCAACATAACTCAGGCTATTACCTTAGGTCATTCCCCGACCTAATCACCCACGACCCAGCCATTCAAGGTCGTTAAAGACCTGATCTTCTCACGACGATCCAGCCTAGCCCAAAGTCCATGACCTGCCTTACCAGGTCGCACTAATCGACCCGAAGCACCGAAGCTCCAACACTTTGAAGCCCATCCCATGACCTAACTCTGGCTGACTTGATGCACTTTACCACTTTACGAATGATCTGACTAAGTCGTTCTTCATCCTGATGCCGCCAATGCTCCAATAGCTCACAGCCACCAATGACCGGACCAAAAGACGACGACCTGGCCTATCTCCACCACAATCTGAAGCACCGATGACCTGACTACATTCCGTGCTCTCCAAGCCACGATCCAACGCTGCCACGTCAGCACAGACCTTGGCTCCAACGGCCTGATTTATAGAAAAATGTTCTGACTTCCAGATCTAACCAAAACAGCTCCAAACTTGACCAAATCTTCGTCAAACGACAATATCGACGAAACGAACTCGTTCAAATCATCCAATCCAACCATAAACGTGTTATTAAATCACCAGCAACACCAAATGACAATTATCATCAATAATCATGCTAAATTCACCAAAATTATGATAAATGAAAAATAGTAGATCTAACTTGCATAAGCATATGAATAATCATAGAAATTACCAGTTTTAAGTTGCTAAACCGATCTTATGGTGTTTCAAATGAAAATATTATTACCATGAGATAGATCAAGGTGAAAATGACTTGAAAATGATGAATTTATGATCACACAACTCATATACTTGATTGAATCCACGTGAGTGATGCGTTTCACTCACCAATTCCTCAAAACAACACAAAAATACTTGGATCTAAATCCGAACAGCAAAGAAATAGCTTCAAACCCTTCGTTTTGATGAAATCTCTCTTTGATTGATGTAGAACTAGCTTCAAACAATGTAGATCTTCCATTCTCTTCCTAAGATGTAGATTTTTATGGTGGAAAGATGTATTTGATTGAGTAAGGAGGATCACGAGCTCAACCAAACGAGTGAATGAAGAAAATAAACTATTCTACATGCCTCTAACCCCCTATTTATAACCTCCTACCAGCCTGCTAATGTGCCTCTCCAAATCAGCCCATTATGGCTCTAAAAAACCTAAACAACAAACTGTAAAACACAAAAACAGCGGTTCCTCCCAAACCGCTGAACCAAATCTTTAATGTGACCACTCTACGGAATTGGCATCACCATTTCCTTTCCAATGAGACTTTTGTAACGACCTAGATTTTTGACTGTTCAAATCGACAATGATCAACGCATGCCGATCCAAACAGATCGCAAATGCAGGTAGTTATTGGGAAAATAAAAGAAAAGCAAGGAAGAAGAGAAGACAATAACAAAATATCACAGCGAAAGGATAACATATAATAAACAATTAACAGTTGAAAAAGCATTTTAAAACATATACATTTGAGTTACACTTCTCATGGTTATCAGAGTTACACTAGTACCAATATATCCAGTAATGCGGCGGAAGTAAAGTGCAGCGGGAAATACATAAATATAATAGATATATATGCCAAATCTTCGTCTTCGTTCTCTAAGGCAAGAGATCTTCGCTAACTGCAACTCGAATCTGACCCGAGCGTATTGCATAAAAAAGCACAACAAACACTCGGATTAGAACTAAATCATTCTCATATTAGTCAAATTAAATACGAAATAACATGAGTGTCATAGGAGCAATAACTTAAGAAACGTTACGGGATTTTCGCATCTCTTAAGGATCCGTTGAACTATTTACATACATAGTATAATACGCTATTATTATAATGACTACTCAGTAAAGAAAATATAATAAAAATAGCGTAAGCGGGATTACATTTTTACCCTTACGTCATTTACAGACATTGTCGTACACATTGCATATACAACACCAGTACGTCGGTAGGTAGGGATGCGCTGCAATACGACAACGTCAAATCAAAATCGTGGGCGGTCGATCAGGATAAATATGACAAGGCATTCAAGGCAATACGTAGGGTAGGATTCTAACATTTGTACTCCCGGACCGGTGGTAACGCATAGCCGCAACTACCGCCCACCTCGGAACACACTCCCATATCAAAGGGCACCCCAAATCGATCATAGTATAATATATATGGTATCGAAGGAGCGTGTTCGATCAGAGATGCGATCTCACTTAGTCATGGTATAGCTTCCGTTTTAGTCATTTTAATTATGAACCGAAGGTCAATTCCATTTCGTCATCATTCGCCTTTCTCAGTCCAGTCTTCGCCTCCAAGTCATCATGCTTCGTACCGGATACGTCATCACGTGTACAGTTGTTAAAGTGGTATCGGCACTAACAGAGAGTATGCCACTTACTGACTCCGGTCTCTTTAACAACCAATGCTTACATTTTTCACATCAGTCGGTTCTTTTACTTTTCACAAAGGTTCGCTTTCATATCCAAAATATCATGTTTGTTCTGAACCCAATTTATATTCAAAATAGAATATAATTTCTTATCAACATATCGCCATCATTCCAAACCGATTATATTCCAAGCTAGAATATATTTCCACATCAGTATATTATAATCATATAATATTTCAAAATCGATTTATATTCAAGTGGAATGTACTTCATCTCAAAAGATGATAATCATTTTCAAAATTGATTTATGTTCTAAATTGATTCATATTCAAAATAGAATATAATTTCATATCAACATATCGCCATCATTCCAAACCGATTATATTCCAAGCTAGAATATATTTCCACATCAGTATATTATAATCATATAATATTTCAAAATCGATTTATATTCAAGTGGAATGTACTTCATCTCAAAAGATGATAATCATTTTCAAAATCGATTTATGTTCGAAATCCATTCATATTCAGATAGAATATATATTTCCACATCAACTCATTTTCATCATTTCGGCTCTCCCATTCATACTCCATTAGAATATATTTTACATTGAAATGTTATAATCGTTTACAATCGATTTATATTCAAACAGAATACAACTTCATATCAAAACTCCATTTGAATCATGGTTCAAATCAAAACAAATCTCCATTTAGGAAGAAATTTACAACCATATAATATAATTGTAAAAATACTTATAAAAGAAAATCTTTATATGAAATTTATATAATAAAATAGTTAAAGTAAATAAGATAATTTAAAATACTATGCATATACATAAAATAAAAGTTTTACTAAATAGTTTTAAATAATAAAATATAAGGAAATTTATTTATCACAAAATAGTGTATTGGTTACAAAATTTTACTAAATAACTTTTTAAGAAGGGAAGATAATTTATTTGTAAACAAGCGGTACATATATATAGTTTTTTTTCATAAAAATAAATTTAAACCACAATTATTTCTTTCTTCCAAATTTCAATAACTTGAAAATATAAACTACGTTCTCGATAGGATTTATTTATTTTCCCCATCTCATTTCAAACATTGTCCAAACTAATTGTTCGATTTTAAGGATTCAAATCCATCTTCATACAAAATTCGAAGTAATTTCGAATATCATCAAATATCTTTTATCTCAAATTTAACTCATTGAGAATTATCAAATTCATATCATACCCTTAATTTGGAAACTTCAAGTCATACCTAAAATCCGCATTCAAAATTTTCAGTTCGATCTAGATAATTCCCTCAACAAATTCACTAAACTTTAAAGGTCCAGGTAAAAAAAAAGAAAATAAGATTTACCAAAAATCGACATCTTTCCTTTAAATACAGTTTCCATCGAATAAAATTTTGAATAATTAAAAAAAATCATTTAACCAACCGATGTACGTATATAATTTTCTATCTTGTGGCCAAGCGATATTAATTTAATTTCTCAATATTTTAGGGGTGGATATATATCATTTCAATCCAAATCAGGGTCACAGATATCTATCATTTCAATCTATGTTCTTAATTCATTTTAAGTCAATTAATCCCGGGTTTATTTGATGCCTGTAATATCTGGGGTAAAAATGGGATTAATTGTCACAATAAGCAAACAACATCGATATGCTGCATAAAGGGACATTCCAATATCAATACCAATTTAGTAACCAAATCAACCAAGGCATCCATCACAACCATTTTATTCAAATGGTAAATATTTAATCATTTCGTTGGTTAACAAGGATCGAGATTTCTAACTAGAAATTTAATTAAACTAAATAACTAGTTATCTACTTAAATTTTGCAGATTAACACAATTGCATGTCAGTTTTAAACAACACATCAACAATCAAACACAACCATGCAACCAAACTTATTTCATAATTTAATTTAATAAACATGGGAATAATTCAGTTAATCGTGAGTGAGAAAATCACTCACCTTTGGGTCTTTAGTGGATCGGACGTCCAACCAAAGCCCAAACATTTACAGTCCCCAAACACAGCCAAACTAGTACCAGAACGTCCGTAGTCTCGTCACGATTCCAACGCACCCAACCATGTCCTAATCCGAGTCCGTATGTAAAATATATGTGCATTAGAACACTGACATACATTAATATATATAATAAATAAAATAAACCCTCACCCACTCAAATGTCGACACGTCAGCGCCGAGATTTCTCCTTCCTGCTACCCTTTGAATTCGCTAAAGTAACCGAAACGGGGAAAACCCATTCACAGGCTGCACTTTGACCGTTGATTGTCCTCGACTCCGGCCACCTTAGAGCCTCCGACCAATCTCGCCGAGATCCCCAACTCAAGACGCATCCACCAGCGCTGGTCCCGTCATTTCCGATGGTCCCTAGCTCCGCCGCCGCCGTGGTGAACGGAAAAAGTTCTATCCCTTCAATAACCAAATTCCGGCTACGTACTCCACTAAAAATCACATGATCACCATCGACAAACCCGTATGAACCCTCTCTACAAAACTTATATCTCTGATTCTTCAATTAAGCCCTAAACCAAAAACCTCCAATTTTGAAATTAGGGTTCCGCAGATAGGATGGTTGACCATCGTTTTCTAGCAAAACCGATCACTGCATATCAAAATAACTTGTACCCGTAGCTTCATATCGTCGAGAGCTTCGATTTGATATATAATTTGCTATGTTTTGAGGAGATTTGATTGTAAAGCTTGCATTTTTTTTCTAGGGTTTTTGAACTTCTGTTTCAGCCATTAAAGAGAAACTCGGATGGAAGTAAGTGTACGCATGGTGAAAATGGGATGATGAGGTGGATATAAATTTTTATTTATAAATATGTAGAAGGTCCAATGGGAAAGACAAACAAGTACCCAATTAAATTGACTCCATTTATGTTTTATTCCATACGATCAAATGAAAAGTCCGATTTTAGCAAAATTTGAAACCCTACAACAATTCACCATTCCGGATCCGATGGAACTAGTTTTGTCGGATTCCAAGACAATCACCAAAATAGTTAAATTTCCCAGTTAATTAATAAATAAAATATTCAATTATTCACTTAACTATTTTAATTCAATTCGAATATATATTAAATTCCACTTTAAATCCAATTACACTTAAATAAATTTTATAAATCGATTCCAACAAATTTAAAGCTCCCAAACTTAATTATATTTGAATTTTTAATTTGCATTGCAATTTCAGATAAACAAACTTGATTTATCTTCAATTATTCAAATATTAAATTCAAAATTCAACCAATTAACAAATAAATTTGAATTTCAATTAAAAACTAAACAACACAAGTTTATTTAATTATATAAATATTAAATTTCAAATTATGACATTTCTAATCATAACTCAATTTAAAATCCGATTATACTCAATTCAAATAATCATCATTACTATAATCAATCAAATATGATTTTTAACCAAAATTATTCAATTTATTTATTTAAATTAAATTTAAATATATGGAAAATTATGGGATGTTACATTCTCCCCCACTCAAACCTTTTCGTCCTCGAAAAGGGAACGAAATGAGGTATTGAGCACATATACATTTTCAAATCCATAACTTATAGGATAGCCTTTATAAAATACGTTATCGAGTTATAAAAATCTCATAAATTTTCTAACTCCCGAAATCACAAAAAAAATCGGCAGCATCTCCTCTGTACGGAGAGGTCCGGAAAATCACTATATATATATATATATATGTATATGTATATATATAAACTCAAATATACATCTCATCACACGATGAGGCATCCCGATAATAGGAAACACTATATATCTGACCAGAAAACCATATAACACAAATACGTACCTTCTTTAGCGTTATTTGCAAATTTATTTATCTTAGCACTTTAATATTTAGCACAAGCGAGCTCCAAAGCGTAGCTCAAGTTCCTTATACCTGCTACATACTCAAATATGCATGAGAATCGAACATATATACAATAAATAACAAATATAGACAACTCGTACCGCATATGTTAATCGTTTCAACTACAAAATCAGAATGTTAGCGATAGGCCAGCAAACAAATTGAAGTTTACCGCCATTCAAATGATGGAATTTGCCCAAAACACACTAGGCAAAAGTTTTTGCATTCTTTAAGGATTTCCGAATTGCACGGATTCATCAAATTCTGATAATCTGTTCAAAAGTTACAACCATTTTAGTGAAAGTGAACGCTTCAGTCCAAACAAAAAAAATGCAGACCTGAATTGTTCAACTCAGTTTTTGACCTCTTAAACGTCGAAATTTTACCAATCATGTTAAAGAAAATTTTTAGTTTACATCCTGGGCTTTCCGAATTATACAAGCACATCAAAATCCGACGATTCGCTAGGAAGTTATGGCCAAAACAATATTGGTATATGCTTCAGGTTTTAATTTTCTACATGCTGAATCATAACAATTGCTTGGATTTCAACCTAATAAACATGAAAATTAGACAAAGGCTCCATTAAAAAAAATTAGTTCAGTTTCTAAGGTTTCCAAAAAGTCCAGAATCGTCAAATTATGATCATCCCATGAAAAGTTATGGTCATTTTGCTTCAGCTTATCAAATATTTCATATTTTCGCATAAACGTCAATCCATTTTATTTGGAGTTTCAACTTTCGGATTCCAAGACTTTAGCAAAGTTTAACCATCTAAAATGGGTTATGGCTCCATTATGCTCATAATATGATTCACTCTTTTATTGCTTAAATATATTCATGTTCATTTCCTCGTTCTATTTAGTTAACTTCGAATCTATAACCATGGGTTAAGGTTAGTTATGGTTTTTATATAAACCATTCTATTTTAAATTAAACCTTATTCCATTGACTCAATTTATTTTATTTGACTTACAAATCATGAATTGAATTAAGGACTGTTCATGACTCAAATTTTATACTTAGTTCTCAAACCTTTATTATTCGATCTCCTAAGGTAAACTTTATTTAACTCGATTCCTCTACTCAAATTAAGTTATATTTCATTCGACAAAATGATTTTGCATTCCATTCCTTTCATTGTTCATACTCAGATTTACATTCGATATATTGTCCTAATGAGGTTTACCACATTTAGATTCACTTCTAAATTCCAGTTTATTTCATTACCTCATTTTATTTAATTAAATTATGAATCTATTAACAAGGATTAATGTCCATCATTGTTGTTGATATAATTCATTCCATTTCTCCAATACTTGGCCAACTTTATTTTATTTCCCTAACTCAACCTTTACTTCGTTCAACTCCCACAACTCTACCAATTTTAAATTTTCACTCCATATTCATTTTCTATAATTACTTTCTACCTTCCATTCAGCCTAGTCTATCAACTTAAATTAGGTCACATTTTTAATACAAATTCCTTCGAATATTTCATTCGACAAATTCAGACTTTATCGAAATTCCCAAGTTAACTCTATCAAATTCAATTACATTGGCCAAAAAAATTCATTCTATTTTATTCCATTCACTAAATTTTCATCTCATTTCAAATTCCATCCAATATTCCTTATTTGGTAACTTTGGATTTTGGATTTAACTTACGGATTGCCCATTAAAGCTTCTACCCATAATTTATCTCCCAAAGTTACCCCCCATTTAATTTATTTAGTTGAACTTTGATTAAACCGATTCACATTTGCACAAAGTTTTATCTTTATTCCAAGTTCCAATTTTAAGATTTCTAATAAATTGAGTTACTTTAATTCATAAATTAAATCGTCATTTACGATTAACTTAGGAACTTTGATTCTGGATTTCAAATTAATTTTTGAATAATAAGATATACTTATACAATTCTACATAAAAATCATACCATATGAAATTTTATCCACATCCTTTATCGAACTAATTATGAAATTACTGAGTGGTCTCCCCCACTCAGACTCTTCAAAATAAACGTCGATAATGTGTGCACTCATTACCCAAATCATTTCAAATGTCTGAAAAGGGATTACACACTTATTCCTTTAAAATCCTTGGAAATCCATTTCCATATTGAAATTACTCTCTTAGAATTCCATATTTTCAAATCTTTGCAAATCCAATTACTAAAGCACCAAAACCAAATTATCAAGTTCCAATTTACATTTATTTCAATTGCATATCATATTTTACTATCAATCCTTACTAGGTTTATTACTAGTTAATTATATTGATAGTGACTTAATATTATTACCTACTAACAATAAATGCATATATATTTCAAACCCATAATATATTTGATACCCTTAAATTACAATCCAAAACAATATTATGTCGATCAATTATATTCGATTATTTAGAAATTCCTATCGATACCATGGCGTCCTATATATCAACCAGAATCTATAAATATTCAACGGAACCAATCAACATAATATAAAATCGTTTTTATAACCAAAATACAAGTACGATCTCTCATATATACTCTCAAACTCATTCTAGGATATTACTAATCCTATCTCTAATGAGTTAATGCCCAAACAGAGCCAAGGTTATCGCTAACCAAAGCTCCGATACCACGTTGTAACGACCTAGGTTTTGACCATTCAAATCGACAATGATCAACGCATGCCAACCCAAATAGATCGCAAATGCAGGTAGTTATTGGGAAAATAAAAGAAAAGCAATGAAGAAGAGAAGACAATAACAAATCTCATAGTGGAAGGATAACATATAATAAACAATTAACAGTTCAAAAAGCATTTTAAAACATATACATTTGAGTTACACTTCTCTCGGTTATCCGAGTTACACATGTACCAATATATCTAGTAATGCAGCGGAAGTAAAGTGCAACGGGGAATACATAAATAGAATAAATATATATATATATATACCAAATCTTCGTATTCGTTCTCCAAGGCAAGAGATCTTCACTAACAGCAACTCGAATCTAACCCGAGCGTATTGCATAAAAAAACACAACAAACACTCGGATCAGAACTAAATCATTCTAATATTAGTCAAATTAAATACGAAATAACATGAGTGTCATGGGTGCAGTAACTTAAGAAATGTTACGGGATTTTTCCATCTCTTAAGGATCCGTTGAACTACTTACATACATAGTATAATACACTATTATTATAATGTCTACTCAGTAAAGAGAATATAATAAAAATAGCATAAGCAGGATTACATTTTCACCCTTACGCCGTTTACAGACATTGTCGTACACATTGCATATACAACACTAGTACGTCGGTAGGTAGGGATGCGCCGCGATACGAAAACGTAAAATCAAAATCATAGGGGGACGATCAGGATAAATATGACAAGGAACTCAAGGCAATACCCAGGGTAAGATTCTACCATTTGCACTCCCGGACCGGTGGTAACGCATAGCCGTAACTACCGCCTTCCTCGGAACACACTCCCATATCAAAGGGCACCCCAAATCGTTCACAGTATAATATAGATGGTATCGAAGGAGCGTGTCTGATCAGAGATGCGATCTCACTTAGTCACAGTATAGCTCATGTTTTAGTCATTTCAGTTCT
This sequence comes from Allium sativum, assembly GCA_030737875.1. Lineage (NCBI taxonomy): Eukaryota > Viridiplantae > Streptophyta > Magnoliopsida > Asparagales > Amaryllidaceae > Allium > Allium sativum. The sequence continues at coordinate 395,160,259 of CM060912.1, read as the reverse complement.
AACCCGAAGGTCAAGGCCATTTCGTCATCATTCACCTTTCTCACTCCAGTCATCGCCTTCGAGTCATCATGCTTCGTACCGGATACTTCATCACGTGTACAGTTGTTAAAGTGGTATCGGCACTGACAGAGAGTATGCCACTTACCGACTCCGGACTCTTTAACAACCAACGCTTACATTTTTCACAACGGTCGGTTCTTTTACTTTTCACAAAGGTTCGCTTTCATATCCAAAATGTCATGTTTGTTCCGAACCCAAATTATATTCAAAATAGAATATAATTTCATATCAATATATCGTCATCATTCCAAACCGATTATATTCCAAGCTAGAATATATTTCCATATCAGTATATTATAATCATATAATATTTCAAAATCAATTTATATTCAAGTGGAATGTACTTCATCTCAAAAGATGATAATCATTTTCAAAATCGATTTACGTTCGAAATCCATTCATATTCAAATAGAATATATATTTCCATATCAACTCATTTTCATCATTTTGGCGCTCCCATTCATATTCGATTAGAATATATTTTACATTGAAATGCTATAATCGTTTACAATCGATTTATATTCAAATAGTATATAAATTCATATCAAAACTCCATTTGAATCATGGTTCAAATCAAAAAAATCTCCATTTAGGAAGAAATTTACAACCATATAATATGATTATAAAAACACTTATAAAAGAAAAATCTTTATATGAAATTTATATAATAAAATAGTTAGAGTAAATAAGATAATTTAAAATACTATGTATATACATAAAATAAAAGTTTTACTAAATAGTTTTAAATAATAAAATATAACAAATTTTTTTTATCACAAAATAGTATAAACCATATTTATTTATTTCTTCCAAATTTCAATATCTTGAAAATATATACTACGATCTCGAGGTAATTTATTTAGTTTCCCCCATCTCGTTTCAAACATTGTCCAAACCAATTGTTCGATTTTAAGGATTCAAATCCATCTTCATACAAAATTCAAAATAATTTCGATTATCATCAAATATCTTTTATCTCAAATTTAACTCATTGAGAATTATCAAATTCATAACATACCCTTAATTTGGAAACTTCAAGTCAAACCTAAAATCCGCTTTCAAAATTCTCAATTTGATCTACATAATTCCCTCAACAAATTCACTAAATTTTAAAGGTCCTGGTAAAAAAAGATTTATCGAAAATCGACATCTTTCCTTCAAATACAGTTTCCATCGAATAAAATTTTGGGCACTTAAAAAAAATCATTTAACCAACCGATGTCCGTATATAATTTTCTATCCTGTGGCCAAGTGATATTAATTTAATTTCTCGATATTTTAGGGATGGATATATCATTTCAATCCAAATCAAGGTCACAGATATCTATCATTTCAATATGTGTTCTTAATTCATTTTAAATCGATTAATCCTGGGTTTATTTGATCCCCGTAACATCTAGGGTGAAAATGGGATTAATCATCACAATAAGCATACAACATCCATATACTGAATAAAGGGACATTTCAGTATCAATACCAATCCTGTAACCAAATCAACCAAGGCATCCATCACAACCATTTTATTCAAACGATAAATATTTAATCATTTCATTGGTTGACAAGGATCGAGATTTCTAACTAGAAATTTAATTAAACTAAATAACTAGTTATCAACTTAAATTTTGCACATTAACACAATTTCATGTCAGTTTTAAACAACACATCAACAATCAAACACAACCATGCAACCAAACTTATTTCATAATTTAATTTAATAAACATGGGAATAATTCAGTTAATCATGAGTGAGAATATCACTCACCTTTGGGTCTTTCATGGATCGGACGTCCAACCAAAGCTCAAACATTTGCATTCTCCAAATGCATCCAAACTAGTACCAAAACGTCTGCAGTCTCATCATGATTCCAACGCACCCAACCGCAACCAAATCCGAGTCCGTATGTAAAAGATATGTGCATCAGAACACTAACATACATTAATATATAATAATAAATAAAATAAACCCTCACCCACTCAAATTTCGACACATCAGCACCGAGATTTCTCCTTCCCGCTACCCTTTGAATTCGCTACAGTAACCAAAACGAGAAAAACCCATTTGCAGGCTAAACCTTGACCGCCAATTGTCCTCGACCCCGGCCACTTTAGAGCCTCCGACCAATCTCACCGAGATTTCCAACTCAAGATACATCCACCAGTGTCGTTCCCATCATTTCCAGTGGTCCCTAACTCTGCCACCACCGTGGTGAACAGAAAAGGTTTTAACCCTTCAATGACCAAATTCCGGCTACCTAATCCACTAAAAATCACACGAACACCATCGACAAACTCGTATGAACTGTCTCTACAAAACCCATATCTCTGGTTCTTCAATTAAGCCGTAAATCGAAAATCCCCAATGTTGAAATTAGGGTTCCACAGATAAGATGTTTGACCATCATTTTCATGCAAAACCGATCACTACATGTTGAAATAACTTATACCCATAGCTTCGTATCGTCGAGATCTTCGATTTGATATATAACTTGCCATGTTTTGAGGAGATTTGATTTTAAAGCTTGCATTTTTTCTAGGGTTTTTGAACTTCTGTTTCAGCCATTAAAGAGAAATTCTGATGGAGGTAAGTGTACGTATGGTGAAAATGGGATGATGAGGTGGATATAAATTTTTACTTATAAATATATAGAAGGTCCAATAGGAGGGACAAACAATTACCCAATTACATTGATTCCATTCATATTTTATTCCGTACGATCAAATGACAAGTCAGATTTTAGCGAAATTCGAAACCCTACAACAATTCACCGTCCCGGGTCCGATGGAATTGATTTCGTCGAATTCCGAGACAATCACCAAAATAGTTAAATTTCCCACTTAATTAATAAATAAAATATTCAATTATTCACTTAACTATTTTAATTCAATTCAAATATATATTAAATTCCACTTTAAATCCAAAGATCAAATGACAAGTCTTCGGGCTTACATCGAATGACAAGTCTTCATGTGGAATCACAAGCGTATAGCTCACAAAGATCCCGTCTTCGGGCTTACATCGAATCAACACCTTTCGCCCTTCCACATCTCCAACTCTCACCTCTAGCTTTTCGTAATTCACTCTTGCCGCATACCTCTTGAGCCAGTCCATACCCAAGATAATCCCAAACTCAGCGATGTTCAAAACAAAGTAATCACATACAAAAGAGCAACCATGACTCGAAAACACAAGACCACGACAAATCATACACAAATTGGACTAACCCCCAACTGCACTATTCATGATCAATGGTCTATCACAAATCTCGGGTTCCAAACCCAAGCGACAAAAAAGCTCATTACAAATGAATGAATGCGACACTCCAGTATCAAACAACACACAAACTAAAACACCATTAACTGAAAGAGTGCGTTGAACAATGATACCCTTTCCATTATCCTCTACAGTAGGAGCTATTGAAGACGATGGTAATGCAATCTGCTTTCCCTTAGCCGATTCTGGACAATCCTTCTTGATATGCCCAGACTTGCCACAATTGTGAAACTTCCTTTCAACCTTCCGATTCTTACACTCATTAGAAAAATGACCCTTCTGTTGGAAGTTAAAGCAAACCACCTCACTCTTAGGCTTTTTCTACCCATTCTTTCCTTTCTACTGTTGTTGCTTCCTCTTCTTATTATTACCACCCTGTTGTGGTTTTTGTTCTTCCTTGGCTGCAACAATAGGCTCTTTCTTGGTAAATACACTTTCATGCCTCAAAGCCTTCTCAACAATCTTCTCATAAGTGTCATCTAGATGATCCACAAGTTGATTCCCTAGATATTTGTCCAAACTCATGACAAACTTCTCGTTCTTCTGAGAAGGTGTGTCAATATACGAACGAGCATATCTGGACAATGCCTCAAAATCAGAAATATAATCCAGTATTGATCTACCATTCTGTTTCAACTCCACGAACTTCTTGAAAAGAACAGACTTCTGAGCAGTAGAAGCAAACTTCGTCTCGAATTTGACTTGGAATTGCTCCCATGTTATCTCTTCTTCTGGAATCTCAAGTGTAACAGAATCCCACCATTCTATGGCTCTACCCTGCAGCTGCCTTGACGCAAGCTTTTCCTTAGTTGCATCATCTATACCGAAGTCTCCAAAAATACGAATACAAGTATCTAAGCACCTCTGAACCTCTTCAGTTGGCTCAGTCCCTTTAAACTACTTTCCACCTAGAGATGTGAAGTCTTTACATAGCTTCGTGAAATCCACAACCCTAGGTACATGCACACCAACATCTACCGTGGTTGCTACTGGATTGGGTACCCTCCTCATGAATGCCTCAATCATGGATTCAAACATGGCTGGGTAATCTAGTGTACCACCATTTCCCCCTTTAGTCACAGTCCCCTCCCTAGAAGTATGTCTTGAAGTTCGTTGACTCATTCTAAATCTCCAATATATAATGATCAGCCATGTAACACCCCATAATTTTAACAACACAAAGAGGAAAAATAAAGAATAATTAATTTAATATTCATAATTAATTGAAATGGACTGCTCCATTGTGTTCGTCTCGGAATTCTGGCCAAAATAGACACCTGGTTTGCATAAAACGGACATCGTATGAAGAAGTTATGACGGTTTGAAGTTTGTATACGCGCAAGAGAATTATATATATATAATTAATTGGTTCAAAAAATCAAAAATCCAATTTCCGTGGCGGAAAAAATCCAACTCAAGGGTGTCGACCCCTTAAAGGGGTGTCAACCCATGGGTCGACCCCATAAGGGAGGTCGACAACCTGCGGCAGTCTGGGAAGATTAGGGTTTTGGGGTGAAGGCTATAAATATGGCCTCATTTCTCTTGTTTCTCCACACCAAAAATAATAGAGAACTAAATGATGCCTCTGCCCAGATCAAATCAAGTCTTTTCTTATGCAATCAAGTTATTCAAGCTTAGATCTGTGATTCAACGCTGGCAAGCCCTTCTCTATTTTTCTAAACACTGTGAATTTAAGTTACTTTTAGATCTAAATAACTAAAAAGTTAATCCGGAGATGACTATAACTTGGATTTATGCTTGTGACAGCTTGAACCATATCAGATTTGTTATAACTTGTGTATCTATGATATCCTGACATGATTATGAACTAGATCTGAACCTATACCTATTTATCATGTCAGATCCGTGATACCCCACGTCCGTTAATGTCACTCACTAAGGGAATGCATTAAGTTCCGTGAAGCGTTATAGGTAAACAGACACAGAATAATTACAAGATAGATATAAATAAGATAGCAGCGGAAATTTAAAAACTTTTATTAATCATAAAGCAAGGTTACACCATATGTCTGAAAATACATAAACTCAGTATATCACTAAAACTTATGTCTTGTACTTTAAATATTAGAGTACAATAACAAAGAAAACATAATCCCTAAAAAATGAGCCATAGTTGTAAAGATAGAAGTTGAGCAATACATCTAGAATCTCCAAGCAAGACGATAGAAGAATCCTGACTAAGCCTGAGAATTCCCTCCCTTGAGAACCTGGGGGGAACGGAAGAAAGAAGGAGAAACAAAAAGGGTCAGACATAAAGTATTGCGAGTCTAGTTACTTTTAGCCAGTAGATAAATAAAAGTAACATGATAGACATATAAAGTGGATAAGAGAGAGAGAGAGAGAGAGATCACTACATAAATGGTAGTTGTGATAAGGTAAGCAAGATAAGGTGTACATGCCTCACTAGTGATTACTCTGCACTATTACTGGTATTTCCTGAAAAAGATGATCCCTTCAACTATAAGGTGGTAGACTTAGGTATACGTCCAAATGTATCCTAACTACTACCCTAATCGATCAGCTCACTAATCCTCGTAGATACCTTGTGCTGGCCCCATAGTAGGAGGTATCACTTCCTAAAGTGGCAACCCCTCGTCATAACAATGTGCACAACCATATCTACAGGTGTCACGATCGTCTTATCCCCCTCTTCCCGGCTCATGCATGCACATGGCCCGGTCGGTTTGCGCCGCCCACACCGTCCCCAACGTTTGGATCTCTTACAATTAGTCGGTAAGCGTGCCCTTCTCCGCCTAGTACGAAATACTTTGTTTGATACCTACTCCGGGTTACTGACTGAAATGGGTCCCACACAATATGATACAATCTCTTCCCTTTGTCTTGTATTCCCCACTAGGTTTTCACTGACTATGTATACCACTAGGTTTCTTTAATTACATAGCCTTATTTATTTCTACCGGTTATGCTTACATATAGGTGTCTTTAATACATAACCCCTAATCTTCCAACCGGTTATACTTACCTATAGGTGTCTTTAATTACATAACCTTATTACTTCTACAAGTTATGTTTACCCTTTAATTACATAACTTTATTATTTACACCGATTATGTATATCACTAGGTGTCTTTAATTACATAACCTTATTATTTCCACCGATTATGTATACCACTAGGTGTCTTTAATTACATAACCTTATTATTTCTGCCGATTATGTATATCGCTAGGTATCTTTAATTACATAACCTTAATGGGTTTAGTCTGTGGGCCTATATGTGAATATTACCCATCCCCTCTTCAGATTTACTTAACCCACCCCTCAACCATGTTTACTTAACCCCCAACGTAAATTTAAGTTCATACAATCTCTATGGGTTAACTTAGGTTAAGTAGACCAATTCTTTACCATGTCCATTTATGGTTTCATAATGGGTCAGACATCCTACATTAGGCCTACAACATGCGGAAGCTGGATATGTCGGTCGGGTCCGAGCAGACTTATTCCACAGTTGGGCCTAACCTCGTGTCATAGCCTAATTCGTATTTTCATACTTTGACCTCCCACACTAGGTTCACCATTAGTGGCTGCTGGATATGCCGGTCGGGTCTGGGTAGACTTCCACCACTAATGCAACCTAACCTCGTGTCATAAGTACAATTACAATTCCTAATTGTAATTACTAGACATTCCATTTTTAATTAATCAATTAATTAACCCTTTCCTTTTATAGGTGTCAATACCTATTTTGCCCAATAATTTGAATTACATATCCATAAATGTTCATATTCAAATTATGCCATTTTTAATTAATTTACCAATTAATTAATCCTTTCCTTTTATAGGTGTCAATACCTATTTTGCCAAATAATTTGAATTACATGTCAAATGTTCATATTAAAATTATGCCATTTTTATCCCTTCCTCTCCCCCTCCCTCGTTCCTTAGCTAGCGCCCTCACAAAATTGGCAACATGCCCAGGCTAGACAATAGCCTAGTCATAAGCGATAATAGGGAAAATAATGGGAATATACTAAATGATCATCTTGGCATAAACATAGACTTGTATGATAACAAGGTAAACATACATACTAGCATGGACATGAAATTGTCACCATAACAAGGTTGAGACGACCCCAAACCCTGTACTGACGGCGGCAAGGGTAATCCTTGGAATATAACACAGAAACAGATAATAGCAGAATAGAATAACTAAATACACCAGATAATGAACAATAGAATATAATGGATAAAAGTAATCATCAGAGTTACACAGTATACATGATCATACTTAGTACAAATACAGTTCAGCTATACATAAATGTCTACAGCGGAAACAAACAAAATATGTACAATAGGAGCTGAACAGCATAAAAAGAGATTAATGATAGAATCCATCTTCAGCTCCAGTTATCCAGAAAGAACCAGCTAAACCTGAATACAAGGCTGTCCGTGTAGAAAAAGGGGCACCCGAGTTTGAAAGTAAAACAAACTACGAGTCAGTCATGGGACTGGTGTGAGAAATCAACTCAACACATATATATAATATGGCTAATCACAGGACCATGCCACTTTCGTGGAACGGGTTTACTCCATCGGATTGCCAGTGCTTTAAAAACAAATCTTTCTTTTAAACATCGCAATGCTTTTTATAAAAATGAAGCCATTATAAGACTCAGTTCCCATCACACAATGCAACGCAAACCGAAGGATAGAGTTTTACCTTATAATGGCCAAAATATGCTTGATACGAATAAAACAAAGGCATTTGATATTATTGCTAGTGTTTACTTGTTTTGAAAACAATTTCAAATCATAACTATCAATCATAGACGGCATGGGTACCATATATCATGTCGCCATACATATATACAATCAAAACTGCACAGTCACGTATTTGGAAATTGGATTTCCGTCATGAACCAAGGCAAAAGATAGTCCTTACTGACTTCGAGACAATCTAGACTACCATGTCTCAGGATCAGAGCTCGAGTGACCCTAGGAGCGACAGGGCTGGTCCACCGATGTGGATTAAAATTCCTGAACAATACGTTTCCCAGCCCTTTGGGGCGCAAACGAGCCAACGAGTGACTCCATCGGACCCGGATCGTCCGATCTAACCGAGGCGCCTCGCAACAGCAACAACCACACAGGTGAAAAGTATATAAATGTCAGGGCTGGTAGGTCACTGACACCACCCTAGCTAGAAAGAAACGCATGTCCTCCCTGAGGTCCTTCCTCCCGTTTCTGGTTCATACCGGGTGTGAGGCTCGCAATTTCACGTTATACACAAAGCTACGCCACACAGGCGGTGCTCTGATCATCACCACAAGACTTTGCTTTTCAACAAAGGCCTTGATCATTTGCCACTTAGGCATGCCACACTAGCAATTCATGTCGTGCGACTGATGTCCATCGATATACAACCTCTGAGCTCGTGCGTTTCAGAGAAGGGCGTTAAGCAAAAGAATAAATTCTCCGCCGCCAAACAGATGTATATTTAATAGAGATCAATCGACACAGAATAAAATCCAATGTCAGACACACAATCCATTTACAAGTCCATTCTGGGCCTGAACGAAACCGAAGGCGCTAAATACCTCGCAAACCCATCGATCACCACGTATGTCAGGACGATCACCACTCATTATCCATATTTCGGGATGCCTCCCAATCAGGACCTCGGTTACCATCCAAACGAGGTGAAGATCTCCGGTCTTCGACCACCGTCTTCATCTTCGATTTCTTATCGTCGATTCAGTTATTCAGAATGGGAAAAACCCGGTCTTTCGGAGCAACTCGCGTATATAATAAACAAGTGCAACACTAACATATACACGCATCATTTCCATTCATTAGTCACTAACCGTCAATCAGTAAGAGAACGATTTCCCAAATATTAACCCCGAAGGCCGAAACCAACATCAGATCAACACCCAGGAAACCATTCGACTTAGCCAACCTTCAGTTAATTCCTAAATCACATCCATATTATTTATAATATTTTATAACGATTTATCGCTATTTTTATTTATTTTAAAATAGCCAATTATTCAAAACGACGCTTCGGGCCATAACGCTATCGTGGCGCTGTTTTTCTTCAGATTTGATTTACATATATCTGAAAATCTAACCGTTGGATTTTCACAAAATTTACATCATTAGAAAGATCTTTTCAAAACGAATCCAATGGTTCTAGTTTCGGGAAAATCCGACGGTCGGATCTCCCGGTACAATCGTTTGAAGTTTCTATTTCAAAATACAAACTGCAGCGTCGTTATTCGATTAATTATAATTATATTTATATATATATATATATAATCGTTTCTGGTGTTGTTTTTCTTCAGATTTAAATTAAACATTCCAGACAATCCAACCGTTGGATTTTTACAAAGTTGGTGCCGTTGGAAAGATATTTCCAAGGCGAACCCAACGGTTGCGGTTTCGGGAAAATCCAATGGTCGGATTTCCCGCACTAGTTGTTTGATATCACGGTTTCAAAACACAAACTACACGGCTACGTTTCGTTTTAATTTTATTTATATATTTATATATAAATATGGTTCATTCAACAATTTCAATATCGTTTTCACTTCAAATATTTCACTAATGCCTTTAAATTTTGGAAAATTTTGCCATAACCTCCTTTGTACGGGAGGGGCTGAAAAAATTCCCAAATAGCCACACGGGCGTCTCATGTCAAAAGGAAAAAAGAAAAAGCCAAGCGGCTAGCCAACAGGCTCATAAAATCATCACCCAAACAAAACAGTAAATGTGTACCTATTTGTCGGGCACAAAATTTTATTCCTCTTCTCTAGCCACTTTGCTATAACCTGTTCAATAAATATGCATGTACATATATACAGTTCTTATCACTTATCATTTTCCATTCAACTTCATATTTGATTCCATTTGGTTTAAAAACACCATTCATTCTAATGTTGCATGCATAGGCAAAAATCATATCATTAGCTAATTAATGAATATTTCGACTCATGCATATTTATTTAAACGAGTTGCTATTTTTTAACATTTCATATTTCAACAATTCATGTATATAATAAAAATGTGATTTTTATTGTAAAACAATTTATTTCAAAACACTATTATTTTATATAGTTTATATAGGTGATAAAAATAGGATTTTTATTGTAAAACAATTTATTTCAAAATAGGGTTATTTTATACATTTCATATAGTTGATAAAAGGTGATTTTTACTATGAGATAATTTATTTCAAAATATGAATACCTTTCAACACATGAATTTCTAATCAACGAATGAATATCGATTCAACACATGAAGGTTTTCTATTCAATGAATAAATATAGTTTCAGCAAATGAAAATAATTCAAACACATGAATATTATTCAAAATTTCGACAGCATAAGGCAGGGTAGTTAAAACCGGGACCGTCCCTAGTACGGCTCCTCGCTCTACCTTAAAACCTCGCGGTTTTTGACAATGGGGATCATGCATCTAGTTCGCACGCAGGCGGCATGTATATATTTATTTCATTTCCACAAACTAATCCTATGTGGTTTCAACCAAATATTTCTCAACCACAAATGGGTATTTTTCAACCACAATCAATCAATATCAACCACAAACAATCCCAAACAACCATTCGCTATCAATCAATTTTCACACCAATCACAATCAATAAATATCGTCCATGGTTTGTGGACGAGGGGCGTATATATATATATATATATATATATATATATATATATATATATATATATATATAGCAATTCACTTCTATTTCAACACGTATATAATTTTTACAACGCATATACAACTTATACATCGAACGTACGACTTATACAACACTTATACATGAGGTGTACAACGCTTATATAACTCATACATCGAATATGTAATTTATACATCGTCGTTTCCATATCGTTTATAAATTAGAAATCTCACATTGGGTTCCACTCCACTAAAAATAGCAGAAGGCTCAGAAAAATATGTGGTCTCTTCTAGAATGTAGAAGACGTCCACACGAGTCCACTGTCTCTTGTTTCACTGAATTTCGTCAAGAAATGAAAAAGATATGATTTTTAAAAGGTTTGCAACACTAAAAAGTGTTTAAACAATATAAAGGAATTACCTTTATATGTTGTTCAAAACTAGGTCGAAGAAATTCGTGAAATCCGGGAAGAACTGGGATGATCGGTGGTTGCAGCGTCGTAGAGGGAGGTGAGGACTGTCGATCGATGGTGGTTTGAGGGGGTACGGTGGTCGGATCTGTCGTCGGCGGCGTCAGGAAGGTCGGAGCTTTGGAAGGCCGTTTCTGGCGATGGGGGCGTCGATGGAGGCGGAGCTTGTGTCGGATTTGAAGAGGAGAGGGAGGCGGTTCGAGTGGATGTGGTGGCGTCGGCTCTGGTGGCCTGTAGCGGGGGAGGAGAGAAGGGGGGAGCCTTTATCGTCGTCGATCGCAGCTGTTACGGGGGGGGGGGGTCTGAGGATTTTTTTTTCTTTTTTTTTATTTAAATTCTGATTGGTCGGTGGGTCTTTAAAGGGGTTTTCTGACGCGACCACCAATCTAAACCCAACGACTGTCGTCCGTAGCGTTTTACCCCCATTCCGAACACAATAGGATATGTTTCGAAGGCCCATTCGAATGTTTCAGTCAGTTTTCCTTCAAATTAAAATATAAAACATTCAATATTTAATTTGAACGTACATCTCAATTTGCCAGAGCCACAAACTGATTCGAAAAATTCCAGAAAAATAAATTTGGCTATGTTTTGACGATACGGTCCCAACAAAACCAGTTTCATCAAATTCTGAGCCCGTTTGCAAAAAGACCCATTTCTGGTCGATCCAATTTAACTGTAATTGACCAAAACACATTTTCCTTTGCCACGCTCACATACTAGCTTCAAAAATGATGAAATTTGAAACCTAGCAATAACTTCACATCCCAGATCCAACAAAAGTGGTTTCGCCAAATTCCGAGGTCGTATGCAAAATGGCCAATTTCACGGGCTATATAAATTCCATAGCGACCTTTCTGAAAATTCATTCGGCCATAACTTTTGCTTTCCACTATGAAAATTCGATTTTTCAGATTCGCTAGAAAGGTATTCACTAACAGATTTAAATATTTTTGGTTTCGCTAAAATCCGTTTTGTTTTGCACCCGGTACAGTCTGACAAAGTTTGAATTCAATTTTTGAAACTACAGCGCCATTTCAGGCCTTGTTTATAATTAATTATATTCGTTTTCAATTGTCGATTCAAACTCAGTTTTCATTGCTATTATTTAAAATATTTATTTTAAATATTTAAAATCCATTATTTTAGCCAATTTAAAAAAATTAAATTGGTTCAGATTTTCTGGGTCGTTACAAAGGTAGACATAAAACTGAAGAATTATGATGTCACAATGTCTAAATTAGCCATTTTAGATGTCCAATCGAATTAAATCTAACATGATAACATAGGGTGACAATTTAGATCACATAAAATAGTTCTAACATGTTAACATAAGGTGACAATTTAGATCACATAAAATAGATCTGACATGAATCATAAGGTGACAAATTTAGATCACATAGGATAGATCTAACAGTAATCATAAGGTGACAATTTTAGATCACATATGATAGATCTAACACGAATCCTAAGGTGACAATTTTAGATCACATAGGATAGATCTAACATGAATCATAAGGTGATAATTTTAGATCACATAGAACGGATCTAACATGATAATTTAGATCACATAAAATAGATCTACATACATCCGCATCATAGCATATCATAAAAGTTACAACCCAAGATCCTTAATGATAACATAGTAGAACAATTTGAATTGGATCCAAAGAAATAGGTCCATCATGACATAGCATATGATCTAACAATAACATAGATTTAAAGTCTATCCAAATCACAATCATTCATAATTCACTATTATTTATCTAAACCTAAAAGCAACTAGAACTCACTGTGATTGGATTGCTAAGATGATAGAAAAGGTGCTAAGTCTATGTTTGAATCTCAGAATTTGATATGCTTTAGAAGAAGATGAGAGATCCTAATTAAGTTCAGAATCCAACAGAGTCCGGCCACCATTGTTTCTCTTTGAAGAAAACAAAGGATATGAGATATATTTATAGCTGCTGGGTTACAGCATTCGGATGCCACCTCAGCCCTAATGGAATTGGATCAGGTCACGGGTCCTCACTCACTCGAAAAAGGCCTGGATACCTAGAAACTATTCTGGGCACACTTTACAGGTGCGCCAGTGCAAAATTGCCTTGGCGCACTTGGCAAGTGCGCCAGTTATACCCGATTCTGATTTTCAACTTTTTATTGTCCATAACTTCTTCATATGTTATCCGTTTTATGCACACTAGTTGTCTATCCTGACCAGAATTTCAAGACGGACGTAATGACGTAACCAGTTTCCCTTAATTATTAATATTAAATTATTTATTCTTTAATTTGTCTTCTTTAATGTTGTTAAAAATTCGGGGTGTTACATTCTCCCCTACCCAAAGGATTTCGTCCCTGAAATCTCCAAGTTGAGAAGAATGCATATCCACCATCCATCACCCATCTACTCATCCATTAATCACTGGCATCCATTGTCCTTAAGGATTTCTAATGCTTCATGAATATATGCAAAAGTGTGTGTATATGTCACAACACTAATGCGAAAATCAAGCGGTCTACTGATTCAGTTGACCTCCTTAATGCAATGTATGTTAGTGCCATGAATCCAATATGTATGCAAATAAGCCTATTATAACATATAAGCTCTGCATGTGTGCGTACTCATTCATCCAAATGCAACATCCATATGCTAGTTCATCCATTTCCATCCATAAAAGAAAAGAAAATGCACACACATACATATGTAGTATGAGAGTGATTGAGCCGATCTTAGTGCCTAATGTGTGTATAAGTGTTCACAGGCAACCACTAGCAAACACTTGCATCCATCAAACATAACATGTTTCAAAAACATGTTTACATCCATAGGATTCCTATCTAAAGGTCGAAAATACTATGGATAGGATGTACTCAAATGTAGAAACAGGTACTGATAAAGCTTTTGGAAAAACGAGTTAAGAACATACCCTCGAAGAGAAAAGGGTACGAAGCACGAATCTTGTCTTCGGTCTCCTAAGTCGCATCCTATGGGTTATCTCCCCATTGAACCTTTAGCAACATGATCTCTTTATTATGTAGCTTCTTAACTTCTGATCCCAGACTACGGGAAGGAACTCGCCTGATTGTCGCCTCTCGTTCCACTTCTATCTCTTCCAATATACTCGGCTCAACAACTTCCGCGGTGTCATGCAAGCACTTTCATAGATGAGAAACATGGAAAACATCATGAACACCAGATAGATTTTCAGGAAGCTTTACTCTATAGGCCATTTAGCCAATCATCTCGGTTATGGGAAATGGTCCTATAAATCTAGGTGCCAACTTCTCTACCAACCCGAAGCGAACCACATTCCTCAGAGGTGACACTTTGATAAAAAACCAAGTCTCCTACTTCAAATTTGAGGTTAGTCCTTCTCTTGTCTGCATAGGATTTCTACATATCCTGAGCTGTCTTCATCCGTCGTCGAATAAGGTCAATCTTTTCGAATGTTTCTCTAACCATATATAGTCCAAGTAATAATCTTTCTGTAGATTCCCACCAACAAGTTGGTGATCTACAGGGTCGTCCGTACAATGCTTCGAAGGGTGCCATGCCGATGCTGGTCTGATAGTTGTTGTTATAGGCAAACTCTACTAAAGGAAGACGCTCTTCCCAAGTCCCTCCGAAGTCTAGGATACACAGCCTTAAAAGATCTTCTAAGATTATGTTCACCCTCTCTGTTTGCCCATCGGTCTGAGGATGATAAGCGGTGCTCAAACGCAACTGTGTACCTAATGCTTCTTGCAAGCTCCTCCAAAATTCATTGGTAAAGATGGGGTCATGATCATTCACAATGCTGGAAGGAACTCCATGAAGACGAACTATCTCTCAGACATAAATTGCTGCTAACCATGATGCCGTCCTCTTACTCTTAAGTGGAATAAAGTGAGCGCTCTTAGTGAGTCTATCTACCACAACCCAGATACTGGTGTTGCCTTTCTTCGATCTAGGCAAACCATCTATGAAATACATAGAGACGCTCTCCCATTTCCACTGAGGAACCTCCAACGGATGAAGTAAACCACCGGGCTTCTTTTGCTCAGCTTTGACTTGCTGGCAAACTAAACATTGAGAAACAAATTCGACCACATCTTTCTTCATCCCAACCCAAAAGAAAATCCTCTTCATGTCCCTGTACATCTTATCACCGCCTGGATGAATGGTCATCTTAGAATGGTGGGCTTCTTCTAGGACTACCTTTATCAAGCTTCTAGTTTGAGAAACACAAAGCCTTCCATCTTGTCGCAACCACACCTTTCATCTATGGCATATCTGCTGAGTTGACTAGAAGTCTCACCTCTTCTGAGCTTATCCATGATGTTTAGAATCTGTGGGTCACCTTGTTGCGAAGCTCCTATCTGGTCCATAAGAGTCGGTCGAATCTCCAAGGATGCAAACAAATCAGGCAAAATCTCGATGGAGGTTCTAAAATCGAATGCTAATATGAACTCTAAGTTCTTACTTTCCACAAACAGAGGACTCAGGGCCACCCTCTACCTACTTAGTGGGTATGCCACCACATTACCCTTGCTAGGGGTATAAGAAATCTCAAAATCATAAGAAGCTAGAAACTCCATCCACCACTGTTGCCTTAAATTGAGATCCTTCCGCGAGAACAGATACTTGAGAGATTTATGATTGGTGTATAACTCGAACTTCTCTCCAAGTAAATAATGACGCCATGTCTTTAATGCAAACACTATGGTAGCTAGCTCCAGATCATGGATGGGGTAGTTCTTTTTATGAACTCTCATTGTCTACCCTCATAACACACTATTTTCCCTTCTTGCATTAGGACCGCACCAAGCCCTGTACCGCATGGATCGGTGTAGACAGTAAACACTTTATTTCCGTCAGGTAAGGTCAAAACTGGGGTCGTTGTCAGAGCCCTCTTCAATCGTTGGAAAGCAATGTCACAGTATATATCCTATGAGAATGCCAAGGTCTTCTTAGTCAGCCTGGTGAGTGGGGTTGATATCTTTGCAAAGTCCTTAATTGACTTCCTATAGTAACCTGCCAACCCAAGAAAGCTTCTCACCTCAGTTGCATTTTTAGGAACCTGCCAATCTTGCACTGCAACCACCTTCGCGGGATCTACAGCTATCCCTTCTTTGGAGACCACATGCCCTAAAAATCTCACCTCTTTTCTCCAAAAATAGCATTTGGAGCACTTTGCTTTAAGCTGATGGTTACAGAGAGTTTTCAAAACTTCTCTTAAATGCTGGGCATGCTCTTCTTCTCTTTTGGAGAAGACCAAAATATCATTAACAAAGACTACCACGAACTTATTTAGGAACTCCGGAAACACCCTACTCATCAGATCGACAAAATACGTGGGTTCATTCGTCAGCCCAAAAGGCATAACTAGCCATTCAAAGAAACCGTCCAGAGTCCTAAAGGCAGTCTTATCTATGTTGTCCTCAGCCACCCTCAACTGATGGAACCCCGTGGCCAAGTCTAACGGGGAAAATACTAAGACACCAACAAGTTGATCAAATAAATTAACAATCCTCGGAAGCGGGTGTCTATTCTTCTTAGTGAGCTTATTCAACTCCCTATAATCAACACATAAACGAAGCGAACCATCCGCCTTAGTTGTGAATACCACTGGAGCACCCGATTCAGATATGCTTCGTCTGATAAACCCTTTCTCAAGTAGCTCCCCTACTTGCTTACTCAGCTCCCTCCTTTCCCTTAGAGCCATGTGACGCACTGGTAATGCAACTGGCTTTGCATTGTCCACCAGATATATGCGAAAGTCGATCTCGTGCCTTGGAGGTAAACCCCGAACCTCATCAAAAACATCAGAAAAATCTCGGACTACTAGAACAGAGTGCAGATCGTCGATAGATGCATCAAGAGACTCTAGGAAACTAAGCATAACCGACCCTTGTGGGTTACATGAAATCTCGAGGGTTCTCCCATGATAAGTCAGAAGCCTAACAACCCTCTTCTCACAATCCAGAATGGCACCATAAGTGGTAAGCCAATCCATTCCTAGAAGCAACCCATAGCCCATAAACCCGAGCACATATGTGTCGCATTCAAACTCGACGCCTAACACATATATTTTCAAACCCTGGCAAATCATAGATAAATGAGTCGAACCACCAATGTGGTTTGAAACAACTACGGGATCTACTACCATACTAGTAATTAAGTGCAGAGATTCAACTACAGAACTTGATATAAATGAATGTGAGGTACCAGAATCAAAAAGTGTTCTAATAGGATGGTTTGAAAGAGAAATTAAACCTTACACAAAAAAAATTATACCTCTATCAGGAGCACTGGTCGCGAGAGCATGCACATGCCCTCCAGAATTTCCTGCCCTTTGACCTTGTCCCTGTGTTCCCCATTTCTTCAGGCACTCTTTAGCAAAGTGTCCGGCCTCTCCACAGTGGAAGCAAGAATTCTTCCTTCACTTACAGTCTTTAACCAGATGACCTTCTTTCCACAATGGTGACATTTTCTCTTATCCTTGCCTTTATCATTTTTTCCACCCTTTTTTGGGTCATCATTTTTCTCATCCTTGGGTTGTACTCCTTAGCCCTAGCTTCCTTATTCTCCTTTTTACCATATTTGTGTAACAGACTAACAAATCTCTCGAAAGTTGCCTCCATCACACGGAAATCCTCACGAAGCTCAAGAAAATTAGCTATATGTGATACTATTGCAGCTTCAGATGGAGGTTAGGAACTTCATTACCATTTGATATGTGTCGCAGTTTAAACATACCTATGGCATCATGCCGGAATGGGGACACCTTTCAGGAAGAATCGGTATCGGTCCCCTAGAAAAAAAGAGAAAAAAGGAATCAAGTGGAGAATCGAGAGGTACTTCCTATGGCTTTGGGGAATAAGTTTTTCAAAACAGACTTTTCTTCATGAAAATGCTTTCATTTAAAACCTTTTTGAAAATAATTTTCAGAAACTTTTATCTACTCTGATAACCTTCAGCTTTGATACCAAGTGTGACAGCCCATGTCCGTTAATGTCACTCACTAAGGGAATGCATTAAGTTTCGTGAAGCGTTATAGGTAATCAGACACATAATAATTACAAGACAGATATAAATAAGATAGCAGCGGAAATTTAAAAACTTTTATTAATCATAAAGCATGGTTACACCATATGTCTAAAAATACATAAACTCGGTATATCATTAAAACTTATGTCTTGTATTTTAAATATCAAAGTACAATAACAAAGAAAGCATAATCCCTAAAAAATGAGCCATAGTAGTAAAGATAGAAGCTTGAGAAATACATCTAGAAGCTCCAAGCAAGACGATAGCAGAATCCTGACTAAGCCTGAGAATTCCCTCCCTTGAGAACCTGGGGGGAAACGGAAGAAAGAAGGAGAAACAAAAAGGGTTAGACATAAAGTATGGCGAGTCTAGTTACTTTTAGTCAGTAGATAAATAAAAGTAACATGATAGACATATAAAGTGGATAAGAGAGAGAGATCACTACAATGATGGCAGGTGTAATAAGGTAAGCAAGATAAGGTGTACATGCCTCACTAATGATTACTCTGCACTATTACTGGTATTTCCTGAAAGGGATGATCCCTTCAACTATAAGGTGGTAGACTTAGGTATACATCCAAATGTATCCTAACTACTACCCTGATCGATCAGCTCACAAATCCTCGTAGATACCATGTGCTGGCCCCATAGTAGGAGGTATCACTTCCTAAAGTGGCAACCCCTCGTCATAACAATGTGCACAACCATATCTACAGGTGTCACGGTCGTCTTATCCCCCTCTGCCCGGCTCATGCATGCACATGGCCCGGTCGGTTTGCGCCGCCCACACCGTCCTCCACGTTTGGATCTCCTACAATCAGTCAGTAAGCGTGCCCCTTCTCCGCCTAGTACGAAATACTTTGTTTAATACCTACTACAGGTTACTGACTGAAATGGGTCCCACACAATATGATACAAGCTCTCCCCTTTGTCTTGTATCCCCCACTAGGTTTTCACTTACTATGTATACCACTAGGTGTCTTTAATTACATAGCCTTATTTATTTCTACCGGTTATGCTTACCTATAGGTGTCTTTAATACATAACCCCTAATCTTCCAACCGTTTATGCTTACATATAGGTGTCTTTAATTACATAACCCTATTACTTCTACAAGTTATGTTTACCCTTTAATTACATAACTTTATTATATCCACCGATTATGTATACCACTAGGTGTTTTTAATTACATAACCTTATTATTTCCACCGATTATGTATACCACTACGTGTCTTTAATTACATAACCTTATTACTTCTACCGACTATGTATACCATTAGGTGTCTTTAATTACATAACCTTAACGGGTTAAGTTGGTGGGACTATATTCACATCCCCTCTTCAGATTTACTTAACCCACCCCTCAACCATGTTTACTTAACCCCCAACTTAAATTTAAGTTCATACAGTCCCTATGGATTAACTTAGGTTAAGTAGTCCAATTCTTTACCATGTCCATTTATGGTTTCATAATGGGCCAAACCTCCCACATTAGGCCTACAACATGTGGATGTTAGATACGCCGGTCGGGTCCGGGCAGACTTATTCCACAGTTGGGCCAAACCTCGTGTCATAGCCCAATTCGTATTTACGTACTTAGACCTTCCACATTAGGTTTACCATTAGTGGCTATTGGATATGCCGGTCGGGTCTGGGCAGACTTCCACCACTAATGCAACCTATCCTCATGTCATAAGTACGATTACAATTCCCAATTGTAATTACTAAACATTCCATTTTTAATTAATTAATCAATTAATTAACCCTTTCCTTTTATAGGTGTCAATACCTATTTTGCCCAATAATTTGAATTACATGTCCATAAATGTTCATATTCAAATTATGCCATTTTTAATTAATTAATCCTTTCCTTTTATAGGTGTCAATACCTATTTTTCCAAATAATTTGAATTACATGTCCATAAATGTTCATATTCAAATTATGCCATTTTTACCCCTCCCCACGTTCCTTTGCAAGCGCCCTCACAAAATTGGCAACATGCCTAGGCTAGACAATAGCCTAGTCATAAACGATAATAGGGAAAATAATGGGAATATACTAAAATGATCATCTTGGCATAAACATAGACTTGTATGATTATAAGGTGAACATACATACTACCATGGACATGAAATTATCATCATAACAAGGTGGACATAAAACTGAAGAACTATGATGTCACAATATCTAAATTAGCCATTTTAGATGTCCAATCGATTTAAATCTAACATGATAACATAGTGTGACAATTTATATCACATAACATAGATCTAACATGTTAACATAAGGTGACAATTTAGATCACATAAAATAGATCTAGCATGAATCATAAGGTGACAAATTTTGATCACATAGGATAGATCTAACATGAATCATAAGGTGACAATTTTAGATCACATAAGATAGATCTAACATGAATCATAAGGTGACAATTTAAGATCACATAGGATAGATCTAACATGAATCATAAGGTGACAATTTTAGATCACATAGAATGGATCTAACATGATAATTTTAGATCACATAGAATAGATCTAAATACATCTGCACCATAGCATATCATGAAAATTACAACCCAAGATCCATAATGATAACATAGTAGAACAATTTGAATTGGATCCAAAAAAATAGATCCATCATGACATAGCATAAGATCTAACAATAACAAGATTTAAAGTCTATCCAAATCACAGTCTTTCATAATTCACTATTATTTATCTAAACCTAAAAGCAACTAGAACTCACTGTGATTGGATTGCTAAGATGATAGAAAATGTGTTGAGTCTATGTTTGAATCTTAGAATTTGATATGCTTTAGAAGAAGATGAGAGATCCTAATTTAGTTCAGAATCTAGCAAAGTCCGACCACCATTGTTTCTCTTTGAAGAAAACAAAGGATATGAGATATATTTATAGCTGTTGGGTTACAGAATTCGGATGCCACCTCAGCCCTAATCGAATTGGGTCAGGTCATGGGTCGTCACTCACTCGAAAAAGGCCCGAATACCCAGAAACTGTTCTGGGCACACTTTACAAGTGCGCTAGTGCATAATTGCCTTGGCGCACTTGGCAAGTGCGCCAGTTATACCCGGTTCTGATTTTCAACTTTTTAGCGTCCGTAACTTCTTCATATGTTATCCATTTTACGCAAACTAGGTGTCTATTCTAACCAGAATTTCAAGACGGACGTAATGACGTAAACAGATTCCCTTAATTCTTAATATTAAATTATTTATTCTTTGATTTGTCTTCTTTAATGTTGTTAAAAATTCGGGGTGTTACAAGATCTGCCTTTGATTGTAGATCTAATTCACTATTTAGATCACCTTATACTTGTTTTATTATGTTTATGGCCTAATCAGATCTATTGTTAGTTGGACATCTAAATCATTGTTTAGATCACACCATGCCTATCCCGGCTATGATTAGAATCAGTTCTATTATCATATGTTCATTAGAACTATTCCTATATGCCTACCTTGTCATTATCCCACTATATGTCTTATGCATGTTTCTGCCATTATGTTAGTACGATCATCTCTGTTCTATTCCCTCTATCTTTTCCCTTTTATTTTTATATAGCTAGGTTACCTTCGAGCCTAGGCATGCCGCTGAAATATGCGAATACGTTAGATTGGGGACGAGGGGAAAACGTTGAATTGGGGCATAACTTGTAATTGGGAATTTGGGCATAACTTGAATAAAGTGTAACAATATTAAGTTGGGCATATGGTTTATTATGAACATGACCTGGGAAAGGGGCATGAAAACTTATAACGACATAGGTAAATTTGGTTAATAATGGAAATATCTAGGATTACAGTAATTAGAAACTGTAACCGTGCCTAGACACAAGTTTAGATTACACTTATGGTGGAATTCTGCCCGGAACCGCCCGGCATATCCAGTGACCACAAGTGGTGAATCTAATGTGAGGGGTCTAGGTGTAGAAACACGATACGTGCTAAGACACGAGGTTAAGCCCGACTTGTGGAAGAAGTCTACCTGGAACCGACTGGCATATCCAACATCCACAAGTGATAGGCTAAATGTGGGAGGTCTAGCACATTATAACCATAAATGGACAGGGTAATGAATTCGAATACTTAACCTAGTTGAATCCATGGGGATTGTATGAATATGTTAAACTGAATAGAGGTTAAGTAAACTTGTTTGAAACAGTGGGTAGGTTAACTAAATCTGGGGTGGGTGGGTAATATTTATATATAGGCCTAGAAACTTAACCTGTTAGGATTATGCAATTTTTATGACATCAGTAGGTATGCATAATCTGCGGAAAACCTAGTAGTGGGGATGCAAGACATAGGGGAGAGCTTGCATCATCTTGTGTGTGGGACCCATTTCAGTCAGTAACCCATATATTGGCATGAAACTCCGAACTAGTTCGGATTCGGGGCACGCTTACTGGATTGATTGTAAGTGATCCAAAAGTGGGGACGGTGTCTGATGGCGTGTTCCATCGAGGTCATATGCGTGCATGACTCCACCTACCTGGGAAAATAAGACGTTGTGACATCATTAGATATGGTTGTGCACATCTAGGAAATGAGGGGTTGCCATTTTAGGGAGTGATACACCCTACTGCGGGGCTAGCACAGGGTATCTACGGAGTAGGGAGCCAATCGATTAGGGTAGTAGTTATGGTACATCTAGACTCTGGTAAGTTTAAAGCATGTTATTGGGTTGCCTGTTGATTGTATGAGGTTAAAACCTCTCACCAGAAAGTACGCCTAAGTCTACCATCTTATAGTTGTTGGGATCATCTCATTTTGGTTATACTAGTATCGGTGCAGAGAAATCATTAGAGAAGCGTATGCACTCTATCATGTTTACCTTGTCATACCTACCTTTTATGATGTTATCTTTCTTATCCACTTTATATGCCTGTCATGATACGTTTGCACATTTATTTGCTAAAAGTAACTGGACTCGCCAGACCTTATGTCTAACCCATTTTATTTCCTCTTCTTTCTCTTCCGTCACCCTCTCCCCCCTCCCAGTTCTCAGGGTGGGAATACTCAAGTTTGATTAGGATTCTGCTATTATTTTACTGGAGTTGCTTAGATGTATTGCTAAAGTTCTTATCTTTGCTACTATGGCTATGTTTTTATTTGGGGAATTATGCTTCTTTTATTTTTACTCTGATGTTTTAAGTGCAAGACAGAAGTTTTGATGATGTACTGGGTTTATGTATTTTCAGACATATGATGTTTTGAACCACGATGCTTTACGATTAATAAAGTTTTTGAATTCCACTGCTATTTTATATCTGTCTTGTAATGTTTCTATTTACCTATAATGCTTCATGAAACTTAATGCATTCTCTTAATGAGTGACATTAACGGACGTGGGGTGTCACACTTGGTATCAGAGCTGAAGGTTACTAGATTAGATAAAACTTTTTGAAAATTATTTTCAAAAAGGTTTTAAAAGAAAGCATTTTCAAAAAGAAAGGTCTGTTTTGAAAAACATATTCCCCAAAGCCATATGTAATATCTTTCATTCCTTTGTCTGAATCTCTTTCCTTCTCTTTTCATCATGTCTACGGAACCTAATATTCCAGAGGGCGTTACGATACCAGGCTAGTTTCGTAGGTATCTAGAGGCCATGGTGCTTACCGGTGGTCAAGTTGACGTTCCTCCCCTAGCTGCAGCTGCCATTCCTTCTCCTCCTCCACGTGCAGATAACTTCTCTAAGTTCTACAAAGATTCCTGTGCCATGGGAGGGAAGCCATTCCGTGGAACCGAGACGTTCGTACAGGCAAGGAATTGGCTTAAGGAGACAAAGGACTTGTTTGGAATTTTCGATGTGGACGATCATAGGAAGATTCAGTTAGCCGCCTGGCTACTGAAAGATGAAGCTTCGTTCTAGTGGGAAGTACACAAGCGGGGCATCCGGTGGAATGGGATGATTTTAGACAGAGGTTTGAAATGAAGTTTCTTTCTCAAGTTGAGAAAAGCATACATGTAATGACCCGCATTTTTTTACGATAGAATAATTAATTTATTTAATTATTAAATACCAATTTTGCAATATCGATGACCTAAATTGAATAAAAATGAATATTAAATAATAGAATAATATATTATACTGTCGAAATAGTCAAAAATAGCTGAATTCACAATACAGTGTGAGTTGGATTATATATAAGGTATAATTCAGTTTAGTATTGAATTAGAATGGCGAATATATTATATGAACTCCATTTGAACGCATAATTATATTATAATTAAAATCGAGATCGAAATGGCGCGGCAGTTTGCTATTTGGCGATTCGAACTTTAAACAAATATACAGAATCCGTTTTAAGTCGGATTTCTATGAAACAAGAAACGTACGAATCTGATAAGCTATATTTTTCTAGTGGAAGAGAAATTTGAAATTTCGTTGTGTAGATTTTGATTTATGTCAAAATCAAATTTCCAGAAAAACGCTATGGAATTCCTTTATAATTTGCGATGCTTTATTTACGTTATAAAAGGGTTTTCAATATAAATTGAAATATCGATTCAACCTAGACTTGGAATATCGAGTATATAATTATTCTGGAGCTATATGATATTCTATTGTGAATATATACGATAATATTAATTTACTAATATTTAATTGAATTGTTTTAAAAATATTTATATATTTAAAATGGTTTAATTAGAGCCTTAGAAAATAGCCATTTTTGCAAATGACCTCAGAATTTGACGAAACTAATTTTTTTGGATCCGCAACGTTAAATTATTGTTAGATGTCAAGTTCCGTGATTTTTGAAGTCAGTATGTGGCCGTATGGGATTTTAATGTGAAATACAGTCGATAATTGGACCTTTAAAAATACGCTATGTCAGCAAACGCAGTCGGAATTAGACGAAACCAGTTTCGTTGGGACCGTAATGTCGAACTGTAGCTGCATGTCAATTTTCGTGATTTTTGGATATCGTGTGTGACCATACGAATTTTTAGAAAGCAAAAATAGATAATAAAACTAAAATATAGAGATATTTATGTTGGTTATAAATACCCCCCTAAAAGCCTTATAACCTAATTCATTATTTCACCGAAGTCCAACACTTCTTCAGCGCCGCCACGAAATATCTCAAACGAGAAAATCAAAGCTTCAAAATTCCTTTAAAAATCAAAACAAAATCCAAAAAACTCGAAACGAGTTTATTGAGACGCTCGGGCTTAGGGCTTTCCGTCGATGTTCATTCCGCTACACTCGACGTTTGTTTCTAGCGAACTCGTGAAGTACGGGCTAACCTAGGGTTCAGTTTTGAGAGAGACTCGAGAGGCTTTGCGCGAGGTGATTAACTAGTTCGAAGCTTGAAGTGGTGATTATTGAGGACAACCTATGGTGTAAATTTCTTGGGTTTTTGTTCGAGTTGTTGTCGCTGAGTTTGTGCAGGCAATACGAAGTAGGGACGACGCGATTTAGGAGGAATGTTTTGGAGTTGATTTGGTGAAGTTTCTGGAGCAGCGTGAGTATTGGTTTGGGAAGTTTTCGTTGATGGTGAAGGCTACAAGGGGACGGGATCTGGGTGTTGAACATGATATGGTTGGGTTTACTGGGGTTTGTATGTTATGGGAAGTATCAGTGCTGAAGGCTGGCGGTGAAACTTTAGGGAAGGGGTGAAGGTTGTTTTGGTGAGGACTGGTCAGGGAGATACTGTGAATGTTAAAGGCAGTAATGGCCATTTTTGTTTAAACTGTTGGTTGAAGAGATGATGGGTTAAGGAGAAGTCAGATGGCCTTGGATTCAGTGAATGGTGAAGGGCGCAGTAAGGAGGGATGTATGGCAGTTCTGCACCACGGAAATCTCGTGCGTGTCCTGTTCTTTGGTGAAGGAAGAAGCATTAGTCGTGAAAATCCAGGATTTAAGCTTAACGCAGGATTAAGGTTATTAACAAATTAATTAATTTATTTGTCAACTTCCGTAATATATAAAGTGGTTAAATTTGTAAAAAAAAATCATATCTTATTCAGACGTGGTCAGAATCAGACAAAACCAGATCCGATAGGATCGTATGAATTAGACACTACAACATGGAAGTGGAATGGAAATGATCCAGAGCTTGTCTGGATTTACGATAGAATAAAAACGACTGAACTGAATCAAGTATCGTTAATCGTTATTTAACGAAAAACGAAAAATGTGAGTAAAACTCAACAACTCTGTTCAGTTTATATTTTTACAAACTGTACTTTATTTTTGATAAATATTGATTGATTGCGGTGTATTGACTGTTTAGATGGACTGTTAAATAATTGATTGAAAACACAGTTAGGGTTATATATATAAACATATATATATATATCGTTATTAAATATTAATTCTGTCGATCAAAATATTTCTTCTTGAAATGAAAGTGATGTATCTATATTGTTTTACATCTGTGGATGCAGGAAAACAGGTTGGAGGAATCCTACTGGATTCCTCAACATTTTAATACTGTTTTGTTTCATATATTGTGATATGTGATGTGTTATATAATCTGAACTGATTATGTTTGCTTGGTTGATAGTAATCATGGTTATACGGTATTTGAAATACCATAATGAATACTGGAAAGTAAAAAGGAAATTTTCAAAACGTATATTGGAAATGAATATTTATAAAATCATAGGATTTTATAAGAGGAATATTTATTTAGAAAAATAAATAGAATATTAAAAGGAAAATATTTATAACGGAATAGGATGTTATAAAAAGGGCATTTTTAAAGTGAAGAACCGTTACTAAAAGTAAATCTTTATAAATGAATAAACGTTATTAAAAGGAGTTAATCAAATTTAGTTATTTGAATGAAGTTAATCGAATATAAGTTATTCGAATTTGAGTTAATAGATTAGAGTTAAGCTAATCGTATGGAGTTAATCGAAATGGAATAATCGAATTACAAATCGATAAGAGTTAAATCGGATTAAAGTAAATCAGATTAGAGTTAATCGAATTAGAAATCGATAAGAGTTAATCGGATTAGAGTTAATCGAATTAGAGTTATTCGAATTTAGTCATTTGAAAATTGAGTTAATCGAATTAAGTTAATCAAGTTAGAGTTAATCGAATTAAGTTAATCAAGTTAGAGTTAATCGAATTAAGTTAATCAAGTTAGAGTTTATCGAATTAAGTTAATCAAGTTAGAGTTAATCGAATTAAGTTAATCGAGTTGGAGTTTATCGAGTTAGAGTAAAATCAAATGAAGTTAATCGAATGTTAGTTATTCGAATGTTAGTTATTCGAAATAGAGTTAAACCAGACATAGAAATTTAGAAATGGTGTTAAATAAAAATTAGAAACTGACTAGAGATTAATAAGTTGAATGGTTTCCTAAGTATCGATCTGATGTTGGTTTCGGCCTTCGGGGTTTATACTTAGGAAGTTGTTCTCTTGTTAGTTTATAGTTAGAGTCTGATAGATTTGGAAGAATAGGGTTACGTAATTAATCCATGGAAATGTTTTCCAATGTTAATAACATATATTTTCTAAATGCAGAAAATAAGGAAATATGAATATATATGTATATATATGATGATGATCATCAATCGAATTTCTATCTAGGAATAAGATCGTTTTTTGTACACCGACATGTTTTCATTTGATAGTTAAATCACAGACTATCAAGCTTGACCATATTTACGTTTTTAATATGGAGAGACCGGTTGGTTTCTTATCCAAAGAACCACTATGTATTGGCATAAGCGTTGCGAATCATATATGCCAAAGGAATGTGAAGACAGAGTAAAGTGCAAGGGCTGTTGTATAAGTCCTAGATAGAGATTGCCTAGGATGGATGTACTGAATAGTGCCTTCGGTTTCGTTCAGTCCCAGAACGAACGTATATGGACGAGTGTCCGATAGAGTATTTCCAATGATCGAATATGATTGGACTGTCCAAATATATATATACGGATCTGACAATGTGGCATTAAAAGTGATCGTGTTATCAATGAATGGAAAGTAGTCGTAGCCTCTGGCCTCAACATCCGGTAAATGACAAAAATCGGGCAGGCAGCATGGCTAAGTCGGTCACTCCGAAGTAGGGTGTATAATCACCTATCTAGAGAATATTCATTTGCTTCTTTAATCTGTCAATGTTGTCCCATATATATATATAGGAAAACGGTTGCTGATCCCAACCGTTGGTGATATACATTCGATACACTCAAGCAAAATCAGTGGTCGGTCATGTGTGGCTGAGTTGCAAGATGTTCTTGTTGAACTCCAGTGTATCGTTCCTAGAGTACACTGATCGAAAGGTGGTTCCATACCTTGTCATAGTTGGAAATCCAATCATCCAATAAGCGCCTGCGGTTTATGATTATACATTATATATGTAGAGCGTGAGATGCAAGCGTTTCTGCTAGATTGATATCTATTTGTATTTAGACATTATTATAATATCAGAAGGATATTGTTTACAAAGTCATTTGGATTCTTATAAGGGAAAAACCCGTTCCGTTTTTACGGCGTGGTCTTATGAGATATCCTACGTTAAACCAAGTGTTTGGAGTTTATTCACACCAGTCCCATGACTGACCCGGAGTTTATTTTGTTTTGTTTCCCTAAACTCTTGGGTTCCTAAATTTGTACAGGTAGTCAAGTAGTCAGGATTTTACAGATACACTTAGAGAGCTTGGAGCAGGAGGCTTCAGGATTAATTAGCTATTGTTTATTTCCGCTGTTGTTGTAAGTGTTGTACTCTGCAATGTTATTGTATACATATACTGTTTGTATTTCAAAAGTTATGTTATATTTTATTCGTTCCGCTGTGAGATTCGTGTTTACTCTAATGATGATGTTCTTCTTCTTCTTCTTCTATTCTATAAGTTTGTGTCTTATCTATTCTCACCCTCTAACTTCTTTCATTGACTATTCGGTTATTTTCGATCCTTGGATGTTCGATATGTGTTGTATATCAGATAATCAGGATTGCGAAAACCTAGGTCGTTAAAGTTGGTATCAGAGCAAAGGTTAAGTTATACCTTGGCTCTGTGGCATGACTCAGTAGAGATGGGGTTAGTATTACCCTAGATTGAGTTTGAGTGTATATATACGAGTGAACGTATTTGTTTTTTAATATAGAAATAATTTGTATTGTGGAGATTTATTGGTTGAGTGACTTATAAATTCTGGTCGATCAGTTTGATCCACCGTATCGGTAGGGGTTTCTAAACACTTGAATACGATGAACCGACACAGTATGCTTTGAAATGAGGGTAAATGGAATAATTTTACCCAAGTTATATTTTGGTATCTACATTGGAAATAATATAGTATACGGGTTATGTTGGTTGTTATTATAATCGAAAGAGATTATATAAAGGTGAAATGTTTATAAATAACTAAGCATGATTCATATAAGTAAAGTATATGAAATAAGATGAATCAAATCTGAAATTTAAATCGGATTTTGAATTAAGAGTAAGGAAATTTTAAGTTCCAGGGAGATTTTGAAAAAAAAATCAATTTGAAAGTGGTATTGAACTCACTTCGATCGCTGGAAAATAATTCTGATGATGGTGGCCACATTATCAATGTCATTTTCGAGATTCTAAGTGACGGATTACTACCAAAGATTTTGTTTTTGAATTGTTTGAGAAAACGAGATGTTTAGAAATTCAAAGGTTTTGAATTGGCTTTATGATTTCAAATTGATTTGAAATAAACCCGGGAATTTAAAATTCTGGAATTTAAATTTAACTAATGAAGTTAAATAGATTAAGAAGGTAAAATGAATAAATAAATTTGAATTTAACTTAGACAAAGTTAAATATAATCTGGAACAGAATTGAATTGATAAGTTCAGGATTTGGAATCAAGAATTGATTGGAGTTTGATTGAGATGACAATGGTATATACTAAGTTGTTCACAGATGGAAGGGATATAGTGATATGCCCGACAAAAAGGTACAAGTTTATATTTTATATGAGTTTGGAATTTATGAGCCGATTTGGCAAGCCGGTTGGCTGTTTGATTTTCTTTTGGGTTGGAGAAGGCCTAGAGAGGCGAGTGGTAGTTGTACCGATAGGGCTGTACAAAGGAGGTGCTGGCGAAATTTTTCGAAAATTTCAGGTGTTAGAAAAATTTCAGAAATTTTGAAAATTTCTGTTAATAGGAATAAATTGATATTTTAATGGAAATTAAATGGTTCAATTGAAATGGAACTTAAAAAGTAAAACCGATAGATTTTAAATCTAGCTAGTAGAGTTTGTAGCATTTCCCTAGCTTAGCAATTTCGAGGACGAAATTATTCTAAGGGGGAAAGATTGTAATGACCCGCATTTTTTTACGATAGAATAATTAATTTATTTAATTATTAAATATTGATTTGGCGATATCGATGACATAAATTGAATAAAAATGAATATTTAATTAATATTAAATAATAGAATAATATATTATATTGTCGAAATAGTCAAAAATAGCTGAATTCACAATACATTGTGAGTTGGATTATATATAAGGTATAATTCATTTTAGTATTGAATTAGAATGGCGAATATATTATATGAACGCCATTTGAACGTATAACTATATTATAATTAAAATCGAGCTCGAAATGGCGCGATAGTTTGCTATTTGGCGATTCGGACTTTAAACGAATATATAGAATCTGTTTTAAGTCTGATTTCTGTGAAACAAGAAACATACGAATCTAATAAGCTATATTTTTCTAGTGGAAGAGAAAATTCGAGATTTCGTTGTGTAGATTTTGATTTATGTCAAAATCAAATTTCCAGAAAAACGCTATGGAATTCCTTTATAATTTGCGACGCTTTATTTACGTTATAAAAGGGTTTTCAATATAAATTGAAATATCGATTCAACCTGGACTTGGAATATCGAGTATATAATTATTCTGGAGCTGTATGATATTCTATTGTGAATATATATGATAATATTAATTTATTAATATTTAATTGAATTGTTTTAAATATATTTATATATTTAAAATGGTTTAATTAGAGCCTTAGAAAATAGCCATTTTTGCAAACGACCTCAGAATTTGACGAAACTAATTTTGTTGGATCCACAATGTTAAATTATTGTTAGATGTCAAGTTCCGTGATTTTTGAAGTCAGTATGTGGCCGTACGGGATTTTAATGTGAAATACAGTCGATAATTGGACCTTTAAAAATACGCTGTGTGAGCAAACAGAGTCGGAATTAGACGAAACTGGTTTCGTTGGGACCGTAATGTCGAACTGTAGCTACATGCCAATTTTCGTGATTTCTGGGTATCGTGTGTGACCATACGAATTTTTAGAAAGCAAAAATAGATAATAAAACTAAAATATCTAGATATTTATGTTGGTTATAAATACCCCCCTAAAAGCCTTATAACCTAATTCATTATTTCACCGAAGTCCAACACTTCTTCAGCGCCGCCACGAAATATCTCAAACGAGAAAATCCAAGCTTCAAAATTCCTCTAAAAATCAAAACAAAATCCTAAAATCTCGAAACGAGTTTTATTGAGACGCTCGGGCTTAGGGCTTTCCGTCGATGTTCATTCCGCTACACTGGACGTTTGTTTCTGGCGAACTCGTGAAGTACGGGATAACCTAGGGTTCAGTTTTGAGAGAGACTCGAGAGGCTTTGCGCGAGGTGATGACCCAGTTCGAAGCTTGAAGTGGTGATTATTGAGGACAACCTGTGGTGTAAATTTCTTGGGTTTTTGTTTGAGTTATTGTCGCTGAGTTTGTGCAGGCAATACGAAGTGGGGACGACGCGATTTAGGAGGAATGTTTTGGAGTTGATTTGGTGAAGTTTCTGGAGCAGCGTGAGTAGAAGTTTTCGTTGATGGTGAAGGATACAAGGGGACGGGATCTGGGTGTTGAACGTGATAGGGTTGGGTTTACTGGGGTTTGTATGTTATGGGAAGTATCAGTGCTGAAGGCTGGCGGTAAAACTTTAGGGAAGGGGAGAAGGCTGTTTTGGTGAGGACTAGTCAGGGAGTTACTGTGAATGTTAAAGGCAGTAATGGCCATTCTTGTTTAAACTGCTGGTTGAAGAGATGATGGGTTAAGGAGAAGTCGGATGGCCTTGGATTCAGTGAATGGTGAAGGGCGCAGCAAGGAGGGATGTATGGCAGTTCTGCGCCATGGATATCTGGTGCGTGTCCTGTTCTTTGGTGAAGGAAGAAGCATTAGTCGTGAAAATCCAGGATTTAGGCTTAACGCAGGATTAAGTTTATTATCAAATTAATTAATTAATTTGTCAACTTCCGTAATATATAAAGTGGTTAAATTTGTAAAAAAAAAAATCATATCTTATTCAGACGTGGTCAGAATCAGACAAAACCAAATCCGATAGGATCATATGAATTAGACACTACAACATGGAAGTGGAATGGAAATGATCCAGAGCTTGTCTGGAATTACGACAGAATAAAAACGACTGAACTAAATCAAGTACCGTTAATCGTTATTTAACGAAAAACGACAAATGTGAGTAAAACTCATCAACTCTGTTCTGTTTATATTTTTATAAACTGTACTTTATTTTTGATAAATATTGATTAATTGCTGTGTATGGACTGTTTAGATGGACTGTTAAATAATTGATTGAAAACACAGTTATGGTTATATATATATATATACATATATATATATATCGTTATTAAATATTAATTTTATCGATGAAAATATTTCTTCTTGAAATGAAAGTGATGTATCTGTATTGTTTAACATCTGTGGATGCAGGAAAACAGGTTGGAGGAATCCGACTGGATTCCTCAACATTTAAATACTGTTTTGTTTCATATATTGTGATATGTGATGTGTTATATAATCTGTACTGATTATGTGTGCTTAGTTGATAGTAATCATGGTTATACGGTATTTGAAATATCAAAATAAATACTGGAAAGTAAAAAGGAAATTTTCAAAACGTATATTGGAAATGAATATTTATAAAATCATAGGATGTTATAAAAGGAATATTTATTTAGAAAAATAAATAGAACATAAAAAGGAAAATATTTATAACGGAATAGGATGTTATAAAAAGGGCATTTTTAAAGTGAAGAACCGTTACTAAAAGTAAATCTTTATAAACGAATAAACGTTATTAAAAGGAGTTAATCAAATTTAGTTATTCGAATGAAGTTAATCGAATATAACTTATTCGAATTTGAGTTAATCGATTAAAGTTAAGCTAATCGTATGGAGTTAATCGAAATAGAATAATCGAATTACAAATCGATAAGAGTTAAATCGGATTACAGTAAATCAGATTAAAGTTAATCGAATTAGAAATCGATAAGAGTTAATCGGATTAGAGTTAATCGAATTAGAGTTATTCGAATTTAGTCATTCGAAAATAGAGTTAATCGAATTAAGTTAATCAAGTTAGAGTTAATCGAATTAAGTTAATCAAGTTAGAGTTAGTCGAATTAAGTTAATCAAGTTAGAGTTAATCGAATTAAGTTAATCGAGTTGGAGTTTACCGAGTTAGAGTTAAATCAAATGAAGTTAATTGAGTAAGAGTTAATCGAATGTTAGTTATTCGAAATAGAGTTAAACCAGACATAGAAATTAAGAAATGGAGTTAAACAAAAATTAGAAACTGACTAGAGATTAATAAGTTGAATGGTTTCCTATATATCGATCTGATGTTTGTTTCAGCCTTCGGGGTTTATACTTAGGAAGTTGTTCTCTTGTTAGTTTATAGTTAGAGTCTGATAGATGTGAAAGAATAGGGTTACATAATTAAGCCATGGAAAAGTTTTCCAATGTTAATAACATATATTTTCTAAATATAGAAAATAAGGAAATATGAGTATATATGTGTATTTATATATATGATGATGATTGATCAATCGAATTTCTATCTAGGAATAAGATCGTTGTTTGTACACCGACATGTTTTCATTTGATAGTTAAATCACAGACTATCAAGTTTGACCATATTTACGTTGTTAATATAGAGAGATCGGTTGGATTCTTATCCAAAGAACCACCCCGTATTGGCATAAGCGTTGCGAATCATATATGCCAAAGGAAAGTAAAGACGGAGTAAAGTGCAAGGGCTGTTGTATAAGTCCTAGGTAGAGATTGCCTTGGATGGATGTACTGAATAGTGCCTTCGGTTTCGTTCAGTCCCAGAACGAAAGTATATGGACGAGTGTCTGATAGAGTATTTCCAATGATCGAATATGATTGGACTGTACAAATATATATATAGTGGCAACGGATTTATTCCCTTAGCAAAATATCCAGAATATTTGTGCAAATCAATTCGTGATTATCGGATCTGACAATGTGGCATTAAAAGTGATCGTGTTATCAATGAATGGAAAGTAGTCGTAGCCTCTGGCCTCGACATCCTGTAAATGACAAAAATCGGGCAGGCAGCATGGCTAAGTCGGTCGCTCCGAAGTAGGGTGTATAATCACCTATCTAGAGAATATTCATTTGCTTCTTTAATCTATCAATGTTGTCCCATATATACATATACGGGAAAACGTTTGCTGATCCCAACCGTTGGTGATATACATTCGATACACTCAAGCGAAATGAGTGGTCGGCCATGTGTGGCTGAGTTGCAAGATGTTCTTGTTGAACTCCGGTGTATCGTTCCTAGAGTACACTGATCGAAAGGTGGTTCCATACCTTGTCATAGTTGGAAATCCAATCATCCAATAAGCGCCTGCGGTTTATGATTATACATTATATATGTAGAGCGTGAGATGCAAGCGTTTCTGCTAGATTGATATCTATTTGTACTTAGACATTATTATAATATCAGAAGGATATTGTTTACAAAGTTGTTTGGATTGTCATAAGGGAAAAACCCGTTCCATTTTTACGGCGTGGTCTTATGAGATATCCTAAGTTAAACCAAGTGTTTGGAGTTTATTCACACCAGTCCCATGACTGACCCGGAGTTTATTTTGTTTTGTTTCCCTAAACTCTTGGGTGCCTAAATTTGTACGGGCAGTCAAGTGGTCGGGATTTTACAGATACACTTGGAGAGCTTGGAGCAGGAGGCTTCAGGATTAATTAGCTATTGTTTATTTCCGCTGTTGTTGTAAATGTTGTACTCTGCAATGTTATTGTATACATATACTATTTGTATTTCAAAAGTTATGTTATATTTTATTCGTTCCGCTGTGAGATTCGTGTTTACTCTGATGATGATATTCTTCTTCTTCTTCTTCTATTCTATAAGTTTCTATCTTATCTATTCTCACCCTCTAACTTCTTTCATAACTATTCGGTTATTTTCGATCCTTGGATGTTCGATATGCATTGTATATCGGATAATCAGGATTGCGAAAACCCGGGTCGTTACAGTTGGTATCAGAGCAAAGGTTAAGTTATACCTTGGCTCTGTGGCATGACTCAGTAGAGATGGGGTTAGTAATACCCTAGATTGATTTTGAGTGTATATATACGAGTGAACGTATTTGTCATTTGATATTGAAATAATTTGTATTGTGGAGATTTATTGGTTGAGTGGCTTATAAATTCTGGTCGATCAGTTTTATCCACTGTATCGGTAGGGGTTTCTAAACACTTGAATACGATGAACCGACACAGTATGCTTTGAAAAGAGGGTAAATGGAATAATTTTACCCAAGTTATATTTTGGTATCTATATTGGAAATAATATAGTATATGGGTTGTGTTGGTTGTTATTATAATCGAAAGAGATTATAAAAAGGTGAAATGGTTATAAATAACTAAGCAGGATTCATATAAGTAAAGTATATGAAATAAGATGAATCAAATCTGAAATTTAAATCAGAATTTGAATTAAGAGTAAGGAAATATTAAGTTCCTGGGAGATTTTGAAAATGTTTTTCAATTTGAAAGTGATATAGTATTGAACTCACTTCGATTGCTAGAAAATTATTCTGAAGATGGTGGCCACATTATCAGTGTCATTTTCGAGATTCTAAGTGACGGATTTCTACCAAAGATTTTGTTTTTGAATTATTTGAGAAAACGAGTTGCTTAGAAATTCAAAGGTTTTGAATTGGCATTATGATTTCAAATTGATTTGAAATAAACCCGGGAATTTAAAATTCTGGAATTTAAATTTAACTAATGAAGTTAAATAGATTAAGAAGGTAAAAGTGAATAAATAAATTTGAATTTAACTTAGACAAAGTTAAATATAATCTGGAACGGAATTGAATTGATAAGTCCAGGATTTGGAATCAAGAATTGATTGGAGTTTGATTGAGATGACAATGGTATATACTAAGTTGTTCGCAGATGGAAGGGATATAGTGATATGCCCGACAAAAAGGTACAAGTTTATATTTTATATGAGTTTGGAATTTATGAGCCAATTTGGCAAGCCGCTTAGTTGTTTGATTTTCTTTTGGGTCGGAGAAGGCCTAGAGAGGCGAGTGGTAGTTGTACCGATAGGGCTGTACAAAGGAGGTGCTCGCGAAATTTTTCGAAAATTTCAGCTGTTAGAAAAATTTCAGAAATTTTGAAAATTTCTGTTAATAGGAATAAATTGATATTTTAATGGAAATTAAATGGTTTAATTGAAATGGAAGTTAAAAAGTAAAACCGATAGATTTTAAATCTAGCTAGTAGAGTTGGTAGCATTTTCCTAGCTTAGCAATTTCGAGGACGAAATTATTCTAAGGGGGAAAGATTGTAATGACCCGCATTTTTTTACGATAGAATAATTAATTTATTTAATTATTAAATATTGATTTGGCGATATCGATGACCTAAATTGAATAAAAATGAATATTTAATTAATATTAAATAATAGAATAATATATTATATTGTCGAAATAGTCAAAAATAGCTGAATTCACAATATAGTGTGAGTTGGATTATATATAAGGTATAATTCAGTTTAGTATTGAATTAGAATGGCGAATATATTATATTAATGCCATTTGAACGTATAATTATATTATAATTAAAATTGAGCTCGAAATGGCGCGGCAGTTCGCTATTTGGCGATTCGAACTTTAAACGAATATACAGAATCCGTTTTAAGTCGGATTTCTGTGAAACAAGAAACGTACGAATCTGATAAGCTATATTTTTCCAGTGGAAGAGAAAAATTGAGATTTCGTTGTGTAGATTTTGATTTATGTCAAGATCAAATATCCAGAAAAACGCTATGGAATTCCTTTATAATTTGCGATGCTTTATTTACGTTATAAAAGGGTTTTCAATATAAATTGAAATATCGATTCAACCTGGACTTGGAATATCGAGTATATAATTATTCTGGAGCTGTATGATATTCTATTGTGAATATATACGATAATATTAATTTATTAATATTTAATTGAATTGTTTTAA
The DNA here is from genome assembly GCA_030737875.1 of Allium sativum. Lineage (NCBI taxonomy): Eukaryota > Viridiplantae > Streptophyta > Magnoliopsida > Asparagales > Amaryllidaceae > Allium > Allium sativum. The sequence continues at coordinate 395,122,447 of CM060912.1, read as the reverse complement.
ATATATTTATATATTTAAAATGGATTAAGTAGAGCCTTAGAAAATAGCCATTTTTGCAAATGACCTCAGAATTTGACGAAACTAATTTTGTTGGATCCACAATGTTAAATTATTGTTAGATGTCAAGTTCCGTAATTTTTGAAGTCAGTATGTGGCCGTACGGGATTTTAATGTGAAATACAGTCGATAATTGGACCTTTAAAAATATGCTGTGTGAGCAAACGGAGTCGGAATTAGACGAAACCAGTTTCGTTGGGACCGTAATGTTGAACTGTAGCTGCATGCCAATTTTCGTGATTTTTGGATATCGTGTGTGGCTTTACGAATTTTTAGAAAGCAAAAATAGATAATAAAACTAAAATATCTAGATATTTATGTTGGTTATAAATACCCCCCTAAAAGCCTTATAACCTAATTCATTATTTCACCGAAGTCCAACACTTCTTCAGCGCCACCACGAAATATCTCAAACGAGAAAATCCAAGCTTCAAAATTCCTCTAAAAATCAAAACAAAATACTAAAATCTCGAAACGAGTTTTGTTGAGACGCTCGGGCTTAGGGCTTTCCGTCGATGTTCATTCCACTACACTCGACGTTTATTTCTGGCGAACTCGTGAAGTACGGGCAGGGTTCAGTTTTGGGAGAGACTCGAGAGGCTTTGCGCGAGGTGATGATCCGGTTCGAAGCTTGAAGTTGTGATTATTGAGGACAACCTGTGGTGTAAATTTCTGGGGTTTTTGTTCGAGTTGTTGTCGCTGAGTTTGTGCAGGCAATACGAAGTGAGGACGACGCGATTTAGGAGGAATGTTTTGGAGTTGATTTGGTGAAGTTTCTGGAGCAGCATGAGTATTGGTTTGGGAAGTTTTCGTTGATGGTGAAGGCTACAAGGGGACGGGATCTGGGTGTTGAACGTGACATGGTTGGGTTTACTGGGGTTTGTATGTTATGGGAAGTACCAGTGCTAAAGGTTGGCGGTGAAACTTTAGGGAAGGGGAGAAGGCTGTTTTGGTGAGGACTGGTCAGGGAGTTACTGTGAATGTTAAAGGCAATAATGGCCATTTTTGTTTAAACTTCTGGTTGAAGAGATGATGGGTTAAGGAGAAGTCAGATGGCCTTGGATTCAGTGAATGGTGAAGGGCACAGCAAGGAGGGATGTATGGCAGTTCTGCGCCATGGAAATCTGGTGCGTGACCTGTTCTTTGGTGAAGGAAGAAGCATTAGTCGTGAAAATCCAGGATTTAGGCTTAACGCAAGATTAAGGTTATTAACAAATTAATTTATTTATTTTTCAACTTCTGTAATATATAAAGTGGTTAAATTTGTAAAAAAAATCATATCTTATTCAGACGTGGTCAGAATCAGACAAAACCAGATCCTATAGGATCGTATGAATTAGACACTACAACATGGAAGTGGAATGGAAATGATCCAGAGCTTGTCTGGATTTACGACAGAATAAAAACGATTGAACTGAATCAAGTACCGTTAATCGTTATTTAACGAAAAACGACAAATGTGAGTAAAACTCACCAACTCTGTTCAGTTTATATTTTTATAAATTGTACTTTATTTTTGATAAATATTGATTGATTGTTGTGTATGGACTGTTTAGATGGACTATTAAATAATTGATTGAAAACACAGTTATGGTTATATATATATATATACACACATATATATTTATATATCGTTATTAAATATTAATTCTATCGATCAAAATATTTCTTCTTGAAATGAAAGTGATGTATCTATATTGTTTAACATCTGTGGATGCAGGAAAATAGGTTGGAGTAATCCGACTGGATTCCTCAACATTTAAATACTGTTTTGTTTCATATATTGTGATATGTGATGTGTTATATAATCTGTACTGATTATGTGTGCTTAGTTGATAGTAATCATGGTTATACGGTATTTGAAATACCATAATGAATACTGGAAAGTAAAAAGGAAATTTTCAAAACGTATATTGGAAATGAATATTTATAAAATCAAACGATGTTATAAGAGGAATATTTATTTAGAAAAATAAATAGAATATAAAAAGGAAAATATTTATAACGAAATAGGATGTTATAAAAAGGGAATTTTTAAAGTGAAGAACCGTTACTAAAAGTAAATCTTTATAAATGAATAAACGTTATTAAAAGGAGTTAATCAAATTTAGTTATTCGAATGAAGTTAATCGAATATAAGTTATTCGAATTTGAGTTAATCAATTAGAGTTAAGCTAATCGTATGGAGTTAATCGAAATAGAATAATCGAATTACAAATCGATAAGATTAAATCGGATTAAAGTAAATCAGATTAGAGTTAATCGAAATAGAAATCGATAAGAGTTAATCGGATTAGAGTTAATCGAATTAGAGTTATTCGAATTTAGTCGTTCGAAAATAGAGTTAATCGAATTAAGTTAATCAAGTTAGAGTTAATCAAATTAAGTTAATCAAGTTAGAGTTAATCGAATTAAGTTAATCAAGTTAGTGTTAATCGAATTAAGTTAATCGAGTTGGAGTTTACCGAGTTAGAGCTAAATCAAATGAAGTTAATCGAGTAAGAGTTAATCGAATGTTAGTTATTCGAAATAGAGTTAAACCAAACATAGAAATTTAGAAATGGAGTTAAACAAAAATTAGAAACTGACTAGAGATTAATAAGTTGAATGGTTTCCTAAGTATCGATCTGATGTTGGTTTCAGCCTTCGGGGTTTATACTTAGGAAGTTGTTCTCTTGTTAGTTTATAGTTAGAGTCTGATAGATTTGGAAGAATAGGGTTACGTAATTAAGCTATGGAAATATTTTCCAATGTTAATAACATATATTTTCTAAATATAGAAAATAAGGAAATATGAATATATATGTATATATATATGATGATTAACGATCGATCGAATTTCTATCTAGGATTAAGATCGTTGTTTGTACACCGACATGCTTTCTTTTGATAGTTAAATCACAGACTATCAAGTTTGACCATATTTACGTTGTTAATATGGAGAGACGGATTGGATTCTTATCCAAAGAACCACTCCGTATTGGCATAAGCGTTGTGAATCATATATGCCAAAGGAAAGTGAAGACGGAGTAAAGTGCAAGGGTTGTTGTATAAGTCCTAGATAGAGATTGTCTAGGATGGATGTACTGAATAGTGCCTTCAGTTTCGTTCAGTCCCAGAACAAACGTATATGGACGAGTGTCTGACAGAGTATTTCCAAAGATCGAATATGATTGGACTGTACAAATATATATGGTGGCAACAGATTTATTCCCTTAGCATAATATCCAGAATATTTGTGCAAATCAATTAGTAATTAACTGATCTGATAATGTGGCATTAAAAGTGATCGTGTTATCAATGAATGGAAATTAGTCATAGCCTCTGGCCTTAACATCCGGTAAATGACAAAAATCGGGCAGGCATCATGGCTAAGTCGATCGCTCCGAAGTAGGGTGTATAATCACCTATCTAGAGAATATTCATTTGCTTCTTTAATCTATCAATGTTGTCCCACATATATATATATATATATATATATATATATATATATATATATATATATATACGGGAAAACGGTTGCTGATCCCAACCGTTGGTGATATACATTCGATGCACTCAAGCGAAATGAGTGGTCGGTCATGTGTGGCTGAGTTGTAAGATGTTCTTGTTGAACTCCAGTGTATCGTTCCTAGAGTACACTGATCGAAAGGTGGTTCCATACCTTGTCATAGTTGGAAATCCAATCATCCAATAAGCGCCTGCGGTTTATGATTATACATTATATATGTAGAGCGTGAGATGCAAGCGTTTCTGCTAGATTGATATCTATGTGTACTTAGACATTATTATAATATCAAAAGGATATTGTTTACAAAGTTGTTTGGATTCTCATAAGGGAAAAACCCGTTCCGTTTTTACGGCGTGGTCTTATGAGATATCCTAAGTTAAACCAAGTGTTTGGAGTTTATTCACACCAGTCCCATGACTGACCCAGAGTTTATTTTGTTTTGTTTCCCTAAACTCTTGGGTGCCTAAATTTGTACGGGCAGTCAAGTAGTCGGGATTTTACAAATACACTTGGAGAGCTTGGAGCAGGAGGCTTCAGGATTAATTAGCTATTGTTTATTTTCGTTGTTGTTGTAAGTGTTGTACTCTGCAATGTTATTGTATACATATACTGTTTGTATTTCAAAAGTCATGTTATATTTTATTCTTTCCGCTGTGAGATTCGTGTTTACTCTGATGATGATGTTCTTCTTCTTCTATTCTATAAGTTTCTATCTTGTTTATTCTCACCCTCTAACTTCTTTCATTAACTATTCGGTTGTTTTCGATCCTTGGATGTTCGATATGTGTTGTATATTGGATAATCAGGATCGCGAAAACCCGGGTCGTTACAATACAAATGGAAAGGTTCTTGGCGCTCAAGCAAGGAAACATGACTGTTAAAGAATATGTTAACAGATTCAACCAACTAGCAAGGCTTGGATTGGAACTGGTAGATACTCCGCATAAGAAAGCTTTGTGGTTTGTTAAAGGCCTGAATGAATCTCATCATGGGTTATCTATGTCCCATATTCCAATGGGAGCGACTTTTGAAAGGCTTGTTGATATGGCCTTGATGCATGAGGAAGACAAAAGCGACAAGAAGGAAGTTATGGTTGAGGAAACACAAAACAAGAAAGTATGGCCCAAGAAAGGACAGCAACAACAACAACATAAGAAGGGCAGAAAGAATGACAAGGCTAAGGATAAAAGGAAGTGTCACAATTTTAGGCGAGAGGGTCATTTGACCAAGGACTGCAAAAGCAGGAAGAATTTTTGCTTTAATTATGGAGAGGTCGGACATTTTGCTAAGGAGTTACCGAAGAAACAGGGACAGGGCCAAAGGGCAGGAGCTTCTAGAGGGTAGGTGCACGCTCTCGCGACCAGTACTCCAGATAGAGGTAGGAAAGTTTCCGTGGAAGGTTTGATTTCTCTTTCCAATCATCCTATTAGAACTCTTTTTGATTCTAGCGCTTCACATTCATTTATATCTAGTTCTATGGTTGAATCTCTGCACCTAAATACTAGTATGGTAGTGGATCTTGTAGTTGTCTCAAACTCCATTAGCGATTCGGCTCATTTGTTCATAACTTGTCGGTGTTTGAGAATATCTGTGTTAGGCATCGAACTTGAGTGCGACGCATATGTGCTCAGTTTTATGGGCTACGGTTTGATTCGAGGGATGGATTGGCTAGCCATGTATGGTGCCATTCTGGATTGTGAGAGGAGGGTCATTAGACTTTTAACTTGCCATGGAAGGACCCTCAAGATTTCTTGTGACCCACAAGGGTCTGTCATGCTTAGTTTCCTAGAGTCTCTTGATGCATCTATTGATCATCTGCGATCTGTACCAATAGTCCGTGACTATCCTGATGTTTTTGATGAGGTACGGGGCTTGTCTCTGAGGTGCGAGATCGGTTTTCATATATATTTGGGGGACAATGCAAAGCCAGTTGCATTGCCTATGCAACATATGGCTCCAAGAGAAAGGAGGGAGCTTAGCAATAAAGTAGGGGAGCTACTTGAGAAATGATTTATTAGGCGAAGCATATCTGAATGAGGTGCTCCAGTGGTATTCGCAACTAAGGCAGATGGTTCGCTTTGCTTATGTGTAGACTATAGGAAGTTGAATAAACTCACAAAGAAGAACAAGCACCCATTTCCAAGGATAGATGATCTATTTGACCAACTTGTTGGTGCATCGGTATTATCTCAGTTAGACTTGGCCACAAGGTTTCATTAGTTGAGGGTTGCTGAAGATAATATAGACAATACCACTTTTAGGACTCCAGATGGTTTCTTTGAATGGCTCGTTATGCCTTTTGGGTTGACGAATGCACCCACCTATTTTGTTGATCTGATGAGTAGGGTGTTCCGGGAGTTTCTAAATAAATTTGTTTTGGTCTTTGTTGATGATATCATGATCTTCTCAAAGAGCAAGGAAGAGCATGCCCAACATTTGAGAGAAGTTCTGAAAACTCTACGTGCGCACCAGCTTAAGGCAAAGTTCTCCAAATGCCATTTTTGGAGAAAAGAGGAAAGATTTCTAGGGCATGTGGTCCCCCAAAGATGTGATAGCAGTAGATCCCGCAAAGGTGGTTGCAGTTCAGGATTGGCAGATCCCAAAGAATGCAACAGAGGTGAGTTGGATTGGTAGGCTATTATAGGAAGTTCATTAAGGACTTAGCAAAGATATCAGCCCCACTCACCAGGCTGACAAAGAAGAATTTGATGTTTTCATGGGATATAGATTGTGATGTTTCTTTCCAACGATTGAAGAGGGCTCTGACAACAGCCCCAGTCTTGACCTTGCCCGATGGGAACAAAGTGTTTACAGTATACACTGATGCATGTGGTACAGGGCTTGGTGCGGTTCTGATGCAAGAGGGAAAGGTAGTATGTCATGGGAGTAGACAGCTAAGGGTTCATGAGAAGAACTACCCTACCCATGATTTAGAGCTAGCTGCCATAGTATTCGCGCTTAAGACGTGGCGTCATTATTTTCTTGGAGAGAAGTTCGAGTTGTACACCGATCATAAATCTCTCAAGTATTTGTTCTCGTAAAAAGATCTTAATTCAAGGCAACAAAGGTGGATGGAGTTCCTAGCTTCTTTTGATTTCGAGATTTCTTATACCCCTGGCAAAGGTAATGTGGTGGCGGATGCACTGAGTAGGCAGAGGATGGCCTTAAGTCCTCTGTTTTTGGAAAGGAAAAGCTTGGAGTTCATACCAACTTTTGACTTTAGACCCTCCACCAAATTTTTGCCTTGTTTGTTTTTATCGCTAGAGATATGACCTAATCTTATGGATCAGATAGGAACTTCGCAGCGAGAGGATCCACAGATTTTAGACATCTTGGATAGGCTCAGTAAAGGGGAGACTTCTAGTCACTTAAATAGATATTCCATAGACGATAAAGGGTGGTTGCGACGAGATGGAAGGCTTTGTGTTCCCCAAACTGGGAGTTTGTTAAAGACAGTCCTAGAAGAAGCCCATCATTCTAAGATGACTATTCATCCAGGCGGTGATAAGATGTATAGAGACATGAAGAGGGTTTTCTTTTGAGCTAGGATGAAAAAAGATGTGGCAGAGTTTGTTTCTCAATGTTTGGTTTGTCAGCAAGTCAAAGCTGAGCAAAAGAAGCCTGGTGGTTTACTTCATCCTTTGGAGGTTCCACAGTGGAAGTGGGAGAGCGTCTCTATGGATTTCATCGATGGTTTGCCTATATCAAAGAAAGCCAACACCAGTATTTGGGTTGTAGTAGACAGACTTACTAAGAGCGCTCATTTCATTCCGGTTAAGAGCAAGAGGATGGCAGCTTGGTTGACAGCAATTTACGTTCGTGAGATACTCTGTCTTCATGGGGTACCTTCCAGTATCGTAAGTGATCGTGACCCTATTTTCACTAGTGTATTTTAGAGACCTTGCCAGGAGCATTAGGTACACAGTTGTGTTTGAGCACTGCTTATCACCCACATACCGATGAACAGACGGAAAGGGTGAGTAGAGTTCTTGAGGATTTTTTAAGGCTGTGTATCCTAGACTTCAGAGGGGCTTGGGAAGAGCATCTTCCTTTAGCAGAGTTCGCCTACAACAACAGTTATCAAGGTAGCGTTGGAATGGCACCCTTCGAAGCATTATACAGACGACTTTGTAGATTACCAACTTGTTGGTGGGAATCTACAGAAAGGCTACTACTTGGACCAAATATGATTAGAGAAACATCCAAAAAGATTGACCTTATTAGACGGTGAATGAAGATCGCTCAAGATAGGCAGAAATTCTACGTAGACAAGGAAAGGACTGACATTGAATTTGAAGTGGGAGACATGGTTTTTATTAAGGTGTCACCTTTAAGGAATGTGGTTAGCTTCAGATCTGTAGGGAAATTAGAACCAAGATTTGTTGGGCTATTTCCCCAAACAGAAAGGATTGGCCAAATGGCCTATAGAGTAAAGCTACCAGAAAGATTATCCGGCGTTCATGATGTTTTCCACGTTTCTTATTTGCATAAGTGCTTGCATGATACCACGGAAGTAGTTGACCCGAGTATATTGAAGGAAGTAGAGGTGGAACGGGAAGCGACAGTCAAACGAGTTCCTACCGGTATTCTTGGATCAGAAGTTAAGAAGCTACGTAATAGAGAAGTCAAGTTGATGAAAATTCAGTGGGGAGATAACCCAAAGGATGCGACTTGGAAGACCGAAGACAAGATTCGTGGTTCGTACCCTTTTCTTTTTGAGGGTGTGTTCTTAACTTCCTTTCCAAAGCTTTTATTTATACTTATTTCTATCATCTAAAGCATATCCTATCGATCGAATCTTCGCCCTTTAGGTAGGAATCCCATGGATGTAAACATGTATTTGAGACATGTCATGTTCGATGGATGTAAGTGAATGCAAGTGTTTGTCAGTGGTTGCTCGTGGATGCAGGCAACTAGATCGGCTCAATCACTCTCATACTGCATATGGATGTGTGTGCATTTTTCTTCTTTTAATGGATGAAAATGAGTGTATCATCATATGGATGTTGCATTTGGACAGATGATTGTGCACACATATAGAATTTACATGTTATAATAGGATTGTTGCATACATGTTGGATTCATAGCATTAACATACATTGCATTAAGGAGGTCGACTGAATCAGTAGACCGCCTGATCTTTGCATTAGTATTCGGACAATAAACATACCTTTGCATATGTTCATATAATCATTAGAGGTCTTTAAGGACAATGGATGCCTGTGATTGGTATATGGGTGATGGATGGTAGGATATACATTCTTCTCAACTTGGAGATTTCGGGGACGAAATCCTTTGAGTAGGGGAGAATGTAACACCCCGTAATTTTAACAACACTAAAGAGGAAAAATTAAAGAATAATTAATTTAATATTCAGAATTAAGGGAAACGGACTGCGTCATTACGTTCATCTTGGAATTTAGGCAAAATAGACACCTAGTTTGCATAAAAAGGACACCGTATGAAGAAGCTATGAAGGTTTGAAGTTTGTATACGCGCAAGAGAATTTTATATATATATATATATATATAATTAATTCAGAAAATAAAAAATTCGTTTAAAAATCAAATTTTCGTGGCTGGCAAAAATCCCGCTCAGGGGTGTCGACCCCTGGTCGACCCCTCAAGTGGGGGTGCCGACCTATGGGTCGACCCCCTTGCGGCAGTCTGGGCAGTTTAGGGTTTTGGGGTGAAGGCTATAAATATAGCCTCATTTCTCTTGTTTCTCCATACCAAAAATAATGGAGAACTAGATGATGCCTCTGCCCAGATCAAATCAAGTCTTTTCTTCTTCTGCAATCAAGTTATTCAAGCTTAGATATGTGATTCAACGCTAGCAATCCCTTCTCTATTTTTCTAGATCCAAACACTGTGAGTTTAAGTTACTTTTAGATCCAAATAATTAAAAAGTTAATCTTGACATGACTATAACTTGGATCTATGCCTGTGACTACTTGAACCATATCAGATCTGTTATAACTTGTGTATCTAAATATCCTGACAGGATTATGAATTAGATCTGAACCTATACCTATTTATTATGTCAGATCTGCCTTTGATTGTAGATCTGATTCACTATTTAGATCACCTTACACCTGTTCTATTATGTTTATGGCCTAATCAGATCTATTGTTAGTTGGACATCTAAATCATTGTTTAGATTACATCATGCCTGTCCGTATTATGATTAGAATCAGTTTTATTATCATATGTTCACTAGATCTGTTCCTATATGCCTACCTTGTCATTATGCCACTATATGTCTTATGCCTGTTTCTGCCATTATGTTAGTTTGATCATCTCTGTTTTATTCCCTTTATCCTTTCCATTTTATTTTTATACAGCCAGGCTACCTTCGATCCTAGGCATACCGCTGAAATATTCGAATAAGTTAGATTGGGAACAAGGGGAAAACGTTGAATTGGGGCATAACCTATAATTGGGAATTTGGGCATAACTTGAGTAAAGTGTAATAATATTAAGTTGGGCATATGGTTTATTATGAACATGAATTAGGAAAGGGGCATGAAAACTTATAACGTCATAGGTAAATTTGGTTAATAATGGAAATGCATAGGATTACAGCAATTAGAAACTATAACCGTGCCTAGACACGATGTTAGATTACACTTGTGGTGGAAGTCTGCCTGGAACCGCCCGACATATCCTACGACCACAAGTGGTGAATCTAATGTGAGGGGTCTAGGTGCACAAACACGAGACATGCTAAGACAGGAGGTTAAGCACGACTTGTGGAAGAAGTCTGTCCGGAACCGACTGGCATATCCAGCATCCGCAGGTGGTAGGCTTAATGTGGGAGGTCTAGAGCATTATAGCCAAAAGGGACATGGTAATGAATTCGAATACTTAACCTAGTTGAATCCATAGGATTGTATGAACATGTTAAACTGAATAGGGGTTAAGTAAACTTGTTTGAAACAGTGGGTGGGTTAAGTAAATCCGGGGTGGGTGGGTAATATTTATATATATAGGCCCACAAACTTAACCTGTTGGGATTATGCAATTTTTATAACACCCATAGGTAGGCATAATATGTGGAAAACCTAGTAGTGAGGATGCAAGACAAAGGGGAGAGTTTGCATCATCTTGTGTGTGGGACCCGTTTCAGTCAATAACCCATATATAGATATCAAACGAGTACTCCGAACTAGGTCGGAGTCGGGGCACGCTTACTGGGTTGATTGTAAGTGATCCAAAAGTGAGGATGGTGTCTGACGGCGCGTTCCATCGGGGTCATGTGCGGGCATGACTCCGCCTGCCCGGGAAAATAAGACGTTGTGACATCAGTAGATATGGTTGTGCACATCTGGGAAATAAAGGGTTGCCACTTTAGGGAGTGATACACCCTACTATAGGGCTAGCATAGGGAATCTACGAGTAGGGAGCCGATCGATTAGGGTAGTAGTTAGGGTACATATAGACTCTGGTAAGTTTAGAGCCTGTTATTGGGCTGCCTGTTGATTGTACGGAGTTAAAACCTCTCACTAGAAAGTACGTCTAATTATACCATTATAGTTGTTGGGATCATCTCATTTTGGTTATACTAGTATCAATGTAGAGAAATAATTAGAGAAGCATATACACTCTATCATGTTTACCTTGTCATACCTGCCTTTTATGATGTTATCTTTCTTATCGACTTTATATGCCTGTCATGATACTTTTGCTTATTTATTTGCTAAAAGTAACCGGACTCGCCAGACCTTATATCTGACCCATTTTGTTTCCTCTTCTTTCTCTTTCGCTCTCCCCTCCCCCTTCCCTCCCTCCCCCCTAGGTTCTCAGGGTGGGAATACTCAAGCTTGATCAGGATTCTGCTATCGTTTTGCTGGAGTTGCTTAGATGTATTGCTCAAGTTCTTATCTTTGCTACTATATCTATGTTTTTATTTGGGGGATTATGCTTCTTTTATTTTTACTCTGATGTTTTAAGTGCAAGACAAAAGTTTTGATGATGTACTGGGTTTATGTGTTTTTCAGACATATGATGTTTTGAACCACGATTCTTTATAATTAATCAAGTTTTTAAATTTCGTTGTTATTTTATATCTGTCTTGAAATGTTCCTGTTCCTGTTTACCTATAACTCTTCATGAAACTTAAAGCATTCTCTTAATGAGTGACATTAACGCACGTCGAGTGTCACAAGCCACTTATAAGAAAAATTGCTAATGGAGTCCAACCGCTACTATACTATATATTACAATATAGTATACATACAACAGAAATCTACAAATAGGTCGCTTAAACGTAATTACGTCTTCGAACTTTGGTTAAAAATCGATAACCAGAGCTCTGATACCAAATGTGACGACCGCCCATAACCCCTGCACTAAACAAGAGGAATAATGCGCTGAAAGGTGTGCCAGGAGCTAGGGACGATCATCAGAGTAAGTAAACACAAGCGGAACCTGTCATATAACTCACAACGCAAGGATAAAATATAATATAACATATACTATAGGCATAAATAGTGGAGCATCATATAACAAACTTTTGAAACTTTCATAACATCCTGAAAGATCATCCATACAAAATTGGAAACATCAAAGCCTGTACATGAAGCCTCACTACAATCACTCATAGAGCAACAACAAACAGCGGAAACAGAAACACTAAATGGTAATAAAACTGGTACGTAGCCTCCAGCTCGCCATCAATCAACATCATCGTCCTCACTAAGGTATCACCTGCCACCTTATACTCAGTCTGCCTATCCACATCAGGATGAACAACCCAAGTTAATAAGAGGGAAACATAAAACCTTGAGTCAGACAACAGTCTTAGGAAGTGATAAAACAACTATCTAACATCATCAACAAGTATATGAGAATAGGTAGATTTACCAACCACTACCGAACAACAGAAAAGAACCCACACCTACCTTCCCCACATCTAACAGTGATAGCCTTCACAAAACAAGTATTTTAACCATACATCCATGGCATACAAAACAACCATTCATTTATGGAAATCAAAAGCAACTAAACAATAGCACTCATAGCAACCAGATATATATATCTCACGTAAACCATCCTAATCGAATTCAACATCCCTCGAGCACAAGCCCTAAAGGCCTAAACCAATTTCAGACAAACACCCAAGAAACATATTTTCCGATGTTAGACAATCTACATGAGATGGTACAAATAAGCAACCAATCGTCTACGACAGACTCTGGCTATCACTGCCAATCCTTCTTCAAAACCATCGTTAATTGTATGACGGCAACTGTCATATGTAAAGGATAACGATAGACCCCAGTTATAGCAAAAACTCTGTACGCCTTCACAACTCCTATGTTTTTCTTTTCAAACCTTAACAACTAGGCCCTTCATGACTACCGAAGGTACAAAGCCCTTCATGACTGCCCAAAGTACTCCTGCTTTGAGTCTGTTAGAACTTACGAGAACGACAGTCTCTCAGCCTTCGCATCTCTAGCCATCAACCTCGATGACCATTCACAAACTCGAGTCTCCCTTGAGCAACCATTATCCACAACTCAACACCCTTGAGTTGTATTCATATTCATTGCTTCACACCGATCAACGAACTCATTACATCACTTCGAACATTCCCACCTGAATATACATCGAATTCATAACATCTCTGAACCAAACAACAATCAATATAAGGTCCAACATAACTCAGGTCGTAACCCCTTAGGTTGTTCCCTGACCAAATCACCCACGACCCAACCATTCAAGGTCGATAACGACCTGATCTTCTCGCGGCGATCCATCCCAGCTCAGAGTCCACGGCCTGCCTCACCAGGTCGCACTAACCGACCCGAAGTTCCAACACTCTGAACCCCTCCCACGACCTAATTCTGTCCGACCTGATGCACTTTACCACTTCACGAATGACCTGACTAGGTCATTCTCCATCCTGACGCCGCCAACGCTCTAAAGCCCCGACAACCTGACCCCATTTCGTGCTCTCCAAGCCACAATCCAACACTGCCACATCAGCACAGACCTTGGCTCCAATGACCCGAATCACAAAAAAATGACCTGACTTCCAGATCTGACCAAAACAGCTCCAAACTTGACCAAATCTTTGCCAAACGACAATATCGACGATTTCAACTCGTCCAAATCATCCAATTTAACCATAAATGTGTTATGAAATCACCAACAACACTAAAATGACAATTATCATCAATAATCATGCTAAATTCACCAAAATCATGATAAATGAAAAATAATGGATCTAACTTGCATAAACATATGAATACTCGTAGAAATTATCGGTTTTAAGTTGTTAAATCAGATCCTATGGTGTTTCAAATGAAAATATTCTTACCATGAGATAGATCAAGGTGAAAATGACTTGAAAATGATGAAATTATGATCAAATAACTCATATACTTGATTGAATCTTTGTGAGAGATGCATATCACTCACTAATTCCTCAAAATAACACAAAAACACTTGGATCTAAATCCAGACAGCAAAGAAATAGCTTCAAACCCTTCAATTTGATGAAATCTCTCTTCGATTGATGTAGATCTTCGATTCTCTTCCTTAGATGTAAATTTTAATGGTGGAAAGGTGTATTTGATTGAGCAAGTAGGATCATGAGCTCAACCAAATGAGAGAAAGAAGAAAGTAAATTATTCTCCATGCCTCTAACCCTCTATTTATAGCCTCCCACTAGCCCACTAATGGGCCTCTCCAAATCAGCCCATTATGGCTCTAAAAAACTGAACATCAAACTATAAAACACAAAAACAACGATTCCTCTCAAACCGCTGAACCAAATCTTTAATGTGACCACCTTACGGAATTGGCATCACCATTTCCTTTCCACTGAGATCGATCTTAGCACTTGATTCGATCCCAGTCAAAAGTTATGTCCTATACAAGACTGACAGGGGAAAATGGTCATAAACAAAATTGGTTAAAATTAAAGACATGTCTCACATCCCCATAAACAACATATCAAAATATGAGAATGATCCAACCCTTAGGGAATAAAATAAAAATATTTTACGATCTTCCGATACGTAAAATGCGGACTGTTACAACTTTAATATATTAATATTCGCAAAACCATTTCGTTTTAATACTTAGAAAAATATATTATAACAATATCCAATATTCCATTTGACTATCATTTACAAAATATTTACTATGGCATTATTCATTATCTATAACTGGGAAATCAGTCTAACTTATCATTCGTAAACCAATCGTCACGAAAAATCTCTTTGTTTCAATACTTGAAAACAATAATTGACACTTACCTTATTAGAATAAACTCAATCAAAACACATTTCTTAACTTCCTTTTATCTCGAAAATATCATTATATTTTCACAATATCTCCTTTAATCTCCATTACTTTGGAAACATCCTTTTATATCTTCAAATCCTTTTAATAGTTGGAAACATTCCTATTTCTTATTCATGCATTTCTATACTTCAACATTCATTAGTCCCTGACCGTAAATTGGTAAGAGAATAACTCCCTGAGTATCAACCCCGAAGACCGAAATCAACATCAGATTAACACTCGGAAAATCACTCAACTCAACCAATCTCCAGTTAGGTTCCAATTCTTAATTTTCTTATATTAACTCCGTATTAACCCATATTATTCCCCTTCTAATCCATTCAACCGTTTCCCACTATGAACATCTCGTTTCAATTCCATTCATTTTACTTAATTTCAATATTAAGTATCGCCAATTCAAATCAAAGCTTTAATTTCACATTCCTCTTATAAACCTTGTTTATACAACTCCAGCTCAATAGAAAGCCCTTTTGTATTAATTTCCTTTTTACTTAATTTAAATATTAAGTAAACATTTTTTTAAGATATCGTATTTGCTTAACAATCCCTTTTATAACTTAGTTTATAAAACTCGGTTTTAATATAAAACATGTTCATAAGCTCTTTTCACAAACCAACTATATTTCATCACAACTCGATTACATATTTAAATGATGTTCATTTATAAAGTAATCTCTTAAATTAAAATAATAAATTACTTCAACATTTAATACTGTAAAAGTAATTAACTGCTTTATTAGCTAAAATAAATAATAAGTTTCTTTTAAAGTCTCATTGAAATTAAACAACTATTCGTTAAACTATCTCATTAGATTAATTAAAAAATTTAATTTAATTTCCAATTTCTATTAAAATAATCAACTTTAGTCAAATCAAACCATGATTATCTCGTTAATCAACCTCAATTAGTCCTTTCTTTAAATTAATTAATAATATACTTAATTTAAATCTATCCCCTTTAATTTCTTTTGCAAACAGTTAACCCAACTCCTAACCCTTAGGTTAAATTATACTCACTTGCTTATAAATCTTACTATCATAAGATTTTTCTTTATAAAACTATTTAATAATTTGTTATAAACTTAAATAATAATAATAAATATTTATTTCCTTTTAATAAACTTCTATTCGAAATAATAGATTTAAAAATCTATCTTCAGTTATAAAATAAATTTTATAACTTCATTTCTATCGATTCACCTGACGATAAATCAATACTTATAAAACGATTGATTTTAAGCCACCTGATGAGAATTAACCAACCAGTACTGTCCATTGGTTAAAAACAAACAACATTGAATTTCAGTTCAACGATCAACAACCAAATCAATCATTTAGTCAGATTGGTTAAATATGAAAATAAACAAAAAATCTGAGGAATCCAGTTGGATCCATCCAACCTGTTTTTTTTCATGCATCCAAATATGTTACCTCAAATAATTATTTTCTATTAAATAAACAAATATAATATTTAACAATAAATAAATAACAGTAATCCAAACATCCATGTTTTGATTTAATACGTTTATATAATTATAAACGTAACGAACAAGGTAAGTTACCTTGTTTGGAAATAATCGTTAAAATAACGATTAGATTTCGTTTAAAAAACGGACGTTTAAATCAACCAATTCATCCAATATATAAATAATAGTCAGCACACAGCAAACAATTATCAATCATAGCACACAAAATAAATCCCGACTTATATTAAATATAAGTGGGTAAAAACTGAGTGGGTTATACTCACTTTGGTTCTGTTTATCGTTGTAGTGGTTCAGTTACAGTTAAATTAAATAGTCGTTTAATTTAAAAGTAAATTTGTAATATCTTTGTCCTTGTCCAAAACTATTCCATAATGTAGCATTCTTCACCATGATTCTATTCCAACATGTTTCGACCAATTCTGTTTACTGAATAAAAAGTTATAAATGTTATAAGTTAATGATTTTATTTAAACTAATTAATTATTAATATAACTTAATTATGTTTACGTTAAAAAGGAAAACCAGCCCATTCTTTTGAATTGCAGAGAGACGACCCATCCAAAACCTCCCCGTGTTGTTCAATTTTTGTGCTTAATAATTTTTTTCCTGCCATCATGTTCTATGACTTAACCTTCCTACCCATTACCACTTCTTCAAGCACGCAACATGTTTTGACCTGATCCCTTTTCTTCTTCTTTTTTCTTTTTTTATTCACGAATTATCTGGCCCGATCCCTTTTCTACTCCCCAATATCGCTTCGTTCCATTTACTCTCGTTCCCATCTTCATACAGTACTTTCTTTGTTTTCACGAATCCACGTCCTGCTCAGCACTAAGCGAACCCACCTCATTTCCTTCCAAAATAATATTCTTCTTCCTCACGTCAGTTTATTTCTTCGACCAACTGCTTTCTAACTAACGAGCCCCAAATTTTATTTTATTTCCCTATCCATCTGCTTGCGACTTGCCAACGTTCTAGTACCCTAGACCATGCACGAAGCCTCTCTCCTCCAACTGCACCTTCCTCCTTTCACCGAAGACACAACAGAACCCTCCGGCCGTCGCGCCTCAGTGGCGCCAACCTACATCCTGAACCCCCCTCAACTCTAAGCCTCCACTTGTCAGTAATCACCCTCAAACTACCAGTGCTATCGAGCTACACCCTGGCCTCCTCAGCGCTCAAATCTTCATCTCCACCGTTCAGATCACAGCCCTCACCACGCTGAATAATTTTCTAGTTCATAATTTTTGATTTAGAAGCTCATATTGAAAGAAAAATGGAGAAGTTTTAGGAAGTTTCCGATCGTCGGTTATATTAGATTACGACTCTATATGAGCTAAACCACACAAATTAGAAATTTAGGGTTGTGACTGAATGTGGGTTTATATAGGGGTATGGTTTATATTAAAATAATATGTAAGGGAATTTCGTCATGAAGTATCATGAAAAACCATCACATACGATGTTTAATTGAGATGAAACTCCTAATCCTAGCATAAAAATAATATTCCAAACACGGTGGGACAGGTTTCGTCAAATTTCGAGGTCGTTGGTAAAAATCCCTTTATAATTCACTCGTGAAAAATCATGCGTTTAAATTGCCTACAATCACCAAATAAATCCTAATAACTTGAAACTTGAAATATTACAAAACTTAATCATTATGGATTTAATAAAATTAGTTTGGTTGAAAACCGAAGTCGTTTGAAAAGCGATTATGACCTTTTACATGTAAAGCAACGCTATTTTGAGCACCAAATTACCCGGTCTCCAAAAATAACAAACTATATATCTATCCACACTTTAAACGTCAATACAAATTCAACGGAGTTCGTTTCGCATCTTAATTCGACTGTTATCTATAGTTATCAAAAAAATTCTTCCAAAATCGAACTTAATTTATTAAATTAATCGTTATAATTTATAAATGATTTCATAGCGACTATTTTAAAATTTGAATTGGACATAACTAACAAATTATAATATAAAATCTCCAATTTTCTCTTCCATTAGAAAGTTTTAATCAACTAGATTCGAACGATTCTGGTTTCAAAGAATTCCGACTTAAAATGGATTATGTATATCCAATTGAAGTTCAAAACTTAATATTATGAACTACCACGACGTAACGAGCTCGTTTTATAATTATATATAAAATTACTGTTCAATCTTTGTTAAATAAACGAATTCTATAATTTAAATCCATTTAAAATTCCAAATCAATATATAAAATAATAAATTAAATCAAATATATGATTACCAAAAATATGGGATGTTACATTCCTTCCCTCTCAAAAGAATTTCGTCCCCGAAATTACCAAGGTAGAAGAAATGCTACGAACCCATTAACTTCCAATTTATTATTGTAAATAAAAAATATTGAAAATTTTCTAACATCTTAAATTCTCGGAAAATTTCGGTAGTCTCCCGTGTACGGAGGGACTTCTACGATATCGCTGGCACAATAAATATATATACATCGACCCCACGGTCGGAAAACCAAATTCAAAACCCAAAAATTATATTTTCGCGTAATTGTAGCTTATATAAGAGTTATTGAGCATACTTGCTCAATTTGGTGCAATCTACGCAACCACAATCAATTCTCATATCATTCTGGCAGAGTACTTAACTCAATTCAACTTGAAAGTAATAATCACGTGAAATTCTCAAATAGTTTTTCATTAATCAACTAGCATAACTGTAACACCTCGAAATTTTAACGACACTAAAAGAGGATAAATTAAATAATAATTAATTTAATATTTAGAATTAAGGAAAACATACTGTGCCATTGCGTCCATCTCGAAATTCTGGTCAAGACAGACATTTGGTTTGCGTAAAACGGACACCATATGAAGAAGTTATGAGAGTTTTAAGTTTGTATACGCATAGAAAGAATATATATATACACATGAGTCAGAGATGAGTCAGAAATTTATCCATAACAGTTCGAATTCGAAAAATGAAAAGTGGCGGCAGATTTCCCGCTCTAGGGGGTCGACCCCCTAGAGGAGTGTCGACATCGGGGTCGACCCCCCTTAAGGGGTGTCGACAACCCTAGGGCTGACGTGGCAGTCAGTTTCAAGGGGTCTGGTAGCTATATATACGTGGCAATTTCTCATATTTTCTTTATTGAGAATTCATGGTGGCCAAACTCTACCGGTGTCTGAACTGAATTGGATCTGTTAATCCCCTACAACTTTTAGCTTTGCAAATCAAATCTAGAGATTCAAGATCCACTCTTCTTATATTTTCTAATCCTAACACTGTGAGTTTCTAGTCGCTTTTAGATTTGAACATTTAAAAGTAAATATGACACGACTATGACTTGGATTTGTTCATGTGCCTAAATTATATTAGATCCATTGTAAATCATGAACACATGACATTATGAATTGGTTAGGATTTGGATCTAAAACTCTATCTTGTTGGATCTGTTGTAACCCTTGTGGCATTCTATGATTTGTGCTAGATCTATTTTAACTATTGATCTAAATCTCTATCTTGTTAGATCTGTTATAACTCCTATCACATGCCACGATGTGAATCTTAAACCTTAATTATGTAGATCTACTTATAAACTATTAGATCTGAATTATGTGGACATTCTATGATGTAGATCTTAATCCCTATTTATTAGATCTACTTTTACCTATTAGATCTGTATTATGTGGACACCTAAATTATTAATCAGATCTAGTTTATTATTTGGATCCCTTTGTGCTTCTCATTAGATCTGATCTTGTTGGATATCTAAATTAAATTTAAATCTTGTCATGTTCATCTTTGCTATGTTACAACTAGTTAACTACCACAAGTTCATTAGATCTATGCTTATATGTTCACCGTGTTAGTATATGTTTATGCTAGTATGTTAGAACATTCACCTTTGTCATATTTCCATTACTTTCCCTTTTTATCGTTTATGATTAGGCTATTATTTAGCCTATACATGCCATAAGTTGTGTGAACACGCTAGTTAGGGAACGGGGAGGGAAAAAAGGTTAATATTGGCATAATTTGAATATAAACATGATTTGGATATATAATTAAAAATGGGGGAAATGGGGACATAATCACGTATTAAAACATAGGTAAGAATTGGATAAAAATGGAATGTCTAGTAATTACAATTAGGAATTGTAATTGCACTTATGGCATGAGGTTAGGTTGCATTAGTGGTGGAAGTCTGCCCAGAATCGACCGGCAAATCCAGCAGCCACTAATGTTGAACCTAATGTGAGAGGTCTAAGTGCGCAAATACGAATCGGGCTAAGACACGAGGTTAGACCCAACTGTGCAATGAGACTGCCTGGACCCGACTAGCATATCCAACATCCAAAAGTTGTAGGCCTAATATGGGAGGTATAGCCCATTATTTTTACATATAGGCCCACGAACTTAGCCTGATAAGGTTATGTAATTAAAGACACCTAATGGTAAGCATAACTGGTAGAAAGATTGGGGTTATATAATTAAAGACACCCTTAGGGTAAGTATAACCTGTGAAAAAACCTAGTGGGGGATACAAGACAAAGGGGAAAGCTTGTATCATATTGTGTGGGACCCGTTTCAGTCACTAACCCGGAGTATGTATCATGTAAAGAACTCCGAGATAGGTCGGAGGTGGGGTACGCTTACTAACTGATTGTAAGAAATCCAAACGTAGAGGCGGTGTTGGCAGCGCAAACCGACCGGGCCATGTGCGTGCATGAGCCGGGCCAAAGGAGATAAGACGACCGTGACACATGTAGATATGGGGCTATGCACATCAATGAGGGGTTGCCACTTTAGGACGTGATACATCCTACTGTGGGGCCGGCACAAAGTATATACGGAGTAGGGAGCCGATCGATTAGGGTAGTAGTTAGGGTACATTTGGGCGTATGCCTAAGTCTACCACCTTATAGTGGAAGGGGTCATCTCATTCTGGTTATACTAGCAATAGTGCAGAGTAATCATTAGAAGCATATACACCTTATCCTGTCTACCTTGTCACGCCTGCCATTTATGTAGTGATCTCCCATATCCACTTTATATGCCTATCATTCTACTTTTATTTATTTACTTGCTAAAAGTCACTAGACTCGCTAGACTTTTTGTCTATCCCTTTTGTTTCTCCTTCTTTCTTCCGTTTCCCGCTAGATTCTCAGGGAGGAAACACTCAGGCTTAGTCAGGACTCAGATATCATCTTGCTAGAGCTGCTTTCGAAGTATGGCTCAATTTTTTATCTCTACTATGGCTTTGTCTCTTTTATTTGGGGAATTATGTTTTCTTTTAAGTATTTATGTACTTTGATGGTAAAAGACAGAAGTTATATCGTTGTAATGGTTTTTGTGGCTTATGGTATTTTGAACCACGTTGTATGAATTGTGTTTGAAAAAAATTTGAATTTCCGCTGCTATCTTAAATATATCTGTCTTGTAATATTCTGTGTCTGTTTACCTATAATGCTTCACGAAACTTAATGCATTCCCTTTGTGAGTGACTTTAACGGACGTGGGGTGTCACACTTGGAATCAGAGTTGAAGGTTACCAGATTAGATAAAAGTTTTTGAAAATTATTTTCAAAAAGGTTTTAAAAGAAAGCATTTTCAAAAAGAAAAGTCTGTTTTGAAAGACATTCCCCAAGAAGCCATATGTAATATCCTTCGGTCCTTTGTCTAAATTTCTTCCTTTTTCTTTTCAGCATGTCTGGGGGTCAAAACATTCCAAATATCCCATAGGGCATCACGATACCCAGATGGTTCCGTAGGTATTTGGAGGCCAAGGCATCTTCTGAATTTCCTTTGTCTAAATTTCCTCCTCCTCCTCCTCCTCCTCCTCCTCCTCCAAGAGCATACAATTTCGCTAAGATCTGCAAAGACTTCCGTGCTATGGGAGGGAAGTTGTTCCATGGGAACGAGGCATTCATAGAAGCGCGGATTTAGCTCAAGGAGACCGAGGATTTGTTCGTAATCTTTGAAGTAGAGGATAGAATGAAGATTCAGTTAGCCGCCTGGCTACTGAAAGACGAAGCCTCATTTTGGTGGGAAGTTACCCAAGCTGGATGTCCGGTGGAAACTTGGGAGGATTTTAGACAGAGGTTCGAAATGAAATTTTTTTCCCAAGCCGAAAAAAGTATGCAAATGGAGAGGTTCTTAACACTCAAGTAAGGGAACTTGACGATGAAGGAGTATGTGAACAAATTCAACCAGCTAGCAAGATTCAGGTTAGAGCTAGTGAATGCACCGCACAAAAGGGCTTTGCGATTTGCTAAAGGGCTGAATGAACCCCTTCATGGGTTAGCCATGTCCCATATAATAATGGGAGCCACTTTTGAAACGCTTGTCGATATGGCCTAATGCATGAGGAAGGCAAGGGAGAAAGGAAGGAAGTAAAGGCTGTGGAAACATCGCAAAATAAGAAGGTGTGGCCCAAGAAAGGGCAACAGCAACAATAACAACAACAAAAAAAAACAAAAAAAAGGTGGAAAGAATGATAAGGGCATGGATAAGAGAAAATGTCACAATTATGGGAAAGAGGGTCACTTGGTCAAAGACTGTAAGCGAAGGAAGAACTCTTGCTACCATTGTGGAGAGGTTCGACACTTTGCTAGGGAGTGCC
This sequence comes from Allium sativum, assembly GCA_030737875.1. NCBI lineage: Eukaryota > Viridiplantae > Streptophyta > Magnoliopsida > Asparagales > Amaryllidaceae > Allium > Allium sativum. The sequence goes on along the minus strand of CM060912.1, from coordinate 395,099,467 downwards.
CGAAGAAACAGGGATCGCAAGGACAAGGTCAAAGGGCAGGAACTTCTGGAGGGCAGGTGCATGCTCTCGCGGTCAGTGCTCCTGATAGAGGTAGAAAAATTTCCGTGGAAGTTTTAATTTATCTTTCGAACCACCCTATTAGAACACTTTTTGATTATGGCGCTTCATACTGATTTATATCTAGTTCTGTGGTTGAATCTCTACACTTAATTCCTAGTATGATAGTGGATCCCATATTTGTTTCAAACCCTATTGGTGGTTCAGCTCATTTATCTATGATTTGACGAGGTTTGAAAATATCTGTGTTAGGCGTCGAGTTTGAATGCGACGCGTATGCGCTCGGGTTTATGGGCTATGGGTTGATTCTAGGAATGGATTGGCTTACCACGTATGGTGCCATTCTAGATTGCGAGAGGAGGGTCGTTAGACTTCTGACTTGTCATGGAAGGACCCTCGAGATTCCTTCTGACCCACAAGGGTTGGTTATGCTTAGTTTTCTAGAGCCTCTTGATGCATATATCGATGATCTGCAATCTATTCCAGTGGTCCGAGAATATTCTGATGTTTTCGATGAGGTATGGGGCTTACCTCCGAGGTGCGAAATCGACTTCTGTATATATCTGGTGGACAATGCAAAGCCAGTTGCATTACCAGTGCGCCATATGGCTCTAAGGGAAAGGAGGGAGCTGAGTAAGCAAGTATGGAGCTATTTGAGAAGGGGTTTATCAGACGAAGCATATCTGAATGGGGTGCTCCAGTAGTATTCGTAACTAAGGCGGATGGTTCGCTTCATTTGTGTGTTGACTATAGGGAGTTGAATAAACTCATCAAGAAGAATAAGCACCTGCTTCCGAGGTTTGATGATTTATTTGAACAGCTTGTTAGTGCCTTGGTATTTTCCCAGTTAGACTTGGCCATGAGATTTCATCAATTATGGGTGGCTGAGGACAACATAGATAAGACTGCTTTTAGGACTCCAGATGGTTTCTTTGAATGGTTAGTTATGCCTTTTGGGCTGACGAATACACCCGCCTATTTTGTCAATCTGATGGGTAGGATGTTTTGGGAGTACTTACATAAATTTGTTGTAGTCTTTGTTGACGATATTTTGATCTTCTCCAACAGCGAAGAAGAGCATGCCCAACATTTGAGAGAAGTTTTGAAACTCTACGAGCGCATCAGCTTAAGGCAAAGTTATCCACATGCCATTTTTGGAGAAAAGACGTGAGATTCTTAGGGCATGTGGTCTCAAAAGAACGGATAGCTGTAGATCCCGTAAAGGTGGTGGCTGTGCAAGATTGGCATATTCCTAAAAATGCAACCGAGGTGAGAAGCTTTCTTAGGTTGGCAAGTTATTATAGGAAGTTCATTAAGGACTTTGCAAAGATATCAGCCCCACTCACCAGGCTGACGAAGAAGAACTTGGCATTTTCATGGGATATAGATTGTGATGTTTCTTTCCAACGACTGAAGAGCAATCTAACAACGGCCCCAGTCTTGACCTTCCCTGATGGGAGTAAAGTGTTTACCATTTACACTGATGTGTGTAGTACAGGGCTTGGTGCGGTTTTGAAGCAAGAAGGGAAAGTAGTGTGTTATGGGGGTAGACAGTTGAGGGTTCATGAGAAGAACTACCCTACCCATGATCTAGAGCTAGCTGCCATAGTATTCGCGCTTAAGACGTGGCGCCATTATTTACTTGGAGAGAAATTTGAATTATACACCGATCATAAATCTCTCAAATATCTGTTCTCATAGAAGGATCTCAATTTAAGGCAACAACGGTGGATGGAGTTTCTAGCATTGTATGATTTTGAGATTGCTTATACCCCTGGCAAGGGTAATGTGGTGGCATACGCACTAAGTAGGCAGAGGATGGCCCTGAGTCCTCTATTTATGGAAAGAAAGGACTTAGAATTCATATCAGCTTCTGATTTTAGACCCTCCATCGAGATTTTTCCTGATTTATTTGCATCTTCGGAGATATGACTAACTCTTATGGACCAGATAAGAGCTTCGCAACAAGGTGACCCATAGATTTTAGACAACATGGATAAGCTCAAAAAAGGGGAAACTTCTAGTCACCTCAGTCGATATACCATAGATGAAAAGGGGTGGTTGCGACGAGATGGAAGGCTTTATTTTCCTCAAACTGGAAGCTTGATAAAGGCAGTCCTAGAAGAAGCCCACCATTCTTAAATGACTATTCATCCAGGCGGTGAAAAGATGTACAGAGACATGAAAAGGATTTTCTTTTGGGCTGGGATGAAGAAAGATGTGGCAGAATTTGTTTCCTAATGTCTAGTTTGCCAGCAAGTTAAAGCTGAGCAAAAGAAGCCTGGTGGATTCTTCATCCTTTGGAGGTTCCTCAACGGAAATGGGAGAGCATCTCTATGGATTTCATAGATGGTTTGCCTAGATCGAAGAAAGGCAACACCAGTATCTGGGTCGCGATAGATAGACTCACTAAGAGCGCTCACTTTATTCTAGTTAATAGTAAGAGGACATCATCATAGTTAGCAGCAATCTATGTTCGTGAGATAGTTCGTCTTCATGGAGCAACTTCCAGCATCATGAGCGATCGTGACCCCATCTTCACCAGTGAATTTTGGAGGATCTTGCAAGAAGCATTAGGTACACAGTTATGTTTGAGCACCGCTTATCATCCTCAGACCGATGGACAGACGGAGAGGGTGAACATAATTCTTGAAGATCTTTTGAGGCTGTGTATCCTAGACTTCGGAGGGACTTGAGAAGAGCACCTTTCTTTAGTAGACTTTGCCTATAACAACGGCTATCAATCTAGCATTGGCATGGCACCCTTCGAAGCATTGTACGGACAACCCTGTAGATCACCAACTTGTTGGTGGGAAATGGCTGTCAATGGGTCGGGTTGGGACGGGTTGGGTCGGGTTCGGGTCGGGTCAAGTCGGGTTCGGGTTGAGTTCGGGTTGGGTCAGCTCAACCCGTTTATTAAACGGGTTGGGTTCGGGTTGACCCATTTATAATCGTGCGGGTTTTGGTTTTGATTCGTGTAACCCGTTAAGAAAAATATTTGTATAAAAAACTTTGTGGGTTTCAAATGATGGCTGCATTAGATCGAGTCTTTGTAGCATAAATTAAGAAAGAAAAAGGACTATGCTACAACGAAGTGCTCATAGAATCTCGAGACCATGCTCAAGTCTCGAGACGATGTTGTTGCTGATGCTTTTTCCTGGTGCCACCATTGTTCTTCGATCTGATGCGCAATTTCAGAAGGATATCATAGAATCTAGGGCTCGGTGTAAAAAGGAAAGAGGAAACTGAAGTCTGAAGGAGTGAAGGTACACATAAATTAGAATGACAGAATGAGTGAATGCTTGGTAATTGGTAAATTAGAGTAAAGAAACAAATGGGTAGTGGACTTGGTTGGGCCTATGTTCTGTAGATTGTAGAGTAATAAAAAAAATGTTTTATATTAAATGGGTCATGACGGGTCAGAAACGGGTTCACGGGTTGGGTCGGGTCAACCCGTTTATTAAACGGGTCAGAGCGGGTTGACCCGAAATTGACCCGATTATAAATGGGTCGGGTCGGGTTTTTATCGTGCGGGTTACGGGTCGTGTTTCGGGTCGTGTTAGTAATTGATGACCCTAGTGGGAATCTACAGAAAGATTATTACTTGGACTAGATATGGTTAAGGAAACATCCAAAAAGATTGACCTTATTCGACAACGGATGAAGACGGCTCAAGATAGGAAGAAGTCCTATGCAGACAAGAGAAGGACTGACATTGAGTTTGAGGTGGTAGACTTAGTTTTTATCAAAGTATCACCTCTGAGGAATGTGGTTCGCTTCAGATCGGTAGGGGAAGTTGGCACCTAGGTTTGTAGGACCATTTCCTATAACCGAGAGGATTAGCCAAATGGCCTATAGAGTAAAGCTCCCAGAAAATCTATCCGGCATTCATGATATTTTCCATATTTCGCATATGCAGAAGTGCCCGCATGACACCGCAGAAGTTGTTGAGCCGAGTGTATTGGAAGAGGTAGAAGTGGAACATGAGGCGACAGTCAGGAGAGTTCCTTCTCGTATTCTTGGATAAGAAGTTAAGAAGCTAGGCAATAAAGAGATTAAGTTGCTAAAGGTTCAATGGGGAGATAACCCAGAGGATGCGCCTGGGAGATCGAAGACAAGATTCGTGCTTCGTACCCTTTTCTTTTCAAGGGTATATTCTTAACTCCTTTTCCTAAGTTTTATCTATGCTTGTTTCTATCCTTTGAATATATCATATCCATAGTATTTTTAACCTTTAGATAAGACTCCTATGGATGTAAACATGTGTTTGAGACATGTTATGTTTGATGGATGCAAGTATTTTCTAGTGGTTGCCTGTGGATGCATATACACATACATTAGGCACTAGATCGGCTCAATCACTCTCATACTGCATATGGATGTGTGTGCATTTTCTTTTCTTTTATGGATGGAAATGGATGTATTACCGCATGGATGTTGCATTTGGACGAATGAGTGTGCACATATATATAACTTACATGTTATAATAGGTTTATTTGCATACATATAGGATTCATGGCGCTAACCTACATTGCATTAAGGAGGTCATCTGAATTAGTAGACCGCCTGATCTTTCGCATTAGTGTTCGGAAATATACACACACTGTTGCATATATTCATATAAGCATTAGAAGTCTTTAAGGACAATGGATGCCAGTAATTAATGGATGAGTAGATGGATGATGGATGGTAGGATATGCGTTCTTCTCAACTTAGAGATTTCGAGGACGAAATCCTTTGAGTAGGGGAGAATGTAACACCCCGAAATTTAACGACACTAAAAGAGGATAAATTAAATAATAATTAATTTAATATTCAGAATTAAGGAAAACGGACTGCGCCATTGCGTCCGTCTCGAAATTCTGGTCAAGATAGACATTCGATTTGTGTAAAACAAACAACATATAAAGAAGTTATGAGAGTTTTAAGTTTGTATATGCGTAGAAAGAATATATATACACACATGAGTCAAAGATGAACCAGAATTTTATCCAGAACAGTTCGAATTCAAAAAATGAAAAGTGGCGACAGATTTTCGGCTCTAGGGGGTCGACCCTGTAACAACCCGGAAAATATGAGCCAATTTAAAAAATTTAAATTGGATATTTCAGAGGAATTTAAACAATTGAAATAGAAGATTTCAATAAAATAATGAATTAGAAATAGTGTGGCAGTTTGAAAATTTGAATTCAAACTTTGACTGACTGCATCGGGTGCAAAATATAACGGATTTTAGTGAAACCAAAAATATTTAAATCTATTTATGAATATCTTTCTAACGAATCTGAAAAATCGAAGTTTCATAGCGGGAATCAAAAGTTATGGCCAAATGAATTTTCACAAAGGTCGCTATATATAATATATAGCCCTTGAAAATAGACATTTTGCAAACAACCTCGGAATTCGACGAAACCACTATTGTTGGTTCCGGGATGTCAAACTATTGCTAGGTTTCAAATATCATAATTTTTTAAGCTAGTATGTGAGCATGGAAAAAGAAAATGTGATTGGTCAATTTCTATTAAATTGGATCGACCAGAAAATGGCCATTTTGCAAACGATCTCAGAATTCGATGAAACTAGTTTTGTTGGGATCGTAGCGTCAAAACATAGCTAGATTTATTTTTCTGGAATTTTTCGAATCAGTTTGTGGCCCTGGCAAATTGAAATGTACGTTCAAATTGAATATAAAATGTTTTATACTTTAATTTGAAAAATAACTAACTGTAACAATTGAATTGGCCTACGAAACATATCCCATTGTGTTCGGGATGGGGTTATTTAGCTAGGGCGACAGTCGTTGAGTTTGAATTGGTGTCCGTGTGGAGAAACGCTATTTTAACATTTGGGGATTGTTAAAGGGACTCCATGTTTGGTTAAGGGAGGATAATTTTAGGGGGACTCCAGCTTAATTTATTTTTGTTAAGGGGAGGTCTAGTTTATTTAAAAAAAAGGAAAAGAGACCTAACTATCTGTAGCTCATCACTTATGTCAAATCCTAACTTACTAAATTCAGCGCAAGTAACAAACGTGCAAATTACTAAACATCTCAAATTCGCAAATTCAATAAAGCATATTAGATCAAAAATTTCATTTCTACATTTATTTTAAATTAATCATACTAATTCAAAAATGTAAAATTACAATTAATTACCTACTGATGCATTCTGATCACTCATGAAACTTTCTTGTGTCTCATTACATTAACTTATCCATATTTTATTTTTATGTGCAGCATTAATTAAGGTTTAAGTTTTATGTTAATGAAAATTATAGGGGGTTAATATCGGAATTTTAATTTATATGTTTAGGGGGAGGCTAATTTATTTTGTCCTCCCCATAATAATTATACAATAAATAAAAAATTGTCCTCCCCTTAACTAAAAGTGGAGTCCCTTTAACAATCCCCTAAAATTTAATAAAACCTTCGACCAATCAAACTTCTCCATTCAAAATTAAAAAAAAAAATCTCAGAAACCCCCCCCCCCTCGACATTGACGACGGAAGTGCTCCCAACTTCCCGAGCTTTTTGCCGTCGCCACGTCCACTTTCAGCGCCGCCTCCAGTTGAGTTTTTTGTTCGCCTCTCCCTCCTCTTTAAATCCATACCTGCCACTCTCCCTATCGTCTTGTATTTCGTGCGAACGACCTCCCCAAAGTCTCAACCTTTCCGCCGCCGCCGCCATCGCCGGAGGCGATCGAACTGACCGTGACCACCAGGCGCGGAAGCCCCTCTCCTTCCTCTTCGACGTAGTATAAGCTGATTTACCTCTCGTGCAACGGATTTGCCGCAAATTCGAAACCTAGTTTCGAAGGTTCAAAGGAGGTATATGGCTTTGATTTTCAAAATTGAAAATAACACTTTTATGTGTTACAAACTTTGAAAAATCATATCTTTATGATGCGTTAACGAAATTCGATGAAACAGGAAACATCGTGACCGCAAGGAGGCTCTCTACATCTTAGAAGAGACCGCGGATATTTTTGAGCTATCTACGATTTTTAGCATCACAAAAACCAAGATGAGATTTCTAAACTGAAATGTGAATGGAAATGTCATGTATAAATTATACAAGCGAAATATAAATTATACACGTGTTGTATACCTCATGTACATGCGTTGTGTAGGCTATATGAGCGAGATATGAATTATACATGCATTGTTTAAATGATATGTGTATTGAAATGCAAGTGAAATATAGAAATAATACATATATATATATATACTCCCCTCGTCCACAAACCATGGACGATATTTATTGCTTGTGATTGGCGTGAAAATATGTGGTATGACGAATGGTTGAAAATAATTGTTTGTGGTTGATATTGTTTGGTTATGGTTGAAAAATACCCATTGGTGATTGAAACGAATTTGAAATAATTGTGTAAATGAAAATAAAACATGCCGCCTACGTGCGAACTAGATGCATGAAATCCCCATTGTCAAAAACCGCGAGGTTTTAAGGTAGAGCGAGGAGCCGTACTCGGAACGGTGCCGGTTTTAACTACCCTGTCGTTATGCTGCCGAAATTTTGAATAATATTCATTTGTTAGAATTATTTTCATATGTTGAAATTATTTTCATGTGTTAGAATTATTTTCATATGTTGAAATTATTTTCATGTGTTGAAACTAAAGTCATGTGTTGAAACTATATCCATGTGTGGAAAATGCTCATGTGTTGAGAAGTAATGTGTGAAAATTAAATTCATGTGTTGAATGAATAAAGTGTTTAAACAATAAAAATCACATTTTTATAATATACATGAAGTATGTAAAATATTCGCGTTATAAATAAATTGTTTCAACAATAAAAACTTCATCTTTCTTATATGAACAAACTATATAAAATATCCATGTGTGGAAATGCTTATGTGTTGAGAAGTGCGTGTGTTGAAAAAGTTCATGTGTTGAATAAAAAGATTGAACAATAAAAATTACATTTTTATTGAAATGTGAAGTTTTAAAAATAACCACTTGTTCAAATAAATATGCAAGAGTTGAAATATTCATTAATTAGCTAATGATATGATTTTTGCCTATGTATGCAACATTACAATGAATGGCGACTTTAAACCAAATTGAATCAAATATGAAGTTGAATGGAAAATGATAAGTGATAAGAATTGCACATATGTACATGCATATTTATTGAACAGGTTATAGCAAAGAGACTAGAGAAGAGGAATAAAATTGTGTGCCCGACAAATAGGTACATGTCTACTGTTTTGCTTGGGTGATGATTTTATGAGTCTATTGGCTAGCCGCTTGGCTTTTTCTTTTTCTTTTTGAGATGAGATGCCCGTGTGGCTATTTGGGAATTTTCCCAGCCCCTCCCGTACAAAGGAGGTTATGGCGAAATTTTCCAAAATTTAAAGGCGTTAGTGAAATATTCGAAGTGAAAACGATATTGAAATCGTCGAATGAACTATATTTATATATATATATTAAATTAAAACGAATCGTGGCCGTGCAGTTCGTGTTTTGAAACCATGATTTCAAATGACTAGTGCGGGAGATCCGACCATCGGATTTTCCCGAAACCGCAACCGTTGGGTTCGCCTTGGAAATATCTTTCCAACGACACCGACTTTGTAAAGATCCGACGGTTGGATTGTCTGGAATGTTTAATTCAAATCTGAAGAAAAACAGTGCCAGAATCGATTATATTTATATATAAATATAAATATAATTAAATTAAATCGAATAACGACGCTGCAGTTCGTATTTTGAAATCGTGACTTCAAACGTCTAGTGTGGGAAATCGGACCGTCGGATTTTCCCAAAACTGGCACCGTTGGATTCGTTTTGAAATAATCTTTCTAATGATATAAAATTGGTGAAGATCCAACGGTTATATTTTCAGATACGTGTAAAACAAATTTAGTGAAAAACAACGTCAATGCCTTGGCACGACCTGAAACGTCGTTTAATTAAATATGGTCGTTTTTAAATAAATAAAAAATGGAGATATATCGTTATAAAATATTATTGACGATATAGAATGGAAATAAATTGATTTTTCTTGGTTTGCTTGATATGTGATGGTTGAATGTATTTAACATGAAAACTATACTAAAGAACTGAAATGTGAATGTTGAGTGATTTAATCATGTGAAGAATTGATTTGAAAATCTAAATATACGTGGATTATTTGAAAAGGCCGAGTTCATTCTCATTTCAAATAATCGATCGGCTGTGAGAAGTCGAAGAGTTGAAGACGGTTGAAGACCGATGATCTTCACATTGGTTGGATGGGCGCTGCCGATGCTCGTGATTGGAGTAGATACTTGAAGGAGCTGAAGTAGTAGCCGTCCGGACGTATTGTTGATTGTGCGGATAAGCGAGGAATTTGGTGCCTCCGGCTTCGTTCAAACCCAGAACGAACTTGTAAATGGACTGTGTGTCTGACATTGGATTTTGTTCTGTGCTGATTGATCTCTATTAAATATATATCTGTTTGGCGGCGGAGAATTTATTCTCTTTCTTAACGCCCTTCTCTGAGACGTACGAGCTCAGAGGTTATATATAGATAGAAATCAGTCGCATGGAGTGGATTGCCTGTGTGGCACGCCTAAATGGCATATGATCAAGGCTTCTGTTGCAAAGAAAAGTCTTGTGGTTGATGATCAAAGCATAGCCTGTGTAGCGTAGCTTTGTGTATAGCGTGGATTCGCGAGCCTCACACCTCGGTATGAGTAAAAAACGGGAGGAGGACCGCTGGGAGAACACGATGTTTCTTTCTAGCTATGGTGGTGTTAGTGACCTACCAGCCCTGACATTTATATATACTTTTCACCTGTGTGGTTGTTGGAATGCAAGGCGCCTCGATTATAGGTCTGTAAGGACCAGGAAACGTGTGTTCAGGAATTGCCAATCCTCAAAAGTAAGAGAGGACCGGCCCAGCCGATTCCAAGGACCGCTGTGTGCGATCCTGGAACATTTGCTAGAGTGTCTCGAACGGATAGGAGCTTGCCCCTTGCCTCGACTCATGATGGAATCCAATTTCCAATACGAAATTGCGGATGTGATTGTATTACTAGTACGGCGACATAGTGGTATGGGTCATTTATGCCATCTATGATTGATATTTATGATTGAAATCGTTTTTGAAACATATATGCACTAGTAATAATATCAAACACTTTTGTTTTATTCATATGAAGCATTTTTGGCCATTATAAGGTAAAACTTTATCCTTCGGCTTGCATTGCATTGTGTGATGGGACCTGAGTCTTATAATGGCTTCATTTTTATAAAAAGCATTGCAATGATTTAATCATTTACTTTATTTTATGCACTAGCACTCATTGGAGTAAACCCGTTCCGCGAAAGTGGCGTGGTCCTTTGATTTGCCTTATTATTGTTGTTTAATAAGTTAAGTAGATTTCTCATATCAGTCCCATGACTGACTCGTAGTTTGTTTCACCTTGCAAACTCGGGTGCCCTTATTTTCACACGGGCAGCATAGTTACAGGTAGCTGACATATTTTGGCTTGGCACCGCAGTAGAGGTGCACTTTTGGCTCATGGCGAGGCTTGATTACACCGTGATGACTATGACTTTTTACGCCATTACTGTATATGTATTATGATTCCGCCACAGGCGATGTGGACTGATGTTTAGTTTATGTACTCTCTATGTATGATTCCGCCACAGACGATGTTGACTGATTATGTATTATTATGCACTAAGTAGTATCCTGCACTGTGCTCTTTGATGTGGTGATATATATATATATATATATATATATATATGATTCCGCTGTCATATTTGTGTAAATTATTCTATTTCTGGTTTATGCTATTATCTGTACTCTGCTAATGATGATTAATGTGTTATATTCCAATGATTATCCTTAGCACCGTAGCACGGGGTTTTGGGGTCGTCACAGACCCCCTAGAGGGGTGTCGACACCGGGGTCGACCCACCCATAAGGGTGTCGACACCCTTAGGGCTGATGTGGCAGTTGGTTTCAGGGGGTCTGGCAGCTATATATACGTGGCCATTTCTCATATTTTCTTCATTGAGAATTCATGGTGGCCAAACTCTGCAGGTGTCTGAACTGAACTGGATCTGTTAATCCCCTACAACTTTCAGCTTTGCAAATCAAATCTAGAGATTTAAGATCCATTCTTCTTATATTTTCTAATCCTAACACTATGAGTTTCTAGTTGCTTTTAGAATTGAATATTTAAAAGTAAATATGACATGACTATGACTTGGATTTGTTCATGTGCCTAAATTATATCAGATCCATTGTAAATCATGAACATATGACATTCTGAATTGGTTAGGATTTGGATCTAAATCTCTATCTTGTTGGATTTGTTGTAACCCTTGTAGCATTCTATGATTTGTGCTAGATCTATTTTAACTATTGATCTAAATCTCTATCTTGTTAGATCTGTTATGACTCCTATCACATGCCATGATGTGAATCTTAAACCTTAATTGTGTAGATCCACTTATAAACTATTAGATCTGAATTATGTGGACATTCTATGATGTAGATCTTAATCCCTATTTGTTAGATCTACTTTTACCTATTAGATCTGTATTATGTGGACACCTAAATTATTAATCAGATCTAGTTTATTATTTGGATCTCCTTGTGCTTCTCATTAGATCTGATCTTGTTGGACATCTAAATTAAATTTAGATCTTGTCATGTTCATCTTATCACCTTTGCTATGTTACAACTAGTTAGCTGCCACAAGTTCATTAGATCTATGCTTATATGTTCACCATGTTAGTATATGTTTATGCTAATATGTTAGAACATTCACCTTTGTCATATTTCCATTACTTTCCCTTTTTATTGTTTATGATTAGGTATTATTTAGCCTATACATGCCGTAAGTTGTGTGAACGTGCTAGTAGGGAACGTGGAGGGAAAAAGGTTAATATTGGCATAATTTGAATATAAACATGAGTTGGAAATATAATTAAAAAGGGGGAAAGTGAGGATATAATCACTTATTAGGACATAAATAAGAATTGGATAAAAATGGAATGTCTAATAATTACAATTAGGAATTGTAATTGCACTTATGACACGAGGTTAGGTTGCATTAGTGGTGGAAGTCTGCCCGGACCGACCGGCATATCCAGCAGCCACTAATGTTGAACCTAATGTGAGAGGTCTAAGTGCGCAAATACGAATCAGGCTAAGACACGAGGTTAGACCCAACTGTGGATGAGACTTCCCGGACCCGACCGACATATCCAACATCCAAAAGTTGTAGGCTTAATGTGGGAGATCTAGCCCATTATAAACCATAAATGGACATGGTAATGAATTGGGCTACTTAACCAAATCTATTCCATAAGGATTGTATGATTATGAACTAAAGTTGGGGTTAAGCAAAATTGGTTGGATAGTGGGTGGGTTAAGTAATTATGAGGGGGTAGGTAATATTTACATATAGGCCAACGAACTTATCCCGATAAGGTTATGTAATTAAAGACACCTAATAGTAAGCATAACTGGTAGAAAGATTGGGGTTATATAATTAAAGACACCCTTAGGGTAAGTATAACCTGTGAAAAATCTAATGGGGGATACAAGACAAAGGGGAGAGCTTGTATCATATTGTGTGGGACCCATTTCAATCAGTAACCCGGATTATGTATCGAGTAGAGAACTCCGAGCTAGGTCTGAGGTGGGGCACGCTTACTAACTGATTGTAAGAGATCTAAACGTGGAGGCGATGTTGGCGGCGCAAACCGACCGAGCCATGTGCGTTCATGAGCCGGGCCGAATGGGATAAGACGACTGTGACACATGTAGATATGGGGCTGTGCACATCAACGAGGGGTTACCACTTTAGGAAGCGATCCAATCCCATTTGAATTCCATCCAATCAAACAAACAACTCAATACCTTATAAAATTATTTCCTTTCTATACAAAAATATAATTCGGGTAAAATTATTTTATTTACTTTGTTTTCAAAATAATATCGTGTCCATTGCCAATTCAAAATTGAATTGAAATATTAACACAATACAAAACATTTGTGTATGAAATCTTCAAATACGCGCTCATATATACACCTAAACTCAATCTAGGGTATTACTAACCCCATCTCTATCGAGTTACGCCACTAAGCCGAGGTTATTACCAAACCTTATGCGCTGATGCCACTGTAACGACCCGACGATTTTGACGCCTGAATTTCGACGATAATACTTAAACCCGTATCATTTGCCAAAACACAAGTATCGAAAAGCACCAGATAGTTAATATGAAGAAATTAGAGGGTAAGATAAGAAAGAAATATTAGAATAGAAGAAGAAGAATAACAACACACAGAAACAGAGTCTCACATGGAAGTGGAACAAAATATATTATAGAAACAAAACTTTGTTGAGAGCTTTAAAACAAATACTTACAACCATTGGAGTACATCAATACATCTGGACAGTTATAATAGTATGTCCTCATATACAACACACAGCTTGAACTCCTTCAGCACGTATTTTGAAGTCCATAACATCCTAACCTGAACTTGTAAAACCCGGTCTTACCTAAGCATTACAAACGCTAGATAAGTCTGGTGAATCAAAGTGAGAAACCCACTAAGATTATAAACAACATCCAACTTGATTTTAAAATTAACAATTCTTTTCTGAAAGAGAAAGGATAATCGTAAGACCGATCCACACATAAACATGGATGGTTTTTATCTTACGATAACCCAAAACATTTTGAAATCATACCTTATTCTGATATTAAAATAGTGTCTAAATCAAATAAATAACTATCTAGCAGAACGCTTGCATCTAACGCTGTATACATATAATATAAAATCAAAAATCATGGTCTCTTATTGGAGATTGGATTCCGACTATGACAAGGTATGGAATCACCTGCCGATAGTGTATCTCTAGAGGAGAATGCACTGGGTTCAACAAGAACATCTTGCAACCAACCACACATGACCGACCACTCATTTCGCTTGAGTGTATCGAATGTATATCAGCAACGGTTAGGCTCAAACCACCGTTTCCAGATAGGGACAGCATTGAAATAGATTAAAGAAGGAAATAGATTTTCTCTAGATAGGTGATAATACACCCTAATTGGGAGCGGCCCACTTAGCCATGCTACCAGCTCGATTTTTGCCATTTCCCAATTGAAGAGGCTTGAGGTTAACATTACTTTTATAACAACACATCATCATTCACTTTGAATCCCACATTTTCTGATCCACCAAACCACTAATTGACGTCTGCAAAAATATTATGCTCGTTAAGCTAAGAGAAGTGCCCCTCTCCGCCACTAGCAGAATTACGGTAGTAAAAATTAACGTACGTGGTTCTTAATAAATACTCTGTCAGACATTCATCCATACAAGTCATCCAGGAACATGATGAACCGAAGGCACCCTCCTACCACATCCTAGGTATCACCCATAGATCAGTTGCGAGTAGTCCTTACAAATCTGTAAATTTCAACCACGACAGAACCACAATATATCTATGGTCATGAATCAGAGATTTAAGTAGTTCTTCCATTTTATAAAGATGTACGGTCTTCAATTGCTCCATCTTGATCAACATCTAATATATTCCACATTTTCGTATTTGCTGGTCGGAATGATATTCGAATGTAAATTCAATCCTGGTCTTTTCGTACCAACAATCGTATAGACCAGATTTGATAGTCAGTTATTTTACTATCAAATAAAACAACCATTCAATCATAAAAATAAAAAAATAAATTTATTGGTTCAGTACTCAACATTACTTGGCTTCTTTAAATAAAAATAATTAATGAATGGTTAATTTAAATATTCTAATATTTGGAAAAAAACATTTCACTTCTTATTTTAATATATTAATATTTGCAAAAACATTTCATTTTAATACTTAGAAAAATATATTATAACTATATGCAATATTCCATTTGACTATCATTTGCAAAATATTTACTATGGCATTATTCATTATCTATAACTGGGAAATCAGTCTAACTTATTATTCATAAACCAATCGTCACGAAAACTCTCTTTGTTTCATTACTTGAAAACAATAATCGACACTTACCTTATTATAATAAACTTAATCAAAACACATTTCTTAACTTCCTTTTATTTCAAAAATATCGTTATATTTTCACAATATCTCCTTTGATTTCCATTACTTTGGAAACATCCTTTTATATACTTAAATCTTTTTATAGTTGGAAACATTCCTATTTCTTATTCATGCATTTCTATACTTCAAAATTCGTTAGTCCCTAACCGTAAATTGGCAAGAGAATAACACCCTGAGTATCAACCCCGAAGACCGAAATCAACATCAGATTAACATTCAGAAAATCACTTAACTCGACCAAACTCCTGTTAGGTTCCAATTCTTAAATTTCTTATCTTAACTCTGTATCAACCCATATTATTCCCCTTTTAATCCATTCAACCATTTCCCACTTTGAATATCTCGTTTCAATTCCATTCATCTTACTTAATTTCATCATTAAGTATCTCCAATTCAAATAAACGCTTTAATTTCATATTCCTCTTATAAACCTTGTTTATACAACTCCAGTTCAATATAAAGCCCTTTTGTATCAATTTCCATTTTACTTGATTTAAATATTAAGCAAACATTTATTTTGAGATATCATGTTTGTTTAACAACCCCTTTTATAACTTAGTTTATAAAACTCGGTTTTAATATAAAACACGTTCATAAGCTCTTTTCACAAACCAACTATATTTCATCACAACTCGATTACTTATCTAAATGATTTTCATTTAGAAAGTAATCTCCTAAATTAAAATAATAAATTACTTCAACATTTACTACCAAATCAGTCATTTAGTCAGACTGGTTAAACAGTTCAAATAATCGCAATATGAAAATAAACAAAAAATTTGAGGAATCCAGTTGGATCCCTCGAACCTGTTTTTTCCCAGCATCCAAATATGTTACCTCAAATAATATTTTTCAATTAAATTAACATATATAATATTTAACAATAAATAAATAACAGTTATCCAAACATCCATATTTTAATTTAATACGATTATATTATTATAAACATAGCCAGCAGGGTAAGTTACCTTGTTTGGAAATAATCATTAAAATAACGATTATATTTCATTTAAAAAAGAATGTTTAAATCAACCAATTCATCCAATATATAAATTATATTCAGCACACAGTAAACAATTATCAATCATAGCACACAAAATAAATCCCGACTTATATAAAATATAAGTGGGTAAAAACTGAGTGAGTTATACTCACTTTGGTTTTGTTTATCGCTGTAGCGATTCAGTTACAGTTAAATTAAATAGTCGTTTAATTTAACTGTAAATTCCTATTATCTCCGTCCTTAACCAAAACAGTTCCATAATGTAGCACGCCACGACCCGTTGCAACTTGTTTCATCCCATTCTGTTTACTGAATCAAAAGTTATAATCGTTACAAGTTTATGATTTTATTTAAACTAATTAACTTATTAACTATTAATATAACTTAATTGTGTTTACATTAAAAAAGGAAAACCGGTCCATTCTCTTGAACTGCGGAGAGACGGCCCATCCAAAACCTCCCCGTGTTGGTCAATTTTTGTGTCCAATAATTTTCTTCCTGCCATCGCGTTCTGTGACTTAACCTTCCCTCCCCCCACCACTTCTTCATGCACGCAACATGTTCTGACCCGATCCCTTTTCTTCTTCTCTTTCCCTTTTTTATTCACGAATTATCTGGCCCGATCCTTTTTCTACTCCCCAATACCGCTTCGTTCCCTTTACTCTCGTTCCCATCTTCATATAGTACTTTCTTTATTTTCACGGATCCACGTCCTGCTCAGCACCAAGCGAACTCACCTCATTTCGTTTCAAAATAGTATTCTTCTTCCTCACGTCAGTTTGTTTCTTCGACTAGCTGCTTTCCAACTAATGATCCCCATATTTTATTTTGTTTCCCCATCCATCTGCTTGCGGCTTGCCTACGTTCCAGTACCCTAGACCATGCACGAAGCCTCTCTCCTCCAGCTGCACCTTCCTCCGTTCATCGAAGACACATCAGAACCCTCCGGCCGTCACGCCTCAGTGGCGCCAACCCACATCCTGAACCCCCCATAACTCGAAGCTTCCACTTATCAGTAATCACCCTCGAACTGTCGGTGCTTTCGAGCTCTACCTTGGCCTTCTCATCGCTCAAATCTTCATCTCTCCACCATTCAGATCACAACCCTCACCACGCCGAACGATTTTCTAGTTTAGAGTTTTTGATTTAGAAGCTCATATTGAAGGAAAATTGGAGAAGTTGTGGAGAAGTTTCTGATTGTCCGTTATATTAGATGGCGGCTCTATTTCAGCTTGATCGCACGAATTAGAAATTTAGGGTTGTGACTGATTGTTTGTTTATATAAGGGTATGGTTTATATTAAAATAATATGTAACGAAACTTCGTCGTGAAGTATCATGTAAAAACCATCACATACGATGTTCAATCGAGATGAAACTCCTAATCCTAGCATTAAAAAAATTCCGGACACGATGGAACAAGTTTCGTCAAATTCCGAGATCGTTGTGAAAATCCCTTTATAATTCACGCGTAAAAAATCACGTGTTTAAATTGCCTACGATCACCAAATAAATCCAAATAACTTGAAACTTGAAATTTTACAACACTTAATCATTACGGATTTAATAAAATTAGTTTGGTTGAAAACCGAAATCGTTTGAAAAGCGATTATGATATTTTACGCGTAAAACAACATTGTTTTAGGCACCAAATTACCCGATCTCCAAAAATAATTAACTATATACCTATCCATTCAACAGAATTTGTTTCGCGTCTTAATTTGACTGTTATCTCAAGTTATCAATAAATCCCTTTCAAAATCAAATTTAATTTATTAAATTAATCGTTATCATTTATAAACGATTTCATAGCGACTATTTTAAATTTTGAATTGGACATAACTAACAAATTATAATATGAAATCTTCATTTTTCTCTTCCATTAGAAAATTTTAATCAATTAGATTCGGACAATTCTTGTTTCAACGAATTCCGATTTAAAATGGATTATGTATATTCAATTAAAGTTCAAAACTCAATATTACGAACTACCGCGACGTTACAAGCTCGTTTTATAATTATATAAAACTAATGTTCAATCTTCGTTAAATAAACGAATTCTATAATTTAAATCCATTTAAAATTCCAAATCAATATTTAAAATAATAAATTAAATTAAATATCTGATTACCAAAAATGCGGGATGTTACATGCACAGATATAATTATTTCATAGTAAAATTTGGCATGTTTTCGTTGATTGAGGTGTATCCCTGGGTTCGGGGGGGACATCCCTACAGTTTATGCAGTTTTCTCTAGTTTTTGAAAAATATAAAATTGAGATGTGATTTATGTTTTAATGGTGCTATTTAGTAGTGCTTTATTCCTTGTACATGTTTACATGTTTTTTCAAAATGAACTATATATCAAATGCCAGTGTTATTACATAATTAACTTTTATAGACTCATGTTATTTATTTGATGTTTATTATGCAGATTAAGCCCTTGAAATTTATCAAAATTCAAAATGCATCCCTATATTTTTTTCACTCTTCAGAGTTCGACGACTGAAAGTTCATGATTGACAAAACTTCGAGCATATTGTGTATCTATCATGCAGTCATGTAAAATATGCCATTTTCATGGATTCCATGTTAATTCAAAAGAAAATACAATTGAAGTCGTGCAAGTAAGTTACACTTTAAGCAATGCAATAACTTAAGCGCTTTTGGTATGTGCTCACTGTAACTAATGCAACATTCAAGAAAAACGATTAAAGTGCATTAAAATATGTTATTACGAACATTCCTACCTAATAACAGTTATTTTCATTAATTATGCCATTAACGATATCTTTCTAACTGTTGAATCCACACAACAAAGGTTACTTACAACTTCAGATTTAATAAGTGCTATAATTCTTAAAATTGTATCTATGGTATTCACGCATAACGCTAAAAATGTTGATGTCTAATTATACTTTTATTTAAAATAAATAAATAAAATATGTCGTTTTCATGGATATATTCCATGTTAATTCAAAAGAAAATACAATTGAAGCCGTGCAAGTAAGTTGCACTTTAAACAATGCAAAAACTTAAGCGTTTTTGGTACATGCTCGCTGTAACTAACGTGTCATTAAAATAAAACGATTAAATTGCATTAAATACATTACTATGATACTTAATAATATTTGTTTTCATTAATTATACCATAAACGATATCTTTCTAACCGTTGAATCCATGCAACAAAGGTTACTTGTAACTTCATTTTTAACAAGTGCTATAATTTTTAAAATTGAATCTATGGCGTTCATATAACACTAAAAATGATGATGTTTAATTAGGAGTGATAATCGATCGGATTAGACCGGACAAAGAGGTGTTCATGTCCTGTTCTATAAGACTTTCGGACGTACACAGACCGAACGAGAAGTTAGCTCGGACATTGTTCATATGAGTCAAACAACAGACAGACAAGGTTCAGACAATTAAAAAACATTGAACATTTTCGAACTGACATATTTTTGTATAATTTTTCTTGTCTTAAATCATGTTCTAAATGAGAATCGTATGGACACAGACCGAACACCACACCCATTCGGATCGAGTCATACAACGGATTGTTCTGTCATATTAACACCACTATATTTAATTATACTTTAAACATCATCATTCAAGAACTTAAGCGCTTTTAGTATGTGCTCACTGTAAACAATGCAACATTCAAGAAAATGATTAAATTGCATTAAAATACTTTATTATGAACATTCCTACCTAATAACATTTATTTTCGTTAATTATGTCATTAACGATATCTTTCTATCTGTCGAATCCATACAACAAAGGTTACTTGCAACTTCTGATTTAACAAGTGTTATAATTCATACAATTTAATATGTGGTATTCACACATAACACTAAAAATGGTGATGTTTAATTATACTTCTGTTTAAAATAAAATATGTCATTTTCATGGATATATTGCATGTTAATTCAAAAGAAAGGCAAATTCTATTCAAACACCGCAAATTGCTTTACCTACACCATGGGATTTTAAATAAAATTTCAGACCAAAATAACCTTATTAAAAAAGAATCAATATTAAAAAAATGAAAATATATACAATTCTCCCTTGTTTGCATTATGTATACTCAATGTAATTTCTCTTGTAAAGTTAGTATATTATAAATTAATTAATATCACTAATTAAATTAATTTTATATCTCTTTTGAGGATTAAAATATATTCATATCGTTACAAGCAACATTTATATATAGTCAATTTTAATAGTTTTCACTTTAATTAAATATAAAAATAAAAATTTAAAACTAACTACTAAAATTAATGTCATATAGAGTACTAAATTCTTTAACCTTTCATTGAAATCTATTCATGTTTAAATTTAGCACAAAAATTTAACTAGTTTAACTTTCTAATATTTAAAAAAATAAGTTCAAATTTCCAACATCTAAAATTAAAAGTGATTTAAAAATAAAACAATCAAATAATTTAAGATACTAGTGTTAAAATAAAAGTTCTTTTTTTAGTTTTAGGTAAATATATTGCAATGAATTCTCAGTTTTATGTAATTTAGTTTTAAGGTTAAAGAGAGGAAAGGTGATGAAAATATAAAAGGGTAATCTTGTGAAAGACATGGTGTATGAAAAGAAATTTTTGGTGTATACTATTTTATTTCATTTTACGGTGTATGTTAAGAAATTATAGGTGTATGAATAGAATTAGCCCAAAAGAAAATACAATTGAAGTCGTGCAAATAAGTTGCACTTTAAACAATTCAATAACTTAAGCGTTTTTGGTATGTGCTTGCTCTAACTAATGTGTCATTCAAGAAAAACAATTAAACTGCATTCAAATACATTACAACGAACATTACTACCTAATAATATTTGTTTTCATTAATTTTGCCATAAATGATATATTTCTAACTGTTGAAACCATACAAGAAAGATTACTTTTAACTTCAAATTTAACAGGTGCTATAATTCTTAAAATTGAATATATGGTGTTCACACATAACTCTAAAAATGATGATGTTTAATTATACTTTAAACATCATCATTCAAGAACTTAAGCGCTTTTGGTATGTGCTCACCGTAAACAATGCAACATTCAAGAAAAACGATTAAATTGCATTAAAATACTTCATTATGAACATTCCTACCTAATAACATTTATTTTCATTAATTATGCCATTAACGATATCTTTCTAACCGTCGAATCCATACAACAAAGGTTACTTGCAACTTTAGATTTAACAAGTGCTATAATTCATACAATTGAATCTATGGTATTCACACATAACACTAAAAACGGTGACGTTTAATGACGTTTAATTATACTTCTATTTAAACTAAAATATGTCATTTTCATGGATATATTCCATGTTAATTCAAAAGAGAAATACAACTGAAGTCGTGCAAATAAGTTGCACTTTAAACAATGCAATAACTTAAGCGCTTTCGGTATGTGCTTGCTGTAACTAATGCGTTATCCAAGAAAAACGATTAAATTGCATTTAAATACATTACTACGAACATTCCTACCTAATAATATTTGTTTTCATTAATTATGCCATAAATGATATCCTTCCAACCGTCGAGTCCGTACAACAGAGGTTACTTGTAACTTCAGATTTAACAAGTGCTCTAATTCTAAAAATTGAATCTAGAGTGTTCACACATAACACTAAAAATGATGATGTTTGATTATACTTCTATTTAAAGATAAATAAATAAATCAATTTGTTCGTGAAGTTAGTTTTCTTGTATGATATATAAGTAATCAAAATATGATAATTAAATTTAACAAACACTATAATTCTTAAACATTGGAATCCACATTTAACACCTTGTAACTTCGAATTTAACTAGCATCAATAATACTTTAGAATATTGATCAAGATGCAAACGAAAATGGTAAGTTTTTTCTTTTATCATATAAGTTATTAATGCATATTATAACAAAATCAACTTTTCACTATGCATTCAAAGCTACATACACCGATTTTACCGATACAAAGAGGATTTACGTTAAATACCCTTGTCATTTTTGTAATAGTTAGAAAATCCATCGTGTATTTTTTTTGCTCTTTACAGTTCAGCAATCAAAAGCTAATGGTTGATAAATTTCTCGAACTTACCGTGTGCTTGTATCATGCAATTTTATAAATTATGTCGCTTATTACTAATATGATCCAAGTTAGTTTAAAAGAAAATACAATTGAAGCTAGTTCAAAATATGTTATTTGTCTTGATTAATGCCATAAAATCAAGCGGTATGGTATGTTGCACTGTAACTAACGAAGCAAACAGTAAAAACAATTAAAATGCATTAAAATACGCTATTACGAACATTACCACCTAATAAACATTTATTTTCCTTAATTATGTCATTGAAAAATATCTTTTACTGAAACGGTGAAAACTATTCATCCAACGGTCCATCTCCAACGTTGCCTCTCCATGGGGAATCTTCACCGTGCGCAATCAAGTTAAAAGACGAGGGTAACACAACGAAAAAGCAAGGACTGTCTGATTTACGATTACGATACTCAACTCCAGTCTACGCAAATTATTCCCAATTCTTCTAATTTTGACCTAATTTCGAAATTATTTCAATCTTACGAATTCTCTCCAAACCCAGCTCCAGATCTCTCCGGTAAGTTCTTCCGATCTCTAATAAGGGTTTCTTTCTACTGGTTTGGTGGTTTATGCGCATTTGATTACTAGCTCGATTGTCGATTATTTACGATTTCATGGTCTGCTGGTTTTTGTTACTGAATCCTGCGCTTTTTCCTATGGATTAGCTGTGAATGTGTTAATTTGTCGGGCTATGTGATTAAACCTTAGTAGAAGTCGTGTGAAATTTCATTTTGGCGGAAACTTGAAATGTGTACATTAATTGAAATCTTAGTAGGATTCAGTCGGGAATTTTGCATTTTCTGTTTCATAGTGTTTTCCTATACGTGTTATATTTGATTCTGTTATTAAAACAGGGTTGGATCCATTTTTTTATTTATTTGGGCACCTTTGAAAGATTGAGGTTTTGAAGTACGTTTGTTTGCCCTTACAACTGACATACATTAATCAGTTTTGGGATGGTGACCTAAAGGGTAAATATAAATAGGTCTGCATCCTGGGTATAATATATATCCGTTGTTAACCTGTATTGAGGGATGATAGGCGGGTGGAGCTTCCAAAATTAAAGGGTCTCTGTTTTAATTACTGTTTTTATATTCTTTTGAAAAGCGGTACTCAACTGGAAGGGTTTTGAACTTAAGATCTCTAGATCCAGCATAGAGTCTCATGACCAGACTAGCGGTCTTCTACTGTCCAAGTTAATGTTGATAAAGTAGGCATCCATGTGGATTTTTCCTCTAGAAATAAGATGTTATGTTGGGATAAAAGGTTAGCATATTTGCATTTTGATGCCCTTGCTTTTGGAAGTATTGATGAATTTTACAACTATTGACATTGTTTGTTCAAATTTCAAAATAATATGTTTGTTTACTAATAATATCAAGTAGCCACCGCGCCCAACAATATAGTCCATCTTCTATAGTAAAATATAGTAATGAAAATAAACCGATAAGAAAATAAGTCTAGAAACAAAGTTTTTTAGTGTAGGCCCACCATTCCGAAGTCCTTTTTTCTAGGGGCTTGGAGGAATCTATGTTGAACCAAAATTTCTGAAAGTGTGTTTTAATGTTTTTGTTATACGTTTGTTGCAAACAGGTTTTTTATATAGAAAATGTAAGAAGAAAAGCAACAATTGCTGCATGTTTTAAAGTTTTCATTACCATGTCATAGTTTGTGTGTGCGTACACTAGTGCGTGTGTGGGGATTCTTCTTGTTTATTTACGTATGCACCACAAAATAGTTAGTTTTCTGGGTCAGTACTTTTGTAAGATGAATGTGATAGTATAGGTCAGAATTATGAAATTTTGATATTTTCTGGACTAACCTACGAAAGCATCATATTTTGAAGTTACTCTATTGGTTACTTATACCTGATATCCATTGTTTGAAATTAAATTAACCATGATTTTGATCAGACTTGTAGTAAACATCTTCATAAAAATATTTTTCAGCCCTACTGTTGGTTTTTCATCTATGAAATTTGTATGGATGGGTCATTATTACTGCATGTTTACATCCAAATTTGCTTCAGAAGGCACATATGCTTAGTTGCTATAATGCGTACAAACTAGTGGACATCGTCTTTTACTAAGCACTATCTGATTAACCATCACATTGCTACAACAGGCTCAGTTTCTAAGCACTACATCTACTGATAAGCGTTTAATGTTGGATGACTGCTAGCTAAGTTGACTCCGGTAGGCTTCAAAACTCCCACTTAATGTGAACCTTTTTGCAATGAGCATATTTTATTTGTTTTAACTTATCTTATGATCGCTTTCTTCTTGTGATTTGATATGTGAATTACTTGGATATATCCTTGCATTCGTTTGGCTGTTAGGAATGACAGATAAGTCATAAAATTTATGTAGATATTCGAATGTTACAGGTTAATATAAAAGTAGACTTCAAGTTCAATGATTCTCAGCTTTAGGTTTTCTTTGTGGTGCTAGTAAATTAAACCTTCAAAATATTTAAATGATGGCGGCAAGCAGCAAATTTGATCTGTCCTCAAGCAGCTCAGATAGGCCAGCCCATCCAAATGGGCAGCGTGTGTCCCATGCACATGTCTCAATAGAACGATCTGGAAGCTTTCGAAGAGTTTCCGACAATCCAGGGCTTACCTCACCTGCACCAAGAGGTCCCTTGTCATCTCAAGCTGATGTAGGGACTATTGTGCAAAATGTTCTAAATGAAGTGCCGACAGCAGTTTTAGAAACTTCATCCTCTAGAACTGGAGAAGTTAGAAGATCGATAAGTTCAATTATTGGTGTTTCTCAAAACGATTTGTTGAATTCCACATCAAGTGTGAGGCCTTTACCTTTATCCTCTTTTGAAGAGATTAGAAGGTTAAAGAGCAATCTTATCGAGGGTTCCAACAAAGCAAGGTATTCTCATTTTTCTATTCCATGCAGAACTACATCCATTATGCTTCGGATTAGATTACTGAATGATTGGTTTACTGGAACAGATTATGCAGCTGTGGTTAAATTGCTAGAAAGTACTGAGATACCCTTTCATTTTTTTTAAACAACCAAGCACATGGTCCATTTTGCATAACAGTGTTTAGTTATTTTATCCGTATGAGTCTACATACCTGTGTGCGTGCGCCGTGTCTGTGTTATGAGTGAAATATTTTAATATGACTTTGAATGAATAGGCAGTTGATTCTTTCCTATTTTTTAATTATGCAGAGACCGAGCGAAAGCATTTAGCGATGCTGCCTTGAAAATGAAAAGATGTTCAAACAACATGCCTAAAAGACGTCCTCGGACAGACATTTCATCAGTCGAAAGGGCAATTCCTGCATCGACTGTTGGGAGCACTTCAAGTGCGGGGACTCACAGTCATTATGGTGCAAGAAGCTTTCAGAATGGACCTCAAAAACAAGAAAGGACAAAGAATGGCATGCAGAAAAGAAAACTTGGAACTTCCTTTATTGACGAAGGGGTATGAATCCTGAAAGCTAATTGTCTTTTCTCTTGTTATACTTGAAAATCTAGAGTACATCTAAATGGGTAAAAACAGTTCTAAAAATTAATATGTTAATGACTTGGCCGCCCTAAGCAATTTGGTCGTGCAGCGATTATCTACGTAGATGTTTTTGAATTGAGATACATGTTTCTGAGTATATTCCATAATTCAAGTTCTATTATTATGCGGCGTTTGTGTTTTTGGAATCTTCTCGGTATAAACATGATTTTGATTATCTTAATTAATACTCTTAGTGCTCTCACAAGTTTGCTTTACAGACCTGGGTGTCTTTTATTGTTCCTCATGAAATCGCCTTCTGATACATTGATGCAATTCTAGATTCTTGGCATTGTTTGTATGCTTTTTTAATAACAAATATCTTTGTTTGTTTTCATTAGATTGATGGACGCCCTAGTAAGCTGGTAAGGCCATCTTCTGCCATGGAGAGGGATAAAGATACCCCGAGACTTGCTTATAGTAGTGCAACACCCCCCGAAGAGAAGTGCAGAGCATTGCCAACTAAAAGAAAAAGATCATCTATAAAATCTGATGTCACCAGCAATGCAGTTCTATCCAGACCACATGATGTTGACGGGGAAGCTTCAAAACGTGGGCTGCAACAAAAGCTAGGAACCGATAGGTCAAGGTTAACAAACACTCATGGATTCAGGTGTGATAGGGTCCCCATGTTCTAACTAAGCAAGTAGTTTTTGAATAACATGTCTATATTTAGGGTCTTTCTTTTTATGTGGTTTATCATTTCCGAACACATTCAATACTAATTTGCGATACTCTTTTAGCATACTACTGACAATTTCCAATTTCGTCTTAAAGAAACCATCCTCGTCATTATTTTCAACGCTTGCAGTAATCGGCCATTGCATTACAATAATTTTTATTGCAAGCACTCTTGTGAAAACACAGAAATATTGTATCTAACTTAACCAGGTCCACCACATGGGACTATTCAAGATGCAACATGTTACAGCCATGGTTTGAGATTTCCCATCCACGCTGGAATTCCGGAGGTCCAGCATTGACCGACTAGGAATTTGTCTAGAAGCCTGTTTCGGACCAAGGATTAAAAAGAGATTTTTTTTTTCTTTCTCTTTTTTGATTTGCAACACCTGAGAAGAACTAGTATTTAAGCAAAAGATTCGATTAAGCTAATCTGTAATTTCCCAAGAAACTAATTCTGGACCAAGGCATTAATCAGCAAAGTAATAATAATATTGAACTTTGATTAGCCATAATAATATTATCAAGTAGGCTTAATAAATTAATATATGCAATTTTGCACAAAAAGGGCATGTCTAGGTTCAAGGTGTAAATAAACTCAAGGCGCAAGTTCCGCACTGTGTTGCACGTTTTTAAATTCACTACCTTGGTTTATTGCAAGCACCTTTCTAAATTCACTACCTTGGTTTGGTATGAAAAATTGTATTTATATGCCAAACGGTCATATATAGGTATTTGTTCTTAAAAATTAAAATCTTGTTATTGAGTTTGCTTGGGAGCAGTGTTATTAATGGCGCACGGCGCAAAAAGGCGCAAATCCTCTCTGGAGCCTTGGCGCACGGCGCGACAAATGGCGCGCGCCTTTTTAATTTAATGTGCATGTTTATTTTTTTAATATAATAAATATTTTAACAAAAGATTTAAAAAAAAAATCTATTTTTTGCTAAAATATACGTAACAAATTTTAGTAGTACAAAAAAAAAACATAAAACATAAAATTTCAAGCACAATAGTTTTCAAATCAAAAATAATAATACACATTAAAGATGAGCTAAAAAACTGAATCTCACCCATGGTTCGAAAACTCGGTTTCGGTTTCGGTCATTTGAAAATTTACTAGTTTCGGACGGTTTCGGTGGTTTCGGCGGTTTCGTTTTTTGTTTCGGTTTCGGTCCAAAAATCAAACATTTATATTTTTTATGAAAATGTTAATGATAATTGTTGCAAATCCACAAAAATATAATGAAGTAACAACTAAGTGAGTGTACAGTCTAACTAAGTGAGTGTACATTCCCTTTCCAGTCCATAAAACAAAAAAACGTAACTTCAGTCCAAATGTGAACTTTCCCTTTTCAGTCCAAAGACTCCAAACAGTAACTTAAGGTCAGTCCAAACGTGAATACACATTCAGACAAAATCACGAAAGAGGGAAACTGAAAAAAAAATGAAATACGAAGGCGGCAAAATAAATTAGGGAATTCAATTACTCACCTCTCAAAGTTGATTTCGAAATACGAAGGCGGTTTGGAAGATGGCGGTTTCCAGCTCGTCTTCAAATACGATCTCGGTTTCCAGCTCGACTTCAAATTCGATCTCGATTTGGAAGATCTCGGCTTCCAGTACGCAAATTTAGGCTTTTCTTTCTGATTTCGCAAATTTAGGGTTTTTTTTTTTTTTGGACTTGTTTAACCGAAACGAGATATTCCGATGTTTTGGTCTCGCCCTCTGCCGGAACCGGTACGAGATCACCGAGATCTCGCGGTTTCGGACGAGATTTCAAACCTTGATCTCACCCCTCTTGCTGCTCTAGCAGGAACACACCAAGTTAGGTCATCCTCATCGTCGAACACATGCTCATCTTCAATATCGGCCATATGTTCAGTTAACCATTAATTACAATCATCAATATCATTTAAAGATACTGGACCAACAGTGTCACGAATATTATACATTCTTTTTAATGCTCGATTGTGTTTAACAAATACCAAATCATGAAATATTTTTATGTTACAGACAAATCGTACAAAGACATTGGACATATTTACGTATATGCAAAACTAAAATAAAGTCCAAGGGTATGTTTCATAGCTGCTTGAATGCTTATCTTATGAGAATATTTTTTCTTCCTTCAAAATTGCTTCTCTTGATATATCGTTCACGGCTTCAGAGTTTCATTCATTTGCTTTTGCATCAATGCTAGACAATATTTTATGATCTTTTATACATTAAATTATATACTTCTGACAACATAAAAGGAATCTAAACTAAGTTGGATAATAAAACATATGTCAGTTCTAATATCGGCATGCTAAGATCAGCCAATTACATAATTGTATAGGAAATAATGATGATGTAATTATGTTTTCATATAACTAAAAAAAGATATTAACAATTTTTTTCATATTTCATATCATTATGATAATAATAGTAATAGTAGTTGTGATGGGGATTGTAGTGATGGTAAGAGTATTTATAGTAGTAGTTATAGCAGTTTGAAATGCAAAAAAAAAAAAAAAAAAAAAAACCATAAAATAAAGAAAAGGCGTGCCATTTTGCGCCGTGCGCCATTTGGTGCGCCTTTTCATATGCGCCTCACCACGCCGTGCGCCGCGGCACGCCTTTCATAACTATGCTTGGGAGTTATTGCATTTGTTATTTTTGTGCTTATTTCTTTAGATTGTAAGAGTTTTACTTCAGAATTTTTTTCATTTGTTGTAAGATTATGGCTTATCTTTTTTCACTACATTTCAAAAGAAACTCATTTTGGCTGGGCATCTCTAGTATTGGGCAATGGGACAAAGTACTTGAAAATCATCTTGCAGTTATGTTCTGATAGACACCATAATCATACATTGAAGTTTTGCATCACAATCATGGCTTAAAATTTTAGCTTAATCTTTGGACACATTTAGGCATAAATTCAGAATTATATGATGAAGAGCATGATAAATCGGTGACCAGTATATTATCAAACTAATATATTATCCACTGGTAACATTTGGCTTCATTTCCCCCAAAAAACTAAGCATTGTAAGGATATCAAAATTAAGGGTGAGCGATGGATGATAAAGGAGAATAGCAAAGTCTGTTAAAGGATAAAGAGCTAAAAGTTAGGTATTTTTAATATCATATTAGGCAGGTTAGTGTATGTATTTTTATAAGGTAAATTATATCAAACTAGACTATCACATTTTGATAAGTGGTTGTGAATAATAGTATAATAGACTGTGGAAGTTTGATTTTCTCTCTGACCCAATTCGGGTTAATTACGCTATAAAGTACAAGATAACATGTTCTAATGTATGTGGAAATTTCAGATCAAACGGTCCTGAAGAAAATTATGCTGCTAGCCCAACTACTTCAACGAAGATGAATGGTTCTGCACGTGAACCACGACCGATTCTGAAAACATCTTCCCCAAGCACTAACCATGCAAATGAAAATTCTGATGATTGGGAACATGCAAATTCTAAACTTAATCGCAAACGCTCTGTGTCTGTATGTGCACCTCAATCACAGTGGTGTGAACCAAAAATAAAAAAAGCACGAGCTGGTAGGAGATCAAATTTGCCTCCAGTTGTTCCTTGCCGTGATGAATATACATCATCTGACACACAAAGCCCTTCCGTTAACGATGGTAATATGGGAAATATGGGACAACCATGTAATTCTGCTTCACTATCAAGACCTACAAATGATTTGGCTTTATCAGATGGTGATGATCACTTTGCTGTTGAAACCAAACCCATGGACAAAATTAAGAGGGGTAGCGATATTGGGGAAAGAACATACAAGGTAGCGATGGCAGCAGTGCCTTTTAGAAAGAACAAAATGGTCAGCGAGGAAGGTAAAAAACACAGGAAAACAAGCCGAGTTGCCGCTCCTTCAAGATCTGGTGTGTTAAATGAGAAGCTTGATTCTGTTACTGCTAAACAAATTAGGACATCAGTAGTTATTGACGAGAGAGTTGAAAGGTAAAATTAACCACCAAGAAAATTTATCTGCTCATACATATCTTTCTTTCTGCCAGCTAATGTTTTCCACATTCCTAAAGTATGACAATTTTTTTACATATGTGCGCTTCAGTAAAACTGGACGACCACTCACAAAAAAATTGTCAGACCGAAAGGGCCATTCTCGTCCTAGGCACCCTGACACACCCTCCTCAGAGTTTGCTGGTAGTTCATGTTCGACATTTTTCCCTATATGTTTGTGTACTGGTTTCCATTGCCTGAGTCATTACATTTTCTTATATTGTTTTAAGGAGAATCCGATGATGACCAAGAGGAGCTTTTAGCGGCTGCAAATGCTGCCTTAGACTCGGGTAATATGTTTG
This sequence comes from Allium sativum, assembly GCA_030737875.1. Taxonomy (NCBI): domain Eukaryota; kingdom Viridiplantae; phylum Streptophyta; class Magnoliopsida; order Asparagales; family Amaryllidaceae; genus Allium; species Allium sativum. The sequence continues at coordinate 395,068,658 of CM060912.1, read as the reverse complement.
AACTTTAAACCAGTTAATATTTCTCGACAATTCAATGAACAGTATTTTCTGAACTTAATATAGTCATTGCATCCACTCGAAAAAGCTACATTTATAATGTTCCACATAGCAACAAGTGGTTTACGCCTTCCTTTGGCATGCTTGAAAATAAAAGCTGAACTTCTCTTTTCGTTCAAAGGCTTCCGAGGGACTTCTGGCAAATAACATCACATTATTATTATTTATCCATATAACATAATGGGTGCTGTCTTTTTCTTCAGTGCGACATGCATGCTTACCTCCACAACCTCCAAAAAGCCATGATCAGAAATCTTTTACTGGAAAGGGAAAGACCAAGTTGCGATCATTTTGGGAGCAAAACGAAGACTATTTTGCTTTTTTATCCATAGAAGATCAAGCTTTCTTGGATCGTCAAGTAATTTCCAATTTAATTCTTTTTCTATTTTCTTCCTATTGCGAAAACAAGACATTTCTTTTTCAATTGTAAATCCTTGTCCCATTTGTACTGAAACCAAAATTGCTTTAAACAATAAACCAGGTTAATTTACCAGATGGGATGAAATCTGCTTTTGGTTCTGGAGACCATCATAACCTCAAGGTAGTGATTGTTTTTCTTCTTGCGTCATCTACAGTATAATAATATTTAATTGAGGTGCTGCTTTATTAACTGTGCTTTGGATTGTTCTACCAAATATACGTCATGGTTTTTCTACACCTACTGCAGATTTTTGTACTGCAATTTTAGGCTGCAACATTCCAAATGGTGTTCAACTTTGATGATGATGTCCTCGTATATACTGTAGATGATGTTGACGTAAAATTTTGGGGGGTCTGAAGAAGACTGTGAAACATTAAGAAATGTTTTTGATGATTAATGTTGACGTAAAATTTTGGGGGGTCTGAAGAAGACTGTCGATTTTAATGACAACCTTGGTTCGATGTTTGTTTTTCTTAGACATGTTCAGAACTTAATGGGACCATGTTTCAAAGTAGATTGAATACACATTTTTGTAGGCGAACCTTTTCCTGTAAACGTTACTAAATCTGCAACTGGGAGCAATTTTTCAGTTTATTATGCAAGCACTATGCATGCATGAAAATAAGTAAGAAAACAAATGATAATATACTTATATTTATTAAATTGACCAAAAAATGATTTCCTTGTAATCACAATCTGACGTTTAAATATATTTTAAAACATGCAGTTTTGTTTATGGGTATTATGACAGTATTTGTCAAATACGAGCCTGTTCCTGTTTTCAGTAAAGTAGATTGAATACACAATTTTGTAGGCGAAGCTTTTCCTGTAAACGTTACTAAATCTGCAACTGGGAGCAATTTTTCAGTTTATTATGCAAGCACTATGCATGCATGAAAATAAGTAAGAAAACAAATGATAATATACTTATATTTATTAAATTGACCAAAAAATGATTTCCTTGTAATCACAATTTGACGTTTAAATATATTTTAAAACATGCAGTTTTGTTTATGGGTATTATGACAGTATTTGTCAAATACGATCCTGTTCCTGTTTTCAATAAAGCAGATTGAATGAAATCATTGAAACGGTTCTATAAAGTTTTTTAAATGTTAAATATAATATTTAAAAAGCTCTATTAGCAATATTAATTAGCATTGTTGTGATTTTACATTAAATACTTGTCAATTTATAACAACTTAAAAAACGAGATAAAAATTCAAAATTTATATAGATATGTTAGTTGAAAAAAAAAATATTGCAAAAGTTTCGCATCTCATTTTCAACTTTGACTAATATTAAAGCCACATTTCCTTGTTCTGTATCCACTTCCATTCCTAGCTCCTAGGGACTGCTCCATGTTTTGGAGAGATAATACATCTATACATATTTAGAATACATGAGAGATATATTCATCTATTTATTTATGCATATGAAGGTGTATATTCACACGTGCGGTCACACATGCACAAATGCTAAGATACACAACCTCCCTTATTTAGCACTATTACAGTATTACCTAACCCTCTAATATCAGCCACATGTTTGTATTAAATATTTAGCCCATGTACAAATATTTCAATACAAACATGTGGTTGTTATCTGGAGGCTGTAGGTGATGGTCGTATGTAGTTATATATGCACACCCATGTCTGTGCGAATGTGCTAATGTGGGTCATGACTAATGACTATTGATAATGTCATAGTGTCTTGTTTAATATATATTAGATGTAGTTATGCTTTTAAAATGAGTTATATTGATGACACATGTTAATGATTTACGGGATATGAAAAACCTGATGCGAACCTACTCTAGGCTTGATTCAGTTATCCCTCGTGCTTGCATATATACTTATATGAAAAAAATTTGACATCGGAGCTGCACATGTGGCTAATCTTTTTAATTTCTATTTATTTATTATACAGGGAGGCCAAGGATACAATTTGCTGGTACCGACTCCTAAGTGCGCCAGTCAAAATTTATGTGATGGAAGTTCAAATGGCACCTTGACCACTGGCGAACACACAAAGTTAGACCAACCAAAGTACATGGAACCTTTCTTAGAGGACTCGGATGTTCAGACTGGGATTTCAATTAGTCAACTACTACTTTCAGCCATTATCAATGAAAACGAGACAGAAAGTCTTGAGCATAACATCGATACCAAAGAAGGTCAATCATACGGGAGTGCGTATGAATTATCGTTTGGGAATAAACCTACTTTGGATTCCTTAAAGGCTGATAATGGTTGGAGTTACTATGACGATTTTACTATAAAGAATCTGGGAGCTGCTGATTTCATGGATGATTTGGTATCTAGCTTGGCAACGTCCTCTCCCCCAACCTGCACTGAATTCCAGTATGCAAAAATGAGCATTGATGAGAGGATTCTTCTAGAACTTAATGAAATTGGAGTTTTCCCAGAAATTTTGGTAAGCATCCTGAAGAAACTTATATTAGCATGTCATATATTTTTCGTTTTGTAAAAAGGTCTCCAGTGGTTCTTTTTTGTAGTATTTTAAGCAGTTTGAGCCCTAGCATTGTCTTCCCAACGTAAAATATTTCTTGATCACTTTGCATTATCAACAAATACTTATTGCTGATGCACTTTTCTTTTTTAATCCCTAACATTTCAGAAATTTAATTTCATTATTCTGTTGGCATCCACTATCTTGTTGGTTATAAACTGGCATTTTTTTTATTGTAACGTCACAATGCTATCTGATTTTCTTAATGTTAAGGCTTTGAAGAGTTAGTTAAATTTTTAATTCTAAATTATCATGCTGACATCTTGGCTGAGATTTTTGTAACCATGCACCCATCTTACCGTCAAATTGGTTCGTCGTATAATGTCTGATTTATAAAAGTGTTCTTTCTGGTTGACCCTGACATGCTCAATCATTTTTAGATTTCATGTTAGTTTAGATTGGTCAAGCATAATCTTTCTGTTTGCTTTCCTATTAATATTGATTTGCTTCTTGTTCTAATGAAATTATTTATGATTTTGTCTTAATTGCAGCCTTGTTTGGCTCAAAGTGAAGGTGAGAACATCGATGTGGAGATTAACAAACTAATGGGAGAATACGAGGAACAGGTGCTATAATAATGTTTTAATTCTGAATATGTACTGGAATAGCGCTCTAATTTGATGTTTGTTGCAATTGATCTGTATAATACTGATTTCAGATGGGCTTATTCTCTTGTGTTATAAAACAGGTTTCAAAAAGAAAAACCATGCTCTTAAAATTAGAGAAGATTGTTAAGGAAGCAAGGGAGTCTCAAGGAAGGTATTTGTTTTATTGGTTCTCTTCTTGTCTTAATATCGGCAGTTTACATACCTCAGTAGATATACATTTGGTTCCTTACTTTTATTTTTCAACTGTAATAGACAACTTGAGCAAATTGCATTGGACAAGCTTGTTGAACGCGCATACGAGAAATATATGGTAAGTTTACGTTCTTATGGTTTAGTTATTGTACCATGCCTGCCAGTGCAGTAATATGTACTTTGTATGATTTTTTGCTTTTACTTGTGAGAATTTTACTCTTTTTTAGGTGCGACTTTATTTATGTTCTATCGAACCATCGTATAGGTTTCTAATATTTCAGACAGACATAGTCAATTTAGTAGTTTGCAAACTTTGGTCAGCCATATTATCGAGTTTTGCTTTGATCAGGATACCATGTTTTTCTTGTTTCAAAAAAATACCTTTTTTTAACAATAAATATTATACACTGAGGGCATTCTGTGCATCATACAACTTATACATTTTCAGCAGCTTGCTGGGTATAAAGTTTGGTGGTTCAGTTTTTTTAGCTTCTATATAAACTCGTGACATCAATGATGTTTGAATAGTTTTCTAGTGCCAAGTGGTAAATGTACTACAAATTTCTTTCTTTGTATCCCTTCACGATATTATTTGAAAGGATGCATCTATATAAATTTATGCCCTTATAATATATGGCTTTTCATTGCATATAGCACTCATATCCCTTTTCTTATCGATGTGTAAGCATTTAATGTGTTTTATATACATGCTACTTAGATAACATTGAGAGAATTATCATTTTGACTATGTTTTTATATTGAATTCGTATATTCATGCACGCATGCATCCTATTTTTTTCACATGTATATTTCTTATGTTGGAATTTGGTTAGGCTTGTTGGGGCCCCAAACCTTCTGGAAGCAAGAACTCAAACAGAGCTAACAAGCAAGCTACACTCGGTTTTATAACACGAACGTTGGCAAGATGGAAAAAGTACGAGGAAACAGGAACTAGCTGCTTTAGTGAGCCTTTATTCAGAGAGATGTTCTATTCAGTATCTTCTCATAAGGATATGTCTAAAAATGCAGGTAGTGTATTTATTTTGTGATTCTATTGCATATGCGTGTGTGCCAAGGTCCCATAACATCCAAAATCTATATTCTGTTCGCTAGATTGGTGATTGTGCTTCTTTTTTTATTTCATTTGCATTTTATTTTGAAACCCATTTTGCATTATTCTTTTGCAGATCTCAACTCCGACTCTATTATGACCAATGTGAGGGAAGATCAATGGTCAAACAAATTGAAGCAAAAAGAGTTACTACTTGATGAAGTAGTAGGAAGTGCAACTGATATTTTAAGGGTTCCTTCATGTCTTGGCAACACTGCAAAAGGAAAAAGGAGTGAAAGAGACAGAGAGGGCAAGGGGAAAAACGCAAAGGCTGGTAGAACATCTTCATCAAATACAAAAGGTGAGAGAAAAAGCAAGCCGAAGCCGAAGCAAAAGATGGTGAAAGGTCTTGGTAGTTTTACGGAATCTCCCAACACAGTATCGCCTTCACCTTCAACAGAGCCAAAACATAGCAATGGCGATAACAGTAAAAGAGACGACGAGTTAGGTCCAGTATCTGATTTGCTGGGCGAGCCTAATTTTACAAACGATTTTGGTGATTTTGGAGGAGTTTTTGATGATGCTCAAGGAGGGCAAGATATTAATTCATGGTTGAATATTGAACTTGACAATATGCACGATACCGACTTCATGGGGCTTGAAATTCCAATGGATGATCTTTCGGAAGTGTTTTGAAAAGTCTCACCGCTTGCCTTGTTGTACATTGCCATTTTTTGGGAAAAGATGGATCTTTTATATACTACAATTCATCCTCTTTATAAAAGAGTCCGGGTTTGGAGCGGCTAGTGGTCATTTTGCTCTTACAAGGGGGTATCATTATCGGCAGAAGGTGGATTGTAAATATGTCTGCGTCGCTGGGCTTGGTGCGTCAGTTGGGTAGCTAAAATTAGTTTTGCAGGTTATTTAACTAAAATTTGTACATACATTTATTATCTTAATAAAGGAAGCATTTTCATTGATTTTACCGTGGAGTTTGCTTGTTTATGTCCTTTTGGGACTATGTTACTTACAAATTCGTAATTTTTCACTGTTAATAAGTTTAAAATCCACCTGTTTTTTGATGAGAATTTCTAGGAACAGTCGCCCAACTATAATAGCGTGATTCACTTTTGTTTGATCCCCAACGTTCGTTAATATTTCCCCTGTTAATAGTTGTATGCTGATGCCCGCGTTCGTTCTTTTACTAAATTTGCATGGTTCTTTTAGCGTGCGTGATATGCGTACTGTCTTCCATTCAAGGAGGAAAGAAAAAATTAAACAAATTCGTGATTTATTCATTTTAATCAGTAGGCTATGACCGACCCACATTGGATGAAAAGAAGTCCTATTTTATTCATTTTAATCGGTCCAGTAAAGCCGAGCAGTGATGTATTGGCGAGTGAGTGCTTGATTTATTCTAAACAACTAAATGCCAAAGCTGGAGAATTGTATTTTGGTCTGTTGTTTCCATTGATCCAGTGAGTCGGTCGGTGGTGCATTGGCGATGGTCAGATTGGTCGATCGATGGTTTATAGCCATCTTAATCTTGTATTACTCCACATTATTTACTAAACGTGGAAATATACGTCATGTTACGAAAGTTGATCGATGGAGGATTATGAAGAACCGAGTGACAAATCTTCGATGTGGAGTAGAATCTTGATTCAATGGAAGCTAATCTCGATGAAGTTGAACCATACGTGATTCACATGAAGTAGGAAATTATTTTACTTAAGTATGCCAAATCCATTGGTTGGTGCATCTATTAAAGCAAGTTGAGGATTAAAAAAACCCACATGATTTTAGTGATGTGAAACTGTCTTGTACAAGACATGATCATAAATAAACTAAAAACATGTCACATACAACTTAGTCTTTAATTTGATTAAAAACAAACTTTACATGTAAAAAGAAAAGATGATAACAAGTGGATTGTTCATGATTATATAAATGAACACAATCATGAACTATTACCGTCACATGCTCATTATTTCTCGCATCATAGGCATATTTACTTACATGATAAAAAACACTATTGAAGATTTACATTCGGTTGGTGTTAAACCATGTTAAAATTTTGCTTTAGTGGTTGCACGACACGGGGGTTATGAAAATATTGGACTTATGGAAAAGGACATACGATATCATCTTGATAAAGAGAAACATTTAAAATTGGAATGTGGTATGGTACGGTTTTTCCCGAGCATTTCATGTAAGCAAAAAGAAAATTCTAGTCTTTTTTGCAATGAATTTAGATTAAAACAAAAAATTATAGTGTTTGGTGACGTTGTTTCTTTTAATACCATCTGTACCACTAACAAATGCAAGATGCCTTTTGCTTTATTTAGTGGTATAAACAATCATTTTCAGTCCATGCTACTTGAATATGCATTGACTGCAAACAAAACTACATCACCATTAATTTGGCTAATGCAAACATGGATTCGGGAAATGAGAAGAAAGGCTCCCATTCCTACACTTGCAGATCAAGACAATCCTATGAAATCGGCTATTGCACAAATATTTCTGAGTCCACTTCACCGCTTTTGCCTATGGCTTGAAAAACTTGGTTATGTGATTAAAAACACGAGAACTTTACGACTATTTTCAACAAATGTGTTTATAATTCATGGATATGTAAGAAATTGGAAAAGGATGGTTAGTTATAATCGAGATAGTGGACCTTGAACATGATGAATGACTTGATTCATCGTATAAAGATCATCCTTATTGGATGCTTACTTGTTCGAAACAAACATTTTTAGTGAAATATCTATGAATCGATAGTTTAAAAGCATAAACTTATATTTTTTGATAAATATGTAAACAAAAAGACTAGTCTGAAAAATTGCGACGGTGAATTATTTAATCTGAATTTGACTCTAATTAACTCATGAGAAATCAGAATAATAAATCACTAAAGATTTGCGGAAGTGTACTGAAATCCATTGAATCAACTGTACAAAGATTATGATTTTCCAAGAAAATGGTTTCTCCTTCCGTTGTTACTCTCTATTGGGGAAGAAAAAAAAAGACGTGTTATTTCTTTGGGAGCACAACCGTACATATCAACTGATAATAATCAATTAATGGATATATGCAATTTGACTGCTCATTAAATTGTAAATATGACTTATGGTTTTTACATATTTATTTCATTATACTAATATCCCATGATAATTATAACATAAATGGTCACTTTATTTTCTATCAAACTTTATAACAACATCATAAATAAATACATATGTGCCCATAATAGGATTTCAATCCAACAATCTCCCGCTTTGTGCAACATATGTTTTTTTTTATATATAAATGCACAACTTTATGAGCTCAAAATTTGCTAGTAAATAAATCTATTCTTTGGCAAGCTTGTAATTTACCATATCTATATAGAATAAGAGTGGTCTTTGTCATATTAGTCACAATTAATTCCACCAATGATCACATACATATATACAATCAAATGACATAGATCAATTATGGATGTGTAACATGAAAATTTCAGGCAATATGAACCAAACATGTCCTTTTTCAACTGGTCCTCGCTAAACTTAAGTAAGGTCATAATCAAAACAATAAAACAAAGTGAATAAACTGAATACTTCACTTCTAATCAGAAAATAACCAAATACATAAATGCTTCGAAATAAATATAAAGCAAATAAAATTTAAACTCCCACTAAACCGTAATATCCTCTAGTAATATAACACCAATATGAGCAGTGTGCTCATGAATGACCTTAGTGATGAACCTTTTGTTAGCGGATCTGTTATCATGAAGTTTGTCCAAATGTTCTTTATGGATATCTGTCTATTCTACACTAACTCTTTCACAACTTGGAATTTTATGTCAATATGCTTTGACTTAGTTGAGCTTATGTTATTGTTGGAATACAACACTGTCGACTTATTATTATAATACAACTTCAACGGTCTTTCTACATTTTCCAAAACGCGCAATCCAGTGACAAAGTTTCATAGCCATATTTCATGGTTTGATGCCTCATAGCATGCCACAAATTCTGCTGCCATAGTGGAAGGAGTTACAAGTGTATGTTTAACACTTATCCAGGATATAGGTCCTCCAACTAACCAAAAAATAGCATTATGTAGATTTTATGCTATCTTGTTATCTAGCGAAATCAAAATCACAATGCCCTACAACCTCCAAATGATATGATATTCAACAAGTGAGCATATAATCTTTTGTTCTATAAAGACATCTAATAACCCTCTTGGTTGTTATCCAATGGTCTATACCAGGTGTTTAAGTATCTACTTAACATCCCAACAATATACGTAATATTCGAACGTGTACATACTTGAGCATACATTAGAGTCCCAGCAGCTGAAGCATAGTGAATGTTTTGCATTTTTTGAATTTCAAGGTTACTATTAGGGCACTCACTAAGACTGAATTTACCTTGTTTAGCATCAGGAGTATCTCCTGGTCTACCATCTTGCATGCCAAATCTTTTGAGTACTTTATCAATATAGCTCTTTTGTGATAGTCCAAGAATACCCCGAGAACGATCTCAAAGTATCTGAATACCTAATACAAAAGAAGCATCCCTAATATCTTTCATCTCAATATATTTAAGTTGAAACCTCCTTGTTTCGTGCAATAAACCTATATCGTTAATGGCAAGGAATATGTCATCGACATATAGAACTAGGAATATATTCTGTGACGGCCCGCCCCGCACCAGCCGACATTTCCTCCAAAAGTGCGCTGTACACATGCCTGACTAGCACGGAACGGTCGCCAATGAAAGGAAAGAAGAGAATGAACTAATCGAAAACCTGTAGGATGTCTCACAGCGCATGGAACAAAATATAATAATAATATACTTGACATAAAACATGCGAGACAGTGCATAAGCTGATAACTAAAACCAACATCAACATCATCATCAGAGTAGCGGAAATCCAAATACAGCTTATTACAACTTTCCAAATTATTGTCTCTAAACAAAAGGAAGAAAGGTACACCACTAATGCCCAAAGTAGTGACCGCAGCAACGCAGGGAGAATATCTATACATATGTATCATACGTTGAAGCCACCTGCTCGTCTCCGGTATAGCTACTCGTGCATACCACCTAACCTGTCTCTAGTCTGCTCGTGAGAGCACCCAGAGTAATAAGAAGAGACATAAAACTCTGGGTCAGACAAAAAGTATGGTATGAGCGATAAGCAGCTAAACAGAACAATAACAGGTACACTAAACCATACCTGAACCTAGACCTGCAACCAAAGAGTTAGCACTACATACCGTACAATACTCTAAGGTGCCACTAACATATGGTGTAAAGAATATGGGGGTGGGGGTGTGCATGTCATAATGATGGCAGACAAATCAAACATAGCAACCATACTCACATCTCTCACTCAGTGCGTAAAGCATACGATGTCCACCACTGTCAATCACTAGACCCATCGAAGTAGCGACGGAGTTCGACTTGTACAACTACTGCTACTACCAAGATCACCCCATGGAGTCATGACCAAATCTTTACAAATGACCCCACTTCATTGGTCTATAGCTCTTTAGTCGTACCTAGGCCACTGCGGCCCTGAATCCGTTCACGTACTCCCTGCACATAGTGATTCAAAGTTACAGACATCGACAACCCCTTTGCACACGTCCCGCAGCAAAGCCCAACTCATGAAGTCAACTCGTTGGTTCCCAACTGGATCCTAAGTACAAACTTCCCATTTGGACTACCTTTGCATCTCGGGTTTTGATCGTCACCTTCTTCTCCGGATCGGTCTTCATTTCTTCATTTCACTTTGCTTCAGGTCGTGGTCATCAGCTCCTCGGTTCGGATCGGAATACCCCATACGGGTCGGGTCGTGCTCCTCCAGCTCGTGACTCATCGCCAGGTCCTACTCGTGATGCAACGCCATTGGCTCGGAGTCCACCAAGCAGCTCGGATCGCATAATCCTCCCTAAGCAATCATATCGGTTCGAAAGTGGTCTCCCTTAGAGATACAAGAAGCTCAAGCCCTCCTTTCTGCTCCGGGTCGGATCGAGGAACTTCTGGCGGATCGGTTCGGGAGTGACCACTCGGGTCGGGTCGTGGTGGCACATGCCCAAGAGAGGCGGATCGGGTCGGAGAACTCCTCGGCTATCAGTTCACGAGCTCTAGGCGGTTCGGGTCGTGATCCATCACCACAAGCGGATCGGGTCGGAGAGGGTGTTGTGATCGGGTAAGACGATCCGATCCGGTCCGGATTTTTTCCTGCACTTTTCCTGCAACTTCCAACAACTGTTTATACGCCACTCGACAGCGTTTTCGACCATTCTAACACTTCTAGACAACCACAAAGCATACTATACAGTCATAGCAACATGTATAATCATCCAAAAATAGCAAAACAACAATCATAGCATGTAAAATGGATCAAACATACCCAAAACCACATATTTTCCCTTAAGCATGTTTAGGAAAAATCTAATGGTATGATTAGCAAAACTTAACCAAATTAACCCAAACTTCTAACAAAGGTCTAAAACATCACTTCAAATTTTATAAATATTTTTCCAAAATTTTATCATGTCTAATTTCGTTAATCTTCACTAATTACCCGTAATTAACCGTAATTAGTGCAAAACTATGCAAATCACTCACCTTGGCCACAAATAAAATACCAAATCTGAAATGATTCTCTGTTTGGTGTTGTTCCCAATGCAACACAGCAGCTCTAACCTTGCTTTGGTGCTATTCCTCCTTAGTTTGATGTTGATTAGGCTAATCTTCAATTAGAAAGTGGTTTAGAGGTGTTTTGAAGAGATTTAGAGAGTGGAGGCCATGGCTAGGTTAAGAGGAATGAATAGTGACGGCTGAAAAATGAGAAAAAGGTATCCTCCAAACCCTAACATTCCTTTTAAACTCCTAATCCCGAAATTCCCCTTTGGGCCTAGCTGTTAATCACCCGGTTAAGCCCAATTAAGCTATTTTTCACCATCTGAAACTTGTTTTAGCCATATCTCCCAAACGATGAGTCCGTTTGGCTAATGTGACCACTCTACGGAATTGTAAACCATCATCCAGAGCCAATGGAAGTGGTTTCAGGTCAAAACTCCTTTCCAATCAAAAGTTATGGCCAAAACAAGATCAGCTAGGGGCAAAACGGTCATTTAAAAATTGACAAAAATCATGAATATGGGAAATGACTCCAATAGTCGTCTCCCAAAGTTACATGACCATATGACTTCGTATGTGAAAGAAATAAATATTCTACGATCCTGCAATGCGTATAATACGGGTCGTTACACCCTCCCCCCCTCTAAGAAATTTCGTCCCCGAAATTCCTTAACCCGAAACATACAAAGGATCCCGCATGCCTACCAATCATATACAACAATCAAACATGCAAAACAAATAAAACAAACCTATCCTAGCATGCGGAAAGACTAAATCGAAGCTAAAATCTTACCAAGCGAAGAGTTTTGGATACGTCTTCCTAATGCTCTCCTCTTTCTCCCAAGTACAGTCATTCTCATTCTCGCCCCACCGAATTTTAACTAATTTCACCACCTTCCTTCGAAGCTGCTTCGTATCGTTCCCAACAATACGCATAGGCCTGCAGTTCCCAACCGCCTCGGATTCAACTTCGACATCATCCAACTGATCAGGTGAAATAGTCACATCTGGGTCGTGTACGAACTTCCTTAACTGGGAAACATGAAATACGTTATGAACTCTTGCCATCTTGTCTCCATCTTGTCTGGTAATTCAACTTTATATGCCAAATTCCCAATTTGCTCAAGAACTGGGAATGGACCAACAAATCTTGGTGCTAACTTGCCTCTCCTGCCAAATCGTGTCACGCTCTTTATAACAGAGAAATCTTGACAAACACCAAGTCGCCAATGGAGAACTTTAATTCTTTTCTCCTCTTATCAGCATAACTTTTCTGCCTATCTTGGGCAGCCTTCATTCGCTGTTGAATGATCTTGATCTTGTCCGAAGTTTCTCTTATCACATCTGGTCCAAGCACAAACTTCTCACCAGTTTCTAACCAACATGACGGTGAGTTGCACGGTCTTTCGTACAAAACTTCAAATGGAGCCATACCAATACTGGATTGATAACTATTATTATATGCGAACTCTACTAGAAGCAAATGGTCATCCCATGATCCACCAAAATCCAATATGCAAGCTCTCAAGAGATCTTCTAACACTCGATTCATCCTTTCTGTTTGACCGTCGGTTTGAGGATGATACGCGGTACTGAGATGTAATTCTGATCCTAACGCCTCTTGTAAGCTCTTCCAAAATCCACTAGTGAACAACGGATCTCGGTCACTCACAATGCCTCTGGGTATTCCATGAAATCTCACTACCCACTTTACATATAGTTCATCTAACTTAGCTGTTGTCCTGTTTGACTTGATGGGTATAAATCTTGCACTTTTGGTCAATCGGTCCACAATCACCCAAATGCTATCATGGCCCGATCTAGTCCTTGGTAACCCATCAATGAAATCCATTGAGACTTGTCCCCATTTCCATTTTGGAATTTCTAATGGTTGCAACAAACCACTAGGCTTCTTTTGCTCAGCTTTAACTAGCTGGCAATTCATGCATTTGGATATAAACTTCCCAACGTCTCTTTTCATCCCTTCCCAGTAGTAGGTCTTCTTCATGTCTCAATACATCTTGTTACCACCGGGGTGTATAGTCAGTTTTGAGTGATGACATTCCCTAAGCACTTCATCTCTCAATCCATTGACATTGGGTACAACTAGTCTTCCATTCTTCCTAAGCCATCCATCTCGATCAAGCCCATACTTGTTCATCTTCTCGTCGATACCCATCTCTAGACTTGGAGATGATTTCCAATAGATTAGGATCGTCCCTCTAACTGGAACCAATCCGCTCAATCAAAGTGGGTCTGATCGTCAAACTTGCTAACATTTCCGGATCCAATTCGCACTTCGGTCTGAAATCATACCCAACAATGTACTCCAGTTGCTTCCATTCTAGAAACATAGCCCCTAAACTGGCATGTCTTCTACTCAATGCATCAACCACCACATTGCCCTTTCCTGGTGTATATGTGATGTCAAAATCATAGGAAGCCAAGAATTCTAACCATCTTTGCTGTCGGAGATTTAGGTCCCTCTGAGAGAAGAGATACTTTAACGATTTATGATCGGTAAACAGCTCAAATTTTTCTCCCAAGAGATAATGTCTCCACATCTTCAATGCGAATACGATCGCTGCTAATTCCAAGTCATGGGTAGAGTATGTTTTCTCATGCGGTTTCAGTTGCCGACTTGCATAAGCTACAACCCTACCTCCTTGCATCAACACAGCACCTAATCCGGTACCACATGCATCCGTATATACTGTCATCTCTTCATTCCCCTTAGGAATGACTAACACTGGTGCACATGTCAACTTTTCCTTTAGACTCTTGAATGCATTCTCGCACTTTTTGTCCTAGACGAAAGCTTGATTCTTCTTGGTCAACTGAGTCAACGGTGCTGCTATCTTGGAGAAGTCTTGGATAAACTTACGATAATATCCAGCTTATCCCAAGAAACTTCTTATGTCCGTTGCATTCTTGGGCGTAGACCAATCTTGTGCCGTAGCCACCTTCGCAGGATCCACGGCAATACCATTCTCTGAAACGACATGGCCCAAGAATCTCACTTCCCTCCTCCAGAAGTGACACTTAGAAAACTTTGCTTTCAATTGGTGTTTTCTCAACACCCCCATCACTATTCTTAAATGTTCCTTGTGTTCTTCCTCTGTCCTCGAGTAAACCAAAATATCATCCACGAACACAAGAACAAACTTATTCAACTGATCTCTGAATACCCTATTCATAAGATCCACAAAGTATGCTGGGGCATTGGTCAGCCCAAATGGCATGACCAACCACTCATAAAATCCAGACGGCGTCTGAAATGCCGTTTTAGCTATACTCACAGCTTCCACTCTAAGCTGATGAAAACCTATCGCGAGATCCAATTGGGAGAACACTCTCGCGCCACTCAACTAATCAAATAAATCATCTATCCACGATAGAGGATACTTGTTCTTCCTCGTCACCTTATTCAACTCGCGATAGTCTACACACAATCAAAGGGAACCATCGGCCTTGGTAGCAAACACAACTGGTGCTCCCCATTCAGAAACACTCCTTCTGATAAATCCCTTCTTCAAAAGATCACTAACTTGCACACCGAGCTCTCGCTGCTCCCTTGGTGTCATACGACGAAGTAGCATCAATATAGGTCTGGCATCTTTCACCAAATCAATACGGAACTCAATCTCTCGGTGTGGTGGAAGCCCGGTCACTTCCTCGAAGACGTCCGGATACTGGCCAACCACGGGCAAACTTGACAACTCACCATGCGGGATGTCGAGGGAATTTAGAAAACTAGCCATTACCCCATCACTAGGTAGACCACCAAACACTACCCTCTGCCCATCATCCACTCTAGCTGTCACCAAAAAACCCTCATAGTCTACCACCACCCCGTATCATTGGAGCCAATCGACTCCCAAAATAATACCAAACCCAGTAAAGCCCAAAACAAAGCAATCACAAACAAACATACATCCATGACTCGATAAGACCACATTACGACAAATCATGCTAAGGTTAGTCGAACCACCAATCGGGTTCGTTGCTACTAAAGGTCTATCGACAATCTCGGGCTCCAATCCCAACCTATCTACCAGGTCACTAGATATGAAAGAACTGGATGCTCCGGTGTCAAACAAAACTCTAACAGGAACATCATAAACAGAAAGCATACCTTGAATAACGACATTCTTTCCCTTCTCCGCCGCAGTTGGGGCATTCGACGAAGAAGGAATAGCATTAAGGGCATATGCTTTCACCATCTGCTTTTCTTTAGGGGGTTGCGGACACTTGTCCTTGTGATGTCCCACTTGGCCACAGTTGAAGCACTTCCTGTCTGCTGGCTTGGCTCGACAATTACTGGCATAGTGGCCCTTCTTGCCACAGCTAAAGCACTCAACATCTTTCTTCTTCTTCTGGCCATCCTTATTCTAGTTCTGCTTTCTCTTATTCTGAGAACCACTCTTGCCTCCACTGCTTGCTTGCGGTTTTGGCTCCTCTGCAGATGCGACCTCCGTCTTCGACTTGGGGTAAAGACTCTCTGACCTCAATGCTTTCCCCACAATCGATTCAAACGTCTCATCGATGTGGTTAATAAGCTTTTCCCCCAAGTACTGATCCAAACCTGTTATAAACTTCTCGTTCTTCTTCTCGGCAGTATCTATTAGGGATAACCCATATTTCGACAAAGTGTCGAATACAGCAATATACTCCGAGACAGCACTGCCATTCTGCTTGAGCTCCAAAAATTTCTTAAACAACACTGACTTCTAAGCAGCTGGAATGAACTTATCGCTAAAGCGAGCCTTAAACTGATCCCAAGTAATCTGATCCTCGGGAGTAGCTGCCTTTATAGCATTCCACCAATTCATTGCCCGTCCTTGCAGCTGACGGGACGCTAGCTTTCTTTTCATCGCATCCTCGATACCCAAGTCTTCGAAGATACGCTCGCAGCTATCCAACCAATCCTGAACATCCGTGGCCGACTCCGTTCCGTGGAACGGCTTCCCACCAAGACTAGTATAATCCTTATTTAGCTTGGCGAAATCAGCCCTAGGTGTCTGCACTATTGGACCACCACCATTACCAGCATTGGGAGCTGCCCTCTGCACATCCCTAAGCATCTCTCTCATGAGGTTAGTAAACGTCGTCCTCATATCAGCAGCATTCCCATTATTGGCTCCTCTACTGGTACCCCTTGCGTATCGGCTCATCGTTTAATCTGCACAGAGAAAACGATTAACCATCCTCTTTGTGGTGTCAGTGCAGTGCAACTTCATCCTTAGATATACTAATAATATATATATATATATACAGCTTTTAAAACCAAAATAATCACAAATATGCGCTCTTATATACGTATTATCTCTCCCTGGTGTCTTTCCCTAGGTTAACTACGCAACCTAGAGCTCTGATACCAAGTGTGACGGCCCGCCCCGCACCAGCCGACATTTCCCCCGAAAGTGCGCTGTACACATGCCCGACTAGCACGGAACGGTCGCCAAAGAAAGGAAAGAAGAGAATGAACTAATCGAAAACCTGTAGGATGTCTCACAGCGCATGGAACAAAATATAATAATAATATACTTGACATAAAACAGGCGAGACAGTGCATAAGCTGATAACTAAAACCAACATCAACATCATCATCATAGTAGCGGAAATCCAAACACAGCTTATTACAACTTTCCAAATTACTGTCAATAAACAAAAGGAAGAAAGGTACACCACTAATGGCCAAAGTAGTGACCGCAGCAACGCAGGGAGAATATCTATATATATGTATCATATGTGGAAGCCTCCTGCTCGTCTCCGGTACAGCTACTCGTGCATACCACCTAACATGTCTCTAGTCTGCTCGTGAGAGCACCCAGAGTAATAAGAAGAGACATAAAACTCTGGGTCAGACAAAAAGTCTGGTATGAGCGATAAGCAGCTAAACAGAATAATAACAGGTACACTGAACCATACCTGAACCTAGACCTGCAACCAAAGAGTTAGCACTACATACCGTACAATACTCTAAGGTACCACTAACATATGGTGTAAAGAATACGGGGGTGGGGGTGTGCATGTCATAATGATGGCAGACAAATCAAACATAGCAACCATCCTCACATCTCTCACTCAGTGCGTAAAGCATACGATGTCCACCACTGTCAATCACTAGACCCATCGAAGTAGCGACGGAGTTCGACTTGTACAACTACTGCTACTACCAAGCTCACCCCATGGAGTCATGACCAAATCTTTACAAATGACCCCACTTCATTGGTCTATAGCTCTTTAGTCGTACCTAGGCCACTGCGGCCCTGAATCCGTTCACGTACTCCATACACATAGTGATTCAAAGTTACAGACATCGACAACCCCTTTGCACACGTCCCGCAGCAAAGCCCAACTCATGAAGTCAACTCGTTGGTTCCCAATTGGATCCTAAGTACAAACTTCCCATTTGGACTACCTTTGCATCTCGGGTTTTGATCGTCACCTTCTTCTCCGGATCGGTCTTCATTTCTTCACTTCACTTTGCTTCAGGTCATGGTCATCAGCTCCTCGGTTCTGATCGGAATACCCCATACGGGTCGGGTCGTGCTCCTCCAGCTCGTGACTCATCGTCAGGTCCTACTCGTGATGCAACGCCATTGGCTCGGAGTCCACCAAGCAGCTCGGATCGCATACTCCTCCCTAAGCAATCAGATCAGTTCGTAAGTGGCCTCCCTTCGAGATACAAGAAGCTCAAGCCCTCCTCTCTGCTCCGGGTCGGATTGAGGAACTGCTGGCGTATCGGTTCGGGAGTGACCACTCGGGTCGGGTCGTGGTGGCACATGCCCAAGAGAGGCGGATCGGGTCGGAGAACTCCTCGACTATCAGTCCACGAGCTCCAGGCGGTTCAGGTCGGGTTCCATCACCACAAGCGGATCAGGTCGGAGAGGGTGTTGCGATCGGGTAAGACGATCCGATCCGGTCCGGATATTTTCCTGCACTTTTCCTACAACTTCCAGCAACTGTTTATACGCCACTCGACGGCGTTTTCGACCATTCTAACACTTCTAGACAACCACAAAGCATACTATACAGTCATAACAACATGTATAATCATCCACAAATAGCAAAACAACAATCATAGCATGTAAAATTGATCAAACATACCCAAAACCCCATATTTTCCCTTAAGCATGTTTAGGCAAAATATAATGATATAATTAGCAAAACTTAACCAAATTAACCCAAACTTCTAACAGAGGTCTAAAACATCACTTCGAATTTTATAAATATTTTTCCAAAATTTTATCATGTTTAATTTCGTTAATCTTCACTAATTACCCTTAATTAACCGTAATTAGTGCAAAACTATGCAAATCACTCACCCTGGCCACAAATAAAATACCAAATCTGAAATGATTCTCTGTTTGGCGTTGTTCCCAATGCAACACAGCAGCTCTAACCTTGCTTTGGTGCTATTCCTCCTTAATTTGATGTTGATTAGGCTAATCTTCAATTAGAAAGTGGTTTAGAGGTGTTTTAAAGAGATTTAGAGAGTGGAGGCCATGGCTAGGTTAAGAGGAATGAATAATGACGGCTGAAAAATGAGAAAAAGGTATCCTCCAAACCCTAACAGCCCTTTTAAACTCCTAATCCCGAAATTCCCCTTTGGGCCTAGCTGTTAATCACCCGGTTAAGCCCAATTAAGCTGTTTTTCACCATCTGAAACTTGTTTCAGCCATATCTCTCAAACAATGAGTCCATTTGGCTAATGTGACCACTCTACCGAATTGTAAACCATCATCCGAAGCCAATGGAAGTGGTCTCAGGTCAAAACTCCTTTCCAATCAAAAGTTATGGCCAAAACAAGATCAGTTAGGGGCAAAACGATCATTTAAAAATCGACAAAAATCATGAACATGGGAAATGACTCCAATAGTCGTCTCCCAAAGTTACATGACCATACGACTTCGTATGTGAAAGAAATAAATATTCTACGATCCTGCGATGCGTAAAATACGGGTCGTTACATATTCAATTTATATAAAAATCCTTTTATTATATAAATAATTCACTATGGTTTATAAAAGATTCGATAGCGACTTTCTAAAAATTTCATTTTGACATAACTCGCAATCTACAAGTTGAAATATCGATTTTTCTCTTTCAGTAGAAAACTAGTTCAATAGATTCGAACATTTCTTATTTAAACAAATTATGACTTATATTGGATCATATACATTCATTTAAAGTTCAAAACGTAATATTACGAACTACCATGCTGCTGCGAGCTCGTTTTTAATTATAATATAAAGTATACGTTCAAACCTAAAATTAAATAAATTCTAAGTCGTTAATTCTTAAAATAATTCATTTTAAATATCTAAATTAATTAAATATTCTTACTTAAAAATCAGGATCGTTACATTCTCCCCTATTAAAAAAATTTCATCCTCGAAATCGAAGACAGAACTGAAGGTCGTTTACTTAACCAACAAGTCCATTATTCTAACTAACCATAAGTTCCTTAGCTTTTTAGTTTCTTAGAAATCCCCATTTCTCGAATTTCTAACGCCTTAAATTTTCGATTTTTTTTGCCATAACCTCCTTTGTACGGCTCAATCAGTACAACTACAATGTGCCTCTCTAGGCCCTCACCAATCAAAAAGAAAATCCAAAAGTCAAACGGCTTGCCAATCGACTCATAAAATCATCAAACCCAATCAGTACAATAAATATGTACCTTTGTGTTGAGCATTCAGTTTTATTCCACATCTTAGCTTCCATTCAATAACTTGTTCAATATATATATATATATATATATATATATATACGTCCAATTCCAACTAATTTCCAATCTTTACCAAAATACCAAACCATTCTTATATATGTTTTATCATTCCAGTTCCACTCGATATAAATCCAATCCCATTTTATTTAACTTCACTTAAGTTAAATTTTAATTTGTTTGATTAACTTTTACCTTTTAATTTATTTAACTTGTACCAGTTAAATTTAAATTTCAAAATATTTTAATTATTTCTTAAATCACAACATTTTTTAATTATCTTAAGTTCAAAAGTTGTGAATATATTCCTTACCTAATAGATTTTCATAATTTACTGACTATCCAAAATTGTTGATAATTCTAATTTCTAATCCAAGTTCTTTATAATACAATGATTGTGAAATTTTAATCACAAAACAACTTCACTCAAAATTTAATGGTCTAGACTTTTAAAATCATCTAAGTTTTAATCAACCGTGTTTATTTCAAAAATCTTTTCTTTTAATATTCAAAATAAAATCTTTTCAAAAATCAATTTCATATCGCAATTACGCTCTCTCGTATAAATAGCACTCTCAACTCATTCTAGGGCATTACTAACCTCATCTCCGATGATTTCTTCTTATAGGATATTACTATTCCTATCTCTGATGAGTCTTTTTCTTCCATTCTAATGTGTCATACCCCAAAGCTTTGTATAAACCAAAGCTCTGATACCACTTGTGATGGAACTAGGCTTCTCAACCACCCTCCAACAGCTAACCTCTGCCGTGGCATCACCATGGTACCCCAGTCTGCCTTGTTTTATGGCCTCCCTTTCGAGCTCAACGACCAACTCTAACCAAGGACATGTAGGAGTAAGAGTCCACTGCTCGCTACCAAACCACCAAGCATGCCAAACAAGGACTGGTGTGAGAACTAAAATAGTTATTTATATTTAGTTTATTTTAAAGTTAGGTAAATCAAAGGACCATGCTATATAACACGAAACAGGTTTTCTCCTTATGAATATCAGTTCACAAACCAACTCGAAATGCTTTTGGAAAATGAGGCTACCATAAGGTGTAACATCCCAGATTTTTAGTGGTTAAATAATTTATTTGTTTAAATATTGATTTGGCGATTTAAATGACTTGAATTAAATAATTTTGATTATTTAATTAATATAAATAGTGTAATAACATACTTAATTCTGAAATAGTCGGAAATAGTTGAATTTGCAATATTATGTGAATTGGATAATGTAAGAAATTTAGTTGAATTTTGATTCAAGTTATATTAACGAATTTATTTATAAACGACATTTGAACGTATAAATTATAATATAATTATAAACGAGCTTGTAACGTCATGGTACTTCATAGTTTTATGGTTTGAACTTTAAATGAGTATACAAGATTCATTATTTTCATTCAAACAAGAAACATTCAAATCTATTGACCTATATTTTTTCAGTAGAATTGAAAAATCGAGATTTTGTCTTGTAGATTGTTATTTCCAAATCAAATTTTCAGAAAGTCGCTACGGAATCGTTTATAAACCGTAATGATTTATTTAATAAAATGATTTTTTTTAAATATAAATTGAATGTCAATTTAACTTGGATTTTGAATTATCAAGTTATAAATCCAAGTAAGTTTATTTTGAAGCTATATGATATTCTATTTGGATATATATTATTTATTATTATTAAATTGAAATGTTTTTGAATTTATTAATATTTTATTGGTTTTATTTAAGCCTAAAGAATAGTCATTTTGCAAACGACCTCCGTTTTCGATGAAACAATTGTTTTTTTAATCTTAATGATTAATTATTGCTGGATTTCAAATTTTGTTCCAATCGGAGTTGTTTTGTGACCGTGCGAAATTTAAATGTGAATCGATAATAATTTGAGTTTAAAATAACGTTGTTGGTGCAAACAGACTCAGATTTCAACGAAACAAGTTTCAATGGGTCTGTAATGTCAAATTATAGTTGTATGTCCATTTTCATTGAAATTTGATATCGTATGTGATCAAACGAATTTTTAAATGAATAACGGAGGTAACAATTCAATATAAATTAATATAAAAATCGAATATAAAAATAATACCCTATACCTATAAATAATCCTAACTTACCTGAACCCTAACTCATTTCATTCAAAGTCAAAATAGAGCAGCCGCCATGGTTTTACCGTAAAACAAATTTGTGAGCTTTGGAATTCATTATCAATTCAAGGAAAAATCGATAAATTGCAAACTATATATATGATTGCTAAGGAGTTGCTCTACATTTCTTTATAGGTGTTGATGGGTTCGAACAAATTAGTGTTCCTTGTACGTATGTACACAGCGTACATATTAGATGCTTAGGGTTCAACATTTTGGGAATTGGAGGCATTAATCCTTGAATTCGAGTTTAGATTTGGATTAAATGGTTGAAATGGAGCTTGTGTACACAATTTGGATGAAATTGGTTAGTAGAGGTGTCGCACTACCTGCTATGTGCATGAGTTATGCCGTAGAACGCAATTTAAATGAAAGCACTGAGTTGTGCAAAAATGGTATGGAGATGAAGAGTTTTGGATGTGATGAATTTAGGTTATTTTTGTTTAATTTATTATGCAAAGATGGAGGGAGGTTGGCGTAAGATAATTTCAGCCATGGCAATAGGAGACTTGCAAGTTCGCACCTGTAAACGGAAAGGAGAAGAATGAGGCCGTGCTTATGAAGGTGTATTAGTTTTAATTAAAGTTTTTATATTAATTAATTATACTGATAATGACCTTAAATTGTATCCAAACGTATAAAATTAATAGCTTCTTCATTCGTAATCAGAATTTGAAAAAAGGGGATCCACTAGGATCGTATAGACGCAGACTACACAATGAAACTGGCTTGGAGCGATTTGGAGCTCATTACGATTTATAGCGAAATAAAACGCCTGATCGGATCTATTGACCATTTACCGTTATTAACGATAAACGACCAAAGTGAGTAAACTCACTAACTCTGTCCAGTTTTATAATTTTATAAACATATTTTAGAATTGATAAATGATGATTCAATGTTGTGTGATGGTTGTTTGAATGAATTGCTAATAAATTGGTTGAAATTATAGACATAGTGTTATATATATATATATATAAATTTTTGGTTAAGTATTGATTCTATTTATTATGATTTCTCATATTGAAATGAAGTCGATGTTATTTACGTTGATTAACATCTGTGAATGCAGGGAAATAGGTTGAAGGGATTTAACTAGATTCCTTAAAATTATTACTGTTTGCTTTCATAGCACTGACCCTAGAAATTGGTATTTAAATACCGTTAAATATATTTGAATTAATGGAAAAGGAATTGGCTTTTTAAAGGAAAAAATCTATTAATTTTTTCAAAAATAGAAATTGAATTTCGAATGGGCTAGGATATAATAACTTGTTTTTAATAATAAAAACAAGTAGTTTAATTTATAAACAATGTTTATAAATGAAATAGAATAATTATCATTAGATAATTCGAGAATGTAAATTCAATACTGAATTAAAAGAGAAATTATAAATCGTTTAAAAATAGAAACAATGAAATTTATTTCAACATTTGGAATGTGAATAGAATTGAAATACATCCATAAGGACTTATAATTGGTATTCGACTATATCAAATGTTATAAAATAATCTATTTTAAGGAATTATATATTATATAATTAGGAATCTGATAGGTTAATTAATATTCGGTTTTAAACCAATATTTTATAATCGAATGTAAAGTCGATATAGAATTATAAACTTATTAAATAAAATATACTACAAAGTTGATTTGATTGTAAAAGGGGAATGTGAATGAGAAGTTATAAAATGACTCGATAAATGGGATTTGAACTTGTAATGGTATTTATAAATAAAATCAAAATTAATTTGATATAACGAGTCCAGATGTATATAAAGGAATAATATTCACAATTTAAGGTGGATAATGGTTTAAAAGCAAATGTTTTGCAGATTGAAATGGTTATAGGAGAAATTGGTAAAAATTTGGAAGTGATAAATTCGAAGGTGAATTTAGAATGAAAGTAGAAATTTTGTTAGCCTGAAATGGTAAATTATTCCGAAGTTCGGATCGTTAATCGAATAGAGATTATTCAAAAGAGAGTTAACAAATAGAGATTATTTAAAAGAGAGTTATCGAATAGAGATTATTCAAAAGAGAGTTATCGAATAAAGATTTTTTGAAAGGGAGTTATACATTGAAGTTCGACTATATCGAATTCAAGAAAGTACTAAATACTTTCCGTTTTAATCAAGTATTATTTATTTATTTATTTAATTAATTAGTTATTATTTTGTTTTTTCAATTAATGAATAGAAGTTATAATTTAAGATTTTATATCACGGAGCATGGATTATAATGTTGTCGTTATAATCGATGATTTTCATAAAAGAAATGGATTCTTAAATTAAATCCGAGAGTTGCGTGAGCGATGTTTTGTTGGTATTCGAAGTTATGAACTTAGTCTATTTCGAAATTAAGAATGTTGTTCAATTAAGTTCTGAGAGGTAATTATACCCCAACTTGATTGATTTCATTTTTCGACTAAGAAATGGTTAAGGTTCAGTAGCGGGGATTGGTTAGAGATACAATTAGTTAATGAGTGATTTATGAGTTGAGTTGTCGTATCGATGTTCTATACAAAAACCGTTTAAATCCATATAAATGAGTTTTGGAAACATATTCGAAATATAATCAGAGATATTTTATAAGCATAGAAAATGGAATGTTGTAGTTGATTAGAAAATTAGAAATACTAATATATGGAATTAAGAAATACGAATATATTTTCTCTAAAAAGAAATACGAATATACGGAAATAATTTTTTTTTTTTTTTTGGAAAATGGGTATATTTTTATTAAGGCTTATATCTAGCCCAAAAGAAGAGTATACGTTATCCAATTGACAACGCATCTCACGTACAGACAAAATGAATTAAAAAAGGAAAAAATTAAATACAAGTGCACATAAGCACCCAGCCAAACCGTCATTCCCAAATTCATCTTCATCTTCGTTCCCAAATGACCACAAATGGCGGTGCTCTACAATTCGACGAAGAATTCATGGCGGATAATGGTTTCCAGCTTCATTACGAGGTACCTGCCTTCCCACTTGATCCGAACTTCCACATGCAAACCGTAATCTTGCCTCATCTGACTAAGTGTTTTCTTCCTCAATTTCATAGTTAATTGCATGTCCACTTCAATCATCTTACTAATTTCCTCTTCCTTTCTTTGCTTGCTTTGAAATGTCCTTCGGTTCCGTTCCTTCCAAATCCACCAAATGGAAGTTGCCAAGCCAACACAGCTGTCTTCACTTATAGAGTTTACACCCGTTCTCTGCTCGCTCAGGTGATCAATTAATGGTTGTAGTTGCTCAACATTAGTACCTAAGTTTAAATTATGTTTGGTCCTTACTCTGTTAAGCACCCTTTTTGTATATGAGCATTCGAAAAACAGATGATTATGAGATTCCTCCGTTTCATTACACAAAACACAGTCACTATTGTTTAAAACTCCCCACTTTTTAAGTCTGTCTTTAGTTGACAATCTGTGCAACAAGGCTTTATACATCGTAAACGAGATTTTGGGTGGAATAAGTCTGTGCCAAACTACTTTATGCCATTTATTTTTCCTCTGAGTATCTCTGCACACATTCCAAGCGTTTTTGATTGTGAATTCTTTACCTGAGCCCCATTTCCATATGTCAAATTCTCTATCGACGTATAAAGGAATATACTCAATGTGGTTTTTTTGCTCTTCTGTGCATGGAATACTGTCACATTTCAGTCTGCCTGCATGAATGATGTTATTCACCTTTAGGACAACCATAAGCAGAGTAAGTATCCCATCCCCATATGTCTATTAGAGATTTTCCGTTTATCCAAGGGTCTCGCCAAAGATCAATTTCATTGCCATTTGCTAATTCAATCTCACAACAGCTAGCAAGTTTGTGCCTCACTCTAAGAATTGCTTTCCATGTGGCAGAAGCATTATTAACACTCGCCATTGTCCAGAAGTTTTCTTTGATATATCTTTTCCTCATCCATCTAGACCATAGTCCATTGTCTGCTATAATCTTCCATCCTTGTTTCAAAGTAAAAGCTTCTCTCATATCTGTGAGTTTTCGTAGGCCTACCCCACCTTCGTCTTTGGGTCTGCATAGGTCATGGTACTTGATCTTATGAAATTTACCTTTCCAAATAAAATCCGCGCAAACTTGCTCAATCTTGTTTATCGATGTATCAGGTAGTTGAAATGTTTGTAACCAAAAGTTAACTTTTGCTTGAATTACAGTATGAACCAATTCAATGCGTCCAGCGAAGGAAAGTAATTTAGAATTCCAACCTTGCAACTTCTCTCTTATTTTAGAGATTAAGTCTGCACATTCTCTATCAGTTATTTTATTCGATGATAATGGTACACCCAAGTATTTCACTGGTAGCTCACCCTCTTTCACTTTCAGTATTTCAAGCACATGCTGTTTGGCACGACAAAATTTGTTGAAATAGCATTTGGTTTTTTGTTCATTCATTTTCAGACCCACAAATTTATCTAAATTGTCAAAAAAATTTAAAATTGTATGGGCTGCAGTACCTGTTGCTTTAATGCACACTATCAAATCATCAGCATAAAGCAGATGGCTTATAGATGGTTGAAAATTGTGAACTGGCATAATTGTCTGTCTGTGAACTTCAAGCTCCATCTGAAGAGAGAAATATTCCATAGCTATTGCGAAAAGGTACGGAGACAGAGGATCACCTTGTCTTATGCCTCGAGTACTGGTAATGTAACCCTTGGGTACACCATTTATCAGAATAGAGAAAGTAGGTGAATTAATGCATTCTGAAATAAGTCTAACAATCTTCTCTGGAAACCCCATAGCCTTGAGCATGTGAATTATAAATTGTCTGTTTATTTTATCATATGCTTTGTGGAGGTCCACTTTCAGGCAAAATTTGTCCGCACCTTTTTTGTTGAAGTTTCTTATCAATTCATGCACCAACAATGAGTTTTCTGATATGTGTCTCCCTTTTATGAAAGCACTCTGGCATTCTGCTATCAAATCTGGTAACACTTTTTTCAACCTATTGCAAATGACTTTACTTAAAATTTTGTAAAATACATTGCAACAAGCAATTGGTCTATAGTCAGCAATTCTAGTTGGCTTATCAACCTTTGGGATCAAGCACAAGAACGTGTGGTTAATTTCTTTTAAAAATTTTCCTGACCTGAATGCGTCATTTATTGCTGCTAAGACTTTGTTTTTTAGATCGCTCCAGTGGGTGCCATAGAAGCAGGACCCGAACCCGTCGGGGCCGGGGGAGGAGTCATAATGGATGGATTTGGCAGCAGCAGTGACTTCGGCTTCCTTGATGGTTCTGCTCATCAACCTTCTGCCATTAGCATTAAGAGTTCTTCTGGGCACAACATGGGGTAAGTCATTTGAACACTCGCCATTGTATAGTTCTGAAAAATATTTGCATGCTTCATCCTCAAACTTCAATAGATCCACCACATTGTTGCCATCCTGATCAAAAATTTGCAAATTAAAGTTAGAATTTCGACGTACAGACATTTTTGTATAAAAAAATTTTGTGCATTCATCTCCATCAGTCAGCCACTTTTCCTTAGCCTTCTGCTTTAGCTCTACTGTTTTGATTTTCATTGCTTCTTTCAATTCGCTTTGACTTTTCACATAAAGGTTCCATGTATGGTCACTGTCGTCCCCATCATCAATCTTTTGTAAAAGCTCAGTGCATCTATTTTCAATACTATTTATGTGATCATTTTCTTTCGGTCTGGTCCTGTTCCATTCTTTCATTTGTTTTTTAGAATTTTTGAGAAATTGAACAAAGTGATGCATATGAGCATCATTATGTTGCTGCAACATTTCAAAATTGAAGCGTTCATTATATCCGTCCACAAACCTCCAATGATATGCATATCTAAAAGGTCTCCCTTTGCTGTTGTTCGCACGAGTCACAAGATTAACATGGATAGGACTGTGGTCACTTGTTGACGAGGGTAACACATTCACTTTCATATCAGAAAACATGTTAATACAGTCAGAGTTTATGAGCACCCTATCCAGTCTACAATTTATTTTCCTGCACTCACCACTTCTCCATGTGTAATACAGGCCGCAATGCACTGGCTCAACTAATCCTGAAGCGACCACGCAGGTATTAAATTCAGCTAATTGTGAAACACTTACACTAGCTCCCCCCTTCTTCTCGTTAGCTTTTAGTATTGCATTAAAATCCCCCATAACTATCCATGGAACTTTAATGTTTGACGCTAAACTTGTGATTTTATTCCAAAGCAAAGACCTTTCAGTCACTAGATTACTCGCATAAACAACTGATATGATCAATGTAAGTCCTCCCTGATTTTCGAGCTTTACTGTAATCTGTTGCTCATCTTTGTCCAAAACATCACATGTCCACACATTGGTGCACCATAACATTAGAATTCTGCCTTTATCAGAAAACTCATTATTTGTAACATGTAACCATTCATTTCCCATAGATTCAATAAAAAAATTCAAATTATTCTCGTTCATCTTATTTTCTAAAATACCCAGAAACGAAGGAAGAAATTTCCTTCGAAGGTTGTCGAGGTCTAACAGTCGGGTATCATTGTTTAGACCTCTGACATTCCATGTTATGAAGGACATTTGGAATTAGGTGGTTGTCCCCTAACCAACCTAGGGGGTTGCACCCTCATGCGTGTTGCAGCCTTAAGTCCTTCTGATGATGAAGTAAACTGAGCAGTATATTCTGGATTTGGTTTTGTGAGACATGCAGATTTGTTATTATTCTCTTCTTGACTATCATCATCTACTTCATCAAGATTGATGTCTAATTTATTCAATTCTTCAATATTTCCAGGAACAGCTTCCAAATCCGATGCCAAGTCACCAGTTTGGGGAGCTATCTCCATTGGTTCATCAGATTCTACCTCCCTCTCCTGTTGCTGATTGGATTGATCCAACAGTGGATGCACCCCAACAGTAGTTTGATCTTGGTTGTTTTGAACAGGGGTAGATAGGTCTATGGGACTTATACCACTAGGTTGTGAAAAATTAGGGTCTATGGTAGGGTTAGTTGCAGCATTTTGATTACTGATATGATCAGTGTTTTTGTCTGGCTGCACATCTGATGTATTTATGTCTGTAGTTTTCTCTTTAACCATCCAAACTTGCTTAACCGGCTTCACCACCGTGGCACATTGACTATCAGTGTGTCCGAAGCATTTGCAGCCTTTACATGTAGGTGGCATGTACTCATATTCAACTTCCTACACGTAAATATTGCCAAGTTTATCTTTAGCTCTTAATTGTTTTTTACATTCAGTGTTTACATGGATGTCCACAAGTACTCGAGCATAATTAAGTCTTTTAACATTTTTGGTTTGTTCATCCATGGCTAAAGGTGTACCAATTAAGCTAGCTAGTTTGCTTATACCCCTCGCATTCCATAAAGTTAGGTCTAGATTAAGTAATTTAATCCAAACCGGGTGTGTCTCCAGCATATCTCTTTCCAATCGTAGGTTTGGTTCCCATCTCTTGATAAATATCAATTTACTATCCATGAACCAACGTCCTCTTTCTAGAACTGAATTGCAGTCATCTTCTCTTTCAAATTTGATGAGATAAAAACCATTCTCTCTTGCAAACACGTCCCATGATCCCACTGGTTTCCATTCACGCTTTATATAAGCATTCAAGTGAATACAATATGGTCTTCTACCCACCAAGTATATATAGATAGAGTTCTTCCACATGTCCTTTGCTGTTTCGAATACAAGGTCATCTAGTTCTGCAAATTCCCCATTTTCGTCCCTTGAATTAATGAAGGTCTGTACACCACCATCAATTTTGGTGTTGCCAGCAACTGCAGCCGCCCATGATCTAACACCCTGTCGCATCTGAAAGATTGGTTGTTTGTTTGTGTTATTAGGTTTAGATCCATTCGATTTGCCAGAAACCCCATTTATTTGACTCTTTCCTTTCACCGCCTATGCAAAAGTCTGACGTCTCTTACCCACAAATTGCCATCCATCCTCATCCACCGCTGATGTATCTTCTGTCTGTGATTCTCCTTTGTTTGATGAATTTTGTTCATTTCCTATGTTAGGGTTTCCACTAGAAGACGCCATTAGGGTTTTAAAAATAGGATTTTTGTATAATATACGGAAATATGAATATATGGAAATATGAAAATAAGAATATATGGAAACAAGAAAATAAATATATGGAAATGTTTTCTACTAATTAATAACTTATATTTTCTAAATATAGATAATAAGAATTTGTGATATATGGAAATGTTTTTCGATGTTAATAAGAGATATTTTATGGAATATAGAAAATATATAGTTATGATAGATGGAAATGTTTTTCGAAGAATCATGAGAGGCTAAATGGGTTTTGAAGAACATCTGGGTAAAGATATTGAAAGGAAATTGGGGAAATAATAAATTAATGATAAATTAATTTAAAGGACTCAGTGTTGGTTGATGCTTGATCGATAGAATTTCCATTTGGAAATAGGATCGTTGGTTGTATGGATGTTTTCTTTGACAGTTAAATAACCGACTATCAAAGTTTTGGCCATTTTATATTTCCTTTGTCAGTACAGATAGACCGGGATCAGATTTATTATCTGAAAACCACTCTGTATGAGCATAAGCGTTGCGATTCAAAATATGAAGACAATTAAGGACAAAGTAGAGTGCAAGGGATATTCTGTTAATCATAGGTAGAAATTGCCTAAGATGGATTGATGGGATGGTGCCTTTAGTTTGTCCAGTCCCAAGACAACTTGTATGGACAAATGTTTGACAGAGTATGTCTAACAGGCCATCTTCATTGATCTCTTTAAACGTGTTTACATAAGTGGTGTAGGAATTCATTTCTCTTAGCTTTATGCCTGTGATATTTTTGAGGAAATCAATAAATGATTTAGCGAGTTTGACGATGTAACATTCAAAGTGAATAATGTTGTGGTATTGAAAAGGTAAGTATGGCCTCAAGCCTCACAACCGCAAAATGACAAAAATCGAGTAATCAACATGGCTATGTGGGTCGCTCCCATTAGGGTGTATTGCCACCTGATCTAGAGAAAAATTTATTTGCTTCTTTATTCTATCGCTACTGTATGCTTTAGAATGGTTGTTAATCCTAACCGTTGGTGGTAATACATTCGGTACAGTCAAATGAAATGAGTGATCGATCATGTGTGACTTGGGTTACAAGATGTTCTTGTTGAACCCTGAGTATTCCTCTCTAGAGATATACTATTGGAAGATGGTTCCATATCTTGTCATAACTGGAAATCCATTACCCAGTAAGCACCCGCGGTTTTATTTTATACTTTGTATGTAGAGTGTGAGATGCAAGTGTTCCGCTAGATTGATATTGATTTGATAAGACACTATTATAATATCAGAATAGTGTTGATACAAAGAATATTTTGGGTTATCGTAAGGTAAAAACCATCCATGTTTATATGTGGATCGGTCTAATGATTATCCTTTCTTTTAAAAGGATTTTTAAAAATTAAACCAAGTGGTTGGAGTTTACTCACACCAATCCCATGACTGACCCATAGTTTATTTGTTTTGTTTTACCCTAAACTCTAGGGTGCCTAAATTTGTACGGTTAGTCAAATAGTCGGGATTTTACAGATACACTTGGAAGAATTGGAGCAGGAGGCTTCAACATATTATAACTATTGTTTATTTCAGCTGTGTTGTACTCTGATAATGGTATGTGTATACAGTTACTGATTTATCTTGTAAAAGTTATGTTATATAATATATTTTATTCGTTCTGCTTTGAGATCTGTTTTTACTTTGATGTTGTGATTATGTCTCTTCTTCTTCTATTCTAACTTTTCTTTCTTTCAGTTTGTCTCCCTCCTACTTCTTTCTATTAATGATCCGATAATTTTTTTGTGCTTGGTTAGTTGACATGTTATTTGTGTCGATAATCAAGATCGGGAATTGGTCCGACCCTTATAGTGGTATTGGTGCATAAGGTTAAGTAGTAACCTTGGCTCTGTGGTGTAACTCAGTAGAAATGGGGTTCGTAATACCCTAAATTGAGTTTTAGTGTATATATACAAGAGAGCGTATTTGTATATTTGTATAAAGGGGTTTTATATTGTGTTGATTGATTTGTTGAGTGGTATATAAATTCCAAATCGATACGTTTAGCTGACGTGGTCAATGGGGATTTATAAACACATGGATAAGGAAAATCAACATAATATTGTTTTACAGAGTTGGTAAATAAAATAATTTTACCAAGATTTTATATATAAAGGAATTTTCAAACTAATTATAGTTCGATGGATGTTTGGTTGATTGGTGGTTGTACCTGAATAGTTATGGGTATTAACTGCCTGTTGGGGTAAAATATCTTATTTTTATATGGGTTGGTTAAGAGATTTAACCTGAGTAAAATTGTTTAATATGAATTTAGACCAAGAAGAACCCATGTGAATTAAACTTAAATAGAAATAAAACTATGTAAGTTAAGTTTATAAATGGAAAATGGATTCGAGTTGAGAATCAAGCATTTGAATTTATGGATTTGGAAATGGTTTTCCAAAAGATTTGGAAAAGGGATGTTTTGATGATTTTTAAGGGGTTTACGAAAATAAATGGATTTAAAGAATTTTGTAAGCATAATTACCCGGGGCACTGGGAAATAATACCACGGATGGTCGTGAACTTCAACGGTGTTCATTTTCGAGTTCTAAGTAAAAATTACGATTTTAAATAAATACTTAGACTAATATGAAATTTAGTTTTGAATCCAAAATTTATGATTTTAAAACCCAGAATTTGGTCATGAAATTTTCAACAAAAATTATTCAAATGAATTTGAGATGGTTATATATAACCAAATATAATTTGTATATGGATACAATATACAAATGAGATGAAGTAAAATTGAATTCAAACCAGAATATGGAATTTTAACCATGGAATGTTAGCAGATATTTTTTCTGAGGTGTTCTGAAAATATTATAGTAGTATGTTATAAAGATTTGAATCAAAATCATTTTAATTAAGATGGATTTTGAATTTTGTTAAAGCATTGAAATCACTTTAGTCGCTGGAAAATAATTTTGAAGATGATTCGAACATCATCGGCGTGCATTTTCGAGTTTCTAAGTGATGGATTACTACCATAATAAGAATTGCTAATGATTTTTTTGAGAAAACAAGTTGATTTGATAATTCAAAAGTTTTTGAATTTCTATGGTTATGTATATGTATAAATAAATATGATTTCAAACTGATTTGAAATTAAACCTAGGAATTTGAATTATGAATTTAAAATTTAACTTATGAAGTTAAATAGATTAAGATGGTAAAAGTAAATAAAATGGATTGAAATTTAACTTAAGCTAAGTTAAATAAAATTGGATTAAAGATAACCCCGAAAGAAATTGGATATGATGGAAAAGAGAAATGTTTGACATTCGAATTATTAGAATGAATTCAACTTATGCATAAGCAAGTTGAGTATGTTTTGGATGTCGTTGATGATTGGAATAAAATTTGAACTCAAGCAGAATGATGTATTGATTTTTGGAATAAAAATAAAGTTTGAATTATAGAATGAAAGTGAACTAATCAGGAAGTGATTAGTGAATTAAAAACTAAAAATTAGATTGATTTGAAATCAATTAGGATGGATGAATATGTTGAGAATATATGGAATGAAGTAAATAAATGGAATACTCGACAAAACGTACATATTTAATTGAGTATGAGATTATTATGAGCCTATATGGAAAACCGCTTGGCTTTTTTATTTTTCTTTCGGATTGGAAAGGGCCTAGAGAGGAGACTTGTAGTTGTACCGATTGAGCGGTACAAAGGAGAAGTTGGCGAAATTTTTCGAAATTTTAAAGAGTTAGAATTTCTTTAAGAAAAATTTGATAATTAGAAACCGACTTGTGATTATATAAGAGATAAGAAAACCCAGGATTGGTTAATAAAAATTAGAGTAAATAATGAAGTTGATAAATTAATTTAAAATCAATTTGAATAGATGAGGAAATATGTAGGAGAGCACATGGATTGAAAATTAGTATATGGTAATGGATTGTCCAAAAATGGTGGATAGATCATTTGGAATGAATAATGAAAGGTCGGATATCGATAAGAGGAGTAAAGGTTTTGTGTAAAGAACTGAGTTATGGAGATATGAAGTGTAAGATTTCAACCAAGTGGGTTGAGAGAAGTTGGAAGAGTTATAGCATCTTTACTGCTTAGTAATTTTGAGGAAGAAATTCTTTTAAGAGGGAAGGAATGTAACATCCCGGATTTTTAGTGGTTAAATAATTAATTAATTTAATTATTTAAATATTGATTTGATGATTTAAATGACTTGAATTAAATATTTTTGATTATTTAATTAATACAAATAGTGTAATAATATATTTAATTCCGAAATAGTTAGAAATAGTTGAATTTGCAATATTATGTGAATTGGATAAATTAAGAAATTTAGTTGGGTTTAGATTCGAGTTATATTAACGAATTTATTTATAAATGATGCTTGAACGTATAAATTATAATATAATTATAAATGAGCTCATAACGTCGCGGTAGTTCGTAATTTTACATTTTGAACGTTAAATGAATATACTAGATTCATTATAAGTCGGATTTCATTGAAACAAGAAATGTTCGAATCTATTAAACTATATTTTTCCAATGGAAGTGAAAAATCGAGATTTTGTCTCGTAGCTTGTTAGTTATGTCTAAATCAAAATTTCAAAAAGTCGTTATGGAAGCATTTATAAACCATAACGATTTATTTAATAAAATAAAAGGATTTTAATATAAATTGAATGTTGATTTAACTTGGATTTTGAAATATTGAGTTATAAATCCAAGTATGTTTATTTTGAAGCTATATGATATTCTATTTTGATATGTATAATAATATTACTTCATTATTATTAAATTGAAATGTTTAAGCCTTAAAAATAACCATTATGCTAACGACCTCCGTTTTCAATAGATTTTTTTCATTAAATCTATAATGATTAATTATTGCTAGATTTCAAATTTTGCGCCAATCGGAGTTGTTTAGTGACAGTACGAAATTTAAATGTGAATCGATCAACAATTTGAGTTTGAAATAACACTCTTGGTGCAAACAGACTCGGATTTCGATGAAACAAGTTTCATTGGGTCCGTAATGTCAAACTATAACTATGTTTACATTTTCAACGAAGCTGGATATCCTGTGTTATCATATGAATTTTTAAACGATGAACGGAGGTAACGATTCAATATAAATCAATATAAAAGTCGAATATAAAAATAATATCCTACGCATATAAATAATTCTAACTTACCCTAACCCTAACTCATTTCGTTCCAAGTCAAAATAGAGCAGCCGCCATTGTTTTACAGTAAAATAAATTGTGAGATTTGAAATTCATTATCAATTCAAGGAAAAATCAATAAATTGCAAACTATATATATGGATGCTAAGGAGTTGCTCTACATTTCTATCGGGGTGTTGATGGTTCAAACAAATTAGTGTTCGTTGTATGTATATACGTAGCATACATATTGGATGCTTAGGGTTCAACGTTTTGGGAATTGGAGACATTAATCCTTGAATTCGAGCTTAGATTTGGATTAAGGGGGTGAAATAGAGCTTGTGTACACAATTTGTATGAATTGGTTAGTAGAAGTGTCTCACTGCCGGTTGTGTGCGTGAGCTATGCCGCAAAACACAATTCAAATGAAAGAATCGAGTTGTGAAAAAATGGTATGGAGATGAAGAGTTTTGGATGAGGTGAATTTAAGTTATTTTTGTATAAATTTTTATGCAAAGATAGAGAGACGTTGGTGCAAGAAAACGTCGGCCATGACAATAGGAAACTTGCCGGTTCACACTTGTAAACGGGAAGAAGAAGAATGAGGCCGTGCTTGTTAAGGGGTATTAGTTTTAATTAAGGTTTTAATATTAATTAATTATATTGTTAATGACCTTAAATTGTATCCAAACGTATAAAATTAATAACTACTTCATACGTGATCAGAATTTGATGAAACAAGATCCGTTGGGATCTTATGGACGTAGGTACACAATGAAACTGGTTGGGATCGATTTGGCACTCGTTACAATTTATGGCGAAATAAAATACTTGATCGGATCTATTGATCGTTTACCGTTATTAACGATAAACCACCAAAGTGAGTAAACTCACTAACTCTGTCGAGATTTATAATTAATTGATAAATGATGATTGAATGTTGTGTGATGGTTGTTTGGATGAATTGCTAATAAATTTGTTGAAATTATAGATATAGTTATATATATAAATCGTTGGATAAATATTGATTCTATTTATTATGATATCTCATTTTGAAATGAAATTGATGTTATTTACGTTGATTAACATATGTGAATGCAGGGAAACATGGTGGAGGGATCCAGCTGGATTCCTCAAAATTATTATTGTTTGTTTTCATATATTGTGTTATATGACGTGTTAAATGTATAGTGATAGATTTTATTGTGTTCGATGTTTGAATAGCAATGGCCTTAAAAATTGATATTTAAATTCCGTAAAATATATTCGAATCAATGGAAAAAGAATTTGAGTTTTAAAGGGAAAAATCTATTTTTTTTTCCAAAAAAGAAATTGAATTTCGAATGGGCTAGGATATACTAACTTGTTTTTAATAATAAAAACAAGTAGTTTAATATATGAACAATGTTTATAAATGAAGTTGAATAATTATCATTGGATAATTTAGGAATGCAAATTCAATAGTGAATTAAAATTGAAATTAGAAATCGTTTAAAAAGGGAAACAATGAAATTTATTTCAACGTTCGAAGTGTGAATAGAAATGAAATAAATCCATAAGGTTTTATATATGGTATTCGACTATGCTGAATGTTATAAACTAATTTATTTTAAGGAATTATATATAATATAATTTGAAACCTAATAAATTAATTAATATTCGGTTTAAAACCGATATTTTATAATCGAATGTAAAATCGATATAGAATTATAAACTTATTAAATAAAATAGACTAGAAAGTTGATTTGATAATAAAAGGGGAATGTGAATGAGAAGTTATTTGAACTTGTAAAGGTATTTATAAATAAAATCAAGATTAATTTGATATAATGAGTCTAGATGTATATAAAGGAATAATATTCACAATTTAAAGTGAATAATGTTTTAAAAGCAAAAGTTTTGCAGATTGAAATGGTTGTAGGAGAAATTGGTAAAGATTTGGGAGAGAAGGAAATAACAAAAAACAAAAGGTATGTTGCTGCCGTTTTGAAAAAGGGGATAAGGATCACTGAAGTAATGTCTAAACCTAATGATGATAAATTCAAAGGTGAATTTAGAATGAAAATAGAAATTTAGTTAACCTGAAACGATAAATTATTCCGTAGTTCGGAACGTTAATCGAATAGAGATTATTCGAAAGAGAATTATCAAGTAGATATTATTCGAAAGAGAGTTATCGAATAGAGAATTTTCGAAAGAGAGTTATACATTGAAATTCGACTATATCGAATTCAGGAAAGTACTAAATACTTTCCATTTTAACAAAGATTATTTATTTATTTTATTATTCAGTTATTATTTTATCTACATAATTAATGAATAGAAGTTATAATTTATGATTTCATATCTCAGACTCAGAGCATGGATTATAACGCTATCATTATATTCTATGATTTCCTTAAAAGAAATGGATTCTTAAATTAAATCCGAGAGTTGCGTGAGCGATGTTTTGTTGGTATTTGAAGTTATGAACTTTTTCTATTTTGAAGTTAAGGATGTTGTTCAATTAAGTTCTAAGAGGTAATTATACCCCAACTTGATTGATTTCATTTTTGAACTAAGAAATGGTTAAAGTTCGGTAGTGGGGATTGGTTAGAGATACAGTTAGTTAATGAGTGATTTTTGGGTTGAGTTGTCGTATCGATGTTCTATACAACATCCATTTAAATCCATATAAATGAGTTTTGGAAACATTTTCCAAATATAATCAGAGATGTTTTCTAAGTACAGAAAATTGAATGTTGTAGTTCATTAGAAAATAAGAAATATGAATATATGGAAATAAGAAATACGGATATATGGAAATAAGAAATACAAATATATTGAAATAAGAAATACGAATATATGGAAATAAGAAATATGAATATATGCAAATATGAAAATACGAGTATACGGAAATATGAAAATACGAATATACAGAAACAAGAAAAGTAAATATATGGAAATGTTTTCCAGTAATTAATAACATATTTTTTCTAAATATAGAAAATATGAATTTGCGAATATATGGAAATGTTTTCCGATGTTAATAAGAGATATTTTATGGAATATAGAAAATAAATAGTTATGATAGATGGAAATGTTTTTCCAAGAATCGTGAAAGGCTAAACGGGTTTTGAAGAATATTTGGGTAAAGATATTGAAAGAAAATTGGGAAACAAATAAATTAATGATAAATTAATTTAAAGGGCTCAGTGTTGGTTGATGCTTGATCGATGGAATTTCCATTTTGAAATTGGATAGTTGGTTGTATGGATGTCTAATTTGATAGTTAAATAACTGGCTATCAAAGTTTTGGCCATTTTATATGTCCGTTGTCGATACGGAGGGACTGGGATCATATTTATTATTTGAAAACCACTCCATATGGGCATAAGAGTTGCGATTCAAAATATGCCAAAGATAATTGAAGATGAAGTAAACTGCAAGGGTTGTTTCGTTAATCCTATGTCGTAATTGCCTAAGATGGATTGATGGGATGACCCCTTCAATTTGTCCAGTCCCATGACAACTTGTATGGACGAATATCTAATAGAGTATGCCTAACAGATCATCTACATTGATCTCTTTATACTTATGTTAGTGGCAAAAGAATTCATTTCTCTTAGCTTTATGCCCGTGATATTTTCAGGAAAATCAATAAATTATTTGGAGGGTTTGACGGTGTGGCATTTAAAGTGAATAATGTTGTGGTATTAAAAGGTAAGTATGGCCTTAAGCCTCACAACCGGGAAATGACAAAAGTCGGGCAGGTAGCATGGCTATGTGGGTCGCTCTCATTAGGGTGTATTGTCATCCAATTTATAGTTATTTGCTTTTTTATTCTATTACTGCTGTATGCTTCAGAACAGTTGTTGATTCCAGCCGTTGGTGATAATACGTTCGGTATGCTCAAACGAAATGAATGGTCGGTCATATATGGCATGAATTACAAGATGTTCTTGTTGAACCCTGTGTATTCCTCTCTAGAGATATACCATTGGAAGGTGGTTCCATACCTTGTCATAGTTGGAAATCCATTACCCAATAAGATCTCGTGGTTTTGATTGTATACTATGTATGTGGAGCGTGAGATGCAAGTGCTCTGCTAGATTGCTATTGATTTGATTAGACACTATTATATAATCAAAATTGTGTTGATACAAAGAATATTTTGGGTTATCATAAGGTAAAAACCTTTTGTGTTTATGTGTGGATTGGTCTTACGATTATCCTTTCTTTTAAAAGGATTTTTAAAAACTAAATCAAGTGGTTGGAGTTTACTCACACCAGTCCCATGACTGACCTAGAGTTTATTTTGTTTTGTTTTACCTTAAACTCTTAGGTGCCCAAAATTTTATGGGCCTATGCAGTTAAATCCTCCTTAAACCCCGCAATATCCCATATCTCTCTTCAACTGCTACGTTGTTTCAATTTAGCACTACGAATAATAGATCCTCTTTTAGCCCAGCTATTTTCCGCTGCATTTGCTAATCAAGGGTTTTTAGCGTCTGCTTTTGCAACATTAGTATATAAATTTTGATTCGACTAGTTCTCTTTTCAAAAAAATGAGTAAATTTAGCGTAAAGGGCTAAATTTAATGCATAAGTGCCTAATATATGGTAACAATCAATTACACTCATCAAATTTAGCATTCCTAACTATGACATTCCTTGATTTTTTTATATAAAATTAATTAACATTATTTTCTTGTATACATATAATGTGAGAAAGATGATTATTTAATTTTCAAATATTAGGTTTTACATTTAATGAACCTTTTTGTGCTACCGCTATTTCCTTACTATTTCCCCACTTTATCCCCGTTACACCTTTTTGCATATCCACCGCTAAGCGTTTTAACTACATAGGACTATAGGCAATCAAATAGCCGGGATTTTACAGATACACTTGGAAGAGCTCGGAGCAGGAGGCTTCAACATTTTATAGCTATTATTTCTTTCCGCTGTGTTGTACTCTGATAGTGGCATGTGTATACGGTTATTGATTTGTCTTGCAAAAGTTATGTTATGTATTATATTTTATTCGTTCCGATATGAGATCTGTGTCTACTCTGATGTTGTTATTACGTCTCTTCTTATATTCTAACTTTTCTTTCTTTCTATTTCTCACCCTCTAATTTCTTTCTATTAATGATCCGATAAATTTCTAGT
The DNA here is from genome assembly GCA_030737875.1 of Allium sativum. Classification (NCBI taxonomy): domain Eukaryota; kingdom Viridiplantae; phylum Streptophyta; class Magnoliopsida; order Asparagales; family Amaryllidaceae; genus Allium; species Allium sativum. The sequence continues at coordinate 395,027,856 of CM060912.1, read as the reverse complement.
GCTAGGTTAATTAACATGGTATTTGTGTCGATGATCAGGATCGGGAATTGGTCGGTTCATTACATAACGTCTCTCGGCACACACACAATGCAAACGCAGACATAAGAAAGATTTCTCCTTATGATAGCCAAACATGCTTGATACGTAAAATTCACTTTTATTATTAGTGCATAGTGTGGAAATCACTTCCACAAAGTAAATGTATCAATCCAAGATGACATGAATGTCCCGTACCACTATGTCGCCATATAGGTTTACAACTAAAGCCGTACAAACTCGTAGTGGAGAATGGATTTTCATCAAATGACCGGGTTAGGGAACTTTCCTTCTAAACTCTGACACCTTTAGAGGGATGCCACGAAAATCCGAGACATCCATAGATTCTCTGCCAACACAAGGCCAAGACATCCTTTCCTCGCTACACCCGAGTCTATCATCTCTCGATTGTTACCAACCTATAAACGGGGGGGGGGGGGGGGGGCGCAACATCAACAACCACATAAAAACGAGAAGTCTCCACTAAGGTAATACCTGGGCTCCATATCATGGTACACCTTTCTATCTAGAAAGAGATGATAACTCATAACCTTATTGCATCTTTCCTGTTTCGGTCATTTACTGGGGTGCGAGGCTTGTCAAAGTCCCGATACACAAAGCTACACTACACTAAGCCATGCTTTAATCATCACTTGCACATCACTTAGCATGCCATGTTGTCATCCCATAAAATATAATCGATAATCGCTAACCGTATCACCTTTGAGGTCGTACATCTCAAAGAAGGGTGTTAAGCTAAGAGAATAAATTCTCCGCCACCAACAGAGATACATTTAGCAAAAATCCATAACATACTACAAGATACAATGTCAGACACACATTCATACAAGGCCGTTCTGGATCTGAACGAAACCAAAGGCACTTTGTTCCATGACCCCGCCTAGGTGCGAAAGTCTTTGCAATTCGAATCGCTTCATGTACGATTAGATTGCTGTCACAATATAAACTATATGCTTGTTATTTTGATTTTTAAAATCATCTTTCAAGTGTTTAAACCAATATATATATTCTGGAAATTCTTGAATCAAAACTAGTGTTTCAATTGAATTCTCTAAAGTGTAAACAATATAAAAACATAGTAATATATATAATATAAACATATATACATATAATTAAATGATATAAACTATATATTATAATTATAAACATATGTATAATGTAAATATAAAACTTTATAATATATATAAACCTTATATATTTGAAAACATAAGGAAAAATAATTTGAAATCGTTAAGAAAGGAGTTTGAAAATAAGATGATTTGAAAACGGAATTTAAAGGTGCTAACCGATGTTTACATATTATCCAGACCCTATTATTTTGATATTCTTGAACTCTTGAAATCTTGACATCTTGATTCTCATGAGTCTTGAATCTTGAAATTTTGAATCTCTTAAACTGTACAGTCTTCTATATCACCCGTATATATAATTCCTGCATATATCTATATATATTCTAGATAAAGATGTTAGTATATATTTTATAATCAATAATGTTAATAATTGAAACAAGGTTGTTGTCATCAAAATTCCATTCTTCAACGATCTCCCCCTTTTTGATGATGACAACTTTGGTTTGTAAAATATTCATACCTGTTATTACCTGTTGATATGGTTTCTTGAATACTCCGCCTTTCACCATGAATTCTTCCAGACTCCCCCTTAAACTATGCCTATCTTATCTATATTCCATTTTATAAGTTTCCCCCTTTGTCATCAACAAAACAAAACAATACTATACTCCCCCTAAATCTGTGCTATAAATGAATATAATGCAAAATAACTTAATATATATATATATATATATATAATTTTCCTACAATTATAGTACCAAATTTATACTATTGTATATCTGCTAACTAAAATAGAAAGATAATGAGGACAAACATTGTATAAACTATGTAATTCAAATAATGTTTATAAGCAGGTCAAACAACATATACAAAGCATCCAAATAAAGTATTTACGAGTACTCGTATTTACAACAAATTTACGAATATACGTTTTACAACGTTTGTACGAAAATCTAAAAGTTTAATGCTTTTAGACAATTGGAGATTTGTGAATTGGGCAATGGGGATAATGAAGAAAAAATTCTCCACTTTGCTCAACTACATTTCCATCTCTGTCAAAGCATATTTCGGCTACACATATAACGCTGTTGTCTTCGTCCATATTTTCGTTAATTACCTTTTCTTCCTCTTCTTCTTCATCTTCCTTTTCTTTCATTTGATTATCATATTCGATAATGATTGGATTAGTGTCGTTATCCATAACAAACCATTGTAAAATTCTCATTATCTTCCCTTGTTTCTCGTGCTCCTTGTTCATTCTTATTGGTAGAACTTTTATTTCAATAAGCATCTGTAGTACATCCTTCATTGATTCCTCCAATTTCATGACTCTCGCAAGCGTAGTTCATTGAAATGGACCTCCGGATGGTCCGAGAAACGAAACGGGGGTGTTTTGATTGATTTTATTAGAGGAGGCCATTGTTTTAATTGTTTGAGAATTTTTCCATAAAGAAAATGAAGAGACGAAGAAGGAACCTCGAAATAATGAGTTTAAATATAGGTTGTAACTAACTTTTGGTGGGAATTGGTTTTGAAAATCTGGCAGTTATATGTCGACATGTAAAAGCATGTATGTCGACATATGTGTGTTTTTTATTTTTATATTTTTGATTTTTATATTATATATATATATATTTAGTTACTCTATTTCACTCAAGGAACAAATGCCTAACTCTCTTCTAAATTTAGTGAATGTTGCTTCGTTTAAAGGTTTAGTTAATATATCGACTATTTGTTTTTCTATCTCTATGACATATAGTGAAATTTTGTCTTTATTTACGTTATATCTCAGGAAATGATGTCTTATTTCTATATGTTTGGTTCTCAAATGATGAGTTGGGTTTTTAGATATATTTATAGCGCTTGTGTTATCACAATATATTGGTGATTTATTTATATTTAATCCAAAATCTTTTAGAATTTGTTGCATATATATTACTTGTGAACAAGCCAAAGCAACAAATATATGTTCTGCTTCAGTTGTAGACACGGATGCTGTATTTTTCTTTTTACTAAACTAAGAGACTAGAGAACGACCTAAGAAATGGCATGTTCCACTAGTGATTTTACGATCTGATTTACATCTCGCATAATCAACATCACAATAGGATATTAAATCAAACGAATCATTTTTAGGATAAAATAATCCAAAATCTAATGTATGTTTTACATATCATAGAATACGTTTTGCGGCTTTTAAGTGAAGTTCTTTAGGTTGAGACTAATATCTTGCACAAAGACATACACTATGTATTATATCTGGTCTACTAGCGATTATATATAATAATGATCCCATCATTCCTCTATATAATTTTTGATCAACATCTTTTGACGTATCATCTTTACTTAGGGCAATATTAGTTCCATAGGTGTGGATCTTCCATTTGCTGTAGTTAAATTGTATTAATTCAATATATCTCTAGTGTATTTTTCTTGATTAATAAATATTTCATTCTTTAGTTGTCGTATTTGTAAGCGTAAGAAAAATATGAGTTCACCCATGTGACTCATCTCGAATTCTTGGGCCATAATATATGAGAATTCTTTATTCATTTGATTATTTATTGATCCAAAAATTATATCGTCAACATATATTTGTACTAATTGAATATCATTTATATTTCTGTTAATAAATAGTGTATTATCTACTGTACCAATCCCGAAGTTTGATTGTAATAAATACATTCTTAATCAATCATACCATGCTCTAGGAGCTTGTTTTAATCCATATAACATTTTCTTTAATTTATATATGTGATTTGGAAGTTTTTCGTCTTAAAAAAGAGGAGGTTTCTCTACATATACGTCATCTTTAACATATCCATTTAAAAAGGCACTTTTAACATCCATTTGAAATAATTTTAAATTATTATGATTAGCGAAGGCTAGTAAAATCCTAATCGCTTCTAGTCTTGCTACAGGAGGAAGGTTTCATCATAATCTATTCCTTCTTCCGGACTATATCCTTGTGCAACTAGTCGAGCTTTATTTCTTACGACCTCACCGAGTTTATTTATTTTATTCTTATAAGCCCATTTAGTTCTAATTACAGTTTTATCCTCTGGTCTAGGAACAAGTTCCCATACATCATTCCTGGTAAATTGATTTAATTCCTCCTGCATAGCAAGGATCCATGAATCATCGAATAATGCTTCCATTGGATTCTTAGGATCAATAGTTGAAATAAACGTTGAATTACTCATATTATTTAATTGGTTTCTAGTCCTAACAACATATTCAATATCCTTTAAGGTATTTTCTATTGGATGATCTCTTAAAAGTCTAATTCTCTTATTTGGTTGATGAATTTTGTTATTTACTTCATCAATCTCATTTTCACATTCATCTTCATTACTTTGTGTTGAATTCTTATAATCCTCGTCAAAAGACACATTTAAAGTTTCTTCTATAGTATTAGTTCTTAAATTAAAAACTCTATATGCCTTACCTCTCTCTAAATATCCAATAAATATTCCTTTATCAGATTTAGAGTCAAATTTTTCTAAATTTTCTTTAGTGTTAAGAAAAAAACATTTACTTCCAAATATTTTAAAATAAGATACCTTTGGTTTCTTATTATATAAAAGTTCATATGGTGTTTTATGAGTTAAGGGTCTTACCAAAATTATAATTTAATATATAACAAGTTGTTGCAACTGCTTCAGCCCAAAAATTTCTTGGTAAGTTACTATCTAATCACATGATTCACACACACTCTTGAATTGGTCTATTCTTACGTTCAACTACTCCATTTTGTTAAGGAGTTCTGGGGAAAGAAAAATTATGGGTTATCCCCTTTTTGTTACAAAATTTTCGTTTTCGAATTCTCCACCGTGATCATTAGGTATCGTTTTAATTTTTAAAGATAGTAAGTTTTTGATTCTTTTAGCAAAGGTTTTTAATTGATCAACAAAATCACTTTTATTTTTAAGAAAAAGGGTCCAAGTAAATCTAGAAAAATCATTGATTATTACATAAACATTTCTATTTTGATTTATCGATTGAGTTTGGGATGGACCGAATAGATCCATGTGAATTAACTTTAATGATTTTGTGGTTGTAGTTTCTTCTTTTGATTTAAACGAATTTCTTTTCAATTTTCCGAATTGACAAGTCGCATAAATTATTTACTATAATTTCGTTTTAGGTAAAACTCTAAATGAATCTAATTTTGAAATCCTAGAAATATGTTTGAAATTTATTTGACCGAATCTCTTATGCCATATCCAAGGGTCACCTGTATTTGCCATAAGACATAAATTATCGCTAGAAGTTTCATACTTAGTATATAGATATTTCTCTTTCTGTCTCATTCGAATATTATTTTTGAATTTTTATCTTCTATAAAGAATTTTTCTTTTTCAAAATTGATTTTATAGCCTTTATCACATAGTTGACTTATACTTAGTGAGTTATGTTTTAAATTCCTAACTAATAAAACATCAGAAATAGTAGAGTTTCAGAATTACCGACATTGTTGATGCCAACCACATGTCCTTTAGGATTATCACTGAAGCTAACCATTCCTCCATCTTTATATATTATATTATTCGATAATCCTGGATTTCCCGTCATATGTCTTGAACAACCACTATACAATATCCATTTGTCCTTTTTGATCTCCATCATTTGACCATCAAGATTTGAATTTTCAACATCCATGTAACACATCTTTTTCTTAGTAGAATAATAATTCAGTAAATAACTTGATTTTTCAACAAAATATAATGCAGACTCATTTAATACTGATGCAATGCATGAATTTAAACTAGTGTTATAAATCATTTCAAAATTTTCCATTTAATATTTCCAAATTTCTGATGATAAACTTTTGAAAACCTATGCTCTGATATCAATTGTTAGGGATGAGAATCATGGATCTTAAGGCAAAACTAACACTAGAGGGGGGTGAATAGTGTTTTAAAGAGATTATGGAAAACTTAAACAATTAACCATTATTCAAACAACTATATGAATCACAGAATGAATATCACAACAGAAACAATCACAGATGAAAATATAAACAGAAATAAAATGAAGAAAAGAAAAGAACACACCGGATTTTATACTGGTTTGGATTACTCCTATGTCCAGTCCTACGCAACGCTGGATTGCGCAGAATTTTGATAATACTAGTATCAATCTTACAATACCCTTGATTTCACGGCTATAAGGTTAACACCGATTCCACACCCTTGATTTCATGGCTACAAAGTTCACACCGATTCAACACCCTTGATTTCAAGGTTACAAGGTTCACACCGCTCCCTTTCCTTGATTTATAGGCTACAAGGAACACACCTTTTTCTTAACAATTACAAACAACCCTAGAACCCTTGAATAACACTTCCAAACAGAGAGTATCTGGTAGAGACTAAGAAGAGAAAGAGAATGGTATAATTGTACTGAAAAGATAGAATATAAGTGTAGAAATCAAGAAATTAAGTTAAAATAATGGTGTAAGAGTAAGGATGAAGAAGGAGAAGAAAAGTTAGTTAAAAAATCGAAAATGACCCCTTATATAGAGTTCCAAAGGTTGCAACAGTTCTGAATCGTTTAAAATAATGAAAAGACACTTCCTTTGAAAATTGAAAATGTAACGGTTATATGTCGACACGTAAAAATAGGTATGTCGACATATGCTTGTTATTTTGATTTTTATAATCATTTTTCAAGTGTTTGAACCAATATATATATTCTGGAAATTCTTGAATCAGAACCAGTGTTTCAAATGAATTCTCTACAGTGTAAAAAGGTATAAAACATAGTAATATATATAATATAAACATATATATATATATGCTATAAAAATATATATTATAATTATAAACATATATATAATGTAATTATAAAACTTTATAATATATATAAACCATATATATTTGAAAACATAAGTAAAAGTAATTTGAAATCATTTAAAAAGGAGTTTGAAAATAAGATAATTTGAGAATAGAATTTGAAAACATAATTTGAAAGTGCTAACCAGAGTTTTACATATTATCTAGAGTCTATTATTTTGATATTCTTGAACTCTTAAAATCTTGATATCTTGATTCTCATGAGTCTTGAATCTTGAAATCTTGAATCTCTCAAACTATATAGCCTTCTATATCACCTGTACATATAATTCTTCCATATATCTATATCTATATTTTGGACAAAGATGTTAGTATATATATTTTATAATCAATAATGTTAATAATTGAAACAAGGTTGTTGTCATCGAAATTCCATTCTCCAACAAACTGGAGTGGTTGCGGCATCAACACAGTTTAATTAGAGATGAAAGTCTTCACTGCCTATATTAACTAAGTTGGATTGTAGAAAAAGTTGGGCTTAAACCAATGACCTCTCCAGGGGCACCTAATCTAAGTCTCCGACTCTTAGGTTAATCAATTTAATTGGGGACGAAAGTCTTCACTTCCTGAATTAACTAAGCTGGATTGTAGACGAACATTAGGCCAAAAATATAAGATCTCCCATGCGGGGGCATCTAAACCAAGACCTCCCAAAGGGTCACCCGATCTAGTCTACCGACGCTTGAATTAATCGGTTGGCAGTAGACAAAAGTCATGGACGCTTGAATTAATTAAGATGGATAGTAGACGAACATTGGGCCAAAAATATAAGACCTACCGTGTGGGGGCACCTAAACCCAAGACCTCCCATATGGGGACCAAATCTAGTCTACCAACGCTTTGAATTAATCTGGTAGTAGACGAAAGTCTCCGACGCTTGAATTAACTGAGCTGGATAGTAGACAACCATTGGGCCAAAATATAAAACCTCCCATATGTGGGCACATGCACTAAATACCTTTCCAAGGAGAAGCACAAGATCAACCAATAAATCCGGGTTTCCTAGGTGTAGTGGAAAATTTAGAAGCTCTCAATACATTGGCATGAGCAAACGACTCAACTAACAAATTGGAAGCTTTTAGTGCTTTATCCAAAATCAAAGAAACTCATAAAAGGTGATCACATTAAACTTCTGCAATTCGCGATGACTTATGGTATGGGGGAAACGCAACCACCTTAAGATGGAACAATGCTCTGAAAGCATACCACAACTCATCGTGACAGTACAATAAATAAAAGGCTTGTATCCTGCAAAGAGATGAATATATGGAAGTACAACCAAGCGAATGAAAATGCTAAAGTATAGGAAACCAGAAGAAATATTATTACATCAAAGAAGGTTTCAGAAGCAAGTCTTTACAAATTTAAAGGCGAGGGCAGGTACTCGAATAACATCCGGTCTAATCAAACTGCAAATAGGAAAGCTACATAAAACAAAGTAAATAGCCAAGATCCCTAATCTTCCTTCTTTTCAGTGTAAGCTTGGGAACTTTGGGAGGAGGAGGTGTAATGGTAGGCTGACCTTCGTTTTTGGCTTCTTCATCATACTGTGGATCCTCTAGGGAGGAAAGAATAAGTGCCATCTTGCGAGCATTGCACTTTCCCTTGCGTTTCTTTGATGAAGACTTAACTTTTCTCCCTAAGCGACCACCCTTCTTCGAGCTCTCATCTACATCTTTAATGTCTTATGTTCCCTCTTTCAGTGAGTAGTTCGGGTCGTCTAAATCAACAAGAGCAGCAATTTTCTTTGATTGCGACCCAGGATGCGTAGCAGAGGCAGGAGTAGAGGCAATGGCTAAAGAAGGATCCCCTGAAGGGGGAGTGATAGTCAAAGAAGTTGTCGCCACCAGGGTTGAAAGAGTAAAGATGACTTCAGTCCTCATTACTTCAGGCATAGCAGGAGAAGGCTTTGGTGTAACCAGCCCTAATGCAAATGAATGATAAGCAAGGAGCTCGTTATACCCATGTGGGGTGCAAAAGTGATCCAAGTCCGATAAGACTTGATCAATGCCGAATTTACCTGAGGTTCGGTGGCTTCTGTGCTCTACTTCATGTTTTCTTGGGTCATCATCATTACATCACCGTCTGGATGCTCCTCATCAGCTTTTTTCTTTTCTCCTGGGCAATCAGGTGAATCGGTTGGAGGAACAAAAGGACCCTTGGGATCTTAAACAGTGATATCGGTGGAAGGCATAACAACAACCTTTGGGTGAGAAGCGATAATATCAGTAGAGGTAGTGCCGGTAGTGGTAGCAGCTATATCCGGGGCATGCACCCCAGAAGATCCAACACCAACGGCTAAACCGCGCTCCCTCACGAGCTCTTCTTTCCCTTTGGCTAGGGAAGCACAAGACTCATCATTTAGAAAGTTCTTCAAGAGTTCCTCTTCAGTATAGCCACTGTCCACAAGCTACGCAAGCACCTTTTCCCAAACTTCAGCTAAAGTAATTGAAATTTCTCTCTTAGGAAAGATAAGTTGTCACGTCCCGTGACACTAAAAGTATAGAATCTAAACAAGATAGAATCGAAGTCAGTCTTGGATTTGGCATGTGCTTGCTCTGCAGCTGCCTTGCTTGCAAGTGTCCGATCTCTCTCTTTCTAAAGATTTTTTTGTTTTAGCCTTCAACAAAGAAATCTCCAATTCCTGAGCATTATTCTTTTCATGAAGACTAGCATTATCTCGCTGATAAGTTTCAGTATTTTTCTGCTCCATGGCTAATTTGTCCTCAGCGGTCTTCTGGACAGAATGAGCGTCTTTGACCTGAGAAGTTAACAAAGTTTCCCTCTGTTTAGCGGCAGCAAGCTCTTCTCTAATCCTTTTGTTCTCAGCCTCTAACTCTTGGTTCTTCTAGGTGAGATATTGAATGCTAGTATCACGAGAATGAAGGGTTATGTTTCATTCAGCTTTATCATTCTCTATGGTCAGCATAGCTTGAATGTTACACTTGTTGACCCTTTGGAGCTCATCAGCCAACTTCTGCCACTGGTTTAACTTCTCAATACGTTTCTCTTCATTTTATCCAGATCCCTAAGCATTTTGTATCGGACTTATGTCTAAGTTGAAGCGAACTCCTTTCAAGAACTAGTCAGGAAATCACTCAGCAAGTGTCTTCGGTGCTGGATCAAAAGTGTATTTTGGCCTCTGGATAGTCTGATGTATATCGGTAGGAGTAGGGGTAACAGATGGTGTTGCAAGAGCAATAAGGCAGGTAGAAGTTTTATCTATGACCTTTATCTGTCCTAGATCGCTTATGTGAATCGTCTTTGCTGTGATCCTTTCCCTTATCCTCCCTTTCCCTCCTCTTATGACGATCATCCCTCTCCTTCCTATCCTGGTCATAGCGGTTGTCACGACCTTGCCTGCTCTGCTCATACTCATCCTGCCGATCCCGTTCTTCCTGAGCTCTTCTCTGCTCATCGGTCTCTCAATAATAGCGAGATTGCATATAATGCTGAGGGTTGTGATGACCTGAGTAGCGCTTGAATTCTTCAGTATAAGAACGATTCATTTGACCTGAAACACAAAAAGCAAAGAGTTCAGCATTTTAAAGCAGTAAGCACTGGGTAGGACAAAAAGCATATGCAAGATATTCAGAGCTCTAAGTGTACGCAGTGTGTGGTCTAAAGCGCATCGAACAACGAACCGCTCGTAGATTTTGTAGTCAAAGAGGGTGCGGTTCCAGAAAGAGATTTTTGAGATGAAGGAGTTATGGCCAATTCAGAAGCCACCTTTGTCACTAAAGTAGAGAGTTTAGAACTAATAATATCACTCATGGTAAGCTCGCTTGTCATGACATTGAGATCACTCAAACCCTCATATACATCCATAAGGTCATCCTCGCATGTGAATTGAATCGTGAGGCCAACATCAACTCATTCAACTGTAGTATCGCCATTGTTTGCGATCTCTCCTTCCTCGAGCTTCTCACTAGCCTTCGAGATAGCTTTACCTTCGCGCTGCAAAAACTCATCCTCAATAACAGGGGGCAGCTTGGGATGGTCAGACGAACCAGCTCCACCGGAAGGATCCGAGCATCTCTTTAAAGCCGACTCCTCAGTGGAGTCTTTCAATGCAGCACCATCTCCAGAAGCTGGGGCACCCGATGCTTCAGGTGTAGAGTGAGGAGTCGAAGAAGTTCCTCTAGAAAGAAAAGATCGTGAAGGGCCAAGTAAACTATATCGACAAAGGAAATCTTCTTTAACCAGAAATTTCTTAGTCCTCTCTTCATCCTTGACAGCTCTTAAGGACTCAAGAATTGACTTATAAGCAACAGTGTCTTTAGGATCTTTGATAAGAGATGGAATTTCTGCAAAAGAAGAAAGGAGATTTAATAATCGAGACTTGAAAAAAACTGGACGAAGAGTTCTAAACAAGTATGTTCACCTCCTTCCATCTATATTCGTTGGAAGCCCTCTTGGCATCGAACAAAAAAGAACTGATTCAGAAATCCTGAAGCGCTGTCTGATAAGTCAATTATAAGGTTGCGATTTTGGGCGCCTTCAACAAAGTTGATAGAGGGGTGGTCCGTCCTCCTTTTAAACGAGCATACATAACAGACATCCTGGAAGGTAGGCATGCAGTGCCTTACCCTCATGAAAAGCACACAAAGCCCTATTAAGATGGCACGACCATTTGGGTGTAACTGAAATGGGCAATGACTAGCTGTCGAAGGATCATCTAGAGAAATGGATTGAAAGGAGGAAAAACCTACTCATCAACATTTGACGTTTAATTGCTACATAGCCAAAGGGAGGTCGATCAGCAATCACATCTTTCTCTGGTAGTATCGCATCATCCTCGAGGATGCCAAATTGAGTATACAGCTATTTGAAAACATACGGAGCAATTGTTGTAGAGCATCTCTCCGACGACCGATTGCTGAGATGACGAGGACCAGGGACAAGCTGGTTTGGTACCGACTTGGAAGCTGCAGTCATCATGGCCCTAGAAGCTTGAGCAGAAACTTCAGTTTGAGTGGACATAGTTGCTCCATCGGACTGGAGAGAAGATTTCTTTCGGGTATCCATTCTACACAAGGAATCATGTTTTAAATAAATTACAGTTACGCATTTACTAAGTGTGAAGTGTTATGCGTAATTATACAAGTCATTAAAAGGCGAAGCTTGAAATCTACGGCCAATGTGCATCGATTAGTTGATCTCAAGCATCATTGTGAATTCAGATTAGAACGTCGTGCTTATGTAGGCAAAGTTTCACAAGTTATAAATTGTTGAATAAAACAGCTTTGCATTGGCACTTCATTCGGTGTAAGTCTTGAAATTCGTTGTAGTTCCCTTTTTAATGATTACCCAATCTATTATCGATATGGGCAATCAGTAGAAAAATATATGCCCAAAAACGTGCAAGTATTCTTGTTATTGCAGGACAGGTTGCAAGGAAATTGTGCACTCGGTTTTTAAGTTATAAGCTTGAGTCATTTAAAAGGCTGGGTCGTGTTTGCATCGGAATTGCTTGTGTGATATGAACCTAAAAGATCTTTTCCAATAGCTAGAAACATGGGTTGTTCGCTGACCCGAGTACACAAGTCGTTCGACGACCCAAGTACTCAGTTCATTCGCCGACCCGAGTACATAGATCGCTCGCTGACCTGAGTACATAGGTCGTTCGCAGACCCAAGCACGCAGGACATTCGCCAACCCGAATATATGTTTTGTTCATGATCTTTGATTGGCAAAGAAAGTTCATGTTCACAAGCGACTCAAAATGCTAAGTCATAAAGATTGATCCAAGATTCACATTACCAAGACCAGATTAATGTATCAACATCACAAAATTGTTACCCAAATCCAAAGCACAAACCATATGAGATGCATTATCAACAAAGAAAAACAATTCGATTCTATCACTTGGTCAAAACATAGTAATCCATCAACTAGTTCGTGCATCACTGAAACGAAACCGAGTCTCACAAATTCATATCGGACAAGTTTCGCAAATCCATCAATACTGAGATTCATACATCGAGTTTACAAATTCAAACCTAAAACACAAAGCGTTGAAATATGCAAGCAGTCAAAAATAAGAGAAAATCATATAAGGTTTCAAACCCAAACCCAAGCTATAACCGATTCAAGCATACAATTCATGAACAAGGTACAACCGAAATCTGCTACCAAAATTCAGAACTGCCAAAATGAAGTTAGGGTTCAAATCGCTTAAATCTCCAACAATTAACCTAAACCTAGATGCATGAAATTGGTTCAACAAGAAAAATAGAAATAATCGACACCTACAATGGATCGAGAAAGACTTAGATGATCAGAAATTGGCAATGGAGGCTTCCAAGGGTTTGGCGACATTGAAACACAGTTCAGATCTGACAAACTTGGTTGTAGATTAGACCGAGTTGATTATAATGGGGATGGTGATTGGACCCAGGCAATGGTCCGAAGCTCTGATCAACATTGGATCGGTGATGAAGTCGATGGAGGATGAATAGGAAAGATCAGATTTGAATGCTGAAATTTTCTCAAGGATCATCCACCATTAAATTACTTTTATTGTCATATAAGATAAAGTGAGGAAATGAGGAACCCAAAGAGTTATATGAGGCAAGTGTTAAGAAATATTAGTGGGCTTACCAGACCCACTCAATGAGGCCCATGCGACCCGAAAAACCAAGTCGTCCACGACCGATGAGGTCATTTCTTTTTCAACCCATCATAACGCGTATGCAATCCACCATTGAAAGATCATTCACTACCCATCAGAAAGTATACAAGCTGTTGGTTTCGAAGCCTACATTATTTTCAATAACCTAAGCTTAGAGAGGGAAAAGTTAATCCCTCTAAAAACGCGATTCGAATGATGGAGCGTTTGTGAATAATAACATGGATCATTGATGATTTGGTCGGATCATTAATACTTGGGTCTGTAAGCAAGAAATATGACGTGCACATACAAGTCATTCACGTTTGGGTCATTCCAAGTTAGGTCAACTCCATGCACTTGAAGTTGGGTCGTTCAAGACCAGGTCGTTGCATTTGTGGATGATTCACATATAGCTCAAGGGTCTAGTCGGGTCGTTTGTGCATATCGGGTTGTTCGTACGTCAGGTCGCTCACACATATAGCTCGAGGGCTCGTCTGGTCATTTGTGCACATCGGGTGGCTCAAGCATGTCGGGTCGTTGGTCGACCCGAAGTTCTGAGCCACACACACATCATTTTGGGCCTTCAGATCACTTGCATCCACGCCTATAAATACCCTGCCTCTTCATACATTAAACGGACCGAATTTTTTGACCCCGAAGCGCTGCCATTTTCATTCCTCAACACTGCTAAAGCATCTCAAACTCCATTAAAGATCCATCAAGCTCTGATCTGTCATCTCCATCATCAAGAAATCATCAAAGATCATCGTCAAGCTTGATTGCTGAAGATCTAATCAGCGATAATCACTGTTGCTAACGAGATCTAAGCATTTCCATGATGGAATCAAGATATTATGGAGAAGAGATAGATATTTATTGTAAGAAATGGATAAGATGTGTAAAGTGAAAATGATCATGTACCTTGTAATGATGAAGATCATAATGAAATCATCGATTAAAGTGGATGTAGGCTAGATCTGAGGCTGAACCACTATAAACGCTCTCTATTGCTACTATTTTTCTGCACTTTCTTGTTCTTAACCTTGTTTTGATTAATTGTAAAGTTTTAAAACACCTCTTGGGGTGCTAGTGCTATTTTTCGCATTAACATTTTTGGTGCTCGCCGTGCGCTCGAACCCACGACCACAATGTTAGAAGCCTTGTTGGTGGAAGTTGCTAGAGTTTGATCTTTCCCTATTGGTCCATAAGATCTAAAAGTCAAGTCTGTCGAAAGAATTTCTACGAAGTTCAGAAAGGCTTCAGAAATTATGGCACCGGCTAAGAAGCCTAGTAAGTCTGCGAGAGCTTCAGATTTGTGAAATGCTGATAACGATGCTACAGCCACTCCTCAAACCAACCATCCAACTGCTTCTCAAACTCCTGGAGTTGGTGTGTCTCGAGAAGAGTTGGATACAATTGTTGCTTGCTTAACTCAGCAGATGGAAGCTTCAAACAAAGCTATGATGGATAGGATAGAAGATCTTTTCACTGCTCAAGCCAATACGACAAATCAGAAAGTTGAGACTAATCGTGTAGAGAATGCTAATTCTTCTGCTTCAGATCTCAACCGTGATCACTTTGTACAGGAGATCAATGATTCAGATGATGCTAATATCGAAGATTCTAAACCTAATGCCAAGAGTCATTCCAAAAGATATACTTCTCGTAAAGTGGCTAGTCCCACCAAAGGGGCACCTCCCCAAGAGGGAGGCCCAGGGCCCCGGATCCCATATCATGATCGCTTGCCCCAACGAGCATCTTGTAAAGGAGATGGTGTCCGCCCCATGGGTTGACACGACAATGAAGAATATATTTCGGATATGATTGGGCAAATTATGAAGGAGAGTATAGAGAGGAATGATGATGAAAGAGAATGGGATTTTGCTCCAAGCAAGACTCTGCTTACTGAGAGAATTCGGAAGGCTGAATTCCAAAAAAAAAATTGTTCCTTCGACTATGCCAGCCTATAGCAGAACTGGTGACCCTAACCTGTTCCTGTACAAGTATGACCAGCATATGAATGTTGCACGGGACACAGATGAAATCAAGTGCTTGTACTTTCCTATTTACTTGGAGGGAGTAGCGTCACTTTGGTTCACCAAATTGCCGCCAAAGTCCATGGATAATTTTTCTATTCTAGAAAAAAAGTTCAGGGAGTAGTTTAGGCTGTACACTACAAAAGTCAAAGACATATTGTCATTTTCAGACTTGGAGCAAAGATCGGGTGAATCAGTTAGAGCTTTTCTTACTCGCTTTAATGTTGCTGTAACAGAAGTGGGGAATCCGGAGCCTTAAATGGTGTTTTTGGCATTATACAAGGTTGTGGATAAGAAGACTGAATTTGGGAGATGGTTGAAAATGAAGGAACCTAATACTCTTGAGAAATTCTATAAGAAGGAAGAAGCGTTCATTAGAGTAGAAGATGACCCTTCTCTGGCTCAAAATGTTGCTGAAAGCAGTGTTGTGCCGGAAAAGAAGGATAATGGTGCTCAAGGTGGTCAAAAGAATACCGGGGGACAGAAGAGAGGAAATGACAGGAAAGATAACAAGAATGGCAAGAAGCTTCATTTTTTTAACCCATCAGATTTGACTCCTCTGACAGACACCCCAGAGAATATCTTCACCGCCACTAAAGACACGTAAAATTATTCGAATCCGAGACCGCTGAAAGTGGGAGAAAGCCAGTTGAAGTCTGGGAGGTTTTGTCGATTCCATAATCAGCCCGACCACAACACAAATGAATTCAGACATCTGAAGAGTTTGATCGAAGAGTTAATCAGAAAGAATTGGTGGCAACAATACGTAAAGAAGCCGTAGACTTCAAATCCTTCCTCGACTCCTCAAGGGTAGAGTGCACCTGCTAATCAGCCTAATTCAAGCAATGGAGCTCCAGTCCAAACTAATGCAAGGCCGTTGATTAATGCTAACTTCATCCGGTAGGTAATAGCTGGGACAAGATCGAGAGGTATGCAGGAGTTTTGAAATATGTACCGAAGGAGGATAAGTGTTTAATTATTAGCAATACTATTCGCCCAAAGCAGCAAAAAATTTCTCATGGAACCATTACATTCAGAGACAATGATGCAGAAGGTGTCCTAGCCCTAACTCAAGATTTGATGGTGGTCATAGTCGAGTTAGTCCCAGCTATGGTCAGGAGAGTGCTTGTTGATTGCGGTGCCTCCATCAATGTCTTATTCCGAAAGACCTTCAACCGGGTGAATCTTTCTTTGAAAGATGTTCAAGATTATGAAACTAAAATTCGTGGGTTCACGGGAGATCCAAGCAACCTATTGGAACTATTAACCTGCTTGTCGAGTTGGGAGAGGGGGAAAGGAGAGTTATTCTAAAGAAAACCTTTGTGCTTGTTAATGAGATTTCTGCTTATAACGCATTCCTTGGTAGACCTGGTTTAGCTGATTTCAGGATCACGCTTGCGCCATGGTGTCTCACAATGAAGTTTCCCACAAAAAATGGTGTTGGAGTGGTCAAAGCAGACCAGAGAGTGCTATCTTACAGAGCTGAAAGAGGCTAAGAAGAAAGATAAGGGGAAGAGTGTGGAGGGCTCCCTCCGCATTCGTGAACCTTCCTTATAGTAGCTAAAGCATGTCCCCTGCACAGGCGAGCATAGCGGGGCTCAAAAGGAAATGGATCCTAGAAAGTCCAGTGCAGAGGAGAATCGAGCGGCGCCAACAAAGATCACAATTTATATATCAGTGCATCCAAAAGATCATGACAAAGTATTGGAAATAGGGTCCTAGCTGGGCTAGAAATTGCAAAGTGAGTTTGTCATTTTTCTTAAAGCTAATCTAGATGTGTTTGCTTGGATCCATACAGATATGTATGGAACATCTCCTGAAGTAGTTGTTCATGCACTCAATATCGATCCCCACATCACACCTGTAAAGCAAAAGAGGAGGGTTCAAGACCCCAAGAGATCTATGGCTCTCAAAGACGAAGTTGACATGCTAATGGAGAATCGCTTCATCAGAGAGTCTACATATCCAGATTGGGTCTCGAGTCTTGTTCTTGTGAAGAAGCTGAATGGCAAGTGGAGTGTTTGCATCAATTATTCAGATCTAAATAAAGCATTCCCAAAAGATAGTTTTCCTCTGCCCAGGGTTGATCAGCTTGTCGATGCAACAGCGTGGCATGAACTGTTATCATTCATGGAAGCTTATTTAGGATACAATCAGATAATGATGCATAAGATAGACCAAGAAAATACTATTTTCATTACAGATGTGGGCTTATATTGTTACAAAGTCATGCCATTCAGGTTAAAGAATGCGGGGGCAACTTATCGACGGCTTGTTAATGCAATGTTCAAATCTCAGATCGGTAAAACCATGGAAGTGTATGTTGATGATATGCTTGTTAAATCCAAGAGAGATGCTGATCACATGGAAAATTTGGCTCAGGTGTTTGAAATCCTCATAAGATACGACATGAAGTTAAATCCTCTCAAATGTTCATTTGGGGTCGCATCAGGGAAAATTTTGAGATTAATGGTCAATGCCAGGGGCATCGAGGCCAACCCTGCTCAAATTTCAGCATTAAGAGAGATGCAGGCTCCAAGGACCAAGAAAGAGCTTCAGAGCTTAAATGGGAAGGTCGTTGCACTAAATCGTTTCATCTCAAAGGCAACAGACAGGTGTATTATGTTTTTCGATGCATTGAGAAAAGAAAAGAAAGACTTCGAATGGACTCTGGTTTGTCAAACGGCCTTCAAAG
This sequence comes from Allium sativum, assembly GCA_030737875.1. Classification (NCBI taxonomy): domain Eukaryota; kingdom Viridiplantae; phylum Streptophyta; class Magnoliopsida; order Asparagales; family Amaryllidaceae; genus Allium; species Allium sativum. Next base: position 395,009,527 of record CM060912.1, on the reverse strand, counting down.
ATCAAACACCTCCAATGCATTCAAAGCCAGTGATGGTGAGGATTTAATTCTTATATTTGGCAGTCTCATCCCATGCTTTAAGTCCAGCTCTAGTACGTGAGTATTCAAAGGTTCAACGGTCAGTCCACTACATCAGTAAAAGGCTTATTGGTGAGTAGTTGAATTATCCAAAGCTAGAGAAGCTTGCATATTGTTTACTAATTTCCTTGAAGAATCTCAGGCCATATTTTCAAGCTCACTCCATTAATGTGCTCACAGATCAGCCGCTGAAGTAAGTTTTGTTTCGTCCGAAAACTTGCGGGAGATTATTGAAGTGGATTATTGAACTCAGTCAATATGATATCACATATCGTCCTCAAAGGGCAATCAACGGGTAAGCTTTAGCATATTTTATCGTAGAGTTCACCGATAGAGGCGACGAGAAGGAGAGCTTGTGCAGGTGGTAGTTTAATGGAAGTTATTTGTTGATGGAGCCATGAATGAGTATTGTTCCGAGGGTGGAATGGTGCTAGAAACCCCAGAAGGATGCTTAGTATGCTATGCATTGAGGCTCAAATTTCCATCAACCAACAACTAAGCAAAGTATGAGGCCTTGATGGCTAGATCGAGGATAGCAAAGGAGCTCAACCTAATAACTTTACAGATTTTCAGCGATTCTCAGTTGGTGATGTGTCAGGTTAAACGAGAGTTTCAAGCTAAAGAAGGGAACTTTCCAGCTTATCTATCTAAAGCTTGGGAACTACTCAACAATTTGGACTACTACACCATCACTCACATTCCAAGGGAAGAGAACATGAAGGCGGACTCACTTGCTAAATATGCTATCTTAGGAGATGCTCAGTTATTGGGATTAGTGCTCGTAGAAGTTCTCTCAAATTCGAGTACTTAAGACGCTGATATTGATTGGGTCATGGAAACTTCCTAAGAGCCAGACTCATGGATGACCCCAATTAAAGACTACCTTCTCAATGGGACACTCCCAGCAGATCAAAAGAAGCGAAGGAAGCTATTGCGAAAGGCACTTCTTTTCTTATGCAGGATGGTCGGTTATACAAAAGGGGTTTCTCTATGCCTCTACTCCGATGCGTTACCAAAGAGGAATCCAAGGAAATTCTGGCAGAATTACATGATGGAGAGTGTGGAGGATATTCGGGTGGTCAGACGGTGGCTAAGAATATTCTTCGATATGGTTATTTCTGGCCTGACTTAAACCGAGACTCTGTAGCATATGCCAAAAAATGTGATAGACGTTAGAGATTCACCAAGATTCACAGAGCACCATCCACAGAGTTGAATCAAATAGTCAGTCCATGGCCATTTGTTGTTTGGTATATTGATTTGATTGGCGCGTTTCCTAATGCTAAATCCAGCATGAAGTATGCCATTGTCGCCATCGATTATTTCACAAAGTGGGCTTAAGCAGAGCAGCTGGCCACCATTACCTCAAAAAAAGTCATCAATTTTGTCTTGAAGAATATCATTTGTAGGTTTGATGTTCCTCAGAAGATAATCACAGAAAATGGAACTCAGTATGAGAGCGATGATTCAAGGGTTTTGTGCCAAGTATAAGATCCAAAAACGTTTTGCAATTGTGGCCCATCCGCAGGAAAATGGATAAGTGAAAGCAATTAACAAGATCATAAAGTCAACTATAAAAAAGCATCTCGAGAAAGCTAAAGGTGGTTGGTTGGATGAGCTCCCTCTTGCATTATGGATGTATCGAATGACTCATAAATCCCGGTAGAGCTAGAGGTTCCTACTAACCGCATAATTAATTTCAATCAAGCACAGAATGATTAGCTCCATCTAGAGGCACTCGATCAACTTGAAGAAATAAGGGATGAAGCAGAGATCCGAATCACAGCACAACAAAGGAGAATAGCCAAGCATTTCAACAACAAAGTCCGCCATAGAACTTTCGAAGTTGGTAACCATGTGCTGATAAGGGTGATGACTGCCATAGGTGTATTCGGACCAAAATGGGAAGGGCCCTACATTATCAATCAAAAGTTGTTGGACGGTACTTTCAAACTATCAACAGTTGATGGAATCCCTATCCCAAGAGCTTGGAATAGCGACCACCTACGTCATTATTTTACATAATTGCTTTGTTCAATTTCTTGTAAAAGTGATTGTAAATATTTTATAAGTATTGTAATTGAAAATCATCCATGAATTAAAGTATGCATGCTTATGTCGACAATATTTTTGCCAATTTTTCTTAAACAGTTCAAGCATTGCTTAAGTTCGATTTAATATTGCAGGCTATCAAAAGAGAGCTTACTTCCTCAAATTCTGAAGATACTTACAATGCATCCCGACAAAGATAACTCAAGTGTCGAGTGCCACAAACTTCCATCTTCACGTATGCGAGGATGTAGAGCACCACCTTGAAGATCGAAAAGAGAGAATCGTTATGAGTCAAATCACTAGGAGTCAAATGATGAAAAGCGCGACAAGCAGACGGAAAGCAACAAATTGCAAGTTTCACCGAAGGGGCACTCTCCCAGTGAGAGGCAAAGGGCCCTGGTTCTCTAACCGCGATATCTTGACAAGTAAAGTGTCCAACGTAAGGACTGACGTCCGCTCCATGGAACAACACAATGAAGTATGCTTCCCAAATAAACCAAAGACCTCTACGGGAGCACCCAATCTAAGTCTCTAACACTTATTTCAATCGGTTTAATTGGATTTAAAAGTCTTCACTGTCTGAATTAACTAAGCTGGATTGTAGTCGAAGTTGGGCTTAAACCAAAGACCTCTCCGGGGCACCCAATCTAAGTCTCTGATGCTTAGCTTAATCAGATTAACTGGAGATGAAAGTATTTACTATCTGAATTAACTAAGTTGGATTATAGATGAAGTTAGGCTTAAACCAAAACCTCTCCGGGGGCACCTAATCTAAGTCCCTGATGCTTAGCCTAATCAGTTTAATTAGAGATGAAAGTCTTCACTACCTGAATTAACTAAGCTGGATTGTAGACATAGTTGGGCTTAAACCAAAGACCTCTCTAGGGGAACCCAATCTAAGTCTCCAACGCTTAGGTTAATCAGTTTAATTGGGGACAAAAGTCTTCACTGCTTAAATTAACTAAGCTGGATTGTAGAAGAACATTGGGCCAAAAATATAAGACCTCCCGTGCGGGGGCACCTAAACCCAAGACCTCCCAGAGGGGCACCCAATCTAATCTACCGACGCTTGAATTAATCGGTTGGCAGTAGACAAAAGTCTTCGACACTTGAATTAATTAAGCTGGATAGTAGACGAACATTGGGCCAAAAATATAAGATCTCCCATGTGGGGGCACCTAAACCTAAGATCTCCCAGAGGGGTACCCAATCTAGTCTATAGTCGCTTGAATTAATCGGCTGGCAGTAGACAAAAGTCACCAGCGCTTAAATTAACTAAGCTGGATAGTAGATGAACATAGTGCCAAAATATAAGACCTCCCACGTGGGGGCACAAGTACTAAAGACACTTTCCAAGGAGAAGCACAAGATCAACCAATAAAGCTAGCTTTCCTAGGTTTAGTGGCGAACTCAGAAGGTCTCAATACATTGGCAGGAGCAAACGACTCCACCGACAAATTGGAAGCTTCTAGTGCTTTAGCCAAAATTGAAGAAACTTGGCAAAGGTGATCACATTCAGCTTATGCAATTCGCGATGACTTATGGTATTGGGGCAACACAACCACCTTAAGATGGAAAAATGCTCTGAAAGCATACCACAACTCATCACGACATCGCAACAAATAAATGGCTTGTATCCTGCAAAGAGATGAATATATGGAAGTACAACAAAGCTAAAGTACAAATCAGAAGCAATATTATTACATCAAAGCAGGTTTCAGAAGCAAGTCTCAGAAGCAAGTCTTTTCAAATTTAAAGGCAAGGGCTCACAGTCGCATAACATCCGGTCAAATCAAGCTGCAAATAAGAAAGCTACATAAAGCGAAGTAAAAAAATCTAAGAGACCTAATCTTCTTTCTTTTCGCCCTTAGAAGCGCTGCTGGATCTCATTGTAAGCTTGGTAACTTTGGGAGGAGGAGGTATAATGGCAGGCTGACCTTCGTTTTTGGCTTCTTCATCATCCTGTGGACCCTCTGGGGAGGAAAAAACAAGTGCCTTCTTACGAGCACTGCTTTTCTCTTGCGTTTCTTGGGAGAATACTTAACCTTTTTCCCTGAGTGACCACCCTTCTCCGGTCTCTCATCTACATCTTCAACGTCTTCTATTGCTCCTTCCGGTGAGTAGTTCGGGTCGTCTAAATCAGCAAGAGCAACAATTTTCTCTGATTGCGACCCAGGTTGCATAGCAGAGGCAGGAGTAGAGATGGTGGCTAAAGAAGGATTTCCCGGAGTGGAAGTGATAGTCAAAGCAGTTGTCGCCACCAGGGTTGAAAGAGTAAAGATGACTTCAGTCCCCGTTACTTCAGGCATAGCAGAAGAAGACTTCGGTGTAACCAAGCCTAATGCAAATGAATGATAAGCAAGGAGCTCATTATACCCATGTGGGGTGCAAAAGTAACCAAAGTTCGATAAGACTTGATCAATGTCAATTTTACCTAAGGTGTGATGTCTTATGTGCTCTACTTCATATCTGCTCGGGTCATCGTCGTTATCATCATCGTCTGGATGCTCCTCAACATCATTTTTCTTTTCATCGGGGCTAGGAGGTGGATCAGTTGGAGGCACAATAGGATCCTTAGGATAAAAAACAGTGATATCAGTTGCATGCATAACATCAGCTTTGAGGTCAGAAGCGATAAAATCAATAGAGGTACTGCCGATAGTGGTAACAGCTATATCCAAGGCATGCACCCCAGAAGATCCAGCACCAACTGCTAAATTGCGCTCCCTCATGAGCTCATCTTTCCCCTTGGCTAGGGCACCACGAGAATCATCATTTAGAATGTTCTTCAAGAGTTCCTCTTTAGTGTAGCCACTATCCTCAAGTTGCGCAAGCGCCTCTTCCCAAACTTCAGCTAAAGTAATTGAGAACTTCTCTCCTAGGAAAGATAAGATGTCGCGTCCCATGACGCTAAAAGTATAGAATCTGAACAAGATAAAATCGAAGTCAGCCTTGGATTCAGCATGTGCTTACTTTGTAGTTGCCTTGCCTACAAGAGCGCAACCATTTCCAGTTTTTGTTCCCCTCCCAAGGGTAGGTTCTTACGCGTTTGATCTCTCTCCTTCTCAAGATTTTCTATTTTAGCCCTCAACAAAGAAATCTCCAATTCCTGAGCAGTGTTATTTTCATGAAGACTAGCATTGTCTCACTGATAAGCTTCAGTAGTTTTCTGCTCCATGGCTAATTTGTCCTCAGCAGTCTTCTTGGCAGAATGAGCGTCTTTGACCTAAGAAGTTAATAAAGTTTCCCTCTGTTTAGAGGCAGCAAGCTCTTCTCTAAGCCTTTTATTCTCAGCATCTAACTCTTGGTTCTTCTGCGTGAGAGATTAAATGCTAGCATCACGAAATTGAAGGATTATGCTCCATTCAGCTTTGTCATCCTCCATGGTTAGCATAACTTGAATGTTACACTTGTTGACCCTTTAGAGCTCATCAACGAACTTCTACCACTGGTTTAACTTCTCAGCGTTGCTCTTCATTTTATCCAGATTCCCAAGCATTTCGTCCCGGTCCATTGGGCTTATGTCTAAGTTGAAGTGGATTCCTTTCAAGTACCAGTCAGGAAATCGCTCAGCAAGTGTCTTCGGTGCTGGATCAATAGTGTATTTTGGCCTTTGGATAATTTGATGTGCATTTTCAGGAGTTTGGGTAACAGATGGCGCTGAAAGAGCCATAAGGCTAGTAGAAATTTGAGCAGCAGGGGTGGGACCTTTATCTGTCCTAGACTGCTTATGTGAATCACCTTCGTTGTGATCCTTGCCCTTATCCTCCCTTTCCCTCCTATTATAATGATCATGCCTTTCCTTCCTATCTTGGTCATAGCGGTTGTCACAACCTTGCTTGCTTCGTTCATACTCATCCTAACGATCCCATTCTTCCTAAGCTTTTCTCGCTCTTCTCGGCTCATCGGTATGCCCGTAACAGCGAGATTACATATGATGCTGAGGGTTGTAATGACTTGAGTATCACTTGAATACTTCAATATAAGAACGATTCATGTTTGACTTGAAACGGAAAAAGCAAAGAGTATAGCATTTTAAAGTAGGAAGCACTAGGGAAGGACTAAAATCATATGCAAGATATTCAGAGCTCTAAGTGTGCGTGGTGTGTGGTATAACGTGCATCGAACAACGAACCGCTCGTTGATTTTGCAGTCAAAGAGGATGCGATTCCGGAAAGAGGTTTTTGAGATGAAGGACTCATGGCCAATTCAGAAGCCACCTTTGTCACTAAAGTAGAGAGTTTAGAAGTAATAATATCACTCGTGGTAAGCTCGCTTGTCGTGACATTGAGATCACTCAAACCCTCATATACGTCCATAAGGTCATCCTCGTATGTGACTGGAATCGTGGGGTCAACATCAACTCTCTCAGTAGTAGTATCGCCTTTGTTTGTGATCTCTCCTTCCTCGAGTTGCTCACTAGCCTTCAAGATAGCTTTACCTTTGCTGCACAAAATCTTCTTCAAAAACAGGGGTAGCTTGGGATGGTCAGACGAACCAGCTCCACCGGCAGGATCCGAGTATCTCTTTAAAGCTAGCTCCTCAGTGGAGTCTTTCAATGTAGCACCGTCTCTAGAAGCTGGAGCACCCGATGCTTCAGGTGTAGAGTGAGGAGTCGAAGAAGTTCGTCCAGAAAGAAAAGATCGTGAAGGGTCAAGTAAACTATATAGACGAAGGAATTCTTCTTTAACCAGAAATTTCTTAGTCCTCTATTCATCTTTGATAGCTCTTAAGGACTCAAGTGTTGACTTATAAGCAACAATGTCTTTAGAATCTTTGATGAGAGATGGAATTTCTGCAAAAGAAGAGAGGAGATTTAATAATCAAGACTTGGAAAAAACTGGATGAAGAGTTCTAAACAAGTATGTTCACCTCCTTCCATCCAGGTTCCTTGAAAGTCCTCCAGGTATCGAACAAAGAAGAACTGATTCATAAATCCTGAAGCGATGTCTGGTATGTCAAGTATAAGCTTCCGATTTCGAGCGTCTTCAGCAAAGATGATAGAGGGGTGGTCCTTCCTCTTAAAAGAGCAAAGATTACAGACATCCTGGAAGGTAGGCATTCAGTGCCTTACCCTCATGAAAAGAACACAAAGCTCTATTAAAATGGCGTAGCCATTTGGGTGTAACTGAAATGGGGGCAATAGCCAGCTGTCGAAGGATCGTCTGGAGAAATGGGTTGAAAGGAGGAACAACCCAACTCATCAACATTTGACAGTTAACTACTATATAGCCAAAGGGTTGTCGATCAGCAGTCACATCTTTATCCGGTTGTATCGCAACATCCTCGGGGATATAAAATTAAGTACACATCTGTTTGAAAACACGCGGAGCAATTGTTGTAGAGCATCTCTCCAACGGTGGACTGATGAGAGGATGAGGACCAGGGACATGCTGGTTTGGTACTGACTCGGAAGCTGCAGTCGTCACAGCCTCATAAGCTTGAGCAGAAACTTCGGTTTGGGTGGACATAGTTGCTCCTTCGGACTGGTGATGAGATTTCTGTCGGGTTTCCACTCTACACAAGGAATCGTGTTTTAAATAAATTATAAGTATGCATTTCTTAAGTGTGAAGTGTTATGCATAATTATACAAGTCATTAAAAGGCGAAGCTCTGAAATCTACGGTTGGTGTGTGTCGATTAGTTGATCTCAAGCGTCGTTGTGAATTCAGATTAGTACGTCGTGCTTATGTAGGCAAAGTTTGACAAGTTATAAATTGTTGAATAAAACAGCTTTGCATAGGCTTTTCATTTAGTGTAAGTCTTGAAATTCGTTGTAGTTCCTTTTTTAATAATTAACTAATTTGTTATCGATATGGGAAATCGGTAGAAAAATATATGCCCAAAAACATGCAAGTATTCTTGTTATTGCAGGACAGGTTGCAAGGAAAATCTGCACTCTGTTTTTAAGTTATAAGCTTGACTCATTTAATAGGCTAGGTTGTGTTTGCATCAGAATTGCTTGTGCACTATGAACCTAAAAGATCTTTTCCAATAGCTTGTAACATGGGTCATTCGCCGACCTGAGTACACAGGTCGTTCGACGACCCGAGCATTCAAGTTGTTCGCCGTCCTGAGTACACAGATCGTTCGCCGACCCAAGCACACAGGTCGTTCGCCGACCGAATATATGGTTCTTTCGCGATCTTTGATTGGCAAATCAAGTTCATGTTCACAAGCGACTCAAAATGCTAAATCATAAAGATTGATCCAAGGTTCACATCACCAAGACCAATTAATGTATCAACAACACAAAATTGTTACCCAAATCCAAAGCACAACGCATTTGAGATGCACGATCAACAAAGAAAAACAATTCGATTCTATCACTTGGTCAAAACATAGAAATCCATCAACAAGTTCGTGCATCACTGGAACAAAACCGAGTCTCATAAATTTATATTGGACAAGTTTCAAAAATCCATCAGTACTGAGATTCATACATCGAGTTTACAAATTCAAACCAAAAACACAATGCATTGAAATATGCAAGCAGTCTAAAATATGAGAAAATCATATGAGATTTCAAACCCAAGCTATAACCGATTCATGCATACAGTTCATAAACAAGGTACAGCCGAAATCTGCTACCAAAATTTAGAACCACCTAATCAAAGTTAGGGTTAAAATCGCTTAAATCTCCAACAATTAACCTGAACCCAAGATGCCTGAAATTGATTCAAAAAGAAAAATAGAAATAATCGACACCTACAATGGATCAAGAAAGACTTAGATGAGAAGAAATTGGCAGCGGAGGCTTCCAAGGGTTTGGCGACGTTGAAACATGGTTCAGATCTGACAAACTTGGTTGCAAATTGGACCATGTCGATTATAATGGGGATGGCGATTGGATCCAGGCAAGGGTTCGAAGCCCTGATCAACGTTGGACCGGTGATGAAGTCGATGGAGGATGAACAGGCAAGATCGGATTTGAATGTTGAAATTTTTTCAAGGACCATCCACTATTAAAATACTTTTACTATTAGATAAGATAAAGTGAGGAAACAGGGAACCCGAAGAGTTGTATGAGGCAAGTGTTAACAACTATTAGTGGGCTTACCCAACCCACTCAATGAGGCCCATGCGACCCGAAAAAACAAGTCGTTCACGACCCATGAGGTTAGTTCTTTTTCAACCCATCATAAGGCGTATGCAATCCACCGTTGAGAGATCGTTCACTACCCATCAGAAAGTATACAAACCGTTGGTTTCAAAGTCTACATTATTTTCAATAACCTAAGCTTCGAGGGGAAAAGTTAATCCCTCTAAAACATGATTCGAATGATAGAGCGTTTGTGAATAATGACATAGATCATTGATGATTTGGTCGGATCATTAATACTTGGGTCGGTAAGCAAGAAATATGGCGTGCACATACAGGTCATTCACGGTTGGTTCGTTCCAAGTCAGGTCAACTCCATGCACTCGAAGTTGGGTCATTCAAGACCAGGTCATGGCATTTTTGGATGACACACATACAGCTCTAGGGACTAGTCGGGTCGTTTGTGCACATCGGGTCGTTTGTACGTCAGGTCGCTCACACATATAGCTCGTGGGTCTAGTCTGGTCGTTTGTGCACATCAGGTCGCTCGTGCATGTCGGGTCATTGGTCGACCCAAAGTTCTGAACCACAACACATCATTTCGGGCCTTCAATCCACTTGCAACCATGCCTATAAATACCCTGCCTCTTCATACATCAAAAGGGATCGAATTTTTCGACCCCGAAGGGATTTCATTTTCATTCCTGAACATTGCTAAAGCATCTCAAACTCCATTAAAGCTCCGTCACGCTCCGGTCAATCATCTCCATCATCGAGAAATCATCTAAGATTATCGTCAAGCTTGATTACTGAAGATCTAATCCATGATAATCACTGTTATTAACGATATCTATGCATTTCTACGGTGGAATCAAGAGGTTGTAAAGAAGAGAGAGAGATTTGTTGTAGGAAATGGAAAAGACATGTAAAGCGAAAATGATCATGTACCTTGTAATGATGAAGATCATACTAAAACCATCGATTAAAGTGGACGTAGGCCAGATATGAGGCCGAACCACTATAAACGCTCTCTACTGTTACTATTATTCTGCTCTTCCTTGTTCTTAACCTTGTTTTGATTAATTATAAGGTGTTAAAACACCAGTTGGGATTGTTAGTGCTATTTTTCAGATTAACACACACCTTAGCCTTAGAGAAAAAAATCACAACGCAACAAAGTTGAATCATCTCAGGAAGAAATGAAGAGAATTAATAAAAAAGCCTGGGTTTCTGTTTGGTTTTTACAAAGCTCGGCCAGAGCCCAAACACAAACTGCTGACGGAGGATATTGTAGGGGGAAGTCGTGGGACATTTGAGGTCGGGTTTGGTTCTAGCCAACAGTGATGCATAGGAATTGAGAAGAGATTCATGTTGGTTGGTATAGGTTTGGTTGTGGTGCTTTTAGGATTTCAGGTGAGTCTTTTATGGATCCGAAGTGATTGGAGCAACGTGCGCGGAGGTCAGAGAGACAAGTAGGGGTGAGCGAGATTCATATCGCGATTGGTGGAGGAGCAGTGGAGTTGATGAAGGAAGACGCGGTTTTATTTGATGAACATGTAAAACCTTTTGGCTACAATAAAATTGAGGAGAGAGAGAATTTCAATGTTAGATTAGGATTTAATTATATTTTTTGTCTCTCTTTTTTTTGTAGAGAAGAGATCTGAGCAAATTTCAGAGCGAAAACATCTGAGAGAAATGAAAATGAAGAAGAAAGAAAAAGGTACGAGATCTCTTACCGATACGAAGAGAAGTTACAGAATACGAAGTGATTATTAATTAAAAGGTGTCACTTCAATTCCAATTAACACCCTTTAAATCTAATACACCCATTACAATTCACCACTAGTTTGAATACAGAATCGTGTATGCTAGAGATATGGATAAATATACACATGACACATGCTGTCCATTTCGCGCATTTTTGCAATTTAAAAATGTGAACTCCAATCAAACAAAATCGGAATTTAACAAAATGAAAAGTGTTAAACAATTTAAATTCAGTGCAGAATCACTAAATAATTTTGTACTTTAGAACTTTTAAGTTTTATATTCAATTTCAAATTTTGATTATGTTTGACAAAAAATAATCTTTTTAGAAAGAATTCTATATCAGTGAATTTGGAAATTTAAAATACTCAGTAATTCAAATTCGTAATACAAATTCAAGTTTCAATTAAGATTTTATATTTAAAATTGTTCAAAATAATGAGCCATTACCCTCTCCCCTGCTCAAGAATTTTCGTCCTCGAAAAAGAACGAAATAAAAGAATAGATATATGCAGGTTGATAAGATAAGATTAGTTCAAATGAATTATACTTTGAATGAACAATTTCAGATTTGAAGCATGCATCCTCTCCTTCATCTCCCAGGTATAATCTCTATCATTTACACTCCACTACATTTGACTAAACTGACTTATTTCATTTTCAACTATTTTGTACCTCTATCAACGATACGAAAAGGATTCCCCCCCAATTGTCGGATTAGGCTATATATCCAGACTCTCTAATGCAGTCTACTGAACAAACAAGGAAGGATAATGTAAATATTTGCAAAGGATAGATACGTGAAACACATTTTGCACACTCACAAGCTTCTCTGGCAGCTCAACACAATAGGCTAAGGCACCAACTCTCTTAGAAATGTGGAATGATCCAATGAATCTTGGAGCTAGCTTCCCTTTCCATCCAAATTGAATCACATTCATCAGTGGTGAGATCTTCAAAAAAGCCTAATCACCCACTGAGAACTTCAAACTTCTCCTCCTCCGTTTAGCATACTTCTTCCGACGGTCCTAAGCAATCCTCATCCTATTCCTAATATCTTCAACTTTCTCTAAGGCTTCCAATATCATATTTGGCCTAAAAAAAGACAATCTCCAGACTCGATCTTGAAAGAAGGATTGCACGGTTGCCCATACAAAGCAGTAAACGAGGACATCTTAATGCTTGCTTGGATTCAAACATAAAATTCGAAAGATAGAGTTTGAAGGTATATACTTATAATAAATTTCAAATTCAAATCTAAAGATTATACCTGATAGCTATTAAAATTAGGTTAACCAAATGTAGATGATCTTCCCAAGGTCCTCCATAATCAAAGACACGGGAAAGAAGGAGATCTTTTAAAATCAGGTTTATCATCTCCGTTTGACTGCTATTATGGGGATGATAATTTGTGCCGAGATTCAGCAGAGTACCCACGGATTCCTGAAATGCTCTCCAAATGTTAGACATAAAGATGGGATCCCAGTCATAAACAATATTGGAAGGAACACCATGTAGTTTGACGATCTCTTGCATATAAATCTGGGCCAAATACGAAGCAATATGATTAGCTCTTATCGGAATGAAATGAGACTATCTTTGTTAGTCTATCCACTACCAACCATGTACTCTCATTATCACTACTCGTCCTCGGAAGACCATCAATGAAATCCATGGAAACCTGGTCCCACTTCCAATTAGGGATCTCGAGAGGCTATTGTAATCCAGCTGACTTTTGGTGATCAGCCTTAACCTGCTGGCAAGTGGCACATCTACTAACATATAATGAGATATCTCACTTCATACCACTCCATCAATATAACCTCTTCATATTTTGAAACATCTGCATGATACAGGGATGAATAAATAATCTAGATTGATGACTTTTCCAAAGTACCTCCTGCCTCAGTGCATCTACATTTGAAACATAAATCATGTTCCTGACCCGGAGATTTCCTTTCTCATCCACCTGAGAAACCATATCACTATTTTCACCACTACCACTACCGTGAACCTTGGTTCTTCATCTTACTTAGCTACTGTATAGTCCAAAAGAGAAGATGAAACTATGGTCTAGCATAACAACGCTTTCTTCCTACTCAAACCATCAGCTACAACATTCTCTTTTCCAAGAGTATAACAAATATCCAAATCATAAGCTGCTAGAAAGTTGAGCCACCTAACTTGCCTCAGAAACATATAATTAAGAGACCGGTGATTAGTAAATAACTCAAGCTTGGTTCCTAGAAGATGGTGCCCCCACAACTTTATAGAAAACACAACAGCAAACAATTCCAAATCATGAGCTGCATAATTAGCTTCATGATTTTTCAACTGGGTACTAGCTTAAGTAATCATCCTTCCATTCTGCATCAGAACAACTGTTAAACCTTCTCGACTAGCAATTGTATAAAAAGTCAACCCTTCACTTCCATTGGGTACGGTAAGTACAGCAGCAGAAGTTGACTTTTGCTTCAACTCGTTAAATGCAGGTTCGCACTTAGGATCCGAATTAAACTTAGCATTTTTCCGAGTTAAAGATATAAGCTAGGCAGAAATCCAAGCAAAATTCTCAATAATCGTCCGATAGTAACCAACACGAGCAAGATAACCATGAATATCACATGGAATCTTCGGCTTTTTCTAATCTTGTAAGGAAAATAGGGAATTTAAATTCAAAGAAGATTAAGATGGTTAAGATTCGAAAGAAGAAAGAATTGGCTAAAACTTATGTTGATCGCAGCGATCTTAACTGAATCAACTAAACATCATTCTCCGAAATGATACGACTAAGAAATCCAACCTCACTCTGCTAAAAGGGGCATGAAAACTTGGTTTTCAACTTATGGTCCGTTAGGGTTCCAAGTACAAATCCTAAATGCTTAGCATGCTCCTTCTTTGATTTAGAAAAGACCAAAATATCATCCATGAAAACCAGAACAAACTAATATCATAAAATACATGGTTTATAAGATCAACAAAAAAAGTAGGAGCATTAGTTAGGCTAAAGGCATAACTAGACACTTGTAGAAATTGTTCTCCATTCAAAAAGCAATCTTCGAAATAATATCCTTGGCCACTCTAAGATAATGCAAACCTGTAGTAAGATCAAGCTGGAAAACATCTTATCCTTGTGAAGCTGGTCAAACATGTCATTAATATGAGGCATCGGGTTTCTATTCTTCAAAGTAGCTTGTTAAGTTCTCAATAATCCACACACTCTTCAATGAACCATTAGACTCGGTCATAAACACTACTACGGCACCCCATTCTGGATAGGTTTTCCTAATCAGTCCCTTAGAAAATAGATCTTCAAATTGCATCTTCAATTCATCATTCTCATTGGATGACATTCATCAAGGAGGAAGGACCACAAGTCTAGATCCTAGAACAAGATCAATGCGGAATTCGATTTCCTACGGAGGTGGAATAAAAGTAACCTTCCCAAAAAATCCAAAAGGTGCTTAACAAATGAAGGAGAATAAGCTTGCTTGGATGAGAGTCAAGATAGAAGATAAAACAACCAGCGTAAACCTAAGGAATAAGACATTTAATTAGCGAAGAATTTACCTCGCCATCAACCAAAGAAATAGTTCTTGCTTTGCAAGAGATAACGGCCTTGTATCCCTTTAAACAATTTCCTCCGAGTAAGATATTAAAAGCTTCAAACCCAAGAACATAGAAATCTCCCACAAATTATGCCTATCATAAAGGACTTTCACCCCTTTGCATATCGTAGTGAGATTTGATGGACAACCAATAGGATTGGATACACATAAGGACCCGGATGCAAACTCGGGTTTCAAAGTGTGATTAAGTTTGTCGCAAAGTCTATAAAAAATAAAGCTGTCAGATGCACCGGTGTTCAGTAAAACACAAACGGGATGGAAATGAATAAATAATGTAATTTGAACTGTACCCTTAGTGTCATTAACGGAAGGAGCTGAAGGAGATGTCATAGCAAATGCTTTGGATTCCCTGTCCTTCTTCTGAGTGTTGTGGTCCTTCTTGAAGTGGCTAGGCTGAAGACAAATATGGAAAAGATAAATCCGGGTCATCTGATTTGGAGGAAAAGCAGCACTAAAATTAGGATAGTTGTTTGTCAAGTGGCCTTTCTGATCACATTTGAAGTAGGTAATAGAGGATAGATCGATGGGTTGCTTCTAGGAATTTTGTCAGTTGTTCTTCTGTTGGAGGAAGTTAGACTTCCTCTTCTTTGTTCCACTGAAAGACCCCTGGGGTTGAGGAGATGAAATGGCCTTCTTACCCTTATTGTTAGAAGGATTCTAGAATCTAATGGTCATATTCATTAGGGCGGTGAAGGGTTTATTGATGTGGTTAATCAATCTATCATAATACTAGGGTCTAGCTCAAAATATAAACTTCTCGTTCTTCTTAAGAGGTGTCTATCAGGCTAGGTCCTAACTTCAAGAGTTCGTTAAACTTCCTCGCGTACTCTGCGAAACACATGCTACCTTACTGGAGATATGTAAACCTCCTATAAAGCCGACACTTTCCAGCTTTGGGCATCCACTTTGTAACAAAAGCTTAACTGAAGTTTATGATTGAAAATCCGGCTAGATTCAAAAGAAAGGAAAACAACGAATTAGGATTCAGCTAAAGGTTTACCTAAACTGCTCCCAAGAGATACTGGTCTTGTCAGTCTTAATTGTAATAGACTCCCACCAATCCTAGGCAGCTTCCTTCAACTGCTAGGCGGCCAACTAATGCTTATGCACGTGGGTAATCTCAAGACTGATAAATATCCTTTCATGTCCCTTTAACTACTACTGGACCTCAATAATAATCTCACAACTTATGAACATAGTAACCCAAAGCCAGGTGTACTCCTTGTAGAGTTAAGTGAATCTAACGGGCTAAATAGAAGCTAGTGGAACATGTGCAGCTAGGGTCAACCCCTGCCTCTGATCCTTCTAGTATTCACCAGAAAAGGTTTAAGTATGAATTTTTAGAATAAGACTAAAGATTCAACTAGATTCGGATTTAAAATTAAATTCTAATCAAAAGACCCTAGATTAAGAGAATATTTTTGAAAACAAAGCTTAGAGGTTTGGACTAAACAGAAATCTTTACCAAAAATTCTAAATTAAAAAGTATAGCTTTCAAAACAAAGGTTTAAGATTCAAGCTTATAGAAAACCTTAATCAAACGAATTCTTTACAAAAGTGTAGCTTCAAAAGGATGCAAATTTTTATAAAATTTATTTTCAAAAAAAAACTTTTTGTTACAAAATACTTCCACAGTCATTTGAAATCATTTTGAAAACATTTTAAAACCATTTTTATAATTTCACAATACGCTCTCTCAAGACGGATTCTGTGATTGATTCTACTCATTCTAAGGTGTTGCTACCCTATCTTAATGAGTTTTTATCCTAGATGCTAATTTTTTTCCAAAAACCTGGCTCTAATGCCAACTGTAACGATTGACTATTTTGATCCACTCATATCGACAATAAACCACACATTTCATACTTGAATCATTCAAAATAATGTATCGTTATAGAATTTGGGGTAATATTTATATATAGGCCCACAAACTTAACCTGGTTGGGTTATGCAATTTTATTACACAGGTATGACACAACCTATGGAAATACTAGTTGCGGGGATGCAAGCGTAGGGGGAAGCTTGTATCATCTTGTGTGTGGGACCGGTTTCAATCAGTAACCCATATATAGGTATCAAACGAGTACTCTGAACTAGGTCGGAGTCAGGGCACACTTACTGGGCTGATTGTAAGAGATCCAAAAGAGGGGGACGGTATGGGCGGCACATTCCGATGGGGTCATGTGCGTGCATGGGTCCGTACAAGGGAGGCTAAGACATCATGACACCTGTAGATATGGTTGTGCACATCCTGAAAATAAAGGGTTGTCACTTTAGGAAGTGATACGTCCTACTGTGGGGCCAGAGCAGGGTATCTACGGAGTAGGGAGCCAACCGATTAGGGTAGTAATTAGGGTACATCTAGACTCTGTTATGTTTAGGAGCCCGTTATTATCCTCAGGGGTAACTCCGGTATGTTCAGCTGGGCTGCCTGTTATTGTATGGGGTTAAACCTCTTACTAGAAGTAGGCCTAAGTCTACCATCTTATACTTGTTGTGGATCATCTTATTCATATGATACTAGTATTGGTGCAGAGAAAGAAAAGATTTAGAGAAGCGCTATTTATTCTATCCTGTTTATCCTGTTACTTTGTCATACCTGCCTTATATGTTGTTATCTATCTCTCCAGTTTATATGCTTGTCATGATGATTTTACTTATTTATATGCTAAAAGTAACTAGTCTCGCTAAACTTTATTTCTGACCCATTTTGTTTCCTCTTCTTTCTCTTCCGTTTCCCCCCTCCCTAGTTTCTCAAGGTGGAAATACTTAAGCTTGATTCTGCTTTCGTTCTGTTTGAAGTTGCTTAGATGTATTGCTTGATTTCATATCTTCTCTATCATAGCTATGTTTTTAGGGATTATGCTTTTTTCATATTTATTTTACTCTGATGATTTTAGTACAAGACAGAAGTTTTAAGTGATGTACTGGGTTTTATGTATTTTAGACATATGATGTAACTATGTTTTGAACCACAATGGTTTCTGCTCAATAAAAGTTTTAAATTTTGCTGCTATTTTTTATCTGTCTTGTAATGTTTCTATTTCTGTTTACCTATAACGCTTCACGAAACTTAATGCATTTTCTTAATGAGTGACAATAACGGACGTGGGGTGTCACGGTTTTACTTGTTATAACACACTATTTTAACCCAAGGAAATTTCCAAACACCAAACATCCCTATTTACACACATATAATTATTTTTCAATAATTTTATATGCTTTTAACCTTCATTTTAACATAAAATTTAATCAAAATATATAGTTTTAGCAAAAATTGCCTTTTATTGGTTTATAACAATTTAAAGTAATAAACACTTAGGAATTAATAAATTCATACATGTCGACAATTTTTACAATTTATAATGATTCAAAACTTCTTTAGCTATAGTTATTATTATTATTACTCCACTTTAAGTACACAATATTGTGCATTTAGACACACCTGTTATAAAACTCCATTTTAGCGTAAAACACAATGCACCCAAATTGAAAAAAAAAACACATTCTTAAGCTTGTTTTTCATAAGCTTATCTCTACTCGACAAGATATTCACAAATTTACACTTTAGTTCATTTTCAAATGATTAATATTCGTTTTATTATATCTTCATCCAAACAAGTTCCCAAACCTCTTGTTTATTTATGCTCGGATAATTTTTATTCAAATTATCCTTCCTAGTTAATATTTAACACATGACCAACAATTTACAGTCTTGTTATAATTCTCTATTTTAGTTAAGAACAAGTAATCACATAAGACAGGGTTGTTACAGACTCTCCCCTTACAAAAATTACATCCCTGTAATTTCCTTAAAGAAAGTAATATTTAATCCAACTTCATCACATTTCAATGAAAGGAGCATAGATTATGATATAAGGATTTTCTCACCCGTAGCATTGGAAGATAAAAGATTGGGATTTGTCTTCTCGATAAACTCCTTTGTTTCCCAAGTGCAATCATTGGGATTCCACAACCATTGAACTTTCACAAGCAACACACTATTGTATTGAAGGCGTTTGGCCTCCGTTCTAAGAATACACATGGGATGATGCACGATAGGCAAGCCAAGAGAGATCTCAAGCTTTTCTCAAGGCACGAGTATCAATCATTGAATCAGAATCACGCAAACACTTGTTCAGTTGAGAGACGTGAAATACATCATGATTACTAAAGAATCTATCAGGAAGTACCACACGATAAGCAATGGGACCAATACACCCTATAATAGGAAATGGACCAATATAGCGTGGTGCCAATTTCCCTATCTAACTAAAGCGTATCACTCCCTTCAATGGAGAAGATCGGATATACATAAGATCATCAACTGAAAACTAGAGGGGCTTCCTATGGTTGTCTGCGCCGGACTTTAGGCTACTATGAGCCTCTCTTATTATCTCTCTAATAAAAGAAATATTATCTAATGCTTCATGAATAGAATCGTGGCCAGAATAAGTTTCTCCCCAGACTTAAGCTAACAAACTGGAGAACAACATGGTCTCTCATATGCAGCCTCAAATGGAGCCATGTTGATAGAAGACTGGTAGCTTTATTATTTGTGAACTCGACTAATGGGAGATGATCCTCCCAGCTACCCCCAAAATCAAGAATACAGTCTCGAAGAAGGTCCTTAGTGTAGGATTCACTTGCTCAATATATCCATCAAACTATGGGTGGTAAGCAGTACTGAAGTTTAGCTTTGTACCTAAAGCCAACATGAGAGTCTTCTTGAAATGGCTCGTAAAGAGCGGATCACGGAAAGACATGATAGAACTAAAAATACCGTGCAACACATAATTTACTTGATATAAAGCCGCAAAAGAGTAAATGTTGCCCTATTAGATTTAATAGGAATGAATGGTGCAAAGTTGGTGAGGAAATCAATAATAATCTAGATACTTCTATGGCCTGACCGCCGTCCACGAAATCCAAATAAACCTGGTTCCACTTCCACATCAGGACCTCAAAGGGAAGAAGGAGACAACTAGGACGCTGGTGCTCGGCTTTCACAAGCTGAGAAATCATGCAATTTCTTACATATCTTGCCACGTCTTGTTTATTCTGTCTCAATAGTAAAGGCGATGCATGTCAGAATACATCTTATTATTTCCTAGATAAATGGTATACTTAGAGCGATGACATTCTCCTAGAATGTCTCGTCTAAGCTATGAAACTGGAGGCACAAATAATCTTCTTTTCTTACGAAGTCATCCATGATCATCAAGACTAAAATCCCTCATCTCAACATCACTGTGGATCCATCGTTATACTTCTAAACAAGATATAGAATATCGATATCTTGTCATTGAGCCTTGGCAATTCAATCCAAGAGAATAGGTCAAGCTTCCAAATTACATAAAATAATAAGAGAATTCGATGGAATATCAGGGTCGCGAATATCACACAAAGATAGAAACTTTAAATCTTTCCATTCAACTATCATCTCGGAAACGATGCCGCTTGCTTGCGACTCAAAGTATCGGCTACATGATTCCCTTTTCCCAGAGTATACTGGGTATTAAAGTCATATAATGCAAGGAACTCAAGCCAACACTGCTGACTCATATTGCATTCCTTCTGAGAAAATAGATACTTGAGCAATTTATGATTGTTATACAGAATAAAGTTCTTGCCTAATAAATAATGGTGCCAAATCTTCAACGCGAAGAAGATGGCGACAAGCTCAAGATCATGAGTAGCATAACGAACTTGATTAGGATGCAGCTGCCTAGAAGCATAAGTAACTACTCGATCATGCTGCATAAGAACAACACCAAGATCACTATGGCTCACATTAGTGTATACAACAAGTTCTTGATTCACTTCAAGAACCACTAAAATGAGTGCATGAGTTAGAAACTCCTTAAGTTGCTGAAAGGAAGCTTCAAAATGATCAGACCAAATAAATCAAACATCTTTATGAGTAAGATTAGAAGCAGTAGAGAAATATCTCTGATAAAGTGATGATAATAACCCGCTAATCCGAAAAAGATTTGAATCTCAGAAACATTCTCAGGAAGAAGTGAGCAGACCCCTCTAAAGATTCTGATTCGTCTTCCAATTTTAAATGGCCTTGATTTTTGAAGGGTCAACCGAAATGACATCAGAAGATACAACATGGCCTAAGAACTTAACTTCCTCACCCAAAAATGACACTTAGAAAGTTTAGCTTTGAGGGGATGCTGACGAAAGGTACTCAAAACAATTCTCAAATGGATAACATGCTCGGTCTCTGACTTGGAATATACTTGAATATCATCAACAAATACATGCACAATTTTATTGAAATATTCCCAGAATACTCGGTTTATAAGATCAACAAAATATGCAGGAGCATTCATTAAATCGTATGACATGATCAGCCACTCATAAGACCCATATCGAGTGTGGAATGCGACAATGGGAATGTTGTCCTCCGTAACTCAAAGCTGAAGAAATCTTATGGCTAAGTCAAGCTGGGAAAAGATCTTTGCTCCACTCAATTAATCGAACATATCGTAGATCCTAGACAACGGATAGAGACTCTTGATGGTTAACTCATTAATCGTGCGATAGTCGATGCATAACCTAAGATTCCCATCTGACTTCAAAACAAATACCACTACAGCACCCTACGGTGAAGATCCAGATTGAATATAATGCTTAGCTTCAATCTCGAAAAGTTTTTTCTTAAGTTCCTAATTCTCTTTAGTTGACATCCTAGTTGGCGGCCGACTCACTGGATGAGCATTGAAAACTAAGTCGATGCGGAACTCGATAGCTCATATGGGTGGCAAACCCGAAATCAGCACAAGCAAATTAGCAAAATCACACACTACAAGAATACAAGACACATCATTGTCCTCTTTGTTGTGATGACCGCCCATAACTCCTGCAGTTTACAAAGGAAAACAGTGCGCTGAAAGACGTGCCAGGAAGCTAAGGACGATCATGAAGGTGGAATAACACCAACGGAACATGTCGAATAATTCACAATGCATGGATAAAGTATAATAGAACATATACAACAAGAAATAATAATGAAGCACAGTAGAACAGAACTTTAACTTCTCATATCATCATGAAAATATCTCATACGAACAACAGTATTACATCAGAATCTGTACCAAGAGTCTCACTACAATTTCACTCAGAGTTTACCAACAACATCGGTGGAAACAACAATAATGTATAGTAGATAGTAATATGTCAGCCTCTTTCTCGTCGTCTCTTAGCAGCATCGTCTTCATCAAGATCTATTACCTGTCACTTAGTCTGAACAACCCAAGGTAATAAGAGGGAAACATAAACCCTTAAGTCATACAACAGTCTTAATGAGAAATAAAACAACTATCAACATCAACAATAAAGCATATGGATAATAGGCAGTTCAATCATCTGATTTGACCAACACGTCAACATGATAAGATTCCTAATCCCACTTCTCTTCCACAACCTACGGTGATAGCCTTCCCGGAGAATTAGATAAGAAACAAATAATAACATCCATAGCAACCAATTATCAAGCATGAATCATCATAATCAAGTTCAATGCCTCCCAAGCACAAACCCCGAAGGCCAAAACCAACATCAGATAAGCACCCAAGACATATCTCCCTCAACGTCGAATAATCCCCACAAGGTGATACAAGCAAACAATAACATCCATAACCTTGGCTATCACCGTCTTCCATGCCTTGAATCCATCGTTATTTGTATGACTGGCCTATCCTTCCATCCTCCAAGGGCTAATAGCAACCTTGGTTCTAGCAATACGCCATTGTGACTCGTAACTAGGCCTATCACGACTGCCTAAGGTACTCGACTAACAACCTAGTCTTTTGGGTGTCCCCATAATACCCTTGCTTTGAGTCCGCTAGAACCCCCGACCAACGATGATCCCTTGGCACTTCAAAACTCTAGTCATCCTCGTTGATGACTATATTCATAAGCTCAAGCACCTTCTCGAGCAATCCATTATCTACGAGCTCAAACCACCTTTTGAGTCTTCTTCAATACATCGTTGCATCATCCCATGATCAACGATCACTCAACCCTGCTTAGAACATTCCATCCGAGTTCAACATCGAAGCCACAACATTAGTCAAGTCACGACTTCAAAATGTTAGGTCCAACGACTACCAAACATCATAGATAACCTTGATAAACCATGCCCATCGATCCCACCAAAAATTAGCACATTCTGACAACTTTTGCAATGGAGTGTTCATGACCCATCCATGGATCGCACCCAATCCATCATGGATCGCACCCTGTCCATCGTGGATTGCACCCAGTCCTCATGACTCGAAGATCGCACCCAGTCCTCATGGATCACACCCAGTCCATCATGGATCGTACCCAGTCCTCATGGATTGCACCCAGTCCTCATGGATCACACCCAGTCCATTATGGATCACATTCAGTCCTCATGGATCGCACCCAGTCCTCATACAATCATTAGCACGACAAATAATCTTCATACAATCATACCAAATTCTCCAAATCATGAAACAACGACAAACAAATCAATAATGGGATCTAACTTGCAAACAATCAATAATTAACATGTGATTTCAATATTAACATGTGAATTACCGTTATAATTAACTAAATTAGATCCTATGGTGTGATCCAAATTTAAAATATACTTACATTGATTAGATCTAGGTGAATATAACTTGTACGAATGAACCTAAGATCAAACAAACTCATATACTTGATTGAATCCATGTGAAAGATGATTATCACTCAACAAATCCACAAAATAGCCACAAATCAACAATCTCTAATCTCGGACGACAACAACGAAGAATGACCTCTGCATCAATCCAATTGATGTGATCTACCCTTCCTCGATGTTAATCTTCAATCTATGAATTGAAATTGAGTCGAGGTGTATTTGATTGGGACGGAGAATCACAGGCACCAAACCAAATGAGAAAGTGAAGAGACTAAACAAATATTTACCCCTAACCTCCTATTTATAGCCAACAACCCCTAGCCTTAATGGGCCTCGCTAATCAGCCCACTAATGACTATATATCCTGTCCAGAAAAGTAGCAACACAAAAACAGCGATTTCTCCCAAACCGCTAAGCCAAATCCTTAATATGACCACTCTAAGGAATTGGAAACACCATTCCTAATCCAACGAGATTGATCCCAACTCCTGATTCGATCCCATTCAAAAGTTATTCTCTAAACAAAAATAATAAGGGAAAACGGTCATAAACAAAATTGGTAAAAATCATGGACATGTCCCACATCCCCATGTGCAACATATATAAAGATGAGAATAATCCGACCCTTCGAGAATCAAATAAAAATATCTTATAATCCTTCGATACGTAAAATGCAGGTCGTTACATTCTTCCCTCCTATAGGAATTTTGATCTGAAATCCCAAGCAAGCACGAGCAACCAAAATTATTCTGCATGCCTATCATCCACATGCAGTCAATCTACCATCGAATCTAGCATCCATCAAGCCATGCACCCACAGCCTTAACCTAGCATGCAGAATTCTAATAATAATACAAGTTACCATGGTATAAGGGTGATACAATATCAATGGGTCATACCAACGAAGAGTTCTGGATGGGTCGTCTTCATACTCTCTTCCGTTTCCCATGTACATTTGTCATCATCCTCACCCTACTATACCTTGACTAGCTTAACCACCTTCCTCCTAAGTTGTTTCGTATCATTCCCCACAACTCGAAGCAACTTACGAGGCCTTGAAACAACAGGTTCAACTTCAAAATCTTCATACTGATCCGGAGATACCACCACATTCAAATCGTGCACACTTCCATAGAAAAGACACATGAAAAACATCGTGCACACTCGACATCGTTTTTGGTAAATCTAATCTATATGCGAGCTTTCTAATCCGCTGGACTATCGGCAATGGACCAATGAATCTCTGAGCCAACTTTCCTTTATTTCTGAATCGAACAATATTCTTTAATGGTGAAATCTTAACGAAAACCATATCACCAATGTTGAACTCCAAATCCTTTCGATGTCTATTGGCGTAACTTTTCTGACGATCTTGGGCTGCCATTATTCGTTGTCGAACGATCTCAATACAATCTGATGTTTCTCTTATCATCTCAGGCCTAAGCATCAACTTATCTCCAGTCTCCAACCAACATGCTGGAGAATTACATGGTCTACCATACAGCGCCTCATATGGTTCCATCCAGATGCTCGGTTTGACCATCAGTATGGGGACGATAAGCTATACTCAAACATAGCTCGGTTCCCAAACTCTTTTAAAATCCACTAGTGAACAATGGGTCTCGATCACTCACTATACTCTTCGGGACACCATGGAATCGAACTATCCATTTAATTATAGCTCAGCCAACTTTGATGTTGTCCTTGTTGATCTAAAAGGAATAAATCTTGCACTTTTGGTCTAGAGATCCAATATGACCGAAATCCCTTCATTTCCTGCCCTGGTCCTAGGTAGTCCATCGATAAAATCCATTGATACTTGCTCCCACTTCCACATAGGAACTTGTAATGGTTGAAGCAATCCACTCACCTTTTTCTGTTCAACTTTCACCAACTGACAGTTCATACATTTGGAAATAAAATTTCCAACATCTCTCTTCATCCATTTCCAATAGTACATTCACTTCATGTCCCGATACATCTTATTACCACTAGGATGAATCGTCAACTTAGAGTGATGACATTCACTCAGAACTTCATCTCTCAATCCATCAATATCACGAACAACTAGTTGTCCTTTCTTCCGAATCCAACCATCTCGATCGACCTCGAATTCGTTATCCTTTTTTGATTCCACTTTCGCTTTCAACTTCTGGATGATTTCGACAAGCTTTTCATCATTCTTTTGTCTTTCACTAATCCTTTCAATGAGAGTTGGTCCTATTGATAAGTTTGCCAAAATTTCAAGATCTAAATCACACATAGGCCTAAAATCAAATCCTGCCAAGAACTCAAGGTACTTCTATTCCGAAAACATCACTCCCAAGCTAGCATTTCTTCGACTTAACGTATCTGCCACTGCGTTACCTTTACTAGGAGTATAGGCAATACCAAAATCATAAGATGCCAAAAACTCTAACCACCGCTGCTGCCGAAATTCAAATCCTTCTGGGAGAAAAGATATTTCAATGACTTGTGATCCGTAAACAACTAAAATCGAACTCCCAACAGGTAATGTCTCCACATCTTCAACGAAAACACGATCGTTGCTAGCTCCAAATCATGAGTAGGATAATTCCTTTCATGCGGCTTCGTTTGTCGACTTGCATAGGCCATAACTTTGCCCTTCTACGTCAGCACTGCACCAAGTCCAGTACCACATGCATCGGTATATACCACTATTTCCTCATTCCCGCTTGGAATAGTCAAAATAGAAGCACTTGTCAATCTCTCCGTCAGGATTCCAAAAGCTTGCTCATACTTTGCATCCCATGTGAACACTTGATTCTTTTTCGTCAATCCAGTTAATAGTGCTGCTATCTCAAAGAAATCCTTGATAAATCGACAATAATATCCCTCCAACCCAAGGAAACTCCTAACATCCGTCGCATTCTTAGGTCTATCCCATTCCTGGATTACTGCCACCTTAGCGGGATCCACCGCTATTTCGTTTCCAAAAACAACATAGCCTAAGAACCTCATTTCATTCTTCCAGAAGTGACACTTCGAAAACTTAGCTCTCAGCTGATGCTTACGCAAGATTTCCAAAACAACTCACAAGTGTATCTTATGCTCTTCCTCATTCGAGGAGTAAACCAGTATATCATCCACCAACACAAGAATGAACTTGTTCAACTGATCTTTGAATACCCTATTCATAAGATCACGATGGTGTGTTGGTCAAACCAAATGGCATCACCAACCCCTCAAAGAAACCTGATGGTGTCCTAAAATCAGTCTTTGGCACACTATCCTTTGCTACTCTCAACTGGGGAAATCACGTTGTCAAATCCATTTGGGAAAACACATTCGCTTCGTGAAGCTGATCAAACAAGTCATATATTCTCGGTAATGGATACTTGTTCTTCTTAGTCACCTTGTTTAGCTCATGATAATCCACACACTTTCTTAAAGATCCATCAACCTTAGTTGAAAACCCAACTAGTGCACCCTATTCGGGCACACTTCTCCGAATGAGTCCTTTTCCCAAAAGGTCACTATAACGACCCACCATTTTGACCGTGCGGAATCAACAAAACATGTTAAACTCGAACCATCCAAAATGATAGATTCTTATTAGCATCTGAGGTAAATAGAATATATCACATACATAGACAGAGCAATATAATATCTCGTAGCGGAAAATAAATAATACAATAGTAGTTCATGAAGATTCAAAATAAAATTTTACAACAGAGTTTACATAAATAATACAACAAAAGTTTAATACAATGAATTTATAATACATAAATAAATGATAACTGTATAAAACCGAAACGACAAGAATAGCTAAAACTGAATCAACTGATTAATTGGTAGATATAAGTGAACAACACCAATATAAGCTCCAAACTCCAAGAGTAAATCTCGAAAGTTGTAATACTCAATCTGACTCGAGTAATAATGCAAAACAAAACAATTCGGATCAGGATTAACATTCTCATGGAAGTAAATCAACTCAAATGAAATGTTCAATGAAATGCATCAAGAACTTAAAGGATGTTTGGAATCACCTTCCTCTAAGGATCCGTTAAGCTATATACTATATAGTAATATACGCTATATATAATAGTGTATATCAGTAAAGTATCAAAATAACGTAAGTGGGATTACATTTATACCCTTACATCGTTTATAAATATTATAGTTTATACAATACTGTAATTCCACCAAACCGGTAGGCTATCAGGAAGCACTCCACATGTACAATGCAAAACAAAGTCATAGTGGGTGCGATCAGGATAATATGACAAGGCACCAAGGAATACCCAATAATAGGATTCCACTGGATTGCGGGACCAAGCTGGTGGTAACGCATAGCAGCTACTACAACCCACCTCGAACAACATCGAAAATCGCGGGTGGCCACCATTCAAATCAAAAAGTAATAGATATTATATCTAAGAAGCATTTTATAGGAGGAGCGACCTCACTTGGCTCGGCTATGGCATCTGTTTTAGTCATTTCAATTATGACTTGAAGATAAAGGATATCCATCATCGTTCTCTTACATCATTCCAGTAGCGTTCGCAAAACCAACCTACTTCATTCTGGATTCATCCACCACATACACAGTTGTTAAAGTGGTTTTCAGTATTGGCATAGAGTATGACAATAGCTGATCTCGGTCTCTTTAACAACTAATCGTTTACATTTTTCACACCATGGTCATTATTTTATAAATCACTTTATAAAATCTTTAATACAAATTCTCAAATTCGAATTTGAAATCAAAATTAAATATCTAACTTTGATTATATTTAATTTTGAAAACAACTCACTTAAATTGCTTTAATCAAATCAATTGAGAAAAATCAGATCGTAAAGATCCCAAAATATAGTACAAACTAATATAATACTATTTAACCTTGGTTTTTCCGAAAATATTCACATAACGATTTTCGATCCAAAATAGACTTATATAAAATCATATCTTAAAGGTCTTAATTTATATCCAAATCGATACCAAAATATTTAACTTAAAATATTTTGGTTTGATTTATATTCGTCAAAGTCCAAATTTCAACAAATTCAAAAGTCTAATTTCACCTCTTAAGAATTCGTTTAAGTCGCTTCAAAAATCCAAGCACTTAGGTCCAAATTCAATTTATATAATTCAAACCAAAACATATATTCAATTCAAAAAAATCATATTTTATAACCCAAGTAGTACAATTCAAAATCATTACTTATAAATTCAAAACATACTATTCAAAACCATTCATATAAACCCGATTTAACAAATTTCCTAATTCAACCTAAACAATTTCTAAAATTAATTCCATAAATAAAATTTATATATTCCAATTCACATTCAATCACTTTAAAATGGAATTAATTTCATATCAGTTATAAATTCAAATAAAAAAATCAATTTACGGAATTTAAGTTCATTTCTTATAAAAGTTCGTATTTTAAGCCAATTCAGGTTTATCTTTGTTGACACCAAAAATTGGCACAACACCCAAGAGATAAAATTGTAGAGAATAAATGAAAAAAATGAAGAGAAAACAATCACATGCAAATTTATAGTGGTTCGGCATTAACCAGACTACGTCCACTTTATAATCTTCTTATATCAAATGAATTATTACAGACGAATAGTGACAATCATGATATAATCGTAAATTTTCCAAAAAGGATCCTTCTTCTGAGTCTAGAAGGTCTATTTGTAGGTGCTACAACATTTAAATTGGCTGAGACATGTGTCCTTTGATCCAAGGCTTCAGAAGATGATGAAGAGGAGTTCTTTTCGTGAATGGCGACATGATTTGAATATGCAGTCACATGTGGCATCTGATCCGATCATTAAGGATGACTAAGAATGTTCAAGCATGAATAAGACCAATTCTTCTAGGAGATACTTCATATAGAATTGCGTTGGGTCTAACCTAGTCGATCCGAAAGTCACAGGCTTCAACTGGCTTACGTACCAGGTTCTTACGCTCGGGTTAAGTCTTATGTATCGACCGACCCATCCATGGATCGACCAATTCCTCATTTAGGATCATTCGACCCTTTTTGCCATCTGGCTGAAATATATGATGTCAATGGACCTTGACAACCTTGCCAAAAAGGTTGGTCAACACTCTGCTCCGCCCCAAAGCATGTCGTGTGGGGAACGGGGCATGCTTTGTGTATTTTATTTTGAGCCGTCTCTTATCACAAGGAAATTAGGAGAATATCTTTGTATCAGATTGAAGATCTTTCTATGGGTCATGCGAGCTAAGGGTCGGCCAGATGTCTTTGGAATTAACACTACTCCGGGAAATGATGAAGCTCTGCAGTTACGTGTCTATTCGATCAGGCTTGGCCCACTAATGGATGGACACGTCATACCCAGCGTATGGTTCAGTAGTCATGTCAACAGAAGACGAAGATCCCCTTCATTCCATTATAAAAGACTGGCCCACCTTCTTTGTTTACTTTTTACTTTTTTTAACCATAACTAATTCTGTTACTTCTCAAAATAGTCGGAAGAAATCTTCATTGCCAAAGATCAAGATCATCTTCTCCGACTTCTCCGCAGGTATTAATGTCCCTTTCCTCAGTTTTTAAACACTGATTTTGCACATAAATCTTCCTTATTCTTCTTTCTACATTTCAATTTGTATCCCGTATAATTTATGGTCTAAGTCACCGGCATCGAACTCGCCGGAGTTATGGCCCGATGGTAAGGCGGGGTCGTATGTGCTTCTAATGGCATAAGCGGTGATAATCTGTAGCGAGGAAAAAATTGTCTTCGTGAAGAGGTAGGTGATGAAGAGGTATCTCGCCTTTTTGAACATTTCAAATTTCAAGGCGCCATAAACTCTCAGAACACGTGGCAATGGAAGAGAGGGGGTTATTGTAAAGGCGTGCACAGGCAATGATTATGGCTTTTGATATGGTCAGGTAGCAGAGGATAAAGAATGGATTTAAAATCGGTGCTTGCAAACCCAACACTATAGAATAAGCGATTGCCTTTATCATGTTTGGACACAATATCCAACATCGGGTCGGTAAGGTTATCGGTCGGCTTCTTTAGGGTTGAAAGCCGTAAAGTCGAACATGTTCTCGATTGTTGCTTTTAACTTAAACTATCATTTTATCTTGCACACAAATGTAAATGCGTATGTTGAGGTGTTATAATCTCTTCAATCTGATTAATAGTTTTTTTATGAACAGCATAACCCACAACGGTCGAACGACGCAGCGCTCGTAACCTCAAAACTAGCAGAGGAAATGTCACATCCAACCCCATAGACTTGGAAAGTGACTCGCCCTCTAAATGCGGGACCAACCCCAAATCTGATTTTAACATCGATGTTCACAGTCGATCGGTCGACCCGCCTCCTGCTACAGAAATTGGAGAATCAAGCGAGTTAGTAACTGCCCCAGATGCTCTCCCCAGGGCTAGCTTTCTAATAGCTCCTCCTAACTCTTGGGCCGGTACAATGAGCAAAAGACCACCGAGAAACTTAAGTACAAAACATAAACTTCCATGGCTTAACTTTCTTTCTCCTACAGAGATGGATCGTCCTCACAATCCGTTGAGAGGCTACGTGGCGCTTACTCGCCTAATGTGCACGGCCGGGGCTATTACCCCTCTTTCTCCATTCGTAATCAACTTTCTAAGGCAAATGAACCTGGCTCCTATGCAACTTCACCCGATCGCATACACCAACCTACTGTCCTTATATGTCCTTTATACAAAGTATCTGAACCAACCCCCCACACTCGATGACATAGTGTTTTTCTTCAACTTCAGACACCAAGAGAAAAATTCTCCCTCTTTTCGTTACTTTGAGGCCGCCCGTAATTGAAAAAACGTTGAGGGCATCCGTAGCAAATTGGGTGACACTAAGTATGACTGGTTTTATTTCAAACAACAACCGGGATGTTCCCGCCGCTGGCTTCAATGTCGTAAGTCTGTTATCTTAGTTGAACTAATCATAAGCAAGCTCCTCATACAAATTTTTCCATGCAGGTGATGAGCCAAAAAGGCCCAAAGGGGAGTCTTCCAAAAGCGCTATGATACCTTGGCTGCTCTTGAGAAAGGGGACCGACACTACAAAAAGCTTTTGATCGATGCAAACCTTCGTCGTTGTCATCTCCTTGATAAGAGGAGGTCGTTAGGACCCTTAGATGACCAGGCTTCTTCTTCGCACAACACCCAGGATGATGTGCCTCTTTCACAAAAGATACCGACCGTTGCCAAGGTTATGCCCCCGGTAAGGGGGTCGTCTATCCATCCCTCGTCCAGAGGGAAAAAGAACACTTGTCCCAAAGCAAGGGGAAAAGGCCCGCTTTGAAGAGAATAATTCGGGAGTCTGACCGACTGAGAAGGTAGGAGAAACTGGCTAGAGATGCTTAAGGGAAGGTTTGCGATGAAACAGTTGAGGAGGAGCTTGCCGACCACCAATCGAAAGACTCCGATGTGAGGAGAAATTATTCTCTCATTCATGGTCCCAGAAGGGGGAATCGTCATTTCCTTTTCACGACTTACAATATGTGGAAATGTCGGATACATTCATATCTTCTCAAAACTTGGATCTGGAGGCGTTGTTCAATACTAAGCCTGGAGAGGATTTTATACCAGTTGACCCAAGAGACATAGGAGACACATACCAAGTTCCAGGTTCGGGTCAGTTCAGGAGAAAACATTTAACATATACACAACACTAACACTGCATGTCACAACAATATTTTCTCTAGTTTTTATTGACCATTAATCTAAATTTCTTTGTCGTTATGAAGGCGCTATAGATGACGAATTTTATCATGTCAACTTTGAATCCCTTTTGGAGGAAGGCGGGCCAGTTGGATCGGCCCCACAACAAGTCAGGCAAGAGGGTGAACATGGGGACGACGGTCATAAAAAGAAAGAGGAGAAAGAGAAGAAAAAGAAAAGGAAAGAAGAAAAACATGGAAGATAAAAAGGAGGGGGAAGGGATATCAGGAACATAAGGAGAAGAAAGCGAAAGGGAGCAAGTCCCCCGAGAAAGAGGGAGAACCCGAATATTCCAAGCATCAATCTTTGTCCCGTCCTCTGGACGAGACCTCTAAGGACGGTGACAAAAATTCTAACAAAGTCATTCTAGGCCATCCCATACTTTCTATTGACCCTTCCCCCGAGGTGCAGTCAGCTGAACCCCACGATCATGGCTCTATCCCACCTCATGGTCGTCCTGGAAAGAGTCCCCAGGTACCGATCTCTTCAGATCAAGAGAGGTATCTACCGACCGAATAGGGAGATGGAGGAGCTCTTTCCGGGTCTTTATTTTATGGGAATTGACCATGCCTCCATGCTGCAACCGTTCCCACCGAACCTCCGTGACCAAACTAGATCGAATGTTGACTTCGCCCTAACCCAATATGATGCCATGTATGCATACGCAAGACAAGTGTGCGAAGTGGCTATGAGTAGGAAAAAAGAAAATGAATGATTGCAGAGGAATCTAGAGACTAACTGGAAGGCCTTTGAGTTGCTTTAGAAAAAAAGTAGATGAATGTGAGTCCGAGGTGGTTACTCTTAGAGAAAAATGCTAAGAGACTTTGAGAAACTTAGAGGCTCGGTTTGAGTCGGTGGGTCAAGAGTGTGCGACCTTGAGAACCTGAAATGTGATCTTAAGGAGTGAGAAGGTTCGACTGGATTGGGAGGTATAAGAACTCAAGGCCCGTCTCGATTTGTCCGAGCTCGCTAGAAAACAGGCCAAGGACACTGCTGCTGCTACAATCGAAAATGTTGGCAACGCTTACCTTCAACATGAAAATGAAGTTTTCTTGATCAAAGCTGAACATGTCGTTGATAAAAAGGAAATAAGAAAGAGATTTGGTGCCACCACTCTGCGATTCTTCGCCCGCATCCTTCGTCATAGGAACGTATCTTGGACGAGGGACTACCAGCGGGTGTTAACCGATGCATGGGAGGTGTTTATGAGAGAGGAGGTTTAGGCTACAAAGGATAATCCAGTAGACGAGGAAGCTTTGATTACTCAATATTTGATGAGCGAGAGGTACTGGCTAAGGGAAAGAGAAAGCTAAAGGCATCAAGAGATGCCGAACGATGTAAGGCTAAAGGGAAGTCGGTCCCTGAGGCTAACACAAGTAAGGCGAAAGCATCTCTCCCTTCTACAAATGTTGAGGTCGGTTCGTCCTATATCCCTCCTCCCCCAAATCATTCCTCTGGGATAGTGGAGGAATATAGTTTGGATGATCCTCTTGTCCCCTTGCCCAAGAAAAGTTCAGCTGCTCAGGCTTCAGAAATAAAGGTTCCAGGTCGACTGACAGAGCCTGTGGCAGAAGGTAACTCACTCCTTCCTTCTTAACTTTATCGACCATTCATTCCTCTATTCATAACTTTATTCTTCTTGTCGTAGGTACTCCATCGACTGAAGAAGTCACTGTGGTGGAGACCAAAGCATCAGAGAGGGATCCCCTCACTGTCCCTAGCAAACATGAGGAAACAACCGATGCTCCGAAGAAACCAGTGGTGATCCATCTCGAACCGGGCGATGATGACATTGAGTTTGTAGGTGAGGTCAAGAAGTCAAACCACTCATCTACTGCGGAGATGAAGACTAGGAATGAGGAAAAAGTTTCCGCCCTTAAAGATGAACTCTCCGATGAACCTCTCGACATTCCTCCTCTCCAATACCTTCCTCCAACCTCACTTTCTCTTATCAAAGTGGATTCTTGTCCAAATCCGGCTAATTTGAGTAAGAGGAGGCATAACTCGTTGACATCTAGTCGATCTGTTTCTTTCGGCAGCACGCTCAAGAAATCAAAGCAAGGTTTGACTATCGAGGAAATGCAGGAGATAATCAGGAAGAGAGACAAAGAAAGGAAGGAAATGGAGAAATTTGGTGGGAAGCCTCCCAGAGCTTAGAAATCTTTCGATGTATGTCTGATTTAGGCCATTTGGAAGTTGTTTGCGAGTGCGGCCCTCGTGTTTTTGTCTTTGTCAAGTCTTTCATTTTGTGGACGAAATTCGATGTACCTATAAACAATGTTTATTTTGTAAGCAAAGCTTTCGTGTTCAACAATGTTTCGTTGTTAAATACGTGTATTATTAATGTGTCCAAGTATTTGTGAAATTTCTAGGGGAATAATACCAATGTCCCCAATTTATTCCGAACTCGGTGTGTCTTTTAAGTGAAACTCATAGTCGGATCATGCCCACAGTGTCATGTGGAATCGGTTCGGTCATCAAGTTTTCCCATCGACCCCAAGATTGGATCGACCAGTTTAAGGGTCGAATGATCATAGTTAGGAATACATAAGTCTTTTTATACTCTATCTTTAGTCATTAAGGATTATATTTTTGGGGATCAAGAGGTCTTTAGTCGGAGTGCGCCTTTCACACTCGTCCTTAATTTTATACTCCCTCTCTAGTCAAGAGAATCAGAGTTATTATAAACAAGCAGTCATGTCGTTTACATCGATGTCCCCCCATGGTTGGTCTATAAAGTGCGGTCCGGGGGTTTGAGTATCGACATCAAGCTCGGATTTAGTCTTCCCATATTTCCTTCCGGTTCGATTCGTTATGGAATGGAACAGTTGGTTGGGTTGCCATCATATAACTTAATGTTGGTCGAATCACAACATTTAGTTATCACAATAATAAGTCAGTGCAGGAAAGGGGATTTTATTCATAAACTATTACGGGTGATAAGACACACCTTATTACAATGCTTAAATAGATAGAATAACAAGAAAAATGCAAGTTCTAAGAAAGATAAGGTCGTAAATGCTTTGCCTTCCATGCTCTCTGAAAAGGTTCTCCATCAACAGTTGCTAGCCTGAAGGTTCCATTATCAAGCTTTTGTTGGATAACGTAGGGCCCTTCTCACTTAGGGCCCATATGTACGGGAGTTAGGAAGACCCATTTTAGGACAAAATCACCAACATCGAAGGTCATGTGTTGGACCTTCTTGTTGTAATGTTGGGCGACCCTCTGCCGATGAGCTTCGGACGGAGGTTTGCTTCTTCTCTTTTTTCATCAATCATGTCTAATGATTGCAAGAGAAGGGCTTTGTATGATAGCTGATCATATTACGTAGTTCTATGGGAAGGAACTTCAAACTCTGTGGGGATGACAACTTCTGATCTGTAAGACAAGGCGAAGGGAGTATGGCCGGTGGCAGTCTTATAGGTTGTTCGATATGCCCAAAAGGCTAAAGGAAGCTCATCGACCCATTTTCCTTTGGCTCATTCCAATCGCTTCATCAAGATAGATTTAATAATTTTGTTGACTGCTTCGACTTGTCCTTTAGATGGTGGATGTGAAACCGTGTTGTACTTCTTCTCGATGTGATATCGTTCACAAAAGTCTCTGAATTCCGAGCTGTCGAATTGAGTTCTAATGTCAGTTATGATAGTCCGGGTTAAACCAAACCGACATATAATATTCCTGACAATAATATTGATGTTGCTTTGTCGTGATCGTGGTCATCTGTTTGGCTTCTACCCATTTTGTAAAATAGTCTACCGCCATGATCGCATATTTTGCACCTCCTTTAGAGAATGGAAGACTTCCACTAATGTCTATTCCTCAAACGGCGAATGGCCAAGGGCTGACCATTTGAGTAAGCTCTGTCAGAGGGGATTGTGGGATTTGAGCAAACCTTTGGCATTTATTACATCATCTGGAATAATTAGCTGCGTCTTTGCTAACAGTTGGCCAGAAGTATCCATATCACAGCACTTTCTTAGCCAGGTTTTGCCCTCCTGTATGTGTGTCGCACTCTCCCTCATGCACTTCTCTCAATGTTCTTTTGATGTAAGCATCGGAATAGAAAATCCACTCCTATAAAATTGGTCTTGCTGGAGAGTGTACCTAGAGGCTTGTCGCACGAGGGCTCGTCTCTCGTTCCTTCTTTCGAGGAGAGTGCCATGTAGGAGGAAATTCTTTATGGGAGTCATCCAGGATTCTTTTTCAAGTTTGGCTTCTATCTGATCGACCTCTATCTCATCGATGTTCGGAATGCTCAAAGTCTTTATAGGAACCAACTCTGCTTCACTCGGGTTGTCAGAACTAGCGAGTTTTTCCAATCCATCCACCTTCCGGTTTTCCTCTCTGGGAATGGGAGAGATACTATATTGATCAAAGCCTTTTAGCAATTCCTCGACCTGCTTAAGATAGGCAGAAAGTCTAACTCCTTTAGTCTAATACTCCTTCTGAAACATAATGAGCTAAGAATCACAAAAAATATTAAGTGATGTTATTCTTATGTCCCTCACGTGTTTGAGCCTGGCAATCAGGCCTTCATACTCGGAGTCATTATTGGTAGCCATGAAATTCAATCACAGGGTATAATAAATCGTCTCCCTTCGGGGGATAACAATTCTATGTCGACACGGGAACGTCGATCGTTACGGGCCCTATCTATGTACAACTTCTAGGTGTTTGATCTCAACTCGGTATTCAGAGGCTTGGTACTATCTTCCAAGCCGTCGTCCTCCAGAATGGTGAACTCGACTATGAAATCGGCTAGTGTTTGCCCCCATATGGATTTCCACGGGACAAAGTCAGGTCGAACTAACTCATTTCGATGTTCCATTTGAGCAGTCTACCGCTGGCCTCAGGTGGTTGCAAGACTTGTCGTAGCGGTTGGTCAGTTAACACTTTGACGGGAAGGGCCTGGAAGTAATCTCGAAGCTTCCGTGATGCAATCAACAGACTATAGGCTAGACTTTAATCTTTGGATAGTTTCGTTTAGCCCTGTCAATTTCTTGCTTACATAATAAACTGGTTGTTGTATCTGATTGTGACGACCGCCCTCAACTCCTACATTAAATAAGGGAAATAATGCATTGAAAGGTGTGCCAGGAAGCTATGGACAATCATCAAGGTAGGTAAACACAATGCGAGACCTGTCGTATAACTCACAGCGCAAGGATAAAATATAATAGAACATATACAACAGGCAATAATAGTGAAGCATATTTGAGCAGAAACTCCAACTTTCATAACAACTAGAAAGAGTATCCATACACCCCGGATTACAACATAAATTCCTGTACAAATTTGCCTTACTACAGCACTCAGAGTCAAACATCAAACAACGGAAATAACAGATACTAGATGGTAGGAAAATAATACGCCAGCCTCCTGCTGGCCACCATAATGCAACATCGCCCTCACCAAGATATCACCTGTCACCTGCTACTTAGTCTGCCCATCCAAAAATCGGAACAGCTCAAGGTAATAAGAGGGAAACATAAAACCTTGAGTCAGACAACAGTCTTAGTGAGCGATGAAATAGCTAACTAACATCATCAATAAAGTATATAATAACAGGTAGATAAACAAACTAATCTACCACCACACCAGAGAAGAACTCAACCCCATCTTCCCCACATCGGACAATGATAGCCTTTACAAACAAGCATTTCAACCATACATCCATGACAACCAGAACAACCATTCATTCATGGCAATCAGAAGTAAAAAAGCATTAGTAACCAGAGCAACTAGTTATATCTCACGTAAACCATCCTAACTGAGATCGACATTTCCCAAGAACAAGCCCCAGAGGCCTAAACCAATATCATACAAGCACCCAAGAAACATCTCCTTCGACATCATAAAATCTACGTGAGACGGTATAAGCAAACAAACAACATTCATGATTGATTCTGGATATCATTGCCGATCCTGCTTCGAAACCATCGTTAATCGTATGACTACAACAACACGCCATCAACTGTCAAGGGCTAATGGTAATCCCTGTTCTAGAAAAAACTCCTTACGCCATACAACGAAATGTAACTAGGCCCGTTTGTGACAAAAAGGAATTTCGCTCGATCCGAATCAGTCACTAAACCGACCAAGGCCGTTTGAAACCCCTGATTGTTTTGAGAACACGACACATTGGGACGCAAACAAAGAACATTTCATTGCTTATTACAATAATTCATCAGATTACAAGAATATACAGAGTATGAATGAATAAAATACATTCGATAAATATCAGATATTACAATAAATTACATAGCAGCGGAAAAATAACACAATACACAACTGAAAGAGATATACGGATACAGAGCTTTCTGGATATCGTTCCAGTTGTAAACCAGGTTCCTGTGAATATAAATCTGCAAAACCAAAACTACTAGCTGCCCGTGTCAAAATAAGGGCACCTGGAGTTTATTGTTTTAACCTAAACTCTGGGTGCCCTTATTTTGACACGGGCAGCTAGTAGTTTTGGTTTTGCAGATTTATATTCACAGGAACCTGGTTTACAGCTGGAACGATATCCGGAAAGCTCTGTATCCGTATATCTCTTTCAGTTGTGTATTGTGTTATTTTTCCGCTGCTATGTAATTTATTGTAATATTTGATATTTATCGAATGTATTTTATTCATTCATACTCTGTATATTCTTGTAATCTGATGAATTGTTGTAATAAGCAATGAAATGTTCTTTGTTTGCGTCCCAATGTGTCGTGTTCTCAAAACAATCAGGGGTTTCGAACGGTCTTGGTCGGTTTAGCAACTGATTCAGATCGAGTGAAACTCCTTTTTGTCACACCATTTGAGTTTCCTAAGGTACTCGACCATACAACGAAATCATGTAACCCTTGCTTTGAGTTCGCTAGAACATATGACAATGATAATTCCTCGGCCTTTGGTACCTCTAGTCGTCATCGACGGCGACCATCCAACCATTATCAACGAACTCAAAACACCCTTGAGTCATCATCACATTCGTTGCAATACGACGAACAACGAACTCATCACAACACTTCGACATTCCCCATTGAATTCACTTTGAAGTCACCACCATTCTCTAACCAAAAATATACGCCATTTGGTCGACACTCCATTCCATAGTATTTCCAGACTTTCCACTATGAAAAACAAACCACAACACTTAATCTCCTTTCACACCATTTATAAACGCTGTCTATTCTCCTTAGGTCGTTTTCATTACCTGACTCTATAGGCCGACCCACGACCTGACTAGGTCGTTCCTTTCCAGTGACCTAACTAGGTCGTTCCATCCCCATCAGCTCCGAAAAGACCGACCTGAAACACTTCAAAGCCCCGCTTTTTCCATGTTGTCAACGTCCTTACTGTCCACTACCTAAGGTCTTCACTACCCAGTGCCCCATGTCTTAGAGCACCACGACCCAACTTCCAATCCATCCAATCACCGCCCGCCACGTCACTTCTAACGACCTACGGTCTAGCTCCCCCAACGACCTAGCACCATTCCCGCGCCCTGAGGCTTTTCCAATGACCTGAACCATTTCTTGCAGAAGAAGAAAACGGCCTGATTTAAGGAAAAACGACCAAACTCTAGATTTGACAAAAAAACTCCAAAATTGACCAAATCTTTGACAAATGACAACATCGTTGAAATCAACTCATCCTATTCAACCATAAACACTTTATGAAATCAATAACAACACAAAAATAACAATTATCATCAATAATCAAACAAAAGTTAACTAAATCATGGTAAAACAATGAATAAACTATAATGATGGATCTAACTTGCATAAACATATGAATAACATAAGAATTGTCGGTTTTAAGTTGCTAGAATAGATCCTATGAAGATTTATATGAAAATTTACTTACCATGAGATAGATCAAGGTGAAAACAACTTGAAAATGATGAAATTATGATCAAATAACTCATATACTTGATTGAATTCACGTGAGAGATGCATATCACTCACCAATTCTCCAAAACAACACCAAATCAATGAATCACGAATCCAAACAGCGAAGAATACTCTTCAAACCTTTCAATTTGATGATATCTCTCTTCACTTTGCGTAGATCTAGCTTCAAGCGATGTAGATCTTCGATTCTCCTATGTAGATCTAGAATTTTAATGGTGGAAAGTGTATTTGATTGAGCAAGGATGAAGCTCAACCAAATGAGAGAATGAAGAAAGCAAACTATTCTCCATGCCTGCATAAAGAATTCTAAAAAGGGTCTGTTGGCCAGGTCCCTACTAAGTTTTAAAATTATGCTCACACCCAGTCATAAATTTATTGTAAATTTAGTCCCTATTTTTCGAAAATTCAGTATATATATATCACGTAAATTCATTTTTAAATAAAACACGTAAATGTTAAAAAAATCGGATCAAAAAACCATAGAAAAGGACGTCAACAAACAACAAAACTGAAAAACAACGAAAATGCAGTAAAACGCATAATAGTATGCACATATTCGTATTTTCTTGCAGATGTCTGTGCAAGTATTTCAGTGATGCATTTGCGTTGATTTTCTTGCATACATATGTGCAAGTATTACATAATTCTTGCGTACAAGTGTGCAATAATTCATAACCGTGCAAATCAGTTCATACTTATTTGCATTCAAATGTGCAGTAAAATAGAAAAGTGGCATACATATGTGCAGCAATCTACAGGCGTAATTTCAGTTAAGTTTTCTTCATGAAAAACTTGCATACAAGTGTGCAAGTATTTCAAATAGTTGCACAATCGTATGCAAGTTTCTGTTCAGATTTTCAACGTAAACATCTTCTACAATAGTTGCATGCATGTGTGCAACTACTGGCAAAAGTTGCATACATATATGCAAATTTTTTTATTTGTATGGACTTCCGGGAACGTTTCCAGAATTTAGATTTTTTTTTTATATGTCAGCGCCTAAAATTCTAGCCAAAAAACGAAAAAGGCGGAAGTATGAAAAATGGGGACCGGGTTTGCATTGAAATGTAGGGAGGGACATGGCTTACATTTCAAAACATAACAGGGGGCAGAGCCTTATTTCAACCACAATCAGTCAATCACAATAGTACAAGTTACAATGACGTAAGGTGACACGATACTAATGGGTCATACCGACGAAGAGTTCTGGATGGGTCGTCTTCATACTCTCTTCTGTCTCCCATGTACAATCATCTTCATGCTCACTCCATTGTACCTTGACCAACTTAACCGTCTTTCTCCTAAGTTATTTCGTGTCATTCTCCACAACGCAAAGCGAATTACGAGGTTTCGTAACTACGTTCTCGACTTCTAGGTCTTCGTACTGTTCCGGAGATACCACCACATTCGAGTCATGCACACACTTTCGAAGAAATGACACATGGAAAACA
The DNA here is from genome assembly GCA_030737875.1 of Allium sativum. NCBI lineage: Eukaryota > Viridiplantae > Streptophyta > Magnoliopsida > Asparagales > Amaryllidaceae > Allium > Allium sativum. The sequence goes on along the minus strand of CM060912.1, from coordinate 394,968,226 downwards.
TTATGCACACTCGACATCTTCTCAAATAAATCTAATTTATATGCGAGCTTTCCAATCCGCTCGACTATTGAAAATGGTCCAACAAACCTTAGGGCCAACTTTCCTTTACTTCTGAATCGAATAACGTGCTTCAACGGTGAAATCTTCATGAAAACCATGTCACCAATGTCGAATTCCAAATCCTTTCGATGCTTATCAGAATAACTCTTCTGACGATCTTGGCCTGCTTTCATTCGTTAATCGAACGATCTCGATACAATCCAAAGTTTCTCTTATCATCTATGGCCCAAGTATCAGCTTATCTCCAGTTTCTAACCAACAAGCTAGAGAATTACACGATCTACCATACAACGTCTTGTATGGTGCCATCCCAATGCTCGACTTGTAGTTGTTGTTATATGCAAACTCGACTAGATGTAGATAGTCTTCCCACGATTCTCCAAAGTCTAATACACAAGCTCTTAGGAGATGTTCTAAAACTCAGTTAACCCTCTCGGTTTGACCATTAGTTTGAGGATGATAAGCTGTGCTCAAACGCAACTCGGTTCCCAAAGTCTCTTGCAAACTCTTCCAAAGTACACTTGTGAATAATGGATCTCGATCACTCATTATGCTCTTCAGGATACCATGGAATAGAATAATCCATTTTATATAAAGCTCAACCAACTTTGACGATGTCCTAGTCGATCTGACAGGAACAGATCTTGCACTTTTGTCAAGTGATCCACAATGACCCAAATTCCCTCGTTTCCTACCTTGGTTCTTGGTAGTCCATCGATATATTTTCCCACTGCCACGTTGGAACTTCCAATGGCTGAAGCAATCCACTCGGCTTTTTTTGTTCAGCTTTCACTAACTGACAATTCATACACTTGGAAATAAACTTTCCAATATCCCTTTTCATCCCTTCCCAGTAGTAAGATTGCTTCATGTCCTGATACATCTTATTACCACCGGGATGAATCGACAATTTCGAGTTATGAAATTCTCTTAGAACCTCATCTCTCAATCTGTCAATATCAGGAACAACCAATTGTCCTTGCTTTCGAAGCTAACCTTCTCGATTGGCTTCGAATTCTTTATCCTTTGGTTCCAACTTCTAGATAATCTCGATAATCTTTTCATCTCGCTTTTGGCTCTCGCCAATCCTTTCGATGAGAGTAGGTCTTATCGATAAGCTTGCCAACATTCCATGTTCCAACTGACATCGTGGTTTGAAATCAAATCCCGCCAAAATACTCGAGGCTCTTCCATTCTGAAAACATCGCTCCCAGACTTGCATGTCTTCAACTCAACGCATCGGCCACTGCGTTACCTTTATCAGGTGTATAGGCTATACCAAAATCATATGATGCCAGAAAATCTAACCACCGCTGCTGCCGAAGATTCAAATCCTTTTGGGAGAAAAGATGCTTCAATGACTTGCGATCCGTAAACAACTCAAATCGAACTCCCAACAGGTAATGTTTTCACATATTCATAGAAAACATGATCGCTGCCAAATCCAAATCATGAGTTGGATAATTCTTCTCGTGCGGCTTCAGCTGTTGACTTGCATAGGCCAGCCCTTTATCTATCTACATTAGTACCGCTCCTAGCCAGTACTGAATGCATCGGTGTATACCACCATTTCTTCATTCCCACAAGGAATCGTCAAAACAGGAGCACTCTTCAGTCTCTCTTTCAGAATTCCAAACGCTTGCTCACATTTCGCATCCCATGGGAACACTTAGTTCTTCTTGGTCAATCCCGTTAACGGTGATGTTATCTTGGGGAAATCCTTGATAAACCGTCAGTAATAACCTGCTAGTCCAAGGAAACTTCTCACGTCCATCGCATTCTTAGGTTTATCCCAGTCCTGGATTGCTGCCACTTTAGCGGGGTCAACCACTACTCTGTTTCCAGAAATAGCATGGCCTAAGAATCTCACTTCGCTCTTCCAGAAGTGACACTTCAAAAACTTAGCCTTCAGCTGATGCTTTCGCAAGATTTCCAAAACAACTCTCAAGTGTGTCTTATGATGTTCCTCATTCCGAGAGTAAACCAGAATATTATCCACGAACACAAGCACGAACTTGTTCAACTGATCTTTGAAAGCCCTATTCATAAGATCCACAAAATACGCTGGCACATTAGTCAACCCAAATGGCATCACTAACCATTCAAAAAAATGAATGGTGTCCTAAAAGCAGTCTTCGACACACTACCCTTTGCCACCCTTAATTGGTGAAATACCTTTGCCAAATCCATCTGAGAAAACACTTTGGTTTCGTGAAGCTGATCGAACAAGTCATTGATCCTCGGCAATAGATACTTTTCCTTCTTGGTCACCTTGTTCAGCTCACGACAGTCCACACACAATCTCAACGATCCATCGACCTTGGTTGCAAACACAACTGGTGCTCTCCAGTCGGATACACTTCTTCGAATGAATCCTTTTCCCAAAAGGTCACGAACTTGCACCTCTAACTCTCGCTATTCCTTAGGCTCCATCCACCTAAGAGGCATAAAGATAGGTCTAGCACCCTCGACCAAATCGATTATGAACTCAATCTCGTGATGCGGCAGCAAACCTTTGACTTCCTCAAAGACATCCTCAAACTCATTAGCGATCATCACAGATGACAAGTCTTCCTTTGGAATCTCAAGTGAATATAAATAGCTTACGTAGACACCATCTTCGGGCTTACGTCGAATCAAAACCTTTAGCCCTTCCACATCCCCGACTCTTACCTCTAGCTTTTTGCAATTCTCTCTTTCTGCATACCTCTTGAGTCAATCCATGCCCAAGATGATTCCAAACCCAACAAAGCAATTACACACAAAATAGCAACCATGACTCGATAACACAAGACCACGACAAAGCATACAAAGGCTAGACGAACCCCCAACTGGATTAGCCACAATAAAAGGTCTACCACAAATCTCAGGCTCTAAACCCAAATGACACACAAGCTCATTACAAATGAAAGAATGTTATGCTCTAGAATCAAACAACACTCGAACTGAAACACCTCTAACGGAAAGAGTACCTTGGACGACGACACCCTTCCCTTTCTCTTCTGTCATAAGAGCTCTTGAGGGCGATGGCACAACCTCCAAAGCATAAGCCTTCACAATCTGCTTCCCTTTTGCTAGCTCTGGACAATCCTTCTTGTCATGCACAGGTTTTCCACACTTAAAGCACTTCATTTCAGCTTTGAGATTCTTACAATTCTTGGAATAATGGCCCTTCGGCCAGCAGTTGTAGCAAATCACTTCACTTTTCTACCTGTTTTGGCCATCCTTTCCTTTCTGTTGTTGTTGCTTTCTCTTTGTGTTGTTATTACCACCTTGTTGTGGTTTTGGAGCTTCCTTAGCTGCAACAACAACAGCTTCTTCTTTTGGAAACAAGCTTTCATGTCTCACGGCTTTTTCCACAATCTTCTCATATGGATCATCAAGATGTTCCACCAATAGTCTCACAGTGTAGGTATCCAGACCCATCACAAACTTCTCGTTCTTCAGATAGGGTGCGTCAATGTATGAACGAGCATTTCTGGACAAGGCCTCAAAATCAGAAACATAATCAAGCATTGGTCGACCATTCTGTTTCAACTCCACAAATTTCTTGAACCAAACTGACCTCTGAGAAGTAGAATAAACTTCATCTCGAATTTAACATGAAATTTCTCTCAAGTTATTTCTTCCTCCAGAGTCTCCAAAGTGACAGAGTTCCACCATTCCATGGCTCTGCCCTGTAGCTGCCTAGACGCAAGCTTTCTCTTAGTTGCATCGTCCATACCAAATCTCCAAAAATACGAATACAAGTATCTAACCACCTCTAAACCTCTTCAGTCGATTATGTCCCTCTAAACTTCTTTCCTCCCAGAGAAATGAATTCTTTACACAAATTCGCAAAATCCACAACCCTAGGCACTGCACACCTACATCTACCATGGCTACCAATGGAGCAGGTACCCTTCTCATGAATGCCTTTATCATAGCTTCAAACATGGCTGGGTAATCTGGTGTACCGCCATTTCCCCCTCCAGGCACAACCTCCTCCCTAGCAGTATGTCTTAAAATTCATCGACTCATTCTAAATCTGCAATATAGAATGATTAGCCACTTACAAGAAAAACTGCTAATAGAGTTCTAACTCTACTATACTATACACCAATATATATTGTATTCATCCAACAGAAATCTACAAATACGCCTCTCATACGTAATTACATCTTAGAAATTTGGCAAGAATCGTTAAGCAGAGCTCTGATACCAATGTGACGACCACCCACAACTCCTACACTAAACAAGGGAAACAATGTGCTGAAAGGTGTGCTAGGCAGCTATGGACGATCATCGAGGTAGGTAAACACTATGCGAGACCTGTAACACCACATGTCCATTAATGTCACTCACAAAGGGAATGCATTAACTTCTATGGAGCATTTTAAGTGAGTATAGAACAGAAACTTAACAACAAGACAGATATAAACAGTACTTGAAAAATTAAAAACTTTATTTCATTGCAACGGAAAATACATATGTTTGATTACATCATCAAAATCAGAGCCAAGTACATAATATCAATCTTGACTAAATCAAAGTACATAAATTGAAAGACATAATCCCCAATACAAAATAGCCATAAATAAAAGAGAGGCTGAACTTTACTTCAGCGATCCAAGCAATCTTCTAAAAGCAAGAAGCACAGCTGTCCAAAATCAAGCTCCACTGGTGCTAGTTCCAACCTGAGCACCTTGGGGGGGAAGAAGAAAAGAGGAGGAAACAAAGGGGGTCAGACATAAAGTCTGGCGAGTGCGATAACTTTAACAATATAATCACCAAAGTAACTAGGCTAAGGCATAAGTTGGAAAATCAGGAAATGACCATGAACCATTGAGTATGGCAGAGTAAACAAGGAAACAGGATGAACAACAATATCATTAAAGCGCACCTAACCCACTGTAAGATAATTACTAAACTACACCAACACTATGAGATAATTGTTATACTTCACCACCACTAGTCACCCTAAGGTTGATCCCGCCTACTGAACATAAGTGATAATAATAATGGTAGTTTCGTGTACTCCTAGCTGCTATCATAGGTGCCGCCTACTCCTATCTCCACTCGTGGTACCCACTACCCTCCCCATTCTAATTACAATATTCATAATATGGTAGTTGTACTCCTAGCTGCTGTCATAGGTGCCGCCTGCTCCTATCTCCACTAGTCGTACCCACTACCTTCCCCATTCGATCGACTCCCTAACTCGTAGATACCCGTGCTGGCCCCATAGTGGGGTGTATCACTCCCCAAAGTGGCAACTCGATACCACAAATAATGCACGGCTTATACCTACACGATGCAACAACGTCTTACCTACCAGCCCGGGTCCACACACGCACATGAATCCGTTGGACTTGCGTTGCCACCGCTAACCCGGTTTGACCTCTTACAGTCAAGCCCAATATGCGTGTCCCGTCCTCGACTTTGATCGAGCCCACAAAGATACGTATGGGTTACTGGTTGAAATGGGCCCCCATGACTTGACACAAGCTATCCACCTAAGCTTGGTCCCCCCTAGTATTTCCCACTTAACCCACTTCTTATTTATGTTTCAATTACATGTTTCAATTTTGGTTAAGTATTTCTAATCGTATTTCAAATGCCACCCAAGGCACCCACTAGATTCCACATGCCACCCAAGGCACCCACTTAACCCCCTCATGTCCCACTACATGTTTATCTGGTTAAGTGTTTCTTAATTCATTAAGACCGTAACTTCATAAAGACCTCTCACATTAGACTGGCATTTGTGGCAGCTGGATTTGCCGGGCGGGTCCGGGCAGTCTTACACCACAAAAGAGCCTAACCTCGTGTCTTTATAATTGTTACGTATTTAATTTATGCCTAAGACCTCCCACATTAGACTGGCATTTGTGGCAGCTGGATTTGCCGGGCGGGTCCGGGCAGTCTTACACCACAAAAGAGCCTAATCTCGTGTCTTAGACGATTAATTACTCCTAATTAATCATTCCCCAATTTGAATTACTTTCCCTATTCAAATTATCAATCAATTCCAAATTTAACGATGTCTATAATTGACTCAATTATGTCCATCCATTTATGGTATGTAAAATCATACCAATTTTCATCACAAATTTATTTTATGCCTTTTAAGGCATCTATGCCAATTAAATCTTTTAATATTATCCCCTTTTACCCCCACGTTGTACGTTTATTCGTTTAACGTAAAATATATGTTAGACTCGAATAGTCTAACTCATGGAATAAAGAGAAAACATCACAACATACATATAATTAAAACTAGATCTAAACATAAGAGGTGAACTTGCATGTGCGAATGATGTTCTACATCTAAAACTTGCATAGGCCAAAGTTACAACTTGCATAAAATTACATATGTCATAAATCCAAATCTAAAGGTGTGCACTTGTTTAGATAATGGTCACAAACTTGCATAAATCATGTATGTCACAGATCTACATCTAAAGGTGTAATCTTGCATAGGCAGTAACCACAAACTTACATAACATGATTCATATTCAAACACATGTATTCATATAAACTTGCATATGTGATTTACGCAACATAACAATGGTATAAACTTACATCTAAACATGTAAACTAGCATGTAGAATTTGGCATATAACTCACACATGTCATAGCCTAACTTTAGATCTAAAATAGGTGTCATGAAGCATATAAGGTTATATACAATTTTCCCCAACTTGCATATGATTTGTTTTAATAAAAATCTAAAGTTGCATACATACTTATGATTTATCATATGAATCAACATACCCAAACTAGCATATGAACAACATGGTGATTCGATTATACATAAGCCAATCATAAAATTACAACATAGATGATCACAACTTCACAAGATAGCATCATAGAATTTACAACATAAACATCACAATTTTACTACATGAATAATAACATGCGGTCAATAATTCACATCATATCCAAATAGTCCACATCATAACTCAATCCAATTAATTTACTAATTATTTTATTAAAATTATCGAACTCACAATTCAGAGAAGGTCTTGAATTCTGAATTCTGAGTTCTGAAGTTGTAATAGCTTTCCCTTGAAGAAGATTCGTTGTTAAGGTTGAAAAGGATTGATTTAGACTAGCTTTCTTCCTCTTTAATTGGTGGCGGCTATACTGAGTTGCTAGGTGACGGCATGGAGGCCATGAATCTAATTTTGTTTTGATTTTAGGGTTTGAGTCTAGAGGTGTTTTTATAGAGTTTAGGATTAATTTAGGCCATCCGATCAACCTAGAAGCAACCTGAACCATCCAAACAAGATAGGGTGACACCTCAGCCCTAATGACTCAGCACAGTGTATTAAATGTTCATTTTTTCTATAATTTACATATTTATTATTTATGACAAATTCCATATGTAAATTATTCCCATTTTAATTATGCCATAACTATATTTTTAATTATGCTCACAATTAATGGTATACTAAATATACCATTTCAAGAACCAATCTATGCCATGTAATTTTCATGTTTATCCTTCATATTTATATGTAAATTATAAATCTATTATTGTTAATTACATATTATCCCTTTTACCGTATACATTAATTACCCATATACAAATATCCATTTATACATGCATATATCTTTCTTAACTTTAATTTGTCATAAAAGCCAATCAAAGAAGGCCACATAAAAAAAACAATCATTGTACGCCACATGATGCGTACACGTCATATATATATATAGATATATTTTCTATATATATATATATATTTTCTTTTTATCTATCTTCCCAATTACCCATTTTCACATTAAACCACTTTTTGAACTGTGTTCACACTAAGCCATTTTAAGCCATTCCCCTAAAACAAAAATATGGCGTTGGCGGGGATCGAACTTTGTACCCCTTGTATGCAAGTCACGTGTTCCAACCAAATGAGCTATTAAGTCTTTTGCTTACAAACCTTAGAACAATGCTCAACATTTATTCTTTTCTCATTCTTTTTTTTTCATGTTTTGCTGCAATATTTAATTTAAAGATATCTTTTTCATACGGAATCCAATTTACGCAAACTCGGACTCTATCCCAACCAGAATTCCGAGACGAACACAATGGCGCAACCCGTGTCCCTTAATTCTCACATCTGAGATTAATTATTCTTTAATTTAGTTGATTCGATTATTCAAAAATTTAGGGTGTTACAAGACCTGTCGTATAACTCACATCGCAAGGATAAAATATAATAGAACATATACAACAGGTAATAATAGCGAAGCATATTTGAGTAGAAACTCCAACTTTCATAACAACTAGAAAGAGTATCCATACAACCCGGGCTACAACATAAATGCCTGTACAAATTTGCCTCACTACAGCACACAGAGTCAAACTTCAAATAGTGGAAATAACTGATACTAGATAGTAGGAAAATAATACGTCAGCCTCTTGCTCGCCACCGTAATGCGACATCGTCCTCACCATGATATCACCTATCACCAGTTACTTAATCTGCCCATCCAAAAATTGGGTGAACAACCTAAGGTAATAAAAGGGAAACATAAAACCTTGAGTCAGACAAAATTCTTAGTGAGCGATGAAACAACTAACTAACATCATCAATAATGTATATGAGAATAGGTAGATAAACAAACTAATTTACCGCAACACCAGAGAAGAACTCAACCCCATTTTCCTCACATCGGACAATGATAGCCTTTACAAACAAGCATTTCAACCATACATCCATGGCAACCAGAACAATCAATCATTCATAGCAATCAGAAGTAACAAATCATTAGCAACCAGAGCAACTAGTTATATCTCACATAAACCATCCTAATCGAGATCGACATTTCCGAAGCACAAGCCCCAGAGGCCTAAACCAATATCAGACAAGCATCCTAGAAACATCTCCTTCTACGTCAGACAATTTACGTGAGATGGTACAAGTAAACAAAAAACATTCATGACCGACTCTGGCTATCACTGCCAATCCTGCTTTGAAACAATCATTAATCGTATGATTGGCAACGACACGCCATCAACAGCCAAGGGAAAATGGTAACCCCGGTTCTAGCAAAAACTCCTTACGCTATACAACGAAATGTAACTCGGCCCGCTCGAGCTACCCAAGGTACTCGACCATACAACAAAATCGTGTAACCCTTGCTTTGAGTTCGCTAGAACCTACGACAACGACAATTCCTCGGCCTTCGGTATCTTTAGTCGTCATCGACAGCGACCATCTAACCATTATCAACGAACTCAAAACACCTGTAACGTCCCGTATTTTTTTAACAGTTTAATAATTAATTAATTTAGTTATTTAAATATTTATTTGGTAATTTAAAATGAATTGAATAAAAAATGTTGAATATTTAATTAATATGAATAATAGAATAATATATATTTAATTACGAAAAATAAGAATTTAGTTGAATTGACAAATTTGTGTGAATTGGATAGTGTAAGGATTTGGTTAAGTTTAGTTTCGAATTTTAATAGCGAATCTATTTAGTAAACGATGTTAGAACGTATAATTTATAATATAATTTAAATCGAGCTCGTAATGTCGCGGTAGTTTGTAATATTGAGTTTTGAATTTTAATTGAATATAAAGAATCCATTTTAAGTCGGATTTCTGTGAAACAAGAAACGTTCAGATCTTGTGAACTATATTTTTCTAAGGGAAGAGAAAATTCGAGATTTCGTCGTGTAGATTATGAGTTATGTCCAAATCAACATTTTAAATAGTCGCTATACAATTGTTTATAAACCATAACAATAATTTAATTATAATAAATTAATTATTTCGAATTTAGACAAGATCTTCGAGACATAGTTATAATTTAAATTTTAGAATTTTACTGAAATTTTTATTTTGGAAAATAAGCACTTTTTATTTTGAAGTACTTTACACCCTAAATCAGCGTTTTGGGACATCACAGAATAAGTTAACTTGTCTGTTTTATTATACTTTTGGGATCATGACACATTGCTCGTCACAACGGTAATTTTATTTTTTGTCCATAAATGTCCATAACCAATGGAGCTTTATGCAATGGGTACACTGTATATATATATATATATATATATATATATATATATATATATCCAAACCAAATTCAGTACACCTTTTCGGCCTCATACCTACCCTAATATAAAAACATCACCCTTTGCTTCCTGAATTATTTAAGCTTTCACTGTGATTCGATTACCTTCGCAACATACAAATGATTCCATTCCTTTTTCATAAGCTAAGTGCATGGGCATATTCTCTTCTTAGCAGGGCTATGGTCTGCACTGTAATACACTTGAAATAAAAATAATTGTGAAAAATAATTGGTTGAAATTCGATTGTTGTGGCTGTAATGCTTAAACTCATATAACATACAAAGTCAAAAGCATGAAATGATGAAGTATTACCACGTCAGATTCTTTTCTTAGGCGGACATCAAAAATTCAAACATTAGAAGACCAACCAATAGATAATTATACCTTCAACCTTAAGTAAACTCGCATCGAAATGCATGCATACAACATCTCGTCTTGAAGGGAAAACTCGAAGTGCATCTACACCCTATGTTAATGCCTATTCCTTCATCACCAAGTGTTAAATCCTATAAATACACCGAGCTTCCTTTTGTTTTCACTTTAGAAACTTTGTCATGCCATTTAAGGCTACAGAAAGTTATAACCCCTCGAATACACTACGAGAGAATCTGAAAACTACCATATACAACTCGAATCCATTTTCTCCTCAGGATAGAAGGCTCGGGAGCAGCTTGATGCACTCACTCTCGAATTGGTAAAAGATTTAAGATTTATTTTGCAATTGGAAGTCTGGAGCTCATGATTTCTTTACGGAAGAAAGACAAGTCCACGTGACCTGCCTTAAACTGTAGTCATTTGGGAAATGGGTAGAACATGGTGAAGGATTTACACGTGATGGAGCAGTGGAAATGTAACACCCCATATTTTCTAAGAATATTAAACTAACAAATTAAAGTATACTTAATTTTTAAGAGAAGAATTAAGGGAAATGGGTTATGCCATTGCGTTCGTCTCAAAATTCTACTTGAGATAGAGTCCGAGTTTGCGTAAATCGGACTCCGTATGAAGAAGTTATGACCTTTAGAAGTTTCAGGAATTTAAAATAAATTAAAGCAGCTCGAAATTCGAAATTCAAATCACACACCCGGGCTGGGCGGGGAATTTCCCGCCCAGGACCCAGGTCGACCAGGGGGTCGACCTCCCTCCTTTTTCCAGATCCGAGGACAGATTCGTTTTTCTGCATTTGGACGCCTGTTCTGACCAGATTCGTTGATCCCTATGCTATATAAACACCCTTAAGGCTACAGTTTTCTCTATACAACTTCATTATGCCTATACTCTACCCTAATTTATATCAAAATGAATCAAAGACGGGGTTATGCTGCTCAAGTTCTTCACGAAATCAAGTTAGAATTCAAGTAGAGATTCAAAGGCTAATTCAACGACTTCAACAACTATTTTCTAAGAATCAAATCTAAATTAGAGAATCGATAATCTACGTCAAGGGATAGCTTTTTAGTTTTAGAAATCAGATCCCAGAATTCAAGACCGTTCTGTAATTTGTAAGTTCACGTTACTTTCAGAAATAAAAGTTAATTGTGACTCTGACATTGTAATAAATCTGAATTTGAGATTATGCCTATTTCTATCTGTCTTTCTATATCCATTGGATCTATCTCATTGATAATATTATGTCCATGCTTCTTCTCTTCTTTCCTTCTTCCCTTTTTGATTTATAGCCAGGCTACTGCGAGCCTGAGCCAAATCCCATAAGAGATGAACGTACATTGGAAATAAAATTGGGCATAATATATGATTTGGACATGACTAGCGCTAAAATTGGGAAAAGTATTAAATTGTGTATAATTGGGCATAATTGAGTTGTAACTGATTTGAGTAAATAACACATGTTGTATTCAAAAACATAAAGTGTATCGAACATATGACTTGAGATTTAAGGCATAAAGTATTCGACATATGACTTGGGAATTTGGGGGCGTAAATTGAATTGTAAATACGTAAGGCATAGCATAGGTTGTGGTTCAAGATCAAAAATTGGGGCATATATATATATATATATATATATATATATATATCTTTAGGAATCAATTTTGACTATGAAATTGGTCCAATCATATCTCTCCTTGTTGTATATCGGAATTGTAATCCTTTTTAAGTTCATGATATAATTCTTGTCAAAACCTATATGCCTGTGATGATTCATGATGATATTCATGTCGTATCTATATATGCTTGCGATGTATTCTATGCAAAAATTTGTCTTTTTAGTACATCAAGTTTATTGGACCAATAGTTCTTATCATCGTATGACTATGCCCATCTTTACGATGTTCCATCATGCTTCTCCTCTTATTTTATGAATCTTGAGTTAAATCTCGAAATACGTACGTTATGAATGTGGGGGTAATTGGGTATAACATGAAATTGACATTATTTGGCATAATTTGGAACATGTAGTATTGCATGACTGTTAAGATGCAATTTGGGGTAATTTGACATGAATTATGGAATATGTAATTTGACATATTGAACCTAGAATTGGCATGAACGATAAAGTATGAAATTGGCATATAAATCAAGTTTTGGGCTTAATTGTTATTATTGCGAATTTGGGGTAACTTGAGCATTAAATCTAGATTGGGCGTAAAATGTAAATTGGAACATTAAATCTAGATTTGGCCTAACTATTGATTTGGTAATTAGCATGTAAAATCTAGATTTGGGTATATGTATAGTACATGTGTAAATTAAAGATGAATATGCCTAACCCGAGGTTAGATTGAGTTGTGGTGTAAAACTGCCCGGAACCGCCCGGCCCATCCAGTAACCACAACAACACCTATCTAATGTGAGAGGTTAGTGCATCATGCCCAAGAAAAACCCGAGGTTAGATTGAGTTGTGGTGTAAAACTGCCCAGAACCACCCGACACATCTAGTATCCGCAACAACACATATCTAATGTGAGAGGTTGGTGCATTAATAAATCAATTAATGCTAATGAACAAGATGAACGACCAGGGTTAAGTCCATAGGAACACTTAACCAATAAAACATGAAGGACTAGGGTTAAGTTAATGAGAAACACTTAAGCAGTATAACATGATGAATGGGTAGGGTTAAGTAATAAGAAACACTTAACCAATATAACTTGATTTGTGGTAAGGTTAAGTTAAAACAAGAGGGCAACACTTAACCAATATAACTTTATTTGTGGTAAGGTTAAGTTAAAACAAGAAGGCAACACTTAACCAAAGTAATATGACAAGTAGGTGGGTTAAGTTAACTTGAAATTGATTGATGACACTTAACCAATACAACATGATAAACATGTGGGGTTAAGTTAACAAGAAACACTTGACCAATATAACTTGATGAATGAACGGGTTAAGTTAATAGGAAACACTTAACCAATCTGATAAGTGAGGAGGGTTAAGTTAATAGGAACACTTAACCAACATGACATGATGAATGGGTGGGTTAAGTTAACATGAGTGTACAACACTTAACCAATACGACATAATGTGTGGGAGGGTTAAGTACATATCGGGCTGGTGGGTAATATTAGTAAATATAGGCCCACAAACTTAACCATTAAATAAACATGCTTGAATCAGTGGGAGGGTTAAGTACATATCAAGTTGGGTGGGTAATATTAGTACATATAGGCCCACAAACTTAACCGTTAAGTAAACATGCTAGAATCGGTGGGAGGGTTAAGTACATCTCATGAAGGTGGGTAATATTTGTATATATAGGCCCACAAACTTAACCAATAAGAAACCCTAGTAACGGGGACCCATTTCAGTAGTAACCCACATAGATGTATCATGGTACCCTGAAACTAGGCAGGGTGGGGCACGATTACTGGGCTGATTATAAGCGGTCAAAACAGCGGCAGGGGGTACGTTAGTGTAGGTTCCGACGGTTTACGGGCATGCACGTACTCTGGAGTGGGAAAAAGCAGGCACTGGGTACCAGTAGTTATACACTGTGCATCTTGAATCGTGTCGAGTTGCTATCATAAGGATTGATACACCTTATGGTGGGACCAGCACAGGGTATCTTCACACAAGAGAGGGCTGATTGACACAGACACAAGGAAAATTAATACGAGTAAGGAGCCGATCGATAGGGTAGTAAGGGCACATCTAACATGTTCATGGAAAATAGGCAGACTGAGGTGGAATCCTCACGATAGATGTACACCTAAAGGCTACCACAATTGCGAGGATTGGGATCACGTTAACATATTATCATTTTATACAGATTACTAGTTGGGACACTAGCTAAGTGGTGCAGAGATATAGAAATCATAATAACATGGTAGTAGCGAAGCAGAGCAAGAGTAGAAGCGCATTCAGTTTATCTTTCCTTATCATACCTTATGCTTATCCTATGTTATCATGTTATCACGGTATTGTCTTATATTTAGTTTATTCATGTCATGATGCCTTTGCCTATTTATATGCTGAAAGTCACTGGACTTACGAGACTTATGCCATTCCCCCCCCCCCCCCCAGGTTCACAGGGAGGAAATGTTACCACTTAGCTCAGTTTTCCTTCCAAGCTTGAAGATAGTCGATGTATTGCTTTAGATTCTCTCTTCCGCTGCTATGGTCGGTTCACACTTTATTGGGGAATATCATTGTTATTTTTATGCTTCTTTTATACTTGGAAGTTTTTAATCAAGACAAAAGTTTTATGTATTACTTTTAAGTATGATTGAGACAACTATTGTAAAAGCTTGACTGAACCACATTGTTTATAAAATGACTTTATTTTCCACTGTTTTATTTGTCTGTTTGTAATTTATCTGCATTTATTACCTATAATGCTCCACCGAAGTTAAGGCATTCCCTTTGTGAGTGACCTTAACGGAGGTGGGGTGTTTCAGGAAAGTTTTTCTACTTACAGTAGCAGCTGAAGGGGATGTCGAGGTCGGAACGTTGGCAATGCTTGCGAGAGGGACGAGGTTTGGTGGAAGGGAAAGCTTCCACGAAGTGGAGTGAAATGGTGAACACGGCATGGCCTGAAACTGGGAATGGAGCTCACGCTCTGATGAGGCAGTGTTTGTAAGAAGGAGGACTGAGGAGTTTTGTTGTGTGTTGACTTTTGTTGCGTGGGGGAAACAAGAAGGAGAAGGGTGTTGTTAAGATGTGCGGAAATAAAAATCATGCAGTGGTTTTTGCTTTTAGAATAGTGAAATATGGGAGGAAGTAGAATTGACGTGAAGACTTGCTGAAAAAGCAGTGTGGAAGGTTCATTCGAACGTGTGTTACTGGGGATAAGGAAATGTAGATGTTGAAGTAAAGCATTACGGTATTTGTTTCGTGGTTTGTAATAAAAGAGAGAGGGAGGATTCGTTGTTGCAAAATCACGACCATGGCAGGATAAAACAAGCGGATCGTTTTTGTTTGAAGGAGAGAGATGAGGTCCTGTTACTAGCAGGTACGTGGTTATTGGGCTATTGGATTTCATTTAGTCCTATATTTAGTTAAAAATTTAAAGCTTGGTTTAATTCAATATTGTATTAACTTATACTAAGCCTATCAAATTCATACGTAAACAAATTCAAACAAAATAGGATCCGTTGGGATCATATGGACGACGGCTATACAATGAAACTGATTTGGAGTGAATTGGAGCTCGTTACAAATTATGGCATAATATAACGTCTATCCGAATCAATGATAGTTTATCATTATTTAACGATAGACGTCCAATGTGAGTAAAACTCACTAACTCTACCAGTTTATATTTTTATAAACGTAATTTAGTATTGATAAATGATGATTGATTGTTGTGTGATGACTGTTTGGTTGAATTGCTGATTTATTGGCCAAAATTATAGATCTAGTTATATATATCGTTAATCAAATATTGATTCTGTTTATCAGAATATTTCACAATGAAATGAAATTGATGTTAATTATTTATTTAACATCTATGGATGCAGGGAAACAGGCTGGAGGGATCCAACTGGATTCCTCAATTTTAAAATACTGTTTTTTTATATATTATGATATATGATGTGATATATAATCTATGATTGATTATGATGACATTGGTCTTGTTATTTGGTATTTTAAATACCATAAGAAATACCAGACTATAAAAATGGAATTTTCAAAGTGTATATTGAAAATAAAATATTTAAATAAAATCAATGGATTTTATAAAAAGGAATTATTTGGGAAATTAAATAAGAACTTCTGTATAGAAATTACTAACAGTTATATGGAAGTTTTAAAAGGCTATTTTTGGTATAAATACTGAATGAAGGTAATAAGAGGTAAACAAATGAATATATGGAATAAATATAATATCTGGGAAATTTATAGAATTATAAAAAGAGAATTATACATTAAGACTAGGTTTAGACCCGCGCTTCGCACGCGGGTGTAACATGATATTGATTAAGGGGAATGTGTAATAGAAATGGAATTTTGAATGGGCTAGAAATAAATAGCTTGTTTAATAATAAAAACAAGTGGTGTGATTTATAAACAATGTTTATAAACGAAATAAAAATAATTATCAGTGGATAATTTGGATTGTAAATTCAGTAGTGAATTTAAAACAGGAAATTTGGAGTTGTTTTAAAAAGGAAACGATGGAATTTATTTCGATGTTCGAAATGTGAATAGGATTAAATAAAATCCACAAAGATTTGTAATTAGAATTCAACTAGGCCAAATGTTATAAAATAATTTATTTTAAGAAATTATATATTGAATAAATCGGGATTTGACAAGATAATTAATATTCGGTTTGAAATCGATTTTTATAATCGAATATAAAGGCGATAGAGAATTATAGACATATTAAATAAAATCAACTATAAAGTTGACATATAAACGAGATTTGATAAATAAATTGGAATGTGAATAAGAAGATATAAAATGACTTGATAATTGGAGTTTAAACCTATGTTAGTATTTAAAATATGAAATCAAGTTTTGATTTGATAAAGCGAGTCTAGTTTTCTGTAAAGGAATAATATTCATGTTTTAAAGTGAATAACAATTTAAAAGAAACATTTTGAATAATTAAAATAGTTATAAAAGGAAATTGGTAATTGTTGGAAAGTACTAAATTACAAAATGAATTTAGAAATTGAGTTGACCTGAAATGTTAAAATATGCCTGAGTTCGTAACATAAATCGAATATTTTTTTTCGAAAGAGAGATTATCGAATATAGTTTATTCGAAAAAGAGTTATTGAGTATATTTTATTCAAAAGAGAGTTATCGAATAAAGTTTATTCGAAAAAGAGTTATCGAATATAGTTATTCGAAAGAGAGATTATCGAATATAGTTTATTCGTAAAAGAGTTATCGAATATAGTTTATTCAAAAGAGAGATTATCGAATATAGTTTATTCGAAAGGGTGTTATCAAATAGAGTTTATTCGAGTTATTTGGAAGAGAATTATCAAATAGAGATTATTCGAGAGAGAATTATACACTGGAATTCGACTATATCGAATGTAGGAAGTACTATTTACTTTCCGGTTTTTAAATCAAGATTTATTTATTTAATAAATTAATTAATTATTATTTATTCAAATTAATAAATAAAAATTATATTTTGAAATTAGATATTTTGAAAGTAGGGATTATAACGTTATCGTTATAACCCATTTTTTTCATAAAAGAATTGGATTCGTAAACTGAATCTGAGGGTTGCATAAGAAATGATTTGATAAGAAGATAAGAAATGAAGTTAAGGAAATTAGAAACTGATTGAAGATTGGTTATGTTGAACAGCGATCTGGGCATCGATCTGATGTTGGTTTCGGCCTTCAGGGCTGATATTCAAGGAATTGTTCTCTTACTAGTTTACGTTTAGGGACTGATGTATGTAGGAAGATAGTGATGCGTAAATAAGAAATGGAAATGTTTTCCAATGTTAATAACGTATATTTTCTAAAGTTAGAAAATAAGAATTTATGAAAACATGGAACGGGAAATGAGGAAATGAATAAATTAATTTAACGGGAAAAATGTTGATTTATGATTGATCGATAAAATTTCCATTTGGACATAAGATCGTTGTATGTATGGATATTTTCCTTTGATAGTTAAATAACCGACTATCAAAGTTTTGACCATTTTTCCATCGTTAATACGGAGAGACCGAGATCAGATTTATTATCTGAAAACCACTTCGTATGAGCATTAACGTTGCGAATCAAATACGATGAGGAAAATTGAAGACGGAGTTTATGCAAGGACTTTTCTGGCAAATCCTAGGTAGAAATTGCCTAAGATGGGTTTACAGAATAGTGCCTTCGGTTTTTCCAGTCCCAAGACAACCTATATGGAAGAATGTCTAACATAGTATATTTAATAGATCGTGTAAGTTGATCTCTTCAAACGTATTTACGTTTTAGTGGCGGAGGAATTCATTTCTCTTAGCTGTATACCCGTGGTATTTTTGGAGAAATCAATTTGTGATATGGCGAGTATGACGATATGACATTCAAAGTAAATAAAGTTGTGATCTTTATGTTATTGCCTCAAACCTCACAACCAGGAAACGGTATAAATTCGGGTAGGTCGCATAGCTAAGTGGGTAGTTGCCAATTAGGGTGTATTGTAACCTGATCTAGAGAAATTCCATTTACTTCTTTAATCTATTCCGATGTCGTCCCTTTCGGGAAACGGCTGTTGATCCCAACCGTTGGTGATAATACATTCGGTTCACTCAAGCGAAATGAGTGACCGGTCATGTTTAGCCTGGGTTGCAAGATGTTCTTGTTGAACCTGGTGTATTCCTCTCTAGAGATACACTATCGGAAGGTGGTCCCATACCTTACCAGTTGGAATCCATTATCAAAATAAGCGCCCGACGTTTTTGATTGTATATTATATATGTAGAATGTGAGATGAAAGCATTCTGCTAGATTGCTATTTACTTTATTTAGACATTATTATAATATCATAAAATATTGATATTAAGAAATGTTTGGGTTATCGTAAGGTTAAAAAACCATCTGTGTTTATGTGTGGATTAGTCTTATGATTATTCTTTCTTTTAAAAGGATTTTAAAAGTTAAACAAATGGTTGGAGTTTACTCACACCAGTCATATGATTGATGCAGTGTTTAATTTGTTTTGTTTTCCCTAAACTCTTGGATGCCCAATTTTGTACGGGCAGTCAAGTAGTCGAGATTTTTCAGATATACTTGGAGAGCTGGAGTAGGAGGCTTCAGGATTATATAGCTATTGTTTATTCCCGTTGTTTTGCAAGTGTTGTACTCCGATAATGGCATTGTATACAGATACTGGTTTTATTTCAAAGTTATGTTATATAATATATTTATTCGTTCCGCTATGAGATTCGTATTTACTTTGATTCTATTGTTTTATGTTCTTATTCTAATTTTTTTTAACTTTCTATCTTATCTATTTCTCACCCTCTGACCTCTTTTTATTAATGATCTGGTATATCTGATACTCATATAGTCGACATTGGTATTTGTGTCGATTTTCGAAGTCGAAAATGTCAGGTCGTTACAGTGGTATCGGAGCTGAAGGTTAAGTGATTACCTTGTCTCTGTGGCGTAATTCAGTATTGATGGGGTTAGTAATACCCTAGATTGAGTTGAGTGTATATATACGAGTGAACGTATTTGTAGATTTTATAAAAATTGTTTTATATTATGGAGATTTATTGGTTGAGTTGTTTATGAGTTTTGGTCGATTAATTTGACCCACTATATCGGTATGGATTTCTAAACACTCGAATACGATGAACCGACACGGTATGTTTTGAAAAGAGGGTAAATGAAATAATTTTACCCAAAGTATATTTTGATAACGAAGAAAATATATATTGGAATTATTATATTTGATGTGTTGGTTATTATTATAATCGAATAAGATTATAATTGAAATGTTTATAAATAACCAATCTGAATTCGTATAAGTGTAATATATGAAATCAGTTGAATTAAATCTGAAATTAAAGTCAGAATTGGAATTAAAATCCCTAAATTTGGAAAAGTGTTTGAGAATGGATTTGAGTTAACTATATGGAAATTTTAAAATAATGGGAGATTTTAAATTTTTTTTACGAGCATTGTGAATGGTATTTTGAAATAGATTTCAAAATGGAAGTATTTAAATATGGATTTTGAAAGTGATATAGTATTGAACTCACTTCGATCACTGGAAAATAATTCCAATAATGACTGCGCAACATCATCAGTGTTCATTTTCGAGTTTCTAAGTGACGAATTACTACAAAAGATTTTGTTTTGAATTGTTATGAGAAAAGCAAGCTGTTTTGAAATTCCAAAATGAATATTTGATTTTAGAAAAAAATTAAGCTATTTAAAACTCCCAAGAGAGATTGTTAGAATGAAAAACAAATTAAATTAGAATTTGTGAAAGCAAATTGAAATTGAATTGAAATAGAAAATATCCAGAAAATTGGATTTGTGACATATGAATTTGAAATGATATTGGATGGGTAAGTTAAGAGTTTGGAATCGAGAATGGAGCTCGAGTTTGAAATGAGTTTTGGCTTGGATATAAGCGAGTGATTTGGTTTTGAGGATAAAATTGATTGGAAATTGATTGGGATGACATTAGTATATGCTGAATTAGTAGCAGATGGAAAGGATATAATTATATGCCCGACAAAAAGGACAAGTTTATTTCTATATGAGTTTGGTGATTTTATGAGCCTATTTGGTAAGCCGCTTAGCTATTTGATTTTCTTTTGAATTGAAGAGGCCTAGAGAGGCGAGTTGTAGTTGTATCGATTGAGCCGTACAAAGTAGACGCTGGCGAAATTTTTTCGAAAATTTTAAAGTGTTAGAAAATTTTCAGAATTTTTGAAAATTTTCGTTAATAAGAATGAAGTAATTTTTTAATGGATATAAATTGATTCAGTTGAAATTGAAGTTAAGAAGTAAACAAATAATTTTTAACCCGGTTGATAGGGTTTGTTTTCTGCCTTAGAAATTTCGGGGACGAAATTCTTTTCAGTGGGAAAGAATATAATGTCCCGTATTTTTTTAACAGTTTAGTAATTAATTCATTTAATTAATTAAATATTTATTTGGTAATTTAAAATGAACCGAATTAAAAAATGTTGAATATTTAATTAATATAAATAATAGAATAATATATATTTAATTATGAAAAATCGGAATTTAGTTAAATTGACAATTTTGTGTGAATTGGATAGTGTAAGGAATTTGGTTAAGTTTAGATTCGAATTTTAATAACGAATTTATTTAATAAACGACATTAGAACGTATAATTTACAATATAATTTAAATCGAACCCGTAATGTCGCAATAGTTCGTAATATTGAGTTTTGAACTTCAATTGAATATACAGAATCCGTTTTAAGTCGGATTTTTGTGAAACAAGAAAATTTCGGATCTTGTGAACTATATTTTTCTAATGGAAGAGAAAAATCGAGATTTCGTTGTGTAGATTGTGAGTTATGTCCAATTCAAAATTTTATATAGTCACTATAAAATCGTTTATAAACCATAACGATAATTTAACTATAATAAATTGTTTATTTTGAATTTAGACAAGATCTTCGAGTCATAGTTATAATTTAAGTTTTAGAATTTTACTGTAATTTTTATCTAGGAAAATAAGGGCTTTTTATTTTGAAGTATTTTACACCCTAAATCAGCGTTTTGGGACATCATAGAATAAGTTAACTTGTCTGTTTTATTATACTTTTGGGATCGTGACACATTGCTCGTCACAACAGTATTTTCATTTTTGTCAATAAATGTCTGTAACGAATGGAGCTTTATGCAATGGGCACGCTATATTATTTTTCCAAACCAAATTCAGTACACCTTTTCAGCCTCATGCCTACCCTAATATAAAAACATCACCCTTTGCTTCTTGAATTATTTAAGCTTTCACTGTGATTCGATTACCTTCGCAACATATAAATGATTCCATTCCATTTTCATAAGCTAAATGCATAGGCATATTCTCTTCTTAGCAGGACTACGGTCTGCACTGTAATACACTTGAAATAAAAATAATTGTGAAAAATAATTGGTTGAAATACGATTGTTGTGGCTGTAATGCTTAAACTCATATAGCATACAAAGTCAAAAGCATGAAATGATGAAGTACTACCATGTCAGATTCTTTTCTTAGGCGGACATCAAAAATTAAAACATCAAAAGACCAACCAATAGATAATTATACCTTCAACCTTAAGCTAACTCGCATCAGAACTTACAAGTACAACAACTCGTCTTGAAGGGAAAACTCGAAGTGTATCTACACCCTATGCTAGTGCCTATTCCTTCATCACCAAGTGTTAAATCCTATAAATACACTGAGCCTCCTTTTGTTTTCAGTTTAGAAACTTTGTTGTGCCATTTAAGGCTACAAAAAATTATAACCCCTCGAATACACCACGAGAGAATATGAAAAATAACATATACAACTTGAATCCATTTTCTCCTAGCGATAGGAAGGCTCAGGGCAGCTCGATGCGCTCACCCTCGAACTACTAAAAGATTTAAGCTTTATTTTGCATTTGGAAGCCTGGAGCTAACGGTTTCTTTGGGGAAGAAAGACAAGTCCACGTGACCTACCTTGAACTGCATTCATTTGGGAACTGGGTAGAACATGGTAAAGGATTTACACGTGATGGGGCAGTGGAAAGTTTCGCTACTTGCAGTAGCAGCTGAAGGGGGATGCCGAGGTCGGTACATTGGCAATGCTTGCGAGAGGGACGAGGTTTAGTGGAAGGGAAAGCTTCCGCAAAGTGGAGTGAAATGGTGAACACGGCATGGCTTGAAACTGGGAATGGAGCTCACACTCTGATGAAGCAACGTTTGTAAGAAGGAGGACTGAGGACTTTTGCTGTATGTTGACCTATGTTGCATAGGTAAACAAGAAGGAGAAAGGTGTTGTTAAGATGTGCGGCAATGAAAATCATGCGGTGGTTTTTGCTTTAAGAATAGTGAAATATGGGAGGGAGTAGAAATGGCATGAAAACTTGCTGAAAAAGCAGTGTGGAAGGTTCATTCGAACGTGTGTTACTGAGGATAAGGAAATGTAGATGTTGAATTAAAGCATTACGGTATTTGTTTCGTGGTTTACAGTGAAGGAGAGATGGAGGATTCGTTGTTGCAAAATCATGGCCATGGTAGGATAAAACAAGCGGATTGTTTTTGTTTAAAGGAGAGAGATGAGGTCCTGTTACTAGCAGGTACGTGGACATTGGGCTGTTCGATTTCATTTAGGCCCATATTTAATTAAAAATTTAAAGCTTGGTTTAATTTAATATTGTATTAACTTATACTAAGCCTGTCTAATTCATACGTAAACGAATTCGAACAAAACAGGATCTGCTGGGACCGTATGGACGACGGTTATACAATGGAACTGTTTTGGAGCGAATTGGAGCTCGTTACAAATTATGGAAGAATATAATTTTGTATGAATCAACGACAGTTTATCGTTATTTAACGATAAACGTCCAATGTGAGTAAAACTCACTAACTCTGCCAGTTTATATTTTTATAAACGTAATTTAGTATTGATAAATGATGATTATTTGGTTGAATTGATGATTTATTGGTTGAAATTATAGATCTAGTTATATATATATCGTTAATCAAATATTGATTCTATTTATCAGAATATTTCATATTGAAATGAAATTGATGTTAATTATATTGTTTAACATACGTGGATGCATGGAAATAGGTTGGCGGGATCCAACTGGATTCCTCAATATTTAAAATATTGTTTTTTTATGTATTGTGATATATGATGTGATATGTAATCAGTGATTGATTATGATGGCACTGGTCTTGTTATTTGGTATTTTAAATATCATAAGGAATAATAGACAATAAAAAGGTAATTTTCAAAGTGTGTATTGAAAATAAAATATTTATATAAAATCAATGGATTTTATAAAAAGGAATTATTTGGAAAATTGAATAAGAACTTCTGTATTAAAATTATTAATAGTTATATGGAAGTTTTAAAAGGCCATTTTTGGTATAAATACTGAATGAAGGTAATAAGAGGTAAACAAATAAATATATGGAATAAATATAATAT
This sequence comes from Allium sativum, assembly GCA_030737875.1. Lineage (NCBI taxonomy): Eukaryota > Viridiplantae > Streptophyta > Magnoliopsida > Asparagales > Amaryllidaceae > Allium > Allium sativum. Next base: position 394,944,054 of record CM060912.1, on the reverse strand, counting down.
CTGGGAAGTTTATAGAATTATAAAAAGAGAATTATACATTAGGACTAGGTTTAGACCCGCGCTTCGCACGCAGGTGTAACATGATATTGATTAAGGGAAATGTGTAATAGAAATGGAATTTCGAATGGGCTAGAAATAAATAACTTGTTTAATAATAAAAACAAGTGGTGTGATTTATAAACAATGTTTATAAATGAAATAAAAATAATTATCAGTTGATAATTTGGATTGTAAATTCAGTACTGAATTTAAAACGGGAAATTTGGAGTTGTTTTAAAAAGGAAACGATGGAATTTATTTCGATGTTCGAAATGTGAATAGGATTATACGAAATCCATAAATATTTGTAATTAGAATTTGACTAGGCCAAATTTTATAAAATAATTTATTTTAAGAAAATATATATTGAATAAATCAGGATTTGACAAGATAATTAATATTTGGTTTGAAACCGATATTTACTGATCAGATATAAAGGCGATAGAGAATTATAGACTTATTAAATAAAATCAACTATGAAGTTGACATATAAACAAGATTTGACAAATAAATTGGAATGTGAATCAGAAGTCATAAAATGACTCGATAATTGGAGTTTAAACCTGTGTTAGTATTTAAATTATGAAATCAAGTTTTGATTTGATAAAACAAGCCCAGATTTCTGTAAAGGAATAATATTCACGTTTTAAAGTGAATAACGATTTAAAAGAAAACGTTTTGCAAAATCAATACAGTTATAAAAGGAAATTGGTAATTGTTGAGAATTACTAAATTCAAAAATGAATTTAGAAATTGAGTTGACCTGAAAGGGTAAAATATGATGGAGTTCGTAACGTAAATCGAATATAGTTTATTCGAAAGAGAGATTATCGAATATAATTATTCGAATAAGAGTTATCAAAGATAGTTTATTCGAAAGAGAGTTATCGAGTAGAGTTTATTCGAAAAACATTCATCGAATATAGTTATTCGAAAGAGAGATTATCGAATATAGTTTATTCGAAAAAGAGTTATCGAATACAGTTTATTCGAAAGAGAGATTATCGAATATAGTTTATTCAAAAGGGAGTTATCGAATAGAGTTTATTCAAAAAAGAGTTATCGAATATAGTTATTCTAAAGAGAGTATCGAATAGAGATTATTCTAGAAAGAATTATACATTGGAATTCGACTATATCGAATATAGGAAAGTACTATTTACTTTCTGGTTTTAAATCAAGATTTATTTATTTAATAAATTAATTAATTAATTATTACTTATTCAAATTAATGAATAAAAAATATTTTTTGAATTTAGATATTTCGAAAGTAGGGATTATAACGTTATCGTTATAACCAATGTTTTTCATAAAAGAATTGGATTCGTAAACTGAATCCGAGGGTTGCATAAGCAATGATTTGATAAGAAGATAAGAAACGAAGTTAAGGAAATTAGAAACTGATTGGTGATTAGTTTGAACAGCTTTCTGGGTATCGATCTGATGTTGGTTTCGGCCTTCGGGGTTGATATTCAAAGAATTGTTCTCTTACTAGTTTACGGTTAGAGACTGATAGATGTGGGAAGATAGTGATGCATAAATAAGAAATGAAAATGTTTTCCAATGTTAATAACGTATATTTTCTAAAGTTAGAAAATAAGAATTTATGAAAATATGGAACAGGAAATGGGGAAATGAATAAATTAATTTAAAGGGAAAAATGTTGATTTATGATTGATCGATAAAATTTCCATTTGGAAATAAGATCGCTGTGTGTATGGATGTTTTTCTTTGATATTCAAATAACCGACTATCAAAGTTTTGACCATTTTTCCGTCGTCAATACGGAGAGACCGGGATCAGATTTATTATTTGAAAACCACTCCGTATGGGCATTAGCGTTGCGAATCAAATACAAAGAGAAAAATTGAAGATGGAGTTTATGCAAGGACTATTCTAGCAAATCCTAGGTAGAAATTGCCTAAGATGGGTTTACAGAATAGTGCCTTCGGTTTGTCCAGTCCCAGGACAACCTATATGGAAGAATGTCTAACAGTAAATTTAATAGATCGCGTAACTTGATCTCTTCAAGCGTATTTACATTTTGGTGGTGGAGGAATTCATTTCTCTTAGCTGTATACCCATGGTATTTTTGGAGAAATCAATTTGTGATTTGGCGGGTATGATGATGTGACATTCAAAGTAAATAAAGTTGTGATCTGTACGTTATGGCCTCAAACCTCACAACCAGGAAATGGTATAAAATCGGGTAGGTCGCATGGCTAAGTGGGTAGCTGCCAATAGGGTGTATTGTCACCTGATCTAGAGAAATTCCATTTACTTCTTTAATCTATTTCGATTTTGTCCCTTTCGGGAAACGGTTGTTGATCCCAACCGTTGGTGATAATACACTCGGTTCACTCAAGCGAAATGAGTGACCAGTCATGTTTAGCCTGGGTTGCAAGATGTTCTTGTTAAACTCGGTGTATTCCTTTCTAGAGATACACTGTCGGAAGGTGGTCCCATACCTTGCCAGTTGGAATCCATTATCAAAATAAGTGCCCGTGGTTTTTGATTGTATATTATATATGTAGAATGTGAGATGAAAGCGTTTTGCTAGATTGCTATTTACTTGATTTGGACATTATTATAATATCAAAAAATATTGATCTTAAGAAATGTTTTGGTTATCGTAAGGTAAAAAAACCATCCATGTTGATGTGTGGATTGGTCTTATGATTATTCTTTCTTTTAAAAGGATTTTAAAATTTAAAAAAATGGTTGGAGTTTACTCACACCAGTCACATGACTGACCCAGAGTTTTTTTTCCCTAAACTCTTTAGTGCCCAATTTTGTACGGGCAGTCAAGTAGTCGGGATTTTACATATATACTTGGAGAGCTGGAGTAGGAGGCTTCAGGATTATATAGCTATTGTTTATTTCCACTAAGTTGCAAGTGTTGTACTCCGACAATGGTACTGTATACAGATACTAGTTTTATTTCAAAGTTATGTTATATAATATATTTATTCGTTCCGCTATGAGACTCGTGTTTACTTGTAACAACCCGTAAAATCTGGGCCAGTTTAAAATTTTTATTTTGGCAATTTTAGCGAATTTTGATTATTTAAAATAGATTATTTTAAATAATATCGACGAGAAATTTATTTTGAATAGAATAGAACGTATATATTATACGCGTCGTCGTTAGAATATATAATAATTATATATAATTATAAAAGGAATTGAAAATGGCGCGGTAGTTCGAAAATTCGATTTCTAATTTCAAATGAATATACAGAATTCAATATAAGTCAGAATTGAACGAAACAAGAAATATTTGAATCTGTATAACTATATCTTTGTAACGAAGTTAACAAACTGAGATTTCATTTTAGAAATGATAAGATATGTCCAGTTTAAAATTAGAAATAGTCGCTGTGGAATTTATATATATTTTTATATATATAAGGCCCTTAAAATTAGCAATTTTGCAAACGACCTCGGATTTCGACGAAACCACTTTTGTTGGGTCCGCAGTGTAAAGTTATTGCTAGATTTCAAATTTCATAATTTTTCGAATCAATATGTAAGCGTGGCAAAGGAAAACGCGTTTGACCGGTTTCAGTTGATTTTAATCGACTGGAAATTGGCCATTTTTCAAACGGTCTCAGAATTCGACGAAACTAGTTTTGTTAGGACCGTATCGTCAATACGAAGCTAGAAAATATTTTTATGGAATTTTTAGAGTTAGTATGTGACCCCGGTAATTTGAAATGTGCGTTTAAAATTCAGTATAATGATTTAAATGTAAATGCAACGGAGACTGATCGAAACGGTCGATTCAGCTTGCGATATATATCCCATTGTGTTCAGAATGGAGGTAAAACGCTATGGACGACAGGCGGTGGGCCTCGTTTTGAGGTCGTATGTAAAAGTCAACTTTTAATAATAATAAAATAATAAAATAAAAAAAAAAAAACAAAAAACAAAAAGAATTTTTAAAAACTGATTTTTTTAAAAGATTATAAATCTGATTTTTTTTAAGGAGAATTCTGATTTTACTTTAAAAACAAAAAGGTTTGAGCTTTAGAATGGAAAAGGATTTGAACTTCATAGGAAAAATATGATTTTTATATACTGAACTTCGATAGAAAAATAGAATTTTTATATATTGAACTTCGAACTAAAAATTCGATTTTTATATATTGAACTTTGAAATAAAAATTCGATTTTTATATATTGAACTTTGAAATAAAAATTCGATTTTTATATATTGAACTTTGAAATAAAAATTCGATTTTTATATATTGAACTTTGAAATAAAAATTCGATTTTTATATATTGAACTTTGAAATAAAAATTCGATTTTTATATATTGAACTTTGAAATAAAAATTCGATTTTTATATATTGAATAGCGAAGTCAAAATTCGATTTTTACATATGTAGAGGATACGGGCAACGAAGATGGCGATGATGCGATAGCGATGAAGATTTCTATCAATGAAGTGCCGTGGAGCTAGGATAGCTATATGTGAGAATTTCTCACCTTTCAATTCTTTTTCTAGATATATATATATACTAGGATGCAGACGGTGCTTAGTAGCACCCGACACAATCGTCCACAGACCATGGACTTGTTTGTTTGGCTGTTTGGTTATTGATTGTGATATTGGTTTGAATGTGGTTTGTGGTGTGAAAAATCGAATCGATAAATTGGTTAGGATTAGACGTGCGCCGTTATAAGGCGAAGGAGTAAGGCTAGGTTAGACTCTTACTCCAAGTTTTGTGGTTTGCATAACGAATTGATTTGATTGATGTGTGAATGGCGTGGGCCTTCACTAGACCGGGGATAAGGCTAGGCCTCGTCCCGTTTCTAGTATCGTGCCGTTATGCCGCCGAAATTTTCTAAAATATGTTAGAAAAATAAAAATATCATTTTATTGAATAAATGAATTGAATAGAAATTCATAGGTTGAAATAAAATGTTTTATCGTTAAAAATATAATTTTTAACGTGAATATGAAAATAGTGAAGTGAATAAATAAATATTCATTTATAAACCAGACGGTTTGTTTATGTACACCTATTTGAATGACGTTGATTGGGTCGATAAATTTTACACATCGCCTAACTGCACAAATAAAATATGTGTTTGATTGTTTGAAACCCCACACGGGTGTTAGGATGAAATTTGAAGTTCACTCATCCTGATTGATTAAATATGTCGATCGATTGATTGACAGGCTGTTATAAGCGTTGAATATCTATATTTGATGCTTATACAGTGTAGTGCACTTTGGTTGATGGTTGATTATTTTCAATGCTATTATATACATGTGTTGTATGAAAATCCATATAATTAATTTTATATGGTAATTGATTGGGCCTCATTCCAGTTTTGAAAAAGAAATATTTGAAAAAGAAATATTTGAAATAGAATATTTGAAAATAAAGGAATATATGAAGCCGTGTTGATTAGATTGACGCCATTTTGACGTGAACGATATTTATATCGATTTTAAAAACGATTTCGAAATGAAATGAATTGAAAACGAATTCAAATTGAATTGAAAACGATTTCGAAATGAATTGAATTGAAAACGATTTCGAAATGAATTGAATTGAAAACGATTTCGAAATGAATTGAATTGAAAACGATTTCGAAATGAATTGAATTGAAAACGATTTCGAAATGAATTGAATTGAAAACGAATTCGAATTGAATTGAAAGTGAATTGAAAGCGAATTCAAATTGAATTGAAATTTGAATTGAATAGAAATGAATTTTGAAACGAATCTATAAAGAAGAATTCAATTTTGCTTTGAATTGAAATGGAAGTTGAAATAGATTTTGAAACGAATTCAAAACTATTTATATAATTCGTTTTAAATAGAAATCGACGAAATATATATTATATATATTATATATATAATATAATGGCCTGAATAGAACGCGCCGCGCCGCGGCAGTTCGCGAATTTCGACCATTTATTTCAAACGGACATTACGGGAGATCCGACCGTCGGATTCTCCTAAAACCGGAACCGTTGGGTTCGTATCGAAAAGAGCTTTCTAACGAAGATTAGAAATTTGAAATCTAACGGTTGGATTTGGAATTATGTCCAAATCAAATTCGAAAAAGGTCGCTGTAAGTGCAGTTCGATGGCCGTTAATGGAAATCGACTGTACGGGCCTTGATAAAATTATTAAAAATAGCAATAATTTGTGTAAAATCATAAGAAATGATTTAGAAAGAATTGGGATGAAAAACTCCATATTTGAAAAGATAAAAATGGATTTTTATCGAAATGAACTAGTTTTGAACTAGAATTATAATTCTATTTATTTTTAAATAAATAAATTGAATTCGAAAAGGGTTTTAAAAGTAACCAAAATTCCAATGATTGCATTGGAGTGGATTTGAATCGAAATTGTCTTCGGAATATTTCGATGTTGGAATTCGTGATTATACAGGTGTTGTTATGGAAATTTGAAAGATATATATGTATATCGTTATTTCCGATACGACATTTGTTAGTCGTAGAATTCGATATTGAATATAAGCCGATATATTTTCTATTCAGAGCCTTGTATTGAATATCGAATGTGATTTGGGTTTGTCGTGAATGGTGTCTTCACTAACACTGTTCTTGAACCCAGTTGAGAAAAGATTAAATCTTTTTATTTAGATTTAATGAAGTGTACCAATTAAATGATATTTAATTGGAATTGAATTGATATTGATTTTTGGGTTTATCGTGAACAGTGTTTTAAATAACACTCGTTCTTTAACCCGATAATTAATGGAATGATTTTTGGGTTTATCGTGAACAGTGTTTTAAATAACACTTGTTCTTTAACCCGATAATTAATGAATGTGATTTGGGTTGTCGTGAATGGTGTCTTCACTAACACTGTTCTTGAACCCAGTTGAGAAAAGATTAAATCTTTTGATTTAGATTTAATGAAGTGTACCAATTAAATAATATTTAATTGGAATTGAATGGATATTGATTTTTGGGTTTATCGTGAACAGTGTTTTAAATAACACTTGTTCTTTAACCCGATAATTAATGGGATGTGACTTTGGGTTTATCGTGAACCGTGTTTTAAATGACACTGATTCTTTAACCCAGTCACAGATTAAAACTAAGTGGAGTTTTAATGAATCTTTAATTAGATTGAAAAGATCGAGAATGGAGTATCACCAGTTTTGCTCCAGGCGATAGTTAAATCTTTAATTAGATTTGAATGTGAAATTTAGAAACTAACTGGCGGTTAGCCAAGCAGAATGGTTTTCTGGATATTGATCTGATGTTGGTTTCGGCCTTCGGGGTTAATATTTGGGGAATTATTCTCTTGATTAATTTACGGTTAGTGACTAATGAATTGGAATGAGGCGTATGTTGTGTTTGTGTAACACTATTTAAAATATACGCGAGTTATTCGGAAAGACCGGGTTTATCCCATTCTGAGTAACTGATACGACGATAAGTCGAAGATGAAGACGATGGTCGAAGACCGGAAGTCTTCACGTCGTTTGGGGGATAACTGATGATCTTGATTGGGCTGTACACCCAAGAAGATGGAAACAGTTAGTGATCGTCCAGACGTACTTGGAGATCGATGGATATGCGGGGTACTAGGTGCCTCCGGTTTCGTTCAGACCCAGAACGGACTTGTAAATGGACTGTGTGTCTGACATCGGATTTCATTCTGTGTGACTGATATCGGTTGCATAGGATGGTTTGCCTGTGTGGCATGCTAAGATGCAAATGATCAAGGCTTCTGTTGAAAAGCAAAGTCTTGTGGTGATGATCAAAGCACGGCCTTTGTGGCGTAGCTTTGTGTAACGTTTATCTCGCGTGTTTCACACCAGGTATGAACCAAAAACGGGAGACGGACCTCAGGGAGGGCATGCGTTTCCTTCTAGCTAAAAAGTGGCGTCAGTGGTTTTACACGCCCTGACGAGTTTGACTTATGTGGTTGTTGCTGTTGCGAGGCGCCTCGGATTGATCGGTCGTTCTCGAACCGATGGAGTCATTTGTTGGCTCATTGACACCCCAAAGGGTGGGGAAACGCAGTGTTCAGGCATTTTAATCCACATCGGTGGACCGGCCCTGTCGCTCCAAGGGTCACTCGAGCTCTGATCCTGAGACACGGGCTAGAGCGTCTCGAATCGGTTGAGGACTATCTTTTGCCTCGGTTCATAGACGGAAATCCAATTTCCAAATACGTGACTTTGCGGTTTTATTTGTAAACCTATATATGGCGACATGATATATGGTACCCATGCCGCCTATGATTGATACTTATGATTCAAAGTTGTTTTATACACTATGCACTTATTATAGTATCAAATGATTTGTTTTAAACGTATCAAGCATTCTTTGGCTGTTATAAGGGAAAACCCTATCCCCCGGCTTGCGTTTGCATTGTGTGATAGGACCTGGGTCTTATAACAGCTTCATTTTTCTTTATTTAGCATTGCGCTGTTTGTTTTATGCACTGGTATTCTTGGGAGGAAACCCGTTCCGTGTTATACGGCGTGGTCCCTTGATTTACCTAGCTTTAAGAATAAAGATTAACTGTTTTAGTTCTCACACCAGTCACATGACTGACCTGGAGTTTATTGTTTTAACCTAAACTCTGGGTGCCCTTATTTTGACACGGGCAGCTAGTAGTTTCGGTTTTGCAGATTTATATTCACAGGATCCTGGGTTACAGCTGGAACGATATCCGGAAAGCTTTGTATCCGTATATCTCATTCTAGTTGTGTATTGTATTATTTTCCGCTGCTATGTATTTAAATGTAATTTAAATCTCTGATATTTCTGTGTGATATTCATTTATACTCTGTATATTCTTGTAATCTGATGCATTGTTGTAATATACAATGAAATGTTCTTCTGTATGCGTTCTGTTGTGGTTTGTTCTCGAACTATCCGACGCTTTCCTTTACGGGGAGGTTGCGGGTCTTTACAGGTGGTATCAGAGCTTTGGTTTACAAAGCTAGAGAACAAGACACATTAGAAACATACGAAAGAATTCATCAGATATTGGATTAGTAATATCCAACGGGAATGACTCGTTAGAGATAGGATCAGTAGTATCCTAGAACGAGTGTGAAGAGTATATTTTTCAAATGAAAACAAATTTTGTTTTGAAAATTTAAATCAATTATTCGTATTTGATTATTTATTTTAAATTGAATTGGGCAATCCAGTATATAAAGATTTTGCATATATGTCTTGCAAACGTGTGTTCGAAGTTTTAATATATTGGGTAGATATAGAATCCCCCTAGTGCCCGGGAATAATTCTGGTGATGGGGCACTGTCGTCAGTATTTATATTCGAGTGTCGAAGGTGTGATATTTATATATTTCCATTAGACTGGTGTGAGAACCAAAATTAGATAGGGCCTATTGTTGTGATTTGGCATCAAAAAAATCTGATTTTTGTCTATGTATCAAAGTTATGAATTTGAAACTCTAATTCACTAATTGATTGATGTTTGTGTTGTTTGTTTATTTGTTTGCTAATTTTTAGCCATTTAGCCTAATAGCACCAAATATTGACTTGTATTGAAATTTGGTCGCATTTGCTTGCATATACTTGTATATCATTGAACAGGTCATAGCAAGGAGGCTAGAGCCAGAGAATAAAATTTGTTTGCCCGACAAATAGGTACATGTTTACTACATAATTTCCTGTTTTGTTTGGGTGATGATGATTTTGTGAGCCTATTGGCTAGCCGCTTGGCTTTTTCTTTTTCTTTTTGAGATCAGAAGGACCGGGGAAGCTATTTGAAATTCCCCGATGCTCCCGGTGCAGGGGAGGTTATGGCGAAATTTTTCAAAAATTTAGGGTGTTAGCCAAATTTTTGAAATTTTGAAAATTCTCAGAAACTAAAGAGTTGGAGAATGAAAGCCAGATCGAGCGTAGAGTTGATTAATCAAACCACTTTCGACTTTGTTCCTTTTCGGGGACGAAAAGTTTTAAGTGGGGGAGATTGTAACAACCCGTAAAATCTGGGCCAGTTTAAAATTTTTATTTTGGCAATTTTAGCGAATTTTGATTATTTAAAATAGATTATTTTAAATAATATCGACGAGAAATTTATTTTGAATAGAATAGAACGTATATATTATACGCGTCGTCGTTAGAATATATAATAATTATATATAATTATAAAAGGAATTGAAAATGGCGCGGTAGTTCGAAAATTCGATTTCTAATTTCAAATGAATATACAGAATTCAATATAAGTCAGAATTGAACGAAACAAGAAATATTTGAATCTGTATAACTATATCTTTGTAACGAAGTTAACAAACTGAGATTTCATTTTAGAAATGATAAGATATGTCCAGTTTAAAATTAGAAATAGTCGCTGTGGAATTTATATATATTTTTATATATATAAGGCCCTTAAAATTAGCAATTTTGCAAACGACCTCGGATTTCGACGAAACCACTTTTGTTGGGTCCGCAGTGTAAAGTTATTGCTAGATTTCAAATTTCATAATTTTTCGAATCAATATGTAAGCGTGGCAAAGGAAAACGCGTTTGACCGGTTTCAGTTGATTTTAATCGACTGGAAATTGGCCATTTTTCAAACGGTCTCAGAATTCGACGAAACTAGTTTTGTTAGGACCGTATCGTCAATACGAAGCTAGAAAATATTTTTATGGAATTTTTAGAGTTAGTATGTGACCCCGGTAATTTGAAATGTGCGTTTAAAATTCAGTATAATGATTTAAATGTAAATGCAACGGAGACTGATCGAAACGGTCGATTCAGCTTGCGATATATATCCCATTGTGTTCAGAATGGGGGTAAAACGCTATGGACGACAGGCGGTGGGCCTCGTTTTGAGGTCGTATGTAAAAGTCAACTTTTAATAATAATAAAATAATAAAATAAAAAAATAAAAAAAAAAGAATTTTTAAAAACTGATTTTTTTAAAAGATTATAAATCTGATTTTTTTTAAGGAGAATTCTGATTTTACTTTAAAAACAAAAAGGTTTGAGCTTTAGAATGGAAAAGGATTTGAACTTCATAGGAAAAATATGATTTTTATATACTGAACTTCGATAGAAAAATAGAATTTTTATATATTGAACTTCGAACTAAAAATTCGATTTTTATATATTGAACTTTGAAATAAAAATTCGATTTTTATATATTGAACTTTGAAATAAAAATTCGATTTTTATATATTGAACTTTGAAATAAAAATTCGATTTTTATATATTGAACTTTGAAATAAAAATTCGATTTTTATATATTGAACTTTGAAATAAAAATTCGATTTTTATATATTGAACTTTGAAATAAAAATTCGATTTTTATATATTGAACTTTGAAATAAAAATTCGATTTTTATATATTGAATAGCGAAGTCAAAATTCGATTTTTACATATGTAGAGGATACGGGCAACGAAGATGGCGATGATGCGATAGCGATGAAGATTTCTATCAATGAAGTGCCGTGGAGCTAGGATAGCTATATGTGAGAATTTCTCACCTTTCAATTCTTTTTCTAGATATATATATATACTAGGATGCAGACGGTGCTTAGTAGCACCCGACACAATCGTCCACAGACCATGGACTTGTTTGTTTGGCTGTTTGGTTATTGATTGTGATATTGGTTTGAATGTGGTTTGTGGTGTGAAAAATCGAATCGATAAATTGGTTAGGATTAGACGTGCGCCGTTATAAGGCGAAGGAGTAAGGCTAGGTTAGACTCTTACTCCAAGTTTTGTGGTTTGCATAACGAATTGATTTGATTGATGTGTGAATGGCGTGGGCCTTCACTAGACCGGGGATAAGGCTAGGCCTCGTCCCGTTTCTAGTATCATGCCGTTATGCCGCCGAAATTTTCTAAAATATGTTAGAAAAATAAAAATATCATTTTATTGAATAAATGAATTGAATAGAAATTCATAGGTTGAAATAAAATGTTTTATCGTTAAAAATATAATTTTTAACGTGAATATGAAAATAGTGAAGTGAATAAATAAATATTCATTTATAAACCAGACGGTTTGTTTATGTACACCTATTTGAATGACGTTGATTGGGTCGATAAATTTTACACATCGCCTAACTGCACAAATAAAATATGTGTTTGATTGTTTGAAACCCCACACGGGTGTTAGGATGAAATTTGAAGTTCACTCATCCTGATTGATTAAATATGTCGATCGATTGATTGACAGGCTGTTATAAGCGTTGAATATCTATATTTGATGCTTATACAGTGTAGTGCACTTTGGTTGATGGTTGATTATTTTCAATGCTATTATATACATGTGTTGTATGAAAATCCATATAATTAATTTTATATGGTAATTGATTGGGCCTCATTCCAGTTTTGAAAAAGAAATATTTGAAAAAGAAATATTTGAAATAGAATATTTGAAAATAAAGGAATATATGAAGCCGTGTTGATTAGATTGACGCCATTTTGACGTGAACGATATTTATATCGATTTTAAAAACGATTTCGAAATGAAATGAATTGAAAACGAATTCAAATTGAATTGAAAACGATTTCGAAATGAAATGAATTGAAAACGATTTCGAAATGAATTGAATTGAAAACGATTTCGAAATGAATTGAATTGAAAACGATTTCGAAATGAATTGAATTGAAAACGATTTCGAAATGAATTGAATTGAAAACGAATTCGAATTGAATTGAAAGTGAATTGAAAGCGAATTCAAATTGAATTGAAATTTGAATTGAATAGAAATGAATTTTGAAACGAATTTATAAAGAAGAATTCAATTTTGCTTTGAATTGAAATGGAAGTTGAAATAGATTTTGAAACGAATTCAAAACTATTTATATAATTCGTTTTAAATAGAAATCGACGAAATATATATTATATATATTATATATATAATATAATGGCCTGAATAGAACGCGCCGCGCCGCGGCAGTTCGCGAATTTCGACCATTTATTTCAAACGGACATTACGGGAGATCCGACCGTCGGATTCTCCTAAAACCGGAACCGTTGGGTTCGTATCGAAAAGAGCTTTCTAACGAAGATTAGAAATTTGAAATCTAACGGTTGGATTTGGAATTATGTCCAAATCAAATTCGAAAAAGGTCGCTGTAAGTGCAGTTCGATGGCCGTTAATGGAAATCGACTGTACGGGCCTTGATAAAATTATTAAAAATAGCAATAATTTGTGTAAAATCATAAGAAATGATTTAGAAAGAATTGGGATGAAAAACTCCATATTTGAAAAGATAAAAATGGATTTTTATCGAAATGAACTAGTTTTGAACTAGAATTATAATTCTATTTATTTTTAAATAAATAAATTGAATTCGAAAAGGGTTTTAAAAGTAACCAAAATTCCAATGATTGCATTGGAGTGGATTTGAATCGAAATTGTCTTCGGAATATTTCGATGTTGGAATTCGTGATTATACAGGTGTTGTTATGGAAATTTGAAAGATATATATGTATATCGTTATTTCCGATACGACATTTGTTAGTCGTAGAATTCGATATTGAATATAAGCCGATATATTTTCTATTCAGAGCCTTGTATTGAATATCGAATGTGATTTGGGTTTGTCGTGAATGGTGTCTTCACTAACACTGTTCTTGAACCCAGTTGAGAAAAGATTAAATCTTTTTATTTAGATTTAATGAAGTGTACCAATTAAATGATATTTAATTGGAATTGAATTGATATTGATTTTTGGGTTTATCGTGAACAGTGTTTTAAATAACACTCGTTCTTTAACCCGATAATTAATGGAATGATTTTTGGGTTTATCGTGAACAGTGTTTTAAATAACACTTGTTCTTTAACCCGATAATTAATGAATGTGATTTGGGTTGTCGTGAATGGTGTCTTCACTAACACTGTTCTTGAACCCAGTTGAGAAAAGATTAAATCTTTTGATTTAGATTTAATGAAGTGTACCAATTAAATAATATTTAATTGGAATTGAATGGATATTGATTTTTGGGTTTATCGTGAACAGTGTTTTAAATAACACTTGTTCTTTAACCCGATAATTAATGGGATGTGACTTTGGGTTTATCGTGAACCGTGTTTTAAATGACACTGATTCTTTAACCCAGTCACAGATTAAAACTAAGTGGAGTTTTAATGAATCTTTAATTAGATTGAAAAGATCGAGAATGGAGTATCACCAGTTTTGCTCCAGGCGATAGTTAAATCTTTAATTAGATTTGAATGTGAAATTTAGAAACTAACTGGCGGTTAGCCAAGCAGAATGGTTTTCTGGATATTGATCTGATGTTGGTTTCGGCCTTCGGGGTTAATATTTGGGGAATTATTCTCTTGATTAATTTACGGTTAGTGACTAATGAATTGGAATGAGGCGTATGTTGTGTTTGTGTAACACTATTTAAAATATACGCGAGTTATTCGGAAAGACCGGGTTTATCCCATTCTGAGTAACTGATATGACGATAAGTCGAAGATGAAGACGATGGTCGAAGACCGGAAGTCTTCACGTCGTTTGGGGGATAACTGATGATCTTGATTGGGCTGTACACCCAAGAAGATGGAAACAGTTAGTGATCGTCCAGACGTACTTGGAGATCGATGGATATGCGGGGTACTAGGTGCCTCCGGTTTCGTTCAGACCCAGAACGGACTTGTAAATGGACTGTGTGTCTGACATCGGATTTCATTCTGTGTGACTGATATCGGTTGCATAGGATGGTTTGCCTGTGTGGCATGCTAAGATGCAAATGATCAAGGCTTCTGTTGAAAAGCAAAGTCTTGTGGTGATGATCAAAGCACGGCCTTTGTGGCGTAGCTTTGTGTAACGTTTACCTCGCGTGTTTCACACCAGGTATGAACCAAAAACGGGAGACGGACCTCAGGGAGGGCATGCGTTTCCTTCTAGCTAAAAAGTGGCGTCAGTGGTTTTACACGCCCTGACGAGTTTGACTTATGTGGTTGTTGCTGTTGCGAGGCGCCTCGGATTGATCGGTCGTTCTCGAACCGATGGAGTCATTTGTTGGCTCATTGACACCCCAAAGGGTGGGGAAACGCAGTGTTCAGGCATTTTAATCCACATCGGTGGACCGGCCCTGTCGCTCCAAGGGTCACTCGAGCTCTGATCCTGAGACACGGGCTAGAGCGTCTCGAATCGGTTGAGGACTATCTTTTGCCTCGGTTCATAGACGGAAATCCAATTTCCAAATACGTGACTTTGCGGTTTTATTTGTAAACCTATATATGGCGACATGATATATGGTACCCATGCCGCCTATGATTGATACTTATGATTCAAAGTTGTTTTATACACTATGCACTTATTATAGTATCAAATGATTTGTTTTAAACGTATCAAGCATTCTTTGGCTGTTATAAGGGAAAACCCTATCCCCCGGCTTGCGTTTGCATTGTGTGATAGGACCTGGGTCTTATAACAGCTTCATTTTTCTTTATTTAGCATTGCGCTGTTTGTTTTATGCACTGGTATTCTTGGGAGGAAACCCGTTCCGTGTTATACGGCGTGGTCCCTTGATTTACCTAGCTTTAAGAATAAAGATTAACTGTTTTAGTTCTCACACCAGTCACATGACTAACCTGGAGTTTATTGTTTTAACCTAAACTCTGGGTGCCCTTATTTTGACACGGGCAGCTAGTAGTTTCGGTTTTGCAGATTTATATTCACAGGATCCTGGGTTACAGCTGGAACGATATCCGGAAAGCTTTGTATCCGTATATCTCATTCTAGTTGTGTATTGTATTATTTTCCGCTGCTATGTATTTAAATGTAATTTAAATCTCTGATATTTCTGTGTGATATTCATTTATACTCTGTATATTCTTGTAATCTGATGCATTGTTGTAATATACAATGAAATGTTCTTCTGTATGCGTTCTGTTGTGGTTTGTTCTCGAACTATCCGACGCTTTCCTTTACGGGGAGGTTGCGGGTCTTTACATTACTCCGAATATGTTGTTTTATGATCTTCTTCTCCTTCTTCTATTATAACTTTCTATCTTATCTATTTCTCACCCGCTAACCTCTTTCTATTAATGATCTAGTATTTCCGATACTCGTATAGTCGACATTGGTATTTGTGTCGATTTTCGGAGTTGAAAATCCCAGTTCATTACAACACCCTTGAGCCGTCATCACATTCGTTGCAATACGATGAACAACGAACTCATCATAACACTTCGACATTCCCCATTGAATTCACTTCGAAGTCATCACCATTCTCTAACCAAAAATATACGCCATTTGGTCGACACTCCATTCCATTAGTATTTCCAGACTTTCCACTACGAAAAACTGTAACAACCCGTATTTTTTGCAGTCACATATTTTATTTAATTTATTTTTTTAATTTATTTTTTTAAAATATTATATTTGGAATATTATTGGAAATATTGAATTCGTTATTCAAATGAAGTTTGAACATTATATATTTATATAATTATAAATTGAGCTCGAAATGGCATGGCAGTTCGTAATATGGAGTTTTGAACTTCAATTGAATATACAAGATCCGATATAAGTCGGATTTCTATGAAACAAGAAACGTGGGATCTTGTTGATGATAATTTTCATATGGAAGAGAAAAATCTAGATTTCGTGTTATAGATTGTTAGTTATGGCTAAATCAAAATTTTAAAATAGTCGCTATGGAAATCGTTTATAAATTATAGCGTTTATTTAAAAGGAATTTTATATAATTTGGACACGCTTTAACTCAAATATATTATTGTTGAGTTGTAAATCCATATTAGGTTATATTTGAAGCTATGTATTAATTTATTTGAATATATTCGATACTAAAAATTATTATCTAATTTAATTATTTTGTAATTTATTTATATTAAATCGATATTATATAAGCGTTAGAAATAGCTGTTTTCCAAACGATCTTCGTTTTCGACGAAATGAATTTTATTGGAATACGTATAGTTATCGCTATATTTCTAGTTTGGAGCCAATTGGAGTTATTTTGTTGGTAAGCAAAATTAAAACGTAAACTGATAAATATATTGGAACTAGAATAACATCTTGTACAAACGGAGTCGGAACTGGACCAAACAAATTTCATTGGAACCATAAGGTCCAGACATAGCAGTTCGTTCAGTTTCTTTACGTTTGAAGATCAGATATGTCGGTGCATATATTGACGTTAGCGGAGAAAATAGTAGATTAAAATTAAACAACCATATGAAAATGAACGTACCCAAAGGAAAGTAAAATAAAAATATATATTACAAACTTTCCCTTCAACGCAAAGTAAGATGGCCCTCCTTATCACCACAGATCGTACTGTCAAGTATATTTTTCACGCAAACTAGTACAAGCAGACCTACCTACCCATGTACGAAATAAGAAATGAAAACACATGTTGGTATGCTGGCCCCCAAAAGCTAAAAATGCTATTGACATGAAATTACATACACAGCTATACCATCAAAATCAAATGCAATGGAAGAGAACACAGCTACACTGTATTTGCTTTTCATTTTTTGCGATGCACATGTCTTTTTCCATCCAAACGTCTAAATCACGCACTAAGGCTACTTAAATAGCTCCAACCTAAGAAACGAGTCTCTAGGATCGCACATGCTAATCTAATCTTCCAGCCATTGAGAAGACACAGCTACCCTTTTAGATGTCTATAGCCTATATTTTCATTTCCTACCCCTCTTTTCTTTCTTTCTTTCAGTTGATGAAACAACTGATGCTACCCTCTTCTCCAACTCTACTATGCCAGCTACGTTTGCAAAATATCACCCTACGCTGTACGTAGCTGAATGACGTTGTTCTCATCCATCCAATTTTTTTTCAATAAATACCTATCGCTCCATTTCTCTTTCCAGTATGCAGAGCAACCGTAAGGCTGTAAGCCACCAGCAAACAAATGAAAATCTACACCTTAGTTTTCACAACAAGAGCAATATATCTCCTTCCACTAGATAACTTAGATCTCCGCAACCATTGATTTTTAGCCAAAGGCCTCAACAGAGAACAAGTAGGGAGTACTGCACGTGAGCAGATAGGGTACAACGCAATATTGGGTGGCGAAGTCGCTGGAGGAGGAGTTGGCCAGAGCAGTTGCGAGTTGATGGGGGTAGGCGGAGCATGATGGAGCGTCAAATTGAGTGGCATTCGAAATTCATAGCAGGGTAAGGAGCGAACAGCAGATGGAAAAATGAATGGGTGAGGACAGCTATGCGTGAATATATGCTTAACGTGTAGAAGGAAAGGGGAAGGAGACGCAATGGGATGGGTGAGCTAAAGGGTACTGGTTCCATGAAGTTATTGTTACTATTAACATAAGGGTGCGTGTACAGGAGAGATGAGGTGCAGGCAAAACAATGTGAACTGAAATTGTGAAGAGGAAAATCTTGGCCTGTGAAGCGCGGTGACAGTGTAATCAGTTAGTAAGTGTATTTGATCTGAAATTAGGATTTATTTATTTCAATTAAATCAAGTAAATCTTATGATGTTAATAACTATAAAACGTTAACATGTATAATGTGGAAAGAGGAAGATGGAGCAAAATAGAACGTTATTTTCTGAACTGGGAACAAGGACGAATTCCAAACGGGATGGTGGAAAACAGCAGTAATAGGCTTTTAACGGTTAACGAACATAATTATGAATATTAATTTAATTATAATCAAAAGTTAATTATTTAATCCAAACCATGTTGAATGTTGCAGGCAGCGTACATACATAGGTTCTTCTGGACAGATTCATGAATAAGCAGCATGGAGGGAAGGCTATCGGCATGATTTTGACTACAGCTAAATTAGTCGAACCTGGATTATTTCTAAACAAGTAATTTAATGGTAAATTAAAATATAACTATGGGTTTTATTATAATTAAATCATATTATAATTCAGGCGTTATGACAGGGCACGATTTACAACAATGAACAGACCCGGAAAAGGATCAGACCATATTTGTGAACAAACAAAGTAATTAGCATATATAATTAATTAAATAAGGATTTATTATTTTAACCGTAAAATTTAATTATTTATAACTTATATATGTTATCAGAACAGAATGGAACCAAACAAGAAGTGATGGACCCGTATAAATGAACACTACATTGTGAAGCTGATTTGGACAAATAGGAAAAATAGTTGGAAACTTCAGTTAAATTAAATGCCAGTTTAATTTAACAAAAACCAAATCGTTAGCGACAACGGAATCAAGGTAAATTAAACTCACTCAGTTCTTCCCATTTATATTTTATATAAATTGGGTTTTTATTTGTGTGCTCTGGTTGCTAATGGTTGACTGTTCGCTAGTTATATATTTAATTGTTCATTTAACCAACGAAATTAAACCGTTGTTTAATTTCATTGAGATACCAAATCATTATTTTTTAACGATTGGATCCAATAGAGGTAACTTACCTTGTTGATCACATTAATAAAATAAACGTGTTTAATGGTTTGAACTGTTTGAATTGTTTATGTATTGGTTGATGTTAAATAATTGTTGTTTACTATTATCAGTTAAATTGTTTACTATTATCAGTTAAATGGAATTGAATGATCTGGTTTGTGATAACCATTTTGGATACAGGGAAGAACAGGTTGGAGGAATCCAACGGATTCCTCAAATATATTATTTATTTTTCATATTATCATATATGAACCGTCATGATTGGGTGATTGATTTGATTAGTGATTATTGACTGAAAATTTAACCTGTATTTTGTTTTAACCAATGGGCAATATTGGTTAAGCAATCGGCAGTAAATGGCCTAAGAATAATTGGTTTTGTTATATTGATTTACCGTCAGGTGGATCAATAGTATTGAAGTTATAAAATTTGTTTTATAAATGGAGATAGATTTTGAATAAAAGGTTATAAGAGAAAATAAATATTTATTATTTAAGTTTAAAATTTAATTATTAATTTATTTTATAAGGAAAATTCTGATGCTAATCAGATTTATAAATAAATGAATAGAAATTAACCTAACAATTGAATTTGGATAATTGTTTTGTTAAGAAACCATTAAATGGAATTATTTAAATTAATTATATTATTAATTAATTTAAGTGAGAACTAATTGAAATCGGTTAACGAGATAACCGGGGTTTGAGTTGATTAAACTGGCTGTTTTAGCTGGAATCGACTATTAAATTAGTTTGTTTCGAGTTCACCCAATTAAATAGTTTAAAGAATATTTGTTTAATTTTAATACGGTTTTAAAAAGGATTTAATAATTATTTTAGTTAATAGAGAAATTAACTACTGAAGTAGTTAATGATCGAGGTAAATTATTATCTTGATTAATAATAATTTAGAAAATTACTTTCTAATTGGAATTCATTTAAAAAGTACTCGAAGTTGAAGTGAAATATAATTGATGGGTGAAAGGAGTTCATGAACAGGTTTTATTTTAAACCAGAGTTTTTACAACAAAGTTATAAAAGAAATTTTAAGCGAATATGATAGCTTAAAATAAATGTTACTTAATTGTTTGAATTAAGTCTAGGGAAATTAAGATAAAAGGGTTTATAACAAACCAGGATTTTATAAATGAGATTTAAAGTGTAAAAGTGTTAATTTTATATTAAAATTACTTAATAAATGGATTAAGTAAAAAGGGGGAAATTGAAATAAGATTTCCAAAGCGGGAATGATTGAATAGACTTGAAAAGAGATAAGAAGAAGTGAATTTGGGTAAGGAAGTGGGTCATAGGGTTGTATAACCAAATCTGATTTATAAATGAATTTGTTTTAAAGAGGCAGAGTTAAAAAGTGGTGTTTTATTTAGAACTTACTTAACTATTGAATTAAGAAATCATGGTATGTTAGAGGAAGAGATGTTCAAAAGATAAGAAGGTTTTCTAAAATCATATTTTTAAATAAAACAGTTGAATGGAATTTGTATTGATATTAGAATGAAATATTTGTTTTTGGATTACACTCGTATCTATCTTAAGATATAAACGTTGTTGATCAAGGTCCGAGAGGTAATTAAAATTCCCCAACTTGAACGACATCAGGATTATCTGAGAATGATATTAGTTGTTAATGGTAAGGAGGTTATAAATAATAATGCAACGTTGGTGGAAACTTGGAGAATATATAATAAGGATTCCAAAGAGAAAAGGGGAATAAAAGGGGATTGCGTGAATTATAACAATATTTTAGAGTTGGAAAGGAAATGTAAAAGTTGAGTTTTATTGAATAAGAATAAACACTGGGCGCTGTTATGAAATGAATAAAAGATATCTCGTAACATTGTTTTACGTGTAATAACTTGAATTGATTTTCAATAGTAGATAATAATGTGGCTAATTGAAAGTGAAAATAGAAAACTGGATATGATATAGGATTTCCCTAAGTAGTAAAATGAATTTGTTTTAAGAATAATCTTATGTTAAATAAGAAGCAAGAAACTATATTTATAATATCGAAATATTTAAGAGTTTTAAATTTACATTTGTTTTAATTAAAAGGCCAATTGATGCTGAATACTGAACCAGTGAACTCGTTGGATTTTCATGATTGAATCACTGTTTATTTTGATAGTTAAATAACCGACTATCAAATCTGGACAATACGATTGTTGGTACGGAAAGACCGGGATCGAATTTATATTCGAAAACCATTCCGACCAACAAATACGTGAAGATATCAGAGGATGATCGAGATGGAGCATGGAAGACTGTGGATCTTCATTAAACGGAAGAACCACTAATAATCTTTGGTTAGCTCCCAGAGATAAGCTGTGGTTCTGTCGTGGTTGAAATCTGCGGATTGCAGGGACTACTCGCTACCAATCCATAGGGCGATTCCTTGGATGTGGTAGGAGGGTGCCTTTGGTTCATCCTGTTCCTGGATGACTTGTATGGACGGATGTCTGACAGAGTATTTCCAAAGGGATCGCATACGTTGATTTATTCAAACGTACCATAGTTGATGGCGAAGAAATGGTTTTTCTTTAGCCAAATAACTAGAGTATTTTTGTGGACGTCAATTAGTGATATCTGGCGGATCTGACGATGTGGCATTCAAAGTGAATGGTGACTAGATGTTTCAGAAGATAATTTAAACCTCAAACCTCATCAACCGGGAAATGGCAAAAATCGGGCAGGCCACATGGCTGTGTGGGTCGCTCCAACTAGGTTGTATAATCACCTATCTAGAGAAATTCCTTTTGCTTCTTTAATCTATTTCGATGTTGTCCCTTTCGGGAAAACGGTGGTTTGAGCCCAACCGTTGGTGATATACATTCGATACACTCAAGTGAAATGAGTGGTCGGTCATGTGTAGGCCGGGTTGCAAGACGTTCTTGTTGAACCCAGTGTATTCCCCTCTAGAGATACACTATCGGCAGGTGGTCCCATACCTTGTCATAGTGGGAATCCAATCTCTAATAAGCGCCCGTGGTTTTGATTTTATACTATGTATTTGGAGCGTGAGATGTAAGCGTTCCACTAGATTGATATTTACTTGTATTTAGACACTATTATAATATCAGAAAAGATATTGATTTCAAAAATGTTTTGGGTTATCGTAAGGTAAAAACCATCCGTATTTTTTTTGAAAGGAAAAGGTAAAATGTATTCACTAAACAATAACAAGTACAGCAGTACATCTAACTACAAATACAAAAAATAGCCTGTAACTATAACAAAAATAACACTCGACTACCAAACAATAATGAGAAAAAAACTATCACAAACAACTCAAAAGCTCAAAAAAAAAAAAATCAAAACTGTTGGAAGCCCAAACATTTACAAATCCATACGGATAATCTTCACACAGCATCAGGATTAACATCTTCAACATCTACAAACAAGTATTTCAAAGAAGCTTGACGTTAATTGGAAAAGCTTGTTAATTTCTTCAAAATCTTGCCATGAATACTACTAAAGACTTGATTTGCATTCGTACTCCCTCGTCCAAAAGCCCTACAGTTCCTTTCAGACCATATTGCATAGACAAATTTCTTCAAAATATTTAAAAGCAACATGTATTTATGAGTGGATTTGCTCTTACGATTATCCTTTTCTTCCAAAAAGATTTTAACTTTAAAATCAAGTTGGATGATACTGTAAAACTTAGTGTGTTTTTTCTCACTCTGGTTCACCAGACTGACCCGGTGTTTCGTAAATGGTCGGGTTAGACCGGGGTGTACAGGTCCAGGTTATCGGATGCTGCAAAGTCCAAAGACGAGCTGGAGGTGTTCAGATGTATTGCATCTAGTATTTATTCTGTTGTGTGTTGTATACGAGGGCAGGTTGTTATAACTGTCCAGAGGTGTTGATGTACTCTGATATTGTAAGTATTTTTAAAAGCTCTCAATAAAGATTTATTTCTATACTATATTTTGTTCTGCTACGATGTGAGACTCTATGTGATGTTGGTTCTTCTTCTTCTTCTAGTCTAATATTTCTTTCTTTCTTATCTCACCTCTAATTTCTTTCTATTAACTTTCTGGTGTTTTCGGTGTTTGGGATGTTGGCATGGGATACGAAATTGTATTTATGTCGATTTTCGGGGCCGAAAATCCTTGGGTCATTACAAAAACAAACTACAACACTTAATCTCCTTTCATAGCGTTATAAACGCTATATTCTCCTTAGGTCGTTTTCACGACCTGACTCTATAGACCGACCCACAACCTAACCGACCCACGACCTAACTAGGTTGTTCCTTTCCAACGACCTAACTAGGTCGTTTCATCCCCATTAGCTCCAAACAGACCGACCTGAAACTCTTTAAAGCCCCGCCATCGACCATGTTGTCAACGTCCTGACTGTCCACGACCTAAGGTCTTCACGACCCAATGCCCCATGTCTTAGAGCACCACGACCCAACTTCCAACTCATCCAATCACCGCCCGCCACGTCTCTTGTGACAACAAGGAATTTCGCTCGGTCCGAATCAGTCGCTAAACCGATCAAGACCATTCGAAACACCTGATTGTTTTGAGAACACGACAAATTAGAGCGCAGACAGAAGAACATTTCATTGTTAATTACACAACTCATCAGATTACAAGAATATACAAAGTATAAATCAATATTACACATTCGAAAAATATCAGAGATTACAATACATTACATAGCAGCGGAAAATAATACAATATACAACTAGAAGAAGATACACGGATACAAAGCTTTCCGGATATCGTTCCAGCTGTAAACCAGGATCCTGTGAATATAAATCTGCAAAACCAAAACTACTAGCTGCCCGTGTCAAAATAAGGGCACCCAGAGTTTAGGTTAAAACAATAAACTCCAGGTCAGTCATGGGACTGGTGTGAGAACTAAAACAGTTATTAATCTTTATTTTAAAGTTAGGTAAATCAAGGGACCACGCCGTATAACACGGAACGGGTTTCCTCCAAAGAACACCGGTGCATAAAACAACAGCGCAATGCTAAATAAAGAAAAATGAAGCTATTGTAAGACCCAGGTCCTATCACACAATGCAACGCAAGCCGGGGGATAGGGTTTTCCCTTATAATAGCCAAAGCATGCTTGATACGTTTTAAAACAAGTCATTTGATACTATAATAAGTGTATAGTGTCAAAACAATTTCAATCATAAATATCAATCATAGGCAGCATAGCATCCCATGCTACTATGTCGCCATATATAAGTATACAATCAAAACCGCAATTGTCACGTATTGGAAATTGGGTTTCCTTCTGTGAACCGAGGCAAAAGATAGTCCTCTACCGATTCAAGACGCTCTAGCCCGTGTCTCAGGAACAGCCGCAACTGCCCATTGGATCGTTAGGGTCGGTCCACCGATGTGGATTATAATGCCTGAACACTACGTTTTCCCGCCCTTTGGGGCGTAAATGAGCCAATAATCACACAGAATGATTTCCAATGTCAGACACACAGTCCATTTACAAGTCCGTTCTGGTCTGAACGAAACCGGAGGCACCTAGTACCCCGCATATCCATCGATCTCCAAGTACGTCTGGACGATCACCAACTGATTCCCTCCTCTTGGGTGTACGGCCCAATCAAGATCATCAGTAATTATCCAAACGACATGAAGACCTCCAGTCTTCAACCACCTTCTTCATCTTCGACACCACGTCGAATCAGTTATTCAGAATGGGATAAACCCGGTCTTTCTGAACAACTCGCGTATATATATATAATAAACACGTGTTACACAAACACAACATATGCCTCATTCCAATTCAGAATATTCTTTTATTCAAATATTCTTATACTTTGGGAAAGATTCCCATTAATTTTATCAAAGATAAATTCTTTAAATTTATTCTTTAATCTTCTTTGAATATCAATTCAAACTAGTCGGGATTAGCGAACCACACCGAAGTAATCATTTATTTTATTTCCCAATCTCAACCTATTCATCCCATGAAGTAAAACTGGTAATACTTCATATCTAACACCACGATGTTATCGGTAAATTCAATTACCATTTCACGTTCAAATCTAATCAAAGATTTAACTATCGCCTGGAGTAAAACTGTTGATACTCCATTCTCGATCTTTTCAATCTAATTAAAGATTCATTAAAACTAGACTTAGTTTTAATCTTTAACTGGGTTAAAGAATCAGTGTCATTGAAAACACGGTTCACGATAAACCCAAAAATCAATACTAGTTCAATTCCAATTAAATATTATTTAATTGGTACACTTCATTAAATCTAAATAAAAAGATTTAATATTTTTCTCAACCGGGTTTAAGAACAGTGTTAATGAAGACACCATTCACGACAAACCCAAATCACATTTGATATTAAATACAAGGCTCTGAATAGAAAATATATCGGCTTATATTCAATATCAAATTCTACGACCAACAAATATCGTATTGGAAATAACGATATATATATATATATATATATATATATATATATATCTTTCAAATTTCCATAACAATATCTGTATAATCACGAAATTCAACATCGAAATATTCCGAAGACAATCCATTCCAATGCAATTATTGGAAATTCTAGTTATTTTCAAAACTATTTCAAATCCACTTTATTATTCTAGTTCGAAACTAGTTCATTTCAATAAAAAACTATTTTTATCTTTTCAAATATGGAGTTTTCATCCTAATTCTTCACAAATCATTTCTTGTGATCTTACACAAATTATTATTATTTTTAATAATTTTATCAAGGCCCGTACAGTCGATTTCCATCAACGGCCATCGAACTGCACTTACAGCGACCTTTTTCAAATTTGATTTGGACATAATTCCAAATCCAACGGTTAGATTTCAAATTTCTAATATTAATTAGAAAGCTCTTTTCGATACGAACCCAACGGTTCCGGTTTTAGGAGAATCCGACGGTCGGATCTCCCGCAATATCCATTCGAAGTCAATGGTCGAAATTCACGAACTGCCGCGGCGCGTTCTATTCAGGCCATTATATTATATATAATATATATAATATATACTTCATCGATTTCCTTTCGAAACGAATTTTATAAATCATTTTAAATTCGTTTTCGAAACGATTTCAACTTCATTTCAAATTCAAATAAAAATTGAATTTATCCTCATAAATTCGTTTTAAATTCATTTCAAATTGATTTTAATTTGAATCGATTTCAATTCAATTTCAATTCGTTTAAATTCAATTCAAAACGATTTCATTTCTATTTCAATTTAATTCGAATTTCAATTCTATTCGAATTTCAAATCAATTCAATTTAATTCGAATTCCAATTCACTTCAATTTAATTCGAATTCCAATTCACTTCAATATTCATTTCAATTTGAACAAAATCGATATAAATATCGTTCACGTCAAAATGGCGTCAATCTAATCAACACGGCTTCATATATTTCCATTTTCAAACATTCTATTTCAAATATTTCTTTTTCAAAACTGGAATGAGACCCAATCAATTACCATATAATGTTAATTATATGGATTTTCTACAACACATGTAAAAAATAACAACGATAAATTATCAACCATCATCCAGAGTGCGTTCTACACTGTATAAGCATCAAATATAAATATTCAACGCTCGTAACAGTCTGTCAATCAATCAATCGACATACAACAAATTATTGGGATTAGTGTATGTCATCTATCATCCCAATACCCGTGTGGGGTTTCAAACAATCAAACACAGATTTTATTTGTGCAGTTGGGCGATGTGTAAAATTTATCGTCCCAATCAATATCAATCAAATCAGTGTATATAAACAAATCTCCGATTTGTTTATAAATATTTATTTTAAATACACGTTAAAAAATCTATTTTTAACTATAAAATATTTTCCACTATAAAATATTTTATTTCCTTTCACAGCATACAATCAACTACACATCAAAATCAAACAAACAAGCATACAAGCCGTCCATGGTATGTGGACGACAGGTGTCGGGTGCTACTAAACACCGTCTGCATCTTAGTATATATTTTTAACTAGAAAATAAAAATAAAAAGGTGAGAAGTTCTCACCGACTAGCTAATCCAAACGCCACGACTCTTCTTATGTAGAAAATCTTCGCAGTCTGACACTTTCGTTGCCCGTATTCACTACATATATAAAAATCACATTTTTACTTTGCTATGTATATAAAAATCATATTTTTATAATCACTCCTTATGGATACAAACTCTATTTTTACATCGCTACTATGTAGATAAAAATTCTATTTTTACATCGCTACAATATAGATAAAAATTCTATTTTTACATCGCTACTATATAGATAAAAATTCTATTTTTACAACGATGTTCATATAAATAAAAATTCTATTTTTATCACGCTATTCTCTATATAAAGATTTCGCCTTTTCAAATATAAAGATTTCAACATATATATAATAAAAATCATATCTTTCAACGACAAAAAACTAAACTTTATCCGTTGACTATATTATAAAAATCGTATTTTTATATCACGGCTACATGTGTAAAAATCACTCCTCTACAACGCTACTTCCATGATAAGAATTATATTTTTATCTTGCTAGAAATATAATAAAAATTATATTTTTATTACTCTACATGAATAAAAAATCACATTTTATTCCTCCTATGATATAAAGATCAAATCTTTTCACTACAACATATATATAAATCGTATTTTTACTTTGCTATTTCTATAAAGATAATATTTTTATATCCTCTATTATATAAAAATCATATTTTTAACCTTCTACTTTATAAAAATCTCGTCTTTCTATCATTAAAAATTGAACTTTCCCATTCAAAATCACTGCCTCTTCCTACACAAAAATCACAGCTCTTTGCTTTTTATATTATGAACATCATACCTTTAAAATACTAAACTATATATATGTGAAAATTTTGTTTTATCATGCTAATGTTATATAAAAAGAAAGAAGACTGAAAATAAATTAGAAGAAAACAAAAAATATGAACAAACTCACTGTTGGAATTGAAGGGGGTGGAGAAGGCACTGGAGCGGGGTCTGGGAGGAGGTAGGCGGTCGCGGCCAGGTGGTGTGGGGCTATGGTGGCTGGTGGCGCGGCCTAGGGTTTCGGGTCTGTTGGCTTAGGGAGGTTGGAGGGACTGTCGAAGGGGAGAGGGGTGCGATCGGAGGTGGGGATGGCCCTCGGCTGAGGCGCGTCGGCGCTGGCGATTTGAGAAGGGACGATGGCAGCGGCGGGCCCCCCGTCGCTCTCCTCTTTCTTTCTTTTTCTTTTATTTTATTTTATTTTAAAGACTGAAATTGAAATGAACGGGGGGGGGTCCTGAGAGAATAAAGAGGGTGAGGAGAGAGAGTATTATTATTATTTAATTTGTTTTAATCCACTAAAAGTAACTTTTTCTTTCGACTTCAGAATCGAACCCACCGCCTATTGTCCACAACTAATTACCCCCATTCCGAATGCAATGAGATATGTTTCGTAAGCCATTTTGGCCGTTTCAATCAGTTTTCGTCAAAATCAACATATAACTCTATATATTGAATTTGAACACGCATTTCAATTTACTGGGGTCACATACTAACTCGAAAAATTCTAGAAAAATATTTTCTAGCTTCGTATTGACGATACAGTCCTAACAAAACTAGTTTCGTCGAATTATGAGACCGTTTGAAAAATGGCCATTTTCCAGTCGATTAAAATCAACTGAAACTGGTCAAACGCGTTTTCCTTTGCCACGCTCACATATTGAATCAAAAAATTATGAAATTTAAAACTTAGCAATAATTTGACATCATGGATCCAATAAAAGTGGTTTCGTCGAAATCCGAGGTCGTTTGCAAAATTTTCATTTTTAAGAGCCAGAATTCCATAACGACTATTCTGAATCTTCAACTGGACATATCTTTGGATTCCCGCTATGAAATTTTGATTTTTCAGATTTGTTGGAAAGATATTCTCAATTAGATTCTAATATTTTTGGTTTCGCTAAAATCCGGTTTATTTTGCACCCGGTACATTCAATTGAAGTTTGAAATCGAATTATCGAACTACCGCGCCATTTTCAATTTCTTTTATAATTATAAATAATTATTTATATTCTAACGGCGATTCATATAAATATATACGTTCGAATTATATTAAAAATAAATTTCTTGTCATTATTATTTAAAATAATCTATTTTAAATATTCAAAATTCGTTAGAATTGCCAAAATAAAAAATTTAAACTGGCTCAGATTTTCGGGTTGTTACAATCTCCCCCACTTAAAACTTTTCGTCCCCAAAAAGGAACGAAGCCGAAAGTTGTTTTACAAATCAACTCAACTTTCATTATTTTGACTACGGCTTAAGTTCTTCAACTTTTCAGTTTCTAAGAACTTTTCAAATTTTTCAAAAATTTGGCTAACACCCTAAATTTCCGAAAATTTTCGCCATAATCTCCCCTACACCGGGGACTTCGGGATATTTCATATAGCCTCCCATGGCCTTCTTCAATCCAAAAGAAAAAGGAAAAGCCAAGCGGCTAGCCAATCGGCTCATAAAATCACCCAAAACTCAAGAAATACAATAAAAATGTACCTATTTGTCGGGCAAACAATTTTATTCTTCTGCTCTAGCCTTCTTGCTATGACATGTTCAATGTAAGTACATGTATATGCAAGCAAATGCGACTAATTTTCAATACAACTCACTATTTGATTAATTTGGCTAAAGGTTCAATTTCTAATTAATCAAACAACACAACCATCAATCAATTAGTGAATTATCATCTCAAATTCATAATTTTGATATATAGTCAAAAATCACATTTTTGATGCCAAATCATAACAATAGGCGCTATCTAATTTTGGTTCTCACACCAGTCAATAGGTAATATATAGAAATCCCACTTTCGTCACTCGAACATAAATTCTAATGATGGAGCTCCATCATCAAAATCATCTCCGGGCGATTAGAGCGTAATTCAATATCCATCCAGTATATTAAAACTTCGAATACACGCAGATCAGACGTATATGCAAAATCTATATATACTGGATTGTCCAAATCAATATAAATAAATATTCAAATACGAATAATTGAATTAAATTTTCAAAACAAAATTTGTTTTCACTTTTAAAAATATACACTTCACACTCGTTCTAAGATACTACTGATCCTATCTCTAACGAGTCATTCTCGTTGGATATTACTAATCCAATTTCCGATGAATTCTTTCGTTTGGTTCTAACGTATCTTGTTCTCTGAGCTTTGTAAACCAAATCTCTGATACCAAATGTGACAACAAGGAATTTCGCTCGATTTGAATTAGTCGCTAAACCGATCAAGACCATTCGAAATGCCCGATTGTTTTGAGAACACGACAAATTAGAGCGTAGACAGAAGAACATTTCATTGTTAATTACACAATTCATCAGATTACAAGAATACACAGAGTATAAATCAATATTACACATTCGAAAAATATCACAGATTACAATACATTACATAGCAGTGGAAAATAATATAATATACAACTAGAAGAAGATACATGGATACAAAGCTTTCCGGATATCGTTCCAGTTGTAAACCAGGATCCTGTGAATATAAATCTGCAAAACCAAAACTACTAGCTGCCTGTGTCAAAATAAGGGCACCCAGAGTTTAGGTTAAAACAATAAACTCCAGGTCAGTCATGGGACTGGTGTGAGAACTAAAACAGTTATTAATCTTTATTTTAAAGTTAGGTAAATCAAGGGACCACGCCGCATAACACGGAACAGGTTTCCTCCCAAGAACACCGGTGCATAAAACAATAGCGCAATGCTAAATAAAGAAAAATGAAGCTATCATAAGACCCAGGTCCTATCACACAATGCAACGCAAGCCGGGGGATAGGGTTTTCCCATATAATAGCCAAAGCATGCTTGATACGTTTTAAAACAAGTCATTTGATACTATAATAAGTGTATAGTGTCAAAACAATTTCAATCATAAATATCAATCATAGGCGGCATAGCATCCCATGCTACTATGTTGCCATATATAAGTATACAATCAAAACCGCAATTGTCACGTATTGGAAATTGGGTTTCCTTCTGTGAACCGAGGCAAAAGATAGTCCTTTACCGATTCGAGAAGCTCTAGCCCGTGTCTCAGGAACAGCCGCAACTGCCCCTTTGATCGTCAGGGCCGGTCCACCGATGTGGATTATAATGCCTGAACACTACGTTTCCCCGCCCTTTGGGGCGTAAATGAGCCAACAAATGACTCCATCGGCTTCACATAGTCACCGATATATCCGAGGCGCCTCGCAACAGCAACAACCACATAAGTCAAACTCGTCAGGGCGTGTAAAACCACTGACGCCACTTCTAGCTAGAAAGAAACGCAGGTCCCCCTTGAGGTCCTTCTCCCGTTTTTAGTTCACAACCGGGGTGTGAGGCTTGCGAATCCACGCTACACAAAGCTATGCCACACAGGATGTGCTTTGATCATCAACCACAAGACTCTGCTTTTCAACAGAAGCCTTGATCATTTGCATCTTAGCATGCCACATAGGCAAACCACTCCATGCAACCGATATCCATCAATCACACAGAATGATATCCAATGTCAGACACATAGTCCATTTACAAGTCCGTTCTGGGTCTGAACGAAACCGGAGGCACCTAGTACCCCGCATATCCATCGATCTCCAAGTACGTCTGGACGATCGCCAACTGATTCTCTCCTATTGGGTGTACGGCCCAATCAAGATCATCAGTAATTATCCAAACGACGTGAAGACCTCCGGTCTTCAAGCACCGTCTTCATCTTCGACACCACGTCGAATCAGTTATTCAGAATGGGATAAACCCGGTCTTTCTGAACAACTCGCGTATATATATAATAAACACGTGTTACACAAACACAACATACGCCTCATTCCAATTCAGAATATTCTTTTATTCAAATATTCTTATACTTTAGGAAAGATTCCCATTAATTTTATCAAAGGTAATTTCTTTAAAAATTTTCTTTAATCTTCTTTGAATATCAATTCAAACTAGTCGGGATTAGCGAACCACACCGAAGTAATCATTTATTTTATTTCCCAGTCCCAACCTATTCATCCCATGAAGTAAAACTGGTAATACTTCATATCTAACACCACGGTGTTATCGGTAAATTCAATTACCATTTCACGTTCAAATCTAATTAAAGATCTAACTATCGCCTGGAGTAAAACTGTTGATACTCCATTCTCGATCTTTTCAATCTAATTAAAGATTCATTAAAACTCCACTTAGTTTTAATCTTTAACTGGGTTAAAGAATCAGTGTCATTGAAAACACGGTTCACGATAAACCAAAAAATCAATACCAATTCAATTCCAATTAAATATTATTTAATTGGTACACTTCATTAAATCTAAATAAAAAGATTTAATCTTTTTTCTCAACCGGGTTTAAGAACAGTGTTAACGAAGACACCATTCACGACAAACCCAAATCACATTTGATATTAAATACAAGGCTCTGAATAGAAAATATATCGGCTTATATTCAATATCAAATTCTACGACCAACAAATATTGTATTGGAAATAACGATATATATATATCTTTCGAATTTCCGTAACAATATCTGTATAATCACGAAATTCAACATCGAAATATTCCGAAGACAATTTCGATTCAAATCCATTCCAATGCAATTATTGGAAATTCTGGTTATTTTCAAAACCATTTCAAATCCACTTTATTATTCTAGTTCAAAACTAGTTCATTTCGATAAAAATCTATTTTTATCTTTTCAAATACGGAGTTTTTCATCCCAATTCTTCATAAATCATTTCTTGTGATTTTACACAAATTATTATTATTTTTAATAATTTTATCAAGGCCCGTACAGTCGATTTCCCTCAACGGCCATCGAACTGCACTTACAGCGACCTTTTTCAAATTTGATTTGGACATAATTCCGAATCCAACCGTTAGATTTCAAATTTCTAATATTCATTAGAAAGCTCTTTTCGATATGAACCCAACGGTCGGATCTCCCGCAATATCCATTCGAAGTCAATGGTCGAAATTCAAGAACTACCGCGGCGCGACGCGTTCTGTTCTGGCCGTTATATTATATATAATATATAATATGTATACTTCATCGATTTCCTTTCGAAACGAATTTTATAAATCGTTTTAAATTCGTTTTCGAAACGATTTCAACTTCATTTCAAATTCAAATAAAAATTGAATTTATCCTCATAAATTCGTTATAAATTCATTTCAAATTGATTTTAATTTGAATCGATTTCAATTCAATTTCAATTCGTTTAAATTCAATTCAAAACGATTTCATTTCTATTTCAATTTAATTCGAATTTCAATTTAATTCGAATTTCAATTCTATTCGAATTTCAAATTAATTCAATTTAATTCGAATTCCAATTCACTTCAATTTAATTCGAATTCCAATTCACTTCAATATTCATTTCAATTTGAACAAAATCGATATAAATATCGTTCACGTCAAAATGGCGTCAATCTAATCAACACGGCTTCATATATTTCTATTTTCAAATATTCTATTTCAAATATTCTTATTCAAATATTTCTTTTTCAAAACTGGAATGAGGCCCAATCAATTACCATATAATGTTAATTATATGGATTTTCTACAACACATGTACAAAATAACAACGATAAATTATCAGCCATCATCCAGAGTGCGTTCTACACTGTATAAGCATCAAATATAAATATTCAACGCTCATAACAGTCTGTCAATCAATCAATCGACATACAACTAATTATTGGGATTAGTGTATGTCATCTATCATCCCAATACCCATGTGGGGTTTCAAACAATCAAACACAGATTTTATTTGTGCAGTTGGGCGATGTGTAAAATTTATCGTCCCAATCAATATCAATCAAATCAGTGTATATAAACAAATCTCTGATTTGTTTATAAATATTTATTTTAAATACACGTTAAAAAATCTATTTTTGACTATAAAATATTTTCCACTATAAAATATTTTATTTCCTTTCACATCACAGCACACAATCAACTACACATCAAAATCAAGCAAACAAGCATACAAGCCGTCCATGGTCTGTGGACGACGGGTGTCGGGTGCTACTAAACACCGTCTGCATCCTAGTATATATTTTTAACTAGAAAATAAAAATAAAAAGGTGAGAAGTTCTCACTGACTAGCTAATCCAAACGCCACGACTCTTCTTATGTAGAAAATCTTCGCCGTCTGACACTTTCGTTGCCCGTATTCACTACATATATAAAAATCGCATTTTTACTTTGCTATGTATATAAAAATCATATTTTTATAATCATTCCATATGGATACAAACTCTGTTTTTACATCGCTACTATATAGATAAAAATTCTATTTTTACATCGCTACTATATAGATAAAAATTCTATTTTTACGTCGCTACTATATAGATAAAAATTCTATTTTTACAACGATGTCCATATAAATAAAAATTCTATTTTTATCACGCTATTATCTATATAAAGATTTCGTCTTTTCAAATATAAAGATTTCAACATATATATAATAAAAATCATATCTTTGAACGACAAAAATCTAAACTTTATCTATTGACTATATTATAAAAATCGTATTTTTATATCACGGCTACATGTGTAAAAATCACTCCTCTACAACGCTACTTCCATGATAAGAATTATATTTTTATCTTGCTAGCAATATAATAAAAATTATATTTTTATTACTCTACATGAATAAAAATCACATTTTTATTCCTCCTATGATATAAAGATCAAATCTTTTCGCTACAACATATATAAAAATCGTATTTTTACTTTGCTATTTCTATAAAGATAATATTTTTATATCCTCTATTATATAAAAATCATATTTTTAACCTTCTACTTTATAAAAATCTCGTCTTTCTATCATTAAAAATTGAACTTTCCCATTCAAAATCACCGCCTCTTCCTACACAAAAATCATAGCTCTTTGCTTTTTAAATTATGAACATCATGCCTTTAAAATACTAAACTATATATATGTGAAAATTCTGTTTTATCATGCTAATGTTATATAAAAAGAAAGAAGACTGAAAATAAATTAGAAGAAAACAAAAAATATGAACAAACTCACTGTTGGAATTGAAGGGGGTAGAGAAGGCACTAGAGCGGGGTCTGGGAGGGGGTAAGCGGTCGCGGCCAGGTGGTGTGGGGCTATGGTGGCCGGTGGCGCGGCCTAGGGTTTCGGGTCTGTGGGCTTGGGGAGGTTGGAGGGGCTGTCGAAGGGAAGAGGGTTGCGATCGGAGGTGTGGGTGGCCCTCGGGTGAGGCACGTCGGCGCTGGCGATTTGAGGGGGGGCGATGGCAGCGGCGGCCCCCCCGTCGCTCTCCTCTTTCTTTTTTCTTTTTTTATTTTATTTTAAAGACTGAAATTGAAATGAACGGGGGGTCCTGAGAGAATAAAGAGGGTGAGGAGAGAGAGTATTATTATTATTTTATTTATTTTAATCCACTAAAAGTAACTTTTTCTTTCGACTTCAGAATCGAACCCACCGCATGTCGTCCACAGCTAATTACCCCCATTCCGAACACAATGGGATATGTTTCATAAGCCATTTTGGCCGTTTCGATCAGTTTTCGTCAAAATCAACATATAACTCTATTTATTGAATTTGAACGCGCATTTCAATTTACTGGGGTCACATACTAACTCGAAAAATTCCAGAAAAATATTTTCTAGCTTCGTATTGACGATACGGTCCTAACAAAACTAGTTTCGTCGAATTCTGAGACCGTTTAAAAAATGGTCATTTTCCAGTCGATTAAAATCAACTTAAACTGGTCAAACGCATTTTCCTTTGCCACGCTCACATATTGAATCGAAAAATTATGAAATTTGAAATCTAGCAATAATTTGACATCACGGATCCAACAAAAGTGGTTTCGTCGAAATCTGAGGTCGTCTGCAAAATTTCCATTTTTAAGGGCCAGAATTCCATAGCGACTATTCTGAATCTTCAACTAGACATATCTTTGGATTCCCGCTATGAAATTTTGTTTCTTCAGATTCGTTGGAAAGATATTCTCAATTAGATTCTAATATTTTTGGTTTCGCTAAAATCCGGTTTATTTTGCACCCGGTACATTCAATTGAAGTTTGAAATCGAATTATCGAACTACCGCGCCATTTTCAATTCCTTTTATAATTATAAATAATTATTTATATTCTAACGGCGATTTATATAAATATATACGTTCGAATTATATTCAAAATAAATTTCTCGTCATTATTATTTAAAATAATCTATTTTAAATATTCAAAATTCGCTAGAATTGCCAAAATGAAAATTTTAAACTAGCTCAGATTTTCGGGTTGTTACATCACTCCTAACGACCTACGGTCTAGCTCCCCCAAAGACCTAACACCATTGCCACGCCCTGAGGCTTTTCCGGTGGCGTGAACCATTTCTTACAGAAGAAGAAAACAACCCAACTTAAAGAAAAATGACCTAACTCCAGATCTGACCAAAATAGCTCCAAACTTGACCAAATCTTCGACATACGACAACATCGATGGAATCAACTCATCCAATTCAACCATAAACACTTCATGAAATCAATTACAATACCTAAATAACTATAATCATCAATAATCATGCAAAAGTAAACTTAATCATGGCGAAGCTATGAATAAACTATAATGATGGATCTAACTTGCATAAACATATGAATAACATGAGGATTACCGATTTTGAGTTGCTAGATTAGATCATATGGCGATTCATATGAAAATTTACTTACCATGAGATAGATCAAGGTGAAAACGACTTGAAAATGATGAAATTATGATCAAACAACACATATACTTGATTGAATTCGCGTGAGAGATGCATATCACTCACCAATTCTCCAAAACAACACAAAATCAATGAATCACAAATCCGAACAACGAAGAACACTCTTCAAACCTTCCAATTTGATGAGATATCTCTTCACTTTGTGTAGATCTAGATTCAAGCGATGTAGATCTTCGATTCTCCTATGTAGATCTAGAATTTTAATGGTGGAAAGTGTATTTGATTGAGCAAGGAGGATCACGAGCTCAACCAAATGAGAGAATGAAGAAAGTAAACTATTCTCCATGCCTCATGCCTCCTATTTATAGCGTTGCACCAACCCACTAATGGGCCTCCTCAAATCTGGCCACTAATGGCTTGAAAACCTAAACAGAAATTGTGAAACACAAAAACAGCGATTCCTCCCAAACCATTGAACCGAATCTCTAATGTGACCACCTTACGGTTTTGGAAACACCATTTCCTTTCCAATGAGACCGACCTCAGCACCTGATTCAATCTCGGTCAAAAGTTATGCCCTGTACAAGACTACACGGGCTAAATGGTCACAAATAAAATTGGTAAAAATTATGGACATGTCTCACATCCCCATAAACAACATATCAAAATATGAAAATGATCCAACCCTCACGGAATAAAATAAAAATTTACAATCCTTTGATACATAAAATGTGGGCTGTTACGCCGATCATCTTTACGGATTAGGACCGAGCTGATTGCATGTGCGGATACTGCCAAATACATAAATCATCTACGTACACCTTCATCGTTCTTCCTATCTGATCATGAAACATCCAGTTGACCAAACGTTGATAACTCACCCCAACATTCTTTAATCTGAAAGGCAGGACTATGTAATAATATAATCCAAAATCCGTTATGAAGCTGGTACGTTCTTGGTCTGGACGTGCATCGCAATCTGATTGTACCCCGTATAAGCGTCCATAAATGACAAGAGTTCATGCCCTGTTGTTGAGTCGACCAGTTAATCAATCCTAGGAAATGGGAAGTTTTTTTTAGGGCAAGCTTTGTTTAAGTCGGAAAAGTCTATTCAAGTCCGCCACTTCCCACTAGCCTTCTTCACAAGTACCAGGTTGGCTGTCCATTTGGGGGTAAGTTGCATCTCGGATAAAACCATTTTCCTGGAGCTTTCCAATTTCTTCTCTCAGGGACGCGGACCTCTTTGGGTAAATCATCCACCTCTTTTGCTTCACAGGGGTATACTTCGGGTCGATACTGAGAGAATGAGTCATGATGGAGGGTGAAATCCCACACATGTCAGCATGGGTCCACGCAAATACGTCAAGGTTAGCATGGAGGAATTCAGTCAACTCCCTCGTCTGGAGGGGGTCGAGATGAGATTCGATCTTCAAGACCCTAGTTGGGCCGTCGTCGTCGATCAAGATCTCTATAGTAATTTCATTTAGGGTTGCATTTCTATATCCCTGTTCTTCGTCATCTCTTGGATCGATGTCCACGAGTTGGAAGATAGACGGTCATGGCCGGGATATTTCCTATAGTTGTTATGCTTCCTTCCCCTCCACAGGAGGAGGAGTGTCTTCTGTTTCTTTGCTGCTTTTGCTTCGTAACTCTTTCCATTCTTCCAAATAGCAGGTTGGACCTGTTACTTGGTCCCCTCGCATCGTTTTGATCCCTCAATCGATCGGGAATTTTAAAAGCAGGCACCAAGGAGCAATACAAGATCTGAACTCAGCTAGGGCCGGTCTCCCTAAGAATGCATTGTATTAGGACTTGGGAGTTTATATTCATTACAACAAACAGCAAGATTCATATTCTCATATGGTCTCTGTCTCCCAGTTCTACCGATAGGTCGATCAGGTCGACCGGCTCAGTGGACGACCCATTGAAGCCACGTATCTGACCCGTGCATGACTTTAAGTCCTTCAATTCTAACTTCATCTGGTCATAAGCGTGTTTGAACAAGATATTGACTGGGCTCACATTGTTGACCAAAACCTTTCGTACTATGGTCGGACCAATAATGGTTGTTATAACCAACGGGTCATTGCTTGGGGTTTCTACACCGATCGATTCCTGGTCGCAAAAAAACAATATCATCAGCCATCGTCCTTCTTTGTATTATGGGATTCGAGGTTTCGGGGGTGCTTGTCTCCGCAACGTCCAGATGTTTCGCAGAGGTTACATACCTTCCATAGTCCGAACGCTATGCGCTGCTGGATGAGGTCCTCCAGCAATGACATTGATCACTATTCCTTTTACCTTTTCTTGGGTTGTGGCTCTAGGTGCTGCCTGACTTTGCTTAGACATCGAAGTTCCATGCCCCTTGTCTCTCGGGGACACCTTGTACTCCTCGAGGTTTCCCACTTGAATCAATTTTTTAGCGATGTCCCGAAGGGGGCGGCATTCGTTAATCGCGTGCCCATAAATCTCATGGAACAAGAAAAACTTCCCAGTTGCCCTTTCTTTTAAGGTAGACTTACACAAGGATGGCTTCTTGAGATGAACTATACTGCATGTATTGGGATAAATGTTCTCCAGCATGTCATTCAATGTCATATAACTTTCAAAAACTTAGAACCGGGGTTGCTTCCTGGAATTTCCTCTTTATGTAGGGTTTCCATTGGCTCCCTTTGGTTCATTACCATTTCGTTTACCACGGTTTCCATCATTTACTTTCACCTTCCCGGAATTATCTCCGAACAGCTTGACTGTTACATTACTCTGAATGGGTTTGGTAGATACGTCTTTTGGTACATCCTCTTCCTCCAATTGTACATCTTCCTGACGCAATCGAATGTTGGCCTTTTCATAGAACATCTCGTTGGTCGTGGGCGGCTTCCCGATTAGATACTTCCCGAACTCTGTCCTTTTGTCAATGTTGTCCACCATGGCCATCAAAACTGCCTCATGATTATGATTTCTTACTTCGGTGGCAGGCTGGTTGAATCGATAAAGGTAGTTCCTTGGGGATTCACCCCTTCCTTGATTTACTGCAGAATGGGCCATGACATGCTTCGACTTAGAGGGGTGGAGGCGGAATTGGTTCAGCAATTTCTCACTTAAGTTTTTGAAGCTTGGGACGACCTCTGGGGAAGACGAGTAAACCATATGAGCACAGCTCCACTTAGGAAAATTGGGAAAGCCTTGCATTTGATGGTGTCTGGAGCTACAACCACTTCCATACGCCATGAATACCTTATCAAATGTTGTTGCGGGTCGGTGGTTCCATAGTAATGGTTCATCTGGGGAATTCTGCCTGTAGAATGTCATTTGTGAAAGGCATATGGCTTTGTTCGATCCCCCAATCTTCTTTTTTATAGCCTTTTTTGTCATTCATGATTTGTCGTACCATGGTAGTTAAATTTGGAGGGATAAGTGTACATCGATCGACCCCTTTGACCGACCAACCTTTCCCTGCTCCCTCTCCAGGCA
This sequence comes from Allium sativum, assembly GCA_030737875.1. NCBI lineage: Eukaryota > Viridiplantae > Streptophyta > Magnoliopsida > Asparagales > Amaryllidaceae > Allium > Allium sativum. Next base: position 394,903,409 of record CM060912.1, on the reverse strand, counting down.
ACGTCGCCTGAGTCACCGTCTGGGCGGTCCTTCCTCTTCCCCAGGCATCTCGGTCATTCACAAGATGCCAGGGAGGAAGGACAGAAGCTTGGGTTGTATGAGCATTATTTTGGTTAGTTGAAAGAAAAGGCACTTCGATCATGTCGAGCCGTGGGATCGATGATTTCAACATCGGTTAGACGGCCTAAGTTTGACGCGCCGTTCCCGGTTGGTCTGAACGCCCTTCCAAACGCAATTGTCGTAAATTTTCGGGTCTTTCCAGCGGGCATTGTGGTTGACATTGGCCTCTACTTCCCCTAGATAATGATGAGCTTTCCGAGTTATGGTCCAGCCGATGAAGGGAAGATTGATGATTTCTGAATTCTTCCCATTGTCTCGACATACGATTCAAATCCTTCTGCATTACAGCATTCTCCCGGGCATGAGCATTTAAAGCTTCCGTGGTTTCCTGGAGTTGATTCATCACGGTCATGAACTCATCACGGGTAGCGAAAGCTAAGAGGCCGGGTTGCACCGAAGATGATTGCGTAGGCCGGTCCGGAGTAATCCCCGGGGCAGTTGATCCTTCGATCGCATCTGTTAACGTTGCAGCCAGAGGCTGCTTTCCATTGGCACGCGTTGAGGATTTAGCAACCATGATTCAATGATATATGAAAAGTCATAGGATCTCGTCTCGGACTTGGTGATCCGAAAGTATAGCAAAATCCTTCAAATGCTGAGAATATCAAGTTTCTCAGTGAAAGCACCAAAGTGTTAACACCAAAAATTGGCACAACACCCAAGAGATAAAATTGTAGAGAATAAATAAAGATAAATAAATGAAAAAATGAAGAGGAAAACAATTGTACACAAATTTATAGTGGTTCGGCGTTAACGAGCCTACGTCCACTTTATAATCTTCTTATATCAAATGAATTATTATAGGCGAATAGTGACAATAATGATATAATCAGAAATTTTCCAAAAAAGATCCTTCTTTTGAGTCCAGATGGTCTATTTATAGGTGCTACAACATTTAAATTGGCTGAGACATGTGTCCTCTGATCAAAGGTTTCAAGAGACGCTGAAGAGGAGTTTTTTCCTGAATAGCGATGTGATTTGAATTCATAGTCACAGGTGGCATCTGATCCGATCATTAAGGACGACTAAGAACGTTCAAGCAGAAAGAAGACAATTCTTCAAGGATATACTTCGTATAGAATTGCATTGGGTCTAACCTAGTCGATCCGAAAGTCACGGGCTTCAACTGGCTTGTGTATCAGGTTCTTACGCTCAACTTATGTCTCAGGTATCGATCGACCCATCCATGGATCGACCAACTCCTTATTTAGGATCATTCATCCCTTCTTTCCATCTAGCCGAAATTTATGATGTCAATGGAGCTTCATGGCCTTGCCAAAAGGCTGGTCAACACTCTTCAATAAAAGTTCATATCAATTCATATTCAAATAAATGTCATATATAAGTTCACCCATTTAATCAAATATCAATATTAAATTTAAATCTTTAAACCTTAAATTTAAAATCGTGAAATCACATCCCATCCATCTTTAAGTTTATAAAATATATTAAAATTAAATTTTGGAAAATAAACATATATATATATATATATTTGTTAAATTTAATAGAAAATATCTTTATAAACATATATAAGTTTAAAATAATTTAGAAATAGGTTTAAAAGACTTATTTATTATATATATATATATATATTAAATTTAAAGTTTGAAATACGTATATGATTATCCTTATTAAATTATATGGTTTAAAATAAATAAAATTATAAGTAAAATCTAAAATAAGTATTTAAATCCATATTTACTCATACAAACATTTTAAAACATAAAATTTAAAATTTACAAATTTAGGATATAAAATCTTTTAAATAAAATACATATAAAATCTTAAGTTATTGTTTAAAATCAACTTTTCCAAATCACTTTACTTCGAAAACATGACCAATGGTGTCTGTATATAGTTTTATACCCTATGGTCAAGTGACATAGATATTTGTCATTTCAATCCGCAATTTAAATTTTTATAGGTATGCATAATTTCAACCCGTAATCCCGAATTCAGTAAAAATCGTTCAGGTCTATCATTTCATCCCATAACGATTTTTCCCTAATCTAATGTATGTTCGGGTATGTAACATTTCAACCCATGGTGATCTTCTAAAACTAGAGAATCAACAGCATAAATAAACAACTAAATTATCACATAACGTCAATATCAGCAAATCATATATCATTAGTGCACTTACATGTCATATAAATATATCATGACATATATGAAAGGTGTATATATTTATATCAAATAAAACAATTTCTATTAGCAATCCTGTACATTTCACAACAGATCATTTATGTTGAATCTAACATCCATGAAACAATGTAAGTCGAGTGTGAGATAAACTCACCTTTCGTGGCACAGAAATGGAGATGGAAAATGGATGGATACATAATGAATTGACGACTTCTAGGCATGACTCGAAATGGATTCAATCACGGTAACCTCTCAATATATTTTTTTATTTTATAAGAGGAGGTTTAGAGAAGTTCTTTATGGATCGGTACGACTATTGGGTTTTGGAATGGTTTTCGAACTTAACACCAAACTCAACTCAAAAAAATAAATACAATACTCCCTTTTTCGAAATATTATATAGGGGATTTTCACTTAAAAAGGCTTATTTGTTCAGGGTAATAAGTTTTAAGGACGACACTTCTGAAAAATTAGTTTTAAGGATAATTCTACATGAAAAAAGATAAAAGCGGTTATCTTTTTACGTTATACAGAAATAAAGATAACCTCTTTTGTCTTTTTCCTGCATAACTTAAAAAGATAACCGCTTTTATCTTTTTCATGCAGAATTGTCCTTAAAACTTATTATTAAGAAGTGTTGTCCTAAAAACTTATTATCCTACAAAAAGAAGCCCTTTAACCTAATTTCCACTATTATATATTTATGTACATACGCACATGGTAACTTCAAAATTATATATATATTTTAAAATCAACACAACGCTAAACACACACGTCAAACCCATATACGTGTGTGTGTGTGTATAACACACCACACAGTACTCCAAGACCATATATATATAATACACACCAAATCCATTAAAATATATACAGTTGTATACCACACAAAATATACGTGTGCATGAACATTTTAAATTCTTCTTTTGTTTAATATACACAAACTTTTGCAAATGGTAAGAAAAGTATTCGTCGTGGAGAAAACTTCAAATTCATAGAATTGAAAATTTAAGTGAGCTGAAAGAAAGATAGAATCATAGCGTAGGGCACATCACCATTCCAATAAGACACACGTTGGGACACAAAACTCAAAAAGAAAAAATACAACGTTGGGTACCGATATGATACTTGTTTTATTGATATGGATGTCCATCGAACACCCGATACGATACGCTGTTTTGTTGATATGGAAGTCTATCGGTGTAACAACCCGGAAAATCTGAACCAATTTAAAATTTTTATTTTGGCTATTTTAATGAATTTTAAATATTTAAAAATAGTTTATGTGAATTAGCAGCTACTAAAAATTTATTTGAATTGAAATTATAATATATAATTTATTTTAAATTATATATCGAGCCTGAAAATGGCGCGGTAGTTTGAAAATTCGATTTTAAATTTCAATTTAGGATATAGAATTCATTTTAAATCAGAAATGGGACGACCCGGAGTTATTTAAATCTGTTTAACAATATCTTTTCAACGAATGTGAAAAACTGAAATTTCATAATGTATATGGAAAGTTATGGCTAGTTTAAAATTTGAAATAGTCGCCGTAGAATTTATGTATATTTTATATTATATATGGCCCTTAAAAATAGAGATTTTGCAAACGACCTCCGTTTTCGACAAAACCACTTTTGTTGGGTCCGGGACGTCAAATTATTGCTAAGTTTAAAATTTCATAATTTTTGGAATCAGTATGTGAGCGTGGCAAAAGAAAACGTGTTTCAACAGTTTCAGTCAATTCTGATCGACCTAAAAATGGCCATTTTTCAAACGGTCTCAGAATTCGACGAAATCAGTTTTGTTGGGACCGTATCGTCCCTGTAACACCCCACGCCCGCTAGGGTCACTCACAAAGGGAATGCCATAGCATCGGTGGAGTATTTTAGTGAATATAGAACAGAAAAATTACAACAAGACAGATATAAATAGTACTTGAAAATTTTAAAACATCATCTCATAACAGCGGAAAATAAACATGTCTGGTTACATCATAAACCATGATAAAAGTCAAGTACAATATCCATCAAAATAAAGAAGTACATAATCCCACTCTCTCATGCAATAGCCATAACAAAAGAAAAGATAACTGGATAACTGGAGCTTTGTATCTACCCAAGCTCCGAAAGACTGGAACAGCAATCCGATCAAGCTCTACTACCGCTAGGATCCACCGTAGGACCTGAGGGTTGGGAAAAAGATAAAAACAACGGGGTCAGACATAAGTCTGAGTGAGTCCTATAACCTTAACAATACAATTATTAAAGTAATTAGGGTATGACATGAACTCGGTACGGTACCTTTGGGGATAATAACTACACTAAGTAGCAAACAACATAGGATGAACTAAGATAACCGTCAGGACGCATCTACCCACCCAAGGATAATTACTAACTGCACCACACCAGTCATTCCTACTTAAAGGTTGATCCCTTCCAAGGACTTAGAAAATTTCCCCAATAATTTCATGTACTCCTAGCTCACTACATAGGTGCCGTCTGCGCCTATCTCCACTAGGTGTACCCAGTAATTCTTACCCAGTAGTTTCGTGTACCCCTACATAGGTGCCGTCTGCCCCTATCTTCACTAGGTGTACCCACTACTCCCCATCGATCGGCTCCCTACCGTAGATACCCGTGCTGGTCCCACAGTGGGGTGTATCACTCCCCTAAAGTGGCTACCCAATACTAACGGTGCACGGCTTTATATCTACACGATGCAACAACGGCTTATCTACCAGCCCGGGCCCACACACGCATATGAAGCCCGTTGGACTTGCGTTGCCACCGCTAACCCGTTTTGGCCTCTTATAATCAAGCCCAATATGCGTGTCCCGTCACTCGACATGGGTCGAGCCCACAAAGATACGTTTGGGATATTGGTTGAAATGGGCCCCCACAAGCTACCCACTTAAGCTTGTCATATATCTAGTGTATCCCACTTAACCCTTTAATCATGTTTAATTACATGTTTCCACTTGGTTAAGTATTCTAATCGTATTTTCTATTGCCACCCAAGGCAACTCACTAGATTCCACATGCCACCCAAGGCAACCACAAAATTTCTTCATGCCACCCAAGGCACCCACTTAACCCCTCATGTCCCACTACATGCTATTATGGTTAAGTGTTTCTTAATTAATTAAGACCGTGATCTCCCATAAAGACCTCCCACATTAGACTGGCTGTTATGACCGCCTGGTTAAGCCGGTAGAATCCGGGCAGTCTTACGTCATAACAGAGTCTAACCTCGTGTCTTTACCTTAATCACGTATTTAATTTATGGCTAAGACCTCTCACATTGGGCTGACATTTGTAGCAACTGGTTAAGCCGGTCGGGTCCGGGCAGTTTTACACTACAAATGAGTCCAACCTCGTGTCTTAGTCGATTAATTACACCTAATTAATCACCCCCCCATATTAATTATCCCTAATTAATATCAAGTTTACCATAACATGGGTAGACCTAACTCAATAGGTAAATTCCCATGGGGTAGACCTAACTCAATAGGTAAATTCCCACTTATGGTAATTTATTTTTACGGTATGCTTAATCATACCCAACCATTCATTTATTAACATATTTACCCACCCCATCGTTCCCCACGTAAATCGTTCTCATTTCATAACATAATAAAAGGGGAAGATCCATCACACATATCATGGGTTTAGCATATAACTTTGTCATGGGTTAAGAGGATGTCAACTTGCATATATGAACACACATTAACCCAACTTGCTCTTAAGCATCTACATAACTTGCATAATTATTCCCATGACCTCATAAGCATGCATAACATGGTAATCTTGCATTTGAGCATACACTTAACTTGCATATTTATTCACATAACTTCATATGCATGCATAACATATTGATCTTGCATTTAAACATACACATAACTTGCATCATCATTCACATAACTTCATATGCATGCATAACATGTTAATCTTGCATTTAAACATACACATAACTTGCATCATCATTCACATAACTTCATATGCATGCATAACATGTTAATCTTGCATTTAAACATACACATAACTTGCATCATCATTAACATAACTTCATATGCATGCATAACATGTTAATCTTGCATTTGAGCATACACATAACTTCATAAGCATGCTTAACATGTTGCATAATAGATCAATGTCCAACTTAGTGTTTTGCATCATAATCATCATGAAACATAGCACCAAACTTGCATAAAGATATAACATTAAACTTGCATAAAAATGTCATGAACACATACACTAAACTTGCATGACATAGAGCATATAACTTGCAAAACACATGACATATACAATATTAAGCTTGCATAAACACATTGATCCACAAACATAACCATACATCATCATATCCTATCTTAATCAATTTAACAATTGATTATTAAGGGGATAGAAGCTCACCAAAACACAATTAGCAAGCTAATGAAGAAGATTAAGATACTTAGAATGGATTAGAGAATGATTTGAGAGGGATTTGCTTGCAACTCCTTCATGAACTAGTGGAGGCCATGCTCAAATTTCATTTTGCCATAGTTTAGTTACAAGACTTAATTATGAATGAATTAGGGTAGGGTTGGGGTCTTATTTATAGGATTAGGTGAGTGTTTTAGGCCCTTAGATTAACCCTAGATTAGGTTAGGACCCTTAGATTTAGGAAATCTCTAGAACCAGCCCTCCTAGCCAGCCTGAAACCCAACCTGGTGCAACCTGGTGCACCCAGGTTCACTGGGCGCCTGCACCCTGTCGACAGGCAAGTCGACAGGCATGTCGACACCCCTGTCGACAGGCCTGTCGACAGCCCTGTCGACATGGGCTGGGCGGGAAGCTTCCCGCCTGACCCCGCCTGGCCCATTCCAAATCTGAATATTTTAAATTTTTAAATCTGTTTTAGTTTTGAATTTTCTGCAAACTTCATCGGGCCATAACTGGGCCATACGGACTCCGATTTTCGAAAACTCGGACTCTATTTCGCGTATTTTTCCGAGACGAACGTAATAACGCAGCCCGTTTCCCCTAATTCCCACATCTGAGATTATTTATGCTGTAATTAGTGAATTTTAGTATTAACTAAAATTCGGGGTGTTACATTCTCCCCTCCTTAAAGGATTTCGTCCCCGAAATCTCTAAGCTAAGGAGAATGCCTATCCTACCATCCAAACAACCATCTACTCAATCATCAACCACGGGCATCCATTGTCCTTAAACAGTTTCTAATGATGTATGAGCATATGCAAACAGTGTGTGTATATGTTCCCTATCTAATGTATGAACATATGCAAACCATGATAGTGCCATGCATCCATTATGTATGCGAGAAAACCCTATCGACACATACAATATCTACATGAGTGCACAATCATTCACCAAAATGCATCATCCATGTGATAACACAACCATTATACATCCATAAATATATTTTCCTACACACAGTTTTATGCAATATGCAATATGAAGTGACTGAGCCGATCCAGTGCCTAGAGTGTGTGTATATGCATCCACGAGCAACCACTAGCAAACACTTGCATCCACTTGCATCCATCAACCATAACATGTCTCAAACACATGTTTCAACCATAGGTTTACCCTATCTAAAGGTCAAAGGTACTAACGAGAGGACATACCAAAGATAAGATAAGTACTAGACAAGCGATAAAGGAGAAAGTAAAGACATACCCTCAAAAAGAAATGGGTACAATGAACGCATCTTCGCTTCCGTCTCCCAAGTTGCGTTGCTCTCATCTTCTCCCCACTGCACCTTGACTAGTTGAACCTCTCTGTTTCTTAACTTCCTAGTCTCTGACCCAAGGATGCGAGTAGGAGCTCGTCTAATAGTCGCATCACGCTCTATCTCCATATCTCTAAGCAAGCTCGGCTCTACCACCTCTGCAGTCTCATGTAAGCATTTCCTCAGATGTGATACATGGAATACATCATGAACGCCGCTAAGTCTGTCGGGCAACTCCACCCTATATGCCATCCGTCCAATCCTTTCCTTGATAGGAAACGGCCCAACAAACCTTGGTGCTAACTTCCCAACGGATCCGAAGCGAACAACATTTCTCAACGGAGATACCTTAACAAAAACCATATCCCCAACCTCAAACTCAAGATCCGTCCTTCTCTTGTCCGCATAAGATTTTTGCCTATCCTGCGCTGCCTTCATCCTTCTTCGAATCAGATCGATCTTCTCTGAAGTCTCCCTAACCATATCAGGCCCAAGCAAAATCTTATCCGTAGATTCCCACCAACATGTAGGGGATCGACAAGGCCTTCCATAGAGAGCTTCGAAAGGAGCCATACCAATACTGGACTGAAAGCTGTTATTATATGCGAACTCCACCAATGGAAGATGCTCTTCCCATGTACCTCCAAAATCTAAGATACAAAGTCTCAAAAGGTCTTCTAGAACACGATTCACCCTCTCAGTCTGGCCGTCTGTCTGAGGATGATATGCGGTGCTCAGACACAATTGAGTCCCCACTGCCTCTTGCAAACTTCTCCAGAACTCACTAGTGAAGATAGGATCTCGATCACTCACTATGCTAGAGGGTACCCCATGCAATCGAACTATCTCTCGAAGATATACTGAAGCTAGCCATGGAGCGGTCCTCTTGCTCTTCACAGGTATGAAATGGGCGCTCTTAGTAAGTCTATCTACCACCACCCAAATTCCTGTATTACCCTTCCTCGATCTGGGTAACCCGTCAATAAAATCCATCGAGACGCTATCCCACTTCCATTGCGGAACTTCCAATGGGTGAAGCAACCCACCTGGTTTCTTTTGCTCCGCCTTCACCTGCTGACATACCAAGCATCGAGCTACATATTCGGCCACATCTTTCTTCATACCGGCCCAGAAGAAAACCCTCTTCATATCTTGGTACATCTTATCCCCACCGGGATGAATGGTCATCCTAGAACGGTGTGCGTCATCAAGAATAGCCTTCCTCAACCCTTCATCTAGCGGTACACAAAGTCTACCGTCTCTGCGCAAGCACCCTCTATCGTCTAGGGTGTACCTACTCAAATGGCTGGACGACTCCCCCCTTATGAGCTTCTCTATCAACTCAACCAACTGTGGGTCGTCCCTCTGGGCTTCCCCAATCCGCCCCAAAAGAGTAGGTCTAACTTCCAAAGAAGCTAGCAAACCGGGTACATAGTCAATGGAAGGTCTGAAATCAAACATCGAGATAAATTCCAAGCTTTGCCGTTCCACGAACAATGGACTCAAGGACAACCTCTTCCTGCTCAAGGCGTCCGCCACCATGTTACCCTTGCCAGGGGTATACGCTATCTCGAAATCATAGGATGCTAAAAACTCCATCCACCTTTGCTGTCTCAAGTTTAAATCTTTCTGAGAGAATAAGTACTTTAATGATTTATGGTCAGTGAACAACTCGAATCTCTCACCAAGAAGATAATGGCGCCAAATCTTAAGTGCAAAAACAATAGCGGCCAGCTCGAGATCATGGGTAGGGTAATTTTTCTCATGTGCTCTCAACTGCCTTCCACCATAGGCTATTACCCTTCCCTCTTGCATTAGGACTGCGCCAAGTCCTGTCCCACAGGCATCGGTATAGACAACAAATGGCTTGCTCCCATCTGGCAATACTAAAACTGGAGCCGTGGTTAAAGCTCTCTTTAACCGTCGGAACGCATCATCACAATCTACGTCCCATGTGAAAACAAGATTCTTCTTTGTTAAGCGGGTCAATGGGGCTGATATCTTCGCGAAGTCTTTGATAAACTTCCTATAATAACCCGCCAACCCCAAGAAACTTCTTACTTCGGTAGCATTCTTCGGAACCTTCCAATCCTGAATTGATACTACCTTCGCGGGATCCACAGCTATCCCTTCCTTGGAGACCACATGCCCCAAGAACCGCACTTCCCTCCTCCAGAAGTGACATTTAGAGAATTTAGCCTTAAGGCTATGCGCTCGAAGAGTCTTCAACACTTCCCCAAGATGTAGGGCATGCTCTTCTTCACTCTTAGAGAATACTAAGATATCATCCACAAAGACCACCACGAATTTATTAAGGAACTCCCTGAACACCCTACTCATCAAATCAACAAAGTAGGCGGGGGCGTTCGTCAACCCAAATGGCATCACCAACCACTCATAGAAACCATCCGGAGTTCTAAAGGCAGTCTTGTCTATGCTATCCTCAGCCACCCTCAACTGATGAAACCCCGTGGCTAAGTCCAACTGAGAAAATACTGAAGCGCCAACCAACTGATCGAAAAGATCATCAATCCTCGGCAATGGGTGTCTATTCTTCTTTGTGAGCTTGTTGAGTTCTCTATAGTCTACACAAAGTCTGAGAGACCCATCTGCCTTCGTAGCAAATACTACTGGAGCACCCCACTCTGATATGCTCCGTCTTATGAACCCCTTCTCAAGCAACTCCCCTACTTGCTTATGGAGTTCCCTCCTCTCACGAGGAGCCATGTGGCGCACTGGTAAAGATACCGGTTTAGCATTATCCACCAAATATATTCGGAAGTCAATCTCCCGCTTCGGAGGTAAGCCCTTCACCTCCTCAAACACATCCGGATATTCCCGGACCACTCTCATAGATTGCAAACTCTCGACCGAAGCGTCAAGCGATTCAAGATAACTTAGCATAACAGAGTCCATGGGATTACAAGAAATCTCGAGAGTGTTACCCAAGCGGGTCATGAGCCTAACAACTCTCCTTTCGCAATCAAGAACGGCACCATTACTGGATAACCAGTCCATGCCCAAAATCAACCCATAGCCCGTGAAGCCCAACACAAAAGCATCACATCTAAACTCAATGCTAAGTATAGAAATCTTCAAACCCAAACATATCATGGACAAATAAGTGGAGCCCCCAATTGGGTTTGAAACAACCAAGGGATCATCTACCAGACTGGTGTCTAGGTGCAGTGACTCAACTAATGATGATGAAATAAACGAATGCGATGCGCCTGAATCAAACAATGTACGGACAGGATGGTCAAATAGAAAAACCAGACTTTCCACGGAAATAGTTCTACCTCTCTCCTGTATCGGTGGAACCGCGAGAGCCTGTACTTGCCCCCTAGCCTGACCTGGTGCCATAAGAGCTTGCACCTGTCCTCCTGAGGTAGATCCCGTCCTTTGCCCCTTCTTAGGGCAATCCTTCACTAAGTGCCCTGCTTCGCCACAATGGAAGCAACCGGTCTTCTTCTTCTTGCGACAATCCTTGCTTAGGTGGCCAGGTGTCCCACAATTGAAACACTTCTTCTTCTTGCCCTTGCCACCGTTGCCTTTCCCACCTTTGCTTTGCTGTTGTTGAGGTCTCTTTTGATCTCCCTTCTTCTCGGGTGCCTTATTAGCATTAGGACCCTTCTCTTCCTCAAACATGAGTGCCATGTCAACTAGCTTCTCAAAGGTGGCCCCCATAGGGATGTGAGTCATAGCCAACCCATGCATAGGTTCATTCAAGCCTTTCACAAACCGCAAAGCCTTCTTCTCCGGTGTATTCACCATGTCTAGGCCAAACCTTGCCAATTGATTAAACTTGTTAACGTATTCCTTCACCGAAAGATTTCCTTGCTTTAGAGTCAAGAATCTTTCCATATACAAGTTCTCCTCCGCCCTTGAGAGAAACTTTGCCACAAATCTTTGCTTAAAATCCGCCCAAGAGTCAACGGGGCGTTCTCCATTAGTAACCTCCCACCAGAATGAGGCCTCTCCCTTCATTAACCAAGCAGCCAACTTGACTTTCTTCCCTTCTTCCATCTCAAAGATATCTATCAACTCTTCCACCTCCTTAAGCCAATCTCTAGCCTCCACAAAGGTTTCAGATCCTTGAAAAGGTTTCCCTCCCATAGCTTTAAATTCCTTGCAAGTCTTAGCAAATGTATCCATACGAGGAGGAGGGGGAGGAGGAAGATCGGGTGCTACGGTTGGTGGAGGAATATTTGCTGGACCCGCAGTGGTGGCCCTAGCCTCCATCAATCTCCTATACCATACTGGTACCGTCACACCCTCCGGAAAGTTAAGATCCTCAGCCATGCTGAAACGAAAAAGGAAAGATTCAAAACGGAGAATTCGAAGGACATAGATATGGCTATTGGGGATTATGCTTTTCTTTCAAAAACTTTTCTCTTAAAAGACATGTTTTTGAAAATATCTTTTCCAAAAATGTTTTAGAAAAATAGTTTTCTAAAAATTTTATCTGTTCCGGTAACCTTTGCTCTGATACCACGTGTAACACCCCACGCCCGCTAGGGTCACTCACAAAGGGAATGCCATAGCATCGGTGGAGTATTTTAGTGAATATAGAACAGAAAAATTACAACAAGACAGATATAAATAGTACTTGAAAATTTTAAAACATCATCTCATAACAGCGGAAAATAAACATGTCTGGTTACATCATAAACCATGATAAAAGTCAAGTACAATATCCATCAAAATAAAGAAGTACATAATCCCACTCTCTCATGCAATAGCCATAACAAAAGAAAAGATAACTGGATAACTGGAGCTTTGTATCTACCCAAGCTCCGAAAGACTGGAACAGCAATCCGATCAAGCTCTACTACCGCTAGGATCCACCGTAGGACCTGAGGGTTGGGAAAAAGATAAAAACAACGGGGTCAGACATAAGTCTGAGTGAGTCCTATAACCTTAACAATACAATTATTAAAGTAATTAGGGTATGACATGAACTCGGTACGGTACCTTTGGGGATAATAACTACACTAAGTAGCAAACAACATAGGATGAACTAAGATAACCGTCAGGACGCATCTACCCACCCAAGGATAATTACTAACTGCACCACACCAGTCATTCCTACTTAAAGGTTGATCCCTTCCAAGGACTTAGAAAATTTCCCCAATAATTTCATGTACTCCTAGCTCACTACATAGGTGCCGTCTGCGCCTATCTCCACTAGGTGTACCCAGTAATTCTTACCCTGTAGTTTCGTGTACCCCTACATAGGTGCCGTCTGCCCCTATCTTCACTAGGTGTACCCACTACTCCCCATCGATCGGCTCCCTACCGTAGATACCCGTGCTGGTCCCACAGTGGGGTGTATCACTCCCCTAAAGTGGCTACCCAATACTAACGGTGCACGGCTTTATATCTACACGATGCAACAACGGCTTATCTACCAGCCCGGGCCCACACACGCATATGAAGCCCGTTGGACTTGCGTTGCCACCGCTAACCCGTTTTGGCCTCTTATAATCAAGCCCAATATGCGTGTCCCGTCACTCGACATGGGTCGAGCCCACAAAGATACGTTTGGGATATTGGTTGAAATGGGCCCCCACAAGCTACCCACTTAAGCTTGTCATATATCTAGTGTATCCCACTTAACCCTTTAATCATGTTTAATTACATGTTTCCACTTGGTTAAGTATTCTAATCGTATTTTCTATTGCCACCCAAGGCAACTCACTAGATTCCACATGCCACCCAAGGCAACCACAAAATTTCTTCATGCCACCCAAGGCACCCACTTAACCCCTCATGTCCCACTACATGCTATTATGGTTAAGTGTTTCTTAATTAATTAAGACCGTGATCTCCCATAAAGACCTCCCACATTAGACTGGCTGTTATGACCGCCTGGTTAAGCCGGTAGAATCCGGGCAGTCTTACGTCATAACAGAGTCTAACCTCGTGTCTTTACCTTAATCACGTATTTAATTTATGGCTAAGACCTCTCACATTGGGCTGACATTTGTAGCAACTGGTTAAGCCGGTCGGGTCCGGGCAGTTTTACACTACAAATGAGTCCAACCTCGTGTCTTAGTCGATTAATTACACCTAATTAATCACCCCCCCATATTAATTATCCCTAATTAATATCAAGTTTACCATAACATGGGTAGACCTAACTCAATAGGTAAATTCCCATGGGGTAGACCTAACTCAATAGGTAAATTCCCACTTATGGTAATTTATTTTTACGGTATGCTTAATCATACCCAACCATTCATTTATTAACATATTTACCCACCCCATCGTTCCCCACGTAAATCGTTCTCATTTCATAACATAATAAAAGGGGAAGATCCATCACACATATCATGGGTTTAGCATATAACTTTGTCATGGGTTAAGAGGATGTCAACTTGCATATATGAACACACATTAACCCAACTTGCTCTTAAGCATCTACATAACTTGCATAATTATTCCCATGACCTCATAAGCATGCATAACATGGTAATCTTGCATTTGAGCATACACTTAACTTGCATATTTATTCACATAACTTCATATGCATGCATAACATATTAATCTTGCATTTAAACATACACATAACTTGCATCATCATTCACATAACTTCATATGCATGCATAACATGTTAATCTTGCATTTAAACATACACATAACTTGCATCATCATTCACATAACTTCATATGCATGCATAACATGTTAATCTTGCATTTAAACATACACATAACTTGCATCATCATTAACATAACTTCATATGCATGCATAACATGTTAATCTTGCATTTGAGCATACACATAACTTCATAAGCATGCTTAACATGTTGCATAATAGATCAATGTCCAACTTAGTGTTTTGCATCATAATCATCATGAAACATAGCACCAAACTTGCATAAAGATATAACATTAAACTTGCATAAAAATGTCATGAACACATACACTAAACTTGCATGACATAGAGCATATAACTTGCAAAACACATGACATATACAATATTAAGCTTGCATAAACACATTGATCCACAAACATAACCATACATCATCATATCCTATCTTAATCAATTTAACAATTGATTATTAAGGGGATAGAAGCTCACCAAAACACAATTAGCAAGCTAATGAAGAAGATTAAGATACTTAGAATGGATTAGAGAATGATTTGAGAGGGATTTGCTTGCAACTCCTTCATGAACTAGTGGAGGCCATGCTCAAATTTCATTTTGCCATAGTTTAGTTACAAGACTTAATTATGAATGAATTAGGGTAGGGTTGGGGTCTTATTTATAGGATTAGGTGAGTGTTTTAGGCCCTTAGATTAACCCTAGATTAGGTTAGGACCCTTAGATTTAGGAAATCTCTAGAACCAGCCCTCCTAGCCAGCCTGAAACCCAACCTGGTGCAACCTGGTGCACCCAGGTTCACTGGGCGCCTGCACCCTGTCGACAGGCAAGTCGACAGGCATGTCGACACCCCTGTCGACAGGCCTGTCGACAGCCCTGTCGACATGGGCTGGGCGGGAAGCTTCCCGCCTGACCCCGCCTGGCCCATTCCAAATCTGAATATTTTAAATTTTTAAATCTGTTTTAGTTTTGAATTTTCTGCAAACTTCATCGGGCCATAACTGGGCCATACGGACTCCGATTTTCGAAAACTCGGACTCTATTTCGCGTATTTTTCCGAGACGAACGTAATAACGCAGCCCGTTTCCCCTAATTCCCACATCTGAGATTATTTATGCTGTAATTAGTGAATTTTAGTATTAACTAAAATTCGGGGTGTTACAGTCCCCACATAGCCAGATTTATTTTTCTGGGATTTTTCGAATCAGTTTGTGGCCCCGGCAAATTAAAATGTACGTTCAAATTTGAAAATTAAATGTTTTATACTTTAATTTGAAGAAAAACTGATCGTAACAGCCGAATTGGCTTGCGAAACATATCCCATTGTGTTCGGGATGGGGCTAATTAGCTAGGGGCGTCACTTGTTGGGTTTGATATGGTGTTCGTTTGAAAAATCACATTTAAACGAAATAAATAAATAAAATAATATAAAAACATTTTCTATAAACCCCCCCCCCCCCCCATCTTTACAGAACCCTAGCCGCCTCCACATTCTGAACGATCGATATCGTTCCAAACAATTCCCCCAAACCGCTCTCTAATTGAAACGAATTATCAGATGAAATCAAAGGGGAAATCGAAGCACTCTCAACCATCTTTGAATCCAAACAAGTGTGATGAGATTTCTTTAGGTATTTAGGGAGATTTTGGAGCTCGAAGTCGCTCCGTTCGATCTCGATTTGAAGCACGAGGGGGAGTTCGAATTCGTCCAGGTTGGGGGTGGAGGTGACGTAGGCCAAGGCGCTCCCTGCGACTTCCTCCGATCGACAGTCCGCGGCTCCAGGCGGCAGCAACATCCAACCCTAGTTCTAGGGCTACTTTTGAATACTGTTCTGAGGGAAAAACAGTGAGCTTTTCCTACCTTTTTCTTTGATAAATAACTATGGTTTTTAAATTTCAGTTGTATAATATAAAATGTGACATTAATTTATTTTTCAGATTTTAAAATGAGCTAGCATTGATTTTATTTTTATTTTTAGATTTGGAAAAAAATATATACGTTGGTTTAGAAAATAAAATATAACCTTGTTTATTTTCAGTTTTAATTGTACATGGAAAATAAAATTAGATTTGCTTCTGAAAATAAAGGTAACATTAGTATGAAAAATAAAATAAATATGTTTTGAAGAATAGAAAAATATAGCATTGCTTTTTAAATCTGGGATTTGCATTGTGTATAAAATAAAATAGAACTTGTTTTAGAAATAAAACTAGAACTTGATTTTGGAAAAGTATAGAAAGAATAAAATATTTGAAAAGAATAGAAAGAGCATTATTTTTGAAAAATATAGATAGAGCATTATTTTTGAAAAATATAGAAAGAGCATTATTTTTGAAATAAATAGCGATGTAAAAATATAATTTTTTTATAGATTGTATAGAAATAAAAATATGATTTTTATTTATAAATGGCATAGAATTGAAGAGTTGATTTCTAATATCAACTACATAAAACAGATGGCGATGAAGCGGACTTAAATAAAAAGGGAATCCAAACCGTTCCGTAAAGATTGACGGAGTGGAAACCAAGGTGAGAACTCCTCACTAAAATTTTCTATTCAGTTATTTATTTCATAACTGCATGTATGAACTGTTCCCCGTCGTCCACTGACCGTGGACGACTTGTTTGTTTGATTGTGTTGTGCAAATTGATTGTGATTGTGTATATGAAGTAAATAAAACAATCATATGTTGAATAAATTATTTGAACAATAAAAATCACATTTTTATTGTATATATGAAGTGTTAAAAATAATCGTGTGTTGAAATAAATACTTGTTGATTGAAAATATTATTTTTAACATGTATATGAAGTGTTAAAAATAACTGTGTGTTGAAATAAATATTGGATTGTTAAAAATAACATTTTTAACACGTGTACGAGCTATATAAAATATTCATGTTTGGAATAAATTGTTTGAACGATAAAAATCACATTTTTATCGTGTATATGAAGTAAATAAAACATTCATGTGTTGAATAAATTCTTTGAACGATAAAAATAATATTTTTATTATGAATATGAAGTGTTAAAAATAACTATGTGCTGAAATAAATACTGGATTGTTAAAAATAACATTTTTAACATGTATACGAGCTATATAGAATAGTCACGCTTTGAATATTCACTAGTTGGGTAAAAATACGATGTATGAACTATATATGGATATATAAAATCGTAATGGAATGAAATATTCATTAGTTAGTTAAAAATATGATTTTCAACGTATATAGGCGATATTTGAATGAAAGGTGAAAGTTAACCAAATCGAATCAAATATCGAACTGAATTGAAATTTGATTGGGTTTACGTACATGTACATACATATGCATTGAACAGGTCATAGCAAGGAGGCTATAGAAGAGGAATAAAATTGTATGCTCGACAAATAGGTACATATTTACTATTTTGCTTGGGTATGATGACTTTATGAGCCGATTGGCTAGCCGCTTGGCTTTTTCTTTTTCTTTTTGAGATTAGAAGGACCGGGGAAGCTATTTGAAATTCCTCGATGCTCCCGGTGCAGGGGAGGTTACGGCGAAATTTTTCAGAAATTTAGGGTGTTAGCCAAATTTCTGAAAAGTTAGAAAGTTCTTAGAAACTGAAAAGTTGAAGAACATGAGCCAGAATAGAAATTGGAATCGTTTTCAAACGAATTTATAACGTCTATAAAATATGGTTTATAAATGAAAATCGACGAAATATATATTATATATATTATATATATAATATAATGGCCTGAATAGAACGCGCCGCGGCCGTTCGCGAATTTCGACCATTGACTTCGCATTGACTTTGCGGGAGATCCGACCGTCGGATTCTCCTAAAATCGGAACCGTTGGGTTCGTATCGAAAAGAGCTTTCTAACGAATATGAAATATTTGAAATCTAACGGATGGATTTGGAGATAAGTCTAAATCAAATTTGGAAAAGGTCGCTGTAAGTGCAGTTCGATGACCGTTTATGGAAATCGACCGAATTGGCCTTGATAAAATGATTAAAAATAGAGAAAAATTATGTAAAATCATAATATATGAATTGGAAAGAATTGAAATGAAAAATTCCATGTTTGTAAAGATAAAAATGTATTTTTATCGAAATGAACTAGTTTATAACTAGAATAACTGATAGAATGGAATGTTTTTCCAACGTATGGATTGGAATGGATTTGAATGGAGATTATCTTCGGATATTTCTACATTGGGTTCCGTGATTATACGGATATTGTGATGGGAATTTGGAAGATATCGATATCGTTATTCCCGATATGATATATGTTGGTTTCAGGATTTGATGTTAAATATAAGTCGATACTATCTCTATTCAAAACCTTATATTTAATGTCAGATTGTGACTGATTGATTGTTTGGATTGTGCTCGACCAGTTTATGAGCAGAACATGCTTTTACATTTAGCATTGGGTTGGGTAGAAATATCTTTGTGCTAACACCTTGTGAAACACTTCACGATTTGACTATGTGGTGTTAGCGATGTTGTGTTTATTTCAAAATTTAATGAATGATTTTGAAGCGATATTTTTCTTAAGTGAAAAGGAATGTATTCCCGATTTTGGACAGGGAATGTTTTATAAAATGTTTTATAAAACAGAAAGGATTTCGAGGGCTAAACCCGATATTGTCGAAATGATTTCGAAGTTTATTATGTGTTACATTGTAGTTCATCGCGTATTCGATCAGATGCTATTGATAACATATCTGTTTGGTGGTTGGAGAATTTATTCTCTGGCTTAACACCCTTCTTTGAGACGTACGAGCTCAAAGGTTATGTGATTAATAGTGATTGATCATATGGTGAATTGCTGATGTGAAGTACTATATTTTGAAAGTACTTGTGATTATTATGTTGTGAAATGATTTCCCTACTTCAGGATATAAAATGGTTTAGTATGTGGCTAAAGATTCTGGTAACCCGGACGACTAAAAGTATGGGTGAGAGGGCGGTGTATGTATTCCCACTGTGTGTAGGGTGCTGCATCGTCAGTGTAGCCTGCTCCTTTTGTGGGGTAGGTGCACATATATATATATATATATATACATATCGAGTGCTAGGTGCGTACCCTTTGCCTTGTCTATGGGGAGCCCGATATTTGGTTGCATACTTGTTTGTATGCATTGTTATGTTTTGGAATGCATATTTCCAAATGATTTGATTTGAGATCCCGAAGTGAAATCTACTTTGATATAAAAGCTAGATGTGTATTTCAAATGATTTGAAATAGGATCGGGAATGAAGTCCAAAGGAATAATTTCTGTAAAATGAATTGGATTTTGAAAAATCTAAGTGTGGTGATTAATCTAAATGGGTAGATTGGGATATTGCATGTTGTGTGATGCATAGTAGATCCATATATCTATATTGATTGTTGTTTATACACTGGCTTTCATGGGGGTAAACCCGTTCCGTGAAAGTGGCGTGGTCCCGTGATTTGCATTATTTTTTAACAAAGTTAACAACTGTTTTTGAGTTCTCACACCAGTCCCATGGCTGACCTGTAGTTTGCTTTTTCCTTGCAAACTCGGGTGCCCCTATTTTCCACATGGGCAGTCGAGTAGTTTTATTTTGCAGATATATTGAGCAGGATTCTGGATTGAAGCTTTGAGCTGTGTCCAGGCATTGACAGTCTTCCGTTGTGTTAGTTTATTTGTTTTCCGCTGTGCACTGTATTAAATTTGTTGTAAAATTAGCTTCCGCTGTATTATTATAATCGATGTACTCTGATATTCTGTACTCTAATGTAACATTATTGTGAAGTTTATAAAAGTCTTCTGTTATTTGTTCTAATGTGTTGTATGCCCAAAGTTAGCGCATCCGGGTTTTGAACGGTCTTGATCGGTTTAGCGATCGATTAGGTCCGAGCGAAATCCGTATCGTTACAATCGGACACCAAAATGCACAAAAAAAAGTATACTGCGGTGATCGACGCGATGCGATGGATGCAACGGTATACAGTTGGCAGTGTCACGATGCTCCATTCAAAAATGTGTTACAGACCCCCTTTAAACGAAAAAGTCGCATAGGAAAACAATAAAACGGAGGTTAAAACGTTTGATTTTCGCGAAATGAATTGCAGATTAAAGAATAGAACGAGGATGGAAAACTTTTTCATGTTGGGACATTTTGGTTTCGGAAAGATTTTTGTCTGTGCAAATTTCGCACTAGAAAATATTTTTATGAAGCTTGAAACTTTCGATTTTCGCAAAATGGATTGTGCCATTGGATTTGTGACAACGAATAGAATATTTTTCATGTTTGTCTGGACTAGTTTCAGAGAGATTTTACCATCGCTAAAATTTAAACCATTATGCACAGCTTTGCACTGAAAATTGCACGACCGACAAACATTCAAATTTTCCGGTGAAATTTTCAAAGTTGCTACGTCTCATTGAATGTTGTTCAAATTCTAAATTCACATTACGATAAATTATAAAATATTTTAAAAAATAAATATTTGAGTTAAGTCGGAATTTAAATCATTAAAAATAGCGGGTTGTTACACTCTTCCTCACTCAAAAACTTTTCGCCCTCGAAGGAACAAGGCAGAAAAAAAGTAATTAAATAATTTAATATATTTAAACCAAATGGTTCATATCTATCCTCTTACCTATATATATGTATATGAAAATATATTTAAAGCAAAAGTTAAAATATTTTCAAACATTTCATAATAGTTTAAAGTATTCACTCGATGTCTCGATTGGCAATATATATCTATCACACTTTCGAAACCTGAAAAATAGATATCGATGATGTTGCAGTCATCACCAGAATCATTTTCAAGTGACTAGAGTGTGACTCTATATCCATCTTATACACATAGGATTTAACTTATATGTTGATCAGAAATGTACCCAAATCATAAAGTATTCGATAGGCCAACTTTGACGTCAGGTAGGTACTCAAAACATCTTTCTATATTTAAGCAGAAATATATACCAAATTTCCCAATCATATATTATAAATAATATATTTTAAATCACTAAAATTTTAAGTAGGGAAAAAAAATATCTCTCCCCCACTCATTTATTTATTAAAATTCAATCCCAATCCTTAATAAATATACAAACAATATTATTATTAGATCAAATGCATAACAATATTATTATATACTCTACCTAAATATTTTCATACCCATGTTATCTATACTTAAAACTTAGAAAAATTGTTTAATTCCATAAGTTTAACATATATACATCACAAATTAAAATATTTATAAACCCATTTAAATTTATAAATTCCTATATATACATACATTTATAAACTATACCATTATAGGTTTCAACCATCTAACAAGATTCTAATAATATTTACCATAACAATTAGGAGCATTTCTACATAAAATTTCCGAAATATATAAACTTTTCCAAAATATTATTCAACCTAGATAAAATCAATTTCTTACAAAATCTTCATCTTTAAATCTTTTTCAAAATTTAAAGTTAATAAAATATAACATCTTAAAGTGTAAACATCAAATCTTTTCAAAAATATCGGTATTACCAAAACATAATGTTATTTACAAATATACATCATCCACAAATATATATGTCAAAATTTCAATATTACATCCTGAAAATCTTATATTATAACAATTATTTTACACCAATATTTAATAAGAATGAACTCGCTAGAAGATTTATACTCTCCTTCTACTTCTTACCTTGTTATGGACAAGGATAAGTTATAAAATTCGAGTTGAAAGTTGAACGAACGAAAGGACCTAATCATAGAGGATCTACGAAGTAAGATGGATTCAAATGGAAAGAAAATTTCAGAAAAGGATTAAAATACTAAGCCAAATTTTACATCCGAAAATATTTGTTTTAAAAAACATTTAAACCATTTTATAAACTATTCATACTTTCAAAATACGCTCTCTCAAAAATGATTATGCGACTGATCCCAGTAATTCTAGGATATCACTACCCTATCTCTAATGAGTTTTTTTAACCCCATAAGCTAAGGTTTGTATAAAATCAAAGCTCTAATACCAACTATAACGATTTGCCATTTCGATCGTGCCGAATGAAAAAAACATGTCAAACTCGAACCGTCCAAAACGACAGACTGTTATTAGCTTCTAAGGTAAATAGAATAAATCACAAATCACAGACACAGACACAGAGAAATATAATATCTCACAGCGGAAAATAAATAATAAAATAGTAGTTCATGAAGCTACAAAATAAAATTTTACAACAGATTTTACATAAACAATACAGTGAAAGTCTAATACAATGAATTTCTAATAAATAAATGATAACTATATAAAACAAAAGCGATAAGAATAGATGAAACTGAATCAACTGATCAATAGGTGGATACAAGTGAGCAAAACCAATATAAGCTCTAAACTCCAAGAGTAAATCTCGAAAGCTTTAATATTCGATCTGACCCGGCATAATGCAAAACAGAACAACTCGGATCAGGATTAACACTCTCATGGAAGTGAACCAACTCAAATGAAATGTTCAATGAAATGCATCAAGAACTTAAAGGATGTTTGGAATCACCAACCTCTAAGGATCCGTTAAACTATATACTATATAGCAATATACGCTATATACAATAGTGTCGATCAGTAAAGTATCAAAATAGCATAAGCGGGATTATATTTTTACCCTTACACCGTTTAAAAACATTGTAGTCTACACAAAACTGTAAACTCCACCAAACCAATGGGCTATAAGGGAGCACTTCATATGTACAATGCAAAACAAAGTCGTAGTAGGCACGAACAGGATAATACGACAAGGCATCGAGGAATACCCAACGGTAGAATTCTACCGGATTACGGGATAAAGCTGGTGGTAACGCATAACAGCTACTACCGCCCAACTCGAACAACACTCTGAAAATCGTGGGTGGCCACCAATCAAATCACAAAGTAATAGATATGATATCGAAAAAGCATGTTTAATAGAAGGAGCGACCTCACTTGGCTCGGCCATGGCATCTGTTTTAGTCATTTCAATTATGACCCGAAGATTAAGGATATCCATTATCATTCTCTTACTTCATTCTAGTAGCATTCGCCAAACCAACCTACTTCATTATGGATTCATACACCACGTACACAGTTGTTAAAGTGGTTTTCGGTACGAGAAGAGAGTATGACAATAGCCGATCTCGGTTTCTTTAACAACCAATCGTTTACATTTTTCACACCGTGGTCATTATTTAATAAATCACTTTTATAAAATCGTTTATACAAATTCTCATATTCGAATTTGGAATCAAAATTAAATATCTAACTTCGATTATATTAAATTTTGAAAACAACTCACTTAAATTGCTTTAATCAAGTCGATTTAGAGAAATCATATCGTAAAGATCTCAAAATAGAGTATAAACCAATATTATACTATTTAACCTTGTTTCCTCTTAATTTCCGAAAATATTCACATAACGATTTTCAATCCAAAATAGACTTATATAAAATCATATCTTAAAGATCTCAATTTCCATTCAAGTCGATAGAAAAAAATTTAACTTCGAAAATATTTTGGTTTGATTTATATTCGTCAAAGTCCAAATTTCAACAAATTCAAAAGTCTAATTTCACCTCTTAAGAATTCATTTAAGTCGCTTCAAAAATCCAAGCACTTAAGTTCAAATTCAATTTACATAATTCAAACCAAAACATATATTCAATTCAACATATCATATCATATTTTATAACCCAAGTCGTAAAATTCAAAACATACAATTTAAAACCATTCATATAAATTTGATTTAAAAAAATTCTAAATTCAACCCAAATGATTTATAAAATCAATTCAATATATAAAATTTATATATTCCAATTCACATTTAGTCACTTTAAAATCGAATTCATTTTATATCAATTATAAATTCAAATTAAAAATCAATTTACGCAATTCAAGTTCGTTTCTTATAAAAGTTCGTATTTTTAGACAATTCAATTTCATCTTCAATAAAAGTTCATATTAATTCGGATTCAAACTCATATCACATATAAGTTCACCCATTTAATCAAATATCAATATTAAATTTAAATCTTTAAGCCTTAAATTTAAAATCGCGAAATCACAATTGATCCATCTTTAAGTTTATAAAATGTATTAAATTTTTTTTTGAAAAGTAGATATATATATATATATATATATATATAAGTTTACAAATTTAATAGAAAATAGCTTTATAAACATATATAAGTTTAAAATAATTTAGAAATAGGTTTAAAAGAATTATTTATTATATATTAAATTTAAAGTTTAAAATACCTATATGATTATCCTTATTAAATTATATGGTTTAAAATAAATAAAAGTATAAGTAAAATCTTAAATAAGTATATAAATCCATATTTACTCATAAAATCTTTTTAAAACGTATAATTTACAAATTTAGGATATAAAATCTTTTAAATAAAATACATATAAAATCTTAAGTTATTGTTTAAAATCAACTTTTCCAAATCACTTTACTTCAGAAACATGACCGACGGTGTCTGTATGTAGTTTTTTACCCTATGGTCAAGTGATACGGATATTTATCACTTCAATCCGCAATTTAAAATTTTACAAGTATACATCATTTCAACCTGTAATCCCAAAATTCTAGTAAAAATCGTTTAGGTATATCATTTCAACCCATAACGATTTTTCACTAATCTAATTTCCGTTTGAGTATGTATGATTTCAACCCATAGCGATCTATTAAAACTAGAGAATCAACAATATAAATAAACAACTAAAGTATCACATAATGTTAATATCAACAAATCATATATTCATCAATGCACCTACGTGTCATATAAATATATCGTGACATATATGAAAGGTGTATACATATCAAATAAAACAATTTCTACTAGCAATCCTTTACATTTCACAATAGTTCATTTATGTTGAATCTAACATCCATGAAACAATGTAATTCGAGTGTGAGATAAAATCACCTTTCGTGGTACAGAAATGGAGACTGCAAATGGATGGATGCAGAATTAATCGATGACTTTCAAGCATGACTCGGAATGGATTCAATCACGGTAACCACTCAATATATATATATATATATATAATTTTATAAGAGGAGGTTAGAGAAGTTCTCAATGGATCAGTACAGCTATTGGGTTTTGGAACGATTTTCGAACTTAACACCAAATTCAACTCAAAAAAATAAATAAACATAACACTCCCTTTTTCAAAATATTATATATTTATATAAATGCACACAAAATAACTTCAAAAATATATTTTAAAATCAACACAACGTTAAACACACACACACATCAAACCCATATATGTGTGTGTATATATATATAAAACACACCACACAATACTCCAAAACTATATGTATATTATATAAACACACGAAAACCATTAAAATATATACAGATATATACCACACAAAATATACTCACAACTCACGCCTGTGCTCAACAAAATAACACCACACACACTAACACGCACACACTACTCCACATTAACTCAACCCATATTCACACACATACTAGGAATATACATAGCACACACACACTCACACACCAATGAACAAACCGACTCATAATACACACACAGGTTAAATAACAAACACGCACACACAGATATAACACACATGTAACGACCCAGAAAATCTGAACCAATTTAAAATTTTTAAATTGGCTAAAATAATGGATTTTAAATATTTAGAATAAATATTTTAAATAAGTAAGATGAAAAGTGAGTTTGAATCGACCATTGAAAACGAATATAATTAATTATAATTATAAACAAGGCCTGAAAAGGGGCTGTAGTTTCAAAAATTGAATTCAAACTTTGTCGGACTGTACCGGGTGCAAAACAATCCGGATTTTAGTGAAACCAAAAATATTTAAATCTGATAGTGAATACCTTTCTAACGAATCTGAAAAATCGAATTTTCATAGCGGAAAGCAAAAGTTATGGCCGAATGAATTTTCAGAACGGTCGCTATGGAATTTATATAGCCCGTGAAAATGGCCATTTTGCATATGATCTCAGAATTCGACGAAACCACTTTTGTTGGATCCGGGATGTAAAGTTATTGCTAGGTTTCAAATTTCATAATTTTTGAAGCTAGTATGTGAGCGTGGCAAAAGAAAATGTGTTTTGGTCAATTACAGTTAAATTGGATCGACCAAAAATGGGCCCTTTTGCAAACGGTCTCAGAATTCGACGAAACTAGTTTTTTTGGGACCGTATCGTCAAAACATAGCTAGATTTATTTTTCTGGAATTTTTCGAATCTGTTTGTGGCCCTGGCAAATTGAAATGTACGTTCAAATTAAATATTGAATGTTTTATATTTTGATTTGAATGGAAACTGACTGAAACAGTCGAATGGGCCTGCGAAACATATCCCATTGTGTTCGGAATGGGGGTAAAACGCTAGGGACGACAGTCGTTGGGTTGGATTTCGAGTTCGTCCAAGAAAATCCCAAATTTTGAATTTAATATAGCATCGGCCAATAGGATTTTTAATTTCATTAATTTAAAAATATAAAAAAAAACCCCGTAAACCCTTTTGCTCTGACGGCTCTCGTGCTCCCCCGCTCCCGGCCTTTTTCCGATCGCCTCAGGCGAAGTTCGCCAGCGCCACCACCCTAAATCGAACGGCCTCCTCCTCCCCTTCAAATCAAACCCACCCTCGACCCTCCTCTCCTCCCTGCCGTCGCGAATCGTGCCTCTGAAGTGGCCGACTTTGAGTCGCCGCCGTGGGCCAGAGCCGCCACCGAACTGGACGAGACTGGTGGCGCAGGGAAGCTACTTCGTAGCTCTTCGACGCTGCGAGACCCGATCTGAACGAAGTACAACAGATTGGCGGCAAGATCAAAACCTAGATTTGAACAAAACTGAGGTATAACGACTGTTTTTATTTTAAACTGATTTCGACAGTTTTAAAGTGTTGCAAAATTTGAAAAATCATATCTTTTTCATTCGTTAACGAAATTCGATGAAACAGGAAACATCGTGACCGTGTGGACGCCTTCTACATTTTAGAAGAGACCGCATATTTTTCTGAGCCTTCTGCTATTTTTGGTGGAGTGGAACCCAATGTGAGATTTCTAATTTATAAACAATATGGAAAACGACGATGTATAAATTATATAGTCGATGTATGAGTTATATAAGCGTTGTACATTTCTTGTATAAGCGTTGTATAATTTGTATGTTCGATGTATAAGTTATATATGCGTTGTAAAAATTATATATGTGTTGAAATAAAAGTGAATTGGTATATATAAATATATATATATACGCCCCTCGTCCACAAACCATGGACGATATTTATTGATTGTGATTGGTGTGAAAATTGATTGATAGCGAATGGTTGTTTGGGATTGTTTGTGGTTCATAATGATTGATTGTGGTTGAAAAATACCCGTTTGTGGTTGGAAAATATTTGGTTGAAACCACATAGGATTAGTTTGTGGAAATGAAATAAATATATACATGCCGCCTGCGTGCGAACTAGATGCATGATCCCCATTGTCGAAAACCGCGAGGTTTTAAGGTAGAGCGAGGAGCCGTACTAGGGACGGTCCCGGTTTTAACTACCCTGCCGTTATGCTGCCGAAATTTTGAATAATATTCGTGTGTTTGAATTATTTTCATCTGCTTAAACTATATTTATTCATTGAATAGAAAACCTTCATTTGTTGAATCGATATTCATTCGTTGATTTGAGATTCATGTGTTGAATGGTATTCGCGTTTTAAATATAAAAATCACATTTCTATCTATATATAGAAACTATAGAAAACCTTCATGTGTTGAATTGATATTCATTCGTTGATTAGAAATTCATGTATTGAATGGTATTCGCGTTTTAAATATAAAAATCACATTTTTATCTATATATAGAAACTATAGAAAACCTTCATGTGTTGAATCGATATTCATTCGTTGAATTGAAATTCATGTGTTGAATGGTATTCATATTTTGAAATAAATTGTTCGATAATAAAAATCACCATTTATCGACTATATGAACTGTGTAAAATAATCTAGTTTTAAAAGAAATTGTTTTATGATAAAAATCCTATTTTTGTCACCTATATGAACTACATAGAAAAATAGTGTTTTGAAATGAATTGTTTTACAATAAAAATCACATTTTATTGTATGCATGGATCGTTGAAACGTGAAGTGTTAAAAATAGCCACTTGTTCAAATAAACATATATGAGTTGAAATATTCATTAATTAGCTAATGAAATGATTTGTACCTATGTATGTAACATTAGAATGAATGGTGTTTTTTTTAAACCAAATAGAAATCAAATATGAAGTTGAATAGAAAATGATAAATGGTAAGAACCATATATATGTACATGCATATTCATTGAACAAGTTATAGCAAAGGGGCTAGAGAAGAGGAATAAAATTTTGTGCCCGACAAATAGGTACACATTTACTGTTTTGTTTGGGTGATGATTTTATGAGCCTGTTGGCTAGCCGCTTGGCTTTTTCTTTTTCTTTTTGAGATTAGAAGGACCGGGAAAGCTATTTGCGATTTCCCGATGCTTCCGGTGCAGGGGAGGTTATGGCGAAATTTTCCAAAATTTTAAGGCGTTAGTGAAATATTTGAAGTGAAAACGATATTGAAATCATCGAATGAACTATATTTATATAAATATATAAATATAAATAAAATTAAAACGAAACGTAGTCGTGCAGTTCGCATTTTGAAACCATGATTTCAAACAACTAGTGCGGGAAATCCGACCATTGGATTTTCCCGAAACCTCAACCGTCGGGTTCGCCTTGGAAATATCTTACCAACGGCACCAACCTTGTAAAAATCCAACGGTTGGATTGTCTGGAATGTTTAATTCAAATCTGAAGAAAAACAGCGCCAGAAGCGATTATATTTATATATATATATATAAATATAATTATATATTTAATCGAATAACGACGCTGCAGTTCGTATTTTGAAATCGAAACTTCAAACGATTTTACCGGGAGATCCGACCGTCGGATTTTTCCCGAAACTGGAACCGTTGGATTCGTTTTGAAAAGACCTTTCTAATGATGTAAATTTTGTGAAGATCCAACGGTTAGATTTTCAGATATGTGTAAATCAAATCTGAAGAAAAACAGCGCCACGGCCGCTTTATGGCCCGAAGCGTCGTTTTGAATAAATTGGCTATTTTAAAATAAATAAAAATAGCGATAAATCTTTATAAAATATCATAAACGATATGGAATAGAAATAAACTGAATTAGCTCGATTTATGTAGTATTTGATGGTTGAATGTGTTTGGTGTGAAAATTACATTAAAGAACAAAATTGCTGTTGTCGAATGATTTAACCACTAAAGTAAATTGATTTGAAATTCTACGTATGTGAATTATTTGAGAAGGCCGAGTTAATTCTCATTTCAAATAACTGACCGACGATTGAAAGTTGAAGGTGAAGACGGTGGTCGAAGACCGGAGATCTTCACCTCGTTTGGATGGTAACCGAGGTCCTGATTGGGAGGCATCCCGAAATATGGATAATGAGCGGTGATCGTTCAGACGTACGTGGTGATCGATGGGTTTGCGAGGTATTTAGTGCCTCCGGATTCGTTCAGACCCAGAACGGACTAGTCGATGGAATGTGTGTCTGACATTGGATTTTATTCTGTGTTGATTGATCTCTGTCAAATATACATCTGTTTGGCGGTGGAGAATTTATTCTTTTGCTTAACGCCCTTCTCTGAGACGCACGAGCTCAGAGGTTGTATATCGATGGACATCAGTCGCATGGCATGAATTGCCTGTGTGGCATGCTAAGATGCAGTGATCAGGGCTTCTGTTGAAAAGCAAAGTCTTGTGGTGATGATCAAAGCACCGCCTGTGTGGCGTAGCTTTGTGTATAACGTAGAATCGCGAACCTCACACCCCGGTATGAACCAGAAACGGGAGAGGACATCAGGGAGGGCTTGCGTTTCTTTCTAGCTAGGGTGGTGTCAGTGACCTACCAGCCCTGACATTTATATACTTTTCACCTGTGTGGTTGTTGCTGTTGCGAGGCGCCTCGGTTTGATCGGACGATCCGGGTCCGATGGAGTCATTCGTTGGCTCGTTTGCGCCCCAAAGGGCGGGGAAACGTATTGCTCAGGAATTTTAATCCACATCGGTGGACCGGCCCTGACGATCCAAGGGTCACTCGAGCTCCGATCCTGAGACATGGTAGGCTAGATTGTCTCGAATTCGGTAAGGACTATCTTTTGCCTTGGTTCATGACGGAAATCCAATTTCCAAATACGACATCGTGCAATTTTGATTGTATATATATACGGCGACATGATATATGGTACTCATGCCGTTTATGATTGATAGTTATGATTTGAAATTGTTTTCAAAACATATAAACACTAGCAATAATATCAATTGCCTTTGTTTTATTTGTATCAAGCATATTTTGGCCATTATAAGGTAAAAACTCTATCCTTCGGTTTGCGTTGCATTGTGTGATGGGAACTGAGTCTTATAACGGCTTCATTTTTATAAAAAGCATAGCGATGTTTAAAAGAAAGATTTGTTTTTAAAGCACTGGCAATCCAATGGAGTAAACCCGTTCCACGAAAGTGGCGTGGTCCTGAGATTGGCCAAATTATATATGTGTTGAGTAGATTTCTCATACCAGTCCCATGACCGACTCGTAGTTTGTTTCACTTTCAAACTCGGGTTCCCCTTTTTCTACACGGACAGCCTTGTATTCAGGTTTAGCTGGTTCTTTCTGGATAGCTGGAGCTGAAGATGGATTTCTATCATTTATCTCTTTTTATGCTGTTCAGCTCCTATTGTACATATTTTGTTTGTTTTCCGCTGTAGACATTTATGTATAGCTGAACTGTATTTGTACTAAGTAAGATCCTGTATACCGTGTAACTCTGATGATTACTTTTACCTAGTATATTCTATTGTTCTTTATCTGGTGTATTTATTTAATTTTGTTCTGCTATTATCTGTTTCTGTGTTATATTCCAAAGATAACCCTTGTCTCCGTCGGAACGGGATTTCGGGTCGTCTCAACGCACCTATACACAAATTAACTCACGTACAAATTCAAACACTCACGCGATGGAAATATGGGAACAAACGGATTCGGGGTCGGTTCAGGGATGGTCAGCAAATCAGGAAGGGGGTGAGAAATAGTGGTGTTGGACAATCGGCGTTGATGGCCAGTTCAGGTTGGGTAATGGGCCAGTTCATATCGGGTTCAAGGCATTGGATATCAGGTGGGAATGAAGGCGTAGGCGACGGGGTCAAGTCCATGGTAGTTCGATGGTTTTTAGGCCATGGATTGCGGAGATGCTTTGGATCAGATTCGGTGAAAGGGGAAACATGAATAGATCTCAGGTAGGGCAATCAAAGGTGAAAATCAAGTAAGTGGTGCAGGCCTTGGCGCAGTAGAAAACTAGTGGTAGAAGATCTTGTAGGTGGAAGGAGATAATGATGGGATCGGGAGAAGTATATATATACATAAGTGGATTGCATGCACATGTGCATTAATTGGACTATGACATAGGCAATTAGAAAGGAAAAAGGAAAACAAAGAGGAAGGAGGCTATAGGTTTCAAAGGTTTGGAGCTTTCTAATATACAATAAAAATAAAGGCAAGAATCTTGGAGCTTTGTAACTCACCTTCCCACATTTTTTTAGAGCATGCTGTGTCAACAGGAAATGGAGGATAAGGTAAAAGTATGGCATGCAAAAAGAGAAAGAATGCGACAAACGAGAAGAAAGTGAATATAAAATATGTGTTAAGTGCTAGTACCCATTCTTTTGCCATAAATTTTGGATCCTATTACTACTAATTCAACAAATATTTTGAATTTTAACCTTAGTAGAATTAGCCTCTTTGTTTCAACTTGCATGCATGAATATTTTAAAATTTTCTTTTGTTTAATATATACAAACTTTTGCAAATGGTAAGAAAAGTATTCGTCATGGAGAAAACTTCAAATTCAGAGAATTGAAAATTATGGTGAGCTGAAAGAAAGATAGAACCATAGTGTAGGGCACATCACCATTCCAATAAGACATGCGTTGGGATACAAAACTAAAAAAATACAACGTTGCGTACCGATACGATATGCTTTTTTATTGATATGGATGTCCATTGGACACCAAAATGCACAAAAAAGTATACTGCTGCGACCAATGCGACGAGAAGGACGCAATGGTATACAGTTTGTAGTGTCACTATGCTCCGTTCAAAAATACGTTACGGGCCCTTTTAAACGGAAAAGTCACACGGGAAATAATTAAATGGAGGTCAAAACGTTTGATTTTCGCGAAACGAATTTCATATTAAAGAATAGAACGAGGAAGGAAAACTTTTTCATGTTGGGACATTTTGGTTTCGAAAAGATTTTTGTCGGTGCAAAGTTCGCACAAAAAAATATAAAAATATATTTTATGGAGCTCGAAACTTCCGATTTTCACGAAACGGATTACGCCATTGGATTTGTGGCAACGAACATAATAATTTTCATGTTTTTCCGATCTAGTTTCGGAGAGATTTTACAGTAGCTAAAATTTAAACTATTATGCGCAGCTTTGCAATGAAAATTGCGCGACCGACAAACTTTCAAATTTTCCGATGAAATTTTCACAGTTGCTAAGTCTCATTTAATTTAGTTTAAATTCTAAATTCACATTACGAGAAATTATAGAATATTTTCAAAAATAAATATTCGATTTAAATCAGAATTTAAATCATTAAAAATAGCGGGCTGTTACAGTCACTTACTTGCACCTCTAATTCTCGTTGTTCTCTAGGCGCCATCCGCCTAACGGCATAACAATAGGTCTGGCTCCATCATCCAAGTCGATCCCGAACTCAATCTCAAGATGCGGCGGCAAACCTTTGACCTCATCAAAGACATCATCAAACTCACTAATGATCGGCACAGATGACAATCATTCCTGTGTAATCACAAGCGAATACAAAAAGCTTACGAAGACGCCATCTTCTGGCTTATATCGATTCATAACCATTCGTTCTTCCACATTCTCGACTATCACCTTGAGCTTCTCGCAACCCACTTTAGTCGCATACCTCTTAAGCCAGTCCATACCAAAAATAATCCCAAACCCGGAAAAGTTCAAAACAAAACAATCACACACAAAGGAGCAACCATGACTCGATAACACTAGACCACGACGAAGCATAAAAGACTAAACGAACCTCCTACTAGATTAGTCACAACCAATGATCTATTACAAATCTCGGGTTCCAAACCCAACAGGCACACAAGCTCATTGTAACACCCCACATCCGTTAGTGTCACTCACAAAGGGAATGCACTAAGTTCTGTGGAGCATTTTGGGTAAAAGATGCAGATAAATTACAAGACAGACAGAAATTAAACAGCGGAAAATAAAACTTTGCTTTATTGGTAAAATAGTTTGTACAATGATTTCTTTACAATATCAGAGTATCATCTATCTTACAAAATAAAGAAGCATAAAAAAATATTTACATTCCCCAATTTTAGCAAGAGCCAGCCATAGCATCTGAAAAGAGAATCCAAGCAAAACTTCGACAAATCTTCAAGCTGGGAAAGAGTGACAGTCCAACTTAACCTGAGCTATACTATTCCCTCCTTTACTACCTGGGGGGGGAACGGAAGAAAAGAAGACGAAAGAAAAACAGAGTCAGACATAAAGCCTGAGTAAGTTCAGTAACTTCTAGCATGTGAACATGGAAAACAAAATGACATGAATTAACTGAATACAAGATAACACCATGATGATAGGATTGGCAAGATTAGACAAGAGTAACACAAGATATACTAAGCTAAGATAAACTAGATATGCTCTAATACTTTCGCCGCTTCGCTATTTCCTTGTTATACAGATTTCTATTATCTCTGCACCACCTAACTAATGCCCCAACTATTAACAATAACGTGATCCCAATCCTTGTATTTTCCATCGCCTTCAGGCATACATTTATTATTTGTCACCTAGATTTAATCTAGGGTTTTCTACCAAGTGCCTTCTAGACTTAACTAGAGTTTACGTTATCTGCCGAATGCTTCCCGGATTTCAGGTTTATGCCACCTAGTCCAACAAGTGCTACCGGTCGAACAATACCCCAAGTCTAGGACACACTACCTAGAGTGGTATATGTTCCTATACTTCCCCACGCGTGTATCGCGAATCGTTATCGCTTGTCTAGATGCACATGTCCTGTAATGTGCAGCCCGAGTCCTATGGCAGGGAAATTCAAGAAATACAGAACTCGGTCGGGAGCTTTCAGATATCTGCCGATGCAGATGCTAAGGACTGTTTTTGTTCCAGTGGCTATGGTCCCACTTGACCCCTCCCTCAACTAATGAAAGGCACACCTTGAAAAATGAGAACTATACGCAGGCCCCCGGTGCCCCACTATCCTATGGCCATCCTCACCCATAACTAGATAGCAAGTATATGGTCTTTTGGAGTTCTCCGCCTTTCCGCTTCACGTATCTCGATTGACTGAAGATGGATGGTAGACGACGAGTTGCTATCACAGGGCTACCGTTTTCTCGCCGAATCACGCTGGTCCATCCTAGTCTTTAGGTTGCCATATTTTGCAACCAAGGCATGCCCTTGGTTTTCTACCGCAGACCTTAACCTCTGTGAGCCCAGGAGGATCATCTGCAGCCTCACAGAGGGAGAGGGATACCAAGAGTACCCTCACGTCCCCTCGAAGCCTCGGGCTTCATAACCCAATTCGTTGGAGCCCCCTTTTTACTCAGACGGACATTCGCTCCTTCCCGTGTTATACTAAGAATTACTACTTAGTTTTACTAACTAAGATTTACCACTTAGTTTCCAGAATCGTTGTTTTCTTAACTAAGGTTTACTGCTTAGTTCTCTTTCCCATCAATTTGGTTTGGTTAAGTGTCATTAGTCAATTCAAGCCAACTTAACCCTCTTTATTCATCCTGTTAAACTGGTTAAGTGTTATCAGTAATTCATGATGACTTAACCCTACCACAAACCAAGTTATATTGGTTAAGTATTTCTTATTACTTAACCCTACCCATTCATCCTGTATTGGTTAAGTGTTCCTTGCCCGTCTGTTTTAACTGACATATTATTATTAATGGTCAAGTATTATCCCTTCATGTTTTAGACTTAACCCTATTCTTTATCACAATCCGATGGTTAAGTGTTCAAGCTTACTTAACCCTACGGTCTAGCCCAGCTAACATATCAGATTGGCTAAGTGTATTTACTTAACCCCAACCTCTAGTCTAGTTAACATATTAATTTGGCTAGGTGTATTAACTTTACTTAACCCCACCTTCTAGTCTGGTTAACATGTTAATTTGGCTAAGTGTATTAACTTTACTTAACCCCACCTTCTAGTCTAGTTAACATGTTAATTTGGCTAAGTGTTTCCTTAGTTACTTAACCCCTACAAATCTTGTCTTGTTACCATGTGAAGTTGGTTAAGTGTCCCTATGGACTTAGCCCTCCCATCCTAGCTTAACTGTGTTAAGTTGGTTAAGTGTTCCTATGGACTTAACCCTCCCATTCTAGCTTAACTGTGTTAAGAACCTAACCCCACCCACCGGTCTGGTTATCATGTTGAATCGGTTAAGTGTCTTAGTTGACTTAACCCTGCCATTCTTGTTTTAGCTTTAACTAAATAAATTAAAGTCGCTACCACTCACATTAGACATATATTGTTGCGAATACTGGATATGCCGGTTGGTTCCGGGCAGGTTTACATCGCAACTCAGTCTAACCTCGGGTTAGGCATATTCATGTTTTCTAAGTTCAAAGGGTTTTGATTAATTTCCAAATCAGGTTTTAAAAGTAACCATCCCGTCCGTCGGATCAGTTAGGGATAGCCAGGGAGAGCAGGAAACTTGTATTTTCCAAACCCAAGCCTAGACACTATCCTCTCTGTCACCCTAGAACTTTCTGGTGTATTATTAAAAGAGATGTCGTTAAGAAACCTTTAATTTGCCTAAATTTACATTTCTCAATTAGGACAAATTCTATAAGTAAATCATTCCTAGTTTACTTATTTCCTAATTCCTCTTTTAATGTAAATTTTCAACATTTATTCTTACGGCCCATTTTCCCCTCTATATCATATTTATGCCTTTTGGTATGTGAACTATACCAAATTAAATGTCACTAACCATGATTTTGCTAAACCTGACAAGTACTCCCAATTATGACCTATTTCAAATTTATGCCAATATACTTATCATGCCAAATTAGCTAATCCAAATCTGATTTACATTCTAATTACGGTTCAGGTCAAACTAGACTTATTATTCTAGTTCACAATTCATGTAAATGCTAGATTTACAAGTCAATACTAGATTCAAATTACACATCCTATAATTCATGTCAAATTT
Organism: Allium sativum; assembly: GCA_030737875.1. NCBI lineage: Eukaryota > Viridiplantae > Streptophyta > Magnoliopsida > Asparagales > Amaryllidaceae > Allium > Allium sativum. Next base: position 394,866,428 of record CM060912.1, on the reverse strand, counting down.
ATCCAATTTGCATTCTTATGAACATGCCATAATGCGTGTTCCCAATTTATGCCAATTTCCAAGTTTTAAAACTACGTTTCTAGTAAATTTCATATTTTCCCCAAATCGTATTCCCACCGTTCGTATAATCGTGATTCAATCTAGATTATAGATAAATCTAGATTCGTAGAAAATAGGGAATGAACCAAAGATACTATGAAAAAGGATGGACATAATAACTGGCATAAAAAGGTTTGAATAACGACGTAGGTTCAAGAACATGGGTAGACCTAACTTAATAGGTAAATTCCCAAGGTCTAAAACCAAGAACAGACAGAATAGAGACGTAGGTTCAAGAACATGGGTAGACTTAACTTAATAGGTAAATTCCCAAGGTCTAAAACCAAAGAAAACCAAGAACAGACAGAATAGATAATCGGGTTTAGACCCAATTTCATAGTCACAAAACTTAAGCAACACTTTCCTAGTCATGAATCATAGGTGTTTAGTCACAGTTGTCCTTGTTATGTCATAGGCAATAGTTTATGTTTTCTAATCAAAGGCATAGGCTTGTGTTCATAGTCAAGGGAATAATTCTTATAGTCAAAATCACAGTCATAGGCAATGCTCATAGTCATAGGCAATGTTCATAGTCATAGGCAATGTTCATAGTCATAGGCAAGGCCTAATTGGTCATCGAATCATAACAGTTCTTAATTAGGTCCAAAGATGTAGGCACAGATTCGAATAGAAAGATTTGGCATATTCTTTTATTCCTTTAATTCATGTCACGAACAGAGAGAAACGTTCAAATCTAAAAAGTAAATGACTTACATTGATCGATTTTTAGAATAGAAAGATGGCATTGTTATGATTCATAGAATAACAGTCGCAGCAGTCGTTTGAATCTTCACTTGCAATCCTAGCTTGACTTGAACCCCTTCTTGAAAGTCTTGAGCAGCATCTCCTCGTCTTGATTTATTTTATATATTATTTATTTATTATTTAATTTAGAGGAGGAGAAGAAGCCATGTCTACCAAGAATCTTTGCAGCATAAGGGTAGAGAAGAATTGTGAATAGAGAAGGAGACTAGGACTGTTTATATAGTGTTAGGCGGATGAATCTGGTCAGAATGGCGTCCGGATACAGAAAAACGAACTAGGTGCAGAAAACTGGATTTCGGGACCCAGGTCGACTACCCAGTCGACCTGGTCAGGGGGGGTCGACCCCCAGGTCGACACCCTAGTCCTGGTCCTGGGCGGGAAATTTCCCGCCCAACCCGCTTCTGGGTCTGTTTTGAAATTTGAACTTCCGCTGAAACTTCCAGAGGCCATATCTTCCTCATACGTACTCCGATTTACGCAAACTCAAACTCGTTTTCATGCAGAATTCTGAGACGAACGCAGTGGCGCTGCCCGTTTCCCTTGATATTGATTTTAAATTCTAATTTTTCCTTGATTTGTGAATCCTAGTGCCACAGAATTACGAGGTGTTACATTCTCCCCCACTTAAAAGGATTTCGTTCCCGAAATCTTCAAGTTAGGAAGAATGTGTCCTACCATCCAATCACCCATCTACTCAACCATTCAATCACAGGCATCCCTTGTCCTTAAAAGATTTCTAATGCTTTTATGTTCATATGCATAGTGTGTGTATATGTCTTTATCTAATGCAAAATCAGGCGGTCTACTGATTCAGTTGACCTCCTTAATGCGAATCATGTCAGTGCCATGCGTCCAATCATGTATGCAAGCATCCCTAGTTATGTAAATACTACATGCGTGCACAGGCATTCATCCAAATGCAACGTCCATATGATAACATATCAAGTTCAACTTTCAAACAAATACATATCTGTAAATGCAATATGAAAGCGTCCAAACTGATCTAGTGCCCAATACGTATGCATATGCATTCACGAGCAACCATTTACAACCACTTGCAACCATCAACCATAACATGTTTCAAATACATGTTTACATCCATTGGCTTCTACCTAGAGGATATACTTTGGAAAGAGAGAATCAATTATGCGTAAAGCTCCTACCAAAGAAATCAAGGATACACCCTTAAGGAAAAGGGTATGATGCTAGTATCTAGCCTTCTTGAGCTTTACTCCACTGTATCTTAACTAATTTTACTTCACGATTGTGAAGTTTCTAACCTCCATTTCCAAAATAAACAGATGCCAATCACGGTACCAAGTATATGTACTAAGATGATTAGAGGTCTTCCTCTTATCCGCCATGCCATAACTATAAGGGTCGAAAGGTCACTACGTACTTTTAAGAGTGCCTGACACAACTATTCATCTCTCACGCAAACCATCCTAGTCGAATTCGACATTCCTCAAGTACAAGCCCCAAAGGCCTAAACCAATATCAGACAAGCACCCAAGGAATATCTCCTCCGAATTTAGACGATCTACGTGAGACAATATAAGCAAACTCGATAGCTATTCTCAAATCCTTACTAACCAAAAATAAACTGGTCGGACCACCAATTGGATTTGAGACTCTAGTGGGATCTTTCTACTATACAAGTACTATGGTGCAGAGACTCAATTATGGAAGTGGATATGAACAAATGTGAAGCGCTAAAACCAAAGGAAAGAGTACGAATAGCAAAACTAGACTCTTCAAACAGAACTTCACTACCCTTCTCCTAGGTACGTTTGGTGGCGAAAGTAGGTACTTTCCCTTCTGAAAATCTTGTTCCTCGTTCTTGCCCTTGTCCTTAATTATATGCCCTATCATACCCTAGTAAAGATACTTCCTCTTGTTTTAGGTTTTATAATTTCTTCCTTCTTCGTGAGCTAAATCTACATCCATGAATTCCTCATCCTAGGGTTGTGCTCCTTAGCCAAACTCCTCATCCCCTTCCGTGTGTAACCATGTTGACAAATCTCTCGAAAGCTGCTTCCATCGTACAGAAAACCCTACTAAGCTTGAAAGAAAACTAACCGCGGGTGAAAATACTACGGTTATAGATTGAAGTCGGGCACTACTTTGCCCATCGATGAGGTTACCTCCCAGAAAGCCAGGAGCCCCAGAGACTCAAGAAAGAAGGATACAAGAATTCAAACAGAGGAAGAGGAGATAGTGCGTATGGCTTTGGGGAATATGCCTTTAAAACAAATCTTTTCTTTTTGAAAATGCTTCTTTTAAAATCGTTTGAAAATAATTTTTCAAATCTTTTATCTGATCCGGTAACCTTCAGCTCTGATACCACGTGTAACACCCCACATCCGTTAGTGTCACTCACAAAGGGAATGCACTAAGTTCTGTGGAGAATTTTGGGTAAAAGATGCAGATAAATTACAAGACAGACAGAAATTAAACAGCGGAAAATAAAACTTTGCTTTATTGGTAAAATAGTTTATACAATGATTTCTTTACAATATCATAGTATCATCTATCTTACAAAATAAAGAAGCATAAAACAATATTTACATTCCCCAGTTTTAGCAAGAGCCAGCCATAGCATCTGAAAAGAGAATCCAAGCAAAACTTCGACAAATCTTCAAGCTGGGAAAGAGTGGCAGTCCAACTTAACCTGAGCTATACTATTCCCTCCTTTACTACCTTGGGGGGGGGGGGGGAACGGAAGAAATGAAGACGAAAGAAAAACAGAGTCAGACATAAAGCCTGAGTAAGTTCAGTAACTTCTAGCATGTGAACATGGAAAACAAAACGACATGAATTAACTGAATAAAAGATAACACCATGATGATAGGATTGGCAAGATTAGACAAGAGTAACACAAGATATACTAAGCTAAAATAAACTATATATGCTCTAATACTTTCGCCGCTTCGCTATTTCCTTGTTATACAAATTTCTATTATCTCTGAACCACCTAACTAACGCCCCAACTAGTAACGATAACATGATCCTAATCCTTGTATTTTCCATCGCCTTCAGGCGTACATTTATTATTTGTCACCTAGATTTAATCTAGGGTTTTCTACCAAGTGCCTTCTAGATTTAACTAGAGTTTACGTTATCTGCCGAACGCTTCCCGGATTTCGGGTTTTTGCCACCTAGTCCAACTAGTGCTACCGGTCGAACGATGCCCCCAAGTCTAGGACACACTACCTAGAGTGATATATGTTCCTATACTTCCCCACGCATGTATCGCGAATCGTTATCGCTTGTCTAAATGCACATGTCCTGTAATGTGCGGCCCGAGTCCTGTGGCAGGGCAATTCAAGAAATACAGAACTCGGTCGGGAGCTTTCAGATATCTGCCGATGCAGATTCTAAGGTCTGTTTTTGTTCCAGTGGCTATGGTCCCACTTGACCCCTCCCTCAGCTAATGAAAGGCACACCTTGAAAAATGAGAACTATATGTAGGCCCCCGGTGCCCCACTATCCTATGGCCATCCTCACCCATAACTAGATAGCAAGTATATGGTCATTTGGAGTTCTCCGCCTTTCCGCTTCACGTATCTCGATTGACTCAAGATGGATGGTAGACGACGAGTTGCTATCACAGGGCTACCGTTTTCTTGCCGAATCACGCTGGTCCATCCTAGTCTTTAGGTTGCCATATTTTGCAACCAAGGCATGCCCTTGGTTTTCTACCGCAGACCTTAACCTCTGTGAGCCCAGGAGGATCATCTGCAGCCTCACAGAGGGAGAGGGATACCAAGAGTACCCTCACGTCCCCTCGAAGCCTCGGGCTTCATAACCCAATTCGTTGGAGCCCCTTTTTACTCAGACGGACATTCGCTCCTTCCCGTGTTATACTAAGAATTACTACTTAGTTTTACTAACTAAGATTTACCACTTAGTTTCCAGAATCGTTGTTTTCTTAACTAAGGTTTACTGCTTAGTTCTCTTTCCCGTCAATTTGGATTGGTTAAGTGTCATTAGTCAATTCAAGCCAACTTAACCCTCTTCATTCATCCTGTTAAACTGGTTAAGTGTTATCAGTAATTCATGATGACTTAACCCTACCACAAACTAAGTTATATTGGTTAAGTATTTCTTATTACTTAACCCTACCCATTCATCCTGTATTGGTTAAGTGTTCCTTGCCCGTCTGTTTTAACTGACATGTTATTATTAATGGTTAAGTATTGTCCCTTCATGTTTTAGACTTAACCCTATTCCTTTATCACAATCCGATGGTTAAGTGTTCAAGCTTACTTAACCCTACGGTCTAGCCCAGCTAACATATCAGATTGGCTAAGTGTATTTACTTAACCCCAACCTCTAGTCTAGTTAACATGTTAATTTGGCTAAGTGTATTAACTTTACTTAACCCCACCTTCTAGTCTAGTTAACATGTTAATTTGGCTAAGTGTATTAACTTTACTTAACCCCACCTTCTAGTCTAGTTAACATGTTAATTTGGCTAAGTGTTTCCTTAGTTACTTAACCCCTACAAATCTTGTCTTGTTACCATGTGAAGTTGGTTAAGTGTCCCTATGGACTTAGCCCTCCCATCCTAGCTTAACTGTGTTAAGTTGGTTAAGTGTTCCTATGGACTTAACCCTCCCATTCTAGCTTAACTGTGTTAAGAACCTAACCCCACCCACCGGTCTGGTTATCATGTTGAATCGGCTAAGTGTCTTAGTTGACTTAACCCTGCCATTCTTGTTTTAGCTTTAACTAAATAAATTAAAGTCGCTACCACTCACATTAGACATATATTGTTGCGAATACTGGATATGCCGGTTGGTTCCGGGCAGGTTTACATCGCAACTCGGTCTAACCTCGGGTTAGGCATATTCATGTTTTCTAAGTTCAAAGGGTTTTGATTAATTTCCAAATCAGGTTTTAAAAGTAACCATCCCGTCCGTCGGATCAGTTAGGGATAGCCAGGGAGAGCAGGAAACTTGTATTTTCCAAACCCAAGCCTAGACACTATCCTCTCTGTCACCCTAGAACTTTCTGGTGTATTATTAAAAGAGATGTCGTTAAGAAACCTTTAATTTGCCTAAATTTACATTTCTCATTTAGGACAAATTCTATAAGTAAATCATTCCTAGTTTACTTATTTCCTAATTCCTCTTTTAATGTAAATTTTCAACTTTTATTCTTACGGCCCATTTTCCCCTCTATATCATATTTATGCCTTTTGGTATGTGAACTATACCAAATTAAATGTCACTAACCATGATTTTGCTAAACCTGACAAGTACTCCCAATTATGACCTATTTCAAATTTATGTCAATATACTTATCATGCCAAATTAGCTAAACCAATTCTGATTTACATTCTAATTACGGTTCATGTCAAACTAGACTTATTATTCTAGTTCACAATTCATGTAAATGCTAGATTTACAAGTCAATACTAGATACAAATTACACATCCTATAATTCATGTCAAATTTATCCAATTTGCATTCTTATGAACATGCCATAATGCGTGTTCCCAATTTATGCCAATTTCCAAGTTTTAAAACTACGTTTCTAGTAAATTTCATATTTTCCCCAAATCGTTTTCCCACCGTTCGTATAATCGTGATTCAATCTATATTATAGATAAATCTAGATTCGTAGAAAATAGGGAATGAACCAAAGATGCTATGAAAAAGGATGGAGATAATAACTGGCATAAAAAGGTTTGAATAACGACGTAGGTTCAAGAACATGGGTAGACCTAACTTAATAGGTAAATTCCCAAGGTCTAAAACCAAGAATAGACAGAATAGAGACGTAGGTTCAAGAACATGGGTAGACCTAACTTAATAGGTAAATTCCCAAGGTCTAAAACCAAAGAAAACCAAGAACAGACAGAATAGATAATCGGGTTTAGACCCAATTTCATAGTCACAAAACTTAAGCAACACTTTCCTAGTCATGAATCATAGGTGTTTAGTCACAGTTTTCCTTGTTATGTCATAGGCAATAGTTTATGTTTTCTAATCAAAGGCATAGGCTTGTGTTCATAGTCAAGGGAATAATTCTTATAGTCACAATCACAGTCAAAGGCAATGCTCATAGTCATAGGCAATGTTCATAGTCATAGGCAAGGCCTAATTGGTCATCGAATTATAACAGTTCTTAATTAGGTCCAAAGATGTAGGCACAGATTCGAATAGAAAGATTTGGCATATTCTTTTATTCCTTTAATTCACGTCACGAACAGAGAGAAACGTTCAAATCTAAAAAGTAACTGACTTACATTGATCGGTTTTTAGAATAGAAAGATGGCGTTGCTATGATTCATAGAAAAACAGTCGCTGCAGTCGTTTGAATCTTCACTTGCAATCCTAGCTTGACTTGAACCCCTTTTTGAAATTCTTGAGCAGCATCTCCTCATCTTGATTTATTTTATATATTATTTATTTATTATTTAATTTAGAGGAGGAGAAGAAGCCATGTCTACCAAGAATCTTTGCAGCATAAGGGTAGAGAAGAATTGTGAATAGAGAAGGAGACTAGGACTGTTTATATAGTGTTAGGCGGATGAATCTGGTCAAAATGATGTCCGGATATAGAAAAACGAACTAGGTGCAGAAAACTAGATTTCGGGACCCAGGTCGACTACCCAGTCGACCTGGTCAGAGGGGTCGACACCCTAGTCGACCTGGGTACCCAGGTCGACTCCCAGGTCGACCCCCTGGTCGACCTGGGTCCTGGGCGGGAAATTTCACGCCCAGCCATCTTCTGGGTCTGTTTTGAAATTTGAACTTCCGCTGAAACTTCCGGAGGCCATATCTTCCTCATACGGACTCCGATTTACGCAAACTCGAACTCGTTTTCATGCAGAATTCCGAGATGAACGCAATGGCGTAGCCGCATTCCCTTGATTTTGATTTTAAATTCTAATTCTGACTTGATTTGTGAATCCTAGTGTCACAGAATTACGGGGTGTTACACTCATTGCAAATGAAAGAATGCGATGCTCCAGTATCAAACAACACTCGAACTAAAAAATCCCCGATATAAAGCATACCTTAAACAACAACACTTTTCCCTTTCTCCTCCTCCGTAGGAGCTTTCGAAAAAGTTGGCACAACATCCAAAGCATACGCCTTCACTATATGCTTACCCTTCGATGGTTCTGGACAATCCTTCTTGATATGCTCGGGCTTACCACAGTTATGGCGCTTCCTGTCGGTTTTTGGATTCTTACAATCCTTGGAATAATGGCCCTTCTACTGACAGTTGTAGCAAGTCACCTCGCCTTTTGGCTTCTTCTGTCCATCCTTCCCTTGTTGTTGTTGCTGCTTCTTTTTTCCGTTCACCTTTTTGCTATTACCACACTGTTGTGGTCTCGGATCCACTTTGGATGCTATAATTACTTCTTCCTTGGGAAACAACCTCTTGTGCCTCAAAGCTTTCTCAACAATCTTCTCATACGGTTCATCCAAATGATCAACCAACTGCTTCCCAAGATATGTATCCAAGCCCATGAAGAATTCCTCGTTCTTCTAATAAGGAGTCTCAATATACGAACGAGCATAATTGGATAAAGCTTCAAACTCGAAAACATACTCCAACACTGGTCGACCATTCTGCTTGAACTCAACAAACTTTTTGAACAGAACAAACTTCTAAGTGGTAGAAATGAACTTCATCTCAAACTTGATTTGAAATTGATCCCAAGTGATCTCATCCTCAGAAGTTACTAAAGTGACAGAGTTCCATCGATCCATAACTCTGCCTTGTAGCTGCCTCAATGCAAGCTTCCTCTTAGTCGCATCCTCAATACCCAAATCTCCAAATATCCGAACACAAATATCAAGCCACCCTTGAATCTCGACAGTTGGCTCTGTCCCTAAGAACGACTTCCTACCAAGAGTGGTGAAATCCTTACACAACTTAGCGAAATCAACCACCCTAGGCACCTACACCTGAACACCAACATCTACGGCGGCTGCTTCTGGAGCGGGTAATCTCCTCATAATTGTTGCCATCAAGGCCTCTAACATAGCTGGGTAATCACGTAAACCACCATCTCCCCCTCCAAGATCAAGCTTCTCCCTAGTAGAATGTCTCGAAGTTCTATGACTCGTTCTAAATCTAAAAATAGAATAATCAGTCTACACATGAGAAAAAGCTGCAATGGAGTTCAAGCGCTACTATACTATACACTATAAACTATAATATAGTATTCATCCATTCGGAAAGTACAAATACATCTCTCGTACGTCATTATTCCCATGAACTTTGGATAAAATCAATTAACCAAAGCTCGGATACCAAACGTGACGACCGCTCATAACTCCCGCACTTAACAAAGGAAAATAATGCGCTGAAAGACGTGTCAGACAGCTATGGACGATCATCAAGGTGGAATAACACCAACGGAACCTGTCGTATAACTCACAACTCATGGATAAAATATAAAAAGCATATACAACAGGAAAGAATAGTGAAGCACAATAGAACAGAATTTCAACTTTTCCTATCATCATGAAAATATCCCACACAAACAACTGTATTACATCAAAATATGTACAAAGAACCTCACTACAATTTCACTCAGAGTAACATATCAACAACATCAGCAGAAACAACAATTATGTATAGTAGATAATAATACATCAGCCTCCTCAACAACATCGCCTTCATCAAGATCTACTACCTGTCACTTAGTATACCCATCAACAACATTGATAAACAATCCAAGGTAATAAGAGGGAAAAATAAAACCATGAGTTAGACAACAGTCTTAATGAGCGATAAAACAACTATCAACATCAACAATAAACCATATGGATAATAGGCAGTTCAATCATCGGATCTCCCCAACACATCAACAGGATAGGATTCCCTATCCCACTTCTCTTCCATAACCTACGGTGATAGCCTTCCTAGAGAATTAGAGAAGAAACAAATAGTAACATCCATAGCAACCAATTATCAAGCATGAATCATCCTAAATAAGTTCCATACCTCCCAAGCACAAACCCCGAAGGCCGAAACCAACATCAGATAAGCACCCATGAAATATCTACCTCAACGTCGAATCACTACAAGAAAAATGATTTTTTGTAGCGCTCAAACAACGCTACAAAGTACTTTTGGTGGCGTTTCGATAATCGTTACGAGAAAACATGCCACTAAAAATAAAAAAATATTTGTTGCACTTTTACCAAACGCCACTAAAAATACTTTTATTGTAACGTTTTCCAAACGCCACCATAAATATTTTTGTAGCGCTTTAAAAACGCCATAAAAAAGCTTTTTGATGCTACTAATAAAATTTTCAATTTTACTCCTGATTTACGGTTGTGTTTACACAACGCCAGTACATGTATTATTGTAGCGTTTTTAAAACGCTACTAAAAATTATTGATTAATTTTCTATATTTATTCATGCAATTATTTCTTGTTAATAGTCTTTTGTTTCTACAATATCAATCAATAATCATTCGCGTAATCATCATGTTCAAACAATTAAAAAACAATTAATGATATAATCAAATAGAATATGCATTACCATTTCAATACAAAAGTTTTCTGAATAAATGATTAAACTCACATACAATAACCATTGATATACAAATTTACACATCTAGTACAAAGAAAATGTTATACCTAACTAGTACTTACAAAACGCTTGATTACCCATAATTCTTTGTTGTATGCACAAGTGAAACCTTAAGTTGCACACATTTCCACCCCAATTGATGTGTCGATCAACGCCGAAATTTTCAATCAAGTTTATTGGTTCTTGGGATATCAAAGGTCTGGTCGCTAACCATCGGTCAAAATCAACAAATGAAGGCCATGACGACATTGTTGTTAATATGAAGTAGTGTGAGGAGGTAGGAGATTAATTGAGTAAAGAATTGCAAGGAAGATAAATATATACAACTCATATTTATATATGTAAAGATATGTATTGAGGAGACAGCTGTATTAATAGAAGTGATATTACACACTACACGCTATTAAATTGTTGAAATGACTGCGCACTGCACAATAATAAATATTCATTGTTGTTAGTACATAAAAAACATTTTATAAATGACGGGCCATACTGAAGTTGTATTGAATACGAGGACGACCTGAGTTGTCTAACTCATTCACAAGCTAAACCGAAACCTCATGCCTTAAATTCTTATATCAAAATGCAGAATTGACAACATCATTGGTGTACACATCAATGAGAGACAATCTCATGTGGGTATAGTGATAGTCTGCCACGTTGGATTTGACAACGTGCTTATTGAGTCGTTGATGTTGAAAACTCCGTGATGTGCACAATGCTTTTTAATCCAAGTTTATTTGAAAGTGTATGAGAGTAAATTAATAATTATTAAATTTAAAGAAAATTAAATGCATTATTTATATTTAATTAATTTGAGATCGTTGCGTAGCGGCAGTTCATAAATTTCCAGTTCAAGCTAAAATATTAAATCCAATATACGTCGGAATTCTTTGAAACAAGAATCTCCCAAGTCTATTAAGATAATTTTTTGTAATAAAAGAGAAAAATCAAGATTTCATCATTTATATCTTGAGATAAGTCAAAATTAAACTTAAAAAAACATGGTATGGCAGTTCGTAAACCTAAACCAAATATTATAATAACAAAAGATTTTAAACTAGAAAATACATCAAACAAGTAACACAACAAACACAAGTACAAACAAGAAATAGGAACTACATAACATCAACACAACAAACATGAAGTACAAACATGAAATACGAAATACAACTAATGTAATACATCAGACTAATGATGCATCGAATCAATCCATTCTAATACCTAGTAGCGTGCTATTTTTGAATTCTAAACAACTAATTTTGTCTTCTAATCATCCCACTTTAGCTTTCAATGTTCGAACTTTACCTTTGCATCTCTTAGGCATATTGAACTTCTCCCAGGTAAATATCATGATCAACCCACTCTACATACTCATAGCAAGGAACACCATTCATGTTCTAACGTTAACCTTGGTACTTTGGACAACTGTAATAAGGATGCCTAACATTTCGTTTATTCGTAGCCACATGCTTCGGATACATATAGCCACAATAACATATAAGCCTTGATGGATGGTTGAATCCGTAGTCGTTACTTATTCGTTTTCCTATCCATTGGCTTGACGAGCCTGCACAAGTATGGCTCTCCAAATTAGAATCACCAATAGTGTCAATGCCATTGTGAACTATTTCAAACTGAGTTTCAAGAATAATTTCTGATTTAGCTTCCCATTGTTCAACGTGCTGCACCATTAGATTATCGACGATTTCCCAATTATCCATATCTGTTCAACTAGTAAGTATGAAAATAGCTGAAGAAAAATTGATTAAATCCAGATGTTTATTGCTAATATATATATAAAGGGAAAAAATCTTATCGCCATATTAAAGTGACACCGACTTATCACGATGCTAACATGTAAAAGTGACGCAGTGATCGAGTCATTGATGTTGACAATACACATTTGTGTATATTACAGTTACGTTGTATGGAGTAAAGATAACAGACAAAGTTGATGTTGAAAATACGTTGTTGTGTACACTGTAGCCACGTTGTCCTGATTACAGAAAATGGACAAAGTTGATGTTGACAACACGCTACTATGTACACTATAGTCACGTTGTTCTGCTTGCAGAATATGGAAAAAGTTAATGTTGACAACACGCTACAATGTACACTATAGTCCACTACAACAAAAATACCATATTACAACTTTAATTTTACAACGGTGGAAAATGCACAGTTGTAATAAATGTTTTTTACAACAGTCAGTTCACTAAAGTTGTAATAAACATATTTCTAACAACTTTTTTATTGTGGCTGTTATAATAAATGCTTATTACAACTTTTCACTCTTACCTGTTGTAATAAGTGACAGCTTTAACAATTAACATTTTCTAATTAGTAATTAGTATAATAATAATTAATAATATTAATAATTTGTATTAAATAATCAATAATTAGTAAATAAATTAATATTAATAACTAGTATATTAAATAATAAGTTATCAGTATAGTTAAATAATTAATAATAAGTTATCAGTTTGTGAATAGGTCATGCATTTGAAAATAATCCTAGTCGTCGTCATTTAATTAGTTGTTGGTGTTCTCGGACTAATCGTCGAATCTTGGTTATCAAGTCTTGACAATCATTGGTGGCCACTGCGCTGCGGCACGGGTTCGGGGGCATCGCCCAAAAAAAAAATAGACCTTTTTCTTCAAATATAAATCGCACCAGATATTATATATATATATATATATATATACTTTTTTGCTTTGAAAATCAAAACACTTCGGCTCCGAAACAAAACGCATTTTGGCTTCAAACGCAAATCAAAACACTTCTGCTCCTTTTTTTCAATTAGGTCACCCTAGCATGAAATAATTAACATTAATAATTACCGTTCAATAATTAAAATAATAAATAACATTCAATAATTATTAATAAGTAATTAATAAATAAAAAACAGTAAAGTAGTATCTTGTACGTACACTACAATTTTCGTTTCCTGTACACCGAAATTTTCGTTTCCCTCCACAAGCCTGCTTTTAGTATGTCCCCAAATTTTCATCTTCCCTCCACATGCCCGCTTTTCTAACTGAACGATCCAGCTAACCCAATTAAATTTTGAGACCCGGCTCAAATGATAAACCCTAACTCTGGAGATCTTTAATGTCCGCCTCAAATAAAGAGAACCCTAGCTCATGCGATTTCTACCAGCCTCTAACATCATCGCCCTAATAAAATTCACGATACCCAACATCTTCACCCCAATTAAACTGACGAGACCCAAATCCACTTCTAACACCACCGCCTCCTTCCTCGACGATGACGATTAACCTCTAATCTCCAACATCTCCACCGCGTTTGACATGTCCAAGTCATCTTGCTTCATCTTAGATCACGGTGTTGATGTGTTTAGGTCGATTGTGGTCGATTTATTTTCGGTATGGTTGAGAGAAATTTTCATATGGAGGAGGTAAAGGCCTTTAGGAAGGTGTATGAGGATTCTTTGAGGAAGATTGAGCTACAACAGAGCTTGTTGGCAGTCATGGAGTCTGAAAGGATGGTCTTATCGCGGAGAATGTCAGGTTGGGGGCAGAGATGCAGGGCAATGGAGATCGAGGTTATCTTATTTTCAATTATCTGGACAGTTTCTTAGTTAAATATCAATTTTCAGCAAGCTCAAAGAACGAAGAATTATGCTTCACTTTCTCTGATGTTCTAAAACGGAATGATTCTCTTTTTACTAGTCAAATGTTATGCAAGCAGGGAAATAATACTGCCTCGTCGAGCACTGTTATTTTCTAGTAAATTTCTTTATTTAAAGCTCAAAAATGAACTAGAAACTATTTTACAAACTCATCAGTCTTTGGCTCATAATAACTCACAATTCTGTGTTAATGTTAAATTAAAGTCCTTTCTCATATCGTTGGCTCATTTATACTTTTTTCGATTTTATAAGGTTGCAAGTTCATGGAAGCCTGAAAATATCATTCAAAAAGTGATTGAAGGTCGGTTAAAGAAATACTATGAAGATGTATTACTGGAACATAAGGACATTATGGATGATGGTGTAAAGATTCAGGTAACTTGTACATAACAATTGTAGTAGATTATGGATGATGGTGTACTCCTGTAGGATATGCAATTTTTTGTGGATAACTTGTGCTTGTACTAAGTTGCATTGTAACGGTCAAGTATGCAATAATGTACGAAATGTTGTCTAAAACTTATTATTTGTAATACTGAATATTTGAGTATTTTAATAAATTAGTTTGCAAATAACTGTAATATCGGATTTGCTTATGGAGTATTGCTTTATTTAGTGTATTGCTCTTTTCAGTTGCAAAAAATGTTTATTTTTTTTAAAACCCAAATGTCAATCACAACGGTGCATAACAGTTGTAGTATATTTTATTACAACGGTGCATAACTGTTGTAATAAAGTTTATTACAACGATGGAAAAAAGTTGTAAAATATACATATTACAACGGTGTTGCAACAGTGCAAAAAAGTTGTAAAAGATATTAGTCTATTACAACTTCTTAATACACGACGGTTTGCCCACCATTGTAAAATGTATATTACAACGGTGTTCCACCGTTGTAATAGGGTCATTTTGTTGCAGTGTCACGTTGCTCGGATTACAGAATATGGACAAAATTGATGTTGACAACACGCTGTTGTGTACACTACAGTGATGTTTTACGAAATAAAGTTAAATAAAAAATTTGATGTTGACAACACGCTATTGTGTACACTGTAGTCACGTTGTATGGAGTAAAGAAAATTAAACGAATTATTTATATTTAATCAATTCGAGCTCATCATATAGTGATAGTTCTTAAGTTTCTAGTTCGAAGTTCGAACTGATATACTGAATCCAATATATGTCGAAGTTCTTTGGAATAAGAATCTCCCGAGTTTATTAAAATAAGGTTTCGTAATAAAAGAGAATAATCAAGATTTCAACATTCAGATTTTGAGATATGTCAATATTTTTTTTAAATCGCGGTATAGTAGTTCGTAAACCTAAACCAAATATTATAATAAGCAGAAGATTTAGATCATTTTAGATACGAATTAAACAATGAACATTATTCATAACAAACATTGAGCAATAGGAATGCATATCAAAGAAACGACTGATAATATTAAATTGATACAAAAATACAAAAGCATAACATAATAAAAAAAACAATAAAGCTTATTCAAAGCCATAACGCGTAAGCCAACTATAATGATGTTCATAAGCCTCGTGACCGATGGATCCCGTTTCCTGTTCTGATAGGTTACACAAATCAAAAGTAGAACGTTTTGTTGTAAAAACATCTTCTTCTTCAACAAGATCGATAATCTTGTGATGACGATAACAAGAATCTACAAAAGCTCCATATGTTTATGAATATATGAGCAAGACTTATCCGTCGGGCAGTCCGGATGGTTGTTGTAAGCTTCTAGAACCATGTTCTATAACATTTCACGGTTTACACGTCCAGCTTTTTGCAGCATAATATCATGTCTGCGATCAACGCCAATATATGCTTTCACGATTACAAGTAACTCCGAAGAAGATCAATTAATGGTGGATATTTTCCTATGTAAGTTTAAGTTTAATGTTATGAAGAATGAATGAAACTGTTTATAAGCAATGATGTTCAAATAACAATCATAAAGTGACATCATAACAAACCATAAGATAACCACCAACGCTACTACATGTAGTGATAATACAACAATAAAATAATCACCATCAACAACATAATATCAGCACCACATCATGTAATGATAATACAACAATACCATATATATGTACATATATATATATATAATAGAATCGACAATGATAATACAGTAATGTACAAGGATAAAAACATGATTTGAAAAACTACACTCAATCTACATATCATCAAAGTCAATATCATCAAGACTGGTTATGTCATTATCAACACCTCCTCGAGGCCTAGGATGATAGCGCTCCTCATCAGCAGTAGTAAGCTCATTAATATGATCTGTCAAATCATCTATGCTATGTCGATGCTAGGCGTACATAACATGTCTCATTCCTAACTGCATTTGATATAAATCTTCATACGAAAAAGAAGCTGGATCTGAGTAATCAGTGGGAGAGGAATATCCACATATCTATCACCACCAGTAACTGTAAGAATACCCACTGTCCAGCCACAATCTTATGCATGTGGCGGAGGTAGAGGTTGATATAATTACGTGCTCGGAAGCACTGGGGAAAAATACCATGTCTGAGCCGAGGCTTCAACCAAATAATCGGCTGTAGCATGAACCATAGGAGCCGTATGCTTTGGAGTGTAGAATCTACGCCAAAATGATGCATAATCCAAAGGGGGAATGATGAAATAATTCGCTGGCCACCATTCATGATCCCGAGCTGCTGCCAAATCAACAGTCTTATACACCACTAAGAAAGATGTATCTGGATAGGGATCATCAAGAACGAAATCATCTAATATCTGCCTCTAACAACGTTCCCTAAAGAACCAGTAACAACCATCAGTGGAAGGAGATGACCTAAAGGGAAACATCTTATCGAAAACAATGTAGCAAGAACCACACCCTCATATGTCAAACAAGGTGAAACCTCATAAGGATGCCAAATGGTACTCTCCCGTGTGGTGTGTAACTCGATTTGATTACGAGCCACTACAAAAATGTGATGAGCCTAACCTCCTTGCACAGATCTCCAATTCTCACGAGCCCGCGCTTTCACTCGAGGAAAGAATAGGGATAAAGCTGTATCTAATGTCGGATAAGTAATATTACGGAAGTACTCGTAGTACTAGTACTGTAAAACCTTCCAAAAACTTGTAATAGACGTAGATCTCTCCCTAACAACCGTTGCAACATATCCAATCGACAACGTATTTGGTGGGTTTAAAAAAATAAGTCTCCTACCAAATATAGAATAAATAGTCGTGCTATCTCCAACATGTGATTTTCTTCCCCGTGTATAGTGATTAAATTTAGGAATGTCTCTTTAATGTAACTAGCACGCAACTGTAATCCAGTAGTCAACCCATTTTCGAAGTCAAAATGAGGCAGTAGAGACGAAAAGAGGTTAAAAGCGCCGATAATGCTCATCATAAGGCAATGACTCATCCAATCATACCGAAAGTCCGGTAAGCATAGTAAGGTTTAAAGGGGTGATGCCTAACTCTCCAAACCCAAAACGAAATGTATGGGTAGTCATCCATCAACAGGAGGCTAACACCCTGGTTAACTGAACATATGAATTTAAAAGGTTTATTATACCTAAAAAATTAATTTACAGTTTAATGAATCAATTTAAAAATATGAAATAATTTGATGATACTTAAGTGAACACGTACTAATAAAATCAGCAAGTCCCACATCATCGAGAAATGTGTGTATAATGCCTGCAGTATAGTAGTTGCAAATCGTGGCATGTAAACGTATAATGCTTGACCATGAGCCACACGTTTTATCTCGTCGTGCCTAGTTATAAATGAGAAAAAAAATTAAAATTTTATTCTACATAAATTTACTCTTACTAGTAAACAAAAAGTATACAACTTACAGATTCTTCAACGCGCGTTCTTATATGCTCTTCTTTGTTGGAAAGTACATGAAAATTGCTCAAAACTTTGTCGCTCCTGAATTCTGATCAATATTCGGATCTAGTTTGCTTGCTGTGTAGCTTGCCGTTGCTTAATTACATCTCGTCTTGCCAAAGGAGCGGCAATTTCTTCAATCGAAACGTTTTCTTCTTGTGCCGATACATTTCCCGCACTACGACTTCTGCTTCCTCGAATTGCTCTCAAAGCTCTTCTCATGTTTTTTTTTTGCTGAATTTAGTAGAGAAGGAAGGAGAAGAAAGGAAGTAAGATGTTAGAGAGTTCCACCCATAGCCGGTTATAAGCGGGAAAAATAGTTGACTTTTAGAAAGTTGGCTACTTGTACGGTGCGGAACGTAATCCTATCTGACGGCTATGGATTGTAGTCCACACCATTTGTCTTAGCCAGCTTTATAAAAGCCGGGTAAGGAAACACAGCGTTGGGGTTGCTGTGTTTTCTCCCATTGGTGGTGGGCGGGGGTCAACTGTGTTGTATATAACAATTATATGATTTTTGTTTGATGATAACAAACATATATATATATATATATTATAAATGTGCTTGCAATTGTACTATTCTACTATAGCACATACATAAATAAATGTGTCTAAACTGCTTGTGATATTCACAATGATATTCACAATGATTCACTGTAAATACCACAATGATTCACTGTAATATATATATATATATATATATATATATACATATATATATATATATATTATAAATGTGTCTAAACTGCTTGCGATATTCCCAATGATTCACTGTAAATACCACAAGGTAGGCAATGTCTCTAGTGCTCACATATATATTCTGCACATACACAATACATGTATACACATACATGTGTATGTATATACCCATATATTTTGTGTAGGGGCAATATGGTCAAACATTGAAATAACAATAGACAAATATATCAAGAATGAAGTCTTCAGGTGAAGGTTGACAACACATACATACTGCAAGTATCCATGAACACACAAGTGCAATAAAACAGGAATGTCAACACACAAAATACAAACATATATATATACACACACACAAACATCTGTGTATATATACATATGTATGTATATGGATACACATGCACAGACCAGGTCAGCGGACAAAATGACAACACAAGGTGATACTGTTGGATCTAGATTAACCCTAGAGGGGGGTGAATAGGGTTTATCACAGTTTATTGCTGAATTAAAAAAACTAACAGGATGTAAAATAATAAACAAATCACAGAATGCAGCAGAAATAAAAAGCAGAAAGGAAATAACACACAAAGATACCCAGCTTCGGTAAAACCCTGCCTACTGCTGCATTCCTAAGGTTTCTACTAGGTGATAGAACAGATCCCACTTACAAGACCATGTAAACTCGCACTACCTGCTCCTGTACTAACCCTATGCTCAAAACCCTAGACTGTTCTAATCCCCTAGAACAGATTTCCCCTAATTACAACCCCGTAACCGGTAACCCTGGTTTTTACAGACTCTAGTAAACTGCCAGTTAACACCCTAACTGGTTTTCTTAGTATTTTACAGACACTAGAAACTGATTGACGGATTTTCAAATACAAAACAGAATACAAAATAATAATAAAAAACAAGAAACCCTAGGATTTAGAAAATAAGGGTCATCCCCTTTTTAATCAAAGCTTTTGGTTGGCCCTTTTCAATATTGGTGCACTAGTTCTTCTTTTGCCCGCTTCTCTTTGCTTTGTTGATAAAAATGGCAGCTCTAAAATTTGCTAGGGTTTCTTCTGATTTCCCAAATCAAATCACGATGCTGGATAAAACGAAATTGAATTCTCTGTTGCTCGAAGCTTTCTTGCTCTCTTGCGCTTCGAAATCCTACAACTTGCTTCAAGATGGATTTGGGTTTCTATGATTTGGGGAGATTTATGTCGATCGAAAACTATGGATATAAAAGTGAGTTTTTCTGGATTTTTATTTTTCGATTATGCTCTCTTGTTTTTGAATAACCCGCCTGTGATGTAAAAGGTGTAATTTATAGGGTAAAAATAGAAACCCTATTATCTCTGATTTCCTGAATGGTGACTTGGCTGATTGCGTGATGTTTCCTCTTTTAATTGACCTTGATTTGAATTCTGCGGATTTCCCTTTTTGATTCCTCTTTGATTTCTCGATAGAGTTGACTTGAATGAATTTGATAAATTGGTGTATGCCATATATCACTTAATGCTGTCCATTTCTGAATAATTCAAAATCTGAAAAGATTTGATTTGTTGCCTTGTGTGATTGAGAAAACTTGCCAAAAAGACTTGCGTTCTTTTTCTGGAAATCAACCATTATTTGAATTTAAACAATTTTTGAAGAATAATCTTTAGATTCTTACCAACCTTTTGTTGCCTGATTTGAATTGATTTCCACAGTTTAACATTTGCCAAATATTTCCTCTCTGAAATAGTATTCGAGTCCCCTTATGTAAAAATGAATACTTGCTGATCATGCTTTGATAGAGTTTGAGTCCACTGAACTGTCTGAACTGATCTTGTAGCTGCTCGACCCTTAAACTTGCTATATTTTGTATTGCACACACACCCCCCCCATATACATGTATTACTTTGTGAGTTTGCTTTGCACTACTGAACACAATGCTGAACCATGACATTTGTTTGAGCTTCACCACTTTGCTGGACTGCCCCATGTCGACTAACTTGGAATTTGTGTGGTCTGTGCACTATGTACCATCCTGCATCATGTTGCATTTACTTGAGCTTGGCTGCATTGTTGTTGCACTTTAACCTATGCTTCTTCACTTGAATATGTCTTTGAGTCTCACTGTCTTCATGCTCGACCGTTGTGATCACTTGTTTTCTTTGTTGCTGTGTAGATGAGCATGCACCATTCATGTAGCAACCTTTTCTTGTTGTATGCACCATTCACATATACACGTCCACCCAGTTATGCTTGTGAGTTCAATCCTGTGCTGTATTGTGCCATTTTGTTTATGTGCATCACACTTGAACATGTTGTGTGACCCATGTAATCTCATTTGCATCTTGCTGTGTGCACATTTGAATGTTATCCACCATGCTGAATTGCTTATCCATATTGAGATGCTTTTAGCTCGACCATTGAACTGTAATGAACTTGACATGTTGTACCCATTTTCTTGTGTTTGCTGTGTATGTTTGTCATTTCCAAAACTTGTTGAAATGATGTACATCCTCCATTGACCATGCATGCTGCTTGCAATTGCTTGAAAAACTGATCCATGTAAATGAGCTGAACCATGTTTGGGCTGCACTTTCTTTTGTATTGAGCTATTTGTATTTTTGCTCATGCACATTTTGGTTTTCATCTCTCCTTTTGATTTTGACCTGTCTTGTGTCAAATTTGACAATTGTGTATATATGTGTAACTGTGATACACATCAGCAGACTGACTGTACTGTGTTGGGGCTGGTCAGAATCAACTGAGATTAATGTTGGTTCTGATCAGCAAACCAGTATGGTTATGTCGAGGCTGATCAAGTCAGAAAGATGATGAGAAAACACACCAGAAAACTGAGGCAAATAAAGTTTTTAAAATAAAAATATATATCTGTTAAAGTTTCACAAAATATTTCTATTCTAGATACTGTGTGTGTTTCTGTTTTATGTGACAGGTAAGAAGATGATGACTAGACTGACTGTGCAGTGAAGACAGAAGACTAGACAATATCAGTAACTGAGTGTGTGTCAGTGAAATGTATAAGTGTCAATGTGTCTGTATAACAGAATGTATGAAACAGTGAGAGAAAGTATATATGAAATGAGTGACAAGGTGATTCTGTAGTGACGAGCTGTGTATATGAAATCTGATATGACATGAAATGTAATACAGAGATGTACAAATAGTGGAGTATAAAATTTGTACTGTTTGATATTGAAATAAAATATTCTATTCAAATAAAATACTGTGAATATTAAATTTTTGTACAGTTGTATTTTATTTAAATAGAAATATTATATTCATGTCTGTTGTGTAGTATATGAAACAGTACAATTTCAAACACATATATAATAATATATATTTGGTTATTATCATCAAACAAAAATCATATAATTGTGTATACAACACTGTTATATACAACAGATACCACATGGACTCAGGTGAACAAGGCAGTCTCATATGCCAATAGTAAATACAAAAGCAAGGACATGACATTCGCAGTTATTACACTTATATATATATATATATATATATATATATATATATATATATGTACACATCACTGTTTATATATATATATATATATATATATATATATATATATATATATATGCACATGTGTGTGTGTACTCGAGTGACACAACTACAAGAATATGGATTCATGTACATGCAACACAAGGGACAAATCTAGTGGTCCAAAATTTGTGCATATATGTGCATATGTATACACAAGGTCAAGCATGAACAGGTCATGGCTACAGCAGTGTATCGACGAATTCAAGCAAATATGTAAGCTGAAAAAAATCAACATGTATAGGTGCAATTACAATAGAGTGAATATACACAAGTGCAGCAAGGTGTACATGTTTAGTCGTGTATATGCATGAGTATATATTGCAAAGAAGCCAAAGGGAGTACACATATATATGCACATTCAAAGTTTACGAGATTATGCATGTACCACAAGAAGTGATCAAGAAAAAAGCAGATATGAAGCATATCAGATTGGTTCAATGGACAATAGTCATGAACAAGCCAGAGTGCACAATGGACACACAACGAAAAACTCAATAAAGCAGAGCACAATTTGACATGGTGCACAACAAGTGCCAAGAAAGTTTTCGTAAATGTTTTTTAGAAACAACACAGCAGCTAACATGTGACAGAGTGGAGAAAATAGAACACAAAGGCAATAGTGCACTTTTGTGTACAAAACAAACAAATTCAAGTATACACATGACAACATGCACTTCAAAACATATACAAGAGCTCAAGACAGTACAAGTATGCAAGCTTAAACTCAAGGAAAATGGATGGCATGCAAAGCACAAACTCGAGCAGGTGCATGGCTCAAGAACAAGGCTCAAAGAAGCAAGCTGAATATATACATTACATAGAAGCTCAGGTCAGATGATACACATGACCATATACATATAAAGAATGTGATGACAAATCAGATAATTGCATTTTTGTGAAATATCTTATCAATGAAATCGAAGGGATGATTTTTTGGCAACACTGTTTATTTTTCGATTTACATCATTCAGGAAATGGCAAGACAATTAGATGATTGCAAAAAATAAAGTGTGGTTACACGATCAAACAATCAAGCATAATCACATAAGAATCATTTCTGGATATTCACGGCAAGGCAACAATCATGCAAATCAAACCAAGGCAATATATAAAATCAGAGAATGAATTAAGGGCTTGTAAACACTATTTATGCACCAACTCATCACTGGCATATGAGCATTGGAATCATGCAACACAAACTTGAGAGCAAAAATCAATTCAGGATACTCACGGTTTCAATCGAAATACCCCATATCAATTGACAAGCAAGTAACGACAGGCGAGCCATCAATAGTTACTTCCAGATTTGAAGATGCGATTTGATTTGGGTTGCAAAAAAACCTCAATTTCATTTATCGGCCAACATTGAAGCAAAGAGTTGAAGTAGACAAATTTTTAAAGATATAAAAGAAATAAGGAGGGCCGGCCATTTTATTATACAAATGTTTTTTTTTTAGTTTTAATGTTTGTAATCGATCCATAAGTTTCTAGTTTTCTGTAAAACTAGGGGTTTATAGTTATAGGATTTATAGCTAGGGTTTACGAGTTACGAGATTGTAATTCGAGGAAAATCTGATCTTGGAATTAAAGATCCATACAGGATTTTGAGCGTAGGATTAGAACAGTTTGTAGCGGGTATCGCGATTTTATAGGGATTTTGTAAGCGTAGAGATTGTTTTAATTCTAGTAAAAATCTTGGGATGCAGCAGTAGGTAGGGGTTTGCTGAAGCTGACTAAAATCCGTGTAATATATTTTCTCTATTGAAATATGTGCTGTGATATTTTAATATCTTGTAAAACTGCAATAAACCATATTCATCCCCTCTAGGGTTAATCTAGATCCAACAAGTGGTATCAGAGCAGGTTTTTATTAACTCTAGAGTTATGGTGTCCCCTAATTGTCAATCCATCGAGAGTCAGTCCAGTCATATTCCAACTATTTTTAATGGTATAGATTTTTATTAGAAATCAGAAATGAAATGCTATTTAAAATCTATTAATATTAAATGTTGGGTTATTGTTATCGATGGATATGATATGGTAGATAGGAATGATATTGAGTTTAATTCTCATGCTACCCATGTTTTATATTCTCATATTAATGATGATCAATATTGCCTTATCTCCCATTGTTTAACTACGCTGGAAATCTAGAATACTCTTAATACGAAGTATGGAAGAATTGACAACAACAACTTAAAACCCTGGAATGTCAACTCAAATTCAGATTTGTGCTTAATAGGTTATACAGATGAAAATTCAGATGGATCAGATGACGGAGACTCAACAGACAATGAGACAAGAAAATCTCATATGAAGATTTAGTTTATATGTGTATCGATTTAACTAAATCTATTAATGATCTCCATCGGGAAAACAAACTTCTAAAAAATGAAAACCGTGAGTTTATTCACAAAAAGAATATGTTGGAATTAAAACTTAAAAACTCCGATTGCGAAAATTATATAATTTTGAAAACTGATTTACCTCATCTCAATGAAAATTTTCAATACCTTGAAAAAGAAATTCTGAGTTTTAAAAAAAGGAGGATGGGCTAATTTGTAAAAACGATGCCTTGTAAAAGGAGTTGGATAAGCTTAATTCCAAACATAAATTTTTTGAAAAACAAAGTTTGTTGAAAACATAATCAATTCTGAATGAACTTGAAAAAGAAATTGTAAAATTCAAAGAAATTGAAAATCTTGAGTTTGAAAAACAAAAACAATTTGAATTTGAAATTTCTGAATCCTAGGCCAAAATCAAATTGCTCGAAAATGAAAATACGATTTTGAAACAAAATAATTCAAAGAAAAGTGAAATTTTGGTCGACTGTTGCTCTAAGCTAATAAACGAGAATAATCATTTGAAATCCAACATCAACAATCTTGAGTTGAGTTTGAAACGTTTTTTAACCGGTGAGAAATCCTTGAATATGTTATTGAAAAATCATTTTTCTTGTGGAAATAAAAATGGTTTGGGTCTTGGAAAAATTAATGATTATGAAAAGCAAAATTCTGATGGTTTTAAAAATCCTTCAAATTGTTTTGAAAAAAATCGAATTGAAAATTTGCACTCAAATGTTTTCAAAGGATTTTTAAATCATAAACAAGATGAAAATTTGTTGTGTAACAACCCATTTAAACAAGCTTGGATCCCAAAATGAAATAAAATGATTTTGACTAAATTCAAACAAATTTGGGTTCCTAAGGGTACAAAATTAGATTCGAATGGATTGTTATACAAACAAGTCAGGGTACCAAAACATGTGAATACAGTTATGAGTGGTTTTACAAATTTTGTTAGACCACTCGATCCTATAAATTCTTAGGTACCGGAGATGGTTAAGGAACAACTTTGCGAAAGAGAGATTAAATTCAACTTGTTCTACATTATGGAATCATTCAGTGTTCCTTAGCCAGGATTGTTGAGTTGGAGATCCACAACGTCTAATATAAATCAGGTATGGTATATAGACTCACATTTTTTTCAGTTTATATTCTCTGCTTATACTCTTTTTTTATTCCTACTTCTTCCCCTTCTATTTTTTTCTTGATTATGCTTGTTTGTTTTGTCACTACCACATTTTTTTCACTTTTTGAGCTGCTTAACTTCAAATTGCAAAATTCTTGGTTTTCTGGAAATTTGCTTTATTTGTATAAAATTATGATGTTTTAATTATTTCTAGATTTTAATTCAAATTTGTAATTATCTGCAATTGTTTTGAAGTTTATCTATTTTTACTCCTGAATTCCTAGCAGTGCTGAAGCATTCTTATCATATCTTGAACACTGTTAATTTGAATTCTAAATTTTTGAAGATTTGAAAAATTAATGAAATTTCACACATCTTCTAATATTTTGAGTTTCTTCTAGTTAATTTTGGAAAGACTTGGAAAATTATACTCATTACAGCACACTACTATTTTTCAGTTGTGATAATTTCATTGGTTTTTGGATTGACTTGGACATTTTTAAATTGAAAATCTTTTGACATGGATTCTTGTATTGCATCTTGAAACTCATTTTTAATCATGATCATTAGGCTTGGATATTTGATTCTTTGAAATCATTTGAAACTGTTGATATCTTGAATCTCACACACTTCTTGGATTTGAAATTAATAATCTTGTGTGATTGATTCATTGAATCTTGAAATTTACCCATCTCATCAAGTGATTTCAAAAGAACTATTTTTAATCTTGGATCATGA
Organism: Allium sativum; assembly: GCA_030737875.1. Classification (NCBI taxonomy): domain Eukaryota; kingdom Viridiplantae; phylum Streptophyta; class Magnoliopsida; order Asparagales; family Amaryllidaceae; genus Allium; species Allium sativum. The sequence continues at coordinate 394,839,969 of CM060912.1, read as the reverse complement.
ATCATCTCTGAGCTTTGAAGCAAATTTTCTGAAAATTGCTTTTGAGAATCTTGTTCTGAAATTGATATATTGCTGCTCTGATAAAAAGGAATTGAGTTGTAAATGTTTTTAGATGACTGCTTGACTTGGTATCAAATGTTTACTGCTGCTCGAGTTATGGGTTGTAAATTCAGTGCTTTGTTTTCGTATGCCACTATGGATAATTAAGAACTCAAGTGGTATTAGCCTTAGAAGCTTTGAAAATTTCTCATTCATCTGTTTGATTTTTTTTCTCAAACTGAATTTTCATCTTGTATAGATCTTTCTGAATTCCTCTTGTAATTGATATTTTCAATTTTAAAATCATTTATTGATTATTTATTCAGAAATTGAAATCAATAACCGAATTGAACAGTATTTAGAAATCATCAAAATTATTATCAGATTTTTTAAATTGTGATGAGTTTTGAATACATCATACTTCATAACAAGAGGAAATTTTATTTAAATTTTCATGATGATTGAACAGTTCTTATAATATATTTGAATTGGCGCTTATTTCATGAATATCTTCTTTTTTTATCATCACTTTGTCATCCATCATGATTTTATTTAATGTGGAGAGTTTAATATTTTTTAAAAATCATCTTAAATTTACAGTTTCAAATTTTGTGATGGTAATGTGACTGTATTATTTTTTAGAAAAAGAGATAACTGATATTTTTTTTCAAAATCCCTGGTATAGTTGAGCATATTTCATAATTTGATTAATTTAGAAATTTATTTCACAACCATCTTTATACCTGCCATATTTCCATCATCCACTTTAGTTCTATATACCGAGGAGATTTTGTATAATAAGTGTTTCTCTGACCTCATTTTAAAATCTAAGATCTGGTTATGCGTGGTTACTGTGCTCTTAAAATGAAAATAAAAAGGGAAATAAAAAGAAAAAGAAAATAAATAAATAAATATACATACATACACACACACGCACACACTCACACTCACACACACACACACACACACACACACACACACATATATATATATATATATATATATATATATGAAATCTTCCTTAGTATGTAAAAACGAGCCTATCAATCCATTTTCAAATTTGTGAAATGTGTTAATATTTTATGATATATTATGATTTGTTGATTGATAGTCATTGGGATTTGAGATTATTTGATTTTATCACTTGATTTGAATTTATAACCATAGTCCAAATCCATCACTGTTTTGTGCTCAATTTAAAAAAAAAATTAGTTGAAAATAATTGGAATTCATATGGCTTATAACTCTCTCCATTTTATAAAATTCATCGTAAATCCATCAGTCTACAACGTTAAATTTGTCACTAGTTCTTTGAACATTATGATTTTTGTTTGATTGAATGAGATTTATGATGAACATTCTCTCTCTTGATCTGATCTTATATTTCTAGTCTATATTTTTCATCGCTTTTTTTGATTTCTATATCCTTTTGATGATAACAAAAGGGGGAGAATGGTTAAGATTTTGATTAATGAGTGAATAATTCATGAATATTTTGATATTGAAATTTCAGTTATTTTTTTCCACTCATGCACATATTTAGGGAGAGTTCTGTTGTATGGGGAGCATACATATAGGAGGAGTTCTATACTTCACTGTCAAACACATTTATTGTATTCAAAATCTTATAATATGTTTGTCATCATCAAAAGGGGGAGATTGTTGTATATAACAATTATATGATTTTTATTTGATGATAACATATATATATATATTAAATATGTTTGCAATTGTATTATTCTACAACATCACATACAGAAATAAATATTTATATTTAAATAGATTACTACTGTACAAGAATTTAAATACTCAAATTGTATTTTATTTAAATATACTATTTTATTTCAACATTTGAATAGTACATATTTTTCTAACTCCACTATTTGTACATCTCACTGTAATACAATACATTCCATTTCATAATCAATTTTATATACATAGCTCCTCACTACAGTTCACTCATTTCACTCTGTCATCCAATTGTACAAACACATACATTCAGATTCACTCAGCTCACTCATATACAGATTCTCTCTCACTCGCTGATACTTGATTCTATCTTCAGCTTGCTTCACAGTTAGTCCAGTCACCTGCTTACCTATCACAGAAACACACATAGTAAACTAGAACAAAATAATTCTAAATTCTAGTAGATATAATTTTATTTTAAATTTATTTGCCTTAGAATTTTGTTGTGTTTCTCATCATATTTCTTGACTTGGTCTGATATGCATATTCATCCATCTGTGTCTAGACTGCTTGTGATATTCGCAGCGATTCACTATAAATACCACAAGGTAGACAATGTCTCTAGTGCTCATATATATATATATATATATATATATATATATATATATATATATATATATATATATATATATATATATTCTACACATACATAATGCATGTATACACATGCATGTGTATGTATATATACATATATTTTGTGCATGGGCAATATGGTCAAACATAGAAACAACAAGGGATAAATTTATCAAGAATCAAGTGTTCAGGTGAAGCTTGACAACACATACATGATGCATGTATCCATGAACACGCAAGTGCAATAAAATAGGAATGACAATACACAAAATACAAACACACACACATACACGCATACACATATACACACACATCTGTGTATATATACATATGTATGTATATGAATACACATGCACAGATCAACTCAGTGGCCAAAATGACAAAACAAGGTGATAACACATGGACTCAGTTGAACAAGGCGATCTCATATGCCAATAGCAAATACAAAAGCAATGACATGGCATTCACAAGTATTTTTTTTTTAAAGTGGGCATTCACAGTTATTACATATACACACACACATCATTATGTTTATATACACACACACGCATCACTATGTTTATATATATACATGTGTGTACTTGAGTGACACAACTGCATGAATATGGATTCATGTACATGCAACACATGGGATAAATCTAGTGGTCCAAAATATGTGCATATGTACACACAAGGTCAAGCATGAACAGGTCATGACTACAACAGTGTATCAGCTAATTCAAGCAAATATGGAAGCTGAAAAAAAAAATGAACATACATAGGTGCAGCTACAATGGAGTAAATATACACAAGTGCAGCAAGGTGTACATGTTTAGTCATGTATATGCACGAGTAAATATTGCAAAGAAGCCAAACTGTGTACACAGATATATGCACATTCAAAGTGCATGAGATTATGCATGTACCACAAGTTTATGTTATAAACAGAGGTGACAAGAAGTGATCAAGACAAAAGCAAATATGAAGCATCTCAGATTGGTTCCATGGACATTATTCATGAACAAGCCAGAGTACACATTGGGACACACACAATGAGTAACTCAATGGAGCAGGGCACAACTTGACATGGTGCACAACAAGTGTCAAGACAGTTTCAAGAAATGTTTTTTAGAAACAACACAACAGATAATATGTGATAAAGCGGAGCAAATAGAACACAAAGACAACAGTGCGCTTATGTGTACATAACAAACAAATTCACGTGTACACAAGGCAGCATGCACACACTTCACAGCATATACAACAGATCAAGACAATACACGTATGCAAGCTTAAACTCAAGGAAAATAGATGGCATGCAAAGCACCTCAAGAACAAGGCTCAAAGAAGCAAGCTGAATATATACATGGTAGAGAAGCTCGGGTCAGATGATACATATGATCATGTACACACATAGAATGTGATGACAAATCAGATAATTGCATTTTTGGGAAAGATCTTATCAATGAAACCGAAGGCATGATTTTTTGGCAACACTGTTATTTTTCGATTTAAATCATTCCAGAAATGGCAAGACAATTACATGATTCCAAAAAATCAAGTGTGGTCACACGATCAAACAATCAAGCATAACCACGCAATAATTATTTCTGGATATTCACGGCAAGGCAACAATCATGCAAATCAAACCAGGGAAATATATGAAATCAAAGAATGAATTAAGGGTTTGTAAACCCTATTTATACACCAACTCGTCACTAGCATACGAGAATCGAAATTAAGCAACACGAACTCAAGAGCAAAAAGAAAAATCAATTCAGAATACTCATAGTTTCGATCGAAATACCGCAAATCAATTGATAAGCAAGCAACGACAGCCGAGCCATCAAAAGATACTTCCAGATTTGAAGACGCGATTTGGTTTGGGTTGCAAAAAACCTCAATTTCATTTGTCGGCCACCATTGAAGAAAAGAGTTGAAGTCGACAATTTTTTAAAGAGATAAAAGAAATAAGGAGGGCCGACCATTTTATTATACAAAATTTTTTTAGTTTTATTTTTTGTTTTTATATTTCTTTTTGTAATCGATCATCAGTTTCTAGTTTTCCGTAAAACTAGAGATTTCTAGTATAAGATTTTAATTAATGTTTATGAGTTATGTGATTGTAATTCGGGGAAAATCCGATCTTGGGATTAAAGATCAGTACATGATTTTGAGAGTAGGATTAGAACAGTTGGTAGAGGGTATCGCGAGTTTACAAAGATTTTGAAAGCGTAGAAATTGTTTTAATTCTAGTAAAAATCTTTGGGATGCAGCAGTAGGCAGGGGCTTGCCGAAGCTGGGTAAAATCCGTGTCATTTATTTTCTCTGTTGAAGTATGTGCTGTGATATTTTAATAATTTGTAAAACTGTAATAAACCATATTCACCCCCCTCTAGGGTTAATCTAGATCCAACAAACTGACCCGGATGTAACCCCCGACCCAACCCTTGGTTGGGAATGGTCTAAATGCCACTTGGTTGTGAATATTGAATCAACGTTTGGAAGTAAATCCTTCAAAAATAGGTACTGAATTTCACATATAATTAAATATTGTTTTCTACTTAAAATCTCATATATAATTGGCTTGAAAGTGGAATTTTTTGGTCCGATTGTGAAGTTTCCTTGATGCTCTTTCATGTAAACAAAAAATTAGGAGTTAGAATTCCACCATGAACAAAATTAAATATACTTATATTTAGTTGGCTTGAAGGCACAATTTTTTAGTCCGACCACGTAGTTTCCAAAACCTTCGTCCATATAAACAAAAGGTTAAAGTTCAGACCCACCATACACAAAATTTAAAAATATATCTTCATATAGAACACTTTAGCAAAATGAACCTTTTCTTTTATATTTTCAGTTATTTATATAGAACTACATATAAATTACAAATTTAATACTTAAATAAATGATTTAATATGCAAGTGCATTGCAGGTGCTGAAAAGTCTTGTGATAATAATGATGAACATAAGTAGCTTCACATCGAACAAATATTGTCGAAGACGGACACACACACACACACACACACACACATATATATATATATATATATATATATATATATATATATATTCACATCTAAAACTCTTTTTGAATATAGGTATCTGCATCCTTTTTGGATACAGTATAATATCCATATTTTCAAATACAAATTCAAACGAATTTCAAATTTTCCGGATATCCATTTATAACGCTCACGTTTGCACACTTCCATCCTATGCAGTTAAAGCCCCGCAATATCCCCACTATAGCCCATAGCGCTATTCAACTGCTATGCTATTTCAATTTAGCGCCGATGAACAGTAGATCTACTTTTAGCCTCGCTTTTTTGCGTTGCGTCCTCTAAATCAAGGTTTTTTAGCATCCGCTAAATCAATTTGACTAGTTCCGTTTTTAAAAACTCAATAAAGTTAGGTTAAAGGGCTAAATTTAGGGCATAAATGCCTAATATATGACAACAATCAATTACACTCATCAAACTTTAGCATGCATAACAATGATATTCCATGATTTTTTTATATAAGATTAATTAATATTAGTTTCTTGTCCACATATAATGTGAAAAAAAATGATTAATTAATTTTCAAATATTTGGTTTTACATTTAATGAACCTTTTTGAGGCTCCGCTATATCCCTGCTATTTCCCCGTTTTATCTTCGTTGCATCTGGCCGCTATAGAACTACTAAGCGCTTTAACTGCACAACTTCCGTCTAAATCAACTTTTGTGCGAAATTCATTCTTGTAAACCCTAGCTGGCTATGTAGTTTCAAATATTGGCTATATCTATTAGCGTCCGGTTATCTCTTTTTCCACCCTGGTTCTTTCTGTAAAAAGAATACACTCCACTAATTACCCTTCTCATCCCATATTATACCCATTTTACCCTTATATTATTTCAATCATTTTTATTGACTGTTTCGTTACTCATTTCCTTTCTAAGTTGACATATCCCCGTATATCTCGATTTTGATTAACTGATTTGTAGTATGAACCTAACTGGGTTTTGATTGATTCCTAGTATGATTTGCACTAGTGGATATTTATTTCAAGGACACATTTTAGGAAAAAAAAATTAGATCTGAGGACGAGCAACTTTCGCTATCTAAATCGAGGATAACTTTCATATTTTAATTGAAAATGGTCCAAAGATTTTAATTTAAGGACACAAGTTGACATTTCACAAATAATAAAAATTAATACAAAAATGTTTTTTTGTGATAATAATATTAAAAATTAACAAAAAATAATTAAAAAAAAAAATCTAATTTTGTTTTGTGAATATGGAAAAAATGAATAAAAAAAAAATTCAGGACGGAAAGCTAAATGCATAAAGCTTCGTTTTTTATATATAGTTTTTTTCGGTGTGAACGACATTAGCTTTAAAATGATTTGATTTTGTGTTTAGGTGATACAATGTAAAACTATATTCATTTTGCTTTCCGAGCCGATTATTTCTATATGTTTATAATAATATAAATCGATTAAAATAATTTTAAAATCACTTTTTTTTTCTTTTCAATTTTAAGGGATTTTTTTTATTTTTTAATTAATTTAGTAATGATGATAAATTAAAGTGACATTTGTGTTGATATAATACGATTTGGTCTTTGTCCTTCATTTATTATCAAGCTTAGTTGTTCTTTGATAATTTTTTTTTTGTGAATGTGTCCTTGAAACTAAATATTTATAAACTCATAATTTAATCAACGTTAGGGATTGTTTAATTCTAAGCTTAAAACTTGACGAGTTTTTATAAAACCATAGATATCATTAGGTTGGATTTCAAAAAAAATCCTAGATATGCATATTTTTCAATTTCAATCAGTTTTTTTTTTTTTTTCTTCTTCAGTCAGTGTTATCGACAACAATCATCATAAAAGTTTATTACAACACAAGAAACAGTACCATCTCAAAATAGAGTTAATTTAAGAAGGGGGTGATATGATAATAAAAATTTTAAACAATTTTTGTTGATGTATAAAGTAAATATTGCAATATTAATGGAACTTGGCTTACAAACTTCGAAAACCTGAAAATTAAAACAAGGTAACGAAGTACCAAAAGTGGCCTGACATTTGTTGTTGAACATACCTAAAATCAAATTCTCATCCATTTTCGTCAAGCATAACAATCATTTCTTCACCGTTTTCGAATCAATGGCTTTATCAGAGTCAGATCTTCAAACAGTCTACTCTCTTCTCACTAACTCATTAAGCTCGGATGTGGCTCAACGGCAGCCTGCTGAATCCTCTCTTTCTCAGTGCGAGAATCGTCCTGGATTTTGCTCTTGTTTGCTAGTATACCCTTTTTTATATAAAAAATTATTATTTCAAATTTGGAACTTTTTTCGACTGATTGTTGCTTTATGGTATAGGGTTTTTTCTCGGTGCTAAGCTTCTTTGTCCTTTTCTTTTGCAATTTGATTGCAGGAAATAATTGCAGCTAGGAATGCTGCGTGCAGGGAAGATGTTAGGCTTTTGGCGTCTGTTTATTTCAAGAACAGTATCAACAAATATTGGAGGAATCGTCGTGATTCACAGTAAGAATTTCTGTGGGGTGGTAAAAAGTTGATTAAGTTTTTTGCTTTATTAGATAATAGCCAAAATATCTAAGGTTCAAGCAATCAGTTGGTTTTCAGTTTAGTCCTTAGGTGAAATTTGTGTGATAATAATGCTGGAAAACAGGATTTCGCACCTCAAGAACTCAAAGCCAAACACATTGTTTCAAAATTATATTAACATGTATTGCATGTACAAACCAGTATACTGTTTGCCGTACCAAATCCAGGTGTCTTGGTAAACTTTCAACTGGTAATTGCTGTTGATGTATGTCACCACTGTAGCTTAGCTCTTCCGCTTTGTCACTGGTAAGGATAGTCCAAAAAAATACAGAAGATACTTGGAAAATATGCACGCATACCAGTGGCTATCAAGACATAATGCTACCAGTTTTGTTTGTTTTTCGGAAGGTCGAAAAACAGCGATCAGCTATATCATGTGCCAATTCCTAAAAACAGTAAAAACATAAAAATCACTGTAATCAACTATACAAATCAATTGAATCCTCTTGATTTGGCTCACAGTTGCCGGTCTGTGCTCAATTGCTGCGAGGAAGCCAGTCATAAATCAGTTTTCCCTCAAAGCTAAATCGATCACCAGAGGAATTATTACTAAGAAAATAGTGTATGAATTATTTTAAAGTACGTAGGTGATCATCCCTTGTCTCAGTAAAATTAAAAATCTAGGATGAATCATTAGTACACAACATGTTACTCTAAGAAGTTTATATCATCAATATACCGATGATATATCAATAGTGTATCGACAAAAATCATATCCCATCATTTACATTTTTCCCCCTTTAACTATCATACAAAATATCATTGGTGACATATTGTACTGATATATCATCCAATATTTAGTGTAAAACGTCCAAATATTTTAGTGAGTATGAACCATTATTTTAAATAATGAAAAAAATGACAAATAAATATCTTCATCAAGTCTTAATAATATATATTTTTAAAACCTCTTTACCATTGGAAACTATCTTATCTTATATTAGAATGCTTTTTAAATCACGTTTCATTGTTTTCTATTTTTAAATGATAGTAAGATTTCATCTTTTCTGTTTTTATTGAGAGCTTGCACAACACATTGTATTTTTTTCATGGACAAAACATTAGAAGTAAAAAAGTGATGAAGTTATGTATAAGCTATCGATAATAGATCAAGTCCCAGAAGTTTAAATTGAATATCCAATCATCATTTCTCATAATATCATGTAAAATGAAAAATGATTTTTTTAATATCGATTTGAATGATTGTAAAAAATGAAGAGGATGAAAATAATAAAATGTAGATTATATGCGATCATTGGATTTTTCATGAATAAATTACGGATATTCCAGTTAAAGATTGTACTTTATAAACTATATGTTATGCAGTCAATTTTAGTAGTAATCTGACAATATAGATCAAATATGAAGACCAATATATTTATAATGTTATAACATAGTTTAATAGTGTTTATAGTATAATATAAACATGTTCGATATTTTGCTAGTCTTATCCGGTATAATCCTGATAGTTTTGAAGATCTGTATCGAATTTGATCATTGTGTTGTTGATACCGTTATCAATTGTTTAAGTATTTGTTTAATTTTTATAAACTAAAACTCTACACTGATTATGATTTTTTTTCCTTAATAACTTAATGTTAACACGTTTCTGATTTTCAGTTTGACATGGATGCAATTTTCCGAAGGGGAAAACATGATTTTATGTTGTCATCAATACTTTTTAGTTAGATCTGAATGTTATTTTTGATGATTTCTTTTCGATATGACAAGTTTGTATAAAACTTCAAATATAGTTTGATTTCAAGTTTTGATTTAAAAATGTGCCAATGTATAATATAAGCAATAATAATATTTTAGAATCTTGGAGATGTATATTTATAAGTTCAAAGCAATATTAATTATGCAGCTTCTATTATGGCATGTATGCATCCACTCAATTTTTGACGCTTCTAAGGTTAAAATTTGGGATTGTTAAAGAGGAACAAAAAAATACGAGATGTTACATTAGTTGGATGAAGAATTGAAAAAAGAATGAAAAATCTACGAGGGGAGAATTTTCTAGTTCAGTATTCCTAAAAATAAAATGGTATGTTTATTTTCCAAATTGGTGTTGCCCCTTTCTTTTTCAATTTGCCACCTTTTTAAGTTTTATAGTCCTTTGACTTCCTCATCCTCTACCATTTGCCAATGCCTGCTCCTCTGATTGGTCGTTGCTTGCTCTTTCCTTCTTAATCCTTGCTTCCATCTCCTTTTATGGTAAACGTAGCTTCATTGATTGTATTATTTTCTATCTGAATTTTGGAAATTCTAACCAAAAGGAAGTTGGAGAAGATGGAAACTTGGATGAGTTATATACGATCTTTAACTTCTATAATGGCTTGAAAGATTAGACACACATTAGGGTTTTGGAACTCAAAGAAAGATAAGAAAGGTTTTATAGGATGACGAAGATGAATAATATGTGAACGAGAGAAAAAGATTAACAAGGAAAACACAAATCAATAAATGTTCATTGTTTTTATGTATACGGGGACAATCAATGATTGGATTTTTTCCTTTAAAAAAAAGTTTAACTGTAAAATTATATTTGTTCACGCACCTTTTCTATTTTGTTTCTCCCTTCAGCGGTTCTCTATTAAAAAAAAAAAAAAAAACAATTCAAGTTGAGCTTGATACAACAACAACAACAAAGCCATATATCCCAAACAAGTTGAGCTTGATATTATCAAGTTGAGTTTGATAGAAGGAACAAAATTTAGTATGATAATGTGTACCATAAAAATATAAAATCTATCAGCATGTACCAAAAAAACTGATAAACATTCCATATTCGGAAACAAGGTTGTAAATTTTTAGGTAGACGCTAGGCAGTTAACACATATTAGAGATACCATTTAGGCAAAGATTAATTGAAGCTATGAAATTATAATAGCATGTATATTTCGAATAAATTTTAGTGTTATGTTAAGTGTTGATTAATATAAATTAGAATTTTGAGATTTTGAATGTGTTTAGGGATAGCCAAGGGGGCAAGATCATTTTGAACTAGCACATTGATGCTTATAGGTTGCATTGGACCTTAAACAACGTCTAGCCAACACCTAAATACACGTTTTGATTCTCACATGTGTCGGTTAACCTTGTCTAGGCCAACCTAAGCAAATCGATAAGCAGTAAACCCGGCTTAGTGCTTAGGTGAAGGCCTAAAAGGACTTTTACAGTAGTGTTTGGAAAAATGGATACGGACAACATTGACATTAAAAAATTATTCGTTCGGTGTTAACCCGCATTTTTTACAAGATCGTTACATTTTGATTTAAATTCATGGAATGTTCAATCATTTGATGTAAATAGCAAGGAGAGATGATTAGGTTGCTTGAGAATTTGAGTACAGACGGTGATATGAGACTGCGAACAGTCGAATTCACTTGGTTGAAGCACATGAATCTGACAAAATTGGAATTACAAAGGCTCGAACATCCGAATCGGCTAAGTATCTTGCATCATCATGCTCACACACAGATAGATCGGCTCACATGTATTTGATCCAATCAGCTTGGTCAGAACTTAGGGAAAAGCTCGATGGAAATAAACTTGGATTGATATGAATCCAATGTAGCGAAAAGATATTGTTACAAGCTTGGATACGGGTCGGTCCACTAGGCATGGATTCAGATCGGTGCAGATCAAGATTCATCCAAGTCAGCATCGATCCATATTGATGACGTGGATAACCCAAGTCCATTTTAAGTAGTGTGGATACCCCAATTTCTCCACTACTCCCATCATGTTCCCAGGCCGATCTAGAACCTCCTACGCCTATGAATAGAGACCTAAGACGCTCATACTGGGGATTTTTTTTTTACTTCTTTTCGTAGGGACTGGCGGATTCAACATTCAACCTCCTTTTATTTATTTTTCTTTCAGAATCAAAACTGTATTTGTAATCGTACAATATAAACAAATTACACCAAGTGGACGTAGGTTAGATCACTGAACCACTATAAATTCCGTGTGTTCATTTTTTATGCACTCTGTGATATGAATTGATAGTAATTCTCTGTGATATCTATGATTTGAATTATATTAGGTGTTAGTGATCAATTTTGAAGCTAACATTTTGATGCATCAGAAAGGGTGACGTTTCTTGAGTTGAATTTTGGAAGATTTGAAGGTCTCGAATGGCTAGGAAGAAAAGATGAATGCTCAGACTGGAGTAAGAATTGAGGGAGGTCAAGTTTCCTTAGAGAGTCCTATGCTTTCCCAACAAGAGAGGATATGGATGAGGGATGCATGAATTGTATGCTAAATTGGAACACCAAGAGACAATGATGCAAGAGATACTCTCACGACTCGGAAGACCTGGAGATCATAATCAGAACTTAGGGAAACGCTCGACCTGAGGTGACAAGGACCGTTGGGTATAGCTTGTGCCCAACAAGAGCTGGGAAAGACTTCAAATACGGATACCAGCGCAGAGCAACTGCGGACTTTGAAATCGTAAGCGATCCAGAAAGATCGTGGACTTTCAAACATTGAGTTAACGAAAATACAAAACGCATCTTTTACAACAAGATATGTTTTGAAAGACAAGTGTTAAGCTGTTCTTTTACAAGGCCGTTACGCTTTTGATTCGAATTCATGGATTGCTCAGTTATCGAGGCACATAGTCCGAAGAGGTGATTAGACTGCTCGAGAATCGAGTACGGACAACGATATGAGATTTTGAACAACCAGATTCGCTTGGATGAAGCACGAGAATCAGACGAAATTGGAATTACGGAGGCTCGAAACATTCGAATGGCTAAGTAATCAATGTACCGGAATGGTAAGTTCAAACGTAGAGAGTTTGGTTTGAATGTCTCAACTCAGGTCGACTTAGTCAGAACTTGGGAAAAGCTAAAAGGAAATAAACTTGGATTGAAGCGAATCTGATATAGTAACAAGTCAATCTTGGATTCTGGTCGGTCCACTGGACATGGATCTAGATCGGTACCGATTTAGATTCATTTGGGTCCGTATTGATCCAAATTGATAATGTAGACGACCCGACCTGATTTTAAGCAACGTGGAAACCCCTCATTCTCCAATACTTTCACTACAACCATCATCTTCTTAGACCGATCCAGAACTACGACTACCTATACCTATAAATAGAGACCCAAGGTACTCACGTTGGGGAACTTTTTTGCTTCTCATGAACTCTGCCGAATTCAGCCTCCTTTTCTTTCAGAATCAAAACTATATTTGTAATCTTACAATATAAACAACAGATTACACCAAGTAGACACAGACTCAAGGTTTTAAATCTTTTATATCGGTCGCGTTTCGTCGCGGGGATTTTAGAGACTTGATCTCGTATCGGAGGAGATTTCGGGTGAGATGAGTCTAACACGGGTGTTCATCTTGGATTCCATCTCGAGTCTAAAAGTTTGTATCGGAACAATCTCGGGGTACATGATAGGTTAAAAAGTGTTATTCTTAGTTCTTACACAATGATTTTTATGAATCTTATTATAAACATAGTAACTTAAACTTGAATTACAAATCACTTTATTATTCTTAATTTACGAAAGATCGTTCATACACTAAATCGTAATATGCTTAAAATAAAAATATAACACAATGCATATATATTCGTGCTTACAACATATGATCCATGAACATGGATTATTATTAGACATAAAACATAAAAAAGATCAAAAATATTGAAAAGATCAGTATAAGTAGAACATAAAATACATAATTTCATAGGTAACATGTATGTAAAAAAGACGAATATGAAAATCATAAACATTGTAGAACATATATGAACATACAATATGGTCCTTTAACATGCAAAATGTTAAATAGCAGAAGATTATCATGCTTAGATTTGATTTTTTTAATTGTTGTTATGATTCAGACACGGATTTAAATTTTAATCCGAAAAACCAAGTTCTCGGACGATATTCCAGTATCTCGTCTCGGTCGATATATCGTTCGATATTACAATATCTCGGACAATATATTCAAAAGGAGATTTACAGTGATGTTTGCTGTTTCATTTCGGGAGGATCCCAAAACGAGATCTCGGGCGATATTTTCGAGATTTGAAATAGTTCATAGGTTAGATCGTCGAACCACTATAAATTTTGCGTGCCTTTTACTCTCTATGCACTTTGTGATATTGATTGGCAATAATTCTCTCTAATATTCATGATTTGTATCAGATTAGATGTTAGCGACCAATTTTGGAGCTAACATTCGGTTTTGTCAAGATTTTAGTTTACATTATGTATATAAATTTATGTATGTATTTTATTTATGAGTACACTTCATTTAAATGGATCATTGTATCATTAAAAAATGCATTGTTTATTTTAGTATGATAATAGAGGTAATTAGGGAGAAGGCCAAATTTTGAAAAAAAATCAGGTTGAAGGACACCAAGTTTCGTTTTTAGGCTGAAGGACACTTTAAATAGAAATTAGGCTGAAGGAAAACACTAAATATAACTAACATTATATTCATTTTTTACACTATATAAAACTACTAGTTATAACTAGCATTATATTCAGTTTTACACTATACAAAATGCTAGTTGTATTTAGCACTATCCTTCAGCTTATTTTTTTTCAAAGTTTGTCCTTCAGCCTAAAAATAAAACTTGGCGTCCTTCTGGCTGTTTTTCCTTTTTTCAAAATTTGTCCTTGCATATGATTGTTAAAAACTATTATCATTATATATTTTTTTCCTTCCATCTCTTGATAATCGGTAGGTTTGAAAAAAAAATATGTTTATATTTCTTGATTTATCGATCTTTAGGAGATATGATAATTATCCAATATCGTTCGAATCCACGAATGTGGATGCGGACATGACACTGTCTGCATTTGAAAGTATCCGTTGACAGACCTGTACGAAATACAAATAAATATTGCTGAGAACAAAGTTTTACAAAAATTCTCTTGACCTACGTTTGAAATTTACCATATTATCAGAATCATTATCATATATTCATTCACCCATTCTACTCTTGTACAGTATATTGAGAAAATCATAATTTCATTAATCATTATCAATACTGTGGAAATGTATTATTGCTATGTTTGAAGGCAATCCAACATTCAACACAAATGACTCTAAGCTATTCAAAGGGTAAAACAGGTCACAGAATGTTCAAGTGAAACTCGCTAACATAATTTTTTTTCCTCTTTCTTTCTCTGTTATGTTGGTAATCGTCCAAATTCTACTTTAGTTATATAAACGCAAGAGGAGCCAACGATATTAACATAGTATAGTAATATGTAAAAGTAAAATAAGAGCATTGCTTAAAGTGTTATGTAGCCATTACTTAGCAGTTTAAGTTACGTACATAAATCCTAATCATGCCATTCAATCGTAAGTATGTGTCATGACATATTATATTGTGCTATTATTTAATAATTATTGCTTTTGAAAAATGGTAAAGAAACTCTAGGCTCATACAAGTAGGAATATCGATGGAAAAAATTGCGGTGGAGTGAAAATTTAGATGTATTTGTTGATTTTGGATTATGGAAACATTTTTACATAATGAGATAAGATTGAATTGATAACTTATTATCTTGCCTGACCTTAGGTTTCAACAAATTTATGCAGGGGCATAAGTGCTGAAGAAAAGATTCACCTTCGAACAAGATTGTTACGCCACAACCGAGAGGAAAATTCACAGGTGAAATATGCAGTGAATTTTGGTCATTTTATGCCTCCTAAATGGCTAAAAAATAATTACCAAATGCCATTAGTCGATATATGAAGAAGAGCTTGAATAAGCTGTTTTAAATTATTATGTCTAATTATTATATTGTTAGTTTTGTTTGTTAACTCTACTTGAAGATTTTTCTGGTAGTCTAAAGTTATTATCTTTGTTACAGACCATGTTCAGTGAACGAGAAGAGTTAAGAATACTAGCTCATGTAACAAAAATTCTTCACTTACAAAGAAAGTTAGCAAACATGATTATTCTTTCGTATCTTGTTTTGTTAAATGCTATCATCGTCAATGCTTCAAGTACCTGTTTCCGAACTACATTTATTGATGCTAAATCTTCGTTACATTGCTTATCATCACAGATAGCACTTCAGCTTGCTGTTCTGATATCAAAAATTGCTCGCATTGATTATCCAAAGGAATGGTAGGTTCTTTTTTGCCATTCATTATTGCACTAGTATGATAATGGGTATTTTTAGTTGACTTTCAAATTATTTTTATTGTAGTGATGAGTTATGAGTTACTTTTTACTGTAAACCTACTATCTTATGTTTTCTTATTTTATCTTTAGTTGAAGGCCTGATGGTGTGTGCGAACTTCAATGTTGTATGATGATAACATGCAAATTCAAAACCACAAATATTTTGTTTCCTAATTTTTTTTCGTGTGTGTGTGTTGTTTGGGTTTTTTTTTTTTGTTTCTTTTTTGTTTTTTTTTGTTTTTTTGTTTTTTTGTTTTGGGGGTGGGGGGGGGGGGGGGTGGGGTGTTGCCTTTATTCTTGTAATCTTCCAATAGTCATCGGTATAGTAGTTAGACCTTTGACAATTTGATCAAAGGTCTTGGTTCGATACCCTGAAATACGCCATGTTGCGTACAATTTTTTTTTTTCTAATATATTTTCTCAACAAATGTTCAACATATCTTACAAATGTTCAACATATCTTATCTTGTAATAATTAATTATTAGCTACTTGAAAAATGTCTTTGATATGCTGTGTACTAAATAGTTATGTTTTACCTAGAGGAACTTGCATATCAATCTAACGTGCTGATTCGATATCATTTGCTTTCTAAATGTTGCCATATGTCATAGTACAAGAATTCAAAATTCTGCTCAGGTTATCATCAGGATTGAAAGTTCTGGTAATCAAGTGATTATTTAAATAATGTCATAGGCACTACATGTGTATAAAATCACGTGAAAGAAAGTGTTTTCTTAGGTTTATGTTATTACATACTAGTAAAACAAAAGGAATGCTCCTATAAGATGGTGGTTATATCATACTTGGGAAGAAATAAAAATATGCAAGAAATTAAGTCATGAGATTCCATAATGATATGCATGTGGGTTGTCAGATACTTGCACACACTGATGCATAATGAATCCTAAAGTCACTATACACTAAAGGCTGGGTGCCTAGCATATAGCAACTATTTAGAAATTAACTTGTGAATTTAAACACTATCTATTTAGATCAGTAACAAAATCACAAACTCAAGCAGTTAACTGATGATAAATGCAAAGTAAAATAAAAGCATAGAAGTAAATGACATCACTGTTTCGTATATCCAATCTTACTCGAGTACTAAATTCTCTGCAAAATTTTCACCATCAGTTCTTTGCTTTCCATGGGGTAGCAAATACGTTTCTAAAATCTTTTAATTTCATGGGCGATGAGATACAACTTTTCCATTGATTTTCTACTTGTAATAAAAATACATTTCCCTTTACAAAAAATATTAAAGTATGACAGATGGTTGTATCTTCCATACTGATTATTGCAATTTCAATCCAATGATCTTATAGATGCCCAATAACAATGTATCTTTGAGGTCAGAGAGAGTAATGTGATGAGATCAGAAAGAGAATGATTGAGAATTCAAGAACAAACTCTGATTCTGAGTGTTTGCAAATCCTTGAAGAATATGAGTGAAAAGTGTAAATTTGCAAAGGAATGAATAGGTGAGCTTTGTTCATAAAATTAAAGATATGTAGAAGTAAGAGAATATCAGAAAATTATTATTAAAGTTAATTTTCCAGACCCCCTTTAAATAGACGATGAAAGGATGTGTCCATTGGTAAAGATATGACGTAAACTCCTTTCATTTGAAATTTGAATTTCAGAATAACCGCTTTTATGTAGACATCCCTGGATGTCTACACTCTGGTAATTTTCAGTTTTTGTAAAGTCAATTTGATTTCAATGATTTAAAACTCAAATTGGATGTTTATATGAAGATATAGGTATTTAAAATAGGGTTAAATGAAGGAGGGATATGTAGACCTTTAACAAGATTCGGTTGTCGTGACTCAGTTTTATCTTTCATTTGCTCCGATCAATCTTCTATCTATAACATTACTTGCTTACATTTTCCGTTTTTATCATAAATCTCTATAAAACATCTCTATAATATATCTGAAAATACTGCACAACTTGGAGAAACATTAGTCATAGTATTTATATGATTGTTGTCGTCAAATTCAAAGGGTATTAACACTGCAAATATGTTATCATCCAAGTTCATGGTTGTCTATCTAAGGATAACTCAGAAATTTTCTTTTGATTGTTTGGACAAATGAAATTATGTTGGACTAATGTTTGTTTAGAGATTATTTTTTCGTGGAAGATATAACAAGTGATCCCAAAGGTTAAAAAAATGCGGCATTTGAAGATTATTCGTTATAGATGCCTTTGAGTAACTCCGATAAGTCTGAACAAAAGTAGAAAACAGAAAAGATTGTGTTATTTACTCCCAAATTTCAGGGTACCAACTTTTACCTGCGCTTCATGAATGCAAATAAGCATCTCGTTTTGCTTCTTGCCATATTCACAATTGAAAACCCTTGTAATTTTCTTTTAGTTAGTCAATTTGCTAACAGTTTATAACTTCAGTTGATTAGGCTACTTGTAGGCCTTTAAGACTTCATTACTATTATCATAGTGCTATGACATTTAACGTTCAACGATTCACATGCTTGTACTTTATTATTCACTCCATACGTGCGTTCTTGTCTTTCCATTGTTGTCGTCTACATTTGCACTATTATATCCAATTCAAAATGGTTTATTAGTTATATTTACTGTGACAAAAACAATCTTTTGATTTGTGATAGACAAAATAAAACGGATAATATATCCTTATTTTAATATTGTACCATGTAAAAATTTTAATAAGTCAAATGAATATACAAACAAAAATTTATAACATAATAAATTATAGATCAATAAAAGACAAGGAGATCATATTTAGGATAATGCTTAAGTTATTAGCATCACTGTTTAGGTGCGAAGCACATAAAGTGTGGCCTTTATTCTATGTAAGTAGCAAGTTATGAAAAATCCTTGCTAGTCAAAGAATCAGTACATCACAACCTTTAATTACATCGAGACAAAATAGCGCTACGTATATGAAATGTCAAAAGTATTTTATATCTAATGCTGCTTGTCAAGCCATATAACACTGCTATAACACGTACGCTGTAATATTCACATAAATAGGTGCTTTGTTTATGTCATACTTTTTTAAGTTTACACAAAACAATCTTTGTCTAACGACAGAAGTATATAACTAACAAAGTGTTGACTCGGGGTATTATTAGTAGAATAAAGGGTTAGATAATGTTAGGGTGGATGGTTGGTTGCCGATGGTAACGCATAGCTCTGTCATTGACTGAACAGTATTGTAGTGTCTGCATAAATTATGATATACCTGAAGTGTTTAATGTTTTGTATGCTACATCATATTCTACATTTTTGCGGTATGGTTTCTCGATTTCACTGAAAATTTGCTACAGCAAATTTCACTTTTTGTTCTTTGCAAATAGCTCTCTACCATCTAAAGTTATCAGGAGTCAATTCTACTTAATCTGTCTGCATTTTGTTTGACCCTAAAGTTTGATCTTTTTCCCCTTTAAAGCGACATAAATATTTCTAATACATTCAAAAATTCGGTTCAGGCCAGAGTTATTTTCCAGTTTGGCCGAGCAGCTTCAGTCAGCAGACATGCTTGCTTCTCATAGAATTTTTATGGTTTTATTCCGGACACTTAAAGAGTTATCAACGAAACGTCTTAGTTCAGATCAGAGAAACTTTTCCCAGGTACACACTTTACAGAATCTTAAGGTTGAGGCTATTGTGGCATTTCGGTAATTTTCTCATGTAACCATGTTTTTTTTCCTACTGTCAGTACTTGATAATATGTTTATTAGTACATTTAGATCTCAATCTTGTAACCAGGACTTTTATTTGGCATTTGGTATTCAATGTCTTTCTCCCCAAATCTCTATTTACATGTTTGGTATTGTTCAATATTTGTTGCAAATATGCATATAAGTTTTTGTGTCTTTCCAAGAATTATGGTATGTGGTTTTATACCTCAGATGTTTTGCCTTCACCACATTTAGTGTTGAATTGCTGAAAGTCAATATTGATCTCAATCATTTTCGTGTATCGATGCAGATAGCTTCACTCTTATTTGAATATTCTTGGAACCTTTGGCAGAGAGATTTACAAACCATACTGCACGGCTTCACTGAAATGTCTCAAATCACCAGTTCTAGTTTTATTCTGGAGCGGTCTAATGACATGGTCATAACTTGTGAAAGATGGTTATTGTGCTCAAAGGTCATCAGGCAACTAGTTGTTTCTGGCAATGCTAGTGATGCAACAACTGCCGAGGTTTTATTTTGACTTGAGTCTTCTTGATACAGTTAACATAATTCAAGAATATGTTAATCAGAGTTTGATGTTTGACCTTGTCAGAGCTAAATTGTTCAAGCATTATTGTGAAAAACTATGAAATTTAAAGATCATTTCTCTGCATTGTCAGTTTGACCTGCGACATGAACTTAGATTGAATATTTCACGAAAGCTCAATTTCTGATGAGTTTCAGATTTTTCATCTATATTTTTAGATCATAATTTTTTTTTAATGTAGGAGGTGCGGCAGGTCAAGGAGGTCTGCCCTGTTCTTTTGAGTGCTATTGGGTCTATTTTACCCTATTGTAAGATCTTTTTCAGTGCCTAAATGTTCTTTTATGTTTTGTTTTTTACAAAGCAAAACAATGTGTTTCCACCAATTGTGCATATGAGTACGTAGTAAAGTCTGTTGAAATATTTATGTCAACAAAGTGCTAATTTCTAATGAGACGTCTTCCAAACATTTCCTTACTGAGCAGCGATCTTGTGCATACTTCCATCCATCAGTATATTTTAAACATATCAACGTGTTTTCCAGAGCAGATCTGTCTGTTTCCACCAATTATATATTATATTACATTGATAATTTATTCACTGTAATCCGATTAAACGTTTTAGCTACATGATTTGACTTTCCTTGGTAAAATGAAAATACTTTGTACTGCATGATTACTAAATTTCTTTTATTAGAATTAGGTGGTCAACAAGAAGCGTGTCATCATTTCTTATGTTCCTAGTCATGAAAAGCTCCGTGATTATGTATATTGTTCCTTGTATGTATAGCATGTTGTATTACTGTGTTCACTAAAGGACTGATATATGTTCGTAGTAATATGTGATATGTTTCTTGTCATGTTTCTTATGCTGGCAACAGTAAACCATGATATGTTTGTAGAAATTTGTGACATGATAACATTGACTGTTAAGGGCCTTTTGTTCTTGTTTTATTTTAGTACAATCGTGTAATGTTACAGAATAAAATAAAGTCCTTTTCATTATGCATATTGCACTATGTAAGATATTCAATATGCACCATGAGTGGAGCCCCAAATGGGAAACAGCAAATGATGTGGGTCAAAAGGTTCTCATTTGGTTGGCCTGTACGTATTAAATTCATGAAAAGGAGGAAAGAACCGGTAAAGGAAAATAAAGTTAAACGTATGTATTGCAGTTGAACACATGAGTTTTCTTATTTGAGGAGGAAGAGAGTTTCATAAATTGTAGTTTATCCTTTTGTTTTATAGGTTGACCCTTTTATCTGACTTGAGGTCATATTATGATAGTAAACTGTTGATGGTAGGCTGTATTCCTCAGATGCCCAGGAAATGGGAATTTTCTTACACACAAGCAGAGTGTGTGTGTGTGTGTGTGTGTGTGTGTGTGTGTGTGTGTGTGTGTTTGGTTACTTGTGTTTGAATTCTCAGTGGAACTGATAAAATTTTCCATTTTCGATATTGCAGATACTTCTTTTGGTGGAGTTTCAAATCATTTTTGGGATTTTACACAGAGAGCATGCGTTAAATTGATGAAAATTTTAGCTGCAATACAATCAAGACATCCGTATTCTTTTGGTGATAAAAGTGTCCTTCCACCTATAATGGACTTCTGCCTAACAAAGATAATTAATCCTGAACATGCATTGAATTCCTTTGACCAATTTCTGATTCAATGTATGGTTTTGGTAAAATCTTTATTAGAGTGTAAAGAATATAAACCCAAACTTATCGGCCGTGTTCGTAATGGAAGTGGTAATTCATTAGAGGAAAGGAAGCAACATATTTCCATGGTTATTGCTGACATGCTAGTAGCTATTTTGCCTAGTGAACGTGCTGTATTACTATGCAATATTTTGATAAGAAGGTGTGTGCTTTCTTATGCGAACTTTTTATACTTTACTTTCCTCCAGAATGTGTTGTTTAGGTGGCTAAGATTCTACTAAATCTTGCGTAAAATGCTTATATAATACCATGTTTTTAGGGAGTTAAGATTAATGCATTGGAAATCCTTTATATTGCGTTAAAGCACGAAATGTCTATTTTTATATTTGAAACATTGTTAATACCTAGATCTGACACATTTAAACACAAATGATATGTATGAACTCTTAGTGTAATAATGCTGAAAGCGGTTATAATCTTCTCTTTTTTGTTGTTATTAAGCAGAGCAAGCTATACTGAAATGGGTACCACATAAAAGTTTGGGAAATCATGTGTTTATAGTATATAGAACGATGTGATATGTAATGCATTGTGATTCATGTAGGGAATTTAATATATATATATATATATATATATATATATGTATATGTATGTGTATATGTATAGTGTTATTGTTCTTCCAAGATTCAACCATCACACACACACACACACGTATATAGCAATGCTCCACAACATCTCTGTTTTGCAGCAACCATAACCACTTTAACCACAGCCATAAGTTTCTATTTAAAGAGTGGATTGAGGGGGAGAAGGAACGAGCGTGTGGAGAGAGAAAAATAACTTGTGGTTGAAATCAAGGAGCATTTGAGGGTGCTGCATTGTTTGATGTGCAACAGAACGATATATATGTGTGTGTGAATAAGTAAAGAGAATTCAATTAATAGAATTTCCATGGTGTCTTTTGAAATTTCGACAGAATCTTACCACCGATTTACAACCTCCACCACCACCTCCTTGGTTACCTATCAACGGAATTTTACTACTGATTTGTCACCGGCATTACCAATAAAACAACATGAAATAAAAATATTGTGACTACCAAATCTTTACACTTACAACACACATCCGTCCATTCATTTTTTTAATTAAGTAAAATATAAATATCTCTACCTATTAGCTGCATGTACATGCAGTTTATCCTAGTTATGATAAGATACAAATTGAGTGGTCAATGATGAAAGAACTTTCATTCCTGAAAGTTAGACAAGAAACTATGTCAGTGTGACTGTCAATAATGAAAGTATAAGTTTAGTGTAAAGAGCTCTTAAAGTTTAACAAAGTCCCGATAACAAATATTTGGGTGTTATAAGGGTGTCATAGGTCATCATTATATTCTAAGCTATATTATTCCAAACGGCACCAAACTCTGAGAGCGCACATCATGTTTGAGCTCATTTTTGTAGAATTTTTTTTGCTTGTTTGAATATTTTTCTCAGTGAAATAGATAGTGTCCTCAATGGTTAATGTAGACATGAATGATTATTATCAACTTATAATTTTGAAAGGATTATAAAATTATGGATGATTTCATTTTTTGTGACGGTGTCACCGATAATATGGATTAAATATCTCCGAAGCTTTATAGTATTTAAAATAACCTAACTTAAAATTAAAAAGTGTGCGAAAGAGGTGCTACAAAAGATATGGAGATCTTTCCCCTCCCGCTCCCTACATGTATGAATGATTTTATATTTTCTAAGACAAAATAACAAATGAAAAAACTTGAGAGGGAATCATAAGAAAAATAATTCATGTTTTTTTCCCCTGTGGGAGACTACATAGATTCTAACTCAGTGGTGCTAGTTTACGAGCACATAATGTTGACAACCAAATAATAGTTGTTTTAAGTGGGATGGGATAATGTGATATCGTCATATATTTAATGGCTTCTGAAATATAACATGCTTGTTACATTTTAATCAAATTTATTTATGACAACTGTCCTTCCTAATTCTTTGAGTGATTGGTCTCATGCAAGAAGAAACAGATTTAATCAATTTTACGAGCACGTAATGTTGACAACCAAATAATAGTTGTTTTAAGTGGGATGGGATAATGTGATATCGTCATATATTTAATGGCTTCTGAAATATAACATGCTTGTTACATTTTAATCAATTTTATTTAGGACAACTGTCCTTCCTAATTCTTTGAGTGATTGGTCTCATGCAAGAAAAAACAGATTTAATCAATTTTACGAGCACATAATGTTGACAACCAAATAATAGTTGTTTTAAGTGGGATGGGATAATGTGATATCGCCATATATTTAATGGCTTCTGAAATATAACATGCTTGTTACATTTTAATCAATTTTATTTAGGACAACTGTCCTTCCTAATTCTTTGAGTGATTGGTCTCATGCAAGAAGAAACAGATTTATTTTTGAAGCCTTTACTTCCATTAAAGAGATTAAAACAAGGGATATAACTTGTGGAGTCACAATTTTATTTTATCACTCATGGGTGAAGTCAAAGATTCAAATTTTGCAAGAGTTATGGTGAGCCTGAGAGAAATAAATACAGTGGTTCTGAGAACGGTATGCCCTAATTATTCTGTTCAATGAAGAAATAAAAAAACCCACATCTTGGCTTGATTGCTGTTATGGGTATGGTTAAGTTGGATAAGATATCCATATGACAGTAAACATGAGGTGTTAGCTGTACACCAATTTGTTCCTCCATTTTTTACACTTTAAAGCACATGATTTAACAGAAATATCATCTAGTCACTACATGCCACATCATTGATCAATATGTGAGTTGATGCTGTCCCATCATCAATCAGTACAGAGAATCTTATACACTATGAAATCGATGCACGGAGTAGAGGTGTTCCTAAGCATAATTAATTCCAAGGCTCTACCAGTTATATGCTGCTCTTACCATGTGTGTGTGTGTGTGTGTGTGTGTGTGTGTGTGTGTGTATATATATATATATATGTATCTCTGTGTACTGTATGTGTACTTATTTTGTAACTATATAAACATGTATTAAATAAATAAAAAGCAGTTGGTATTAGTAATGTGATAGTTTGTTAATGTTGGTTTGCTTCAAATTTAGGTCATTTCCCAACCTCTGGAACGATTCTCGTTTACATTTTTGTTTGTATTAAACAGATATTTTATCTATTCGACAAAAGACTTGGAAGAGTGGTATCGAAACCCAGAATCCTTCCATCATGAACAGGACATGATTCAGTGGACAGAAAAACTTAGACCATGTGCTGAAGCTTTGTATATTGTATTATTTGAGAATAATCGACAAGTAAGCCTTGTAATATCATGCTTTTGTATAAATACATCATTTATGGGACCTGAATATTATGTTTAGGTGCTTGCTCCTGTGGTGGTTACAATTCTCCAAGAGGCAATGCATGGTTCTCCACCTTCTGAAATCGAAATAACCCCTGGAATGCTTCTCAAAGATGCTGCTTATAGTGCAGCTGGTCATGTTTATTATGAGCTTTCAAACTACTTAAACTTTGATAACTGGTATACCTCCCTTTTTAACTAGGATGCAAGCAGTATCTTAAGCATTTCAATTTTTCTGAATGGTTTACTGGCAGTGTTTTTATTTTTCATTCCCGCAATGGTTTTGTTTAGCAACTTTACTTTGCCTGCTCATACTGTTTCAGTGATATTCTGCCTATATGTTCAGGTTTCAAGGTTCCCTTGTCAAAGAAATTTCAAATGAGCATCCAAATATGCGGATTATTCATAGAAAAATTGCATTGATACTTGGGCAGTGGGTTTCTGAGGTGGGTAGTTAATTTTTCACACTCTTTTAGTATTCTGCAGTGAATCATAACGTACCAAATATCATTATCTACTGAAACTGCATTAAACGAGTCACCCTTTCTATATTTTATCTATCTTATGCCTTTTTCTTTATTTAACTGCTGCTTTGGATCGTGTATGTTTGGTGACAGTTATAATTTGGTCTTTCATCTCATCTCTATTGCGCTGGATGATACTCGAGCAAGATATATTCCATGCAATATAGACACATAATTTTGTCATTTAATTACTAAGATCTGGTTGGTTGTAAGATAGTTATATTTTGTGAACTTCCATCGAACTATATATATCTAGATTTACTTGCGTTGTGGTTGTGTTACATTTAACTAAAGATAGAGTCTATCTATGTTATCATCGATACTATGATGTATGCTAAGCAGTTGCGGAGCCACGTGTAATCTGGTACGGTCATCTGACCACACAGCAATTTCTTCTTTCCAAATCGCTTCTGTTATCCTGTGCGAATTAGCTCTGGTTCTCCAATAAATCGGTTAACTGTAGATTTTGGGTCCAAAATGTCATGTATTTACACATTCGCATTTTGTAACCATTCCAATTCAGACAATACTTTGACCACATTTCATTACTCTTTTCTTTTCATAGACATGTATTGTTTCATCATGTTCAACTGTGCTTCTCGGTACTATACACAAAAAGTTATTGCATCTTTCAGTTTATCAGATCACCTGATCTAAATAACCCTTTGACTATGTATGTTGCTATGTTTCTCTGCCCAACTGTTTACATTGTTACAATATGTCCAATGGTACACATATGGTAGAATACGTGTTTTCACTCCAATAACAAGTTTTTGAGTGACTTTACTAAACTACTGTTGTACTTAAGTGGTTTAGCATATTCCCTCTACGTTCACAAGCTTGGTTGTTTGATATTTCAAAAAAAGAAAAGAAAAAAGGATATAAAAAGAGATTTAGTGTTATTGAATAACATTCATAAGTTTTACAAACTGAAAAAAATGAATTTCAGGGGCTATCACCCACGAACCTCCAAAATTTGTTCAACTTGTGACCCTGCCGGTCCAAGTTTCTGGCTATTTAACTGATGGTAACTAAGGCTTGAACTGACAAACTTGTTCTGTTTTGGATGAAATACAACTTACAAATTTACGGTAAGTTTTTGTATGGTTTGTCTGTGTGCATGGTCATTTTTTGTGTGAATGGGTGTTTTTTTTTGGGGGGTGGAGAGGTGGGTAATGGGGGTTGGGTGTTCTTTATGGACTTAACAAGACTAATTCTAAATCTGTGTGTTGAAATAGAAATATCAAGATATTAGCTTGAAGTGGTTAAAGAGCATTCTGATATGTTTATTTCTTTTGTTTTTAACAGATTAAAGGGGACACTAGGAAGCTGGTGTACCATGCATTAATTAGATTACTTCAAGGCAATGATATAGCTGTTAGAGTATGCACACTGTTCTCTTTTGCTCGATTTGTTTGATGCTAAATCTTTTTGAGATTACTTTACGAAGCAGAAGGTTTGTTTGTTTCATTTTTCTTTTCAGCTGGCTGCTTGTCGATCTTTATGCTATCTAGTTGAAGACTCAAACTTCTGTCAGCAAGATTTTTTTGATCTTCTACCCATGTTCTGGAGTTTATGTTTCAAATTAGTGGACGATGTTGAAGAGTTTGACTCCAAGGTTCGTGTGTAACATTCCCCTCTTCATGTTTCTCTCCTATGGAGGGAATTTTTTTGTCCCTATGTCATCTCCGAATTATAGCTCATTTTAGCTTAGACCACAAAAAGATAAATAATAGTGCTTGATTTATCACCGAGGCAAAGATAAAATTATAGCTCATTATAGCTATGGCAGCGGTACTTTCTTTGAAAACAAAATTGTTCAAAAAGTCAACTCAGGTGTTTTTCTTAGAATCATGAATCAATGAGGTGAAGTTGATTGAACAGTTTTCCTCCAAAAGAAGGGGGAAATTAAAGAAAAGTACCAAGATAAGCCAATTTTCCTCCAAAAGAAGGGGGAAAGAGTAAAGGAAAGTAATAAAATAAACCATAACTGGAATGGGAAAACTAATACAAATGATTTATTATTTTTATTTTTATGAACATGTTGGTGTAGACTCTGTGCCGGGAAAACAGCAACTACTAAGCCATTAAATTGAAACAAATTGAAGTCGGTAGAAATAAAGTAAAAATAAAATAAAGTAAAATAACTAAATTAACAATAAAAAAATAAAAATAAAATAAAAATAGATAAAGAAAAGAAACCATGATAATAGTAATGATACTAACACTAATAATGGTATTGATAGTAATAAAGACCGAAAATCTAAAACTTAAAACAACACCCCTGAACCAACCCTAAGTTCATGGTTCTGGTATGTGGATAACTTTCACGTGATATATCCGGCATCAACTCTTTAGATTTATTTCAATCCCTTAAGTCACTTTTTACTACTTCCTTCCATGTCACCCTTGGTCGACCTATACCTCGCTTCGACCATTCGATGCAGTTTATAATTCCAACGCACGCATGTGCCATGGAGGTTACTATTGGAAATGTCCAAAACATCTTAAATGGTGTTAGTAGGGTTATCAATGGATATTTTTAGTTGTTAATAGTGTCATATCCGTATCCGCATCCGAAATTATTTTTCAGATATTAGATCCATATCTGCGGGTATGAACATATATTAGATCCTATCTACTAATGATCGATAAATCTAGAAGCATAATTGATTTTTTTGTTTTGTTTAACTAAACTGTTTTTCAATCTCATTTATCATTAGTGTTAAAAATAAACAAATATGATGAAATCAAATGGATTTGAACAGTTAATATGCATTTAGTGCATATATTATAAACCTCTAACTTAACAAAGCAATAAATAAATATGTTTTATTGTACTACAATACATATAATCCTAAAAATTATAGGAAAAATAATTTTGGATGCAGATGTCTACGTATCCGCATCCACATTTGTTTTTTGGATATCAGATACTTGTCTATTTTTTGAATACATATGCAAACGAATTTTGGATTTTTCGGGTATCCATTAATAGAGTTAGACTTGCTTCTCTTCAATTGGTTCTACTCCAAATTGCCACGTATATCATTATTTCTAATTCGGTCTCATTTGTATGATCATAACTCCATCACAACACACATCTTAGCTATACTTATCTTCTGAACGTGTTGTTTTTTAGTAGGTCAACACTCTGCATCATACAACATTGTAGGCTTGATTGTCTTTCTTTAGAACTTTCTTGTCACAGAGAATGTTAAACACTTGTCGCTATTTTTTTCATCCCGCTCGAATTTTAAAACCAACATCTTCATCAGTCTCGCCATCATACTACCACATCGATCCTAAATGTCGAAAGGATCCTTCTTGGGCGCTACTTGTCCGACCAGAGTGACATCTCCATCCTCTGACCTGATACCGTTGTTAAACTCTCACTTCATATACTATGTTTTAGCCTGCTAAGCTTAAAACCCTTTGATATCTGTATTGATTGAACGTGACATGGGGAAAAGTATTACAAATTTGAACAAACCATAGCTGAAATGGAAAAAGCACTACAAATGTGTACTGAAACTTTATTTACTGATTTCAGGTCCAAATATTGAATTTGATATCTGTGTTGATTGAGCATGTTGGTGGGAAAATATTTCCATTTGCAAGTCAATTGGTAGACTTTTTCTACAAGGTAAGAATTCTACTTGTTCCTAAGTAATTTGTCTATTCTGAAAAGTTGTATGTTTGAAAAAGGAGAGAGAGGGGGGGGGGGGGGAGGGGGGTGGAGGGAGAGGGAGGGAGGGAGGGGGAGAGGGGAGGGAGGAGGGAGGGGAAAAATGACCCTTGTTACATTGGTAAGGAGTCCAGGGATGAATACAATGATTGAGTGTTGAATACTCACAAGCTGAAAATTAAAATATGCCATCTCTGCTGTTGATCGTTTTTGGCAAATTCTTCGAGTAGTATCTGTAAGTATTGTAAAGTTTATTAAATGGAAGTTAATACATATTTTTATTACCTACAACTTGCATTCAAATGCCATTTTTCCATTTGCCGTGGGTCAAGAATTATACTTGGTACATGTGTTGTTAGCTATTTACTGATTACTGCACAATTTTTTACTTGTGCGATTATTATCAGAAGTATATTGCTACATTTCCATAAATAGTTTGCTATTTCTTACTTTTGTAGATCTGGGAGGAATCTGCTGGTGAAAATTTGTTGCAGATTCAACTCTTAGCAGCAATCCGAAACTTAGTGTGTTCACTTGGTTATCAATCTTCTTGTTGCTATAACATGCTTCTACCTATTTTAAAAAGTGGTACTGATGTCAATAACCCAGAAACGCTCAGTCTTTTGGAGGATAGCATGCTGGTTAGCTCTGCTGCTATGTTTTATTTTCTGTCCGCTATTAAAATGAAGGCTATGATGAAGTATATGATTATCAACGAATATTTTGCAGTTATGGGAAGCTACTCTTTGTCATGCTACTTCGATTGTACCACAATTACTAGATTTATTTCCAAATCTAGTGTACATAATGGAAAGAAGTTTCGAGCATCTAAAGGCAAGCTAACGAGATTTACATTTATTTTTCTACGATGACAATTTCTCATGTATTTTCCTATACATAATGTTATCAAACAATTTTTTTGGTCTGATACACAGACACAAGTGTGCGCATGGGTGCATCGGCTACACCACACTTTTGTTACATCTCAAATCCCAGATTTCAACCACACATTTCAATTTAAATAATGTAACTTATCTCTTCTCACTTTAGGAGAGAGAAGATATATTATTTAATTCAGAACATGTGGTTGAGAACAATGAGGATTTGAGGTGTAGGAAAATTGAGATGTAACCAAATTGTAGCCTTGTATATACACACACGTGCGTATTTACCCTTGTCTCGGAGCATCCCTTTTGCATCCGAACCACATCCACTTGTTTATATTTAAATAATGAGAGAGAGAGAGAGAGAGTTAGTGGGAAGAGAGAGAGAAATGATTGTGTGGAAATCAAGGGGAATATATATATACATACATACATATATACACACACACACATATACATACATACATACATACATAAATTAGGATTCGTTTGCGGTAAGCAATAATAGAGCATTTAAATGGGGTGTATAAATGGGACATTTAAAACGGAATCAGGAGTTAACGGGGAATGCTTTTGTGGTTTCAAACGGGGTATTTAGGTAGTATTTGATTTATTTTGTATTTTAAATTTTGAGTTTCGAATGTTAATTTCAAAAGGTACTTAGATTTGAAGAATAACGAAGGTGACAAATCAAAGGCAGAGGGGGTGATGGAGGAGACGGAGGGATGGCGGATGGATAAATTTGCTATTGTTCTTTCTTTGTTTTTTAAAATATGAAAAATAATAACAAGTTTTTTTGTTTTGTTTTGTGTGTTAATTTCATTTTGTAAAACGACCGTTTTTCACGATATGTGTGTATCGTTCGTACTTTTGTACGTACGAAAACCCAAGATTAAAAAATATAAACCGAACACACCCTTAATTTGTGATTTTGGTTTAATTGTTTTGTGGTTAATTAATTATTTGATTTGTTGTGTAATATGGGTTTAATTGAACTAAAACAGTGGTACAAAAATTGAAGCACAAACATATAATTATACAATACTGAGAAATACAAATTAAATAATACAATCAATCAGTGCAGCTCTGCTGCAACTATTTCACCTCTTATGTTATCTCGGATTACTGCCATTTCGATTTCTGTCATTGAAACCCTTCACGTGTTATGTTTGTTCGATTTTGGGTACTGTAATATTCTTTTAAATACTCATCCAGATAAATATCGGGATCATCGTCATATGCAATAAATTATGGATCACTTATTGTGTATAATCATTGTAGCTACGACAACTTTTACTTGCGTTTTGAAGGAACATGTTGTAATTTTCGGTTGTTTGTCTGTTAGAGAGCGTTGCAACTATAGTGTATAAGAGTATGCCTACTGTTTCGTGTACTCCAACGCCTTCCATTGTAGGCAAATCATAATTTTGTAGTCTATCGCGTAATGAAAGAAAAAAAAAGTTTTGTCATTCGATAATTCCGTTGACAGTGTTCTTGATGGCCATTCAATATTTGTACCATCCACATTAGACCGGTATATTCAAACGTGTGCGTCCGGGTAATTTCTCTCCTTCTACGTAAGTATGCTGCAACTACAACCACATTCTAGTAATCTTGTTGGTCGGAATCATCTGAATCAGACATAGCACTGAAAAGATGGAATTTCAAACAGGTTTAAGAAAAGAAAAAAAAAATGTTGTACATGACTTAAAAATAAACATAATTGTTGCAAATATTACCCGAAAACTGCGTTATTGAGTCCGGAAAACAGCAAATGGAGAAGAGAAGAGGTGGAAGTTGCTGATTTGAAGCGGAGGGAAGAGGAGTATATAGCCAATGGGCGAAGACCAAATCTTACCTCTTATCTTACTGCATCTTCTATATCAAACTCCTGCAAACAAGAAAATTGAATGAACTCATCGTTTCTTCTCTGTCAACTCCAAATTGCAGTCAATTTGTTATCAAAATAATGTATATTGTCTCAGTTTCCTTTAAATTTAACAGCTACTCTTTATCTCCCTAATTTACCCCCAAAACCTAGGAAAGTTAAATGACCGTGCTTGTTCTTGTGTAGATCCGCCACTGCACCCAGGAAATATAAGGTGTCCTTGTTTTAATATGATCACTCCACATATACCTTTTTAATTTATAAATCTTGTAGTAAAGATAATGATATTGTTTTTGTAAATGCATCGGATTTAAATTTATTTTTTTCCATTAAAATCACAGAAAAATAAGTTCTCTCCAAAAATATCCATATGTTATATAAAAGAAGTCAGAATTTTCGTTTAATATTCATTAGTGCAAATATTTGCACTTGTTGACATGCACTTTGGGGCAGGAACTGCAAATAGTTGTGCTTACCTGCAATCTGAGATTGATAATATAAAATTTC
Organism: Allium sativum; assembly: GCA_030737875.1. Classification (NCBI taxonomy): domain Eukaryota; kingdom Viridiplantae; phylum Streptophyta; class Magnoliopsida; order Asparagales; family Amaryllidaceae; genus Allium; species Allium sativum. The sequence goes on along the minus strand of CM060912.1, from coordinate 394,807,085 downwards.
AGCGATTCAGTGCCAACATTGCATTTACTTGAACTTTGAATTAAACAATGCAAAATTTTAGTCATTCTGTGCAGATATTTCATGTAACTGCAACTTGAAAAGTGCAGTGCATAATTTTAGCTATGACATACTAGTTCAGCAAAATATTTGAACATGAAATAAATTGGTCAGCAATGACATATTCTTGAACTGTATATTACAAGCAAGGCTACATGAAAGTATTCAGAATACTGAACATTAGATAAATTAGGTCAGCAATGACATATTCTTTATGTTCGTGAACATAACAAAATTCATATTGAGAAAGTTTTTTTTCAGTTCTTTTTTATTTTTATGCGAATCATAACCTTAAGGGTTGCTTGGTTTCTTTGAATTTTATATTTTGTGTTTAACATGTGTTTCAGAAGACATGAGAGTGGGGGAGATGGTGGAAGGTGACCAATTTGTAAAATAGTTTTAACATATGGAATTGGAAACAACCCCCCCCCCCCCCCCCCTCTTTCCCCCGCCTTTTTGGGGAATGTCAACAACAATCTTATCCCTTCCTCTTGCCTCTTTGTTGTAATGACTAGGATTTTCCACCCTTTCCTCCTCTCACACGCCTTTTGATATACATTGAAGAGGCAAAAATAACTGCCTGTTTCAATTTTAAGCCAAACATGTCCTTAATTTCTTATCAGCTACTCGTATCGTTAATTTGGTACTAAATCGATTTTGAATCAAAATCTTTATTTCAGTGCTCTATTTGATTAAAAATATTTGTAATAATAACTTTGATTAGTAGCGCAAATACAGATATCCGTACTGTTGAATATTATATGTAATTTCGACTAACTTCTGGTACAGTATATCTGTATATGGATCAAAAATGAAATTTGAAAGTACATAATATTTGTTATTTTAATTGTGCAATTGAAATTTCAACTCAATTTTATATGGAAAAAATATTGATAAATTTGTTTAATAAGGTCACAGTTGATGAAGAGTAGTGTATTAAGTGCATATTAATAACGTGGCTTGGTACAGTGGATTCAAAAATAGGTACCAATATTTCATCTTGTGGCTAGGAAGAATGATTTGTGTTTTGAGAGTAGACAAGGGACCCAAAAAATGCTCCTTTTTTCCAGTTATGTTCATCTTAGCGGCCTTGATATAGGTCAAATCAAGTTGTCTTTGTAAATAAAAAAATCATCATTGAAAAGAGTTTAGGGCTCAAAGCATGGTTCAACATTTCGGCTGACACATCGGAATTTCAGACATTCCGTGCCGGTTCCCGCATGCACCATATTGGAATATACCCTAAAATCTGTTTCGGATGATAATAGTTAACAGAAAAAAAGAGCCGACAAATGAATTTGTGGGAAAAAACAAATAATCAAAGCACAGTGTAAAAATCACTGTTCAGGTAAAGCAAACAAAAGGAAAATCAGTCAAATCAAAGTAGATAAAAAACCTAATTTGAAAATATGGTTTTCAGATTTCAGGATGCTTAAAAAAGCAAAGATCAATTGAATGAGAGAATAGATGAGCTTGATGTTCAGTTTTCTTTCCTTTGATCCTTTTTGTTTTTCTATACCGTGGATGCTGCTATATAATTGGTGAAAGGTTTGAAGGAGAAAGGATAGAGTTTGATGGTAAGCTTCGTTTTAAGTAGGGTTATTTGGAAGAGGTAGGCGGACTACTTTTTTATGCTGGGGTACTATGATTTACTTATTGGCTCTGGTTAAGCTTTCTTTTCAAAGCAAAATTCGATTATTTCTTGGTGAACCACCCCAAATTTGCACAATATAATTTATACTCTCTCTGTTCCTATATGTAAGATGTTCTAATTGTATGCACAGGAATTAATGAACTAATCAATGTTGTCTTATTCTTTTAAATTAACTAATCTTCATGCATAACTCATTTATTACTTTTGTTTTCATGTATCACTCTACCCCACCTTTAGTGGTTGAAAATATGACAGATGCATCAAAAGTATCAGCATTTATTAGTTATCACGGATAGAGAGAGCATGAAACCTTAAACATCTTATATTTTGAAACACATAAAATTTGTTAAAACATCTTACATATAGGAATGGAGGGAGTATTTGGATACCGAATGTAGTTATATATATAAACCAGCATTATGGCATGCATGACGATGCAAAGCACTTGGTGCGTAAATTGTTTTCCTTCAAATTTTATATGTTTAACACATTCCAGAGAAAATAATTTGTAGAAATATTTAACCGTATCTTTGCGTTGAGATCATATGTTAGTTTGAATTATATTTCTAAGTTGCAATATCCGTTTTTTAAATTTGATTTTGAATTTTTATTATTAATCAATAATTAATAATTTATTTGCTAGATTATATTTTTAGTAATGTTAAGATTTGATAATATTTGTAGATGGACGTTTTAAATTTATAAAAGAACTTTGTTTGTTATGTCTTGTTTTTAAGTGATATTAAGATTTGATAATAGTTGAAAATGGTTGTTTTGAATTTGTAAAAGAAATCTAATTGTTAAATCATTTTTTCAAATGATATTAAGATTTGGTATTAGGGGTTTGATAGCTCACGCTGACACCCACCTAAGACATTGCAATTATTATTAAAGACGTATGTGAATCCGAACCGGAACTAGAATGGAACTTTCAAAATTTTCGAAAGAGAACCGAATTAAGGATATCAAGTGATCGAAACTGAACTGAAAACCAGAGTTTTAAATCTTGGTTCAAAGGATGTTGAATTTCATTAATTTTTCTGACGTTGAACTAGGCCACAGCAGTCATCTCCTTGGCCATGTGCAAGTATGTTGACGGTCCCACACGGGTGGTATAGTTTATTCTTCATTATGTCACAATGCCCATTGGACAAAATTTTGGCTAGAAGCAAGCTACTGTATCATTTACAATACTCAACACCATGCATGTTACGTATGTTATACCAAACTTGTGTCATAATCAAGCCACTATATGGCCTTCTATTTCTCAAAAAAATCAACTGACATCAGTGGTGCTAAATTTACTATTTAAGCAAAGCTTCATTGGTTTCGTAACGTAGAGGACTAAATCTGGATAAGGATTGACTATTAGCCAAGCATAGACATGTCAAATTTACATCGCAAACTCTTCTAATTCCCTTTTGATTTGTGTATGGATAAAGTGTATATATGCAGAAAACAGATTATCATCATTGTAAAATTTCGGTAATTAGTCAAAGTGTGTGTATATGTATATTGGAGAACTTGTTTGGTAAATAATATAGAATTTAAGCGTGTTCTCCAAATATGCTTTAGACAATATTGGGAATTTCCATCACTGAACTATAATATTAATATGCAGGTGGCTGTGGATATCATTGAGGACTACTTAATATTCAGTGGGACTGAATTTTTGAATAGGCATGCATCTGATGTAGCTAAGCTACTTGATGGCATTGTTGCAAATGTCAACGACAAAGGAATTTTGTCAACTCTTCCAATTATCGATATATTAATTCAGGTGCATAATGCAATATTTTTGCTGCTGTTCATTTGGTCGTAGTTGGGTTTCCAGTTAACCACCATATTAAACCATGCTAGCGGTAGCGTATGACTTTCTTTTGATTTACTCTCTAGTTGTTAAATAAATTCCTTATAACTGAAAGTAGCATTGGAAGGTGGTGCCTGGCGCAACGGTAAGGTTCCCCGGCTGGTAATCTGGAGCGTGCAGGTTCGAGTCCCGGCCTCTTCACATATGTGAGGGAAATGCTTGGCACTAATCGACCACCCCCAGAGTCCGGAAAGCCGTGAGAATAGTACCAGGACGGGAGACTGACCTGGGAAGTCCTCTCGCGCTCGAGTACGGGAGCCTTTGGCACTGGGTATCCACCTAACTGAAAGTAGCATTGGCAGATTTTGCTTGAGTTATAATTCAAAATTAATCTTATATTTTAATTGTTCAGTAACTGTAATTATTTCTGGGCGATATCTGTTTAAACACCAAGTATACACCATGTTTGGACTTTGGAGCCCCTCTCGAAAAATCATCTTCATATCTGGCACTGACACCCTGCTGAAATTCCTCAACAATATTTGGGAATCTATTTAGCAAACCCTCAGATAAAACTTCAATGTTGTACATTGTGAACCAGAATTAAAAAAATGATAAACAAAACCATGAATGGAAATAAATATTTGAATAGAAAAGGTACACCAGCTCAAACACGGGGGAAAAAAATATGGGTTATGGTTTTTTTTTTTTTTTTTTTTTTTTTTTTTTTAATTATTGATTTGAAAATCGTGTCATGGCATGACATTTACTCGAGGATTTATGTAAGCCTTGCAAGGCCTATGCATTGCCTCTGAATTAACGAGCAAGGCTGCAGCGCTGACGTTCATGTAATGCCAGGTTCTTCTATTTCATTTTCATTTCAAAATTAGGGTTTTGTCATAAATCAAGAGAAGGGAGAAAAAGTATGCATGATTTTTCAATCCAGTTTCCTTTGTAAAGCTATTGGTTCTTACCATGGATAGGTATTAGGCTTGAGGATTGAAGTGATGAAGTCAAAATAAGGGTAAGAATGTAGTAATTTTGTGCGGATAAAGCAAATTTTGGTATACATGTTTTTGGTTTTTTTTTTTTTTTTTTTTTTTTTAATTCAGGTAAATGTAGTAACTTCAGTTGTTTGAATAAAATTTGCCTAACTTCTAAGTGCAAACATCTTGGTGAATAACTATCCTTCTGTTTTACTTTTAAATCAGATGAATTCGAAATAAGAGATGTTTTTGCCCTTTTAAAAGACTGCATGGATCAGGTTCTAAATAAGGTCTTTCATTTTGGTATTCTACCGATTTTTCAATAAGATTAGCAAAAGATGTTTTCTGTGTATGAACAGTTAAATGTTTAAATTTTAGTTTATTCAAATTTGAAGTACTCTCACTGATGATGTTGCACACATAGTTGTGAAGTTATCTACTGCTTCTAAACACCTACTTAGAAGTCATTTAAACTGAACAGCAATGCAGCAAATTCTTGGTAGGCATGCCAGATTAGCTACAGTTTTTTTTTCCCCCATATTCTTTCTTATGGGTCGCAACCCATCTCTGCAAGCTATTTGTTAACCTCGGACGATGTATTTGCAGTCCTTTCCTGCAGAAGCTCCTCCTCTAATAACTGGAGTGATTCAGGTACTACTAGTTCTAATCGGATAGATCTTGAAGTATAAATTATATAAGATATATCTTAATATTATTCTGTCAATTTGCGGGAATGCAGAAATTGATTGTTCTTTCTTTGAGTGGAGAAGATGATCATAATCCTTCAAGAACATCTGTGCGCACATTTTCTGGAGCTATTCTTGCGAGATTATTGGTAATGAACACCGATTTTCTTGCTCGTTTAGCATCTGATCCATCAATAGCACATGCTCTTCAGCAAGCGGGTCTTTCTGTCAATCAAAATGTGCTTCTTTGTTTGGTTGATTTATGGATTGACAAGGTAAGCATGGCTTAGTACCCCCACATTTACATTCAGTGACTGTGCACCATAACTAGTGGCATAACGTTTTTCTAACTAACTAACTCTCTCTCTCTCTCTCTCTCTCTCTCTCTCTCTCTATATATATATATATATATATATATATATATATATATATTTTTGAACACAACAAATAGACACAAATAAGGGGACACAAAATCTACACCATTGGATTTCCCCTTAAATTCCACCTCTCCACATAAAGACAAAAAGATCTAATGGTCAAGATTCCGTGTCTCTATGTTTGTGTCTCAATAGCCGCCCCCTATATATATATACACACACACATATATATACACACACACACACACACACACACACACACACACATATATATATATATATATATATATATATATATATATATATATATATATATATATATATATATATATATATATATATGGCAGCGTTCCGCTACACCTCTTATATTGCACGTGAGAATTTTAATATTCTTTCTTAGTGGAAAGAGAGAGAAAGAAAGAATATTAAAATCGGAATGAGTGGCTGAAATTCAAGGGGAGAACTCACTTGCAATATAAAAGGTGTAGCGGAACGCTGCCCTATATGGTATCAAAATGAGAAATTTTCAATTCCAGTCTACCTTCGAGTTAAAGAAATCAACATCTCAACATATATTCCATTTTTAGAAAGGAATTTCAACTGTGAGCCAACTTTTAGCAGTGGTCAGACATCCTTGGAGTATTTCTTTCTCAATGAATTCCTGAGAATCTGGAAATGAATTTTGAAATTCAGAATTCACGGTCTGTTCAGTATCATTTTGTCTCTCAATGAATCTCAAATAAATTATCTACTAAATATTAATAGTCACAAAAATGGGAAAATTGTAAACCTATCCAATATCTTTATTACTTAATTTTAAGAAATATGTTAAAAAGTTGATGCACTCTTTTGAAAGTTAGGGATGTCTTGGGTGCCTAATAGGAAATCTTTTTAAATATTCCGTAACAATTCATTGCTAACTTGTAGACGTTCTTTTAACACCATACAGATTGACAATGCTACATCAATGCAGAAAAAAGCCTACGCCTTAGCCCTCTCTATCATTTTGACACTGAGGGTTCCTGAAGTCATAGATAAACTCGAAGACATTCTAAGGTTGATTTTCTCTTTTGTTATCATTATTCATTATCACCTTCGCCAACCCTACTGTTTTTATTCAACATTACAAAGGTTTCTTAAGTGTTTGTCTTTCCCCATCAGTGTTTGCACTACTGTGCTTTTGGGTGAAAGTAAAGAAACAGGTGAAGATGATTCTAGGTACACCTCCTTTGAGAGCATTCCACATTTTCCTGCGTTAGAAGATTCTGTTTAAATCGTAACATTAGTGTTTGTGTGTGTTTTCAATATTGATGTATGACAGTACGAGCTCAGCTTGGTCTAGCAACGAAACCATTGGATTTGGCGGGGTTCCAAGCAAGGAATTAAGAAGACGGCAAGTAAGGACCAAAATTTTCCATAATCAGTTATACCTTAATAACGAGTGGTTAACCAGTTTTATGAATACCAGATTAAAGATTCAGATCCAATCAAACAATTATCGCTTGAAAACATGCTTAGAGAAAACTTAAACACATGTGCATCTTTTCATGGAGAAGCAACTTTTAATTCAGCTATATCCAAAATACATCCATCAGCTCTATCTCAGATTAAGCATGCGCTTAAAATGGCTTGATGAGGATCATTCATATTACCATTCCTTGAAGTTCGAGCATCGTGTGGAATTTTGGTTTTTTTTTTCCCCCTACAGATTGTAACATACTGTAAGTCTACATCCCCTGATTATCTGCATACCTGTATGAAACTAATGATGTTTCTAATATGCCATACAACAACAAAAATGTTTCAGGTACTCAGTTTTGAATCAAGTGGCAGTTTCTGCCTCATTATACAAATTTTCAAACGATATTAATATACAGAGATTGTGAAGAGTGCAAAATGTAGAGCTTGAGGAATATTCCAGTGTGCTGTCTGCCTATCTTTGAATATTATTTATAAGGATTTGATTTTTAAATGATCGAGTTAGCGATTATATGGTTTTCAGGAAAGTAGTTAGGAGTAGGCGGTTTTTGGTTGCCCTGCATCATATGTATACCTTAAACTCTTGGCTATGATATGGCTCTCTCTGTATGTTGGGAACTGTTGTAAATCGAAAATTCGTTGTAACGAAATTTTGGATCCCTGTAGAACATGAATTTTGTGGATGAAGATTAAGTTTCGCGTGCAACTGTATTTCATTCACATATTTTATTTTGCTCGCTTTATTCTTGGTTCATAAATAAAATGTTTGATAAATCTGTTCTAAATGAACGGTTTAAAGGCATTCTGTTTTTACAATTTGTTTTTCCTGATACAACCGAGAATCGCGTGATGCCATCTACGTCCGATCTGTGTTTGTCCGATCTGTGTTTGTTGTTGTTGGGAAAATGATCGTTAAGGGACTGGCATGTACATGGGTGCATTCTAGGGATGCCCGGAGATGGAACTTGTGTGAATGAAAGGTTGCGTGCTAAAGTTTTAGGGCATATGGTAAAGGTTGCGTGTTAATTTTAGGGCATCTCAAACCTCGGGGGATGTCAACTAAACGTGGGAATATTGATATCTACTTCTCTATGTACGAATACAATCTAGACTATTGTTGGTAGATGTCTATTTTTGTAATGGCTTAGCGGGCTTGTGGCTACAAAATAGTCAATCATCTACATGCATGTACTCGTACTGATCTCTACCTCTTTCTTTGTTTCCAAAATTAGTCTCCAGTCAGTTATTGAGATTCGTGGGGATGGCCCTGCGGATAGTCCGCAGAACAGAAACCCACCACTAATGTCAAGACCAAAATAAAAAAAAGAGTGAGAGAAGAAAAAATGAAGTTACGGTGATTATAAAATATACATTAAATGCAAATAATAGACGTTTGTTCTAATAATATAGGGGCGTTGTTAATGACACTCCCTTTTTGGTTAAGGTGTGTCACAAAAAATCCCAAAAACGGTACACTACCACCGAAAACCCATTTTCGGCCATGCTCTATTGAATAACAAGAGTTAATTTGGTCATCGATGACGCCTCTTAACCAAAAAGGAAGTGTCATTAATAACACCCTAATATAGAGGTTAATAGGTGTAGTTGACGGACCATTATAAATTTCATTTGTGGTGGACGATCCATCTTAAAAATCGATAGTAGTTAGATAAATTGTCTAACTTATAATATTGTAATTAATATTTTGTTATAATAACAAGTGTTACATATCACTTTAATAATCAGTCGGTCTTACCCAAAAAATTAAATAAATAGAGATTAATAGTTCAATTTATATTGTTCGTTTTACCGTTTATGTTCCAACAAATGTTTTAGATGAGGATTTGATTTTAATATATATGTAAGTTGATTTGGAATTCTTCAAAAAACTGCATGCACCTAATATCTTTTCAAAATTTGCAAAAATAAAATAAAAATAATATATTATAAAAGTATGTGCACCGTGTATTTTTCAGTTTAATTGATATTTTAATGCAAAAATAAGAATGCTAATATTGTTATATAACCAGAGGGATCCGGATGATAGCATTTTATTATTACATTCTTTTCGATTCTTTTTCATTACAATGAAGCTTTAAAAGAAGTGTAAATGTTTAATAATTTTTACATTTTAATTTACATAATTAATAAATAATCTTTACGGACCCATTCCTTTTCTTTTGTAAATTTACTCCTTGGTTTATGAAAAATAAAAGTGGCAAGAACATTCATCAAAATACCATCATGTGTTGTTACAATTTATGCTTAGAGAATTCAAACATTGCTAATCCGCCAAATGCATAAAGCAAAATACATTTAATTGCATGTTATTAATAGGATAATGTGGTGACTATGCAAAAAAATAAAAATAAAATAATTTAAGTTTTTTCCTACTAAAATATTGTGGGCAACAATTTTTTTTTGGACTATGGCACCTTGCCCTATTGGACCGCCATTGAAGACTCGTAATATCATTGCTTCTAACCATGATACGTAGAAAGCTACACAAACAACCCGATGGTGATGGTGATGGTGATGGTGATGGTGATGCACTACTTATACTTACCATGTTAGTAACGTGAACTACCATTCATGATTTTCTTTCTACATTAATCTGTAGACATTATAATCAAGTTGCGGTAGCTTTAAACCTCCTTCAGGTATTCTATGCATATGCGTGGAAAATCAACAGAAGATAACCCAATGTCATTAGTTATGAAATATTATGAAGGTCATAATAAATAGATGAAATATTAAATATTATAACTATTAAATGTATAAGAAATGATATTAAAGTGATATAAACTATTAAATATTGTAGTAATGTCAAATCATTTCATTCAATCGGTTAAGTTTTAGCTTACAATATTATTTATTATAAGATCAAATGCATAACACGTTACTGTGATTGACATAAGTGCATTCGTAGGTTTCATGACACACTTCGGTTGATTTTTTGCATGGATTGTTGCCTTGGTCAATCATGCATTCAATGTTTGGTGCATACTCTGACTAAGAAGCAGTGACTCACCATAGGCATATTTAATTTTCATCAAGACATTGAGTTGGAGCTGACCCTCGATTGAAATTTATAAAATGATTGGTACTCAAGTTGAATTTTTGAATAATACACATCACTACTCAACTGCTGCAAGTCGATCAAGATATTTTTAGTTTAACTAATTCTTATGAATGATGGGTATGTGATATGTGAAGTCGTTAATATGATTTGTGTAAACAACCTGCCATATATGAAAACAAACACACATTATTCCGAACACCATAAGTGAAATATAGTTAGGGTGATTTTAAACAAAAATAGCTCATTAGATATTTTGATATAATCTCCCAACAGAATTAATAATATATGCTACACTAAGTAACATACACATATGCATATAAAATATTAGACATTTTAAAGCTCCAACTAAGAGGTAAGAAAGCCTTCCCAAAGCTTTGTATTTATCTAACGAGTTCTAACTTGCTAGATTCAACCAGAGAAGAAGGCCTTAGCACCCAAGTAGGTGGTTTAGCTTTCAATAACATCTAGGTCCATCGAAAAGGGTAGCTCATCCCAGTGGCAGAGCCACGTTGGGACCAGTGGAGGCAACTGCCCCGGCCCCACTGAGATTCTCATATTTGGAACTTGGGACAATGACCAATCGAAATCGGCACTAAAAATGATCTTTACAGCATAAAACGGAAGAATACAGGAAGGGTATAATGTAATTTTCTTAAAATGTTCTCTATAGCAGTCTTCTTTGACCCAAAAGCACCAATTGTTTCCTTCCATCTAGACGTCACTTACAGCCGAAAATGCTTTTGAAATTGTTGCTATTTTTAATATAGAGCAGCTTTTCCTGTTTTTAATATAGTAGTATGGAGCAGTTTTCCTATTTTTAATATGAAACAAAAAATGCAATATTGAGCGGATGTCCTCACTAATAATACAATATCAATCGAAAAATATTTGACTGTAGTGTTTGATTATGGAACATATATTAGTAATATGCAGCTGCCCCCACTGATCTTTTTGTCTGGATCAGCCACTGGCTAATCGCTTGCTTAATGCTTGACTTCCGTTATTCCTTAGGGCTACTAGTTCGGTGGCCTTCTATGCAAATAGTTGTCCATATACTATAACAAAAGCATGGTTTTAATACCAAATCTAAAGACCTCATATTCTTGGGTCTTAAAAGAAGACCCATTTAAGGACAAAATTCTGATGTCTTAACGCACAGCATAAGAGACCCCACGTTGGTTATTAATAGGTCTCAAATATCTAATTATCTACCTAAATAATTCTGCCGCCTTTCTGATTATCTCTACCGCCTATTCACAATCCACAACCCAGTTGCCATGTCTTACTAGGTCTTACATCTCTCCAGTATGCAGTTCGTGCGCTTAAAAAAGCGAAAAAAAAGAGGGAAATCTGAACAGAATAATGGCGGTAATCAGCAAGTGGTAATCGATGTGGATTCAGATTGACTGAAATCTACAAGAGGTAATCAATCTGAACAGAAAATCTGAAGAACACGGTTTGCTTTTTCATAATTTTGTACGATATCTTTCTTATCCACTATTCCGAATTCTCTGTTCTCATGGAATTGCAAAACCCTTCGTATCCGATCCGATTTTAGACTGTATTTTATTTATCGTGGAGATTAGGATTTTTTTAGTTTGATTAGATTAACCACCATGTAGATTACCGAGTCTGAATTTCATCTATATGCTGTGATTTTGTCACAATTATATTGATTTAGCTGGTTGTGAAGAAACTGTTAAAAAATTTCCTCCCTCTTATCATATATAACCATGCAAATATCATGTTTGTTTAAATGACTCAATCATGTTTTCATGTCCATTTTGTAATTGTATACCCAAAAAAGTACCATAAGGCCTATACCAGGCATGTACTTTGCATGCAGTTGCCCTTCCGATCATTTGTATTTGACTATTTGATTTTTGGGTTTGAACTTTCATATCTACTTTTAGTTTTCCAGAATCATAATTTATGTACTGCCCTCAATTACGATTCTAACATAAGATCAAAATTGATAGTGTATATTATAGTCAATGTTTTATAACCTTAAAGACATTTTTAGATTACTGGATTGCTAATTTAGTTGATGGTTTATGTTTCTAACTAATGGTACAGTCAAGTCATTCGGATAGGATGTGGCAAAATTCTATCTGTTGCAATATATTTCACAAGTAGAAATAAAGTTCTTTTTTTGGTTTTTATACAGAGTAAGCATTAACTGTACATCTGCTTCAAAGTTAAATGCTTGATTCCAGTAAAGGATTAAAGTGGACATTTTTTTGCATGAGATAATTTTTGCTATGATTTTCTCTTAAGCAGTCACCAATCAAGACCTCTTTTTCTATTTCAGTTGTAGTTGATTCCACATTTGTTTACTTAGCATGATGGACAAACAAGTTAACAGATGCTACATGGGGGCATTAAGCCAATTAAGTCAGAATTATTTAATGTGATACTTTGTTTACAGTGGCTACTAAACAACTATAATTTAAATGCTTTAATTGAACTTATTGTGATTTCTTGTGACTCTACAACTGTATCTGGACTATTTAATTCTAATTATTGTGTTTATTTATAAATATGTAATTAACATACTATCTAACTGTCTAATATTTTTCAAGCAGTAATACACTTCACTTTTGGTTCCTACGTAGAATAGGCATGAATCGTAGGCCTGCTTCATGGTTGATCCCAATAAAGGGTTTAAATTGGATAATTGCTAGATGAAAATGATTTCTACTATGACCTTTTACTAAAGCGATTACTAATCAAGACGTATTTTGTGGTTCTAATTGTAGTTGTGGCCACACAATCCTTTACTTTGCATTAATGAAAAAAAGAAGTGAAGGGATCCTTTTCGAGGTGTTGAGTCAGTTAATAATTCAAATTTATTTAAGGTGATGCTTTATTTACATCGGTTTCTAAATAATTGTATATTACATGCTTATGTTGAACTGATTGTGAATTCCTGACATTCTACAACTGTATTTGAATTGTCTAATCTTAATTTTATTGCTGAAATATACGATAACATATTATATTACTGTTCATAATTAATCAACTGATGATGTTTAAATTTTTTGACTTTGGGTATTAATATTGATAAGATACCGTACAACGAAGATGATGCCATATATTTATTTTGATTCAGTTCAGACCACATATTTTGTCCTTTCCCTAATCGAATTACTACCTGAGATTGAATTGTTGAAAAAGACATGTATAAGAATATTTATCCCAAGGTTCAATAACTAAATCTGGGGTCTCAAAGAAATAGTTTTTATTTTATACACATCCATTACTGTAATCGTTATTTGGCATGTCCTACAAATATAATCCATGGACATCAGGATTTTATTACAGACCAAGTTTATTAGTATTGTGCTAGATAACTTGTAAGTAGGGAAAGAGAAAAGTATTTTGTATGAAAATATTTCTGATATGAAATTCAAAACTTCAAGTAATGAGGTTCATCATCACCTTCATGAAGTTAAAAAATTATAATAGAATGTTAACTGATACATGGTTTCATAGGTCATTGTTTTCTATGTAGTTGGGAGAACAATCCCTACAGCTATAGCAATGAAATTGTAGCTCACGTCCCTGTTTGTCTTAGGCACAAGGTGCAAATCCTGTTGCACTTTAGTGATGGTAAATGCAAGTGAAATTGCACTTTAGAATAGCTCACTTAAAAAAGGTCCACTCTGTATATTTTAGTTTGATTACCATCTAATTATATTTTGTTTGAATGTTAGACCCTTTTTTAAAAGGTGTTTACCAACTTGTGTTTTTTATTGCAAACGTGCAAAACCACATAAAACATCTTTTTACTAAAAAGGGTTTGATTTCTATCTGTAAACTATCAACAAATTAACATTTGATTCATCATCATGGTTTGTGTTTTAATTTCCAATTGCTGCCAACTAAAAAAAGCATCTTATTTTTTCTCCCTGTCCATGCAACGAAAAATGAAGCACTGACTGATTAGCGTGTAAAACTTTTATGTAGTATATTTTTATTTGTTTTTAAACTTTTATGGTGATAGTAAAGTAACTGAAATTTATCTTGTTCGTAGGATTGATACCAAAATGAATGATCGATCATGGATGTATTGTAGACTTATAGATGGATATATAAATCTAGAATTTGTCGACGGTGTCAATAAATTTGTTGAATGTGCATTTCTATAAGTGGAACATGTAGGAACCATTAGATGCCCATGCTCCATGTGCAAAAATGAAAATTTTCAACTAAATGAAGAAGTCTCTAAACATTTACTGCAAAAAGGTTTTGTTCCACTTTATTATACCTGGATTTTTCATGGAGAGGCAGAACTTGACGAGTCAACAATGTCTGAATCGCAAGCTAGTGATTTCAATGATGAAAACCCATACAGGGACATGGTTTTAGATGCAATGGGTGTTGATCATAATATGGATGAGCAACCACCCAATGCCGAAGCTCAAAAGTTCTTAGATATACTTAAAGCAGCTGATGAACCTTTGTGGGATGGATGCAAAAAAGAGACCAAATTATCAGCATGCGCGAAGATGATGGCCCTTAAATCTCGAAGAGGTTTGACTGAGGCAAGTTTTAAAGATATGAGTAGGCTGATTAGTAATATGTTACCAGATAGACATAAGCTAGTTCAAAATTTTTATGAAGCTAAAAAATTATTGAAACCTCTTGGGCTTGGTTATGAAAAAATTGATGTTTGTCCTAATTTCTGTATGTTGTACTACAAAGAAAACATTTCCAAGGTTTTTTGTGAAATTTGTAAAAGTCCTCGTTACAAAACTAGAGATACTCAAAATAATTCCAAAAATATTTCCAAGAGCCAAGTTCGCTACTTCCCAATCATTCCAAGATTGAAAAGGTTATTCATGTCACCAAATCATGCTAAAGACATGACATGGCACTATTATAATCGATCCAACGATGGTACAATGGCTCATCCAACTGATGGTGAGGCATGGAAAGAGTTTGATCGTCGACATCCAGAATTTGCATCTTCTGAGCAAAATGTTCGATTAGGCTTATGCACCGATGGTTTTAGCCCATTTGGAGTTTCTGCAAAAGTTTATTCTTGTTGGCCAGTGATTTTGACAGTTTATAATTTACCACCATGGAAGTGCATGAAACAACCATTTTTGTTCTTAAACACAGTTATTCCAGGACCTAAAAATCCAGGAAAAAATTTAGATATATTCTTACGACCTTTGATTGATGAGCTACTAGAGTTATGGAACGGTGTTTTAGTTTATGATGTGCATAAAAAAGAGAATTTTGTTCTAAGAGCAGCTTTAATGTGGACTATTAGTGATTTTCCTGCGTATGGTATGTTATCTGGATGGAGTACTCATGGAAGATTTGCGTGTCCTTATTGTATGGAGAAAACAAAGTCTTTCACTCTTGAACATGGTGGAAAAGCATGTTTTTTTTTATTTTCATCGACAATTCTTGCCATTGGACCATCCATTTAGAAGGCAAAAGGATAAGTTTAAAAGAAATAACATTGAAACAGATATATCACTACATCAACGTTCTGGTGTTGAGATGGAAGATATAGTGTCAAGCTTGCCTGATGTTGTATTTGGATTTAAATCAGGAAATCATAAAATACCTGGATTCGGTGAATCACACAATTGGGTACGTAGAAGTATATTTTGGGATCTTCCTTATTGGAATTCAAATTTGATTCGTCATAATTTAGATGTGATGCATGTTGAAAAGAATTTTTTTGACAACGTATTCCATACATTAATGGACACCGATAAGACAAAGGATAATTTAAAAGCTAGACTTGATCTTGAAAAAATTTGCAGTAAGCCCCGATGGATGAGTTTAATTCAGCGTTCAAATGGCAATTATTACAAGCCAAAAGCTCCTTATTGTCTTTTGAAAAAGGATCAAAAAGTTGTTTGCAAATGGGTAAAAAGTATACGCTTTCCTGATGGATATGCCTCAAACATTCAAAGATGCGTTAACGAGTCTGAAACTAAAATTAGTGGGTTTAAAAGCCATGATTGTCATATATTTATGCAAAGGCTTCTACCGATCGCATTTCGCCCCTTTTTACCAAAAAATATTTGGGAAACATTAGTAGAACTTAGCAATTTCTTTCGTGATCTCTGTGCAAAAAATCTAATTGTTGAAAATGTGAGTTGCCTAGAGAAAAACATCGTCGAAATAATTTGTAAACTTGAAAAAAATATTTCCTCCTTCTTTTTTTGATCCTATGGAGCATTTGTCCATTCATCTTCCCTATGAAGCTAAAGTTGGCGGCCCTGTTCAATACCGATGGATGTACCCTTTTGAAAGGTATATTCAATATTTCTTTTTAATATTGTCATTTAGTTTCCAACCTTTCTATACAATGTAGGTATTTATTTTATTTAAAAAAGAAAGTGGGTAACAAAGCACATGTTGAAGGTTCCATCGTCGAAGCATATCTTATTGATGAAATTGCAAATTTTACATCATGTTATTTTGGTCCTAATGTTGAAACAATATGGAATCAAGCACCAAGGAATGATGATGGTGGAGAAGTTAAGTCTGCTGAACGATTATCAATCTTTTGTCATGCGGGTAGGGTATTATCGAATGCGTTCATTAAGAGGATGCTCACCGCAGAGGAACACCAAGCTATACACAAATATGTGATTTTCAACTGTCCTGAATTGAAGGGTTTAATGATGTAAGTAATATCAACTTTTATTATAATTAGATGTACATATGCATAATATTTTTAATAATTCTATTATTGTGTAGCAAATGCAAGGATGAATTGCGAGGACAACATCCCCATGAGGACGAGAATTTCATCGATATGCGTTTGGAGACGATATTTTCTGATTGGTTAAAATCGAATGTACTTTTTCGCATTTGAGATAAAACAAATCTATTTTATATAATTTATGAAACAATATTAACATGGTAATTTGTTTGATAGGTTCCATTTCATCTCGACGGTATTGAGCATCAATTATATTTACTTGCACAAGGACCAAATTTTGTAGTAGAGTGTTACAATGGATTTTTAGTAAATGGTTTTAAATTTCATACAATGCAGTACGGAAAGAACAAAAAAAAACAACGAATAGTGGTGTATGTGTAAAAGGAAGCTGTTACGATGATCTAGAAAGTGATTATTATGGGATGATCAAGGAAGTTATTAAGTTGACATATCTTGGTGACAAAAATGAAATATTTTTATTCAATTGTGACTGGTTTGACACTCTAACAAGAGAAGGAATAAGAGTGCACCATACAAATGGGTTGATTGAACTAAGAAAAAATTCTAGACTTCACACAAATGACTTGTTTGTGTTTGCTCAACAGTGCCAACAAGCTTATTTCACATGTCAACCTAATGCTTCAAATGAATGGTTAACTGTTATTAAAATTGCTGCAAGAAGTCGTTTTGCACTTGATATACTCAACTTAGAAGAAGATACAGATGTGGCTCAAGAAGATGAGATACATACACCCTCTGTTGTTCAACTTGATGATAGCCTTGATCAACCGGTAACATTTGAACATTATGATGTTGTTGATAACGAAGAACTTGAGTTTGCAGTGGAAAACATTGATGAAATGGTAGATGAATCAGAAGAGGACATAGAAGTTGACGACGAAGATGATGAATTTTGGGAGAGTGATGATGATTTGTTAGACATAGAGGGAGAAGTTGCTGTTGAAGAGGAATATTCTCCGTATTAGTTTAAGAATAATATTTGATGATGTCATGAATGTTATTTTGTAAAATAGTTGAATTCATTAAAAGCTTTATAAACATTTGCTCTTTTGTTTAATGCAATAATAATTGATGTGGTCAGTCCTTAATGCAATGTCTGACTTTACACGTGTGTTTTCTAAACTTAACTATACGATGTATGTAATCTTTTTCATTACTCATGTATACAATATTTATGTTTACCACAAAATGACTTTATGAAGAATCACTTCGCTATTAAAATATTATGTAGTTGAGCATGTTTATTCATGTATTATTGCACTTATTTGATTGCTTCTTCATTTCAGATTTTCCAAGAGAATTTCAAGCTCATTTGAAGAAGAGGGAAATACTAGAGTACGGTATAAAGTGGCTTAGTTTCCAAATTAACTTCAGGTAAAGATCTTTATAATATATCCACCCTTAGTTTTATTGTTTTATCTTTTATCATTTTTTCTTTGTTCCAGTCTTTGTTTATTTTTTCTGACCTTGTGCTTTGACTGCTGTGATATTGTTTAGTACTTCAGTGTTTTCGTAATTAGTTTTGTCTTAATAATTCTTTGCAAATATTTAAACTAAATTTTGTTAAATTATTGGACTGTATATACGCAATATGTTTATAATCATTAACATTTGTACTGAACTATTGAATCAACAACTTTACTTATCACTCTCGTACGTTGATGCTAATGTCTGATCATTTTTGTTAATGCTGGAAGTAGTGATCTTCATTAAACCATTGTAAAGTAAAAGTTATAATTTAGTTTGTTGGAGTCATGGTGGGTTTATGTTCTGTGTGTTCCTGCTGTTGTTCTATGCTCATTTCATTAATGATGCCAGTAGTAATATTGGTTATTTAAAGCCTAATACTCAGCTTTAGTATTTTATGAGATGCAACAAATAGCTTTACTGCATTTTGGATTCATTACAAAGTGTTCCATTAATAGTTTATATGGCTGACCTTTGTTCGGATTGTAATCGGTATCTTTCTCAAGACCTAGTATACTAACTTCTTTTTTAATAAACATTTTCTATTGGTACATTTTTTTATAACGGTTGATCACAAATTCTCACCAAATTTTTACACAGATGGATCAAAATTTGTAGTATAATAAATTCAAGGGTTGGCCTACTGAAGATGGAGCACAATAATTCCATACAACATTTAACTTATTGTACATATGATTAAAATATATTTATTCCTTAGAAGCTGGAATCAACAATAACCGTGTTTACAAACTTCTAGATGTTAAATAAGAGTTGGAGAGCTATTAGACAGTTTACAATTGTTAATTGTAAACAAATCACATTTGTAGATGTGAGCTCTGTATTAAGTGTATTTCAAACTCTATATTATTGTCCATTTAGGAAGCATAAAAAAATGGGCGAGGTAGGAGAAAGGATTCGCGTCTGTCATAATTTTAAAATATAAGTATAGATTTTTCTTTCCAATCGATATTGCTACTTAAACAACTTATTGTATATTGTTATATTCAAATTCATTACTGAATTTAGTATAATTTTATCAGAATTTATGTACAAATAATGTTGCGAACCAAACGAAATAATACAATTAATTTCTGTGCTACTTTTTTCTCTTTAGTTTCAAAAGCTAGAACATATTATGCTTGGTTTTTAATTCGCAGAAAATATTAGCAGCCCCTTTTTTTTTTTTTTGAGTTGAGCCTGATAACATAATGGAAAAACTGCAGTCAAATATCAATTCAAATATAAAGCAGCAAGCTACATATCATGCTACAGTTGAGTTTAGTGCACGCTTATGTTTTCATTTCGTAGTTATCCAGCCTCTATATCACATACACTGACGAGTTATGTTTCCTTTGATATGCAAGGAGTTATGTATTATCAGTGTCTGTGAGGTATGTTAATTCATATTGTTGCGTCAAACACTCGTGTCAATGGCTCAATCAATGCTAGAATGCTTCCTCATAATCTTTTTCTGGCGATACAAAATCTAGGTCTGCACGGATTTAGTGTGAGTTAATTTTTTTTGGTCTTAGAATTGGTAAATGGGTTTGTTTTCTTTCAAATGCACATACAGGACATGCCAAATGACTGGCAACTTTGATTGGGTTGAAAAATAATAAACTATACATTAGTAAGATGGTATCCAAATGAATAATGATTTTGATAGTGCATGTAAGTATCCTAAAGTTGATTAACTGACTACACATTAGCATTAGTATTTTATGTGTATTTTTTGTTATAGTAGCTTTAGATTAAACATTTCGGCCATTGATGATTAGGACAAGGAATGCCCCATACCATCTTAGCATTGTATGAATACAACTAATATTTATAACCATCTAGTCACATTTTTTTGAATTACAAATTTAAACTGTCTTATGTGCTAGGAGTACCTATGAATGTTAATTTGATATTTATGAATTTCTCTTCTGTTTATTTACTTGTTGCCCTTGTTTATTTTATAGTGAGCACTTTTGATCTTCAGCTATTGTTTATTTGCCTACATGAGTAAATGGGCTGAGAATATTTAGGCATGCATCACTTAATTGATGAAACTGTGCAAAGATTGAATATTTGGCATAAGTTAATATTTCTTTATTTTATTATAAACTGGCATATGTTACAATTTTATTTTTATGCAGTAAACATAATAACAGGCTCAGCACTTCGAGGTCTTATTAGAAAACTGACAAGCACACATTCTAGCGTATCGCAACATGAAAATGACATATTGAGACAGGTCAATCATAACACAAGCACAAATACAATGAGCGACATGATGGAGGAGAGATTCGAAGATGGAGACGAAAGAGGCGAGGATGGGCTTGAAGAAGCACAACAAGAGATGAGAGGTGGTCCACAAGAAATGGAAGAGACTAGTGTGGAAGGAGAGGAAGAAGCAACAGAAGTGGGTAGGAGATGCCACATTCCAGTTTGTGGATATGATACTTCAATCGATCCTGTTACCCAAAAAAGACCATTGGAGTGGAGAGGAAACCAGTAAAGATTTAATCATACTTATATATATATATATGACTTTATGAATATCCTAACAATTATCGCAATATGCTTTTTAGATTTAGAAACAAATCCACCTCACGACTTATTGGGCATATTTGGAACTTGCGGTTTACGGAACCATGGTATACGTTCTCTAAAGTGCCTCATGAGAAAAGAATAATACTATTTAACGAGTTTAAGGTATGGTTATTTTATTTTGGTTGGTAAATTTATTTTAATGCAATATATTTCAATGACATTTCTATGCACAGCGAGCATAAACATATGATGTTGTGTATGAGCAAAGGGTATTTGAGATTTGGACAAAAACAGCTTCCTCAATTCTGAAAAAGAAACTATACCGCGCACGACAACAAGCAAAAAAGTTACGACAAACTGATAGGATGATTAATTGTCGTGACACACCTCCTAACTAGATACAAAAAAATGTTTGGAATCAAATGATTGATATGGAATGGCATAAAAGTACATATGATGCTAAAGGAACCAAGATGAGAAATAATCGTTTGACGTCAAAAGAAGGGACCCACACATGGCATACCGCTGGTTCGGTGTCTATTGCTTCACATGATGCACAAGTGGTAAACTACAACTGTCTTTCATACTCATGGT
This sequence comes from Allium sativum, assembly GCA_030737875.1. Taxonomy (NCBI): domain Eukaryota; kingdom Viridiplantae; phylum Streptophyta; class Magnoliopsida; order Asparagales; family Amaryllidaceae; genus Allium; species Allium sativum. The sequence goes on along the minus strand of CM060912.1, from coordinate 394,785,637 downwards.
ACATAAGGATAATAACAAACTGTATTTCGAACAATTGGATCGTAGATTTTTTTTCTTTTTCTTTTGTTTTTACAAATGCAAAAGTTATAGCTAATTTCCTTTATTTTGAACTTAGCTTTCTTGGGTAATAGCATAATATAACCAAATAAGAACTGAACCTTTCTTGCGTAATAGCATAATATAACCAAATAAGAACTGAACCTTAACACACACACTTTCACACACACACACACATATACATATACATGCATACATACATACACACACACACACACACACACACACACATATATATATATATATATATATATATATATATATATGGAAAGTCTAAAGGGACACAAAACATAGACACAATGCATCTCCACCATTGGATCTCCCCATGATTTGCACCTCTTCACATAAAGACAAAATGATCCAACGGCTAATACTCTGTGTCCCTTGATTTGTGTCCAATTTTGTGTCTCAATAGCCGCTCCCATATATATATATATATATATATATATATATATATATATGTAAATATATTTATGTATATGTGCTTATGTAACAACTTGTTATAATTATTGCTTCCTACTTGTAATGGACTGATTTTGATGTTCATCTTTGAAGGAACATGAAACTGGCCAACCGGTATCCTTCGCTGATAGTTTCCGTTATTGGCATACAAAAAAGGGGAAAGGAAAAGACAAAACAAAGGCCTTATCAGCATCAAGTGGCACATTTGTTGACAACAAATCGAAAAAAGTTTATGTAAGTTTTCTTCTTCTATTTTATCTTCTATATTTATATTTCCATGAAAATATTGATAATGGTAAGCATTGTAATTTCTGAAAATATCGAAAATAGGACCAGACTGCATTTTCTCCTTCTATTTTATCTTCTATGTTTATATTTCCATGAAAATATCAATAACGGAGAGAAATATATGGTATCAACCAAAGAAAAAAAGTTAGATTAGATGATAGGTGAAAGTAAACCTTTGTAATTTTCATGTGAAAAAAAGACAACTGTCTTGTCTTTTTTTTTTTTTTTTGGAACACAAAAGATTTTATAATGGTTAGGCTGCCTACATCCACTACAGAAGTATTTTTTTTTATTTATATTGCTGACTACAGTTACAACGGTTTGAATTCAAAAAATAAAATGACAGAGTATAGCAAAGAAAACCAGAATCAAGAATTTTTTTCTTGTGCCAAGGATCTGATATTTATAGATGATGACTTGCATTGATCGACCTGAAATTTCTCCAATAAGACCAAATTGCACCCTTCTAGAAGTCCTGACCTCATATCCCAAATTTATATAGGGATCGACACTAATCCCATTAGGGAATCAGTACGATCCTTATTCTTTTAGAATAGGGATCGACAATTCAAGGTGTGGGTCCCCATTTTTTTTACTTCGGATCTTTATAGTTTGTTGGTGAAGTCGCCTAGGTAAAATGTTGAGTAATCGAGTGTTTTTGTTGAGTTGAACTATTGGTTTATGTTGTTCATGGTCATGACGATTCGATCTGATTCTTCGTCTAGGAAAATTGTTATTTAATCAATTTCAGTGTCATTTGAGTGAATTTATTTATCCATGGCCACGTGACCATACTCGTATTTAGTTTCGAGTCATTCAATCACCAGTTTGGGTTTCCTGCCTTGAAAATTGTAAGTCCATTTGGCCAAATTCGATGTGTAAAGACCTTGCCAAAAAGACGGGTTAACAAAATTCATGAAGGTTTTGATTTAATTTCAGTTAACTCTGAAATATTTTCCATAGTGGAACTAAGCTTTATTGGTTGAACAACTAAACTTCAAGAGATAAACAAGACATACTTGTTTATAGAAACTGGACACTGTTTGGGGAAAATTCAGCAGGGTGTTCTAACGTAGATTTTTTTAAAGCCAAATGACGATGTTAATAAGTGCTTCACAAAATTCCCATGCATTGTATGCTGATAAACGAAAATTCATTTTCCCCATCAAAATTAGAGTGAACCATCTTCCACCTCAAGATCAATATCAAAATGTAAGCACAGATAACCAATTGTGATTGCTTCTCATTAGCCATGAAAGATGGTGTCAATGCACTGCCCAGATTAGACTTAAACACATTCTAGGACAATAAATTATTAAATCTGATAAAAGAGACAACAGTAAAGAAATAAATAAATATAGAAAACCAAACAAAACTTGCTAGCCTGGAGCTAACTGAACAGCAAGGGGAAAATGTTTCACATGGGATGTAAGTCGGTCGGGATCGGATGAAGATGTGTTCAATTTCTATTCTAAATAATATTAGATCGAGCACAGACTGAACGAAATTTTTTCTCGTACAAATTTTATTACCTCAGCTCGTGTACTAGATAAAATCGATTGGACACGGACATATATTTTTCGGATACGGACACGGACGGACTCGATCAAATGACTATTTATATCAAATTTTATATTTTTTATTTGATTTTCTCTCAGATGTATCGAATTACAAGAATTCGGACATTCGAACGAACACGGACCAAACGTTATTTTTTCTCATACAAATTTAGTTGTCCTAACTCGTGTCCTAAATGAAAATCGAACAGACTAAGACGGACAAATTTTGGTCACAGACACAAACAAACCTCAGACATTCCTACAAAATATACGGTCCTAGCTTCACCATCGGTTTTTGACTTCTTTCTGTGAAGACTATCATGGAATAACTTGCTAAGCCTGTGTTGTGTATGATATGCGTAGAGAATGAAACGAGTGAAAGTAAAATAATTATGACCATCGTAGCATTAACATATAAATTATTATTTGGTAAAAGAAACTTGAAACAAATGGGAATGTGTAATTAAATATGAAATACGATTCAGTGTATTTTGTAATGAAAAGGCAGGGAACAGTACTGATAAGTGGAAATGTTGTCAACTGTTATGTTTTCAATTGTAATGGTATTGAAAACATATCTATTACAGCAGAAAATATATTTTCAATTGCAAACTTTATCAAACATCCATTTGTATAGTCTTTTAAGAAGAAGAAAAAACTAACATAATGAAATGCATGTTTCGTGGTGTGAACCAAGCTAATTAGAGCATCTCCGGTAGCGGTAAAAAATCAGATATCGGGAGAAATTGATGTTCGGTTTCTTCCCCCATGCTACTAACTCAAACGTCCATTATGTTGTATTAGTTTCTTTAAAACCATCACGGATGGACATGTTTACTAATATATACATACAAGCATGCATACATGTGTGTTTAACCTTTAAAGAAGAAGAAAGCAAGTTTTACCTCTTTTCCAAGAAAAACAGAAGCTATTAGAAGTGGCTTTGGTTTGAACTTCTTCAAAACATTCATGTTGGTAGTCCTCATGTTAATTTCTCTAATAAGCATGTTATGATATTCATATACATCCTTTTTTGCTATTCCCCTATACATGCTTGCTAGTCGTCTTATGAAGGAATGACTGGATAAAATGAGAGCCTCTTGCACGGTAAACTTTTATATGAGTATAGAAAGTTTTGTTTATGAGGATGGATGAAGTATTCTTTCACCATACTAAGTATTTAATTTGCATAAAAGTTCAGGATAAAAGCAAAAAATGATCTGTATATAATAAGTATTTACTATCTTTTTTGCTGTTTCCAGGAGACATACATGAAAAAAAAGCTGAGTTAAACGAAGATGTAGCCGAATGGAATCCGCGACTATGGATGGAAGCTTCAGGGGGCTAACAAGAGGCAGAGTATATGGAGCACCGTATGTCGATGCAAGTGGTTTGTTAAACAAAGGCTCTACATCTTCTATTTCGGCAGAGAATACCGCTAACTACGCCACACCATCGGATTCATCCGCAAGCATGTTGTTGACACCAGAGATCAGAAAATTAGTTGAAAAGGAAGTACAATTGGCACTGAGCAACAAGTATGGGTCTGCTGCACCATCAGAGCCACCACAGCCACAACCACAACTACAACCATCTCAAGAAATGCTTCAAGAGCATTCACTTCTTCAACATTCCAATCAAGTTCCGCAACAATCCAGACAAGTTCCGCAATCTTCTTTTCAGTTTCCGCAACCATCAATTCCATATAACCAAACATTAGGAAGCTTTCCTATGTCGTTTCAACTAGCTTTTGGAAACTTTGCACAACCTGGATCATTCACACAGCTACTCGGACCTATCACCAATGAGTATAATTTCCAACCTGGGCAGTATCAAGCAGCAGCCAATCATGGTACTTTTCAACACACTCTCAATGATGACAATGTGGAGTGAAACAATATTTTTCTTCCTTTTTCAACATATTTACCGTTTTTATTTGTTTTGGCTTTGATTTGAATAGTAGGACATCTTTGCTTGAATTTTGTTTTGTGATTTATGTAGTGGAGCCGATAAATAATGACTACCTTGCTTATTGTAATGTACTTGTTCATTTATATTTTTCTACTTTTATGATATACCTGTGCAGTGGTATTGTGTTCCCATTGTCCTTGATGCGTGTATATTATTCTTTATTTGACGCATTCTAGATGCAGTCCTATATAAGATTATTTATTTGCTGCCAGTCATATATATTTATTTGCTGCATGCTATATTCAGTTCAGCAGCATGTTTTATGCGTGATGTTTAATGCATGTTAAAAGGCAGGTATTACAATATTGATTTGTGACTTCTTTGTCTCTGTTTTTACTGTCTTTACAATATGTAGTGAGACCATGCTAGCTTCTCCTTGGGTCTTAAACTTAGAGACATATTTAAGATAAATTGAGTGGTATTAAATTTTATTAAGACAAATTCGGTTGTCCTTAAAAAAATTAGGGACTTGATGTTAAGGACAACATTATTTATCTCAATGGGGTCTTAATAAAAAATTAAAGACATAATAGTTTAACTTAAGACAAATATTGGTTGTCTTAAATCATTCTAATTTTTGTAGTAATACATGGGGAAACGGGAGAGCTAGCAATTCATGAAGAACAAGTGATCGTATAAATCAACTCTTTCTTACGGTCTAGTCGCTTACACAAAGAAGATGGCTTATATAACATAGTATAAGAATAAAATTGACATACCAATAAAATTAGAATACATATCTCAATGCAAACTGAGTATTGAATGGTACATGAAACGCAATACACGACTCTTATTAAAATAAAGATCGACGTGCCACTACACCAAAACAACAAATTTGGCACACCAGGATGCGGAGATTTGATACGGCTTTAAGCCGTATCAAATTTTCTTTGCTATAGCTCAACTGATCCACACCTCCCCCAACAACTAAAATATAACCCTACATCTTTAAAAGTCCAGATCAGTTCATTTGATACGGCCTTGAGCCGTATCATATCTGCATCAGATTTTTACTCCCAGTTACTCATTGTTTTTTCATTTTTCACAATCGGTACCAAATTCATTTCCCACTTTTCCCTTTCATCCATTTTATTTTTTTCCAATCGAAAAATAGTAAAATCATACCAGTTTTTGGGGCAACTCCAAAATCCATCATCAAATCGCAACCAACCAAAGAGATACCTGAAGATATGGATTCTTCTCATAAAAACGAAAAAAGGAAACTTCTGTATATCCTTCTGATGATTCGGAGGATGACGAATTTGACCCAGATGCCGTTAACCTTGATAGCAGCAAATTGGACAGTTCTGGCTCCGATGAGTCAGACTTTACTTTGATTCTGGTGAGTTTTCCGTTGAACTAAGCAAATCTGCAGGTGCTAATGAAAGAAAAGAAAACAAGTCTAAACCTGGTTCTGCTTTAGACTCAGAGCTGAAGTTAGACAATGTGGTAGAGTCTGGAAGAAGGCAAGTTGAAAGACTAGATTACAATACGCTTTATGATGTAAGTTCCCTTAGCTTGATTATGTCCATTGTATATAAATTTAGGATACAACTGAATAACAATTGAATCATTTCCTGTGGTTGACCTGGTAGGCTTCAAGTAATGGAAACCACTAAATTTCTAAGAAATTAATGTTACCGTATAGTTATATATTTATTGATGCACTTTGTGGTGCTAGAAACCAAGATGTTGAACAAGAGATGCTTCTCTGTATATTTCTTCTAATTGCACTTTTTAGTGTTAAGAACTGAAAATGTAGGTCACATTGATCAAATGTACTTCGATTACTAAGCCACTCACAAATCAATATTATGCGACTTTTTGGCAGTGCTGAAACAAGAATGAGATGTTCTGTTTTATTATTCAAATCACCTTAGGCTTAGCTGTAGACTATACCACACTTAATACAGGAGTTGATGTTTAAACTTACCTTGCAATATGTTGTTTCTAAAAATTTAATGCATTACAGCTGCATTCTTCTACACGCAGATATAAGATGTAGGGTAGAAAATAATCTACTCTCAATCTCGCATTACTTTGTTTATGTTGAAGATTCATAAGTGCATTGGGCTAATGTTTGCTAACATCATAAGGATATGTTAGTTTTCTCTATGCTCATAATGCTAACTACATTATAACTTGTTATTATATATTCCAGTCCCCAATTCTCAAATGGTTTACCCCCTCTTCTCTCTAGAAGGATCCTTGAAACTCTGACATACCTGGCACAGAATCATCCATATATAGCAAAATTATTACTTGACTTTGAGCTTCCAATTCCTGCTTCGTGTGGGAGCAGTTCATCCGATAATGGTCGCAGTGAATCAATATTAGTTGAGGAAGATAAACCTGAAGACAGAAAACATGAATATATTATTGTCTTGCTCCTAAGTCTCTTAAACCAGCCATTGTACATGAGAAGCATAACGCATATTGAACAACACTTGAATTTGCCTGAGGTCATTATGGTCAATGCTGTTAGTGATTCTGGATTGTCAACTGAAAATAGAGCCTCATTAGCATCATCTGAACAGCCATCTGACCCAGAAGCAACCTCACAGGATAACAACATGAATGTTGATTCTGTTGGCACTTCTGATGGCGTTCATGATAAATTGTCCAAATATGAAGATAAAAGTGGCACTTCTACGTCTTTATATAGTGAAATCAATATAAGTCGATACTTCTTGGGCTTCCACATCTAGAACTTCGGCTTTTATGCTCATTACTAGCACGCGAAGGATTGTCAAATAACACATATGTTCTTGTTGTTGAGGTATTAAAGAAGTTGGTGGTTGTTGCTCCAACCTATTGCCATCTGTTCATCACAGAATTAGATAATTCAGTGCGCAATTTAACGGTATCCGCGAGGCATGATTTGCAGTTATACGAGGATGTCGAGAAGGCACTTCTCACCTCATCATCTACCAATGGCACTTCTATCTTTCGAGTTCTGCAGGCTTTAAGCTCACTTGTTTCAACATTAGATGAGACAAAATATCCACGGTTGCTTCCTGAGAAGGATTACACTGATGCTCTTTCTTTGGTATCCGAAATAAATGCATCATTAGAAACAATGTGGGTCGAATTGAGTAATTCAATAAGAAAAATAGAAAATTCATCCATTTTTCTTTTACCACTTCTTATATGCTCGATGGTAATTACTATAATGTATTTGAGTGTAGAAACTTTACGAAAGCTTTCAAGAAAACCAATATCTTATACGGGAGATCAAAGAAAATTTGGCATAAGAACTTGGTATCACATATCAGCAGGTCATTGAATTTTTATTTTTTCTTAATTTTTTTCCTGTAGGGAACTTATAAAATGCTAAAACTAAGTACCCATTTATTTATAACCGCAGGTGGAAAAATGGTTTGGAAACTGTCGTCACAGCGCCAGGCATGAAGTGTAAACATGCAAATGCAACATTACAGATTGAACATGCATTGCTACATATCTAACTTCACAGTAAGTATGATTTATTCTGGTATTTGCATCAACTAAGAGTAGATATAAATTGTAATCTTATAGCATGTGGAAGCTAAATCGCATAGGCCTTCCGCTTGTTGTCTTTGTTTGTAATCGTCAGGATACTTTTATTCTCTAATCAGGTTCCTACTATGCAACAAATGATTGATATGTGGAAGAAAAGAGAAATGAATGCATTTAAAAACTATTTGAAATTAATTACTGATTCATCGCATTAACAGATCACATTGAGAAGAACATGGGGGAGTATGTCTCCGTGGCACCGGACATAGTTTTTGTACTATATATTATTTCAATCATTCTTCTTGCTAAGACCAGAAGATATAAATAAAATGGTTAACTCCTTTGTTAGTTTCAGTTTGTTTAGTTTTTTCTATTTGGCTTGGTCTTGGTGAAAAGTTAGAACTGTATTTTATCTCATTTGATGTTAGCTTTGTGTGCATGACAAAATTTGTTTTTTTTGAAAGTTTACTCAATTCAGAGGGAAATTTTTGACTGTGCCTAGTCTTACGTCATGTTGATAACACATATCAAAGCATGATTCATGTCATGGACCATATCCGGTTATTCCTATCCAAACACGACTCATGTCATAAGGGACTGGTACTTCAAATGTCTGAATTGAAGCTTACATCCAGTGCGGTTGTCTTTTTTGTAACTTATATACATACACCATTGTATGTTCCAGTTACGTTCCATCATCATTATTGAAGCGATGTAGAGAGCACTCATCAACTGTTGTAGTGGTAGGAAGGGGGCATTTGCGAGGAATTGCGAAGTACTAGAAGTAGCCTATCGATTGGTATTCTAGTACAACAAGGAATGTATTTTTTTTCTATTCCCAGTTATGAAGTTAAATGCATAACCGTATTTGTATTGATCACTGGTGTTCTAAATAAATACTTGTATTGATCATTGATATTCCAGTAGAACAATGTATTTTTTTAAATTAGATACAGCTCATGGCCGTATCTAATTTAAATAAAGATAAGACCATTAGTCGTATCTTGTTTTAAATTTGATACAACCATTAGCCGTATCAAATTCTCAATTTAATATGGCTAATGGCTGTATCTTTTTTTTTTTAATTTAATACGACCATGAACCGTATCAAATTGAGAATTTGTTGAAGCAAATGGCCGTATCAAATTGATAAAGACATGAAAATTTGATACGGTCCATAGTACTGCCAAATCAAATTAGATACGGCCATGAGCACTACCTAATTGGCATTTCTGGTGTAGTGTGCATGAAGAAAGAAAGTGATATCATGGCCTTGAAGATCAAAACCTCACGCTTCTAAAGATATAGATATCTTACTAACATATCTCGAAATACCCAACTGCACGCCTATTGATGATAGTAGCAAAAGTTTTCTAAAAAAGTAAAGAAAAAGAACGTGGGTTAGACAGAAGTTTGGTGATGAGTCTGCCTTTAAGTACCATGTATAAATGTAACCCATATACACCTAATAAACATGAGCAAAGATCTATGAGTAATGCTAATCGTACTTTTCCATACCTTATGGATGTAGTAACAAGTCACAATAATACATAATAGCAGTTCTATTATTAAAACATTACATCTGTAATAAGCTATACTAATGGTAATGTGCTAACAATGTTAAACTAGTGTAGGGTGATGCCACATTGATGATCAACGATGTGATATATCTCCCAATATTGTTGTATATAACAATTATATGATTTTTGTTTGATGATAACAAACACACACACACACACACATATATATATTAAATGTGTTTGCAATTGTACTATTCTACTATATCACAGACATAATTAAATGTTTATATTTAAATAGAATACTACTGCGTAGAAATTTAAATATTCAAATAGTATTTTATTTAAATATAATATTTTATTTCAACATCTGAATAGTACATATTTTTACAACTCCACTATTTGTACATTCCACTGATATATTACAATTCAATTTCACATTCAGTTTCATTCGTCACATCATTTCCTCACTACAACACTCTATCACCCATTTACATCACTCAGACTCATATGCATTCACTCTGCTCTCTCAGTTACACTCACTGACACACTTGTCTTTAGTCTGCTTCACTGTCAGTCCAGTCTTCTGCTTACTTGTCACAGAAACACACATGGAGTGTATTGCCTGTGTGGCATGCCTAAGTGGCAAATGATCAAGGCTTCTGTTGAAAAGCAAAGTCTTGTGGTTGATGATCAAAGCACGGCCTGTGTGGAGTAGCTTTGTGTAACGTTTATTCGTGAGCCTCACACCCCGTTGTGAACCAAAACGGGAGAGGACGTCAGGGAGGGCATGCGTTTCTTTCTAACTAGAAGCGGCGTCAGTGGTTTTACACGCCCTGACGAGTTTGACTTATGTGGTTGTTGCTGTTGCGAGGCGCCTCGGTTTGATCGGACGATCTGGGTCCGATGGAGTCATTCGTTGGCTCATTTACGCCCCATAGGGCGGGGAAACACATGTTCAGGGTTTAAGTTTAATCCACATCGGTGGACTGGCCCTGAGGATCCAAGGGTCACTCGAGCTCTGATCCTGAGACACGGGCTAGAGCGTCTCAAATCGGTTGAGGACTATCTTTTGCCTCGGTTCACAGACGGAAATCCAATTTCCAAATACATGACATTTGCGGTTTTAATTGTAGAACTAGTATGGCGACATGATATATGGTACCCATGCCGCCTATGATTGATACTTATGATTGAAATTGTTTTTGACACTATACACTTATAGTACTATCAAAATAATCCGTTTTAAACGTATCAAACATTCTTTGGCTATTATAAGGTAAAAACCCTATCCTCCGGCTTGCGTTGCATTATGTGATGGGACCTGCGTCTTATAATAGCTTCATTATTCTTTATTTAGCATTGCACTGTTGTTTTATGCACTGGTGTTCTTGGGAGGAAACCCGTTCCGTGTTATACGGCGTGGTCCCTTGATTTACCTAACTTTAAAAATAAAAATTAATAACTGTTTTAGTTCTCACACCAGTCACATGACTGACCTGGAGTTTATTGTTTTAACCTAAACTCTGGGTGCCCTTATTTTGACATGGGCAGCTAGTAGTTTTGGTTTTGCAGATTTATATTCACAGGATCCTGGTTTACAGCTGGAACGATACTCGCAAAGCTTTGTATCCGTGTATTACTTCTAGTTGTGTATTGTATTATTTTCCGCTGCGATGTACTTAAATGTAATTTAAATCTCTAATATTTCTGTATAATATTTATTCATACTCTGTATATTCTTGTATTCTGATGGAATTGTTGTAATATACAATGAAATGTTCTTCCGTCTGCGTTCTGTTATGGCTTGTTCTCGAACTATCCGCGCTTTCCTTTACGGGGAAGTCATGGGTCCTTACAGTCAGTGTCGACTTCCAACTGTAGCTAAGTTCACCAGTTGAAGAACAGGCATTTATAGGATGCTAGTAGTTGCCTGAAGCGAAACCGAACTGAGGAGGAAGGTAGTCAGAGTCATTTCTTGGTGAAGAGGGTTATGCTGATGAGGCGAATAAAAAAGGGGGAAATGGGGTTAGATCTGATTTCGTGAAGAATACATTGCGATTTACTGTGCTCTAAAATCCGAAAATGAGACCAAGCACCTCGTCAATTCGAAGAGATGAGGCTGAGGAATTGTGGAGATCAGAGCACAGCGTGCTATCCTAGGTTAAAGCTCAAATCTGGAATGCGTAAAAGCGACCATGCATGGAGAAAGCAGATACTATTTGGAGGAGAAAAGGGTGAAGAGTGAAAGAAAGTAAAAGGTAGGAGAGATTAAAGGTGAAAAAAGCAGAAGTCTCTGCCCCCATTAACAGTCACATTTCATAATGAAGAGCTTCGGCTTATTGATGTATGAGATTACTTATAATTTAAGCCGCAACTAATCTCATTTGAAAATCCAAGATATGATTATGCGTGGTTAGTGTGCTCTTAAAACTAAAGTGAAGAAAATGAAAAGGAAAATAAGCAAATAAAAATTTATATGAAATCCTCCTTGGTGTGTAAAAACCAGCCTATCAATCCATTTTCTAATTTGTGAAATGTGTTAATTTTTTATTATATATTATGATTTGTCGATTGATAGTCACTGGGATTTGAGATTATTTGATTGCATCACTTAATCTGAATTTACAATCATAGCCCAAATCCAGAATTGTTTTATGATCATTTTTTTTGAAAATAACTGTAAATCATATGTTTTTAAAACTCTCTCCGTTTATATAAAATTCATCGTAAATCTTCATTCTATAATGTGAAATTTGCTTCTAGTTCTTATAATATTATGATTTTTGTTTGATTGGATGAGATTTATGATGATCATTCTCTCTTGAGCTGATTTTATATTCAAGTATGTTTTTCATCACTATTTTGATTTCTATATCCTTTTGATGCTAACAAAAGAGGGAGAATGGTTAAGATTTTTGAACGAATATTCCTTGAATATTTTAATATTGATGTTTCAACTATTGTTTCTCTTTTTCACTCATGGTATCAGAGCTAGGGGAGTTCTGTTGTGTGCGGAGGGGGCATACATATAGGGGGACTTCCACAATTCACTATTAAACACATTTATTGTATTCAAAATCTTATTATATGTTTGTCATCATCTAAAGGGGGAGATTGTTGTATATAACAACTATATGATTTTTGTTTGATGATAACAAACATATATAATTAAATGTGTTTGCAATTGTACTATTGTACTACATCACAGACAAAATTAAATAGTTAAATTTAAATGGAATACAACTGCACAAGAATTTAAATATTCAAACAATATTTTATTTAAATATAATATTTTATTTCAACATCTGAATAGTACATATTTTTACAACTCCACTCTTTGTACATTCTGATGTATTACAATTCAAATTCACATTCAGTTTCATTTGTTACATAAGTTCCTTACTCAACACTCTATCACTCATTTACATCACTCAGATTCATATACATTCACTCTGCTCTCTCAGTTACATTCGCTAACACACTTGTCTTCAGTCTGCTTCACTATCAGTCCAGTCTTCTGTTTACCTGTCACAGAAACACACATAGTAAACTGGAACAAAATTATTTTTAAATTCTAGCAGTTATAATTTAATTTTTAAAATTTATTTGCCTTAGAATTTTGGTGTGTTTCTCATCATTTTTCATGACTTGATCTAATATGTATATAAATTAATCCATTTCTAGACAGCTTGTGATATTTACAGTGATTTACCGTAAATACCAAAAGGTAGACAATATTTCTAGTGCTCATATATATATATATATATATATTCTGCACATAAAACAATACATGTATACACATACATGTATATGTATATACACATATATTTTGTGCTAGGGAAATATGGTCAGAAAGGGACAAATATATCAAGTGTGATGAGTTTAGGTGAAGCTTGACAACACTGGCTTGATGCAAGTATCCATGAACACACAAGTGACAATGCAAATATGAAGCTACACGTATAGACATATACATATGTATATATATATATATGTATATATATATATATATGTATATATATATATATGTGTGTGTGTGTGTATACATGTATGTATATATGGCAACATGAAAATACGCAACATGGTCGAGGTAGCAAAAATACTCAGCAAGATGCACAAAATAAGGATTCCAACTCATGCAAATCAAGCTAGACAACTTCTCAAGTTCATGGCCGAATCAACAATAATACAATGGACAGCAAAGCCACACAGCATCATGATCGAGCAAAAATGAAGATAGGCATGCAGCACAAGTTTAACAATGGTTTATGGTTCAACAGCTTTTAAAGAGAAGTACACAACTGGTTCAGCTAAAATGATAGTGGCACCATTTAAATCAACATGGAGTGCTCAAGTAAAATACAAGGCAACATCATGGTGCATGATAAACTCGAGAACAAACAATGCTCAGGTGTACACTCAGTAAACATACTCACAAAACAGTGTACAGTCATGAAATGGCAAGCCAACATGGGTGATGCATATGCAACCAGTATGGGCCAAGAAAAGTCATAGTTGCAAATATATGTGTTCAAATACATGAGCAAACAGAACTCGATTGCCAAAACCCACTCAGTGACAAAGCAAGGTCCTGCAACACATGTGAACACAAAGAGGAAGAACTGTTCGAACTCGAGACAATTCAAGTATAACAATGATTCAAGTACAAAACCAAGTTCAATTAAATGAACAAGTAGTTTAGATGAAAGCACAAAGTGGTGCAGGTTCAAGAGTAAGCAAAATGGACAGAGAAGATTTATTGTGTACAAGACCTTGCACCTGTATGATTGACACACACACACACATGAACGCACACACACACACACACACACACTATTGAAGCTTAATACGTGTATGAAGGAGGGAACACACACATATATATACAAGTCTGCATATATATATATATGTATGTATATATAAATATACATGGCATGACTATACACAGATGTACACAATGGTGTATACAATGCAAACACGACAGCAAGTAAATCTACAAGTAACAACATTGTGGGAGTTACAATATCAGGTGACAAGTTTTAAGTTCAAACTCAAGTGCATGATGCAGGTGAATACAAAGCAGGGCAAATATGCAGGATCAATGCAGTTAAAACATGTTGAAATTGCCAAAAGAAACGAGAATCATAGTTTCAGAAATCACCAAGTTTTTGTTTCCAGTACTGTATATTTTTGGAATGTGAATATTGCAATCTAAATCTAGAATGTCATGAAGTCGAAAATTCAGTGATCTCCAAATATATAGTGGGAAAGAAAATTTTCAAATTATTTCTAGATATCAACAATTCATTTTTGGCAAGATTGAAATACACGTGTATTTCAGGAATCAGAGTACAAATTTTGGAGCAAAGAAAATCAATTCGAATTGATTCTAGAATTCAATTAATCACTCATAGCATGGCAACAATCACGCAAGAGCAAAATGGGAAAGTATCAATTCAGCAAGAACATTTTTGGCAAGAATGCATCAAACAACAATTTTTTTGGCAAGTGATAAATTGGCAAGGCAGAAAATTTTGGGTAGAAATTTTTTTAATCAAATCTTTCCCGGAAGTCAAGTGTTTCCAGAAATATCAAGCAAATATTTGTGGCATGAACAAATTCAAGTGTTCGAAATTTCTCCAGAAAATTAAGTAGTCAAGAATATCATTTTTATTGTTTCTAGAAATACACAACTTTTTTTGGCAAGAAATCAATTCAAGATTTTCAGAAAATTCGCAAGGCTTGTTTAAGCAATGAAAATCATTCCAGAATTCAACCACAACATTCATGGCAACAAATCAAAGGCATCAATCACGCAACACAATCAAACCAAGTCATTCGAAGAAACCAGAGTTAATTTAGGATTTTATAATCCTATAAATAACATCTATTCATCATCGACAAAGATTTATCAAAGATCAAAGCAAAAATTCGGAGAGCAAACAGAGAAATCAAATTAGAGTACTCACAATTGATTTCAATCGCAAGCCTAAGCCAAATCAATTGACCAAGGACAACTGCACTTGAAGTTCATTAGAGAATAAAATTTCATCAACAATCAAGTCGCAATATGGAGCAAGGAGAAAATCCCTAATATATTTTGGGCTGGCTGACATTGAAGAGTTCAAAGAGAAGCCATTTTTTTAGTGTCAAAGAAAAGATTGGCCGACCTTGTTTTAATTTAGAATAGGGGGGGGGGTTTATTTTCATTTTATTTTGAATTGTTTTTTTATTTTTGTCTTGTAAATCGATAAATCTATTTTCTAGATTTCTGTAGAAACTAGGGTTTTCTAGTTATAGGATTTTAACTAGGGTTTACGAGTTATAGGATTGTAATTCGAGGAAATATGATTTTGGGGTTAAAAACCAATACAAGGTTTTGAGCGTTAGGATTAGAACAGTTGTGAGCAGGTGTCGCGAGTTCACAGGGATTTTGTAAGCCTAGAGATTGTTTTAATTCTAGTAAAAAAACCTTGGGAATGCAGCAGTAGGCAGGGTTTGCCGAAGTTGGGTAAAATATGTGTTATTTATTTTCTACATCTATTTTCTCTACTGCAATCTGTGCTGTGATATTTTAATTATCTTGTAAAACTCCAATAATTCCTATTCACCCTCTCTAGGGTTATTCTAGATCCAACAAGTGGTATATGAGCATGTATTTTATTAACTCTAGAGTCATGGTGTTCCTTAGTTCTCCGGATAATGAGAGTTAGTCCAGTAATATTTCAATTATTTTCAATTGGACAAAAAAAATTAATTCGGAAATCGAAAATCGAATTCTATTAAAAATCTGTTAATTCTGAATATTGGAATATTATTGAAAATGTGGGTGATATGCTAGATAAGGGAAATAAAGTTACCTATGCTCGTGTTATGCATATTATTTATTCTTATCTTATTAATAATCAACTTCATCTTATCTCCCACTGTTTGACTACGTAGGATATCTGGAAAACCCTCAATACGAAGTATGGAAGAATTGACAACAACAGCTCAAAACATAAGAAGGTCAACTCAGATTCAGATCTATGCTTAAAAGGAGAAACAGATAATGATTTCGATGGGGGCTCAACAGACGATGAGAAAGGAAATTTCTCTTATGAAGATCTAGTTTGTATGTGTACCGATTTAACTAAATATGTTGATAAGCTCCAACGGAAAAACAAATCTCTAAAATCTAAAAATCATGGTTGACCAGCAAAATTAATGATGTGGGATTAAAACTTGAATACTCTAAAAATTATTCAAATTCTGATTGTAAAATTATTTTAATTTGAAAAACAATCTTGTTCATCTCAATAAAAATATTCAAAAGCTTGAGAATGAAATTATGATCTTAAAAGAGAAGAAGATTGAGCTTGTAAGTATAAACAATTTTTTACAAAAGGAATTCAATAATTTTAAGGCATTTGAAAATTCCAAACTTGAAATTCTTAGAAAGGAAAATTTGGTGAAAAACTGAATCTATTTTGAATGAGCTTGAAAACGAGATTGAAAAATTCAAGAATTTTGAAAAACTTGAAATTGAAAAACAAAAATGTTTTGTAAATGAAATTTCCGAGTCCCAAGCCAAAGTTAAATTGATTAAAAACAAAATTTTGGTTTTGAAACAAACAGATACTGAAAGGAAGAACACTAATAATCGTTATTCAGATTTAATGAAAGAAAACAGTGATCTTAAATTTAAAATTCAACGACTTGAATCAACTTTGGAAAAATTCTCTAATGGGGAATAATCGTTGAGTATGTTGTTGCAAAACCAAGGTTCCGTTGGAAATAAATGCGGTCTTGGCTTTGGAAAAGAATACTGTTTTTGAAAAGTTGAACTCTAGTGGTTCAAAAAAAATCCTCTAAATTGGTTTGGAAAAGACCAAATTGAAAATTTGCACTCAAATGTTTCAAAGGATTTTTAAATCATAAACGTGATGAGAATTTGTTGTTCACCCATCCATTTAAACAATCTTGGTCCCCAAAAGGAAACTAAACAAGTTTGGTTAAATTTAAGCAGTTTGGGTCCCTAAAGGCACTTTGGTAAATTCTGATGGACTGTTATACAAACAAGTTTGGGTACCCAAACGTGTGTCTGAAATTGTGAGTGATTTTACAAAGTTTGTTAGACCACTCAATCCTATAAATTCTTATTTACTGAAGCAGGCTGAGGAACCGCTTTGCAAAAGAGAACTGAATTCAAACTGCTTCATATCATTGAATTATTCAGAGTTCCTTAGCCAAGATTATTGAGTTTATGATCCACAACGTCTACTGAAATCAGGTATGATCTCTAGACTTACATTGTTTGCTTATATTTTCTGTTTATATTTTTCTTTTTATTCCTCTTTATACCTCCTTCTATTTTTTCTTTCTTTTGATTATGCTATGCTGATTTATAATGACACTGCCACATTTTTTTACTCTGAGCTTTCTTAACTTCAAATTGTCGAATTCTTGTTTTTTCTGGAAATTCATTTCATTTATATTAAACTCTCATGTTTTAATAGTCCCTAGATGTTGAATTCAAATTTGTAAATTTTTGCATTTTTTATTTCTGAATTTCTAACAGTGCTGAAACATTCTGATCATATTTTGAACACTGTTAATTTGAATTCTGAAATTTTTGAAAATCTGGAAAATTAATGAAATTTCACATACCTTTGCTGTTTTGAGTTTCTTTTAATTCATTTTGGAAAGACTTAAAAATTTATATTCATTACAACACAATACTATTTTTTAGTTGTGATTATTTCATCGGTTTTTTTGATTGGCTTGGATTTCTCTAAATTGAAAAACAATTGGCTTGAATCATTGTGATGCATCTTGAAACTCACTTATATTTTATGATTATGTGGCTTGAATATTTGAAATCATTTGAAAATTTTAATTTCTTGAATCTCACACACTTCTTAGATTTGAAATTAATAATCTTGTTTGATCGATTAATTGAATCCTGATATTTTCACATCTCTTCAAGTAATTTCAAATAAAATGTTTTAATATTAGATGTTGAACCATCTCTTGTGCCTGTTACAAATCTTTTGAAAATTCTCCTGAAAATCTTGTTTTGAAATTGAATTGTTGCTGCACTGATAAAAGGAACTGAGTTGTTAGATTTGACTATTTGGGCTTGGTGATTTATTCTGGAAATTTTGTGTATAGTTTTCACATTGACTTTTATGATTAGTTAGGAACCCCATGTGGTATCTATTTAGAAGTATTAATTTTTTTTTGATTCATCTGATTCTCATCCTGTAAAGAACTTTCTGAACCCCTCTTGTAATTGATTTTTCAATTTTAAAATCATTTATTGATTACTTATTCAGAAATTGAAATCAATAACCAAATTGAAATGTATTTAAAATTCATCAAAAATTTTATCAGATTTTTTGAAATTGTGATGAGTTGTGACAATAGTATACTTCACAACAAGAGGAAATATTATTTAAATTTTCATAATGATTGAACAGTTGTTATAATATCTTTGAATTGACGTTTATTTCACGATCATCTTCTTTTACTATCATCCTTATGTCATCCATCATGATTTTATATTAATGTGGAGAGTTTATTTTATTTTTTTAAAAAAATCATCTTAAATTTATAGTGTCAAAATTAGTGATGGAAATGTGATTGAATTATTTTTCAGAAAAAGAGATAATTGAATTTTTTCAAAGATCCTGGTACAGTTGAGGATACTTCATAATATGATTAATTTGGAAATTTATTTCACAACCATTTTTGTACCTACTATATTCCTATCATCCATATTGGTCTTATTTACTGAGGAGATTTTGAGAAGGAAAATGATAAATATATAATATACATAAGTGTATCTCTAACCTCATTTAAAAATCCAACATCAGGTCATCCATGGTTAAGAGATTTCTTATAATCTATTTATCTTTGGCATAGCCAAGCAGTTTTTATAGTGATCCGTAACACTTTTTTTTACCATGACTGATAATAAAAATACAGTATAGTACATGTGAATGTAGTTAGCAATCAGCTAATTCAGTTTTTAAGGTGGACCATCCACCGTCATCCTATCTAGGTTACAGATCAGGAGCTAGGCACTATTCCTAGACTACTGTAAAGCTCCACACAGGGAGTCACATCCTTCTACATTTCAAACTACACGGAGTAGCTCATTACATACATATATAAAAGATATAACACATCAATATAAAGCACCGAAGGTACATGGTACCGCCGAAAGCAGGTAGCACAGTGCATACGAGATGACATGTTATGGCAGCCCAAAGATGCTCCATGATTTGAGTAGACGGGACACAAACCAATCTAACTCATACAAAAGTAGCAACAACTATCTCATGCTAGGATTGCAGAAATGAAATAACAATGGAAGGATTAAATTTCTTCAATCCAATACAAGCAAGGGTTAGAGCAATTGCTTCCATGTTTTGCCAGTAAGGATAAAAGAGAAATGGTAACCATCACACCATTACTAAAAGAGTAAAACAATCCTAACATAATCCATGTAAAGATTTGAGCACTAATCCATAGAAAACCAAGCACCAAACATAATCACTTCAACCAAAGAAAACAAATCCGACATGATCAAGCTACGAACAAGTCGCAACAAAAGTGACCACTGAATACTCATGAGGTCGAAAAGTCCCATCACAAACAAAGGAGTCGAGACGCGTAAACATTTCAGACCCAAAGAGAGTTACTGCTCACCTTAGTACACCACGTCAGTGTAATAACCCGAAAATCCGAGCCAATTTAAAAATTTTATTTTGGCAATTTTAGCGAATTTTGATTATTTAAAATGAATTATTTTAAATAATAACGATGAGAAATTTATTTTGAATAGAATTAGAATGTATATATTTATATAGATCGTCGATAGAATATAAATATTTATTTATAATTATAAAAGGAATTGAAAATGGCGCGGTAGTTCGATAATTCGATTTCAAACTTCAAATGAATGTACCGGGTGCAAAATAAACCGGATTTTAACGAAACCAAAAATAATAGGATCTAATTGATAATATCTTTCCAATGAATCCGAAAAATTGAAATTTCATAGCGGGGGTCAAAAGATATGTCCAGTTGGAATTTCAGAATCGTCGCTATGGAATTCGGGCCCTTAAAAATAGCCATTTTGCAAACGACCTCTGTTCTCGATGAAACCACTTTTGTTGGATCCGGGATGTCAAATTATTGCTAGGTTTCAAATTTCATAATTTTTCGAATCAATATGTGAGCGTGGCAAAGGAAAACGCGTTTGACTAGTTTCAGTTGATTTTAATCGACTGGAAATTGGCCATTTTTCTAACGGTCTCAGAATTCGATGAAACTAGTTTTGTTAGGACCGTATCGTCAATACGAAGCTAGAAAATATTTTTCGGGAATTTTTAGAGTTCGTATGTGACCCCGGTATATTGAAATGTGTGTTTAAATTGAATATATAAAGATTTATATTTTAAATTTGACGGAAACTGATCGAAACGATCGAATTGGCCTACGATACATATTCCATTGTGTTCGAAATGGGGGTAATACGCTAGGGATGACAGTCGGTGGGTTTGATTTCGAGTTCAAAATAAAAAGTTGTTTTCTAGAATTTAAAATGGATTAAAATAAATAAATTATATTATACCCGTCTTATTCCTTTCTCTCTCTTCCCCTTAACCCGTTGACCCCCCCTCATTCTCAGTTTTCTTGATCGAAAGCAAAACGAAAAAAACCCGATTAGTTTTCTTCAATCGATCTGGCGATCGACGGCGTTCAAGGCCATCGCCCCACCTCGTCACCGCCTCACCGGAAGTCGCCCCCTCTTCCTCGCTCCGTTCTCCTCTTCCAGACCGCACTCCCGATCCCCCTTTTGTCTTTCTTCCATCGAAGACTTCGATCCACCGTCGTCCATCGCTGTGGGCCACCCCGCCACCGTCATACCTCTTTCCACCACCGCGCGCCTCCACAGCAACCACCTCCGCCTTCGAGCGATCTCAGACCAGCACCCTCTCTCCGGTCAAACCGTAAACCACTTCCTTCCCGCCACCGATTGAACATAGTAAGCCTCCTCTATTTTATTTTAATTAGTTTAATTCAGTTTTTACATAAATAAAAAGATCTATTTTTAATAATAAAAAGATCTATTTTTAATAAAGAAAAGTTCTATTTTTAATAAAGAAAAGATCATATTTTTGATAAAGAAAAGACCGTATTTTGTTAAAGGAAAGATTATATTTTTGTGTAGTTAAAGATTATATTTTTTTTCATTTTTTTCAATGAAGAGATTGAATTTTTATAACATGAAAGATGGAATTTTAAAGACAAGAAAAAAAATGATTTTTGTTGATGTAAAAAATATAATTTTTATATTATAGAAAGGTTAAAAATATAATTTTTATATATGGAGAATATAAAAATGTGATTTTTATATGAGTGGCGATATAAAAATATAATCTTTATTAGAAGAAGAGCGATATAAAAATATAATCTTTATATAGGAAGTAGCGTTGTTGAAATATAATTTTTAACGTATACTCCGTGAAACTGACTGCGTTGGAAGAACGATGAAGATTTTCTACATAAGAAGAGTCGTGGTGAATGGATTTAGCTTGGGTGAGAACTTCTCACTTTTAATTTAATTTTCTAGTTGAAATATATACTAGGATGCAGACGGTGCTTAGTAGCACCCGACACCCGTCGTCCACAGACCGTGGACGGCTTGTATGCTGGTTTGTTTGATTGGGACGATAAATTTTACACATCGCCCAACTGCACAAATAAAATCTGTGTTTGATTTTTTGAAACCCCACACGGGTATTGGGATGATATTTGACGTACACTAATCCCGATTGTTTAGTCGTATGTCGATCGATTGATTGACAGACTGTTATAAACGTTAAATATTTATATTCGATGCTTATACAGTGTAGAATGCACTTTGGATGATGGTTGATTATTCATCGTTGTTATTGTATACATGTGTTGTAGAAAATCCATATAATTAACATTATATGGTAATTGATTGGGCCTCATTCCAGTTTTGAAAAAGAAAGTTTTGAAATAGAAATATTTGAAAAAGAAATATTTGAAATAGAAATATTTGAAATAGAATATTTGAAAATAGAAATATATGAAGCCGTGTTGATTAGATTGACGCCATTTTGATGTGAACGATATTTATATCGATTTTATTCATTTTATAATGAATATCGAAAGTGATTTCAAAATCTGATATTTTGAAAAGAATTGAAATTCGAATTAAATTGAATAGAAATGAATTCGAATTGAAACTGAATAGAAATGAATTCGAATTGAAATTGAATAGAAATGAATTCGAATGAAATTGAATAGAAATGAATTCGAATTAAATCGAATAGAAATGAATTCGAATTGAAATTGAATAGAAATGAATTCGAATGAAATTGAATAGAAATGAATTCAAATTAAATTGAATAGAAATGAATTCGAATTGAAATTGAATATAAATGAATTCGAATTGAAATTGAATATAAATGAATTCGAATTGAAATTGAATAGAAATGCATTCGAATTGAAATTGAATATAAATGAATTCGAATTGATATTGAATTGAATTGAAAACGAACTGAAATTGAATTCAAAATCGATTTGAATTGAAATCAATTTGAAATGAATTTAAAACGAAGTTGTAAGGGAAAATTCAATTTTGATTTGAATTTGAAAAAGAAATTGAAATCGTTTTGAAAACGAATTTAAAATGATTTATTAAATACGTTTTAAAAAGGAAATCTACGAAGTATATATTATATATATTATATATATATAATATAATGGCCTGAATAGAACGCGCCGTGCCGCGGCAGTTCGCGAATTTCGACCATTGACTTTGAACGGATATTGCGGGAGATCCGACCGTCGGATTCTCCTAAAACTGGAACCGTTGGGTTCGTATCGAAAAGAGCTTTCTAACGAATATTAGGAATTTGAAATCTAACGGTTGGATTTGGAATTATGTCCAAATCAAATTTGGAAAAAGTCGTTGTAAGTGCAGTTCGATGGCCGTTGATGGGAATCGACTATACGGGCCTTGATAAAATTATTAAAAATATCAATAATTTGTGTAAAATCATAAGAAATGATTTGGGAAGAATTGGGATGAAAAACTCTATATTTGAAAAGATAAAAATAGATTTTTATCGAAATGAACTAGTTTTGAACTAGAATTAAAATTCTATTTATTTTTAAATAAATAAATTGGATTTGAAAAGGGTTTTAAAAGTAACCAGAATTTCCAATAATTGAATTGGAATGGATTTGAATCAAAATTGTCTTTGGATTATTTCGATGTTGGATTTCGTGATTATACAGATATTGTTATGGAAATTTGAAAGATATGTTTATATCGTTATTTCCAATACGATATTTGTTGGTCGTAGAATTTGATATTGAATATAAGCCGATATATTTTCTATTCAGAGCCTTGTATTTAATATCAAATGTGATTTGGGTTGTCGTGAATGGTGTCTTCATTAACACTGTTCTTGAACCCAGTTGAGAAAAGATTAAATCTTTTTATTTAGATTTAATGAAGAGTACCAATTAAATGATATTTAATTGGAATTGAATTGGTATTGATTTTTGGGTTTATCATGAACAGTGTTTTAAATAACACTTGTTCTTTAACCCGATAATTAATGGAATGGGATTTTGGGTTGTCGTGAATGGTATCTTCAACAATATTGTTCTTAGACCCAAAGGAGTTAAGAAAATCAGAAACTAACTGGAGATTAGTTAAGTTGAATGGTTTCTGGGGTATTGATCTGATGTTGGTTTGGGCCTTCGGGGTTAATATTTTGGGAATTGCTCACTTGTTAATTTACGGTTAGGTACTGATTTAAATGTGATGTGATTTTGGGTTTATCGTGAACCGTGTTTTAAATGACATTGATTCTTTAACCCAGTCAAAGATTAAAACTAAGTGGAGTTTTAATGAATCTTTAATTAGATTGAAAAGATCGAGAATGGAGTATCGCCAGTTTTGCTCCAGGCGATAGTTAAATATTTAATTAGATTTAAACGTGAAATGGTAATTGAATTTACCGATAACACCATGGTGTTAGATATGAAGTAAGACCAGTTTTACTTCATGGGATGAATAAGTTGGGATTGGGAAATTAAAACAAGTGATTACTTCGGTAAGGTTCGTTAATCCCGACTAGTTTGAATTGATATTCAAAGAAGATTAAAGAATAAATTTAAAGAATTTATCTTTGATAAAATTAATGGGAACCATTCCCTAAGAATGCAAAATTTAGAAACTAACTGTCGGTTAGCTAGGCAGAATGGTTTTCTGGATATTGATCTGATGTTGGTTTCGGCCTTCGGGGTTAATATTTGGGGAATTATTCTCTTGTTAATTTACGGTTAGTGACTGATGAATTGGAATGAGGCGTATGTTGTGTTTGTGTAACACTTGTTTATTATATAAGCGAGTTATTCAGAAAGGCCGGGTTTATCCCATTTTGAATAACTGATACGATGATAAGTCGAAGATGGTGGTCGAAGACCGGAGGTCTTCACGTCGTTTGGATAATTACTGATGATCTTGATTGGGCTGTACACCCAAGAAGATGGAAACTGTTGGTGATCGTCCAGACGTACTTAGAGATCGATGGATATGCGGGGTACTAGGTGCCTCCGGTTTCGTTCAGACCCGGAACGAACTTGTAAATGGACTGTGTGTCTGACATTGGATTTTAGTCTGTGTGAGTGATTTCTATTAAATATATATCTGTTTGGCGGCGGAGAATTTATTCTCTTGCTTAACGCCCTTCTCTGAGACGTACGAGCTCAGGGGTTATATATTGATGGATATCAAACGCATGGAGTGTATTGCCTGTGTGGCATGCCTAAGTGGCAAATGATCAAGGCTTCTGTTGAAAAGCAAAGTCTTGTGGTTGATGATCAAAGCACGGCCTGTGTGGAGTAGCTTTGTGTAACGTTTATTCGTGAGCCTCACACCCCGTTGTGAACCAAAACGGGAGAGGACGTCAGGGAGGGCATGCGTTTCTTTCTAACTAGAAGCGGCGTCAGTGGTTTTACACGCCCTGACGAGTTTGACTTATGTGGTTGTTGCTGTTGCGAGGCGCCTCGGTTTGATCGGACGATCTGGGTCCGATGGAGTCATTCGTTGGCTCATTTACGCCCCATAGGGCGGGGAAACACATGTTCAGGGTTTAAGTTTAATCCACATCGGTGGACTGGCCCTGAGGATCCAAGGGTCACTCGAGCTCTGATCCTGAGACACGGGCTAGAGCGTCTCAAATCGGTTGAGGACTATCTTTTGCCTCGGTTCACAGACGGAAATCCAATTTCCAAATACATGACATTTGCGGTTTTAATTGTAGAACTAGTATGGCGACATGATATATGGTACCCATGCCGCCTATGATTGATACTTATGATTGAAATTGTTTTTGACACTATACACTTATAGTACTATCAAAATAATCCGTTTTAAACGTATCAAACATTCTTTGGCTATTATAAGGTAAAAACCCTATCCTCCGGCTTGCGTTGCATTATGTGATGGGACCTGCGTCTTATAATAGCTTCATTATTCTTTATTTAGCATTGCACTGTTGTTTTATGCACTGGTGTTCTTGGGAGGAAACCCGTTCCGTGTTATACGGCGTGGTCCCTTGATTTACCTAACTTTAAAAATAAAAATTAATAACTGTTTTAGTTCTCACACCAGTCACATGACTGACCTGGAGTTTATTGTTTTAACCTAAACTCTGGGTGCCCTTATTTTGACATGGGCAGCTAGTAGTTTTGGTTTTGCAGATTTATATTCACAGGATCCTGGTTTACAGCTGGAACGATACTCGCAAAGCTTTGTATCCGTGTATTACTTCTAGTTGTGTATTGTATTATTTTCCGCTGCGATGTACTTAAATGTAATTTAAATCTCTAATATTTCTGTATAATATTTATTCATACTCTGTATATTCTTGTATTCTGATGGAATTGTTGTAATATACAATGAAATGTTCTTCCGTCTGCGTTCTGTTATGGCTTGTTCTCGAACTATCCGCGCTTTCCTTTACGGGGAAGTCATGGGTCCTTACAGTCAGTGTCGACTTCCAACTGTAGCTAAGTTCACCAGTTGAAGAACAGGCATTTATAGGATGCTAGTAGTTGCCTGAAGCGAAACCGAACTGAGGAGGAAGGTAGTCAGAGTCATTTCTTGGTGAAGAGGGTTATGCTGATGAGGCGAATAAAAAAGGGGGAAATGGGGTTAGATCTGATTTCGTGAAGAATACATTGCGATTTACTGTGCTCTAAAATCCGAAAATGAGACCAAGCACCTCGTCAATTCGAAGAGATGAGGCTGAGGAATTGTGGAGATCAGAGCACAGCGTGCTATCCTAGGTTAAAGCTCAAATCTGGAATGCGTAAAAGCGACCATGCATGGAGAAAGCAGATACTATTTGGAGGAGAAAAGGGTGAAGAGTGAAAGAAAGTAAAAGGTAGGAGAGATTAAAGGTGAAAAAAGCAGAAGTCTCTGCCCCCATTAACAGTCACATTTCATAATGAAGAGCTTCGGCTTATTGATGTATGAGATTACTTATAATTTAAGCCGCAACTAATCTCATTTGAAAATCCAAGATATGATTATGCGTGGTTAGTGTGCTCTTAAAACTAAAGTGAAGAAAATGAAAAGGAAAATAAGCAAATAAAAATTTATATGAAATCCTCCTTGGTGTGTAAAAACCAGCCTATCAATCCATTTTCTAATTTGTGAAATGTGTTAATTTTTTATTATATATTATGATTTGTCGATTGATAGTCACTGGGATTTGAGATTATTTGATTGCATCACTTAATCTGAATTTACAATCATAGCCCAAATCCAGAATTGTTTTATGATCATTTTTTTTGAAAATAACTGTAAATCATATGTTTTTAAAACTCTCTCCGTTTATATAAAATTCATCGTAAATCTTCATTCTATAATGTGAAATTTGCTTCTAGTTCTTATAATATTATGATTTTTGTTTGATTGGATGAGATTTATGATGATCATTCTCTCTTGAGCTGATTTTATATTCAAGTATGTTTTTCATCACTATTTTGATTTCTATATCCTTTTGATGCTAACAAAAGAGGGAGAATGGTTAAGATTTTTGAACGAATATTCCTTGAATATTTTAATATTGATGTTTCAACTATTGTTTCTCTTTTTCACTCATGGTATCAGAGCTAGGGGAGTTCTGTTGTGTGCGGAGGGGGCATACATATAGGGGGACTTCCACAATTCACTATTAAACACATTTATTGTATTCAAAATCTTATTATATGTTTGTCATCATCTAAAGGGGGAGATTGTTGTATATAACAACTATATGATTTTTGTTTGATGATAACAAACATATATAATTAAATGTGTTTGCAATTGTACTATTGTACTACATCACAGACAAAATTAAATAGTTAAATTTAAATGGAATACAACTGCACAAGAATTTAAATATTCAAACAATATTTTATTTAAATATAATATTTTATTTCAACATCTGAATAGTACATATTTTTACAACTCCACTCTTTGTACATTCTGATGTATTACAATTCAAATTCACATTCAGTTTCATTTGTTACATAAGTTCCTTACTCAACACTCTATCACTCATTTACATCACTCAGATTCATATACATTCACTCTGCTCTCTCAGTTACATTCGCTAACACACTTGTCTTCAGTCTGCTTCACTATCAGTCCAGTCTTCTGTTTACCTGTCACAGAAACACACATAGTAAACTGGAACAAAATTATTTTTAAATTCTAGCAGTTATAATTTAATTTTTAAAATTTATTTGCCTTAGAATTTTGGTGTGTTTCTCATCATTTTTCATGACTTGATCTAATATGTATATAAATTAATCCATTTCTAGACAGCTTGTGATATTTACAGTGATTTACCGTAAATACCAAAAGGTAGACAATATTTCTAGTGCTCATATATATATATATATATATATATTCTGCACATAAAACAATACATGTATACACATACATGTATATGTATATACACATATATTTTGTGCTAGGGAAATATGGTCAGAAAGGGACAAATATATCAAGTGTGATGAGTTTAGGTGAAGCTTGACAACACTGGCTTGATGCAAGTATCCATGAACACACAAGTGACAATGCACATATGAATCTACATGTATAGACAAACTCACACACACACATATATATGTATGCATACTTGGCAACATGAAAGTACGCAACATGATCGAGGCAGCAAAAACACTCAGCTAGATGCACAAAATAAGGATTTCAACAAGCCAGACCAACTTTTAAATTCATGGCCGAGTCAACAATAATACAATGGACATCAAAGCAACACAACAACACGATCGAGCAAAAATGAAGATATGAATGCAACACAAGTTTAGCAATGATTTATGGTTCAACAGCTTTTAAAGAGAAGCACACAACTGGTTCAGCTAAAATGGTAGTGGCACCATACAAATCAACATGGAGTGCTCAAGTAAAAACAAGGCAACATCATGGTGGATGATAAGCTCGAGAACAAACAATGGTCAGGTGTACACTCAGTAAACATACTCACAAAACAGTGTACAGTCATGAAATGGCAAGCCAACATGGGTAATGCATATGTAACCAGTATGAGCCAAGCAAAGTAACAGTTGCAAATACATGTGTTAAAATACATGAGCAAACAAAACTGGATTGCCAAAACCAAATCAGTGACAAAGCATGGTCATGCAACACATGTGAACACAATGAGGCAGAACTGTTCGAACTCAAGGCAGTTCAAGTATAATAATGGTTTACAAAACCAAGTTCAATTCAGTGAACAAGCAGTTTAGATGAAAGCAAAAAGTGGTGCAGGTTCAAGAGCAAGCAATATGGACAGAGAAAATTTATTGTGTATAAGACCTTGCACATGTATGATTGACACACACACACTGTTTCAGCTTAATACATGTATGAAGGAGGGTGCACACACATATATATACAAGTCTGTATACATTGCATGATTGTACACAGATGTACACTATGGTGTATACAATGCAAACACGACAGTAAGTAAATCTATAAGTAGCAATAGTGTGGGAGTTACAATATCAGGTGACAAGTTTCAAGTTCAAACTCAAATGCATGAAGCAGGTGAATACGAAGAAGGGAAAATATGCAGGATCAATGCAGTTCAAAACATGTTGAAATTGCCAAAAGAAACGAGAATCATACTTCCAGAAATCACCAAGTTTTTGTTTCCATTACTTTATATTTTTGGAATGTGAATATTGCAATCTAAATCTAGAAAGTCATGAAGTCGAAAATTCAATGATCTCCAAATATATAGTGGGAAAGAAACATTTCAAATTATTTCTAGATACCAACAATTCAGTTTTGCCGAGATTAAAATACACGTGTGTCTCAGGAATCAGAGTACAAATTTTGGAGCAAAGAAAATCAATTCGAATTGATTCTAGAATTCAGTCAATCATTCACAGCATGGTAACAATCACGCAAGAGAAAAATGGGCAAGTATTAATTCTGCAAGAACATTTTCGGCAAGAATGCATTAAACAACAATTTTTTTGGCAAATGATAAATTGGTAAGGCAGATAATTTGAGTAGAAATTTTTTAAATAAAATCTTTCCAGGAAATTAAGTGTTTCTAGAAATATCAAGCAACTATTTGTGGCATGAACAAATTCAAGTGTTCGAAATTTTTCCAGAAAATCAAGTATCCAAGAATAGCATTTTTACTGTTTCCATACTACACAAAATTGTTTTTGGAAAGAAATCAATTCAAGATTTTAAGGAAATTCGCTAGGCTTGTTTGAGCAATGAAAATCATTCATTCCAGATTTTAACCACAATAGTCACGACAACAAATCAAAAGCATTAATCACGCAACATAATCAAAACAAGTCATTCGAAGAAATCAGAGTTAATTTAGGATTCTATAATCCTATAAACAACACCTATTCATCATCAACGGAGATTTATCGAAAATCAACGCAACAATTTGAAGAGCAAACAGAGAAATCAAATTAGAGTACTCACAATTGATTTCGATCGCAAGGCCAAGCCAAATCAATCGACCTAGGACAATAACACTAGAAGTTTAATAGAGAATCAAATTTCATCAACAATCTAGTCGCAATTTAGAGCAAGGAGAAAAACCCTAATTTTCTTTAGGTCGGCCGAGATTGAAGAGTTCAAAGAGAAACCATTTTTTTAAGTGTCGAAGAAAAGAGTGGTCGACCTTTTTTTAATTTAGAAAAGGGGTTTTTTATTTTCATTTTGTTTTGATTTGTTTTTTATTTTTGTCTTGTAAATCGATAAATCCGTTTTCTAGTTTTTCTGTAAAAACTAAGGTTTTCTAGTTACAAGATTTTAACTACGGTTTACGAGTTACAGGATTGTATTTCGGGGAAATCTGATTTTGGGGTTAAAAATCAGTACAGGGTTTTGAGCATAAAGATTAGAACGGTTATGAGTGAGTGTCGCAAGTTTACATGGATTTTGTAAGCATGGTTATTGTTTTAATTATAGTAAAAAAACCTTGGGGAATGCAGCAGTAGGCAGGGATTGCCGAAGCTCGGTAAAATCTAGATCTGTGTTGCGATATATTTAATATCTAGTAAAACTCCAATAAAACCTATTCACCCCCTCTAGGGTTAATCTAGATCCAACAAATAACAACCTATTTTGAAATGCAGATAAAGTACAACTATATAACGTTGTTTTATAACCAAACTATTTTACACCTAGAATTATCTATAGAATCGTACACGAATAACACCTTATGTTAGTAATGTACAAACAATTTGTTAGACCAAAATTTGGCTCTAACACCCAAATTGTCTAGAATTGCAGAGAACAATAACTAAAAATGAAGAAAAAGCAGCAAACACACCAAATTTATAGTGGTTCGGCGTTAACGAGCCTACGCCCACTTTACTTGTATTTGATTATACGTTTGAATGCAAGTACAATCAATGATTTCTCTCAATCTCACTTTTACAATGATAATCCACTCATTAATTTCGAGATAATATTGATTAGTAATAATGAAGAAATAGTAATGGTGGAAACGATGCTCAGAATTGCCAAAAGATCCTGAAAAATGTCAAGTATGAGGCTATTTATAGGTGATTTCTGCAGGCGGTTCGTGAAGACACGTGGCACGAATCTCGAGGATCTCGGAGCCGTTCGTGAGTGGATGGAGAAATTATTAATATGGCAGTTATGGACAAATGTCACTAGATCCTGGATTAGCGGTTCGTTGGTGACTAAGTCGCGGTCACCAATTCCTGAGCTTGCAGGCGGTCGTGATGGCTAATCATGGACGGGTCATGATAATTGATCATGAACGGATCGCGATGGTCATACACGAGTGGGTCATGGTGCTTCCCACACGAGCGGATGAAAGAGTGGAGTCACGAATCGAGTTTGTATGGGGGTGTCACGAACCGGTATGCTTCTTATCGAATTCACATGTATGAATATCCTTGTCTATCCAAACACTGATGCTTATATTCTTGGTGGCTTGGTCAAAAACCTAGCCAACATTTTACCCCCTTGAAGTATGTTTTATCAGAGATGGAACGTGCTTTGACATTAATCAATACGCCTATTTCTGAACAGACGAGTGCCGATAGTCATATCTGTTTGTATCATCGCGCGATTTCAAAGGATTACGTTCTCTAACGAGTATAAATACATCTGTTAGCTTCCAATTATTTCGCTATTAATCGAGAATTTTCTGACTTTGATCCCCCAGAGATTTCGTAAATGATTCTTCAGGTAAATCTTCAAATTTCCATAAATAGTTTTTAATGAAATTCGCCACACCTGTAGGTAAAAAAGTTTTAGCCTTTTGTTTAATAGTTATCCCGAAATCTAGGTTGCTAAGACACGATATGGTCCGAGCCACTAGGCAGGAATCACGAGCCAAAGGGAGAGAATACTTCTTCTTAGTCAACAACAGGCCTTCTTAGGCGTTTGTGGCCCATAGGGCCGATGCGCTCTACTGAGACAAAAAATGGAAGACTAAAAGCCTTTGCATAGGCTATAAAAGTCGATTCCCTTTCTCCCATTTACTTTTCCTTTTCACTTTTCACTGCCGCCGCTTCGTGCCCAGTCTCGAACCCTAATTTATTTCATTCAAATCCAATTAAACCAAGAAGGTAATGGCGATGATAATTCCAATTGCAGTTTTTCTTTTCTTTTTGGGTTTCAATTCGAATTTGGTTTCCATGGGTTTTTCTTCCCAACGTCGGCTTTGGTGCCACCGCCAGTATCGACGGTGGCAACAATGTTCATGGAGTTGGAGTTTAGGAGAACATACATGGCGGTTAACTCCAAATTGAGCGAGAGAGGTTAGGGGATGGTTCAGACAGCTCGCAGGTGGAAAAAGAGGTTGATAGAGAGGGAGTTGTGCTTCCGCACTTCGGCTTGTGGGTCATAACGTCGAAGCGGATCATGAAAGGGGGATTAGGTGTCGGGTTGGATTGCGGATAGGAGCAGGGCATCGGTTCGTGGACGGAGCCGGGTTGCGAAGATAGCTCATGAGCCGATTATTCACGAGTCGATGGAATTTGGATTAACCCCCCACCCGAATCCAAATCACGATCCAGGAGTCCATTCACGATCCGTACTAGTTCACGAGTTATCCTATAATCACGAACCAAACTCTTTCTTTTGAACCGACTCTAGGTCACAAGCCGCTTCATCAGGCTTTAGCGAGCCAATTTAACCAGCGGACCGGCCTTCATATTAACTAAAATTCGATGTAACTCTAACATATCAATGAACAATTAGGATAGAGCCTTCGAGATGAACTTTCTGAACTGGACGACTACTTAACAACATACAACGATCAATTTCATGTCTTCATCATTTAATACATGATTTTCTTCTAAGTACTGCACGCACTTGTACACACTAGCACTTGCACATGGACGGGGTTTACAGGTAACCATGCTCCTCTAATTGCTTATGTTTATTCACCAACACAACAGACATGTATGATAGACGCTCAACAAGATTATCAGAGAAGAGTATAGATCTAGAGTCGTCGAGTTATTATAATCCCGATGTACTTCCATCGGATCTAGACTGGAGTAAATCTGATTCAGATTACGAATCAAGTCTTGGTACAAAATCAACGTCTTCTGAAAGCACATCACTTGAGGACGAGGCTGATCGGGCTCCTAACGAGATCCCAGGTGTTAAAGAAGTGGACAAACTAAGCAACTCCGTGGCCTCCAAGCTTGGTGATATAAAGGTAAAGAGAATCTGCCTAAGGCATGGGATTCCCGTGGATGATGTGAAAACTCCAGAGAAAGATGACAGACCCCACCATACCCCAGAAGGATATATGGCTATTAGCAGAGTTATGTGCACAGTAGGTGCCATCCCACCATTTCCTCCAGTCGTTGTCGATTTCCTAAGACGATTACGTATTGCACCCATGCAACTCCATCCCAATGCTTACGCCACTTTGTACACCTTGTATGTGGCATATGCAGAAATCTTGGAGACCAAACTTACTTTCAAAGATTTGATCTTCTATTACTATTTCAAGCATCGTTCCATAGGGACTCCGAACTTTATTTTCTTCGAGTCACTTTCCTCAAATGGGCATAGTAATTTAGGGGATGCTAAGTCCGACTGGTTTTACATAAAACATCAAGCTGGATGTGCGAGGAGATGACTACAGTCAAGTAGGTTATGAATTCTTCAGTGTACGTTCCAATTGCGTGATTAAAGTGCTAATGTCTTCCTTTTTGTACAGCTCACACTTTCCCGAAGACAGACGGTGAGGTGTATGAAGATCGATTATCCCGCCTTCTAAAGAGCAAGTCAGACTTCTATAGAATCAAGAAGTGTATATCCGACGAGAATCTTCACAAACATCATCTTATGGATATAAGATTCAGGCTCGGTCCAGGTGGCAAGCCTTATAAATACATGCCCCCTACTCAAACAATTGGGGAGTCTAGTAGCATGCCCTCGGCCGAGGGAGAAGTGACCACGGAAGCTACAAAGATGACCGAGTTTCGTAAGATTCCTTCACCGATTATTGATTAGGATGATGAGGATTTGAATGTATATAAAGGAGGTCAAGTTCGAACTAACGAGCCAAAGGGTGCTTCTGTTTTCGAAGGGGGTTCGTCTCCAAAAACATTACCACTGATTGAACCCTCGGCTCATGATTCCTTAACAGAAGAACAAATATACGGGCATTTGGATAATCTTCCTTTACCAGATGCCATTTACACTTCAGAGGACATTGGAGAGGAACTGTTTTTTCCTATCTCTGAGGAAGAATCCACTCCAGTCAAGGAAAAGGAAACCGTACAGATGAGCCTAGCTCTGGGCCCTGGTCTGTTAGGGGGGATTGCACGGGATACACCCGTCATATGCACCACTTATTGCAACACCCATACACTGTCTATATTCATGGTTTTATATTTGCTTGTTCTCTTTGCAGGAAAAATGCCTCGCCGCCACACATATTATCATTGTGATCTTCGCGAGAACACACCCAGGATCATTCTCGATGCCGAGCATGATCGTAGCGATAGCCGGGGAAGAGATAGTCAAAGACGCTCTGATTCTTATCAGCCGCATTCTACACGCTCTCGTTCCCCTTCGAAGCAAGATTCTGGGAGGTACCATAGTCACCAAGTGCCGCATGCCAGTGGCAAACAGCTCCCCAAAGCTCTGACTCTTTTGAAGGAAGTTCTTCCTCAGGGTAAGTCTTCCAAGAAGCATTATGAGACCAAGGACAAGCATAAGGATCCGAGTAAAGACTTAGAAAAGGAGAAGGTAGCTCTTGTCCCTTCCGATTAATGTGACCTAGATGCCACTACTACACAGGAGGTGATTCCCAGTTCTGAAAGTAAGGAAAATCTGGAGCGTTTACGAAAGCCATTTCCTGACATCTACTTCGAAAGGATGGTTTTTGTTCCCGATCTTGAACCGGTTGCTAATGATTGGGATACAGAGGTTGTGGACCGGGTTGGTCATGTGGCTAAGCAGTATAAAATAATGAAGAAGCATGCCAAGAATCTTTCAGATGTCATCTGCCGTCTGGAAATAGATGCAGCCAGGGCAAGAGTCAAAATTGATCATGACATTAAGGCCATGAGCAAAGCTGAGAAAGAACTTAAAGATGCGCAAGCCCAACTCGCTTTAGCCCAGCGGGATGCTGAGAATTACAAAACGGAGCTAGAGAATGCCAAGAAGCGTTTCCATCTTGAGCTTGATTCAAACAACCAAGAGTGTGTGGCTCTAAAGAAGGAGATAGAAGACTGTTAATACTGAGTTGAAAGCATCGCAGGACCACTTTGTCGTAGAAAAGGATGCTTGGGAAAAAGAAAAGGCGAGCTCAAAGGACAATCTTGCTCTCATTGAAAAGGAAAATGCAAGCTTAAATGACAAAGTTGCTCATGCTGAGGAACGGGTGGCTCTTGCCGAAAGTAATGCCAATGATGCCCTCGAATCAGCCTCCACTACTACTGCTAAGCTTGCTGCAGCTGAACAGGAGATAGAAGAGTTCGACGAATTGCTAATGGACTTTTTGGGTCAAGTTATTAAAACCCGAGATATTTCTTGGATTAAGAACTATCGCACCACCTTGGCTAACATATGGGATATGATCGTCGAGGGCGAGAAGCAACGCTTAAAGGTTGAGAAAATCGACGAGGGCCAGCTTATGCAGACATTCCTCAAAGGTGGAGAGCCCGAGGCTTTAGCGGAGGGCAGACATCAAATTCAAGAGGAGATTGAGAAGGAGAGGGTTAAGCTCAAGGGCAAAGACAAATTTGATGAAGGTTCAAGCTCTGCAACAGAGCCCAAGACTTCTGAGGTTGAGGAATATAATCCAGATGACCCATTGATCCCCGTGGTTCCAGCTCCTCCAGTTGTTGGAGCTTCTGTTGCAAGTTCGGGCGAGGAGTCAGCAGAAGGTATCTCTATATTCTCTCCACAATTTGTCAAAGCTATTGTAAATTGTCGTCGCATTGTAGAGCAACCAGTCGAGAAGACCATATTTTCTCCCAAACTAATAACAGTTGCTTCTCATAATATAGGTGCCAAGCCGACCGAGAAGGATGCAGAAAAGCAAGCAGAGGTTGAGAAAGTCAGCATACCATCTAGTGCTGAAGTCCCAAAGCAAACTGAGGGCACAACAACCAAGAATGCCATCATGGTATCAAGCACCGATGTTCCCAAGGATGCTGAAATCATCGAAGCTTTGAAAGATACCGACGGTGATCATGGGGACGAAGAAGAGGGTGTCGCCATTACAGGAGAGACCAAGAATGATGACTACGTGACCTTAGCCGAGATGAAGGCCGAAAAGGATGAACAACTGAAATTAAAAGTAGAGGAGCAAGAGCCTCTAAATGTGCCACCTATTTCTGCAGCTGATCCCAAATCTGGACTGGTCATAAAGTTCTCCACCAAATCGATAACTACACAGCTTGCCTCCCAGTCCTCCGACATTCCACAGAATCCTCCTTCTGATAAGAAGAAGAGAAAGAAGCATGTCAAATCTGACGCCGACAAGGAGGAGCCGGAGAAGCAGAAGAAAGAGAAGAATACAAGGTCGTCCCCAAAGCACAAATGGAGTTTACTTATTGGTCTATATTTTGTTTTTAGACTTTCCACTGGCCTTATGATGTAGTTGTGAGAAGGGCCCTCACTTTTTGTCCAGCTTTGTTTTATAAACCTGCAATAGTAAATGAAGTTCTGTTTCTTTTTGCATTGTTGTATTCCTGCCAGTTTATCATACTTAGTCACGAACATAAATATTCGAATCATAACTTGTAACACCCCGAATTTCAATTAACACTAATGGTTAGTAATTAAAGTATAATTAATCTCAGATGTGAGAATCAGGGGAAACGGGCTGCGTCATTGCGTTCGTCTCGGAAAAATACGCGAAATAGAGTCCGAGTTTGCGTAAAACGGGTACCGTATGAAAGAGATATGGACGAACGAAGTTAGGCAGAAAAACCCGAAACAGGCCAGAAATGCACTGGCGCACTTGTGAAGTGCGCCAGCACAAAAATACACTGGCGCACTTGGGAAGTGCGCCCATGTCGGGACAGGAAACCTGCACAGTTTCTAGAGAGTTCTGTGGTTGGGTGCACCAGTTTGGGGTTTGGGCTTGGTCTTAGGGCTGGTTTCTGGAAGGTTCCGAAATCTAAAGGTCCTAATCTAATTTAGGGTTAATCTAAGGGCCTAAAACACTCACCTAATCTATAAATACACCCTAATACTACCCTAATTCATACTAAAAATAGAAATGATGCCACCATGCCGCCAAAATCAAACTTGAGAGGAACCTCCACTAGTTTATGAAGAAAGTTGCAAGCTAATCAACCTCTAATCATCATCTTCTTCTTGTATAGCAACTAGTTCTACTACATAAGTTTGCTAATCTTGGTTTTGGTGAGTTTCTATCACTTTAATAACCAATTGCTAAATTAAGTAGATGAGATATGATGAGATCATGCGGTTTTGTATGCAGATTTGTGGGTTTTAAGTCATATGATATGATGTTAGTTTGCTAATCTATGTTTAATGTTAACCCTATGTTTATGCAAGTTAAGTATGTGGGTTTATGCAAGTTAAGTGATGGGTTTCATGCATGCTAAGCATTGGGTTTCATGCATGCTAAGCATTGGGTTTTATGCATGCTAAGTATTTGGTTTTATGCATGCTAAGTATTTGATTTTATGCATGCTAAGTATTTGATTTTATGCATGCTAAGTATTTGATTTTATGCATGCTAAGTGTTTGGTTTTATGCATGCTAAGTAATTGATTTTATGCATGCTAAGTGTTTGGTTTTATGCATACATTATGACATGCAACTTTACCCTTTTTCTAAATAAGATGCATACATATGCAAGATGACACCTTTGTATGCTATGCATACATATGCATGTTTACCCTATTATGATGCAAGTTCATATGCAAGTTTGTCTCTTTTTATGATATGCATAACATATGCGAGTTTGCCTCTATGTATGACATGTTATGCAAGTTCACATGCAAGTTTATGTGCAAGTTCATATGCAAGTTTATGTGCAAGTTCATATGCAAGTTTGTCTCTTTTTATGACATGAATAATGCAAGTTTGGGTTAAATGCTAGTTGGGTTTAATGTATGCTCATATATGCAAGTTGACACCTTTTGAACCCATGATAAAGTTATAAGCTATGTTGGTTAAACCCATGACACTTGTGATGAATCTTCCCTTTTATTATGTCACGTTACGAGAACGAATTACGTGGGGAACGATGGGGTTAATATGCATGTTAATAAAATGATGTGGAATGGGTATGCTTAAGAGTAACATAAATTAAATGGACATAATTGGGAATTTACCTATTGAGTTAGGTCTACCCATATTATGGAGTTGGGAATTTACCTATTGAGTTAGGTCTACCCATACTACGGAGTTGGGAATTTACCTATTGAGTTAGGTCTACCCATATTCTGGAAAACATGATTAATTAATTAGGGATAATTAATATAAATTATGAGGGTGATTAATTAGGTGTAATTAATCGACTAAGACACGAGGTTGGACTCAGTTGTAGCGTAAAACTGCCCGGACCCAACCGACTTAACCAGTTGCTACAAATGTTAGCCCAATGTGAGAGGTCTTAGGCACAAATTAAATACGTGATTAAAGTAAAGACACGAGGTTAGACCCTTTTTATGACGTAAGGCTGCCCGGACCCAACCGGCATATCCAGCAGTCATAAAAGACGGTCTAATGTGAGAGGTCTTTATGAGGTCATGATCTTAATTAATTAATTAAGAAACACTTAACCATATTAGCATGTAGAGGGACATGAGGGGTTAAGTGGGGGCCTTGGGTGGCAATAGAAAATACGATTAGAATACTTAACCAAAGTGGAACATGTAATTAAAACATGGTTAAAGGGTTAAGTAAGTGCTTTGGGTGGCATGTGGAAATCTAGTGGGTGCCTTGAATGGCAATTAAAATATGATTAATGACTTAACCAGAATTTATAACATGTAAGTGGACATGGTTAAAGGGTTAAGCGGGATTCACTAGAAATAACAAGCTTAGGTGGTAGCTTGTGGGGGCCCATTTCAACCAATATCCCAAACGTATCTTAGTGGGCTCGACTCTAGTCGAGTGACGAGACACGCATATTGGGCTTGACTATAAGAGGCCAAAATGGGTTAGCGGTGGCAACGCATGACCAACGGGTTTCATATGCGTGTGTGGACCCGGGCTGGTAAATAAGACGTTGTTGCATCGTGTAGATATAAGTCGTGCACCGTTAGTTTTATCAGGTTGCCACGTTGGGGAATGGTACACCCCACGGTGGGGCTAGCACGGGTATCTACGTTAGGGAGCCGATCGAATGGGGAGTAGTGTGTACACCTAGTGGATTGTAGGGCCCTGTGGCGTCTACTCAGTCACCTAGGGGTACGCGAGAACTATTAAGTTAATTTTATAAGTCCATGGGTGGGATCAACCTTTAAGTTAGGAATGACTGGTGTGGTGCAGTTTAGTAATTTACCTTTGGAAGGGTAGATGCGTCTTTACGTTTCTTAGTTTATCCTAAGTCTACCAAGCTGCTTAGTGTAGCCATTCATCCCCAGACGACACCGTATATCAAGCTTATGTCTTCTCTGGTTACTTTAATGATTGTATTGTTAAAGTTATAGGACTCGCTCAGACTTATGTCTGACCCCGTTGTTTTTATTTTTTTCCCAACCCTCAGGTTATCAGAGTGGGCCCAGTACGAGTGGGCTTTGATCAGGCTGCTTTATTCTCTTTTGGAGCTTGGACCATAGATGTAGAGCTCAGCTTACCCTTTCTTTTATGGCTATCAGTTCATGTATTGGGATTATGTACTTTTATTTATCAGGATGGATATTTTGTACTTGACTCTTATTATGGTTTTGTGATGTAACCAAACATGTTTTACTTTCCGCTGCAATGAAATGATGTTTTAAAATTTTCAAGTATTACTTATATCTGTCTTGTTGTAATTTTTCTGTTCTATATTCACTAAAATACTCCACCGATGCTATGGCATTCCCTTAGTGAGTGATCATAGCGGGAGTGGGGTGTTACACGTGGTATCAGAGCTTAAGGTTACCAGAACAGATAAAATTTTTAGAAAAACTATTTTCTAAGAATATTTTTGAAAGGAGTATTTTCAAAAACATGTCTTTTAAAAGAAAAGTTTTTGAAAGAAAAGCATAATCCCCAATAGCCATATCTATATCTTTCGAATTCTCCGTTTTGAATCTCTTCCTCTCTCGTTTTGAGTTTCCCCTCCGCGTAAAGATGACCTTTCTAAGATAGATAAGAATGGAAAACCACTTCAAGGGACTTAGACGTTAGTCAGATTAGAAGTTGGTTCAAGAAGGAGGAGGACTGGTAGGTATCTATTGGATAGACGAAGGGAGGAAGGCTCAAATAGTTGTTTGGTTAATGAAGGATGAAACCTCATTGGTGGGAGGTTACGAGTGGAGAATGGGATGAAGAAGGCGAGTAGTTATCCT
Organism: Allium sativum; assembly: GCA_030737875.1. Taxonomy (NCBI): domain Eukaryota; kingdom Viridiplantae; phylum Streptophyta; class Magnoliopsida; order Asparagales; family Amaryllidaceae; genus Allium; species Allium sativum. Next base: position 394,744,698 of record CM060912.1, on the reverse strand, counting down.
TTTGGGAGGAATAGGACACCTTATTAGGATTGTCCAAAGAGGCAAGGGCAAGGTACGGAATCTCCTAGAGGGTAGTTGTATTCCCTCACGACTAGGGTACCAAATGGGGATAGACTGTCTAGGTTGGAATTTGGATTTCTTTATTATCCGATTCGAACTTTATTTAATTCTGACGCATCGAGTTCGTTTATCTCATCATTGTTAGTTGAGTCACTGCACTTAGACACCAGTTAGTAGATGATCCCTTAGTTGTTTCAAACCCGATTGGGGCTCCATGAAGTGTTTGGGTTTGAAAGTTGCTATACTTAGCGTTGAGAGTAGATGTGATGCTTTTTGGGCTTCACGAGCTATGGGTTAGTTTTGGGCATGGACTGGTTATCCAGTAGGGGTGCTGTTCTTGATTTTGAAGGGAGAGTTGTTAGGCTTATGACCCGCTTGGGTAACACTCTCGAGATCTCTTGTAATCCCATGGAATCTGTTAAGCTAAGTTATCTAGAATCGCTTGACACGTCGGTCGAGAGTTTGCGATCTGTTAGAGTGGTCCGGGAATACTCGGATGTGTTTGAGGAGGTGAAGGGCTTACCTCCGGAGCGGGAGATTGACTTCCGAATATATCTGGTAGACAATGCTAAACCTGTATCTTTACCAGTGCGCCACATGGCTCCTCGCGAGAGGAGGGAACTCCATAAGCAAGTAGGGGAGTTGCTTGAGAAGGGGTCCATAAGACAAAGTATATCGGAGCAGGGTGCTCCAGTAGTTTTTGCTACGAAGGCGGATGGGTCCCTCAGACTTTGTGTAGGCTAAAGAGAACTAAATAAACTCACAAAGAAGAATAGACACCCATTGCCGAGGATTGATGATCTCTTTGATCAGTTGGTTAGCGCCTCAGTATTTTCGTAGTTGGACTCAGCCACGGGGTTTCGTCAGTTGAGAGTGGCTGAGGATAGTATAGAGAAGATTGCCTTTAGGACTCCGGATGGTTTTATGAGTGGCTGGTGATGCCATTTGGTTAGACGAACGCCTCCGCATACTTTGTTGATTTGATGAGAAGGGTGTTCAGGGAGTACCTAAATAAGTTCGTGATGATCTTGGTGGATGACATCTTGGTCTTTTCTAGGAGCGAAATAAGTTTTCGTATGTGCTCAATAGGTTGAGCAAAGCCAGTTATGGGATAAACGGTGGTTTTGGAGCGAGACTGGCAAGGACATCCAGAGTTGGACAAAGGCTTAATTATTTAGCCGTTTTTACTAGTATCATCTCACGTAGGTCGTCTGAATTCGAAGGAGGTATCCCTTGGGTGTTTGTCTGATATTGGTTTAGGCCTTTGGGGCTTGCATTTGGGGGATGTCGAGTTCGACTAAGGTGGTCTGCGTGAGAGATGGATAGTTGTGACGATTTTGCATGGGAGAATATCCTGATTTTCTCTAGAAGTGGAGAAAAGCATGCCCTACATCTTAGGGAAGTGTTGGAGACTCTTTGAGCGCATTGTCTTAAGACAACAAAGGTGGATGGAATTCTTAGCATCCTATGAGTTTGAGATAGCGTATACCCCTGGCAAGGGTAACGTGTTGGCAGATGCCTTGAGCAGAAAAAGGCTGTCTTTGAGTCCATTGTTCGTGGAATGGCGAAGCTTGGAGTTTAATTCTATGATTGACTTTAGACCTTCCGTTGACTTTGTACCCGGTTTGCTAGCCTCCTTGGAGGTTAGGCCTACTCTTTCGGGGCGGATTGGCGAGGCACAGCGAGACGACCCACAGTTGGTTGAGTTAGTAGAGAAGCTCATAAGGGGGGGAGTCGTCCAGCCATTTGAGTAGGTACACCCTAGATGGTAAGGGGTGGTTGCGTAGAGACGGTAGACTTTGTGTACCGCAAGATGAGGGTTTGAAGAAGGCTATTTTGGATGATGCACATCGTTCTAGGATGACTATTCATCCCGGTGGAGACAAAATGTACCAAGACATGAAGAGAGTTTTCTTCTGGGCCGGTATGAAGAAAGATGTGGCCGAGTATGTGGCTAGATGCTTAGTGTGCCAACAAGTTAAAGCGGAGCAAAGGAAACCCGGTGGGTTGCTACACCCATTGGAAGTTCCGCAATGGAAGTGGGATAGTGTCTCGATGGATTTCATCGATGGGTTACCGATATCGAGGAAGGGCAATACGGGAATTTGGGTTGTGGTAGACAGACTTACCAAGAGTGCCCATTTTATACCCGTGAAGAGTAAGAGGACCGCTCCATGGCTTGCTTCAGTCTATGTTAGAGAGATTGTTAGATTGCATGGCGTACCATCCAGCATTGTGAGTGATCGAGATCCTATCTTCACTAGTGAGTTTTGGAGAAGTTTGCAAGAGGCGGTAGGGACTCAGTTGTGTTTGAGCACCGCATATCATCCTCAGACGGACGGTCAGACCGAGAGGGTGAACCGTATCTTAGAAGATCTCTTGAGGCTTTGTACCTTGGATTTTGGAGGTACATGGGAAGAACATCTTCCTTTGGTGGAGTTCGCATACAATAACAGCTTTCAGTCTAGTATTGGCATGGCACCTTTCGAAGCTCTTTATGGAAGGCCTTGTCGATCTCCTACATGTTGGTGGGAATCTACGGATAAGATCTTGCTTGGACCAGATATGGTTAGAGAGACTTCAGAGAAGATTGATTTGATTCGAAGAAGGATGAAGGCAGCGCAAGATAGACAGAAATCTTATGCGGATCGGAGAAGGACGGATCTTGAGTTTGAGGTTGGGGACATGGTTTTTGTCAAAGTATCTCCGTTGAGAAATGTTGTTCGCTTTGGGTCCGTTGGGAAGTTAGCACCGAGGTTTGTTGGGTCGTTTCCTATTAAGGAAAGGATTGGACGGATGGCATATAGGGTGGAGTTGCCCGACAGACTTGGTGGTGTTCATGATGTATTCCATGTATCACATTTGAGGAAGTGCTTACATGAGACCGTAGAGGTCGTAGAGCCGAGCTTGCTTAGAGATGTAGAGGTAGAGCGTGATGCGACGATTCGACGAGCTCCTACTCGCATCCTTGGGTCAGAAACTAGGAAGTTGAGGAACAGAGAAGTTCAGCTAGTTAAAGTGCAATGGGGAGAAGACGAGGGCAATGCTACTTGGGAGACGGAAGCGAAGATGCGTTCTTTGTACCCATTTCTTTTTGAGAGTATGTCTTTTAACTTCTCCTTTATCTCTTGTCTAGTACTTATCTTATCTTTAGTATATCCTCTCGCTAGTACCTATGACCTTTAGATAGGGTAAAACCTATGGTTGAAACATGTGTTTGAAACATGTTATGGTTGATGGATGCATGTGGATGCAATTGTTTGCTAGTGGTTGCTCGTGGATGCATATACACACACATTAGGCACTAGATCGGCTCAGTCACTTCATGTTGCATATCGCATAAATGGATGTGGTAGTTAGATTGATGGATGTATCATGGCTGTGTTATCATGTGGATGATGCATTTTTGTGTATGGTTGTGCACGCATATAGAAATTGTATGTGTCAATAGGGTTTCGCATACATATTGGATGCATGGCACTATCATGGTTTGCATTAAGGAGGTCGATTGAATCAGTAGACCGCCTGATTTTGCATTAGTATACGGATATATACACACACTTTCTACATATGTTCATACATCATTAGAAGTTTCTAAGGATAATGGTTGCTTGTGGTTGATGGTTTAGTAGATGGTTGTTTGGTTGGTAGGATACGTTCTTCTTGACTTAGAGATTTCGAGGACGAAATCCTTTAAGTAGGGGAGAATGCAACACCCCGAATTTCAATTAACACTAATGGTTAGTAATTAAATTATAATTAATCTCAGATGTGAGAATCAGGGGAAACGGGTTGCGTCATTGCGTTCGTCTCGGAAAAATACGCGAAATAGAGTCCGAGTTTGCGTAAAACGGGTACCGTATGAAAGAGATATGGACGAACGAAGTTAGGCAGAAAAACCCGAAACAGGCCAGAAATGCACTGGCGCACTTGTGAAGTGCGCCAGCACAAAAATACACTGGCGCACTTGGGAAGTGCGCCCATGTCGGGACAGGAAACCTGCACAGTTTCTAGAGAGTTCTGTGGTTGGGTGCACCAGTTTGGGGTTTGGGCTTGGTCTTAGGGCTGGTTTCTGGAAGGTTCCGAAATCTAAGGGTCCTAATCTAATTTAGGGTTAATCTAAGGGCCTAAAACACTCACCTAATCTATAAATACACCCTAATACTACCCTAATTCATACTAAAAATAGAAATGATGCCACCATGCCGCCAAAATCAAACTTGAGAGGAACCTCCACTAGTTTATGAAGAAAGTTGCAAGCTAATCAACCTCTAATCATCATCTTCTTCTTGTATAGCAACTAGTTCTACTACATAAGTTTGCTAATCTTGGTTTTGGTGAGTTTCTATCACTTTAATAACCAATTGCTAAATTAAGTAGATGAGATATGATGAGATCATGCGGTTTTGTATGCGGATTTGTGGGTTTTAAGTCATATGATATGTTGTTAGTTTGCTAATCTATGTTTAATGTTAACCCTATGTTTATGCAAGTTAAGTATGTGGGTTTATGCAAATTAAGTGATGGGTTTCATGCATGCTAAGCATTGGGTTTCATGCATGCTAAGCATTGGGTTTTATGCATGCTAAGTATTTGGTTTTATGCATGCTAAGTATTTGATTTTATGCATGCTAAGTATTTGATTTTATGCATGCTAAGTGTTTGGTTTTATGCATGCTAAGTAATTGATTTTATGCATGCTAAGTGTTTGGTTTTATGCATACATTATGACATGCAAGTTTACCCTTTTTCTAAATAAGATGCATACATATGCAAGATGACACCATTGTATGTTATGCATACATATGCATGTTTACCCTATTATGATGCAAGTTCATATGCAAGTTTGTCTCTTTTTATGATATGCATAACATATGCGAGTTTGCCTCTATGTATGACATGTTATGCTAGTTCACATGCAAGTTTATGTGCAAGTTCATATGCAAGTTTATGTGCAAGTTCATATGCAAGTTTGTCTCTTTTTATGACATGCATAATGCAAGTTTGGGTTAAATGCTAGTTGGGTTTAATGTATGCTCATATATGCAAGTTGACACCTTTTGAACCCATGATAAAGTTATAAGCTATGTTGGTTAAACCCATGACATTTGTGATGAATCTTCCCTTTTATTATGTCACGTTACGAGAACGAATTACGTGGGGAACGATGGGGTTAATATGCATGTTAATAAAATGATGTGGAATGGGTATGCTGAAGAGTAACATAAATTAAATGGACATAATTGGGAATTTACCTATTGAGTTAGGTCTACCCATATTATGGAGTTGGGAATTTACCTATTGAGTTAGGTCTACCCATACTACGGAGTTGGGAATTTACCTATTGAGTTAGGTCTACCCATATTCTGGAAAACATGATTAATTAATTAGGGATAATTAATATAAATTATGAGGGTGATTAATTAGGTGTAATTAATCGACTAAGACACGAGGTTGGACTCAGTTGTAGCGTAAAACTGCCCGGACCCAACCGGCTTAACCAGTTGCTACAAATGTTAGCCCAATGTGAGAGGTCTTAGGCACAAATTAAATACGTGATTAAAGTAAAGACACGAGGTTAGACCCTTTTTATGACGTAAGGCTGCCCGGACCCAACCGGCATATCCAGCAGTCATAAAAGACGGTCTAATGTGAGAGGTCTTTATGAGGTCATGATCTTAATTAATTAATTAAGAAACACTTAACCATATTAGCATGTAGAGGGACATGAGGGGTTAAGTGGGGGCCTTGGGTGGCAATAGAAAATACGATTAGAATACTTAACCAAAGTGGAACATGTAATTAAAACATGGTTAAAGGGTTAAGTAAGTGCTTTGGGTGGCATGTGGAAATCTAGTGGGTGCCTTGAATGGCAATTAAAATATGATTAATGACTTAACCAGAATTTATAACATGTAAGTGGACATGGTTAAAGGGTTAAGCGGGATTCACTAGAAATAACAAGCTTAGGTGGTAGCTTGTGGGGGCCCATTTCAACCAATATCCCAAACGTATCTTAGTGGGCTCGACTCTAGTCGAGTGACGGGACACGCATATTGGGCTTGACTATAAGAGGCCAAAATGGGTTAGCGGTGGCAACGCATGACCAACGGGTTTCATATGCGTGTGTGGACCCGGGCTGGTAAATAAGACGTTGTTGCATCGTGTAGATATAAGTCGTGCACCGTTAGTTTTATCAGGTTGCCACGTTGGGGAATGGTACACCCCACGGTGGGGCCAGCACGGGTATCTACGTTAGGGAGCCGATCGAATGGGGAGTAGTGTGTACACCTAGTGGATTGTAGGGCCCTGTGGCGTCTACTCAGTCACCTAGGGGTACGCGAGAACTATTAAGTTAATTTTATAAGTCCATGGGTGGGATCAACCTTTAAGTTAGGAATGACTGGTGTGGTGCAGTTTAGTAATTTACCTTTGGAAGGGTAGATGCGTCTTTACGTTTCTTAGTTTATCCTAAGTCTACCAAGCTGCTTAGTGTATCCATTCATCCCCAGACGACACCGTATATCAAGCTTATGTCTTCTCTGGTTACTTTAATGATTGTATTGTTAAAGTTATAGGACTCGCTCAGACTTATGTCTGACCCCGTTGTTTTTATTTTTTTTCCCAACCCTCAGGTTATCAGAGTGGGCCCAGTACGAGTGGGCTTTGATCAGGCTGCTTTATTCTCTTTTGGAGCTTGGACCATAGATGTAGAGCTCAGCTTACCCTTTCTTTTATGGCTATCAGTTCATGTATTGGGATTATGTACTTTTATTTATCAGGATGGATATTTTGTACTTGACTCTTATTATGGTTTTGTGATGTAACCAAACATGTTTTACTTTCCGCTGCAATGAAATGATGTTTTAAAATTTTCAAGTATTACTTATATCTGTCTTGTTGTAATTTTTCTGTTCTATATTCACTAAAATACTCCACCGATGCTATGGCATTCCCTTAGTGAGTGATCATAGCGGGAGTGGGGTGTTACATAACTAAGTTAGAATTAAATCATAAATCATTCTAGCAATAAAATTTTGGAATTTCTGCACTACACTTCTATGTGTATACATGTGTATGAGTATGCCCCCAATCAATCATTAATATGATGCCTGGCCAGGGCTTATTCAGGATTGATTAGGGTCATATATGTGCTACCCCTCATACCCGAAAATGAGAGGGTTGGGCTCAGCTTCATTCTCGTTCCCAGTCATGTAACGGGATAGGAGCCCTTCAGTGGCATTTGATCAAAAATCCTTTATACTCTCCTGTTGTATGCCCAGGATAGAGTTCGAACTCAACTTTTAGTTTGCCCCCCGATTCTTTAGCGGTGTAGGAGTTCTTTCGTGGTGCTCAGTCTCTGGCGCCTTTATACTCTCCTGTCGAATGCCAAGGGTAGAGTGTTGTCGAGACGGTCTTTTAAATCATGGTGCACCTTCACGTCTCGTGGATAATTTATTTCCTTGTCCTTCATACTCTTTCTCAAGTCATGAGAACTAGTGTGTTGATAGTTGTGTCGTTTACTTCACTGCACCCTCGATGCTTAGTATACTGTTGACCTCCTGACTTGATAGAAGGCACTTTGAATTACGTGCTTTGAGATCGCCGTGATGTTGATGGCAAATTTCATAATCATAATAGTTCATGTAAATAAAGAATGGAAGAGTAAATAGAAAATGGTACGATAAAAGTAAATGACACACGATGTTTTTATAGTGGTTCGGTCGAATCATGACCTACATCCACTTTATAATCTTTTGCTTAAGTGACTAGACTGTTCTAGGCAAGCCATGCCATTTTACATGGTCCTAAGAACAAAAGAATAAAACTGACAATTTCATGTCAAGTAATGCCGCAGATGCTGGGCATTCCACACTCTGGTGATTTCATCTCCATCCACGGTCGCTAGCTTGAAGGCTCCATTATCAAGCCTCCGTAGGATGGCATACGGCCCTTCCCATTTCGGACCCAAATGAACTGGGGGTGGAAAGACACGTTTCAGAACCAAGTCTCCGGGTTCAACGGTTCGAGCTCGGACCTTTTTGTTATAATACCATGCGACCTGCTGCTTGTGCCTCAAGGCACGCAGGTCTGCTTCTTCCCTCTTTTCTTCAACCATATCTAGGGATTCAAGAAGCAGCTTATTATTAGTCATCGGGTCATAGTAAGTGGTTCTGTGAGATGGTACTTCTAACTCAATCAGGATGACTGCTTCTACTCCAAAAGCGAAGGAAAAGGGTGTGTGGCATGTCGCCAACTTGTAAGTTGCCCTGTAGACCCATAATGCCAAGGGTAGTTCATCGACCCACATGACTTTGGCCCGCTTCAGTCTCTTCTTCAGAATGGACTTAATTACTTTGTTTGCCGCTTCTACTTGTCCATTCGATTGCGGATGTGCCACAGAGGTGTACCTTTTCTTGATGCGATATTTTTGGCAAAAGTCTCGGAACTCAGTGCTATGAAATTAGGTTTCGTTATCTGTTATGACGATTTTCGGAATCCCAAATTGGCATATGATGTTTCTAACGACAAAATTTATCACTCTCTTGGTTGTGATCATGGTTAACGGTTCTGCTTCGACCCACTTAGTAAAGTAATCCACGGCCAAAATGGCGAATTTTACTCCGCCCTTCGCTATGGGGAGGCTCCCAGTAATGTCAATTCCCTAAATAGAGAAGGGCCACGGGCTCATCATCGTCTTCAACTGGCTAGGAGATGCCCGGAGGATCTTAGAAAACTTCTGACATGCATCGCAACGTCGTGCATACTTAGCCTCATCCTTGTTCACGGTAGGCCAGAAATAGCCATACCGCCGTATCTTTTTTGCCAGCATTTTCCCTCTGGTGTGGTCTCCACACTCACCTTTGTATACTTCTTTCAGTACCCATTTAATGCCATCATGGCCTATACACCGGAGGAGGGGCATCGAGAATCCCTGTCTATATAGGACTTCGCCTTGCATGACATATCGGGAGGCCTTTCGAATAACGGCACGCCTCTCGCTCTTCTTGGTCGAAAGCGTTCCATTCATCAAAAAGTTCTTTAGGGGTGTCATCCACGACTCCCTTTCTGGCTCAGTTTCCAATAAAGGATCAATTTCCATCTGATCGATACTTGGAGACTGCTGTACTTTAATCTGAACGAGCTCCGTGTCTTCAGGACTGTCGGAGCTAGCTAACTTGGCCAACTTATCCTCCTTTAGATTCTCCGATCGAGGAATATGGGTTATGCTGTAATGATCAAAACCTTCCAGCAACCTTCTTACTTCATTCAAATAGGATACCAGTCTTGGACCCTTAGCCTAAAATTCCTCATTAAACTGGTTCACGACTATTTTGGAGTCGCAAAAGATATATAGCTTCGTTATCTCCAACTCCTTCGCGAGCCTCAGCCCGACAATCAGGGCTTCGTACTCAGAGTCGTTATTCACGGCATGGAACTCCAATCTGAGAGCATAATATATTGATTGTTCTTCGGGAGTTACCAATACAACTCTGACGCTAGATCGTCTGTCATTCTTGGCTCCATCAGTATATAGTTTCCAGGCGTTGGGGTCAACAAGTTGTTTCGGGGGATCTGCTTCTTCACTTGCTATATCATCCTCTGGGATAGTAAACTCTATTATAAAGTCTGCCAGTACTTCTCCCTTATCGATCTTCGGGACTGGAAATTCAAATCAAACTGACTTAACTTTATGTTCCATTTGAGCAATCTTCCCAATGCTTCTGGTCTCTACAAAACTTTTCGAAGTGGGTGGTCAGTGTACACGGTGATGGGATGAGCCTGAAAGTAATGGCGAAGCTTTCTAGATGCGATCAGCAGACTGTACGCAAGCTTTTCTATTCTTGGGTAGTTTTGCTCTGCCGCCGCTAGCTTCTTACTCACATAGTACATAGCCTTTTGGATTTTTTTCTTCTTCCTTCACCAGGGCTGAATTTATCGCGTGGGATGACACACCCAAGTACACGAACAAATCCTCGTGGTCTACAGGCTTGGACAGTATCGGGGGTCTTTGTAGATGATTCAGGAGATTCTGGAATGCTTCTCCACAATTAGGAGTCCATTTGAAATTGCGCTTTCCTCGCTTTATCAACTCGAAGAATGGAATGCACTTGTCCGTAGCTTTAGAGATAAATCTACTGAATGCAGCTACTTTTCCTGTGAGGCTCTGCACATCTTTGATTTGCCTTGGTTTTTGAATGTTTCTGATTGCCGCGATTTGATCTGGATTGATTTCAATTCCACGCGAGCTAACAATGAATCCCAAGAACTTTCTAGAGGCAACTCCAAATGAACACTTCAGAGGGTTGAGCTTTATCCCGTATCTTCGGAGGATATCAAACATCTCTGCTAGGTCGGCAATGTGGTCGGACGATTGTCTGGATTTTACTAGCATGTCGTCAACATACACCTCCATTATCTTCCCAATTTGGTTGTAGAATATTCTATTCACCAATCCCTGGTATGTAGCTCCAGCGTTCTTTAAACCAAAAGGCACCACTACATAATAGTATAGTCCCAAATCCGTAATGAAGCTGGTATGCTCTTGATCCAGAACATGCATAGGGATTTGGTTATATCCCGAGTAGGCATTCATGAAGGAGAGAAGTTCGTGATCCGCTTTTGAATCCACCAATTGATCGATTCCAGCCAGTGGAAAACTATCCTTCGGGTAAGCTTTATTCAAATATGAAAAATCAATGCAAGTGCGCCATTTTCCGTTGGCCTTTAAGAAATCAGTCAATTCTCTTGCTCTAAGAGGGTCTAACTGGGATCCAATCTTTAGAACCTTCGTTGGGTCACAATCGTCGATCGGAACATCCACAGCTGTTTCATTTGAATCGCCATTCTTCCCCCGGGTTCTTCGTCCTCTCTGGGATCTATGTCCTCGGGCAGTTCTCTGGGCGGCTCTTCCAGGATTGTGTTCTTTAGTTGCTACGACGATTCCTTCCTTGAAGGGGAGGAAGCGCCCTTTGTTTCTATATCTCTTCCTTTGCACAACAATTTCAATTCTGCTATATAGCAGGCTCGTGCCACGACTTGGTCACCTCTGATCACTCCTACTCCCGCGTCTGTTGGGAACTTCAACAATAGGCATCAGGGCGAATCAAGCCCTGAATTCTACTAGGGCCGGTCGTCCCAAAAAGGCATTATAGGGCGATTCAATGTCCAAAACCACGAAGGGGAAAATCCTCACTCTCCGACGATCTCCTTCTCCAAGGGTTACTGACAGATCTACATATCCAATCGGAGAAGTTGAGACTCCATTGAAGCCTCGTATCCATTCCTCACATGGCTTCAAATCCTTCTCTTCAAACTTCATCTGATCAAATTATTTCTTAAAAAAATATTAACTGAACTTCCATTATCCATTAAGACTTTGTGGATTAAAGCAGAACCAGTAATGGCTGTAATCACTAGTGGGTCTTCAGTTGGGAATGGACTCCAATACTATCTCTATCGTGGAATATGACGTCGTCAGACATCGTCTTTTGTTGTTTGATCGGGGCAGTATCTCCAGGATTGCTGCACTCTCCTACTTTAAGGTGTTGTTTGACTGCATTTACATACTGATCCATTGCCCTGAAGCTGTGTCCAGCCAGATGAAGTCCTCCAACTGTAGTGTTGATAACAATATTCTTTCCTTTCTGCTGAGCAGTCGGCCTAGCAGCGGGTTGATTTTGGTTTGGGGACTGTCCTGCTTGTCCGCTATCTCTTGGAGCCACCTTATATTCATCCAGCTTTCCTTCTCGGAGTAGCTTTTCAACCACATCTCTCAAATGGCGACATTCGTTTGTGGAGTGACCATGAGTCCGATGGAAAAGGCAGAATTTTCCAGTTTCACATTCCTTCTCCGTCGAGTCTCTTAGTGGAGGCCTCTTGTACTGGAGGACATTATAAGTGTCCATGAAGATATTCTCCAATGTGTCATTCAATGGCGTGAAGTTTTCAAAAGTCTTCAATCTGGGCCTCTTTTTTGAATCATTTCCTCGATTCTTCTTTTTGTTGTCGTTCCCAGCTTGACGACCATTTCCTTGATTCTTATTCCCGACATTAACCTCCGCTTTCCCCGAGCTATCTCTTGTCTGCTTGATGGCCACGTTGCTCTGTATATCCTCTTTACCTATGGCCTTCCTCTTTCGATTAGCATACAGTTCTTCTTGACGCAGGCGGATGTTTGCTTTCTCGTAGAAAATTTCCCGGGTCAACGGTGGCTTTTTGGCCAAGTATCTTCCGAATTCCGTATCTTTATCCACCCCGTCAATCAAAGCCATCAGGACAGATTGCTCGTGTGGATCTTTAACTTCTGTGACTGCCAAATTGAAGTGGTCCAAATACGACTTGTCAGGACGCTGCTTGATGAGTGATAGCTCGACGACATTTTTGGACCTTTGAGTGTGAAGCCGGAACTGGTTTATGAACTTCTTGCTTAGTTTCTGGAAGCTGGCAATAGACCATGAAGGCAAATGGGTAAACCACATCAATGCCACATCTTCCAGAAAGATCGGGAACGCTTTTCACTTTACGGCGTCTGGGGCGGCGGCTGCAGTCATATACCATTGATATCTCATCAGGTGCTGAACTGGGTCTGTCCTGCCTGAATAGCGATTCATAGTTGGCATATTGAAGCGCCTAGGGAATGTGACATCCAATATGTCATCAGTAAAGGGCGTATGACTGCGGTCTATACTCCAATATTTGTTCCTCTGTCCATGGCTATCTGCCATGATTTGTCTAACCATTACCTCAAGGTTAGCATTGGTCAACGTAAATTCAGGATCCGCACTCCTTGCCCTGCGGGGTCCTCCAATGTCTCTTCGATGTACTGCTACGAAGTCTGGGGCCTGAGCAGAGCTTCCTTGCCCCCTGTTACCACAGTTAATCACGTGGCAAGGGGGTTGCAATGGTTGATTCTCAATAGGGTCATCAATAGCTTGAGCTCTAGGCGGTGATGCAGGGTTATTCAAATTACGGTTGACAGGTCCCAGATTGAGTGTCGTCTCTTCTCGAGAAGGAAGTGATCCAAATCGAAGCTGTTCCACATTTTCAGCCCTTTCGAATGGTCGTCGTGGAGGTATTAGAGGCTCCCTTGACGAAGATGAGTATTCTGAAGTGAGGGGACGGGCTGGCGGAGGTGTCCTCTGCCTTTGGAGATCATCAACCCGTCTGCCCATTGCTGTGATATTTTGTCTTAGCAAAGAACTCTCTTGCCTTTGGACTGCTAATTCTATCGTTTTTCCTTTCCAACATGTCAAGCACACGAGAGAAATCTCTCTCTGTTATTGGAGCAGAAGCGTGTAAATGATCATCAGCATTCACTCTTGGACGTAGAGTACTCGAACCAGGTCGAGCAGAGGTACCAGCATGTGTAGAACGAGCCATAATTTCCTTTCCGAGTCGAGTTATGGTCCTATGGTGAGGGCGGTTCGTGACCCCCTCTGGAGACCGGTTCATGACACCCTCTTCAGGCTCCTCGCTCGTGATGTTAGGTTAGTTCGTGGTGTCCCTTGGGAGGTGGTTCGTGATCAATTGTTGAGGTCCGCTCATGATAGCTTCCTATGACCGGGTCGTGACCCCCTCTTGGGGTCGGTTCGCCCCCTGCGAGCCGCGAGCCGGGGACTCCACTTTAGTCTGCTCGTGAACACTTTCTTCATTGGCTTCATTTGCAGCTTCATTTGCTCGCGAAGCTCGTAAATCCTTGGATTTCTTAGCGGCCATAATGTCTTGACTTTGCCGAAATCTTCAAAAACCAAAACAGTGGAAGTTCAGACTATTTTCTTTGGACTTGAATATCCAAATAGTAGAGCAATAATCCGGTAGGCTGAGAATTTATTTTTTAGTGAAAGCACCAAAATGTTAGACCAAAATTTGGCTCTAACACCCAAATTGTCTAGAATTGCAGAGAATAATAACTAAAAATGAAGAAAAAGCAGCAAACACACCAAATTTATAGTGGTTCGGCGTTAACGAGCCTACGTCCACTTTATATGTCTTTGATTATATGTTTGAATGCAAGTACAATCAATGTTTTCTCTCAATCTCACTTTTACAATGATAATCCACTCAGTAATTCCGAGATAATACTGATTAGAAATAATGAAGAAACAGTAATGGTGGAAACGATACTCAGAATTGCCAAAAGATCCTGAAAAATGCCAAGTATGAGGCTATTTATGGGTGATTTCTGTAGGCGGTTCATGAAGACACGTGGAACGAATCCTGAGGATCTCGGAGCCATTCGTGAGTGGCTGGAGAAATGGTCAATATGAAAGTTATGGACAGATGTCACCAGATCCTGGATTAGCGGTTCGTAAGTGACTAAGTCGTGGTCACCAATTCCTGAACTTGCAGGTGGGTCGTGATGGCTAATAATGGACAGGTCGTGATAATTGATCACGAACGGATCGCGATGGTCATACACGAGCGGGTCATGGTGCTTCCTACATGAGAGGATGAGAGTTCGGAGTCACGAATCGAGTTTGTACGGGGGTGTCATGAACCGGTATGCTTCTTATCGAATTCACATGTATGAATATCCTTGTCTATCAAACACTGATGCTTATATTCTTGGTGGCTTGGTCAAAAAGCTAGCTAACACAATTATAGTAGATGTTTATGTGCCGAGTTATCAGTAGCTACAAAGAGAGATATATTTAAAGTTATACATAATCTGTGACTCTAAGTCCACCCCAGGGATGTTCACTTATTGCTCCCGTCATAATACCTAACTATTCTATAAATGGTAGTATACGATTTACTCACCAATATAATGACACTATCTAACAAGTGTCTCTAAGCTGTAGAATCTCAACCGCTTATCTAACTTGCTAGTTTGTTATGAGGAGGGGGTCAGAACAAAAGTTCTGGTGAAAGGATAAATTACACATTCTGCAAATAATACTACATATACCGTTCTATCACTGGTTTATTTTTATTATGTTGTTCGGGTTTATTTCACAATTCTCTTTTGATTTCTCCGCATAAATCGTACATATCTACTCCTTAGTAGATTAATCTAATAAATAATATATAAGTAGCTATATACCCAATATCGAGAGACTTCCCATAGTACCTTCCACGGTCCCTATCATTATACTACGGAAAACATACTGGACCTCCATCTCCACGCTACGGAAGTGTACTGGACTATGTTATGAAGGCATACCAAATCTCCAACATAATGCCACAAAAGCATACTAGGCTATGCTGCGAAAGCGAATAAGCCTCTATCGTTGCGCCATAAGGGCGCCCTAATCCCTGAGTTTCTCCACAAACTTAGTTGGGGGATTAACTCATACCTGTAAAAGACAACCTCATTAGGCTTATTGTACAAATATCCAAATTTAGGCCTGTCGCTTCGGTGGTTCTCCAAGGCCCCACTCCAGCCTACCCCCAATCTAATGATAGACTATTCAAAAGTGCTAAATGACCGCCCTACCATCCAATCTAAACAAACATTTTTTTCAAAATAAGCATATATATATAACAAAAGGGAGAACCTAACCATTCTCCAACGACTCACAAAAACATATTTGTAGTAATGGCTACAGAATCTATGCGCACACACAAACAGAAAAAGAAAAAACAAATTAAAGCTAATTACAACCAAATACCGTCCTAGCCAATAACAGTGGCCAATAAGAACAGATACTGAAAATAAGCTCGCCAATCTTATTATAGTCGTCAAATCCTCCTCTGATCCACATAACGAGATCGGTAATCTGGAAATCAACGAGCCAATCCTAGTATGCAAGAGGCCAGAACAATCCTCTCCGTTTAAAAGCTCCATCTCCAAAGTCGCATAGCTAGCAAGCAGTAGACCCAAAGCCATATTATCCAAAAAGTACATGTAAATCCAGGACCTACAGTACTAGTAAACAACATAAAAAAAGGGGAGGGTGGAGATGATAGAGAAAGTGGGAAGGAGCTCGCACACTACTAACTAACAAAAAGAATCAACCAATCCCCTCCCTGGGGGTAAGCAGTACTGCGGTAACACCAAATGTCAGCCAACGTCCTCGAGCGGGAGCCAATGATTCCCTTAAACGTCCTACCATGAAACACAAATAAAATGTCTTTCCTTATCCATCAGATGATGGTAGGAGGGTCCATAGGCACTTACTCAAAAATCGCCTTGTTTCGCGAGCACCAGATATGCCAGTAGATCAGACAAGGATTCAGACGGAAAGGGATCAAATGAACAGATTTACTTGAGATGTTGTCCCACCAGTATCTCAGTAAATCAATGAGAGAGGGGTTAATACCTCGAAGACCAACCAATTTCTCGTAGTAATTCCAAACAGCTCTGGCTGAATAGCCGTGGAAAAACAAATGAGCAATAGATTCCACATCCCCAGTTCCATAACATCTGCAACAGGAAACGATTGGGATGCTAATCCTTTGGAGGTTCTTGTCGATTAGTAACCAATTATGGAGGGTTCTCCACATAAACAGGGAAACCTTCGGAGGCAATCAGACATCCCAGATGAAAGAAAAAAGGTGGAGTTGGAGTTCTCGCTGAATCCCATGTCGCCTTAATCGAGAAGGGACTTCCATCCCATCCGGCTCAACAACCATGAGAGTCGGACTTCACGGATTGCATTCATTTCCATGTCTCACTAGCGTAAGACGAGACACCGGTGTAATTTGTGCCCATAAGCCTATGGTACTTGGCATGAAGGAACGTCAACCATAGGGAATCGTTCGCTCCCACCGTACCCACAACTTGCAAGCATATGAAGTATAGACATCCTTAGGGTTATTTAGGCCTAATCCTCCCTCACTCTTGGGACGACAAATGATGTCCCAAGAAATTTAATGGTGATGATAGACGTTGTCCCTTTTCCCCCAGAAAAAGACCGATGCCAACGAACGGTAAGAGCAGAAGAAGAAAGAGGTATGAGTCATAGCAACAAAGACATGTGAATCGATAGAGTCTAGAACGGACTTTATGAGCACCAATCTACCTGCCTGAGAAAGAAGAGTTGCATTCCAACGTATGATCTTTCCCCTTGCTTCATCGGTCAGGGGATCGAAAATGGCATTGAGCTTCCGACCTCTGTATAAAGCGATACCGAGGTAAGGCAAGGGGAGGGATGGCGCCTTGACATTGCTGACGGTTTTGATCCAAGAAGATCTAACTGGAGACAAGTCTTTAGAGGGGACAAAGCAACTTTTAGACGAATTAACGAGATGGCCCGAACACCACTCATGCTGCTGAATGAGGCCAAGAAGACGACGGATAGAGCGACGACCACCATGAGTGAAAATGATAATGTTGTCAGCAAAAGATAAAGAAGAGATCAGAGGGAAGCCCGATGAGATGCCAAACCTCTGAATCTTACTTGATATCGTAAGTGAGTGCAACCCTCGTATGAAAGCCTTAGAAACAATGATGAACAAAGAAGGGGAAAGAGGGTCTCCCTGATGAAGGCTCCTTCCCGCCTTGAAATATCCTTGGTCGATCCATTAATGAGAATGGAAAACCAACAGTTGGAAATAAGCCTCCAGATGATATCAATAAGGGGTTCCAAAAAACCGAAAGTCCTAAGGACCTTGATGACGAAAAATCAAGATATGCGATTGTAGGCCTTAGCCATGTCCATCTTAACGACCACATTAGAACCACCGACCTTCCTATCGATCCAGAAGACAAGTTCCAGGGCTAAAAGGACTTTATCCATGATCAAGCGTTGTTTTACAAACCCCGCCTGAGAAGAGAAGGTAATACGATCCAGAAAAGATGCTAGGCGAGATGTTAGTAGCTTAGATATAACCTTGTTGGAAAAATTACACAATATGTATGGACGAAAATCCATGCACGATCGAGGATTATCACATTTGGGGTAAGGACCAAATTGGTGGAAGCCCATCCTTGGGGGAGAGCTCCACCAGAAAAGAAAAACTGAATAGCAAGACAAAATTCTGTCTGGATAGTCGTGAGACACTCCGATAAAAGACCTCGTTTAAGCTGTCAGGCCCACTCGCACAATCCTTATTAAGAGCAAAGACACAAGCACATATCTCTTCCAAGGAAGGAGGTACGACAAGATCTACACTCTCCAAAGGAAGAACCAATCTGGGAATGAAGGCTAGCAGGGATGAATCAGAAACTGACACAGAGGGAGTACCAAGAAATGATTGGAAATGAGACAATGTAGTATCTTTGACTTCCTTCGGTGAGGAAGCCAAAGAGAGATCAGGACGCTGAATCTCACGAATAGTAAGAAGATAATTCTTCTTACGAGTAGAAGAATGGAAGAAATTGGAGTTCGTATCTCCTTTGGCTACCCACTTGATCCTCGCCTTTTGGCGAAGATAGTCGTTCTCAATACGAAGTTTTGATGAGAAGGCCAACTGGGAAATCACCCACGTTTCCTTGTTAGAAGCAGAAGGATCCTCATAAAAAGATGATTCTGCTTAACAAGAGACTCTTCAGCTACCCTGACACGGTCAAAGATATTCTTGAAACTTCCACGCTCCAAGTCTTGAGGCAAACCTTGAGACGCTTCAGCTTAATAGAATAAACAACAAAAGGGGATCCAAAAGCAGGAGAGTTCCGGGGTTCTTCCACCACTCGAAAAAAATGTGTGGTGGGATCTCCACATACTCTAGAATCTAAATGAGGAAGGACCAGAAAGAAAAATGGGCGAGCAACAAAGAATCATAGGGGCATGATCTGAAAAGGTACGATAATGAGGATCATCGACCCGATAATGAAGATCATTAGCCTATGTCTTAGCTCCAGTCTTTCCTGCACGCGTTCCGACTGACGATGATAGGTATCCGATAACCTACTATCTTTGTTGTATCTTGACCATGAAGCCTCCCTACTTGAGACAGTCGCTGAATCATCCTAAAATCATCCTCTTATCAGTCTTTAGGTTGTCCATCATTCAAGATGCAGCCAAGGCATAATGACCGGATGGAACTATAAAGACAATGCCTCTGTGGGTACATCTTCATTAGGCCTACCACATAGGGCCATCACAGAGTATCCTCACATCCTGTAGAAGTCTCACACTTCTCTTCAGTCCCATCGAATAAGTTGGACGTACTCCCGCCATGTCTCCTGATACCTTCGATGATCTACCCGTTAGGTTCTTCATCCTTACGGACTGAAACCAAATGCATATTGTTATTTTATTAGACCCTATCTAATTTATTATTATGCATTTTACTTACTTTTCCTTTTTCTTTGATTTACAGTATTCATTAATCTACTCAATTGAATATTATTTATTTGTAAATCAACTTTGTTGATTCCCAAAAAATATTGCCTAATTACAAGGTCACCATAGAATATCTTTAGACTTATTAAACTTAATTTCAAATTTCATGTGTATTTATAATAAGCGTTGTTCCTTGCTTTTCACTTTCCAAATTATAACTTTTATGTTATAATCCTTCTTACATATTATTGTTACTGAATGATGTTGAGTATAACAATATGATTTTTGTTTGATTATAACAAACATACATATTATTATATAAATGTGTTTATACCTGTACTATTTTATATTACATCACATACAAATATAAATATTTATGTTGAATAAAATGCTATTGCACACAATTCAATATTCAAACAATGTTTTTTCTCAATTAAATATTTTATTTCAGCATTTGAAATGGTACATATTTCTAACTCCACTATTTACAATTTATTGTTATATTGCACAGTCATTCACATGTACAAACAATCCTCACTACATCACTTGATCCACTCAGTTACATATACTCAGTTACATATACAGATTCATATACACACACTAACACACTGAGTCTTCACATGCTTCAGATTCCGTCCTGTCACCTATATACCTGTCACAGAAACACACACAATGAAATGGAACAAAAACATATTTAAATTCTAGCAAATACAAATTTATTTTAAATTTTGTTTTGCCTTATAATTTTGGTGTGTTTTTTATCATTTTTCTAGACTTAGTCTGATATATACATTTATTTGAGTCTAGATTGCTTGTGATATTCACTGTGATTTAGTGTAAATACCACAGGGTAGACTGAATACTAATACTTGTAGGTCAACCTCAACACAACTATAGTAGTCTGCTTATCAAGACCAGCCACGACTCATATTTGTGGTATGTTAATCTTGACCATCCACAACACGTATAATGGTCTGCTAATTTAAATAGAAAAATATTTTTGCACTTGTATACAATTATTTTTCAGGTGAACAAGTACAAAAATCAAGCATGCACAATGTCACAAGCACACAAGTACATAAGCATCTTCAAGTCAACCAAAACTGCCAAGAGAAGAAAAGGAAAGCACACATGAACGAGGCATGGTGCAACAATACTCACAAATGGAACATGGCAACTAAGCAATATGACATACATATACACACATAAATGTGTGTATATATGTATTTATGCATATGCAAGCATGAAGCATAGTAAAGCTCAAAATTAAAATTGGACATGCGCATAAAGCACGGAGCAAAGCATGTGCATGGAATTACAAAAGTGAAGCATTGCATGCAGCATGCATACACTTGGCTAGTTTAAATTGCAGAAATGCATATGCAAATATATACATCACACACAAAACTCAAATACAAGCTACAAAAACAGTAATCAAAGTCACAAATATAAGGGCAACAAAATGACACAGTTTTGGTCAAAGGCAAGTGTGTGCAAAGCAGATGAATGATAGATAAAAGAAGCAGGTGAACAGTTCAGTTTCAAGTGAAACAACACAGTGGCATCACACAATATTTACAAGGCAGTTTATCTCAAGTGCCAAGCTCAAGTCGAACATGGAAACATGGCATGTGCAGCAAGTTTGACACAGCCAATGAGGTAGAGCATCATAACAAGCAAATCAGGCCTGACACTTAAGGGAGCATCACTCAACCCAAGCAATAGTGAAGTACAAAAACCAGGCATGATGTGAACAGCATGGAAAATGCCAAGAAACCAAAAAAGGACCAAGTAGAGTATCGGTTGTTATAACATTGCCAAAGCCAAATGAAAACATCAATGGGAAGTGCATAAGGTGAACTTCAAATAACTAAGCCAGAGTACAAGCACAAAACTAGGCAATATAGAATGGATTAAAACATGTACCGAGTGGTACAAAATAGAGTGACACGTGGCAGCAGACCAAACTACTTCCAGGTTCAAAGACTCATTCCGAACATATACAAGGGAACTGCACAAAGCTACAAGGAAGCATGGCAGTTTCAAATGATAACATATTAACATAGATAAAGAGAACCAGGAAGCACAAAACACAAACACACACACACATATATATATACACATAAATATTATGCATATGTGTGTGTATATGGATTAACTTCCAAAGTAGGAAACTAAACATGAAGACAATCAACATGATAGAAAATGAACCAGCTAGTGGTGCAGTGATTCAGAAGAGATCCAAATGTCAACACACACACACACACACACACACACACATAT
The DNA here is from genome assembly GCA_030737875.1 of Allium sativum. NCBI lineage: Eukaryota > Viridiplantae > Streptophyta > Magnoliopsida > Asparagales > Amaryllidaceae > Allium > Allium sativum. The sequence goes on along the minus strand of CM060912.1, from coordinate 394,723,183 downwards.
ATATATATTGAATATGCATGAGTAAGTTTTCCAACTAACAATGATACATGGAGGCAGTGAACTAGAACCCAAAGGGCAAACAATATCAGATGTACAGAAATTCCAAAATTTGCTTTTGGTGAAATCTATAAACTGGATAAGTTAAAACTTTCTAGAATTGCAAGCTTTATTTTTGGTAAAATTTATTTTCGACAAGTGAATATCAGGAAATATATTTGGCAAGAACTTTTCAAATTTTCCAGAAATCTTTTTGAACATTATAGGAAAGCTTCAATATGTTATACTCAGCAAGAAGGGAATTTCTCCAAAAATAAAAATGGATTATTCTAAAATTTCAAAAAATCATAAGGTTATTTTCGGCAACAAGCTCTCAAATTCAATCTAAAAAATCTTCAAATAGCACGAAGAATTCAACAAGCAAATATCATGACAAAATCAATAAATGAAATCAAAGGAATACTAGAGTTATTAAAACCCTATATAAACACCATTTCATCACTGGTAAAATGCATCGAAACCAAGCGATCAAATCAAGCCAAGAAAGAAATTAAATCAGAGGACTTACAACTAATTTCAGTTGTTTCGATCATCATTGTTCTGCAAATCAAATGGTGGGAAAACGAGCAACAAATAGCTGTGCTAAGCATAGAAATTCATCTGAGAATCGAAGCCACGATTTGATAAGGGAGCGAAACCCTAATTTTCCATTCGATCAGTCATCAAAGAGAAAGAGAGGAAGTCACTATTTATAAATGACCAAGCAAATGAAAAGGGGGGCCAACGATTTTTATTAGTTTTTAAAACAGGGTTTTGTTTTGTTTTAAGTTGTTTTTAATTTTGTAATCATTCTATAGTTTACTAGTTTTCATTAAACTAGGGTTCTAGCTACAGGGCTTGTAGTTAGGGAAAATTTGATCTCGGGTTCGAGATCAGTGTAGGAATTTGAGCATAGGATTAGAACAGTTGGGGGCGGGTATCGCGAGTTTACAGGGGATTGTAAGCGTAGAGATTGTTTTAATACCCAGTAGAAACCTTAGGGAATGCAGCAGTAGGTATTGTATATAACAAAATGATTTTTGTTTGATGATAAAAAACATATATAATTATAAATGTGTTTGCAATCGTACTATTCTACTACATCACGTACAGAAATAAATATTTATATTTGAATAGAATACTACTGCATAAGAATTTAAATATTCAAACAGTATTTTATTTAAATATAATATTTTATATAAACATTTGAATAGTACATATCTTCTAACTCCACTATTGTACATTTCACTGTAATATAATTCATTTCAATACATTGGTTCCTTACCACAACACTCAGTTATACACACTCTTTCATGTACAGACACATATACATACATAATTTTTTTGGCAAGTCCGACTGGTTTTTATAGTGGTCCGTAACACTCTTTTATTTATTGCAAAATAAAAAGTGCATAGTAGTTCAGGTGATATGCCTTGATCATATCAACTATTCATAATTCTACACAAGGAAGTAGAGCACCTGTAATGACCTGTATTCTACACATCACAGGATTGTAGGATATTTATTTCTTTCCCATGTGAAGTTGTATGGTCATGTAACTTTGGGAAACATCTATTAGAGTCATTTCCCATGTTCATGATTTTTGTCGATTTTTAAATGACCATTTTTGCCCCTAGTCGGTACTGTTTTGGCCATAACTTTTGATTGGAAAGGAATTTTGACCTGAAATCACTTCCATTTGATTCGTTTGATGGTTTCTCTTTCCGTAGAGTGGTCATAATAGTCAAACGAACTTACCGTTTGGGAGATATGGCTGAAACAAGGTTTGGAGGGTGAAAAACTGCTTAACCGGGCCAAATCGGGTGATTAGTGAGTAGGTCCATAACCCATTTCGGGATTAGGGTTATGGGAGGGCTGAAATGAGATGGAGAATCATTCCATTTCAGTTTTCTAGCCTCCACTTATCACCAAGGAACCCTAAAAATGACCTCCAACCTCTAAATCACCTCCAAATCATCTTTTGGACAAGGATTTGGCTTAGCAACCCCTAATCAAGGAAGATCTTCACCAAATCAACATAGGAGCTGCTGTTGGCATAGAGATTCACATCAAATCAGAGAATCATTTCAGATTTTAGTTTATTTTGTGGCTAAGGTGAGTGATTTGCATAGTTTTACACTAATTATGGCTAATTAGGAGTGATTAGTGCTAATTAGCGAATTTAAGCATGATAAAATTCGGGAAAAATGTTCATAAATTCCTAATTGATGTTTTAGACCTCTGATATGAATTTGGGTTAATTTGGTTAAGTTTTGCTAATCCTATCATTAGTTTCACCTAAACATGCTTAAGGGGAAATATGGGATTTTGGGTATGTTTGATCCATTTTAACCTATGATATTGATGTGAATGATGTTTGTGGTTGATTATGCATGTTGCTATGACTGTATGAAATGCTTTGTGATTGATTTCAATAGTTAGAATGGTCGAAAACGTCGTCGAATGGCGTAAACACTTGCTGGAACAGTTTCAGAAAACAGTGCAGGGTTCGGATCGGATCGGATAAGGGGGCTCGGATCGGATATGTGGAACTGAGCAAAGAATCTGATCGGATCGGAACCCAACACTTGGGAAAAGTGGCAAAAAGGAAGGCCACGCTAGCTGAACTGGGATCGGATTGGATAGAGGAAAACGGATCGGATCGAGAAGGACGGATCGGATCGAAGAGGACGGATCGGATCGGAAACACAAAGGCGAATCAGAGCAGGAGCACGAAAGCGGATCGGATAGGAGCATATGAAGGGGAGCATGAAGACGGATCGAAAGCACGAACCAAGAAGGACCCGACCCGACCCGAAAGGAAGCACCGACCCGACCCGAAGAAGAAGAAGGAGCTGACTCGAACCCAGAGGAATGCCGACCCGAACCGCATCAGAAGGGGGACCCGACCCGAACGGATAAAGAACACCGACCCGAACCGATGACCTGAGGAAGAACCCGACCCGACCCAGTATGGACCAATAACCCGAGATGCAAAGGTAGTCCAATAGGGGAAGTTAGAGCTTAGGATCCCGGAACCAGTTGGGAACCAACGAGTTCACTTCATGGTTGGACTTTGTTGCGGGACGTGTGCTAAGGAGTTGTCGACGTTCATAACTTCGATTCACCACTAAAAGGAATGATGGGCTACTTATCAGCGTAGTAGGGTCACTACGACCTGAGGGGCAAGGTGATGGTAGCAAGACTACGTCATCAGTGCAGTAGGGTCATTATGACCTGAGGGGCAAGGTGATGCGTAGTAAGACTATGAGCCAGCGCAGATGGGGTGAATAACTCCATGGGGCAAGTGGACATAGTAAGGATTGGTAAGGCTATGAGCCAGCGCAGATGGGGTGAATAACTCCATGGGGCAAGTGGACATAGCGAGGAATTTGTGGCTACGTTATCATTGCAGTGAAGCCATTTATGACTTCATGGGGCAAAGTGATCGTAGCAAGGAATGTTGGGTGATCGAAGTGGTGAATGTTGTATGCTTTATGCACCGAGTGAGAGATGTGAGGATGGATGCTATGCTTGACTGTTTGCCATCATTATGACATGCACACCTCCCCCACCTCCGTATCTTTATACCGTTTGATATGATACCTTAGAGTGTTGTACAGTATGTAGTGCTAACTCTTTGGTTGCAGGTCCAGGTTCAGGTATGTTTTAGTCTACCTGTTATTCTTCACTTTAGATGCTTATCGCTCATACCAGGCTTTATGTCTGACTCAGAGTTTTATGTCTCCTCTTATTACTCTGGGTGCTCACACGAGCAGACTAGAGACAGGTTAGCTGGTGATGTGCGAGTAGCTGATTCGGAGGCGGGCAGGAGGCTTCCACGTATGATATATATATATATATACACATTCTCCCTGTGTCGTTGATGGTCGCTACTTGGGCATTAGTAGTGTACCTCGCTTATCTTACTTTGCTTTGAGACAGTTTGAAAGTTGTAATAAGCTGTGTTCTGAATTTCCGCTGCTATGATGTTTAGTTCTGATTTTCAGCTTATGCACTGTCTCTCCTATTTTATGTCAAGTATGTTATTATTATATTTTGTTCTATGCGCTGTGAGACATTCTACAGGTTCTTTGTACGTTCATTTCCTTCTTCCTTTTTCCCTTCTCACGACCCGTTACGTGCTAACTGGACATGTGTACAGCGCACTTTTGGAGTAAATGTCGGTTGGTGCGGGCGGGCCGTCACACTTGATATCAGAGCTCTAGGTTGCGTAGTTAACCTAGGGAAAGACACTAGGGAGAGATAGTACGTATATGAGGGCGCGTATTTGTGATTACTTTGGTTTTCAAAAGCTATGTATGTATATACTATTAATAGTATAAAGATGAAGTCGCACTGCACTAGCACCACTATGGGGTCGTTAATCGTTTCCCTTTTTACAGATTAACGATGAGCCGAGAGACGAGGGGTGCTGGTAGAGGGACCAACCAAGGGAATGCCGCTGACATGAGGGCTATGTTTACTAACCTCATGAGAGACATGCTTAGAGAAGTGCAAGGGGCAATTCCCAATCCCGGAGTTGGTGTTGGCCCAGTAGTGCAGGCGCCTAGGGTCGATTTCGCCAAGTTGTGCAAGGATTACACTAATCTTGGCGGGAAGCCGTTCCACGGGACGAAGTCGGCCACGGATGTTTAGGACTGGATGGATAGCTGTGACCGTATCTTCGATGACTTGGGTCTCGAGGATGCGATGAAGAGAAGGCTAGCGTCTCGTCAGCTGCAAGGGCGAGTGATGAATTGGTGGAATGCTATCAGAACAGCTATTCCAGAGGATCAAGTTACTTGGGATCAGTTCAAGGCTTGCTTTAGCGAGAAGTTTCTCTCAGCTGCCAAGAAATCGGTGTTGTTTAAGAGGTTCTTGGAACTTAAGCAGAACGGAAGGGCAGTTTCTGATTATATTGCTGAGTTCGACACCTTGTCGAAGTATGGACTGTCTCTTATCGATACTCCTGAAAAGAAGAATGAGAAATTCATTACTGGTTTGGATGGGTACTTGGGGGAAAGGCTTATCAACCACATCGATGAGACTTTTGAATCGATTGTGGGAAAAGCTTTGAGATCAGAGAGTCTTTACCCTAAGTCAAAGACTGAGGCTGCATCTGCAGAAGGGCCAAAGCCGCAAGCAGGCGGTGGAGGCAAGAATAATTCTCAGAATAAGAGGAAGCAGGACCAATCTAAGGGTGGCCATAAAAAGAGCAAGAAGGATGTTGAGTGTTTCAGCTGTGGAAAGAAGGGCCATTATGCTAAAGATTGTCGGTCCAAGCCAGCGGATAAGAAGTGCTTCAACTGTGGTCAAGTGGGACATTTCAAGGACAAGTGTCCACAACCTCTTAAGGAGAAGCAGATTGTGAAAGCATATGCTATTGATGCTGTTCCTTCTTCGTCGAATGCCCCAACTGCAGCGGAGAAAGGAAAGAATGTTGTTATTCAAGGTATGCTTTCTATTTATGATATACCAGTTCGAGTTTTGTTTGATACTGGGGCTTCCCGTTCCTTCATATCTAGTGACCTGGTAGATAGGTTGGGACTGGAACCCGAGATAGTCGATAGACCATTGGTTGCGACGAACCCGATTGGTGGTTCGACTAGCCTTAGTATGATTTGCAGGAATTTGGTCTTATCGAGTCATGGATGTATGTTTGTATGTGATTGCTTTGTTTTGGGCTTTACTGGGTATGGCATTATATTGGGAGTCGATTGGCTCCAAAGATACGGGGTGGTGGTAGACTGTGAGGGCTTTTTGGTGACAGTGAGGGCGGATGATGGGCGGAGGGTAGTGTTTGGTAGCCTACCTAGTGATGGGGTTATGGCTAGTTTTGTAAATTCCCTCGACATCCCGTAGGATGAGTTGTCAGATGTGCCCGTGGTTGGCCAGTATCCGGACGTCTTCGAGGAGGTGACCGGGCTTCCACCACACCGAGAGATTGAGTTCCGTATTGATTTAGTGAAAGATGCCAGACCTATAGTGATGCCACTTCGTCGTATGGCACCAAGGGAGCAGCTAGAGCTCGGGGTGCAAGTCAGCAATCTATTGAAGAAGGGATTTATTAGAAGGAGTGTCTCCGAGTGGGGAGCACCAGTTGTGTTTGCCACTAAGGCAGATGGTTCCCTTCGTTTGTGTGTGGACTATCGCGAGTTGAATAAGGTGACGAGGAAGAATAAGTATCCTCTACCGCGGATAGATGATTTGTTTGATCAGTTGGAAGGAGCTAGAGTGTTCTCCCAGTTGGACCTCGCGACAGGATTTCATCAGCTTCGAGTAGCAGATGAGAGTGTTCCGAAAACGGCATTTAGGACGCCGTCTGGATTTTATGAGTGGTTGGTCATGCCGTTTGGGTTGACCAATGCACCAGCCTATTTTGTGGATCTTATGAATCGAGTATTCAGAGATCAGTTGAATAAGTTTGTTCTTGTGTTCATGGATGATATCCTTGTTTACTCAAGGACAGAGGAGGAACACAAGGGACACTTGAGGATAGTGATGGAGGTGTTGAGGAAACACCAATTGAAAGCGAAATTCTCTAAGTGTCATTTTTGGAGAAGGGAAGTGAGATTCTTGGGTCATGTTGTTTCAGAGAATGGTATTGCCGTGGACCCTGCGAAGGTGGCTACGGTACAGGATTGGCCTACGCCCAAGAATGCAACAGATGTGAGAAGTTTCTTGGGATTAGCTGGATATTATCGTAAGTTTATCCAGGACTTCTCCAAGATTGCAGCACCGTTGACTCAGTTGACTAAGAAGAATCAGTCCTTCGTCTGGGACGGAGTGTGTGAAGATGCCTTCAAGAGTCTAAAGGAGAAGTTGACGCGTGCGCCAGTGTTAGTCATTCCTAAAGGGAATGAAGAGATGACGGTATACACGGATGCTTGTGGTACCGGACTGGGTGCAGTATTGATGCAAGGAGGTAGGGTTGTAGCTTATGCTAGTCGACAGCTAAAGCCGCATGAGAAGAAGTATCCTACCCATGATTTTGAATTGGCAGCGATTGTATTTGCGCTGAAGATGTGGAGACACTATCTCTTGGGAGAAAGATTCGAGTTGTTTATCGATCATAAATCGTTAAAGTATCTCTTCTCTCAGAAAGATCTGAATCTCCGTCAGCAGAGATGGTTAGAGTTCTTGGCTTCGTATGATTTTGGTATCGCGTATACACCTGGGAAGGGTAATGCGGTAGCCGATGCCTTGAGTAGGAGACATGCCAGCTTAGGGGCAATGTTTCTTGAATGGAAGCAACTGGAGTATATAGCGGGGTTTGATTTCAGACCAAAGTGCGAATTGGATCCAGTTATGCTAGCTAGTTTGACGATCAGACCCACTTTGATAGAGCGGATTGGTTCTAGCCAGAGGGACGATCCTAATCTATTAGAAATCATCTCCAAGTTAGAGATGGGTATTGATGAGGAGATGAATGTGTATGGGCTTGATCGAGATGGATGGCTTCGAAAGAATGGAAGACTAGTTGTGCCCAACGTGAATGGTTTGAGAGATGAAGTGCTTAGAGAATGTCATCACTCAAAACTGACTATACATCCCGGTGGTAATAAGATGTATCGAGACATGAGACAGACTTACTACTGGGAAGGGATGAAAAGAGACGTTGGGAAGTTTATATCCAAATGCATGAATTGTCAGCTGGTTAAAGCCGAGCAAAAGAAGCCTAGTGGGTTATTGCAACCATTAGAAATTCCCGAATGGAAATGGGAGCAAGTCTCGATGGATTTCATCGATGGTTTACCAAGGACTAGATCGGGATATGATAGCATTTGGGTAATTGTGGATCGATTGACTAAGAGTGCAAGATTTATACCAGTCAAATCGACCATAATGGCAGCCAAGTTGGCAGAATTGTATATGAAGTGGGTAGTGAGATTTCATGGAGTACCCAAAAGCATTGTGAGTGACCGAGACCCGTTGTTCACTAGTGGGTTTTGGAAGAGCATGCAAGAGGCTCTAGGGTCAGGATTACATCTCAGTACCGCATATCATCCTCAGACCGACGGTCAGACGGAGAGGGTGAATCGCATATTGGAAGATCTCTTGAGAGCGTGTATATTGGATTTTGGTGGATCATGGGATGACCATTTGCATCTAGTAGAGTTTTCATATAATAATAGCTACCAATCCAGTATCGGTATGGCTCCATATGAAGCTTTGTACAGAAGACCGTGCAACTCACCATCATGTTGGATAGAGACTGGCGAGAAGTTTGTGCTTGGACCAGATGTGGTGAGAGAAACTTCAGATAAGATTAGGATCATTCAGCAACGAGTGAAAGCTGCTCAAGATAGGCAGAAGAGTTATGCTGATAAGAGGAGAAGAGATTTGAAATTCTCCGTTGGTGACTTGGTGTTTGTAAAGATCTCTCCGTTGAAGAGCGTGTTTCGATTTGGCAGGAGGGGCAAGTTGGCACCAAGATTTGTTGGCCCATTCACTGTACTTGAACTAGTCGGGAATTTGGCATATAGAGTTGGTTTACCAGAGAAAATGGCGGGAGTTCATAATGTATTTCATGTTTCCCAACTAAGGAAGTTCGTTCACGACTCAGATGTGACTATTTCACCTGATCAGTTAGAGGACTTCGAAGTAGAACCTGAGGAGGTTGGGAACCGCAAGCCGATTCGTATTGTGGGGTACGATACGAAGCAACTTCGAAGGAAGGCGGTGAAGCTAGTCAAAGTTCAGTGGGGCGAGAACGAGAATGATTGTACTTGGGAGACAGAGGAGAGCATTAGGAAGGCATATCCAGAACTCTTTGTCTGGTAAGATTTACTTTGCGATTTAGTTATTCCGCATGCTAGGATAGACTTATTTTACTTGTTTTGCATGTTTGATGGTTGTTTTATGATTGATAGGCATGCGGGACCTTTGTGTATGTTTTGATTAGGGAATTTCGGGGGCGAAATTTCTTAAGGGGGGGAGAGTGTAATGACCCGTATTCTACACATCACAGGATTGTAGGATATTTATTTCTTTCCCATGTGAAGTCGTATGGTCATGTAACTTTGGGAAACATCTATTAGAGTCATTTCCCATGTTCATGATTTTTGTCGATTTTTAAATGACCATTTTTGCCCCTAGTCGGTACTGTTTTGGCCATAACTTTTGATTGAAAAGGAATTTTGACCTGAAACCACTTCCATTTGATTCGTTTGATGGTTTCTCTTTCCGTAGCGTGGTCATAATAGTCAAACGGACTTACCGTTTGGGAGATATGGCTGAAACAAGGTTTGGAGGGTGAAAAACTGCTTAACCGGGCCAAATCGGGTGATTAGTGAGTAGGCCCATAACCCATTTCGGGATTAGGGTTATGGGAGGGCTGAAATGAGATGGAGAATCATTCCATTTCAGTTTTCTAGCCTCCACTTATCACCAAGGAACCCTAAAAATGGCCTCCAACCTCTAAATCACCTCCAAATCATCTTTTGGACAAGGATTTGGCTTAGCAACCCCTAATCAAGGAAGATCTTCACCAAATCAACATAGGAGCTGCTGTTGGCATAGAGATTCACATCAAATCAGAGAATCATTTCAGATTTTAGTTTATTTTGTGGCTAAGGTGAGTGATTTGCATAGTTTTACACTAATTATGGCTAATTAGGGGTGATTAGTGCTAATTAGCGAATTTAAGCATGATAAAATTCGGGAAAAATGTTCATAAATTCCTAAATGATGTTTTAGATCTCTGATATGAATTTGGGTTAATTTGGTTAAGTTTTGCTAATCCTATCATTAGTTTCACCTAAACATGCTTAAGGGGAAATATGGGATTTTGGGTATGTTTGATCCATTTTAACCTATGATATTGATGTGAATGATGTTTGTGGTTGATTATGCATGTTGCTATGACTGTATGAAATGCTTTGTGATTGATTTCAATAGTTAGAATGGTCGAAAACGTCGTCGAATGGCGTAAACACTTGCTGGAACAGTTTCAGAAAACAGTGCAGGGCTCGGATCGGATCGGATAAGGGGGCTCGGATCGGATATGTGGAACTGAGCAAAGAATCTGATCGGATCGGAACCCAACACTTGGGAAAAGTGGCAAAAAGGAAGGCCACGCTAGCTGAACTGCGATCGGATCGGATAGAGGAAAACGGATCGGATCGAGAAGGACGGATCGGATCGAAGAGGACGGATCAGATCGGAAACACAAAGGCGAATCAGAGCAGGAGCACGAAAGCGGATCGGATAGGAGCATATGAAGGGGAGCATGAAGATGGATCGAAAGCACGAACCAAGAAGGACCCGACCCGACCCGAAAGGAAGCACCGACCCGACCCGAAGAAGAAGAAGCAGCTGACTCGAACCCAGAGGAATGCCGACCCGAACCGCATCAGAAGGGGGACCCGACCCGAACGGATAAAGAACACCGACCCGAACCGATGACCTGAGGAAGAACCCGACCCGACCCAGTATGGACCAATAACCCGAGATGCAAAGGTAGTCCAATAGGGGAAGTTAGAGCTCAGGATCCCGGAACCAGTTGGGAACCAACGAGTTCACTTCATGGTTGGACTTTGCTGCGGGACGTGTGCTAAGGAGTTGTCGACGTTCATAACTTCGATTCACCACTAAAAGGAATGATGGGCTACTTATCAGCGCAGCAGGGTCACTACGACCTAAGGGGCAAGGTGATGGTAGCAAGACTACGTTATCAGTGCAGTAGGGTCATTATGACCTGAGGGGCAAGGTGATGCGTAGTAAGACTATGAGCCAGCGCAGATGGGGTGAATAACTCCATGGGGCAAGTGGACATAGTAAGGATTGGTAAGGCTATGAGCCAGCGCAGATGGGGTGAATAACTCCATGGGGCAAGTGTACATAGCGAGGAATTTGTGGCTACGTTATCAGTGCAGTGAAGCCATTTATGACTTCATGGGGCAAAGTGATCATAGCAAGGAATGTTGGGTGATCGAAGTGGTGAATGTTGTATGCTTTATGCACCGAGTGAGAGATGTGAGGATGGATGCTATGCTTGACTGTTTGCCATCATTATGACATGCACACCTCCCCCACCTCCATATCTTTATACTGTTTGATATGATACCTTAGAGTGTTGTACAGTATGTAGTGCTAACTCTTTGGTTGCAGGTCCAGGTTCAGGTATGTTTTAGTCTACCTGTTATTGTTCACTTTAGATGCTTATCGCTCATACCAGGCTTTATGTCTGACCCAGAGTTTTATGTCTCCTCTTATTACTCTGGGTGCTCACACGAGCAGACTAGAGACAGGTTAGCTGGTGATGTGTGAGTAGCTGATTCGGAGGCGGGCAGGAGGCTTCCACGTATGATATATATATACACATTCTCCCTGTGTCGTTGATGGTCGCTACTTGGGCATTAGTAGTGTACCACGCTTATCTTACTTTGCTTTGAGACAGTTTGAAAGTTGTAATAAGATGTGTTCTGAATTTCCGCTGCTATGATGTTTAGTTCCGATTTTCAGCTTATGCACTGTCTCTCCTATTTTATGTCAAGTATGTTATTATTATATTTTGTTCTATGCGCTGTGAGACATTCTACAGGTTCTTTGTACGTTCATTTCCTTCTTCCTTTTTCCCTTCTCACGACCCGTTCCGTGCTAACTGGACATGTGTACAGCGCACTTTTGGAGTAAATGTCGGTTGGTGCGGGCGGGCCGTCACAGCACCACAAACACAAAGCCTACAATATGACATAAACTGCATAACATGAAAATAACATAATAGAACTCATGACATTTGACATAACCCAGGAAGAATTTAGGCGTTCATCTCTTCAGCCTTTATCGTCGTCAAGCCTCTTCAAAAGCTCGATTTTCTTACTCCTCGTTAAAGGCGCTCCACCCAGATTACGGCCAGAAGCAGAGACCGCTATTGGCGAATTAATGACAGGATCTGGTGGGGTTTTATAACTAGGAGGAGGAGGTATATGACTATAAGGGTTTGCTTTACTTTGCGCTTTCTCTTTGTCTTTGTTATTAGTAACAGGGGAAGTAGGTTTTCCAGAGATCGTTGACATTGCTTTGATATTTGTTGAGTCAACGGTTTCAATGCTTATTTTGATTAATGACAAGAAGGAGCTTCATGATCGACAAAAAGAAGACTCAATGTTTTATAGGTTAGAAGATGGTTATTTTAGAGTTATTTATGTTAAAATCTATCCTCAAATAATCATACTTCTTATTCTCTTCAAAAATATACATGAAAACTCATTTTTTATGTACATTGACAAAATCCTGTCAACCTGTTAAAAATAACAGGTCAACAGCTTTTTAAACTTAACAGGTCAACCTGTTAAAATTAACAGGTCAACAGCTTTTTGAAATAACGGTCAAAAACCTGTCAACCTATTAATTTTTCCTGTCGACCTATTTTTGAATTTCATGAAGAGTCATCTTCTTTCTTGAAAAGTTGCATCCATTTCTCTCCATTAAAAATCACTCCTTTTGATTGCAACTTTTCACTAATAATTACAACTTCTCATTTGCTATAAATACATCATCTTTCATTCATCCAAATCACCGATTCTTGCTCTGATTTCTGATCTTACTTTCTAATTACTCTTGCATTCTAAAAAGCTCCCAAATTCAAGTTACTTATTGAATCCTTGGTAATATTTCTCATATTTTGATTCAACAAGCAACTAACTTCCTTCAAATCTTCGCATTCAATTCATATACTTGAGGATAAGATTATAGGAAGGTTGTACTCAATCATTGACTAATCAGTGTTGAAGAAAGAACACATTCAAGGTCAAACTCTTGTAATCGTCTTGTGGGTAAGCTTGTAGCCCGTGAAATCAAGTGGGTAAGCTTGTAGCCCGTGAAATCAAGTGGGTAGCTTGTAGCCCGTGAAATCAAGTGGGTAAACTTGTAGCCCGTAAATCAAGTAGTTGTGAACCTGTTCCTCCGGGTGAAGCGAGGGTGTTGTTTAGTGAAAAGCCGAAGAGGAGCTTCGGGACTGGACGTAGGACTGGAGTCCGAACCAGTATAAAAATCCTGGTGTCGTTACTCTACTTTACTTTACTGCATTTATAGTTATTTGTGATATATATCTTGTTTGTGAATTTTTACCTGCATAACTATTGAATAGCTTAAGTTATCACATACATTCCGCATAGCCATATTATAGATCCTACACAAGTCGTACACACTCGGACTTTTACAAATTGGTATCAGAGCCTGGTGTTCTAGAGATCGTAACAACATCTTAGAAAAAATGGCAATAAAGAAGTCTAGTCATGGGATTAGAAAGTGGAAGAGCAACAAAGCCGAATCAAGAGAACAAGGAAGCAAATGTCTCATGGCTAAAGTCAGATCACAATCGGTATGTGTAGATTCATTATTTAAAGATCTTTTATTAGACCATGAAAAATTATTGAAACTCAATACAGTCATTTTAGCTATGTCAAAAAATTACAAGCAAGAAAATTCCAAATTAAAAGAAGAAAACAATCGTTTGGCAAAACAAGCCAAATGTTTTGAAAATACCTTAGAAGAGCTTGTTTTTCAAAAAGATTTCCTTCAAAAAGAAAATGAGCGACTAGAAGATAAAAACAATGTTCTTTTAAAGGAAATCGATCTTTTGCAAAATATAAATAAATCATTAGAAGATTCTTTAAATAATTCAAGTTCTTTAATATCGTCTCTTGAAAAAGAGAATGGAGCTCTAACTAAAAAGAATTTGGAATTATCTAAAGAATGTGAGTTCTTAAAGGTGAATAGTAATATTTTGCAAAATAAAATTTCTGACTCAAAAGGAAAATTACAATCATCTTTATATAATTCAGAATCTCAAATTAGTTTTCTCGGAGAATATAGCTTTAAAAAGGAAGAATTCTGAATTAAATAAGGGTATTAATAACAAGGTTTCTTTTGAAAATATCAATCGCGACTGTGGAATCAAATGTACAAATAAGTTCGCGAAATTTAATATAGGTCAAAATGATTTAAACATGATTTTGTCTATATCTCGACCTTTACATGACAAAAGTGGTATAGGATATAATAAAACCAATCATAGAAATAGTACTAAATATGCTTTCATGTACAATAAGAATATCACTGGTAGTACTAATACACATCCGACCTTTTACAATAGAGATTACTTAAGTATTTGGGTTCCTGTAAGTTGGAAAAACAGAGAAAAATATATTGATGATTATTTTGATTCAGTAGTTAATAATGAAAATTTTATCTTTAAAGGTTCCATTAAACCCTCTTGGGTATGGTTACCTTCCATCTAACTCATGGACCCAAACAAAGCAAGTGGGTACCAAAACTATATATGTTATATATTTTTTTGCAGATACACCACAACAAAGAGAAGGCTATTCAGTATCTCTAAATATCTTTGAAAATTTAGCTTATCAAAAAGCACATGTTTCAATATTTCATCGTCATCGAGGACACAAAATTCATGGGATAGGAATTACAACAAAAATGAAGGCGGAAGTGCAAAACACTCTCCTTGGGAACCAAGAAATCAATTTTAATATATCGGATCCAAGGAGATATTTTATATTCCTTTTAATATTTGTTTTATTTCTTTCTTCATGTATTTAATATATATTATTATAATAAAATGTTGTTTGAGTTTGATTTTTTTTTCAAAATAAGGTAGAAAAACAATTTTTGACAAATTAGGTCGACCTATTAAAAATTATAGGCCGACCTGTTTTGAATATTTTCAATCCAGAGAAGAATTAGGTCGACCGGCGGCAAAATATAGGTCGACCGGTTTCAAATTGTTCATACAGGTCGACCGGTCAAAAACTATAGGTCGACCGGTTTCATATTCTTTTTAAACAGAGAAATTTTAGGTCGACCGGTATACTTTTTTAGGTCGACCGGTTTTGTTTCAGCAAGTAAACAGGTTGACCGGTTGAATATTTAGGTCGACCGGTTTGTACTATTTCTGTCTTTTTCTCCTACCCGAAACTTTTTAGGTCGACCGCCTTGATTTTATAGGTTGACCGGTCTCTATTTTTTTTTTTTATAAAGACATGTCGTTTCAAATTCCAAACTCAAACACCATTTCTTATACTATTTTAAAATTATACTACTCTCGATTATTGAGGTTATTATGATATTTATTCTTTTTAATCGATGACAAAGGGGGAGAAATATTTTACATATACTATTTAAAATATATGTGCTTAATATGGTAAAAGTATATGTGTGCTAACATTTGTTAATGCAAGAATCAAATGGTAAGATTATTTACTAACAAATGTTGCAGAAATTCAGGGGGAGCTTTATATTCAAAGGGAGAAAATCCAAGGCGTTGTCATCAATCAAAAAGGGGGAGAATGTTGAGATACGAGAATTTCGATTGATAACAACAAAATAAAGATCAATGGAAATCATGACATGGAGCTAAGATTATGGATATGTAGATGTTTAAAGGGAGACAGAGCTTATATACAGGGGGAGATAGCAATAAAGATTAAAATATCAAGTTATATTGTCATCAATCAAAAAAGGGGAGAATGTTGAGTCAACGGTTTCAATGCTTATTTTGATTAATGACAAGAAGGAGCTTCATGATCGACAAAAAGAAGACTCAATGTTTTATAGGTTAGAAGATGGTTATTTTAGAGTTATTTATGTTAAAATCTATCCTCAAATAATCATACTTCTTATTCTCTTCAAAAATATACATGAAAACTCATTTTTTATGTACATTGACAAAATCCTGTCAACCTGTTAAAACTAACAGGTCAACAGCTTTTTAAACTTAACAGGTCAACCTGTTAAAATTAACAGGTCAACAGCTTTTTGAAATAACGGTCAAAAACCTGTCAACCTATTAATTTTTCCTGTCGACCTATTTTTGAATTTCATGAAGAGTCATCTTCTTTCTTGAAAAGTTGCATCCATTTCTCTTCATTAAAAATCACTCCTTTTGATTGCAACTTTTCACTAATAATTACAACTTCTCATTTGCTATAAATACATCATCTTTCATTCATCCAAATCACCGATTCTTGCTCTGATTTCTGATCTTACTTTCTAAATACTCTTGCATTCTAAAAAGCTCCCAAATTCAAGTTAGTTATTGAATCCTTGATAATATTTCTCATATTCTGATTCAACAAGCAACTAACTTCCTTCAAATCTTCGCATTTAATTCATATACTTGAGGATAAGATTATAGGAAGGTTGTACTCAATCATTGACTAATCAGTGTTGAAGAAAGAACACATTCAAGGTCAAACTCTTGTAATCGTCTTGTGGGTAAGCTTGTAGCCCGTGAAATCAAGTGGGTAAGCTTGTAGCCCGTGAAATCAAGTGGGTAAGCTTGTAGCCCGTGAAATCAAGTGGGTAAGCTTGTATCCCGTGAAATCAAGTGGGTAAACTTGTAGCCCGTAAATCAAGTAGTTGTGAACCTGTTCCTCCGGGTGAAGCGAGGGTGTTGTTTAGTGAAAAGCCGAAGAGGAGCTTCGGGACTGGACGTAGGACTGGAGGTCCGAACCAGTATAAAAATCCTGGTGTCGTTACTCTACTTTACTTTACTTTACTGCATTTATAGTTATTTGTGATATATATCTTGTTTGCGAATTTTTACCTGCATAACTATTGAATAGCTTAAGTTATCACATACATTCCGCACAGCCATATTATAGATCCTGCACAAGCCGTATACACTCGGACTTTTACAAATATAACAGGTTGACAGGATTTTGTCAATGTACATAAAAAATGAGTTTTCATGTATATTTTTGAAGAGAATAAGAAGTATGATTATTTGAGGATAGATTTTAACATAAATAACTCTAAAATAACCATCTTCTAACCTATAAAACATTGAGTCTTCTTTTTGTCGATCATGAAGATCCTTCTTGTCATTAATCAAAATAAGCATTGAAATCATTGACTCAACATTCTCCCCCTTTTTGATTGATGACAATATAGCTTGATATTTTAATATTTATTGCTATCTCCCCCTGTATATAAGCTCTGTCTCCCTTTAAACAACTACATATCCATAATCTTAGCTCCATGTCATGATTTCCATTGATCTTTATTTTGTTGTTATCAATCGAAATTCTCGTGTCTCAACAATATTATCGTTTGTCCTTTCAGAATTGGTTGTTGCTTTACGGTTGATAGAGTTTAGGAAGCCTGGCTTGAGTGCAGAAGGTGAAAACTTAGAAGAGCTCTCATCAGAAAGAATTAAGCCCAACTTATCCCGTTCAACTGCATACAACTCCATAGAGTTGTAATCCTTGATCATATTTTCCATTAATTTCTTTTTATCGCCGCATATGAATGCATCCAACTTACCATTATTGATTTATATTCGCAGACTCTCAATAGTCTCTCGCACTCCTTTCTCGTTGTATCCTATAGAGGTTCTGACTTTTGATTTAGAGCGCTTCGTCTCATCCTTATCATTAAATTCTATACAGTCAAAATTACCCTATAAGAAAGTATCAAGCCGAGATACATTGGACATTGGACTGAGCAATTGGTTGTACATAGCGACCACTTGGTTGCTGAAGACTTTTCTCATTGTCGAAGTTGTCACCTACGTTGCCAACAAGGGCATCCTTGCACGTCACAGCATCTACATTTATAGCATCCTGAGTACCAGACATAATCTCATTAGCAGAGGAGCCAATTTCATGCATTCCAGCATCACTATCATTCGGTTTAGCAGAACAAGCATTTAGCAATGAAACCGCTTTAGCATTAGTGCCTGCAAAAGAAAGAAAGGCACGTGATAACAGTTCACTAACTTGCCTTATCTCCCCTTCCTCACAGTCTTCCTCTTCATCAATGTCCATAACTTCTTCCTGCATTCCATTAAGTACCGAAAAATTATTCTTATTTGAGTCACCATCACGAAGTACCTCATTTCCTTTCTCCACACTAGCGTTCTGATGTATTCCAGATGCAGTATTTCTTTTTCCAATGACCTTCTGCCAAGTAGAGGCTGGTCTAAGAAAAGAACCAGCATTAACGTTACCTTTAAACTGCCTTCTTTTCTATCCTAGTGTTATCCTTAGTTGTAACCTCCTTGATTTTTTCACAGATGAGAGTGGTGTGTCCAATGCAATCACATTTTACACATATCTCTGGCCTCCATAAATATGTAACGTAAACAATTTGTTCACTACCGTCAGGTAGCAAAACAGGGAAATCAGTAGGCAATTCATCATGGGGGGTTACTTCGACCATACATTTCGCGTATTCTAGACGGTCCAGTCTCTCGGTAGAGAGATCGATACATAAGAATTTCCCAACCCTCACAGCCAACCATGCAATTCCTTGTTTAGACAAGTCGTAGAGTGGTAAATTTGTAAGTTTTATCCATAGGAGCACTGAAGTAATAGACTTATTCAAATCACCTAAACTAGAGACCCATGGTCGAACTATAAACAATTTATTCTGAATCAACACAGGATCAGCTTGCAAAATCCTTTCCCTATCCTCAACTCTATCAAAGTAGAAAAAGAACACCTTACCAGTAGATCTAATTTTGATACCACCAGTAGGGCTCCATAGTTTCTTTAGGCGTGCGATCACCGTAGTATACGGTAACGGACTATCGAGAAAATGGCCTACTAGATAGCCGTTCCACTACTCCTCTGCAGCTTTGAATATATCATCTGTTGGTTGCAAGGCTTTGCCTTTGAAAACGAGTTTCATTGGAGGAGGAGTATACGATCCAGCATTTCTTGGCTTAGATTCAAAGAGGGAGGACCAGAACATCTTCGAAGAGGTAGCGGCTGAACTAGGATTAGCGGATGGGAGAAAGGCAGGCGGAATTGGTATCGGAGGTGGATCCGGAGGAGGAGGAGCGGGAGGTGGAGGTCTGATTTGAAGCTGCGGCGCTAGATGGAGGTTAATTTGCAATGGAGAGAGGTGTTTGGAGAGGTTAAGGCGCGTTGAGAAGAAGGGCGGCAGGAAGGACGCCATTTGAATTGAATTTATTATGTTGATCTGATACATACATAATTGTGTGTGTGTGTATGTATATATATAATTTTCAAATATATATATATATATATGTGTGTGTGTGTGTGTGTGTGTGCGTGCTTTTTTTTATGTGTGGATATGCAAGCAAAAAAGAGCTGTCGTGGCTGCTCAACAAAGCACATCAATACAACATAGGCAGAGGAGCATGTACGTGTAACATGTCAGCGAACAAGGAAAAGTGTAACAACACTGCTCAAAATTGTGCAGTTAATGCAGATAATACATATAGGTTAAATTGCAGAAAGCAAACAAGAATGCAAGATAAACACATGTATATGGGAAAACTTCGATGAAAATATACATGTAGAGTTTCAGTGGAGCAGCAAGGAATTGTTTGTATGTTCAGATGGGTATAAAGGAAAAGGTTTTTCTTTCTTTCATCGGTTGATTCTAAAATTGGAATTACTTTTAATTTTGCATTCTTGCACTTGTCAAATTCGGCAAAGTGTACAAATAAAAAATGCAATTGCTCAAGGCAGCAAATGAAACCCTAGTCAAACAAGGAAACAGTCAACAAGAACAACAAATTTTCAGGGTCAAACAAGAAAGCACAAGCATAAACAAGTCATGATCAAGCCAAAATCATGACAGTATAAATGGTCAAAGAAGTGGACCAGATGCCGCAAAACAAGTGCATAATGGATTAAAAACATGGTCACATCAGTGCCAATACATGTAAAATCAATGTCATATACAAGTGTGAACGACATGACAACATTGATAAACAAGCCAACATCAAGTTCAAGAAATGGAGCAAGCATGCAATGGGGCAAAGAAATATTTGCATGGTCGAATTGGTAAAAGAAAAGTTTTTTCTTTCAAACAATTGACTAGTTAAAAATTAGGAAAAGATTAATTTTGCAAATATAGTTTTTGGCAGTTTATTCTCAAATGCAGCAGTGACAATATCTCAATGACCAAGGGATTGAGCAATACAAATCAAGGCCAAAATATTTGGAATATATTATTGTTGAAATCATGTTGAAAGCTTCTCAAGGCGATGCAGGTTTCCAAAAATCATTTCATACAAAATTGACATGCAAGAATTTGGGGAAGAAATAAATTACGAAGTTTTCCAGAAAATAATCGAATCTAATTTCTGGAAATGCCGTGCAAGAATTATCAAATGTGTTCAAAATTATTTTAGGGAAAGAAATTAATCCATGTTTCCCGTTTTATTTTCCGGAATAAATTTAGCAAAAATCATTTCAATTCTTTCCCAAATATACAAAGAGACAAGTTTGGCACAAATGTAATTCACAGACATTTTTTAGAGCAAAAGAAGGCAAGATCAAAAATATAACATTTGTTGATTAAATGAGATTTATGATGTACATTCTCTCTCTTGACCTGATTTTATATTTCTAGTCTATACTTATTCATCACTATTTCGATTTCTATATCCTTTCGATGACAACAAAAGGAGGAGAATGGTTAAGATTTTGATTGATAAGTGAATATTTCAAGAATATTTTAATATTGTAAATTCAATTCATTTATTCTTTTCACTCATGTGCACATATTTAGGGGGTGTTCTGTTGTAGGTGGAGCATACGTATAAGGAAGTTCTACACTTCATTGCGAAACACATTTACTGTATTCAAAATCTTATTTGTATATTTGTCATCATCAAAAGGGGGATATTGTTGTATATAACAATCTGATTTTTGTTTGATGATAACAAACATGTGTGTGTGTGTATATATATATATTATAAATGTGTTTGCAATCGTACTATTCTACTTCTTCACATACAAAAATAAATATTTATATTTGAATATAATACTACTGCACAAGAATTTGAATATTCAAAGATCATTTTATTTAAATATAATATTTTATTTCAACATTTGAATAGTACATATCTTCTAACTCCACTATTGTACATTTCATTGTAATATAATTCATTTCAATACATTGGTTCCTTACTGCAACACTCTGTTACACATACTTTTTCATATACAGACACATATACACACATAATTACGTGTGTATGTGTGTGTGTGTTTTATTGTGTGGATACTGTTAGACCAAATTTTGGCTCTAACACCCAAATTGTTCAGATTTGCAGATAATTATATTTAGAGATAAAGAAAAAGCAGTAAACACACCAAATTTATAGTGGTTCGGCGTTAACGAGCCTACGTCCACTTTATATGTCTTAGATTATATGCTAATTGCAAGTACAAGCAATGATTTCACTCAATCTCACTCTTACAATTATGATTCTCTTAGTAAATTCGAGATAATACAGATAAGAAATACTGGAAGAACAGTAATGGTGGAAATAATACTCAAAACTGCCAAAAAAGATCCTTAAAATGCCAAATATGGGGCTATTTATAGATGATGTCTGCAGGCGGTTCGTGTTGACACATGGCATAGATCCTGAGGATCTCGGACTGGTTTGTGGTCTGATGGAGAAATGGTCAATATGACGGTTGTGGACAGGTGTCGTCAGATCCTGAATTAGCGGGTCATGGAGGACTTAGTCGTGGCTACCATCTCTTCAGCTCGTGTTCTATCCGTGGGGAAGACTTGGGCCGTGACGAAGTATCACGAGCGGGGTGGCGAAGCTCATTCACGGGCCAGGGATGACATGGAGACCACGAACGGGTTGAGGTAGCTTCACGAGCGAGACTTCGCATTGGACTTGTGTGTGAATTTTGGTGGCTTAGTCAAAAAGCTAGCCAACATTTTGCCCCCTCGAAGTATGTTTTATCAAGGATGGAACATGCTTCGAAGTTGCTGAACTATCCTTTCATGAAACGATGCAAATCAATAGTCATGTTTGTTTGTAACGTCGTACTGCTTCAAAGGATCACTTCCCCTGGCGGGTATAAATATACTACCTGGTTTCCAATTATTTCTTTATTCATCGGTCAATTTTCATCTTTAAGATTCTAGAACATATTGCGATCAACCTGTCAGGTAAGCTATAAATTTTATAAGTATTTCCATATCTTCCTGTTAGTGATCATTCTTTGAGTTTGGGTCGTTGGAACACAATGCGACTCGTGGAAATGGGCATTCATCACGGACCAATGGTCGAGCGGGCCTCCTTCTAAAGTACGATGGGATTTCTGGTTCTGATCGTGCGTCAATGGTAGGTGGAGCAGGCCTTGATACGAGTCGCAGTGGGCTTTTGCTCATGTCCCATGAGTCTTTACGGTCCCGAATGAGACAAAAAGGAGAATACCAAAGGCCTACGTTATGCTTATATAAACCGACCTTCTCTTCCACTCCCCTTCTTCTTCTTTCTTCGCCTTTACCGCCGCCGCCCAGCTCCATAAAATTGAAACCCTAATTTTGGTTTTTCTGAAAATTATCATCTCCCCCATAATCTAAACTAGAAAGGTAATGATACTAGGACTAATTTTATGTTATTTCATTCTTGTCTCTCTCTAATCCGCTCGAGTCTTCACTGGCCTCGAAGTTCTCGCTGCTACGGCTGGTGATGGCGGTGGAATCCATGGAATTAGGGTTTGAAGGAGTAGTTGTGTTGGGTTAAATAGAGAAGTGAGGATCAGGGATTTTAGAGGGTCGTGGAGAAGGATTGGCAACCGGCCTGGTTCGCGGATCGTGGCAATGGCTGGGGAGATACAACGAGTTTCAGGGGTTGGAGTTTTGATGATGGGAGAACATCGGTTCGTGAGGAAGGATAATGGAACGGGTCGTGGGAGTGCTTCACGAGCTGCACGAGGCGAGGCAATTTGGCGTTCATCTGAACACATAACCACGAACCCCCTCTCGAACGCGAACCGAATTTTTCCTTGAGGGTCAACCCCTATCACGAGACGAAGTCTGGGCGAGCCGATTTCTAACCTAAGGTAGCCAGACCACGAACCAATATGCAGTCATGAGCCCAACCCGGACCACGAGTTGTATCCCATCACGAGCCGAACTATGGAAACTCATGGACTAGTTTACTTTCGTGCCAACTCTGGTTTTAGGACTATATTCTACTTAACTACACCCATCAGTCGAATTCGTCAGTGCATACATTAACTGAAATCAACTGCAACTTGGACTAATTGACAAACAGTTGGGTTAGAGCCTTCGAGATAAACTTTTTGGACCGAACAACAGCATAACTTAGCAGCATATAATGGTTATTATTATGCTTATCCAATTTACTTTGTGACTTTATTTTCCAGTATTATGCACACTTGCACACACCAGCACTTGCACACATGGGGTTTATGGGTATTTGAGCTCTAACAACTTATGTTTATTCACCAACACAGTCAGGTATGATAGATGCTCAACCAGAATATCAGAGAAGACTACAGATCCAGAGTTGTCAAGTTATTATAATCCTGACGTACTTCCATCAGATCAATACTGGGAGAACTCCGACTCTAATTATGAGACAGATATTGAAACAGAATCGGTATCTTCTGAAAGCACATCACTTGAGGACGATGATGATCGAGCTCCTGATGAGATTCCGGGTGCTAAAGAAATAGAGAAAGAGAAACTGAGTGACCCTATAGATTCCAAGCTGGATGATTTGAAGGTGACGAAAATATGCCTAAGACATGGGATCCCTCAGACCGATGCGAGAACTCCAGAGGATGGAGATAGACCCCATTCTGCTCCTGAGGGGTATATGGCTATTAGTAGAATCATGTGCTTGGTAGGTGCCATTCCTCCATTTCCTCCAATCGTCGTTGATTTCTTGAGACGACTGCACATTGCCTCCATGCAGCTCCATCCCAATGCTTATGCAGCTTTGTACACATTATATGTAGCATATGCAGAAATCTTAGGGACTGAGCTTACTTTCAAAGATCCAAAATTCTATTACTACTTCAAGCACCATTCTACAGGGACTCCAAATTTTATTTTCTTCAAGTCGCTCACCTCCAGAAAATTCCTATCAGATGGCCACAGTAATTTAGGGGATGCCAAGTCCGACCGGTTTTACCTAAGACACCAAGCAGGATGTGCGAGGAGATGGCTACAGTCAAGTAGGTTATGGATTCTTTGGTATATGTCTGACTACATGATTAAAGTACTAATGTATTCTTTTTCTATACAGATCACACTTTCCCGAAGATGGAGGGTGAGGTATATGAAGAGCGATTATCCTGCCTTTTGGAGAGCAAATCAAACTTCTGTAAAATCAAGAAGTGTATCACCGACTTCACTAACACCATCTTTTGGACATAAGATTTGGGCTCAGTCCGAGTGGTAAGCCATAAAAATACGTGCCCCCAACTCAGACAATTGGGGAGTCTAGCGGCGTGCCCCCAGTCGAGGGGCAAGTGACCACAGAAACTGCAAAAGTGGTTGAGATTAGTAAAAGTCCTTCACCGATGATTGACCAGGATGATGAGGATTTGAGTGTCTATAAAGGCGATGAAGTTAGGACCGACGATCCAAAGGATAGTTCCGTTCCCGAAGGAAGTTCGTCGCCAAAAACACTGCCATCGATTGAACCCTCAGCTCATGTCTCTTTAAGGAGGAACAAATATACAGGGATTTAGCAGATCTTCCCTTACCAGATGTCATCTTCACTTTAGAGGATATCGGAGCAGAGTCGTTCTTCCCTATCTCCGAGGAAGAGGCCACTACTCCCTCGAAAAAGAAAGATACTGAACAGACGAGCCTAGCTCTGGGCCCTGATCTGTTAGGGGGAAATTACACGGGATACACACATCACATGCACCACTCATCGCCACACCCATACACTATCCGTATTCGCGGTTCTAATCTTTTCTTATTTCCTTTGTAGGAAGAATGCCTCGTAAACACACCTATTCTCACCGTACTCTTCGTGAGAACACGCCTAGGCTCATTCCCGATACCGAGCATGTTCGCAGTGATAGTCAGGGAAGATATAGCCAACGACCCCGTGAACCTTATCAGCCGCACTCTACACGGTCTCGCTCTCCTTTGAAGCAAGACCCTGGGAAATATCACAGTCGTCCAGTGCCACCTGCGGGAGGCAAGCAACTTTCGAAAGACCTGACTCCCCCGAAGAGTACACCATCTCAAAACAAATCTTCCAAGAAGCATCACGAATCCAAAGACAAAGACAAGGATCCAAGCAAAAAATTGGAAAAAGGAGATGGCATCTGTAACACCCCGTATTTCTGTTAATACTAATATTCACAAATTAAAAGAATTAATATTGAGAATTTGCACGAAATAGCCTTAAAAAGGCATATAACAAATTTGAGATATGTGAATTGCCTTAAAAGGCGAAAAATGGAATTAAGACATTAATTGGAAAATTAATGTGTAGAAATGGTCATAAGTTAATTATGGATTAATTTGAATTCATGAATAAGTGCGTGTGTGTATATATATATATATTTATATATATATGGGCAGTTAATGTAAACATGAATAGAAGTTTATTAATTTGCTGAGTGTTTGCTGAGTCACTTCTGACTCATTGCTGAGTCAATAAGATAAACCCCATCTAGTCTGAATGGCTGCGGTTATTTCTAGGTTAAATCTAATGGCCTAAATGAATCCTAACATCTATAAATAAGTGGGTAGACTCTAACCCTAAATCACTTGAAAAATTGGAGAGCTACCGACATGTCGTTGCCATGGAGTTCAGCATAGCCGTCACAAACTAAAGAAGAAGAAGGCCTAATCTACAAACTAAATCTACTTAAATCAAATCAAAAGCTCTCTCTCTTTCTATTTCTATTCTTTAAAATTGTGAGTATGATGAATCTCACAATATTATTATAAAATAATTTGATTAAGTTATGAATGGATCACAAGAAAGTGATATGAATTGTTATGTATTTGTAAATAATGTTGTGGATCTCTTGTTATGCTATTATGTTATCATATATATGTTGTTATGCTGTAGTGATTATGTTGTAAATAATCCTATGCTATGTCATATGTGATTAATCATGCTATGCTATGTTGTAAATCATATCATGCTATGTTGCAAATTATGATATGCTATGTTGTAAATCTTATATATGTTGTAGATCTCATATTATCACATATGTTGAAATACTTATGTTATATGATAATGATGTCATGTTAAGTTGTGTTGAATCATACAAGTTGTAAAATCATGATGTTAGTATTTATGCGAATTGGATCATGTTTAAAGTTTATGTTTTTTTATAATAGATCTTGATTATGGGAATTTGCCTATTGAGTTAGGTGTACCCATATACATGAATCTACAAATTAATTGGATCTTGAATATGGGAATTTGCCTATTAAGTTAGGTGTACCCATATACATGAATCTATGATTAAATGAATTTTGATTTTTGGGAATTTGCCTATTGAGTTAGGTGTACCCATATAAAACCATATTGTTAATGATGTTGATTCACACATGTCCTATACAAGTTTATGAAATTTGATCAAAATCATATTATGTGAATTATGAATAAGTTGACACCCTTAGATCCATGACATGTATAACCTTATGCAAGTTGTAATGTATGCAAGTTTTACCCCTTGTTATGATTTATTTAGTCACATATATATGTTGTTGTTGTGAATATTTTCTTTTATGCTATGAGTTAGACTAATCGGGTCTAGCATACATTTTGCGAATAAACGTTCAAACGTGGGGTAGGGGTAATATTAGGAAATTAATAAATTGGGGTGCAATTGATATGATTTTGCATGCTTTAAATGGATGTCCATAATTGAGTCAATTATGGACATTGTTAAATTTGGAATTAATTAATAATTCAAGTAGGGAATTATTAAAATTGGGGAAAGTGGATTATTAATAATAATCAATGCTTAGGACACGAGGTTGGACCCGTTTGTGACGTAAACCTGCCCGGACCCGCCCGGCAAATCCAGTAGTCACAAATGTCGGCCCAATGTGAGAGGTCCTAGGCCCAAACTAAAGCATAACAGTTGTAAAGACACGAGGTTAGACTCTTTTATGGTGTAAGATTGCCCGGACCCGCCCGACAAATCCAGCTGCCATAAATGCCAGTCTAATGTGAGAGGTCTTTATGAGGTTATGGCCTTAATGAATTAAGAAATACTTAGCCATATAATCATGTAAGGTGGGACATTGGGGTTAAGTAGGTTCCTTGGGTGGCATGAGGAATCTAGTGGTTGCCTTTAGAGGCATTTGAAATACGATTAGACTTAACCAAATACACATGTAAATGAACATGACTAAGTGGGTTAAGTGGATGGACTAATGGGACAAGCTTAGGTGGAATGCTTGTGGGAAATAATGGGGGCCCATTTCAACCAGTATCCCAAAACATATCTTTGTGGGCTCGACCCAAGTCGAGGACGGGACACGCATACTGGGTTTGACTATAAGAGGCCAAAACAGGGAGCGGTGGCAACGCAAGTCCAACGGGTTTCATATGCGTGTGTGGACCCGGGCTGGTAGGTAAGATGTTGTTGCATCGTGTAGGTATAAGCCGTGCATCTCCGTTATATCGGGTTGCCACTTTAGGGGAATGATACACCCCACTGTGGGGCCAGCACGGGTATCTACGAGTAGGGAGCCGATCGAAAAATGGAAAGTGGGGTACACCTAGTGGAGATAGGGGCAGGCGGCACCTATGTAGTCAGCTAGGAGTACGTAAAGCCATTAAGAAAGTTTCTAAGTGAAGCTAAGTGGAATCAATCTTTAGGGTGACTGGTGTGGTGCAGTATAGTGTTTATCCTTTAGTATTTAGGAGCGCCTATAACGTTTCCTTTAGCGATTGTCTATGTCCTTAATCTGCTCTTTCATAGACATTTCCTTGTTTTCCAGCTTATGCCTTAGTCCAGTTATTTTGATAATAGTATTGTAGAATTATCATACTCGCCAGACTTTATGTCTGACCCCCCCTCTTTTTCATCTTTTTCTCCCTTCAGGTCCTCAGGTTGGGCCAAGTTCCAGTGGAGTCTGATTGGATTGCTTATCTCTTGGAAAGCTTGGACTGCTGAAGTAAAGTCCAGTTTGTTATCTTTCTTTTTAATGGCTATTTATGTAATGGGATTATGTATTTGTTTTATCAAGATAGATATTGTACTTAACTTTGATTATGGTGTTATGATGTAATCAAACATGTTTTGACTTCTGCTGCAATTGAAATAAAGTTTTTAAATTTCCAAGTACTATTTTATATCTGTCTTGTTGAAATTTTACTGTTCTATATTCACCTAAAACCTCCATAGAAGTTAATGCATTCCCTTTGTGAGTGACATTAATGGACGTGGGGTGTTACATGTGGTATCAGAGCATAAGGTTACCAGAACAGATAAAATTTTTTGAAAAATATTTTTCTAAAGTATTTTTGGAAGAAGTGCTTTCAAAAACATGTTATTTAGAGAAAGTTTTTATGAAAAACATAATCCCAAATAGCCATATCCTTATCTTTATCTTTCGAATTCTCCATTTTGAATCTTTCCTTTTTCGTTTCAGCATGGCTGAAGATCTTAATCTCCCAGAAGGTGTGACGGTTCCAGGGTGGTTTAGGAGATATTTGGAGGCTAGGGCCACCATTGCAGGCCCAGCAGATGCTCCTCCACCCCCAGTTGCACCCATTCCTCCTCCTCCTCCTCGTGTTGACACTTTTGCAAAGACGTGCAAGGAATTTAAGGCTATGGGAGGAAAAAATTTTCAAGGGACTGAGACGTTTGTGGAGGCCAGAGACTGGCTTAAGGAGACTGAGGAATTGTTGGATATCTTTGAAGTGGAAGATGGGAGGAAAGTCCATTTAGCTACTTGGTTAATGAAGGGAAAGGCCTCGTTTTGGTGGGAGGTCACTAACGGGGAACATCCAGTTGATTCATGGGCGGATTTCAGACGAAGGTTTGAGGCAAAGTTTCTTTTAAGGGCAGAGGAGAATTTAAATATGGAAAAATTCCTAACATTAAAGCAAGGGAGCTTATCAGTGAAGGTGTATGTCAATAAATTTAATCAGTTAGCAAGGTTTGGCTTGGAGTTGGTGAACACGCCAAAGAAGAAAGCTTTGAGGTTCGTTAGAGGCTTGAATGAACCGTTGTAAGGGTTGGCTATGACCCACATCCCTATGGGAGCTACCTTTGAAAGGCTAGTAGAAATGGCACTTATGCATGAGGATAAGGCAGTTGAAAAGAAAGGGGATCAGAAGAAACCCCAACAGCAAAATAAGAAGGGTGGTAAAAACAATAATGGCAAAGGGAAGAAGGGATGCTTCAATTGTGGGACGCCTGGCCATCTCAGCAAAGATTGTAGAAAGAAAAAGAAGACTGGTTGTTTTCATTGTGGAGATGCGGGACATTTGGTGAAGGACTGCCCAAAGAAGGGGCAGAGGGCAGGGTCTACCTCGGGAGGACAGGTGCAGGCTCTTATGGCACCAGGGCAGGCAAGGGGGCAAGTTCAGGCTATTGCGGCCCCACCGCTGCAAGAAAGAGGTAGAACAATTTCTGTTGAAAGCTTAGTTTTTCTGTTTGATCATCCTGTCCGTACCTTATTCGATTCTGGCGCATCTCATTCGTTTATCTCTGCATCATTAGTTGAATTACTGCACTTGAACACCAGTTTAGTAGAGGATCCCTTGGTTGTTTCAAATCCAATTGGGGGTTCGGCTCATTTGACCATGATATGTTTGGATTTGAAAATCTCTATACTTAGCGTTGAATTTAGATGTGATGCTTATGTATTGGGCTTCACGGGCTATGGGATAATTTTAGGAATGGATTGGTTATCTAGAAATGGGGCCATTCTTGATTGTGAAAGGAGAGTAGTTAGGCTTGTGACTCGCCTTGGTAATGCTCTCGACATCTTTTGTAGTCCCATAAATTCCGTTATGCTAAGTTATCTTGAATCGCTTGACGCGTCTGTAGAGAATCTGCGAACGGTAGAGGTGGTCCGGGAATATCCGGATGTGTTTGAGGAGGTGAAGGGTTTACCTCGAAAGCGGGAGATAGACTTTCGAATTTATCTTGTGGATAATGCTAAACCCGTATCTTTGCCAGTACGCCACATGGCTCCTCGTGAAAGGAGGGAACTCAATAAGCAAGTGTAGGAGTTGCTTGAGAAGGGGTTCATAAGACATAGTATATCAGAGTGGGGTGCTCCAGTAGTATTTTCTACAAAGGCGGATGGGTCCCTTAGACTTTGTGTGGACTATAGAGAACTAAACAAGCTTACTAAAAAGAACCGACACCCACTGCCGAGGATTGACGATCTCTTTGATCAGTTAGTTGGCGCCTCAGTGTTTTCGCAGTTGGATTTAGCCACTGGCTTTCATCAACTGAGAGTGGCTGAGGATAGTATAGATAAGACTGCTTTTAGGACTCCTGACAGATTCTATGAATGGCTAGTGATGCCCTTTGGTTTGACAAACGCCCCCGCATATTTTGTTGATTTGATGAGTAGGGTGTTTAGGGAGTACGTTAACAAATTCGTGGTAGTCTTTGTGGATGACATCTTAGTCTTTTCTAAGAATGAAGAAGAGCATGCCCTACATCTTAGGGAAGTGTTGGAAACCCTTCGAGCGCATAACCTTAAGGCAAAATTTTCTAAGTGTCACTTCTGGAGGAAAGAAGTACGGTTCTTAGGGCACGTGGTTTCCAAGGAAGGGATAGCAGTGGATCCCGCAAAGGTGGTGGCCATCCAAGATTGGAAGGTCCCTAAAAATGTAACCGAAGAAAGAAGTTTCTTGGGGTTGGCTGGCTATTATAGGAAGTTTATCAAAGACTTCGCAAAAATATCAGCTCCATTAACACGGTTAACGAAGAAGAACCTGGTTTTTACGTGGGACGAAGATTGTGATGATGCGTTCCAACGTTTAAAGAGAGCCTTAACTTCAGCCCCAGTCTTAGTGCTGCCAGACGGGAATAAACCGTTTACCGTCTATACTGATGCTTGTGGGACGGGACTTGGCGCGGTCCTCATGCAAGAGGGAAGAGTAATAGCCTATGGTGGAAGGCAGTTGAGGGTTCATGAAAAGAATTACCCTACGCATGACCTTGAGTTAGCCGCAATTGTTTTCGCGCTTAAGTCTTGGCGTCACTATCTTCTTGGTGAGAAATTCGAACTGTTCACTGACCACAAATCATTAAAATACTTATTCTCTCAGAAGGATTTGAATTTAAGGCAGGAATGGTGGATGGAATTCCTAGACTCCTACGATTTTGAAATAGCATATACCCCGGGCAAGGGTAACGTGGTAGCAGACGCCTTAAGTAGGAAAAGGTTGTCCTTGAGTCCATTGTTTGTTGAACGACGAAGCTTAGAATTCATCTCCATGTTTGACTTTAGACCCTCCGTTGACCTAGTACCTGGTTTGTTAGCATCCTTAGAGGTTAGACCTACACTTCTAGGACGAGTTGGTGAGGCACAGCAAGACGACCCCCATTTGGTTGAGATAGTAGAAAAGCTCAAAGGAGGGGAGTCGTCTAGCCATCTTCGTAGGTATACCCTAGACGATAAAGGTTGGTTACGAAGGGATAATAGACTTTGTGTACCACAAGATGAAGACTTAAGGAAGGCCATTATTGATGATGCTCATCGCTCAAAGATGACCATTCATCCCGGCGGAGACAAGATGTACAAAGATATGAAGCGGGTTTTCTTTTGGGCCGGTATGAAAAAGGATGTGGCTGAGTACGTCGTTAGATGCTTGGTGTGCCAACGAGTAAAAGCGGAACAAAAGAAACCCGGTGGGTTGCTTCACCCATTGGAAGTTCCACTATGGAAATGGGAAAGCGTCTCAATGGATTTTGTGGATGGATTACCAAGATCAAGGAAGGGTAATACGGGGATTTGGGTTATAGTAGATAGACTTACTAAGCGCGCCCATTTTATTCCCGTGAAAAGTAAGAGGACTGCTCCGTGGTTGGATTCTGTATACATTAAAGAGATAGTTCGTTTGCACGGTATTCCTTCTAGTATAGTAAGCGACCGTGATCCCATCTTCACTAGCGAATTTTGGAAGAGTTTACAAGAGGCGGTAGGGACTCAGCTATGTTTGAGCACCGCATATCATCCTCAGACGGACGGCCAGACCGATAGGGTGAATCGTATTCTAGAGGATCTTTTAAGGCTTTGTATCCTAGACATTGGGGGTACATGGGAAGAGCACCTTCCGTTGGTAGAATTCGCATATAATAATAGCTTTCAGTCTAGTATTGGCGTGGCACTTTTCGAAGCTCTTTATGGAAGGCCTTGCCGTTCGCCTACATGTTGGTGGAAATCTACCGATAAAATCCTACTTGGGCCCGATATGGTTAGGGAAACCTCGGAGAAGATTGATTTGATTCGAAGGAGGATGAAAGCAGCACAAGATAGGCAGAAATCGTATGCTGATAAGAGGAGGACAGATCTTGAGTTTGACATTGGGGACATGGTTTTTATCAAAGTGTCTCCGTTACGGAATGTTGTTCGCTTTGGGTCCGTTGGGAAATTTACGCCAAGGTTTGTAGGGCCGTTTCCTATAAAAGACAGGATTGGGAAGATGGCGTATAGGGTGGAGTTGCCTGAGAAACTTAGTGGAGTACACGACGTATTCCATGTATCACATTTGAGGAAGTGTTTGCACAAGACCGCGGAGGTGGTTGAGCCGAGCTTGCTTAAAGAGGTGGAAATAGAGCGTAATGCAACAATTAGACGAGCTCCTACATGCATTCTTGGGTCGGAGATCAAAAAGTTGAGAAATCGAGAGGTCAGTCTAGTTAAAGTGCAAGGGGGAGATGATGAGAGCAACGCTACTTGGGAGACAGAAGGGAAGATGCATTCACTATACCCTTTTCTTTTTGAGGGTATGTCTTTTAATTTCTCCTTTATCGCTTAGCTTATCTTATCTTATCTTATCTTTAGTATGTCCTCTCATTAGTATCTTTGACCTTTAGTTAGGATAATCCTATGGTTGAAACATGTGTTTGAGACATGTTATGTATGATGGATGCAAAATGGATGCAAGTGGTTGCTAGTGGTTGCTCGTGGATGCATATATACACACACTTTAGGCACTAGACCGACTCAGTCACTACATATTGCATATTGCATAAATGAATGCATTTAGTATAATGGATGTATAATGGTTGTACCATCATATAGATGCTGCATTCGGTTGAATGGATGTGCACGCATATAGAAGTAGTTTGTAAATAATTAGGATCTTTTGCATACATAATGGATGCATGGCACTATCATGAATTGCATCAAGGAGGTCAACTGAATCAGTGGACCGCCTGATTTTGCATTAGATACGGACATAGACACACACTGTGCATTTAAACATGAAAGCATTAGAAGTCTATAAGGACAATGAATGCCAGTGTTTGTTGATTGAGTAGATGGTTGATGATAGGATATAAACTTGAAGATTTCGGGGTCGAAATCCCTTAAGGAGGGGAGAATGTAACACCCCGTATTTCTGTTAATACTAATATTCACAAATTAAAAGAATTAATATTGAGAATTTGCACGAAATAGCCTTAAAAAGGCATATAACAAATTTGAGATATGTGAATTGCCTTAAAAGGCGAAAAATGGAATTAAGACATTAATTGGAAAATTAATGTGTAGAAATGGTCATAAGTTAATTATGGATTAATTTGAATTCATGAATAGGTGCGTGTGTATATATATATATATATATATTTATATATATGGGCAGTTAATGTAAACATGAATAGAAGTTTATTAATTTGCTGAGTGTTTGCTGAGTCACTTCTGACTCATTGCTGAGTCAATAAGATAAACCCCGTCTGGTCTGAATGGCTGCGGTTATTTCTAGGTTAAATCTAATGGCCTAAATGAATCCTAACATCTATAAATAAGTGGGTAGACTCTAACCCTAAATCACTTGAAAAATTGGAGAGCTACCGACATGCCGTTGCCATGGAGTTCAGCATAGCCATCACAAACTAAAGAAGAAGAAGGCCTAATCTACAAACTAAATCTACTTAAATCAAATCAAAAGCTCTCTCTCTTTCTATTTCTCTTCTTTAAAATTGTGAGTATGATGAATCTCACAATATTATTATAAAATAATTTGATTAAGTTATGAATGGATCACAAGAAAGTGATATGAATTGTTATGTATTTGTAAATTATGTTGTGGATCTCTTGTTATGCTATTATGTTATCATATATATGTTGTTATGTTGTAGTGATTATGTTGTAAATAATCCTATGCTATGTCATATGTGATTAATCATGCTATGCTATGTTGTAAATCATATCATGCTATGTTGCAAATTATGATATGCTATGTTGTAAATCTTATATATGTTGTAGATCTCATATTATCACATATGTTGAAATACTTATGTTATATGATAATGATGTCATGTTAAGTTGTGTTGAATCATACAAGTTGTAAAATCATGATGTTAGTATTTGTGCGAATTGGATCATGTTTAAAGTTTATGTTTTTTTATAATAGATCTTGATTATGGGAATTTGCCTATTGAGTTAGGTGTACCCATATACATGAATCTACAAATTAATTGGATCTTGAATATGGGAATTTGCCTATTAAGTTAGGTGTACCCATATACATGAATCTATGATTAAATGAATTTTGATTTTTGGGAATTTGCCTATTGAGTTAGGTGTCCCCATATAAAACCATATTGTTAATGATGTTGATTCACACATGTCCTATACAAGTTTATGAAATTTGATCAAAATCATATTATGTGAATTATGAATAAGTTGACACCCTTAGATCCATGACATGTATAACCTTATGCAAGTTGTAATGTATGCAAGTTTTACCCCTTGTTATGATTTATTTAGTCACATATATATGTTGTTGTTGTGAATATTTTCTTTTATGCTATGAGTTAGACTAATCGGGTCTAGCATACATTTTGCGAATAAACGTTCAAACGTGGGGTAGGGGTAATATTAGGAAATTAATAAATTGGGGTGCAATTGATATGATTTTGCATGCCTTAAATGGATATCCATAATTGAGTCAATTATGGACATTGTTAAATTTGGAATTAATTAATAATTCAAGTAGGGAATTATTAAAATTGGGGAAAGTGGATTATTAATAATAATCAATGCTTAGGACACGAGGTTGGACCCGTTTGTGACGTAAACATGCCCGGACCCGCCCGGCAAATCCAGTAGTCACAAATGTCGGCCCAATGTGAGAGGTCCTAGGCCCAAACTAAAGCATAACAGTTGTAAAGACACGAGGTTAGACTCTTTTATGGTGTAAGACTGCCCGGACCCGCCCGGCAAATCCAGCTGCCATAAATGCCAGTCTAATGTGAGAGGTCTTTATGAGGTTATGGCCTTAATGAATTAAGAAATACTTAGCCAGATAATCATGTAAGGTGGGACATGGGGGTTAAGTAGGTGCCTTGGGTGGCATGAGGAATCTAGTGGTTGCCTTTAGAGGCATTTGAAATACGATTAGACTTAACCAAATACACATGTAAATGAACATGACTAAGTGGGTTAAGTGGATGGACTAATGGGACAAGCTTAGGTGGAATGCTTGTGGGAAATAATGGGGGGCCATTTCAACCAGTATCCCAAAACGTATCTTTGTGGGCTCGACCCAAGTCGAGGACGGGACACGCATACTGGGTTTGACTATAAGAGGCCAAAACAGGGAGCGGTGGCAACGCAAGTCCAACGGGTTTCATATGCGTGTGTGGACCCGGGCTGGTAGGTAAGACGTTGTTGCATCGTGTAGGTATAAGCCGTGCATCTCCGTTATATCGGGTTGCCACTTTAGGGGAATGATACACCCCACTGTGGGGCCAGCACGGGTATCTACGAGTAGGGAGCCGATCGAAAAATGGAAAGTGGGGTACACCTAGTGGAGATAGGGGCAGGCAGCACCTATGTAGTCAGCTAGGAGTACGTAAAGCCATTAAGAAAGTTTCTAAGTGAAGCTAAGTGGAATCAATCTTTAGGGTGACTGGTGTGGTGCAGTATAGTGTTTATCCTTTAGTATTTAGGAGCGCCTATAACGTTTCCTTTAGCGATAGTCTATGTCCTTAATCTGCTCTTTCATAGACATTTCCTTGTTTTCCAGCTTATGCCTTAGTCCAGTTATTTTGATAATAGTATTGTAGAATTATCATACTCGCCAGACTTTATGTCTGACCCCCCTCTTTTTCATCTTTTTCTCCCTTCAGGTCCTCAGGTTGGGCCAAGTTCCAGTGGAGTCTGATTGGATTGCTTATCTCTTGGAAAGCTTGGACTGCTGAAGTAAAGTCCAGCTTGTTATCTTTCTTTTTAATGGCTATTTATGTAATGGGATTATGTACTTGTTTTATCAAGATAGATATTGTACTTGACTTTGATTATGGTGTTATGATGTAATCAAACATGTTTTGACTTCTGCTGCAATTGAAATAAAGTTTTTAAATTTCCAAGTACTATTTTATATCTGTCTTGTTGAAATTTTACTGTTCTATATTCACCTAAAACCTCCATAGAAGTTAATGCATTCCCTTTGTGAGTGACATTAATGGACGTGGGGTGTTACAGCGTCTATCGTCCCTTCCGGCCAGCACAACTTGGATACACCCTCTATACAGGGTGTCACTCTTACCCCTGACAATAAGGAAAAGCTGGAGCGTTTGCGAAAGCGGTACCCCAAGCTCTATTTTGAAAGAATGATGTTTGTTCCAGATCTTGAGCTGGTTCCAGAGGACAGGGATACAGCAGTCATGGGGCAGGTGAGTCATGTGGCAAAACAGTATAGGGTGATGAACAAGCATGCCAAGCATCTTTCAGATGTTATCCGCAATCTGGAAATAGATGCATCCCGAGCTAGGGTGAAAATTGATCACGATGCTATGGTCAGGAGAAAAGCCGAGAAAGAACTAGAGGACGCGCAAGCTCAACTTGCTTTAGCTCAGCGAGATGCGGGGAATTACAAAACCAAGCTCGAGAATGCCAAGAAACGTTTCTATCTTGAGCTTGATTCACATAGCCAAGAGCGCGTGGTTCTGAAGAAGGAGGTAGAAGACCTCAAGACGGTCAACACTGAGTTGAATGCGACACAGGATCGTTTCTCCGCAGAGAAGGCTGCTTGGGAGAAAGAGAAGGCGAGCTTAACGGATACTCTTGCTCTTGTTGAGAAAGAAAAAGCAAGCTTGAATGACAACTTGTTCATGCAAAGGAACGGGCAGCTCTTGTTGAAAGTAATACCAACGATGCCCTCAAATCTGCCTCCACCGCTGCTGATAAGCTTGCTGCAGCTGAACGGGAGATAGAAGGGTTTGACGAGCTACTGATGGACTTTTTTGTTCAGGTCATCAAAAATCGAGATATTTCATGGATCCAGAACTATCCCACCACCTTGGCTAATATATGAGATATGATCATCGAGCGTGAAAGGCAACGCTTGAAAATTGATGAGATCGATGAGGGCAAGCTTATGGAGACCTTATTCAAAGGTGGGGAGCCTGAGGCCTTAGCGGAGGGTAGACGTCTAATCCAAGAAGAGATTGAGAAGGAGAAAGTTAGGCTGAAGGGAAAAGACAAAATTGATGAAGGCTCAAGCTCAGCTGTAGAGCCCAAAACTTCAGAAGTTGAGGAGTATAATCCTGATGATTCGCATAATCCTGATGATCCATTGATCCCGTTGGTCCCAACCCCTTTAGCTGTTGGGGATTCTGTTGCAGGTCCGGGTGAGGAGTCGGCGGAAGGTATCTCCATATTATCTCCATAATTCTTCAAAGCGATAGTAACTTGTCGTCGCATTGTGGAGCAGACGATTGAAAAGACAGCATTCTCTCCCGAACTAATAATATTTTCTTCTTGTGATATAGGTGTCAAGCCGGCCGAGAAGGATGCAGAAAAGTAAGTAGAGGTTGAGAAGGCCAGCGTATCATCAAGCGCTGAAGTTTATGAAGTCCCAAAGCAAACTGGGGGCACAACAACTGAGAAGGTCATTGTGGCATCAAGTACCGATGCTCCCACGAATGCTGAAATCACTGAAGCTTTGCAAGATACTGATAGTAGTCATGGAGATGAAGAAAAGGAAGTCGCCATTATAGGAGAAACCAAGGATGATGATAATGAGACCCTAGCCGACATGAAAGCCAAGAGGGATAAACAGCTGGCTCTAAAGATAGAGGAACAAAAGCCGCTGAATGTGCCACCCATCACTGCTGCTGACCCCAAAACTGGATTAATCATAAAATTCTCCTATAAATCGATAACTACACAGCTTGCCTCCCAGTCTTCCAACCTTCCACAGGATCCTCCTTCCGATAAGAAGAAGAGGAAGTAGAACGACAAATCTGATGCCGACAAGGAGGAGCTGGAGAAGCAAAGGAAGGAGAAAAAGCCAAGGTCTCCCCCAAGCATAAGTAGAGTTTATCTGTTAGTCCATATTTTGTTTTTAGACTTTCCACTGGCCATGTGATGTAGTTGTGAGAGTGGACCTCACTTTTTGTCTCGCATCTTTGTATAAACCTGCATTAGTGAATGAAATTCTATTTCTTTTTGCACTGTAGTGTTCCTGCAAGTTTATCATACTTAGTTACGAATATAAATACTCAAATCATAACTAAGTTAGAATCATTCTAGCAATAAAACTTTAAAATTTCTGCACTACACAGAAGTGCGTATTCATATGTATGGATATGCCCCCAATTAATCATTAATATGATGCCTGGCCAGGGCATATTGAGGATTGATTAGAGTCATATGTGTGCTGCCTCCCATACCCGGGAATGAGGGGTTCGGTCTGAGCTTTCATTCTTGTTCCCAGTCGTGTAACGGGATAGGAGCCCTTTATTGGCATATGGTCATCATGCCTTTATACTCTCCTGTCATAGCTCAGGATAGAGTTCGAACTCAACTTTCAGTCTGCCCCCCGATCCTTTAGTGGGGTAGGAGTTATTTCATGGCGCTAGGTCTCTAGCACCTTTATACTCTCCCGTCATATGTCAAGCATAAAGTGTTGTCGAGACGGTCTTTTAAATCATGGTGCACCTTCACATCTCGTGGACAATTCATTGTCCTTCATACTCTTTCTCAGATCATGAGAACTAGAGTGTTGATGGTGGTGTCATTCACTTTATTGCAACCTCGGGGCTTCGCATATCGTTAACCTCTTGATCTGATAGAAGGCGCTTTGAATTTCGTGCTTCAAGATTATCGCAGAGTTTATAGCAAGTTTCATGACTGTAATGGTTCATACAGATAAAGAATGAGATAACAATTAAAAGATGGTGCGATAAAAGTAAATGACACGCGATATTTTTATAGTGGTTCGGTCGAATCATGACCTACGTCCACTTTATAATCTTTTGTTTAAGTAACCAGACTATTCTAGGCAAGTCGTGCCTTTTTACATGGTCCTAAAAACAAAAGAATAAAACTGACAATTTCATGTCAGGTAATGCCGCAAATGTTGGCATTCCACACTCTGGGGATTTCATCTCCATCCACGGTCGCTAGCTTGAAAGTTCCATTATCAAGCCTCCATAGGATGGAACATGGTCCTTCCCATTTCGGGCCAAATGTGTTGGGGGTGGAAAGACACGTTTCAGAACCAAGTCTCTAGGCTCAAAGGTTCGGGCTCAAACCTTCATGTTGTAGTACCGAGCGACCTATTGCTTGTGTCTCAAGGTACACAGGTCTGCTTCGTCCCTCTTCTCTTCAATCGTGTCCAAAGATTCGAGGAGCAGTTCATTATTTGTCATCAGATCATAGTAAGTGACTTTGTGAGATGGTACTTCTAACTCGACCGGGATGACTGCTTCTGCTCCAAAAGCGAGGGAAAAGGGTGTGTGGCCCGTCGCCGACTTGTAAGTTGTCCTGTAAGCCCATAATGCCATGGTTAGCTCGTTGACCCACATGGCTTTGGCCCGTTTTAATCTCTTCTTCAGAATGGACTTAATCACTTTATTCGTCGCTTCAACCTGTCCGTTCGATTGCGGATGCGCCACAGAGGTGTACCTTTTCTCGATGTGGTATTTCTGGCAGATGTCTCGGAACTCAATGCTATCGAATTGGGTTCCATTGTCTGTTATGATGACTTTCGGAATCCCGAATCAGCATATGATGTTTCTGACGACAAAGTTAATTACTCGCTTGGTTGTGATCGTGGTCAATGGCTCTGCTTCAAACCATTTCATGAAGTAATCCACGGCCACAATGGCGAATTTTGCTCCACCCTTCGCTACGGGGAGGCTTCCAATAATATCAATTCCCCAAACAGCGAAGGGCCACAGACTCATAATCGTCTTCAACTGGTTAGGAGGTACCCTAGGGATCTTAGAAAACTTCTGGCATGCGTCACAACGCCATGCGTACTTGGCTGCATCCTTGTTTACGGTAGGCCAGAAATAGCCATATTATAATATCTTCTTTGCCAACGTTTGTCCCCCAGTGTGGTCGCCACATTCACCTTCGTGTATTTATTTTAGTACGCGCTTGATGTCGTCATGGGCTATACATCGGAGTAGAGGCATCGAGAATCCCTTTCTATACAGGACTTTGCCTTGCAAAACATATCTGGAGGCCTTTCGAATAACTGCACCCCTCTCACTTTTCTTTGTCGGAAGCGTTCCATTCATCAAAAAATTCTTTAGAGGGGTCATCCATGACTCCCTCCCGGGCTCAGTTTCAAGTACCGGATCAATTTCCATTTGATCTATACTAGGAGATTGTAGCACTTCAATTGGGACTAGCTCCGTATCTTCAGGATTATCAGAACTAGCCATTTTGGCCAACTTATCCGCTTTTTGATTCTACGACCGGGGAATATGGGATATGCTGTAATGATCGAAA
Source organism: Allium sativum (assembly GCA_030737875.1). Taxonomy (NCBI): domain Eukaryota; kingdom Viridiplantae; phylum Streptophyta; class Magnoliopsida; order Asparagales; family Amaryllidaceae; genus Allium; species Allium sativum. The sequence goes on along the minus strand of CM060912.1, from coordinate 394,682,478 downwards.
CTTTCCAACAATCTTCTAACTTCCATCAAATATGATATTAGCCTTGGACTCTTGGCCTGAAACTCTTCATTGACCTGGTTCATGACTATCTTGGAGTCGCAAAAGATATCTATCTTCGTTATCTCTAACTCCTTCGCGAGATTCAGCCCGACAATCAGGGCTTCATACTCAGAGTCGTTATTCGAGGCATGGAACTCCAATCTAAGAGCATAGTATATCGTTCGTTCTTCGGGAGTTACAAGCACGACTCCGGCACCAGATCATATGTCATTCTTGGCCCCATCAGTATATAGTTTCCAAGCGTTGGGGTCAAGGAGTTGTTTCGGGGGATCAGCTTCTTCACTTCCTACATCATCCTCTAGGATAGTAAATTCTACTATAAAGTCTGCGAGTACTTGCCCCCTTATCAACCTTCGGGGCTAGAAATTCAAATCAACTGACAAAACTCAATGTTCCATTTGAGTAGTCTTCCTGATGCTTCTGGCCTCTGTAGAACTTGTCTAAGTGGGTGGTCAGTGTACACTGTGATGGGATGAGCTTGGAAATAGTGGTGAAGCTTCCTGGATGCGATCAACAAACTGTACGCAAGCTTTTCTATTCTTGGGTAGTTTCGCTCGGCTGTCGCCAACTTCTTACTCACATAGTACACTGGCCTCTGAACCTTATCTTCTTCTCTCACCAAGGCTGAAATTATCGCGTGGGACGACACTGCCAAGTATACGAATAAATCCTCGTGATCCACCGGCTTAGACAGTATCGGGGGTCTTTCTAGATGGTTCAAAAGATTCTGAAATGCTTCTACACAATCATGAGTCCATTCGAAATTGCGCTTTCCTCGCTTTATCAACTCGAAGAATGGAATGTAGTTGTCCGTAGCTTTGGAGATGAATCTACTCAATGCAGTTTCCTGCGAGGCTTTGCACATCTTTGATTTGTCTTGGTTTCTGAATGTTTTTGATTGTCGTGATCTATTCTGGATTGATTTCAATTCCACACGAGCCGACGATGAATCCCAAGAACTTTCCAGAGGCGACCCCAAATGAACACTTCATAGGGTTAAGCTTCATCCCGTATCTTCGGAGGATATCAAACATTTCTGCTAAGTCGGTAGTGTGGTCGGACGATTGTCTGGACTTTACTAGCATGTCATCAACATACACCTCCATCGTCTTCCCGATTTGGTTGTAGAACATCATATTAACCAATCGTTGGTACGTAGCGCCGGCGTTCTTCAGACCGAAAGGCATCACTACATAGCATTATAATCCTAAATCCGTAATAAAGCTGGTATGCTCTTCGTCCGGAACGTGCATAGTGATTTGGTTATACCCTGAATAGGCATCCATAAAAGAGAGAAGCTCGTGACCCGCCATTGAATCCACCAACTGGTCGATCCTAGGTAGTGGAAAACTGTCTTTTGGGCAGGCTTTGTTCAAGTCTGAAAAATCGATGCAAGTGCGCCACTTTCCGTTGGCCTTCTTTACCAAAACCGGATTTGAAATCCATTATGGTTAGGTCGAATCTCTAATAAATCCATTACTTCTCAACTTTTCAACTTCTTCCTTCAAGGCAGCAGACATCTCTGGGCCAAGCGTTCGCCTTTTCTATTCTACGGGAGGATGCTTCAGGTTGATGCTTAATGAATGGCTCATGATCGAGGAAGATATCCCACACATGGCAGTATCGGTCCATGCAAACACATCCAAGTTGGTTCTCAAGAAATCCGTCAATTCTCTTGCTCAAAGAGGATCTAACTGGGATCCAATCTTCAGGACCTTCTCCGAGTCACTATCCTCGATTGGTACATCCACAGTCGTTTCATTAGGAGTCGCCATTCTTCCCCCAGGTTCTTCATTCTCTCTGGGATCTATGTCCTCGGGTAGTTCTCTGGGCGACTCTCCCATAGATATCTTCTTTAGCTGCTACGACGTTTTCTCCCTTGAGGGGGAGGAAGCGCCCTTCGTATCTATATCTCTTCCGTTGCGCAGCAACTTTAGCTCCGCTATGTAGCATGCTCGTGCAAAGACTTGATCTCCTCTGATTTTTCCTACACCAGCATCCTTCGGGAAATTCAACAACAAATACCAGAGCGCAATGCAAGCCTTGAACTCTGCTAGGGCCGGTCGGCCCAAAATGGCATTGTATGGCGAGTCAATATCCAAAACCACAAAGGGGAGAATTCTCACTCTCCGGTGTTCTCCTTCCCCAAGGGTTACCGACAGTTCTACGTATCCCATCGGAGAAGTTGAGGCTCCGTTGAAGTCGTGTATCCATCCCTCACAAGGCTTCAAATCCTCCGGTTCAAGCTTCATCTGATCAAATGCTTTTTTGAACAGAATGTTAACCGAACTTCCGGTATCCACTAAGACTTTGTGGACTATGGTTGGACCAATAGTGGTCGTGATCACTAATGGGTCTTCAGTTGGGGAATGGACTCCAATACTATCTCTATCGCGGAGTATGACGTCGTCAGACATCGTCTTTTGCTACTTGATCGGGGCAGTATCCTCAGGATTGCTGCATTCTCCTACTTCGAGATGTTGTTTGGCCACGTTTACGTACTGATCCATTGCCCTAAAGCTGTGTCCCACCAGATGGAGCCCTCCGACTATGGTGTTGATGACTATATTCTTTCCTTTTTGCTGAGTAGTCGGCCTAGCAGCAGGTTGGTTTTGGTTCGGGGTCTGTCCAGCTTGCCCCCTGTCTCTTGGAGTTACCTTGTATTCGTCTAGCTTTCCTTCTCAGAGTAGCTTATCAACCATGTCTCTCAAATGGAGACATTCGTTTTTGGAGTGACCATGAGTCTGATGGAAAAGGAAGAATTTTCCAGTTTCACGTTCCTTCTCCATCGAGTCTCTTGGGGGAGGCATCTTGTACTGGAGGACATTATAAGTGCCCATAAAGATATTGTCCAACGTATCATTTAGTGGTGTAAAGTTCTCAAATGGCCTGGACCGAGGTCTTCTCTGAGAATCATTCCCCCGGTTCTTCTTCTGACTGTTATTCCCTGATTGGTGGCCGTTTCCTTGATTCTTATTCCCGACATTAACTTCTACCTTCCCTGAGTTTTCGCCGGACTGTTTGATGGCTACGTTACTCTGGATATCTTCTTTATCAGTAACCTTCCTTTTCCAGTTAGCGTATATCTCCTCCTGACGTAAGCGAACATCAGCTTTCTCATAGAATACCTCTCTGGTCAGGGGTGGTTTGTCGGCTAAGTATCTTCCAAATTAAGTATCTTTATCCACCCCGTCAATTAAGGCCATCAAAACAGTCTGCTCGTGAGGGTCTTTGACCTCCGTGATGGCTAAGTTAAAGCGATCCAAGTACGACCTCAGAGTCTCGTCAGGACGTTGCTTAATGAGGGATAGCTAAATGACATTCTTAGACCTTTGGGCATGAAGCCGGAATTGATTTTCAAATCTTTCACTCAATTCCCTGAAACTGGATATTGATCGTGCTGGCAAGTGGGTAAACCATAGCAATGCCACATCCTCCAGGAATATCGGGGATGCTTTACACTTTACTAGCTCAGAAGCTGCAGTGGCATTCATGTACCACGAGTATCTCATCAAGTGTTGAACTGGGTCTGTCCTGCCTGAATAGCGGTTCATAGTTGGCATAGTGAAACGCCTTGGGAATGTAATGTCCAAGATATCATCAGTAAAGGGAGTATGACTGCGGTCTATACCCTAATCTTCATTCCTTTGCCCACGATTATCTTCCATGATTTCTCTGACCATTATCTCGAGGTTTGCGTCGGTCAATGTAGATTCAGGGTCGGCAGTCCTTGCCCTACGGGATCCTCCAATGTCTCTTCGAGGTACCGCTACGAAGTCTGGAGCCTGAGCAGAGCTTCCTTGCCCCCCTATTACCATGGTCAATCATGCGGCGAAGGGGTTGCGGTGGTCAATTCTCAATAGGATCATTTACAACTTGTACTCTAGGAAGCGTTGCAGGATTATTTAGATTGTGGTTGACGGGACCCAGGTTAAGTGCCGCCTCTTCTTGAGAAGGAAGCGATCCAAATCGAAGCTATTTGAATTTTTAGCTCTTTCCAATGGTCATCATGGGGGTCTTGGAGATTCCCTTGACGAAGACGAGTACTCTGGAGTAAGAGGACGGGCTGACGGAGGTGTCCTCTGCCTTTGGCGATCATCAATTTGCCTATCCGCAGCAATTATATTATGTCGTAACAAGATGCTCTCTTGCCATTGAGCGGCTAATTCATCATTCGTCCTGTCCAACATTTCGATGATGCGGGAAAGATCTCCTTCAGTTGCTAGGGCAGAAGGGTTGAACTGGTCATCAGCATTTGCTACTGGACATTGAGTACTCGAACCAGGTCGAGCAGAAGCTGCAGCATGTGTAGAACGAACCATAAGTTCCTTTCCGAGTTGAGTTGTAGTCCTCTGAGAGTTACGGCTCGTGACCCACTCTGTGACCCGGTTCGTGACTCCCTCATCCAGTTCCTGGTTTGTGATAGCTCCCTGAAGGCGGTCCGTGGGTCCTTCAAGTGGGCGGCTCGTTGCTCCTTCAAGTGGGCGGTTCGTGATGAGGTCTTGCGACTGGGTCGTGACTCCCTCCATGGGTCAGTTCGCCCGCTGCGAGTCACGAGTCGGGGACTCCACGTCAGCATGTTCGTGAACACTTTCTTCAACAGCTTCGTTTGTTCGCGAAGCTCGTAAATCTTTAGACTTCTTTCTAGCCATGATATTTTAACTTTGTTGAAATCTTCAAAAACCAAAACAGTGGAGATTCAGACTATTTTCTTCGGACTTAAATATCCAAACAATAGAGCAATAATCTGATATGCTGAGACTTCAATTCTCAGTGAAAGCACCAAAATGTTAGACCAAAATTTGGCTCTAACACCCAAATTGTTCAGATTTACAAAGAATTATATTTAGAAATGAATAAAAAGCAACAAACACACTGAATTTATAGTGGTTCGGCGTTGACGAGCCTACGTCCACTTTATATGTCTTAGATTATATGCTAATTGCAAGTACAAGCAATGATTTCACTCAATCTCACTCTTACAATTATGATTCTCTTAGTAAATTCGACATAATACTGATAAGAAATAATGGAAGAACAGTAATGAAGGAAATAATACTCAGAACTGCCAAAAGATCCTGAAAAATGCCAAATAAGGGGCTATTTATAGGTGATGTCTGCAGGCGGTTCGTGATGACACATGGCACAGATTCCGAGGATCTCGGACTGGTTCATGGTCTGATGGAGAAATGGTCAATATGACGGTTTTGGACAGGTGTCGTCAGATCCTGAATTAGTGGATCGTGGAGGACTTAGTCGCGGTTACCATCTCTTCAGCTCGTGTTCGGTCCGTGGGGAAGATTTGGGTCGTGACGAAGTATCACGAGCGGGGTGGCGAAGCTCATTCACGAGCCGGGGATGACATGGAGACCACGAACGGGCTGAGGTAGCTTCACGAGCGAGGCTCCGCATTGGACTTGTGTGTGAATTTTGGTGGCTTGGTCAAAAATCTAGCCAACAGATACGCAAGCAAAACAGAGCCGTCATGGCTGCTCAACAAAGCACATCAATACAACATAGGCAGAGGAGCATGTACGTGTAACATGTCAGCGAAGAAGGAAAAGTGTAACAACACTGCTCAAAATTTTGCAGTCAATGCATATAATGCATGTAGGTTATATTGCAGAAAGCAAGCAAGAATGCCAAGACAAACAAACGTATATGGGAAAACTTTGATAAGGATATACATGTAGACGTTTAGTGGAGCAACAGAGAATTGTTTGCATGTTCAAATGGGTTTAAAGGGAAAGGTTTTTCTTCCTTTTATCGATCGATTCTAAAATTGGAATTATTTTCAAATTTGCATTCTTAGCATTTGTCAAATTCAACCAAGTATACAAATAAAAAATGCAACTGGTCAAGGCAGCAAATCAAACTGAATTTGGACAGGACAACAGTCAACAAGAACAACAAAGTGTTCAGGGTCAAACAAGAAAGCACAAGCGTAAACAAGTCATGATCAAGCCAAAATCATGGCAGTATACATGGTCAAAGAAGTGGACCAGATGCCATAGAACAAGTGCAGATAGAATAAAAACATGGTCACAACAGTGCGAATACATGTAAAATCAATGTCATACACAAGTATGCATGACATGGCAACATTGATCAGCAATCCAACATCAAGTTCAAGAAAATGGAGCAAGCATGCTGTGGGGCAAATAAATATTTGCATGGTCGAATTGGAAAAAGAAAATATTTTTTCTTTCAAACAATTGATGGGTTAAAAATTTGGAAAAGATTAATTTTGCAAATATAGTTTTTGATAGTTTATTCTCAAATGCAGTAGTGACAATATCACAATGACCAAGGGATTGAACAATACAAATCAAGGACAAAATATTTGGAATATATTATTGTTGAAGTCAAGTTGAAAGTATCTCAAGGCAATGCCGGTTTCCAAAAGTCATTTCATGCAAAATCGACATGCAAGAATATGGAGAAGAAATAAATTACGAATTTCCCAAAAAACAATCGAATTTCATTTCTGGAGATGCCATGCAAGAATTATCAAATGTGTTCAAAATTATCTTGGGGAAAGAAACTAATCCATGTTTCCCGTTTTATTTCCAGGAACAAATTTGGCAAAAATCATTTCAATTCTTTCCCAAATATACAAAGAGACAAGTTTGGCACAAATGTAATTCGCAGACATTTTTTAGAGCAAAAGAAGGAAAGATAAAAGAAATATAACATTTGTTCTTATTAGTATAATATTTGTTCAAATTGGTCTTATGGCATGAGTGCAAGCATCTGCCCTTTTCAGTATTGGTCAATGCAAAATAAGAAAGGAAGAAATTTTCTAATTTGAACAGTTTGCATGGAGCCTTGATTTAGAACAAACATTTATAGTAAAAGGCAAGAAATAAAATCAGCATGCATGAAATTGGGAAAAAGATTAAATTTGCAATCTAGGCAAATGTTAATTTTGGTATGTATGAATTCTTGTTTTTTAAATGCTTCCAGAAAACCACAAGTATAATTCATTGGCAAGAAATTCAATTTCAACACCTGATAATATCTGCATGTGTTATTTGTGGCAAGATTTTTTTTTTTCAATTTCAAGACACTCCAAAAATTCACACAAGCACTATTTTAGCCCAAAAAATCAAGCATGGTTTTCAGAAATCGAACAAGGCAATTTAATCACGCAACAATCATGCAAATCACAGATCTAATCATGCATTGAAATCAGAGATTGATTGAAGGTTTCTTATCCCTATATAAGAACACCATTTTCATCATCGATAGGTACCAAAAAACGACAAATAAATCATACGAAAAAAGAAGAACAAAGATACTTACAAGCGTTCATATTTTTCGATTAGAACAAACAAAATTGCCAAGCTGAGAGAAAGAAGAAATCAATCATCAGAGAATCAATTTTACTAAAGATTTAGGCATCGCCATTTGGGATCAATCAGAACCTTAATTTACAAGGGTTGGCCATCAAAGAAGCAAAAGAAAGGAAGCCATTTTTTTAAAGTGCCATTGCAAAAAGAAAAGGGTCGATCTATTGTGTTTATATTGGATACAAGGTTTTTTTTAGTGTTTTTATTTTTACAAAGCATTGTGTAGGTTTTCTAGTTTACCTTAAACTAGAGTTTACGAGTTATAGGTTTGTAATTTGAGAAAAATTCTGATCTTGGGGATAAATATCAGTGCAGGTTTTTGAGCATAGGATTAGAACAGTTGGGAGTGGGTGTCGCAAGTTTACATGGATTTTGTAAGCGTAGAGATTGTTTTAATTCTAGTATAAACCTTGGGGAATTCAACAGTATGCAGAGTTTGCCGAAGCTGGGTAAAATACATGTCATTTATTTTCTGCATTTATTTTCTCTGTTGCAATCTATGCTGTGATAATTTTAATATCTCGTAAAACTGCAATAAACCCTATTCACATCCCTCTAGGGTTAATATAGATACTACAGTAGGTAGGGTTTTGCCGAAGGTTGCTAAATTTTGTGTTTTGTTCCACATTTACTCTGATTATTGTCCATGTTGCTATTATTTATCACTCAGCGAAAAACTGCAATAAATCCTATTCACCCCCTTTAGGGTTAATTTAGATCCTACAAGTAGTATCAAAGCATGGTTTTTTTAACCCTAGAATCATAGATTTCCCAAACGGTATTTTTCTAGTTGTCAATCAAAGGAGAATTTTTCCATTATAACTCCAACAATTTTTTTATGGAACAGATTTTTTAAATTAGAAATCAAAAATTGAATTCTATTTAAAATCTGTTAATCCTGAATGTTGGAATATTATTAAAAATGAATGTGATATGGTAGATAAGAATGATATTACAATTAATTCTTGTGCTACACATATTTTATATTCTTATATTAATGATGATCAAATTAACTATATCTCCCATTGTTTAATTGCACGGGAAATTTGGAAAGCTCTCGATCCAATATATGGAAGAAAAGACAACAGAAACTTAAAACCCTCAATAGTCAACTCAACAATATTTACAGATGATGGTTTAGATGAATCGGATGGTGGAGACTCAACAGATGATGAGCTAAATATTTTTTCATTTAAAGATTTAATTCTTCTTTGTGAAAAATTAACTAAAACTATTGACAGTCTCAAATTGGCAAATAAAAATTTGAAATCTGAAAACCTTTAGTTGATTGGCAAAATCAATGTTTTGTAATTAAAACTTGAAAGCATTAAAAAAAAAATCAAACCCTGATCGCAAAAATTGTTTAAATTTGGAAATCAATATGTTTCATCTCAACGAAAATTTCCAAAAGTTCGAAATGGAAATTATGGCTTTTAAAAGAAAAGAAGATGAACTAATCTATAAAAACAATCTTTTGCAAAAAGATTTGAAAATTTTTAAGGTCATTAAAAATTCCAAATATGAATTTGCCGAGAAATAATATTTGCTGAAAATTGAATGGATTTTGAATGAACTTGAAATTGAAATAGAGAAAATCAAAATTCTCAACTTTAAAGATTCGGCGACTTTTCCAAAATAATTGTTTGAAATAAAAGAGAATTTCAAAACCCTTGAAAACGTGAATGTGATTTTAAAAAATAACGAATCTAAAATTTCTCAAATAGATCACAATTTGAAATTTTGAATTGAGAAATTCAAGGAGTTTGAAAAACGCAAACAATTTGAATCTAAAATTTGTAAGTTAAATGCTAAAATCTAAGCGCTTGAAATGAAAATGTGTTTTTGAAACAAACTGATGCGGAAAAGAGAAAGATCGCTATGAATCGTTGTTTAAATTTGATGATGGAAAATAGAAATTTTAAATCTAAAATTCAACGACTTGTATCAACTTTGGTTAAGTTTTTTGATGGAGAAAAATCATTGAATATGTTAAAAAAACAAATTATCTATTGGAAATAAGAGTGGACTTGGTTTTGGGAAACATCGACGATTGCGGTGGTGTAACTGTAACACCCCGCGAATTATATAACTGTGAAATTCACAAATTAAAGTATAATCAATTTGAAATCAAAGAACTAAGGGAAACGGGATACGCCATTACGTTCGACTCGGAAAAATACGCGAAATAGAGTCCGAGTTTTCGAAAAACGGAGTCCGTATGAAGAAGATATGGCCTTCGGAAGTTTTGAATTAAGTTTAAAAATTCAAACAGAATAAAATAACTCAGAAAATCAAATTTAAATTCCAAAATGGGGCCCAATGGGCCAGGGCGGAAAAACACCCGCCTAACGCACCCAGGTCGATTGGGCTGTCGACCTGGCCTAACCAGGTCGACAGGGCTGTCGACAGGCATGTCGACCTGGTCCAGAGCCAGGTCGAACCCAGTCTAACCTGGCTGGCCTATTCTATGTTGGTCGAATTTCTGTGGTCTGCTTTGTCATTAGGGCTAGGTGGCAGGCTCTAATTGGTCTCTCTTACGAATGAATGGCTATGATCAATCCAAGCAACATCAATGGCCCTAATCAGTTCATTACCTCTATAAAAACAACCCTAGACTAACCCTAATCTATTCATTCAAAAATAAGAACAAAGCCGCCATGTTGCTGAGGAACGACTAGGGGTAGCCACCAATTGGAGAGAGGATTAGGAGGCAAATTCTAAGGCATAAAGCAACTCAATCAAATCAAACCGCATCTTCTTATCCCTAAACTTGAGAATTCGCCTCACCATTGTAAGTAGAGTATTACTTTGGTATGAACAAATAACTGTGTTAGTTTGTATACTTGGATGTGGTGATAAATAGTTCATATTTGTGCGTTACTATGATTCTTATCGATTTGGGATATTGTATATGTTTGGATATTCTCGAATTATGTTATTCATTATAAAGAACTACATACGGTAGTTCTATGCAAGTATACGTTTGGAATATTCGCAAATTATGTAATCCATGTTGAAGCTACATGTATGTAGTTGATTGATTGAAATTCATGCAAGTTTGGGGTTTTGCTACTATGCCATCATAATATGTATTTTTATACAAAAATCATTTTTGTGAGTAATTGGAATGAGTTTGGGTTATTATAATCCATATGAAATTATGTTGAGAATTTGGCATCATGTATTAAGCCATGCTTTTGTACTAGAACACCTATTTGCAAACTTATGAATATGACTAGGCTATGATTGATAATTTGCATAATTGAAAGTGTCAACAAGAATTATATGATGACATATGTGGTACATAGCTAGGTTAGGTTCAAAATCCCTTTTTGCAAGTTTACATGACTAAAGTAAAAATCATGATTTCATGTTAGAAATATTTATGCCATGGTTATGTGAACAAATACTTATGCCATGCTTATGTTTGACATTATGCCATGCTTATGTTTGACATTATGCCATGCTTATGTTAGAAATATTTATGCCATGCTTATGTTTGACATTATGCCTAAATAAAAATATAGGTTCATGTTGTAGTTATGACTATGTGTCAATAATGATACCCAATTTAGATTCTTATCTCAACTACAAGTTTACATGGCTTGATTCATGTCACCTATGCTTTATGACCAAAGTATATGTTACCACTATGCAAGTACACCAGTTTCTATTTTATATTTCCAACGTCATATTGCAAGTTCATGCGCTCACCTTCCCCTTTTTGTGTATGTAATCACGCTTTAAGCCTCCCCTTTCGCATGGCTAGGTTGGGCTTTAAAAGGCTAAGCCCAACATATATATAATAAACGGACGTGTTAAACGGGGGAAAATAACGTTGGGTTAAAATTACTAATGAATGAAAATATAAAATAGAAGGGCCCAAATTCAAGTATGGGTTGGGCCCATGATTGGTGTAACCTTTACACCATTAACTTAATAATGGGCCGCAAAAATTTACATATAAGAAAATAAAGAAGAAAGACAAAATATGTAAATGTAGAACATACGATGTGTTTAACCCGAGGTTGGATTGAGTTGTGATGTAAACCTGCCCGGAACCGCCCGGCTGTCCAGTAGTCACAACAATACCTATCCAATGTGGGAGGTTAAACATGGAGCCCAATAAGGACCCGAGGTTAGACTGAGTTGTGGCGTAAGACTGCCCGGAACCAACCGGCAACAGGCAGCCACAACAATACCTGTCTAATGTGAGAGGTCAGGGCCTTAATAAGACAATTAAGGCTGAGTCAGGATTGTTAGGATTAGGTGAACTAAAGACTTAATCAAAATGGAACATGCTAAACTAAACGGACTGGTGGGGGTTAGGTTAGAAAACACTTAACCAACTTAGCATGTTGGCTAGAGATAGAAAACCTAGTAACGGGGGACCCTTTTCAGCAGTAACCCTAGAAGGTGTATCAGGATACCCTGAAACTAGGCAGGGTGGGGCACGATTACTGGGCTGATTGTAAGAGGTCAAATCGACGGCGGTGGTGTAGCAGTGTAGGTTCTAACGGGGTGCGGGCGTGCACACACTCCGGCGCAGAAAAATAAGGCACTGGGCACCAGTAGCATACCTGTGCATTCTAAGGTTGTGTCGGGCCGCCACCATGGGACTTGATACACCCCACGGTGGGACCAGCATAGGTAACTACAAACATCAGGGGCCGTAAGACACATGTAACTATGCGAGTAGGAGCCGATCATCGTAGAACGGATCACATCACCCTGATTATGGGGTGCCAATTGGGAACTAGTTTATATGGGTTCAGAGATTTACATGGGGTACGATAGTATATTCGACCCTAGACAACTTAACCAAGTTTATAGTGCTTTCCCACTTCTTGTTTATACTTATCATACCCAGTTCTTTATTCATAGACAAAATAGTACTAGACTTACTCAGGCTTTATGTCTGACTCTACTTTTCTTTCGTCTTCTTTTCTTCCGTTTCCCCCCCCCCCAAGGTCCACAGGGAGGGAACACAGCAGCTTGACCGGTCTTAACATCCAGCTTGAAGAAGAGAAATGTATTGCTTGGACCTTTTCGTTTGAAACTATGGCTTTGGACAAACTCTATGGGGCTTTTGCAGTTTATCTATGTTTTATTTATGCTTCTTTAAATAATGTAATCAAGACAGATTATGAAAGTGTTATGTTTTTGGAAAAGATGTAAGACAATTATGGTGATGTTGTTGTAGCACGTATTTGCTTTATGAAATAAAAGTTTGTTGATTTTCCGCTGTTTACAAATATGTGTTCTTATATCTGTCTTGTATATCTGTGACTTATACTTATAAACCTCCACCAAAATTAGGGCATTCCCTTTGAGAGTGACCCTAACGGAGGTGGGGTGTTTCACTTGGTATCAGAGCATAGGTTTACAAGATAAGATAAAAAGTTTTGAAAAAATTATTTTCAAAAAGGAAATTTAAAGAAGCATTTTTAAAAGAAAAAAATGTTATTTTATTTTAAAAAGGCAAAGTCCACTCCCCAAAGCTATAGGTACTATCTCTTATCCTTCGTTTTGAATCTATCCTTTTTGTTTCAGCATGTCCGAAGATCTTAACTTGCCGGAAGGGGTGCCAATACCTGGTTGGTTTAGACGATTCTTAGAAGCAAGAGCCACTCAGCCAGGTCCTACCATTCCTCCTCCCCCAGTTGCCGGAAATCATCCAGCTGCAGTGGCACCTTTTCCTCCACCTTCTCCTCGGGGAAACACGTTTGCTAAGATATGTAAAGATTTTAAAGCTATGGGAGGAAGGGATTTCCATGGAACTGAGTCCTTCGTGGCAGCCAGAAACTGGATGAAAGAAACGGAGGACCTATTTATCATCTTTGAGGTAGAGGATAGACAAAAAGTACAATTGGCAGTGTGGCTATTGAAGGGCGAGGCTTCCTACTGGTGGGAAGTCACTAATGCTGAAAGACCAGTGGAGACATGGGAGGACTTTAGGGCAAGGTTTGAGACTAAATTTCTCTCAGATGCGGAAAGAAGTTTGCAGTTGGAAAAATTCTTATTTCTTAAACAAGGGGACAAGACAGTCAGAGAATATGTGAATCAGTTCGATGAGCTGGCTAGGTTTGGGCTTGACCTAGTCAACACCCCGCACAAGAAGGCTCTCCGGTTCGTCAAAGGGTTGAATGAGCCATTACACAGTTTGGCCATGACCCATATACCCATGGGAGCCACGTATGAAAGATTGGTGCAAATGGCATTGCTGAATGAAGAGGATAAGGGCAAGAAGGAGACAAAGGCAGAAAGCTCTCAAGGGAAGAAAGAGGGTTTGCAGCCTAAGAAGACAGACTTTAAGAAGGGCGGGAAAGGCAACAAAGAGAAGAGGAAGTGCAATTTCTGTGGCAAAGTGGGGCACTTTGTTAAGGACTGCCGGAAAAAGAAGGCCAAGGAGAATGGTGGGTGCTTTTCTTGCGGTGAGACAGGCCATAGGGCTAAGGACTGCCCAAAGAAACGAGGACAGGGGCAGAGGGCTGGATCCACCCCAGGGCACAGGTCCATGTGCTGGAAGCGCCACCTCTGCAACAGCGAGGTATAAATACTTCTGTAGAAAGTGTAGTTTATCTTTATGATCACCCCGTTCGCACTTTATTTGATTCTGGCGCATCACACTCCTTTATCTCGTCTGCTCTAGTAGAATCTCTGCACCTAAAAACTAGTATGGTAGAGGACCCCTTAATTGTTTCAAACCCAATTGGGGGCCCAACTCATTTGTCTATGATCTGTGTGGGATTGAAAATTTCTATTCTAAGTGTAGAATTTCAATGTAGTGCCTTTGTTTTGGGCTTTTCGGGTTATGGTTTGATTTTGGGTATGGATTGCTTATCCAGTAATGGGGCCATCCTTGATTGTGAGAAAAGGGTTGTTAGGCTCCTAACCCAGATCGGTAATGCTTTGGAAATTTCTTGTAATCCCTCGTATGCGGTTATTCTTAGTTATCTTGAATCACTAGATGCCTCCGTTGAAAATTTGCAATCAGTTAGAGTGGTCCGGGAATATCCGGATGTCTTCGAAGAGGTGAAGGGCTTGCCTCCGAAGCGGGAAATAGACTTCCGCATATATCTTGTAGAAAATGCAAAGCCCGTTGCGTTGCCCGTTAGACACATGGCTCCACGAGAAAGGAAAGAGCTCAGTAAACAGATTAAAGAGCTTCTAGAAAAGGGGTTCATTAGGAGGAGCATTTCAGAATGGGGCGCTCCGGTGGTGTTCGCTACAAAGGCGGATGGTTCACTCCGTCTATGTGTTGACTATAGGGAGCTCAACAAGCTAACGAAAAAGAATAGGCACCCTCTCCCTAGAATTGACGATTTATTTGACCAGCTTGTAGGAGCGTCTGTTTTCTCCCAACTCGATTTAGCAACCGGTTTTCATCAGCTAAGGGTGGCTGAAGATAGCATCGATAAAACGGCGTTCAGAACCCCAGACGGCTTCTTTGAATGGCTTGTCATGCCTTTCGGCTTGACAAATGCACCTGCTTACTTCGTGGACCTGATGAGTAGGGTATTTAGAGATTTCCTCAACAAATTCGTAGTAGTCTTCGTAGATGATATCCTTATCTTCTCAAAGAGTGAAGAGGAACATGCTCAGCACCTAAGGGCAATCATGGAAACTTTGCGAGTCCATCAACTAAAAGCCAAATTCTCCAAATGCCACTTTTGGAGAGAAGAGGTGAGGTTCCTTGGGCACATAGTATCCAAACAAGGGTTAGCAGTGGACCCTGCTAAGGTAGTGGCGGTACAGGATTGGAAGACACCAAGGAATGCAACTGAGGTCCGAAGCTTTCTAGGACTAGCAGGTTTCTATCGAAAGTTTATAAGGGATTTTGCGAAAATCTCAGCTCCGCTCACGAAATTGACCAAGAAGAATCTAGTGTTCAATTGGGACTTGGATTGCGAGTTTGCTTTCCAACGACTGAAAAGGGCTCTCACAACAGCCCCAGTTTTGACGCTGCCAGATGGGAGCAAGATGTTCACCGTTTATACGGATGCATGTGGGACAGGGCTAGGCGCCGTCTTAATGCAAGAAGGAAGGGTAGTAGCTTATGGCGGGAGGCAGTTGAAGGTGCACGAAAAGAACTACCCAACCCACGATCTTGAGTTAGCCGCCATCGTCTTTGCACTCAAGTCTTGGCGACACTATCTCCTAGGTGAGAAGTTCGAAGCTTTATATGGAAGACCGTGCCGATCGCCCACTTGTTGGTGGGAGTCTACTGATAAGCTCATACTTGGACCAGATATGATCCGAGAGACCTCAGAGAAAGTAGACTTAATACGAAGAAGGATGAAGACGGCCCAAGACAGACAAAAGTCCTATGCCGACAAGAGAAGGACCGACCTTGAATTTGAGGTTGGAGACAGAGTTTTTCTCAAAGTATCACCACTAAGAAACGTTGTTCGTTTTGGAACCACAGGAAAACTAGCACCAAGGTTCGTAGGGCCATTCCCTATCATCGAGAGAATTGGGAAAATGGCCTATAGATTAGAGCTACCCGAGAAATTGGCTGGAGTCCACAACGTTTTTCACGTTTCACATCTCCGAAAATGTCTACATGAGTCTGCTGAAGTGGTAGAGCCAAGTATCCTCGAAGAGGCCGAAGTGGAACGCGAAGCAACCATAAGAAAAGTTCCAACCCGCATCTTAGGAACGGAAGTGAAAAAGCTACGCAACCGCGAAGTCAAGCTCGTCAAAGTTCAGTGGAGCGACGCCGAGGGAGACGCGACTTGGGAAACTGAAGCTAGAATCCGTACAGCCTACCCTTTTCTGTTCGAGGGTACATCCTTGATCTTTCATTTTCCTTAAGTTGCGCTTTTATCTATCTTTTTAGGTATATTTCCTCGACCTTATCTTTTAGGTAGAAACCCTTTGGATGGAAACATGTAATTGAAACATGTTATGGATGATGGTTGCAAGTGGTTGCAAGTGGTTGCTAGTGGTTGCTCGTGGTTGCATATACACACACAATCTAGGGTTTTAGATCGGCTCAGTCACTTCATATTGCATATGCATATATGGTTGCATTCATATGTGGTTGAACTTTAATGTGTTGTCATGTGGATGTTGCATTTGTATTGAATGATTGTGCACTCATGTAGAATCAAGAATAGGAAAATTTGCATACATAATGGATTCATGGCACTTACATAATTCGCATTAAGGAGGTCAACTGAATCAGTAGACCGCCTGATTTTGCATTAGATAAGTACATGTACACACACACTTCGCATATGATCATGAAGCATTAGAAGTCTTTTAAGGACAATGGATGCTCGTGTTTGATGGATGAGTAGATGGATGATTGGATGTTAGGATATACATTCCTCCTAACTTGAAGATTTCGGGGACGAAATCCTTTTAAGTGGGGGAGAATGTAACACCCCGCGAATTATATAACTGTGAAATTCACAAATTAAAGTATAATCAATTTGAAATCAAAGAACTAAGGGAAACGAGAAACGCCATTACGTTCGTCTCGGAAAAATACGCGAAATAGAGTCCGAGTTTTCGAAAAACGGAGTCCGTATGAAGAAGATATGGCCTTCGGAAGTTTTGAATTAAGTTTAAAAATTCAAACAGAATAAAATAACTCAGAAAATCAAATTTAAATTCCAAAATGGGGCCCAATGGGCCAGGGCGGAAAAACACCCGCCTAACGCACCCAGGTCGACTGGGCTGTCGACCTGGCCTAACCAGGTCGACAGGGCTGTCGACAGGCATGTCGACCTGGTCCAGAGCCAGGTCGAACCCAGTCTAACCTGGCTGGCCTATTCTATGTTGGTCGAATTTCTGTGGTCTGCTTTGTCATTAGGGCTAGGTGGCAGGCTCTAATTGGTCTCTCTTACGAATGAATGGCTACGATCAATCCAAGCAACATCAATGGCCCTAATCAGTTCATTACCTCTATAAAAACAACCCTAGACTAACCCTAATCTATTCATTCAAAAATAAGAACAAAGCCGCCATGTTGCTGAGGAACGACTAGGGGTAGCCACCAATTGGAGAGAAGATTAGGAGGCAAATTCTAAGGCATAAAGCAACTCAATCAAATCAAACCGCATCTTCTTATCCCTAAACTTGAGAATTCGCCTCACCATTGTAAGTAGAGTGTTACTTTGGTATGAACAAATAACTGTGTTAGTTTGTATACTTGGATGTGGTGATAAATAGTTCATATTTGTGCGTTACTATGATTCTTATCGATTTGGGATATTGTATATGTTTGGATATTCTCGAATTATGTTATTCATTATAAAGAACTACATGCGGTAGTTCTATGCAAGTATACGTTTGGAATATTCGCAAATTATGTAATCCATGTTGAAGCTACATGTATGTAGTTGATTGATTGAAATTCATGCAAGTTTGGGGTTTTGCTACTATGCCATCATAATATGTATTTTTATACAAAAATCATTTTTGTGAGTAATTGGAATGAGTTTGGGTTATTATAATCCATATGAAATTATGTTGAGAATTTGGCATCATGTATTAAGCCATGCTTTTGTACTAGAACACCTATTTGCAAACTTATGAATATGACTAGGCTATGATTGATAATTTGCATAATTGAAAGTGTCAACAAGAATTATATGATGACATATGTGGTACATAGCTAGGTTAGGTTCAAAATCCCTTTTTGCAAGTTTACATGACTAAAGTAAAAATCATGATTTCATGTTAGAAATATTTATGCCATGGTTATGTGAACAAATACTTATGCCATGCTTATGTTTGACATTATGCCATGCTTATGTTTGACATTATGCCATGCTTATGTTAGAAATATTTATGCCATGCTTATGTTTGACATTATGCCTAAATAAAAATATAGGTTCATGTTGTAGTTATGACTATGTGTCAATAATGATACCCAATTTAGATTCTTATCTCAACTACAAGTTTACATGGCTTGATTCATGTCACCTATGCTTTATGACCAAAGTATATGTTACCACTATGCAAGTACACCAGTTTCTATTTTATATTTCCAACGTCATATTGCAAGTTCATGCGCTCACCTTCCCCTTTTTGTGTATGTAATCACGCTTTAAGCCTCCCCTTTCGCATGGCTAGGTTGGGCTTTAAAAGGCTAAGCCCAACATATATATAATAAACGGACGTGTTAAACGGGGGAAAATAACGTTGGGTTAAAATTACTAATGAATGAAAATATAAAATAGAAGGGCCCAAATTCAAGTATGGGTTGGGCCCATGATTGGTGTAACCTTTACACCATTAACTTAATAATGGGCCGCAAAAATTTACATATAAGAAAATAAAGAAGAAAGACAAAATATGTAAATGTAGAACATACGATGTGTTTAACCCGAGGTTGGATTGAGTTGTGATGTAAACCTGCCCGGAACCGCCCGGCTGTCCAGTAGTCACAACAATACCTATCCAATGTGGGAGGTTAAACATGCAGCCCAATAAGGACCCGAGGTTAGACTGAGTTGTGGCGTAAGACTGCCCGGAACCAACCGGCAACAGGCAGCCACAACAATACCTGTCTAATGTGAGAGGTCAGGGCCTTAATAAGACAATTAAGGCTGAGTCAGGATTGTTAGGATTAGGTGAACTAAAGACTTAATCAAAATGGAACATGCTAAACTAAACGGACTGGTGGGGGTTAGGTTAGAAAACACTTAACCAACTTAGCATGTTGGCTAGAGATAGAAAACCTAGTAACGGGGGACCCTTTTCAGCAGTAACCCTAGAAGGTGTATCAGGATACCCTGAAACTAGGCAGGGTGGGGCACGATTACTGGGCTGATTGTAAGAGGTCAAATCGACGGCGGTGGTGTAGCAGTGTAGGTTCTAACGGGGTGCGGGCGTGCACACACTCCGGCGCAGAAAAATAAGGCACTGGGCACCAGTAGCATACCTGTGCATTCTAAGGTTGTGTCGGGCCGCCACCATGGGACTTGATACACCCCACGGTGGGACCAGCATAGGTAACTACAAACATCGGGGGCCGTAAGACACATGTAACTATGCGAGTAGGAGCCGATCATCGTAGAACGGATCACATCACCCTGATTATGGGGTGCCAATTGGGAACTAGTTTATATGGGTTCAGAGATTTACGTGGGGTACGATAGTATATTCGACCCTAGACAACTTAACCAAGTTTATAGTGCTTTCCCACTTCTTGTTTATACTTATCATACCCAGTTCTTTATTCATAGACAAAATAGTACTAGACTTACTCAGGCTTTATGTCTGACTCTACTTTTCTTTCGTCTTCTTTTCTTCCGTTCCCCCCCCCCCCCAGGTCCACAGGGAGGGAACACAGCAGCTTGACCGGTCTTAACATCCAGCTTGAAGAAGAGAAATGTATTGCTTGGACCTTTTCGTTTGAAACTATGGCTTTGGACAAACTCTATGGGGCTTTTGCAGTTTATCTATGTTTTATTTATGCTTCTTTAAATAATGTAATCAAGACAGATTATGAAAGTGTTATGTTTTTGGAAAAGATGTAAGACAATTATGGTGATGTTGTTGTAGCACGTATTTGCTTTATGAAATAAAAGTTTGTTGATTTTCCGCTGTTTACAAATATGTGTTCTTATATCTGTCTTGTATATCTGTGACTTATACTTATAAACCTTCACCAAAATTAGGGCATTCCCTTTGAGAGTGACCCTAACGGAGGTGGGGTGTTTCAGTAACGTCCCGCCAATTTGACTGCTTCAAATTGGTAATTAAACCAATTTAAAACGTCCAAATCGACAGATCGTTATTTAGCTTACAAGGTTTAAATACAGAATTAACACAGAAAATACAGAATAAATGACACAATATTGAACAACAAAATAAATCTTTTATTTATAAATCAGAAATTTTGAGTACAATACTTTTATATACAGCGGAATTTAAAAGAAACAATTTAATACTAGAAAAATCTTTACTGGTTTAAAATCTTCAGAGCGCGCCAGCTTGGAATCCCCATCTTCGTCGATCTTCGAATCCTGACTGAAATCTTTAAATCTGAAATGCTCGGACCTGACCCGAGCATTTCATGCAAAAACACCAAACACTTGAGTCAAGATTAAATCATAGTTCAAGTAAATTAACTTCAATGTAAACTGAATATAAAAATTTATCTCAGCATCAAACATATTATTTATTTCAGGGACAAACAATCGCGGAAGCTTACACGTACACACATGTACATGTACACGTGTGCACTGACCCAACATCCCGCAGCCACAACAAATAACAAGTATGATGAGGTTCATAGAGTTCTTGTAATGTGCTGCAAAACGGGCAGTTTTTGAGCGGGGCAACTAGCAAAAGTACAAATGGAACGATACATGTACATAGGTAAGTCAGTAGGTAAAATATGTTGATGTTCATGA
Organism: Allium sativum; assembly: GCA_030737875.1. Classification (NCBI taxonomy): domain Eukaryota; kingdom Viridiplantae; phylum Streptophyta; class Magnoliopsida; order Asparagales; family Amaryllidaceae; genus Allium; species Allium sativum. Next base: position 394,661,690 of record CM060912.1, on the reverse strand, counting down.
AGTAGGCGACTACCATACAAGCAACAAGTCCAGATATAATCCTTTTTTTTTTTTGCAAGAATACCAAATACTTACTATCACAAAAAAAATGTTGGTAATACAATCAGGTCCATAAGGGAACAACGAAGGATATCAGTGCACAAATTCATATACAAGTGAAACTGCCATGGAACAAAATGATATTTTTATAACTGATGGACGTTAGACAGATCAGCAAATGGCATAGCAAACTCTTAAATGCTGAGTGTATATGTTTTCGAAGGTGCCAGCAAAAGTTGGCCAGCTTTTAACATTCGCCACCATCATGAAATAAGGGTTGAGATATATCACATACAAACTGTTATGGCTAGACACATATAAGTTCAGGGTATGGAATCAAGACAAGGTATCATCTAGTACAGGTATAAATTTGGGGTACACTCAGGTTCACAAATGATTATGTACCAAACAACCCATTTATATCAATGTCATAACATACATTATCAACAGGATGTATACTAAGGGTATAAATTTACAAGGATTGAGCACATAACAATATATTTATTAATATAAATAAAACTCCATTACTGTTTGATTTAAAATATATGAGGGTCCAACATGCATCAGATTATTATAATGCCGAATGCAACGAGGCATAGATGTGTATACTAAATTTAAAGGGGTCCAGTATGTATCAGCAATAAATAGCAATGGTAAGGCAACATCAAAGTGTTCATATGCTTGGAAAATAATGAAAAAAGTTTGTAGCATCACAGTGTTCATATGCTTGGAAAATAATGAAAACAGTTTGTAGCATCAAAGTGTTCATCAGAGGTTACAATCTGATTATCACGATATGATTAGACTTAAAATCTTATTAACTTTCAGAAATCTTTCTGAATACTTTTGACATAACGGACCCTTAACATAGATATCGTGCTACGACACGGTTGGTTATTGTTCGAACATATGTAGCATAAAATAGTGACCACAAATGCAAACAGTAGCCTAACACAAACTAATGAGAGGACCAGTTCATATTTTCAATGCCCATTAAGATGTCAAGTAGCACACATAACGAAGGCACAAGGAGGAACATGCAGCGTGCGCGCTTATATATATATATATATACATATATATATATATACACACATACATATGCTGAAATCTGCATATACACATACAAAGACGTATATGTATACACACATGTCATCTACCACATATATACACATTGCTAAACGAGGGTGCAAACGGTTCAAAGAAATGACTTTAAATGGTTTTGGAAAACGACTCAAGACAGTTTTGGCAAAGGACTCACGACAGTTTTGGCAAAGGACTTCTTACGACAGTTTAGGCAAAGGACCGACTTACGATAGCTTTGGCAAAGGACTCACGACAGTTTTGGCAAAGGACTCACGACAGTTTTGGACAACCAAGGTGGCATATTGCATGGTACTTCAAAATGCAACAGGTATAGCTTGGATTCCACACAAACAGACAGAGAACAGGTCAGTATAATTGGTCTATTACATTACTTGCATTTTGCATACATATTTCATGCATACCCATAACAGTCTAGTCTTCCACTTTTCTTCTTTAAGCTTACATATTATACCAAACATCTGAACAAGATTTTGTCTTAATTCCCATACCTCCTACTTAAGCTTGATCAAGGAAAATAAATGTTATTGATAATCAGTTGTGTATATTGAGAAAAAAATGAAACAAATGATTTGTATTATTGAATTGATAAACTATACGGATGTTACAAGGGGCTTGTGGGCTTACATACAACCGGTCTGACACCCACATATTCAATACATAAACATATGGTTTCAATGCCCACCTAAGAGAAATATGTACATATTTTCTTTTATATTCAATACAGAATGTGTTAATATGTAACAAGTCAGTCCAGTCTTTTAAACAGACTTTGAAATCATATATTTCCCCAAAATTTCAAATTATCGTAATTTATAATTAACACAGAAAACATTACTGGTATTATATTATGATTTAAAATCCTTAACACATAAAAACATTACTGTAATCTATAATTTCAAATTACCGTAATACTGGTTCAATACTCTTGAAATACCAATTTGGAATTATACCATACTGGTATCCTTACATATCATGTATAAATGAATTTTTGCCTATTATACTATTCGGTTATAATCAGAGTAACCAGCAAAAATTCTCAAGCCAAGCAAGCAGGAAAACGTTATTTCTGGTTAAGACCAGCATGAATACATATATACACCTACTACTGTACACATACCTACGAAAAAATATACTGCAACAGACTAACAAAATGTCTTAAAAAGATATGCGTACATGTATGTGATAATCGGCACATTCACAACAAGAAAGGGTCCACAGCAAAAACAATCTACGTATGGGCAAATACTCTACATAACGCAAGGCAAGAACATGGGGTGCAGAACCCAAACTACTATTTTATATAAGATAGATTTCAGAAGTTAATAGACTTGAACAATAATTTAATCATGAGTGAATGCTCACCTTGAACCCGTGTTAACTTTAGCGTTACTCGCTTCAACGGCGCAGGCTTTGACTTGAGGTAGGCACATGACGTAGGTAGCTTTGACAGTTCTGATTCGCTGGCGACAGAGCAATCTTTGAGTTGTTAGAGCAACGACTTGAAGTTCCGATTTTTCAGAGGAAGGCGACTTCGATTTGGGTAAGCCTGAGGGAGAGAGACGACTTTTTCGCAGGAGGCCATGGATCGAATTTTTGGGAACTAGGGATTTAGTGACAAAAATTGGAAAGAGGAAAGGGATTACTTGCTGAAGTAATTGGTGAAAGGGGAGTGGCCTTTATAAAATAAGAGAATCCGTGATAGATACAACGTAAAATCATACAGTTTTAGGTGAGACAACGCATCAGAGTAGGACGGCAAAATTTCTTCTGAGGAAAGTTAGATTTAAGGTAGGCAATATTTGTTTAATTTAATATTATATTTTACCATGAAAAATCATGTATCGCTCTAATTCCGTACTGCTAGCACAATCTCCAAATACGACAAAATTATACCTACCCCTTCGTTTCAACGTTCTGAATTCGGTAAAATTATTTTGGTTGTATCCGACTCTATTCGTATACGACGTTATTTTATTTTGAAACTATTTATCTGTTCACCGATTTGTTCACAAAACAACTCCGTTTAATTCCATATTTGAAATGTTAAGTTCAATTTCTTAATATACACCACTACATACATATCTAAGCCAATTTCCATATATTTAAACAAATAAAATTTCCAATTTGTTTAACGTCAACAATGTATATATTTTTTCTTTCTTTCAACTATTTATATTTTTCAGTCGAATTTAAAATCTATTCAAATATTCAACGATAAATATTCGATTGTCAACCAGCCATTCTGGATATTAAATTCAATTCACACAAACAATATCTTAGATTTTAAATTTCTAACTCCAGTATAAATATAAAATGATCATTAATAATTAAATCTTTAATTAATTTCACATTCCAGTTGTCGAAATTTCTGGGACGTTACAATCTACCGCCCTTTAAAACTTTTCATCCTTGAAAAGGAAGGATCGTTAGAGTTATACCATTGTATATTTCAAATGTTTCACATTTGTGTGAAATTTTCCACCACTAATTTAAATATCAATATTTAAGCCATCGATCCTCTTTATATACAATTTACTCGGAAAATCCAATTTCTTTTCAAAACCAGTTTCTTCTTGAATTCCAAATTCTGCACAAACTGGATTTACACATCTCAAATTTCTAAATTTCTTTATCTGTCAATATTTACTTATCCATCGTTACAACTGTAATGGGTCTAGGCTTAACAACTCTCAACTCAATCCTCTTACATTCAATCCATTTAATTTACCCAAACATCCATTGAAGAGTGTACAACTCCTTTTCAAGTTGACAATTTGTACATTGAAAACTTGAAAATTTCCAAAACCCGAAATCTTTTATAATATTTATACATAACACAAAATCCATACAAAAATATTTGTATTATTATTTCATGCTACTTCGAAATCCTCTATCTTAATTCATTAAGCTAGGTATAATTTAAATTTCAAATTATTTATTTGAAAATATTTGACAACTCGAAGTTTCACAAGTTTATTGTTGTTCTCACAGATGCTAGTCATACGCTGGCCAGGCACACGACTAAAATCTCCAAGTACTAAATATCCTTGTTTCAACTTCCAGTGAAAATATTTCAAAAAATATTTGTTTAAGAAAACAAATACGGAAAGTACCAATGTGAAATTGATATGTTGATTGTTCATGAATCGCAGATACACAATGGTTTCGTCTGTATCCCCCAGAAAACATCTGTATCCATAGGAAATTTCTTCCCTGCGAATTTCGTCATGGACAGAACAATGGAAGATATTTAAAAATCAAGGAAAATACGAGGTCACTGAGCGTTGACTGCTCTATCTCAAGATCACGAAAACAAATCATGGAATTGGGAAGATACTTCAAGTCATGAGGATTAATCATGTCATAAAGATAAATCCAGTCAGGAAGACAAATCCAGTCAGGAAGACATATCAAATCACGAGGACACAGTGCTGCAATTAAACAGGTGGCTCACCATCACTAAGATATTACACACATTTCATGGCTCCATTCTACCTTTAGTAAGTCTAGTGGTTACATCTCTTTCACTTGTAGATATGCCATGTGGACCGCATGTATACAATGGTTACGCATGATTCCCTCAGGATACATCCATACCCGTAAGCTTTCACAGCTCTGAGGATTACACCATTATCACGATTGTAGATCGCAGTAGACACAATGGTTACGCTTGGTTCCCCCAAGAAACATCCATCTGCCGTAGGCCATCTTCAGCCTTGCGAATTACGCTACACGGTCGTGTTCTTCCAGGAACTGACAACTCATGAGTTTTACGTTCGAACAACTTACTACCACCAGCAGCACATCTCACAAAGCTCGAAATTCAAAGGAGAAGGAAGGTACTTTCCTTATTTTTCTTTGAAAACATATAATAATATGTATATATAGTATTTCCTTCCAAACTCCCCATAATCTTACATAAAATTTTCTTTTCAAATCTTATTTCAAATATCTCGTATATACTTCATGAAATTTCATTTTAAACCGATTACCTTCCAATCAATAGTTTCCAAATTCGCTATATTCTTGTATATTTTCATATGAGTTTCAGAAACTTATATCCAATATCTAAAATAGCATATCCTCAAATTCAATTCTAATTTCAACATTTTAGTTTTGATCTCATATTCAATTCAGATATTTGATATCCTTTCAAAAAATTTCTTAATCTATTCGTTCCATCCCAAGTTTCCAATTACTCAAATTTTCCAATTATTCAATTCATCACTTAATTCAAATTTTTATGCCCTCAGAATTTCACACTTTTTTTTTCAAATTTCTCATTCATGCATTATTATTCCTTCATATTCTCATTCTTCGACCGTAAATTAGCAAGCGAACAACTCCCTAAGTATCAATCTCGAAGGCCGAAACCAACATCAGATCAACACTCAAGAAATTATTTAACTTAACTAATCTCCAGTCAGTTTCTACACTACTTAACTTCATTTCTTAATTTCTCATCAACGCATTTCTTATTCAATTCTCAAATTCAGTTTACGAATCCACTTTTCACACATTCTACCGCCTTTCATTATCGTCGTGCGACTCTTTGTTTTCAGTTCTCGCCATTTTGATTTATCAAAACCGTTAGCCTCTCATGGTCATTTGAAAAATATTTCCAATTTTCATATTTTCCTATAATTTCACAAAATTTCTTATTAACACTGGAAAACATTTCCATATATTCATAAATCTCTATTTTCCATAGAAAATATACTTTTATTCTCAAGGGGAAACATTTCTAAGTTCATTATTTGAATTAAAAATAAAACACCGCTATTTCCGCTAAACTATTGTCACCCATTAACTTACTTCACTTAACTAACTCTAAATATCGAACCTTAGCCATTCCTTAGTCAACAATGAAGTCAATCAAGTTGGGTATAATTACCTCTCAGACCTTAACTGAACAACATTGTTAACTTTGAAACAGATAAAATTCACTACTTCGAATACCAACAAAATATCTAATCTTGTAATGTAACGACCAAAGGATTTTCGGCCTCGGAAATCGACATAAATACCTTTACCGTAACTCATGTCGAATAAATACTTTGGAAATCCTCATTATATATATTCCAAATTTTCCACCAAAACGTTGCGTTATTATTTCACTAATGGAAATAATAAACTGTCACCAACCTCTTTTACTATTACAACTCATATCATCCTCAGATAATCCTGAAGTCGTTCAAGTTGGGGTATTTTAATTACCTCTCAGACCTTGACTAACAACGTTCATATCTTAAGATAAGTTGTAATCCAAAAACCAATATTCCGTTCTAATCCTAATACAAATACCATTGAGCTATTTTATTCAAAACGCTCTAATTAAATCAATCTAAATTTAAAATGGTTGATTTATTCAACTCAGACCACGGTTATCTCATTAACCGATTCTAATTCGTTTTTCCCTTTAAATTAATTAATAATTAATTTAAATAATCTCATCTAAATATTTCTCAATAAAACCAATATTCACTTTTTAACTGTTAGGTTAATTTCCTTAATCTCACATTTATAAATCTGATTAACATCAAATTTTCCTTTATAAAATCAATTTCTAATTTATTTATAAAAATAAATATTTATTTCCTTTTAATAAACTTTTATTCAAAATATATATATTTCAAAATCTATTTCCAGTTATAAAATAAATTTAATAACTTCATCCCTATCGACTCACTTGATGGTGAATCAATATAAACAAAATAATTTACTTTTAGGCCATTTACTACCGATTGCCCAACCAATATAGCCCGTTAGTTACAACACAAGTTGACTTTTCAGTCAATGATCATTGCTAAAATCAATTACCCCATCGTGATAGTTCATATATGATAATATGAAAATAAATAACATATTTGGGGGATCCGGTTTGATCCCTCCAACCTGTTCTTCACTGAAATCACAACGGTTATCTCAATCTAATCCTTCAGTTTCATTTAACTGATAACAATAATTAATGACCATTAACATCAACCAATGCTCAAGCAATTCAAACAATTTAGAACACGTTTATTTTATAAACGTGACCAACAAGGTAAGTTACCTTTATTGGATCCAATCATTAAAAATAATGATTTGGTTTTTCACTGAAATTAAACACAGTTTAATTTCATCGGTTAACTAAATAAATAGAGATAAACTAGTGAGCAGTCAACCATAGCAAACAGTGCACACAAAATAAAAGCCCAATTTATATAAAATATAAATGGGGAAACTGAGTGAGTTTAGCTTACCTTGATTTTATCCTTTGATTAACACAGTTTATTTTAATAAAATTCAACAGTCGTTTAATTTTATCAAAAATCCCGGTAGCTTCTATTGCTGTCTGAATCAGCTTCATCACGTTATATTCGTTGATGCGATACTGGTGCTTTCTGGCTCGATAAATTCTGATAACAAACAGATAGGTTATAAAAATATTAGTTTATGTTTAAATTAAATAATTTACTTATACCTTAACTGAAGTTTAAATAATTAATGAATTGATTTCTTAATAACCTGACCAGTTACCCGTGTCTTCTCATAGTAATCATTAACGTTCTATTTTAAGTCTCCTTTGTCTATCATACGTAACGTGTATATATATTAGTGCCTTTTCCCCTACCCACTATTTCGCATATGTATAAATTATGACGAATATATAACCGTACCCTTCTGTCGATTTATAAATCCACTAACGTATAATTTTAATTTACCATATAATTTGATTTTAATTGGACCTTACCTAATATATATAATAGTTGAGTCCGTACTTGGAGACACAAGAACCACATTTCTTCCTTCCTAAACAACTTCCCCAGCCTTCCTCCTCACGTCCCTATTCCCTTCTTCCCCTCCTTCTTTCGTTTTCTTCTTTGCTTTTTTTTTCTTTTTTTCTTTTTCCAGGCCCAAAAGCCCATTCAGAAAACCAAGCCCATCCATGCGTGTAAGTGAGCGCATGTCACCAGTCCCTTCCCACTTCTTGTCTTCCTACAGCATTAACACGTTCGAACAGGAAGGTATGGCTTCCTTCCATTTTCGCTTTTGGGCCTTCATCGTTTTTTTTAATACTGCTGCCAACCGAATGGAAGCCACTGCATACATCATTTGAAACTGCCCTTCACTACTAGTACACACAGCTCCTTCACCGGCTTCAGCTACTTGCTACAACCTCCACCCCTCCTCCTATTTTTAAACGTTTTACACTTGGCCGATCTCCTTCATACTGAGACTGCATGTTTCCACCGTCCACCTTTTGAAACCTCCTAATTCATGCATATCTCCCCAGTTTAATACCACCGCCACCTCCATTTAGTTTGTCACCGCGTGGCCACAAGTCCCCCATAACTCAGTTCCTCGTTTACACAGAGCCTTCCATTTCTTTTCGCTTTTGTTTTTTTTATTTGCCAATAAACACAGCTTGAAATCAAGTTGAAGAAAAAAACAAATATATGTGTGTGTATTTATAAGCGTGTAAAGCCTTGGCACCCACGGTTGTAGTGGTTTGGGGAACAAGTAATAGGGGGATAGGCGTACAGTTTTGAGGGGATAACTGAAGGCATGAGCATTCTTTTCCTTAGGCGGTGCATTTCTTACAAATGGGATGGCATGAATTTTCTTTTCGATTAGGTTTGTTGTAGTTAAATAGAGTAGTTGTTTCGTGGGGTGGATTCCGAAAAACGTGGTCGCCAAGGGTTGTGAACTTGCAGACAAGAAAAGAAGGAAGTGTGCGCCACAAGAAAGGATACAGTACACAATTGAGAAAGGTTGAAACTGAGGTAGGCGGAAGCGGATTTTATTTGATTTGCGGTGAAGCATGTCTAGTTGGCTTCAGTTGTGGGCACCTATGAGTGACCTCATTCCGTTTGCTACTTTTTCAATTCTGTTTGCTGATAAAAAGGCTAATCTTGGTGTAAAAAGGCATTTCGGACCCAATGAGACAAGTTTTGTTGAAATCCGAGATCGTATGAAAAAATTTCCTTTATAAAACCAGAAATAAACATGCGTTTAATTTTTCCACGATCACCAGATAAATCAAATCAACTTGAAACCTTGCAATCCTATAATAATTCTTCAATATGAACCCAACGGCACCAGTTTCGTCGCATTCTGAGACTGTTTCCTCGGTAGGCTATTTTTACGTGCACCGCAATGCCATTCTGAACACCAAATTTGTCGGTCTCTAAAAATAACAAACTATATACCTATCCTGACTCTAATCGACGATACGAACTCAACGGGACTGGTTTCGTGGCTTAATTCGATCGTCTACTCAAGTTACACCCAAATAACCCTTTATTTAATTAATTACGCGCTATAGAAATTGAGCGGGCGTTTATGGCTACCGTGGTCACATACGACATCGGTTTGCCACGCCATTCAACACCGTACAAAAATTTAACGATACGGTTCTAATGAAACTAGTTTCGTCGAAATCTGAGTCCATTTGAAAAACGGCTATTTTAAAGGTCGATATTTAAATAACGATTTTCACAACGACTATTTCAAGAATTTGATTTGGCCATAACATACAATCTATAACACGAAATCTGAATTTTTCTCTTTCATATGAAAATTATCATCAACATGGTTCCATCGTTTCTCATTTCGAGAAAACCCGGCTTATTTTGAATCCTGTACGGCCAATTAAAGTTCAAAATCCAATATCGCGAACTGTCGCGCCGCTGCAGCTCTATTTCTAATTAAATTAAAATTTAAACGTTATAACGCCGTCGAATAAACGAAATCATTAGTTTAATTCCAAAATAACCAATACTTTACCACTTTAAACTGCCCGTCCACATACTGCCAATTCAACATTTTCCCATATTTGAAAATAAAATATTATTATATTATTTAATTAATAAATAAACAAAATTCAAAAATAATTGTAAAATCCAATAATTTAAATTCAAACAATATTTTAAATAATTCAAATAATTAACCAGAAAAATACGGGTCGTTACATTCCTTCCCCCTTAAAATAATTTCGTCCTCGAAATTGCTAAGGTAAAAGAAATGCTTCATCCAATTATCTTTACAAAAATATTTAATTCAAACTTGATTTTATTTTCAAAATTAATCCAGTTGGTTTTAAAACCAATTAAATTCAAAATTAAAGAATTTTCCAAAAATCTTCAAAAATATTCTAACAACTTAAATTTTGGAAATTTTTTGGCAGAGTCTCCCTGCACAGAGCGACATCTGCAATATTGCAGGTTCAAGAAATATGTATACCTCGACCAACACGGTCGGAAAAATCCAAACTCAAAAATCCAAATAGAACCCAAAATTTTATATTTGCGTAGGTGTACCTTTTTGCGAGTGCTATTACGTGATAAGCGATAAAATTTTTTTTGTCCTTACTCAATTAGCAGGCCAAACTGGATTTAAATTACTCCCGAATTCTCTTTGATAGGTTTTCAAAATAGAAATAACTTTCTGCACCTGTTCTCAACTCCAATGAACTAATTAGTTTCTAAATAATGCCAGTAAGCTTCAAACATCGATATCATCTAATTTCTACACACACTCCAATCAATTCTAACAATCCACTTACTTTTATAAATGTTTCACTTGAATTCATGGTGTTTGAATTCATTTCCCATAGGCTCGACTCATTCATACCAGATGGGATTTAATCAAGTTTATCCATTTTCAAATCTATATTTATGCAACCATCCATCCAAACAATCCAAACATTCCATTCAAAACAATATCGGCAAATATTTAATCCCAACTTAAGTCAAATACCCAATGGCTTAAGTTAAATTTTATTTCAATATCCCAATCCAAATCTTCCTTTTAGCTCAACTTAGGCTAATGTTTTCATAATTTCACATTCCAAATATGAAATGACCTCTGGTTGGTTCAACCCAACCTCATAATCCATTCCAATCAACATTGGTGAATTCAATTTCCCATAATATGATAATTTAAGAAAATTATCACCTTTACTATTTTATAAAATATATTGGGCAAAATGATTTGAAATAATTAAAAATAATAATTTATATCAAATTACAAATACGCGCACTCATATATACACTCAACTCAATCTAGGGCATCACTGACCCCATCTCTATTGAGTTACATCACAGAGCCAAGGTTATCACTAAACCAATAGCTCTAATACTAAGGCTGTCAATTTCCTACTCGACCCATGACCCGACCCGTGACCCGTGACCCACACGGAAATTAGCAGGTAAACCCGACCCGTTTAGTTAGCGGGTCATTTTCGGATCAACCCGAATTTGACCCGTTTATAAACGGGTGGGTTTAGGGTTGACCTGCTAACCCGATTTTGACCCGCCAAACCCGATTATATGTTGTATCTCTTCCGTATTGTTAGTCTTTTATGTATAATGTTAGTGTTAATCTTTTATGTATGCAGTAATCAATATGCTCGTATATGTAAATTGTTATATTTTACTAATTTATTCTTGTATGTTGTTAGTTATATTTTACTTATAACAACTGTATCTCTTCCATACTGGTAGTCTTTAACTTATGCAGTATGGGAATATATACTTATGTATAGAAAATAATTTTTGGATATGGTGATTTCATGCTTTATATATGTGTTGTCTGTTGGTGACTTTGCAACTTGTTGCATGTTGGCGATTATATAACAGTGTGCATGTTGGTGATTTGGCTCTTTTGTTGCTTATATAAGTAGGCAATATCTATCAATCGTTCAAACGAGTAAACCCGACCCAACACGACCCAACATGACCCATTTATTTAAATGGGTTACGCAGGTTAGGTCGGGTCAACCCGTTTATAAACGGGTCGGGTTAGGGTTGGGAAAATATGACCCGTTTAATAAACGGGTTGACCCGACCCGTTTATAAATCAACCTGAACCCGACTTGACCCGACCCGAACCCGATCCAACACGACCCATTGACAACCCTATCTGATACCACTGTAACAACCAAAGGATTTTCGACCTCGGAAATCGACATAAATACCTTTACCGTAACTCATGCCGACCTCCCAAACACCGAAAACACTGGGTAGTTATTAGAAAGAATTTAGAGGGTGAGATAAGAAAGAAAGAAATATTAGAATAGAAGAAGAAGAAGAACCAACACAACACAGAATCAAAGTCTCACATTGCAACAGAACAAAATATAATACAAAAAGAAATCTTTACTGAGAGCTTTTAAAAATACTTATGATATCAGAGTACATCACACAACGGGACAGTTATAATAACATGTTCCCATATACAACACACAGCGGAATAGTAGCTACATGATATCATACGTCTGAACACCTCCAGCTCGTCTCTGGACATCACAGCATTCGATAACCTGAACCTGTACACCCCGGGCTAACCCGAGCATTTACAAAACACCGGATCAGTCTGGTGAACCAGAGTGAGAAAACTCGCACAATATTAAGGGTAACACACAACCTGATTTTAAAGTTAAAATCTTTCAAAGAAAAGGACAATCGTAAGACCAAATCCATACATACACACAGACAGTTTTTACCTTACGATGACCCAAAACATTTTTGGAAACAATATCCTTTCTAATATTACAATAATGTCTAAATACAAGTAAATAGCAATCTAGTGGAACGCTTGCATCTCACGCTCCACATATATAGTATACAAACAAAACCGCGGGCGCTTATTAGAAATTGGATTCCGACTATGACAAGGTATGGGACCACCTGCCGATAGTGTATCTCTATAGACGAATACACTGGGTTCAACAAGAACGTCTTGCAACCCGGCCCACACATGGCCGACCACTCATTTCGCTTGAGTGTATCGAATGTATATCACCAACGGTGGTAGCTAGCCACCGTCCTCCCGAAAAGGGACAGCATCGAAATAGATTAAAGAATGAAATGTAATTTCTCTAGATAGGTGATTATACACCCTAATGGGTGCGACCCACATAGCCATGCTGCCTGATCGATTTTTATCATTTCCCGGTTGTTGAGGCCCGAGGTTTAAATCTCCTTTTGGAACATCTGGTCACCATTCACTTTGAATGCCACATCGTCAGATCCGTCAAGTCACTAATTAACGTTCACAAATATACACTGGGTATAAAAGAAGTGCCCCTCTTTACCACCACTTGGTATATTTGTAAAAATCAACATACGTGGTTTCAGGAAATAATCTGTCAGCCATTCGTCCATACAAGTCATCTAGGAACAGGATGAACTGAAGGTACTCTCCTACTGCATCCAATATAGGAATCACCCCATGGATCAGTAGCGAGAAGTCCTTGCAACCCTTCCAACCATGATGAAACCACAGTTTATCTCTGGCCGCTAAACCAGAGATTTTAGCAGTTCCTCCGCTTATGAAGATCCTCGGTCTTCAATGCTCCATCTCGACCGTCTTCTGATATCTTCACGTATTTGTTGGTCGGAATGGTTTTCGAATATAAATTCGATTCCGGTCTTTCCGTGCCGACAATCGTATTGGACAGATTTGATAGTCGGTGATTTAGCTATCAAAATAAACAGTGTTTCAAAACATGACCATCCAATGAGTTCATTGGTTCAGTATTCAGCACCACTTGGCCTTTTAATTAAACAACATTCAAACTCTTAAATCTTTTGATACTATAAATATAGTTTTCTCGCTTTTTATTTAACATAAGATTATTCTATAAACGAGTTCATTTTAATACTTAGGAAATCCTATATCATATACAGTTGTCTCTTTCCCTTTACAAAACATTAGCCACATTATTATATTTTATAATATTGGAAAATCACTTTAACTTATTACTCGTAAAACAATGTTACGAAATATTCTCTCTTTCATTACTTGAAACAATACACAAGTTTATTCTGATAGAATAAAACCCAGCCTTACGTTTTCCTTCTAATTCAAAAATATCGTTATATTTTCGGCAACTCCTTTTATTTCCTTTTTACTTTGGAAATCCTCATTATATATATTCCAAATTTTCCACCGAAACGTTGCGTTATTATTTCACTAATGGAAATAATAAACTGTCACCAAGCTCTTTTGCCATCACAACTCATATCATCCTCAAATAATCCTGAAGTCGTTCAAGTTGGGGTATTTTAATTACCTCTCAGACCTTGATCAACAACGTTCATATCTTAAAATAAGTTGTAATCCAAAAACCAATATTCCGTTCTAATCCCAATACAAATACCATTGAGCTATTTTATTCAAAACGCTCTAATTAAATAATCAATCTTAATTTAAAACGGTTGATTTATTCAACTCAAACCACGGTTATCTCGTTAACCGATTCTAATTCGTTTTTCCCTTTAAATTAATTAATAATTAATTTTAAATAATCTCATCTAAATATTTCTCAATAAAACCATTATTCACTTTTTAACCGTTAGGTTAATTTCCTTAATCTCACATTTATAAATCTGATTAACATCAAATTTGACTTTATAAAATCAATTTCTAATTTATTTATAAAAACAAATATTTATTTCCTTTTCATAAACTTTTATTCAAAATATATATTTCAAAATCTATTTCCAGTTATAAAATAAATTTTATAACTTCATCTCTATCGACTCACCTGACGGTGAATCAATATTAACAAAATAATTTACTTTTAGGCCATTTACTGCCGATTGCCCAACCAATATAGCCCGTTGGTTACAACACAAGTTGACTTTTCAATCAATGATCATCACTAAAATCAATTACCCCATCGTGACAGTTCATATATGATAATATGAAAATAAATAACATATTTAGGGATCCGGTTTGATCCCTCCAACCTGTTCTTCCCTGAAATCACAACGGTTATCTCAATCTGATCCTTCAGTTTCATTTAACTGATAACAATAAGTAACGACCATTAACATCAACCAATGCTCAAGCAATTCAAACAATTCAAACAATTTAAAACACGTTTATTTTATAAACGTGACCAACAAGGTAAGTTACCTTTATTGGATCCAATCGTTAAAAATAACGATTTGGTATTTCACTGAAATTAAACACAGTTTAATTTCATTGGTTAAATAAATAAATAAATAGAGATAAACTAGCGAACAGTCAACCATAGAAAACAGAGCACACAAAATAAAAACCCAATTTATATAAAATATAAATGGGGAAACTAAGTGAGTTTAACTCACCTTGATTTTATCCTTTCATTAACACAGTTTATTTTATTAAAATTAAACAGTTGTTTAATTTTATCAAAAATCCCAGTAGCTTCTATTACTGTCTGAATCAGCATCATCATGTTATATTCGTTGATGCGATACTGGTGCCTTCTGGCTCGATAAATTCTGATAACAAACAGATAGGTTTTAAAAATATTAGTTTATGTTTAAATTAAATAATTTACTTATACCTTAATTGAAGTTTAAATAATTAATGACTTGATTTATTAATAACCTGACCAATTACCTGTGTCTTCGCATAGTAATCATTAACGTTCTATTTTAAGTCTCCTTTGTCTATCATACGTAATGTGTGTATATATATATATATATTAATGCCTTTTCTCCTACCCACTATTTCGCATATGTATAAATTATGACGCATATATAACCGTACCATTCTGTCGATCTATAAATCCACTAACGTATAATACTAATTTACCATATAATTTGATTTTAATTGGACCTTACCTGATATATATAATAGTTGAGTCCGTACTGGGAGACACAAGAACCACATTTCTTCCTTACCAAACAAATTCCCCAGGCTTCCTCCTCACACCCCTATTCCCTTCTTCCCCTCCTGCTTTCGTTTTCTTCTTTGCTTTTTCTTTTTCTTTTTCAAGGCCCAAAAGCCCATTCAGAAAACCAAGCCCAACCATGCGTGTAAGTGAGCGCATGTCACTAGTCCCTTCCCACTTCTTGTCTTCCTACAGCATTAACACGTTCAAATAGGAAGCTATGGCTTCCTTCCAGTTTCGCTTTTGGGCCTTCATCGTTTTTTTTAATACTGCTGCCAACCGAATGGAAGCCACGGCATACATCATTTGAAACTGCCCTTCACTACTAGTACACACAGCTCCTTCACCGGCTTCAACTACTTGCTACAACCTCCACCCCTCCTCCTGTTTTTAAACGTTTTACACTTGGTCGATCTCCTTCATACTGAGACTGCATGTTTCCACCGTCCACCATTTGAAACCTCCTGTTGCATGCATACCTCCCCAGTTTAATACCACCGCCACCTCGATTTAGTTTGTCACCGCGTGGCCACAAGTCCGCCACAACTCAGTTCCTCATTTACACAACACCTTCCATTTCTTTTCACTTTTTTTTTTTTTTTGCCAATAAACACAGCATGAAATCAAGTTGATGAAAAAAAACAAATATAAGTGTGTGTATTTATAAGGGTGTAAAGACTTGGCACCTACGGTTGTAGTGGTTTGGGGCACAAGTAATAGGGGGATAGGCGTACGGTTTTGAGGGGATAGCTGAAGGCATGAGCATTCTTTTCCTTAGGCGGTGCATTTCTTACAAATGGGAATGCATGAATTTTCTTTTCGATTAGGTCTGCTGTAGTTAAATAGAGTAGCTATTTCGTGGGGTGGATTCCAAAAATGTGGTCGCCAAGGGCTGTGAACTTGCAGACAAGAAAAGAAGGAAGTGTGCGCCACAAGAAAGGATACAGTACACAATTGAGAAAGGTTGAAACTGAGTTAGGCGGAAGCGGGTTTCATTTGATTTGCGGTGAAGCATGTCTAGTTGGCTTCAACTATTGGCACCTATGAGTGACCTCATCCCGTTTGCTACTTTGTCAATTCCGTTTGCTGATAAAAAGGCTAATCTTGGTGTAAAAAGGCATTTCGGACCCAATGGGACAAGTTTCGTCGAAATCTGAGATCGTATGAAAAAATTTCCTTTATAAAACTAGAAATAAACATGCGTTCAATTTTTCCACGATCACCAGATAAATCAAATCAACTTGAAACCTTGCAATCCTATAATAATCCTTCAATACGAACCCAAAGGCACCAGTTTCGTCGCGTTCTAAGACTGTTTCCCCGGTAGGCTATTTTTACATGCACCGCAATGCCATTCTGAACACCAAATTTGTCGGTCTCTAAAAATAACAAACTATATACCTATCCTGACTCTAATCGACGATACGAACTCAACGGGACTGGTTACGTGGCCTAATTCGATCGTCTGCTCAAGTTATACCCAAATAACCCTTTATTTAATTAATTACGCACTATAGAAATTGAACGGGCGTTTATGGCTATCGTGGTCACATACGACATCGGTTTGCCATGCCATTCAACACCGTACAAAAATTTAACGATACGGTTCTAATGAAACTAGTTTCATCAAATTCTGAGTCCGTTTGCAAAACGGCTATTTTAAAGGTCGATATTTAAATAACGATTTTCACGACGACTATTTCAAAATTTTGATTTGGCCATAACTTACAATCTATAACACGATATCTGAATTTTTCTCTTTCATATGAAAATTATCATCAACATGGTTCCATCGTTTCTCATTTCGAGAAAATCCGGCTTATTTTGAATCCTGTACGGCCAATTAAAGTTCAAAATCCAATATCGCGAACTGCCGCGCCGCTGCAGCTTTATTTCTAATTAAATTAAAATTTAAACGTTATAACGCCGTCGAATAAACGAAATCGTTAGTTTAATTCCAAAATAACCAATACTTCACCACTTTAAACTGCCCGTCCACCTTATACTGCCAATTCAACATTTTCCAATATTTGAAAATAAAATATTATTATATTATTTAATTAAATAAACAAAATTCCAAAATAATTGGTAAAATCCAATAATTTAATTTCAAACAATATTTTAAATAGTTCAAATAATTAACCAGAAAAATACGGGTCGTTACATGCAACTTTCGAATTTAAATTAAAAATTTACTTCTTTTACAAAACCGTTGATCATAACAATAACCACGCCTTCGAAATATTTAATTATATATTATACTTTATTCATTAATCTGAATACATAACAATTAATTAATATATTAAATTTTAATTGAAAACGAAAAGTAAATGGTACGTTCGTGAAATTCGACATAATTGTTGTAACACCCCACGTCCATTAATGTCACTCACAAAGGGAATGCATTAACTTCTATGGAGCGTTTTAAGTGGGTATAGAACAGAAACTTAACAACAAGACAGATATAAACAGTACTAAAAAAATTAAAACTTTATTTCATTGTAGCGGAAAACACATATGTTTGATTACATTATCAAAATCAGAGTCAAAGTACATAATATCCATCTTGACTAACAAAGTACATAAATTGAAAGACATAATCCCCAATACATAATAGCCATAAATAAGAGAGGCTGAACTTTACTTCAGCGATCCAAGCAATCTTCTAAAAGCAGAGAAACAGCAGTCCAAAATCAAACTCCATTGGTGCTAGTTCCAACTTGAGCACCTGGGGGGAAAGGAAGAAATGAGGAGGAAACAAAGGGGGGTCAGACATAAAGTCTGGCGAGTGCGATAACTTTAACAATATAATTACCAAAATAACTAGGCTAAGGCATAAGTTGGAGAATAAGGAAATGACTGTGAACAATTGAGTATGGCAGAGTAAACAAGGAAACAAGATGAACAACGATATCGTTAAAGCGCACCCTAACCACTAAAAGATAATTACTATACTGCACCAACACTATAAGGTATTTGCTATACTGCACCACCACTAGTCACCCTAAGGTTGATCCCGCCTACAGAACTTAATAATGATAATGGTAGTTTCGTGCACCCCTAGCTGCCTTCATAGGTGCCGCCTGCCCCTATCTCCATTAGGTGTACCCACTACCCCCATGCGATTGTCTCCCTAACTCGTAGATACCGTGCTAGCCCCACAGTGGGGTGTATCACTCCCCAAAGTGGCAACCCGATACCACCAATAATGCACGGCTTATACATACACGATGCAACAACGTCTTACCTACCAGCCCGGGTCTACACACGCATATGAACCCGTTGGACATGTGTTGCCACCGCTAACCCGATTTGGCCTCTTAAAGTCAAGCCCAGTATGCGTGTCCCGTCCTCGACTTGGGTCGAGCCCACAAAGGTACGTACGGGTTACTGGTTGAAACGGGCCCCCATTACTTGACACAAGCTATCCACCTAAGCTTGGTCCCCTCTAGTACATCCCACTTAACCCACTTCTTATTCATGTTTCAATTACATGTTTCAATTTTGGTTAAGTATTTCTAATCGTATTTCAAATGCCACCCAAGGCACCCACTAGATTCCACATGCCACCCAAGGCACCCACTTAACCCCCTCATGCCTCACTACATGCTTATCTGGTTAAGTGTTGCTTAATTCATTAAGACCGTAACCTCATAAAGACCTCTCACATTAGACTGGCGTTTGTGGCAGCTGGATTTGCCGGGCAGGTCGGGGCAGTCTTACACCACAAAAGAGCCTAACCTCGTGTCTTTACAATTGTTACGTATTTAATTTATGCCTAAGACCTCCCACATTAGACTGGCATTTGTGGCTGCTGGATTTGCCGGGTGGGTCCGGGCAGTCTTACACCACAAAAGAGCCTAACCTCGTGTCTTAGACGATTAATTACACCTAATTAATCATCCCCCAATTTGAATTACTTTCCCTATTCAAATTATCAATTAATTCCAAATTTAACTATGGCCATAATTGACTCAATTATGTCCATCTATTTCTGGTACGTAAAATCATACCAATTTTCATTACAAATTTATTTTATGCCTTTTAAGGCATTTATGCCAATTAAATCTTTTAATATTATCCCCTTTAACCCACGTTGTACGTTAGTTCGTTTAATGTAAAATATACGTTAGACTCGAATAGTCTAACTCATGGAATAAAGAGAAAACATTACAACATACCCATAGATAAAACTAGATCTAAACATAGGGGTGAACTTGCACGTGTGAATGATGTTCTACATCTAAAACTTGCATAGGCCAAAGTTACAACTTGCATAAAACTACATATGTCATAGATCCAAATCTAAAGGTGTAAACTTGTTTAGGTAATGGTCATGAACTTGCATAAATCATGTTTGTCATAGATCTACATCTAAAGGTGTAAGCTTGCATAGGCAACAACCACAACTTGCATAACATGATTCATATTCCGAACTCATATATTTATATAAACTTGCATATGTGATTTATGCAACATACAATGATGTAAACTTACATCTAAACATGTAACTAGCATGTATAATTTAGCATATAACTCACACATGTCATAGCCTAACTTTGGATCTAAAATAGATGTCATGAAACATGTAAGGTTATGCATAAAATTTACTAACTTGCATATGATCCGCATCTAAATCAACACCTAAACTTGCATACATACATATGATTTATCATATGAATCAACATAACCAAACTAGCATATGAACAACATGATGATTTAATGATATAAAATTACAACATAGATGATAACATCATAACTTTACAACATAGATGATAACATCACAACATAACATCATAGAATCATCAATAATTCACATCATATCCAAATAATCCATATCATAACTCAATCCAATTAATTTGCTAATTATTTTATTAAAGAAATCGAACTCACAACTCAAAGAAGGTCTTGAGTTGAATTTTGAATTTTGAATTTTGAATTCTGAAGTTGTATTGGCTTTCCTTTGGAGAAGATTCGTTGTTAAAGTTGAATAGAACTGATTTGATTTGCTGTTCTTCCTCTCTAATTGGTGGCGGCTTCTCTAGGTTATAAGATGACAGCATGACGTCCATAGTTTCAGTTTTTATTTTGATTTAGGGTTTGAGTCTACCCATGTTTATATAGAATTTTAATTTAATTATAGCTGTCGGATGATCTTAGGGTTAATCAAAACCATTCAGTCGGAATAGGGTGACACCTCAGCCCTAATGACTTAGCAAGGAGTCAGAAAGGACTCAGCAACACGGATCAGACTGAACCAGAAAGCTGTGCAGGCCTGCTGCTTGGCCTGGGCGCACTTGGCAGGTGCGCCAGTGCAAATTTGTACTGGCGCACTTCCCAAGTGCGCCAGTGCAATCCCTTTTTTTTCCTATTTTCTCTATTGACTTTGTTCGTCCATATCTTTTTCATCTAATATTCGTTTTACGAAAACTCGGATTCTATCTCGACCAAAATTCCAAGACGAACATAATGGCACAACTCATTTCCCTTAATTCTCACGTCTGAGATTAATTATTCTTTAATTTAGTTAATTCAATTATTCAAAAATCCGGGGTCTTACATTCTCCCCTCCTTAAAGGATTTCGCCCCCGAAATCTCCAAGTTAAGGAGAATGCATATCCTAACATCCAAACGACCATCTACTCAACCATCAAACACAGGCATCCATTGTCCTTATAAATTCCTAATGCTGTATGAACATATGCAAGAAGCGTGTGTATATGTTCCTTATCTAATGCAAAATCAGGCGGTCTACTGATTCAGTTGACCTCCTTAATGCAAACCATGATAGTGCCATGCGTCCATTATGTATGCGAAAGAACCCTATCGATACATATTATTTCTACATGTGTGCACAACCATTCACCAAAATGCAACATCCATATGATGGCACAACCATTATACATCCATTAGTTAAATATGTACACACATTTACATGCAATATGCAATATGAAGTGACTGAGCCGATCTAGTACCTAAAGTGTGTGTATATACATCCACGAGCAACCACTAGCAAACACTTGCATCCACATGCATCCATCATACATAACATGTCTCCAACACATGTTTCAACCATAGGACTACCCTATCTAAAGGTCAAAGATACTGGCGAGAGGACATATTAAAGATAAGATAAGTACAAGCTAAGCGATAAAGGAGAAATTAAAAGACATACCCTCGAAAAGAAAAGGGTACAATGAACGCATCTTCTCTTCCGTCTCCCAAGTAGCGTCGCTCTCATCATCTCCCCATTGCACTTTGACTAGCTTGACCTCTCGATTCCTCAACTTCTTAATCTCTGACCCAAGAATGCATGTAGGAGCTCGTCGCATCACGCTCTATCTCCACCTACCTAAGCAAGCTCGGCTCTACCACTTTCGCGGTCTTGTGCAAGCATTTCCTCAAATATGATACATGGAATACATCGTGTACACCACTAAGTCTCTCGGGCAACTCCACTTTATACGCCATCTGCCCAATCCTTTCCTTAATAGGAAACGGCCCTACGAACCATGGTGCTAACTTCCCAACGCAACCAAAGCGAACAACGTTCCGTAATGGGGACACCTTAACAAAGACCATGTCCCCAATATCAAACTCAAGATTTGTCCTCCTCTTGTCCGCATAACATTTCTGCCTATCTTGCGCCGTCTTCATCCTCCTTCGAATCAAATCGATCTTTTCTGAAGTCTGTCTAATCATATCGGGCCCAAGTAAGATCTTATCTGTAGACTCCTACCAACATGTAGGCGAACGACACGGCTGTCCATATAGAGCCTCGAACGGTGCCATGCCAATGCTAGACTGAAAGCTATTATTATATGCAAACTCCACCAACGGAAGATGTTCCTCCCATGTACCTCCGAAGTCCAAGACACACAACCTCAATAGGCCCTCTAGAATACGATTCACCCTCTCGGTCTAGCCGTCCGTCTGAGGATGATATGCGGTGCTCAAACATAATTGAGTTCCTACCGCCTCTTGCAAGCTTTTCCAAAATTCGCTAGTAAAAATAGGATCGCGGTCGCTCACTATGCTAGAAGGAACACCGTGCAAACGAACTATCTCTCGAATGTATACGGAGGCTAACCATGGAGCATTCCTCTTACTCTTCACGGGAATGAAATGGGCGTTCTTAGTAAGTCTGTCTACCACGACCCAAATCCCCGTATTACCCTTCCTCGATCTCGGTAACCCATCGATAAAGTCCATTGAGACACTTTCCCACTTCCATTGTGGGATCTCCAATGGGTGAAGCTGCAACAACCCATATTTTAATAACGTGTTATAACCATAAATTAAGGTAGAATTAACTTAAAAAATAAGAATCAAGGGCAATGGGTTACTCCATTACGTTCGTCTCGAAATTCTTCTTGGAAACGAGTCCGAGTTTTCGAAAATCGGAGTCCGTATAACCAAGTTATGACACTTCAAAGTTTCAGAAATTTCAAGTTCAAAAACAGCTCAGAATTCAAATTCAAATTTCGAATTCAAACCCTAGAATGGACTAGGCGGGAAATTTCCCGCCCAGGACCAGGTCGACCTGGGGGTCGACCATAGTGTCGACCTGCCCAGGACCGGGTCGACCTGGGGGTCGACCTGGTGACAGAACCCATTTTTGAGTCTGAGTTCGTTTTGATGTATCTAGCCTCGTTTCTGTCTACATTCGTTGGCCTGACCCTATATAAACAGCCCCTAACACTAGTCTCTCTACACAAAATTCTCTCTGACCTTATGCTGCTCTAATTCTAGTTGAAAAGTTAGAGAAAGGGACTACTTCTTCTACGTCGAAACTACGTTAAGAGAATTGTTGATTTGGGGATTTCTGTTAGGACTCGACTAAGCATATAATGATTCAACATCGACTTTCTTTTTCTAATTCTCGAACCACGATCTGTAAGCCCCAGTTACTTTTAGATTTAAACTGTAATATGAATATGTTGTAAATTGAAATTGGACCTGTGTATGATGACTGTTTTACATCCATTCTTGTTCATCTTGGATCTTGACTTTTGGGTAGATTACTATGACATTGATTTGGGGCCTATTCATGTTGTAAATCAAAAAGAAAACCCCCTCATATTATCATGCCTGCAATGTTGAATCTGCTATTAGTCACAAGTTTATGACTATCACCTTATGTCAACCGTTACCATGACTATCAACTTATGTCAACTGTCATCTTGACTAGTACCTTATTTTGCTAGATTTGGAATCTTAATGTTTGAGGCCGATATTCCATATGCCAGTAATGTTGTAACCATTTATCTCAAGTTATACCATGCTATGCTAGTAATCACTTTTGCCCCTTATACCCGTCCCTTTTTATGTTATTCCCTAATTATATTTATTTGTATCGATTCGAGTTTACGTGCGATGGGAATACGATTTGGGTAGATTAGGTAAAACATGAATTGGCTTTGAACTTGAACATGAACGTTATTATAACTTGAACCTGTATATGGACAAGAACTTGACATGAAATTTACATGAAACCTGACATGAAACTCGACATGAATTTTGACATGAAAACTTAAACATGGACATGGCACTTAGTAAACTTGAAAATGGAAACTCGAGGTTGGGTTGAGTTTGCAGTGTAAATCTGCCCGGAACCGCCCGGCGAATCCATTGACTGCAAACAATAGGATCCAATGTGGGTAGTTGGTCATATCGCACTTAAAACCCGAGGTTAGACTATGTTGTGGTGTAAATCTTCCCGTAACCGCCCAGCAAATCCAGTAACCACAACAACTAGTCTAATGTGAGAGGTTGGGGTGCATTAATGAATTAATGCCACATGATAGGGTTAAGTCATGAACCACTTGAATATACTTAACCAATTTGACACGATGATTTGATAGGGTTAAGTCATGAGCCGCTTAAACACACTTAACCAACTTGATACATGATTTGGATAGGGTTAAGTCACGAATTTGAATGACAACACTTAACCCATTAGAAACCCTAGTTACACGGTCCTTTTCAGTAGTAACCCACTTAGATGTATCACGATACCCTGAGACTAGGCAGGGTGGGGCACGATTACCGAGCTGATTGTAAGTGACCAGAACGACGGCTGAGTAGGTGCGTCATTGTAGGTTCAGGCGGACTATGGTCGTGCACATAGTCCGGAGTTCAAAAAGCAGGCATTGGGCACCCGTAGGTTTACACTGTGCGTGCTTGATTCGTGTCAGTGGTTGGCACCCTAGGACTTGATACACCCTACGGTGGACCTAGCACAGGTGCTACATTTATGATAGGGTCGTATGACACAGACACATGATGAGCTAGAACCTGTAGGGAGCCGATCGATTAGTAAATCGTTCCGTAGGACCCAGGGTTGGGTCATTTCATGATATTGGGCCAAGGGATCATTTCATGGTTAATACTTGACATGGGTTTGGATACTAGTACAATTGGTGCAGTAAACCTTGAACATGCGATGCTATACTTGAGTTATCTCGTTATCTTAGTTTATCATGCCTGACTTATCATCATCCTTATGTTTATTTTCATTTTATACCTGTCTTGTTACCTTTACTAGTTTTTATACTGAAAGTCACTAGGACTTACCAGTCTTTATGACTGACCCTTTTTCTTTCGTTTTCCCCCCAGGTTCTCAGGGAGGAACCACTAGCTCTTAGCTTGGATTTAGCTTGCTTCCTGTCAGCTCATGTACGGTTTGGTCTTGAGATATGCTATGGCTGCACTTTTGCTATTTATGGGGAATAATTTACTTTTTTTATCTTAAGTTTATGCTTCTTTATCTAGAACTTGATGTAATGGAATAATTTGTACCTTGGATATATGAGGTTTTGACTCTTTTCTTGAAAGTAATAAAAATTGGGTTTTTAATTTCTACTGCTGCTTTATTTATGTTCTGCATTGTGATATCTCTGTGTATGTTTACCTAGATAATACTCCACCAAAACTTGTGCATTCCCTTTGTGAGTGACCCTAGTGGAGGTGGGGTGCTACACTTGGTATCAGAGAAGATGGTTACCAGACGGGACAAAAGTTTTAAAAACCTTCTAAAACTATTTTCCAAAACCGTATATAAAGAAGCATTTTTCAATAAAAGTTTTATGTTTAAAAAGGCTATTCCCCAAAAGCCATTAGCACTTTCCTTTGTTCCCTCGTTTGAACCTTTTTCTTTTCGTTTTTCAGCATGTCTGATCTTAACCTTCGTGAGGGAGTACCCATACCTGGATGGTTCCGAAGGTACTTAGAAGCTAGGGCCAATGGCGCAGGCCCGGCAGACATCCCTCCTCTTCCTCCCCCAGTGGTCGCGGTTCCTCCTCCTCCTGGTACTGCCTTTGCCAAAATATGCAAAGACTTTAAAGCAATGGGCGGCAAGATTCGTTGGAACTGAAACCTTTGTTGAGGCACGAAACTGGCTAAAGGAGACTGAAGACTTGTTTATTATCTTTGATGTGGAGGACCATAGGAAAGTTCAGTTGGCAGCATGGTTGTTGAAAGAGGAAGCTGCATTTTGGTGGGAAGTCACCAACGCTACTAGGCCAGTTGAGACTTGGGCAGACTTTAGAGAGAGGTTTGGGCTAAATTCTTATCGTCAGCAGAAGAGAACCTTCAGATGGAGAGGTTCCTAGAACTCAAGCAAGGGGACATGTCTTTTAGGGAGTACGTGAATAAGTTTAATCAGCTTGCTCGGTTCGGTTTGGACTTGGTTAACACGGCCCAGAAAAAGGTTGTACGCTTTGCTCGGGGATTGAACGAGCCACTACACAGTTTGGCCATAACCCATATACCCATGGGGGCGACCTTTGAAAGCTTGGTGGATATGGCTCTACTTCATGAGGAAAACAAGAATGGCAAGAAGGAGGTTAAGCCTAATGAGACTCAGAATAAGAAAGTTGACTTCAAGAAGGGAGGCAACAAGAATAACAAGAATAACAAGGGAAACAACAACAATACTAACAAACCACGTGAGACAAGGAAGTGCAACTTTTGTGGGATTACGGGACATCTAGCCAAGGACTGTAGAAAGAAGAAGAGAAAGTTGGGTGAATGCTTTCATTGTGGAGATACTAGACACATCAGCAAGGATTTCCCTAAGAAGCAAGGATAGGGGCAAGGGCAGTCCCAGCGAGCAGGACCTTCTGGAGGGCAGTTGCATGCTCTCAACACCACTCCAGCACTTGACCGAGGTATAATATTTCCGTAGAAAGCCTTGTTTACATTTTTTAATTTCCTGTTCGAACCTTATTTGACTCTGGCGCATCGCATACTTTTATTTCTTCTGATATTACTGAAAATATGCACCTAAGTACTAGTCTAGTTGAGGATCCCGTTAGTGTTTCAAATCCAATTGGGGGCTCCGCTCATTTATCTATGATATGTGTGGATTTGAGGATCTCTATCTTAAGCGTAGAATTCGCGTGTAATGCTTATGTTCTCGGATTTATGGGATACGGTTTGATCCTAGGTATGGATTGGATGTCCAATTATGGAGCCATTCTTGATTGTGAACGAAGGGTAGTGAGGCTCATGACTCGCCTCGGTAATACCCTTGAAATTTCTTGTAACCCTAAGGGTCTGGTCATGTTGTGTTATCTTGAATCTCTTGACTCGTCCATCGACAATTTGCAATCTGTAAGAGTGGTCCGAGAATATCCAGATGTCTTTGATGAGGTGAGGGGGTTACCTCCTAAACGCGAGATAGACTTCCGAATTTATCTTGTTGATAATGCCAAGCCAGTTTCATTTCCCATTAGGCACATGGCCCCGCGAGAAAGAAGAGAGCTCAGTAAACAAGTTAAGGAGTTGCTTGAGAAAAATTTCATAAGACGAAGCATTTCTGAATGGGGTGCTCCGGTGGTATTCGCTACTAAGGCGGATGGTTCGCTTCGTCTATGCGTAGATTATCGTGAGTAAACAAGCTAACTAAGAAAAATAGGCACCCACTACCAAGAATCAACGATTTGTTTGACCAGCTTGTGGGAGCATCTGTTTTCTCTCAACTCGATCTAGCCACAGGATTCCATCAGCTTAGAGTGGCTGGGGATAGCATTGACAAAACTGCGTTTAGGACTCCAGTTGGGTTCTTCGAATGGCTCGTCATGCCGTTTGGGTTAACGAATGCACCCGCGTATTTTGTAGATTTGATGAGTAGGGTGTTTCGAGAGTTCCTTAACAAGTTTGTAGTGGTTTTCGTGGACGATATTCTGATCTTCTCAAGGGATGAAGAAGAGCATGCTAGACATCTCAAGGAAGTCATGGATACGCTTAGAGCACACCAGTTAAAGGCTAAGTTCTCCAAATGCCCTTTTTGGAGGAAGGAAGTTCGGTTTCTTGGACATGTAGTTTCTAAGCAAGGCATAGCCGTGGACCCCACAAAGGTGGTTGCGGTGCAAGACTGGAAAGTTCCTAAGAACGCGACTGAAGTGAGGAGCTTTCTCGGTTTGGCAGGCTACTATAGGAAGTTCATTAAGGACTTCGCTAAGATTTCAGCCCCTCTTAGTAGGTTAACGAAGAAAAACCTAGCGTTTGCATGGGACATAGAATGTGAGATTGCTTTTCAGAGACTCAAGAGAGCCTTCACCACAGCTCCAGTTTTGGCATTACCCGATGGAGGTAAGATGTTTACCGTGTACACAGATGCATGTGGCACGGGATTAGGCGCAGTCCTAATGCAAGAAGGGAAAGTGATATGCTATGGGGGTAGACAACTTAAAGTTCATGAGAAGAACTACCCCACACATGACTTGGAGTTGGCGGCGATCATTTTTGCACTTAAATCTTGGCACCATTATCTTCTAGGGGAGAGGTTCGAGCTGTATACCGACCACAAATCACTTAAGTACCTCTTCTCATAGAAAGATTTGAATCTGAGACAACAGCAGTGGATGGAATTCTTGGCATCATATGACTTCGATATAGCTTATACCCCTGGCAAGGGTAACGTGGTGGCGGATGCGATAAGTAGGAAAAGGTTGACCTTGAGCCCCTTGTTTGTTGAAAGAAAAAGTCTAGAGTTTATAGCAACCTTTGATTTTACACCTGCTGTAACACCCCACCTCCGCCAGGGTGGCTCTTGCAAGCAACTCTGACTTTGGTGGGGCGTTTTAAAACAAGGTAAACATGCATAATGATATAACAAGGCAGGACATGACATATATATGTAAATAAACAGAGTAAGTAGATAGATAAAACAGCGGAACCATTTCAAAAACAAGTCTGCTACATCATAATGTCAATTTCCCAAATAAACAAGTCTAGTACATAAAATAACATCATCTGAAACGGAAAAGGAAAACATAAAAGTAGCTATCCCCAAAGTGGTAAAACCATAGCGAGCTCAAGTCCAAAGCATACATGAGCTATCCAAGAAAGCAGCTAAGATCCAAGCTAGGCTCCTGTATTCCCTCCCTGAGAACCTGGGGGGGGGGGGAACGGAAGAAAAGAAGCGAAAGAAAACAGGTCAGTCAAAAAGGCTGAGTAAGCCCTGCTACGATCAGTCTATAAACTAATAAAGTTAACAGCATGATGGAAACTGAGATGATCATAGATAACAACATACTGGCATGATAAATTAACTACAAGATAGATAGAGGTGTCATCGCATAAACAAGGTTAAGTTCTGCACCACGGTGTACTAGCAAACCAACATAACAGGTATTGATCCCTTGGCCCAAGCTTTGACCCAATAACATGAAGTGACCTTAATATAAGGTCCAACCAAACGGTCTAGTCGATCGGCTCCCTATAAGCCTAACACGTCAAGTGTTGGTGTCCATACGGCCCACATATGGATGTAGTCAGACTGTGCTGGGTCCACCTTCGGGTGTTTCAAGCCCTCGGGTGTCAACCCCAGACACTGAAGCAATAATGCACAGTCTAAACCTACTGGTACCCGTGCCTCGAGTTTGTCCAATACCGGATTACGTGCACGTCCGTAGCCCGCCTGGACCCGCACCGCTGTACCACTCAGCCGTCGCTTTGGTCGCTTACATCAGTCCAGTAATCGTGCCCCGCCCTAGCCCAGCCTCTAGGGTTGTGATGATACCAAACTGGGATTACTGCTGGAACAGACCACGTTGCTAGGGTTTCCTAAGAGGGTTAAGTGCGATTTAACCCTTTACTAATCATGGATTAAATTGGTTAAGTGTAACCGACAGTTCACCACTTAACCCCATTTCAATCCCTCAAACCCCCAAATGGATTAAATTAGTTAAGTGTAACCGACAGTTCACAACTTAACCCCATTTCAATCCATCGAACCCCCAAATGGATTAAATTGGTTAAGTGTAACCGACAGTTCACAACTTAACCCCATTTCAATCCCTCGAACCCTCAAATTGGTTAAGTATTAGTGGACCCTGACTTAACCCTAATCATGAGGCATTAATTAGTTTAATGCACCTTAACCTCTCACATTAGACTTTGTTGTGGTTACCTAGTTAAGCCGGTGGGTTCCGGGTAGATTTACACCACAACTTGGTCTAACCTCGGGTCTTGGCACCACATGACCAACTTCTCACATTGGGTCCTGTTGTTTGTAGCCACTAGTTATGCCGGTAGGTTCCGGGTAGAATTACGCTACAAACTCAACCCAACCTCGAGTTGGCCACACTTATGTTCTCTAAGTGTCATGTCCACTTTATTTCAAAACATAATTACAAGTCAACAAATACTTGGGTAGACCTAACTTAATAGGTAAATTCCCAAGGGGTAGACCTAACTTAATAGGTAAATTCCCAATCTTATATTTTCATGTATTTTAAGTTTACCCAAACCCCCCAACGTCATTCTATCGCTTACATATTCGTAACAACGCATAAAGGATAGGAAGAGGGAACTTGGCATAACATACATGATGAACTTGTATATCACAACAAACATGCATAACATGTTAGACTTGCATAACTTAGCATAGTGAACTTGCATATTACCATAAATATGCATAACATGGCATAGTGAACTTGCATAAGCATGCATAACTTATTAAACATGCATAACATGGCATAGTGAACTTACATAAACATGCATAACCCAATAAACTTGCAAATCATGGCATAGTGAACTTGCATAAGCATGCATAACTCAATAAACTTGCAAATCATGGCTTAGTGAACTTGCATAAACATGCATAACTCAATAAACTTGCAAATCATGGCTTAGTGAACTTGCATAAACATGCATAACTCAATAAACTTGCAAAAATCCCAACTTGCATCACATATTAACTTTAGAGTTTCTAAAATGAAGGTAAGAGGGCTTACAAATATTGTGAAGACACAAATCTACAAGTAAAGATTGAGAAGCCCTTTATGCAAGCATAAAAACCCAAAACAAAGCTCCAATAAGAAACACCCTTAGCAAAAATCCCAAAAACTCTAGCTTAGCAAATAAAACTTGCAACTTGATGTTGTATGCAAGCTAATGATCATTCATACAACTTAGAAATGCTTGTATGAACATCATAATCTTCATAGGAATTATTTATGAAGAGGGTAGAGGCTAGGTTTTTTTAAGTGGAGGCCATTTGAGAAATCAATTTGGCATAGTTTGGTTGCTAGAATGAATAATGGGGTTTTAGGGTAGGATTAGGGTCTTATTTATAGAAGATTAGAGTGTTTTTAGCCCTAGGATTAACCCTAGGTTAGTTTAGGTCCATCAGATTTCGGAAGTCTCCAGAACACAGCCACAAAACCAGACCAAGACCCAAAATGGTGCGCCAGGCGAAACTGCCCGGCCACCCTGTGTCGACAGGGCTGTCGACACCCTGGGGACCCTGTCGACATGCCTGTCGACATGGGGGTCCTGGCGGGATTTTTCCCGCCTGCGCCAGTTTGCCCTAATTTCCAACTTTGAACTTGAAATTCAAATCTGTTTTTGACATGGAAATTTCTGAAAACTTCAATGGGCCTTAACTGGGTCATACGGACTCCGATTTTCGAAAACTCGGACTCTATTTCGCGTATTTTTCCGAGCCGAACGCAATGGCATAGCCCGTTTCCCTTGATTCAGATTTTAGAATTAAATTCTGCCTCGATTTATGTTATAACAGGTTATTGAAAATACAGGTTGTTACATTCTCCCCTCCTTAAAGGATTTCGTCCCCGAAATCTTCAAGTTAGGAAGAACGTATCCTACCATCCAATCATCCATCTACTCAAAGCATCATCCACGAGCAATCATTGTCCTCACAAGATTCTAAATGTGGTATGAACATATGCAAAAGTGTGTGTATATGTACTTATCTAATGCAAAGATCAGGCGGTTACTGATACAGTAAACCTCCTTAATGCATATGTATGTCAGTGAAATGAATCCATATGTATGAAAATTCCTAACATAATTCATAGTATCTATATGAGTGCACATAACATTCATCCATATGCAACATCCATGTGGTAGCACAACAAGTTTCAACCATGAATAAGTGTAAGCACTCATGCATATGCAACATGAAGAGTGTGTGAGCCGATCTAGTGCCTAATGTGTATAATGCATCCATGAGTAACCACTTGCAAACACTTGCAACCACTTGCAAACATCAAGCATAACATGTTTCAAATACATGTTTCATCCAAAGAGTTTCTACCTAAGGTTCTCATGGCAAGATGAACACGATAAACTAGATAAACTAGATAAACATAGACAAAGAGATATGCTAAAAAGAGATCTTAGAAGATAAGCAAGATAAACTCCTTTTTGGATTACAAGAAATCCATTCAAACTCTGACATATAGTACTAACCGATGAGTCATATCCACCTTATGGAGTTTACAACAGAAATAAGATCGAGAATGGGACCGAGAGGATATATATATAAAAGATAACTTGCAAGCAAGCTCCACAGGAAAACAAGGATCAAGGATGCACTCTTACAAAGAGATATGATGCGTGTATCTAGTCTTCACTCTTCTTAGTCACGTTTCCTTGAGCTTAACTCCACTGTGCTTTGACCGTCTTTTACTTCATGATTTCTTGGCTTCCTAACTCCTATTTCCCAAATTCGAGTTGGAACTCATTTCATTATCGCCTCTCGTCTTCCTTTTCCACTTATTCTTCTTTCTGTATACTTGTCTTAAACATAACTGAAACCTCATGATTTCATGCAAGCTCTCCAAAATTCACTAGTGAATCCGGGATCTCGTCTACTTACTATAAAGTATTCCACGCAGCAGAACTTTTCTTGAAAATACCAATCCACGTTGCCAATTGCCCTTACAAACGTGATTTTCTATAACTCATGCTTAATCGAAATGAACCATCCGCCTATGAGTGATAGGCCATACCTAGATTCAGTTGCCTACCCATGGCTTCCCGTAGGCCATTTCAAAACTGGCCAACTTCTTGAGGGTAAACCGTTGCTAACCATGATGCAGTCCTCTCGCTCTTCACCGGACTGAAATGAGCACTCTTCGTGAGTCTACCTATTATGACCCACATACCCATATTCCTTTCTTTGATCTAGGTAGTCCATCCACATAATCTATCGAGATGTTTTCACACTTCCCTTGCGGAACCTCCAATGGAGGTAATGGCCCGCCGGGCTTCTATGACTTCGCCTTAACCTGGTGGCACAACATGCATCCTGAGACCAACTCGGCCACCTCCTCGAGTGATGCGCATCTTCTAGAACCTTCTTTACCAAGTCTTCCACTCGAGGAACGCATAATCTCTCATCGCGCCTTAGTCATCCCTTGTCATCTATAATATATCTAGCGAGGTGACTTAACATCTCGCCTCGAATCAACTGGTCCATGTTCTTGACTAACTGCGGGTCTTCTTCCTGTGAAACCCCCTTCTTGATCCAGAAGAGTAAGTCTAAGCTCAGGGAATGCTAACTAACTAGCCAAACGGAGAAAGCTTCTTACTTCAATTGCCCTCCTCAGGGTTTTCCGGTCTTAAACCGCAACCACTTTAGCGGAATCCACCGCTAAGCCTTACTTAGGAACTATGTGCCCAAGAAATCCAACTTCTTTCCTCCAAAGTGACATTTGGAGAACTTGACCTTCAACTGGTGGCTCTAAGCGTATCCATCACCTCCTTGAGATGTCTAGCATGCTCTTCCTCGTTCTTTTAAGGAGATCAAAATATCGTCTACGATGACCACGACAAACTTGTTCAAGGACTCCCTAAACACCCTACCCATCAAGTTTACGTAATATGCGGGTGCATTAGTCAAACCAAATAGCGTGACTAGCCATTCTAAAAATCCATCTAGAGTCCTAAACGCAGTCTTGTCAATTCCATCCTCAGCCATCCTAGGCTGATGGAATCCGGTAGCTAGATCAAAAGAAAACAGATGCTTCCACAAGCTGATCAAACAAATCATCGATCCTTGGTAACGGTTGTCTATTCTTCTCACGAAAATCAACACATAAACGAAGCAAACTGTCCATATTAGTAACGAATACTACTGGAGAACCCTACTCGAAAATGCTTCGTCTCAGGAAGTTCTTCTCAAGCAACTCCTTGACTTGCTTTCTTAACTCTCATCTCGTGAGGTCATGTGCCTAACCGGCCACAAAACTGGCTTGGTATTACCAACCAGATAATGCGGAAATCTATCCCACGTCTAGGGGTAACCCCTTTACTTCCCCCAAGATATCAGGATATTCTCAGACCACCCTCACAGATTGCAAACTATCGATAGACGAGTTGAGGGATTCAAGATAACATAACATGATGGGACCCATAGGGTGGCTAGAAATTTCTGGGGTATTACCGAGGCGAGTCATGAGCCTCACAACCCTATATACAAAAACCAAGAATGGCTCCAAAACAGGACAACCATTCCATGCCCAAAACCAACCCATATCCCCTGAAACCGAGAATATAAACATCCCACGAGAATTTTATACTCAAGATAGAAATTTTCAAATCCACTCAGACCACAGACAAACGGGCAGAACCCCCAATTGGATTTGAAACACATACGGGATCATCAACTAGACTAGTACTTAGGTGCAAACTTTCAACTAGATCAGATGAAATAAAACTATGCGATGTGCCAGAATCAAACAAAGTACGAACAGGGAAAATCAGAAAATGTAAACAAGTCTTTCAACAGAAACACTACCTCTATCATGAGCTGGAAGAACGGTGTTGAGGGGATGAACTCGCCCTCCAGATAGTCCCGTACACTGAGTCTGACCTTGCCCTTGTTTTCTTCAGGCAATCCTTGCTGAGATGTCCAAACTCACCACAATGAAAGCATTTGCCCCGCTTTCTCTTCTTCTTCCTACATTCCCTGGATATATGTCCAACTTTACCACAGAAGTTGCATTTCCTATTCTCTCTTGGCTTGTCCTTGCGGTTGTTGTTATTCTTGCCTCGTTTCCCGGAATTTACCCTCTTGCCTTGAGACTCATTCGCCTTGATCTCTTTCTTGTCATTGTTATCTTCTTCTTGAAGTAGGGCCATATTCACCAAACTCTCGAAAGTCGCCCCCAAGGGTATGTGAGACATGGCCAAACCGTGCAATGGATCGTTTAATCCTAGAGCAAAGTGTAGGGCCTTCTTCTGAGCTGTATTAACCAAGTCTAAATCGACCCGAGCCAGTTGATTAAACTTATCTATGTATTCCCTAATAGTCATGTCCCCTTGCTTCAGTGATAAGAACCTCAGTCCAAACCTTCCTCTAAAGTCATCCCAAGTCTCAATTGGCCTAGTAGCGGTGGTGACTACCCACCAACACGCAGCTTCTTCCTTTAGCAACCATACTGCTAATAAAACCTTCCTGCGGTCACCTATATCAAAGGCGGCTAAAAGATCTTCGGTCTCTTTCAACCAATTCCTTGCCTCTACAAAAGTCTCTGTTCCACTAAAATTCTTGCCACCCATCATCTTAAAGTTCTTACAAGTTTCCGCAAAATCCACTTGTGGAGGCTGAGGGAGCAGAGGAATATCAGCTACGGAAGGAGGAGGAGGAACAGCGGCCTTGACTGGAAAGACAACATTAGAGACACCCGGGACCGGTGCCGTGACTTCCAAGTACCGACGAAACCAATCGGGTATTGTTACTCCTTCGGGCAAGATGAGATTATCAGACATGCTGGAAACGAAAAGAAAAGAGTTCAAACGAGGGGTCAAAGGATAGTGCTAATGGCTTTTGGGGAATAGCCTTTAAAAATAACTAGACTTTTCTTTGGAAAATACTTTATACTTGGTTTTGAAAATAGTTTTTCAAAAGTTTTAAAAACCTTTTTATCCCTTCTCGTAAACCATATGCTCTGATACCAAATGTAACACCCCACCTCCGCCAGGGTGGCTCTTGCAAGCAACTCTGACTTTGGTGGGGCGTTTTAAAACAAGGTAAACATGCATAATGATATAACAAGGCAGGACATGACATATATATGTAAATAAACAGAGTAAGTAGATAGATAAAACAGCGGAACCATTTCAAAAACAAGTCTGCTACATCATAATGTCAATTTCCCAAATAAACAAGTCTAGTACATAAAATAACATCATCTGAAACGGAAAAGGAAAACATAAAAGTAGCTATCCCCAAAGTGGTAAAACCATAGCGAGCTCAAGTCCAAAGCATACATGAGCTATCCAAGAAAGCAGCTAAGATCCAAGCTAGGCTCCTGTATTCCCTCCTTGAGAACCTGGGGGGGGGGGAAACGGAAGAAAAGAAGCGAAAGAAAACAGGTCAGTCAAAAAGACTGAGTAAGCCCTGCTACGATCAGTCTATAAACTAATAAAGTTAACAGCATGATGGAAACTGAGATGATCATAGATAACAACATACTGGCATGATAAATTAACTACAAGATAGATAGAGGTGTCATCGCATAAACAAGGTTAAGTTCTGCACCACGGTGTACTAGCAAACCAACATAACAGGTATTGATCCCTTGGCCCAAGCTTTGACCCAATAACATGAAGTGACCTTAATATAAGGTCCAACCAAACGGTCTAGTCGATCGGCTCCCTATAAGCCTAACACGTCAAGTGTTGGTGTCCATACGGCCCACATATGGATGTAGTCAGACTGTGCTGGGTCCACCTTCGGGTGTATCAAGCCCTCGGGTGTCAACCCCAGACACTGAAGCAATAATGCACAGTCTAAACCTACTGGTACCCGTGCCTCGAGTTTGTCCAATACCGGATTACGTGCACGTCCGTAGCCCGCCTGGACCCGCACCGCTGTACCACTCAGCCGTCGCTTTGGTCGCTTACATCAGTCCAGTAATCGTGCCCCGCCCTAGCCCAGCCTCTAGGGTTGTGATGATACCAAACTGGGATTACTGCTGGAACATACCACGTTGCTAGGGTTTCCTAAGAGGGTTAAGTGCGATTTAACCCTTTACTAATCATGGATTAAATTGGTTAAGTGTAACCGACAGTTCACCACTTAACCCCATTTCAATCCCTCAAACCCCCAAATGGATTAAATTGGTTAAGTGTAACCGACAGTTCACAACTTAACCCCATTTCAATCCCTCGAACCCCCAAATGGATTAAATTGGTTAAGTGTAACCGACAGTTCACAACTTAACCCCATTTCAATCCCTCGAACCCCCAAATTGGTTAAGTATTAGTGGACCCTGACTTAACCCTAATCATGAGGCATTAATTAGTTTAATGCACCTTAACCTCTCACATTAGACTTTGTTGTGGTTACCTAGTTAAGCCGGTGGGTTCCGGGTAGATTTACACCACAACTTGGTCTAACCTCGGGTCTTGGCACCACATGACCAACTTCTCACATTGGGTCCTGTTGTTTGTAGCCACTAGTTATGCCGGTAGGTTCCGGGTAGAATTACGCTACAAACTCAACCCAACCTCGAGTTGGCCACACTTATGTTCTCTAAGTGTCATGTCCACTTTATTTCAAAACATAATTACAAGTCAACAAATACTTGGGTAGACCTAACTTAATAGGTAAATTCCCAAGGGGTAGACCTAACTTAATAGGTAAATTCCCAATCTTATATTTTCATGTATTTTAAGTTTACCCAAACCCCCCAACGTCATTCTATCGCTTACATATTCGTAACAACGCATAAAGGATAGGAAGAGGGAACTTGGCATAACATACATGATGAACTTGTATATCACAACAAACATGCATAACATGTTAGACTTGCATAACTTAGCATAGTGAACTTGCATATTACCATAAATATGCATAACATGGCATAGTGAACTTGCATAAGCATGCATAACTTATTAAACATGCATAACATGGCATAGTGAACTTACATAAACATGCATAACCCAATAAACTTGCAAATCATGGCATAGTGAACTTGCATAAGCATGCATAACTCAATAAACTTGCAAATCATGGCATAGTGAACTTGCATAAACATGCATAACTCAATGAACTTGCAAATCATGGCTTAGTGAACTTGCATAAACATGCATAACTCAATAAACTTGCAAATCATGGCTTAGTGAACTTGCATAAACATGCATAACTCAATAAACTTGCAAAAATCCCAACTTGCTTCACATATTAACTTTAGAGTTTCTAAAATGAAGGTAAGAGGGCTTACAAATATTGTGAAGACACAAATCTACAAGTAAAGATTGAGAAGCCCTTTATGCAAGCATAAAAACCCAAAACAAAGCTCCAATAAGAAACACCCTTAGCAAAAATCCCAAAAACTCTAGCTTAGCAAATAAAACTTGCAACTTGATGTTGTATGCAAGCTAATGATCATTCATACAACTTAGAAATGCTTGTATGAACATCATAATCTTCATAAGAATGATTTATGAAGAGGGTAGAGGCTAGGGTTTTTTAAGTGTAGGCCATTTGAGAAATCAATTTGGCATAGTTTGGTTGCTAGAATGAATAATGGGGTTTTAGGGTAGGATTAGGGTCTTATTTATAGAAGATTAGAGTGTTTTTAGCCCTAGGATTAACCCTAGGTTAGTTTAGGTCCATCAGATTTCGGAAGTCTCCAGAACACAGCCACAAAACCAGACCAAGACCCAAAATGGTGCGCCAGGCAAAACTGCCCGGCCACCCTGTGTCGACAGGGCTGTCGACACCCTGGGGACCCTGTCGACATGCCTGTCGACATGGGGGTCCTGGAGGGATTTTCCCCGCCTACGCCAGTTTGCCTTAATTTCCAACTTTGAACTTGAAATTCAAATCTGTTTTTGACATGGAAATTTCTGAAAACTTCAATGGGCCTTAACTGGGTCATACGGACTCCGATTTTCGAAAACTCGGACTCTATTTCGCGTATTTTTCCGAGCCGAACGCTATGGCATAGCCCATTTCCCTTGATTCAGATTTTAGAATTAAATTCTGCCTCGATTTATGTTATAATAGGTTATTGAAAATACAGGTTGTTACACCTGCTGTTGAGTCATTGACTATTACATTAGCATCTCTTGAGTTAAGACCTACACTTCTAGATCAAGTTGGGACTTCACAGAAGGAAGACCCACAGATAGTCGAAATCATGGACAAGCTGATTAGTGGTGAGACGTCAAGTCACCTCGGTAGGTATGCCATAGATGACAAGGGATGGCTAAGGCGTGATGGGAGGCTATGTGTCCCACAAGTGGGAGACTTAGTAAGGAAAGTCCTCGAGGAGGCGCATCACTCGAAGATGACCATACATCCCGGAGGGGATAAGATGTACAGAGATATGAAACACATTTTCTTTTGGGCTGGAATGAAAAAGGACGTGGCAGAGTTCGTTTCGAAGTGCATGGTGTGCCAACAAGTAAAGGCCGAGTCGAAGAAGCCCGGAGGGCTATTACACCCTTTGGAGGTTCCGCAATGGAAATGGGAAAGTATCTCGATGGATTTCGTGGATGGACTGCCTAGGTCAAGGAAGGGAAATACTAGCATATGGGTCATAGTTGATAGACTCACGAAAAGTGCTCACTTCATTCCGGTGAAAAGCAAGAGGACCGCATCATGTCTAGCATCTATTTACCTTCGAGAGGTAGTGCGATTGCACGGGGTTCCTTCTAGTATAGTTAGTGATCGAGACCCGATTTTCACTAGCAAGTTTTGGAATGGTCTGCAAGAAGCAATGGGTACACGACTGAGTTTAAGCACGGTCTATCACCCACAGAAGGATGGACAAACCAAAAGGGTAAATAGGGTACTAGAGGATCTCCTGAGGCTATGCATTCTTGACTTTGGTGGTACTTGGGAAGACCATCTTCCTCTCGTGGAGTTTGCTTATAATAATAGTTATCAAGCTAGCATCGGGATGGCACCGTTCGAAGCCTTGTATGGAAGACCGTGCAGGTCACCAACTTGTTGGTGGGAGACGACAGACAGGCTTATACTTGGGCCCGACGTGATAAGGGACACTTCTGAGAAGGTTGAGTTGATACGAAGACAGATGAAAACGGCCCAAGATAGACAGAAATCTTATGCGGACAAGAGAAGGAAAGACCTAGAGTTCGAAGTCAGAGATATAGTCTTTATAAAAGTTTCTCCTTTATGCAATGTGGTTCGTTTTGGAGCGGTTGGAAAACTATTACCAAGATTCATAGGACCGTTCCCTATCACTGAGAGGATTGGGCAGATGGCCTATAAGGTAGAGTTACCAGAGAGACTGACCGGTGTACACAATGTCTTTCATGTCTCGCATCTCCGAAAGTGCTTACATGAATCAGCCGAAGTGGTTGAGCCAAGCATTCTTGAAGGCGTAGAAGTGGAAAAAGAAGCAGCTTTGAGGCGCGTTCTGATCCGTATCTTAGGAATGGAGATAAAAAAGCTAAGGAATCGAGAATTCAAGCTAGTTAAAGTACAGTGGAGTGAAGCCCAAGAAGACGCAACTCGGGAAACCGAAGAGAAGATACGCGCGCTCTACCCATTTCTTTTTGAGGGTATATTCTCGACCTCTTTTCCTATAAACTTGAAAACCTTTCGTATCATGCTTTTACAACCTATGTTTATCTTGTTATCTTCTCGATCTCATCTTGAGAACCTTAGGTAGAACCATATGGATGTAAACATGTGATTGAAACATGTTATGGTTGATGTTTGCAAATGGTTGCAAGTGTTTGCAAGTGATTGCTAGTGGATGCATAACACACATTAGGCACTAGATCAGCCCAGTCACATTTTCATGTTGCATATGCATGAGTGCTTATACTTGTACATGGATGGAACTTGTTATGCTATCACTTGGATGTTGCATATGAATGAATGTTTGTGCACTCATGTAGAGATCATAAAGTATGTTAGGAATTTTTGCATACATGTTGGATTCATTACGCTAACATATTTTGCATTAAGGAGGTCTACTGAATCAGTAACCGCCTGATCTTTTGCATTAGATAAGTACATATACACACACTTACTGCATATGTTCAGATAGCATTAGAAATCTTTTAAGGACAATGGTTGTCTGTGGATGATGTTCTGAGTAGATGGATGATTGGATGGTAGGACACATCCTCCCTAACTTAGAGAATTCAGGGACGAAATCCTTTAAGGAGGGGAGAATGTAATAACCCATATTTTAATAACGTGTTATAACCATAAATCAAGGCAGAATTAACTTTTAAAATAAGAATCAAGGGCAATGGGTTACGCCATTACGTTCGTCTCGAAATTCTGCTTGGAAACAAGTCCGAGTTTTCGAAAATCGGAGTCCGTATGACCAAGTTATGACACTTCAAAGTTTCAGAAATTTCAAGTTCAAAAACAACTCAGAATTCGAATTCAAATTTCGAATTCAAACCCCAGAATGGACTGGGCGGGAAATTTCCCGCCCAAGACCAGGTCGACCTGTGGGTCGACCATAGTGTCTACCTTCCTAGGACCAGGTCGACCATAGAGTCGACTTGGGGGTCGACCTAGTGACAGAACCCATTTTTGAGTCTGAGTTCGTTTTGATGTTTCTGGCCTCGTTTCTGTCTACATTCGTTGGCCTGACCCTATATAAACAGCCCCTAATACTAGTCTCTCTACACAAAATTCTCTCTGACCTTATGCTGCTCTAATTCTGGTTGAAAAGTTAGAGAAAGGGACTACTTCTTCTACGTCGAAACTATGTTAAGAGAATTGTTGATTTGGGGATTTCTGTTAGGACTCGACTAAGCATATAATGATTCAACATCGACTTTCTTTTTCTAATTCTCGAACCACGATCTGTAAGCCAAAGATACTTTTAGATTTAAATTGTAAACGTAATATGAATATGTTGTAAATTGAAATTGGACCTGTGTATGATGACTGTTTTACATCCATTCTTGTTCATCTTGGATCTTGACTTTTGGGTATATAACTATGACATTGATTTGGGGCCTATTCATGTTGTAAATCAAAAAGAAAACCCCCTCATATTATCATGCCTGCAATGTTGAATCTGCTATTATTCACAAGTTTATGACTATCACCTTATGTCAACCGTTACTATGACTATCACCTTATGTCAACTGTCATCTTGACTAGTACCTTATTTTGCTAGATTTGGAATCTTAATGTTTCAGGCCGATATTCCATATGCCAGTAATGTTGTAATCATTTATCTCAAGTTATACCATGCTATGCTAGTAATCACTTTTGCCCCTTATACCCGTCCCTTTTTATGTTATTCCCTAATTAGATTTATTTGTATCGATTTGAGTTTACGTGCGATGGGAATACGATTTGGGTAGATTAGGTAAAACATGAATTGGCTTTGAACTTGAACATGAACGTTATTATAACTTGAACCTGTATATGGACAAGAACTTGACATGAAATTTACATGAAACCTGACATGAAACTCGACATGAGTTTTGACATGAAAACTTGAACATGGACATGGCACTTAGATAAACTTGAAAATGGCCAACTCGAGGTTGGGTTGAGTTTGCAGTGTAAATCTACCCGGAACCGCCCGGCGAATCCAGTGACTGCAAACAATAGGATCCAATGTGGGTAGTTGGTCATATCGCACTTAAAACCCGAGGTTAGACTATGTTGTGGTGTAAATCTGCCCGGAACGGCCCGGCAAATCCAGTAACCACAACAACTAGTCTAATGTGAGAGGTTGGGGTGCATTAATGAATTAATGCCACATGATAGGGTTAAGTCATGAACCACTTGAATATACTTAACCAAATTGACACGATGATTTGATAGGGTTAAGTCATGAGCCGCTTAAACACACTTAACCAACTTGATACATGATTTGGATAGGGTTAAGTCACGAATTTGAATGACAACACTTAACCCATTAGAAACCCTAGTTATGTGGTCCTTTTCAGCAGTAACCCACTTAGATGTATCACGATATCCTGGGACTAGGCAGGGTGGGGCACGATTACTGGGCTGATTGTAAGCGACCAGAACGACGGCTGAGTAGGTGCGCCATTGTAGGTTCAGGCGGACTATGGCCGTGCACGTAGTCCGGAGTTGAAAAAGCAGGCACTGGGCACCCGTAGGTTTATACTGTGCGTGCTTGATTCGTGTCGGTGGTTGGCACCCTAGGACTTGATACACCCTATGGTGGACCTAGCACAGGTGACTACATTCATGATAGGGCCGTGTGACACAGACACATGATGAGCTAGAACTTGTAGGGAGCCGATCGATTAGTGAATCGTTCCGTAGGACCCCGGGTTGGGTCATTTCATGATATTGGGCCAAGGGATCATTTCATGGTTAATACTTGACATGGGTTAGGATACTAGTACAATTGGTGCAGCGAACCTTGAACATGCGATGCTATACTTGAGTTATCTCGTTATCTTAGTTTATCATGCCAGACTTATCATCATCCTTATGTTTATTTTCAGTTTATACCTGTCTTGTTACCTTTACTAGTTTTTATACTGAAAGTCACTAGGACTTACCAGTCTTTATGACTGACCCTTTTTCTTTCACCTCTTTTTCTTTCGTTTTCCCACCCCAGGTTCTCAGGGAGGAACCACTAGCTCTTAGCTTGGATTTAGCTTGCTTTCTGTCTGCTCATGTACGGTTTGGTCTTGAACTATGCTATGGCTGCACTTCTGCTATTTATGGGGAATAATTTACTTTTGTTATCTTAAGTTTATGCTTCTTTATCTAGAACTTGATGTAATGGAATAATTTGTACCTTGGATATATGAGGTTTTGACTCTTTTCTTGAAAGTAATAAAAATTGGGATTTTTAATTTCTACTGCTTCTTTATTTATGTTCTGCCTTGTGATATCTCTGT
Organism: Allium sativum; assembly: GCA_030737875.1. Lineage (NCBI taxonomy): Eukaryota > Viridiplantae > Streptophyta > Magnoliopsida > Asparagales > Amaryllidaceae > Allium > Allium sativum. The sequence continues at coordinate 394,617,784 of CM060912.1, read as the reverse complement.
GTATGTTTACCTAGATAATACTCCACCAAAACTAGTGCATTCCTTTGTGAGTGACCTTAGCGGAGGTAGGATGTTACAGAAGCAATCCACCAGGCTTCTTTTGCTCTGCTTTTACTTATTGGCACACCAAGCATCTAGCGACAAACTCTGCCGCATCCCTCTTCATGCCGGCCCAAAAGTAAACTCGTCTCATGTCCATGTACATCTTGTCCCCGCCGAGATGGATGGTCATCTTCGAACGATGTGCATCATCAAGAATAGTCTTCCTTAAGTTCTCGTCCCGTGGTACACAAATTCTACCGTCCCTACGCAACCAACCCTTATCGTCTAGGGTATACCTACAGAGATGGCTACCTACGGAGATGGCTCGATGACTCCCCCCTTTTGAGCTTCTCTACTAACTCAACCAACTGCTGGTCATCTCGCTGTGCCTCACCAATCCGTCCCAAAAGCATAGGTCTAACCTCTAAGGATGCTAGCAAACCGGGTACAAAGTCAATGGAAGGTCTAAAGTCAAACGTAGAGATGAACTCTAAGCTTCGCCGCTCAACAAAAAACGGACTCAAGGATAACCTTTTTCTACTTAAGGCATCTGCCACCACGTTACCCTTTCCAGGGGTATATGCTATCTAGAAGTCGTAGGACGCTAAGAATTCCATCCACCTTTGCTGCCTTAAGTTCAAGTCCTTCTGAGAGAACAAGTATTTTAGCGATTTGTTGTCAGTGAACAATTAGAATTTCTCGCTAAGAAGATAATGGCGCCAAGACTTAAGCGCGAAAACAATAGCGGCCAACTCTAGGTCATGTGTAGGGTAATTTCTCTCATGCTCTCTCAACTGCCTTCCACCATAGGCTATTACCCTTCCCTCTTGCATTAAGATTGCGCCTAGTCCTGTCCCACAAGCATCGGTACAAACGGTAAATGGCTTACTCCCATCTGGCAACACTAAGACCGGGGCTGTGGTCAAAGCTCTCTTTAAACGTTGGAACGCATCATCACAATCTACGTCCCATGTGAAAACTAGGTTCTTCTTTGTCAAGCGCGTTAATGGAGCTGATATTTTTGTGAAGTCTTTGATAAACTTCCTATAGTAGCCAGCAAACCCTAAGAAACTTCTCACCTCGGTAGCATTTTTAGGAACCTTCCAATCTTGGATGGCCACTACCTTCGCGGGATCCACAACTATCCCTTCTTTGGAAACCACATGCCCTAAGAATCGCACTTCCTTCCTCCAAAAGTGACATTTAGAAAATTTAGCTTTAAGGCTATGAGCTCGAAGAGTCTCCAACACTTCCCTAAGATGTAGGGCATGCTCTTCCTCGCTTTTAGAAAAGACCAAGATGTCGTCTACAAAGACTACCACGAATTTATTGAGGTACTCCCTAAACACCCTACTCATCAAATCAAAAAAGTATGCGGGGGCGTTTGTCAAACCGAAGGGCATCACAAGCCACTCGAAGAAGCCGTCTGGAGTCCTAAAGGCAGTCTTGTCTATGCTATCCTCAGCCACTCTCAATTGATGGAAACCCGTGGCTAAGTCCAACTACGAAAATACTGAGGCGCCAACTAACTGATCGAAGAGATCGTCAATCCTCGGCAGTGGGTGTCTATTCTTCTTAGTAAGCTTATTAAGTTCTCTATAGTCCACACAAAGTCTAAGGGACCCATCTGCCTTCGTGGCAAATACTACTGGAGCTCCCCACTCCGATATACTACGTCTGATGAACCCCTTTTCAAGCAATTCCTTCACTTGCTTACTGAGTTCTCTTCTCTCTCTTGGAGCCATGTAGCGCACTGGCAATGCTACTGGCTTTGCATTATCTACTAGATATATTCGAAAGTCTATCTCACGCTTTGGGGGTAAACCCCTCACCTCATCGAAGACATCAACATATTCACGGACTATACGAACAGAATGTAAATCATCATCGGATGCGTCAAGGGACTCTAAGTAGCTAAGCATTACTGGACACCTAGGGTCGCAAGAAATATCAAGGGTCTTTCCACAACGAGTCAACAATCTAACTACCCTTCTTTCACAATCTAGGATGGCCCCATATCTAGTTAGCCAATCCATACCTAGAATCAAGTCGTAGCCCATGAAGCCAAGAACAAAGGCGTTGCATTTAAACTCAACGCCCAAGATAAACACTCTCAAATCCCGACAAATCATAGAAAGATGAGCCGAACCACCAATAGGATTTGAGACTACTAAGGGATCAGAAACAAGACTAGTATCTAGGTGTAGTGTTTCAACTAATGATGTTGAAATAAACGAATGTGATGCGCCAGAATCGAATAAAGTACGGACAAGATGATCAAACAGAAAACTAAACTTTCAACGGAAATTTCTCTACCTCGTTCTTGCAGCGGTGGGACCACGAGAGTCTGAACTTATCCCCTTGCCTGCCCTGGTGCCATAAGAGCCTGCACCTGTCCTCCCCAGGCAGACCCTGCCCTCTGCCCTTTCTTTGGGTAGTCCTTAATTAGATGTCCCGCTTCGCAACAGTGGAAAGCCAGTCTTCTTTTTCATCCTACAATCTTTGCTTAGATGGACTGGTGTCCCACAGTTAAAGCATCATTTCTTTCCCTTACCATTGTTGCCTTTTCCACCTTTCTTGTTCTTTTGTTGTTGTTGCGGCTTCTTTTGATCTCCTTTCTTCTCGGGTGCCTTATTAGCATTGGCACCCTTCTCCTCTTCATGCATAAGCGGCATGTCAACTAATCTCTCAAAGGTAGCTCCCATGGGAATGTGGGTCATAGTTAACCCATGAAGCGGCTCGTTCAAACCCTTAACAAATCTCAGGGCCTTCTTTTCTGGTGTATTCACCAAGTCCAAGACAAATCTCGCCAACTGATTGAATTTGTTGATGTATTCTTTCACTGATAGATTCCTTTGCTTCAATGCTAGAAACCTTTCCATGTATAGATTCTCTTCAGCCCATGAGAGAAACTTCACTTCAAACCTCCGCCTAAAATCTGGCCATGTATCAACTAGACGTTCCCCATTAGGGACCTCCCACCAAAACGAGGCCTCATCCTTCATTAGCCAAGCGGCTAACTGGACCTTTCTCCCATCTTCCACTTCAAAGATACCAAACAATTCTTCCACCTCCTTTAGCCAATTACGAGCTTCAACAAATGTCTCCGTCCCGTGAAAAGGTTTTCCACCCATCGCCCGAAAGTCCTTACATATCTTTGTGAAAGTATTGACACGAGGGGGAGGAGGAGGAGCATTTGCTGGACCTGCAGTGGTGGCCCTAGTCTCCAAATACCTCCTAAACCATCCTGGTATAGTTATTCCCTCGAGTATCTCGGGAATTCCAGACATACTGAAACGAAAAAGGAAAGATTCAATACAAAAGAACCGAAGGAAAGATATATGGCTCTTAGGGTTATGCTTTATAAAATATACTTTTCTCTTGAAAATACTTTCCTTAAAACATACTTTTGAAAGTACTTCTTTATAAAAATGGTTTTGAAAAACAGTTTTTCAAAATTCATATCTGTTCTGGTAACCTTTAGCTCTGATACCACGTGTAACACCCCACGTCCATTAATGTCACTCACAAAGGGAATGCATTAACTTCTATGGAGTGTTTTAAGTGAGTATAGAACAGAAACTTAACAACAAGACAGATATAAACAATACTAAAAAAATTAAAAATTTATTTCATTGCAGCGGAAATCACATATGTTTGATTACATCATCAAAAACATAGTCAAAGTACATAATATCCATCTTGATTAACAAAGTACATAAATTGAAAGACATAATCCCCAATACGTAATAGCCATAAATAAGAGAGGCTGAACTTTACTTCAACGATCCAAGCAATCTTCTAAAAGCAGAGAAACAACAGTCCAAAATCAAACTCCACTGGTGCTAGTTCCAACCTGAGCACCTGGGAGGAAAGGAAGAAAAGAGGAGGAAACAAAGGGGGGTCAGACATAAAGTCTGGCGAGTGCGATAACTTTAACAATATAATTACCAAAATAACTAGGCTAAGGCATAAGTTGGAAAATAAGGAAATGATTGTGAACAATTGAGTATGGCAGAGTAAACAAGGAAACAAGATGAACAACGATATCGTTAAAGCACACCCTAACCACTAAAAGATAATTACTATACTGCACCACCACTATAAGGTATTTGCTATACTGCACCACCACTAGTCACCCTAAGGTTGATCCCGCCTACAGAACTTAATAATGATAATGGTTGTTTCGTGCACCCCTAGCTGCCTTCATAGGTGCCGCCTGCCCATGTCTCCACTGGGTGTACCCACTACCCCCATGCGATCGGCTCCCTAACTCGTAGATACCTGTGCTGGCCCCACAGTGGGGTGTAACACTCCCCAAAGTGGCAACCCGATACCACCAATAATGCACGGCTTATACCTACACGATGCAACAACGTCTTACCTACCAGTCCGGGTCCACACACGCATATGAACCCGTTGGACTTGCGTTGCCACCGCTAACCCGGTTTGGCTTCTTACAGTCAAGCCCAGTATGCGTGTCCCGTCCTCGACTTGGGTCGAGCCCACAAAGATACGTATGGGTTACTGGTTGAAACAGGTCCCCATTACTTGACACAAGCTATCCACCTAAGCTTGGTCCCCTCTAGTACATCCCACTTAACCCCTTATGCCCCACTACATGCTTATCTGGTTAAGTGTTGCTTAATTCATTAAGACCGTAACCTCACAAAGACCTCTCACACTAGACTGGCATTTGTGGCAGCTGGATTTGCCGGGCGGGTCCGGACAGTCATACACCACAAAAGAGCCTAACCTCATGTCTTTACAATTGTTACGTATTTAATTTATGCCTAAGACCTCCCACATTAGACTGGCATTTGTGGCAACTGGATTTGCCGGGCGGGTCCCGGCAGTCTTACATCACAAAAGAGCCCAACCTCGTGTCTTAGACGATTAATTACTCCTAATTAATCATCCCCCAATTTGAATTACTTTCCCTATTCAAATTATCAATTAATTCCAAATTTAACTATGACCATAATTGAGTCAATTATGTCCATCTATTTATGGTATGTACAATCATACCAATTTTCATCACAAATTTATTTTATGCCTTTTAAGGCATTTATGCCAATTAAATCTTTTAATATTATCCCCTTTACCCCATGTTGTACGTTTATTCGTTTAACGTAAAATATACGTTAGACTCGAATAGTCTAACTCATGGAATAAAGAGAAAACATCACAACATACCCATAGATAAAACTAGATCTAAACATAGGGGTGAACTTGCATGTGTGAATGATGTTCTACATCTAAAACTTGCATAGGCCAAAGTTACAACTTGCATAAAACTACATATGTCATAGATACAAATCTAAAGGTGTAAACTTGTTTAGGTAATGTTCATGAACTTGCATAAATCATGTATGTCATAGATCTACATCTAAAGGTGTAAACTTGCATAGGCAACAACCACAACTTGCATAACATGATTCATATTCCAAACTCATATATTTATATAAACTTGCATATGTGATTTATGCAACATACAATGGTGTAAACTTACATCTAAACATGTAACTAGCATGTAGAATTTAGCATATAACTCACACATGTCATAGCCTAACTTTGGATCTAAAATAGATGTCATGAAACATGTAAGGTTATGCATAAAATTTACTAACTTGCATATGATCCGCATCTAAATCAACACCTAAACTTGCATACATACATATGATTTATCATATGAATCAACATAACCAAACTAGCATATGAACAACATGATGATTTAATGATATAAAATTACAACATAGATGATAACATCATAACTTTACAACATAGATGATAACATCACAACATAACATCATAGAATCATCAATAATTCACATCATATCCAAATAATCCATATCATAACTCAATCCAATTAATTTGCTAATTATTTTATTAAAGAAATCGAACTCACAACTCAAAGAAGGTCTTGAGTTCTGAATTCTGAATTTTGAAGTTGTATTAGCTTTCCTTTGGAAAAGATTCGTTGTTAAAGTTGAATAGAACTGATTTGATTTGCTGTTCTTCCTCTCTAATTGGTGGTGGCTACTCTAGGTTATAAGATAACGGCCATAGTTTCAGTTTTTATTTAGGGTTTGAGTCTACCCATTTTATATAGAATTTTAATTTAATTATAGCCGTCGGATGATCTTAGGGTTAATCAAAACCATTTAGTCGGAATAGGGTGACACCTCAGCCCTAATGACTCAGCGAGGAGTCAGAAAGGACTCGGAAACACGGATTAGACTAAACCAGAAAGATGTGCAGGCCTGCTGCTCAGCCTGGGCGCACTTGGTAGGTGCGCCAGTGCAAATTTGTACTGGCGCACTTCCCAAGTGCCCCAGTGCAATCCTTTTTTTTCTATTTCCTCTCTTGACTTTGTTTGTCCATATCTCCTTTATCTGATATTCGTTTTACGTAAACTCAGATTCTATCTCGACCATAATTCTGAGACGAACACAATGGCGCAACCCATTTCCCTTAATTCTCACGTCTGAGATTAATTATTCTTTAATTTAGTTAATTCGATTATTCAGAAATCTGGGGTGTTACAATTGTCCCCCATAAATAACTCATTTTCGAATAATCTCTTATCCGATAATATAGTCCGAACTTCGGAAATATCTCATTTGATTTATATTCTGTACTTCAAAATAACCACACCGTATTGGTCAACTCCATTCCCTTTATCCCAAATTTATTTGCACATATGTTATTTACTTCTAAAAAGTAAATATTATTCCCTTTCGAAATCTGAACTCGTCACATCAAACACATTTTGATTTTATTTAAGTACGGGTTTACATCTCCTTAAAATCTACATCCATATGTCGCTTCATCTCATTTACGATTCACTTCATTCATAACCCTCATTTACAATTCACCTCTTGTTAATTAACTAACAAGTTTATGACTTACTATCAAATTCATATATTCGATTATACATTACTGGTTTGAAACCAATTATAATTTATCTTGCTAAGTTCTGAATAAATTAGTAATGCAATTTGACACAATCAAATTACAATTATAACCTTTTCGATATATTATATTCTGAATATCGAAATAAAATTCATCGTTCCAATCTTAAAACGATTTCAATTTTTTTTCTTTATCATTCAATTTCCCATCTGAATTCTTATTTTTGACAAATTTCATTTGTCTTTGATTACTAAAACACACAATTAGGGAAATTGATTCGTTGACCTTCGTATACTTAACTCCCTTTGATATCATTCAATGATGGATTCAAATTTCAAATCTAAACGGACCTTACCGGAGATTAGCTCTCGCAAGCCGGGATTCGAAGACTGGGGATTCCGGAAAATCTCAAAGTAATTTTTTTATTTCCGCTATATTAATTTAAAAATACTAGTTTCAAAATACATAACAATTTCAAAATAGTTTCCCTTTCAAAATTAACTTTTAAAATCATTTACTTTTTCAAAAATTATATTGTAAAACTTTTTTTCCTTCAAGATCCGTTCTTAAACTCAATAAGCTAAACTTTGAATAAACCAAAGCTCTGATACCACTTGTAACGTCCCGCCAATTTGATTGCTTCAAATTGGTAATTAAACTAACTTAAAACGTCCAAATCGATAGAACATTATTTAGCTTACAGGGTTTAAAAACAGAATTAACACAGAAAATACAGAATAAGTGAAACAGTATTGAACAACAAAATAAATCTTTTATTTATAAATCAGAGTTTTTGAGTACAATACTTTTATATACAGCGGAATTTGAAAGAAACAATTTAATACAATAAAAATCTTTATTGGTTTAAAATCTTTAGAGCACGCCAGCTTGGAATCCCCATCTTCGTCGATCTTCAAATCCTGACTGAAATCTTTAAATCTGAAATGCTCGGATTTGATCCGAGCATTTCATGCAAAGACACAAAACACTCGAGTCGGGATTAAATCATAGTTCAAGTAAATTAACTTCAATGTAAACTAAATATAAAAATTTATCTCAACATCAAACATTTTATTTATTTCAGGGACAAACAATCGCGGAAGCATGCACCTACACACGTGTATAGGTACACGTGTGCACTGCCCCAGCATCCCGCAGCCACAACAAATAACAAGTACGATGAGGTTCATAGAGTGCTTGTAATGTGCTGCAAAACCAGTAGTTTTTTAGCGTGGCAAATAGCAAAAGTACAAATGGTATGATACATGTACATAGGCAAGTCAGCAGGTAAAATATGTTGATGTTTATGAAGTAGGCGACTACCATACAAGCAACAAATCCAGATATAATCCTAATTTTTTTACAAGAATACCAAATACTTACTGTCACAAAAAAAATGCTGGCAATACAATCAGGTCCATAAGGGTACAACGGAGGATATCAGTGCACAAATTCATATACAAGTGAAACTGCCATGGAACAAAATGATTTTTTTATAACTGATGGACGTTAGACAGATCAGCAAATGGCATGGCAAACTCTTAAATGCTGAGTGTATATATTTTCGAAGGTGCCAGCAAAAGTTGGCCAGCTTCTAACATACTTCACCATCATGAAATAAGGGTTGAGATATATCACATACAAACTATTATGGCTAGACACATATAAGTTCAGGGTTTGGAATCAGGACAAGGCATCATCTAGTACAGGTATAAATTTGGGGTACACTCAGGTTCACAAATGATTATGTACCAAACAACCCATTTATGTTAATGTCATAACATATGTTATCAATAGGATGTATACTAAGGGTATAAATTTACAAGTATTGAGCACCTAACAATATATTTATTAATATAAATAAAACTCCATTACTGTTTGATTTAAAATATCTGAGGATCCAGCATGCATCAGATTAATATAATGCTGAATGCAACGAGGCATAGATGTGTATACTAAATGTAAAGGGGTCCAGTATGTATCAGTAATAAATAGCAATGGTAAGGTAGCATCAAAGTGTTCATATGCTCGGAAAATAATGAAAACAGTCTGTAGCATCAAAGTGTTCATATGCTCGGAAAATAATGAAAATAGTTTGTAGCATCAAAGTGTTCATCAGAGGTTACAATCTGATTATCACGATATGATTGGACTTAAAATCTTATTAACTTTTAGAAATCTTTCTGAATACTTTTGACATAACGGACTCTTAACACAGACATCATGCTAAGACACGGTTGGTTATTGTTCGAACATACGTAGCATAAAATAGTGACCACAAATGTAGACAGTAGCCTAGCACAAATTAATGCGAGGACCAGTTCAGTTTTTCAATGGCCATTAAGATGTCAAGCAGCACACATAACGAAGGCACAAGGAGGAACATGCAGCACGCGCGTTTATATATATATATATATATATATATATATATATATATATATATATATATATATATATATATATATATACGTATACTGAAATCTGCATATACACATACAAAGACGTATATGTATACACACATGTCAGCCACCACATATATACATATTGCTACACGAGTGTGCAAATGGTTTAAAGAAATGACTTTAAACGGTTCTGGCAAACGACTCATGACAGTTTTGGAAAAGGACTCACGACAGTTTTGGCAAAGGACTGACTTACGACAGTTTTGGCAAAGGACTGACCTACGATAGTTTTGGCAAAGGACTCATGACAGTTTTGGCAAAGGGCCCACGACAGTTTTGGACAACCAAGGTGGCATATTGCATGGTACTTCAAAATGCAACAGGTATTGTAACACCCCGTATATTCTATAACAGTAAAATTCACAAATTAAAGTATAATTAATTTCAAATCAAAGAATTAAGGGAAACGGGATATGCCATTGCGTTCGTCTCGGAATTCTGCTTGAAATAGAGTCCGAGTTTGAGTAAAACGGACTCCGTATAAGGGAGATATGACCTCCGGAAGTTTCAGAATTCAGTTTAAAATTCAAACAGACAGAAACAGTTCAGAAACAAGTTCATATTTCAAAAAAAAACGGACCCAGACTGGGCTGGGCGGGAATTTTCCTGCCCAAGGCACCCAGGTCGACTGGGTAGTCGACCTGGATCACAGGTCGACTGGGTAGTCGACCTGGGGGTCGACTGGGTAGTCGACCTGGCCCCTGAGCCAGGTCGAACCCAGCTCCTCCTGGCTGGCCTGGTCTGTGCTTGGCCGAATTAAGAGCTTCGTCTTGTCACTAGGGCTAGGTGTCAGCTCCTGATTGGTTTCTCTTTGAAACAAACGGCTAATATTAATCCAAGCTCCATCGACGGCTCTAATCAATTCAAAAACTCTATAAAAAGGACCTAAGACTCCACCTAATTCACACAAATAAAAATGAGAATGAGACCGTCATGCTGCTGAAGAAAGACTAGGAATAGCCGTCGAGTCAGGAGTTGATTCAAAAGCTTAAAGCAACAACAATTAAATCAAAACAACGCCTACAACAAAGGATAGCATCTCCAAATTCATAATTCAGATTCCTGAATTGAAGATTCGTCATACGTTGTAAGTAGAGTGCTATTCCGATGTGAATAAATAATTGAGATTTGATTTGTGTGAAATGAGAAATGGAATTATACTTAATTTGTGGTGATGATAATTCATAATTGTATGTTGCTATGATTCTAATTATGAATAGATTTGGGATGTTGTGGTATAATGATGTTAGACCTATTGGATATTTGCAAGTATATGATTCATGTTGAAAGTTAACGACTATATGTTTGTGGTAGTTTATTACAACACCTATTGGATATTTGCAAGTATATGATTCATGTTGAAAGTTAACGACTATATGTTTGTGGTAGTTTATTTCAACAAAGTTGAGATTCATGCAAGTATATGATTCACTATTATGCCAACATGATGTATATTTTTATGATGATTTTTAGTGAAGTTGGATCCATTTGGGTATTATGATTCATATGAATTTATGTTGGAATTGGCATCGTGATTCAGGTGTAAAACCATACTTTTGTATTAGTGACAAAAGTAAGCATCTTTGTGAACTTGTGTTGACTTTATGAACATGGCTAGATTATGTTTAACTTTATGCCCAAACAAGATATGTTTTAGGCTTAGGTTGTTGTTAAGAAACATATGATAATAAAGGTGGCACATAATTAAGTTAGATTCATGCTTTAGATAAAAGTTTATATGATTAGATTAAAACCATGATTCATGTTTAGGTATGTTTTATGCCAAGATTTTATGCTATTATAATGCAAGTTCACAAGTGCCTAATTAATGTTAATTAGACCGCTATGTTGCAAGTTCATGCGTTTACACACCCCTTTTTGATGTTACTTAGAATATATATACATCATGTTCTAAGCCTCCCCTTTTCCATGTGGCTAAGTTGGGCTTAAATGTTAATCCCAACATATGTTATGAAATAGCGAACGTATAAAACGGGGGAAATGACGTTGGGTTAAAAATATAAAACATATGTGTTGGCATGTTTGATGCATGCCAACGACCTTGAGAACATTTAAGTGGTACAAAGTAATTTTACCCAATAAAATATGAATTTGAATAATGGGCCACAAATATTTACATATAAAAAGAAAAGAGACAAAATATGTAAACTTAGAAAATACGATGTGTTTAACCCGAGGTTGGATTGCGTTGTGACATAAACCTGCCCGAAACCGCCCGGCTGTCCAGTAGTCACAACAATACCTATCCAATGTGGGTGGTTAAACACTGAGCCCAATAAAGACCCGAGGTTAGACTGAGTTGTGACGTAAGACTGCCCGGACCCAACCGGCAACAGGCAGTCACAACAATACCTGTATAATGTGAGAGGTTGAGGCTTTAATATAACAATTAAGGCTGAGTCAGGATTGATAGGATTAAGTAAATTGAATTAATACTTAATCAAATTGAACATGCTAAACTATACAGAATGATTGGGGGTTAGGTTTACAGAACACTTAACCAACTTAGCATGTTGGCTAGAAATAGAAAACCTTGTAGCGGGGGACCCTTTTCAGCAGTAAACCTACAAGGTGTACCAGGATACCCTGAACTAGGCAGGGTATGGCACGATTATTGGGCTGACTGTAAGAGGTCAAATCGACGGCGGTGGTGCAGCAGTGTAGGTTCTAACAGGGTGCGGGCGTGCACACACTCCGGCGCAAAAAAATTAGGCACTGGGCACCAGTAGTATACCTGTGCATTCTAGAATTGTGTCAGGCCGCCACCATGGGACTTAATACACCCCATGGTGGGACCAGCATAGGTAGCTACAACATCGGGGGCCGTAAGACACATGTAACTATGCGAGTAGGAGCCGATCATTAGAAATGGATCACTTCACCCTGATTATGGGGTGCCTGTTGGGAACTAGTTTATAGGGGTGTAGAGATTAATATGGGGTACGATAGTATATTCGACTCTAGACAACTTAACTTAGTTTATGGTGCTTCCCATTTCCAGTTTATACTTTCATGCTCATTTCTTTATTCATAGACTGAATAGTCCTAGACTTACTCAGGCTTTATGTCTGACTATACTTTTCTTTCGTCTTCTTTTCTTTCGTCCCCCCCCCCCAGGTCCACAGGGAGGGAATACCGCAGCTTGACCAGTTTTCACATCTAGCTTGAAGAGAAAGAATGTATTGCTTGGATCTCTTTCGTTTTGGACTATGGCTTTGGATAGCAATTATGGGGACTTATGCAGTTTACTTATGTTTTTATGCTTCTTTAAGTTATGAAATCAAGACATTTATGAAAATGTAATGTTTTTGGAAGTATTGTAAGACAATTATGGCATGGTTTGTGCAACACGTATTTTGATGAAATAAAAGTTGCTGTTGTTTTCCGTTGTTCAAAAATATGTGTATTTATATCTGTCATGTGTATCTGTGACTTATACTTATAAACCTCCACCAAAATTACGGCATTCCCTTTGAGAGTGACCCTAACGGAGCTGGGGTTTTTCACTTGGTATCAGAGCATAGGTTTACCAGATAAGATACAAAGTTTGAAAATTTATTTTCAAAAGAAAATTTAAAGAAGCATTTTTAAAGATAAAATGTTATTTTATTTTAAAAAGGCATAGTCCCCCAAAGCCATAGGTACTATCTTTTATCCTTCATTTTGAATCTATCCTTTTTGTTTCAGCATGTCCGAAGAACTTAACTTGCCTGAGGGTGTACCAATACCTGGTTGGTTCAGACGATTCTTAGAAGCAAGGGCCAATCAGCCAGGTCCCACTATTCCTCCTCCCCCAGCTGGAGGAAATCACCCAGCTGTAGTAAATCATCCAGCTGCAGCAGCACCTCCTCCTCCACCTCCTCCACGTGGTAATGCTTTTGCTAAGACATGTACGGATTTCAAAGCTATGGGAGGGAAGGACTTTCATGGAACCGAGTCCTTCATGATAGCCAGGAACTGGCTGAAGGAAACCAAGGACTTATTCGTCATCTTTGAGGTAGAAGATAGGCAGAAGGTACAACTGGAAGTATGGCTACTTAAAGGCGAGGCTTCCTACTGGTGGGAAGTTACCAATGTAGAAAGACCAGTGGAAACATGGGAGGACTTTAGGGCGAGGTTTGAGGCTAAATTTCTCTCAGAAGCTGAAAGGAGTCTCCAATTGGAAAAATTCTTATTTCTTAAGCAAGGGAATATGACAGTCAAAGAGTACGTTAATCAGTTCGATCAGCTGGCTAGGTTCGGACTGGACCTAGTCAACACGCCGCATAAGAAGGCTCTCCGCTTTGTCAAAGGATTGAACGAGCCATTACACAGCTTGGCCATGACCTATATACCTATGGGAGCTACGTATGAAAGGTTGGTGCAGATGGCATTGCTGAACGAAGAAGATAAGGGAAAGAAGGAGACAAAGGCAGAAAGCTCTCAAGGGAAGAAAGAGGGTTTACAGCCTAAGAAGACAGACTTTAAGAAGGGCGGGAAAGACAACAAGTCCCAAGAGAAGCGGAAGTGTAATTTCTATGGCAAAGTGGGGCACTTAGTGAAAGATTGCCGGAAAAAGAAGGCCATGTTGAATGGTGGGTGCTTTTCTTGCGGTGAGACTGGCCACATGGCTAAGGATTGCCCAAAGAAACGAGGGCAGGGGCGGAAGGCTGGATCCACCTCAAGGGCACAGGTTCATGCGCTAGAAGCACCACCTCTGCAACAGCGAGGTATAAATACTTCTGTAGAAAGTGTAGTTTATCTTTATGATCACCCAGTTCGCACTTTATTTGATTCTGGCGCATCACACTCCTTTATTTCATCTGCTTTAGTAGAATCTCTGCACCTAGAAACTGGTATGGTAGAGGACCCCTTAATTGTTTCAAATCCAATCGGGGGCCCAGCTCATTTGTCTATGATCTGTGTGGGATTGAAAATTTCTATTCTAAGCGTAGAATTTAGATGTAGTGCCTTTGTTTTGGGCTTCTCGGGATATGGTTTGATTTTGGGCATGGATTGGCTATCCAGTAATGGTGCCATCCTTGATTGTGAGAAAAAGGTGGTTAGGCTTCTAACCCAACTCGGTAACACTCTGGAAATTACTTGTAATCCCTCGCATGCGGTTATGCTTAGTTATCTTGAATCGCTAGATGATTCTGTTGAGAGTTTGCAATCGGTTAGAGTGGTCCGCGAATATCCGGATGTCTTCGAAGAGGTGAAGGGCTTACCTCCGAAGCAGGAGATAAACTTTCGCATATATCTTGTAGATAATGCAAAGCCCGTTGCGTTGCCCGTTAGACACATGGCTCCACGGGAAAGGAAAGAACTCAGTAAACATGTTAAAGAGCTTCTAGAGAAGGGGTTCATTAGAAGGAGCATTTCAGAATGGGGCGCTCCAGTGGTGTTCGCCACAAAGGCGGATGGTTCACTCCGTCTATGTGTTGACTATAGGGAGCTCAACAAGCTAACGAAAAAGAATAGGCACCCTCTCCCCAGAATTGAGGATTTGTTTGATCAGCTTGTAGGAGCGTCTGTTTTCTCCCAACTCGATTTGGCGACCGGATTTCATCAGCTAAGGGTGGCTGAAGATAGCATCGATAAGACAACATTCAGAACCCCAGACGGCTTCTTTGAATGGCTTGTCATGCCTTTCGGCTTGACAAACGCACCCGCTTACTTCGTGGACCTGATGAGTAGGGTGTTCAGAGAATTCCTCAACAAATTCGTAGTGGTCTTCGTAGACGATATCTTGATCTTCTCAAAGAGTGAAGAAGAACATGCTCAGCACCTAAGGGCAATCATGGAAACTCTACGAGTCCATCAACTAAAAGCCAAATTCTCCAAGTGCCACTTTTGGAGAGAGGAAGTAAGGTTTCTTGGGCATATAGTATCCAAGGAAGGGTTAGCTGTGGACCCTGCTAAGGTAGTAGCGGTGCAGGATTGGAAGATACCAAGGAATGCAACTGAAGTCCGAAGCTTTCTAGGACTAGCACGTTTTTACCGAAAATTCATAAGGGATTTTGCAAAAATCTCAGCTCCACTCACAAGGCTGATAAAGAAGAATTTATTGTTCAATTGGGACTTGGATTGCGAGTTTTCTTTCCAACGACTAAAAAGGGCTCTTACAACAGCCCCAATTCTAACATTGCCAGATGGAAGCAAGATGTTCACAGTTTATACAGATGCTTGTGGGACAGGGCTAGGCGCTGTCTTGATGCAAGAAGGGAGGGTAGTAGCTTATGGTGGAAGGCAATTGAAGGTTCATGAAAAGAACTACCCCGACCCACGATCTTGAGTTAGACGCCATTGTCTTTGCACTCAAGTCTTGGTGTCATTATCTCCTAGGTGAGAAGTTCGAACTTTACAATGACCATAAATCATTGAAATGTCTTTTCTCGCAGAAAGATCTTAACTTGAGGCAACAGAGATGGATGGAGTTTCTTGCCTCGTACGATTTCGAGATCTCCTACACTCCGGGCAAAGGCAACGTAGTCGCAGATGCTTTGAGC
The DNA here is from genome assembly GCA_030737875.1 of Allium sativum. Lineage (NCBI taxonomy): Eukaryota > Viridiplantae > Streptophyta > Magnoliopsida > Asparagales > Amaryllidaceae > Allium > Allium sativum. The sequence goes on along the minus strand of CM060912.1, from coordinate 394,601,856 downwards.
AGAAAGAAGCTAACATTAAGCCCGCTGTTTGTTGAAAGGCAAAGCCTAGAGTATATAGCCAGTTTTAACTTTAGGCCCTCCTCTGATTTCGTACCAGGTTTATTAGCATATCTTGAGGTGCGCCCTACTCTTTTGGACTCAATAGGGACAGCACAACGCGAAGACCCTCAGCTTGTGGAGACGATTGATAGGCTAATTAGGGGTGAGACTTCAAGTCACCTCAACAGATACTCCATCGACGATAAGGGTTGGCTAAGGCGAGACGGAAGGTTATGCATCCCACGGACAAGGGATTTAGTAAAGACGGTTCTCGAAGAAGCACATCACTCCAAGATGACGATACATCCAAGCGGAGATAAAATGTACAAGGACATAAAGAGAACTTTCTTTTGGAGCGGCATGAAGAAGGACGTGGCAAATTTCGTTTCTAAGTGTACGATTTGCCAACAAGTTAAGGCGGAGCAGAAGAAGCCTGGTGGTCTGCTCCATCCTTTGGAGGTCCCGCAGTGGAAGTGGGATAGCATTTCAATGGACTTCATTGATGGGCTGCCCAGGTCTAGAAGAGGCAACACTAGCATTTGGGTAATAGTGGATAGGCTTACTAAAAGCGCCCACTTTTTACCTGTCAAGAGTAAAAGGACTGCCTCATCCCTAGCATCTCTTTATCTCAAGGAAATTGTTCGACTCCATGGAATACCCTCCAGCATTGTTAGTGACCGAGACCCTATCTTCACAAGTGAGTTTTGGCGGAGTCTGCAAGAAGCGGTAGGCACACAGTTATGCTTGAGTACAGCCTATCACCCCCAAACCGACGGCCAGACAGAAAGAGTGAACAGAGTTTTAGAGGACCTTTTAAGACTGTGCATCCTTGACTTCGGAGGGACGTGGGAAGACCATCTTCCTTTGGTGGAATTTGCCTACAACAACAGCTACCAAGCCACCATGGGAATGACGCCCTTCGAAGCTTTATATGGAAGACCGTGCCGATCGCCCACTTGTTGGTGGGAGTCTACTGACAAGCTCATACTTGGACCAGATATGATCCGAAAGACTTCAGAGAAAGTAGACTTAATACGGAGAAGAATGAAGACATCCCAAGACAGACAAAAATCCTACGCAGACAAGAGGAGGACCGACCTTGAATTTGAGGTTGGAGACAGGGTTTTTCTTAAGGTATCTCCTCTAAGGAACGTGGTTCGTTTTGGAACCACAGGGAAGCTAGCACCAAGGTTCGTAGGGCCGTTTCCTATCATCGAGAAGGTTGGGAAGATGGCATATAGATTAGAGCTACCCGAAAAGCTGGCCGGAGTTCACAACGTCTTTCATGTTTCTCACCTCCGGAAGTGTTTACACGAGTCTGCTGAAATAGTAGAGCCTAGCGTTCTAGAAGAAGCCGAAATTGAACGTGAAGCAACCGTGAGAAGAGTTCCAACACGCATCTTGGGAACTGAAGTGAAAAAGCTACGCAACCCCGAAGTCAAGCTCGTCAAAGTTCAGTGGAGCGACGCCGAGGAAGACGCGACTTGGGAAACTGAGGCTAGAATACGTTCAGCATACCCTTTTCTTTTCGAGGGTACATCTTTGATCTCTCTTTTTCCTTAAGTTATGCTTTATCTATCTTTTAGGATATATCTCCTCGACCTTATCTTTTAGGTAGAAACCCTTTGGATGAAAACATGTAATTGAAACATGTTATGGGTGATGGTTGCAAGTGGTTGCAAGTGATTGCTAGTGGTTGCTCGTGGTTGCATATACACACAATCTAGGTATTAGATCGGCTCAGTCACTTCATATTGCATATGCATATATGTATTTATACTCGTATATGGTTGAAGTTTAATGAGTTGTTGTAACACCCCGTATTTTTAATGTAATTAAAAATGTAAATATATCCACAGATAGGATTAATATGGTGATGTATAATGAAAATTAATTAATATATGAAAAAAAAAGATTGGTTGCATGCGATGTAAATATGTTGCATGCACTGATTTGCAAACATAACGCATTAACATTAAAAGAAAAAGATCCATGCATTGGTTTAATTTAAGTATTGTAACTAACATGAAAAAGAGAAGTAAGGAAAGAATAATAATTATCATTGTTCTAAGACTTATTAACAAAAGACTTTGTAGCTCAGTTGGTTAAGGCATTGGATTTGTAACATGGAGGTCGGGGGTTCGAACCCTGGCGGCAGCATAATTTTTATCTTTGTTTTAAAGAGGGCCAACTGAACATGCAAATATATGTACATATACAAATTCAAAATTTGAAAGGATAAGAACGTACATATAAGGAAATAAAGAAAATATATGTATATACATGAGAATATATATATATATATATATATGCAGAAATATATGTATACGAAAGATAAAATTTAAGATAAGGCTATAGTAAATGAAATATGGCAAGAATTAAATAACGGTGCAACATCGTTTGAATTATGAAAATAAAAAGAAAGTTGTGCGTATATATATATATATACGCGTAAAATGGTCGTTAAAAGGAATTGTATACATATAAGAATATTTCATGTGAATAAAACAGTTAAATAAATTCCAGGAATTCAAAAGTTCGAAATTCAAATTTCTGCGCCAAAACAGCTTGTGGGACCCAATGCCGGCTTAGCACTGCATGTACGATAAGATTTGGCTAGATTCATCTGCGAACCTGAACTATTTTCTTAACTAGGTTCAATGCTGACTCAGCGCTGCGTGTACGATAAGGTCTTGAGCAACTATATAAACAGCCCTGGTCTTCTTCTCTATTCACAATTCTTTTCTACCCTTATGCTGCAAAGATTCTTATTAGTCATGGCTCCTCGTCCTCCTCTAAAATATATAAATAAAATAATATATATAAAATAAACCAAGACGAGGAAATGCTGCTAAAAGATTTTCAAGAAGAGGTTCAAGTCAAGCTAGGATTCAAGAGGAGGTTCAAACGACTTCAACGACTGTTTTTCTACGAATCTTAGCAACGCCATCTTTTTGTTCTAATCTAATCTCTGTAAGTCAGTTATTTTTAGATTTGAACGTTTTTCTTTGTTCGTGACATGAAATTAAAGGAATAAAAGAATATGCCAAATCTCTCTCTCTATTCGAATCAGTGCCTACGTTCTTAAACCTAATTAAAAACTGTTATGATTCGAGGACAAATAAGACTATGACTATGAGCATTTGCCTATGACTATGAACATTGCCTATGACTTTGGACATTGCCTATGACTATGAACATTGCCTATGATTTTGGACATTGCCTATGACTATGAACATTGCCTATGACTGTGACTATGAGGATTATTTCCTTGACTAAGCCTATGCCTTTGATTAGAAAACATAAACTGTTGCCTTTGACATAACAAGGACATCTGTGATTAAACACCTATGATTCATGATTAGGAAAGTGTTGTTTAAGCTTTGTGATTATGAGATTGGATCTAAACCCGATTATTTATTCTGCCTGTCCTTGGTTTTCTTTGGTTTTAGACCATGGGAATTTACCTATTAAGTTAGGTCTACCCACGTTCTTGAACCTACGTCGTTATTCAAAACCATTTTATGCCAGTTGTTGTATCTATCCTTTTCATACCAATCTTTGGTTCATTCCCTATTTGCTACGAATCTAGATTTATCTATAATCTAGATTGAAACACGATTGTACGAACGGTGGGAATGCGATTTGGGGCAAAATATGAAATTTACTAAAACGTAGTTTAACTTGGAAATTGGCATAAATTGGGAACATGTATTATGGCATGTTCATAGGAATGCAAATTGGATAAATTTGACATAAATTATAATATGTGTAATTTGAATCTTGTATTGACGTGTAAATCTAGTATTTACATGAATAGTGAACTAGAGTAATAAGTCTAATTTGACGTGAATTAGAATGTTAAATCAGAATTGGATTAGCTAATTTGGCTCGGTAAGTATATTGGCATAAACTTGAAATTGGCCATAATTGGGAGTAATTGTCAGGATTAGCAAAATCATGGTTAATGACACTTGATTTGGTATAGTTTACATACCAAAAAGCGTAAACATGATTTAGAGGGAAAATGGGCCATAAGAATGAATGTTGACAATTTACATTAAAAGGGGAATTAGGAAATAAGTAAATTAGGAATAATTTACTTATAGAATTTGTTCTAAATGAGAAATGTAAACTTAGACAAATTAAAGGTTTGTTAAACGACATCTCTTTTAATGAAACACCAGAAAGTTCTAGGGTGACAGAGAGGATAGTGTCTAGGCTTGAGTTTGGAAAACACAAGTTTCTTGCTCTCCCTGGCTATCCCTAACTGATCCGACGGACGGGATGGTTACTTTCAAAACCTGATTTGAAAACTAATCAAAACCCCTTTTGAACTTAGAAAACACGAATATGCCCAACCCGAGGTTAGACTGAGTTGCGATGTAAACCTGCCCGGAACCAACCGGCACATCCAGTAGTCGCAACAATACCTGTCTAATGTGAGTGGTAGCGGATTTAATTCATTTAATTAAAGCTAGACAAGAATGGTAGGGTTAAATTCACTAAGACACTTAACCGATTCAACATGACAACCAGACTGGTGAGTGGGGTTAGGGCCATACAGTTAAGCTAGAATGGGAGGGTTAAGTCCATAGGAACACTTAACCAATTTAAACACAGTTAAGCTAGAATGGGAGGGCTAAGTCCATAGAGACACTTAACCAAACTCAAGGTAGCAAAACGAGACTTGTAGGGGTTAAGTAAAGTTAATACACTTAGCCAAATTAATATGTTAACTAGACTAGAGGTTGGGGTTAAGTAAAATCTAATACACTTAGCCAATTTGATATGTTAGCTAGGCTAGACCGTAGGGTTAAGTAAACTTGAACACTTAACCATCAGGTTGTGATAAAGGAATGGGGTTAAGTCTAGAACATGAAGGGATAATACTTGACCATTAATAATAACATGTTAGTTAAAACAGACAGGCAAGGTTAAGTTAAAAAGGAACACTTGACCAACACAGGGTGAATGGGTAGGGTCAAGTAATAAATACTTAACCAATACAACTTGGTTTGTGGTAGGGTTAAGTCAACATGAGTTATTGGCAATACTTAACCAGTTTAACAGGATAAATAAGGAGGGTTAAGTTAGCTTGAATTGACTATGACACTTAACCAATCTAAACTAACGGGAAAGAGAACTAAGTAAACCTTAGTTAAGGAAACAACGATTCTGGAAACTAAGTGGTAAATCTTAGTTAGTAAAACTAAGTAGTAATTCTTAGTATAGCACGAGGAGGTGCGAACGTCCGTCTGAGTAAAAAGGAGGCTCCAACGAATTGGGTTACGAAGCCCGAGGCTTTGAGGGGACGTGAGGGTACTCTTGGTATCCCTCTGTGAGGCTGCAGATGATCCGCCTGGGCCCACAGAGGTTAAGGTCTGCGTAGAAGAACCAGGGGTATGCCTTGGTTGCAATACATGGCAACCTAAAGACTAGGATGGACCGGCGTGATTCGGCGAGAGAACGGTAGCCCTGTGATAGCAACTCGTCGTCTACCATCCATCTTCAATCAATCGAGATACGTGAAGCGGAAAGGCGGAGAACTCCAAAAGACCATATACTTGCTATCTAGTTATGGGTGAGGATGGCCATAGGATAGTGGGGCACCGGGGGCAGGCGTATAGTTCTCATTTTACAAGGTGTGCCTTTCATTAGTTGAGGGAGGGGTCAAGTGGGACCATAGCCACTGAAATAAAAACAGACCTTAGCATCTGCATCGGCAGATATCTGAAAGCTCCCGACCGAGTTCTGTATTCCTTGATTTGCCCTAACACAGGACTCGGACCGCACATTACAGGACATGTGCATCTAGACAAGCGATAACGATTCGCGATACATGCGTGGGGAAGTATAGGAACATATACCACTCTAGGTAGTGTGTCCTAGTCTTGGGGGCATCGTTCGACAGGTAGCATAATCCCTAGTTGGACTAGGTGGCATAAATCCTGAATTTGAGAAGCGTTCAACAGATAGCGTAAACTCTAGTTGAATCTAGAAAGCACTGGATAGAAAACCCTAGATTGGATCTAGGTAATAAATAATAAATGGATGCTCGAAGGCAATGGAAAATACTGGGATTGGGATCACGTTATCGTTACTAGTTGGGACACTAGTTAGGTGGTGCAGAGATATAGAAACCAGTATAACAAGGAAATAACGAAGCTGTAACAACCCGTAAAATGCGAGCCAGTTTGAAATTTTTATTTTGGCCATTTTAGCGAATTTTGATTATTTAAAATGAATTATTTTAAATAATATCGACGTGAAATTTTTTTTGAATAGAATTCAACGTATATATATTATACGCGTCGTCGCTAGAATATATAATAATTATATATAATTATAAAAGGAATTGAAAATGGCGCGGTAGTTCGAAAATTCGATTTCTAATTTCAAATGAATATACAGAATTCAATATAAGTCAGAATTGAACGAAACAAGAAATATTTGAATCTGTATAACTATATCTTTGTAACGAAGTTAACAAACTGAGATTTCATCTTAGAAATGATAAGATATGTCCAGTTTAAAATTAGAAATAGTCGCTGTGGAATTTATATATATTTTTATATATATAAGGCCCTTAAAAATAGCAATTTTGCAAACGACCTCGGATTTCGACGAAACCAGTTTTGTTGGGTCCGTGATGTTAAGTTATTGCTAGATTCCAAATTTCATAATTTTTCGAATCAATATGTGAGCGTGGCAAAGGAAAACGCGTTTGACCAGTTTCAGTTGATTTTAATCGACTGGAAATTGGCCATTTTTCAAACGATCTCAGAATTTGACGAAACTAGTTTTGTTAGGACCGTATCGTCAATACGAAGCTAGAAAATATTTTTCTGGAATTTTTCTAGTTAGTATGTGACCCCGGTAATTTGAAATGTGCGTTTAAAATTCAATATAATGATTTAAAAGAAAATTCAAAAGGAAACTGGCTGTAACGATCAAATCAGCTTGCGATACATATCCCATTGTGTTCGGAATGGGGGTAAAACGCTATGGACGACAAGCGGTGGGCCTCGTTTCGAGGTCGTATGTAAAAGTCAACCCTTTTGCAAAATTAAATAATTAAATAATAATAATAAAAAAAAAATATATTCCCTCCCTTTTCTTCTTCATTGGCCCCCCCCCCCCCCCCGATTCATTCTTCAGAACGAAAAAAAAAAAAAAAAAAAGAAAAAAAGAAACCTAACCTAAACCGAAGCCGCCGCCTTATCTCAGAGCCACCGCCGACGAACCCTCGCGACGCCGCCCTCCGTTCAGCCTCCTCCTTCCCACTGCCTCTCCTCCTCCCTCGCATGGAACCCCAGACCCGCGCCACGTCGAGGAACAAATTCGCGAGCCCCTCCTCGAGGCCAGCTCCTCCACGACGACCTCCTGCCGCCGACCCCTCGCCCCCTTTCTTCGCAGCATAAAGTAAGTCGTTTTTATTTTTTTTACTTCTGAAAAATTTCGATTTTTATGAATTAGAAACTGATTTTTTTTTTTTTTTATTTTATAAAGAAAGTTAAAACAGATTTTTATAAAAGTAATTTAAAACTGAATTTTAAAAGGTGAAAACTGAATTTTATAAAATGTTAAAACTGAATTTTTAAAAGGTGAAAACTGAATTTTATAAAATGTTAAAACTGAATTTTTAAAAGGTGAAAACTGAATTTTTTAAAATGTTAAAACTGAATTTTTTAAAATGTTAAAACTGAATTTTTTAAAATGTTAAAACTGAATTTGGAAAAAAGAAAAACTGATTTTAAGAAAGGTTTTAAAAGATTGAATTTTTAAATGTTGAACATCGAAATAAAAATTCGATTTTTATATATTGAACTTCGAAATAAAAATTCGATTTTTATATATTGAACTTCGAACTAAAAATTCGATTTTTATATATTGAACTTCGAACTAAAAATTCGATTTTTATATATTGAACTTCGAACTAAAAATTCGATTTTTATATATTGAACTTCGAACTAAAAATTCGATTTTTATATATTGAACTTCGAACTAAAAATTCGATTTTTATATATTGAACTTCGAACTAAAAATTCGATTTTTATATATTGAACTTCGAACTAAAAATTCGATTTTTATATATTGAACTTCGAACTAAAAATTCGATTTTTATATATTGAACTGTGAACTAAAAATTCGTTTTCTATATATTGAATAGCGAGGTAAAAATGTGATTTTTACGTATGTAGTGAAAGCAGCAACGAAGGTGACAAAAAGGCGAAACGACGAAGACTTCTGCAAAAGAAGTGCCGTGGAGCTAGGATAGCTTTCTGTGAGAACTTCTCACTCTAAAATTCTTTTTCTAGTTATATATATACTAGGATGCAGACGGTGCTTAGTAGCACCCGACACAATCGTCCACAGACCATGGACTTGTTTGTTTGACTGTTTGGTGATTGATTGCGAATTGGTTTGAATGTGGTTTGTGATGTGAAAAATCGAATCGATAAATTGGTTAGGATTAGACGTGCGCCGTTATAAGGCGTAGGAGTAAGGCTAGGTTAGACCCTTACTCCAAATTTTGTGGTTTGCAAAATGAAATTGATTTGATTGATGAGTGAATGGCGTGGGCCTTCACTAGACCGGGGATAAGGCTAGGCCTCGTCCCGTTTCTAGTATCGTGCCGTTATGCCGCCGAAATTTTCTAAAATATGTTAGAAAAATAAAAATGTCATTTATTGAATAAATGAACTGAAAAGAAAATTCATGTGTTAGAATAAATATTTTATCGTTAAAAAAAAATAGTTTTTAACGTGAATGTGAATAAAATAAATATTCATTTACAAACCAGACGGTTTGTTTATGTACACCTATTTGAAGGACATTGATTGGGTCGATAAATTTCACACATCGCCCAACTGCACGAATAAAATATTTGTTTGATTGTTTGAAACCCCACACGGGTGTTGGGATGAAATATGAAGTTCACTCATCCTGATTGATTAAATATGTCGATCGATTGATTGACATGCTGTTATAAGCGTTAGATATCTATATTTGATGCTTATACAGTGTAGTGCACTTTGGTTGATGGTTGATTATTTATCGTGGCTATTATATACATGTGTTGTATGAAAATCCATATAATTAACTTTATATGGTAATTGATTGGGCCTCATTCCAATCGTGAAAATAAGGAATATTTGAAATAGAATATTTGAAAATAAAGGAATATATGAAGCCGTGTTGATTAGATTGACGCCATTTCGACGTGATCGATATTTATATCGATTTTAAACGATTTCGAAATGAATTGAATTGAAAACGATTTCGAAATGAATTGAATTGAAAACGATTTCGAAATGAATTGAATTGAAAACGATTTCGAAATGAATTGAATGGAAAACGATTTCGAAATGAATTGAATTGAAAACGATTTCGAAATGAATTGAATTGAAAACGAATTCGAAATGAATTGAATTGAAAACGATTTCGAAATGAATTGAATTGAAAACGATTTCGAAATGAATTGAATTGAAAACGATTTCGAAATGAATTGAATTGAAAACGATTTCGAAATGAATTGAATTGAAAACGATTTCGAAATGAATTGAATTGAAAACGATTTCGAAATGAATTGAATTGAAAACGATTTCGAAATGAATTGAATTGAAAACGAATTCGAATGAATTGAATTGAAAACGATTTCGAAATGAATTGAATTGAAAACGAATTCGAATTGAATTGAAAGCGAATTTAAATGAATTCAAATTGAATTGAAATTTGAATTGAATAGAAATGAATTTTAAAATGAATTTATAAAGAAGAATTCAATTTTACTTTGAATTGAAATGGAAGTTGAAATAGATTTTGAAACGAATTTTAAAAATATTTATATAATTCGTTTTGAATAGAAAATCGACGAAATATATATTATATATATTATATATAATATAATGGCCTGAATAGAACGCGCCGCGTCGCGGCAGTTCGCGAATTTCGACCATTTATTTCGAACGGACATTACGGGAGATCCGACCGTCGGATTCTCCTAAAACTGGAACCGTTGGGTTCGTATCGAAAAGAGCTTTCTAATGAATGTTAGAAATTTGAAATCTAACGGTTGGATTTGGAGATACGTCCAAATCAAATTCGAAAAAGGTCGCTGTAAGTGCAGTTCGATGGCCGTTGATGGAAATCGACTGTACGGGCCTTGATAAAATTATTAAAAATAGTAATAATTTGTGTAAAATCATAAGAAATGATTTAGAAAGAATTGGGATGAAAAACTCCATATTTGAAAAGATAAAAATAGATTTTTATCAAAATGAACTAGTTTTGAACTAGAATTATAATTCTATTTATTTTTAAATAAATAAACTGAATTTGAAATGGTTTTAAAAATAACCAGAATATCCAATGATTGCATTGGAGTGGAATTGAATCGAAATTTGTCTTCGGAATATTTCGATGTTGGAATTCGTGATTATACGGATGTTGATATGGAAATTTGAAAGATATATACATATATCGCTATTTCCAATACGACATTTGTTAGTCGTAGAATTCGATATTGAATATAAGCCGATATATTTTCTATTCAGAGCCTTGTATTGAATATCGAATGTGATTTGGGTTTGTCGTGAATGGTGTCTTCACTAACACTGTTCTTGAACCCAGTTGAGAAAAGATTAAATCTTTTTATTTAGATTTAATGAAGTGTACCAATTAAATAATATTTAATTGGAATTGAATTGATATTGATTTTTGGGTTTATCGTGAACAGTGTTTTAAATAACACTTGTTCTTTAACCCGATAATTAATGAATGTGATTTGGGTTTGTCGTGAATGGTGTCTTCACTAACACTATTCTTGAACCCAGTTGAGAAATGATTAAATCTTTTTATTTAGATTTAATGAAGTGTACCAATTAAATAATATTTAATTGGAATTGAATTGATATTGATTTTTGGGTTTATCGTGAACAGTGTTTTAAATAACACTTGTTCTTTAACCCGATAATTAATGAATGTGATTTGGGTTTGTCGTGAATGGTGTCTTCACTAACACTGTTCTTGAACCCAGTTGAGAAAAGATTAAATCTTTTTATTTAGATTTAATGAAGTGTACCAATTAAATAATATTTAATTGGAATTGAATGGATATTGATTTTTGGGTTTATCGTGAACAGTGTTTTAAATAACACTTGTTCTTTAACCCGATAATTAATGGGATGTGACTTTGGGTTTATCGTGAGCCGTGTTTTTAAATGACACTGATTCTTTAACCCAGTCACAGATTAAAACTAAGTGGAGTTTTAATGAATCTTTAATTAGATTGAAAAGATCGAGAATGGAGTATCACCAGTTTTGCTCCAGGCGATAGTTAAATCTTTAATTAGATTTGAATGTGAAATTTAGAAACTAACTGGCGGTTAGCCAAGCAGAATGGTTTTCTGGATATTGATCTGATGTTGGTTTCGGCCTTCGGGGTTAATATTTGGGGAATTATTCTCTTGATTAATTTACGGTTAGTGACTAATGAATTGGAATGAGGCGTATGTTGTGTTTGTGTAACACTTATTTAAAATATACGCGAGTTATTCGGAAAGACCGGGTTTATCCCATTCTGAATAACTGATACGACGATAAGTCGAAGATGAAGACGATGGTCGAAGACCGGAGGTTTTCACGTCGTTTGGGTGATAACTGATGATCTTGATTGGGCTGTACACCCAAGAAGATGGAAACAGTTAGTGATCGTCCAGACGTACTTGGAGATCGATGGATATGCGGGGTACTAGGTGCCTCCGGTTTCGTTCAGACCCAGAACGGACTTGTAAATGGACTGTGTGTCTGACATCGGATTTCATTCTGTGCGACTGATATCGGTTGCATAGGATGGTTTGCCTGTGTGGCATGCTAAGATGCAAGTGATCAAGGCTTCTGTTGAAAAGCAAAGTCTTGTGTTGATGATCAAAGCACGGCCTTTGTGGCGTAGCTTTGTGTAACGTTTACCTCGCGTGTTTCACACCCGGTATGAACCAAAAACGGGAGACGGACCTCAGGGAGGGCATGCGTTTCTTTCTAGCTAGAAGTGGCGTCAGTGGTTTTACACGCCCTGACGAGTTTGACTTATGTGGTTGTTGCGGTTGCGAGGCGCCTCGGTTATATCGGTTTCGGCCGAATGCATTCTGGTCGGCTGACGGACCAGACTTACACCCCATAGGGTGGGGAGACGTATTGTTCAGGCATAATAATCCACTCCGTGTGGACCGGCCCTGACGATCCAAGGGGCAGTTGCGGCTGTTCCTGTGGCTCGGGCTAGAGAGTCACGAATCGGTTGGGGACTATCTTTTGCCTCGGTTCATAGACGGAAATCCAATTTCCAAATACGTGACATTTGCGGTTTTAATTGTAATCCTATATATGGCGACATAGTGGGATGGGGCGCTTATGCCGCCTATGATTGATACTTATGATTTGAAGTTGTTTTACACACTTATAATAGTATCAAATGATTTGTTTTAAAACGTATCAAGCATTCTTTGGCTGTTATAAGGGAAAACCCTATCCTCGACTGCGTTGCATTGTGTGATGGGACCTGGGTCTTATAACAGCTTCATTTTTCTTTATTTAGCATTGCGCTGTTTGTTTTATGCACTGGTATTCTTGGGAGGAAACCCGTTCCGTGTTATACGGCGTGGTCCCTTGATTTACCTAATGATTTAAAATAAAGATTAATAACTGTTTTAGTTCTCACACCAGTCACATGACTGACCTGGAGTTTATTGTTTTAACCTAAACTCTGGGTGCCCCTATTTTCGACACGGGCAGCCAGTAGTTTTGGTTTTGCAGATTTATATTCACAGGATCCTGGTTTACAGCTGGAACGATATCCGGAAAGCTTTGTATCCGTATATCTCCTTCTAGTTGTGTATTGTTTTATTTTTCCGCTGCTATGTATTTAAATGTAATTTAAAAATCTCTGATATTTCTGTGTAATATTCATTTATACTCTGTATATTCTTGTAATCTGATGCATTGTTGTTATATACAATGAAATGTTCTTCTATATGCGTTCTGCTGTGGTTTGTTCTCGAACTATCCGACGCTTTCCTTTACGGGGAAGTTGCGGGTCTTCACAGTTGGTATCAGAGCTTTGGTTTACAAAGCAGAGAATAAGACACGTTAGAACCATACGAAAGAATTCATCAGATATTGGATTAGTAATATCCAATGGGATGACTCGTTAGAGATAGGATCAGTAGTATCCTAGAACGAGTGTGAAGAGTATATTTTTGAAAATGAAAACAAATTTTTGTTTTGAAAATTTAAATCACTTATTCGTATTTGATTATTTAATTATATTGATGTGGACAATCCAGTATATATAGATTTTGCGTATACGTCTGATCCGCGTGTATTTGAAATTTTAATATACTGGATAGATATAGAATCACACTCTAGTCGCCCGGAGATGATTCAGATGATGAGGCATCATCATCAGTGTTTATATTCGAGCGACGAAAGTGAGATTTCTATATATTTCCTATTGGCTGGTGTGAGAACCAAAACTAATATAGTTAGAATACATTGTTGTGATTTGGCATCAAAAATCTGATTTTTGTATATATATCAAATTATGAATTTGAGACTCTAATTCACTAATTGATTGATGTTTGTGTTGTTTGTTTAATTGTTTGGTAATTTTGAACCATTATGCCTAATTTGATCAAATATTGAACTGTATTGAAAATTGGTCGCGTTTGCTTGCATATACATATATAACATTGAACAGGTCATAGCAAGGAGGCTAGAGCAGAGAATAAAATTTGTTTGCCCGACAAATAGGTACATGTTTACTACATAATTTCCTGTTTTGTTTGGGTGATGATGATTTTGTGAGCCTATTGGCTAGCCGCTTGGCTTTTTCTTTTTCTTTTTGAGATCTGAAGGACCGGGGAAGCTATTTGAAATTCCCCGATGCTCCCATTGCAGGGGAGGTTATGGCGAAATTTTTCAAAAATTTAGGGTGTTAGCCAAATTTTTGAAATTTTAAAAGTTCTCAGAATCTGAAAAGTTGGAGAATGGAAGCCAGATCGAATGTAGAGTTGAATGATCAAACCACTTTCGACTTTGTTCCTTTTCGGGGACGAAAAGTTTTAAGTGGGGGAGATTGTAACAACCCGTAAAATGCGAGCCAGTTTGAAATTTTTATTTTGGCCATTTTAGCGAATTTTGATTATTTAAAATGAATTATTTTAAATAATATCGACGTGAAATTTTTTTTGAATAGAATTCAACGTATATATATTATACGCGTCGTCGCTAGAATATATAATAATTATATATAATTATAAAAGGAATTGAAAATGGCGCGGTAGTTCGAAAATTCGATTTCTAATTTCAAATGAATATACAGAATTCAATATAAGTCAGAATTGAACGAAACAAGAAATATTTGAATCTGTATAACTATATCTTTGTAACGAAGTTAACAAACTGAGATTTCATCTTAGAAATGATAAGATATGTCCAGTTTAAAATTAGAAATAGTCGCTGTGGAATTTATATATATTTTTATATATATAAGGCCCTTAAAAATAGCAATTTTGCAAACGACCTCGGATTTCGACGAAACCAGTTTTGTTGGGTCCGTGATGTTAAGTTATTGCTAGATTCCAAATTTCATAATTTTTCGAATCAATATGTGAGCATGGCAAAGGAAAACGCGTTTGACCAGTTTCAGTTGATTTTAATCGACTGGAAATTGGCCATTTTTCAAACGATCTCAGAATTTGACGAAACTAGTTTTGTTAGGACCGTATCGTCAATACGAAGCTAGAAAATATTTTTCTGGAATTTTTCTAGTTAGTATGTGACCCCGGTAATTTGAAATGTGCGTTTAAAATTCAATATAATGATTTAAAAGAAAATTCAAAAGGAAACTGGCTGTAACGATCAAATCAGCTTGCGATACATATCCCATTGTGTTCGGAATGGGGGTAAAACGCTATGGACGACAGGCGGTGGGCCTCGTTTCGAGGTCGTATGTAAAAGTCAACCCTTTTGCAAAATTAAATAATTAAATAATAATAATAATTAAAAAAAAAATATTCCCTCCCTTTTCTTCTTCATTGCCCCCCCCCCCCCCCGATTCATTCTTCAGAACGAAAAAAAAAAAAAAAAAAAAAAAAGAAACCTAACCTAAACCGAAGCCGCCGCCTTATCTCAGAGCCACCGCCGACGAACCCTCGCGACGCCGCCCTCCGTTCAGCCTCCTCCTTCCCACTGCCTCTCCTCCTCCCTCGCATGGAACCCCAGACCCGCGCCACGTCGAGGAACAAATTCGCGAGCCCCTCCTCGAGGCCAGCTCCTCCACGACGACCTCCTGCCGCCGACCCCTCGCCCCCTTTCTTCGCAGCATAAAGTAAGTCGTTTTTATTTTTTTTATTTATTTTACTTCTGAAAAATTTCGATTTTTATGAATTAGAAACTGATTTTTTTTTTTTTTTATTTTATAAAGAAAGTTAAAACAGATTTTTATAAAAGTAATTTAAAACTGAATTTTAAAAGGTGAAAACTGAATTTTATAAAATGTTAAAACTGAATTTTTAAAAGGTGAAAACTGAATTTTATAAAATGTTAAAACTGAATTTTTAAAAGGTGAAAACTGAATTTTTTAAAATGTTAAAACTGAATTTTTTAAAATGTTAAAACTGAATTTTTTAAAATGTTAAAACTGAATTTGGAAAAAAGAAAAACTGATTTTAAGAAAGGTTTTAAAAGATTGAATTTTTAAATGTTGAACATCGAAATAAAAATTCGATTTTTATATATTGAACTTCGAAATAAAAATTCGATTTTTATATATTGAACTTCGAACTAAAAATTCGATTTTTATATATTGAACTTCGAACTAAAAATTCGATTTTTATATATTGAACTTCGAACTAAAAATTCGATTTTTATATATTGAACTTCGAACTAAAAATTCGATTTTTATATATTGAACTTCGAACTAAAAATTCGATTTTTATATATTGAACTTCGAACTAAAAATTCGATTTTTATATATTGAACTTCGAACTAAAAATTCGATTTTTATATATTGAACTTCGAACTAAAAATTCGATTTTTATATATTGAACTGTGAACTAAAAATTCGTTTTCTATATATTGAATAGCGAGGTAAAAATGTGATTTTTACGTATGTAGTGAAAGCAGCAACGAAGGTGACAAAAAGGCGAAACGACGAAGACTTCTGCAAAAGAAGTGCCGTGGAGCTAGGATAGCTTTCTGTGAGAACTTCTCACTCTAAAATTCTTTTTCTAGTTATATATATACTAGGATGCAGACGGTGCTTAGTAGCACCCGACACAATCGTCCACAGACCATGGACTTGTTTGTTTGACTGTTTGGTGATTGATTGCGAATTGGTTTGAATGTGGTTTGTGATGTGAAAAATCGAATCGATAAATTGGTTAGGATTAGACGTGCGCCGTTATAAGGCGTAGGAGTAAGGCTAGGTTAGACCCTTACTCCAAATTTTGTGGTTTGCAAAATGAAATTGATTTGATTGATGAGTGAATGGCGTGGGCCTTCACTAGACCGGGGATAAGGCTAGGCCTCGTCCCGTTTCTAGTATCGTGCCGTTATGCCGCCGAAATTTTCTAAAATATGTTAGAAAAATAAAAATGTCATTTATTGAATAAATGAACTGAAAAGAAAATTCATGTGTTAGAATAAATATTTTATCGTTAAAAAAAAATAGTTTTTAACGTGAATGTGAATAAAATAAATATTCATTTACAAACCAGACGGTTTGTTTATGTACACCTATTTGAAGGACATTGATTGGGTCGATAAATTTCACACATCGCCCAACTGCACGAATAAAATATTTGTTTGATTGTTTGAAACCCCACACGGGTGTTGGGATGAAATATGAAGTTCACTCATCCTGATTGATTAAATATGTCGATCGATTGATTGACATGCTGTTATAAGCGTTAGATATCTATATTTGATGCTTATACAGTGTAGTGCACTTTGGTTGATGGTTGATTATTTATCGTGGCTATTATATACATGTGTTGTATGAAAATCCATATAATTAACTTTATATGGTAATTGATTGGGCCTCATTCCAATCGTGAAAATAAGGAATATTTGAAATAGAATATTTGAAAATAAAGGAATATATGAAGCCGTGTTGATTAGATTGACGCCATTTCGACGTGATCGATATTTATATCGATTTTAAACGATTTCGAAATGAATTGAATTGAAAACGATTTCGAAATGAATTGAATTGAAAACGATTTCGAAATGAATTGAATTGAAAACGATTTCGAAATGAATTGAATGGAAAACGATTTCGAAATGAATTGAATTGAAAACGATTTCGAAATGAATTGAATTGAAAACGAATTCGAAATGAATTGAATTGAAAACGATTTCGAAATGAATTGAATTGAAAACGATTTCGAAATGAATTGAATTGAAAACGATTTCGAAATGAATTGAATTGAAAACGATTTCGAAATGAATTGAATTGAAAACGATTTCGAAATGAATTGAATTGAAAACGATTTCGAAATGAATTGAATTGAAAACGATTTCGAAATGAATTGAATTGAAAACGAATTCGAATGAATTGAATTGAAAACGATTTCGAAATGAATTGAATTGAAAACGAATTCGAATTGAATTGAAAGCGAATTTAAATGAATTCAAATTGAATTGAAATTTGAATTGAATAGAAATGAATTTTAAAATGAATTTATAAAGAAGAATTCAATTTTACTTTGAATTGAAATGGAAGTTGAAATAGATTTTGAAACGAATTTTAAAAATATTTATATAATTCGTTTTGAATAGAAAATCGACGAAATATATATTATATATATTATATATAATATAATGGCCTGAATAGAACGCGCCGCGTCGCGGCAGTTCGCGAATTTCGACCATTTATTTCGAACGGACATTACGGGAGATCCGACCGTCGGATTCTCCTAAAACCGGAACCGTTGGGTTCGTATCGAAAAGAGCTTTCTAATGAATGTTAGAAATTTGAAATCTAACGGTTGGATTTGGAGATACGTCCAAATCAAATTCGAAAAAGGTCGCTGTAAGTGCAGTTCGATGGCCGTTGATGGAAATCGACTGTACGGGCCTTGATAAAATTATTAAAAATAGTAATAATTTGTGTAAAATCATAAGAAATGATTTAGAAAGAATTGGGATGAAAAACTCCATATTTGAAAAGATAAAAATAGATTTTTATCAAAATGAACTAGTTTTGAACTAGAATTATAATTCTATTTATTTTTAAATAAATAAACTGAATTTGAAATGGTTTTAAAAATAACCAGAATATCCAATGATTGCATTGGAGTGGAATTGAATCGAAATTTGTCTTCGGAATATTTCGATGTTGGAATTCGTGATTATACGGATGTTGATATGGAAATTTGAAAGATATATACATATATCGCTATTTCCAATACGACATTTGTTAGTCGTAGAATTCGATATTGAATATAAGCCGATATATTTTCTATTCAGAGCCTTGTATTGAATATCGAATGTGATTTGGGTTTGTCGTGAATGGTGTCTTCACTAACACTGTTCTTGAACCCAGTTGAGAAAAGATTAAATCTTTTTATTTAGATTTAATGAAGTGTACCAATTAAATAATATTTAATTGGAATTGAATTGATATTGATTTTTGGTTTATCGTGAACAGTGTTTTAAATAACACTTGTTCTTTAACCCGATAATTAATGAATGTGATTTGGGTTTGTCGTGAATGGTGTCTTCACTAACACTATTCTTGAACCCAGTTGAGAAATGATTAAATCTTTTTATTTAGATTTAATGAAGTGTACCAATTAAATAATATTTAATTGGAATTGAATTGATATTGATTTTTGGGTTTATCGTGAACAGTGTTTTAAATAACACTTGTTCTTTAACCCGATAATTAATGAATGTGATTTGGGTTTGTCGTGAATGGTGTCTTCACTAACACTGTTCTTGAACCCAGTTGAGAAAAGATTAAATCTTTTTATTTAGATTTAATGAAGTGTACCAATTAAATAATATTTAATTGGAATTGAATGGATATTGATTTTTGGGTTTATCGTGAACAGTGTTTTAAATAACACTTGTTCTTTAACCCGATAATTAATGGGATGTGACTTTGGGTTTATCGTGAGCCGTGTTTTTAAATGACACTGATTCTTTAACCCAGTCACAGATTAAAACTAAGTGGAGTTTTAATGAATCTTTAATTAGATTGAAAAGATCGAGAATGGAGTATCACCAGTTTTGCTCCAGGCGATAGTTAAATCTTTAATTAGATTTGAATGTGAAATTTAGAAACTAACTGGCGGTTAGCCAAGCAGAATGGTTTTCTGGATATTGATCTGATGTTGGTTTCGGCCTTCGGGGTTAATATTTGGGGAATTATTCTCTTGATTAATTTACGGTTAGTGACTAATGAATTGGAATGAGGCGTATGTTGTGTTTGTGTAACACTTATTTAAAATATACGCGAGTTATTCGGAAAGACCGGGTTTATCCCATTCTGAATAACTGATACGACGATAAGTCGAAGATGAAGACGATGGTCGAAGACCGGAGGTTTTCACGTCGTTTGGGTGATAACTGATGATCTTGATTGGGCTGTACACCCAAGAAGATGGAAACAGTTAGTGATCGTCCAGACGTACTTGGAGATCGATGGATATGCGGGGTACTAGGTGCCTCCGGTTTCGTTCAGACCCAGAACGGACTTGTAAATGGACTGTGTGTCTGACATCGGATTTCATTCTGTGCGACTGATATCGGTTGCATAGGATGGTTTGCCTGTGTGGCATGCTAAGATGCAAGTGATCAAGGCTTCTGTTGAAAAGCAAAGTCTTGTGTTGATGATCAAAGCACGGCCTTTGTGGCGTAGCTTTGTGTAACGTTTACCTCGCGTGTTTCACACCCGGTATGAACCAAAAACGGGAGACGGACCTCAGGGAGGGCATGCGTTTCTTTCTAGCTAGAAGTGGCGTCAGTGGTTTCACACGCCCTGACGAGTTTGACTTATGTGGTTGTTGCGGTTGCGAGGCGCCTCGGTTATATCGGTTTCGGCCGAATGCATTCTGGTCGGCTGACGGACCAGACTTACACCCCATAGGGTGGGGAGACGTATTGTTCAGGCATAATAATCCACTCCGTGTGGACCGGCCCTGACGATCCAAGGGGCAGTTGCGGCTGTTCCTGTGGCTCGGGCTAGAGAGTCACGAATCGGTTGGGGACTATCTTTTGCCTCAGTTCATAGACGGAAATCCAATTTCCAAATACGTGACATTTGCGGTTTTAATTGTAATCCTATATATGGTGACATAGTGGGATGGGGCGCTTATGCCGCCTATGATTGATACTTATGATTTGAAGTTGTTTTACACACTTATAATAGTATCAAATGATTTGTTTTAAAACGTATCAAGCATTCTTTGGCTGTTATAAGGGAAAACCCTATCCTCGACTGCGTTGCATTGTGTGATGGGACCTGGGTCTTATAACAGCTTCATTTTTCTTTATTTAGCATTGCGCTGTTTGTTTTATGCACTGGTATTCTTGGGAGGAAACCCGTTCCGTGTTATACGGCGTGGTCCCTTGATTTACCTAATGATTTAAAATAAAGATTAATAACTGTTTTAGTTCTCACACCAGTCACATGACTGACCTGGAGTTTATTGTTTTAACCTAAACTCTGGGTGCCCCTATTTTCGACACGGGCAGCCAGTAGTTTTGGTTTTGCAGATTTATATTCACAGGATCCTGGTTTACAGCTGGAACGATATCCGGAAAGCTTTGTATCCGTATATCTCCTTCTAGTTGTGTATTGTTTTATTTTTCCGCTGCTATGTATTTAAATGTAATTTAAAAATCTCTGATATTTCTGTGTAATATTCATTTATACTCTGTATATTCTTGTAATCTGATGCATTGTTGTTATATACAATGAAATGTTCTTCTATATGCGTTCTGCTGTGGTTTGTTCTCGAACTATCCGACGCTTTCCTTTACTGGGAAGTTGCGGGTCTTCACAGAAGCGGCGAAAGTATTAAAGCGTATCCAGTTTATCTTATCTTAGCATATCTTGTGATTACCTTGTCTAATCTTGTTGACCCTATCGTCATGGTGTAATCTTGTATTCAGTTAATTCATGTCGTTTTGTTTTTCCATGTTCACATGCTAGAAGTTACTGAACTTACTCAGGCTTTATGTCTGATTCTGTTTTTCTTTCGTCTTCTTTTTTTCCGTTTCCTCTCCCCCCCCCCCCAGGTAGTAGAGGAGGGAGTAGTATAGCTCAGGTTAAGTTGGACCGTCACTCTTTCCCAGCTTGAAGATTTGTCGAAGTTTGCTTGGATTCTCTTTCCAGATGCTATGGCTTGCTCTTGCTAAAATCGGGGAATATAAATGTTGTTTTTATGCTTCTTTATTTTGTAAGACAGATGATACTCTTATATTGCAAAGAAACCATTGTACAAACTATTTTATCAATAAAGCAAAGTTTTATTTTCCGCTGTTTAATTTCTGTCTATCTTGTAATTTATCTGCATCTTTTACCCTAAATGCTCCACAGAACTTAGTGCATTCCCTTTGTGAGTGACACTAACGGATGTGGGGTGTTACATGTGGTATCAGAGCTGAAGATTACCAGATCAGATAAAGGATTTGAAAAATTATTTTCAAAACGGTTTTTAAAGAAGAATTTTCAAGAGAAAAGATTTGTTTTAAAGACATATTCCCCAAAGCCATACGCACTATCTTCTCTTCCTCTTTTTAAATTCTTGTCTCCTTCTTTCTTGAGTCTGTAGGGCTCCTGGCTTTCTGGGAGGTAACCTCATCGAAGGGCAAAGTAGTACCCGGCTTCCATCCATAGTCGTAGTTGTTTCATCTACGTGCAGTTTTCTTTCGAAGCTTATAGGGTTTTCCGGACGATGGAGGCAGTTCACGAGAGATTTGTCAACATGACTACACACGGAAGGGGATGAGGAGTTTGGCTAAGGAGCATAACCCTAGGATGAGGAATTCATGGATGTAGACTTAGCACACGAAGGAGGAAGAAATTATAAAATCTAAGACAAGAGGAAGTATCTTTACTAGGGTATGATAGGGCATATACTTAAGGACAAGGGCAAGAACGAGGACGAGATTTTCAGAAGGACAAGTACATGCTTTCGCCACCAAGCGTACCTAGGAGAAAGGTAGTCCAGTTGGAAGAGTCTAGTTTTCTGTTCGTGCTATTTCCTTAGGTTCTAGCGCTTCTCATTTGTTCATATCCACTTCCATAGTTGGGTCTCTACACCATAGTACTTTTATAGTAGAAAGATCCCACTAGAGTCTCAAATCCAATTGGTGGTCCGACCAGTTTATTTTTTTGTTAGTAGGGATTTGAGAATAGCTATCGAGTTTGCTTATATCATCTCACGTAGATCGTCTAAATTCGGGGGAGATATTCCTTGGGTGCTTGTCTGATATTGGTTTAGGCCTTTGGGGCTTGTACTTGAGGAATGTCGAGTTCGGTTTGGATGGTTTGCGGGAGAGATGAATAGTTGTGGTAGGCACTCCAAAGAGCACGTAGTGACCTTTCGACTCTTATAGTTATGGCATGACGGATAAGAGGGTAACCTCTAATCATCTTAGTACGTATACTTGGTACCATGATTAACATCTGTTTATTTTGGAATTGGAGGTCGGAAACTTCACAATCGTGAAGTTAAATTAGTTAAGATACAGTGGAGTAAAGCTCAAGAAGGCTAGATACTAGCATCATACCCTTTTTCTTAAGGGTGTATCCTTGATTTCTTTGTTTAGGAGCTTTGCGCATAATTGTTTCTCTCTTTCCAAAGTATATCACCTAGGTCGTATCTTCGATCCTTAGGTAGAAGCCAATGGATGTAAACATGTATTTGAAACATGTTATGGTTGATGGTTGCAAGTGGTTGCTAATGGTTGCTTGTGAATGCATATGCATACGTATTAGACACTAGATCAGTTCGGACGTTTTCATATTGCATTTACAGATATGTATTTAAGTTGAGCCTGATATGTTATCATATGGATGTTGCATATGGATGAATGGCCGTGCACGCATGTAGTATTTACGTAACTAGGGATGCTTGCATACATGATTGGACGCATGGCACCGACATGATTCGCATTAAGGAGGTCAACTGAATCAGTAGACCGCCTGATTTTACAGTAGATAAAGACATATACACACACTATGCATATGAACATGAAAGCATTAGAAATCTTTTAAGGACAATGGATGCCTGTGATTGGATGGTTGAGTAGATGAGTGATTGGATGGTATGACACATTCTTCCTAACTAGAAGATTTCGGGGACGAAATCCTTTTAAGTGGGGGAGAATGTAACACCCCGTATTTTTAATGTAATTAAAAATGTATATATATCCACAGATAGGATTAATATGGTGATGTATAATGAAAATTAATTAATATATGAAAAAAAAGATTGGTTGCATGCGATGTAAATATGTTGCATGCACTGATTTGCAAACATAATGCATTAACATTAAAAGAAAAAGATCTATGCATTGGTTTAATTTAAGTATTGTAACTAACATGAAAAAGAGAAGTAAGGAAAGAACAATAATTATCATTGTTCTAAGACTTATTAACAAAAGACTTTGTAGCTCAGTTGGTTAAGGCATTGGATTTGTAACATGGAGGTCGGGGGTTCGAACCCCGGCGGCAGCATAATTTTTATCTTTGTTTTAAAGAGGGCCAACTGAACATGCAAATATATGTACATATACAAATTCAAAATTTGAAAGGATAAGAACGTACATATAAGGAAATAAAGAAAATATATGTATATACATGAGAATATATATATATATATATATATATATATATATATATATATATATATATATGCAGAAATATATGTATACGAAAGATAAAATTTAAGATAAGGCTATAGTAAATGAAATATGGCAAGAATTAAATAATGGTGCAACATCGTTTGAATTATGAAAATAAAAAGAAAGTTGTGCGTATATATATATACACGTAAAATGGTCGTTAAAAGGAATTGTATACATATAAGAATATTTCATGTGAATAAAACAGTTAAATAAATTCCAGGAATTCAAAAGTTCAAAATTCAAATTTCTGCGCCAAAACAGCTTGTGGGACCCAATGCTGACTTAGCACTGCATGAACGATAAGATTTGGCTAGATTCATCTGCGAACCTGGACTATTTTCTTAACTAGGTTCAATGCTGACTCAGCGCTGCGTGTACGATAAGGTCTTGAGCAACTATATAAACAGCCCTGGTCTTCTTCTCTATTCACAATACTTTTCTATCCTTATGCTGCAAAGATTCTTGTTAGTCATGGCTCCTCGTCCTCCTCTAAAATATATAAATAAAATAATATATATAAAATAAACCAAGACGAGGAAATGCTACTAAAAGATTTTCAAGAAGAGGTTCAAGTCAAGCTAGGATTCAAGAGGAGGTTCAAACGACTTCAACGACTGTTTTTCTACGAATCTTAGCAACGCCATCTTTTTGTTCTAATCTAATCTCTATAAGTCAGTTATTTTTAGATTTGAACGTTTTTATTTGTTCGTGACATGAAATTAAAGGAATAAAAGAATATGCCAAATCTCTCTCTCTCTCTCTCTATTCGAAACAGTGCCTACATTCTTGAACCTAATTAAGAACTGTTATGATTCGAGGACAAATAACACTATGACTATGAGCATTTGCCTATGACTATGAACATTGCCTATGACTTTGGACATTGCCTATGACTATGAACATTGCCTATGACTTTGGACATTGCCTATGACTATGAACATTGCCTATGATTTTGGACATTGCCTATGACTATGAACATTGCCTATGACTGTGACTATGAGGATTATTTCCTTGACTAAGCCTATGCCTTTGATTAGAAAACATAAACTATTGCCTTTGACATAACAAGGACATCTGTGATTAAACACCTATGATTCATGATTAGGAAAGTGTTGTTTAAGCTTTGTGATTATGAGATTGGATCTAAACCCGATTATTTATTCTGCCTGTCCTTGGTTTTCTTTGGTTTTAGACCATGGGAATTTACCTATTAAGTTAGGTCTACCCACATTCTTGAACCTACGTCGTTATTCAAAACCATTTTATGCCAGTTGTTGTATCTATCCTTTTCATACCAATCTTTGGTTCATTCCCTATTTGCTACGAATCTAGATTTATCTATAATCTAGATTGAAACACGATTGTACGAACGGTGGGAATGCGATTTGGGGCAAAATATGAAATTTACTAAAACGTAGTTTAACTTGGAAATTGGCATAAATTGGGAACATGTATTATGGCATGTTCATAGGAATGCAAATTGGATAAATTTGACATAAATTATAATATGTGTAATTTGAATCTTGTATTGACGTGTAAATCTAGTATTTACATGAATAGTGAACTAGAGTAATAAGTCTAATTTGACGTGAATTAGAATGTTAAATCAGAATTGGATTAGCTAATTTGGCTCGGTAAGTATATTGGCATAAACTTGAAATTGGCCATAATTGGGAGTAATTGTCAGGATTAGCAAAATCATGGTTAATGACACTTGATTTGGTATAGTTTACATACCAAAAAGCGTAAACATGATTTAGAGGGAAAATGGGCCATAAGAATGAATGTTGACAATTTACATTAAAAGGGGAATTAGGAAATAAGTAAATTAGGAATAATTTACTTATAGAATTTGTTCTAAATGAGAAATGTAAACTTAGACAAATTAAAGGTTTGTTAAATGACATCTCTTTTAATGAAACACCAGAAAGTTCTAGGGTGACAGAGAGGATAGTGTCTAGGCTTGAGTTTGGAAAACACAAGTTTCCTGCTCTCCCTAACTGATCCGACGGACGGGATGGTTACTTTCAAAACCTGATTTGAAAACTAATCAAAACCCCTTTTGAACTTAGAAAACACGAATATGCCCAACCCGAGGTTAGACTGAGTTGCGATGTAAACCTGCCCGGAACCAACCGGCACATCCAGTAGTCGCAACAATACCTGTCTAATGTGAGTGGTAGCGGATTTAATTCATTTAATTAAAGCTAGACAAGAATGGTAGGGTTAAATTCACTAAGACACTTAACCGATTCAACATGACAACCAGACTGGTGAGTGGGGTTAGGGCCATACAGTTAAGCTAGAATGGGAGGGTTAAGTCCATAGGAACACTTAACCAATTTAAACACAGTTAAGCTAGAATGGGAGGGCTAAGTCCATAGAGACACTTAACCAAACTCAAGGTAGCAAAACGAGACTTGTAGGGGTTAAGTAAAGTTAATACACTTAGCCAAATTAATATGTTAACTAGACTAGAGGTTGGGGTTAAGTAAAATCTAATACACTTAGCCAATTTGATATGTTAGCTAGGCTAGACCGTAGGGTTAAGTAAACTTGAACACTTAACCATCAGGTTGTGATAAAGGAATGGGGTTAAGTCTAGAACATGAAGGGATAATACTTGACCATTAATAATAACATGTTAGTTAAAACAGACAGGCAAGGTTAAGTTAAAAAGGAACACTTGACCAACACAGGGTGAATGGGTAGGGTCAAGTAATAAATACTTAACAAATACAACTTGGTTTGTGGTAGGGTTAAGTCAACATGAGTTATTGGCAACACTTAACCAGTTTAACAGGATAAATAAGGAGGGTTAAGTTAGCTTGAATTGACTATGACACTTAACCAATCTAAACTAACGGGAAAGAGAACTAAGTAAACCTTAGTTAAGGAAACAACGATTCTGGAAACTAAGTGGTAAATCTTAGTTAGTAAAACTAAGTAGTAATTCTTAGTATAGCACGAGGAGGTGCGAACGTCCGTCTGAGTAAAAAGGAGGCTCCAACGAATTGGGTTACGAAGCCCGAGGCTTTGAGGGGACGTGAGGGTACTCTTGGTATCCCTCTGTGAGGCTGCAGATGATCCGCCTGGGCCCACAGAGGTTAAGGTCTGCGTAGAAGAACCAGGGGTATGCCTTGGTTGCAATACATGGCAACCTAAAGACTAGGAGGGACCGGCGTGATTCGGCGAGAGAATGGTAGCCCTGTGATAGCAACTCGTCGTCTACCATCCATCTTCAGTCAATCGAGATACGTGAAGCGGAAAGGCGGAGAACTCCAAAAGACCATATACTTGCTATCTAGTTATGGGTGAGGATGGCCATAGGATAGTGGGGGCACCGGGGGTCGGCGTATAGTTCTCATTTTACAAGGTGTGCCTTTCATTAGTTGAGGGAGGGGTCAAGTGGGACCATAGCCACTGAAATAAAAACAGACCTTAGCATCTGCATCGGCAGATATCTGAAAGCTCCCGACCGAGTTCTGTATTCCTTGATTTGCCCTGACACAGGACTCGGACCGCACATTACAGGGACATGTGCATCTAGACAAGCGATAACGATTCACGATACATGCGTGGGGAAGTATAGGAACATATACCACTCTAGGTAGTGTGTCCTAGTCTTGGGGGCATCGTTCGACAGGTAGCATAATCCCTAGTTGGACTAGGTGGCATAAATCCTGAATTCGAGAAGCGTTCAACAGATAGCGTAAACTCTAGTTGAATCTAGAAAGCACTGGATAGAAAACCCTAGATTGGATCTAGGTAATAAATAATAAATGGATGCTCGAAGGCAATGGAAAATACTGGGATTGGGATCACGTTATCGTTACTAGTTGGGACACTAGTTAGGTGGTGCAGAGATATAGAAACCAGTATAACAAGGAAATAACGAAGCGGCGAAAGTATTAAAGCGTATCCAGTTTATCTTATCTTAGCATATCTTGTGATTACCTTGTCTAATCTTGTTGACCCTATCGTCATGGTGTAATCTTGTATTCAGTTAATTCATGTCGTTTTGTTTTTCCATGTTCACATGCTAGAAGTTACTGAACTTACTCAGGCTTTATGTCTGATTCTGTTTTTCTTTCGTCTTCTTTTCTTCCGTTTCCTCCTCCCCCCCCCCCCAGGTAGTAGAGGAGGGAGTAGTATAGCTCAGGTTAAGTTGGACCGTCACTCTTTCCCAGCTTGAAGATTTGTCGAAGTTTGCTTGGATTCTCTTTTCAGATGCTATGGCTGGCTCTTGCTAAAATCGGGGAATATAAATGTTGTTTTTATGCTTCTTTATTTTGTAAGACAGATGATACTCTTATATTGCAAAGAAACCATTGTACAAACTATTTTATCAATAAATCAAAGTTTTATTTTCCGCTGTTTAATTTCTGTCTATCTTGTAATTTATCTGCATCTTTTACCCTAAATGCTCCACAGAACTTAGTGCATTCCCTTTGTGAGTGACACTAACGGATGTGGGGTGTTACAGTTGTCATATGGATGTTGCATTTATATATGAATGATTGTGCACTCATGTAGAATCATGAATAGGAGAATTTGCATACATAATGGATTCATGACACTTGCATAATTTGCATTAAGGAGGACAACTGAATCAGTAGACCGCCCTATTTTGCATTAGATAAGTACATGTACACACACTTTGCATATGATCATGAAGCATTAGAAGTCTTTTAAGGACAATGGACGCTCGTGTTTGATGGATGAGTAGATGGACGTTTGGATGTTAGGATATATATTCTCCTAGACTTGAAGATTTCGGGGACGAAATCCTTTTAAGTGGGGGAGAATGTAACACCCCGTATATTCTATAACAGTAAAATTCACAAATTAAAGTATAATTAATTTCAAATCAAAGAATTAAGGGAAACGGGATATGCCATTGCGTTCGTCTCGGAATTCTGCTTGAAATAGAGTCCGAGTTTGAGTAAAACGGACTCCGTATGAGGGAGATATGACCTCCGGAAGTTTCAGAATTCAGTTTAAAATTCAAACAGACAGAAACAGTTCAGAAACAAGTTCATAATTCAAAAAAAAAAATCAGACCCAGACTGGGCTGGGCGGGAATTTTCCTGCCCAAGGCACCCAGGTCGACTGGGTAGTCGACCTGGGGCACCCAGGTCTGGGTAGTCGACCTGGGGGTCGACTGGGTAGTCGACCTGGCCCCTGAGCCAGGTCGAACCCAGCCCCTCCTGGCTGGCCTGGTCTGTGCTTGGCCGAATTTCTGAGCTTCATCATGTCACTAGGGCTAGGTGTCAGCTCCTGATTGGTTTCTCTTTGAAACAAACGGCTAATATTAATCCAAGCTCCATCGACGACTCTAATTAATTCGCAAACTTTATAAAAAGGACCTAAGACTCCACCTAATTCACACAAATAAAAATGAGAATGAGACCGTCATGCTGCTGAAGAAAGACTAGGAATAGACGTCGAGTCAGGACTTGATTCAAAAGCTTAAAGCAACAACAATTAAATCAAAACAACGCCTACAACAAAGGATAGCATCTCCAAATTCAGAATCCTGAATTGAAGATTCGTCATACGTTGTAAGTAGAGTGCTATTCCGATGTGAATAAATAATTGAGATTTGATTTGTGTGAAATGAGAAATGGAATTATACTTAATTTGTGGTGATGATAATTCATAATTGTATGTTGCTATGATTCTAATTATGAATAGATTTGGGATGTTGTGGTATAATGATGTTAGACCTATTGGATATTTGCAAGTATATGATTCATGATGAAAGTTAACGACTATATGTTTGTGGTAGTTTATTACAACACCTATTGGATATTTGCAAGTATATGATTCATGTTGAAAGTTAACGACTATATGTTTGTGGTAGTTTATTTCAACAAAGTTGAGATTCATGCAAGTATATGATTCACTATTATGCCAACATGATGTATATTTTTATGATCATTTTTAGTGAAGTTGGATCCATTTGGGTATTATGATTCATATGAGTTTATGTTGGAATTGGCATCATGATTCAGGTGTAAAACCATACTTTTGTATTAGTGACAAAAGTAAGCATCTTTGTGAACTTGTGTTGACTTTATGAACATGGCTAGATTATGTTTAACTTTATGCCCAAACAAGATATGTTTTAGGCTTAGGTTGTTGTTAAGAAACATATGATAATATAGGTGGCACATAATTAAGTTAGATTCATGCTTTAGATAAAAGTTTACATGATTAGATTAAAACCATGATTCATGTTTAGGTATATTTTATGCCAAGATTTTATGCTATTATAATGCAAGTTCACAAGTGCCTAATTAATGTTAATTAGACCGCTATGTTGCAAGTTCATGCGTTTACACACCCTTTTTTATGTTACTTAGAATATATATACATCATGTTCTAAGCCTCCCCTTTTCCATGTGGCTAAGTTGGGCTTAAATGTTAAGCCCAACATATGTTATGAAATAGCGAACGTATAAAACAGGGGAAATGACGTTGGGTTAAAAATATAAAACATATGTGTTGGCATGTTTGACGCATGCCAACGACCTTGAGAACATTTAAGCGGTACAAAGTAATTTTACCCAATAAAAGATGAATTTGAATAATGGGCCGCAAATATTTACATATAAAAAGAAAAGAGACAAAATATGTAAACTTAGAAAATACGATGTGTTTAACCCGAGGTTGGATTGCGTTGTGACATAAACCTGCCCGGAACCGCCCGGTTGTCCAATAGTCACAACAATACCTATCCAATGTGGGTGGTTAAACACTGAGCCCAATAAAGACCCGAGGTTAGACTGAGTTGTGACGTAAGACTGCTCGGACCCAACCGGCAACAGGCAGTCACAACAATACCTGTCTAATGTGAGAGGTCGAGGCTTTAATAAGACAATTAAGGCTGAGTCAGGATTGATAGGATTAAGTAAATTGAATTAATACTTAATCAAATTGAACATGCTAAACTATACAGACTGATTGGGGGTTAGGTTTACAGAACACTTAACCAACTTAGCATGTTGGCTAGAAATAGAAAACCTTGTAGCGGGGGACCCTTTTCAGCAGTAACCCTATAAGGTGTATCAGGATACCCTGAACTAGGCAGGGTGGGGCACGATTACTGGGCTGACTGTAAGAGGTCAAATCGACGGCGGTGGTGCAGCAGTGTAGGTTAACGGGGTGCGGGCGTGCACACACTCCGGCGTAGAAAAATTAGGCACTGGGCACCAGTAGTATACTTGTGCATTCTAGAATTGTGTCGGGCCGCCACCATGGGACTTGATACACCCCATGGTGGGACCAGCATAGGTAGCTACAACATCGGGGGCCGTAAGACACATGTAACTATGTGAGTAGGAGCCGATCATTAGAAATGGATCACTTCACCCTGATTATGGGGTGCCTGTTGGGAACTAGTTTATAGGGGTGCAGAGATTAATATGGGGTACGATAGTATATTCGACTCTAGACAACTTAACTTAGTTTATGGTGCTTCCCATTTCCAGTTTATACTTATCATGCTCATTTCTTTATTCATAGACTGAATAGTCCTAGACTTACTCAGGCTTTATGTCTGACTCTACTTTTCTTTCGTCTTCTTTTCATTCGTTCCCCCCCCCAAGGTCCACAGGGAGGGAATACCGCAGCTTGACCAGTTTTCACATCCAGCCTGAAGAGAAAGAATGTATTGCTTGGATCTCTTTCGTTTTGGACTATGGCTTTGGATAGCAATTATGGGGACTTATGCAGTTTACTTATGTTTTTATGCTTATTTAAGTTATGAAATCAAGACAGTTATGAAAATGTAATGTTTTTGGAAGTATTGTAAGACAATTATGGCATGGTTTGTGCAACACGTATTTTGATGAAATAAAAGTTGCTATTGTTTTCCGCTGTTCAAAAATATGTGTATTTATATCTGTCTTGTGTATCTGTGACTTATACTTATAAACCTCCACCAAAATTAGGGCATTCCCTTTGAGAGTGACCCTAATGGGGGTGGGGTGTTTCAGGTATGGCTTGGATTCCACACAAACCGACAGAGAACAGGTCAGTATAATTTGTCTACTACATTACTTGCATTTTGCGTACATATTTCACGCATACCCCTAACAGTCTAGTCTTCCACTTTTCTTCTTTAAGCTTACATATTATACTAAACATCTGAACAAGATTTTGTCTTAATTCCCATACCTCCTACTTAAGTTTGATCAAGGAAAATAAATGTTTTTGATGGTCAGTTGTGTATATTGAGAAAAAAAAGAAACTAATGATTTGTATTATTGAATTGATAAACTATACGGATGTTACAAGGTTCTTATGGGCTTACATACAACCGGTATAACACCCACATATTCAATACATAAACATATGGTTCCAGTGCCCACCTAAGAGAAATATATACATATTTTCTTTTATATTCAATACAGAATGTGTTAATATGTAACAAGTCAGTCCAGTCTTTTAAACTGACTTTGAAATCATATATTTCCCCAAAATTTCAAATTACCGGAATTTATAATTAATACATAAAACATTACTGGTATTATATTATGATTTAAAATCCTTAACACAGAATTTTTTTTACCGTAATCTATAATTTCAAATTACTGTAATATTGGTTCAATACTCATGAAATACCAATTTGGAATTATACCATACTGGTATCCTTACATATCAGGTGTAAATGAATTTTTGTCTATTATATTATTCGGTTATAATCAGAGTAACCAGCAAAAATTCTCAAGCCAAGCAAGTAGGGAAAACGTTATTTCAGGTTAAGACCAGCATGAATACATATATACACCTACTGGTGTACACATACCTATGACAAAATATACTACAACAGACTAACAAAATGTCTCAAACAGATATGCGTGCATGTATGTGATAATCAGCACAGTCACAACAAGAAAGGGTCCACAGCAAAACACAATCTACGTATGGGCAAATACTCCACATAACGCTAGGCAAGAACATGGGGTGCAGAACCCAAACTACTATTTTATATAAGACCGATTTCAGAAGTTAATAGACTTGAACCATAATTTAATCGTGAGTGGATGCTCACCTTGAACCCGTGTTAACTCTAGCGTTACTCGCTTCAATGGCGCATGCTTTGACTTGAGGTAGGCGCATGACGTAGGTGGCTTTGACAGCTCTGATTCGCTGGCGACAGAGCAGTCTTCGAGTTGTTAGAGCAACGACTTGAAGCTTCGATTTTTCAGAGGAAGGCGACTTTGATTCGGGTAAGCCAGATGGAGAGAGATGACTTTTTCGCAGGAGGCCATGGATCAAATTTTTGGGAACTAGGGATTTAGTGACAAAAATTGGAAAGAGGAAAGGGATTGCTTGCTGAAGTAATTGGTGAAAGGGGCGTGGCCTTTATAAAAGTAGAGAATTCGGGATGGATACAATGTAAAATCATAGAGTTTTAGGTGAGACAGCGCATCAGAGTAGGACGGCAAAATTTCTTCTGAGGAAGGTTAGATTTAAGGTAGGCAATATTTATTTAATTTAATATTATATTTTACCGTGAAAAATCATGTACCGCTCTAATTCCGTATTGCTAGCACAATCTCCAAATACGACAAAATTATACGTACCCCTTCGTTTCAACGTTCTGAATTCGGTAAAATTATTTTGGTTGTATCCGACTCCATTCGTATACGGCGTTATTTTATTATTAAACTGTTTATCTATTCACCGCTTTTTTCACAAAACAACTCTGTTTGATTACATATTTGAAACGTTAAGTTCAATTTCTTCATATATACCACTACATACATATCTAAGCCAATTTCCATATATTTCAACAAATAAAATTTCCAATTTGTTTAACGTCAATAACGTATACTTTTTTCTTTCAACTATTTATATTTTTCAATCGAATTTCAATTCTATTCAAATGTTCAACCAAATTTAATTCAAATATTCAACGATAAATATTCGATTGTTAACCAACCATTCTGGATATTAAATTCAATTCACACAAACAATAGCTTTGATTTTAAATTTCTAACTCCAGTATAAATATAAAATGATCATTAATAATTAAATCTTCAATTAATTTCACATTCCAATTGTCGAAATTTCTAGGACGTTACAGGTGGAAAGCACGTTCTATTGTAGTGTTTTTACTTATAAAATAAACTTATTTTACGATCATGCGATACATAAAATATGGATCGTTACACTCAAATACAACCATGCAATCAATAATATAAAAAAAAATTAACCTACCATGCTTGATACTAAACTTTCTTATATGATATAAAAATAGAAAGTGAGTAGATGAACATAGGCTCACCATATAAAGAGCTTTGAATATGCAGCCAACATGTTTTCCTTCGTTTCCACGTGCAATCTCCTTTATTTTCACCCTTTTAACCTTTATGAAGTCTATCATCTTCTTCTTAAGCTATTTTATATCACATTTGACAATATGAACATACCTACGACACCATGAAGCTTTTAGCTCAATCTTGATATCATCAAGTTGATCCTATGCAATTGTCACGCTTGATTTGTCCCTAAAAATGGTAATTTGAAACATGGAAGACATTGTGCATGCCCACCATTGGTGAGTCAACCCAATAAGTTATGTTCCCATTTCTACCTACTATCCAAAATGGACCCATGAATCTCAGTGTCATATTTCCCTTACTATGGAATGGAATAACATTCTTCAATAAAGTAACCTTCAAGAATACTCAGTCACTGAAAGTGAACTCCAAATACATGTTTCTTATAACTGTAGTTTTTCTACTATTGTGAGTAGGTTTTATCCATTGTTGAATGATCCCGATTTTCTCTGTGGTTTCCTTAATCATACCTTGCCCTATATAAGTTTCTCATCCATTTTCTACTAGCATGATCAAGCGACCAACCATATAATGCTTCGTAAGATGCCGTAGGAATGTTAGAGTGACAACTAATGTTGCATGCAAATTCAACAATATAGATGATCATCTTGTGGGTCTCCAAAATTGAGTATGCAAGCTAACAAGAGATCCTCCAATATATGATTCACTGGCCTTTCAATCTGTTTCCAATGCTAAGTTTTACAGAGATACAACTTGATTTCTTGATTCCCCTGGTAATATTTTCCAAAATCCACTAATGAATAAAGTGTCTTGGTCACTCATAATGCTTTCGAGACCCTATGGAATTGTATCACCTATTTAACAACAACCCCATCAGTTTGGATGGAATCGTACTAACCAAGCATTCTTCATCCATCTATCGACTATAACCTATATGCTATCATATTGTAACGAACTGGGAACTTCGACTCCGAAAATCAACACAAAACTACCATGTTGACTATACAGACATCGGAAATACCTGATCATTAATAGAAAGAAGTTAGAGGGTGAGAATAGATAAGATAGAAAATTAGAATAGAAGAAGAAGATCACTACAACACTAAATCAGATAATCTGAATCTCACAGCGGAACGAGTAAAATATAATATATAACATAACTTTGCAATAAACAGTATATATACACAATAACACTATCAGAGTACAACACTTACACACAGCGGAAATAACAATAGCTAAATATTTCTGAAGCCTCGTGCTTCAAGCTCCTCCAAGTATATCTGTAAGGACCTGAACTACTTGACTGCCCGTACAAATTTGGGCACCTAAAGTTTAGGGAAAACAAAACAAAATAAACTCTGGGCCAGTCATGAGACTGGTGTGAGTAAACTCAAATCATTTGGTTTAACTTATCAAAATCCCTTTCAAACGAAAAGATAATCGTAAGACCAATCCACACATAAACACGGATGGTTTTTAACTTACGATAACCCAAAAAAGTTTTGGAAATCGATACTTTTCTGATGTTATAATAATGTCTAATCACAAGTAATTAGCAATCTAGCAGAACACTTGCATCTCACGTTCTACATACATAGTATACAAATCAAAGTCGCGGGCTCTTATTGGAGATTGGATTCTGACTATGACAAGGTACGGGACCACCTGCCGATAGTGTATCTCTAGAGGCGAATACACTGGGTTCAACAAGAACATCTTGCAACCCGGCCCTCACATGACCGACCACTCATTTCGCTTGAGTGCATCGAGTGTATATCACCAATGGTTGGGAGCTACCTACCGTTTCCCGAAAACGGACAGGATCGAAAATAGATATAAGAATGAATTGAATTTTCTCTAGATAGGTGATATACACCCTAATGGGTGCGACCCACATAGCCATGCTGCCTGCCCGATTTCTGTCATTCCCGGTTGATGAGGCTTGAGGTCTTTACGTATGTTTTGAACACTTGACCACCCTTCACTTTGAATGCCACATCGTCATACTCGCCAAATCAAAAATTGATTTCCCCAAAAATACCACGGGTATAAAGCTAAGAGAAACGAATTCCTCCGCCACCAAATGTAAGTACGTTTGAAGAGATCGACTTACGCGATCCGTTAGATATACTCTGTCAGACATTCGTCCGTTCATGTTGTCCTAGGACTGGAAGAACCGAAGGCACTATTCTGTAAATAGGATAGTCCTTGTATAACTTTGTCTTCAATATTTGATCACAACACTAATGTCCATACAGAGTGGTTTTCAGATAATGCGTCTGATCCCGGTCTCTCCATATCGACGACGGAAAAATGGTCAAAAACTTCGATAGTCAGTGATTTAACTATCAAAGGAAAATAGGTGTGCAAACAACGATATTATTTCCAGATGGAAATTCTATCAATCAATCATCCTTCAATGTTATTTCTTTAGATTAAATCATCTTTAATTTAGCTATTTCCCATTATATATATATTCGTAAATTCTTATTTATAAATTTAGAAAATATACTTTATAAATCATTTCGAAAACATCACTATATTTACTTCCATTTCTTATTTCCTATATTAGAAAACATCTCTGATCCTTATTTGAAAAAAAAATCCAAATCTCCTTTACTGGATTTAAACAAATGTTTAAATAAAACATCATTATACCAACCTAACCCATTACGGCCATTAACTCAATTTACTTAACCAGCTTTTACTATCGAACCTTAACCACTTCTTAGTTAAAACTGAAGTCAATCAAGTTGGGGTATAATTACCTCTCAGACCTTAACTGAACGACATTTCTAACCTCGAAATAGACAAAGTCCAAACTTTAAATCTTTAAGAAACTTCCTTACCTAACTCCCAGATTCTATTTACGAATCCTTTTCTTTACAAAATCATTTGATTATAACGATAATGTTATAATCCCATGCCTTTGAAATATAATAACTCAAATATAACCTTTATATCTTAATTTGGATAAGTAACAAACAGCTAATTTATTAACAAATAAGTAAAACTTGATTTGAAACGGAAATTAAACATTACTTTCCTTAATTCGATATAATCGAATTCCAATGTATAATTCACTCTCGAATAATCACTATTTGATAACTCGCTTTCGAATAAACTATATTCGATTCCTCTGTTCGAATAACTAATATTCGATAATCCTTTTCTTCAAATAACTATATTTGATAATCTCTCTTTGAATAAACCATATTCGATAATTCTCTCCTCCGAACAACTATATTCGATTTAACTCATTTCGAATGAACTATATTCGATTACTCTACTCGAATGAACTATATTCGATAACTCTACTTCAAATAAGTGATATTCGATTAATTCCTTTTTACTAACTCTATTCAATTTACTAATACTCGACTAACTCGAACCTGATTAACTCCATTTGAATAACTCTAATTCGATTTAACTCCAATCGATTAAATCTAATTGATTAACTCTAACTGATTACTCTAACTGATTAACTCGACTTAACTAACTCGACTTATTTAACTCAACTTGACTAACTCGACTTGATTAATCCTATCGATTAACTAGTATTTGATTTAACTCCATTTGCTTGACTCTATATCGCAGCGATCACATTGGTTACGCCTGATTCCCTCAGGAAACATCCGACCGCCGTAGGCTATCTGCAGCCCTGCGAATTACGCTAGCAGTCGTATGAAATGGCAACTCATCCTGAATAACTTTGTTTGACTAACTCTAGCTCAAATAACTATATTCGATCAACTCTAATTGAATAACAAATATTCAATTAAATCCTAATTCGATTAACTATGTTCAATTAACTCAATCCGGTTAACTCTTTATTCGAATAACTAATATTCGATTAACTCTATTCAACTAACTCTATTCGATTACAAATACTTCCCTTTTCTATTTGCCTATATTTATTTCACATAAATATTTCCTTTATATAATTCCATTTATTTTCTAAATAAATATTTCATTTTTCAACTTTATTCATTTCTAAACTCTTATTTCCATTTTTATCCATTTGTAAATATTTTACAAATATTTCCTCTTTAAATTCTATTTGTATATGTTTTACAAATATTTTCCTTTTATCCCTTTTTATAAAATACTTTGATCTTATACGAATATTTTTTCTCCAATACACATTTTGAAATTTCCTTTTTATATAAAATCCTATGATTTTATATAAATATTTTATTTCAAACTATTGTTCGAAATTTCCCTTTTTACACTCCACTATTTCCTTTGGTATTTAAAAGTACCAAATAATAATGATCAAACACACATAATCAACAACAGATTATAATCACCTTATATATCACAATATATGAGAAACAGTAAAATAAATGTTGAGAGACCCAGTTGGGTCCCTCCGACCTGTTTCCCTGCATCCACAGATGTTAACCAATAGAAATAACACTTATTTCATATTTATATGAAACGTTCGAATCAATATTTAAGCAACGGTTTATAATGGTGTCTATAATTTTAAACAATCGATTGGCAAATCATCCAAACAACAATCACACACCATATTCAATCATTTTTATTGAAAATAAATAACGTTTGTAAAATTTTAAAACTGAACAGAGTTAGTGAGTTTACTCACCTTGATCGTTAATCGTTAAATAACGATTAACGTCAGTTGCTTGCATCAGACGTTTTAATATCTCTAAAATTGTAACATGCTCCAAGTGGTTCCAAACCAGCTTCACCACGTAGCTCGCGATCATATGATCCTAACAGACCACTGGTTTGTTGAATTCCGATAGTGTATGAGCATTATATAGCATATATCAGTTTATATGTATTAATTAAGTTTTAAACTAAAATTAATTTATAATAATTGGCTTACACTCTCTCATACCGGCCCAAACCTACGTCTTTGCCCACTACTGCTTGTTTCACTTACCATAGCGATTCAGAAAAAAGGTATCCGCTGCCCCCCATTCCAGTTGAACATCCGCCAGTTCCTTTATTCTCTTTTTTTCTTGTTTGGGCTTTACTTTAAGACCCATGGCCCATCCACTACTTAGAGCATCCCCAACACAGCGTGTTGGGGAACATCAAATCACCGTGATGATGAAAGCAACTCACCCAAGCAATGACACATATTGCAATCTTCACCCGTCCGATTGCAATCTGTGGTGTGGCGTGGAGGTGAATCTACATCACACCCGTTATCCGGCTTTTAAAAAGCCGGATAAGAGAATGGTATAAAAATCCATTCCACTTACCCGGCTTTATTAAAGCCTTGTAACAATATCCGACTTTAAAAAAGCCGGATATGGCTACTTTTTAAAGCAACCCAGATTAGACGTACCGACCCCTTGTTGGGGTCGGTTCATCCCCAACCAACCTTGCGTTGGGGATGGTCTTAAAATTCACAGCCGCACCAAAATGGTTTCTTCTTCCACGTTTTAAAAGCTTCAGCTCCTCTCAACGCGTCGTTCTTTGTAAGATCCAACCCATACCTCCTTCGTTAGTCCATAGTTCTTAATGCCGAAACCGCCATCTTCCTCCTCGCCTGCACTCTCCGACAAACCCCCCCCCCCCCCCCCCCCCAAACCTCTAGCTCGCAGCACCATATCAACATCCGACTATGGCCCTTCAACAGACGACCTGCAACCGAATTATGTACCGCCATCCCACTTGTCTACGATCCCAAATAAACCGGCAGTGTTAACAAGAAGATGAGACCTTGTTTGAAGTTTTACTGTGGGGTTGAGAGAGGAATTAGCAGAGATGAATGGTCCTGAAACGAGAATGCTTGTGTAGATGCATGTATTTATAGTGTTCCATTACTTGGGTACGAAGGAATTGGGCTGAGTAGCGTTATAGATTAGGGTGTCGTTTCGCTTTAGGTATATAACTTTTTGAAGAAATCCTAGGTCTGTGCTTCTTCTATAGCTGATAGTAGGGAAGCTTAGCATACTTAAGCGTTAAGGAACTCATGGTACACGGTAGATAAGTAGCATCGGTTGTACGGTAGCTTACATTATCAATGAAGTAGGCCTGCGTTTGTACATTATTTTTACTGTAAACAAATGTTGTGAGTCCAGGGATCCTCATTCTAACCATGGTTCACTATCATGTCGTTATCAAGTAGCTGTGCGCGATGTGAATTAGCACGCCAGACTTTTGATGTGAATTAACATGGCAGACTTTTCTTAGTTATAAAGTTTTAGGTTAGCTTGTTTTCGAAAGAACTTAGGTCTGCATCAATGGTCCCTTTGTGTGTACCCTGTTCTCAATTCATTTTATTTAGTTAAGTACATTCAGTTATATAGAATGCAATGTTGCATGAGTTTTGCCCTTTATTTTCACTTAGCTTAGGGATAAAGAAATTTTGATTTGGTTTTAATCATAATATCGCGTATACACATAGGTTAGGGTTCTTTAAATGAGAAGTAGCTGTCTACTTTGTTTACACACGTGTCGGTGTATCCAGTTACGTAAACTTCGTTTACTTATGGACCGCCATCGACAGAAATAAAAATATCATCGTGACTAGCAATGTGCCATTACTCCAAAAATATAATAATATCGGTAGGTTAACTCATATTGTGAAACCCCAAAATATTGATATATGGTGCAAAATATTCCAAATAAAAAGTTGTGTATTTAATTAAATTAAAAATTATAGAAAAATTCTAAAAATTTAATTATCACTACGTCTCAAAAGAATCTTGTCCAAATTCAAATTCAGTATGCAGTTATATCAAATAAACCGTTACGGTTGATGAACGATTCTATAGCGACTATTTGATTTGAACACAACTCAAAATCTACATGACGAAATCTCGTTTTTTCTCTTCCACTAGAAAAATATACTTCACCAGCCCCGTACGTTTCTTGTTTCACAGAAATCCGATTTAAAACAGACCCCGTACATCCAGTTGAAGTTCAAATCGCCAAATAGCGAGCTGCCGTGCTATTTCGAGCTCGATTATAATTATAATATAATTATACGTTTAAACTTCGTTCGAATAATATATTCGTTATTATAATTCAACTCTAAACTGAATTATATCTTATAAATGATCTAATTCACACAATATTGGGAATTCAGCTATTTTCGACCATTTCGAAAATAAATATATTATTCCGTTATTTATATTAATTAAATATAAATACTATTTAATTCAAGTTATCGATATCTCCAAATCGATATTTAATAATTAAATAAATTAATTATTTCACCGTAAAAATTCGGGATGTTACACATACCCTTATTCAGGCCTCAACATTCCATCTAAGAGGTCCAACGAGACTTATACCCATATCCATTTAGAAACTTTAGTTGATATAACAATCCACTAGTCTTCTTTTCTTTGCCTTCACCAACTGGGAATTAATACACTCTGAATGTATGTTCGGACATCCTTCCTCGTTCTTTCCCAATAATTGGTTTACTTTGTATTGCAACACGTCTTATTAACACTGGGATGTATATTCGATCTTGAATGATGGCTAGTAGCACCTCATCCCTCAATTTGTAACGCTAAGTACATCTAGTCTCCCATCCTTGTGGAGCCAACCGTCCATATAAAGTCTATATTCCTTGTTTACATCAAACTCTACTCCTTCCTTTTTCTTTACATCAAATTCTACTCCTTCTTAGCATCGCGTTTTTGGTTAGTAATGATCGGTTCAATCAAGGTTGGTCTAGTGGTCAAGCATGTCAACTTTTCCACCTCTAACTAGCAATAAGGTGAAGTCATAACCATCAATATATTCCAATTACTTCCATTTTGGAAACATTGCTCTAAGGTTGGCATGTATTATATTCAATGCAGCGAAGACTGCTTTTCCCTTACCAGGAGTACAGGAGATTCTAAATGCATAGAAGGCTAGGAATTCCATCCACCTTCAATGAAGAATTTTGAGATATTTCTTGGAGAAAATGTACCTCAAGGTTTTATGGTTCTTGAATGACTCAAAACTTTGTCATAGTAGATATTCCTTTAAATTATAGAAGCAAACACCATCACACCAATTTTAAATTGTGAGTTGGATACTTTTTATTGTGCAATTTTAGGTGTCAACAAGCATAAGTGACCATCATTTCCCTCTACATCAACATCACACCAATTCTAGTGCCATAGGCATTTGCATACACTATTAACTTCTAATTTCTACTTAGAATAGTCAATATTGATGCTAGAAATTGCATTATCGAGGTTTCTCTATTCTACAAAATAGATAAAAAGTATGTAAAGTACTAAAATACATATGTATATACAATATGTAAAGTTCATAAAATGAGAAAACTTTTACAATAGTCAATTGTTTGTCTCATACAAGATTTCTTAAAATACCCTCGGATAAATTTTCTGATGTAGTACTTAATTTTTTTAGGATACTTCATGATATGAGAGGGAGAATCGACATTTTCTTAGAAAGGTTCAAGCAATGTCCATCACGAGGATCGGATTGTCATCTAAGTGTCAACGATGAAAACACAATAGTAATCCAAAACACTCGTTCCTTCAAAATCTAAAATACACCAACTTACCCTTGTAATAGACTTTATAAAGCGTCTCTTCTAGCATATTTCATTCTATCATCAATTAACATCCAGAAGAGGGTTGTAAGCCCAAGATTTACTTAATACAATTGTGCTTGCGGAATCGAGTTTTCTTTAATAAGCGAGAAACTCTTTTCTTTTTGTACTTCCTTAAGATGACAACACTATGGTTGAGTTTCCTATGTTTATTAGGTAGTTTGTTGTATTTCCCCATCAACATACTCAACTCCATATTTAGCTGACCTATCTTCCCTTATTTTTTTTCAAGTAGAAATTTAAATTGATATTTTCTCTTAACTCTTCGATAATAAGGGGTTTGCAAGTAAACTAACTAGTATGTGATTAAACTTGAAAACAAAGTGCACCATACCCAAGAGAGGGTTACTGAAGCAGTGGGAGTTCATTGCTTCCTTTCGACTAGATTTCTATGAGGTTGGCCTTCCTTAGACGAAGTCTTCTCCTAAGGAGAGTCAGTAATTGAATACTTTGACTACCGTTATACTTTCTTTTTTCCTTATGGTCGGGAGTGGACATTATCGTGCCCAACATTGTCTACATCTTGGTTGCCCTCATTATGGCTAAGATCATGACCATCACCTCTATCATCATCCCCACTGTTGCCATCATGGATACCTCCCATTTCAACATCATTGTCATACCACTTCTGATTATTAGCTTC
The DNA here is from genome assembly GCA_030737875.1 of Allium sativum. Lineage (NCBI taxonomy): Eukaryota > Viridiplantae > Streptophyta > Magnoliopsida > Asparagales > Amaryllidaceae > Allium > Allium sativum. The sequence continues at coordinate 394,558,367 of CM060912.1, read as the reverse complement.
ATCTTGGCTGCCTTTCGGAGGGTCATCTAGTATAAGAAAATCCTTAACATCGATGTCTTGCTCATCCTCGGGGATTCCTCTCATTATCGCTTTGAATTTCACCTTTAGTTCTTCATTGAAATCAATAAATGGAAAGTCTACGTCCAGGCACTTCTTTATATTTTCAATATAAGAAAGAAACAGAGCCTTCTTAAATGGTATTCTACAATAGTGTTGATTAGATCTTGTAACAAATTTGAGACCTTCTCTTTAACATCTTTGGTTGTGCTGATGAACTTAGCTAAAAGAATCTTTTTGCTTTTCAGTTTCTTTTTAGATCTCTCTTTTTGTTCATGGGCCCAACAAAAGTTGAATCTGAATCAGTTAGCTTCTAGTTTATGTCCTTCAATCTGAATTCTAAGTCTTTGCCTTTTCCTTTTCTTTTCCAAAAGTAGGTCGTATCTCTTGGAAAGATTTTGCGATTTTATCCTTTTTCCCCCTCTATGTACCCCTTTATTTTTCTACCTCATCCTTGGTATTTAAAAGATTAATGGTTGAAGAACCAAAGACAATGCTCTTTCTCTAAGCTTAGCAACTTCGTTTACTAATTCTAAGAAATGGCCTTAAAATTCAAACAAATGATTAGTTGCCTAGAGTAAATAACAAATGTAGAACTGGTTAAAACTCTAACATAAAAAAATGAAAGTTTGAAAGAAATAAGGTAAAAGGAACCTATACCAAGAGAAAGTGTTTCAGAATGACAAATTGACCATCTAAAGATGAAAGTTGGGTCTGTGATGATTCTGATTGAGAAAAAGATAGGAACTGAATAACACGTTAAACCAAATATATACATCTATTTTATGAAGCGAGCATACGAGATATGGATGGTAAAAGATCATATGAGGAAATTAAAAGGTCAAGCTCCTCACACATAGGGTTCAAAGCTTTAAAGGAGTTAGAAATGGTACGAGTAGCGAAACCAAGAGGTTGTGCTATAACTTCTGCCCAGGGAGATTTACCCTTCGATAATATCTTTTTACAACGCTGTAGGGATAGGGTCTTTGCTCATATTCTCTTCAATGTCGATTGTAACTAGAGATTTTTTGTTGGTTAATTTGTTCCTCTTTGGCGTGGAAACATTGACTTTTGGATCTTCAACAAAATTCCTTTTGGCATGTTCAAAGAAACCAAACACATTTTGAGTGAAAGCTTTTGATTAAAGGCTCTAAAATGAAAGAAAAAATAGCATGAATCTCCTTTTGTAACAAACAAAATTTTGATGATAATTAATTTAGTTATTTAATTAGATTTCCGAAAATGAAAATTTCGCAAACGATGGAATTCGACCACGAAACTTTCACTGTTGCATTCGTGATAGAATTCTAGCCAACTTTCATGTTTGGAACTTCGCGAATGGACCGTATGATAAAGTTACAAACGAATTACAAAAATGGACAGAAAATAAATAAATAAGAATCTTTAATTATATAATACCATTTATAATCCGCCTTCACCGGGAATTTCCGACCCAGAGCGGTCGATTCTAGGGTTAACCGAGGTGGTCGACCTAGGAGTCGACCACTCTGGTCGAAAATAGCCAGTGACGACTGGATTTTGAGGGATATTTTTACAATAAAGTTTTATATAAATAGACGAATCTTTATTAAATTAAATTTAACGGTCTAGGGTTATTTCTAAGTCTTTAAATAAAGGGCTAGACCCCTACTCTCTTATTTATATTTTTTAGAGGTATCAACGAAGCTCTGCCATTTTCAATCCTCTAATTTCTTCTAAAACATAAATTGTAACATGTACAAATCAAATTGATGAGAATTGGAGAGATTAGATTAAGATCTATGAAAAAGTGATGGTTCTTTGCTTAGGTAAATATTGAATTTCATTCTTCTTTTCCTATTATTCTTTCAGATCTACAAATCTAAATCGATGTTTGTGAATCCCCTTTGGAAATAAATTATAGATACGTAGGATTTGGGAATTTTAAGCCTAAAAGCTGTGTCAGATTCAGATTTGGATAGCTTTCAGGTTAGTGGTAAATTATATATATATTATTTATAATAACTTGTATTTATCATTTGTGTTGAATTTGAATTATATGCCTAAAAGTTGTCAGATTTGTTTATTTTGATAAATCTGAAATATATGAGTATTGGTTAAGCATGAATTGCAGGCCTTTTTAATAATATATCATCATCTTACCTACAACTATTATTATATTTTTTCCTGGTTATTATAAACCCCTCGGATTTGGAAATCACTCCCTAAACCATTATTAGATTTGTAGTTTTATTCCAGATTCATAGGATTTGGGTGTTGATTTGTAATTGTTCAGTTTTCGTTAAAATAATAATAATCTTGTTTGTGTTTTACGTTGTTTGGTGCTTTACCAAGTTATTGCTGTTTCATCCTTTTTGCTCTTTTTGCATAAAAAGGCATCATTTGAAATCTACAAGGAATATAAATAAATCATGTATTTTTATACGGAGTTTAGTTTGCAACATCTATTCTAAATAAAATATTAACTTGTTTCCTTGTGATTTGAAATAATGTCAAATTTCATCTATTAAATAGTTTAGGAAAAAATAAAATAATTAAAGTAAATAACCTTTTATAAGATTTTAGTATTAAAACAAGGTAGAAAAACAAAACCACAATTGGACATGGAAGAGTTTAGTGAAGCACATACCATTATTTTTGCCTTACTTTAAATTTGGAGCAAAAGCTTTTGAATTGATTAGTTTCTGGCATGATCCATGGTTGGATTATGGTAACATTGTTGGGAGGGCTCTCTCCTACCTAGAAATGATTCAATTTGGAGTTGGTTACAATAACTGTGTTGATAATGTTATCAGTGGCAATCATTTTATGTTGCCCAACTCATCAAACCAGATTACCATTACTTTATGGTCTAAGATTAACTCCAGCTATCTGCTCAACATCCCACACAAACAGGGCTACTGGAAGTGGCAAGGTGAGCAATTTTCAGTTAAGAGTATGTATTTTGAACTGCTTGGTGTTTCAGTAATGTTGAAATGCAGATGGCAAAACATCATCTTGAGAAAGGACAATTTAACAAAGGAAAACATCACATTCTGGAAAGTTTATCATCAGGCAATCATGACTAAAGACAAGCTCATTGTACGTGGGATGCAAGTTGAGCAAAGTTGTTGCCTCTGCAATGACCAACCTGAAACTACTAGACACATTTTCTTTCATTGCAATGCAATTCTACCTATTATGAATGCAATTATGGCTAAGACTGGATGCAGCATGATTGGATCACCTTTTGATTGGGAAGAATTGAAAAAGAAATGCAAAGGAAAAAGTGCAAAAGCAAGGATATGCGGTTTTATCTTGAAGAAATATGTGCATAAAGTCTGGAGAGGGGGAACTTGCGTGTATTTCAGCCTGACAAAGCTTCAAACCTGAATCAAGTTAAGTTGCACTGTGGCAAGACATAAGAGAAGGAATTAAGTATTTGAAGTTCACATTTGACCTTGGGATCTTGAGATTCTAGTTTAAACTCAAAACTGATTGTATATATTTGTTTTGTTTAGCCTCTTTAGAACTTAATATGCCGTGTTTGGTCTGTTCTATTTTTGGTTTTTTATTCCTATCGGTTTCTATGTAATCGTCTTCGGTGTATCAATAAAGTGGTAGGGGACCACTCAACCCCATTGGCTTTGCCAAAATAGTAATATTAAAACAAGATTAAACACAAAAAGGGTTGTTATGGTCATTAGTTTAGACCAGAACATAATTAATAAATAATATTAGTATAAATTAGTAACTATGTTAACTTCGCGTTTAATACATACATACATGCATATATATATAAATCTTATTAGTCCAAATCAGTGTAATTAATGCTATTGTAATAAATAAATGTTTTTTGTTATTGTTTATTTGAATTTGAAGTGTTTCCATTTTATGAGAATAAATGCATGGAAATAGATTCCATAATAAATGGAAATTAAAACGTTTGTGACCGTTGTAGCAATAAACATGGAATTTATTGCTATAATAAAAGGTTATAAATAAGGTAAAGTATTGTAACCATATTTGTTTGGGGAAATGTATTGAATAGGATAAACATGCCTAAATGATTACAAATAAATTAGTTTTTAGGAATAGAGATTGTAACTCCAACTAGGGAATAAATAAATAATGAACTTATATACATATATTCAAATAAGAATTAAAGGGAATTAAATTTATAGTTATATATAGGAGTTATGATAATTAGATTATAATTTAAATGAGACTGGTATAAATGTTTTCAAATAGGTTAATTGATGCCTTAGGGAAATATGACCATTAGTGTCATAAATGGCAGATTATCTAGATAATAGTAATAAACAAACTAAAAGGGGAATTAATGGGGATTGAGTGGCGCAGTAAATGCTAAGTTCAATAAGGAAATTATTAAAATCCTAGGATAGGAAGCTATAGGTTTTCTTTATTTTATCCTGGTTAACCTAGAATTAATATTAATAGAAATAAGAGTTGGACTTAGTAGGTTAATGATGCAAGGTCAGTTGTTTTATTCGATAGAAGTCTGCATTTTCCAGTAGTCAGATATATGTACAACTAATGTGAGATATCATTGACCATAGGAACCCATAACGATAATTAATTGCGTAACGAGGATTAATTCTTAAAATAGATTCTCCGAAAAGAGAAACCATTAAGCGAATAATTTGCAAACGTAGCCTATTTCGGGATTAGAAGTATCAAGTTGTTGGATCCTCTCATAAAAGGTTATTAAGTGATCTTGTAGCTCACCTCCCCATAAGTCAGAAGTATCAAATGGCTATTGGGTACGAGTTTGGTAATCCCCGTGTAGGTCCGCTTCCTCTAGGTAGTAAGTGATTGGGGTGAGAGTCCGCCTTACGAATATGTATTAAATGACAGTTAACAAGGTAGAATGAGTCTGCCTTTGCTGCGGGAAGTATTAAGTGGCTAGAAGACTATATAGTAAAGTTAACTAGATATTAACATGGGGGTCCTCCAAAAGGATCTTAAATTGTGTTGAGCTCCTACCTAAAACTGGTATTAAGTGGTTAGTTACTATCTCTCGCCTTATGCGGGGTTATGGGTATATATATGCATGAATGACAGAAGACTTAAATTAGTAGGACTTAGCAGCTAGTGTCCTATAATTTATATTAGTGTAAAGTAAACCACCGAGTAAGGTATTAAGTGATCGATAGGTCCACCTTGGGTCTTAAGTGATCGAAAGGATCCACCTTTATCTAACATCGATAGTGAGGTTTTAAGTAGTTATATATAAATAATTAACCTCCTTATGGAATAACGAGTAGTTAGGAGCCCGCCTCTTAGTCTTTGGTAATTAGTTGAATGGTGGTTTAAAGGCTTTATACTTATGCGTAAATGTTCTATCTCAGTATTGTGATATCGTTCTCATTGGGGATGCTATCTTGGGTATGGTAGTTTATCGTCATGCGTAAATCTTTACAAGGTTAAGTTATAGTTACTAGCCTTGTTAGACATATGTTTTGGTTCTGACCACATGGGATACACGTAACAACCTAAATTCTAACAGACCGAATTTTTTTCAAAATTCTAATCTATCGAAACTCGTGTTGGTTTGCTCTGGTATCCTGCAGAAAAGACAGAGACATAAAATATGTCAGAGCTCAGAAAATATCTCACAACGGAATGGATAAAATATAATATACTCAAAGTACTGCCTTACCGTATTAATAATACTGCCTAACCAGTATCCAAAGCTATCATGTCTCTACCACAAATCTAACCTGCGAGTATGTTATGAAGAAGGGGTCAGAACACAAGTTCTGATGACTGGATTTAAATTATACACTTTGGATAACACTACATATAATGTTCAATCATATTTTCTTTTTATTTGGTTACTTGGGTTAACGACACTCAAGGCTTACACACGTCGCATCCATTTACTTCCCAGTGGATTAACCTAATACAATATATATGTAGCTACCCCCAATATTAAGGTACACCCCATGGTACCCCACTCGCATGGTCTCCGCCATAATACTACCGAAATGTATGCAGTCCCTCATCCTACGCTGAAGTGACGTACGGACCTCTATATAACAATATTACGTTCCGCATATATCTGTCATTACTATGCTACGCAAACGTTTGGACTTCCACCTTTGTTCGAATCAGATTCCATACCAGAGTAATGCCTTCTAGTCTATGATACACCACCCAGAGCAGACATGCATGTATCTAGATTGTCCCGCCTACGTACCGTTAATTGTAACTCGATGCCTCAACCGCACATCCTCTAATGTGCCCCGAGTTCCGTGGCAGGGCGATATAAGAAACACAGAACTCGGTCGGGAGCTTTTCCATATCTGAACAGACCCGCCTTTAAGAGCTTCAAAATACAGATATCCCTCTTGTCTGTTTTTCATGGTGGCTATGGCCCCACCTCGGCCCCTCCCTCAAATAGTAAAGACTACAAGAGCTAAACGACTTGCCCCTAACAAATAATCTAAACATCCAGTTGGAGTCTTCCCTCAACCACTGTACCCCGATAGTGAAAGGTTAATGGTCTACTGGTTTTAGCTCTAGTCTTTTCGCATCCCACTGGTTGCCGATGACGGGTATCCGACGATCTATTATTCTTGTTGGCCGTGACCCTTCGCCTCCTCATTGAGGCGATCGCCGAATCACCCTAGTGTCACCCCGTCACAGCATTCTGACTGCAAAGCTATTTTTGCAGTCAAGGCCCACCCACCTGGTAGTTACGCGCAAACCCAACCTCTGCGAGCACAGTCTAAACATCTGCCACCGCACAGAGGACTACCAACAGCACCTTACGTATCTCAGGAAGTCGCGTGCTTCCCCTTCTAGTCCTTCGGAGACGACAGAATAATAAGATGAATGTGCGCTCCCCTCATGCCTTATAACACCCCGATGATCTACCCCGTTGGGTTATTCACCCTCAAGCGTGCAGACTGGTCCAAGCACCTCACTTTAATATGTTGTTAGACCCTATGTCTAAACATCCTTTTACACGCTTGCCTTACCTCATCAGGTTTCCATTTAACTTGGTTATTCCTATTCATATTGAATTCTTAATCAAGTTGCCAAGTTCCTCTTGCGTATTAATTTCAGTTATATAACTTAACTCATTTAAGTTTATTAATAAGCCCACAACATGTTATTCTTTAGATTGTGGTCCAAGGTCTGTAATCCACAATCGCTTTTATATTCTTATTTGATTTCATCATTATAATAACATGTTCTATGTAACGACCCGGGGAAAAAGTCGACGCTCGAATTCTCGACAACAATACATAAACCCGTATCGCTTGTCAAAAACCCAAGTATCGAACCCCCATATTGTCATGAGAAAAAATTTAGAGGGTGAGAATAGAAAGAAAGAAGTATTAGAATAGAAGAAAGAAGAAGAACACGTCAGAATCTCACAGCGGAACGAATAAAATATAATATCACAAATCCTTTATACAAAAACTGTATATACATACCAATCATCAGAGTACAGCATATATCAATCACAGCGGAATAATAGCTTTATATACTTGCGGTGAAGCCACCTGCTTCTAGCACCTGAAACTCCAAGCGAAACCTAACCTGGAACATACTCGATCTAACCCGAGCACATTTGATTTAAAACAAAATACACCGGGTCAGTCTGGAATATTATCAGTGATAAATTCACATAACACACACTTGTTTAACTTTGAAAATCCTTTATGAAACAAAAGGATAATAGTAAGACCAGCCCACACATAAACACGGACGGTTTTTACCTTACTATAACCCAAACCATTTTTGAAAATCATAAATTGATCTGATATTATCATAATGTCTAATACAAATAAATATCAATCTAGAGGAACGCTTGCATCTCACGCTCCCCATATATAGTATACAATCAAAACCGCGGGCGCTTATTGGATATTGGTTTCCAACTTGACAAGGTATGGGACCACCTTCCGCACGTGTATCTCTAGAGGCGAATACACTGGGTTCAACAAGAACGTCTTGCAACCCGGCCCTCACATGACCGACCACTCATTTCGCTTGAGTGTATCGAATGTATACCACCAACGGTTGGGCTCAAACCACCGTCTCCCATAAAGGGACAGCATCGAATATAGATTAAAGAAGCAAAAGGAATTTCTCTAGAAAGGTGATTATACACCCTAATGGGAGCGACCCACATAGCCATGCTGCCTGCCCGATTTTTGTCATTTCCGGGTTGATGAGGCTTGAGGCTAGAATTCATCTCTTCGAACATCTGGCCACCATTCACTTTGAATGCCACATCGTCAGATCCATCCGATATCACTAATTGACGTCCACAAAAATACTCTAGTTATTTGGCTAGAGAAAACCATTTCTCCGCCATCAACTATGGTACGTTTGGAGAAATCAACGTACGTGACCCCTTTGGAAATACTCTATTAGACAGTCGTCCATACAAGTCATCCAGGAACAGGATGAACCGAAGGCACCCTCCTACTGCATCTCATATAGGAATCACCCCATGGATCAGTAGCGAGTAGACCTTGCAACCCGTGGATTCAACCACGACAGAATCACAAATCGAATAACTCTGGTTGCAAGCCAGAGAGATTCAACCAGTAGTCCTTCCGCTTATGAAGATCCACGGTCTTCACTTGCTCCGTCTTCAATCGACGTCTTCACGTATTTGTTGGTCGGAATGGTTTTTGAATATAAATTCGATCCCGGTCTTTCCATACCAACAATCGTATTTGGTCAGGTTTGATAGTCGGTGTTTTAACTATCAAAATCAATAGTGTGGACACAATGAGTTTTATGATTCAGTATTTGGCATGACTTGGCCTGTTTAAATATATTTGACAAAATCGTTAATCAACTCTAATATTTGACTTAACTCTAACTTGACTAACTCGACTTAATTACTCCTATCGATTAATTAATACTCGACTTAACCCCATTCGCTTGACTTTAGATCGCAGCGATCACAATGGTTACGCCTGATTCCCTCAGGAAACATCCGACCGCCGTCGGCTATCTGTAGCCCTACGAATTACGCTAGCAGTCGTACGCAATGGCAACTCTTTCAGAAACTATATTTGACTAACTCTACCTCAAATGCGATATTCGATCAACTCTAATTGAATAAACAAATATTCAATATAATTTGAAAACAATATTCTTATTTCCTTTGAAACTAATATTTCAATATTATTTATTTCCCAAAATCTTACAGTAGAGTTCGATATCCCTTGTATAAGGTAAAACTAATCTTAACACCTCCACTCGTTCCAAACTAATACTATTACTCGATAATCGTGAAGCCAACCAAGTTGGGGTATTTTAGTTACCTCTCAGACCTTGATCGACAACGTTCTCATCTCAGAATAATACCAGTTTGTCACTTAACCATTTCACCAAAATCTTATTTTCCATCTCGATTTCAAATATGGTTTATAAACCATTTCTTACATTTGAAATTCACTCTTTAAATAAACCTTTTTACTTATCATTTTGGTTTTAAAACCCTTTTCAAAAACTCCGCTTGGATTCCCTTATACAAAATTAAATAACTACCTATATTTCATTTTAAAAAAAACTCTTGCCATTACCATATTCCAATATATTATCATCTCTCTTAAACATTTACTTCCAATTGAATTCGCTTTATTCAATTAAGTGAAATCTCAATATTTACTTTCCAAATTCATTTACAAAGCTTGTTTACACACTTGGGTTATAAATCTCTTATAACGCCCTTATTTGACTTCAATCGAACTTATTGCCACTCAATAATATCTAACTTGAATTCCAATTAAAAATCACTACATCAAATCATTTTTAATAAAAATAATGATTAGCTTTAACATTTACTATATGAAAAATAGTTAACCTTGCCATTAACTAAAATTAGAATAATCATTACCTTTAAAGCTGATTAAATAATGATTTACTTATTATCACTAACCAATTGATAATTTCTTTTATAAATTCGATTAAAATATTTATTTATAAATTTCCCATTTAATTACTTGTTTAAAATGAGTGAAAAACTTCAATTTAATTATAAAATAATTTATAACTTTAAACTGCGTCGTTTCACCTAACAGTAAACCGACGGCTAAAACGACACATTTTAGGTCATCCACTGCCAATTACCCAATCAACACCGTCGGTTGATTTAAAACACAACACGGGTGAATACTTGTTCAACCATCACACTCGATACAGGTTTTTCAATCATATGGTGTTCAATCAGTTCAGATATCAATAATATGAAACAACAAACAACATATATAATATTTGAGGAATCCGGTCGGATCCCTCCAAACTGTCCTTCCCTGTATCACAGCTCGTTAGGCTTTTCATAACAATATATGAAATAAATTTCAATCATCTGTGAGTTTAAAACGATGAATTTTAAATAACTGCAACCAATCAACCAATAATCAACAAATCAACCTATTTATATTTTAATGGTAAATTATATTTTAAATATGAATTTACCACATCACAGAATTCCAGAAGGTGTGAGAATTAACTCACCAGAGTTTGTTTTGGTCGACGGTTGACGCGTTTGTCGCTTTTAATTTGGGACGACCGTCCAAAATTAGCTGAATTTTCCACTGCGTCGGATTGACTCCTAGTCAGTGCCATCGGGTAGGTCTCGTCACTGCGATCCCAACGGATATTGTTTTGTTAAATTTCGTTAATGCATGCAAAAGTTATGCTATTTACAATATTTACCTAATTTAAAAGAATATATATTTAATTTAATTAATTAAATTATTATTATCTAAATAAATTCCTAATTGCGTTATTAGCCAAATTACCTTCCCTGCCCTTCTAAAAAATCCTACTTTCCCATCTCTAGACATATGCAATTTTTAAAATTGAAAAACCATTTTAATATTAATTAAATTTAATTTCCAAATAAAATATTTAAAAATATTCATTTAATTATAACTTAAAAATTATAACCCGGATCAAAAATCTGCTGTAACTCATTTTAAAGTATTTTTCGATAGACAACAGTCATGGCTGCCAAGTCCTTTCTCAATCCTATTTTCGACAACAACCCTAATCAGAAAGGGGTCTCTTCATCTCCTCAACCTCCTCCTAATCCCTCAGCTAGCACTCCTCGTCCTCCCCCGGATTTTCTGGTCGATGAGGATGGGTTCACTAGGGTAAATCGAAAGAAAAATCCCAAATCTGTCATAAACCCTAAGAAAGTTATTGGCCAAGGCCAACTCCAACACGGAACTAATGGTTTAAACACACACATCAAGCAAGGGGCAGGCGGATCATCTGAAATCCCTGTCAAAGTAAGGCAAAAACCGTTCCCGGCTTCGAATGGAGAAAGATTTCAATCAAGAAGTGAGACCCAATCCAGAATTATATCAAGAAATGGTCAAGAACCACAACAACAACACAAACAATTCCTGCCTACAGGCTTAAAGGCTTCATCATGGGCGGATATGGTTAAAACTGGAGGACAAGACTCTTCCTTTGATCTTAGTTATATTCCTCCGTTCGAGTCTATTGGAGAAAAGGGGGTTATTGTTTCCGAGGAGGCTAGCATCAAAACTGAGAGCAAATGGAGGCTCAGTGTTGTCGCCTATGTGTTTGGCAAACGGCCCCCATATCATCATTTTAGGGCCTTCGTTGTACGCACATGGAATCCGACAGGGACATTCGAAATCTTCACGCGTGAAAACGGATTCTTCATTATCCGTTTTACTAACGCTGAAGATTGTGCAAAACTTCTACAAGGTGGACCTTATTTCATTAATGGTAAACTTATCATATTAAAGAAATGGACCAAAGAATCAATATTGGATCGTGACATTCTGAACACGATGCCTGTGTGGATCCGACTTCCTGAGTTGAACTTACGTTTATGGGATAAGGAGATATTTAGCGGAATAGCAAGCTTAGTTGGCACCCCACTGAAAATGGATGAGCAAACTGCCAAAGAGACACGTTTGAGTTATGCTCGTATTCTTGTGGAAATTAGAGCGGATGCTGACCTCCCCAGTGAGGCAACAGTTTTCATGCCGGATGGGGAAGTCATAACACAGCAGATTTCATATGAGTTAATTCCAGATAGGTGCAAGTCATGTAAGTGCTTTGGGCACTCATTAGAAAATTGTGTTTATAATCAAGATTCGAACAAAGATCCTAAAGAACCAACCAATCTTGGATCGCATCCTGATCATAATGATATTGGAACAAATTCACATGAATCTCCTGATGATTCTACTAAGCATGCTAGGCCATCAAATGGCATCAACTCTGATGATATGAATATTGACTCTACTGAGATTTACATAGCTGATAAGGATTACATGGCTATGCACTCAGCTCAGCAAAGGTATAAAGCAGACAGTTCAACTCAGCTAGCAAAAGTAGCTGCAAGTCCAGATATGAACTTACAAACTGACTGTAGTCAAAATGAAGCAGAGGAAGGATTAAGCAATACTCCCTCGGTTCATCAAGAAACTATCTCAGAACCAAGCAAACAACACAACAACACAGAGGGGAACAAAAATGAAAAGGTCATTGAGTCCTCCCCCCCAAAGGAGAACCCAAGTTTAATTACAAAAGCTGATAATAAAAATTCAAAAGGAAAAGAGATAGATTGCAGTAAGCTCCTAGCTGTTGATCCTATTTTCACTGATTTTGGCTTGCTAGCTTCTGGACTTGCCCCCATAAAGCCATCTGCTATAACTGATGATAATATCCAGCAAGCTGTGAACTCAATAGTTGCCCCCAAATCATCAAAACCTGCATCCCCAACAAAAAAGAGGAAGAAAGGCAGGACTAGAAGTTTATCTGAAATAAGCACTGTAGAAGAGACAGAGGATTCTACAGATCAAGATTTCAGGAAAAAGTATATTAATAAAAACACCAAATGGGACAAACAGTTAAAGACTTCTGATTTCACAATTTTCAAAAAAAGTGGTAAACAGAAGGAGGTTAGAGTGGACAACAGAAAGTTCAGTGGTCCACCTTAGAGGTAATATCCTTTACTCTTTTTCCTTATTTTATTTTATTAATGGATATTATTGCTTGGAATATCAGGGGTCTTAATTTCCCTGAAAGGCAATTAGATTTTGCCAATTTCTTACATGTTCATAAACCCAGTATTATAGGGATACTAGAACATAAACTTAGTGATATCAGGATTAATGAGCTTCAAGCTAGAAGTCTATCAAATTGGAGCATTATCAATAATAATCTGATGGGAGGAAATGGTAGGATTATGGTTTTATATAATCCTGTCATTTGGAATCTCATCAGCTTTTTTATTGATCAGCAGTATATTCACTGCACATTTCAGAATAAGGGTGGTCTTGTTATAAAGATCACTTTTATATATGCTTCTAATTTTGAAAATGACAGACTCATGCTATGGAATTGTATTGAGCAATTCAGTTATACTATTAACTTACCATGGATGTTGATTGGGGATTTCAATACTATATTTCATAATTCTGAAAAAAGAGGAGGGAATCCTGTCCCCTTCTCTAAACTGGAAAAGGTAGCTAAATTTGTAATGAAATCAGGTCTAATAGAGCCTATCATTCATGGTAATAGATTCACTTGGAAATCAGGTGAATTCAGAAATATTCACTGCAAGCTTGATAGGGTCTTATTAAATCAATATTTCATCAATCTCTTTTCAAATGTGAAGTGTAGTACATTGCCTCAAAACACTAGTGATCATACACCTATACTTGTTTCACTCAACACAGGTAAAGGGAACTTTATTAGTTCCCCCTTTAGATTTGTGAATGGATGGGTGTATGAAAAAAATTATAGAGAAACAGTGTCTAAAAGCTTGTCTAATACTTTGTTTGGAACTGCTCAGTACAAATTCAATAAAACTTTGCAGTTAGTTAAATCTAATCTTAAATCTTGGAATATTGCTAGAAATAAAAATGATATCAAAGCTATCAGGGATGAATGTGAAGAGCTTCAGAATGATCTTGATAATAATAGTTCAGACAAGACTAAGGCAGAGAATTTTTTTAATGCTCAATCTAAATTGGTCAATGCTCTTCACATTAACACTATAAATCTCAAGCAGAAAGCTAAAGTTGACTGGCTAACTTCTGGGGATGTGGCCAGTAAATTTTTTTATACTAAAATGTCATGCAGGAAAAATAGAAATAATATTGGTAAGTTAATATATGTAAATGGTTTGGTAATTAATGAAGCCTCAAAGTTAGAGCAAGAGGCTATAAATTTTTTCACCTTATTGTTTAACACCAATAATTACCCTTCTATGTTTCCTGACATTGAATTCAAATTTGTAGCTAACAGTAATAGCTCTGATATTTTATTAGCCCCTATCAGGCAAGAAGAGATTAAGAATATCATTTTCAATGCATGTAATGACAAAAGCCCAGGACCAGATGGGTTTGGTGCAAAATTTTATAAGACACATTGGGGTGAAATACACTCTGTGTTATGTGATTCAGTAATTGAATTTTTCAATACTGGAAAGTTATTAAAAAACACAAATCATACTTTTTTAACACTGATTCCAAAAGTAGAAAACCCTATTGGGCTTGATGAATATAGGCCTATAGCCTGTTGCAATTTTATTTATAAAATAATATCTACTCTTCTTTGCAATAGGCTAAAAGGCTTTCTTAAATTCATCATCTCTGAGAATCAGAGTGCTTTCATTCCTGGCAGACTGATATCAGATAATTCTTTATTAGCCCATGAATTGATTAGGAACTTCAGTATGAAAAAGAAAAATCTCATGTGTATTGAAATAGATCTGCATAAAGCATTTGATAAGATCAACAGGAATTTTATCATCTACTTAATGCAGAAAATGGGATTTGATACCAGATTTTGTGAACTGATTAGAGAATGCATTTGTAATGTTACTTACTCTGTAATGGTTAATGGATCCCCTAAAGGATTTATACACAGCAATAGAGGAATAAGGCAAGGTGACCCTCTGTCACCCTACTTATTCTCTATTGTTATGGAATACTTATCCATGCAAATGGAATTGGAAGTATTAAGGGGAAACATCAAACCAATTAATAGAGTAAAACCTCACATCACACACTTACTTTATGCAGATGATATGCTCTTATTTCTTAAGGCTGATAAAAAAAGTGCCACTGCTGTTTTTCAAATTTTGGAAAATATGGAAAAGTATGCTGGTCTAGCTGTTAATGCTAATAAAAGCAAAATCTATTTCAGCAAAGATGTTTTAATTAAGCATGAAATTCTTCAGCTTTTAAAATTCAAGGAAGGAAATCTTCCTGTTAGATATCTTGGTCTTCCCTTAAGCTCTAATCAGATTAATGATAGAGACTGCTCTAGATTAATTGATATAATTCAAAATAAACTTAATGGTTGGTCTTGTAAGCTTTTATCCCTAGCAGGCAGAATAGAACTCACTCATACTGTTATTACAGCTATGATCATGTACTGGGTTCAAACTCATAATATCCCTGCTAGTGTCATTCATAAAATTGATAAAATGTGTTCTAATTTCATTTGGAGAGGCAAGCAACATAAAGTAGCTTGGGATAGAGTTTGCAAGCCTAGGAAATTTGGTGGTCTTGGGCTTAGAAAAATTAGTGACATAGCTGATGTAAGTAAGTTGAAATTGTTTTGGAAATTTCTGGATGGTAAATCCCTTTGGGCCAGGTGGATGAATGCAAAATACTTAAAAAAGGAAAACTTTTGGCTGGCTAGAAAGGAAAATCACCATTCAGTTATTTGGAAAAACATTTTAGACTGTAGGGACATGGGAAGGAATTTTATTTACAGGAAAATAAAAGATGGTAATCAAACCAGCCTTTGGTTTGACCCATGGATTAATGGTAATTCTCTAATTAACCTGTTAGGTTGGGGTAATCTTCATGTCCTAGGTGGTGTTACTGATAATGTAAATAAAATAATCATTAACAATGTCTGGAGCTTTCATAACAACACAGCAGCTTTGATCTTTAGAAATGCCATTTCCTCTATTCATATTGATCAAAACTGCTACAAAGATCATTGGGTTTGGAAATTTAGTTCTAAAAATAAATTCTCTTTCAAAAAAGTTTGGGAAGTTTTGCAAGGAGATGAGGTAGAACTGGATTGGCACAAAGTCATCTGGAGCAAGTCAAATTGCCCCAAGATGGCACATTGTGCCTATTTTGCTCTCTTAAATAAATTGCCTACTAGAGATAGGTGTTGTAAATGGAATAAAAACTCTGAAAAAATTTGTTTGCTCTGCAAAAGTGAAGTTGAAAGCTCCAAACATCTGTTTTTTGAATGTTTGTATTCTCAGTTCATATGGTTTAATGCAAAAAATATTTTGGGTTTTAATCATAATTTCTCCTCACTTGACATTAGAGACAGTGTTGAGTATATTCTTAAATTTACAAAGCCCAAGTCCACTAATTTCAAAAAAGCCTGTGTTTTCTTGACTGCTTGTATTTATTATATATGGAGGGAGAGAAATCAAAGATTGCACACTGGTAAGGAGACAAATGGTGTTCAGTTATGGAATTTAATTTTTTATGACAGTAATATTGTTATGAAAAAAGCTAACAGATGCATGCAGGATAAATTGAACAATCAAAGTTATCATAGTAACAAAGATGATAGTGATAAGCTTGTAGAAGATCTCTTACTTAATGGGAAGCAGAAAATTAACTTGGCAGCCTCAAATCCTCCTACTGGCAAAGCTTATCTCTATGCTACTGCAGGATCTACTAGGAATACAGGGAGTAAACAAGTTACACTTAATTACAATTTAATTAATAATATGAACATTAATACCCCGCATTTACCTGATGTAGCCAATAGAGATCAGCTCCCACCCAGTAATGATTTTGAGACCACGAAAGGTGATTTTGACGAGCCTGACATCCTCGCTGGGGCTTCCATCAACACCGCTCTCAAATCAAAAATCTGTGAGGGAAGTAAACATAATTACTTTTCAAAAGTGCGTAATTTATTGAGTAAATCGAATAGTAAGCATACGTTTTTACCTGAAGCAGGTGGAGGTTCCTCCAGGAGTGCTCCAGACTCGCTTCATCACCTGGATAAAGGAAAATCGAAAGAAAAGATCAATTTTTTGCAAAAAATTGGGGATAATCACTACAAAAGCTTGCTTAACCACCAGATCTATCACTTATCTATCTGGTCTGATGGCGAGAGTAGCAGAGGTTGCTCCTCCGAAGTCACCACAGACATTTCTAGAAGTAAGAGAAGCTTTGACAGCTTTAAAAAGTCAGATCTGACAGATTCGAACCCCTCAAACTCCATTAAACACCAGAAGCTTGTTTCAAGCAACTGGAGAAGGTGTCAGAAGGATCACGAAGTGAATCTCAAGCCTGAAACAACTGAGAAGAGTTGTGAAATCATGGATTTTCTCGCGTGGAAGCCGCCTTGAAGACAGCGCTGCCTTTTCTTCTTAGGAGCTCGCCATTTTAGCTCCTGTTAACGATTAGGGTTTGATATGTTGTAATCTAGGGTTTGCCACGGAAGAGGCTGGTTATATGGATTGTAACTATTTGGGCCTGGGGCCTATATTTTTACCTTTTCAAAAAAAAGTATTTTTCGATAAGAATCCAACGGTCCTTGTTTCGTGGAAATCCGACTTGTTTTGGAAAAGTTATAAGCTTTTAAAGTTTATAGTTAAAAATTACGAAAATGCCCCTGGTCTATTTTAAATTCAAATTAAAATTTAAATTTAAATTTAAATTAACCATCTCATCCGTCGGATCAGTTAGGGATAGCCAGGGAGAGCAGGAAACTATATTTTCCAAACTCAAGCCTTAGACACTATCCTCTCTGTCACCGTTAGAATGTTCCGATATCTATTTTTACAAATTCTATTTTAATTATAATATATATATATATTTACTACCAAAATAAATAAATAAATATTATTTAAAAACTTACCCCGTGAAGCCCAAGCCTCTGCCTAAGAGTCCCTAGCTCCCCGTCTTGCCCTCCTTTCTCCCTTTCTTCCTTTTCCCTATTTTTCTATTATTTTATTATTATTTCTGCCATTGCCAAAGCTTGAAAGAGGAGGAGGAGGAGTGAGTTTAAAATGAAGGGGGGGGCTATTTATAGCCGAAGGAGTCACATGGATTGCTGAGGTGGCGCGAATCCAACGGTCGAAAATGGATGGCTATGATTAATCCTTAAATTAATTAAATTATTAATAAATTTAATAATATATGAATAGTAAAGTGTGTTTTCTCAACCCTATTCGGACATTAATTTGAGTTATTTATTGATACCTTATCCAAAATCTTTTTCAACCATGTTGTTCAATTTTTCTTGCTCTTCAATAATATATAAAAATATTTCAAATTCGAATTCGTTTGAACTTTCAAATAATTTAAATTCAAAATAGTGTTTTGTGTTAGTTTCAACACCTTCCGGTCTCATGTTGGAGTATCAAACGATAACGGTTTTCAGAAATTCTTCCACCATCTGGTCCTGTTTTTAACGTACTTCAATCCTATGTATTCAAATAAAAAATCGGAGTTCATTTAGATTTTCAAATAATTTATTTAAATTTTGTTTCCTTAATAACTTTCTATATCCGTTATAGGATTTTCCTAGACTTCATATATAGCTAATATCCTATGTTTAGAATTTTCCTGGATAGGTCTCAGGTTCCAGTTTTGCCGTTAGCATTAGCAAATTCCAATTACCGTCAAAATTTAGTTCAAATTTTGGTCTTTTTCTTTTTTCTTTTTCACATACGGATGTCATTTTTGACGTAACTTGGTTGGTTACCTAATTTCATCATTTCGGATTTAATGAAACTGATTTCATCGAAATCCGAGTTCGTTAGCTACTACTTTCTTTGTAAACGTACTATTTTTAATTCAAAATTTATCCTTTTATACTGCCAGTTCACATTATATTGCAGATCCACTAAATTTCTACCATTTCGGAATAAAATATTATTATATTAATAAAATATTCCAAATTATTGAAATTAAACCATTTAAAATTCCAAAACAATATAAAAAAAACATTTTCAAATTATTAAACTAAATGGTTAAAAATCTGGGCCGTTACATTCCTTCCCCCTTAAAATAATTTCGTCCTCGAAATTGCTAAGGCAGAAAGAATGTTGCAAATCCACTATCTTTACAAATATATTTAATTAAAAATCGATTTTATTTTCAAAATTAATCCAATCAGTTTTAAAAGCAATTTATTTCAACTAATCAAATTTTCAAAAATATTCCAACACCTTAAATTTTGGAAAATTTTTGGCAGATTCTCTCCTGTACGGAGGGCATCTGCAATATCGCAGATTCAAAAAATATGTATACGTCGACTCTCATGGTTGGAAAATCCAAAATTCAAACTCAAACCCCAAAAAAAACCAAAAATTTCATATTTGCGTAGGCGTACCTTTTGGCGAGCGCTATTACGTGATAAGCGATAATTTATATGCGAATTTGCTTAATTATTGTGCAGTTCTAATCAACTGGATTTAATTAACTCCAGACTTTTCGCTCTTGAACTGATTTAAAGCTGAATTGGCTATTCAGCACCTGCTCTTACTCAAACAAATTCATCAGTCATCAAACAAAATAAGTTACGTTCAAAATATCCATATCATTCACATCAACCACTTATACACACAATTCAATCCACACAGGATTACAATTATCATTTATTCCTTTAATTGTCCATTCGAATTTATTTATCTAGATTGATTTATTCAAATTATTAATTTCATTTTGGTTTCCAACCAAGTTTACTCAGGTTCATATTCAAGTAATCAACAACACAATCCAAATATATCACACAATCAACAATTCCAATTGATTGCCCATACTATAATAATCTTTACCTTTATTTATTATAAAATAAATTAGGTAAAAATAATTTCAAAAATAATTTTATATCAAAATACAAATACGCTCTCTCGTATATACACTCACACTCAATCTAGGGCGTTACTAACCCCATCTCTATTAAGTCGCACCACAGAGCCAAGGTTATCTCTAAACCAATAGCTCTGATACCACTGTAACGACCCGGGGAAAAAGTCGATGCTCGAATTCTCGACAACAATACATAAACCCGTATCGCTTGTCAAAAACCCAAGTATCAAACCCCCATATTGTCATGAGAAAAAATTTAGAGGGTGAGAATAGAAAGAAAGAAGTATTAGAATAGAAGAAAGAAGAAGAACACGTCAGAATCTCACAGCGGAACGAATAAAATATAATATCACAAATCCTTTATACAAAAACTGTATATACATACCAATCATCAGAGTACAGCATATATCAATCACAGCGGAATAATAGCTTTATATACTTGCGGTGAAGCCACCTGCTTCTAGCACCTGAAACTCCAAGCGAAACCTAACCTGGAACATACTCGGTCTGACCCGAGCACATTTGATTTAAAACAAAATACACCGGGTCAGTCTGGAATACTATCAGTGATAAATTCACATAACACACACTTGTTTAACTTTGAAAATCCTTTATGAAACAAAAGGATAATAGTAAGACCAGCCCACACATAAACACGGACAGTTTTTACCTTACTATAACCCAAACCATTTTTGAAAATCATAACTTGATCTGATATTATCATAATGTCTAATACAAATAAATATCAATCTAGAGGAACGCTTGCATCTCACGCTCCCCATATATAGTATACAATCAAAACCGCGGGCGCTTATTGGATATTGGTTTCCAACTTGACAAGGTATGGGACCACCTTCCGCACGTGTATCTCTAGAGGCGAATACACTGGGTTCAACAAGAACGTCTTGCAACCCGGCCCTCACATGACCGACCACTCATTTCGCTTGAGTGTATCGAATGTAGACCACCAACGGTTGGGCTCAAACCACCGTCTCCCGTAAAGGGACAGCATCGAATATAGATTAAAGAAGCAAAAGGAATTTCTCTAGAAAGGTGATTATACACCCTAATGGGAGCGACCCACATAGCCATGCTGCCTGCCCGATTTTTGTCGTTTCCGGGTTGATGAGGCTTGAGGCTAGAATTCATCTCTTCGAACATCTGGCCACCATTCACTTTGAATGCCACATCGTCAGATCCATCCGATATCACTAATTGACGTCCACAAAAATACTCTAGTTATTTGGCTAGAGAAAACCATTTCTCCGCCATCAACTATGGTACGTTTGGAGAAATCAACGTACGTGACCCCTTTGGAAATACTCTATCAGACAGTCGTCCATACAAGTCATCCAGGAACAGGATGAACCGAAGGCACCCTCCTACTGCATCTCATATAGGAATCACCCCATGGATCAGTAGCGAGTAGTCCTTGCAACCCGTGGATTCAACCACGACAGAATCACAAATCGAATAACTCTGGTTGCAAGCCAGAGAGATTCAACCAGTAGTCCTTCCGCTTATGAAGATCCACGGTCTTCACTTGCTCCGTCTTCAATCGACGTCTTCACGTATTTGTTGGTCGGAATGGTTTTTGAATATAAATTCGATCCCGGTCTTTCCATTCCAACAATCGTATTTGGTCAGGTTTGATAGTCGGTGTTTTAACTATCAAAATCAATAGTGTGGACACAATGAGTTTTATGATTCAGTATTTGGCATGACTTGGCCTGTTTAAATATATTTGACAAAATCGTTAATCAACTCTAATATTTGACTTAACTCTAACTTGACTAACTCGACTTGATTACTCCTATCGATTAACTAATACTCGACTTAACCCCATTCGCTTGACTTTAGATCGCAGCGATCACAATGGTTACGCCTGATTCCCTCAGGAAACATCCGACCGCCGTCGGCTATCTGTAGCCCTGCGAATTACGCTAATAGTCGTACGCAATGGCAACTCTTTCTGAAACTATATTTGACTAACTCTACCTCAAATGCGATATTCGATCAACTCTAATTGAATAAACAAATATTCAATATAATTTGAAAACAATATTCTTATTTCCTTTGAAACTAATATTTCAATATTATTTATTTCCCAAAATCTTACAGTAGAGTTCGATATCCCTTGTATAAGGTAAAACTAATCTTAACACCTCCACTCGTTCCAAACTAATACTATTACTCGATAATAATGAAGCCAACCAAGTTGGGGTATTTTAGTTACCTCTCAGACCTTGATCGACAACGTTCTCATCTCAGAATAATACCAGTTTGTCACTTAACCATTTCACCAAAATCTTATTTACCATCTCGATTTCAAATATGGTTTATAAACCATTTCTTACATTTGAAATTCACTCTTTAAATAAACCTTTTTACTTATCATTTTGGTTTTAAAACCCTTTTCAAAAACTCCGCTTGGATTCCCTTATACAAAATTAAATAACTACTTATATTTCATTTTAAAAAAACTCTTGCCATTACCATATTCCAATATATTATCATCTCTCTTAAACATTTACTTCCAATTGAATTCGCTTTATTCAATTAAGTGAAATCTCAATATTTACTTTCCAAATTCATTTACAAAGCTTGTTTACACACTTGGGTTATAAATCTCTTATAACACACTTATTTGACTTCAATTGAACTTGTTGCCACTCAATAATATCTAACTTGAATTCCAATTAAAAATCACTACATCAAATCATTTTTAATAAAAATAATGATTAGCTTTAACATTTACTATATGAAAAATAGTTAACCTTGCCATTAACTAAAATTAGAATAATCATTACCTTTAAAGCTGATTAAATAATGATTTACTTATTATCACTAACCAATTGATAATTTCTTTTATAAATTCGATTAAAATATTTATTTATAAATTTCCCATTTAATTACTTGTTTAAAATGAGTGAAAAACTTAAATTTAATTATAAAATAATTTATAACTTTAAACTGCGTCGTTTCACCTAACAGTAAACCGACGGCTAAAACAACACATTTTAGGCCATCCACTGCCAATTACCCAATCAACACCGTCGGTTGATTTAAAACACAACACGGGTGAATACTTGTTCAACCATCACACTCAATACAGGCTTTTCAATCATATGGTGTTCAATCAGTTCAGATATCAATAATATGAAACAACAAACAACATATATAATATTTGAGGAATCCTGTCGGATCCCTCCAACTTGTCCTTCCCTGTATCACAGCTCGTTAGGCTTTTCATAACAATATATGAAATAAATTTCAATCATCTGTGAGTTTAAAACGATGAATTTTAAATAACTGCAACCAATCAACCAATAATCAACAAATCAACCTATTTATATTTTAATGGTAAATTATATTTTAAATATGAATTTACCACATCACAGAATTTCAGAAGGTGTGAGAATTAACTCACCAGAGTTTGTTCTGGTCGACGGTTGATGCGTTTGTCGCTTTTAATTTGGGACGACCGTCCAAAATTAGCTGAATTTTCCACTGCGTCGGATTGACTCCTAGTCAGTGCCATCGGGTAGGTCTCGTCCCTGCGATCCCAACTGATATTGTTTTGTTAAATTTCGTTAATGCATGCAAAAGTTATCCTATTTACAATATTTACCTAATTTAAAAGAATATATATTTAATTTAATTAATTAAATTATTATTATCTAAATAAATTCCTAATTGCGTTATTAGCCAAATTACCTTCCCTGCCCTTCTAAAAAATCCTACTTTCCCATCTCTAGCCATATCCAATTTTTAAAATTGAAAAACCATTTTAATATTAATTAAATTTAATTTCCAAATAAAATATTTAAAAATATTCATTTAATTATAACTTAAAAATTATAACCCGGATCAAAAATCTGCTGTAACTCATTTTAAAGTATTTTTCGATAAGAATCCAACGGTCCTTGTTTCGTGGAAATCCGACTTGTTTTGGAAAAGTTATAAGCTTTTAAAGTTTATAGTTAAAAATTACGAAAATGCCCCTGGTCTATTTTAAATTCAAATTAAAATTAAAACTAAAATTTACCATCTCATCCGTCGGATCAGTTAGGGATAGTCAGGGAGAGCAGGAAACTATATTTTCCAAACTCAAGCCTTAGACACTATCCTCTCTATCACCGTTAGAATGTTCCTATATCTATTTTTACAAATTCTATTTTAATTATAATATATATATATATATATTTACTACCAAAATAAATAAATAAATATTATTTAAAAACTTACCCCGTGAAGCCCAAGCCTCTGCCTAAGAGTCCCTAGCTCCCCGTCTTGCCCTCCTTTCTCCCTTTCTTCCTTTTCCCTATTTTTCTATTATTTTATTATTATTTCTGCCATTGCCAAAGCTTGAAAGAGGAGGAGGAGAAGTGAGTTTAAAATGAAGGGGGGGGGGCTATTTATAGCCGAAGGAGTCACATGGATTGCTGAGGTGGCGCGAATCCAACGGTCGAAAATGGATGGCTATGATTAATCCTTAAATTAATTAAATTATTAATAAATTTAATAATATATGAATAGTAAAGTGTGTTTTCTCAACCCTATTCGGACGTTAATTTGAGTTATTTATTGATACCTTATCCAAAATCTTTTTCAATCATGTTGTTCAATTTTTCTTGCTCTTCAATAATATATAAAAATATTTCAAATTCGAATTCGTTTGAACTTTCAAATAATTTAAATTCAAATTCAAAATAGTGTTTTGTGATAGTTTCAACACCTTCCGGTCTCATGTTGGAGTATCAAACGATAACGGTTTTCAGAAATTCTTCCACCATCTGGTCCTGTTTTTAACGTACTTCAATCCTATGTATTCAAATCAAAAATCGGAGTTCGTTTAGATTTTCAAATAATTTATTTAAATTTTGTTTCCTTAATAACTTTCTATATCCGTTATAGGATTTTCCTAGACTTCATATATAGCTAATATCCTATGTTTAGAATTTTCCTGGATAGGTCTCAGGTTCCAGTTTTGTCGTTAGCATTAGCAAATTCCAATTACCGTCAAAATTTAGTTCAAATTTTGGTCTTTTTCTTTTTTCTTTTTCACATACGGATGCCATTTTTGACGTAACTTGGTTGGTTACCTAATTTCATCATTTCGGATTTAATGAAACTGATTTCATCGAAATCCGAGTTCGTTAGCTACAACTTCCTTTGTAAACGTACTATTTTTAATTCAAAATTTATCCTTTTATACTGCCAGTTCACATTATATTGCAGATCCACTAAATTTCTACCATTTCGGAATAAAATATTATTATATTAATAAAATATTCCAAATTATTGAAATTAAACCATTTAAAATTCCAAAACAATATAAAAAAAACATTTTCAAATTATTAAACTAAATGGTTAAAAATCTGGGCCGTTACATTCTACTTAATTTGTAATTAAGTATATCCCAATTCACATGTTTTCTGTTTAACATGTCAGTCATTATTTATGATTAAACGTAACTTATTTCGTAAGTTTCCCTCATTCTTCCTCATTTAATCATAATTCCATTTTACACTGTTACTATAACTTATCGTTGTTTACTTATTAACTTAGTTCTCCTAACTAAGGTCCATTAATAAGTTTCTCTACCAATTTATTATAACCTATGTTATAATCTCCTCTTGTCCCTAAGACAAGTCTAAACATGTTATTCTTATCAGCGGGTTTCAGACTTTCAAGTTTACATATTACTTAATTTATAATTAAGTACAACTTCTTATGTTTCATAAATTTTCCCCTTTTCTCAACTGGTTTCAGGTTTTCGCCCATTTACTTATTACTTAATTTACAATTAAGTGTCCCTTATCTCATTTCACCAGTTATCCCACTTCCTTACTAGTTTATTATAACCTAAGTTATAATCTTCACTTGTCCCTAGGATAAGTCTACCTATTATACAACTTTCTCATTAATGTAATTTATTTATAATAGGTTATTATCATTCCCCATTTTCTCTTACTGTTATATCTTTCTTTCAACCCATTAATTACAATTGATGCAGTTTATCATTCCTTCTATTTACATATATTTATATATGTATTTATTTATGTACTAGACCTCTCACATTAAGCCAACACTTGTGGATGCTGGATTTGTCGGGCGGTTCCGGGCAGACTTCTACCACAAGTCGACTTAACCTCGTGTCTTAGTACCATTACATATTTTATATATGCACTTAGACCCCTCACGTTAGATTTAGCACTTGTGAATGCTCGATATGCCGGGCGGTTCCGGGCAGACTTCTATCACAAGTGCAATCTAACCTCGAGTCTAAGAGCGTTACAGTGTCAAATTACTATGAATCTAGGCATATTTTTCTTTAACATTATTCCTATTTCATTATAGGTTTTTCATGCCCCTTTCCCAAATCATATTCATTATATACCATATGCCCAAACTAAGGTCTTTATTCATAATTTGATTTATGCCCAAATCCATATTCATGTATTTAATTCTAACCTGTAATCATTTAATCATTCAATTTCTCAAATCACATAAACTAACATGTATTGTACTCAATTTCTACCGTTAGTGGCTCGGGTATACAATTGTCACATATTAACATGGAATTGAAACAACAGTAATAGCTATGTAAGATTTGACAAGTTTATATTCCAACATAACAAATAAATATCTTAGCATATTAATAATTCTCACATATCATACTTGTCACTTTAGTCATTATCAACATTTGTTTAACATCTCAACATATCATGTTTCAATTATACATTGTGGGGAATGCTAAACGATAATATATTATTAACTAAAATGCTATAACTTAAACCCACTCACCTCATACGCTTTCTCAATTCTGGATCTGATCCAGTTTTAGCATCCATGGTTTTCCCCCATGGATTGATTATTTTTATTAAAAGAGAAAGGAAGGAAAGAGGAAGAAATTTGAATAGAATGGATCTAGAAAATCACCTTGCTTTTCATATGATTCTGAACACCTTTTACTAAGGTCACTCCCTTTCCTCCAGATCTGATTTAATTTTGTTCCTAACTAATAACTTTTAATTTTTAGAAGAGGTCTTAAGGAAGAAGAGAGGCAGAGCTTCAGCGTAGCCTCAGAAATATGGGGTTTAGGGTTAGCTCTACAAACTTATTTATAGGTATATCGGAGAAACCTGGTCCTTTAGATTTGAATCACAATCCATCAGAACCGACCATGTCACTAAATGTTCAAAAGCAGTCCATGTGTGTAGTATATTGTGCACAATCTTTTATTTGAATTATATTTATTCATAAGCAATCTTTATGCGTATACAAAGCTTCTCAATGCGAACAACTTTTTATTTTGTTCCTAATTTACCTTTTTGGATCAATTAATTCCTAACTTCTCTCTTTTAAAACTTCTTTCCTATTAAGCCTCTTTCTTATTAAACCGCTTTCTTTCTAATTTATGCATTTATGTACCATTTGTAGCGCATTTCTTCTTAAATTTCATTGTGTGTTATTCACACTAACTTCCCTTCTTTATACATTTAATTCTTATGACGTTTCTTATTGATTGCTTTGCACTGATAGATCTTTCTTTACATTAAGAACATTTTTATAGCATTTCCCTTTTTCTACATGTAATGTTCCCCTTTGTTGCATTAATTTATCAATTCATGTATTGTATTCACTTGCACATACATTGCTTTCCGTGCTCCTTTTTATTTAACTGTATGTGCCTTCTTATTTTCATGAATGCGTTCTTATCTTTTATTACTTTCCTCTCTTTTTTCTCTTTAATGTTGTCATGCAATTTCCATTGCATCGCATTCATTATTCTTTTAAATATTGCATGTAACTTTATTATTATCCATGTGCCATTATTCCTTACTTTCAAATGTGCATTAATTAATTGCTTTATTTCTATTCTAATTGCTTGTCTTCATTTTCGTATATGACCAATTTGCCTCTTAATGCATTCATTTATTGCTGCAGCTTTCATTGTTTAACTATTCCATTTATTTTGCATGAATTAAAACTCTTAATTGTCATGTATGTACATCTTTTCTCATTTTAATTGTTCGCATGGAATTAAATTTATTAATTCATGTTTTTTTCCAGTGCATTACTTATTGCACTGCATTTATTTCTTACCTTTCTTAATGCATTAAAAATTGTACTAATTTTCCTTTATTCATGTTCATGCATATGCATATATGTTCTCTTATATATATATATACATACATACATATATTTTCTTTATTTTCTTATATGTACATTCCTATCCTTTCAAATTTTGAATTTGTATGCGTACATATATTTGTATGTTCAGTTGGCCCTCTCTAAAACAAAGATAAAAAAAATTATGTCGCTACTGGGGTTTGAACCCCCAACCTCTATATTACATATCAAATGCCTTAACCAACTGAGCTATGAAGTCTTTTGTTAATAAGTTTAGAAACAATGGTAGTCATTGTTCTCCTTCTTTTACCTTATTTTCATGTTTTGCTGCAGTGCTTCATTTAAAGGCATCTCTTTCATCTTAGATCGGTTTTCTGCAGTCCATAGGTCTAAATTGACAAGAAAATTGCCATGAACATTATGACGCTACTCCCATGGCCAAATTCTGGAAGCTCTTCAAAATTTTCTTTTTATTATATGCATTATTTAATTGTTACAAAAATATGGAGTGTTACAATACATTTGTGTATTGTAGACAGTGTTATACATTTTCTACACACCAGGACTTGTTGTTCTGACCCCCTTACTCATAATAACTCTTAGGTTTAGCTTGGGAAAGAAAGGGTTTAACAGCTGTTTGGTTTGGTTTCCGGTTCTTGTTCTCTCCTGTTCGATATCGATGTGGCAATATGCTTTAAGGTAGTCACCTTAGTTGGTATTAGTTATCTTATTTTGTTTCCACTGTGAGTTAGTTTTATTTTATTCTGATTATGCTAATACTCATTTATTTGCGCGTACCAGATTTATACTCTCCATGCTTGGATGGGTTTAAGTTTCAATTTTTATCTAAATTCGAGCTCAAAAAAGTAGGGGTGTTACATTTGGTATCATAGGTTAGGTTTAAATGATTGGAGGAACTAACAAATAAGGATTAGTGAGAGAAAGCATTCGAATTTCTTTTTTATTTTCTTTTGTCTTTCTTACTTGACTCTAAATTATTTCGACGATGAGATAGTCGTGGGACCGTTTAATTAATATAGGTTTAAACGATTAGGAGTTAGAGGTATTTTGAGTTCGAGCATTCAACCAACCTCGATTTACCCTATGTTGCATTTGGTGGGTTTGTTTTGAAGAGCATGCAGATTACATATGGTGAGTTCCATGGATTTGAGCTTAATGACAAGACGAAAAGTTAGCTACAACTAAGATAGTCGCATATTATTGTCTTTGATTTCGTTAGGAGATTGAGTCGATGACCTTTTCTTGGTCTTAAACGAGAAATTCATATTAATGTGTCGTTATGGTCTGGATATTCTTTTGATGGAATTATTCATTTGAACCTTAGTCTTATATTCAGAGAGATTTCAGTTTTTAAAACTGTTTTGAAGACTAAGAAGGAGTTTCAGAAATTTTAAACCATGGCATTTGAAAAATTGTTTTATAAATAAAGACTTGAGTAAATAAAATAAATCTTAGAAATTTAAATCTAACCATGTTTCAAATCGTTGGGTTTTGTGTAATTTTAATAAATAATTCATTTTGGTAAAAAGAAAAAATTTGAAAATGGCAAGGAATAAGCCCCAAAATTCAGAAACTATAGTCACCCGTTCCTTGTATTTTTAATATTCCTTTTTCGGCATATTTTTGATGATTTATGGAAATTATCATGAATAACCTTTTTGAGAGTTAAAATCTTGACAATCGAGAATATGGAAAGTCTTCCAATCTGTAACATAAATTGGAATATAAAATTTTAAATTATATATTTATATTTTGAGACCCTCAAGTAAAAATAAAAACTGAATATCGAAAAAGTTTTCAAAATTTTCTTTCGAAAAAAAGACTAAGGATTTTTTTATCTAACTTGGGGTATTTGATTTCGAATTTCTACCTTGTTTTCTTCTCGAAGATTCGTTCGTTTCTTTGATTGTCGCAGCCGTTTAGAGGCATTGGGGAAATTATTTATCGATTTGATGGAACAAGGACGTTAGCTTGAGACTTGACGGTGGATTCTGAGAGGCGATATGATTTTGTTGTAATTTATGTTAAATTTTTAGTAATCGAACCAAGCCATTGGGCCAAGGTTCAGACTGCTCCCCAAATGGGGCTACCGATTGACCAATCCATCAGTCAGTCGACCGACCTCCCTCTAACTGGTTGACCGCTCTACCCAATCGGTGTCACCCCAAACTTGGAGAGAGATATATTTATCGCTCCCAACAACCGAAACATTATTTCCTCCATCTTTATCCTTTTCGAGCAGCCAAACCCACTTCCCCACCTCCTCCAAAGCCAAAAAACGAGTTTTTGAGCTCCGTACCTCCTCCAATCACCATGAAAATCCATGCATCTAAGATCTAGCCCCTCCCATACTCCAGATATGTGATTTCTTTTGTAGGTTTCGCCAATTTCTCGATGGCACTTCCTCGAGCTTCTAACGTCTTCGGGGAATACCCCGGTCTCATGCCTTAAGAGGGCACATGGTTGGATCACAACCCAAGGAAAATAGAGACTTATTTGGAAATGGAAAATTTTGAGTTTCACCAAGGATGCCCGGTGAAATTCGCCGATTTCGACCCTTTTCATTTGGGGGAGATGTTCGTCGCCGTAGGCCTGACACTGATCCTGCGCCATGACACATTCGAGCACGAGTGATATCCGCACTATATCCGTGTATTTAACGCCCAGATGGCTGTTAACTTTGATGAGGGTTCTAGTTTGATTCGATCTGAGGTGAAAGAGACCCTTATTGAGTTCAACGACTAGGATTTGGCTGAGAACTTGGGTATTTCTGTAGTTGGAGCGGAATTGGACGATACTGACATGAAGGATCCTCTGATTCTCTCTCACATCTTTATTGGAGCTGTCGATGCTTTAGACACCGGTAATTTGCGACTTATCATCCGTTTGGTTGTGTGCATTATTCAGCACAGCATTATTACCAATACGAGAAGCCTCGAGAAGATCTATCCTTCAGTGCGTCAAGCCACTTATGCTATTATTGGCAGCATACCATGTTAATTGGGTGTGCGCCTTGATGATCCACCTCTCCGAGCCTTCGGCGGGTACTCAGAGGATTTAGTTCCCATATAGTCATCTTCTCACCTATATCTTCCGACTCTTTCAAGTGCATCTTCTTAGGGAATTGGAGGTCAAAAAGACCACAAGCGAGCTGTCCGACAATCCTGCCTTAGCTCCGAGTCCAGCACCTCCCGCTCTAGTCGAGCAGTAGCAGCAGCAGCCAACCGCAACAGGCAAGGAGAGCCAGGAGCTTGCTTCCTTTTGTCAGATCCATGCAAAGCTCTGCGAATTTCAATAGGAGCTGCATCGACATGCACAAGAGATTGGGTGTATTTATTCCTTGCTACGTTCCTGGCGTGGACATGGCAATGGATAGAATTCCAGCCATGATGCTCAACCTTCTGTTAGTCTGCAAGTAATATCTTTTGTATCTCGTATTATGTGTATCTTTTTCCTTTCTAGCGTTTTATCTTTATTGTTGTAATGATTGTGTTTGTGACTGTTAATGTTGTTGTTTCTGTAAATCGCAAGACGATGTAATGGGATTTCATATGTGTTTTCCATTCACGCTTCGTTATATTTGAATTAGAAATGAAATCTCATTTTCTTATCTAACCAACAGTTGTTCTAAAGCTAGAAAATATAGAATTCTGTAATGCACAAATTTTAGCGAATGACGGATTTTTACGCTGTTTCGTTGCAGGTATATTTATTATTTGTAGTAATCTCCTTTTTGAGCTAAAGTTTATTTTTGACTTTTGTGCGTGGTTTCAGTTTTTGTATTTTTCCACTTGACCGACTTTTTTCTACGCCAACATGTGGCTTGAATCGTTTAAGTTTCCGCAAAATATATTTTTGAAACTTTTTGCAAATGCTGTTTAAAAAAAGCGGAAGTCCTTCTAAAATTTATAATTTACTTTCTTTTAATATGATTTATATAAAAATATAGATTTGGGTATGGTGGTTTACATATGTTTAAAACATCTATTTTTTATAAAAATAGATGGCTTAAATGTAGTAAAGCACACATTACCAAAATAAAAAAAATCTGATAAGGAAAATAAAAAAATACCATAAAGGAATCTCAAATTTTACTTAAGAATTTTAAAGCGGAAATTTCTTTTATGAAAATATTTCAATTTTTACAGTCACATATAAAGCATAAGGAAGATTTTGGATGATTTATTTGCGTGTTTTAGCAGTGCATTAGGGATGACAATGCGTAAATACATTAACGATAACAACATAAATGCTGTTTTATTCATGGAAACTTTGTTTTCATACCTTGTCGACGATGCGCACGAGTTATTGTTTAACCCATTTTACGTTTTAGAGCTTGTTTTAATCCTTCTTCGAACAGATCGAAATTTCCGGTGTATTTTGGGCTATTCAGGTAAAATTCCATTGTAGAACGGGAATTAGAACATTTATAAGCAGAAAGAACATTGAGTTTCTCCGCTTTTCTATCCTTTTTCTGGCTTAGGAGAAATTAATATGGAACAATTTAGATGCGTTGACATATTGAATGGTAGGGATTGGATGCAAAATTAATTGCTTCACACTTCTATTCGTAGTCACATGAGGGTTATAAATGAAAAATATTTTCAAAATTTGCATTCATATAGAACTGCCAGTACATTTAGGATGTTTGCATCATGTTTTCAAAAGTGCTTTAAAAAATGAAATGTATACATATAGGAGGATCCGATTAAGAATCCTTATGTATACATATTTTGTGGTTGCAACTCTTTATGTACACTGTGCACATGTGCATATTGGTTGCAAAATTGGATGTATGTTAATCGGTTGCGTAGTTTAGAATAATTAAGTGCCAACGCCATGACTTTGTAATTGGTAAAATTTCAAGATGATTTTTTTAAGGAAGGAAGAATGTAACAACCCTAAATTTTGGCAGTAATTAACTTAGTTGGTTTCCAAAAATGGAATTTTTGCAAATGATGGGATTTGACCACGAAACTTGCTCTGTTGCATTCGTGACGAAATTCTGGTCAATTTTCATGTTTCGAAATTCACGAACGAAGTCCATATGAAAAGTTACGGACGAAATACAAAAATGGATAGAAAATAAATATATAAGAATATTTAATTATATAATCCATTTATAGCCCGCCTTCTTCACTGAGAATTTTTGACCCAGTGCGATCGACCTGGGGGTCGACCCCTATGGTAGAAATTGCCGGTGACGACTTGGTTTTGAGGGCTATTTTTATTACAATGTTTTATATAAATAGAAAAATCTTTATAACATTAAATCTAACTATTTAGGGTCATTTCTACACCTAAAATAAAGGGTCAGACCCTCACTCTTTTATTTATATATTCTGGAGGCAGCAGCGAAGCTCTGCCATTTCCAATCCTCTAATTTCTTCTAAAACATAAATTATAACATATAAAAATCATATTGACAAGAATTGGAGATATTATATACAAACCTATGAAAAAAGATGGTTCTTCGCTTATGTAATTTATATTATTGAATTTCCTTCTTCTTTTCCAATTTTTCTTCCAGATCTACAAATCTAAATCTTGGTTTGTGAATCCCCATTGGAAACAAATTGTAGATCTGTAAGATTTGGGAATTTTAAGCCTAAAAGCCCTGTTAGATTCAGATTTGGATAGCTTTCAGGTGAGTGGGTAATTATACAATAACTTATACAATACATTTGTGTTGAATATGAATTATATGCCCAAGTTGTCAGATTTGTTTATTTTGTCAAATCTGAAATATTATGAATATTGGTTAAGTATGAATTGTAGGCCTTTCTAATAATATATCATCATCTTTCCTGCAAATGTT
This sequence comes from Allium sativum, assembly GCA_030737875.1. Lineage (NCBI taxonomy): Eukaryota > Viridiplantae > Streptophyta > Magnoliopsida > Asparagales > Amaryllidaceae > Allium > Allium sativum. The sequence goes on along the minus strand of CM060912.1, from coordinate 394,524,488 downwards.
CTTAGATTTGTTTGTGGTTATTGTAAACACCTCGAATTTGAAAATCAGTCCCAAAACCAATATTAGATTTGTAGTTTTATTTGAGATTCATAGGATTTGGATGTTGATTTGTAATTGAGAAGTTTTGGTTAAAATAATAATAATAATCCTATTTGTGTTTGATGTTGTTTGGGATTTTACTGAGTTATTACAATTATTATTTTTTTGCTCTTCTTGCAAAAAAGATATCATTTGAAATCTACAAGGAACATAAATGAATCAAATAAGAAGAGATGTAAAAATTCACATATTTGAGTATGTAGTTTGCAATATCTATTATAAATAGAATTTTAACTTGTTTCCTTTGGATTTGAAACAATGTCAGCTTTCCTCTTTTAAACATTTTGGGCAAAATTTACAACAATTACAGTAAATAACCTTTTATAAGATTTTGTGTAACACCCCGTAATTCTGTAACATTAAGCTTCGCAAATTAAAGTATAGTTAATTTTTAGAAGAAGAATTAAGGAAAACGGGTTACGCCATTGCATTCGTCTTGAAATTATGCTTGAGATAGAGTCCGAGTTTGCGTAAATCGGACTCCGTATGACGAAGTTATGGCCTTCAGAAGTTTTAGAATATATAAAACAGCTCGAAACTGAATTCAAAATTCAAAACAGAACCCAGAAGCGGGATGGGCGGGAAATTTCCCGCCCAGTACCCAGGTCGACTAGGGAGTCGACCTTAGTGTCGACCTCCCTCCTTATAGGTTGACCTAGGGGTCGACCTGGGCCTGTTTTGCCAAATCTGGACTGCAGCGATTTTAACCTATTCTGGATGGACCGGATGGCTTCTAGGGCGATCGAATGGCTCTAAAACACCCTCTACACCTATAAAAGAATGCTTAGACCTAAGGTTTCTCCACACAAATTCTTTGAGGTGTCTACATGTTGTTTCTCTCTATTCTAGCCTCCACCATTAAAATAAATCTTATTCTCCATAAAAAACAAGTTATAGTTCTTCTTCAAATTGGAGATTCAAATCAAGTTAGAGCTTCAAGTTGGATTGTAGGCATTCCGCTTCAAGCAACGTCACTCGAATCGTAGCAAATCACCGCAACACTATCTTATTATCCTCTCTAAACTGATCACTGTAAGTTCGGTTATTCTTTAGATTTGAATGTGTAAATTAGAATTGTGAATGTAATAAATCAAAATATAGAACTGTACCTATTTGCAAGTTAATTATCTTTGATTCATGCTTATGTCAAATCTAAAGTTATCTATGCCTTTGGATCTGATTTATGACTATGACTATGAGACTTTTGCCTAAGACTATGACTATGAAATTGTTGCCTATGAAGCTATTGCCTATGGCTATGACTATGAGACTTTTGCCTAAGACTGTGACTATGAAACTGTTGCCTATGAAGCTATTGCCTATGGCTATGACTATGAGACTTTTGCCTAAGACTATGACTATGAAACTGTTGCCTATGAAACTATTGCCTATGAATATGATTCATGACAATGAGACTGTTGCCCACGACTATGATTCATGACTATGAGACTATTGCCTATGACATTGATTAAGAAACTATTGTGATTAGTCACCCATGACTATTGTGGTTAATTACCTATAACTATTGTAGTTAGTTGCTTATGCCTATTCCTATTGTTACAACTAACCAATCATGTTGTACCTTGAACTGACATTATGTTGGACCAAATCACCTAAGCCTATTCCCTTAATTATGTTGGATCTCATATTTAGTATGTAACTTGGCTAGTTTATTCCTATTCACTGTTATGTAAATCGAACCTATTGGAGCCATTATTTTTGTATTTGGTTCATTATTGCATGCCTGTTCTTTTATATCAATTCTTGTGCTTATCCCCTATTCCTTTAGTTAGTTCCATTTCATGAGTACTTAGAAGACTTGCGAAATCATGTTATACGTACGATTATGATGCGGGGATTGGACGTAGCTTAATTAAGTTAATTTGGCATAATAAATATGTTGGTATAATCTGAATTGGCTATAATAGTGAATAATTTACATGCATATTAGACTTGGGCATAAATGATAAATTTTTAATTAGCCGCAAAGTATGCAATTGGCATGTAAACCAAGTCTTGGACATAAACGGTAAACTAGAATATTAAATCTAGTTTTGACATGAATTGTAAATTGGAATATTAATCTAGATTGGGCATAAACTGTAAATGAGAATATTAAATCTAAATTGGTATAAACTGCAAGTTGGGTTAATTGATAGGTAAGTTGAGTTTTGGGCATAGAATATGAGTATGTTAGTTGGCATGACAAATGAATATGATCTAGGCTAAATTGATTTATGGAAAATTTACGTGAATAGTAAATTTGTAAATTAGAGGAGATGAAAATGCCTAACACGAGGTTAGATTGAGTTGTGGTGTAAAACTGCCCGGAACCGCCCGTCACATCCAGTAACCACAACAACACCTATCTAATGTGAGAGGTTAGTGTATCATGCCCAAGAAAACCCAAGGTTAGATTGAGTTGTGGTGTAAAACTGCCCGGAACCGCCCAACATGTCCAGTAACCACAACAACACCTCTCTAATGTGAGAGGATGGGGCATTAATAAATTAATTAATGCTAATGACACATGCTAAGTATGGGAGGATTAGGTTAATAACCCTTAACCAATATGACATGAGTGGGTTAAGTTAAACATGAATGGACAAGGGGAACCTAATCAACATAACATGATTTGCGGTAGGGTTAAGTTAACTAAAGGAATACTTAACCGTTATAACATATGAATAAACAGATGGTAGGGTTAAGTTAACGAAGGCAACACTTAACCGTTATAACATAATAATTAAATAGATGGGTAGGGTTAAGTAATAAGGAACACTTAATCAATGGAACATGAATGGGTGAGGTTAAGTAATAAGGAACACTTAACCAATGGAACATGAATGGGTAGGGTTAAGTAATAAGGAACGCTTAACCAATGTAACATGACAAGTGGGTGGGTTAAGTTAACTCAACTGGATTGATAACACTTAACCAACATAACCTGATGAATGAGTTGGGTTAAGTTGATGGGAAACACTTAACCAATACAACATGATGAACGAGAAGAGAACTAAGTAGTAAAACTTAGTTAAGCGGACTAAGTTGTAAACCTTAATTAAGAAAACGAACGATTCAGGAAACTAAGTAGTAAACCTTAGTTAAGAGAACTAAGTAGAAAACCTTAGTCAAGAAAACCAAAGTAGAATACGAGGAGGAGCAAACGTCCATCTGATCATGGAGAAGGCTCCTACGAACTGGGTTACGAAGCACGCGGCTTCGAGGGGACGTGAGGGTACTCTTGGTATCCCTCTGTGAGGTTGCAGATGATCCTCCTGGGCTCACAGAGGTTAAGGTCCGCGTTAGAAGAGCCAAGGGTATGCCTTGGTTGCAATAATAAAGCAACCTAAAGACTAGGATGGACCAGCGTGATTCAGCGAGACCAGTTTTTGCCCTGTGATAGCAACTCGTCGCCTACCTACCATCTTGAGTCAGTCGAGATACGTAAAGCGGAAAGGCGGAGAACTCCAAAAGACCATATAATTGCTATCTAGTTATGGGTGAGGTTAGCCAATAGGTTTGTGGGGGCATAGAGGGCCTGCATATAGTTCTCATTCTTGTTTTTCTTGGGTGCCTTTCTTTCACTAGTTGAGGGAGGGGAATGCTAAGAATCACTAAGCTTACCAGACTTATGTCTGACCTAGTTTGCTTTCGCCTCTTTTCTTTCGTTCCCCCCTCCCAGGTAGTCAGGGAGGGAATAGCTCAGCTTAGTTTGGACCACATCTCCTTCCAAGCTTGAAGATTAGTCGAAGTTTTGCTTGGATTCTCTTTTCCGTTGCTATGGCTGGCTCATGCTACATTGGGGAATATAAATGTTATCTTATGCTTCTTTATTTTGTTATGTAAGACAAATACTCTGGTATTGGAAAGCAATTGTTGTACAAACTGTTTTACCAATGAAGTAAAAGTTTTATTTTCCGCTGTTTAAATTTGTCTGTCTTGTAATATATCTGCATCTTTTACCTAATGGGCTCCACCGAAGTTAAGGCGTTCCCTTTGTGAGTGAGCTTAACGGAGGTGGGGTGTTTCACTTGGTATCAGAGCTGAAGGTTACCCGATCAGATAAAAAGTTCTAAAAAATTATTTTCAAAATGGTTTTAAAAGAAGCATTTTCAAAAGAAAAGTTTTATTTTTAAGGCATATTCCCCAAAGCCATATGCACTATCTTTTGATCCTCTATTTGAATTCTTGTCTCCTTCTTTCTTAAGTCTTTGGGGCTCCTGGCTTCCTGGGAGGTAACCTCATCGCGGCGTGGTTCCGTAGGCTTAATAAGACTATGATACCTATCAAAGGGCGAAGTAGTATCTATAGCCGCAATAGTTTCACCTGCAGCTAATTTTCTTTCAAGCTTTGTAGGGTTTACCGTGCAATGGAGGCAGCTTTCGAGAGACTTGTCAACATGTTACACAAGGATGGTAAAGATGAAAATGAGGGAGTTTGGCTAAGGAGCACAACCCAAGGATGAGAAACTCATGGATATGGACTTGGTTCACAAAGGAAGTAAAAATAGTAAAACCTAAGACAATAGGAAGTATCTTTACTAGGGTATAATGGGTCATATAATTGAGGACAAGGGCAAGAACAAAGGACAGGATTTTCAGGAGGGCAAGTGCATGCTCTCATCGCAAGCGTACCTAAGGGAGAGGTAGTAGAGCTTCTGTTGAAAAAGTTTAGTTTTTCTTTTGATCCTCCTGTTAGTACTTTTTTGACTTTAGCGCTTCACATTTATTTATATCTGCTTCAATAGTTGAGTCTCTGCACCTTAGTACTTGTATAGTTGGAGACCCCATTTTTGTCTCAAATCCAATTGATGGTTCGGCTCATTTATCTTTGGTTTGAAGGGATTTGAGAATAGCTATCGAGTTTAACCGTAATGCTTATGTTTTTGGTTCCTTGGGCTAGGGGTTGATTCTAGGCATGGGTTCGTTACCTAGTAATTGTGAAAGGAGGGCGGTTAGACTCTTGACTTGCCTCGGGAATACCCTCGAGACTTCTTGCGATCCTAAGGGGATCAGTTAGGCTTATCTACCTATAATCACTTGATACATCTATTGACGGTTTGTGATCCATTAGAGCAGTCCATGAGCACGCAGATGTTTTGATTAGGTTAGGGGTTTGCCCCCTAAAACGCGAGATAGACTTCCGCATATATCCAGTTGACAATGCAAAGCCAGTTTTGAAACAAGAATGGCGAGGATAACATCATCTCACGTAGATCATCCAAATTTGGAGGAAGCATTTCTTGGGTGCTTGTCTGATATTGGTTTAGGCCTTTGGGGCTTGTACTTGAGGGATGTCGAGTTCGACTAGGATGGTTTGCGCGAGAGAAAAATGGTTGTGGTAGGCGTCCTAAGTAGAAAAAAAGACTGACCTTAAGAGAGGTAAAAAGTTCATAGCAACCTTTAGCTTTAGACCCTCAGATTTGTAACATGATGGATAAGATAAGTAAAGGAGAGACCTCTAATAATCTTAGTATATACACTTCGTATCATGATTAACATTTGTTTATCTTAAAAAGATAGTTCGACTACATTGGATACCCTCTAGCACAGTGATCGAGGTCCTATCTTTATTACTAGGTTTTGGAAATGGAGGTCAAGAAGCTTCGCAATCGTGAAGTTAAATTAGTTAAGGTACGATGGAGTGAAGCTCAAGAACATGCAACTTAGAAGACTAAAGACTAGATACGCACATCATACCCTTTTTGGTGGAATACCCTTGATTCCTCCTTTTCTGTTAAGTTTATACTAGTCTTTATCTTTTGAGGTATATCCTCAAAGTCATATCTTCGATCCTAAGGTAGAAGCCAATGGATGTAAACATGTGTTTGAAACATGTTATGATTGATCGTTGCAAGTGGTTGCTAGTGTTTGATCGTGGATGCATATACACACATTAGGCACTAGATCGGCTTAGTCACTTTCATATTGCATTTGCATATATGTATTTGTTGAACTTGATGTGTTATCCTGTGGACGTTGCATTTGAGTGAATGGTTGTTCACTCATATAGAAATAATATGTACCATTAGGATTGCATACATATTGGACGCATGGCACTGACATGATTTGCATTAAGGAGGTCAACTGAATCAGTAGACCGCCTGATTTTGCACTAAATAAGGACATATACACACACTATGCATATGATCATGAAAGCATTAGAAATATTTTTAAGGACAATGGATGCCTGTGATTGAATGGTTGAGTAGATGAATGATTGGATGGTAAGACACATTCTTCCCAACTTGAAGATTTCGGGGACGAAATCCTTAAAGGGGGGAGAATGTAACACCCCGTAATTCTATAACATTAAGCTTCAAAAATTAAAATATAGTTAATTTTTAGAGGAATAATTAAGGGAAATGGGTTACACCATTGCGTTCGTCTCGAAATTCTGCTTGAGATAGAGTCTGAGTTTGCGTAAATCGGACTCCGTATGACGAAGTTATGGCCTTCAGAAGTTTTAGAATATATAAAACAGCTCGAAACTGAATTCAAAATTCAAAACAGAACCCAGAAGCGGGCTGGGCAGGAAATTTCCCGCCCAGTACCCAGGTCGACCAGGGGGTCGACCTTAGTGTCAACCTCCCTCCCTATAGATCGAACTGGGGGTCGACCTGGGCCTGTTTTGCCAGATCTGGACTGCAGCGATTTTAACCTATTCTGGACGGACCGGATGGCTTCTAGGGTAATCTAATGGCTCTAAAACACTCTCTACACCTATAAAAGAATGCCTAGACCTAAGGTTTCTCCACACAAATTCTTTGAGGCGTCTACATGTTGTTTCTCTCTATCTAGACTCCACCATTAAAATAAATCTTATTCTCCATAAAAAATAAGTTATAGTTCTTCTTCAAATTGGAGATTCAAATCAAGTTAAAGCTTCAAGTTGGATTGTAGGCATTCCGCTTCAAGCAACGTCACTCGAATCATAGCAAATCGCCGCAACACTATCTTATTATCCTTTCTAAACCGATCACTGTAAGTTCGGTTATTCTTTAGATTTGAACGTGTAAATTGGAATCGTGAATGTAATAAATCAAAATATAGAACTGTACCTATTTGCAAGTTAATTATCTTTGATTCATGCTTATGTCAAATCTAAAGTTATCTATGCCTTTGGATCTGATTTATGACTATGACTATGAGACTTTTGCCCAAGACTATGACTATGAAACTGTTGCCTATGAAGCTATTTCCTATGGCTATGACTATGAGACTTTTGCCTAATACTATGACTATGAAACTGTTGTCTACGAAACTATTGCCTATGACTATGATTCATGACAATGAGACTGTTGCCCAAGACTATGATTCATGACTATGAGACTATTGCCTATGACATTGATTAAGAAACTATTGTGATTACTCGCCCATGACTATTGTGGTTAATTGCCTATAACTATTGTAGTTAGTTGCTTATGCCTATTCCCAATGTTACAATTTACCAATCATGTTGTACCTTGAACTGGCATTATGTTGGACCAAATCACCTATGCCTATTCCCTTAATTATGTTGGATCTCATATTTAGTATGTAACTTGGCTAATTTATTCCTATTCACTGTTATGTACATCGAACCTATTGAAGCCATTATTTTTGTATTTGGTTCATTATTGCATGCCTATTCTTTTATATCAATTCTTGTGCTTATCCCCTATTCCTTTTGTTAGTGCCATTTCATGAGTACTTAGAAGACTTGTGAAATCATGTTATACGTACGATTATGACGCGGGGATTGGGCGTAGCTTAATTAAGTTAATTTGGCATAATAAATATGTTGGCATAATCTGAATTGGTTATAATAGTGAATAATTTACATGCATATTAGACTTGGCCATAAATGATAAATTTTTAATTGGCCGCAAAGTATGTAATTGGCATGTAAACCAAGTCTTGGACATAAACGGTAAACTAGAATATTAAATCTAGTTTTGACATGAACCGTAAATTGGAATATTAATCTAGATTGGGCATAAACTGTAAATGGGAATATTAAATCTAAATTGGTATAAACTGCAAGTTGGGTTAATTGATAGGTAAGTCAAGTTTTGGGCATAGAATATGAGTATGTTAGTTGGCATGACAAATGAATATGATCTAGGCTAAATTGATTTATGGAAAATTTACATGAATAGTAAATTTGTAAATTAGAGAAGAGGAAAATGCCTAACCCGAGGTTAGATTGAGTTGTGGTGTAAAACTGCCCAGAACCGCCCGGCACATGCAGTAACCACAATAACACCTATCTAATGTGAGAGGTTAGTGTATCATGCCCAAGAAAACCCACGGTTAGATTGAGTTGTGGTGTAAAACTGCCCGGCATGTCCAGTAACCACAACAACACCTATCTAATGTGAGAGGATGGGGGCATTAATAAATTAATTAATGCTAATGACACATGCTAAGTATGGGTGGATTAGGTTAATAACCCTTAACCAATATGACATGAGTGGGTTAAGTTAAACATGAATGGACAAGGGGCACCTAATCAACATAACATGATTTGCGGTAGGGTTAAGTTAACTAAAGGAATACTTAAACGTTATAACATGTGAATAAACAGATGGTAGGGTTAAGTTAACTAAGGCAACACTCAACCGTTATAACATAATAATTAAACAGATGGGTAGTGTTAAGTAATAAGGAACGCTTAACCAATGGAACATGAATGGGTGAGGTTAAGTAATAAGGAACACTTAACCAATGGAACATGAATGGGTAGGGTTAAGTAATAAGGAACGCTTAACCAATGTAACATGACAAGTGGGTGGGTTAAGTTAACTCGACTGGATTGATAACACTTAACCAACATAACCTGATGAACGAGTTGGCTTAAGTTGATGGGAAACACTTAACCAATACAACATGATGAACGAGAAGAGAACTAAGTAGTAAAACTTAGTTAAGCAGACTAAGTTGAAAACCTTAATAAAGAAAACGAACGATTCAGGAAACTAAGTAGTAAACCTTAGTTAAGAGAACTAAGTAGAAAACCTTAGTCAAGAAAAACAAAGTAGAATACGAGGAGGAGCAAACGTCCATCTGATCATGAAGAAGGCTCCAACGAACTGGGTTACGAAGCACGCGGCTTCGAGGGGACGTGAGGGTACTCTTGTTATCCCTCTATGAGGCTGTAGATGATCCTCCTGGGCTGACATAGGTTAAGGTTTTCGTTAGAAGGGCCAACGGTATGCCTTGGTTGCAATAATAAGGCAACCTAAAGACTAGGATGGACCAGCATGATTCGACGAGACCAGTTTTTGCCCTGTGATAGCAACTCGTCGTCTACCTACCATCTTGATTCAGTCGAGATACGTAAAGCGGAAAGGCGGAGAACTCCAAAAGACCATATACTTGCTATCTAGTTATGGGTGAGGTTGGCCAATAGGTTTGTGGGGGCATAGAGGGCCTGCGTATAGTTCTCATTCTTGTTTTACTTGGGTGTCTTTCATTCATTAGTTAAGGGAGGGGTCAAGAGGGACCATAACCACTGCAAAAACAGACCTTAGCATCTGCATCGGCAGATAACTTAAAGCTCCTGACTGAGTTCCATGTTTCTTGGTTAGCCCTACCACGGGACTCGAGTCGCACATATAGAGGACATGTGCAACTAGACATCGATAACGATTCACGACACGAACGTGGGGAAGTTCTAGGAACATATATCACCCTGGGTGGTGTGTCCTAGACTAGGGGGCATCGTCCGATAGGTAGCATAATCCCTAGTTGGACCTAGGTCGCGTAAACCCTGAATCCGAGAAGCATTCAATAGGTAGCATAAACCCCAGTGGTCCTGGGTAGCATAAACCCTGGTTGAATTTAGGAAGCACTCGATAGAAAACCCTAGATTAGATCTAGGTAATAAATGGAATCCCTATAATAGATGTACACCCGAAGGCAACCACAATTACGGCGATTGGGATCACGTTATCATATAATCCTTTTATATAGATTACTAGTTGGGACACTAGTTAGGTGGTGCAGAGATATAGAAATCAGTATAACAGGGTAGTCGCGAAGCAAAGAAGGAGTAGAAGCGCATTCAGTTTATCAGTACATTCAGTTTATCTTGCCTTGTCATATCCCATATTTATCCCATGTTATCTTGTTACTATGGTTTAGTCTTATATTTAGTTTATTCATATCATGACCCTTTTCCCCGTTTAAATTCTAAGAATCACTGAGCTTACCGGACTTATGTCTGACCTAGTTTGCTTTCGCCTCTTTTCTTTCGTTCCCACCCAGTTAGTCAGGGAGGGAATAACTCAGCTTAGTTTGGACCACATCTCCTTCCAAGCTTGAAGATTAGTCGAAGTTTTGCTTGGATTCTCTTTTCCATTTCTATGGCTGGCTCGTGCTACATTGGGGAATATAAATGTTATCTTATGCTTCTTTATTTTGTTATGTAAGACAGATACTCCGGTATTGGAAAACAATTGTTGTACAAACTGTTTTATCAATGAAGTAAAAGTTTTATTTTCCGCTGTTTAAATTTGTCTGTCTTGTAATTTATCTGCATCTTTTACCTAAAGCGCTCCACCGAAGTTAAGGCATTCCCTTTGTGAGTGACCTTAACGGAGGTGGGGTGTTTCATTTTGAATCATAAAACAAGACTATACACAAAAAAGATTGTTTTGGTTGTTAATTTATACTAGAACATAATTAATAAATAATAAAGTATAAATTAGTAACTATGTTAACTATGCATTTAAATTATAAATAATATATACTAATCTCATCCGTCCAAATCTAACTAATTGACGTTATTATATTAAATAAATGTTTGTATATTACTGTGTGTTTGAATTTGAAGTGTTTCCATTTTATAGGAATGAATGCATGGAAATAACTTCCATAATAAATGGAAATTAAAATGTTTTGACCATTGTGGCAATAAACATGGAATTTATTGCTATAATAAAAGGTCACATATAAGGTAATAGGTATTGTAACCATATTTGTTTGGGGAAATGTATTGAATAAGATAAATATGCCTAAATTGTTATAATTAAATTGGTGTTTAGGAATAGAGATTGTAACTCCAACCAGGGAACTAAATGAATAATAAACTTATACACATATATTCAAATAAGAATTAAACAGAATTAAATTTATAATAATATTTGGGAATTACAATAATTAAATTAGAATTTAAATAGGACTGATATAAATGGCATTAAATAGGTTAATTGATGCCTTAAGAAAATATGACTGATAGTGTCATAAATGGCAAATTATCTAGATAATAGGAATAATTAGAATTAAAAAGGGAATTAATGCGGATTGATTGACGTAGTAGATGCTAAGTCTAATAAGGAAAAAAATAATTAAACATCCAAGGATAGTAAGTTATAGGTTTTCCCTATTTTATTCTAGTTAATCTTGAATTAATATAATTAGAAATAAGAATTGGACTAATAGGTTAATGATGCAAGGTCGGTTGTTTTATTTGACAGAAATCTACACTTTCCAATAGTCGGATATATGTACAACTAATGTGAGATATCATTAACCATAGGAACCCATGACGATAATTAATTTCATAGCGAGGATTATTTCCTCAAATAGGTTCTCCGAAAATAGAAACCATTAAGGGAATAACTATTAAACGTAGCTTGCTTCGGGATTAGAAGTATCATGTAGTTAGATCCACCCACAAAAGGGTATTAATTGATCACATAGCTCGCCTCCCCATAAGTGAGAAGTATTAAATTCTATTGGATATGAGTTTGGTGATCCCCACGTAGGTCTTCTTCCTTTAGGTAGTCAGTGACTAGCGTGAGAGTTCACCTAGTGATTAGGTATTAAATGGCAGTTAAGGAGGTACCATGAGTTTGCCTATCATGCGGGAAGTATTAAGTGGTTGGGGATTATCTAAAAAGGTTAGCTAGATAGTAACATGGGGGTCCGCCAAAAGGGTCTTAAATGGTGTCTCGCTCCTACCTAAACCTGATATTAAGTGGATAGTTAATATTTCTCTCTCGCCTTATATGGGGTTTTGGGTATATGAATGAATGACGGAAACCTTAAATTAGTAGGACTTAGTAGCCAGCATCCTCTAATTTTTATTAGTCCAGAGTAAACCACAGAGTAAGGTATTAATTGATCAATAGGTCCACCTTAGGTCTTAAGTGATCGTAAGGATCCACCCTTATCTTACATCGATAATGATCTTAAGTGGCTATATAGAAATAATTTACCTCTTTATGGAATAGTGAGTAGTTAGTAGCCCACCTCTTAGTCTTTGGTAAGTAGTTGAATGGTGGTTTAAAAGCTTCATACTTATGCGTAAATGTTCTATCTTAGTATTGCAATAACGCTGTCTTTGAGGAAGCTACCTTGGTTAGGGTAGTTTGTCGTCATGCGTAAATCTTAACAAGGCTGGGTTAGAATTACTATCCTTATTAGACAAATGTTTTGGTTCTGACCAAACATGATACTTTTGTGCATAATAGACAGTGTTATACATCTTCTACTCACCGGGACTTTTTGATCTGATATTTCTCCTCATAATAACTCTCAGGTTTAGTTTGGAAAAGGAAGGGCTTAGCAGGTGTTTAGTTTGGTTTTCGGTTCTCATTCTCTCATACTCGATATCGATGGGGCGGATATGCTTTAAGTCGCCTTAGTCGAATTTAGTTATCTAATTTTGTTTCCTTTATGAGTTAGTTTTATTTTTCTCTGATTATGCTCATGCTCATTTATTCATAGGTACCAAATTTATACTCTTTATGCTCATATGGATTTGATTTTCGGATTTTTTTGAAATTCGAGCTCATAAAAGCGTGGGATGTTACACCTTTTCTATCGAAGTAGATGCAATAAGCTCCTTGTCCTTAGAGGGAGAGGTGACAAAATGGGTGCCCAGATCAAGAACAAATGTCAAGAGGGCTCTATCATTATAAAGATTTCGGCTAGGTAACATGGATAAATAGCTGATGACTCTCTTTGAGTTGGTGAATGCTGAGTAAAGGGTGAAGCTTTTCCAGGAACGAGCACCTAGCTATCTTCAATATTTTTTTATGATAGAGACTCTGTTAAAACGTTGTTGTTAGAAGAAATGATTGAGAAGGAGCTTAGCTGGAGTTAATAAATCAGATCTTATTCCTATGACTTTAGCTTTCACAATTAAAGTGTCTACCATCCCCTGATTAGCCACATTCGATGATTTCGGAGTAGGAGCTAGAATAAGAAAAGTATAACATAAGAAATTGGAGAAACAAAATATTTATTGATAAGAAAGAACAAGAAGCTTACCTGCAGTAGAGAATGTCCTTCTAAACTCAGAATAACATTTTATAGACTTGTTGATCGAATAAGAGATTACGTTGTTCGGTTGAGGATTAATCTGGTAAAGAATTCAACTTTGTTCCTCGTTGGTCTTATATGGATTAGCCATGAAGTGGATAACTTTTGAATTGAGTGAAGGAAACCCTACCTCTCGGGCTAAAATTTCTAAGAATGCTAAGTACCTATAAAATTTAGGAGAAGTTAAAATGGAGCAATTCTCATCTTTTCTTAGTATTATTGAAGGAATTTCAAGAATGGAAGGTTACCAACGTGCTAGATATGAATGAGGGTGAAAGAAAAGTAGCTTTCTTGAGGAAAGTAAATAGTGTCGCATGGGTCGATAAGGATTGCCTAAACTATTGGAATTCCAAACCAATTTAGGATAAACTCTACCTCTTCTTGGTGGTGATATCAAATGGTTGAGAAAATCGATCCCACTTGTTGGATTTTGAAAAGGAGCCTCTAGGGCTAAAGATTATGTTCTTAACAAACTTCCTTCTTGATTTGAGAGTTTATGTTCTCTTTTGAGATGAGATCATTCTAAACTTTAGATCATAATAAGAACACAACCACTTCCTAATCAATAATGTAAGAAAATGATAAAACTTGTTAAATTTTAGTCAGCTAAATCATGAGGTCGATATGGCGCGTCACCTTAAAATTTCATGGAAGTATATAGGGTAGATCACGTCGTACCACCTTACGAAGAGGGAGTTTTATTGTGTTAAGCCATCATAAAGGCGAAGCCACATACAAAACTCTATGAGAATTGATGCCAAATATCGGTACACTACATCGATTCAGTAGGACTAATATGTTGTCATAAGTTTAAGCCAACCAAATATGTAATCTTCAACGACACAACACTCGACCGTCATAAGTTTAAACCAACCTAATTGTTTGATTCTAACAAAATTGTTACATTATGGTTAAGTTTAATTGTATACCGCACGATTTGGGGCCCATATTAAAATTAATATAAGAAGAAAAACTGTTTTTACTAAAGTCGATACACTAAATTGGTTCTTTTCGAATATAATTCCACCAAGCTTGACATATTGTATCAACTCTTAAAGAATTGTTGTATTATAATTAATTTAATAAACATTGGTGTTAGGCTTTGTTACATGCAAAGGTTGAAACTGTAAAACGATACATGTCGCGCTCTGCTAAGGGAAACGAAAAATATCATAATAACTCGAAGGCGATGCAATGATTCATGCTTTTCTATAATTAATGCTTTGTATTGTCCTATCTTAAGATCGATGCAAAGAATCGAATTTCAAATTCATATTAAATTTAAGTAGAAGCAATACCCCGTATCAATATCAAAGTTTTCTCGATTTTCTTCTTTATTCATGAAATTTAAGGTTTAATCTTTCTTAAGCACAAAAAATTAGTGTCTTTAAACAATTTGAGTCAATTAAGCTGAATGAAATCACAATTAGGTTTTATATCCCCAATCAATCAAAATCAGTAAAACAATAACTTTTTATTACAACAACAATAGTGACAATTGAAATAGTTAAACAAAGAGATTTTCATACCTAAATTCTTGAATTTGAACATCTAAGAGAGAAATCAGTTTTAGTTCTTAGAAAAAGAACTTTTGGTTTTGTGAATTTTTTATCCCCGAAAAGAAGAAAATTGATGAATCAGATTGCTATTTATAGGAAGAGAGGTGGAAAAGGAACCATAAAGTTCAAATATACAGATCATATTCGCTCTGTCAAAATAAACGATGAGGTGAAATGATAGCTAATCTCGACTTAAAAACCGATGGACTCCTCAGACTAGGGGCTAGTGTTACGCCATAATTTCATCGCCTCAGCATGTTGGTGTGTCACCTTCAAATTGGTAAGAAAACAATATCTCCTTTTGCTTACTAAAAGAGTGGTATCGCTCCTATTATTTCTTAGAAACCCACTTTAAGACATGGATGCTTAAAGTCGAATCAAAAGCTTATCTCTTCCTTTGTTTTGAGAAGGTAATGTCTTCCTTCCACTATTGAAAAATGTGTCGCTTTAACAAATCATAAAGCCGCTTGAATCAATGGATGGTTTACTTGAGAAAATTTTTACTTTAATTTATCAATACTTGTTTTGGTTCATAGTGGAGGAAGCGCAACATTGCATTAAAGGGATAGAATATCCATTTCACTTCATAACGTTTGAAAAGTCATATTGCTTTAAAGAGTCTGCAAGAATGTTTCGCTTATTCAAAAAGAAATCGACTATATCGTCGAGGGACATTGTAGACATGTGTCGTCGCCGTTAGGAAGTGCATTGCCTCACTTAGGTAATGAATTTATGTCACTACTTATCATCCAAATGATATAGCACTCCATTTTTACACCAGTGACTTTCTCGCCTCATAAACAACAAGTAGCGAAAAGTGTAACGACCCCCAATTTTAATGGTTGGATATTTCAATATTTTATTTAAATATTGATCATTAATTACTCAATTAACTATTCCAGATGTGATTTTCACAAAACGATCGAATCAAGACTTGGGACTAGTTCCATTGAGCCTGGATTGTTCATTACATGGAGAATAAGTGTATAGATCACTATACTTCGAGTTCGGGATATTTTGTGGTCATAACGATCACGATATACACGTAAATTGTCATTCTGGGAGCCTAGTGTAGGATTACTACAAATCTTATATTTATAAAATCGTACTAGTGAGTTATTGCACGCTGTCAGTTTTCAGCGATTGGATGTATTATTCGATCATGCGTAAGTTAAACATATGCCAATTTCTGTAAGAAACTGACATTGTATAATTAGAGTTTTAAAGGCTAAATTCCACATACGATCAATTTAGGTCTCGAGACTAGTTCCATAATTTTCAGAAAATATTTTTACGTAGATGACAACAGGTGGCATGTATCGCTTTAGCAAGTTTTCCGGCTTTATTTGTGAATTAAAGAAAATAAAATACTAAAAAAACCTTGTTCATATTACAGGGTCTAGTATCATTTTCTCCCCCATTTCAATTACTGTTTCTTTTCCTGGAATGAAATAAATAGCCGCCTCCTTATTGTTGCAATCAAAAATTCAAATCTCTTGATTTACTCAATGTAAAATCACGAAACCAGATCCTAAAATCATGATTCTAGATTCTCTACAACCCATCTTCTCTTTGTCACCTACGACGGTCTATTGCTGAGATCGACTTTTCATTGGTTGGATGGAGTTTGGGTTAGAGGATCTATGGAGAATCGTGAGTCAAATCGGAATCGTCATTGCATTTCTCATAGCATTTGGCACGTGTGGACCCAGTTTCATCAAATTCGATTATGATATAAGGGGTACGACACTTTTCCCATTCGAAAATTTCCTGTAGATGGCACTGGGATGTGATTTGCGTACGATGTTCGGCCATGATATTTTAGGTTCGATCATGTTTAATTTTCGAGGAGAAGTTCAACGATGCTGATGGAATTGGATGTCGTCGATTCTAGCTCTGTATCACTCAATTTGTGCAAGCACGATATTTAGGCTCATCTGTGTATTATGTGGCCTAGAAAAAATGAGTGGATTCGGGAAGAAATAATAAGGGTGAAGTTGTAATTGTTTGATTAGTTAATTACATACGTGACTTGTAACATACATACCTTTTGCGTATGAAGTTGAATTTGGACGTTGTTTCTTCCGCTGGACTCGTATTGGCAAGCTCTATGTTTCATTGCTAGTTTGGGTTTTGTCTAAGGGAAGTTACATTGTCTCTCACTTAACTATGTTTGTTCGTATAGTATATATTTGACATTTTAAACTAATTTCTATTTATAAAACGTAATATTTAGGATAGCTGGACCTAATAAATAATGAATAAAATGATTAATAAGTGATTTAAGTAGTTTTGACATGATTATCACATTTTCCTCTGTTTGCGCATTATTACGTGCTATTTTTGACCATACTGATAGATTTAGGTTATTTTGACACTTATTCCACTTTAATTGCTCTAGGTATGTTCTAATTGATTTATTACTGCTATTATGGATGTTTTAATGCTAGTTTAGTAACTTGTATGATTATTAGTTGCATGGTTGAATTGTTTGCTTAGTTTAGCTTAATATGTCATTCGTAGGCGACTTAGTATTAGGAAATCTCATTCGTTAAAGTTTAGGGTACTTGTTGATCAAATGCAGACGTCAATGTATACTGATTGAATGCACAAAGACAATGGACTTGAGCGGATGAGATAAGTTCACGATGGAGCTTCATAGTGGTTGGATGGATCTGATGACTCAGAAGCATTGAAGCTTGGCAAAGAATTTGAAGATGGAGAGACACTAAAGCTCGGTGGTTGACCTGAAGACGGTGGATGGACTTGACAACGAGATAGACTTTGCGGTGAATGCCAGACATTTTCTTTATATGTATATTTAACCAATGTTGGTTAAATACGTGATCCAAGTAGTCATCATTGGTTACTGTGGAGTGGTCAATATCAACTACTATTGTTATTGTCCATTTTAGTCAAACCGATATGGACGAATGTGCGATTTCGATAAGTAGGGCCTGGTGGTTCAATCGATCATGATTTCGATATGGTAGAGCTTCGATCGATTAGCTCTATGTGATGATCTGTCATTTGATGACGATGATTCTAGGATGCGGAGTGAGGTTGCTGCGATGAATAGTTTTCTCCAAGTTGTAGAAAAGACGACATTGGGTCGAACTGAGATGACTGTAATATGAGGATGGTACCACATGTAATTATTATGACTTAGAGGGCAGTCGATAAGGTCTCATGGCAGTGGAGTTCGCTAGGGATATTCTACTTGTTAATAGACTTCAGAAGGGAGTTTTATGGATAGTATAGAGATGGATTCTGGTGTAGAGAACGTGTGCAAAGGGTTGTTGGTATTTGTGACTTTGGTATGCCTTTAAGACAGGGGTACAAGGACGCATCAGGGCCAATGCAGTTTAGTCTGATTGGCCCGAACCCCAAAGCCAGTGCATTTTGGACTAGGTAGAGTTATCTGCTATAGACTAGGGCAGTTAGACGTAGAGATGTCTGGCAAAGACCAAGGCAGTTGGACCTACCAGTGCCTAAATGGATTTAGTGACTGAAGTATCAGATGTTATATGTTTTACACACTCAGTGAGTGAATGTGAGGATGGATAATGGATGTTATGGTTATTTACTTATTTATCGTCATTTAGTACTTGGACATCTATCACACCCTCTTTATATGGTATTTATCACAGTACAACATATTTTATTGTTATGTGCTATTTCTATGAATGCATGGGCATGACAGGTATGATTCCCCATACCCTCCCATGACGTATATACTATTACAACATGTACAATACTTTGAGATTATTTTATCGCTCACATCAGACTGTTGTATGACTCAAGGTTTTATTTCCCATTTATTACCTTAGGTTCTCATCAACGATGCTGATGAGAAGACCAAGTGACAGGTACAATTATTGATTCGAGTTGCGCTAGTGGATTAGCAAGAGGCAACATTTTACCTATTTATACTTGTATCCTTATTGTTTATTCCTTTGTGTGACTATGAGCCTAGACATTGTTATGTATTCTTAAAATAGACAGTTCATCAGCTTGAATTTATTTATCACTTGTATAAACCCCAGTTCTATATAAATGTGTCAGCCTACGTACTCTGATTATGTGGGTTATATAGTTATTACTGATGTGGTACGAAAGCTTTTTGGGTTCTCGCAAGGGTTTCTTCTATAACTTGGAGTTGGATGTTGAATGAAGTAGAAGTTTACTTATACCAGACTCCAAGGTTGATCTTGAATTGGTCGAGAGTCTTTATCGCTTTGGGTTTCCAAGCCGATTCACTCAACACCAATTCGGTTCACTTTGAAGAGGTTTTGTATCGACTTCTTAGGAGTTAATGAAGAGCTCGCCGATTCAGGCAGTATGTTTGTGTTGGAGGGTATGACCGAATTCGATGTGCTATCAAAGTACATTTTATTCTCTCTTTTTTCACTACTAAGTCTGGAGTTTGTGGATTTGTTGAGTGATCGAATCAGAGGGTTATTAGGAATGATGGTTTAGAAGAATCGATCGAGGAAGCTCACGATGTTCGAGCTTGTGCCTAGCATAGAAGTTTGTCCTTCTCTATCAAGACCAATTACGGAGACATGTACTGATTATCGTTTTCATTTCATCAAGTGCTCCCTCGATGAAAGAAAAGGAAAGTGATGCACCACTCGATATATGTTTAGATTAACGGTGTTTGTCGAGATTTCATCGTTTCATCAGATCTTGTGATTTGATGGATGGAACGAGGTTAGGACTCATGAATTAGTTTGTCTTTCCTTGATCGTGACCTACTGTCTTGAGGGTTCAGTTAGATTACATATGTTTGTAACATCCCGTGTTTATTTGTTGGAAATTAATACTATGGGTAACTTCAACATCTATGGCGATTAATTCTGGGTGTTGAGGCGGGGGAGTGTTATAGAATAACTAGTCTATACTTGGTAGTATACATGGTTTGTCAAAATTTAAAATTCATCAAGTCATGGTTGCAAGTTTGCTAAATTGTTTCCTTGTCGTTGATTATTGTACTTAATTGGACTTAATATTTAAGTCTAGAAGTTCACTTACTAGGAGAACACAGAATATCAGTGGTAGTGAGAGGTTATTTGTGACGGTAGTGGGCTAGGACAAGATCTTCAATAGAGATTTGTCGGTGACGATAGTGGGCTAGGACAAGCTCTTATGTAGACATTTGTCTTCGATCAGTGATAGTGGGTTGAGACTTAGATCTTTAGTAGGCAAGTTGCTTATGATCGGACAATAGCGAACTGAGGCGGTTCCGTAGTAGCAAGTTGTCACCTGAGCTTGTAGCTTCAAAGCATCTGGATCCACCCAATGAGATGACTAGATTACCACATGTTTGAGTCAATTTCCATATCGACCTGGTTATGGATGTTATTTCGGCGGGGAAACCCAAGAAGATTCTACTGATTACAGATAGTTAGTTGGTGTATGCCGATTACAGCAGCTCACATGTTGCTTTGATTTTGATTGATTGGTTGAGCCATTCGGGCTAACAAGTGAGTCGGCATATTTTATGGTCAGTTTGTTGGAGTTTCACTTTTCATCGAGAAAAGTTGAGTGCTTGGGTCATGTCGTCTCGAGTAAGATGTCGCTACTGGTTCTACGAGAGTTTGTATGGTTTGGAAGTCAGAGTGGACCCATAAGTGTATTGATTTCTCATTTCGAGTAGGAATGAGAGGCCGATAGTACTCATTTGGTTGTATGGGTGGTTTAAATGCGGTTTTTTTTCGAATGAAATATTGTCATGTTCTAGTCGATAACCAAATATGCACGAGGAGTACTCGACTCCTATTTTGGAGTTAATGGTGATAGAGTTCGCTTTTAAAAGTAGGAGGCACTATGTATTAGTGAAGGAGTTAAGATTTTTCTAGTGATGTCATATCACTGGAGTTCCTCTTCTTCATAAGAGATATCGATATTCACTAGTAGCGATGGTTAGAATCACCAGCCTCCTATGACTATGAAGTTTTCTATATGTACATATAGGAAATGTAGTGGGTTGTGTGTGTTGAGTTGGAGGAATACCAGTTATAAAGTGATATTTCATTAGTGAATGTTGCTTGTGTTTGTTACTAGTTATGATCCCATAATTCGAGATGAAGTAGTACAAACTTGACCATGATGGTTGGTTCCATAAGAAAGAGGCGTTGTTTGTTCCCGACATCATTAGAAAGGGTTGATTGGGGATTCACCTTATGTTGGATAAGACGTTAGCTAATTATAACTGAATGGAATGAATCAAATAGTTTTCTATAACTATTTGAGAATCCTAAATTGATGCAGGAATAATTATCGATGGTTTTCACCGATGGGTTGCCATATAAACTGGAAATAGTATGATAGTACTTGAGTCATACTCGCTTCATTGACGAGACGCTAGATTAATATTCTTTATTTTTGGAATGGAAACCGAGATGTCGAGTCGTCTATGGATGTAATTTGATATTTGATATATCTTACTCGTTAAGCAGTATTCTTCATGCTAGGATAGGTAAGGATGTTGTTCTCCAAATTTTCTACTATTTTGTTTATGCATGCTTGATTGATGATGTCTGCAAGTCTATTTATGTTTATATGATTGTTAGACATGTAGGATAATTGTATTGTTGTATCATTCATTTATTCGAAATAAAATCCATACATGACTTGACGTATTTATGTTAGATAACTTCAGCTTATTTAACATACTTATTTTCCTTGTTGTTATTTCTACTATTGTGTTTAATCCTCTTTGTTTAGTATATGTTCACGTATACAGAAGCAATATTTAATTATTTGGATGTTAATAAGATTTTATTTGCATCTAAATGTTAAGCTCGCTTAAAAAGAAGTATGTAATAGATGTAGAGTGGTGGTTTTGGTCATTTCGTGCATTTTTGTGATTTTCCCTATCTATGAGTAGCCACTTTTGGGCTTTTCTTTTCTTTTGTTGGGATATGCCTTGTATAGCAAGTTGTGGTTCTATCAGATTAAGTCGTACAAAGGAGATGCTGCCAAAATTTTCTATAAATATTGCTTAATTTGAAAAGTGTTGTGAGCAAAAGTTTTTTGTGTGTGTGTATGTAAATATGTATATAGTGTTGTAAATATGCTATCGGCATCAAGCTGTTGGAACAATAGCTTGGTGCTGACACCGAAACTAAGAGAATGGTACCAGAAAGACAAGATAAGAAGATACAAGAAAGCAATGCAAACCAACACTGAAGCTAATACCAAAAGTTAATACAAGAAGCGGAACTGAAGCCAAAGACGATACCGAAGCCAGTGCCAAGAAGGTAATACCAAAGCCATAGACAATACCGAAGCCAATGCAAAGAAGAAGAGGTACCGAAACGAAGGCGATACCGAAACCAACGCCGAAGTTAATACCGAAGCCGATTACAAAGTAATGAAGCCGAAACCGAAGCCGAGGAGATAATATAAGCAAGCAATATCAAAAGAAGATGGAAGCGGTACCGGAAGGCGATACCCAAAAAAACTGTAAATGGCATAGTTGTAATATTGTAACCCATCTTATTTCCTCTATACATAGAGGTGTAGTGCTCGCTATTTAAGTTATAAGAAAGTTTATCTTCTATTTTATTTCTTCTCAATTTATAACATGTTATCAGAGCAATGATCCTTGAACTAATTTCAAGATCTCAAATCTATTTCTCAATCTTATTCATGAATCATGGGAGAGACCAAATCGATGATGGAGGCCATGCCGATGATTTCTAATATAACTGAGCATAAGTTGAGTGAATTGAATTACTTCGATGGGAGTAAAACAATTCGATTGTATTACAAGTATTGATCGAGATGATTATCTACTTGAAAATCCTCCTAAATCCGATCCTCTGACAAGGACGCAGTGATGTGGCTCCGGGATGATGCTCGTTTGTTTCTTCAAATCTGAAATACAATTGAGGGTGATATAATCAGCTTGGTGAATCATTGTGAGTTCGTGAAAGAACTTATGGATTATCTAGAGTTTTTAATTTCTGGAAAAGGTAATAGAAACTGGATGTATGAGATTTCTTGTCATTTTATCGAGTGGAGAAACAAGATCAGTCACAAACGAATTATTTTATGACATTCAACAAGACTTATGAATAGATTAATTTGTTACTTCCTATCAGTGCTAATGTTAAAGTACAACAGAAACAGAGCACAAAAAATGGCTATTATGAGTTTTTTGACAGGTCTCCCATCTGAGTACAAATTTGCTAAATCTCAAGTTTTAACTGGATCAAATGTGACATCATTGCATGATGTGTTTAGGAGGATTCTTAGAGTTGAAGTCTCAAGTTCAAATTCAACTAAGTTCAACCCAACAATGCTTTTACTGGTACAGCTAATAAACATCAACCATGGAAACCTAATCAAAATTCATACGAAAGGGAGGTTATTACGCCTGGATATGAGAATCGGACAGAAGTAATGTTCATATTGCAAAAAACAAGGGCACGCTAAATTTAAATGTTGGAAGCTACAAAATAAGCAAAAACTGGCTGGAAATCAACAAGCAGCTAATATTGTGAAAACTCAAGTTCAAATTAGCCAGAATATTATGGTTTTAGCTAAAGAATTTGCTATTTACTGAATATCAAAATGGTCTCAATAAGTCAGTTCAATCCATTTCAACCATTGCGGTTAATAGCAAATTTTCCAATCCAGGGAGAAATAAATGGGTTATTGATTTTGGTGCTACAGATGATATGATAGGCAATCATACTCTTTTCTCAAGTTTTCAATCACAAACTCTTACTCATAATGTCACTTTAGCCGATGGTTCCTCTTCAAACACTCAAGGGTTTGGAATAATAAGTCCAACAAATTCACCTTCTCTATCAACATCTTCCTTATATATATACCTAAATCGCATTCAATCTACTCTTTGTCAGTCAAATAACACAATAATTGAACTGTTCTATCTCATTCTTTCAATCTTATTGTATATTTCAGGATCTTGTAACTCAGGAAATCATTGGTAGAGGGAATGAGTCAAAGGGACTGTATGTACTCGATGTTCCTTCCACAAATCAACGATCACTTGTTTGTTCAAGTATTTCTCAAGCCTTAAAGACACATTGTCAATTAAGGCATCCATCTTTATCCTTTTTAAAGATGTTGTGTCCACAATTCAAATCATTACATTCTTTGAACAGTGAATCATGTCAGTATGCTAAACATCATCGCGTAAGTTTGAGTCCTAGAATGAGTAAAAGAGCTAATTGTCCTTTTGAAATTGTTCATTCTGATATTTAGGTTCATCATCTGTGGTTTCTAAACCAGGGTTTAGATACTTTGTTACATTTGTAGATGATTATTCACGTATGACTTGGTTGTTTCATATGAAAACCTGATCTAAGTTGTATTCAATATTTTGTTCATTCTGTGCTAAAATCAAAACTCAATTTAATACTTCGGTTAAAACTCTAAGGAGTGATAATGCAAAGGAGTATACTTTGAGTTTATTACTAAAAGGATGACCGTAACTGTAACAACTCGGAATTTCTGAACCAATTTAAAATTTTTATTTTAGCTATTTTAATGGGTTTTGAATATTTGAAATGATTTATTTTAAATAATAATGACTAAAAATTTATTTAAATCTAAGTTAGAACGTATAAATTTAAAATTTAATTAAAACAAACTCGAAATGGCGCGGTAGTTTGAAAATTCGATTTTAAATTTCAATTGAATGTATATGATTCAAAATACATCGGATTTCAGTAAAACCAGAAACGTTAGAATGTATTTAACTATATCTTTCTAACGAATGTAAAAATTGAGATTTCACATTATAAATGATAAGTTATGTCCAGTTAAAAATTTAGAATAGTCACTATGGAATTTATATATATTTTAATATAATATATAGCCCTTAAAAATAGCCATTTTGCAAACGGCCTCCGTTTTTGACGAAACTACTTTTGTTGGATCCGGAATGTCAAATTATTGTTAGGATTAAAATTTCATAATTTTTGGAATTAATATGCGAGCGTGGTGAATTTAAATGTGTTTTGAAATTTCAGTTTGAATTTAATCGACTAGAAAAAGGGGCCATTTTTCAAACGGCCTCCAAATTCGACGAAATTAGTGTTTTTAGGACCGTATCATCAAAACATAGCTAGAAATAATTTTTCTGTAATTTTTGGAGTCAGTATGTGGCACCGATAAATTAAAATGTACGTTCTAATTAAATATTAATCGTTATATTAATTTATATTTCAATTTTGATAAAAACCGATCGAAACAGTCAAATTGGCTTACAAAAGATATCCTGTGTCCAGATTGGGGTTATTTAGCTAGGGGTGACAGTCGTTGGGTTTGGATTGGAGTTCGGAGTGTTAAAATTAACATTGGAATAAAATAATAATATATATATATATATATAAGGTTTAAAACCCTAGGTCAAACCATTCATTCACGGTCAAATTTCCAAACCCGCCTCCATCGCGTTAAATGGTGGAAAGGGTCTGATTCTTCTCCTCAACTTTTCTCGTGATCCATACAATGAAATTAGAAATTTATAAAAGCAAAGTTCTTCAACTATGAGAGATCACAAATCTAGACCGGTATGAGCAATTATTGTGTAGTATCGAGGGAGAATTTTTGCCCCAAAATGCCGGCCATCGCACTCGTTTTCAGGGACAACGGTGAAATCGAGTTGGCCGAGTTTTTGGCTGGAGGGGCGTCGCGCGTAGGCGAGCAGGGTGGTGGTGGCTGATCGACTCCAGGAGCATTGATTTTTGTGCAAATTAGAACCCTAAAGATCGAATATGGGTTCGGCATCCTGGAGCAGCTAACGAAGGATATCAAGGTTTAATTAAACCTTAATTAAATAGTTAATGACGTTATTAAATTTTACAAAGTATAAAATGCAAGATCTTTTTCATACGAGGTGCAAATCCGACGATTTCAGTTGCGTTGGATTCGCAACGATGAACACTACGCAATGGAACTAACCAGAATGGAAACAAAGCAAACTGGATTTTCAGCAAAATTAAACGCATGTTTAATTTAGTTGAAAAATAAATTTCAGAAATAAAGAATGATGGAGTGGAAACGAATGTGAGAATTCTCTCACTAAAATATTTGTACCATTTATTTATTTTATAACTGATAATATATAAATTGTCATTGTTGATTTGTGTATGTTATTTATTTTTGGAGTTCAACACTCAAATTCACACAAATCACATGAATAGAAGCGATGTATGGATATTAGCGACACTCGCATTTCATACTCCGCGAATGGCCACTTGTGGCGCCATAAATGGCATTGGATAGTTGAGTATTTATTTATATGGATGATAGTTGAATTGCTGTGTTATGACTGTGGCTGTGATTTTGGAATGTTTAATACGTTAGAAAAATAACTATAAAATTATTGTGATAGCTAAAATGGACTTAAATCATTTATTTATAATTTAAACAGTGAAAATTGGATAAGTAGAAAAATAATTCAGACCGAATTTGTATTGGTTAAATTTATTAACCAATGATTTATTCAAATAGACTGTTGTTGTTTGATAACCCCACACGGGTATTGGGATGATATTTGACATACACTAATCCCAATATTTAGTTGTATATCAATCAATCGATCGATAGACTGTTATAAGCATTATTTAATTATTTAATGCTTATACAGATGTAAATTGCACCCTGGATGATGGTTGAATGTTTGACGATTATTTATCATTATTGTTGAATACGTGCGTTGTATGAAATCCATATAACTGAAATTATATGGTAATTGATTGAGTTACATTCCAATTTGGAAATAATGAATATTTTAAAATAACTAATATTTTAAAATAACGAATATTTTAAAATAATATTCAGTGAAGAATCAAAATATGATTTTGATGTCCGATTTTGGATGGACACAAAAATGTTGAAATATATGAAGCTGAGTTAAGTAGATGTACGCCATTTTAACTCGAACGGATTTTCTGTCGATTTTATTCATTTTATAATAAATATCGAAAAGAAAGATTTCAAAATCTGATATTTTGAAAATATTATCATTTTAATATTATAATGATATGGAATATTCAATTTTGATTTTAAATTGAAAAATGAAGTTGAAGTCATTCTAAAATGAATTTGTAAACGATTTATAAAGTATGTTTTAAATGGAAATCAACGATATTATATATATATATATAATGGCTTTAATAGAATGCGTCGCGCAGCGACCGTTAACGAATTTCAACCACTAACTTCAAATTGATGTAACGGGAGATTCGACCGTCGGATTCTCCTAAAACTGGAATCGTTTAGTTCCTATCAAAAAGATCTTTCTAATGAATATATGAGAATTAAACTTGAATGGTTGGATTTCAAATTACATCCAAATCAATTTTAGAAAAGGTTGCTATGGATGCAGTTCGGTGGCCTTTATTGGAAACCGACTGAAATGGCGATATTTAAATTATTAAAAATATGGAAAAATTGTGCAAATTCATGATAAATGATTTGGAAAGATTTTGGATGAAAAATTCCATATTTGAAAAGAAAAAATATTTTTTTTATCGAAATGAACAGCTATTAATTAGAATAATAATCCAATGTTTTTAAAATAAATAAATTGAATTTTGGGTTTGTCGTGAATGATGTCTTTATTAACACTGTTCTTAAACCCAGTTGAGAATAGAATATAATCTATTAATTAAGATTTAGAGAAATTTATCAATTAATTAATTTAATTGGAGATTTTGGGTTTGTCGTGAATAATGTTTTAAATAACATTTGCTCTTTAACCCGATTAACAATGAAGTTGTGATTTGGAATTTATATTTAATTAAGATTTAATGGAATTTTCCAAAGTAAAGTTTTCCAATTTAATATATTAAATTGGAATTGAGTTGAATTCGATTTGGTAATAATCGAGATGAGCTTCTATAAAGGAAGGCCGTTACTATTTATGGAATTTAAAAGGCTTTGCCGTTATTCCATTTATATTATTAGTCTAATACGGAAATTTATATCGATTATATATTGATCTGTTTTCCGTGAAGATTACATAGTCAATGGAAGATGGTTTGGGTTTATCCCGAACTGTGTTTTAAATGACATTGGTTCTTTAACCCAGTTAAAGACAAGATTAATTTCTTAAGATTGAATAATCATTAAATAATGATTTTTGGAAGATTAAAACTAAATGAGGTTTTAATGAATCTTTAATTAGATTGAAATTTAAATAGTAATTAAATTTACCAAATTCAAAAAATGATCGAGAATGAAGTACCACCAGTTTTACTCCATGCGATAGTTAAATCTTTAATTAGATTTGAACGTGAAATGGTAATTAAATTTACTGATAACCCAGGGGGTGTTAGATATGGGGTACTACCAGTTTTGCTCCATGGAATGAATAGGTTGGGATTGGGAATAATAATAAATGATTACTTCGGTAAGGCTCGATAAATCCCGACTGATTTGATAAAACTTAATTTGGTTTAAAATTGTTTAAAGATAATATAAAATCTTTTATAACGGTTTTTAAAGGAAGATTAAACGATAAGTTTAAAAGAATTTATCTTTGATAAAATTAATGAGAACCTTTCCTAAAGGATATGAATATTTTAATAAAAGAATATTTTGGATTGGAATGAGGCATATGTTGTGTTTATTTATCACTTGATTATAAAATACGCGAATTATTCAGAAAGACTGGGTTTAACCCATTCTGAATAACTGTTACGACGATTAAAAGTCGAAGATATTAAAGATGGTGCAAGACCAACAATCTTTACATTGAATGGATTTATACTGATGCCTTTGGTTGGAGTTGCTACCTTGAAAGGATTATAGTGGTAGTTGTCCGGACGAACTTGTTGATTGTTCGGATGTGCGATAACCTCTCTCCTGTATTGGACATATGGGATGAGGAATAAAGTGCCTCCGGTTTCATTCAGACCTAGAACGGACTTGTAAATGGATGTGTGTTTGACGTTGGAGTTCATTCTTTGTTGATTGATTTCTATTAAATATATATCTGTTTGATGGCGGAGAATTTATTCTCTTGCTTAACACCATTCTCTGAGATGTACGAGCTTAGAGGTTATATATTGATAGACATCAGTCGTATGGCGTCAATTGTCAATGTGGCATGCTAAGATGCAATGTCCAAGGCTTTCATTGAAAAGCATAGTCCTGTGGATGACGATCAAAGCACATCTTTAATTAGCATAGCTTTGTGTATAGCGTTAATTCGCGAGCCTTACACCCGGTATGAGTCAAAAACGGGATAGTGACTACAGGGAGTGCATGCATTTCTTTCTAGCTAGAAGTGGTGTCATGGTATAGAGCCTAGGCATTTTTACTTATGTGGATGATGGATTGCGAGGCGCCTCGGATTTGGATCCCTAGTCGCTCTTGACATGGTCAACATACTGACCAGATTTTATGCCCCATAGGGCAGGGAAACGTATTGTTCAGGAATAGCCAATCCACTAAAGTAAGTGTGGACCATCCCTGAAGATCCAAGGGACGATGCGTTCTATTCCTGAGGCATGGGCTAGAGTGTCTCGAATTGGTGAGGGCGATTCCATGCTTCGACTCATAGATGGAATCCAATTTCCAATACGCGACTTTTCGGGTTTAGTTGTAAACCTATGTATGGCGACATAGTATATGTACCTATGCCGCCTATGATCGATACATTTATATTTGAAGTTGTTTGATATACTATGCACTTATAGTAATATCAAAATGATTTGTTTAAAATGTACCAAGCATGTTTGGCTCTTATAAGGTAAAACTCTATCCACCGGTTTGCGTTGCATTGTGTGATGGGACTCGAGTCTTATAATAGCTTCATTTTTCAAAAAGCATTGCGTTGTTTATTAAATCGTTTTATTTCAAGTTTTGGTATTCACATGGAGTAAACCCGTTTCGTGACATACGGCGTGGTCCTGTGAATTACCCTATTTTAAATTAAAGTTTTAATAACTGTTTTAAGTTCTCACACCAGTCCCATGACTGACCTGGAGTTTATTGTTTTCGCCTAAACTCTAGGTTCCCATATTTTCCATATGGGCAACTAGTAGTTTTGGTTTTCGCAGATTTATTTTTATACGGGATCTTGGTTTACAGCTGGAGCTATATTCGGAAAGCTTTGTATCTGTGTATTTCTTTCAGTTGTGGTAGTTGATGTATTTCCGCTGTACATTATATTTATACATTTTTATTTCCACTGCTATGTAAATATGTAAATCTATGATATTATTTTTCCCTTATGTAATATTTATTCGTACTCTGATGTAATTTTTGTAATAGAAATGAAATGTTCTATTGTTTGCGTTCTGATGCGTCGTGTTCTCAACTCAATCCGGGCTTTCCCGTACCGGGGAAGTTTAGGTCGTTTCAGTTTGGTATCAGAGCTTTGGTTTGCAAAGCTCGAGAACACGACACAGTAGAATTGAACGAGAGAATTCATCAGTGGTAGAATTATTGCATTCTATTTAAGAATATCCATTAGAAATAGGATCAGTACTATCCCAAAATGAGAGACTCATTAGAGATGGGGTTAGTAATGCCCTAGAATGAGTTGAGAGTGATATATTTATATGTAACGTATTTGTGATTATTATATAATCCAATTTTAGAAATTATATTTCGAATATATAAAGGTTATATTTTTAGAAAGATAAATAATCAATAAATTATTTTTGTTTGATTGTTTGAATTTTGTTTTCTTACTTATGACGTCTGATTTAAATAAATTAGACGTTCTCTTTGGCAATTTTGGACATTGAATATACGAAAACCCTTGTTATTTAATTTAATTGAGTTAAGTTAAACTGAATTTAAAATTTTATTAGACATAGACATACATATGCACATATATATGTTGAGCAGGTTAATGGCTTCGCGTTGAGTAAAGAAATAAATTGCGTGCCTGACAAACAGGTGCACCTTAATGAGTTGGTTGCGCAAATTTTATTTATTATAAACTACTATGGATGCAATTGGATGCATTGTGATGGTTGTTCTGTGTGAGATTATAAACATACACCATAGGATTGCAACAAATAAATTATGAACTATATCGCATGGCATACTACATGAAGACAACATATCATATCATATTCTATATAAACATTTGGCGCTTATATGACGAGGTTTGGATTTCCATACGGGCGAGATGCTTGTATGGCAAGGACTGAATTACAGGTTGAACAGAAGACTAATTATGGACATAATTAAGAAATACATGTAACGGTGCTCGGGGCAGGATTTAATAAAAGCACTACACAGGTCTGGAGATGACAAAAATTCACATCTCTCTTATTGTTAATTAAGGCACATGGATTATTTTATTTTTTCAACACTGGGGCAAGGTATGAGATTTCGACATTTTTACACGTCTCCTTGGGGGCATAGATAGGTCACAAAAATTGTGTATGTTTTTTGTCGATTTATTGGGTGCCTAATACGGATCAATAAAATTTTCAAACCCACCCCGTACAAAGGATGTTATAGCGAAATTTTTCGAAAATTTAGGGTGTTAGCCAAATTTTTGAGAAATTATAAAGTTCTTAGAAACTGAAAAGTTGAAGAATGAAAGTTGAGTTAGTTTGTTAAACAACTTTCAGCTCCGTTCCTTTTCGAGGACGAAAAGATTTTAAGTGGGGGAGATTGTAACAACCCGGAATTTCTGAACCAATTTAAAAATTTTATTTTAGCTATTTTAATGGGTTTTGAATATTTAAAACGATTTATTTTAAATAATAACGACTAAAAATTTATTTAAATCAAAGTTAGAACGTATAAATTTAAATTTTAATTAAAAATAACTCGAAATGACGCGGTAGTTTGAAAATTCAATTTTAAATTTCAATTGAATGTATATGATTTAAAATACATCCTATTTCAGTAAAACTAGAAACATTAGAATCTATTTAACTATATATTTCTAACGAATGTAAAAAATTGAGATTTCACTTTATAAATGATAAGTTATGTCTAGTTTAAAATTCAGAATAGTCGCTATGGAATTTGTATATATATATTTTAATATAATATATAGCCCTTAAAATTAGCCATTTTGCAACCGGCCTCCGTTTTCAATGAAACCACTTTTGTTGGATCCGTAATGTCAAATTATTGTCAGGTTTAAAATTTCATAATTTTTGAAATTAATATGTGATTGTGGTGAATTTAAATGTGTTTTGAAATTTCAGCTTGAATTCAATCGACTAGAAAAAGGGTCCATTTTTCAAACGGTCTCCAAATTCAACGAAATTAGTTTTGTTAGGACTGTATCATCACATAGCTAGAAATAAATTTTCTGTAATTTTTGGAGTAAGTATGTGGCCCCGGTAAATTAAAATGTACGTTCAAATTCAATATTAACTGTTATATTAATTTATATTTTAATTTTGATAAAAATTGATCGAAACAGTCGAATTAGCTTACGAAACATATACCATTGTGTCCGAAACGGGGGTATTTATCTAGGGGCGACAGTCGTTGGGTTTGGATTTGAGTTCGGAGCGTTAAAATTAACATCGGAATAAAATTATGTATGTGTATATATAAGGTTTAAAACCCTATGTCAAACCATTCATTCACGGTCAAATTTCCAAACCCGCCTCCATCGCGTTAAACGGCGGAAAGGGTTCGATTCTCTTCTCCTCAACTTTTCTCATGATCCATAGAATGAAATTAGAAATTTATAAAAGCAAAGTTCTTCAACTACGAGATATCTACAAATCTAGACCGGTATGAGCAATTATTGTGTAGTATCGAGGGAGAATTGTTTCCCCAAAGTGTCGGTCATCGCACTTGTTTTCAGGGACAACGGTGAACTCGAGTTGGCCGAGTTTTTGGTTGGAGGGGCGTCGCGCGTAGGCGAGCAGGGTTGTGGTGGCTGATCGACTCCAGACGCATTGATTTTTGTGCAAATTGGAACCCTAAAGATCGAATACGGGTTCGGCTTCCTGGAGCAGCTAACGAAGGAGATTAAGGTTTAATTAAATAGTTAATGACGTTATTAAATTTTACAAAGTATAAAATACAATATCTTTTTCATACGAGGTCCAAATCCGATGATTCCCGTTGCGTTGGATTCGCAATGACGAACACTACGCAATGGAACTGACCAGAACGGAAACGGAGCAAATTAGATTTTCAGCTAAATTAAATGTGTGTTTAATTTAGTCTAAAAATAAAATTCAGAAATAAAGAATGACGGAGTGGAAATGAATGTGAGAATTCTCTCACTAAAATATTTGTACCATTTATTTATTTTATAACTGAAAATATATAAATTGTCATTGTTGACTTGTGTATGTTATTTATTCTTGGAGTTCAACACTCGAATTCACACAAATCACATGAATAGAAGCGATGTATGGATATTAGCGACACTCGCATTTCATACTCCGTGAATGGCCACTTGTGGCGCCATAAACGGCATTGGGTAGTTGAGTATTTATTTATATGGATGATAGTTGAATTGATGTGTTATGATTGTGGCTGTGATTTTGGAATGTTTAATACGTTAGAAAAATAATTATTATGATAGCTAAAATGGACTTGAATCATTTATTTAAAATTTAAACAGTGAAAATTGGATAAGTAGAAAAATATTCAGACCGAATTTGAATTGGTTAAATTTATTAACCAATGATTTATTTAAATAGACTGTTGTTGTTTGAAAGCCCCACACGGGTATTGGGATGATATTTGACATACACTAATCCCAATATTTAGTTGTGTATCAATCGATCGATCAACAGACTGTTATAAGCGTTATTTAATTATTTAATGCTTATACTGTTGTAAATTGCACCCTGGATGATGGTTGAATGTTTGACGATTATTTATCATTATTGTTGAATACATGCGATGTATGAAATCCATATAACTGAAACATATGGTAATTGATTGAGTCACATTCCAATTCGGAAATAACGAAATATTTTAAAATAATATTCAGTGAAGAATCAAAATATGATTTTGATGTTCGATTTTGGATGGACACAAAAATGTTGAAATATATGAAGCCGAGTTAAGTATATTTACGCCATTTTAACTCGAACGGATTTTCTGTCGATTTTATTCATTTTATAATGAATATCGAAAAGAATTGATTTCAAAATATGATATTTTGAAAATATTATCATTTTAATATTTTAATGATATGGAATATTCAATTTTGATTTTAAATTAAAAAATGAAGTTGAAGTCGTTTTTAAATGAATTTGTAAACGATTTATAAAATACATTATAAATGGAAATCGATGATATTGTGTAAATATATATATATATATATATATATATATATATATATATATATATTGAATAGAACGCGCCGCGCAGCGACCGTTCGCGGATTTTAACCATTAATTTCAAATTGATGTAACGGGAGATCTGACCGTCGGATTCTCCTAAAACCGGAACCGTTGGGTTCATATTGAAAAGATTTTTCCAATGAATATATGAGCATTAAACATGAACGGTTGGATTTCAAATTATATCCAAATCAATTTCAGAAAAGGTCGTTATAGATGCAGTTCGGTGGTTATTATTGGAAACCGACTGAAATGGTGATATTAAAATTATTAAAAATATGGAAAAATTGTGTAAATTCATAATAAATGATTTGGAAATATTTTGGATGAAAAAAATCCATATTTGAAAAGATAAAAACATTTTTTTATCGAAACGAACTAGCTATTAATTTGAACAATAATCCAATGCTTTTAAAATAAATAAATTGGATTTTGGGTTTGTCGTGAATGATGTATTTATTAACATTGTTCTTAAACCCAGTTGAGAATAAAATATAATCTTTTAAATAAGATTTAGAGAAGTTTATCAATTAATTAATTTAATTAGAGATCTTGGGTTTGTCGTGAACAGTGTTTTAAATAACATTTGTTCTTTAACCCGATTAATAGTGAAGTTATGATTTGGAATTTATAAATATCTAATTAAGATTTAATGGAATTTTCCAAAGTAAAGTTTTCCAGTTTAATATATTAAATTGGAATTGAGTGGAATTCGATTTGGTAATAATCGAGATGAGCTTCTATAAAGGAAGACTGTTACTATTTACGAAATTTTAAAGGCTTTGCCATTATTCCATTTATATTATTAGTCTGATACAGAAATTTGTACCGATAATATATTGATCTGTTTTCCGTGAAGATTCCATAGTCAATGGATGATGGTTTAGGGTTATCGCGAACTATGTTTTAAATGACATTGGTTCTTTAACCCAGTTAAAGGAAAGATTAATTTCTTAAGATTGAATAATCATTAAATAATGATTTTTGGAAGATTAAACCTAAACGAGGTTTTAATGAATCTTTAATTAGATTGAAAGTAAAATAGTAATTAAATTTACCAAATTCAAGAAATGATCAAGAATGGAGTGCCATTAGTTTTAATCCATGCGATAGTTAAATCTTTAATTAGATTTGAACGTGAAATGGTAATTAAATTTACCAAAAACCTAGGGGGTGTTAGATATGGAGTAATACAAGTTTTTCTCCATGGAAAGAATTGGTTGGGATTGAGAACAATACTAAATGATTACTTCGGTAAGGCTCGATAAATCCCAACTGATTTGATAAACCTTAATTTGGTTCAAAATTGTTAAAAGATAATATAAAATCTTTTACAATGGTTTTTAAAGGAAGATTAAACGATAAGTTTAAAAGAATTTATCTTAAAATTAATGAGAACCTTTCCCAAAGGATATGAATATTTTAATAAAAGAATATTCTGGATTGGATGAGGCGTATGATGTGTTTATTTATCACTTGATTATAAAATAAGTGAGTTATTCGGAAAGACCGGGTTTAACCCATTCTGAATAACTGTTACGACGATTAAAAGTCGAAGATATTAAAGAAGGTGCAAGACCGACAATCTTCACATCGAATGGATCTATACTGATGCCTTTGATTGGAGTTGCTACCTTGAAGGGGTTACAGTGGTAGTTGTCCGGACGTACTTGTTGATTGTTCGGATGTGCGAGGACCTCTCTCCTGTATTGGACATAAGGGATGAGGAATAAGGTGCCTTTGGTTTCGTTTAGACCTAGAACGGACTTGTAAATGGATGTGTGTCTGACATTGGAGTTCATTCTGTGTTGATTGATTTCTATTAAATATATATCTGTTTGGTGGCGGAGAATTTATTCTCTTGCTTAACACCCTTCTCTGATACGTACGAGCTTAGAGGTTATTTATTGATAGACATCAGTCGTATGGCGTGGATTGTCAATGTGGCATGCTAAGATGCAACGATCAAGGCTTTTATTGGAAAGCATAGTCTTGTGTATGACGATCAAAGAACAGCTTAGTTAGCATAACTTTGTATATAGCGTTAATTCGCGAGCCTTACACCCGATATGAGTCAAAAACGGGATAGTGACTGCAGGGAGTGCATGCGTTTCTTTCTTGCTAGAAGTGGTGTCATGGTGTGGAGCCCAAACATTTTTACTTATGTGGATGATGGATTGCGAGGCGCCTTGGATTTGAGTCCCTAGTGGCTCTTGACATGGTCGACATACTAACCAGATTTTATGCCCCATAGGGCAGGGATGTTGGAGAATGGAGTTCTGATGACAACAACCTTATTTCAATTATCATTGATTATAAAATATATACTAACATCTTTATCTAGAATATATATATATACACATATGCAGGATTTGTATACAGGAATTAATACCGAAGACTGTACAATTTAAGAGCTTTTAGAGATTCGGAATCCAGAATAGATTCAAGACTCATGAGTAATCAAGATTTCAAGAGTTCAAGATTAATATAATTATAGAATCTAGATTTTGTAAAACTCTAAATAGCACTCCAGTCCAAATTCAAATTCTGATTTTTCAATTCTTTTCTCAATCCTCTCTATTTTGTTTTTTCTATTTTATTCTCAATCATCTGTATTTTGTTTTTATATTTGTTTCTATTATTCTTCTTCTTTGTTTTTCAAACTTAAGTTTTTATATATACTTTATTTATAATTTATATAGTTCAAAACCTTATAATTTTATAAATATATATAGTTTAAAAATATGTTTTCATATGTTTTTCTGTCATATAATATTGATTTACAACATTAGAATTTTACTCAAGAATTTTCAGAATTAATTTTGTATCAAAATACTTGAAAAATGCTTTGAAAATGAAAATTACACATGACTATATTGACATAGCAAAATATGTATGTCGACATATAACAACTATTTTTTAAATTTTGAAGGGAAGTGTCTTTTCACTATTTGAAACGCTTTAGAACCATTGCAACCCTTCATACTCTATAAAAAGAGGTTAAAACCAAAAATTTTAACATCTCTTCTTCTCTATCTTCATCCTCTTTTATCCTACCATTATTCTTAATCATTTTTATGGTTTTTACACTTATACTCTGCCGAATTTACTTCTGATTTGATCAAACTTCTTCTCTCTACCCTCTCTACTCTCTGAATCAAGTGCTATTGAAGAGTTATAAGGCTGTTTTGTAATTTCTTGGCTTGAATAAACCCTGTTTGTAAGTCAATGAGCAATCGGTGTATCCTTGTAGCCTTGAAATCAAGGAATAGGAGTCGATGTGCCCTTGTTGAGCCGTGAATCAAAGGATAGGAGTTGGTGTCTCCTTGTTGAGCCGTGAAATCAAGGAGGTTGTATTTGACTATTTGAAAACAGTAATAAAACTCTGCACAATCTAGCATTGTGCAGGACTGGACGTAGGAGTGATACGAACAAGTATAAAATCTGGTGTGTTCTTTCCTTTTCTGCACTTTTATTTTTGTTTATTTTGCATCTGTGTTTGAATCTGTGTCTGTGATTGTGTTTGTGGTGTTTGATTCATCCCATAGTTCTCTCTACTTTTTAGTTTTGTTTAAATTCTTACAAACACTATTCACCCCCCTCTAGTGTTTGCTTTGCCTGAACAATCCATTCCTCAGTCCCTAACAATTGGTATCAGAGCAAGGTCTTTCAAAAAGTTCATAATCTGATTTTTGAAAACTTGGTAAAGTGGAAAATTTTGGAATCTCTGATAATACTAGTGTCAATTCATGCATTTCATCAATGTTAAAAGAGTCTGCATATGTTAATATTAAAGAAGCATATGATCTGTTGAAATATTGTTCAATATAGAAAAGGACGAGTCCTATGACTTTTAAAAACTCAAAAGTTGAAAAAATGGGTGAAGTGGCTATTGGCAATTCAAATTCTGGAAAGCAACTAGTGGAAATGAAAAAGGACAAATGGATACTGGATAGTGACCGTTCGAGACGTATGACTGGAAATCCAGAGCTACTCAATAATCTGAAGTATGAAGATGGTGGATTGGTAAACTTCGGAGATAATTCTAAAGGATACATCATTGGAATTGGCAATGTCGGTAATTCTGAAACTCCTACTATTTCTGATGTTTTATTAGTTAGGAATTTAAAACATAATTTACTAAGTACAAGTCAACTTTGCGATAAAGGATATAAAATAAAATTTGAAAAGAATAAATGTTTCATAGAAGATAGGAATTCAAAAGTTATATTCGAAGGAGAAGGAAAGAAAAATATTTACATATTAAGTATGAAAATTTCCAACGATAATTTATGTCTTATGGGAAATACAAGTGATCCTTGGATTTGGCATAAGAGATTCGGTCATACAAATTTCAAACATATCTCTAGAATTTCTAAATTAGATTCGGTTAGAGATTACCCAAAATAAAATTCAAAGTTAATAACTTATGCGATGCTTGTCAATTCGGGAAATTAAAGAAGAGTTCATTTAAATCAAAAGAAGAAATCACTACTTCAAAACCATTAGAGTTAATACACATGGATTTATTTGGTCCATCTAAAACTCAATCAATAAATCATAAAAGATATGTATTCGTAATAGTTGACGATTTTTCTAGATACACTTGGACTTTGTTTCTTAGAAATAAAAGTGATGCTATCGATCAGTTCAAAACTTTTTCTAAAAAGATTCAAAATTTATTATCACTACAATTAAAATAATACGTAGCGACCATGGTGGAGAATTCGAAAATGAAAATTTTGAAAAATATTGTAATAAAAAGGGAATAACCCACAATTTTTCAATTCCAAGAACTCCTCAACAAAACGGAGTAGTTGAACGTAAAAATAGAACGATACAAGAATGTGCAAGAACTATGTTATCCGATAGTAACTTACCAAAGAATTTTTGGGCTGAGGCAGTAGCAATAGCTTGTTATATTGTTAATAGAATTTCAATTAGACCATTGACTTATAAAACTCCTTATGAACTTTTATATAACAAGAAACCAAAAATATCATATTTTAAAATATTTGGAAGTAAATGGTTTATACTTAATACAAAGGATAATTTAGACAAATTTGATTCAAAATCAGATGTAATAACCCGAAAATCCAAGCCAATTTAAAAATTTTATTTCGGCAATTTTGATGAATTTTGAATATTTAAAATGAATTATTTTAAATAATAATGACAAAAAAATTTATTTTGAATAGAATTCGAACGTATATATTTATATAGATCGTCGTTAGAATATAAATATTTATTTTAAATTATAAAAGGAATTGAAAATGGCGCGGTAGTTCGATAATTCGATTTCGAAATTCAAATGAATGTATAGGATTCAAAATAAACCAGAATTTAGTGAAACCAAAAATAATAGAATCTAATTGAGAATATCTTTCCAACGAATCCAAAAAATCGAGATTTCATAGTGGGAATCAAAAGTTATGTCCAATTGAATTTTTAGAATAGTCGCTATGGAATTGGGGCCCTTAAAAATGAAGATTTTGCAAATGACCTCGGTTTTCGACGAAACCACTTTTGTTGGATCCGTGATGTCTAGTTATTGCTAGATTCCAATTTTCGTAATTTTTGAAATCAATATGCGAGCGTGGAAAAGGAAAACGCGTTTGACCAGTTTTAGTTGATTTTAATCGACTAGAAAATGGCCATTTTTCAAACGGTCTCAGAATTCAACGAAATTAGTTTTGATTAGGACCGTATCGTTAATACGAAGCTAGAAAATATTTTTCGGGAATTTTTAGAGTTACTATGTAGCCCCGGTAAATTGTAACGTACGTTTAAAATTCAATATAATGATTTATATTTTAATTTCAGCGAAAACTGATCGTAATAAGCGAATTGGGTTACGAAACATATCCCATTGTGTTCGGAATGGGGGTAATTAGCTAGCAACGACAGGCGGTGGGTCTCGTTTGTAGATCGAATTTTAAAGTTACTTTTTGAAATGAAATAAATATAAATATATATATATAATTACCTTGGTCAAACCCCTTATGCTCTCTCCCCTCCCCATCGTTTACATCAGAAACCGTAACCGAATAAAATTGAAAAAAAAACTAAATCTAAACCTTCGCCGCCCTCGCTGGAGTGCTTCCACCACCCACCGCCGGAGGCCAGAAGACCGCCGCCCCTACCCCACGACGCCGGCTCCTTCTCTCCTTCCTCCGCCAGCTGCCCTCGACCGAACCCCTGCGTGAATCCCCATCTCGAACGCTGCCACCAATATGAGCACCGACCCATCTCCGCCTTAGCACACCGCCAGCGGACGCCGCACCACACTCCGGCACCGATCAACGCAACGAGCTCCACCCCCTCCGGAAATGTAACCAAAAGCTTTTACAGAATTTTCTTTTCAGTTTTTTTCCATAAATGAAAATCTGATATTTATTTTAAAGATTAGAGTTTTATTTATAATAAAGATTAGAGTTTTATTTATAATAAAGATTAGAGTTTTATTTATAATAAAGATTAGAGTTTTATTTATGATAAAGATTAGATTTTTGAGGAGGAAAAGATCTGATTTTTGGTTATAAGAAGAAGCGATTTCTATGTAGACAATAGCAGGTAAAATAAGATTTTTATATGCGAAGTAGCGAAATAAAAATACAATTTTTACGTATAGAGATTTGAAAATATAATTTTTATAGAATAGAGATAATAAAAATATAATTTTTATAGAATAGAGATAATAAAAATATAATTTTTATAGAATAAAGATAATAAAAATATAATTTTTATATACTTCAGAATATAAAAATGTGATTTTTATACGAATGGCAAAATAAAAATATAATCTTTACAATATATGAAGTAAAATAAAAATATGAACTTTATTTTTATTGTGAAGTAGAGAGTATATAAAAATGTGATTTTTATATATGTAGTGAATACGGGCGACGAAAGTGACAAAAGGCGAGCGAAGAAGATTTCCTATATAAGAAGAGTCACATTGGATGGATTTAGCTGGGGTGAGAACTTCTCACCTTTAATTTAATTTTTCTAGTTAAAAATATATACTAGGATGCAGACGGTGTTTAGTAGCACCCGACACCCGTCGTCCACAGACCATGGATGACTTGTATGCTTGTTTGTTTGATTTTGATGTGTAGTTGATTGAAATGTGATGTGATTATGGGTTTACCGTTAACCGTGTTTTAAATGACATTGATTCTTTAACCCAGTTAAAGATTAAAACTAAGTGGAGCTTTAATGAATCTTTAATTAGATTGAAAAGATCGAGAATGGAGTATCACCAGTTTTACTCCAGGCGATAGTTAAATCTTTAATTAGATTTGAACGTGGAATGGTAATTGAATTTACCGATAACACCGTGGTGTTAGATATGAAGTATTACCAGTTTT
Source organism: Allium sativum (assembly GCA_030737875.1). NCBI lineage: Eukaryota > Viridiplantae > Streptophyta > Magnoliopsida > Asparagales > Amaryllidaceae > Allium > Allium sativum. The sequence continues at coordinate 394,482,855 of CM060912.1, read as the reverse complement.
TACTTCATGGGATGAATAGGTTGGGATTGGAAAATAAAATAAATGATTACTTCGGTGTGGTTCGGTAATCTCGACTAGTTTGAATTGATATTCAAAAAGGAGATTAAAGAATAAATGTAAAGGAATTTATCTTTGTTAAAATTAATGGGAACCTTTCCCTAAGAATGTGAAATTTAGAAACTAACTGTGGGTTAGCTAAGAAGGACGGTTTCCTGGGTATTGAACTGATGTTGGTTTCGGCCTTTGGGGTTAATATTTGGGGAATTATTCTCTTGTTGATTACGGTTAGTGACTGATGAATTGGAATGAGGCGTATGTTGTGTTTGTGTAACACTTGTTTATTATATACGCGAGTTATTCGGAAAGACCGGGTTTATCCCATTCTGAATAACTGATTTGACGATGAGTTGAAGATGAAGACGGTGGTTGAAGACCAGAGGTCTTCACGTCGTTTGGATAATTATTGATGATCTTGATTGGGCCATACACCCAAGAGGAGGGAATCAGTTAGTGGTCGTCCAAACGTACTTGGAGATCGGTGGATATGCGGGGTACTAGGTGCCTCCGGTTTCGTTCAGACCCAGAATGGACTTGTAAATGGACTATGTGTCTGACATTGGAGATCATTCTGTGTGATTGATGGATATCAGTTGCATGGAGTGGTTTGCCTGTGTGGCATGCTAAGATGCAAATGATCAAGGCTTTTGTTGAAAAGCAAAGTCTTGTGGTTGATGATCAAAGCATGGCCTTTGTGGCGTAGCTTTGTGTAGTGTAGATTCGCGAGCCTCACACCCCGGTGTGAACCAAAAACGGGAGACGGACCTCAGGGAGGACATGCGTTTTCTTCTAGCTAGGAGTGGCGTCAGTGCTTGAACTGGCTGACGAGTTTGACTCATGTGGTTGTTGGAATTGGAGGCGCCTCGGATATATCGGTCGATCCGGGACCGATGGAGTAGTCATTTGTTGGCTTACTCACGCCCCAAAGGGCGGGGAAACGCCGTGTCCAGGAATTTTAATCCACATCGGTGGACCAGCCCTGACGATCTAAAGGCTTGACTGAGTACTTGCCTGAGGGGCGGGCTAGATTGTCTCGAATTCGGTGAGGACGATCCCTTACCTCGGTTCATGACGGAAATCCAATTTCCAAATACGTGATTGTGCGGTTTTGATTGTATACCTATATATGGCGACATAGTGGTATGGGGCATTAATGCCGTCTATGATTGATACTTATGATTTGAAGTTGTTTTATATAGTATGCACTTATAATAGTATCAAATGATTTGTTTTAAACGTATCAAGCATTCTTGGCTATTATAAGGTGAAAACCCTATCCTCCGGCTTGCATTGCATTATGTGATGGGACCTGGGTCTTACAATAGCTTCATTTTTCTTTATTTAACATTGCGTTGTTTGTTTTATGCACTGGTATTCTTGGGAGGAAACCCGTTACGTGTTATACGGCGTGGTCCCTTGATTTACCTAACTTTAAAATAAAGATTAATAACTGTTTTAGTACTCACACCAGTCCCATGACTGACCTGGAGTTTATTGTTTTAACCTAAACTCTGGGTGCCCTTATTTTGACACGGGCAACTAGTAGTTTTGGTTTTGCAGATTTATATTCACAGGATCCTGGTTTACAGCTAGAACGATATCCGAAAAGCTTTTTATCCGTGTATCTTCTTCAGTTGTATTTTGTATTATTTTCCGCTGCTATGTAATGTATTGTAATCTCTGATATTTTTCTGTTGTGTAATATTTATTTATACTATGTATATCCTTGTAATCTGGTGGAAATGTTGTTATACACAATGAAATGTTCTTTTGTCTGCGTTCTGATTTGTCGTGTTCTCAAAGCGATCAGGGGTTTCGAACGGTCTTGGTCGGTTTAGCGACTGATTCGGATCAAGCGAAATTCCTTTTCGTTACAGTTGGTATCAGAGCTTTGGTTTACAAAGCTCAGAGAACAAGACACGTTAGAACCATACGAAAGAATTCATCAGAAATTGGATTAGTAATATCCAACGAGAATGACTCGTTAGAGATAGGATCAGTAGTATCCTAGAATGAGTGTGAAGAGTATATTTTTAAAATAAAAACAATTTTTGGTTTTGAAAATTTAAATCAATTATTCGTATTTGATTATTTATTTTATATTGATTTGGACTATCAGGTATATAGAAATTTTGCGTATACGTCTGATCCGCGTATATTCGAAGTTTTAATATATTGGGTAGATATAGAATCCCACTCTAGTCGCCCGGGTCTGATTCTGATGATGGCGTGCGATCATCAGTGTTTATATTCGAGTAGCGAAGGTGGAATTTCTATATATTTCCAATTGACTGGTGTGAGAACCAAAATTAGATAAGGCCTATTGTTGTGATTTGGCATCAAAAATGTGATTTTTGACTATATATCAAAATTATGAATTTGAAAAGCTAATCAACTAATTGATTGATGGTTGTGTTGTTTGATTAAATGTGGAACGTTTAGCCAAATTGTATCAAATAGTGAATTGTATTGAAAGTTTGTCGCGTTTGCATGCACATACATGTACTCATATTGAACAGGTCATAGCAAAGAGGCTAGAGCAGAAGAATAAAATTGTTTGCCCGACAAATAGGTACATGTTTACTATAATTTACTGTTTTGTTTGGGTGATGATGATTTTGTGAGCCGATTGGCTAGCTGCTTGGCTTTCTCTTTTTCTTTTGGATTGAAGAAGACCATGGGAGGCTATATGAAATATCCCGAAGTCCCCGGTGCAGGGGAGGTTATGGCGAAATTTTTCGAAAATTTAGGGTGTTAGCCAAATTTTTGAAAAATTTGAAAAGTTCTTAGAAACTGAAAAGTAGAAGAAATTAAGCCGTAAAGAAAACAATAAAAGTTGAGTTAATTTGTAAAACAACTTTCGGCTTCGTTCCTTTTCGGGGACGAAAAGTTTTAAGTGGGGGAGATTGTAATAACCCGAAAATCCGAGCCAATTTAAAATTTTTATTTTGGCAATTTTGATGAATTTTGAATATTTAAAATGAATTATTTTGAATATTTAAAATGAATTATTTTAAATAATAACGACGAAAAAATTATTTTGAATAGAATTCGAACGTATATATTTATATACATCGTCGTTAGAATATAAATATTTATTTTAAATTATAAAAGGAATTGAAAATGGCGCGGTAGTTCGATAATTCGATTTCGAAATTCAAATGAATGTATAGGATTCAAAATAAACCAGAATTTAGCGAAACCAAAAATAATAGAATCTAATTGAGAATATCTTTCCAACGAATCCGAAAAATCGAGATTTCATAGCGGGAATCAAAAGTTATGTCCAGTTGAATTTTCAGAATAGTCGCTATGGAATTCGGGCCCTTAAAAATGGAGATTTTGCAAACGACCTCGGTTTTCGACGAAACCACTTTTGTTGGATCCGTGATGTCTAGTTATTGCTAGATTCCAATTTTTGTAATTTTTGAAATCAATATGCGAGTGTGGAAAAGGAAAACGCGTTTGACCAGTTTCAGTTGATTTTAATCGACTGGAAGATGGCCATTTTTCAAACGGTCTCAGAATTCAACGAAATTAGTTTTGATTAGGACCGCATCGTCAATACGAAGCTAGAAAATATTTTTCAGGAATTTTTCGAGTTAGTATGTAGCCCCGGTAAATTGAAACGTACGTTAAAAATTCAATATAATGATTTATATTTTAATTTCAGCGAAAACTGATCGTAACAAGCGAATTGGGTTACGAAACATATCACATTGTGTTCGGAATGGGGGTAATTAGCTAGCAACGACAGGCGGTGGGTCTCGTTTGGAGATCGAATTTTAAAGTTACTTTTTGAAATGAAATAAATATAAATATATATATATATATATAATTACCTTGGTCAAACCCCTTATGCTCTCTCCCCTCCCCATCGTTTACATCAGAAACCATAACCGAATAAAATATAGAAAAAAAAACCTAAATCTAAACCTTCGCCGCCCTCGCTGGGGTGCTTCCACCACCCACCGCCGGAGGCCAGCAGACTGTCGCCCCTACCCCACGACGCCGGCTCCTTCTCTCCTTCCTCCGCCAGCTGCCCTCGACCAAACCTCCGCCTTAGCACACCACTAGCGGACGCCGCACCACACTCCGGCACCGATTAACGCAGCGAGCTCCACCCCCTCCGGAAATGTAACTGTAAGCTTTTACAGAATTTTCTTTTCAGTTTTTTTTTTCATAAATGAAAATATGATATTTATTTTAAAGATTAGAGTTTTATTTATAATAAAGATTAGAGTTTTATTATAGATTAGAGTTTTATTTATAATAAAGATTAGAGTTTTATTTATAATAAAGATCGGAGTTATATTTATAATAAAGATTAGAGTTTTATTTATGATAAAGATTAGATTTTTGAGGAGGAAAAGATCTGATTTTTGTTTATAAGAAGAAGCGATTTCTATGTAGACAATAGCAGGTAAAATAAGATTTTTATATGCGAAGTAGCGAAATAAAAATACGATTTTTACGTATAGAGATTTGAAAATATAATTTTTATAGAATAGAGATAATAAAAATATAATTTTTATAGAATAGAGATAATAAAAATATAATTTTTATATACTTGAGAATATAAAAATGTGATTTTTGTACGAATGGCAAAATAAAAATATAATCTTTACAATATATGAAGTAAAATAAAAATATGAACTTTATTTTTATTGTGAAGTAGAGAGTATATAAAAATGTGATTTTATATATGTAGTGAATACGGGCGACGAAAGCGACAAAACGCAAGCGACGAAGATTTCATATATAAGAAGAGTCGCGGTGGATGGATTTAGCTTGGGTGAGAACTTCTCAACTTTAATTTAATTTTTCTAGTTAAAAATATATACTAGGATACAGATGGTGTTTAGTAGCACCCAACACCCATTGTAACAACCCGTATTTTTAATAATCTGTTATAACATAAATTGAGGCAGAATTAAATTATAAAATGGGAATCAAGGGAAACGGGCTATGCCATTGCGTTCGTCTCGGAAAAATACGCGAAATAGAGTCCGAGTTTTCGAAAATCGGAGTCCGTGTGACCCAGTTAAGGCCCATTGAAGTTTGCAGAAAATTCCTAAGTAAAAACAGATTTAAATTTGGAATTAAAAACAAGGGTTAGGGCAAACTGGGCAGGCGGGAAAAATTCCCGCCCAGGACCCCATGTCGACAGGCCTGTCGACAGGGGTCTTGGCATGTCGACTGCCCTGTCGACAGCCCTGTCGACAGGGGGTGCCCGGCTGTTTAGCCTGGTGCACCATTTCTGATTGGGGTTGGGTCTTGTGGCCTGTTTCTAGAGAGTTCCGAGATCTGATGGCCCTAATTCAACCTAGGGTTAATCCTATGGTCTAAATCACTAACCTAATCTATAAATAAGACCCTAACCTACCCTAAATCATTCATTATTCATCCTAGTAACTAAACTATGCCAAAATCCATCCTCTCATGGCCTCCACCCTCTTCATACAATTCCTAAACAAATCCCTAAGAGATTTCCATGCATACAAGGGTATTTAGGCTTGTATGATCCTCCTTAGTTTGCATTAAAGGCTTGTTTTTCTATTGGCATCATAAAAGAGGAGTCTTGATCAAGTTTGCTTGCATTTGGGGGTTTAAATTAGTTGCATAAGGGGTTTCTTACATTTGCTATACTCATTTGAGTCCGCATAAGCATTGTAAGCCCTCTTACCTTCATTTTAGAACTCTAAAGTTAATGTGTGATGAAAGTTGGGGTTTATGCATGTTTGATAAGCTATGCATGTTTATGCAAGTTTGCTAAGCCATGATTTGTATGTTTATTGAGTTATGCATGGTTATGCAAGTTTGCTAAGCCATGATTTGTATGTTTATTGAGTTATGCATGGTTATGCAAGTTTGCTAAGCCATGATTTGTATGTGTATTGAGTTATGCATGTTTATGCAAGTGTACTAAGCCATGATTTGCAAGTTAATTGGGTTATGCATGTATACTAAGCCATGGTTTGCAAGTTTAACAAGTTATGCATGTTTATGCAAGATTTCTAAGTCATGGTTTGCAAGTTTAACAAGTTATGCATGTTTATGCAAGTTTACTAAGTCATGGTTTGCAAGTTTAACAAGTTATGCATGTTTATGCAAGTTCGCCAAGTCATGATTTGCAAGTTTAACAAGCTATGCATATTTATGCAAGTTTAAAATGACAAGTTGTGCATGTTTGACAAGTTGTGCATGTTTGACAAGTTATGCATGTTTATGCAAGTTCACTATGTCATGTTATGCATGTTTATGGCAATATGCAAGTTCACTATGCCAAGTTACGCAAGTTTAACATGTTATGCACGTTTATGGTAATATGCAAGTTCACGATGCTAAGTTGTGCAAGTCTAACATGTTATGTGTGTTTGTTGTGATATGTAAGTCCATCATGTATATTGTGCCAAGTTCCCTCTTACTATCCTTTATGCGTTATTACGAATATGTAAGCGATAGAATGACGTTGGGGGGTTTGGGTAAACTTAAAATACATGAAAATATAAGATTGGGAATTTACCTATTAAGTTAGGTCTACCCCTTGGGAATTTACCTATTAAGTTAGGTCTACCCAAGTAATTGTTGACTTGTAAGTATGTTTTGAAATAAAGTGGACATGACACTTAGAAAACATAAGTGTGGCCAACTCGAGGTTGGGTTGAGTTTGTAGCGTAATTCTACCCGGAACCGACCGGCTTAACTAGTGGCTACAAACAATAGGACCCAATGTGAGAAGTTGGTCATGGGGTGCCAAGACCCGAGGTTAGACCAAGTTGTGGTGTAAAGCTACCCGGACCCGCCCGGCCTAACTAGTAACCACAACAAGGTCTAATGTGAGAGGTTGAGGTGCATTAAATTAATTAATGCCTCATGATTAGGGTTAAGTCAGGGTCCACTAATACTTAACCAACTTGGGGATTAGAGGGATTGAAATGGGGTTAAGTGTGAACTATTGGTTACACTTAACCAGTTTAATCTAATTGGGGGTTCGAGGGATTAGAATGGGGTTAAGTTACATTTAGCCAATTTAATCCGTGATTAGTGAAGGGTTAAATCGCACTTAACCCTCTTAGGAAACCCTAGCACGTGGTCTGTTCCAGCAGTAATCCCAGTTTGGTATCATCACAACCCTAGAGGCTGGGCTAGGGCGGGGCACGATTACTGGACTGATGTAAGCGACCAAAGCGACGGCTGAGTGGTACAGCGGTGCGGGTCCGGCGGGCTACGGACGTGCACGTAGTCCGATGTTGGACAAACTCGAGGCACGGGTACCAGTAGGCTTAGACTGTGCAATATTGCTTAAGTGTCTGGGGTTGACACCCGAGGGCTTGATACACCCAAAGGTGGACCCAGCACAGTCTAACTACATCCATGTGGGCCGTATGGACACCAACACTTGACGTGTTAGGTTTATAGGGAGCCGATCGACTAGACCATTGGGCTGGACCTTGTATTAAGGTCACCTCATGTTATTGGGCCAAAGCTTGGGCCAAGGGATCAATATCTGTTATGTTGGGTTGCTAGTACACCGTGGTGCAAAACTTAACCATGTTTATGCGATGACACCTCTGTCTATCTTGTAGTTAATTTACCATGCCAGTATGTTGTTATCTATGATCATCTCAGTTTCCATCATGATGTTAACTTTATTAGTTTATAGACTGATCGTAGCAGGGCTTACTCAGTCTCCCCCCCCCCCCCCAGGTTCTCAGGGAGGGAATGCAGGAGCTTAGCTTGGATCTTGCTGCTTTCTTGGATAGCTCATGTATGCTTTGGACTTGAGCTCGCTATGGTTTCTTCCACTTTGGGGATAGCTACTTTTATGTTTTCCTTTTCAGTTTCAGATGATGTTATTTCATGTACTAGACTTGTTTATTTGGGAAATTGACATTTTGATGTACCAAACTTGTGTTTTTGAAATGGTTTAAGAATCTTCCGCTGTTTTATCTACTTACTCTGTTTATTTATTTACATATATATATGTCATGTCCTGCCTTGCTATATCATTATGCATGTTTACCTTGTTTTAAAACGCCCCACCAAAGTCAGAGTCGCTCGAAAGAGCCACCCTGGCGGAGGTGGGGTGTTACATTTGGTATCAGAGCATATGGTTTGCGAGAAGGGATAAAAAGGTTTTTAAAACTTTTGAAAAACTATTTTCAAAACCAAGTATTAAGTATTTTCCAAAGAAAAGTCTAGTTATTTTTAAAAGGCTATTCCCCAAAAGCCATCAGCACTATCCTTTGACTCCTCGTTTGAACTCTTTTCTTTTCGTTTCCAGCATGTCTGATAATCTCATCTTGCCCGAAGGAGTAACGATACCCGATTGGTTTCGTCGGTACTTGGAAGTCACGGCACCGGTCCCGGGTGTCTCTAATGTTGTCTTTCTAGTCGAGGCCGTTGTTCCTCCCCCTCCTCCCATAGCTGATGTTCCTCTTCCCCCTCAGCCTCCACAAGCGGATTTTGCGGAAACTTGCAAGAACTTTAAGAGGATGGGTGGCAAGAATTTTAATGGAACAGAGACTTTTGTAGAAGCAGGGAATTGGTTGAAAGAGACCGAAGATCTTTTAGCCACCTTTGATATAGGTGACCGCAGGAAAGTTTTATTAACAGTATGGTTGCTAAAGGAAGAAGCTGCACGTTGGTGGGTAGTTACCACCGCAACCAGGCCAATTGAGACTTGGGATGACTTTAGAGGAAGGTTTGGACTGAGATTCTTATCACTGAAGCAAGGGGACATGACTATTAGGGAATACATAGATAAGTTTAATCAACTGGCTCGGGTCGATTTAGACTTGGTTAATACAGCCCAGAAGAAGGCCCTACACTTTGCTCTAGGATTAAACGAGTCATTACATGGTTTGGCCATGTCTCATATACCCTTGGGGGCGACTTTCGAGAATTTGGTGAATTTGGCCCTACTTCAAGAAGAAGATAACAATGACAAGAAAGAGGTCAAGGCGAATGAGTCTCAAGACAAGAGAGTAAATTCCGGGAAACGGGGCAAGAATAACCACAACCGCAAGAACAAGCCAAGAGGGAGTAGGAAATGCAATTTCTGTGGTAAAGTTGGACATATAGCCAGGGAATGTAGGAAGAAGGAAAAGAGAAAGCGGGGCGAATGCTTCATTTGTGGTGAGTTTGGACATCTCAGCAAGGATTGCCCGAGGAAACGGGGGCAAGGTCAGACTCAGTGTGCAGGACTATCTGGAGGGCAAGTTCATCCCCTCAGCACCGTTCTTCCAGCTTATGATAGAGGTAGTGTTTCTGTTGGAAGTCTTGTTTACATTTTCTGATTTTCCCTGTTCGTACTTTGTTTGACTCTGGCACATCGCATAGTTTTATTTCATCTGATCTTGTTGATAGTTTGCACCTAAGTACTAGCCTAGTTGATGATCCCGTATATGTTTCAAATCCAATTGGGGGTTCTGCCCGTTTGTCTATGGTCTGAGTGGATTTGAAAATTTCTATCTTGGGTATAGAATCCTCGTGGGATGTTTTATTCTCGGTTTCAGGGGATATGGGTTGGTTTTGGGCATGGAATGGTTGTCCTGTTTTGGAGCCATTCTTGGTTTTTTTATATAGGGGTGTGAGGCTCATGACTCGCCTCGGTAATACCCTAGAAATTTCTAGCAACCCTATGGGTCCCGTCATGTTATGTTATCTTGAATCCCTCAACTCGTCTATCGATAGTTTGCAATCTGTGAGGGTGGTCCGAGAATATCCTGATATCTTGGGAAAAATGAAGGGGTTACCCTTAGACGTGGGATAGATTTCCGCATTATCTGGTTGGTAATACCAAGCCAGTTTCGTGGCCGGTTAGGCACATGACCTCACGAGGTGAGAATTAAGAAAGCAAGTCAAGGAGTTGCTTGAGAAGAACTTCCTGAGACGAAGCCTTTTCGAGTAAGGTGCTCCAGTAGTATTCGTTACTAATATGGACAGTTTTCTTCGTCTATGTGTTGATTATCGTGAGGAGAATGGACAACCGCTATCCAGGGTTGATGATTTGTTTGATCAGCTTGTAGGAGCATCTGTTTTCTTTTGATCCAGCTACCAGATTCCATCAGCTTAGGAGGGCTGAGGATGGAATTGACAAGACTGAGTTTAGGACTCTGGGTGGATTGTTAGGATGGCTAGCCATGCTATTTGGCTTGACTAATGCACCCGCATATTACGTAAATTTGATGGGTAGGGTGTTTAGGGAGTCCTTGAACAAGTTTGTCATGGTCGTCATAGACGATATTTTGATCTCCTCAAAAGAACGAGGATGAACATGCTATACATCTCAAGGAGGAGATGGATACGCTTAGAGCCACCAGTTGAAGGTCAAGTTCTCCAAATGTCACTTTGGAGGAAAGAAGTTGGATTTCTTGGGCACATAGTTCCTAAGTAAGGCTTAGCGGTGGATTCCGCTAAAGTGGTTGCGGTTTAAGACCGGAAAACTCTGAGGAGGGCAATTGAAGTAAGAAGCTTCCTCCGTTTGGCTAGTTAGTTAGCATTCCCTGAGCTTAGACTTCCTCTTCAGGATCAAGAAGGGGGTTTCACAGAAAGAAAGACCCGCAGTTAGTCAAGAACGTGGACCAGTTGATTCGAGGCGAGATGTTAAGTCACCTCGCTAGATATATCATGGATGACAAAGGAAGACTAAGGCGCGATGAGAGATTATGTGTTCCTCGAGTGGAAGACTTGGTAAAGAAGGTTCTTGAAGATGCGCATCACTCGAGGAGGTGGCCGAGTTGGTCTCAGGATGCATGATGTGCCACCAGGTTAAGGCCAAGTCATAGAAGCCCAGCGGGCCATTACCTCCATTGGAGGTTCCGCAAGGAAAACATCTCGATAGATTATGTGGATAGACTACCTAGATCAAAGAAAGGGAATACGGGTATGGGGGTCATAATAGGTAGACTCACGAAGAGTGCTCATCTCAGTCCGGTGAAGAGCAAGAGGACTGTGTCATGGTTAGCAACGGTTTACCCTCAAGAAGTTGGCCAGTTTTGAAATAGCCTACAGGAAGCCATGAGTAGGCAACTGAATCTAGGTATGACCTATCACTCATAGGCAGATGGTTCATTTCGATTTAAGCATGAGTTATAGAAAATCACGTTTATAAGGGCAATTGGCAACGTGGATTGGTATTTCCAAGGAAGTTCTGCTGCGTGGAATACTTTATAGTAAGTAGGCGAGATCCAGGATTCACTAGTGAATTTTGGAGAGCTTGCATGAAATCATGAGGTTATAGTATGTTTAAGCCAAGTTTACAGAAAGAAGAATAAGTGGAAAAGAAAGAAATAGGAGTTAGGAAGCCAAGGAATCATGAAGTGAAAGATAGTCAAAGTACAGTGGAGTTAAGCTCAAGGAAACGTGACTAAGAAGAGTGAAGACTAGATACGCGCATCATATCTCTTTTTAAAAGTGCATCCTTGATCCTTGTTTTCCTGGGGAGCTTGCTGGCAAATTATCTTTTGTATATATATCCTCTCGGTCCCATTCTCGATCTTATTTCTGTTGTAAACTCCATAAGGGGGTTAAGACTCATCGGTTAGTACTATATGTCAAAGTTTGAATGGATTTCTTGTAATCCAAAAAAGGAGTTTATCTAGTTTATCTAGTTTATCTAGTTTATCTAGTTTATCGTGTCTATCTTGTCATGAGAACCTTAGGTAGAAATCCTTTTGATGAAACATGTATTTGAAACATGTTATGCTTGATGGTTGCAAGTGGTTGCAAGTGTTTGTAAGTGGTTGCTCGTGGATGCATTATACACAATTAGGCACTAGATCGGCTCGCACACTCCTCATATTGCATATGCATGAGTGCTTACACTTATTCATGGTTGAAACTTGTTGTGCTACCACATGGATGTTGCATATGGATGAATGTTATGTGCACTCATATAGATACCATAAATTATGGTAGGAATTTACATACATATGGATTCATTTCACTGACATACATATGCATTAAGGAGGTTTACTGTATCAGTAACCGCCTGATTTTCACTAACATATATATGCATTAAGGAGGTTTACTGTATCAGTAACCGCCTGATCTTTGCATTAGATAAGTACATATACACACACTTTTGCATATGTTCATACCACATTTAGAATCTTTTAAGGACAATGATTGCTCGTGGATGATGCTTTGAGTAGATGGATGATTGGATGGTAGGATACGTTCTTCCTAACTTGAAGATTTCGGGGACGAAATCCTTTAAGGAGGGGAGAATGTAACAACCTGTATTTTTAATAATCTGTTATAACATAAATTGAGGCAGAATTAAATTATAAAATGGGAATCAAGGGAAACGGGCTATGCCATTGCGTTCGTCTCGGAAAAATACGCGAAATAGAGTCCGAGTTTTCGAAAATCGGAGTCCGTGTGACCCAGTTAAGGCCCATTGAAGTTTGCAGAAAATTCCTAAGTAAAAACAGATTTAAATTTGGAATTAAAAACAAGGGTTAGGGCAAACTGGGCAGGCGGGAAAAATTCCCGCCCAGGATCCCATGTCGACAGGCCTGTCGACAGGGGTCTTGGCATGTCGACTGCCCTGTCGACAGCCCTGTCGACAGGGGGTGCCCGGCTGTTTAGCCTGGTGCACCATTTCTGATTGGGGTTGGGTCTTGTGGCCTGTTTCTAGAGAGTTCCGAGATCTGATGGCCCTAATTCAACCTAGGGTTAATCCTATGGTCTAAATCACTAACCTAATCTATAAATAAGACCCTAACCTACCCTAAATCATTCATTATTCATCCTAGTAACTAAACTATGCCAAAATCCATCCTCTCATGGCCTCCACCCTCTTCACACAATTCCTAAACAAATCCCTAAGAGATTTCCATGCATACAAGGGTATTTAGGCTTGTATGATCCTCCTTAGTTTGCATTAAAGGCTTGTTTTTCTATTGGCATCATAAAAGAGGAGTCTTGATCAAGTTTGCTTGCATTTGGGGGTTTAAATTAGTTGCATAAGGGGTTTCTTACATTTGCTATACTCATTTGAGTCCGCATAAGCATTGTAAGCCCTCTTACCTTCATTTTAGAACTCTAAAGTTAATGTGTGATGAAAGTTGGGGTTTATGCATGTTTGATAAGCTATGCATGTTTATGCAAGTTTGCTAAGCCATGATTTGTATGTTTATTGAGTTATGCATGGTTATGCAAGTTTGCTAAGCCATGATTTGTATGTTTATTGAGTTATGCATGGTTATGCAAGTTTGCTAAGCCATGATTTGTATGTGTATTGAGTTATGCATGTTTATGCAAGTGTACTAAGCCATGATTTGCAAGTTAATTGGGTTATGCATGTATACTAAGCCATGGTTTGCAAGTTTAACAAGTTATGCATGTTTATGCAAGATTTCTAAGTCATGGTTTGCAAGTTTAACAAGTTATGCATGTTTATGCAAGTTTACTAAGTCATGGTTTGCAAGTTTAACAAGTTATGCATGTTTATGCAAGTTCGCCAAGTCATGATTTGCAAGTTTAACAAGCTATGCATATTTATGCAAGTTTAAAATGACAAGTTGTGCATGTTTGACAAGTTGTGCATGTTTGACAAGTTATGCATGTTTATGCAAGTTCACTATGTCATGTTATGCATGTTTATGGCAATATGCAAGTTCACTATGCCAAGTTACGCAAGTTTAACATGTTATGCACGTTTATGGTAATATGCAAGTTCACGATGCTAAGTTGTGCAAGTCTAACATGTTATGTGTGTTTGTTGTGATATGTAAGTCCATCATGTATATTGTGCCAAGTTCCCTCTTACTATCCTTTATGCGTTATTACGAATATGTAAGCGATAGAATGACGTTGGGGGGTTTGGGTAAACTTAAAATACATGAAAATATAAGATTGGGAATTTACCTATTAAGTTAGGTCTACCCCTTGGGAATTTACCTATTAAGTTAGGTCTACCCAAGTAATTGTTGACTTGTAAGTATGTTTTGAAATAAAGTGGACATGACACTTAGAAAACATAAGTGTGGCCAACTCGAGGTTGGGTTGAGTTTGTAGCGTAATTCTACCCGGAACCGACCGGCTTAACTAGTGGCTACAAACAATAGGACCCAATGTGAGAAGTTGGTCATGGGGTGCCAAGACCCGAGGTTAGACCAAGTTGTGGTGTAAAGCTACCCGGACCCGCCCGGCCTAACTAGTAACCACAACAAGGTCTAATGTGAGAGGTTGAGGTGCATTAAATTAATTAATGCCTCATGATTAGGGTTAAGTCAGGGTCCACTAATACTTAACCAACTTGGGGATTAGAGGGATTGAAATGGGGTTAAGTGTGAACTATTGGTTACACTTAACCAGTTTAATCTAATTGGGGGTTCGAGGGATTAGAATGGGGTTAAGTTACATTTAGCCAATTTAATCCGTGATTAGTGAAGGGTTAAATCGCACTTAACCCTCTTAGGAAACCCTAGCACGTGGTCTGTTCCAGCAGTAATCCCAGTTTGGTATCATCACAACCCTAGAGGCTGGGCTAGGGCGGGGCACGATTACTGGACTGATGTAAGCGACCAAAGCGACGGCTGAGTGGTACAGCGGTGCGGGTCCGGCGGGCTACGGACGTGCACGTAGTCCGATGTTGGACAAACTCGAGGCACGGGTACCAGTAGGCTTAGACTGTGCAATATTGCTTAAGTGTCTGGGGTTGACACCCGAGGGCTTGATACACCCAAAGGTGGACCCAGCACAGTCTAACTACATCCATGTGGGCCGTATGGACACCAACACTTGACGTGTTAGGTTTATAGGGAGCCGATCGACTAGACCGTTGGGCTGGACCTTGTATTAAGGTCACCTCATGTTATTGGGCCAAAGCTTGGGCCAAGGGATCAATATCTGTTATGTTGGGTTGCTAGTACACCGTGGTGCAAAACTTAACCATGTTTATGCGATGACACCTCTGTCTATCTTGTAGTTAATTTACCATGCCAGTATGTTGTTATCTATGATCATCTCAGTTTCCATCATGATGTTAACTTTATTAGTTTATAGACTGATCGTAGCAGGGTTTACTCAGTCTTTTTGACTGACCTGTTTTCTTTCGCCTCTTTTCTTCCGTTCCCCCCCCCCCCCCCCCAGGTTCTCAGGGAGGGAATGCAGGAGCTTTGCTTGGATCTTGCTGCTTTCTTGGATAGCTCATGTATGCTTTGGACTTGAGCTCGCTATGGTTTCTTCCACTTTGGGGATAGCTACTTTTATGTTTTCCTTTTCAGTTTCAGATGATGTTATTTCATGTACTAGACTTGTTTATTTGGGAAATTGACATTTTGATGTACCAAACTTGTGTTTTTGAAATGGTTTAAGAATCTTCCGCTGTTTATCTACTTACTCTGTTTATTTATTTACATATATATATGTCATGTCCTGCCTTGCTATATCATTATGCATGTTTACCTTGTTTTAAAACGCCCCACCAAAGTCAGAGTCGCTCGAAAGAGCCACCCTGGAGGAGGTGGGGTGTTACACCCGTCGTCCACAGACCATGGACGGCTTGTATGCTTGTTTGTTTGATTTTGATGTGTAGTTGATTGAAATGTGATGTGATAATGGGTTTATTGTGAACCGTGTTTTAAATGACATTGATTCTTTAACCCAGTTAAAGATTAAAACTAAGTGGAGCTTTAATGAATCTTTAATTAGATTGAAAAGATCGAGAATGGAGTATCACCAGTTTTACTCCAGGTGATAGTTAAATCTTTAATTAGATTTGAACGTGGAATGGTAATTGAATTTACCGATAACACCGTGGTGTTAGATATGAAGTATTACTAGTTTTTACTTCATGGGATGAATAGGTTGGGATTGGGAAATAAAATAAATGATTACTTTGGTGTGGTTCGCTAATCCCAACTAGTTCGAATTGATATTCAAAAAGGAGATTAAAGAATAAATTTAAAGGAATTTTGTTGTATATAACAGTGTTGTATACACAATTATATGATTTTTGTTTGATGATAACAACCAAATATATTTTATTATTGAATGTGTTTGTAACTGTATTGGTATACTACACAACAGACAGGATTATAATATTTTTATTTAAATAAAATATAACTGTACAGAAATTTAAACAATCACACAGTATTTTATTTAAATAAAAATATTTCAATATCAAAAAGTACATCTTTTATAACTCCACTATTTGACATACTACAACTATGTCACTCACTCTATACAACTACATTTACATTCACATATACAGACACTCTCATACATTGACACTTTTTTTTACTGTCTTATGTCTTCCATCTTCTGTCTTCACAGCCCTCAATCAAGTCCTGTCTTCATACCTGTCACAAGAAGAACACACAGTAGACTGCAACAAAAATAAAATAAATAAAAGCAAATAAAAATTTATTTTTAAATTTTATTTGCCTCAGAATTACAGTGTGTTTCTCATCATTTTTTCTAGACTTGGTTTGATATGCAGGGACAGAAAAACTCGTCTGAATGGCTGCATATACACACGTGTATACACGTGTGCACTGCCACGCCAATCCATTGTCGCGACTGAGGAGTAGCCACTTGGACCATCTCGACTCAGCGCAATATACTCATGAACATGAACAAAGTCAAAAGCAAAAGTAAAATGGTTGACAGGTCAACACACAAGAGAGTCATAGGCAAGTCAAACATGAATGAAACATAGTGGAAATAAAAAGTAGCAATGAAGGTTGAAAAAATAGCATGAATACAAATATCAAAGAAGTAGCACACTTCAAAACAACATGTATAAGGCAGCAATACAAATGAAGGCATGGTGCAATACAGGCAAGAAAAAAGAAGTACATACATAGACAATGGCCAAGCACAATGGCGCGGCAAGTATAGGTGCAACAAGAGATAATCAGAGGATAACATACATGGTCGAACCAGCAAGTCTCTTTTGACAAGACAAATAAGATCAAAACTAGTGGACAAACATACAAGATCACTTCAAATTCAAGTGATTTATCATGGCAAGACTCAAGTGTAATGGTGTACATGAACATGGACATGGTGCAACTACATGTTTGGCATGAAGCGGTCTCAAGATGAAATGACAATAATATTCAAGCAAGTGCAAGTGTTCAACACAACAGTAATGGCCAAGTTAAGTTGCAATCGCCAAATACATATATGGAAATAACATGTAAAATGAAGGCAAACTCAAGAAAGGATAAATATCTCAGTTTTAAGGTGGTGCAGCATTTCTGAAGACAAATACATGGTCAAGGCAGCGCATGTTTAAGTGACAATAATGTACAGGTCATGTCCAAACAGCAAGACAGTATGGTGCACAAACAAACATGAAGGGCAACATGTACTAGAGAACATGGGTGTGCAAACTGCATGGCACATATACATACAAGAGGATAGTAGAACATGAATGGTAGTTTCTGTTTTTATCTAATCATATAGAAACAGTTCAAAAGCAGGAAAGGTATGATCAAGAATTATATCAGCTTTTATTCAAAGTGCAAAACAGTTTAAATTACAATGACAAGGTCGATGCAACTCAAATGGATTCAAGTATCAGTTTCAAAAATGATCAAGTGATTGGTCAAAGACAGATCCAAGTAGTATAAACAATACAAGGCATGTAGTAACAGCCATACAAGTGCAGTACCCATTTTGATCAGTAAAGAGTTAACATGGTGATCAAGCATGAAATTTTTTCTTAGCAATCAAAAGAATAAAATCAGGAAGTTAATTTGCAATTTCCAAAACATGAAGGAACAGCAGTGAACGTATATACAAGAGCAAATTACTTAAGTGAAGTATCCATTCACAAATTCAAGTGTTCATCTGTTCTTATCAGTTCAAATCAGAACTTAGCATCAGTTCTAAGTGGAGTGTACTCAAGTAGGAAATCAAAGAATAAATGAAGTACCAGTTCAAAAATCAGAATACTAAATCTGTTCAAGTTTATGGCAAGATCAATCAAGTATTAAATCCGATTCAATGATAAGCAAAAGCTTTTGTTTATACCAGTTGTTAAGGTAGCAAAATATTCAGTTTGAAATCATCAAAGTTCCAGAAAATTTATTAAAGTTATACGAGTTTTTGATTCGAAGAGACCATTTCAAAGTTCAGGGTTTTCACACGCAAGTAACTCCATAATAGTGGAAGTATTCATAGCAATATTCAAATCGAAGAAATTTCCAGAAGTTCAAGAACAATTAAAAGCCGATTTCAAAAGCCCCAAAATTTTCGAATATATGAAATCAAGTCTAATCCATACGAAATCAAAGCAAAATTTAAGGACTTTTAATCCTATATAAATACCCAATCCTCATCGGCAGTAAATCATCCAAGTTCGAACAAGCAAAAAGCAAAAATCAGAATTAAATTCATACCAGTAAAAAGGAGATTACTTGGATCCAGTTCAACACTCATCAACGTTCGATCGAAGAAAAGGATAGCCACTGAATAACTCGAAATCATCACACGAGAAAGTGGCGACCTCAAGTTAAATAGAATCGAAACCCTAGAGCCGTCGAAGTCGAGTTTAACGAGAAGCACAAACCCTAGAAAAAGCGCCAGCCTCCAGAGATCGAAGCCAAACAGACTCGAGCATCATAGAATTAATCATACAATCGCGATTTAGGGATTTGGAGAAACCCTATTTTCCAGCCGCCATTTTTTTACAGAGAAAAAGGAGATCTGGTCAAAGAATAAAGGGGCTAGGGCAAATAGAAGAGGCCGGCCAAGCTTTTTAAAAGGGGATAACCCATTTATTTTAACTCTAAGGGTTTTTTTTTTACAGTTGTTTTTGTTTAATTCGTAAAAAAAACAAACAGTTTCTAGATCTGTAAAATCTAGGGAAGACGAATTACGGGAGTTGTAATTCGGGGAAATCTGGTTTCGGGGATAGAAACCAGTGCAGGGTTTTGAGCGTAGGGTTAAGAACAGTTGGGAGCGAGTGTCGCGAGTTTACAGGGGATTGTAAGCGTAGAGATTATTTTAACTCCTAGTAGAAACCTTGGGGAATGCAGCAGTAGGCAGGGTTTTGCCGAAGCTGGGTATATCTGTGTGTTATTTATTTTCCGCATTTATTCTGATTATTATCTGTGCTGTTTTTATTTAATTATTCTGCAAAAATCTGCGATAAACCCTATTCACCCCCCCCCCCTCTAGGGTTAATTTAGATCCTACAAGTGGTATCAGAGCAGGTATTTTTTATTTTAATTTTAACTCTAGAGTCATGAATCTGTCCAATAACGCGTTTTCTGAGGGTCAGTCCATAGTTAGGCCACCAATGTTTAATGGAACTGATTATGCATATTGGAAAGCTAGGATGAAAATTTATTTGAGTTCAGTCGACTATGACGTGTGGGATATTATTGAAACGGGTTATAGATCACCCACTGTTATAGTTAGTGGTGTTGAAATTCCTAAATCAAAAGACAAGTGGGATGCTAATGATAAAAAATTATTTTCAACTAATGCCAAAGCGATGAATGCTTTAATCTGTGCTCTTGATAAAACTGAATTTAATCGAATTTCTCATTGTGAGACTGCGCAGGAAATATGGCATACGTTGGAGGTCACACACGAAGGTACATCTCAAGTAAAGGAATCTCGTCTCGCTCTACTCAGCAACGAATATGAAAATTTCTCTATGCAAAAAGACGAAGATATAAAAGAGATGTATGGACGCTTCTCATCACTGGTCTACAATGCAAAAGCTCTTGGCAAAACCTATACCGAAGTGGAATTGATCAGAAAAATATTGAGAGTGCTACCAATGAATTTTGAAGCTAAGGTGACGGCGATACAAGAATCAAAAGATCTGAATAAAGTAAGCATGGAAGAGTTGATCGGAAATCTGATAACTTACGAGATGGAGTTAAAAGCAAGAGAAGAACGAAAGGATTCTGAATCAAAGAAAAAGACGATCGCTCTAAATAATTCTGTTGAAAGTAATGATGATGATTCCGCTGAAGAGCTAGCCATGGTATTGAAAAAGTGGGCCAAAGGAAAATACAAACCACGAAAGA
This sequence comes from Allium sativum, assembly GCA_030737875.1. NCBI lineage: Eukaryota > Viridiplantae > Streptophyta > Magnoliopsida > Asparagales > Amaryllidaceae > Allium > Allium sativum. Next base: position 394,462,786 of record CM060912.1, on the reverse strand, counting down.
AGAATTCAAAAACCGAAAAGTCCGAAAGTTCAGATTGTTCAGACGATGAAGTGTTTTGCTACAATTGCAAGAAACCCAGTCATATCAAACCAAATTGCCCACAGCTTAAAAATGAAAAGTGGAAGAAGTTCAGAAGAAAGAAGAAGGCTTTTGCTGCTACATGGGATGACGAGGAAGAAGAAGAAGCTTCTGAAAGTGATAAAGAAGAAGCTAATTTGTGTCTTATGGCTCAATCTGATTCAGAAAGTAGTGAAGAGGATTCAAGTGAGGTATCGAATTTTACTTATAAAGATTTAATTTTAATGTGTCACGATCTCACAAAAACCGTTGATTCTCTTGAACTAAAAGTTAAGAAATTAAAATCTGATAGGTCAAAACTAGTCCAAGAAAATAACAGTTTAAAAACAAAACTTGAAAAAGTTAAGAATTCACCGTTTTCAGAATGCGAAAAATGTCAACTTTTGAGTAACGATTTTTTGAAATTAAAAACTAATCTTGAGTTACTTAAAAGTGAAAACATGAATTTGAAAAATGAAAATCATGATTTTGAAAAATGAAAATCATGATTTTGAAAAGGTGATTGAAAAGTTTAGAGAATCTGAAAAACGTGATTTTGAAAAGCGAAAACAATTTGAAATTGAAATTTCCAAGTCCGATGCTAGAATCAAAGCACTTGAAAACGAAAATTTGATTTTAAAACAAACTGATACTGAAAAGAGGAAAATCGCTATTAATCGTTGTTCAAATTTAATAAAAGTAAATAGCGATCTTAAATTTAAAATTCAACGACTTGAGTCAGCTTTGACTAAATTTTCTAAAGGAGAGAAATCGTTGAATATGTTGTTAAAAAATCAATTTTTTGTTCAGAATAAAAAGGGACTTGGATTTGAATCTGATCAAGTTAAAAAACAAAATTTTAATGATTTTAAAAATCCTTTAATTGGCTTTGAAAACAATCAAATTAAATTTTTGAAATTTAATAATTTCAAAGGGTTTTTAAATCATAAACAAATTGATAACTCGTAAAAAACAATTCATTTAATTCTGTTTGGATTCCAAAAATTAACAAAATAAATTTAAGCAAATCTAAACAAATTTGGGTTCCAAAGGGTACGCTAGTGAATAGTAATGGATTGTTATATAAACGGGTTTGGGTACCAAAACGTGTAAACGAAGATAAGAGTGGTAAAACAACTTTTGTTAGACCACTCGATCATATAAACATTTAGGTATCGTAGGAGGCTAAGGAACAACTATGCTTAAGTGAGATAAAATTCAAGTTGATTCATATATCGAATTATTTGGAGTTCCTTAGCCATAGATTCAGAGTTGGAGATTCATTGCGTCACGTTGATTATGGTAAGTCAGGTATGATCTCTAAACTCGTACTTTTATTCCTTTTAGTTTATTTTTTACTTGGCTGTTTTTTGAAATCATTCGTTACGGATTATTGAAATTCTTGGATTATAAAAAATTGATTTTTTATGTGATTTCAAATAATTATTTTCATATTTGATCGTTGAATGGTTCTTATGCCTGTCTAAAAATTCTCTGAGGATGTCACTTGTGATTCTTGCTTTGAAAATGATCTTGTGCTGCTCTGATAAGGAAATTGATTTGATTCATTGGTGATTAAATGATAAGTTGGAAAATCAGTAACTGGATTTAGTTAAAACTCATAGGCAATTTGAATTAAATTAATATATAAATGGTTTTAAAAATTGTCTAGGAGCAATCAGTGTTAAAAATATTAGAAAAATTCATTTTTTTTAACTGATTGATTTTCTTAAGCTGATTTTCAACTTGCATTTTCAAAAACTCCTCTTGAAATTAATATTTTCAATTTTAATATTATTCTTGATTATTTATTCAAAAATTGAAATTATTGATTAATTTGAACCATTTTGTGACTCATCAAAATTGTTAATAGATTTATGAAATTGTGATGAGTTGTGACTATGATATAATTCTTAACTAGAGGAGATATTATTTTAAATCACATGATGATTGGACAAATTTTATAATATCTTTGAATTAGAGCTTATTTCACGACCATCTTCTATATCTATCATGTTTCTGTCATTCATCATGGTTTTATTTAATTTGGGGAGTTCTAATTATTCTTGAAATTAAAAAAAAAAAAATCCTTGGTATTCACTCCCATTTAAAAATCCTCGCGGTTATGCGTGGGTGAATTACCTTAATTTCTATGTGCTTCCATTCTCACTTGGATGGAACTCATTAGAGAGGATAAAGGTAAGTTACTACTAACCCCATTTAAAAGACCTTTGGGCTATGCGTGGTTAGAAAGTGCTTAACACTTTTTTTAGCATATTTAAAATCTTTAAAATTCAAATTCAAATATTCAATTTTTTATTGAACTCTCCTCATTCGATAAAATCCATCGTAAATCCATTCATTTTGAAAGTGAAATTTGCTTCTGATTTAAATATTATTATGGTTTTTGTTTGATTAAATGGGTTTTACGATATATATTCTCTCTCTTGATTTGAATTTATATTTATAGTTTATATTTATCACTGCTTCAATTTCTATTATCCTTTTGATGATAACAAAAGGGGGAGAATGGTCAAGATTTTGATTGTTGAGTATTAAATCAAAAATATTTTAAGATTGAAAGTTAAATATCTAGAGGGAGAATGGTCAATTGGATTTAATACATTCAATTTTTCCACATATATAGGGAGAGTTCAGTTGAAGGGGGAGCATACAAATAGGGGGAGTAATATATTTCACGTTCAAACACATTCAAAATCTCTTATTTGTTTGTCATCATCAAAAGGGGGAGATTGTTGTATATAACAGTGTTGTATACACAATTATATGATTTTTGTTTGATGATAACAACCAAATATATTTTATTATTGAATGTGTTTGTAACTGTACTGGTATACTACACAACAGACAGGATTATAATATTTTTATTTAAATAAAATATAACTGTACAGAAATTTAAACAATCACGCAGTATTTTATTTAAATAAAAATATTTCAATATCAAAAAGTACATCTTTTATAACTCCACTATTTGACATACTACAACTCTGTCACTCACTCTATACAACTACATTTACATTCACATATACAGACACTCTCATACATTGACACTTTTTTTTACTGTCTTCTGTCTTCCATCTTCTGTCTTCACAGTCCTCAATCAAGTCATGTCTTCATACCTGTCACAAGAAGAACACACAGTAGACTGCAACAAAAATAAAATAGAATAAAAGCAAATAAAAATTTATTTTTAAATTTTATTTGCCTCAGAATTACAGTGTGTTTCTCATCATTTTTTCTAGACTTGGTTTGATATGCAGGGACAGAAAAACTCGTCTGGATGGCTGCATATACACACGTGTATACACGTGTGCACTGCCACGCCAATCCATTGTCGCGACTGAGGAGTAGCCACTTGGACCATCTCGACTCAGCGTAATATACTCATGAACATGAACAAAGTCAAAAGCAAAAGTAAAATGGTTGACAGGTCAACACACAAGAGAGTCATAGGCAAGTCAAACATGAATGAAACATAGTGGAAATAAAAAGTAGCAATGAAGATTGAAAAAATAGCATGAATACAAATATCAAAGAAGTAGCACACTTCAAAACAACATGTATAAGGCAGCAATACAAATGAAGGCATGGTGCAATACAGGCAAGAAAAAAGAAGTACATACATAGAACAATGGCCAAGCACAATGGCGCGGCAAGTATAGGTGCAACAAGAGATAATCAGAGGATAACATACATGGTCGAACCAGCAAGTCTCTTTTGACAAGACAAATAAGATCAAAACTAGTGGACAAACATACAAGATCACTTCAAATTCAAGTGATTTATCATGGCAAGACTCAAGTGTAATGGTGTATACATGAACATGGACATGGTGCAACTACATGTTTGGCATGAAGCAGTCTCAAGATGAAATGACAATAATATTCAAGCAAGTGCAAGTGTTCAACACAACAGTAATGGCCAAGTTAAGTTGCAATTGCCAAATACATATATGGAAATAACATGTAAAATGAAGGCAAACTCAAGAAAGGATAAACATCTCGGTTTTAAGGTGGTGCAGCATTTCTAAAGACAAATACATGGTCAAGGCAGCGCATGTTTAAGTGACAATAATGTACAGGTCATGTCCAAACAGCAAGACAATATGGTGCACAAACAAACATGAAGGGCAACATGTACTAGAGAACATGGGTGTGCAAACTGCATGGCACATATACATACAAGTGGATAGTAGAACATGAATGGTAGTTTCTGTTTTTATCTAATTATATAGAAACAGTTCAAAAGCAGGAAAGGTATGATCAAGAATTATATCAGCTTTTATTCAAAGTGCAAAACAGTTTAAATTACAATGACAAGGTCGATGCAACTCAAATGGATTCAAGTATCAGTTTCAAAAATGATCAAGTGATTGGTCAAAGACAGATCCAAGTAGTATAAACAATACAAGGCATGTAGTAACAGCCATACAAGTGCAGTACCCATTTTGATCAGTAAAGAGTTAACATGATGATCAAGCATGAAATTTTTTCTTAGCAATCAAAAGAATAAAATCAGGAAGTTAATTTGCAATTTCCAAAACATGAAGGAACAGCAGTGAACGTATATATAAGAGCAAATTACTTAAGTGAAGTATCCATTCCCAAATTCAAGTGTTCATCTGTTCTTATCAGTTCAAATCAGAACTTAGCATCAGTTCTAAGTGGAGTGTACTCAAATAGGAAGTCAAAGAATAAATGAAGTACCAGTTCAAAAATCAGAATACTAAATCTGTTCAAGTTTATGGCAAGATCAATCAAGTGTTAAATCCGATTCAATGATAAGCAAAAGCATTTGTTTATACCAATTGTTAAGGTAGCAGAATATTCAGTTTGAAATCATCAAAGTTCCAGAAAATTTATTAAAGTTATACGGGTTTTTGATTCGAAGAGACCATTTCAAAGTTCAGGGTTTTCACACGCAAGTAACTCCAGAATAGTGGAAGTATTCATAGCAATATTCAAATCGAAGAAATTTCCAGAAGTTCAAGAACAATTAAAAGCCGATTTCAAAAGCCCCAAAATTTTCGAATATATGAAATCAAGTCTAATCCATACGAAATCAGAGCAAAATTTAAGGACTTTTAATCCTATATAAACACCCAATCCTCATCGGCAGTAAATCATCCAAGTTCGAACAAGCAAAAAGCAAAAATCAGAATTAAATTCATACCAGTAAAAAGGAGATTACTTGGATCCAGTTCAACACTCATCAACGTTCGATCGAAGAAAAGGATAGCCACTGAATAACTCGAAATCATCACACGAGAAATTGGCGACCTCAAGTTAAATAGAATCGAAACCCTAGAGCCGTCGAAGTCGAGTTTAACGAGAAGCACAAACCCTAGAAAAAGCGCCAGCCTCCAGAGATCGAAGCCAAACAGACTCGAGTATCATAGAATTAATCATACAATCGCGATTTAGGGATTTGGAGAAACCCTATTTTCCAGCCGCCATTTTTTTACAGAGAAAAAGGAGATCTGGTCAAAGAATAAAGGGGCTAGGGCAAATAGAAGAGGCCGGCCAAGCTTTTTAAAAGGGGATAACCCATTTATTTTAACTCTAAGGGTTTTTCTTTTTTTTTACAGTTGTTTTTGTTTAATTCGTAAAAAAAAAAACAGTTTCTAGATCTGTAAAATCTAGGGAAGACGAATTACGGGAGTTGTAATTCGGGGAAATCTGGTTTCGGGGATAGAAACCAGTGCAGGGTTTTGAGCGTAGGGTTAAGAACAGTTGGGAGCGAGTGTCGCGAGTGTACAGGGGATTGTAAGCATAGAGATTGTTTTAACTCCTAGTAGAAACCTTGGGGAATGCAGCAGTAGGCAGGGTTTTGCCGAAGCTGGGTATATCTGTGTGTTATTTATTTTCCGCATTTATTCTGATTATTATCTGTGCTGTTTTTATTTAATTATTCTGCAAAAATCTGCGATAAACCCTATTCACCTCCCCCCCCCCCCTCTAGGGTTAATTTAGGTCCTACAAATTTATCTTTGATAAAATTAATGGGAACCTTTCCCTAAGAATGTGAAATTTAGAAACTAACTGTGGGTTAGCTAAGAAGGACGGTTTCCTGGGTATTGATCTGATGTTGGTTTCGGCCTTCGGGGTTAATAATTGGGGAATTATTCTCTTGTTGATTTACGGTTAGTGACTGATGAATTGGAATGAGGCGTATGTTGTGTTTGTGTAACACTTGTTTATTATATACGCGAGTTATTCGGAAAGACCGGGTTTATCCCATTCTGAATAACTGATTCGACGATGAGTCGAAGATGAAGACGGTGGTTGAAGACCAGAGGTCTTCACGTCGTTTGGATAATTATTGATGATCTTGATTGGGCCGTACACTCAAGAGGAGGGAATCAGTTAGTGGTCGTCCAGACGTACTTGGAGATCGATGGATATGCGGGGTACTTGGAGCCTCCGGTTTCGTTCAGACCCAGAACGGACATGTAAATGGACTGTGTGTCTGACATTGGAGATCATTCTGTGTGATTGATGGATATCGGTTGCATGGAGTGGTTTGCCTGTGTGGCATGCTAAGATGCAAATGATCAAGGCTTTTGTTGAAAAGCAAAGTCTTGTGGTTGATGATCAAAGCACGGCCTTTGTGGCGTAGCTTTGTGTAGCGTAGATTCGCGAGCCTCTCACCCCGGTGTGAACCAAAAACGGGAGACGGACCTCAGGGAGGACATGCGTTTTCTTCTAGCTAGGAGTGGCGTCAATGCTTGAACTGGCTGACGAGTTTGACTCATGTGGTTGTTGGAATCGGAGGCGCCTCGGATATATCGGTCGATCCGGGACCGATGGAGTAGTCATTCGTTGGCTTACTCATGCCCCAAAGGGCGGTGAAACGCAGTGTCCAGGAATTTTAATCCACATCGGTGGACCGGCACTGACGATCTAAGGCTTGACTGAGTACTTACCTGAGGGGCGGGCTAGAGCATCTAGAATTCGGTGAGGATGATCCCTTGCCTCGGTTCATGACGGAAATCCAATTTCCAAATACGTGATTATGCGGTTTTGATTGTATACCTATATATGGAGACATAGTGCTATGGGCATTAATGCCGTCTATGACTGATACCTATGATTTGAAGTTGTTTTATACAGTATGCACTTATAATAGTATCAAATGATTTTTTTTAAACGTATCAAGCATTCTTGGCTATTATAAGGTAAAAACCCTATCCTCCGGCTTGCGTTGCATTGTGTGATGGGACCTGGGTCTTATAATAGCTTCATTTTTCTTTATTTAACATTGCGATGTTTGTTTTATGCACTGGTATTCTTGGGAGGAAACCCGTTCCTTTTTATACGGCGTGGTCCCTTGATTTACCTAACTTTAAAATAAAGATTAATAACTGTTTTAGTTCTCACACCAGTCCCATGACTGGCCTGGATTTTATTGTTTTAACCTAAACTCTGGGTGCCCTTATTTTGACACGGGCAGCTAGTAGTTTTGGTTTTGCAGATTTATATTCACAGGATCCTGGTTTACAGCTGGAACGATATCCGGAAAGCTTTGTATCCGTGTATCTTCTTCAGTTGTATTTTGTATTATTTTCCGCTGCTATGTAATGTATTGTAATCTCTGATATTTTTCTGTTGTGTAATATTTATACTCTGTATATCCTTTTAATCTAGTGGAATTGTTATTATACACAATGAAATGTTCTTCTGTCTGCGTTCGTATTTTATGTGTTCTCAAAGCGATCAGGGGTTTCGAACGGTCTTGGTCGGTTTAGCGACTGATTCGGATCAAGCGAAATTCCTTTTCGTCACATCAGATAAAGGAATTTTTATTGGATATTCAAAAAGAAGCAAGGCTCATAGAGTTTTTAATACTAGAACCAACACTATAGAAGAAACGTTAAACGTATCTTTCGATGAAAACTATAAAAGTATAACTCAAAACGATAAAGACGATTGTGAGGATGAAATTAGTGAAACAAATAATGAAGATAACCAACCAAATAAAAGAATTAGATTGCTTAGAGATCATCCTGTAGAAAATATCTTAGGGGATATTGAATCTGTTGTTGGAACTCGTAATCAATTAAATAATATGAGTAATACTGCATTTATATCAACAATAGAACCCAAAAATCCAAAGGAAGCTTCTTCCGATGAATCATGGATACTTGCTATGCAAGAAGAATTGAATCAATTTACTAGGAATGAAGTATGGGAACTTGTTCCAAGACCAGAGGATAAAACAATTATAGGAACCAAATGGGTTTATAAAAATAAAATAAATGAACACGGTTAGGTAGTAAGAAATAAGGCATGACTAGTAGCACAAGGATATACTCAAGAAGAAGGAATAGATTATGATGAAACTTTTTCCCCTGTAGTAAGACTAAAAGCTATTAGAACTTTACTAGCTTTTCCAAATTATAATAATTTTAAATTATATCAAATGGATGTCAATAGTGCATTTCTAAATGGATTTGTCAAAGAAGACGTATATGTAGAGCAACCACCCCTATTTGAAGATGAAATATTACCAGATCACGTATATAAACTAAAGAAAGCATTATATGGATTAAAACAGGCTCCTAGAGCTTGGTATGGTAGATTACGAAATTATTTATTACAATCAAAATTTGAAATAGGAAAACTAGATAATACGTTGTTTATTAAGAAAAATAACAAAGATATACAATTAGTACAAATATATGTTGATGACATAATCTTTGGGTCAACAAATGAAAAAATGAACAAAGAATTTTCAGATATTATGACCAAAGAATTTGAAATGAGTCATATAGGAGAATTATCATTCTTTTTAGGTTTACAAATTCGACAACTAAAGAATGGAATATTTATTAATAAAAAAAGTATGCGAGATATTTAATTAATAAATACAATTTAACAACTAATGGTAGACCAACACTTATGGCAACTAATATTGCTTTAAGTAAAGATGATATATCAAAAGACATTGATCAAAAACTATATAGAGGAATGATAAGATCATTATTATATATAACCGCCAGTAGAACATATATAATGCATAGTGTATGTCTCTGTGCAAGATATCAATCACAACCTAAGGAAACTCATTTAACTGCCGTAAAACATATTCTGAGATATGTAAAGCATACATCATATTTTGGATTATTTTATCCTATAAATGATTCGTTCGATCTAGTTTCGTACTATGATGCTGATTACGCAAGATGTAAATCAGATCGGAAAAGTACTAGTGGAGCATGTCATTTTCTAGGACATTCCCTTGTATCTTGGTTTAGTAAGAAACAAAATACCGTATCTTTGTCAACAACTGAAGTAGAATATATATCTGCTGCTTTGGCGTGTTCACAAGTAATTTATATGCAACAAACTTTAAACGATTTTGGTTTAAACATAAGTAAATCACCTATATACTACGATAATACAAGTGCTATAAATATTTCTAAAGTTCCTACTCATTATTCGAGAACTAAACATATTGATATGTGACATCATTTTCTAAGAGATAATTAAGTAAAGAAAAGATTTCACTTGAATTCATAGAAACAGATAAACAAATAGCAGATATATTAACCAAACCATTAAATGAAGCAACATTCGCTAAATTTAGGAGAGAATTAGGTATATGTTCATTAAGTGAATTAGAATAACTAAAGTAATAATATATATATACATATATATATAATAAAGAATTAAAATATTAAAATTTAAAACAACACTATGTCGACATGAATTTTATGCTATGTCGACATATAACTGAAAAAATTTTAAATTAATTCCCACCAAAAATTAGTTATTCCAACTATATAAATCCTTTAATTTGATTTTTTTTCTTCATTCTCATACTTCTTCTCTGTAAAAACTCTAAATTAAAAAATTACAATTGCTTCCACTAATCCAAATACTCAAAACAACTCTGATTCATATGCCGGACCATCCGAGGGTCCATTTCAATGATCTACGTTCTCTAGAGTGATCAAAATTGAAGAGAAAATGGAGTATTTACTGCAAATGATGGCTGAGATGCAAGTGCTTCAAATTAGACTAAGTCAAGAGCAAAAAAAACAAGGAAAAGTGATGAGAAGTCTCTTAAAGTTTATAATGGATAACGAGACTAATCTGATTATCATCAATAATGATAATCAACCAATGGAAGAAGAAGAAGATCCAGAAGAAGAACAGGAAGTGGAAGAAAAAATGGAGGAGGAAGAACAACTAGAGACTCAACCAACGATTGCAGATGAAGACGATAACGTTGAGTACGTAGGAGAAGTCCTATTTGAAGAAAATGGGAATGTGATTAAAAAGAATGGAGAATTCTGTCTCCATTATCCTAATTGTCTAATTCACAAATCTCCCATTATCAAATAATTTAGTGTTTAAGGGTTGTCCAGATTTCGCTTTATTATGTTCTTATGGTGTGTCGTATATGTATAAATCCATGTATATGTACACGTGTTTCTTTAATAAAATTTTCCTTTATGATTGATATTGTTCTAACCTTCTATAACGTAAATATATAATTATCAGATTAAGGGGGAGTAATCTAATTAGAAATAGTTATTACATTTAGGGGGAGTATTTTTAGGAATATTACTTAGATTCTACAGCTGTTTAACTTAGGGGAGTATCTTTAATCTTTATTTTTGATAATGCCAAAGGGGGAGAAATTATAAAATATAGGCATAATTTTATAGAATTCTTATAGACAGGGAGAATATAAGAGGATCAACATCAAACAGGTATATACAGGTATGATATTTTATAAACTAAGGTTGTCATCATCAAAAAGGGGGAGATTGTTGGAGAATGAAGTTTTGATGACGACGACCTTATTTCAATTATCATTGATTATAAAATACATACTAACATCTTTATCTAGAATATAAATATATATATACACACATATGCAGGATTTGTATATAGGAATTAATACTGAAGACTGTACAGTTTAAGAGCTTTCAGGGATTCGGAATTCAGAATAGATTCAAGACTCATGAGTAATCAAGATTTCAAGAGTTCAAGAGTTCAAGATTAATATAGTTATAGAGTCTAGATTTTGTAAGACTCTAAATAGCACTCCAGGTTCAAATCCTGTAACGACCCTCACTTTCAACGGTATAATAATTTATTTATTTATTTATTTAAAAAGGTGATTAAAAGGATTTAATGGTCGTGGAATTAAATAATGATGAATATTTAATTAAAATAATAAATTACATAATATATTTAATTCTGAAATAATCAGAATTGGCTGAAATGGCGATATGGTGTGAACTGGATCATCTATGATATTTAATTCAGTTTAGAATTGAATTAGAATAACGAATATATTATTTGAGCGACAGTTTGAACGTATAAATATATTATAATTAAAATCGAGCTCGAAATGGTGCTGCAGTTCGTAAATTGGCGATTCAAACTTCAACTGAATGTACAGAGTTCGTTTTAAATTGAATTTCTGTGAAACAAGAAACGTTAGGAGCTGGTGGAGTATATCTTTCTAGTGGAAGAGAAAAATCGGGATTTCGTCGTGTAGATTTTGATTTACGTCCAAATCAGATTTTAGAAAAGTCGCTGTGGTATTCCTTTATACTTTATAAAGGAATTATTTATATTTTAAAAAGGAATTTCATTTTAAATCGAATATCGATTTAATCGGGATTTGAAATATTGAGTTAGAAATTCATATAGGAATATTATGGAGCTGTATGATATCGTGTGTGATCGCAGGAATTTTTAAGGACAAATACAAATATCGTAGGAGTATAAATTAATAAAATATTCGAATATAAAAATATTTATTTTTCCTATAAATAACCCTCAACAAATTCTCAACCCTAATTTTCATTCTCAGGCAAAATTCTGAGCCGCCAGTCATTTTGTTTCCAACCGTGGAAATGGATCTTCACAAATTCATAGAAATTCAATACAAATTCAATAAATTCCATAGCTTATAAACATGAGTTGCTCGTGAGGTGCTCTTCATTTCTGTGGTGGTTTTACAGTGAGCGATGCGGTTTCTGGGATGCTCGAAATGCAACAGTACAATTAGGGCTGAGAATTCGAAAAGAGGAAGCATCGATTGTTGTTTTCGTTTTTATATTTAAGTTAAGGGGTCGATCTCGGTCTTGCGTGGAATTTTTGGGTGGATTCGGTCATAGTTTGTATCGGTGGTTTACCGTTGGGATGATCGACGGGTTTCAATTGGCAGGTTCGGGTTTTACAGCGAGGGTACGGTGTTGAAGAGGAATGAAGGAGAAGGACTTTGGTGGTATTGGTGGTTGGTTTCGGCGAAGGTTGGAGGGATTTGTCAGAGTCTGTAGAAGTCGTCGATGGCCATTGTTTGAAGCTGAGGACCGACGGTATAAATGGGTTTGGGGAAGAAAAGGGTCCATCGGGTATGGGCCAGAACTTTGATGAATGGGCCGGGGGAAAATTAAGTTAAGGCCCAGTTCTTTTAATTTCATGTTTATTTAATTTTAAATGTGTGTTAAATTCCATAAGTCATAACTTGACCATACGATATCAGAATCACGAACGGTTGGATCCGTTAGGATCGTATGGACGGGAACTCCACAATGGAACTGACAGGGAGTGGATTAGAGCTCGTCTGAATTTATGGCGAAATAAATTGTTTGATTTAAATCAAACAAACAGTTTATCGTTCTTTAACGATGAACTGCCAATGTGAGTAAATCTCACTAACTCTGAACAGTTTATAATTTAATGTTGTATTTTTAGAACTGTTAAATATTGGCTGATTGACTGTGTGTTGACTGTTTAATTGAACTGCTAGTTAGTTAGTTGAATTTCTATATTGATTTTGTTTATCAGAAGATAACATATGGAACTGAAAGTGATGTTGATTTTATTGTGTAACATCTGTGGATGCAGGGAAATAGATTGGAGGAATCCGACTGGATTCCTCAACAGCTATTTTATTATTTTCATATATTGTGATATATGACGTGGTTTATAATCTGTTGTTAATTATATGTGTATGGACAATATTTGACATCATGACTTGATATGTTAAACACCATAACATACCGGAATGTGGAAAAGGGGAATTTTCAAATGGTATTTGAAAATAAAATATTTATAAAATCAAAAGGTTTTATAAATGTAATATTTATAAATAGAAATCTTTATAGGTGAAATTATATAGAAAGGGGAAATCTTTATAAATGAAATATTTATAAAGAAAAGGGATTGTTTATAAAATCATAAGATCTTATAAATGAGATATTTATTGGTTAAATAAATAGGAGATGTTAAACGAGATACATATTTGTTAAGTAAATAAGTTATAAAAGAGATATTGACTTAGGAAACAAAATAATTTATTAAAAGGATTATTTATTTGTTAAATAAATAGAATAAGAAAAGGAGATATTTATTTGTTAAATAAATAAGATAAGATATAAGGGATATTTATTTAGAAAATAAATATGATATTAATAAAGGAAATACTTAGGAGAAATAAATAGATTATAAAGGAAATATTTATCTTTGGATAAGTAGATATATATATAAGTCTGAACTTATATATGAAGAAGTAAACAGATAAAAGGAGCAGATTGATTTATAAATGATATTTATAAATTAAGTTAAATATTTATCATTTGGATAAATAGAATATATAAGTCAGGACTTATATAAAGAAGTAAGAATCGTTTTCAACATCGATGTTTGAAACTGAATAAGGACAAAGAGTTAACCATTAGGGTTAACTAGCTAGAGTAAAACCATTTGGTTTAACAGCTAGAGTAAAACCGTTAGGGTTAACCAGTTAGGTTAAACCATAGAGTTAAACCAGTTAGAGTTAAACCAGTTAGAGTTAATCGATAGAGTTAAATTGAACTAGATTTATTGAATAGAGTTAAATCGAACTAGAGTTGTTGAATGGAGTTAAATCGAGCTAGAGATATTCAAAGTGAGATAATCGAATAGTAGATATTCGAAGTGAGATAATGGAATAGTAGATATTCGAAGTGAGATAATCGAATGTAAGTATTCGAAAGTAAGCAAATCGAATGTAAGTTATTCGAATAAGAGTTAATTCAGTAAGAGTTATTAGGTTGGAGTTATTCAAATAAGAGTTATAGATTAGAGTTAACCGAATAGGAGTAAATAAATTAGTTGTCGTTATATTATTCGAGTTAGGAAATAAAAGTCATATTAAAGATAATATATTTCGGATGCAGGAGATTATAACACCATTGTTATAATCACATAAACTTGTAAAAGAAGGGGGTTCGAAAATAGAATCCGATGGTTCGTAAGGAAGTGTTATAGTGTTAAAAGGTGAATCTTATCTATTTCGAGATTTGAAAGATGGTTCAGTTAAGGTCTGAGAGGTAGCTATACCCCAACTTGATTGACTGCGTTTTTAATTAAGAAATGGTTACGGTTCGAGTGTGAAGTGGGTAAGTGGATTTAGTAATTTAGTATAGTGGTTTGAGTTGTCATCGCAATATAGTTTTAAACATCTGTTTAAATCCCAATTAAGAAGTTTTGGAAATGTTTTCCAAACGAGAATCAAAAATGTTTTCTGATAATAGAAAATAAGAATTTAGAATATATGGAAACAGGAGATAAGTAAATTTATGAAATAAAGAGATAAATGTTGAATGATGATTGATCGATATAATTTCCTCCTGGAAATAATATCGTTGTTTGCACACCTGTTTTTCTTTGGTGGTTAAATCACAGACTATCGAAGTTTTGACCATTTTAACGTTGTTAATATGGAGAGACCGGTTGGATTATTATCCAAAGAACCACTCTGTATTGGCATAAGCGTTGCGGATCATATATGCCAAAGAAAATTGAAGACGGAGTAAAGTGCAAGGGCTATTGTACAAGTCTTAGATAACAGTGCCTAAGATGGATGTACGGAATAGTGCCTTCGGTTCATCCTGTTCCTGGATGACTTGTATGGATGAATGTTTAACAGAGTATTTCCAGAAAGGTCACGTACATTGATTTCTTCAACCGTACCAAGAGTGGAAGAGGAGAAGGAAACTTCTTTAGCTAACACGTAATGTACTGTTGTAGACGTCAATTAGTGATTTTCGATGGATCTGACAATGTGGCATTCGAAGTGAATCTGATGTGATGATAAAGCGTAACCTTAAGCCTCATCAACCGGGAAATGACAAAAATCGGGAAGGTAGCATGGCTATGTAGGTCGCACCTATTAGGGTGTATAATCACCTGATCTAGAGTTTCATTTACTTCTAAAAATCCATTGTTAATGTTGTCCCATTCGGGAAACGGTTGCTGATCCCAACCGTTGGTGATATACATTCGATACACTTGAGCGAAATGAGTGGCTGGTCATGTGTGGCCGGGTTGCAAGATGTTCTTGTTGAACCCAATGTATTCCTCTCTAGAGGTACACTAGCGAAAGGCGGTTCCATACCTTGTCATAGTTGGAAATCCATTACCCAATATGTGCTTGCGGTTTTGATTGTATACTACATATGTAGAACGTGAGATGGAAGCGTTTCTGCTAGATGATTATTATATTGTGGTTGATAGACATTATTATAATATCAAAAGAATTTTGATATAAAGATATTTTGGATTCTCATAAGGGAAAAACCCGTTCCGTTATACGGCGTGGTCTTATGAGATATCGTTTAATGGCTCAAACTGTTTTAAACTGTTTTACTCATACCAGTCCCATGACCGACCCGGAGTTTATTTTGTTTTGTTTTCCCTAAACTTTTGGGTGCCCAATTTTGTACGGGCAGTCAAGTAGTCAGGAATTTACAGATACTTGAAGAGCTGGAGCAGGAGGCTTCAGGATCGTATAGCTATATTTTATTTCAGCTGTGTTGTAAGTGTTGTACTCTGATAATGTTATTGTATACATATACTGATTTTATTTCAAGGATATGTTATCTATTATATGTTATTCATTCCGCTGTGAGGTTCATGTTACTCTGATGTTGTGTTCTTCTTCTTCTTCTATTCTACGTTTCTATCTTATCTTTCCTCACCCTCTCAATTCTTTCTATTAGTTTCCTGGTTTCCAGTGCAATTTGGGGTTGGACTTGGGTTATTTAGTCAGCTCAAATTGGACCAGATTTTCGGATCACTACAAATCCAAATTCAAATTCTGATTTTTCAATTCTTTTCTAAATCCTCTCTATTTTGTTTTTCTATTTTATTCTCAATCATTTCTATTTTGTTTTTATATTTGCTTCTATTATTATTATTCTTCTTTGTTTTTCAAACTTATGTTTTAAAAATATACTTTATTTATATTTTATATAGTTTAAAACCTTATAATTTTATAAATATATATAGTTTAAAAATATGTTTTCATTTGTTTTTCTATCATATAATATTGATTTACAACATTAGAATTTTACTCAAGAATTTTCAGAATTAATTTTATATCAAAATACTTGAAAAATGCTTTGAAAATGAAAATTACACATGACTATGTCGACATAGCAAAATATGTATGTCGACATATAACAGCTATTTTTCTAATTTTGAAGGGAAGTGTCTTTTCACTATTTGAAACGCTTCAGAACCGTTGCATCCTTTCATACTCTATAAAAAGAGGTTAAAACCGAATTTTTTTTAACTTCTCTATCTTTATCCTCTTTCATCCTACCATTATTCTTAATCATTTTTATGGTTTTTACACTTATACTCTGCCGAATTCAATTCTGATTTGATCAAACTTCTTCTCTCTACACTCTCTACTCTCTACTCTCTAAATCAAGTGCTATTGAAGAGTTATAGGGTTGTTTTGTAATTTCTTGGGTTGAATAAACCATGTTTGTAAGTCAAAGAGTAATCGGTGTATCCTTGTAGCCGTGAAATCAAGGAAGAGTCGGTGTGCCCTTGTTGAGCCGTGAATCAAGGGATAGGAGCCGGTGTCTCCTTGTTGAGCCGTGAAATCAAAGAGGTTGTATTTGGCTATCTGAAAATAGTAATAAAACTCTGCACAATCCATCGTTGTGCGGGACTGGACGTAGGAGTGATCCGAACTAATATAAAATCCAGTGTGTTCTTTCCTTTCTGCACTTTTATTTCTGTTTATTTTACAACTATGTTTGAATCTGTGTCTGTGATTGTGTTTGTGGTGTTTGATTCATCCCATAGTTCTCTCTAGTTTTTAGTTTCGTTTAAATTCTTACAAACACTATTCACCCCCCTCCCCTCTAGTGCTTGCTTTGCCTCAACGATCCATTCCTTAGTCCCTAACCAGGAAAACGTATTGTTCAGGAATAACCAATCCACTAAAGTAAGTGTGGACCGGCCCTAAAGATCCAAGGGACAATGTGTTCTGTTCCTGAGGCACAGGCTAGAGTGTCTCGAATTGGTGAGGAAAATCCCTTACCTCGACTCATAGATGGAATCCAATTTCCAATCCGCGACTTTTCGTTTTTAGTTGTAAACCTATGTATGACGACATAATATATGGTACATATGCCGCCTATGATTGATACATCTATACTTGAAGTTGTTTGATACACTATGCACTTATAGTAATATCAAAATGATTTGTTTTAAAATGTACCAAGCATGTTTGGCTATTATAAGGTAAAACTCTATCCTCCTTCTTGCGTTGCATTGTGTGATGGGACCTGAGTCTTATAATAGCTTCATTTTTCAAAAAGCATTGCGTTGTTTATTAAATCGTATTATTTCAAGTTTTGGTATTCACAAGGAGTAAACCCGTTCCATGACATACGACGTGGTTGTAACAACCCGGAAAAAGCGAGCCAGTTTGAAATTTTTATTTTGGTAAATTTAGCGAATTTTGAATATTTAAAATGAATTATTTTAAATAATAATGACGAGAAATTTATTTTGAATAGAGTTCGAACGAATATTTATATAGATCGTCGTTAGAATATAAATAATTATTTATAATTATAAAAGGAATATAAAATGGTGTGGTAGTTCGATAATTCGATTTCAAAGTTCAAATGAATGTATCGGGTGCAAAATAAACTGGATTTTAGCGAAACCAAAAATATTAGAATCTAATTGAGAATATCTTTCCAACGAATCCGAAAAATCGAAATTTCATAGCGGGAATCAAAAGATATGTCCAATTGAAATTTCAGAATAGTCGCTATGGAATTCTGGCCCTTAAAAATAGCAATTTTGCAAACGACCTCGGATTTCGACGAAACCACTTTTGTTGGATCTGGGATGTCAAGTTATTTCTAGATTCCAATTTTCTTAATTTTTCGAATAAATATGTGAGCGTGGCAAAGGAAAACGCGTTTGACCAGTTTTAGTTGATTTTAATCGACTGAAAAATGGCCATTTTTCAAACGGTCTCAGAATTCGATGAAATTAGTTTTGTTAGGACCGTATCGTCAATACGAAGCCAGAAAATATTTTTCTGGAATTTTTAGGGTCCGTATGTGGCCCCGGTAAATTGAAATGCGCGTTCAAATTCAATATATAGAGTTATATGTTGATTTTGACGAAAACTAATCGAAACTGTCGAATCAGCCTACGATACATATCCAATTGTGTTTGGAATGGGGGTAATTAGCTATGGAAGACAGTCGTTGGGTCTCGTTTGGTGTTCGGATTAAAAGTCAACTTTTGGAATTGAAATATAATATAAATTTTAAATAAATAACCCTCCTTTTTTTCTCTCTCTCCCTCACCCCTCATTACTGTCGTTCAAAGATCATAAATAAATAAATAAAAGAAGAAAAGGGGGAACGACGGAATCTCGTCGTCGCCCACCCCAGGCCCGACGCGCCGCCGTCGGTGGGCAACCGTGCCTCCCCTCCCTTCTCTCCTTCCCCCTCCTCTCGATTCTCTCTCCTCCTCCCTGCTTATGTAAATCGCTGACCCTCCAGACGCCCTCCACTGTCCACCGCGTCGCCTCCCCCATCACCTCTGGCCATGCCGACCTCAGCCACCCCTCCAACAACGCCTCCGCCCTCCCCCGTCCCCCTTCTCCTCTTTCCGCACCCTCACTCCTTCAAATCGGCGCGACATTGAAAACCCAAACCCCGCAACCACCTAGTGCCGCCAATGTGGACCCCACCTCGCCTGCGCCGCCTCCTACCATCACCTCCTCCTCAGCCGAGCGCCAGAAACAGCCCCCCTTCTTTCCAAATGTGAGTTCTCCTTTTTATATATTTTATTTTTGTTTTTTTCAGTAAAGATTTAATCTTTGGTTATAGATTTACAACGGAAAAATTGCGATTTTGTTTATAGATTAACAATATAAAGATTTAGATTTTTACTATGTAAAGGAGTTGTTCGAAAAAGTTTGATTTTCATTTAGAAGAAGGGTCGGATTTTTATATAGAAGAAAGGTCGGATTTTTAGTGTATGAAAGGTCATATTTTTATATAAGGAAAGACGATATTTTTATATAAGGAAAGACGATATTTTTATATGGGGAAAGGCGATATTTCCATATAGAAAAAGGTTTTATTTTTATACAAAGAAAAGTTAGATTTTTAAAACAAAGAAAGGTTAAAAATATAATTTTTATATTAAAGAAAGGTTAAAAATATAATTTTTATATTATAGAAAGGTTAAAAATATAATTTTTATATTATGGAAAAGAATAAAAATATAAATTTTATATTATAGAGAGAATAGAAATATGATTTTTATAGTATAGAAAGTATAGAAAATATAATTTGTATATAGTAGAGATTGTAAAAATACGATCTTTATATGTGTTGTAGCGAATTAACAATATAAAGAAGTGATTTTGTTTAAAATATAAGTTGAAATTTTTATATAGATAAAAATTCGATCTTTATATAAGAAGTAGAAATATAAAAATATAATTTTTATATAGAAAGAAGCGTGGTAAATATATATGAAGTAGAAATAAAAATATGATTTTTACTTCGATAAAAATAGGATTTTTATATATGAAAGATCAGTTTAAAAATATGATTTTTATTTATTGAAATGAAATGATAAAAATATAATTTTTATTATGAACAGCGTGAAAACAACTGCATTGGAATTTCAAGCAAATTCAAACAGTTCAGCAGTTCAAAAGCAAAGCACGGCGGAGTGGAACCCTTTGTGAGAACTTCTCACTTTAAATTTTCTTTTCTAGTTAAAAATATATATTAGGATGCAGACGGTGTTTAGTAGCACCCGACACCCATCATCCACAGACCATGGATGGCTTGTATGTTTGATTGTTGGTTGTGGTGAAAATTGATTGTGTGATGTGAAATGAAATAAGATATTTATATAGTTAAAAATATTTGATCGTTAAAAATATTATTTTTAACGTGTATGTGAACAAAAATATGTGTTTGTTGATTTGAAACCCCACTCGGGTGTTGGGATGATATTTGGTGTACACTAATCCCAATTGTTTAGTGATATGTCGATCGTTTGATTGACAGGGTGTGTAAGCGTTAAATATTTATATTTAATGCTTATGTAGTTGTGTGGTGCGCTCTGGATGATGACTGTTATTTATCGTTGCTATTATATACATGTGTTGTGTGGAATCCATATAATTAACATTATATGGTAATTGATTGGGCCTCATTCCAATTGGGAAATAATTAATATTATAAAAGAAAATTCATGTGTTGAATAGAATAAATAGTCATGTGTTGACGATGCTCATGTGTTGAGAATTCATGTGTTGAAAGTGTATTCATGTGTTGAATAAAATATTTATACAATAAAATTCACCCTTTTATTGTAAGTAAGAATTAATAAATATTCATGTGTTGAATAAAATATATATTCATGTGTTGAAGAAAATATTCATTTGTTGAATAGAATAATGATGTTATTGAAATATATAAAACCGTGTTGATTAGAGATGCGCAATTTTGACGCGAACGATATTTATATCGATTTTATTCGAATATCGAAAAGAAAGTGATTTCAAAATATAATATTTTGAAAATATTATCATTTATATATTAATGATATGGAATATTCAATTTTGATTCGAAATTGAATATGAAGTTGAAATTGTTTTGAAAACGAATTTAAAACGAATTATAAAATACATTTTGAATTGAAATCGACGAAATATATATAATATATATTATATATATTAAATGGCCTGAATAGAACGCGCCGCGTCGCGGTAGTTCGCGAATTTTGACCATTGACTTCGAATTGACATTACGGGAGATCTGACCGTCGGATTCTCTTGAAACCAGAACCGTTGGGTTCGTATCGAAAGGAGCTTTCCAATGAATATTAGAAATTTTAAATCTAACGGTTGGATTTGGAGTTACGTCCAAATCAAATTTGGAAAAGGTCGTTGTAAGTGCAGTTCGGTGGCCGTTATTGAAAACCGACTGTATGAGCCTTGATAAAATTATTAAAAATATTAATAATTTGTGTAAAATCATAATATACGAATTGGAAAGAACTAGATTGAAAAATTCCACATTAGAAAGGATAAAAATATATTTTTATCGAAATGAACTAGTTTTGAACTAGAATTATAATCCAACATTTTCGAATAAATAAATTGGGTTTGAAGTGGTTTTAAAAATAATCAGAATTTCCAATACGTGAATTGGAATGGATTTGAATCGAAATTATCTTCGAAATATTTCGATGTTGGATTTCGTGATTATACAGATATTGTTATGGAGATTTGAAATAGATATTTATATCGTTATTTCCAATACGATATTTGTTGGTTTCAGAATTTGATATTGAATATAAGCCAGTATATTTTCTATTCAGAGCCTTGTATTTAATATCAAATGGGATTTTGGGTTCATCGTGAATGGTGTCTTAAATAACACCGTTCTTGAACCCACTTTAGAAAAGAATAAATCTTTTAATTAAGATTTAGTGAAATTGTCCAGTTAATTTGGTATTTAATTGGAATTGAATTTAAATTGGTATTTGGGTTTATCGTGAATCGTGTTTTAGATGACATTAGTTCTTTAACCCAGTTAAAGATATGATATTAATTTGTGGGAAGATTAAAACTAAGTGGAGTTTTAATGAATCTGTAATTAAATTGAAATGTGAATTGATAATTTAAATTATCTAATTTGGAAAGTGATCGAAAATGGGGTATCACCAGTTTTGCTCCAAGGCGATAGTTGAATCTTTTATTAGATTTGAACGTGAAATGGTAATTAATTTTACTGATAACACCGTGAGGTTAGATATGGAGTATTACCAGTTTTGCTCCATGGGATGAATAGGTTGGGATTGAGAAATAAAATAAATAATTACTTCGGTGTGGTTCGCTAATCCCGACTAGTTTGGAAAACCATGATATGGTTTGAAATGATATCCAAAGGAAGATTAAAGAATAAATTTAGAAGAATTTATCTTTGATAAAATTAATGGGAAGCTTTCCCTAAGAATGTGAATATCAGAATAAAAGAATATTCTGAATTGGAATGAGGCGTATGTTGTGTTTTTGTAACATTTGTTTATTATATACGAGGGTTATTCGGAAAGGCCGGGTTTATACCCATTCTGAATAACTGATTCCGCGATAAGTTGAAGATGAAGACGGTGGTTGAAGACCGGAAGTCTTCACATCGTTTGGGTGATTACTGATGATCTTGATTGGGTTGTACACCCAAAATGAGGGAATCAGTTGGTGATCGTCCAGACGTACTTGGAGGTCGATGGATATGCGAGGAAAGTGCCTCCGGTTTCGTTTAGACCCAGAACGAACTTGTAAATGGACTGTGTGTCTGACATTGGATTTTATTCTGTGTTGATTGATCTCTATTAAATATACATCTGTTTGGCGGTGAAGAATTTATTCTCTTTCTTAACGCCCTTCTCTGAGACGTACGAGCTCAGAGGTTGTATATCGATGGACATCAGTTGCATGGAGTGAATTGCCAGTGTGGCACGCGTAAGTGGCAATTGATCAAGGCTTCTGTTGAAAAGCAAAGTCTTGTGGTTGATAATCAAAGCACGGCCTATGTGGCGTAGCTTTGTGTATAGCGTGAATTCGCGAGCCTCACACCTCGGTATGAGTCAAAAACGGGATAAGGACCCAAGGAGTGCACGATGTTTCTTTCTTACTAGGGGTGGTGTCAGTTCTTAAAATGGCTGACATTTATATACTTTTCACCTGTGTGGTTGTTGGAATGCGAGGCGCCTCAGATATAGGTCCTATAGGACCGGGAAACGTGTGTTCAGGAATTGCCAATCCTCAAAAGTTAGAGAGGACCGGCCCTGGAGGATCCAAGGGATCGCTGTGTGTGGTCCTGAGGCATTTGCTAGAGTGTCTCGAATCGGAGAGGTGCTTGCCCCTTGCCTCGACTCACGACGGAAATCCAATTTCCAATACGTGATATTGCGGTTATATTTGTGGAACCTAGTATGGCGACATAGTGGTATGGGTCATTCATGCCGCCTATGATTGATATTTATGATTGAAATTGTTTTGACACTATACACTTATAGTAATATCAAAATAATGTGTTTTAAACGTATCAAGCATGCTTTGGCTATTATAAGGTAAAAACCCTCTCCTCCGGCTTGCGTTGCATTGTGTGATGGGACCTGGGTCTTATAATAGCTTCATTTTTCTTTATTTAGCATTGCGCTGTTTGTTTTATACACTGGTATTCTTGGGAGGAAACCCGTTCCATGTTATACGACATGGTCCCTTGATTTACCAAACTTTAAAATAAAGATTAATAACTGTTTTAGTTCTCACACCAGTCACATAACTAACCTGGAGTTTATTGTTTTAACCTAAACTCTGGGTGCCCCTATTTTCCACACGGGCAGCTAGTAGTTTTGGTTTTGCAGATTTATATTCACATGATCCTGATTTACAGTTGGAACGATGCTCGGAAAGCTCTATATCCGTGTATTACTTCTAGTTGTTTTTTGAAATATTTTCCGCTGTGATGTATTTAAATGTAATTTAAATCTCAGATATTTATCAAATGTGTAATATTTATTCATACTCTGTATATTCTTGTATTCTGATGGAATTGTTGTAAATAACAATGAAATGTTCTTTTGTCTGCATTCCGATGTGTGTTGTTCTCATCTCAATCCGGGCTTTCCTTACCGGGGAAGTTTGGGTCGTTATAGAGTGGTATCAGAGCTTTGGTTTACAGAGCTCGAGAACAAGACACATTAGAACCAAACGAAAGAATTCATCAGATATTGGATTAGTAATATCCAATTAGAATAACTCGTTAGAGATAGGATCAGTAGTATCCTAGAACGAGTGTGAAGAGTATATATTTCAAATGAAAACAATATTGTTTTGAAATTTAAATCGTTTTATATGTATTTGATTATTAATTTATATTGAATTTGGACAATCCAATATATAAGGATTTTGCATATACGCGTCATGAACGTATATTCGAAGTTTTAATATACTGGATAAATATAGAATCACACTCTAGTTGTCCGGGGATGATTCTGATAATGCTGCAACGTTATCAGTATTTATTTTCGAGTAACGAAGGTGAGATTTCTATATATTTCCATTAGACTGGTGTGAGAACCAAAATTAGATAGGATATATTGTTGTGATTTGGCATCAAAAACATGATTTTCTGTATATATATATATATCAAAATTATGAATTTGAAACGATAATCCACTAATTGATTGCTGGTTGTGTCGTTTAATTGTTGGTTTCATTTATTTGGAATTTTGAATCATTTAGCCAAATTGAACAAATATTAAACTATATTGAAAATTTGTTAGAATTGCATGCATATACATGTGTATACATTGAACAGGTCATAGCAAGGAGGCTAGAGAAGAGGAATAAAATTGTTTGCCCGACAAATAGGTACATGTTTACCATAATTTACTGTTTTGTTTGGGTGATGATGATTTTATGAGCCGATTGGCTAGCCGCTTGGCTTTTTCTTTTTCTTTTGGATTGAAGAAGGCCATGGGAGGCTATATGAAATATCCCGAAGTCCCTGGTGCAGGGGAGGTTATGGAAAAAATTTAGGGTGTTAGCCAAATTTTTGAAAAATTTGAAAAGTTCTTAGAAACTAAAAAGTTGAAGAACTTAAGCCGTAATGAAAATAATGGAAGTTGAGTTGAATTGTAAAACAACTTTCAGCTTCGTTCCTTTTCGGGGACGAAAAGTTTTAAGTGGGGGAGAATGTAACAACCCGGAAAATGCGAGCCAGTTTGAAATTTTTATTTTGGTGAATTTAGCGAATTTTGAATATTTAAAATGAATTATTTTAAATAATAATGACGAGAAATTTATTTTGAATAGAGTTCGAACGAATAGTTATATAGATCGTCGTTAGAATATAAATAATTATTTATAATTATAAAAGGAATTGAAAATGGCGCGGTAGTTCGATAATTTGACTTCAAAGTTCAAATGAATGTACCGGGTGCAAAATAAACCGGATTTTAGCAAAACCAAAAATATTAGAATCTAATTGAGAATATCTTTCCAACGAATCCGAAAAATCGAAATTTCATAGCGGGAATCAAAAGATATGTCCAGTTGAAATTTCAGAATAGTCGTTGTGGAATTCTGGCCCTTAAAAATAGCAATTTTGCAAACGACCTCGGATTTCGACGAAACCACTTTTGTTGGATCCAGGATGTCAAGTTATTGCTAGATTCTAATTTTCATAATTTTTCGAATAAATATGTGAGCGTGGCAAAGGAAAATGCGTTTGACCAGTTTTAGTTGATTTTAATCGACTGGAAAATGGCCATTTTTCAAACGGCCTTAGAATTCGATGAAATTAGTTTTGTTAGGACCATATCGTTTATACGAAGCCAGAAAATATTTTTCTGGAATTTTTAGGGTCCGTATGTGGCCCCGGTAAATTGAAATGCGCGTTCAAATTCAATATATAGAGTTATACGTTGATTTTGACGAAAACTGATCGAAACAGCCGAATCAGCCTACGATACATATCCCATTGTGTTCGTAATGGGGGTAATTAGCTATGGAAGATAGTCGTTGGGTCTCGTTTGGTGTTCGGATTAAAAGTCAACTTTTGGAATTGAAATATAATATAAAATTTAAATAAATAACCCTCCTTTTTTTCTCTCTCTCCCTCACCCCTCATTACTGTCGTTCAAAGATTAGAAATAAATAAATAAATAAAAAGAAGAAAAGGGGGAACGACGGAATCTCGTCGTCGCCCACCCCAGGCCCGACGCGCCGCCGTCGGTGGGCAACCGTGCCTCCCCTCCCTTCTCTCCTTCCCCCTCCTCTCGATTCTCTCTCCTCCTCCCTGCTTATGTAAATCGCTGACCCTCCAGGCGCCCTCCACCGTCCACCACGTCGCCTCCCCCATCACCTCTGGCCATGCCGACCTCAGCCAACCCTCCAGCAACGCCTCCGCCCTCCCCCGTCCCCCTTCACCTCATTCCGCACCCTCACTCCTTCAAATCAGCGCGACAGTGAAAACCCAAACCCGCAACCACCTAGTGTCGCCAATGTGGACCCCACCTCGCCTGCGCCGCCTCCTACCATCACCTCCTCCTCAGCCAAGCGCCGGAAACAGCCCCCTCTTCTTTCCAAATGTGAGTTCTCCTCTTTATATATTTTATTTTTGTTTTTTTCAATAAAGATTTAATCTTTGGTTATAGATTTACAATGGAAAAATTGTGATTTTGTTTATAGATTAACAATATAAAGATTTAGATTTTTACTATGTAAAGGAGATGATTTTGTTCGAAAAAGTTTGATTTTCATTTAGAAGAAAGGTCAGATTTTTATTTAGAAGAAAGGTCGGATTTTTAGTCTATGAAAGGTCATATTTTTATATATGGAAAGACGATATTTTTATATAAGGAAAGACGATATTTTTATATGGGGAAAGGCGATATTTCCATATAGAAAAAGGTTATATTTTTATACAAAGAAAAGTTAGATTTTTATAACAAAGAAAGGTTAAAAATATAATTTTTATATTAAAGAAAGGTTTAAAATATAATTTTTATATTATAGAAAGGTTAAAAATATAATTTTTATATTATGGAAAAGAATAAAAGTATAAATTTTATATTATAAAGAGAATAGAAATATGATTTTTATAGTATAGAAAGTATGGAAAATATAATTTGTATATAGTAGAGATTGTAAAAATACGATCTTTATATGTGTTGTAGCGAATTAACAATATAAAGAAGTGATTTTGTTTAAAATATAAGTTGAAATTTTTATATAGATAAAAATTCGATCTTTTGTATAAGAAGTAGAAATATAAAAATATATTTTTTATATAGAAAGAAGCGTGGTAAATATATATGAAGTAGAAATAAAAATATGATTTTTACTTCGATAAAAATAGGATTTTTATATATGAAAGATCAGTTTAAAATATGATTTTTATTTATTGAAATGAAATGATAAAAATATAATTTTTATTATGAACAGCATGAAAAGAACTGCATTGGAATTTCAAGCAAATCCAGACAGTTCAGCAGTTCAAAAGCAAAGCACGGCGGAGTGGAACCCTCTGCGAGAACTTCTCACTTTAAATTTTCTTTTCTAGTTAAAAATATATATTAGGATGCAGACGGTGTTTAGTAGCACCCGACACCCGTCATCCACAGACCATGGATGGCTTGTATGTTTGATTGTTGGTTGTGGTGAAAATTGATTGTGTGATGTGAAATGAAATAAGATATTTATATAGTTAAAAATATTTGATCATTAAAAATATTATTTTTAACGTGTGTGTGAATAAAAATATGTGTTTGTTGATTTGAAACCCCACACGGGTGTTGGGATGATATTTGGCGTACACTAATCCCAATTGTTTAGTGATATGTCGATCGTTTGATTGGCAGGCTGTGTAAGCGTTAAATATTTATATTTAATGCTTATGTAGTTGTGTGGTGCACTCTGGATGACAACTGTTATTTATCGTTGCTATTATATACATGTGTTGTGTGGAATCCATATAATTAACATTATATGGTAATTGATTGGGCCTCATTCCAATTGGGAAATAAAGAATATTATAAAAGAAAATTAATGTGTTGAATAGAATAAATGGTCATGTGTTGACGATGCTCATGTGTTGAAAGTGTATTCATGTGTTGAATAAAATATTTATACAATAAAATTCACCCTTTTATTGTAAGTAAGAATTAATAAATATTCATGTGTTGAATAAAATATATATTCATGTGTTGAAGAAAATATTCATTTGTTGAATAGAATAACGATGTTATTGAAATATATAAAGCCGTGTTGATTAAAGATGCGCCATTTTGACGCGAACGATATTTATATCGATTTTATTCGAATATCGAAAAGAAAGTGATTTCAAAATATAATATTTTGAAAATATTATCATTTATATATTAATGATATGGAATATTCAATTTTGATTCGAAATTGAATATGAAGTTGAAATTGTTTTGAAAACGAAATTAAAACGAATCATAAAATACGTTTTGAATTGAAATCGACGAAATATATATAATATATATATTATATATATTAAATGGCCTGAATAGAACGCGCCGCGTCGCGATAGTTCGCGAATTTCGACCATTGATTTCGAATTGACGTTACGGGATATCCGACCGTCGGATTCTCCTGAAACCGGAACCATTGGGTTCGTAACGAAAGGAGCTTTCCAATGAATATTAGAAATTTTAAATCTAACAGCTAGATTTGGAGTTGCGTCCAAATCAAATTTGGAAAAGGTCGCTGTAAGTGCAGTTTGGTGGCCGTTATTGAAAGCCGACTGTATGGGCCTTGATAAAATTATTAAAAATATAAATAATTTGTGTAAAATCATAATATACGAATTGGAAAGAACTGGGATGAAAAATTCCACATTAGAAAGGATAAAAATATATTTTTATCGAAATGAACTAGTTTTGAACTAGAATTATAATCCAATATTTTCGAATAAATAAATTGGGTTTGAAGTGGTTTGAAAAATAATCAGAATTTCCAATACGTGAGTTGGAATGGATTTGAATCGAAATTATCTTCGGAATATTTCGATGTTGGATTTCTTGATTATACAGATATTGTTACGGAGATTCGAAAGATATATTTATATCGTTATTTCCAATACGATATTTGTTGGTTTCAGAATTTGATATTGAATATAAGCTGGTATATTTTCTATTCAGAGCCTTGTATTTTATATCAAATGGGATTTTGGGTTCGTCGTGAATGGTGTCTTAAATAACACCGTTCTTGAACCCAGTTTAGAAAAGAATAAATCTTTTAATTAAGATTTAGTGAAATTGTCCAGTTAATTTGGTATTTAATTGGAATTGAATTTAAATTGGTATTTGGGTTTTTCGTGGATCGTGTTTTAGATGACATTGGTTCTTTAACCCAGTTAAAGACAGGATATTAATTTGTGGGAAGATTAAAACTAAGTGGAGTTTTAATGAATCTGTAATTAAATTGAAATGTGAATTGATAATTTAATTTATCAAATTTGGAAAGTGATCGAAAATGGGGTATCACCAGTTTTGCTCCAAGGCGATAGTTAAATCTTTTATTAGATTTGAACGTGAAATGGTAATTAATTTTACCGATAACACCGTGGGGTTAGATATGGAGTATTACTAGTTTTGCTCCATGGGATGAATAGGTTAGGATTGGGAAATAAAATAAATAATTACTTCGGTGTGGTTCGCTAATCCTGACTAGTTTGGAAAACCATGATATGGTTTGAAATGATATCCAAAGGAAGATTAAAGAATAAATTTAGAAGAATTTATCTTTGATAAAATTAATGGGAACCTTTCCCTAAGAATGTGAATATCAGAATAAAAGAATATTACGAATTGGAATGAGGCGTATGTTGTGTTTGTGTAACATTTGTTTATTATATACGAGGGTTATTCGGAAAGACCGGGTTTATGCCCATTCTGAATAACCGATTCGGCGATAAGTCGAAGATGAAGACGGTGGTTGAAGTCCGGAAGTCTTCACATCGTTTGGGTGATTACTGATGATCTTGATTGGGCTGTACACCCAAAATGAGGGAATCAGTTGGTGATCGTCCAGACGTACTTGGAGATCAATGGATATGCGAGGAAAGTGCCTCCGGTTTCGTTCAGACCCAGAACGAACTTGTAAATGGACTGTGTGTCTGACATTGGATTTTATTCTGTGTTGATTGATCTCTATTAAATATACATCTGTTTTGCGGCGGAGAATTTATTCTCTTGCTTAACGCCCTTCTCTGAGACGTACGAGCTCAGAGGTTGTATATCGATGGACATCAGTCGCATGGAGTGAATTGCCAGTGTGGCACGCGTAAGTGGCAATTGATCAAGGCTTCTGTTGAAAAGCAAAGTCTTGTGGTTGATGATCAAAGCACGGCCTGTGTGGCGTAGCTTTGTGTATAGCGTGAATTCGCGAGCCTCACACCTCGGTATGAGTCAAAAACGGGATAAGGACCCAAGGAGTGCACGACGTTTCTTTCTAGCTAAGGGTGGTGTCAGTGCTTAAACTGGCTGACATTTATATACTTTTCACCTGTGTGGTTGTTGGAATGCAAGGCGCCTCGAATATAGGTCCTATAGGACCGGGAAACGTGTGTTCATGAATTGCCAATCCTCAAAAGTAAGAGAGGACCGGCCTTGGAGGATCCAAGGGATCGCTGTGTGTGGTCCTGAGGCATTTGCTAGAGTATCTCGAATCGGAGAGGAGCTTGCCCCTTGCCTCGACTCATGACGGAAATCCAATTTCCAATACGTGATATTGCGGTTTTATTTGTAGAACCTAGTATGGCGACATAGTGGTATGGGTCATTCATGCCGCCTATGATTGATATTTATGATTGAAATTGTTTTGACACTATACACTTATAGTAATATCAAAATAATGTGTTTTAAACGTATCAAGCATGCTTTGGCTATTATAAGGTAAAAACCCTATCCTCCGGCTTGCGTTGCATTGTGTGATGGGACCTGAGTCTTATAATAGCTTCATTTTTCTTTATTTAGCATTGCGCTGTTTGTTTTATGCACTAGTATTCTTGGGAGGAAACCCGTTCCATGTTATACGGAGTGGTCCCTTGATTTACCGAACTTTAAAATAAAGACTAATAACTGTTTTAGTTCTCACACCAGTCACATAACTAACCTGGAGTTTATTGTTTTAACCTAAACTCTGAGTGCTCCTATTTTCCACACGGGCAGCTAGTAGTTTTGGTTTTGTAGATTTATATTCACAGGATCCTGATTTACAGCTGGAACGATGCTCGGAAAGCTCTGTATCCATGTATTACTTCTAGTTGTATTTTGTAATATTTTCCGCTGCGATGTATTTAAATGTAATTTAAATCTCTGATATTTATCAAATGTGTAATATTTATTCATACTCTGTATATTCTTGTATTCTGATGGAATTGTTGTAAATAACAATGAAATGTTCTTTTGTCTGCATTCCGATGTGTGTTGTTCTCATCTCAATTCGGGCTTTCCTTACCGGGGAAGTTTGGGTCGTTATAGTGGTCCTGTGAATTACCCTATTTTGAATTAAAGTTTTAATAACTGCTTTAAGTTCTCACACCAGTCCCATGACTAACCTGGAGTTTATTGTTTTCGCCTAAACTCTGGGTGCCCATATTTTCCACATGGGCAGCTAGTAGTTTTGGTTTTCGCACATTTCTTTTCAAACAGGGTTTTGGTTTACAGCTGGAGCTATATTCAGAAAGCTTTGTATCCGTGTATTTCTTTCAGTTATGGTAGTTGATGTATTTCCATTGTGCATTATATTTATACATTTTTATTTCCGCTGCTATGTCAATTTGTAAATCTCTGATATTATTTTTCCGCTGTGTAGTATTTATTTGTACTCTGATATTCTTGTACTCTGAAGTAATTATTTTAATAGCAATGAAATGTTCAGTTGTTTATGTTCCGATGCGTCGTGTTCTCAACTCAATCTAGGCTATCTCATAACGGGGAAGTTTGGGTCATTTCAGTAACGACCTGGTAAAAACAATTCGACGCTCGAATTCTGACAATAATGCATAATCTCGTATTATTTGCCAAAAATCAAGTATCGAAAGCACCAGATAGTTATTAGAAAGAAATTAGAGGATGAGAAAAGATAGAAGGAAATATTAGAATAGAAGAAGAAGAACCAACAAAACACAGAGTTTCACATCGCAGCAGGACAAAGTATAATATAGAAATAAATCTTTACTGAGAGCTTTAAAATAAAGCTTACAATTATCAGAGTATATCAACACGTCTGGACAGTTATAATAACCTGTCCCCATATACAACACATAACGGGATAATATCTATATAACATCATATGTTTGAACTCATCCAGCTCATCTCTTTATAGCACTCGATAACCAGAACCTGTATAACTCGATTTAATCCGAGCATTACAAATGTCGGATCAGTCTGGTGAACTAGAGTGAGAAAAACACACTAAATTTATAGGTATCACACAAGTTGATTTTAAAGTCAAAATCTTTTTGAAAGAAAGGATAATTGTAATACCAAATCCACACATAAATACGGACGGTTTTTACCTTACATTAACCCAAAACATTTTTTTGAAATCAATATCTTTTATGAGATTATAATAGTGTCTAAATACAAATAAATATCAATCTAGCAGAACTCTTGCATCTCACGCTCTACATATATAGTATACCATAAAAACCGTGGGCGCTTATTGGACGATGGATTTCCATGGCAAGGTATAGGCAACCACCTTTCCGACAATGTACCTCCGGAGTGAATACATTAGGGTTCAACAAGAACATCTTGCAACACAAGCTAAACATGACCGACCCCTCACTTCGCTTGGGAATACTGAATATATCATTACCACGGTTGGGGGCTGGCCAACTGAAACGATAACATACATACAAAAATATAAGGGATAATCGAAGGCATTTGATTTCTCCGGATCAGGTAATGATATACCCTTTTGATGGGTGCGACCGACATAGCCGTGCGACCTACCCGATTTTTACCATTTCCTGGTTGATGAGGCTTAAGGTCATAAATCTTTTGGAACGTCTGGCAACCATTCACTTTGAATGCCACATTGTTAGATCCTCCAGAAATCACCACTTGATTTCCACAAAAATACTATGGTTGTTAAGCTTAAGAAGTTTCCATTCTATGCCACCAACTTGGTATGTTTGAAGAAAACAACTGACGTGACTCCTTTGGAAATACTCTGTCAAACATTCGTCCATACAAGTCATCCAGGAATAGGATGAACCGAAGGCACTCTCCAACCACATCCTATACAGGTATCACCTAAGGATCAATAGCGAGCAGTCCTTGCAATCCGTAGATTCCAATCACGACAAAATCACTGTCAAAAAATCTTTGGCCGCTAAACCAGAGAAATTTAACAAGTAGTTCTACCGCTCGGGAAGATCAACGGTCTTTAATTTCTCCATCATCACTAGAAATCTTCTACGTATTTTCTGGTTCGGAATGGTTTTCGAATATAAATTCGATCGCGGTCTTTCTGTACCAACAATAGTATTGGCCAGATTTTATAGTCGGTTGTTTAACTATCAAATAAAAAATCATGAGAATAAAATGAGTTCACTGATTCAGTACTCAGCATTACTTGGCCTTTTAATTAAAAATAATTAACGAATAGTTACTTAAACTTTTAAATATCTCAATATTTTTAACACGGTATTTACTTCTAATTTAACATAAGATTATTTTCAAAACTATTTCAAATACAGTAGAACTAAATCATATATACATATATTCCCAACCTTGGTTTTAACAAATTTCACGTAAAATATTGTTACTTGAAAACAATATCCAATTTCTACTTGCCTTGCACAAAAAAAAAATCAATTTCTATTCTTAGAATAAACTCATTCCAAAAACTTAACCTTTTTATTTCCTTTTACATTTGGAAATATCATTATATATATCAATATATATATATATATATTCTCAAATCTTCCTATTTCAGTTACTTTGGAAATCTCAATATATTCTCAAATCTTGCGATTAACATTGCGTTGTTTGACATATGGAAATAATAAATTATTCTTTACCACTTTCCCATTACAACTAATATCATTATCAGATAATTCTGAAGTCGTTCAAGTTGGGGTATTTATTTACCTCTCAGACCTTGATCAACAATGTTCTTATCTTAAGATAGATATGGGTTGTAATTAAAACCCATATTTCATTCTAATATCAAAAACAAATCACATTTAACTATTTTATTTAAAATATGGTTTTATAAAACCTTCTTACATTTGGAAATCTCCTTCTCGAACATGACCATTGTTTCATAATTCATAGATTAAGTAATGGCTTATTAAAAACATCACCTTTTAACCTTCTTTAAATAATTTGTTTTATATCTCGGATTTTTGTTCCAAAATCCTATTACTTTCTTCTTTACCAAATTCACTTTTAACAATCCCTTTTCTAATCCTTTCAACCATTTCCCGCTTGAAAATCTTATTTTAATTTTCTTCATTTTACTTAATTCCATTATTAAGTAACGTTAATTTAAAATAAACGATTTAACACCTCATCTCCTTGTATAAACTCCATTTATATAAATTTTGGTCTAATATAAAACCCTTTTATCTCAGTTCCCTTTCGACTTAATTAAACCATTAAGTAAACATAATTTAAGCTATCGTATTCGCTTAAAATTCCTTTTTATAGCTTTGTTATAAAAACTCGATTTTTAATATAAAACCCGTTCATAAACTCCTTTCACAATTCAACTAGATTTCATTTCAAGTTCGATTACTTTTTAAATGAACTTCAATTAAAAAGTAATTTCTTATATAATTATTAAAATAATAATTTACTTTAATTATAAACTACTGTAGTAGTTAATTTCTTTTATTAAGAAAATTAAATAGTAAATTCCTTTTTTAAATCCTACTAAAATTATAACAACATTCGTTAAATTATTTCATTAGAATAATTAAAAGTAAATTAATCAAATAGCCAATTCTAATTAATTTAGTTGACCTAGTCAACTCAAACCATGGTTAATTCATTAACCAATTCCAATTATAGCCCTTCCTTTAAATTAATTAATAATTAATTTAAATAATTTCATTTAATTGTTTCTTAAAAAAATTATCTAACTCTTAACCGTTAGGTAAATTTCTGATCATTTGCTTATGAATCTTCTTAACATAAGAATATACTTTATAAAATCATTTAATACTCGCTTATAACTTTAAATAATAAATAATAAATATTTATTTCCTTTTAATAAACTTTTATTCAAAATAATAGATTTAAAAATCTATTTTCGGTTATTAAACAAATTTTATAACTTCATTCCCGTCAATTCACTTGACAGTAAATCAATATTTATAAAACGATTGATTTATAGGCCATATAGTGCCAATATTGCCCATTGATTAAAACAAAACAAAATGTTGAATTTTAGGTCTATGGTTAACACCCAAGTCAATCATCCAATCATAACTGTTCATATAATGAAAATATGAAAATAAACAACGTTTGATATATTTGTGGAATCCAGTTGGATCCTCCAACCTGTTCTTCCCTGCATCAAAATAGATTATGTCACATAAATTTATTCAATTTAACCGATTATTTTTATAATAGTAAATAATGCTTGTTTAGCATCAACCAATTAACAAAACAATTTAACACTTTTATTTTATAAACGTGACCAACAAGGTAAGTTACCTCTATTGGTTCCAATCGTTAAAATAACGATTTGGTTTTTCACTGAAATTAAACAAACTTTTAATTTCATTGATTTAATCAACATATGAATATCTAATTAACAAACAATCAACCATTAGCAATCATAGCACACAATTATAAAACCCGACTTATATAAAATATAAGTGGGAAGAACTGAGTGAGTTTAACTCACCTTTGATTTGATTCGTTGTTCAAAACGGTTCGTTTTCAGTTAAATTAATAAACCATTTAATTTTAACTGAAAAATCCAGTTGATTCCAATTTTTTCCAATCCCATTCCATGACGTAGTGCTCATCAATGTAAGTCCAACGCATCCTAGTTTGTCCAATTCTGATGATATACGAATAAGTTATAACATTTATAAGTTATATAATTTAATTTGTATAACAAATTCTCTAATCATTTTAATCAACACTAACTAAAACTTAAATAATCCTTCTGTTTAAATTATAAAAGCCAATTGTTTTTGCGATTTCGAAACCCGGGTTAACTCAGTAATTTTTTCTAGGCTTCCCACTGCTCTTCAATCTGGAAACAAAATAGGTAGATTATTTAACATAGGATCTTGCTCAGCGTTTAACACTAATTATATAATTATAATTTAATTATGCGGCTAGCTTAATTTAAGTAAGGGCCGAATCTTTACTTTTGAATAAGGAATATTGTGCTCGTTCATTTCTCTCTGCCTGTTTGCTTTCTTCCGTCCGTTTGCAATCTGATCCAAGAAAACACCCATGACAATTCATGTTTTAATATCATAATTTAATTAACTATAATTAAGTCCTTAATCACTTTATTAATAAAAGCTAATTACAGTTTATATTCAGATTAGTAGGCCGATTATTTCCTTCATGCATCCTTCAGAAAACCATTTTCTTCTGTTCGACGGTTCACGTACTTCGAGTCAATGCTCCTCAACACGCTGTCGCACCACCTGTGGATGATCGGACCTCGATCGGGCAATGCCAACCATCGTGCCTAAACTCCCTCGACACACGTTTGAATCCTCATCGAGTTCAGTGCTACCATTCGCCCCAAAATCCCCTTGAAACGTCGAGACTTCGAACCATAATCTTAGCCACACCGTCGCGAAATACTCCATCTCCAGCGTTGAAACTAAAGAGCTCTTCGAGCTTGGTATTTTCGCTATTGGGAAATTTTAAATTTAATTAGTGGATTGATTGGAATTTGGAGAAGAACCTTATGAAATTCGGGACGTTCAATTGAAATAGGAGGCGGCTGAGATATATTGACCACGCACAAAAACAAACAAGGGTATTGACTGATTGTGTGTTATTTATATGGACCATATACTAATATAATATTATATAATGAAACTTTACTGCGAAGTAACTCATTAAAACACCTACATACAACCTCCATTTTTGATAAAAATCGTAATCCTAACATAAATCGATATTCCGGACAAGATGGGATAGGTTTCGTTGAATTCCGAGGTTGTTTGTAAAAATCCCTTTATAATTCATAGGTGAAAAATTAGCGTTTAAATTTCCCATGATCACAAAATAAATCCAGTCAACTTGAAACTTTGAAATTCTACTTGTTATTTTCCTTACGGATCCAATTAAATATATTTCGTTAAAATCGGAGTTTGTTCGGCCAGTTGTTTATTCCTTTAAAGTTACCCCTGTCTAAATTGGCCAAAATAATATAAACTATTAAATAATAATCTAGGCGTTTATCGTTGCCATGATCAAACGGTAAGTCCGATTGACACGAAAATCTAAATCCTACAATAATTAACTAATATGGTTCTAATGGCATAAGTTTCATCGCATTCCGAGACTATTTTTTGGTATGCTATTTTATATGCCAAACAACGCTATTTTGGACACTGAAATACCCGATGCCCAAAAATACCAAACTACCTTCCTATCCTGACTCTAAATGTCGATACAAATTCAAGGAAATTCGTTTTGTGGCTTAATTCGAGCGTGGCTCAAGTTAAACACAAATACCTTCTATTTAAATTAATTAATTTAAATACGCACTATAGAAAACGAATGAGCGTTTACGGCTACCGTTGTCACATACAACATCGGTTATCCACAAAATTTGATTCCATGCAATAAATTAACATTACGGTTCCAATGAAACTAATTTCATCGAAAACCGAGACCATTTGCAAAAACGGCTAATTTTAAAGCTATAAAATATTAATTAAATTCCAAAATAATTTAATTAAATAATAATATATTATTATAATCATAAATACCCAACTAGAAATATCAATAGCTTCAGATATAAATTATACAACTCAATATCATTAATTCGAGTTAAACGTTATCCAAATTATATTAAAAACCCTTATAAATTTATCAAATAAACGTTATCATTTATTAACGATTTCCATAGCGACTATTTTAAAATTTTATTTGGACATAACTAACAATCTATAACATGAATTCTAGTTTTTTCTCCTTCATATGAAAATTATCATCAACAAGATTCAAACGTTTCTTGTTTCACGGAGATCCGACTTAAAACGGATTATGTATATTCAATTGATGTTCAAAACTCAATATTACGAACTACCGCGCCATTTCGAGCTCGATTTATAATTATATATAAATTAATGTTCAAACTCTGTTTTAATAAACAAAATTAATATTAAAAACCAATAATATTCCAAATATAATATTTAAAATAATAAATTAAATTAAATATTTAGCTACCAAAAATATGGGACATTACATTCTTTCCCCTTAAAAGAATTTCGTCCCCGAAATTACTAAGGTAAGAAAAATGCTTCAACCCAATCACTTTTCAAAATACCAATTTATTTTAAATCTAAAACTAATTCATTATGGTTAATAAAATTTTCAGCAATATCGAAAATTTTCTAACACTTTAAATTCCTAGAAATATTCGGCAGTCTCCCCTGTACGGAGGGACTTCTGCGAAATCGTAGAAACAAATAATATATATACATCGACCCACACGGTCGGAAAACAAAATTCAAAACCCAATAATTTAAATTTTCGTGTAGGCGTACCTTTTACAAGCGCTATTAAGCATACTTGCTCAATTTACGTGTAATATATGCAACCAATATCAATCCTCAAGTCATCTGGCACCTGTACTTAACTCAGTCCAATATATAAGTAACCAATACATGACATTTTAAATAACCTTTCAATAATCAACTAATATAACTACACCAATTCCCACAATCAATCATGAAACATCCATTTGTTTACAATCGCGGGTTTAAATCCTTAATTTCAATTCATATGCAGTTTTATTCTAGTTTAATCATGCTGGAATCAATTTTCATTTCATTCAACTTCTATTTTAAACCGTTGATGAATTATATTTGAATAATCTAACAAACAATCAACAATCAATCAATAACCAATGCACAACTAGCTCAATCAAATCAATTGAATTTACATTCAACATTAATATT
The DNA here is from genome assembly GCA_030737875.1 of Allium sativum. Taxonomy (NCBI): domain Eukaryota; kingdom Viridiplantae; phylum Streptophyta; class Magnoliopsida; order Asparagales; family Amaryllidaceae; genus Allium; species Allium sativum. The sequence continues at coordinate 394,423,674 of CM060912.1, read as the reverse complement.
ACTTTGGTTTAACATATTTGAACATCAATCGGTTAATATCCAATTATTTCGATTTAATTATTATTCATTAAATTTCCCAATTCCAACTCTGTTTTATTTACTTTCAATATCGTTCTTAATTTAATTTCACTTAACCAAGTTAAGTTCCTATTCAAATTTCTAATCCAATTTGAATATTATTCAAATCAATCAAATACGCCAATATCTCAACAATTTAATAAAACTATTTCTTTTCTATACAAAAATATAATTTGGATAAAATTATTTCATTTACGCTCTTTACAAAATAAAAGTGTCCATCGCCCATTTAATGCTTCTCAACATTTGAACCGATCAAACAACACAATACAAATTATTTGTATATAAAATCTACAAATACGCTCTCATATATATACACTCAAACTCAATCTAGGGTGTTACTAACCTCATCTCTATCGAGTTATGCCACAGAGTCAAGGTTATTACTAAACCAATAGCTCTGAAACCACTGTAACGACCCGGTAAAAAGAATTCGATGCTCGAATTCTGATAATAATACATAATCCCGTATTACTTGCCAAAACCCAAGTATCGAAAACACCAGATAGTTATTAGAAAGAAATTAGAGGATGAGAAAAGAAAGAAATAAATATTAGAATAGAAGAAGAAGAACTAACACAACACAAAGTTTCACATCGCAGCAGAACAAAATATAATATAGAAATAAATTTTTACTGAGAGCTTTAAACTAAAACTTACAATTATTAGAGTATATCAACACGTCTAGACTGTTATAATAACTTATCCCCATATACACCACATAGCGGGATAATATCTAATTAACATCATACGTCTGAACTCATCCAGCTCGTATTTATAGCACCCGATTAACTGAACCTGTACAACTCGATCTAACCGGAGCATTACAAATGCCAGATCAGTCTGGTGAACCAGAGTAAGAAAAACACACTAAGTTTATAGGTATCACACAAGTTGATTTTAAAGTCAATTGTTTTTGAAAGAAAGGATAACCGTAAGACCAAATCCACACATAAATACGGACGGTTTTTACCTTACGATAACGCAAAACATTTTTTTGAAATCAATATCTTTTGTGATATTATAATCGTGTCTAAATACAAATAAATACCAATCTAGCAGACTGCTTGCATCTTACGCTCTACATATATAATATACAATAAAAACCGTGGGCGCTTATTGGGCGATAGATTTCCATGGCAAGGTATGGGCAACCACCTTTCTGACAATGTACCTCCGAAGATGAACACATTGGGATTCAACAAGAACATCTTGCAACCCAGGCTAAACATGACCGACTCCTCACTTCGCCTAAGAGTACCGAATATATCATTACCACGGTTGGGGGCCGACCAACCGAACCGATAGCATACATAAAAAAATAAAAATAAAAATCGAAGGCATTTGATTTCTCCTAGTCAGGTAATGATATACCCTTTTGATGGGTGCGACCGACATAGCCATGCGACATACCCGATTTTTACCATTTCCCTGCTGATGAGGCTTGAGGTCATAAATCTTTTGGAACATCTGACCACCATTCACTTTGAATGCCACATTGTTAGATCCTCTAGAAATCACTAATTGATTTCCACAAAAATACTCTGGTTGTTAAGCATAAGAAGTTTCCCTTCTATGCTACCAACTTGGTATGTTTGAAGAAAACAACCTACATGACTCCTTTGGAAATACTATGTCAGACATTTGTCCATATAAGTCATCCAGGAACAGGATGAACTGAAGGCACTCTCCTACCTCATCCTATATAGGTATCACCCAAGGATCATTAGCGAGTAGTCCTTGCAATCTGTAGATTCCAATCACGACAGAATCACTGTCGAAATATCTTTGGCCGCTAAACCAGAGAAATTCAACAAGTAGTTCTTCCGCTCAGGAAGATCAACGGTCTTTAGTTTCTCCATCATCAATAATCATCTTCTATGTATTTGCTGGTTCAAAATGGTTTTCGAATATAAATTCGATTGCGGTCTTTTCGTACCGACAATAGTATTGGCCAGATTTGATAGTCGGTTATTTAACTATCAAATAAATAATCATGAGAATAAAATGAGTTCACTAATTCAGTACTCAGCATTACTTGCCCTTTTAATTAAAAATAATTAACGAATAGTTAATTAAACTTTTAAATATCTCAATATTTTTAACATAGTATTTACTTCTTATTTAACATAAGATTATTTTCAAAACTATTTCAAATACATTAGAATAAACTCATTCCAAAAACTTAACCTTTTTATTTCCTTTTACATTTGGAAATATTGTTATATATATCAATATATATATATATATATTCTCAAATCTTCCTTTTTCTGTTACTTTGGAAATATCAATATAATCTCAAATCTTGCGATTAACATTGCGTTATTATTTGACATATAGAAATAATAAATTATTCTTTACCACTTCCACATTACAACTAATATCATTATCAGATAATTCTGAAGTCGTTCAAGTTGGGGTATTTATTTACTTCTCAGACCTTGATCAACAATGTTCTTATCTTAAGATAGATATGAGTTGTAATTAAAACCTATATTTCATTTTAATATCAAAAACAAATCTCATTTAACTATTTTATTTAAAATACGGTTTTATAAAACCTTCTTACATTTGGAAATCTCCTTCTCGAACATGACCATTATTTCATAATTCACAGATTAAGTAAATGGCTTATTAAAAACATCACCTTTTAAACTTCTTTAAACAATTCGTTTTATATCTCGTATTTTTGTTCCAAAATCCTATTATTTGCTCCTTTACCAAATTCACTTTTAATAATCCCTTTTTTAATCCATTCAACCATTTCCCGCTTGAAAATCTTATTTCAATTTTCTTTATTTTACTTAATTCCATTATTAAGTAACGTTAATTTAAAATAAACGATTTAACACCTCATCTCTTTGTATAAACTCCATTTATATAAATTCTGGTCTAACTGTGAAGACCCGTAACTTCCCCGTAAAGGAAAGCGTCGGATAGTTCGAGAACAAACCACAACAGAACGCATACAGAAGAACATTTCATTGTATATTACAACAATGCATCAGATTACAAGAATATACAGAGTATAAACGAATATTACACAGGAATATCAGAGATTTAAATTACATTTAAATCCATAGCAGCGGAAAATAATACAATACACAACTAGAAGGAGATATACGGATACAAAGCTTTCCGGATATCGTTCCAGCTGTAAACCAGGATCCTGTGAATATAAATCTGCAAAACCAAAACTACTAGCTGCCCGTGTCGAAAATAGGGGCACCCAGAGTTTAGGTTAAAACAATAAACTCCAGGTCAGTCATGTGACTGGTGTGAGAACTAAAACAGTTATTTATCTTTATTTTCAAAGTTTGGTAAATCAAGGGACCACGCCGTATAACACGGAACGGGTTTCCTCCCAAGAATACCAGTGCATAAAACAAAACAGCGCAATGCTAAATAAAGAAAAATGAAGCTGTTATAAGACCCAGGTCCTATCACACAATGCAACGCAAGCCGGGGGATAGGGTTTTTTCCCTTATAACAGCCAAAGAATGCTTGATACGTTTTAAAACAAATCATTTGATACTATCATAAGTGCATAGTGTATAAAACAACTTCAAATCATAAGTATCAATCATAGGCGGCATGGGTACCATATATCATGTCGCCATACTAGTTTTACAATTAAAACCGCAAATGTCACGTATTTGGAAATTGGATTTCCGTCTATGAACCGAGGCAAAAGATAGTCCTCAACCGATTCGAGACGCTCTAGCCCGTGCCTCAGGACCCAGACACAGGTGGGCCCTTGGATCCTCAGGGCCGGTCCACCGATGTGGATTAAAATGCCTGAACATGCGTCTCCCCACCCTATGGGGTGTAAGTCTGGTCCGTCAGCCGACCAGAATGCATCGGCCGAAACCGATATAACCGAGGCGCCTCGCAACAGCAACAACCACATAAGTCAAACTCGTCAGGGCGTGTAAAACCACTGACGCCACTTCTAGCTAGAAAGAAACGCATGCCCTCCCTGACGTCCTCTCCCGTTTTTGGTTCATACCGGGTGTGAAACTCGCGAAGCAAACGTTACACAAAGCTACGCCACAAAGGCCGTGCTCTGATCATCACCACAAGACTTTGCTTTTCAACAGAAGCCTCGATCAATTGCCACTTAGGCATGCCACACAGGCAATTCACTCCATGCGTTTGATATCCACCAATATATAACCCCTGAGCTCGTGCGTCTCAGAGAAGGGCGTTAAGCAAGAGAATAAATTCTCCGCCGCCAAACAGATATATATTTAATAGAGATCAATCACACGGACTGAAATCCAATGTCAGACACACAGTCCATTTACAAGTCCGTTCTGGGTCTGAACGAAACCGGAGGCACCTAGTACCCCGCATATCCATCGATCTCCAAGTACGTCTGGACGATCACTAACTGTTTCCATCTTCTTGGGTGTACAGCCCAATCAAGATCATCAGTTATCACCCAAACGACGTGAAGACTTCCGGTCTTCGACCATCGTCTTCATCTTCGACTTATCGTCGTATCAGTTATTCAGAATGGGATAAACCCGGTCTTTCCGAATAACTCGCGTATATATTATAAAAGTGTTACACAAACACAACATACGCCTCATTCCAATTCATTAGTCACTAACCGTAAATTAATCAAGAGAATAATTCCCCAAATATTAACCCCGAAGGCCGAAACCAACATCAGATCAATATCCAGAAAACCATTCTGCTTGGCTAACCGACAGTTAGTTTCTAAATTTCACGTTCAAATCTAATTAAAGATTTAACTATCGCCTGGAGCAAAACTGGTGATACTCCATTCTCGATCTTTTCAATCTAATTAAAGATTCATTAAAACTCCACTTAGTTTTAATCATTATCTGGGTTAAAGAATCAGTGTCATTTAAAACACGATTCACGATAAACCCAAAATCACATTCCATTAATTATCGGGTTAAAGAACAAGTGTTATTTAAAACACTGTTCACGATAAACCCAAAAATCAATACCAATTCAATTCCAATTAAATATCATTTAATTGGTACACTTCATTAAATCTAAATAAAAAGATTTAATCTTTTCTCAGCTGGGTTCAAGAACAGTGTTAGTGAAGACACCATTCACGACAAACCCAAATCACATTCCATTAATTATCGGGTTAAAGAACAAGTGTTATTTAAAACACTGTTCACGATAAACCCAAAAATCAATACCAATTCAATTCCAATTAAATATCATTTAATTGGTACACTTCATTAAATCTAAATAAAAAGATTTAATCTTTTCTCAACTGGGTTCAAGAACAGTGTTAGTGAAGACACCATTCACGACAAACCCAAATCACATTCGATAATCAATACAAGGCTCTGAATAGAAAATATATCGGCTTATATTCAATATCGAATTCTACGACTAACAAATGTCGTATTGGAAATAACGATATAAATATATATCTTTCAAATTTCCATAACAACATCCGTATAATCACGAATTCCAACATCGAAATATTCCGAAGACAATTTCGATTCAATTCCACTCCAATGCAATCATTGGAAATTTTGGTTATCTTTAAAACCCTTTTCAAATTCAATTTATTTATTTCAAAATAAATAGAATTATATTTCTAGTTCAAAACTAGTTCATTTCGATAAAAATCTATTTTTATCTTTTCAAATATGGAGTTTTTCATCCCAAATCTTCACAAATCATTTCTTATGATTTTACACAAATTATTACTATTTTTAATAATTTTATCAAGGCCCGTACAGTCGATTTCCATCAATGGCCATCGAACTGCACTTACAGCGACCTTTTTCGAATTTGATTTGGACGTAACTCCAAATCCAACCGTTAGATTTCAAATTTCTAACATTCGTTAGAAAGCTCTTTTCGATACGAACCCAAGGTTCCGGTTTTAGGAGAATCCGACGGTCGGATCTCCCGTAATATCCGTTTGAAATAAATGGTCGAAATTCGCGAACTGCCGCGGCGCGGCGCGTTCTATTCAGGCCATTATATTATATATATAATATATATATAATATATTTCGTCGATTTCTATTTAAAACGAATTATATGAATGGTTTTAAAATTCGTTTCAAAATCTATTTCAACTTCCATTTCAATTCTAAGCAAAATTGAATTCTTCTTTATAAATTCGTTTTAAAATTCATTTCTATTCAATTCAAATTTCAATTCAATTTGAATTCATATTCAATTCAATTCATTTCGAAATCGTTTTCAATTCAATTCATTTCGAAATCGTTTTCAATTCAATTCATTTCGAAATCGTTTTCAATTCAATTCATTTCGAAATCGTTTTCAATTCAATTCATTTCGAAATCGTTTTCAATTCACTTTGAATTCGTTTTCAATTCAATTCATTTCGAAATCGTTTTCAATTCAATTTATTTCGAAATCGTTTTCAATTCACTTTGAATTCGTTTTCAATTCAATTCATTTCGAAATCGTTTTCAATTCAATTTGAATTCGTTTTCAATTCAATTCATTTCGAAATCGTTTTCAATTCAATTTATTTCGAAATCGTTTTCAATTCACTTTGAATTCGTTTTCAATTCAATTCATTTCGAAATCGTTTTCAATTCAATTTATTTCGAAATCGTTTTCAATTCAATTTATTTCGAAATCGTTTTCAATTCACTTTGAATTCGTTTTCAATTCAATTCATTTCGAAATCGTTTTCAATTCAATTTATTTCGAAATCGTTTTCAATTCAATTTATTTCGAAATCGTTTTAAAATCGATATAAATATCGTTTACGTCAAAATGGCGTCAATCTAATCAACTCGGCTTCATATATTCCTTTATTTTCAAATATTCTATTTCAAATATTTCTTTTTCAAATATTTCTTTTTCAAAACTGGAATGAGGCCCAATCAATTACCATATAAAATTAATTATATGGATTTTCATACAACACATGTATATAATGGCATTGAAAATAATCAACCATCAACCAAAGTGCACTACACTGTATAAGCATCAAATATAGATATTCAACGCTTATAACAGCCTGTCAATCAATCGATCGACATATTTAATCAATCAGGATGAGTGAACTTCAAATTTCATCCTAACACCCGTGTGGGGTTTCAATCAATCAAACACATATTTTATTTGTGCTGTTGGGCGATGTGTGAAATTTATCGTCCCAATCAATGTCATTCAAATAGGTGTACATAAACAAACCGTCTGGTTTGTAAATGAATATTTATTTATTCACATTCACGTTAAAAATTATATTTTTAACGATAACACATTTTATTTTAACATATGAATTTCTATTCAGTTCATTCTTTAAATAAAATGCTATTTTTATTTTTCTAACTTATTTTAGAAAATTTCGGCGGCATAACGGCACGATACTAGAAACGGGACAAGGCCTAGCCTTATCCCCGGTCTAGTGAAGGCCCACGCCATTCACACATCAATCAAATTCACTTTCGTTATGCAAACCACAAAATTTGGAGTAAGGGTCTAACCTAGCCTTACTCCTTCGCCTTATAACGGCGCACGTCTAATCCTAACCAATTGATCGATTCGATTTTTCACACCACAAACCACATCCAAACCAATATCACAATCAATAACCAAACAGCCAAACAAACAAGTCCATGGTCTGTGGACGATTGTGTCGGGTGCTACTAAGCACCGTCTGCATCCTAGTATATATATATATATAACTAGAAAAATAAATTGAAAGGTGAGAAATTCTCACCGAAAGCTATCCTAGCTCCACGGCACTTCATTTGCAGAAGTCTTCGCCGTTTTCGCATCTTCGTCAGCTTCGTCACCCGTAGCCACTATATATATAAAAATCGAATTTTTATTTCGCTATTCAATATATAAAAATCGAGTTTTTATTTTCAAAGTTCAATATATAAAAATCGAGTTTTTATTTCAAAGTTCAATATATAAAAATCGAGTTTTTATTTCAAAGTTCAATATATAAAAATCGAGTTTTTATTTTCAAAGTTCAATATATAAAAATCGAGTTTTTATTTCAAAGTTCAATATATAAAAATCGAGTTTTTATTTCAAAGTTCAATATATAAAAATCGATTTTTTATTTTCAAAGTTCAATATATAAAAATCGAGTTTTTATTTTCAAAGTTCAATATATAAAAATCGAGTTTTTATTTCAAAGTTCAATATATAAAAATCGAGTTTTTATTTTCAAAGTTCAATATATAAAAATCGAGTTTTTATTTCAAAGTTCAATATATAAAAATCGAGTTTTTATTTCAAAGTTCAATATATAAAAATCGAGTTTTTATTTTACTTTAAACAAAAATCAGTTTTTAAACATTAATTAAAATCAGTTTTTAAACAAAATGAAATTCAGATTTTAAACAAAATAAAATTCAGTTTTTAACCTAAATAAAATTCAGTTTTCTAAACAAAAATAAAATCAATTTTACTGTAATATAAAATAAAAATATAAAAAATCAGTTTTACTTACAGGAGGGAGGGGTTCACGTGGCCGAGGAGGAGGGGAAGGAAGAGCTCCGGCGCGGCGTCAGTCTAGGGGAGGGGTGCAGGTGGCGCGGGAGGCCAATGGGGTGGCGGTATGTCGGGTTTTGGGTTGTTGGGGATTTGGGGGACCGAATTAACAAAGATCGAGAGAGGAGCGAGATGGGAGGGGGATGGTGGTGGTGTGGTGGTCGGAGCAGGTGCGGGCGGCGCTCCGATGGGAGTCGCGGTGGGGGGGCAACGGCGGCTCCGTTCGATTAGATTAAGTTAGGTTTTTTTTTTTTTCTGAATTGTGAATCGGGGGGGGCCAGAACTAAAAGGAGGGAGAGAAGAGAATTTTTAATTAATTAATTAAATTAAATTTTTTTTTTTTTTTATTTACTAAAAGTTGACTTTTACATACGACCTCTAAACGAGGCCCACCGCCTGTCGTCCATAGCGTTTCACCCCCATTCCGAACACAATGGGATATGTATCGCAAGCTGATTTGATCGTTACAGCCAGTTTCCTTTTGAATTTTCATTTAAATCATTATATTGAATTTTAAACGCACATTTCAAATTACCGGGGTCACATACTAACTAGAAAAATTCCAGAAAAATATTTTCTAGCTTCGTATTGACGATACGGTCCTAACAAAACTAGTTTCGTCGAATTCTGAGACCGTTAGAAAAATGGCCATTTTCCAGTCGATTAAAATCAACTGAAACTGGCCAAACGCGTTTTCCTTTGCCACGCTCACATATTGATTCGAAAAATTATGAAGTTTGGAACCTAGCAATAACTTAACATCACGGACCCAACAAAACTGGTTTCGTCGAAATCCGAGGTCGTTTGCCAAAATGTCCATTTTTAAGGGCCTGAATTCCATAGCGACTATTCAGAATTTTCAACTGGACATATCTCTCAATTTTTAAAGTGAAATCTCAATTTCTTACATCCGTTAGAAAGATATTATCAATCAGATCCTAATGTTTTTGGTTTCACTAAAATCCGGATTGTTTTGCACCCGGTACATTCAATTGAAATTTGAAATCGAATTATCGAACTACCGCGCCATTTTCAATTCTATTTATAATTATATATAAATATTTATATTCTAACGACGACGCGTATAATATATACGTTCGAATTATATTCAAAATAAATTTTACGTCGATATTATTTAAAATAATCTATTTTAAATATTCGAAATTCGCTAAAATGGCCAAAATAAAAATTTTAAACTGGCCCAGGTTTTCGGGTTGTTACAATCTCCCCCACTTAAAACTTTTCGTCCCCGAAAAGGAACAAAGTCGAAAGTGGTTTGATTATTCAACACTACGCTCGACCTGGCTTCCATTCTCCAACTTTTCAGTTTCTGAGAATTTCTAAAATTTCAAAAATTTGGCTAACACCCTAAATTTTTGAAAAATTTCGCCATAACCTCCCCTGCACCGGGAGCATCGGGGAATTTCAAATAGCTTCCCCGGTCCTTCAGATCTCAAAAAGAAAAAGAAAAAGCCAAGCGGCTAGCCAATAGGCTCACAAAATCATCATCACCCAAACAAAACAGGAAATTATGTAGTAAACATGTACCTATTTGTCGGGCAAACAAATTTTATTCTCGGCTCTAGCCTCCTTGCTATGACCTGTTCAATGATATACATGTATATGCAAGCAAATGCGACCAAATTTCAATACAAGTCAATGTTTGATTCAATTAGGCTAAATGGCTAAAAATTAGCAAACAACTAAACAAACAACACAAACATCAATCAATTAGTGAATTAGAGTTTCAAATTCATAATTTTGATATATATACTGAAAATCTTGTTTTTGATGCCAATTCACACAATGTATTCTAACTATATTAGTTTTGGTTCTCACACCAGTCTAATGGAAATATATAGATATCACACCTTCGAAACACGAATATAAATACTGATGATGTGGCCACATCATCAGAATTATCCCCGGGTGTCTAGAGTGTAATTCTATATCTATCCAGTATATTAAAATTTCGAATACACGCGGATCAGACGTATACGCAAAATCTATATATACTGGACTGTCCAACTCAATATAAATAGATAATCAAATACGAATAATTGATTTGAAATTTTCAAAACAAATTTTGTTTTCATTTTAAAAATTTACTCTTCACACTCGTTCTAGGATACTACTGATCCTATCTCTAACGAGTCATCCCATTGGATATTGCTAATCCAATATCTGATGAATTCTTTCATATGGTTCTAATGTGCCTTGTTCTCTGCTTTGTAAACCAAAGCTCTGATACCAACTGTGAAGACCCGTAACTTCCCCGTAAAGGAAAGCGTCGGATAGTTCGAGAACAAACCACAACAGAACGCATACAGAAGAACATTTCATTGTATATTACAACAATGCATCAGATTACAAGAATATACAGAGTATAAACGAATATTACACAGGAATATCAGAGATTTAAATTACATTTAAATCCATAGCAGCGGAAAATAATACAATACACAACTAGAAGGAGATATACGGATACAAAGCTTTCCGGATATCGTTCCAGCTGTAAACCAGGATCCTGTGAATATAAATCTGCAAAACCAAAACTACTAGCTGCCCGTGTCGAAAATAGGGGCACCCAGAGTTTAGGTTAAAACAATAAACTCCAGGTCAGTCATGTGACTGGTGTGAGAACTAAAACAGTTATTTATCTTTATTTTCAAAGTTTGGTAAATCAAGGGACCACGCCGTATAACACGGAACGGGTTTCCTCCCAAGAATACCAGTGCATAAAACAAAACAGCGCAATGCTAAATAAAGAAAAATGAAGCTGTTATAAGACCCAGGTCCTATCACACAATGCAACGCAAGCCGGGGGATAGGGTTTTTTCCCTTATAACAGCCAAAGAATGCTTGATACGTTTTAAAACAAATCATTTGATACTATCATAAGTGCATAGTGTATAAAACAACTTCAAATCATAAGTATCAATCATAGGCGGCATGGGTACCATATATCATGTCGCCATACTAGTTTTACAATTAAAACCGCAAATGTCACGTATTTGGAAATTGGATTTCCGTCTATGAACCGAGGCAAAAGATAGTCCTCAACCGATTCGAGACGCTCTAGCCCGTGCCTCAGGACCCAGACACAGGTGGGCCCTTGGATCCTCAGGGCCGGTCCACCGATGTGGATTAAAATGCCTGAACATGCGTCTCCCCACCCTATGGGGTGTAAGTCTGGTCCGTCAGCCGACCAGAATGCATCGGCCGAAACCGATATAACCGAGGCGCCTCGCAACAGCAACAACCACATAAGTCAAACTCGTCAGGGCGTGTAAAACCACTGACGCCACTTCTAGCTAGAAAGAAACGCATGCCCTCCCCGACGTCCTCTCCCGTTTTTGGTTCATACCGGGTGTGAAACTCGCGAAGCAAACGTTACACAAAGCTACGCCACAAAGGCCGTGCTCTGATCATCACCACAAGACTTTGCTTTTCAACAGAAGCCTCGATCAATTGCCACTTAGGCATGCCACACAGGCAATTCACTCCATGCGTTTGATATCCACCAATATATAACCCCTGAGCTCGTGCGTCTCAGAGAAGGGCGTTAAGCAAGAGAATAAATTCTCCGCCGCCAAACAGATATATATTTAATAGAGATCAATCACACGGACTGAAATCCAATGTCAGACACACAGTCCATTTACAAGTCCGTTCTGGGTCTGAACGAAACCGGAGGCACCTAGTACCCCGCATATCCATCGATCTCCAAGTACGTCTGGACGATCACTAACTGTTTCCATCTTCTTGGGTGTACAGCCCAATCAAGATCATCAGTTATCACCCAAACGACGTGAAGACTTCCGGTCTTCGACCATCGTCTTCATCTTCGACTTATCGTCGTATCAGTTATTCAGAATGGGATAAACCCGGTCTTTCCGAATAACTCGCGTATATATTATAAAAGTGTTACACAAACACAACATACGCCTCATTCCAATTCATTAGTCACTAACCGTAAATTAATCAAGAGAATAATTCCCCAAATATTAACCCCGAAGGCCGAAACCAACATCAGATCAATATCCAGAAAACCATTCTGCTTGGCTAACCGACAGTTAGTTTCTAAATTTCACGTTCAAATCTAATTAAAGATTTAACTATCGCCTGGAGCAAAACTGGTGATACTCCATTCTCGATCTTTTCAATCTAATTAAAGATTCATTAAAACTCCACTTAGTTTTAATCATTATCTGGGTTAAAGAATCAGTGTCATTTAAAACACGATTCACGATAAACCCAAAATCACATTCCATTAATTATCGGGTTAAAGAACAAGTGTTATTTAAAACACTGTTCACGATAAACCCAAAAATCAATACCAATTCAATTCCAATTAAATATCATTTAATTGGTACACTTCATTAAATCTAAATAAAAAGATTTAATCTTTTCTCAGCTGGGTTCAAGAACAGTGTTAGTGAAGACACCATTCACGACAAACCCAAATCACATTCCATTAATTATCGGGTTAAAGAACAAGTGTTATTTAAAACACTGTTCACGATAAACCCAAAAATCAATACCAATTCAATTCCAATTAAATATCATTTAATTGGTACACTTCATTAAATCTAAATAAAAAGATTTAATCTTTTCTCAACTGGGTTCAAGAACAGTGTTAGTGAAGACACCATTCACGACAAACCCAAATCACATTCGATAATCAATACAAGGCTCTGAATAGAAAATATATCGGCTTATATTCAATATCGAATTCTACGACTAACAAATGTCGTATTGGAAATAACGATATAAATATATATCTTTCAAATTTCCATAACAACATCCGTATAATCACGAATTCCAACATCGAAATATTCCGAAGACAATTTCGATTCAATTCCACTCCAATGCAATCATTGGAAATTTTGGTTATCTTTAAAACCCTTTTCAAATTCAATTTATTTATTTCAAAATAAATAGAATTATATTTCTAGTTCAAAACTAGTTCATTTCGATAAAAATCTATTTTTATCTTTTCAAATATGGAGTTTTTCATCCCAAATCTTCACAAATCATTTCTTATGATTTTACACAAATTATTACTATTTTTAATAATTTTATCAAGGCCCGTACAGTCGATTTCCATCAATGGCCATCGAACTGCACTTACAGCGACCTTTTTCGAATTTGATTTGGACGTAACTCCAAATCCAACCGTTAGATTTCAAATTTCTAACATTCGTTAGAAAGCTCTTTTCGATACGAACCCAACGGTTCCGGTTTTAGGAGAATCCGACGGTCGGATCTCCCGTAATATCCGTTTGAAATAAATGGTCGAAATTCGCGAACTGCCGCGGCGCGGCGCGTTCTATTCAGGCCATTATATTATATATATAATATATATATAATATATTTCGTCGATTTCTATTTAAAACGAATTATATGAATGGTTTTAAAATTCGTTTCAAAATCTATTTCAACTTCCATTTCAATTCTAAGCAAAATTGAATTCTTCTTTATAAATTCGTTTTAAAATTCATTTCTATTCAATTCAAATTTCAATTCAATTTGAATTCATATTCAATTCAATTCATTTCGAAATCGTTTTCAATTCAATTCATTTCGAAATCGTTTTCAATTCAATTCATTTCGAAATCGTTTTCAATTCAATTCATTTCGAAATCGTTTTCAATTCAATTCATTTCGAAATCGTTTTCAATTCACTTTGAATTCGTTTTCAATTCAATTCATTTCGAAATCGTTTTCAATTCAATTTATTTCGAAATCGTTTTCAATTCACTTTGAATTCGTTTTCAATTCAATTCATTTCGAAATCGTTTTCAATTCAATTTGAATTCGTTTTCAATTCAATTCATTTCGAAATCGTTTTCAATTCAATTTATTTCGAAATCGTTTTCAATTCACTTTGAATTCGTTTTCAATTCAATTCATTTCGAAATCGTTTTCAATTCAATTTATTTCGAAATCGTTTTCAATTCAATTTATTTCGAAATCGTTTTCAATTCACTTTGAATTCGTTTTCAATTCAATTCATTTCGAAATCGTTTTCAATTCAATTTATTTCGAAATCGTTTTCAATTCAATTTATTTCGAAATCGTTTTAAAATCGATATAAATATCGTTTACGTCAAAATGGCGTCAATCTAATCAACTCGGCTTCATATATTCCTTTATTTTCAAATATTCTATTTCAAATATTTCTTTTTCAAATATTTCTTTTTCAAAACTGGAATGAGGCCCAATCAATTACCATATAAAATTAATTATATGGATTTTCATACAACACATGTATATAATGGCATTGAAAATAATCAACCATCAACCAAAGTGCACTACACTGTATAAGCATCAAATATAGATATTCAACGCTTATAACAGCCTGTCAATCAATCGATCGACATATTTAATCAATCAGGATGAGTGAACTTCAAATTTCATCCTAACACCCGTGTGGGGTTTCAATCAATCAAACACATATTTTATTTGTGCTGTTGGGCGATGTGTGAAATTTATCGTCCCAATCAATGTCATTCAAATAGGTGTACATAAACAAACCGTCTGGTTTGTAAATGAATATTTATTTATTCACATTCACGTTAAAAATTATATTTTTAACGATAACACATTTTATTTTAACATATGAATTTCTATTCAGTTCATTCTTTAAATAAAATGCTATTTTTATTTTTCTAACTTATTTTAGAAAATTTCGGCGGCATAACGGCACGATACTAGAAACGGGACAAGGCCTAGCCTTATCCCCGGTCTAGTGAAGGCCCACGCCATTCACACATCAATCAAATTCACTTTCGTTATGCAAACCACAAAATTTGGAGTAAGGGTCTAACCTAGCCTTACTCCTTCGCCTTATAACGGCGCACGTCTAATCCTAACCAATTGATCGATTCGATTTTTCACACCACAAACCACATCCAAACCAATATCACAATCAATAACCAAACAGCCAAACAAACAAGTCCATGGTCTGTGGACGATTGTGTCGGGTGCTACTAAGCACCGTCTGCATCCTAGTATATATATATATATATAACTAGAAAAATAAATTGAAAGGTGAGAAATTCTCACCGAAAGCTATCCTAGCTCCACGGCACTTCATTTGCAGAAGTCTTCGCCGTTTTCGCATCTTCGTCAGCTTCGTCGCCCGTAGCCACTATATATATAAAAATCGAATTTTTATTTCGCTATTCAATATATAAAAATCGAGTTTTTATTTTCAAAGTTCAATATATAAAAATTGAGTTTTTATTTCAAAGTTCAATATATAAAAATCGAGTTTTTATTTCAAAGTTCAATATATAAAAATCGAGTTTTTATTTTCAAAGTTCAATATATAAAAATCGAGTTTTTATTTCAAAGTTCAATATATAAAAATCGAGTTTTTATTTCAAAGTTCAATATATAAAAATCGAGTTTTTATTTTCAAAGTTCAATATATAAAAATCGAGTTTTTATTTTCAAAGTTCAATATATAAAAATCGAGTTTTTATTTCAAAGTTCAATATATAAAAATCGAGTTTTTATTTTCAAAGTTCAATATATAAAAATCGAGTTTTTATTTCAAAGTTCAATATATAAAAATCGAGTTTTTATTTCAAAGTTCAATATATAAAAATCGAGTTTTTATTTTACTTTAAACAAAAATCAGTTTTTAAACATTAATTAAAATCAGTTTTTAAACAAAATGAAATTCAGATTTTAAACAAAATAAAATTCAGTTTTTAACCTAAATAAAATTCAGTTTTCTAAACAAAAATAAAATCAATTTTACTGTAATATAAAATAAAAATATAAAAAATCAGTTTTACTTACAGGAGGGAGGGGTTCACGTGGCCGAGGAGGAGGGGAAGGAAGAGCTCCGGCGCGGCGTCAGTCTAGGGGAGGGGTGCAGGTGGCGCGGGAGGCCAATGGGGTGGCGGTATGTCGGGTTTTGGGTTGTTGGGGATTTGGGGGACCGAATTAACGAAGATCGAGAGAGGAGCGAGATGGGAGGGGGATGGTGGTGGTGTGGTGGTCGGAGCAGGTGCAGGCGGCGCTCCGATGGGAGTCGCGGTGGGGGGGCAACGGCGGCTCCGTTCGATTAGATTAAGTTAGGTTTTTTTTTTTTTTTTTTTCTGAATTGTGAATCGGGGGGGGCCAGAACTAAAAGGAGGGAGAGAAGAGAATTTTTAATTAATTAATTAAATTAAATTTTTTTTTTTTATTTATTTACTAAAAGTTGACTTTTACATACGACCTCTAAACGAGGCCCACCGCCTGTCGTCCATAGCGTTTCACCCCCATTCCGAACACAATGGGATATGTATCGCAAGCTGATTTGATCGTTACAGCCAGTTTCCTTTTGAATTTTCATTTAAATCATTATATTGAATTTTAAACGCACATTTCAAATTACCGGGGTCACATACTAACTAGAAAAATTCCAGAAAAATATTTTCTAGCTTCGTATTGACGATACGGTCCTAACAAAACTAGTTTCGTCGAATTCTGAGACCGTTAGAAAAATGGCCATTTTCCAGTCGATTAAAATCAACTGAAACTGGCCAAACGCGTTTTCCTTTGCCACGCTCACATATTGATTCGAAAAATTATGAAGTTTGGAACCTAGCAATAACTTAACATCACGGACCCAACAAAACTGGTTTCGTCGAAATCCGAGGTCGTTTGCCAAAATGTCCATTTTTAAGGGCCTGAATTCCATAGCGACTATTCAGAATTTTCAACTGGACATATCTCTCAATTTTTAAAGTGAAATCTCAATTTCTTACATCCGTTAGAAAGATATTATCAATCAGATCCTAATGTTTTTGGTTTCACTAAAATCCGGATTGTTTTGCACCCGGTACATTCAATTGAAATTTGAAATCGAATTATCGAACTACCGCGCCATTTTCAATTCTATTTATAATTATATATAAATATTTATATTCTAACGACGACGCGTATAATATATACGTTCGAATTATATTCAAAATAAATTTTACGTCGATATTATTTAAAATAATCTATTTTAAATATTCGAAATTCGCTAAAATGGCCAAAATAAAAATTTTAAACTGGCCCAGGTTTTCGGGTTGTTACACTAACATAAAACCCATTTATCTCAGTTTCCTTTCGAATTAATTCAACCATTAAGTAAACATAATTTAAGCTATCGTATTCGCTTAAAATACCTTTTACAACTTTGTTATAAAAACTCGGTTTTTAATATAAAACCCGTTCATAAACTCATTTCACAGTTCAGCTAGATTTCATTTCAACTTCGATTACTTTTTAAATGAATTTCAATTAAAAAGTAATCTCTTATATTATTATTAAAATAATAATTTACTTCAATTATTAACTACTGCTGCAGTAGTTAATTTATTTTATTAACAAAATTAAATAGTAAATTCCTTTTTTAAATCTTATTAAAATTATAACAACATTTGTTAAATTATTTCATTAGACTAAATAAACGTAAATTAATCAAATAGCCAATTCCAATTAATTTAGCTGACTTACTCAAACCATGGTTAATTCGTTAACCAATTCCAATTCTACTCCTTCCTTTAAATTAATTAATAATATAATTAATTTAAATAATTTCATTTAATTGTCTCTTAAAAAAATATCCAACACTTAACCGTTAGGTAAATTTCTGATCATTTGCTTACAGATCTTCTTAACATAAGAATCTACTTTATAAAATCATTTAATACTCGCTTATAACTTTAAATAATAAATAATAAATAATAAATATTTATTTCCTTTTAATAAACTTTTATTCAAAATAATAGATTTAAAAATTTATTTTTAGTTATAAAACAAATTTTATAACTTCATTCCCGTCGATTCACTTGACAGTAAATCAATATTTATAAAATGATTAATTTATAGGCTATATACTGCCAATACTCAACCAATATTGCTCATTGATTAAAACAAAACAAAATGTTGAATTTCAAGTCTACGATCAACACCCAAATCATTCATCCAATCACAACAGTTCATATAATGAAAATATGAAAATAAACAACATTTAATATATTTGAGGAATCCAGTTGGATACCTCCAACCTGTTCTTTCCTACATTAAAATAGATTATCTCACATAAATTTATTCAATTTAACTGATTATTTTTATAACAGTAAATAATGCTTATTTAACATCAACCAATTAACAAAACAATTTAACACGTTTATTTTATAAACATAACCAAAAAGGTAAGTAACCTCCATTGGTTCCGATCGTTAAAATAACGATTTGATTTTTCATTGAAATTAAACAAACTTTTAATTTCATTGATTTACTCAACATATGCATGTCTAATTAAAAACAATCAACCATTAGCAATCATAGCACACAATTATAAAACACGACTTATATAAAATATAAGTGGGAAGAACTGAGTGAGTTTAACTCACCTTTGATTTGATTCGCTGTTCAAAACGGTTCGTTTTCAGTTAAATTAAACAATCGTTTAATTTTAATTGAAAAAATCCAGTTGATTCCTATTCTGTCCAATCCCGTTCCATGACGTAGTGCTCATCGATCTAAGTCCAACGCATCCTAGTTTGTCCAATTCTGGTGATATACGAATAAGTTATAACATTTATAAGTTATATAATTTAATTTATATAATAAATTCTCTAATAATTTTAATCAACACTAACTAAAACTTAACTAATACTTCTGTTTAAATTATTAAAGCCGATTGTTTTTGTGATTTCGAAACCCAGGTCAACTCAGTTATTTATTCCAGGCTTCCCACTATTCTTCGATCTAGAAACAAAATAGGTAGATTAATTAACATATGGCCTTGTTCAACTTTTAACACTAATTATATAATTATAATTTAATTACGCAGCTAGATTAATTTAAGTAAGGGCCGAATCTTTATTTTTGTATAAGGAATACTGTACTCGATCATTTCTCTCTCCCCGTTTGCTTTCTTCCGTCCATTTGCAATCTGATACCAAGAAAACACTAGTGACAATTCATGTTTTAATACCATAATTTAATTAATTATAATTAATTCCTTAATCGCCTTATTCATAAAATCTAGTTATGGTTTATATTCAGATTAGTAGGCCGATTATTTCCTTCATGCATCCTTCAGAAAACCGTTTTCTTCTGTTCGACGGTTCCAAGTACTCTGAGTCGATGCTCCTCAACACGCTGTCGCACCACCTGTGGATGATCGGACCTCTATAAGGCAATGCTAACCGCCGTGCCTACACTCCCTCGACATGCGTTTGAAGCCTTGTCGAGTTCAGTGCTACCATTCGCCCCCAAATCCCAATGAAACGCCGAGACTTCGAACCACAATCTTAGCCACCCGTCGCGAAATACTCTATCTCCCCCGTTGAAACTAAAGAGCTCTTCGAGCTTGGTATTTTCGCTATTGGGAAATTTTAAATTTAATTAGTGGATTGATTGGAATTTGGAGAATAACCTTATGAAATTCGGGACGTTCAATTGAAATAGGAGGCGGCTGAGACATGTTGACCGTGCACGAAAAAAAAACAAGGGTATTGACTGATTGTGTGTTATTTATATGGACCATATACTAATATAATATTATATAATGGAACTTTACCGTGAAGTAACTCATTATAACGCCTACATACAACCTCTTTTTTTGATGAAAATCGTAATCCTAACATAAATCGATATTCCAGACCTGATGGGAAAAGTTTCGTCGAATTATGAGGTTGTTTGTAAAAATCTCTTTATAATTCACAGGTAAAAAATCACGCGTTTAAATTTCCCACAATCATAAAATAAATCCAATCAACTTGAAACTTTGAAATTCTACTTGTCATTTTCCTTACGGATCTAATGAAATTTGTTTCATTAAAATCAAAGTTCGTTTGGCTAGTTGTTTATTCCTTTAAAGTTACTCCTGTCTAAATTGGCCAAAATCCGAGACTATTTCCCAGTACGCTATTTTATACGCCAAACAATACTATTTTGGACGCCGATATACCCGATGCTCAAAAATAACAAACTGCCTGCCTATCCTGACTCTAAACATTGATACAAATTCAACGGAATTCGTTTCGTGGCTTAATTCGGTCGTTTGCTCAAGTTACATACAAATACCTTCTATTTAAATTAATTAATTTAATTGCACGCTATAGAAAACGAATGAGTGTTTACGGCTATCGTTGTCACATACAACATCGGTTTGCCACGAAATTTGATTCCATGCAATAAATTAACGTTACGGTTCCAATGAAACTAATTTCATCGAAAACCGAGTCCGTTTACAAAAATGGCTATTTTTAAAGCTATAAAATATCGATAAAATATTAATTAAAGTCCAAAATAATTTAATTAAATAATAAAAAATTATTATAATCATTAATACCCAATTGGAAATATCATATAGCTTCAAACATATATTATACAACTCAATATCATCAATTCGAGTTAACTTATCTGAATTATATTAAAAACCCTTATAAATTTATTAAATAAACGTTATCGTTTATTAACGATTTTCGGAGCGACTATTTTAAAATTTGATTTGGACATAACTAACAATCTATAACATGAAATCTGGATTTTCTCCTTCATATGAAAATTATCATCAACAAGATTCAAACGTTCCTTGTTTCACAGAAATCCGACTTAAAACGGATTATGTATATTCAATTTAAGTTCAAAACTCAATACTACGAACTACCGCGCTATTTTGAGCTCGATTTATAAATATATATAAATTAATGTTCAAACTCTGTTTTAATAAACGAATTTAATATTAAAAACCAATAATATTCCAAATATAATATTTAAAATAATAAATTAAATTAAATATTTGGCTACAAAAAATACAGGACATTACATACTCCCCCCCCCCCCTAAAAGAATTTCGTCCCCGAAATTACTATGGTAAGAAAAATGGTGCAACCCATTCACTTTTCAAAATATAAATTTATTTTAAATCAAAAAATAATTTATTATGGTTAATAAAACTTTCAACAATATCGAAAATTTTCTAACACTTTAAATTCCCAGAAAATTTCGCAGAGTCTCCCCTTTACGGAGGGACTTCTACGATATCGCAGGAACAAATAATATATATATATATATCGACCCACACGGTCGAAAAACAAAATTCAAAACTCAGTGATTTATATTTTCGTGTAGGAGTACCTTTTACGAGCGCTATTGAGCATACTTGCTCAATTTACGTGCAATCTATGCAACCAATATCAATCCTCAAGCAATCTGACACATGTACTTAACTTAATCCAATATATAAGTAACCAATACATGAAATTTTAAATAACCTTTCATTAATCAACCAGTATAACTACACCTATTCCCACAATCAAACACGAAACATCCATTTTTTTGCAATCACAAGTTCAAATCATTAATTTCAATTCATATGCAGTTTTATTCTAGTTTTATTATGCTGGAATCTATTTTCAATTCATTCAACTTCTGTTTTAAACCGTTGATGAATTATAATTGACTAATCTTATAAACAATCAACAATCAATCAACAACCAATGCACAACCAACTCAATCAAATCACTTGAATTTACATTTAACATTAATATTACTTTGGTTTAACATATTTGAACATCAATAGGTTAATATACAATTGATTTATATTCAATTATTATTCATTAAATTTCCCAATTCCAAATCTATTTTATTTACTTTTAACATCATTCTTAATTTAATTTCACTTAACCATGTTAAATTCCTATTCAAATTTTTGATCCAATTTAAATATTATTTAAATCAATCAAATACACCAATATCTCAACAATTTAATAAAATTATTTCTTTTCTATACAAAAATATAAGTTAGGTAAAATTATTTCATTTACCCTCTTTACAAAATAATATTGTTTCCATCGCCCGTTCAATGTTTCTCAACACTTGAACCGATCAAACAACATAATTCAAATCATTTGTGTATAAAATCTACAAATACGCTCTCATATATATAAACTCAAACTCAATCTAGGGTACTACTAACCCCAGCTCTATCGAGTTATGCCACAGATCCATGGTTATTACTAAACCACTAGCTCTGATACCACTGTAACTACCCGATAAAAAGAATTCGATGCTCGAATTCTGACAATAATACATAATCTCGTATTACTTGCCAAAACACCAGATAGTTATCAGAAAGAAATTAGAGGGTGAGAAAAGAAAGAAAGAAATATTATAATAGAAGAAGAAGAAGAAGAACCAACAAAGAGTTTCACATCATAGCGGAACAAAATATAATATAGAAAAAATTCTTTACTAGGGGCTTTAAAATAAAACTTACAATTATCAGAGTATATCAACACGTCTGGACAGTTATAATAATCTGCCCTCATATACAACACATAGCGGGATAATATTTATATAACATCGTACGTCTAAACTCGTCCAGCTTGTCTCTTTATAACACCTGATAACTTGAACCTGTACAACTCGGTCTAACCCGAGCATTACAAACGTCGGATCAGTCTGGTGAATCAGAGTGAGAATAACACAATAAGTTTATAGGTATCACACAAGTTGATTTTAAAGTCAAAATCTTTTGAAAGAAAGGATAATCGTAAGACCAAATCCACACACAAATATGGACGGTTTTTATCTTACAATAACCCAAAACATTTTTTTGGAAATCAATATCTTTTTTGATATTATAATAGTGTCTAAATACAAATAAATATCAATCTAGCAGAACGCTTTCATCTCACGCTCTACGTATATAGTATACAATCAAAACCGGGGGCGCTTATTGGAGGATCGTTTTCCATGGCCAGTTATGGGAAACCACCTTTTCGACAATGTACCTCCGGAGATGAATACATTGGGGTTCAACAAGAACAAGAACATCTTGAAACAACATGGGCATTGTTATTTTATATGAATGTGCCTAAGAATTTCTAAGCTGATGTTATTTCTACAACATGTTTTTTAATAAATCGTATGCCTTCAACTGTTCTAAATGGTGACATACCATATTCAATTCTCTTTCCAGACAAATCATTATATCCTACTATGCCAAAAACGTTTGGGTGTATGTGTTTTATTCGAGATCTCAAACCAAAAATATCTAAACTTGATCCTAAATATGTCAAATGTATATTTCTTGGTTATTCTCGTTTGCAAAAAGGATATAGGTGTTTCTGTCCCTCTCTAGATAAACATCTCATATCTATTAATGTCACTTTCATTGAAGAAATACCATTCTCCTGGTCATCATCAAGCTTACCTTATCAAAGTCAGGAAATTCAGGGGGAGAATGATGATTTTCTTGTATAAGAAATATCGCATTCTATACAAGAAGAGGACAATATCAATGATTTTATTGAAACTAGTTTATCACCTCCTCGTTATACAGTTACATCTACATCTAATACAATCTCTCTACTTGAACATGAACCTGTTTCTACTTTTAACTTTTAATCCTGATACTAATCTTCCTATTTCTCTAAGAAAGGGAAAACTTTAGTACACATATCCTATTTCTTCATTTGTCTTATATAAACATTTGTCATCATTAACTCATTCACTTATAACTTCTCTTGAATCTATTTCTATACCTAAAACTGTTGGAGAAGCATTATCAAATCCTAGATGCCAGGCTGCTATGGTTGAAGAAATGAGTGCTCTTGAAGATAATGAAACATGGAGTTCAGTTCGGTTACCTGAGAATAAGAGACCTATTGGATGTAAGTGGGTATTCACTGTAAAAGCAAACTCTGATGATTCAATTGCTAGATTGAAGGCACGTTTGGTTGCAAAAGAATATGCATAAACTTATAGAGTGGATTATTCTGAAACTTTTCCCCAATAGCAAAGTTAACTTCTATTCAAATGGTTATTTCATTAGCAGCAACATATATCCATGGAAACTACATCAACTTGATGTAAAGAATGTATTTCTTCCCGGTGACTTAGAAGAAGAAGTTTACATGGTTCAACCCCTAGTTTCATTGCACAAAGGAAGAGTGGTCTAGTGCACGAGTTGAAGAAGACACTGTATGGATTAAAACAGAGTCCGAGATTGGTTTGGAAAGTTTATTAATGCAATGGAAACCTTTATAGTGGTGAAGCATAGATGCGATCATTCATTGTTCCGAAGGAATACTAAATCTGGTATAGTTTTACTTGTGGTTTATATTGATGATATTGTGATAACTAGTAGTGATGAACAAGTATTTCTTCTCTTAAAACCTTTATTCACAACCAATTTCACACTAAATATTTAGGAGACTTGAAGTATTTCCTAGGTGTAGTATTGTGATGTCTCAATGAAAGTACATTCTTGATTTGCTGGAAGAGACTGGATCTAGGTGTTAAACCTAGTAGTATTCCTATCCCACTGAACTGTAATATTATAGAAAATGGTGAGTTATTCAAAGATCCAGAGAAGTATAGAAGGCTGGTAGGTAAATTGAACAACCTAACTATTACATGACCTGACATTGCTTCCGTTATTAGTGTTGTAAGCCAGTTTATGGCATCTCCTACTATGTATCATTGGAGCATACTGAAACATATCTTGAGTTATCTTAGAGGAACTGTTAGGCAAGGAATTGAGTATAAGAATCATGGACATGTAAGAGTTGAATGTTTCTGTGATGCTGATTGGGCAGGAAAAAAGATGGATAGGAAGTCTATGTCTGGATTTTGAGTATTTCTAAGAGGAAATTTGGTTTCTTGGAAAAACAAGAAATAAAATATTATTTTTGATCGAGTGCTAAATTTGAATATAGAGCTGTGGCTAAGACAATTTGTGAAGTAATGTTGATGGATCACCTTATACATGAAGTTGGAATAAATATCTTTAAACTAATAACTTTATATTTTGACAATCAGACTGCAATGCATATCACATCTAATCCGGTGTTTCATGAGAGAACGAAGCATATTGAAGTGGATTTCCACTTCATTAGGAAGAAGGTTCAACAAGGTTTGGTTCTGATAGAGCATGTCAGGACTGAGGAGCAAGTGGCTGATATGTTTACGAAAGCACTAAATGGTGCTAGAATCAAGTATATGTGTAGCAAGTTGGGCATGACGAATGTCTATGCGCCAACTTGAGTGGGAGCGTTGTGAGCATAAGTTGTGTGTGTATATATATGTGTGTGTGTGTGTGTGTGTGTAAATATGTATATAATGTTGTAAATATGCTATCGGCATCAAGCTATTGGAACAAACAATTTGGTGCTGACACTGAAACCAAGAGAATGATACCAGGAAGACAAACCAAGAAGACACAAGAAAGCAGTGCAAACCAACATTAAAGCCGATACCAAGAAGGTAATACAAGAAGAGGTACCGAAGCCAGTGCCAAGAAGGTAATACTGAAGCCAAAGACGATAGTGAAGCCAATGCCAAGAAGAAGAGGTACCAAAGCCGAAGGCGATACCGAAAGCAATGTCGAAGTTAATACTGAAGCATATACCGAAACCGATTAAGAAGTGATGAAGCTGACACCGAAGCCGAGGAGACAATATAAGAAGGCGATACCAAGAGGAGATGGAAGCAGTACCGGAAGGCGATACCTAGAAAAGTTGAACATGACATAGTTGTAATATTGTAACCCATCTTATTTCCTCTATAAATAGAGGTGTAGTGCTCGTTTTTTAAGTAATGAGAAAGTTTATCTTCTCTTCTATTTTATTTCTTCTTAGGTTATAACAAAAAGAAATTCAACATGTGATGTTATGTTGAATTATCTTCCTATTAGTAAGTTGTTACTTTTGTTTCCCATTATTTATTAGTTTGGAAAATAAGTGTACAACTTAAGTATTTGGCTTAACCACACCGATCCAAAATTTGACTTTTGGTTGCACGTAGAAATGAGAATATTGGCATCATGCCAAATTCCAAACCAATTTCCTTTGTTACAAGAGCTTCAATGGTTGTTGTTGAGAGCGATAAGTGATGATTTTTTTTTCATTGTAACTTACTCGAGAGTGTTGAGTTGCGTTGTTTCGTCCTTGAGGATTTCGAGAATGAAATTCTTTAAGGAGGGAAGAATGTAACGATCTGTATTTTAATGATTGGATATTTAAATATTAACCATTAATTGCTCAATTGACGGATTCAAAATGAGATTTTTCATAGACGATCAAATCAGGACTTGGGACGAATTCCACTGAGTCTAGATTATTCGTTGCATGGAGAATAAGTGCGTGGATCTCTATATTTCGAGTTCGGTCCAGGTTAAAACAATCTCAATATACGCGTAAATTGTCCTTCCGAGAGTGCAGTGTGCGATTACGATGAAACTTATATTTTTAGAATCGTTACAGTGAGTTATTGCACGTCGTCAAGTTTCGTAGCGATCGGACGTTCCATTCGATCGTGCGTAAATTAAACATGTGTCAATTTCTGTAAGAAACTGACATTGTAAAATTCAAGTTTTAAATACTAACTTCCACATATGATCGATTTAGGTCTCGTGCCTAGTTCTAATGTTTTCAAAAGACGTTTTTACATAGATGACAACATGCGGCATGTGTCGATTGGAGATAGCGGGTTTTCGGGCTTTATTTGTGAATTAAAGGGAATAAAATAATAATGAAACACTGCTCGCATTATAACTTGGCCTCATATCATTTTCTCCCCCATTTCGGTTACTGTTCCATTGCCTGGAACGAAATAAATGGATGCCTCCTTATTGTTGCAATCAAAAATCCAAATCCCTCGATTTACTTAACATAAATTCAAGAAACCAGTATCGACATTCATGATTCTAGATTTTCTACAAACCCATCTTCTCTTTGTCACCTGCGATGGTTTATAGCTGATATCGAATTTTCATTAGCTGACTAGGGTTTAGCGGATCTATGGAGGATCGTGAGGCAAATCAGAGATCGACATTGCATTTCTCTTGGTATTTAGCACGTGTGGACCAAGTATCATCATACTCGGTTATGATTTAAGGGGTGCGACATTTTTCTCATTCAAAAATTTACTATAGATGGCACTTAGACGCAATTTGCATAGGATGTTCGACCATAATATTTTGGGTTCGAGCATGTTTAGTTTTCGAGGAGTTCAGCGACGCTGACAGAATTGAATTCCATCGATTCTAGCTCTGTATCACTCTCTTTGTGCATGCGATATTTAGGTTCATCCATGTATTATACGGCCTGTAAAAGATGAGTGGATCGAGGAATAAATACTGTGGATACAGTTTTAATTATTTGATTAGTTAAATACAATTATTTATTTAAAATCCATAAACCAATAACATACATATCTTTTGCGTACGAGGTCAGATTTAGACGTCGTTTTATCCGTTGGACTCATATCGGAGTTATCTACGTTTTAGAGATGATTGGGGTTGATGTGGCTAAGATAAGTGCTATTGTATCTCACTGAACTATGTTTGTTCTATAGTATAAACTTGACGTTTTAAACTGATTTCTAATTATAAAACATAATATTTAAGATAGTTGAACCTAGTAAATAATAAATCAAAAGATTAAAAAGTGATTTAAGTACTTTTGGCATGATTATCATATTTTTGCATGTTTGCGCGCTATTACGTGCTGTTTTTACCACATTGATAGATTTAGGTTATTTTGACATTTATTTCGCTTTGATTTCTCTTGATAGGTTCTATTTGATTTATTACTGCTATTACGGATGTTTGTATGTTACTTTAGAAATTTGTATGATTATTGATTGCATGGTTGAATTGTTTTCTTAGTTTAGCATAAAACATCGTTCATAGGCTACTTGATATTAGGCAATTTCATTTGTTATAATTTATGGTGCTTGTCGATCAAACACACACATCGATGTATATTGATTGAATGCACAAAGATGATAGACTTGAGCGGACGAGATAAATTCATGATAGAACTTCATAGTGCTTGCATGGATCCGGCGACTCAGCAGTATTGGGGCTTGGACAAATTTGAAGATGGAGTGACATTGGAGCTCTGTGACTAACCTGAAAATGGAAGATGGACCTGGTGATGAGCTGGACTTCGCGATGAATGCCAGATGTTTTCCTTGGGTATGTAATGTATTTAACCAATTTTGATTAAATGCATGATCCAAGTAGTGTTTATTGATTACTATGGAGTGGCCGATATGGATTACTATTGTTATTGGACACTTTGGTCAAATTGACGTGGATGATGGTGCAATTTTGAGAAATAGGACATGGTGTTCCATTCGATCGTGATTTCTACATGGTAGCTCTTCAATCGGTGGCTTCTATGTGGTGATCAGTAATTCGACGACGGTCATTCGAGGATGGGAAGTGAGGCTGCTGCGATGGATAGTTTTCTTCAAGATGTAGAAAAGACTACATTGGGTCATACTAAGATGACGGTCATATGAGGATGGTATGACACATAGTTGTTATGACTTAACAGGAAGTCGATGAGGTCTACGGCAGTGCAGTTCGTCGGGGATAGCCCACTTGTTGATAGACTTCAGAGAGGAGTCTTATGGACAGTTAAAGATAGACTCTGTTGCGGAGAACGTATGCAAAGGGTTGTTGGTATTCATGACTTCTGTATGCCTTTGAGTAAGGAGCACAAGGACAAATCAAAGTCATTATAGTTTGGACTGATTGGCCCGGACCCCAGAGTCAGGAAGTTTGGATTGGGTAGGGTTATATGTTATAGACCAAGGTTGTTGGACATAGAGATAGTCTAGCAGAGACCGGGGTAGTTAGATCTTGCAGTGCTTCGGTGGATTTAGATGACCAAAGTAGTGGATGTCATATGCTTTACGCACTGAGTGAGTGAATGTGAGGATGGATGATGGATGCTATCGTTGTTTACTTATTTATCACTATTTAGTACTTGGGCATCTACCACACCCTCTTTATATGATATTTATCATAGTACATCATATATTGATTGTTATGTGCTAATTTTATGGGTGTAGGGGCAGGACATATATGGTTCTTTATACACGCATGTCATATATACTATTACGACTTTTATGGTACTTTGAGATTTGTTTATTGCTCATACCAGACTATTGTTTGGCTCAAGAGTTTATTTCCTTCTTATTACCTTGGATGCTTATCGACGATGCAGATGAGCAGACCAGGTGACATGTATGAGTATTCCTTGGAGTTGCGCAGTTGGATTAGCAGGAGGCAACGTTTTACTTATTTTTATTTGTATCCTTATTGTTTACTCCGTTGTATGACACTGTGAAGCCTAGAAAGTGTTATTTGTAAAGATATTTTATCAGTTTGAATTTATTTATCATTTATAAAAACTCTATTACTATTCTGTATAACTGTATGAGCCTATGTACTCTGATTATATGGTAAATAAAGTTATTACTATCTCGTATGTTTGATACCTCTGATTGTTACTATTGTATGTTTTCTGATACATTATGAGATATACGATAGGTTATGTGTTTGTGTTTGTGTTTGTGTTTGTGTTTGTGTTCTGATTGGTTTGTTCTGATTGTTACTATTGTATGTTACTTGATTGTTACTACTTCTTCCTCTTGACGATAATTTTACATCGATCGGGTGCTTGTATAACATGAATTTTTAGTCATGAGTGCCAGTGGTGGTACAACGGGTCATCACATAAAGCCACCAAATTAACTATTACTTATTCTGTTGAGCCATGTCGAAGCCGACACAGTATGGTCAAAGCCATCAGATCCGAAGCAAAGCCCGACATGCACTTATAAATAGAGGCAGAGGATACCTAGCACGAGGAAGAAGTTTCTTTTTTCAATCTCCACATTTTGATTTTCTTGTAAACCTAAATTGAATTGGGAATAAACTACTGATTTCAATTTAAGAACTTATATTTGGACAATTTACTAGCTTAACATTTTAGAGATAATAAAGAACACTTGGACAACCCTTGCATATTGCATAACATATTTTGAATAATGATGAACATACCTTGCATATTTTTCATGGCATAATTGACATAAAGACTCGACTTGAACCAGTCTTTCTTGGCCTAAAATGATCTGCCTCCATCTAGCTGGGCTTGAATAATTCCGCTTCAACTTGAATTGGCTCTACAATTGGGTGTATCAACTCTGAGCCTTCACGAGGAACTTCGACTTGATCTTTGAGAATAACTACTTGACTCGAAACAAGCCTTTGGTTTTGAGCCTAAAGTTTATGCTTCGAGCTAACAGAAGGTCTCCATAACCATTTAGCTTCGCATTACTTATTCGGGGTATTAAAGAAGAATTTTTTCAATATTAATTTAAAGCATAAGGAAATAAAGAAGAAGCTTTACCCATAGAAAAATTAATATATACTATGATTTTCTAAATGGTCCAAGGATTAAAAAAGGATTGAAAACTGAGGATTTAAAAATTCTGATGAGAAGGAGCATATGCCATTGAAGTAAGGATAACATATGTCAGCGAAACAAGGATAAAGGAATCATAAGAATTGCACTTTATTACAACATTTAATGAAGGAAATGTAAATTGATTGCATGCCAATTAAGGAGAAAAAAAGCTCTTGAGTTGTCATTGCGTAACGATTTCATTTAGTGGATGAAATGGTAAAGAATGACAAGAATTGAGATTGATTGAGAATAGAAAATATAAATGGTCTTATATTCTCTTTATATGTAACATTGTAGATTCCATATTAATGCTATGAAAAACAATATAATATGTCTAAATTTCAAATAGTGTTCATGTATTTTATACACACATGTATTTATATCAAGTAGACACAAATATTTCTTGTAAAACTATTCATAGATTAATTACAATTACTTAATCATGTCAATATAGAGTGACTAGAATTTATTGGTTTGAAACTATTTCCCAACGAACAAAATTAATTTTGCAAAAATTTAAAGCTTGAAAGTATACGTAAGTAGCAATTATAATTTCAGCTAGATTGGACATCGATATAATGAAATCTTTTAGATTATAAATATCTAATAAAGCATTTTCTATTACATATCTATCATAAATTATAAAAAATAAGTCATATTTTTTTTATGATTTTGATGCTCTATATATAGCATGATTACGGAAAAAAAATTATATTATATAATAATAAATTGGTAACACGTAATTGCCTCATTCACCTGCAAAAATTCACGACTATACGTACATACATACATATTTAAATAAAGTAGGCTAAGGGCATATTAACAAAATTTAGGATTATTTCAAAAAAAAAACATTTAACCATGTCAAAATTCCTCAGTGCCAAGGATTTACATTGAATTAAGTCTTATGAAAAGAGTATACGTAACGATCTACCTTTTCGATCGCTTCAAGTCGGTAATTAAACCAACTCAAACCATTCGAAATGACAGATTGTTATTGCTTATGAGGTTTAACATAACCATACACAGAATCATAGAACATAATAACATGCAGCGGAATAATTTTTACAAAAATATCAGAGTTTACAAAATTCATATACACAGCAGAAGAAAAACATTCATTAATTTATTTACCAAAAAGGTTTCAAATTTTAATTGGACCAAATGCGAGCGCGCCTTCACGAATCCTTATCTTCGTCAGCTTCAAATCTAAGCTGTAATTACTCAGGTCTGACCCCGACCCGAGCAAACAAAAACTCAGGTCAGGTTGTATTTGTTATGCAAAAATTGCTCTGATACCAAACTGTTATGATTTTTGTACGCAGCGGAAGCTTGACAAAACGCCAAGAAAATAAGATCTTTATCACCCAATCACTTGAAGATGAATTTGATTGAAAAACAAAAACAACACAAATAATATCGGAAATATGAGCACACGATATTCCACCCAACCACCCTCTTTATTGATTCACTAATAAAAAATTGTTTACAATCGATCTCAACTATCGTTACAAACAATTACAGCTTGAATCAATAACCTTATTGAGAAATAGGTAGAGAATATCTAATGGCTAAATAATTTGAAGGAGAACACTCAATTTGGAATAGCTAGAATGATCACTCTTGGTGGCTCTCGCCTGCCCTCTTGGTGGCTTTCACCCATACCTAATGAAGATGTTAGCTGGCCCTTTTTATAGAGAGAATTGCTTCATTCCCAAGAAAACTTGGCATCCAAATTATATTCATATATGTTATAAAATTATTTGGATAAGCACCAAATATCCTTGCAATAAATGTCCATAAATATAGCAACCAATATCTCTCCATAAAATCTTGCACCAAATCTCTTCATCAAATCTAGCACCAAATCTCTTTATCAAATCTAGCACCAAATCTCTCCATAAAATCTAGCAACAAATCTTTCCATAAAATATGTAAGATTATTTGTTGCCCAAAATTGTGATTTGTGTATCACAAATTTCAACACTCCACCTTGATACCAAATCACAACATCTCCTCCACTCAAAAAATAGCCCCTTAGCTCTCACTTTCAACCTCTTCTTTCTCAATTAACACCATCCTGATTTTAACGGCTACGAGATAAAACCATCAAGTCTTCTCTTCAAGTCCAGGCTCAATTGATTTACAGGCTCAATCACACCTTCTTGATTTCATCAGGCCATAAGATTACCTAATTAATTTCCAGGCTCAATCACACCTCCTCTTTATCGTTATACGCCTACCACTTGATCCCTCTTCATCTACATGGACCCCTCAAGAATTATCAACGTGAAGACAACAATCGATAACATGATCCTCAATGGATCCTCAGCAGTGATCAAAACCAACCTCTCCACCTTGCTGCAGACTAGGTTCTTCATTCCAAATTCTCAAAATATCCTACTCCACAATAGCCATCCATGAAAGCAACATCATCTCCGACATCTACAATCTTCAATCCAAAATCACTCCAAGCTATGTGATGAACTGGCTCTGATACCAAACTGTTATGCAAAAATTGCTCTGATACCAAACTGTTATGATTTTTGTGCGCAGCGGAAGCTTGACAAAACGCCAAGAAAATAGGATCTTTATCACCCAATCACTTGAAGATGAATTTGATTGAAAAACAAAAACAACACAAATAATATCGGAAATACGAGCACACGATATTCCACCCAACCACCCTCTTTATTGATTCACTAATAAAAAATTGTTTACAATCGATCTCAACTATCGTTACAAACAATTACAACTTGAATCAATAACCTTATTGAGAAATAGGTAGAGAATATCTAATGGCTAAATAATTTGAAGGAGAACACTCAATTTGGAATAGCTAGAATATCACTCTTGGTGGCTCTTTCCACTTGGTGGCTCTCACCCACCCTCTTGGTGGCTTTCACCCACAACTAATGAAGATGTTAGCTGGCCCTTTTTATAGAGAGAATTGCTTCATGCCCAAGAAAACTTGGCATCCAAATTATATTCATATATGTTATAAAATTATTTG
Organism: Allium sativum; assembly: GCA_030737875.1. Classification (NCBI taxonomy): domain Eukaryota; kingdom Viridiplantae; phylum Streptophyta; class Magnoliopsida; order Asparagales; family Amaryllidaceae; genus Allium; species Allium sativum. Next base: position 394,389,808 of record CM060912.1, on the reverse strand, counting down.
GATAAGCACCAAATATCCTTGCAATAAATGTCCACAAATATAACAACCAATATCTCTCCATAAAATCTTGCACCAAATCTCTTCATCAAATCTAGCACCAAATCTCTTCATCAAATCTAGCACTAAATCTCTCCATAAAATCTAGCAAAATATCTTTCTATAAAATATGTAAGATTATTTGTAGCCCAAAATTGTGATTTGCATATCACCAGTTTCAACAGTATTCAAGTAAATTAACTACATTAAAACTTTTTTTTTTTGCAATAATTTCATTTTTAAACTTTCATACAGATCATAACATTAAATGTATGTCAAGAGGCTAAATAGAACAACCCAATATGGTATAGGAACAATAAGATATACAGACGGGTATTAACACATGGCCTCAGGTGAAACAAAGCAACAAAATATCGAGTGGAAGCACGGTAGCAGCATGCGTGTTAAATATTGCAGTCACAAAAATATTAAATGATCAACCAAGTAATGTTACACACAACTAGTAAACAGGAAGGGTACAACATGTGCATAAATACATGCACTGCTAGTACTAATTGACAGGTGCCACGCAACAAGTACCTTTTTTTCATGCGTGACATACAAAAAAAAAACATTGTTTCGTTTTATACAATTATTCAACACGTAGGGTGTAAATATATGTTTAAGATCAACATGTCACTATTACTTCACATACATGCAACAAGTATATCACATGCAAGCTATTTCTTCCCTTACATAAATATATTATATATACATGTTTAGACATGTATTCACGCATGAGAGAAGAAGCTAGCAACTCCCATACTACACCAAAAGTTTGCACAGCCAAACTAAATCAAATATCCTCTCTCTTATCAAAAAGATTTTTTTTATATACATAATATAAAACGCATATGCCAGGCACAAAACAAACAAGGAAAAAAAAACTTTGTTTCCCTTCTTTTCAAAAGTTTCAACACGCATAATGTAATTGAACAACATACAAACAAATGTTTCTTTCACCTACGACATATATTATTATAATTATATCTATGTGAAGAGATTTGAGTGCTGCATAGAACATATGAGCAAGGCAAAAATAAAATAAAAAATACAAGCAACAAACATGGTAGATGATGATGTAGTCAAGATAGTAGACCGGCAATAAACACTAACAGGTGCATGGTGAGTACAAAAGGGAAGCAACTACTACACGCATGCAAAAGGAACCCCAACCATCAACAGAAAAATAATTTTATTCCCACAAATCAAGATACCCAACTTTTAACAATTAATTTACTTGAATTTGGAATGGGTGAGAAGGTCTCACCGTGAAGGCGCAGGAATAAAGACGCTCGTAGGAGGCTTTGGGATGCGGAGCTTCTAGGCGACAGCGATAGAACAGGGTTCGATCTGGGAGCGGTTGCTAGCGCTGAACGGAGACCGAAGTTTTGGTCTTGGATCACGAGTGAAAGGGGGTTCGCGGTGGATACAGGAAGCGGCGGCGAGTGGTGGAAGAACGCTGGTGATGGAGGCCGTTACGGTGAGTTTGAAAAAAAAACAGATTTGAAGGGGAGTGGTAATTTTTTTTATATATAGATAGGCAACGAAACTTGCTTCAGATCTAAACAAATAAACAGACCAAGAGAGTGGAGAGACAAGCGGTAAAACAATGGAATGGGTAAGGACGCACAAATTGATTTATCCGTGAATGATTGTTAATATGAACCATTAAAACAAAATCCACGTTTTTCGAATCCACCTTTAATTTTTTTTTTTATAACTGAACATTGCTCTTTATGGACGTATATTCTCTTCCATTAAAGAAGGCATTTCCTTTAAATGGTTTGAATATGCCTTTTTCGTTTGATTTATATTTATATAAGATGTTTCACTTATGTTGCATGCCCCAACAATGCATGCATATCTTTTTAATTAGTTTGTTTCCAAAGATTACACTTTAAAAAAAAATCAACGCATGCACATGCATGAAACAATGGGATGAAAATAATGCATGCATGAAAGAATATAGTGAAAAAAAATTAATAAAATGAAGGGAAATAAATTAATAGATAAAAAATTGAAATGAATGTGTAATTAATGGAGAAACAGAGTGGAGATAAAGGAGGTAGTGAATGTGGGGAAAGTAGAAAAAGAAGGGGAAAGAATATAAACATGCGTGAAATATTAATGTGCAGAGAAATTATGTATATTATTTATTTTTCGTTAGTCATGCTAGTTAAAACGTGTATTGTATACCATTGACACTCCATTTACAACTTACACTGGAAACATTAATTTATTTATTCTCAATTAGGGTAAAACTCTTATATTCAAGTTTTAAAGAAAACAATGATTTAACTAGTAATTTCTTTTATTATCAATAGTTCGAAGTTAATTATTACAAATATACATACAATTTGATAATAATTTTAGTTGTTATAAATCACCATTTATCTAATTATAAATTGTTGTTTAATAGAAATAAAATTTAAATCATTCATAAATAACATCGTAAAATTTATTTTAAAACCACTTTAAATTCAATAATTTAATTTAATTTAATAACTTAAATTATTAAAACATACGGGATGTTACAGTATAGGGCTGAATTTACCTGCTTGATCTTTCCACATCTTTGTATGATAACCATCAAAAATGTTTTCATAGCAGGCATCATGCTTTGAAGTCAAATCAAAATCTCGATTAAATAATTATGTTAAGAAAAATAGTTCACTAAACATGGATAGTGTGGTTAAATATGCATAAAATATTGATTATGGGTAATAAAAATTACAAATAACAAAGTCGTTTTGTGTAATCAAGAACCAATATAAAATACAAATTCAATACAGGATCACTAAACTAATAAAACAATATTAATAAAAAATTGTGACTTACCATTTCACTCAAATCAAGTATCGATCCATTTTGTAAATTGAAATAATGATGTTCAAAAACTTTGTTATTTGTTCGTTAAGAAGACTGTAGCCATAATTTTAGACGATAATAAAGATAAGAATCATTTTGATCTCCATGGAAGCCATGCTTTTAAAAAATAAAATTACCAATTATTGACTGAATGATCAAGAATGATGAAATATTGGAATCAAGAAGTAGAAGATAGAAATAGTGTGGTGCTAAGGGCAACCAAATATGTTCTTCCTAATACCACAATTATAAAAATAAAACTCATTAAATTTTGTATTCTTCCTAATACCACATTATCTCTTCATGCTAATCTCTCACTCAATTATTATTTCCTGAACTAATCACGTACTAAGCTAATCTGAATATCTTAATCTCTCGTAATCGGTGTCTTCTTTCCATCTCTCGCAGGAAAATTCAAATTCGTACGGTAATCTCTCAATTCTTTGGTGATCTGAAAACCATAATTTTTCACTTCCTCTTCTAGCTTGCTTAATTCAAACCTTATTCACGGCTTTTGTATATTGCGGCGTTGAATTCATTGATCGGTTATAAATCTAAGGCTTAACTCATTGATCAGTTTTACGAATGAGGACGAACGAATATCAAGCGAAATCAAAATAGGGTAAAACAGTGTGGCAACCCCTATTTTTTAAGTGTGTGGTATTAAGAAGAGTTTAATACTAATTATTGTGGTATTTTTTAGTCGTGGTATTAGAAAAAACATATTGGAGAGCCCTTAGCACCACACTAGAAATAAAATGCAGATGTTTTGTTTTAAAATTGATGACTAAGCTGGACATTTGATGTAAGATTTCAGAAAGAAATATTATTTCATCCACAACATAAATACATAAGAAATAGAGCACTTAAATGCAAAGTTTAACTCACCGAGATGAGAGTAAATGTGGAGAAAGAATTCAAACATGTAATCAAAGTTTTTCTGATGTCACATTAACAAAAGATAAGAGTGAATGTGGAGAAAGAATTCAAACATGTAAACAAAGTTTTCCTAATAGCACATTAACAAATTCTTAGGATTGTGCTCTGCCTATATATATATATATATATATATATATATATATATATATATATATATATATATATATATATATATATATATATATATATTACGATTGTTTTACAAAATAAAATCAAACATTTATTCATGGCCAAATTCCTTAATCTAAGAAACGTGCAATGAATTGATTCTTGGAAAAATAATTTAAGTTTGAAGTTACTCACTTAATCTCTTCACATCTTTGTTAGATAAGCAATTTCGCCAAGAACCAACTTTGTAGCAAAATAAAAATCTCGATAAATATAGTTCATTGCACTTTAGTAGTTTTTGATGCGGCTAAATAAACACAAAGTATTAATTATGCTTAATGACAATTACAAATATCCAAGTCATTTTGCATGATAAAGCCAGCTTTTGAAATTTAAAATTCAATACCGAATCAATAAATTAATTAAATAACATTAATAACTAGTGGCTTACCATCTTGGACAAATGAAGCATCAATTCATTTTGTAAAATGAAATAAAGATGTTAAAAAACTATATTACTTGTAAGTTGAGAAGATAGGAGTCATGGTTTGGAACGATAATCAAGGTAAGAATCAATATTAATCAACATATAAAACCGAAAATGACTTCCTTTTTAAATATCAAAAACTATTTCACGTTTTCCATTTCCCCTTTGTTCTAAACTAGGGATTTTCTGAATCCTTCCTCCTTTTACACACCATTTGAATTACATGTTAAAAGGGCAAAAAACAAAACTCAGTTTTCAAGCGAAACACTCAGATCTTTCTAGTAAACTGGTTTGCTATCTGGTTATGAAGCCATGAACTTAGCAAGACAATATATCGAAGAAACTACCATGTTTGAAAGAATCGTTACTACTGTGAATTCAACCGTTCATCCTCCACTGAAGTTGAACATGGTTTAAGCTTCTGAATATACAAACCTTTAATCAGCAAGAAAATGACCATTAAGCACAAAAGTGGGAGATCCCATATCCACAACTCATATGAATATAACGTTCTCTCCCCATAAAAATCAAGTGAAAAGGGTAACAACGTCTCTTCTATACCCTCTAACTATAAGCATTCTGGGCACGTTCTCAACAAGCAAATCCATGTACTCCATGTAAAAATAAGCAGGGTGACTCACAGGCGGTGGCGGCAAACTCACAAACACGACTGCTGCCATTCTCGAATACCTCAATATAGTCGAGTTCAGCTTCAGCATCGTGTACAGAAACTTATCGACTTGCTGTTCATTGATCACTACTTGCTTCCCATCTGCCATCAACGGCTTCCCTTCTCTTCTAGCAGTCTCTTTCATATCCTCCAGGTAAGAAGCTATCCTCCTCTGCGCACCAGTGAAAGCCTCTATGGAATCGTCCTGCTGAAGCCCTTCTTCAACATGAGCTTCCCATGACTTCATAGTAACAACAATCACCTCTGCCTGCATTCTCAAATCATACAAAAACTTCTTCACATCCGCTTTCAGTTCCTCGGCTTCCGTGTCCTCTTCGGCAATGCAGAACACTTGTATTTTGCAGCTTTCGAAGCTTTCTTTGGTAAGCAGAAGCTGAGATAAAAGAAGCATCAGTCCACCATCTCTAACTATCCAGTACAGATCGATAGTCCCATATTGCCTTTGATACTCTCCAGGCCATTCGTCGAGGCCTTTGACAATGACGACCGCTTTGTTAGCTATGATGCAGTCGTTTATGATGCTTACGAACGTGGAAGGAATTTCGTAAAGATTTTCACGTCTCCATATTTCAGGGTAGCGCATGACAACAATGTTGGGCTTGAGGTTTCCGAGGCCCATGGTTTGGACTATGCCACGAAAGCCTTCGGACATGGAAGAGGCTACTATGATTTCCGCCACACCTTCGCATTTTTTGTAGTCTATGTAGGTTGAGAGATTGCGACATGCAATTTTGGCATCCTCGGCTAGCTCGTGGTAGTCTCCATCAATTATTGAGACGAATATGGACATTCCTCTTCCTTTCTTTTTCATACAGTTAGCAAAGTCTGCAAGCTCTGGATGACATGGAACGTTTTCGGGTAATTTGCCCCATGGTCGACAGAAGACAAGGGGGATAGGGTACCAGTTTTTTGGATGAACTTGGTTGGCTGCAAAAGAATGAAATGATAATGACATTAACAGATGTATAAATGATACTTAAGGTAAGGATTACCTGTATGTTATGTTAGGATGGCTATAAACTAGATTATAATATTTTCAACAGCAGAAAATATTGCAAATCAGGATGAACTTTTGCACCAAAAAATTGAACTGTAAAGAAAAAATTGCTATTTGCTTTCGTATACATAATAAGATGATGTGCATAATAAGATGATGTGCATTGGACATACCGCCTAATGATCGTAGACTTCTTAACGCTAACTGAAAATACGCGCTTTTGAAACCATCACCCCAGTCTCCTGCCTTCCCTTTCAGGCTCACATAGTAGTATATAAGGCTAGCAAGAGCCAGAGAAACGACAGTGAATGACCAGGATATCAGAAACATGATCACTGGTAATGAAAAGCAAGACCATCAGCATATCCATATCAACTTTTATCATAAAACGAAGGAGTGAACTTCAATAGATCTGATATAACAGCAAGAAAAACCATTTTTTTCCCCTGCACTCTTAGGTGCATCTAGGGCTGTCAACGGATACTTTCGGATACGAATAGTGCCATATCCGTATCCGCATCCTAAACCATTTTCGGATATCGGATATCCGTATCCGCGGATATGGACGGATATCGGATAATTATCCGCTCGGCCAACGATCGATAAATCAATGAACATAAATGAATTTTTTTAGCTTAATATTAAGCTTTTTCAACCTAATTGATTACTAAAGTGCTAAAAATAAATAAATATGATGATAATATATAATTTTGAGCAATTAACATGAATTTAGTAGACTTTTAATTTTGCAGATTAATAAATTAGTATATTTAATTATGTTAAAATACACATAATTTAAGCTATAATCGGAAAACAAGGCGAATGGATAATTTTCGGATGTGGATATGCCTATATCCGCATCCGCATCCGCTTTCTCGGATATCGGATATTCATCCGCTTTTCGGATACGGATGCGGACGGATTTCGGATTTTTCGGGTATCCATTGACAGCCCTAGGTGCATCACCTGCACTTCTGTTTTAGGTTAAGTCCGCATACAAAAATGACGGACCATAACATGTTACTATTAGCATTGAACATAATGGCGTGTTAAGTTATTTTGAAAGCAAAGCATAATGTTCTATGAAGAGAAATATACAAATGTGATCTTCCAGATAAAACCGAGAATATATAGTACTTAGCATAGCACATACCAATACACAATGAAGCTCCAAGAAGCGAAAGACTCCAATGATGGAATTTCCAACGAGGTCGCCAACTAGGAGCATCCAAAAGGTCAAGAAGAAAACAAGATAAATTTACACCAGTATAGCATAGAAGAAAAAACATAGTTATAGTTGGCGTTATCAGATCGAGATTCCCAATAACCACACAGCATATACATATGAATGCTGTGAATAGAGTTGCTAGATGAGGCTCACTTCCATCACTCACTTTAAAATACTTCAGAACAGGCAGAATGTCATCATTGGCTATTGCAGCAAGCAATCGTGGGGCTCCGGTCATACTTTGAAGTGCTGCACCTAATGTAGAGAGAATGATCCCAACATAAATGATTGCAGGAACAGGCCAAGCCACTGAAGCAGTAAGCAGCCTGGGAAAAAAAGGGGGGAAAAATCTCAAGCTTGTAAATAATAGATAGTATAGCAGAGATGTGTAACGTCTGAATTATATACACCAACACGATGCTAAATTAGCATAACTCAACTTCTATACACACACACACACACACACACACACACACACACACATATATATATATATATATATATATATATACATATATATAATACACATACAAATAAAGAAAAATTATTGTATATAATTTGCTGTGTGCATTTCAACCATCTTTCAAGTTATGTAGATGCCTTTTACACACTTCATATTATATGGCATATCTATATCGCATGACATGGTGTGTCATGTGCTTTTACATTCAACGAGAATTGCGTACACTGAAAGTATATCCAAAATTAGGTTTGTGCACGTTATTTTATTTATATTCTATTTTTTTTATTTACCGTCTGCTTGCGGATGACTTTACAAACTGAGTGAAATATCCAGTTCTAAATACACTTCCATAGGAGATGTATGCTAGGGGGTGTGTGTATATACATGCATGCATGCATACATACATACATACATACATATATATATATATATATATATATATATATATATATATATATATATATTCAGGATTCAAGACCAGCTCGTTTCTCTGAAATATAAGATAATTGTTATTCACAATTTTTGATGTGATCGCAAAATATTGAAAATGCTCCTGATTAATACAAATGTGACGAAAAATTACACATATTTTTCTTCTAATTGCACACACACACACACACACACACACACACATACGCGTGCACACACATATAATTATAAATACATGATTTAGATTCATTACAAATATTTTTCATGGACATATTTATGCACATGTGCATTACATGCCAAAACACTGGCTTCAGCAATTTAAACAAGTACTGTCAAGTTACCCTTTTTTCAAGTAAAGCCATCAATAGTAAATTTGTCAGTGCTTTGGGATTCAACATAATAGACTATTAGTACTTCTCACAAACACTAATATTGAAGTGTTCTCAATACACACACACACACACACACACACATACACACACACACACACACACACACACACACACACACACATATACAACTACAAATACATGATTTAAATTCATTACAAATATTTTTTGTGGACACATTTATGCACATGTGCATTACATGCCAAAATACTAGTTTCAGCCATTTAAACAAGTACTGTGAAGTGACCATTTGTTTTTAAGTAAAGTCATCAACAGTAAATTTGTCAGTCCTTTGGGATTCAACATCCTAGACTAGTAGTATTTCTCACAAACAATAAAACTGAAGTGTTCTGAAGTATATTGGCTTGCAGGATGCTTGACTTATGCATATGAGTTAACTGGGACGATTATAACAACAAGAATCACTATACTGTCAAATCATATTTATGCACCACATACCTCCAACCTAATATGTGGAACCACGATCATATTCCAATTGCTCTCTCTTAACACTAGTGAGAATATTCTAACCTTGCTCGCACCCATACCTGTTAACCATCCACACAGCTCAACTATTACCATTTGCCATCGGCTTTGATGTCAATTTAAATTTAGAGACTTCCCGCCAATGCGCTTGACTTATTATTATTATTATTATTATTTAGGATTAAAAAATCGTGGGATGGAAGTAATTCATGTCGAGCAAAATGAAATTTGAAGAAAGCAAATTATATTCCCTGAGGGATCGTCAGATATTGGTATTAAAATTATAAAACGAAAAAACTTTTACTAGAAGTGGGCTAGAGACATATACCCTACAATTGGTCACTTCACAGTACTTGTTTATACATGTACATATGCATATATGTGTGCATGCACACACATCCTTACTGCCCAAACATAGCCAAAAAGAGGACAAAATTCATCATTCCAGGCTTTAATTCCTAAGAATATGGCCAGCCAAAACATGACCAGGGCATCCTCAATTTTGACAAGTAAGATGATAATGCCAGTTTAGCGTAAACTGTAAGTTATATCCACATCAAAATAACAATAAAAGGCTGCAAAGTATGTCCACAAGTCAAGGGTCCATAGCCATAGATATTGCAAGCAATAAGAGAATATGATATCTATGAACCTACGATGGGAGAATATGCTATTGCCTCAGTGCATAAAAAAATTCGAGTACCTATTAGTTAAAAGCTCTTTTCTAGTAGCCAAAGCTCCAAAGAGTAATACTGATATAAGATATAAAAAGGTGGTCGTTAGTGTAGCAGCTAGGGTTCCAACCGGTATAGAACGTTGTGTGTCCTTTAATGATGCAGATCGATTGGAGCCAGCCATAATTCCGGTTACAGCAGGAAAAAATAGACCTACCAAATCACTGTGAATGATGAAAAAGAAGTGTCAGATTGCATGAATCAACCACTCTATCAGCAAACATTTCCTTTGATACATACAGATGTAGCAACTCACAGCCACAAATAACACAGAAACTGCACCAAACTCAACCACGCCTATCACAATAGTATTTGTCAAGGTGTGTGTTCTTTGTACACCCCAAAAAAAAAAAAAAAAAAAAAAAAAAAAAAAAAAAAAGTTGTTTGAGGCAGAGCGGAGGATTAGGTGCTAAGAATGTCTTTAGAGTTTAGAGTCAAAGCGGAGTCCAGGGAGATCCTAGACGAAATTAAGCACTCAGTATATAATTTGTATTTGATACGGATTTATTTGTCATCTAGTGCAATAAGAAAGTAAATAAATATGATAAGAAACCCAATTTGTGTTGACTGGATCACCACTGATTATTATTGTAATATGGGTGACATACATAGACACAATTCAAGTTTATCGTTAGTAAAATTAGAAAAGGAACAAAATCCAACTATAGTTTATAACAGTAATAAAATTCATACATAATAAAGTTTATACATAAAAAAATTCATGGTATAAATAAACATTTTTTCTACTTAATAATCATGACTTCGTAAAACATAATAATAACTGTAGATAATCCACAACCCCCCCCCCCCCCCAACAAAAAAAAACTATAGGAGAATACTCAGGATTATATTCCAAAAAGATTTAAAACTGTATTTAAAAACAAATAGAATAAGAATGTGAAAGGAAGAACCATTAAAATCATATTTTGAAGTGGTGAAAAGTTAATGAAAAATTACTGTTGAATATTTGCTTTTAAACCATAAAAACAATTAAGTAAGCTTTGGGGAACATGAAAAAGCACATTTGTTTTTATTTATAAAAAGACTATTTTTTAAAAGAACTTCTTTATATTTTGATATGAAATATATAAAGAACTTTAATAAATATACAAAATAATTGAGCCTTTTTACTGTAATTATATTTAGTTTAGTTTTAATAATAAAAATAAGGCCTATTTTTTAGCACCCCAAGAAAAACTTAGCGCTCAGATGGCGCCTCCGACCAGGAGCGAAAAAAGCTCCAAAGAAAAATAACTAAGGCTAGAATAGTCAAATAGCACCTAAGCATCGCTCGGCGGCGCTCTTGACAGCATAGGCTACTATTTGGAGTGAATATGTCATATTTATATGCCAAAGGTAATGCTCAATTTAATGATGTGGAGCTTATTAAATAATACATGCAAGATACAAGTAATTATAGCCATAAGTCCAAATATTTTACCAACACGGAAACCAGTTTATCCTTTTACTTTTTTCCTACACTTTCCCACTTCCTAGTATTATTAGATTCAGGTACTGCTATGTCAGTCAATTATTCTGCTCCCCAATTAGGGACGATATACTGTCGTCGAGATTGTAACCGATTTCCTTCTCATTTGTGCTGTCTTTCCATCAAATGTAGCAAAATTCCAAAGGAAATGCAAATTATGTAACAAAAACTACATTTTTATCTATCAACAGTGGAATTGGCCCTTCACCTACGTTCTGTGATTTAAAAATCAGGTGGAAATGTTTTCTGGCAGAGTCAAAATTGATACAAGGAATTTATATATTTATAATTGGTAATATTGGGAATAAACATACGTAAAGGATTCCCACATCAATGTAAGCAAACAATTATGCATTGATATAGGACACAGCAACTTTAATTAAGGAAGTACTTGAAATTCCAGTAAATGGGTCCAGTAGGTGAAGGAATTCCAGCATTTGTAGTCCGTTGATATTCTGAACCCCAATTGTCTTTAAATGTGCTTGCCTTTAATCCTGTAATCTCACCTGCTCCAAATATTTAGGGTTCAAACAACTTTATTGTGTCAACAAACATTGGAAATATAAAAAATGAAACATACACGAGCATGTTATATAGCATTGATCAAAAATACTTACTTGAAGCATTATGTTTTGGAGCGACAAAGATCCCAATGAATATGCAGATCAAAGAAAAGATTACAGGAATCAAGAATGCTGGTGCCACTTTATTTATCATTTTTACACCACCAAAAACAATAAAGCATAGTAGGATGGTTGCAATAACTCCATAGATTTGTATATCATGCAAGCTTGGAGTAGTAACATGAACTGGCAGGGCTGTTGTACCATTCACAGTAACATTGGTAGAGATGGTGTCTGTCATAAAGGAACATTTTTAGTTTCATTATTACATCTTAATATAATAATTCACTAAATAGAAAAACAAGCAAGGCAAATTGTGTTTATGAGAATGTCAGTTTCCTTTAAAAGGCTTTGTTGACATTGCTATTCAAGAGATTGTATGATAATAAATAGCACATACAAGGGTTCGAGATTCCGGATTCGGTCTTTTGTAATTTTAGGAACGATGATCTAATTTGTGTTTTGTAGATTTCAAAAAATTTGGTTCTAGTTTCGAATTTCATAATTTAGGTTTCATATAATTACACATGTTTGTTTAATCTATTGAACCAAAATGAATAATAATAATAATATCTTTAACTGAAAAATAAGATGTAAACGGACAATATCGGGTATCATACTTTATTCATTACATTGTTTTCACCACCTCATCCTACTAATATTAACCCTCTTATCCTTCAACATCCAAAGACGAAACACGCACACCAAAATCTGATGTTATGAGGCGACACGTTATCTAGATATGATTTTGCAATCTATACAATTTTGTTTATTGTCTTTTCTAGTAAGGACAAAGTCAACCTGACTAGAATGTTGACCACTACTGAAAGTAATTAGATTTGACTGTCTCTTCCTAAACAAGGTATTAGCAATCATGAGGTCATAAAAAATAGCAAAATTTAATATTTCATCTCTTTCTTGGTTTCTATTGTCATATCCAAAACCACCATGCACTCTCTCGAACTCCCCGCTGGTAGAGCCAACATGACCACTAAAATCTCCATCTACAGATAGCTTCTAGCTATTAGGAATATCTCTAACCATGACATTCACGTCTTTCCATAAACTCCTCTTGGCTTCTTCACTTAGGCCTACTTGAAGGGCATATGCACTAATGACATTCAGAACCGCATCACCAACTACTAGCTTGACTAGGATGATCACGTCCTCTCGTCTCCTGACGCCGACCATTTCATTCTTAAGATTCTTATCAATCAATATGTCTATCATGTTCTTGTTACATACTTCTCTCGTATACCAGAACTTGAAGTATGTGCTCCGTTAAGATTGCCTTGCATATTCTTAAGAAGAAATGATGGTTTGGATACAATAGCCCCACATCACGGAATATATTGAAGGAATTGTGTACAAATATGGATTGGTGGGCACGTAACATAAGGGATTCCTTTTGTTATATGCGAGTTGTGTGCCAGCTCATATGCGTGCAAGGAAGGGGGCTTTGTTCCGACAGTCGTTACATAATATGCTCTTCACCCCCTTCGTCTTTTGACATGTCCATTTGGTCTCCTAAACGCATAATATATTAACATGTCTCCTAATCATAGCATCAACTATATTTCTTAACTTTCCTGTTAAGGACCATACATCCTAACCATCTAACAGAAACCAACTATCATCCACTAGCTTCCTTGCCTCTCCCAACCATCGAGAAAAATGCAAGGACCCTTGCTCATTCATCACTACACCGAGACGTCGATGTAGCGCGACACTAAGAGAATGGCGGCTCAACCCTTCCATTTGCGGGAAGGAATTACCATAATGCTGACACACTTGAACCCAACAAGAATTACGTTAGCCATCATTACAGCATGTTCATATAACTATCATACATCTACTACAGTACGCTATGAACTCAACTTTGCAGATTACGCGATCAATACCGACTTATATAGATACATGTTGTGAATAGTTAAATCCATATTGGCTACTGTATTTTTACTAGTAACCTGGCAGTTTTTATAGCTCCATTTCTTGGATATACGTGGAGGTCACGTGCAGTTAGCATCAATATAAGAATGACAAGTAACTTATTCTGTTATTTTACTTTTTGGCTTCACGTGTTAACAAAGGAAAATTAGCCATGTTCAGTGCGATTACTTTTCGATTTAACTATAAACAATCTTCTCCATCAATGTTAGTACTATAATTATAGTTCTCACTAGAGTTTCAACAGAATCATATATACATATAATACAGAACAAAACTTGATCAATGCCATGGAACCAATTATACTATAAATTAATGTCCAGAAAAGCTAAGAGCACAGAAGTGGTCAACCACCAGAGCGAGCATTCAATAAACAGCATAAATGCAAACTACTATTAGTATGTTAAATAAGACTATCCCAGTGGAATAAAGTGTACTTTGTGTACTAAATGGTTAAATTTTTATATCTGGAATTAGGTCTGTCAATGGAAACCGACATATCTGAAATCCGTATCTGAAAAGCAGACAAATACTGGATATTCCAAAAGCAAAAACAATGGATACGAGCTATTCGTCCAGTTTTTTTTCTCAAAATTATAGTTAACATTTTGTGCATTTTAGTACAACAATAGACGTGTTTATTTCTTATCAAGCAAATAATTGTATTATATGAATTTAATGCATACTAATTACTCAAATTATTATCATTCTATTTGCTTTATTTTTCACACTTTTGTAGTCGACTGGATTGAAAAAAGATTATGCTAAACCAAGATTTTCTATTTTTCTATTTATCAATCATCAGCAGTAATTATTTGATATCCGGCCGTATCCGCAGACATCCGATATCCGAAAATGATTTCGGATGTGGATATGGCATTATCTGCATCTAAAAGTATCCGCTTATAGGTAACTGGAATTGACTGACCTATTTAATCACAATGACTAATAAAGAAAATCTGGCAGCAATATTACTATGCTTAATTTAGGTAAGTTAGTTTAATAGTACACAGTTCTTGTTTTTGTTAATTTTCTTTCCAGCATCTAGATTTTGTCATAGCTGTGATCTGTGAAGAGAGCAATTTATGTTCATTCTTGAGGTAAGGGGAGCTAATATAACACTTATTCTTGATAGATGTAACCTAAAACAAAACAAAATTGTAGATCTAATGCGTGGGTAGTGCATAAACTAATCAATGATTATCATCTTTGCAGCCCATATTTTTGAAGGGCAGTGAACAATTTGAACTCTTAGAATATAGAACAGAATTAATATGGTCATACTTTCTAGGAATTATAGCAAACAACAACGTTGTTCTTATTTTGAAATCTTACCATGATATTTAAGCTTAGAGAAATAATCGTTGTTCTTATTTTGAAATCTTACCATGATATTTAAGCCTAGAGAAATAACCGATTTGATGTGATTATTATTTAAGGGACTTATGCAACTAGTTATGCTTACTACCCTTATGTGAGCACTAGGCTAGAAATAGGATGAACAGGGTGGAATCCACTGTATAAAGTGTTAGGAAAAACCAGTAAATATGCAACAAACTATTTCAAATATGTTGTAGAAAAATATATGCAAAGATATTGCAAAAAAAAAAAGAGTATGTCAATTATACAACAAAAAAACGATTTGCAAAGAGTTTGCAAAAACTGTGCCAATTTATATTTCAGAAATCCATTTGCAAAAATTTTGCAAAAACCGTGTTTACTTATGTAACAGAAAACCAATGCAAATAATTTGCAGAAATCTGTCTGCAAAGATTTTGCAAAAACTACCGTAAAGATTCAGGAATACTTACAGTACCTATTTGTTTGTCCGAGTCCAGAATTCTCTGTTTCCTTGAAACAACATTGCTCCCTCTATGGCGCAAAAGGTTGATGAGCAACTGTTTCTCAAGATAAAACAGACATGCTCTGCAAAACTGCGATGGAATTTGCAGAGCCTGAAGAACTCAAGAAAGCAATTAAGAACAGAGTTTTAACGAGAAAGAAGAAAAGCATATTTCAGAATTTTCTATATGTGTGTTCTGTCTGTTTCATCCTATATATAGATGTGGGAGACCGGTCAACGGTTGTAACGCTTGGAAAGATTGTGACCCTTTGACCAAGTGATGCGACCGTTTTTATGATCGTTTCCATTTAAATTCGAACGGAAAAAACCGTTTGGTCTGAGTATTTAACACAGCCAACAGCCACAATCACCTACCAATTGCAAAGTGCCTCTAATACGCCTCAAACCCCCAACGCCGCGGATGCAGGCACGGGCGGTGGCGCCGCGGATGCAGATGCAGGCGCGGGCGGTGGCGCCGCAGATGCAGATGCAGGCAGTACGGTGCATCGCACCACTCGCTAATGATGACCTTTTTTTTATGTATCTCTTATCTCATGGAAATTATAATAATATATATCCTCATCTTAGTATATAACCATAGAATATTTATTACATACCTAGAATGTGGGACTATACATATTCCAAGACATTTAACACATAAAATAGTCGTTTATTTCCAACATAAAGATCCCTATATCAAGCTGGAGAGCTTGGAACGGATCGTCCTTAGAAAATAACCTTTATATTTTGAAAAGAAATTGCAGTTGGTACTTGAACTCAAAACTGTTAAATTAGACAGATTTGCCTACACAACCAAGTCTACCCTCAAACAAGAAAACAAATAACATGGAATAAGACACAAATCTTCAAGATGAAAATGTAATTAGATATTTCAGGGTATTATTAGATGTATGTTATTGTAACATTAGGAGGAGAAGATGCAAAGAGGGAAGAGACACAACATATGCATCTACAAGTAATACTGCCACCCAACTTAGTCGTCTATGAGATCAAGTTAAGATGTAGGCGTCACTTACATCAAGGGGGTGAGGCAAAAAGGCTTTAACGCTGTTTCAAGTAAGGGTATTCATATTAGCTTTTGCATTTATTTATTGCCATCATCATAGCATTTTGCCCAAACGAACAGGATCAGTCACATGCATTCTCATTCTCCATAATGTTCTATCCTGAGTCTCTGTATATATAGTCGACCAAATGTTGGTATGTATTTTATATCAACTAATGCACACACCACTTTAAATGTACCACAGTTCAACTGGACATGGGAGGATTAGCATCAGTAAGGATCTACGTCTGCAAACCAGGTAATTTTTATTTTTATTTTTTTATAAAAAAAAAAAAGCTTAGTGTTTGACATGAGCCAAGCCATAAAATTTAGTTGCTCACTAAATCTCGATGATTTTTAATAGAGATATTGGTGTTCATATGTCAAACATGGGACTATATTATTCTAGGGCGACAAACGAATCCAAAAGTAGAAATGTGTTTGTTAATACATCTATGCTAGAGCTCCACCGATTTTCAATACTACGAATTCTCAGTAGTGTCCTAATCAACTGGCATTGCTTTGGTGCATCAATGCAGTATGGTTTTATTCAACACTGTTGCCAATATGACTCTTTAAGCTTCCTTAGCTTGTATTTTTGGATCTATAAACATTGTTGCCAACATAGTTTACCTAGATTACAGCCAGAAGTATTCTACTAGTCCAAATGAAACATCGCAGCACAAAAAAAAAATTGATAAATTAGAAACTTTCATATTGTAAATGAAGAGCAATCTAGAGTTGAGAGCTAAATAGGTAAATTAGAAACTTCCATATTGTAAATGAAGAGCAATCTAGAGTTGAGAGCTAAATATTATCGATTGTCCCCTCTCCCTTCAAGAATTATAGTTATTATTTTGTTACACTGCCCTTCGTACTTCCTAACAATCTGACCGACGATAGCAAGTGGTTACAAGAACTACAACAAATTTATCGACTATGCATAGACTGCCACAAATGGTTGAAACTTCTAAAATAATTATCATACAGGTAACCTGTAAGAAAGGAAAGAAAACTAGCACTTTCGAGTGGAATAATTCAACTTATTAACAAAGGAGGTCAGCATTAATTAACAGCAGTATCAAAATCAGCTTGAAATATTCCATAACTAAAAACTGTAACCTGTAAAAAATCCAGCTGCTGGCACAGCATCCAAAAAAGTTTCTATCGCCCCCAAGATGTACCTGAAATATGGGTCATAAAACACTTGTTTATTGAAACCTTTCTCATACAAAAGGAAGAATCCTGCCAATTTACACAATACATAATAAATGCAGCCACTCAAAAGCATCTCTATATTATTCACCCATTGTTCATGTCAACTTACTGAAGCAAACAGAATCATCCATGATCTTGTCAAAAGCATATAGCATTTATTATGTTATTACTGTCTTTTGGAAGGTCATTATATGATGTGTTCTTTAAGAGGTCATATTGCTGTCAGGTTCATGTTAAAAATCGCTTTAAAATTTTACTAGAATATATACAATTTAAAACACTACATAATACAACAATACAACTCTTTTTTACGAAACCTTATCTAATAAACAAACCAAAAAAAATTACATTTCAAAAACAACAAAATATAGACAAACTGGCTTTCGTGAGGAAAACAAATCTAAAACAGCTCAAAATTATTGACTGCTAGAAGGCTAATTTTCTGTCAAAATCCACAGAAGTAAAAATACAATACTCTAAAATGTTGAATAGGGGGTGTAGCTCACATAGAACCAGCAACAGCATTCCCAAGGAAAAAACATAATCCGATGCTAACCCCAACTTCTGGCCCAAGGGCTCGACCAATAAGGTAATATGGACCGCCACCCTGAAAGTATACATTGAGATATGTGGTGAATGTAAGTCCAACTATTGATTGAATTTTTTTATACTCTTTATAAATAAATAAATAATCAAATCCTCAGTCTATAAGCAAATATCTGGCTGATCACAAATCTTTAACTTTGCAGTCGCTCAATGGATTCTTTGTGAATACAAAAAAATAAATCTCAAGATAACTAATAAAGATGATTTTTTGTTAGAGCATGGTACAAAAGTATTATGAGCCCACCCATGAGCACTCAGCACATGACAGCTACCATCACACACAAGGATGGCAGAGACACTCATATAGTTTATATGTAAATTTTATTTTAATGTTGCATCCCAATTTCCAACTTGCCCAGATAGAGACAGTTCAGTAATAACTAGCAGGTTGGACCCAACCTAGCAAATCTCGAGTGTACTCAGGTAGGTTTTCTTGGGTGTAAACTGTGTTTTAAAACCTGAACTGATTCTGATCCAATATTCGTCTTGGGTCGATTCAAATTGGATTTGATCAGGTCATTACCGTACTTTTCATCATCTATACCGACCCAATGAAACAATGCAGTTTGAGTTCGCAGATTTCAGTTCTAATTGTGAATCCCACTTTGTTCGCACCACTTTTCTACGAAAACTTCCTTAACAGGTGTTTATTTTGTCGAGGACTGGTTAATAGCACAAAAACTATGGTAGTGTTTGGTTTATTTTGTGTTTTGAGTTTCCAACATTTCGAAAAATGCGAAGATTTGAAGGATAACGGAGGTGATGGACTAAAAACAGAGGGGATGAAGGATGGTGAATGGATGAATTTGTCGTCATTCTTCCGTTATTTCTTAAAATACTGAAAATCATAAAAAAGTTGTTTTTTGTTTTGTGTGTTAACTAAACTTCGTTTCGTGAAATGATCATTTTGTACGATACGTGTACGTCGTTCATATTTTTGTATGTACGAAAACCTAAAAATAAAAAATAAAAATCGAACACATCCTACAATTTTAGGTGTGTTCACGACGGAAACATACTTTTGAAGAAAAAAAAACCACTATTGTAAAATGTCTGAAACAAAAACATTGCATAAACAATGCTAACATAAAGGAAGAATGAATTCTCCACCTTGCCATGAAAAGGGCGGGATCTGGTGACAGATACCTCATTATACAAGGGTCACGAAACATATGACAATCAGATGTCTTTCTAATATATCATAAAGGTAGTCCGAAGACTTGAATGCATAAACAAAATTGGTATGAACACATTAGTTAATCACATTGTGACCAACCCGTGATAAATCAAACAGTGACAAATGTTAAGTTTCGGCATTTCCTGCATACGCACTTCACCATGTCTATCGAAGTCAACGTTCGAAGTCTCCTATGTTGGCGTCCCAACTGAGCATATCATCGCCTCCCTATTGACCATAAAATCTGGTATTAGCAAGCACAAGTTGTAAACAAAGAAATCCTCAATGTTACATGTCACCAATACTATATATATGTCGCATTCTCTTCCAATAACCTGCAGCGTGGAATTATTTTTCCGTTCAATCCACGCATCCACTACATTCCAATGCGACTCACACCTAACAATCTCAACCTTGGCGAGCATTGCTCAAGTCACCTTGGAATTACACCTGAGTTCTCTTCGCAGTTGATCAGGCTGCTACCCAGAGTTCTCATAAGCAGTGATGGCGGGCTGCTTACAACTGTATCTCCAACTTGACGAACGTCTCATGCTCAGGACCTCTTTGGACCCATGCTTTGGTCATGCAGCACAAACTAATTCCTCAACCATAGAGCTCTGATATCATGTTAAGTTTCGGCATTCCCTACGTACTCGTTGCTCGTACGCACTTCACCTTGTCTATCGGAGTCAACGGCAAAGTCTTCTATGTTGGCATCCCGATTGAGCCTCCCCCACCACCTCCCCATCGAACACATAATCTAATATCGGCAAGCACATGTTGTAATAAAAGGAATCCTCAATGTTACATTCCACCAATACCATATATGTCACAATTTCTTCCAATATCCAACGGTGTTAGACTATTCTTATGTTCAATCCACACACTCACTCAATTTCAATATGAGTCACACCTATCAACAAACTTGTCCCTTTTAGTCAAAGGTATACAACATCATGAGACAGTGACAACCGCACCACAAATCAAACTTCTACACACAATAACCAACAAGTGACAAGGATGGTGACAACCGCACCACAAAAGTCGTTGACAACAATAAACCTTGTTCGACTATTATAGTATGTATGTATCTCCCTCCCTCCCTCCCTCTCTCTCTCTCTCTCTCTCTCTCTCTATATATATATATATATATATATATATATATATATATACACACACATATATATATATCATTGTTTTAAAAAACCCGCCTCGAGGCTTGCCTCGAGGAAATAAAAGATAAAACGCCTTGAGGCTTATTCCAAAAGGCTTTTTACCTCTAAAGCTTACGCCTCAATAACTTGAGGCATACAAAGCGCGCATGCCTCAAACAGCTGAGGCATATGACTTAAAAACCTTTTAATCTTTAGTTGCAGATATTGACACAAATAAATGTCATTGAACTTTAATTATTTAATAGAAATAAAAAAAATAAAATTTAAGAAAATAAAAATTAGCATTTTTTTATTTTCAATTTCAATATTGGCACAATCAAGTAAAATTGTTTATGAAATAATGATTATGAGCAATACAATGAATTTTCTTGTTGTTATTTAAAGAATGTTTTTCAATAAACTTTGTTAAATCTCGAAATAAATTTTGCAAATCGATTTGAATTGATGGAACATATCAAAATTGTAGTTTGATGTAATCTTCAAAGAGTTTTAAGAAATCAAAATTTGAATCTTTTGCATGAGAAGGAAGATATCATTTGATCTTTTGCATTTTATATTAAATGTGCAAGAATGATTGTATTTTGTCTGAATTGCTTTGAATGCTTTATGGATTTTACTTAGTATTTGACGCTTAATGTCATTCCATATTAAAAATTAAGTTATGTGTTGCACTTTTTTTTTTACCTAAAAGGCTTACGCCTCAACGCTTCGAGGTTTACGCCTCGCCTCACGGACCCGAAAACGCCTCGCGTACGCCTTTTTCGTTTTAAAACATTGATATATACACACACACACACATATATATATATATATATATATGAGAAGGGTTCTGCTACACTTCTTATATATATACACACACACACACATATATATATATATGAGAAGGGTTCTGCTACACTTCTTATATTGCACGTGAACTCTCCCCCTTAATCTCCACCACCCATTCTCTCACTCATTCTCTCTCTTCCCACTAAGAAATAATATTGAAACGGGAAGAGAGAGAATGAGTGGAGAAATGAGTGGTGAAGATTAAGGGGGAGAGTTCACGTGCATTATAAAAGGCGTAGCGGAACCCTCCTCTCTCTCTCTCTCTCTCTCTCTATATATATATATATATATATATATATATATATAGAGAGAGAGAGAGAGAGGATCAAGAGCAGCCCAAATAGTGTACCCATTTAGCCCCCCTAATTTCCACCACACAATCCTCTTTCTCTTCCTTTCCACTAACTCTCTCTCCCCCACTAACTTTACTATAAATGAGTGACTATCAGAGAGGTGCAAATGGGGTGCCAACAAAAAGGGGTGCCATATAACCTTCCTCATATAATATATATATATATATATATATATATATATATATATTAATTAACATCATAGGAAATAAGCAGATCATAAGTTAATGGTGTTACCATTAAATTGAATAAATAAAGCACAAACCAAGACATGGATGAGTGAAGCTGGTAAAAGGTGATAGAAAGCTATCTTATACAACCATCGTAATTTTGTAATAATATTATCATGTTCTATACTGTAGAAATAATAGTATTATAATTTATAACAACAAATATGAAACCATACTAAACACAAGTGCCCAGTCTCATATAGCAAAAATGTACCTTCATTGCTCCGTTGGTTGCAATTGCACTTAATGAAATTGAGGTTAGAAATGTGCAGGAACCACAAAAAGCAACTAGCATAAGGGATTCACCAATGCCAGCCATGCCAACAATCCTACAAGGAAAAAGTGAAATGCAATTTGAAGTAGCATGGCAATAAAGGCTGACAAAAGGAATGATAAAATGACTGATTTTGGAGTTGAATCCCGACAAATCCACTAACTCTGAATGCATGAACCCATGAATTCTACAAAATGGAAGTATATACTTTTGGCAAGTTGTTGGAGCTGATAATTCGTTTTGCACATATAAGATATACGAGATATGATGCAACAGATCCAATTTCATTTCATTTTTTTTTTCTGTTGGATACATAGTTGTCAAGGCGAAAAAGCCACAGGCTGTCGCCTAGCGCTTTTTTGTGTCTAGGGCTTTTTTGGGCGCCTTGAATGACATTTTTTTAGTTTCAACCAAAAAACTACATTTAAAAAACGCAACAAAAGACAATAATTGTTTCAAAAAGAGCATATAAAAAAAAATTAGAACATAAATCATACAATTAACATAAATCAAACTAAGAATGTAGAGTGCAATTCAAACTCAAGTCTACAAGCAACAAAATACTTAAAATATAAAAATTACAAACAACAATATGTAAAATCTTAAATAGCGTTTTAACCTTCCGTGAACTAGGTTTTTTTTGGACAATTCAACGAAAGAAATCCGAAGATTTTTGCTTTTCGAGAGGTCGACGAAAGAAAAGTATTGTTTTCTTAGAAGATACGCTCTACATCATTAGTCAAACGATCACATTTTTCTTACCATGTTGGATTTCGTGTTCCTATTTGGTCAAATGATAAAATAATTAATTTTTATTCAGATGTTGCAAAAGGCGCGCTTTTTTGGCGCTTCACAAGGCAAGCGTCTTTGGGGCTTTTTTGGCGCCTCACGCATTGTAGGCGCCTTGGAAGGTAAACAAGCCTCAGGCTGGGGCCTAAAGCTTTTTGGAGCCAAGGCACGCCAAGGCGAGGGATTCGATAACATAGGTCGGATAAGCATTACATATCACTTTGTAAAATTATCAAATGATTTATCATTTTGTATTCTGTAGCATATAATGGCATGCAGAGTAACATCCTTCTAAAAGACATGATAGGACAGAAGGAGACACAAGTTGGTGTTTGCATCTTTACCAAAGATCACGTAGTAAATAAAAAAAAAAAAATTAAAAAAAAAAAAAAAAAAAAAAAAACTGTCAACTTCATAATGACATTTATTTAATATTGCAGAAAACACTGCAAAATTTAGCTATAGTTCATTTATCAACCCATGGTGTATAAATCAATTAAGTATTATTATCCACATATTAAACATGTAAATATCCGGTTTCGATTGATGAAAATGATGATTTCTAGACACGTGTGAAGGAATTCTGTAGAGGTTTTTTTGAAAGAAATGTTTATATTTTTAAAACCTAATGGGTACCATTAGCGATTACTAGAGAAAACTGATATACATATGTAGAAGTAAACATTAAAGTACTGTCATATTTAAAGAAATTGATAAGTGCAACATGGGAAGAAAGAACGGGAGATTTTTCAAGAATGGCTTCAATTCCCTTTCCGGCCATGCCACATTAAATGCAGGGACGGAATCACTTTCCATTTAATTGTAATCTTTAGCAGTTTAAACATGGTAACGCTCTCAGCATGGACTTAAACAGATGACGGGACAAGGTGTACTTAATGTTATTTCCATGCTGTATTTCCTTGATGTGTTTTTGGACTTTTGAGTGTCATTTTAGGTTGGTGGTTGTAGAGTAGTCATCTGTAATTACTACCTTACACTCTATGTGTGTGTGTCGCACACGTGTTTTTGGTACGGGCCAACCAACCATGTTTACCTTTCAGTTTTGTGTTTTTTTTTAAAAAAAAAAAGGTAGGAGGTGCATAAAATTAAGAAGCCAGATACACATAAATATTAAGGTGTTACATAAAATAGCATGCAGCCACACATGCGAACAAATATTGGTTAATCGACTGAAAACATCTTAAGTTTGTAATTTTAGAATTCCAGGAACTGAGCTTGGGCCAAAAATGAGCATAGACTATTCAACTGATAAATTATTTAAATTAGGCAACATCGGGCATTTGCCATAAATAAACTATATGCTACATGAAAATTGAAACCTAAGACTGACAAACTCCATATTGAACTCTTTGAGCTTTCAAGAAGGATGACTAACATTGTATTAGACAGATGAGAATACATGTGCACCTTTACTATTAGCTATAATTTACTGTTGTAACCAACAACTTGAAGTTATCATGTCAGCGGAATATGAGAATTATTACCAAGAGAAACGGATGAAGTAGATTATACCCATGATGTTCTGCAAGCATGGGACAAAGACACCCATCATAGTTCCCAACTTCAAACCAGTTTCCTGAACACCAAAAATCACAAATATTAAACAAATCAACATTTAAGCTAATATAGTATGTAGTCATAAGGTACAAGGTGAATAATCAAGGATAAATTATTAAAATAAGATAAATGTGCGTGAGCGCTTTAATTTCTCTCTGTCCAGAAAAGAACCAAAGTTAAGTGATAATGGCCATTCAAGTTAATTATATATAAAAATTCACAAGGACATAGTTGACACTAGATTAGAGCTGTAAATTCAAACATATTAGCAAGATTATTTAAAACGTTCAGTTCTTTAACAGCTCCACCACCACTGATTTTATTGACAACCATGTCGAGATCAGTCAGGTGAAGCTAGTGAACTATTGATACTTACGCTGGGTTTAGTTAGGAAACTTTAAAGAATATACAAACCACTATTTCAAATCTCATTTATATCACCCGAGATCTTTCTCGAAATCTCGTTTTCAAACTCCAGTGAGATGAGATTTAGCGAAACAAGACATTAAATATTGTTTATATCATATTTTTCACAATCATCTTGTTCAAGACATTAAGAACTTAAGGAAAATTGCACTTAGATATCATATGAAGTTATGTTTTTTCATTTACATATTCTTTTACTTTTTTTTGTGGGTTAAAAAGAAATTACACTCTAATGGATTTTTACTGGCCTTCTAATTATGTTTTAAATAAAATAAAAAACTTTTTATTATATATATACACATAAAATATAATTCTCGTATGAGTGAAATTCATTCAATCGATACCACATTAATCATGCTACCAATTTCCTCTAAAAAAATATATATTATTGTTTTATATATAAGCTCAAGTTACTCCGAGATGGACTTCTGAGATGTCAATGCGAGTTGTATACCCAAGATACACTCATCTCATCCGAGATCTCATCCGATACAAGATATTATGTGTAAAATTCTCGATATCCGGCTGAAACCCGTGATATAAAACTTCGATACAAATGTATGATACATCATAGAAAATTGATATATGCATGCTATGGAGAGATATGTATCTGCAATTCACAGTATACTAGTTCTTAAACACACTAGGCTAAAGCACAACCGGATATTGTATAAATAAGAAAAGTAACAATGAGGTGTACCTTGGGGCGTCCAAGAGTAATAGATACATCCTCACCCTCTCTAGGACTAGAAGGAGCTGCAACTTGTTCCCCTGTCATACTGTAGTTGCTTAATTGATTAACATATTGCAGCAAAAATACAATGTGAAGTAACTCAGCTCCTATGAATAATAGTCAAAGTACCTTTTAAGACCCAATATATTAACAAGTGAATCAAAACCAAACAGCTCCAATTTTGATTCTTTGCGAGATTCATCAGATCCGCCTTGGGCTTCAGATGAACCCTCCATCCCATTGGCCGTGTTTTTTTCACGAGAATTGACTCTAATATTCCTACAATCATGAAAATGGTTGCAGAACGTTGTTAGCATGATATTAGTGTTGGCTTAGAAAGACATGAATGATAATTAAATTTTCCACATTTAAAAAAAAAACAAAAAAAAAACACTGATATCTAACCAGATTAAACAATGCTTGGTAACAATTAATTTAACTAGGTTAATAAATCACAACTAACCTTGAATCCAGAATTTTAAGTTGAAATCTATCCAGTATCGTTAAGCAATTTCCAGGACTAATAGGCCAACTTATGCATTTATAGTTATTCGTTGCTTTGCTCAGCTTCGAATGACATGTTAACCCCATTTCTATTTTTGGCACAATTCTTTTACAAGTACCAGTATCATATTCAGTGCAATAATTTCCAATTTGCGCTTGTCAATTGTGCCCTTTTTCTTTCTTTTTCCATCAATCAACTGCTATGATATTTGGAAAAGAAAACATTGTTATACTCTTATTCGTATGAGTAGAAGCCTGGTTATCAATTACTTGGCAACTACATTTTCCCCTTGAGTATTGGAAAGTAACATCATAACCCCAACAGTTTAAGAGAAACCTAAGAGCGGTATGGAGATGTTCGGTTGCCACTTTGATTGAACTGGCGGTAACATTGTTCTGGGGTTCTGTGTATATATTACTGACAATCTGCGCTTCGGCCATCCAATTAGGTTTAGTATGTTGGAATATTTCAATATTTGAGCCAAATGTGTAAAATACGTTGTGTTATGCTACTTTGGTATAAAGCCAAATTAAAATTATCTAATTTTAAATTAAATCTAAGAGGCTTAAAGATCTAATTATCATGTGATTAATGTGTAGATACCAAAGCATTTTAATTCATTGAAGGGCTTGATTAAAAAATGCCAACATTTTAGGTTGAAGTTCTTTTAAAAAAATATTGGAACCATGTTGTACAATTTTTTCTACGTGCGGTTCAAAATAGAAATACTGTGGTGAATGCTTGTTCTTCTTCTTCCCTCGTTTATTGGATTCAATTATGTAAATTAATTTTACATAAAAAAATAAAAAAAATTGATGTCGATAATATGTAATGAATGAAAACTTGCCATCTAAGACCACGTGATGAAAATCTGACATCAATTATTATACGATCTCTAATCTGTGAATGGTTGATTTATTCAGCATTTGATCTAGTCGGTTCTTTCTCTTATGCTGCCACAGTTGAAAAGTGCGAAACATTATCCGTAATTGCTTTAAAAAGAAAAGACAGCCTTCCATTGTTTCATAAGCGTTGAATTTTGGCAACACTGTATGAAGGATTCAAGAGGTTGGAAATAGCTTCGCTTTGGCGAAAATGACACAAAAATTGGAGTTGGGATGTTTAAGATATTGTGAATTGAAGCTGGCTGGTTTACAGGAGCAAGTACAAAAAGCTCAATCGTCTGAGTATGCTCAGACGTCTGATTGAAGAGTCCAGACATATGAGCTGCAGGACATCAAATCCAGAGGCTTTAAGCAAATGTATGGTTATGGTGACCAGACGTCTGACCATTTGGAGATGAAAATGTTGATTTTAGATCAGACATCTTAGTGGTTTGGTCAGACGTTTGACATGTACATGGACTATTCTGCCCGGCTGATGTGTAATTATTGTGAAGGCTTCAAGGGGCAAATATGGTATTTCTCTTGAGAAAATTCTCCCTATACAAGTTGTTTCTAGAATTCAAAGGAAGACTTGATTAAAGGTTTTTCCAGTCTAATTTTTTTCAATTCTAATCTCCACAAAACAAATCCTTAAGAGAATGTTGAAATCATTGCAATCAGTTTTTTGTACTTTTTTCATTATGGTAATATAATCCCTCCCCCAAATTGCGCAGAAGCTCAGATGTCGATTCAAAGGTTTAGACGTCTGAGTACTGGAGTATTGAAACCAGAGGGTTTGCTCAGATGTCTGGTTGAAGAGTCCAGACGTATGAGCTGCAGGACATTGAATCCCGAGGCTTTAGTCATACGTTTGGTTATGGTGATCATACGTCTGACCATTTGGAGATGAAAATGTTGATTTCAGATCGAATGTCTGGGTAGTGTGGTCAGACGTCTGACATGTTGTACATGGATTATTTTTCCCGGGATGATGTGAAACTATTGTGAAGGCTTCAAGGAGCAAATATAGTATTTGTCTAGGAGAAAATTCTCCCTATACAAGTTATTTCTAGAATTCGAAGGAAAGATAATTGATGAAGGATTTATCCGAGTTTAGGGTTTCTCCAATCTTTTTTTTTCAATTCTAATCTCCACAAAACCAATTCTTAAGAGAATATTGTCATCATGGTAATCAATCTTTTTGTACTTTTTTCATTATGGTAATAAAAGCTCTTCCCCGAATTGGATGTACACTAGCACGACGTTAGTATAACCACTATAAATCTCGTGTGTGATTTAATTTTCGTTATTGCTTGTTTGGATTTACCTGTGGTGAGAACGTTTTTATTTGGATAGTTTTATGTTTAGTGATTGAGATATTGTATTTGGTTATTTCCGCACATCTTGCATCATTCTTGTCTTCCATGTTGTATATTGGGGTTTGCAATAGATTATATTCCAATTCAAATTTCAGTAACAATAAGTTTGTATTTTATTTCAATATTGTTGCAGCTGTCCAGATATTTGCTTATTTAACATCATTTCAATAAGATTTATATGCCCCTATCTAATACTTACAAAAGCTAATTATTATTAACATGTATTGCTTTTTTCAATTAAATTATTTCAATTGCATAAGTAAAAGGTTGGATGTTTCGAGCGAATTCATCATTTTGGATTCTATTATGTTTGGCTATTTCAAACCTAAAACTTGATTGTTTTAATAACTTGTAAGGATCAAGGTTAGATCTAAGGCAAGATATTGCTAAGTCCTATCAAAGATATTTTCTTTTAATGTTCATTAGTACTGCAGAAGGCAAGGCACCGCATATAGCAGCACTCATGTCCATTGCTGATGTGACATTACATGGCTATTGGTGTATATGCTGACATAAGTATTTATAGGTTTGAGTTGCATTTTTTTAGTGAACTCTTTTTCATAGATTCAGGACATTTACATATTGTACTTTTGAAATCAGTGAAGGCCTACTAGCAGTGGACTTCTGGATTCTTAAATAGAAATTATAATAGGCATTCGCTGGCACTTTGTTTTTTTGGCTAAGACATGACAATAGTATTATTGAATGGTTCATATACATTGACTTGTTCTACATATATCATGCAATCCATGTGTATTAAATGGTTCATTTAGATTTAGCGCAGTGAAGATATTTTTAGAATTATGTATATATGACAATATCCTGATAAAGATAGACCACACATAAGATGATAAATGTTGACATGATAATTGTCTGGGCCAAACATTTAAGCATAGAGAATTTGTAAATTCTACACACGAAAATTCAATGTATTTAACAGTTGGCATGATCCACATCAGTCAATTATTAAATATACACAAAATAAAGGATTAATTTTAGCATAATGCAAATGCCATTGAATGATTTAGTCGCAACTTAATATGCGAATTAGATATAATCGTTGCTTAATAAACAAATAAATAAAGTAATAATTTAAAATATTTAAAGTATACTCTGTGGTCTTTTTGTAAATTAACATTATCGTTTCTTTGTAAATTAGATATGCTTATCTAACATTCTAAATGTGCTAACTGAAGCAACATGCCTCTAAAGTGACATCTCGATTGCTCATGAAAAGTGTTTGATATTTGTATGTATTTATACAGATGTTAGTTGGCTCAAATAAAGGTTAATACTTGGCTGAATTACTTACATATGTGATAATAAATATATGATAATCATAAGGCTTGACAAGTAAATAACTAACCGACTCAAAGAAAGATTGCATTTTAAATTTATTGTCACTGTTTGATCATTACAATAAGACTACTACTTATAGTTAGTATTAACGTGCAACGACTTGATATTAATGTTGTATTGGGTATCTTGAAAAAAGAAATCAATTATTTGAATTTTCTATGGTTTATTTTTGGATATGAGCATAAAAGGTCAATTTTTATTTTGTTACATTTTCAACTAATTTGACGATGACAAACAACATTGTTCAAGTGGTTAAGGCACTCTGGCATGGTGTGAAATATCATACGTTTGAATCTTGTTTTGCATAATTTGAACTTACTTACGATTGCAGTATGTTATATACAATATAAGACTTGCAGTCCCTGTGTACTATACCACCTAAGCACTGGATTTAAAAAAAAAAAAAAAAAAAAAAAAAAAAACACTAATTTGACGATAGTAAGAGAACATGTTTGTTCTTGACTGCATGGATCTAGCTCTTGCATTTAGAATGCCTACGACGGTTGACCACACGTGTACTGCTATGGGAAAATATCGAAGGTGGGAGAATGCAAAATAAGGCAAATGTTCCTAAGGTAGAATTTTCAGATGATTGGATTTGATATCCATTGGATAATCAATATTAAGGAGTTCTTTACTGAAACTGAAAAGTTATTTACCAAAAAGGATAAAGGGAAACAAGCACGTTTTGCAGTCTGAGTGTATAAAGTAATAGGTAAGGGAAACATAAATGAATATCATACGGAAAAATGTTGCTTCAAAAAAGAAAGGTACTTAAGCTATTGTTAATTTTTGTACTTTATTTTTCACAGTGTAACCATTTCAAGGTTATTTTAAAACGTAAGAACAAAATGATTTCTCATTAAGCTTATTTCGCTTTGTGGTAAGAAGAAGCGAGATTGAACTAGGATAAGATTCAAAGTACCCATTTTACGTACATTGTAAATAAATGTATAAATAAAGATAAAGAAGTCATGGGATTTAAAAGAAAAGAAATAACAAACGTATATATATTTATATTTGTTCCTTTTATGAAATCTATGGACATATAAAAACAGTTTTACTAAATACTACACATGCTATATCTAGAAAGATATTATTTGAATTCTTTTTTTTGTTATACTGTCTTTTAGGCATTTCGATATGAACAAATCTGGTTATTATTATATTCATCCAGAAATAATAAGATTAATCCCTTAATAGATTCATACATTATTGGAACGGAACATCAAGATATCTCTTGTAATGAAAATGGTGATTAATGTAATTAGGCTGTTAATGACGCATGACGCAAAAAGACGTAGAGCCTTCCTGGAGCCTCGGTGCATTGCTCGGCAAATGGCGCATGCCTTTTTAGATTTACCGTGAAACACATATTTATAATTCATTTTTATCAGCTTAATACATACAACAATTAATTTTGAAAATTTAATAGAATTTATTTTTATCACTTTAATATATATAACACTCAATAGAAATTTCATTTAATGTAATATAACAAGCATATAATTTCAATTTTCAAGTATAATAGCCTTTAAAAAAACAAAATTCAAAATAGTAGTACATATTACTGATAAACTAAAAATTTGGATTTGGTTAAGCAAATATAATTTTTGAAACAATATATACTTCATCAGATTTATAAACTTCATTTTCTTCATTTATCTCATACCAGTTAACAATCTATTGGTGCGACCATAACATGAACAGACAGTTCGAAGTTCTTTCGAGACTAATTTCAAAAAACATCCATTTGAGATTATTTGTTCAATGCAACAATAATTAGAATAGATCATTCGAAGTTCGTTCAAAATTAATTTAGAGAATGCAACCATTGAGATAATTTTGTTTCGTGCGAGGGTAGTAAATAGTAATTAGACTTAACGGGTTGGATCTGGAGACGACCTAGTGGTTCTCAATTCTAATTGGATTTGGTTTTACCAAGTCTAACTTGTATGTTTTAAAATCTTGAACCGACCCAAAATTCGATTTGGTTATAATTTGATTGGACAATAGGACTAACATTGCATGTATTTTCTCGTTTATTATATAATCTTACAGATCATATTTCATGTTATTTTTCATCAACTAGACCCGACCCAAGACCCGTTGGGTTCAAGTTGGATTCGGATCGGTTCGATTTGGTTTTGAAGGTCCTGATTCTAATTGCCCCGCGTATTTTGATGCAACAATAATATAGTAATAGTTAAAAGTTTGTTGAACATTGATTTGAAGTATAATGGTGTCATTTATAAAAAATATATAACACATTCAATCATGGTTGGATATTAGTTTAAATTGCAAAAAATTGAAGAAAAAAAAAAGCAAAAAAATAACAAAATTGTGAAAAAAAAACACGCAATATGTGCGTTGCGCACCATTTACGCTGTAAGCGTCATTTGTGTCATTCGGTGTGTCTTTCCATGTGCATTGCGCCATAAGGAAGAAAAGCGCAAACGCCGCGCCGTCGTCGCTCGTCTTTCATAACTATGGTAATTATATATTTCATTTTATTAAATAATTCTGAATTGAGGTGCTAAAGATCATAGATACTTTATAGATATCATGAGTGATTTAAAAGCTATAAATTTTATAGACCCACACTAAGGAAAAATTATAAGATGGAAAATGCAACAACTTTTTGATGATGTTGAATTTGGAGGAAGAAATAAAGTGTGGATCATCATTTTTAAAGAGAATTGTTATCTTTAATTTAACTACAATTACTTTTCTGATAATGTACAGGATTTGATTCCTTTCATTGACAACAAGTAAATCAACAGCCTTAATAAGACAATGTTAAACCCAAGAGCAATTCAAGTTAAGATCACTGTTTAAAACAAACTCAACAATCTTAAAATACAAAATCACTAAAGAAAGCCACCTGAAAAGGAAATTATATTATTCCAGATGACTATGTAGTATATCTCGGTAAAGATAAACAATAGATTGGTGTAGATGGTTCTGTTGGCTTACACTGATCCATACATGATGTTAATTCTAAATGCAGATTTAAAGTATGAATATATAATGTAAATCTATAACGGATTATAAAATTACAGATCTTTTCCCCTATCTCAGGGTAAAAAGATTATTGATTATGAATTACTATTCAAAACAAAATAGAATTAAGCGGGTAATGTGGAAAGGTATAAGATTCTATAGAAATATCTATACTCAGAATTAAGATATTTTTTATAGTGACTTTCATTTTGATTTTGCTAAAAAAACTCTTTAAAAATATTTTTGAACATGTTGCGGATTATGAATTTTAGCGATATCAAAAGGATATTAAAGTCGTGTTTCTCGGTAGATATATTGATGAAACAACTTATGAAACTCACTTATGAATTGCTCTTTTGCATTAGGAATTTAAATACACAATTATTATTCATCGGATGATATTTGAATTATCACAATTGAGCTAGGCAGATAAGACTTTAAAATATATTTGGTACGCAAACTTCAAATCAATTAATTATCTTTTGCTAGAAGAGACAACTGTT
Source organism: Allium sativum (assembly GCA_030737875.1). Taxonomy (NCBI): domain Eukaryota; kingdom Viridiplantae; phylum Streptophyta; class Magnoliopsida; order Asparagales; family Amaryllidaceae; genus Allium; species Allium sativum. The sequence goes on along the minus strand of CM060912.1, from coordinate 394,355,965 downwards.
GTATAACATCTTTGAAGCCAAAGAAATGCAAAAGATTACACATGCAAATCCAGTGTGAAAGCCTAATGCATGCTAAGGCATTACATATATGGATCAGTACGTGTATTATTTAACAGATATCTTACTGACCTTGAAAGTAAATCATTGGTTAATAACCAAAAATGCTTATGATATATCTTTAAGGAACAAGAAGATTATATGCTCATAGATAAAAGATTGTATTGGTTGGAGATCATAAAATATTATGAGCCGATGTTTTGGATGTGAAAAGTACAAAAGATCCACTTAAGGTAATAATAGCATATATTTTTTCGGTAAAGCTATATAGAAAAAAGTTGTCATACGAATACTTATAGCATCCTCTACTACGGAATTGTCGATTACCTTTTGTTATGGAGCATCCAATGATGTAAGACAATTGTAAAATTTTGTCACAAAGTTGATGAATATTAAAAAAAGAAATTGAAAGACTATTAGAGTAATATTATGGCAATAAACAGCATATTATTTTTCAATAATGGGAGAGTGTAAAATAAACTGTAATTTATAGACCATATTGAGACAAACTCCATTATGAATGATCACTTACAAAATGATTATCACCATAGGTCTTTCATGAGCATGTTGCTCAATTGGTGTAACTTTTATATAAGAATGTTTTAGTTCAATGGGAGTTTGTATTTAGCAGTCATATGACATATTCCCCTATACTTTTAGTTACAAATACATTTAAGTTCTATTTAATTAAAAAAAGTAATAAAATTTTCCTGTTGCATAAAGTTCAAATGTTGAACCCTTTTTTTATCTAACTACAGTTGGAAATAGACATGTACAGCTCACAAATCATGTAATTTATATGCTATTGACCTATGGCGCTTGATTTTGTTAGTGTATGCGATCATTAATGGATTTAGTCACACTGAAGTGACGAAACACGCTTTGATTTTTTGTCGACGTATTTAACGTATGAGATTGTTTCGAAAACACCTTATGTTATAAATATCAAAATTTGAAGCTTACAAAGTTATACACATTTTTAAGAATACAAATATTACATATGCGACCCAAGGGAGACTGTTGGAATATTTCAACACTTGTGTCACCTATGCAAAATAAAATGTGTTGTGTTATTTTGGTGTAAAACCTAAGTTAAATGACCTAAATTTAAATTAAAGTAAAAAAAAATACAAGTATCTAATTGTCATGTGACTGATATGTAGATACTGGAGCATTTTGAATCGTTGATGGGCCAAATTAGAAAATGCCTACTTTATTAATAAGAGGTTATATGTCATAATTACACAAGTAATAGCAACTCTCTAACCATTTTCTATGAAGGGTTAATTTCAGATCTAAGGTTTGTATCAATTTGAAAGAGCAAACCAAATCCTAAATAATCAACTGCAAATTGAGGTGTGCTTCCGCTAATTTATTTACATTTCCTCCAGTTTCTTCTCAGCTGAGTCAGGGTTTCATGATTGATTGTTGCTAAATTATACTAATATCCTTACATATTATAACTGCTATAAGTTTATCATAACTTCAACACAACAAAAAGAGAAGTCATAACGTTATCCTCAAATTACATTACGATCAAGTAGAGAACCTGATTGGAATTTCTGGAGTGGGGTCTATCCCCGATGTAGACATCTCAATAACTGGCTGCTCATGAGATGTTACTGGCCTGTATTTGCGTCCTTGATGTGGAGGCATTTCCTCATCCACACTCTCAATTTCTCCACTATCCATAATTAATTGCTTAGTAAACCAAAAGTTGCAAAATATATTCATCATTTTGAGTGTGCCAAAGTAGGAAGGAAAAAAGTACAAGGCACAGACACAATATAGGTTTAATCAAGGTTTGAAGATTTGATTCCGATATCATTCTTGGTTCTTCAAATATTTAAACACAAAATCCAACAAGACAGTTAAATTTGGGGTTTCCAACCAGAACCTTAACTTCGCATTTTACGTTTGTTCAAATAGCAAGAGGGAAAATTTCACAATAGTTTCAGACTGAAACTCCAAGAACAGGCTTGAAACACTTGTAGCATTCAACTTTTGACCAAACTTTAAAACATGAACTTATCTCTAGAACTTGTATATTGGTAAAGCAGTAAATTGTAAATTGACATGATTTATAAATGTACGATCGTCCAGCCTTGATGGTTTACACTCTACAGTTAGAGCAGCACTACAGCGAAAGCAGTGCTAAATCAGGATTTTTGTTTGCACTGCACGTTCATTACTCAAATCACAACGAGTCAAACAACAAAATCAACTTATTTGGCTTTAAAAACAAATTATATCCAGACACTTTTATTAAAAGTTACCATTCAAAACAACTTACAATTTAAAGCTTCTTTCAGGAATACTCAAAACAAGTTGTTGCCAAAGGAACTTTAAACACAAACTCTCAGATCTCGGATCTGAAATCGAAGAGACAATGGAATGATTACTCAGCTCGAGAATGATTACTCGGTTCCAGAATGATTACTCAAATCGAGAATAGATACTCAGATCCGAACTGGTAACTAGTGCAGTTACTAGAAATAAAACTTTGAACTAACGAAGAGGTAGTTACCTGAAAGTAGGAATATATGAAAGTAACTGGCGAATTTATTTGCGTTTATTTGTGTAAAGGGAAGACGACAGAGAGAAAAGAAAAGCGAGAAGGAGTAGGCGAAGGCGGAGGCAGAAATAAATCCTTCCGGGCTAGTGTAATTGAAAAAGCGGAGAAAAGAAAAGAAAATACTTCAATTCAAATGTTATTTAAAGATTAAACAAATAGATTAACAAGATATAACACACACTCTAAATTTTGAGAATAATATGCAAATTCTTTTGTAAACTAGTTAAATTTAATTAATTATGAGTGCTGCTAAAGACATCCAAATTTCTCCAATTCAAACCATGTGCATTTTCAATGTAAAGTGGATGATACAAGCTAGCCATTATGATTTAATTTTAAATCTTCAATGCTAAATTGATTAGAATGTGAAATATAATGTGGTATGGATTTTATTAAACTTTACAATGTGAAGGGACAGCTGCCACCTACATTTTACCACCAAAACAAATTTCAATGTATATAAACGTTTGCATTGAAGAAAATAATTTATTTTATTATAACGTGCGTTCTTATTAACCTAATATTGTGTAACCGTCTGTTTCACTTAGATTTCTCATGAAATAACATTGTCCAATGTGGAGATGCTCTTACAATGTCCATAACTAGACAATTCAATTGACAATGTATTCTTTATTGTTTTTCACATTAGATCAACAGTATATTTCATAACTATTATTTAAATTTTAAAATAGGACTTTCTCTCTGCTGATGTGGAAATCTAAGATCAATCCATTTCAAAACGCTATGTACTGAACAACTTTCCTTCTCTTTGTTTTGATTTTTAATTTCCAACTAACGAGTTGAGAAATAAAAGATCGTGCCAGAAACTACTTACCGCTCTTTTCTCCTTACCGCTCAAAATTTCCCTCATTTCCTAACCTAACTTCCACGATTTCTCTTTCTTCTCTGCTGCTATCATCCCTTTTTCCATTGCCATCTATCGTCCACCTACATGTTCAGTCCACTCAATAACAAACTCTGTCGACGACGGCTGTTCTTTCATGTTTGGTGTGCGGTTTCGATTTTTTGCTGCTTGCAACTTCAGTCGGCCTGGCAATCCAAATTATTGTCGCTATGGCCACTGCTCGCTTACTTCATGACATCTCAACTGGTATCGATCCCGCTAGCATAAATGATGTTTATTATCATCTTTTAATTCGTTTATTCTCAATGCTGATAGGTATGAAACTTCTTCTCACTCACTTAATCTGTGCCGACGGGCTTCTCAGCCATTAGGTCATAACTTATGATGGGTTTTTCTTCAATTGATACAATGATAATGAATGACTTTGTAAAATAGGTCTTTTCACCTTAGCACCAAATTTGGGTGTATGATACTTGTGCTTTTAGAAAAGAATCTTCTAGAGAAGAAGGTATGTATCTTCTATATTTTCAATAGAAAATTTTAATCGAGCACTACTGTCAATGTGTTCCTTGCATAAACAGGATAAATAATGATTGTTCTTGTGTCTTTAAATCATGGATAGTTTGGTTAAATAAATTACTATAAACAAAGATAGTCTTCATTCAATACGATTTAGATGTATCAAAACTGTATTTTGTAAAATCCATGAGTTGTAGGCAATACTAATTTTAACATCCTAACGTTTTAGAACATTGAAAAAAATAAAGATAAAATTATTATATGCCGAGACAACTAATTGTGGATTCAGTTGATTATTTTGTTCCAACCTTTCAACTAGCAAACGCTTTGCCAATCTCCTACTAAATAGTTCGAATTAAATTATGTTTATTTTAGAGTAATTCAAATAACTATATATTTACGTACAACTCACATTTTCCTTATCCATTACACCAATCAGGATAAGTAATCAAAACACATTTCATTTTTGTTTGCAGCCAAAATTAGCATTAGACTAAATGATCACTTATGATATGTTTCTCATCTTACCTTTGATCATTTGCTTTTGCGATGATCATTCTAATAATTAACATGCTCTGGCTTTAATGCATAGGCAAATTTCAAAACAAATATGTTCCTAACTATATATTGTATTTTGCTGTCAATATATAGTAATTATGAATCTTTTGTTGATGTAGTGATGTAGTCGTCTGTTAATAATTTTAGTTTATTAATTATCTACTTACTTGCAAATTATACCTCCTATTGTTTCCCTTATGTTAAACATAACATGTTTAATCAATCTCAAGTGATGTTGTCTTTGTACTTTTTGTTGTAAGCATGAGCAGATTAGGCAGAGTTGCAATTATTTCCTATTTTGTGGCTGGTATATCTTATGAGGTCGTCTTTTTCTCCGTTGTAGTTTTTTTTTTTTTTTTTGCATCATTGGAGAGTGAGTAGCTTGACTCTGTCAAACCTTATCCATGTTCAGAGCCGGCTTAGGGGCTAGGTTGAGTAGGCCGCCGCCTAGGGCAACCCCCAACCGGGGGGCAACTAGTGGTTCTGGTGATCAGCGATGATTGATGAAATGTAAGTTTATATAAATAAAGACTGAATGGAAAGTCTTCAACAAAGAAGCTGTAGCTCAAGTGGTGGGATTGTGTGCCTTGCTGTTGTTCATGAGGTGATGGGTTCAATACCTAGTTGCGTCAACTACTCAATCTTTTCTACTTTTTAGGAAGGCGTTTTTCATTTTCGGCTTCTTGGTATTTCCAGGTTGTTTATGTTTTGGGAAGACAACATTTTTCATTTTCAGCTTACTAGTATTTCCAGGCTGTTTTAGGGAGGGGCAATTTTTTTGTCTTTTTGGTATTTGGGATGCCTGTGTTGCCTAGGGCAACCCAAAATACCGAACCGACCCCGTCTATGTTAATAATGGAGATGCCCCAAGTACCAGTATTAGACAAAGGTTGTGACTAGAAATTTGGACGAGGAGGGAGCAGAGGCCACGAGAAAGGTGGTCGAGCCAAACATAGTATTTGAAGTTTGGTTCGGAAATGAGACCTATGAGAGGAAGAATAGTACAAGCCCTTGCAATTGAGGAAGATAAGAAGGCGCAACACAATATTCCAACAAAATCAACTTGGTAAGCCACTGATCTTAGTTTCATTTGCCACCTAAAATACAACATTATTACTTATATCATAATAAAAGAAAAGTAGAGTTCGCTATGCATGTAACATATAACATAAAGGGTTATTACAAATACATACAATGTGATTCCTAATGCTTTTGTAGCCTTTCTGGTCATAGTGGGGTAGTTATTTGTTTGGTACATGGATGGATACCAAACGGTTAAGGCAAGAAACACACGTCAAAGGAAAGTTCTATCGTGGATAATATGCTGAGTGGCCCCTTCTTGGTTAATGGTTTCTTTCAGGTTTATAGATTATCTTTTACTGCAAAATATATGTGAATGAGATGACAAATTTCATTACAAAGTATGATCAAATATTAGATGTTGATTGACTAAAAAATTGTTGTGTTTCAAAGGAGGAGAAAGCATAAGTTGATTAGGTATGACTACAATAACTAATTATGTTGAATTTTTAAATATAAAAATATATACATATATACATATACTTCAAATCCTTAGAATGTAGCATATATAAAACAAAATTTGGTTTACAGATAGGTATCATAAGTGGAACGTATACTAGCTTTTGTTTCACATCAAAGGTGGTTTTTTAAAAAGTGCTAAATATAGATCTATGTCAAGAGAATAGTATTTTAACAAGATTATTCTACAGACATAACTATTATTATCGCCTGTTCCACTTTACTTTATGTGAATCATTGGCTATTGGGGAAATCATCTCCTATATTGGATGCACTATACAGCAATTTAGAATATTGACGCAGCAGGTGGAATTGAATTAAAAAGATGAATCCTTGAATTAGACAAGCTACTAATAAGAGAACCTCCAAAAGTCTTACGAAACGTAATATCATGTTTCATAGGATTGAGGGGAGAATACGGAAATTCTCCCAATAGGCGCGTGGTGAATTTTTCACCGCACAGTGAAAAAATCAACGCGCGCTTGATTTATCGGCGCCTTACAGTAAGGCACCGATAAATTCGGCTCCCGACCTTGTGCCCTAGGTCGGAAATTATTTCCACAACCACATTAATTTTCCTTTTAAATTTTGTTTAAAAACGAATGTTACGTCGAACTGCCGTTGTGCGTCACCAAGATCGCTAAACGGACCGTTCGAGCGCAAACAGGCGAGACTGTCGATAATGCACACACTCCTCCTGCACTTGAGACGGCGATATCGGACCTACAGGTTCTCCATAAGTTACTCCAAGGTTTCACTCACCGTATGTTCATGGCCCTCGACACCGTTGAGGTAAACTTTCTAAATTTAACATAATTTTTTAGTGCATAGCTTAATTATATACCAATGTTCGTAGGTAGTATGTAGTGTTATTTTATAGTATAGTAACCAATAACAAATGTTTTTTACTAGTCTCGCTACATTAGCATTCGTGGAAGGTGGTCGAGGTTTATTACACGTATCTTTGACGTACTCCCTCATGGTATTCGAGAGAGGCTACTTGCTAGTTTAATGGATTTTATTCTAATTTTTATATTAGTTGTATATAGAGGACGCCCATCTTAAAGTTTCCCAACCTAAACTATGTGGTATGGGATAGCGTGCTGAGATGTCACAATCAGTCAAGGCAGATGGAATGTATCTTTACTTGTACCTATGTGGTTGAGAAAGACTCGAATGTTTAACTCCTTTACCTTTTGAATTATTGGATTTGTTGAATTGTAACATGACAAATATTGTATATTGAAAGTTAAACTATAAAAGGGGATGACCCTAATCGATTGACTCCTTAGCTATGTTTACAATATTAGACGACTTTACGTTTATATCTCAAATTCAACTATTCGATGTAGTTAGCATAGGATGACCCTAATCTTTTAACTCCATAGTTTAAATAATTAATTTGGTAAGGTTATTGAACCAACCAACCGCAATATTTGTTAAAACTTAATTTACACATAACTCAAAATGTACAAAACAAAATTAAGTACTGTAAGATTCATTTGAAAGCTAACTTCAATTAAGTTCCTGCGATTTTTGTTTGGAGGGATTCTAAGTTATTTATGATTTTGTATGATTTTTTGAAATTCATTTCTTATATTTTCAAACTACTACTACCAACTAACCCCAATTTAATTAATTTTATTTTACTCGTATATTAGCCGTATACAGAGGAGGCCCATCTTAAAGTTTCACAACCTAACCTATGTGGTATGGGATAGCATGCGGAAGCTTGTGATCGATATCGTGAGATTATCGAGATCGTTGAAGACGAAGACGTATTTTAAGCAAATAAATCTACTTTTGATTCTCGTTACATATTAGAATATGAAATGGAATTTGTTAGTCACGAAGCATATAAACTTCGCTGTAGTTGGCTTACACGATATGGCTCTGATTAGGCTTATGGTATTTGTCTATGTTATTTGGTTATTATGAAAGTTTATGTATTCTGTTTTATAAGTTTATGTAGCACATTTTCGTAATGTAATGTGATTATTATGAAAGTATTATCAAGTCAATTATAATTTTATAACTCAGAAGTGGTCGACCCAGTGGGTTGCAAACTAACTAACTGCGATTTATTAGGAATCTTTAGTTGAATAAGTGTTGAAATTTTCATTTTGATCAACGCTACACACTAATCAATAAAGCTACGCACTAATCAATAAAGCTACATGCGTAATGACAAAGCTATACACGTAATAATAAAGTGACACACATAGCTATAAAGTTGCACACTAATCAATAAAACTACACACTTAAGAATACAACTACACACTTATCGACAAAGCTACACCGTAATCAATAAAGTTACACATTAATCAATAAAGCAACACATAAAACAATAAAGCTATACACTAACCCATACTTCATACCTAATATAAGGCAACAACATTGCAAACTATATCTCATATCCCAACACATTTACACACAAAAATGAGTTCATCGTATTTTCTGCAATGCATGCTAGCTTTTGACAGTGATTCCGAGAAAGAAGATATCCTTGAAGAGGAAGCCGAAAAAATATAAGAAATTGTTGACATATACCATGAAGCTTATGTATCATCATCCACAAAAGCAACACGGATCAATTTCTGGGAGAAAGTTATAAATTGTAACCAAGCTGCATAACATGAATCATTTATGCAAGATTACTTTAGTTTCAACTGCACTTATGGAGCTGATATGTTTTGAAGAAGATACAGGGTGAGGAGCGATCTATTTTTACGAATTTTGGAAGGTATTCACACTATAATAAAAATGCCCTTTTACAACCGTCACAAAATGGCAGTTGTAATAAAGGTTTTTTACAACTGTTTTTTTAGGATAGTTGTAATAAACTTATTTTTAACAACTATATTATTTTGACAGTTGTAATAGAAGTCTATCACAACTTTTATTTTTTGCAGCTGTAATATATGACTATATTTTAATATAATTAACAACTAATAATTAATATTTAATACATTTATATTGATTATTAATTTATAATTAATAACCAATAATTACTATTAATAATCAATTAGGAAGTAATAATTAATAATTAGTATCAATAATCAATCTGTGATATTTATTACTTAGCAATTAAGAAGAACAATTAAAAAAAATAGTTAACATTACATAATTGCTATTAAATAGTTAATAATTAAAATATAATAATTAATGTTAATTATGAATAATTAATGATTGTTATTAATAATTAAGAAGTAAAGATTAATAACTAAGGTTATATTTAATAATTAATTTTTAATATAATAACTAAGATTATATTTAATAATTAATTTTAATAACGAATGATTAATAAGAAATCTTTAATAATTAAAAAGTAATACTTATTATTAGTATTTAATATTTAATAATTATGGTTAATAAATATATTTAACATCTAATATTTAAAAAAAATCTAGACAAAACTTATAAAATATTGAAATTTTCACAAATTAATTAAAAAAATCAATGAACTGTTACTTTTATAAAATATCCCAAATTTCGAAAAACTTGTTAGTTTTTCTCTTTTTTTCTTATGATAATTGAACCTTAAAATTGAAATGAATATTTAAATGACTTAACCAACGTGGTCTATTGATTGTCGAAATTGGTTAATTGGTTCCTATGATAAATAATATTATGTATAGTGCTAAAAAACATTGAAATATAAGATGTAGTCACATTCGTTAAGTACCAATCAGATAAACGTGAAAAAATTAATTGTTTGTAAAAGTAGCGCTAGCTGGAAATTTTGGCGGCCAACCCTTATCTTTCACCGAAGCTTCCTAAACCCCAAATCCTAATTTCAAGGCCACCACAATTTCATACCCAAATTTCGCTCGTCATTTCAAGTTTCTAAACCCCAATTTCATTTCATGGCAGAAATCTTTAACCACGAAACTCCTCTTCGCTATTCTCGATACATAGTAAGATCGACTACGATCACCTAACTTCCGTGGGTCCTTCTCTGGGATTCCTCTCGATGCCAGGATAGTTTCAGGCCCAATCTTTGACGGAATTTCTAGCTTCTCAAGACCTTTGGTTATTGATGTACGGCTGCATCATCGAGTCAAATATGACGTGGATCTTTGATATGCGAAGGCTAGCTAACACTAAGTGGGTTTTTGAGGTTGATTTCTAGTACCCTCAATTCAAATTTGTAATAATAATGAATATCGTTTTCTTCTGGAACAATAGGTAGATTATATCTTCAAATATTATTGCCGTGAAACAAAGTATTGAGCAAGTACCGATTTTCAATGATAAGACGATTGGCTATTGAGGAAGTACCGATTTCTAGTACCAAATTTGCTTGATTTTGAGTCACTTTTCTTTATTATATCTATATTGCAGGTGTATTTTGAATATAAAAAGAGGAATAGTTCTCTATTGTCGGGCATGCTGCTGTGAACTTGATTTCTAAACTGAGTTGAGGCTTATGATTTGTTCCTGCATACAGTGCAATTTCTTATCACTGCATTACTCATGCTGAATGGCAATATGATAAGTGAAAACCTTGGCTAATATTTTTTTTCTGTTTATAGTAAATTTAACAATTTTAGTAGTAGACTGCGCAAAACTAATGAAATACTAAAACATAAAGACAGTGGGAGTCAGGTGAAGGCTATAGTTTGATGGAGGTGATTCTATGTGATTGTTGTTTTTTCGCAGGAACAGAAACATGAGATATAATCAAAAATAGATGTTGAACAGAGGTTAGAAATGGTTTTGAGGTAATACTTTCCCTTCTTTCTTTTTTCCTTTTTTCCGTCCTTCATTTATTCAACAGCTTAAATCTACTAGTTTTTAGCAGACCTTATGATCTTCAAAGAAATATGCTTTGTCGAAGCTGGCTTCTCTATTCCATACCAAAGAACTGGCAAAAAGATTGAAGATAATTTCTATACTATTTTTCATCAAACTTGAATAATATGATGTATATATACATGTATCATTTCAGAAAATGGAAGCAAAATTTGACTGTGAACTACATTAATCCTGGTATGGTTTGCACAACGTTGACAAGAGAATATTATAAAGCATATCTCAGGGGTCAGTAATATGTTGGATTATGAATCCAATCTCAATATGTTTTCTTTATAGTATATATATTACATAATATGATATGATGTGAAATTAATATTGTTTGCAGATTCTGAAATCAGGGTTCTGAACAAAAGATGGTGGAGGATTTTAATGGGATGGATACCATTGATTTGCGTGCTGCTCTTGAGAAATTCTGTATTTGAGATTCTGTGTTTGACGCATGTGTGATGCTTTATGAACTTATGCAACTATCCGTGTACTTGAGCTATTTGTATGATTCATAAATTTAGCGTATTATGTAAAAAAATGATGAGAGTTTGAAAACGCTAATATATTGTTTTGGTTCATGTTTTAAGTTTGTTTGATATCTTCAGTTTTGTAGATAATATGTTCTGCAATGAATTCTTTTATTAGTAATATGTATATAATTTATGTATATATTACAACTGTAAAATAATAATTGTAATAAAATATATTATAATGGTTATAAACAGTTGCAAAAAATTTAACAATAGTGGAGCATAACAGCTGTAATAAAGTTTATTACAACGGTGAAAAACAGTTGTAAAATATACATTCTACAATGTCGTCGCTACGGTGCAAAACAGTTGTAAAAGATTTTAGTTTATTACAACTTCTTAATATACGACGGTTACGCCACCATTGTAAAAAGTAATTTACAACAGTTTTCTATCGTTGTAACATGGTCAATTTGTTGTAGTGTCAAGGTAACAACAAATACTTCAAGTATAAACCAAATGTATCAAAACACAAGGGCTCACTGGTGAACAGAAAATGACGGCCGTTATGAGAATGTTAGCTTATGGCACTCCTGTAGATGAATTGGATGATGCATACCGAATTACGGAGAGCATAACACTTGAAACACTAAAAAAAATATGTCAGACTATGGTGGATGTCTACGGCGAGGAGTACTTAAGGTCTTTGAATGAAGCTGATATGTACGCATCAAGAAATGCACGAAAGCAGGGGATGACCGAGAATGTTGGGAAGTCTGGACTGCATGCATTGGGAATGGAAGAATTGCTCTAAGGCATTACAAGGTTCATACAACGGTAAGGAAAGGTGACCAACCATCATTTTGGAAGTCGTAGCATCATACAATTTATGGGTATGGCACGCTTTCTTCGGAATACCCGGTTCGAATAATGACTTAAATGTTATAGAAAGATCTCATTTGTTTAATGATTTTGCTTATAGTCAGGTACCTCCAGTAACATTTACCATTGGGCAAAATACTTACAATCATGGCTATTACCTAGGTAATGGCATTTACCTGAAATGGAGCAACATTGTTAAAACATGTCCAAATCTATCAACACTTAAACAAGCGAAATTCTCGGCGATGCGGGAGGGACAAAGAAAAGATGTAGAACGAGCTTTTGACGTTTTAGCAATAATTTCACTACCAAAGCTAAAACTAGCAAAGACATTAACAAAGGTCTCTAAAAATTGAAATACAGGGTGAAAATTATACAGTAGCGCCTGTAGAACTAGGAGCGGCAATAAAACGTCCACCTCAGAAATTGTAGCCGCTACTTCTAAATTGCGGCATATTTGTCTTCAAATTTGCCCCTACAGTACAGTGGTCCCAATCATCAAAAGCAAACTACTACATCAATTATATCAGCCCCTATAGAATTTAAAAACAATAGACGCGCTACTACCTGCTCCTGAAATTAAAGCAGTTGGAAGTACCTGAAAATACAGCACCAACCCATTCAAACGCTCCTAATAATTCTAATATTTATCATTGCATGCTGTCAATGAACAGAATTCTAATCTGCATTTACATTCAAATCAAAGCAAATGGTCATTGCAACATATGCAAACACAAATATCAAATAAAATAATTAACTCATACACTATTGGAACATACACTATTGGAACATGTTCATTAATCAAACATCTCTGCATTACCATGGAAAAACTGCAGTTACTTCTCAATTCAAATAGCAAAGAACATGAAATTTCAGAATCCACATACATAATTCATAAGTATCTCGACTAAACCACTTACATAACAAAGAAACAATTATCAACATAACACCAAGCTCCGAAACACTAACGACTTACATGATGCAGGGACATGAGTTGTTGTAGAAAATCCATATCATTAAGAGTTGATGTGAAATTTCCTGCACGATGGGAAATCGGTGCATATAAAGGTGGCTGGTAAGGATGAGGATAGTAGAAAGGTCCATTCTGAGCGTATGCCGACTGTAGATGTAGGAGAGACTGATGTGGTGGCGGCGAACTATGTTGTGGAGGCGTTTGGTGTTGGATCGGAGACTGATGTTGGACCAGCGACTGATGTCGGACTGGCAACTAATGTTGCATGGATGAATGTCGTCTTGAAGACATATTTGGACTAGAAGACTGATGTCGGACCGGAGACTGATGTCGAATTGGAGATGAATGTTGTCTTGAAGACATATTTGGACTAGAAGACTGATGCTGTGAGGATAAAATCATACGTCGCAACTCATCAGTCTCCTTCTTTTGCTGTTCGTATATTTCCCGCAACTCAAGATTTTCCAACTGCAATGACGTGTAATCTCTTCCATTTCGTGACCTACGAATAGATGAAATATGTTGAGTTTGTTGCACCCATGGAACCATGCTTGGTGCTACAGCTTCTCCATAGCCTCGAACTCTTCCGCCAGTCTCATAACCTCTTACCGACACATACGCTTGCAATCTCAATTCTGGCGTCTCCTCACCATGAGTATCAACTAATTGTCTTAGCTTTTCGGATAATAAAGCCTGTAAAAATCAACTATTAATAAAAAAGGATTTTAATAAAATGATCATCTCACAAGGTACAAAATCAAAACATATATCCAATATTAAACAGATCGATGCATCTTTCGGAGGGTTGATAGGCCACAGGTGGAATTACTAGTGATGCAGAAGTAAAAATGCCAGTGACAATGATTCATTTGCGTGAATGTGATTTGGAAAAGGACGTTTTTACAATATACATATGCCAATTTATCAAGCTACTTATGATTTGAAAGACCATATGGATGCTTCTAATGTAAGAATTTTCACAAATGGAGCAGCATGACGTAGAATATAGGACCTTAGTACCTATGGATTATGAGGGTGTGTATCAGTTTGGAAGAATCTTGGCATTTTCAAGATTATAAGGGTATGCAGTAATGCAGATTATCAGTTATGGGTATTTCATGTGACTATCTTAAATCTGCTCACTGCATGTTATGGTAAACTCATTGTATAATGTTGTTTCTTGGTAAAAGACAAAATAAGAATATCATTATGGAGGAGTAACCTAATTGATCCATCATGAAGGTAATTATCCAGGACATTCCATCATGAAGGTAATGAGATCCTAGGATGTCTTCATGATAACAGGTACACTAAAATAACGTTCAGCTCATACAGGTTATTCTTATAAGAGTAACAAAAATTGACTATAACTTTATATGGTAGAAGTAGCACAGCTTACTATCTGAAACCAAAAGCTATCTGCGAAGCTAAGCATCAAAAATATGGGGACAAAAGTAGTGGATTACTCACTTTAGGAGTTTCATCATCTTAAGAATCAATATCCAAATACTGCAAAGTATTATTTCAAATAAATATATTATATCTATAAAATTAAATGACACCTTCTTTATCTATGAAAAAAAGGTTATGCAATAATATGCAAACAAAATATAACCAAGATAGTTTAATTAATTTACATCAATATTTGAAAATAAAAGTACAAAGCAACAAAGCGTGAAAGAGCAAATTATTTAAGAGGGGGAAAAGTGCAATTCAAACTGTAAGAGAAAAAGGAGTTGGAATAAATCAATATGGTTCTAAGAATAACTTTCATTATTTAATATCCTACCAGCTTCTTCAAATACCACTCCATTTAATCTAAATTCGGGTTCTTGTGTACTATAGTTTATTTTGTAGTGTATTTAATTTTGTAGTTTATTTCAGCTACAATTTCAGCAAGTCTGTCGTTCACTTTAGGGCGAATGGCCCGTTTGAGTTTTCACATTTGTATCAGAAACTGCCTAAATTTGTTTTTTACAAGTAAAATGTTTGTTTATTCTTATGTATCACAACAATTCTATTATTCTTTAGTGATAAAATTTAATGTTTCACGATTGTATCAAAAACTGTCTTAAATTGTTTTTTTTTTTTTACAAATGTTTATTTATTCTTATGTATCACAACAATTCTATTCTTCTTTAGTGATAAAATTATTAATAGCAAGAAAATGAAGGAAAAAAATCTTCCTTGGTTTATACTTGATATTTGAATAATAGTACCAAATTATCGAATTTGTTTTATTGGTTTGGGTGCATGAAAATTATTATAGGATCATTCAAGCATATATATACATGTAACATGCCTAAAGCGTTTAAAGACTATACACCACTCAAGGGTGAAAATAAGTGCAAACAAGATTAATATTTTTCTTACCCCTGTATGCTCAGATGTGTTGTCAATCCAGCTTCTATATTTATCCTTTCTTTTGTGAACCAAATCAAATGCTTCAATCGGATCATGACCATAAATTTGTTTCTATTTCAAGGTAGAATAATGAGCACCAAATAATTACATTAAAATCATACAGTAGCATAATAAGAATATATGATTTATACTACGATCATTTATATTGCCACTTATTTATAACAACGGACTTGGCTAAGCAAATTAAGTTTGTGTAAAGAAGTGGTCACTTACAAATTTGGCATGGTGTCTTACGAAGGACATCGAACCACCTGTGTGACTCATTTTCAGCTTCTTACGGTTCTCGGTATTTTTTCAATTTTTATCTATTAGTCACAAAAATAAAAAGTACAGTGAACAGTAATGTACATAACCATTTACTAAACCAAATACATAGAGAAAAAGATGATTAATTTATTTTTGTTATCATTGTCCCAATAGTTTACCATTCTCCTCCATTGTTCGCTATCCACTCGATCATCTCCACACTCAAAGCGCAACGGTGAGCCAATATATGGAATGTAATTATTATTTTTTAAATCGGATCTAGTGTCTCTCATTTAGCTAGGCGTTTTAGTAGTACATGATGAATTATGAGGATATGGGGTATGTCTTCAGGACGCCGGTCTATTATATCCTTTAAGTTATAAACATTTTATGTTATACATGGGAAAACTGATGAAACCAAAGACATAAAAAATTATGTAAATATAATTTTGGAGTGCTTGATTTCAATGCGGCTAAAATATTGTTAATTTGTAAGTTTTGCAAAATTGAATATGTAGTGTTCAACCAAAGACCATGCATGTTTAATTTTTCATGTCATGAAAAAAATTCAGTTTGAGAATATATCATTCACTACTCAACATTTTAAAAACAATCAAAAAGTACGAAGATGAATAACCAATATTCAAACCATAAAGACGTTTTCCAATATTATATAAAATTCAAAATGATTCAACATACCGATATGGTTTTCCACAATTTATCCCTAAAAGTAACATTATGAGATCTCCAGTCTTTTGAGGAGAGAGGAATAAGGTTGTAGTTTCTTGCCAAATCACCTAAGAATCTTGCTAATTTGGCATCTTCTGGAACAATGCACAATCCATCCTTCGTAAACTCAATTTTTTCTTTTCCGGATTTACCCCATGTTGGTTTATTATAGCCTCACCCTTTTCTACTCTTTGACCCTGCTAAAGTAATAATATAGTATTTTCAATGGTAATATGCTACTAAACCAATGACAGGTTACAAGCTGTCTTTAGAATGGTCATCTTTTAGCCATATAAATTGAACTCTTTACGGTGTTGCTTTATGGTAAAAATAGCACTTTCTAATTTTTGTAAACATATTCCATTAAAATGATCGGTGTTGCATAAGAAATAATAACATATCATTAATAAAATATGGAAATACCAAGCCTTGCCAAGATATATATATATATATATATATATATATATATATATATGGAAATACCATTGATTTGAGAATCGCGCTCTTCAAGTATATCGTCATTCAAAGGATTCACCTCATCTGAATGAGAAGGTCCGAAGCTGCTCATCTTAGTAATGTAAAAAGGAAATGATAATAAATGTATGTTAATTTATAACAAGTGATTTCACATAATAAATCTAGCAATTAACTTGTACTATGGTTCAACGAATACATCAAACTGTACAAGACAAATAAAAGTAAATGACAGCATTACATAATTAGAATATAATCTAAGCTTAAATGGCACATTAAATGAACAAAGGTGAACAAATACATAAATATGCAAGAACTATGTTTAGTTGATGCTCTTATTTTCATACTCATTCTCATTTTCATTCTCAATTTCTTCTTCATCACTGTCATTGTCTTCAAGAATGGAAATGTCTGGATTAGGCGTTGGTAACACTTTGTTAACATAAACACCGGGAACATCAGTTCTTATATGTAGCTCTTCGTTGCCAAGATTAGGATCATCAAGATTTGGCATGGTGTAGTAATCGTCAACATCGGCTTCGTTATCATCCACAATTAGATCATAGAAATCTCTCGACTTTGTTTTGATTACAACAGCCCAATCCGGTTGCTTTGGATCAGCAACATAAAACACTTGAATAGCTTGTGATGCTAGTATAAATTGATCATTATTTTGTGTCACATGGTTAAAGTTCACTAAATTGAATCTGTATATGTCAGTCTTCTTCCCAGACTTACTAACCCAATCACACTCAAACAAAACAATTTTGCAAGCTTGATCATCACTTTCACCAGGAAACCTATAATCAAGATCATAAATATTCTTTAAGACACCATAATCGTCGATATTACTGGTGATTGGATTACAATCTCTCACACTCGAATAACTTGACGTTTCAGCATTCACAAAGATACCACAATTTTGATTTTTGTATTTGTCATCAATCGCTTTAATTCGAAATCGATAACCATTTATCACATACTTCTTGTATTGCCTTGCAATCCTGCTTGGACCATTATCTAATCGAAGTAAATCATTTGATATTGCAGAATCATTGCTAGCACGAAGGTCGTTTACCTAAGCCAACATGATCGTTAATATACTTCATCATTTAATAGTGAAAATTATTAAAATTGCATGTTGAAATATAAAAACACTTACATGGTTTCCAAACCATGTAGGGAATTCCTTGTTCCTCAAGCTCACAACTTCTCGAATAGTTTTCCGACGATGGATTCTACATAGCTCTTCCAACCTTTTACTACCAAAAAAAAAATTCAAAGAAAAAATTTGTGACGACCCCAAAACCCCGGGCTACGATGTTAAGGGTAATCTTTGGAATATAACTCATAAACAGATAATAGCAGAACATAATTAAATTAATACACCAGATAATGTACAATAATACACTGGATAAATATAATCATCAGAGCTACACAGTATACAGGATCATACTTAGTACAAATACAGTTCAGCTATACATAAATGTCTACAGCGGAAAAACAAACATAATATGTACAATAGGAGCTGAATAACATAAAAAGAGATAAATGATAGAATCCATCTTCAGCTCCAGCTATCCAGAAAGAGCCTGCTAAAACCTGAATACAAGGCTGCCCGTGTAGAAAAAGGGGCACCTGAGTTTGCAAGTGAAACAAACTACGAGTCAGTCATGGGACTGGTATGAGAAATCTACTTAACACATTTTATAATATGGCAAATCACAGGACCACGCCGCTTTCGCGGAACGGGTTTACTCCATTGGATTGCCAGTGCTTTAAAACAAATACTTCTTTTAAACATCGCAATGCTTTTTAAAAAAATGAAGCCGATATAAGACTCAAGTCCCATCACACAATGCAACGCAAACCGGAGGATAGAGTTTTACCTTATATCGACCAAAATATGCTTGATACGAGCAAAACAAATCATTCAAAATGTAAACTTTTTCGTTTAATTCTTAATCAGACTCCAACTGTAAAATAGTAAGAGAACGACCCCCTAAGTATCAACCCCGAAGGCCGAAACCAACATCAGACCAATACCCAGGAAACCACCCATCTTAGCTCGTTTCCAGTTAGTTTCTAATTTTATAATCAATCATAAATATCAATCCTAGATAGCATGGGTACCATATATCATGTCGCCATATATAAGTATACAATCAAAATCGCAAAGTCACGTATTTGGAAATTGGATTTCCGTCATGAACCAAGGAAAAAGATAGTCCTTACCGAATTCGAGACTGTCTAGCCCGAGCCTCAGGCAAGTACTCATTCAAGCCTTTGGATCGTCAGGGTCGGTCCACCGATGTGGATTAAAATTCCTGAACACTGCGTTTCCCCGCCCTTTGGGGCGTAAGTGAGCCAACGAATGACTCCATCGGTCCCGGATCGACCGATATAACCGAGGCGCCTCGCAACAGCAACAACCACATATGTGAAAATAATATAAATGTCAGCCAGTTTAAGCACCGACACCACCTCTAGCTAGAAGGAAACGCATGCCCTCCCTGAGGTCCTTCTCCCGTTTCTGGTTCATACCGGGGTGTGAGGCTCGCGAATTCACGTTATACACAAAGCTACGCCACACAGGCGGTGCTTTGATCATCAACCACAAGACTTTGCTTTTCAACCGAAGCCTTTATCACTGCATCTTAGCATGCCACACAAGCAATTCACACCACGCAACTAATGACCATCAATCACACAAAATGAATTCCAATGTCAGACACACAGTCCATTTGCAAGTCCGTTCTGGGTCTGAACGAAACCGGAGGCACTATATACCTCGCATACCCATCGATTTCCACGTACGTCTGGACGATCACCATTCATTATCCATATTTCGGGATGCCTCCCAATCAGGACATCGGTTACCATCCAAACGAGATGAAGATCTCCGGTCTTCGACCACCGTCTTCATCTTCGACTTCTTATCGTCGATTCAGTTATTCAGAATGGGATAAACCCGGTCTTTTTGAGCAACTCTCATATATAATAAACAAGTGCTACATAAATACGACATACGCTTTATTCCAATTCATTAGTCACTAACCGTAAATCAGTAAGAGAATGATTTCCCAAATATTAACCTCGAAGGCCGAAACCAACATCAGATCAAAATCCAGGGAACCATTCGACTTAGCCAACCTTCAGTTAGTTTCTAAATTTCACATTCCATATCATTTGTAATATTTTACAACGATTTATCGCTATTTTTATTTATTTAAAAATAGCCAATTTATTTAAACGACGCTTCAGGCCATAACGCGGCCGTGGCGCTGTTTTTCTTCAGATTTAATTTACACATATCTGAAAATCTAACCATTGGATCTTCACAAAATTTATATCATTAGAAAGATCTTTTCAAAACAAATCCAACGGTTCCAGTTTCGGGAAAATCTGACGGTCGGATCTCCCGGTACAATCGTTTAAAGTTTCGATTTCAACATACGAACTGCAGCGTCGTTATTCGATTTAATTTAATTTTATTTATATATATATATATATAATCGATTCTGGCGCTGTTTTTCTTTAGATTTGAATTAAACATTCCAGACAATCCAACCGTTGGATCTTTACAAAATTTGTGTCGTTGGAAAGAAATTTCTGGCCCTTAAAAATGGCCATTTTGCAAGCGACTTCAGTTTTTGACGAAACCACTTTTGTTGGATCTTTGATGTCAAGTTATTGCTAGGTTTCAAAATTCGTAATTTTTCGAATCAATATGTGAGCGTGGCAAAGGAAAACGCGTTTGACCAGTTTCAGTTGATTTTAATCGACTGGAAAATGGCCATTTTTCAAACGGTCTCGGAATTTGACGAAATTAGTTTTGTTAGGACCGTATCGTCAATGCGAAGCTAGAAAATATTTTTCTGGGAATTTTTAAAGTTCGTATGTGGCCCCGGTAAATTGAAATATGCGTTCAAATTCAATATATAGAGTTATATTTTGATTTTGACAAAAACTGATCGAAACAGTCGAATCAGCCTGCGATACATATCCCATTGTGTTCGGAATGGGGGCAATTAGCTATGGACAACAGTCGGTGGGTTCGATTTCGAGTTGAAAATAAAAAGTTGCTTTTTGAATTTACAAATAAAAATTAAATATATATATATTTATATAAAACTGCCCCTTCCTCTCTTCAGAAGTCAACACCCCTTTCTGGAAATAAAAAAACACCTCGTCAATGTCGAGGACGCCCACCACCGCGCTACCAGACGCCCCGACACCGCTAGTACCTCGCCCCACCTCCGATCAGAAGCTGCACCCCCTGCCTCTCTCTCTCTCGCGCCTATCTCCTTCTCTCCCTTCTCGAACAACCCCACGCCCAATTCAAAAAAAACCCACCGCCATGGCCGGAGCTCCCCCGCGCCCTCCTGGCCACCTGCGCCATGTCGAGGGCTCACCACCAGACTCCGGCGAAGCCAACCTCCCCTCCTCCGAAAATCAGTAAGCTTTTTTATTTTATTGATTTTCCTTTTCAGTTTATATTTATATGAAACATAGTATAAAATCAGTTGTTATATATAAAAAGCATTAATTTTAGAAATCAGTTTTTATATGAATAGCATACAAAAGATTAGATTTTTCTATGTGTAAAGATTTGTTTTTTAACCACCTAAAGATTTGATTTTTGACCACCTAAAGATTTTTTTTTAACCACCTAAAGATTTGTTTTTTTAACCATCTAAAGATTTGATTTTTAACCACCTAAAGATATGATTTTTAACAACATAAAAATGTGATTTTTATGATATGAATAGCGAAATAAAAATACGATTTTCATATATGGAGATTTGAAATGAAAATATAATTTTTATATGTGTAGTGAAGATAAAAATTCAACTTTTATATATATGAAAGTGAAATAAAAATTTGATTTTTAGCTAAGAGAAGTTGTGATTTTTATCGTGATGAAAATGCGATTTTTAAAACGATGAAGAGTTGGTTTAAAAATAAAAATATAGATAGAAATGGGATTTTATTTTATATTCTTAATGAATAAAAATATTATTTTTATCATACGTGAATAATAAAAATATGATTTTTTATTAGATAAGAAGAATAAAAATATAATTTTTACTATGAACAGCGTGAAAATAATTGCGATGGAACTGAAAGAATAACGAAGTCCGAACAGTTCAGAAGGAGAGCACGGCGGAGTGGAACCCTCGGTGAGAACTTCTCACCTTTAATTTAATTTTTCTAGTTGAAATATATACTAGGATGCAGACGGTGTTTAGTAGCACCCGACACCCGTCGTCCACAGACCATGGACGGCTTGTATGCTTGTTTGTTTGATTTTGATATGTAGTTGATTGTGTGATGTGATGTGAATTGAAAAAAAATATTTATATAGTTAAAAACATTTTATGGTTGAAAATAGAATTTTTAACATGTATTTAAAATGAAATAAATATAAACAAATCGGACGAGTTGTTTATATACACACATTTGACTGATATTGATTGGGACGATAAATTTTACACATCGCCCAACTGCACAAATAAAATCTGTGTTTGATTGTTTGAAACCCCACACGGGTATTGGGATGATATATGACATACACTAATCCCAATAATTAGCTGTATGTCGATCGATTGATTGACAGATTGTTATAAGCGTTGATTATTTATATTTGAAGCTTATACAGTGTAGAACGCACTTTGGATGATGGTTGATGATTTATCGTTGCTGTTATATACGTGTGTTGTAGAAAATCCATATAATTAACATTATATGGTAATTGATTGGGCCTCGTTCCGATTTAGAAAATAATTTCATGTGTTGAAATAAAATAAATTCATGTGTTGAATAGAAAATAAATTCATGTGTTGAATAGAAAATAAATTCATGTGTTGAATAAAAGCCGTGTTGATTAGATTGACGCCATTTTGATGTGAACGATATTTATATCGATTTTATTTGTTTTTAATGAATATTGAAAAGTGATTTCAATAATCGAATATTTTAGAAATAAATTCGAATTGAATTGAATAGAAAGTGAATTCGAATTAAATTGAATAGAAAACGAATTCAAATCGAATTGAAATTGAATTGAATCGAATTGAAATTGAATTGAATAGAAAATGAATTCGAATTAAATTGAACAGAAAACGAATTCAAATCGAATTGAAATTGAATTGAATCGAATTGAATTCGAATTGAAATTGAATTGAATAGAATTGAATTCGAATTGAAATTGAATAGAAATGAATTCGAATTGAAATTGAATAGAATTGAATTCGAATTGAAATTGAATAGAATTGAATTCGAATTGAAATTGAATAGAATTGAATTCGAATTGAAATTGAATAGAATTGAATTCGAATTGAAATTGAATAGAAATGAATTCGAATTGAAATTGAATAGAATTGAATTCGAATTGAAATTGAATAGAAATGAATTCGAATTGAAGTTGAATAGAATTGAATTTGAATTGAAATTGAGTAGAAATGAATTCGAATGGAAATTGAATAAAAATGAATTCGAATTGAAATTGAATAGAAATGAATTCGAATTGAAATTGAATAGAATTGAAAACGAACTAAAATTGAATAAAAAATCGATTTGAATTGAAATCAATTTGAAATGAATTTAAAACGAATTTACATTGGAAAGATTCAATTTTGATTTGAATTTGAGATGGAAGTTGAAATCATTTTGAAAACGAATTTAAAACGATTTATAATTCGACGAAATATATTATATATATATATATATAATGGCCTGAATAGAACGCGCAGCGCTGCGGCAGTTCGTGAATTTCGACCATTGACTTCGAATGGATATTACGGGAGATCCGACCGTCGGATTCTCCTAAAACCAGAACCGTTGGGTTCGTATCGAAAAGAGCTTTCTAACGAATATCAGAGATTTGAAATCTAGCGGTTGGATTTGGAATTAGGTCCAAATCAAATTCGGAAAAGGTCGCTGTAAGTGTAGTTCGATGGCCGTTGATGGAAATCGACTGTACGGGCCTTGATAAAATTATTAAAAATAGTAATAATTTGTGTAAAATCATAAGAAATGATTTGGGATGAAAAACTCCATATTTGAAAAGATAAAAGTAGATTTTTATCGAAATGAACTAGTTTTGAACTAGAATAATAATTTATTTATTTTTAAATAAATAAAGTGGATTTGAAATGGTTTTGAAAATAACCAGAATTTCCAATAATTGAATCGGAATGGATTTGAATCGAAATTGTCTTTGGAATATTTCGATGTTGGATTTCGTGATTATACAGATATTGTTAGGGAAATTTGAAAGATATATTTATATCATTATTTCCAATACGATATTTGTTGGTCGTGGAATTTGATATTGAATATACGCCGATATATTTTCTATTCAGAGCCTTGTATTTAATATCAAATGGGATTTGGGTTTGTCGTGAATGGTGTCTTCATTAACACTGTCCTTAAACCCAGTTGAGAAAAAGATTAAATCTTTTTATTTAGATTTAATGAAGTGTACCAATTAAATAATATTTAATTGGAATTGAATTGAATTGATTTTTAGGTTTATCGTGAACGGTGTTTTAAATAGCACTTGTTCTTTAACCCGATAATTAAGGGAATGTGACTTTGGGTTGTCGTGAACGGTATCTTCAATAATATTGTTCTTAGACCCAACGGAGTTAAGAAAATCAGAAACTAACTGGAGATTAGTTAAATTGAATGTTTCTTGGGTATTGATCTGATGTTGGTTTTGGCCTTTGGGGTTAATACTTAGGGAATTGCTCACTTGCTAATTTACGGTTAGGGACTGATTGAAATGTGATGTGATTTTGGGGTTTATCGTGAACCGTGTTTTAAATGACATGGATTATTTAACCCATTTAAAGATTAAAACTAAGTGGAGTTTTAATGAATCTTTAATTAGATTGAAAAGATCGAGAATGGAGTATCACCAGTTTTGCTCCAGGCGATAGTTAAATCTTTAATTAGATTTGAACGTGAAATGGTAATTGAATTTACCGATAACACCGTGGTGTTAGATATGAAGTATGACCAGTTTTACTTCATGGGATGAATAGGTTGGGATTGAGAAATAAAATAAATGATTACTTTGGTGTAGTTCACTAATCCCGACTAGTTTGAATCGATATTCAAAAGAAGATTAAAGAATAAATTTAAAGAATTTATCTTGTATAAAATTAATGGGAACCTTTCCCTAAGAAAGTGAAATTTAGAAACTAACTGTAGGTTAGCTAAGAAGAATGGTTTCCTGGGTATTGATCTGATGTTGGTTTCGGCCTTCGGGGTTAATGTTTGGGGAATTATTCTCTTGCTAATTTACGGTTAGTGACTGATGAATTGGAATGAGGCGTATGTTGTATTTGTGTAACACTTGTTTATTATATACGCGAGTTATTCAGAAAGACCGGGTTCATCCCATTCTGAATAACTGATTCGATGATGAGTCGAAGATGAAGACGGTGGTTGAGGACCGGAGGTCTTCACGTCGTTTGGGTGATTACTGATGATCTTGATTGGGATGTACACCAAAGAGGAGGGAATCAGTTGGTGGTCGTCCAGACGTACTTGGAGATCGATGGATATGCGAGGAATGAGGTTCCTCCGGTTTCGTTCAGACCTAGAACAGACTTGTAAATGGATGTGTGTTTGACATCGGATTTCACTCTGTGTGATTGATATCGGTTGCATAGCGTGAATTGCCTGTGTGGCATGCTAAGATGCAAATGATCAAGGCTTCTGTTGAAAAGCAGAGTCTTGTGGTCGAAAATCAAAGCACGGCCTGTGTGGCATAGCTTTGTGTAACGTTGATTCGCGAGCCTCACACCCCGGTTGTGAACCTGAAACGGGAGAGGATATCAGGGAGGGCATGTGTTTCCTTCTAGCTAGAAGTGGCATCAGTGGTTTTACACGCCCTGATGAGTTTGACTTATGTGGTTGTTAGTTTGCGAGGCGCCTCGGATATATCGGTGACTATGTGAAGCCGATGGAGTCATTCGTTGGCTCATTTACGCCCCATGGGGCGGGGAGACGTATTGTTTAGGCACTATAATCCACTCCGTGTGGGCCTGCCCTTACGATCCATGGTGCAGTTGCTACTGTTCCTGAGACATGGGCTAGATTGTCTCGAATTAGCACAGGACGATCCCTTTGCCTTGGTTCACAGATGGAATCCAATTTCTAAATACGTGACTTTGCGGTTTTGATTGTAGAGCCTAGTATGGCGACATGATATATGGTACCCATGCCGTCTATGATTTATACTTATGATTTGAAGTTGTTTTATACACTACGCACTTATAATAGTATCAAATGATTTGTTTTAAACGTACTAAGCATGTTTGGCTATTATAAGGGAAAACCCTATCCCCCGGCTTGCGTTGCATTGTGTGATAGGACCTGGGTCTTATAATAGCTTCATTTTTCTTTATTTAGCATTGCGCTGTTTTTTTTATGCACTGGTATTCTTGGGAGGAAACCCGTTCCGTGTTATACGGCGTGGTCCCTTGATTTACCTAACTTTAAAATAAAGATTTTAACTGTTTTAGTTCTCATACCAGTCACATGACTGACCTGGAGTTTATTGTTTAACCTAAACTCTGGGTGCCCTTATTTTGACACGGGCAGCTAGTAGTTTTGGTTTTGCAGATTTATATTCACAAGATCCTGGTTTACAGCTGGAACGATACTCGGAAAGCTTTGTATCCGTGTATTACTTCTAGTTGTGTTTTGTATTATTTTCCGCTGCGATGTATTTAAATGTATTGTAATCTCTGATATTTTTCTATTGTGTAATATTTGGTTATACTCTGTATATTCTTGTATTCTGATGAATTGTTGTAATTAACAATGAAATGTTCTTCCGTCAGCGGTCTGATTGGTCTTGTTCTCAACTCAATCCGTGATTTCCCGTAAGGGGGATTTCGGGTCGTTTCAGCGTGGTATCGGAGCTTTGGTTTACAGAGCTCAGAGAACAAGATACATTAGAACCGTACGAAAGAATTGATCTGATATTGGATTAGTAATATCCAATGGGAATGACTCGTTAGAGATGGGATCAGTAGTATCCTAGAACGAGTGTGAAGAGTATATTTTTGAAAATGAAAGCAGATTTTGTTTTGAAATTTAAATCGTTTTATACGTATTTGTATATTTATTTTAAATTAATTTGGACAATCCAATATATAAAGATTTTGCATATACGCCTTGCAAACGTGTATTCGAAGGTTTAATATACTGGATATATATAGAATCACACTGTAGTCGCCCGGAGATGATTATGATGATTGATCGATCATCGTCAGAATTTATGTTCGAGTGATGAAAGTGGGGCTTCTATATATTTCCAATAGACTGGTGTGAGAACCAAAATTAGATAGGGCTTATTGTTGTGATTTGGCATCAAAAATGTGATTTTTGACTATGTATCAAAATTATGAGTTTGAAACGATAATCAACTAATTGATTGATGGTTGTGTTGTTTGATTATTGTTTGATTTATTAAATGTTGAACCTTTAACCAAATTGAACCAAATAGTGAATTGTATTGAAAATTAGTCACATTTGCATGCATATACATGTACTTACATTGAACAGGTCATAGCAAGGAGGCTAGAGCAAAAGAATAAAATTGTTTGCCCGACAAATAGGTACATGTTTACCATAATTTACTGTTTTGTTTGGGTGATGATGATTTTATGAGCCGATTGGCTAGCCGCTTGGCTTTTTCTTTTTCTTTTGGATTGAAGAAGGCCATGGGAGGCTATATGAAATATCCCGAAGTCCCCGGTGCAGGGGAGGTTATGGCGAAATTTTTCAAAATTTATGGTGTTAACCAAATTTTTGAAGAATTTGAAAAGTTCTTAGAAACTGAAAAGTTGAAGAATTTAAGCCGTAACAAAAATATTGGAAGTTGAGTTGATTAGTTAAACGACTTTCGGTTTCGTTCCTTTTTTAGGACGAAAAGTTTTAAGTGGGGGAGATGGTAATAACCCGGAAATCCGAGCCAATTTAAAAAAATTTGTTTTGGCAATTTTAGTGAATTTTGATTATTTAAAATGAATTATTTTGAATAATAGCGACGAAATTTTTGGTTTGAATGGAATTAGAACGTATATATTTATATAGCTCGACGTTAGAATATAAATAATTATTTATAATTATAAAAGGAATTGAAAATGGCGCGGTAGTTCGATAATTCGATTTCAAAATTCAAATGAATGTACAAGGTGCAAAATAAACCGGATTTTAGTGAAATCAAAAATATTTGAATCTAATTGAGAATATCTTTCCATCGAATCCGGGAAATCAAAATTTCATAGCGGGAATCAAAAGTTACGTCTAGTTGAAAATTCAAAATAGTCGCTATGGAATTCTGGCCCTTAAAATGACCATTTTGCAAGCGACCTCGGTTTTCAACAAAACCACTTTTGTTGGATCCGTGATGTCAAGTTATTGCTAGGTTTCAAAATTCGTAATTTTCCGAATCAATATGTGAGCGTGGCAAAGGAAAACGCGTTTGACCAGTTTCAGTTTATTTTAATCGACTGGAAAATGGTCATTTTTCAAACGGTCTCGGAATTTGACGAAATTAGTTTTGTTAGGACCGTATCGTCAATACGAAGTTAGAAAATATTTTTTGGGAATTTTTAAAGTCCGTATGTGGCCCCGGTAAATTGAAATTTGCGTTCAAATTGAATATATAGAGTTATATTTTGATTTTGACGAAAACTGATTGAAACAGTCGAATCAGCCTGCGATACATATCCCATTGTGTTCGGAATGGGGGCAATTAGCTATGGACGACAGTCGGTGGGTTCGATTTCGAGTTGAAAATAAAAAGTTGCTTTTTGAATTTACAAATAAAAATTAAATATATATATTTATATAAAACTACCCCCTTCCTCTCTTCAGAAGTCAACCCCCCTTTCTGGAAATAAAAAAAACACCTCGTCGATGTCCAGGACACCTACCACCACGCTACTAGACGCCGCCGACACCGCTAGTACCTCGCCCCACCTCCGATCAGAAGCTGCACCCCCTGCCTCTCTCTATCTCGCGCCTATCTCCTTCTCTCCCTTCTCGAACAACCCCACGCCCAATTCAAAAAAAAACCACCGCCATGGCCGGAGCTCCCCCGCGCCCTCCTGACCACCCGCGCCATGTCGAGGGCTCAGCACCAGACTCCGGCGAAGCCAACCCCCCCCCCCCCCTCCTCCGAAAATCAGTAAGCTTTTTTATTTTATTTTATTGAATTTCCTTTTCAGTTTATATTTATATGAAATATAGTATAAAATCAGTTTTTATATATAAAAAGCATTAATTTTAGAAATCAGTTTTTATATGAATAGCATACAAAAGATTAGATTTTTCTATGTGTAAATATTTATTTTTTTAGCCACCTAAAGATTTGATTTTTGACCACCTAAAGATTTGTTTTTTTAACCACCTAAAGATTTTTTTTTTTAACCACCTAAAGATTCGATTTTTAACCACCTAAAGATGTGATTTTTAACAACATAAAAATGTGAATTTTATGAAATGAATAGCGAAATAAAAATACGATTTTCATATATGGAGATTTGAAATGAAAATATAATTTTTATATGTGTAGTGAAGATAAAAATTCAATTTTTATATATATGAAAGTGAAATAAAAATTTGATTTTTAGCTAAGAGAAGTTGTGATTTTTATCATGATGAAAATGCGATTTTCAAAACGAGGAAGAGTTGGTTTAAAAATAAGAATATAGATAAAAATGGGATTTGTGTTTATATTCTTAGCAAATAAAAATATTATTTTTATCATACGTGAATAATAAAAATATGATTTTTTTATTAGATAAGAAGAATAAAAATATAATTTTTACTATGAACAGCGTGAAAATAATTGCGATGGAACTAAAAGAATAACTAAGCCTGAACAGTTCAGAAGGAGAGCACGGCGGAGTGGAACCATCGGTGAGAACTTCTCACCTTTAATTTAATTTTTCTAGTTGAAATATATACTAGGATGCAGACGGTGTTTAGTAGCACCCGACACCCGTCGTCCACAGACCATGAACGGCTTGTATGCTTGTTTGTTTGATTTTGATATGTAGTTGATTGTGTGATGTGATGTGAAATGAAATAAAATATTTAAATAGTTCAAAATATTTTATGGTTGAAAATAGAATTTTTAACGTGTATTTAAAATGAAATAAATATAAACAAATCGGACGAGTTGTTTATATACACACATTTAACTGATATTGATTGGGACGATAAATTTTACACATCGCCCAACTGCACAAATAAAATCTGTGTTTGATTGTTTGAAACCCCACACGGGTATTGGGATGATATATGACATACACTAATCCCAATAATTAGCTGTATGTCGATCGATTGATCGACAGACTGTTATAAGCGTTAAATATTTATATTTGATGCTTATACAGTGTAGAACGCACTTTGGATGATGGTTGATGATTTATCGTTGCTGTTATATACGTATGTTGTAGAAAATCCATATAATTAACATTATATGGTAATTGATTGGGCCTCGTTCCGATTTAGAAAATAATTTCATGTGTTGAAATAAAATAAATTCATGTGTTGAATAGAAAATAAATTCATGTGTTGAATAGAAAATAAATTCATGTGTTGAATAAAAGCCGTGTTGATTAGATTGACGCCATTTTGACGTGAACGATATTTATATCGATTTTATTTGTTTTTAATGAATACTGAAAAGTGATTTCAATAGTCGAATATTTTAGAAATAAATTTGAATTGAATAGAAAATGAATTCGAATTAAATTGAATAGAAAACGAATTCAAATCGAATTGAATTGAATCGAATTGAATTTGAATTAAAATTGAATTGAATAGAAAATGAAATCGAATTAAATTGAATAGAAAACGAATTCAAATCGAATTGAAATTGAATTAAATCGAATTGAATTCGAATTGAAATTGAATTGAATAGAATTGAATTCGAATTGAAATTGAATAGAAATGAATTCGAACTAAAATTGAATAGAAATGAATTCGAATTGAAATTGAATAGAATTGAATTCGAATTGAAATTGAATAGAATTGAATTCGAATTGAAATTGAATAGAAATGAATTCGAATTGAAATTGAATAGAATTGAATTCGAATTGAAATTGAATAGAAATGAATTCGAATTGAAATTGAATAGAATTGAATTCGAATTGAATAGAAATGAATTCGAATTGAAATTAAATAGAAATGAATTCGAATTGAATTTGAATAGAATTGAATTCGAATTGAAATTGAGTAGAAATGAATTCGAATGGAAATTGAATAGAAATGAATTCGAATTGAAATTGAATAGAAATGAATTCGAATTGAAATTGAATAGAATTGAAAACGAACTAAAATTGAATTAAAAATCGATTTGAATTGAAATCATTTTTAAATGAATTTTAAACGAATTTATATTGGAAAGATTCAATTTTGATTTGAATTTGAGATGGAAGTTGAAATCGTTTTGAAAACGAATTTAAAATGATTTATAAAGTTCGTTTTATAAGGAAATCGACGAAATATATATAATATTATATATATATAATGGCCTGAATAGAACGCGCAGCGCTGCGGAAGTTCGTGAATTTCGACCATTGACTTCGAATGGATATTGCGGGAGATCCGACCATCGGATTCTCCTAAAACCGGAACAGTTGGGTTCGTATCGAAAAGAGCTTTCTAACGAATATTATAGATTTGAAATCTAGCGGTCGGATTTGGAATTAGGTCCAAATCAAATTCGGAAAAGGTCGTTGTAAGTACAGTTCGATGGCCGTTGATGGAAATCGACTGTACAAGCCTTGATAAAATTATTAAAAATAGTAATAATTTGTGTAATATCATAAGAAATGATTTGGGAAGAATTGGGATGAAAAACTCCATATTTGAAAAGATAAAAGTAGATTTTTATCGAAATGAACTAGTTTTGAACTAGAATAATAATTTATTTATTTTTAAATAAATAAAGTGGATTTGAAATGGTTTTGAAAATAACCAGAATTTCCAATAATTGAATCGGAATGGATTTGAATCGAAATTGTCTTTGGAATATTTCGATGTTGGATTTCGTGATTATACAGATATTGTTAGGGAAATTTGAAAGATATATTTATATCGTTATTTCCAATACGATATTTGTTGGTCATGGAATTTGATATTGAATATAAGCCGATATATTTTCTATTCAGAGCCTTGTATTTAATATCAAATGGGATTTGGGTTTGTCGTGAATGGTGTCTTCATTACACTGTCCTTAAACCCAGTTGAGAAAAAGATTAAATCTTTTTATTTAGATTTAATGAAGTGTACCAAATAAATAATATTTAATTGGAATTGAATTGAATTGATTTTTGGGTTTATCGTGAACGGTGTTTTAAATAGCACTTGTTCTTTAACCCGATAATTAAGGGAATGTGATTTTGGGTTGTTGTGAACGGTATCTTCAATAATATTGTTCTTAGACCCAACGGAGTTAAGAAAATCAGAAACTAACTGGAGATTAGTTAAATTGAATGGTTTGTTGGGTATTGATCTGATGTTGGTTTCGGCCTTCGGGGTTAATACTTAGGGAATTGCTCACTTGCTAATTTACGGTTAGGGACTGACTGAAATGTGATGTGATTTTGGGGTTTATCGTGAACAGTGTTTTAAATGACATGGATTCTTTAACCCAGTTAAAGATTAAAACTAAGTGGAGTTTTAATGAATCTTTAATTAGATTGAAAAGATCGAGAATGGAGTATCACCAGTTTTGCTCTAGGCGATAGTTAAATCTTTAATTAGATTTGAACGTGAAATGGTAATTGAATTTACCGATAACACCGTGGGCTATGAAGTATTACCAGTTTTACTTCATGGGATGAATAGGTTGGGATTGAGAAATAAAATAAATGATTACTTCGGTGTAGTTCGCTAATCCCGACTAGTTTGAATCGATATTCAAAAGAATATTAAAGAATAAATTTAAAGAATTTATCTTTGATAAAATTAATGGGAACCTTTCCCTAACAAAGTGAAATTTAGAAAATAACTGTAGGTTAGCTAAGAATAATGGTTTCCTGGGTATTGATCTGATGTTGGTTTCGGCCTTCGGGGTTAATGTTTGGGGAATTATTCTCTTGCTAATTTACAGTTAGTGACTGATGAATTGGAATGAGGCGTATGTTGTGTTTGTGTAACACTTATTTATTATATACGCGAGTTATTCAGAAAGACCGGGTTCATCCCATTCTGAATAACTAATTCGACGATGAGTCGAAGATGAAGACGGTGATTGAAGACCGGAGGTCTTCACGTCATTTGGGTGATTACTGATGATCTTGATTGGGATGTACACCCAAGAGGAGGGAATCAGTTGGTGGTCGTCCAGACGTACTTGGAGATCGATGGATATGCGAGGAATGAGGTTCCTCCGGTTTCGTTCAGATCCAGAACGAACTTGTAAATGGATGTGTGTCTGACATCGGATTTCATTCTATGTGATTGATATCGGTTGCATAGCGTGAATTGCCTGTGTGGCATGCTAAGATGCAAATGATCAAGGCTTCTGTTGAAAAGCAGAGTCTTGTGGTTGATGATCAAAGCACGGCCTGTGTGGCATAACTTTGTGTAAAGTTGATTCGCGAGCCTCACACCCCGGTTGTAAACCAGAAACGGGAGGGGACATCAGGGAGGGCACGCGTTTCCTTCTAGCTAGAAGTGGCATCAGTGGTTTTACACGCCCTGACGAGTTTGACTTATGTGGTTGTTGGTTTACGAGGCGCCTCGGATATATCGGTGACTATGTGAAGCCGATGGAGTCATTTGTTGGCTCATTTACGTCCCATAGGGCGGGGAGACTGTAATGACCCGGATTTTGAGCGACTTTGGTTATCGACATAAATTCGATGTCAATAACCAAAACACGAAAAATCCTGGTAATTAGTGAAAGAAATTAGAGGTGAGGATAGATAAGATAGAAATTTAGAATAGAAGAAGAAGAACACAACATCAGAGTAACACGAACCTCACAGCGGAACGAATAACATATAATATATGTAACATATCTTTGAAATATACATTTGTATTTGAATATACATCATTATCAAAGTACATCACTTACAACACAGCGGAAATAACTATAGCTATATGATCCTGAAGCCTCCTGCTCCATCTCTTCAACTATATCTGTAAATCCCGACTACTTGACTGCCCGTACAAATTTAGGCACCCAAGAGTTTAGGGAAACAAACAAATAAACTCCGGGTCAGTCATGGGACTGGTATGAGTAAAATAGTTTCAAACAGTTGAACAAGTAAACGATATCTCATAAGACCACGCCGTATAACGGAACGGGTTTTTCCCTTATGAGAATCCAAATTATCTTTATATCAAAAACCTTTTTGATATTATAATAATGTCTATCAACCACAATATAATAATCATCTAGCAGAAACGCTTTCATCTCACGTTCTACATATATAGTACAATCAAAACCGCAAGCACGTATTGGGTAATGGGTTTCCAACTATGAAAAGGTATGGAACCACCTTCTGCTAGTGTACCTCTAGAGAGGAATACACTGGGTTCAACAAGAACATCTTGCAACCCGGCCACACATGACCGACCACTCATTTCGCTTGAGTGTATCGAATGTATATCACCAACGGTTGGGATCAACAACCGTTTCCCGAATGGGACAGTATCGACAATAGATTTTTAGAAATAAATGGAACTCTAGATCAAGTGATTATACACCCTAATAGGTGCGACCTACATAGCCATGCTGCCTGCCCGATTTCTGTCATTTACCAGTCGATGAGGCTAGAAGCTACGCTTTATCATCACACCAGATTCACTTTGAATGCCACATCATCAAATCCATCAAATCACCGATTGACGCCCTCAACAATACATTATGTGTTAGCTAAAAGAAGTTTCCTTCTCCGCTTCCACTCTTGGTACGGTTGGAGAAATCAATATACGTGATCGTCTGGAAATACTCTGTCAGACATCCGTCAATACAAGTCATTCAGGAACAGGATGAACCGAAGGCACTATTCAGTACATCCATCTTAGGTAGTGTTATCTAAGACTTATACAATAGCCCTTGCACTTTACTCCGTCTTCAATTATCTTTGGCATATATGATTCGCAACGCTTATGCCAATACAGAGTGGTTCTTTGGATAATAATCCAACCGGTCTCTCCATATTAACGACGTTAAAATGGTCAAAACTTCGATAGTCTGTGATTTAACTATCAAAGAAAAACAGGTGTGCAAACAACGATATTATTTCCAAATGGAAATTCTATCAATCAATCATCAATCATATATATATATATATATATATATATATATATTTCTTTATTTCCTTATTTTCTATGTTTAGATAATATACGTTATAAACACTGGAAAACATTCCCATTGTTATTTACATACCACTATCATTTCACCATTTTCAGTCCCTGACTGTAAACTAGTAAGAGAACAATTCTCTAAGTATAAACCCCGAAGGCCGAAACCAACATCAGATCAATACTCAGAAAACTATTCAACTTAACTAATCTCTAATCAGTTTCTAATTTTGCTTAACTCTATTTCTTTAACTCTATTCGATTAATTCTATTTGATTAACTCTAATTGAATAACTCTATTCTGTTTTAACCCTTATTTTCGAATAACTATATTCGATTTAACTCCATTCGAATATAAACTATATTCGATTAACTACTTCGAATATAAACTATATTCGATTAACTACTTCTTGATATACTCTAATCGAATAACTTTATTTGATTAACACTATTCCCTTTTCAATTCTATTCGTTTAACTCCAACTATTCTCCTTTATAATATCCTATTTATTTTCTAATAATATTCCTTTATTCTATTCTATTTATTCTAACCAATAATATTTCCCTTTATCTTTTCTATTTATTCTAACCAATAATATTTCCCTTTATCTTTTCTATTTATTTTAACAAATTAATATTTTCTTTTATAAAAACCCTTTTCCTTTTTCTATATAAAATCCATCGATTTTATATAAATAATTCATTTTCAAAATACACTTTGAAAATCCCTTTTTCCACATCCAGTATTTTTTTTATGGTATTTAACATACCCTATAACAACGATAAGTATCGTCCTATCACACATAATCAATGTCTGATTATATATCACATTATATAGCACAATATATAAATCACAGTAAAATAAATGTTGAGGAATCCAGTTGGATTCCTCCAACCTGTTTCCCTGCATCACAGATGTTAAACAATATAGATAACATCACTTTCAATTCCATATGATATATTCTGTTAAACAGAATCAATATAGAAATTCAACTAACTAACTAGCAGTTCAATCAAACAATCAACACACAGTCAATCAGCCAATATTTAACAGTTCTAAAAATACAACATGAAATTATAAACTGTTCAGAGTTAGTGAGATTTACTCACATTTGCAGTTCATCGTTAAAGAACGATAAACTGTTGTTTGATCTGAATCAAACAATTTATTTCGCCATAATTTCAAACGAGCACCGATCCACTTCCAGTCATCTTCATTATGAAGCTCTCGTTCATACGATCCTGACGGATCCTATTTCGTTAGATTCTGATCACATATGGGTGAGATGTTATTATTACAAGTTATCATATGCTTAAACGATAATTAACGATTAATTTAATTATTAAATTAACCTTAATTATAGTCAGAATCTCTCCCTCCCTTAACCCCTTTTACTTCTTCCTTGTGACGGCCGAACCCGCTTCCTTGCAACCTCATCATTACGGACATACCCATCCCTCCCTTGTTTGACAGTCCAAATAACTATTATTCACAAATAAATCCAATTTATATTACCAAGTCTACTTAATATCTCAATTAGATTTTAGAAAGCATTACCGTTAATCCCCTCTCCTCAAAGTCCTTCTTCCCGTAACCTTGAAACCGCAACTCCACATCAACAGTATCATGGCCGATACTCCCCTCATCACGCTATTTCCAGTCTCCGACCCATCCTGTCAGTGCGCAACCCCAATGATTTACACGCACATCCATCATTTTACTTCAATCCCCATCCATACAAACACTCCCTCATTTGAAAGCTTTAACTCCCTATATAACCGCTCCCTTCATGTAACACACTTCACGGAAATCACTACAGCACCATATCTTCCAGTCCTCCACAGTCCAACGCAAACACCCAGCATACCCCCCCCTCAACGTGCCTTTTTCCCATGCACACAACAACCATATTAAACTTCTCCTCCTCTTTCAGATCCTCTCCCATCCACTTCGAACTGGTGAAACTCCACTTGCCGCATGTCCATATCAGTTCATAAGTTTTCCAATGACTCCTGCTTCACCAAATCCACCTGTGTACTCCTCCTTGCTTGCTCTCTCTCCAGTACACCAATACTCATCATTTCCGCAAATAATTCGCACCACTCCCAGAAGAAAATAAACAGAGAAGGGGCGCACATATATATAGGGGTTATAAGGCTTAGGGGTTAAGTAAATGGGGGTATGGGTAGCCACGTTCTGTTTTGATGAACCACAGTTTTTGTGCGGTTGAAAGGAGGTGGTACATGGTCTCTTATTTGACCGTGTAAACAAATAATTAGGCTTAGGAGAAAATATACTTGTAGGATAGTTTACTTTTTATTTTATAATTAAATAACCCATTATGTCCCAACTGTTATAGACAGAACTAAACATACCGTTGTAATCAGCTATGTGTCAGGATTCCAAAAATATAATAATACCGGTAGATTAACTCATATTTTGAAATCTCAAAATGTTGATTACAAGGTGCAAAATACTCCAAATAAAAAGTTTCATATTTAATTAATTAAAAATTACAGTAAAATTCTAAAAATTAAATTATAACAACGCCTCAAAAGAATCTTGTCTAAATACGAAACCGGTATCTAGTTATATCAAATAAACCGATACGGTCGATAAACGATTCTGTAGCGAGTATTTCAAAATTTGATTTGGACATAAATCAAAATCTACACGACGAAATCCCGATTTTTCTCTTCCACTAGAAAGATATACTCCACCAGCTCCACACTTTTCTTGTTTCACAGAAATCCGGCTTAAAACGAATCCTGTACATTCAGTTGAAGTTCGAATCGCCAATTTACGAACTGCAACACCTTTTCATGCTCGATTTTAATTATATTATAACTCTACGTTCAAACTGTCGTTTATATAATATATTCGTTATTCAAATTCAATTCCAAACTGAATTAAATATCAAAGATGATCCGGTTCACACCATATCGTCATTTCAGCCAATTCTGATTATTTCAGAATTAAATATATTATTTAATTTATTATTTAAACTAGATATTCACCATTATTTAATTCTACGACCATTTAATTCACTAAACCACCATTTATATAATTAATTATAATACCTCTGCCAATGCGGGTCATTACAGAGACGTATTGTTTAGGCACTATAATCCACTCCGTGTGGACCGGCCCTGACGATCCATGGTGCAGTTGCGGCTGTTCCTGAGACATGGGCTAGATTGTCTCGAATTAGCACAGGATGATCCCTTTGCCTTGGTTCACATATGGAATCCAATTTCTAAATACGTGTCTTTGTAGTTTTGATTATAGAGCCTAGTATGGCGACATGATATATGGTACCCATGCCGTCTATGATTGATACTTATGATTTGAAGTTGTTTTATACACTACGGACTTATAATAGTATCAAATGATTTGTTTTAAACGTACTAAGCATGTTTGGCTATTATAAGGGAAAACCCTATCCCCCGGCTTGCGTTGCATTGTGTGATAGGACCTGGGTCTTATAATAGCTTCATTTTTCTTTATTTAGCATTGCGCTGTTTGTTTTATGCACTGGTATTCTTGGGAGGAAACCCGTTCCGTGTTATACGGCGTGGTCCCTTGATTTACCTAACTTTAAAATAAAGATTTATAACTGTTTTAGTTCTCATACCAGTCACATGACTGACCTGGAGTTTATTGTTTTAACCTAAACTCTGGGTGCCCTTATTTTGACACGGGCAGCTAGTAGTTTTGGTTTTGCAGATTTATATTCACAGGATCCTGGTTTACAGCTGGAACGATACCCGGAAAGCTTTTTATCCGTGTATTACTTCTAGTTGTGTTTTATATTATTTTCCGCTGCGGTGTATTTAAATGTATTGTAATCTCTGATATTTTTCTATTGTGTAATATTTGGTTATACTCTGTATATTCTTGTATTCTGATGAATTGTTGTAATTAACAATGAAATGTTCTTCCGTCTGTGGTCTGATTGGTCTTGTTCTCAACTCAATCCGTGATTTCCCGTAAGGGGGATTTCGGGTCGTTTCAGATCTAGACCATGGTACAGACAAGAACTGAAGCAGTCGGGAATTTAAATTGAATTAAACACAGTGTTTAATTCGATTCAAAATAATCATTATCAACGATTTCTGAAAACCTACCAAGGTGAGATCTCTGATTTAAATCAAATTTAATTGTTGATTTCGATGTGAAGTATACATGTAATTTTCAGGTGTGTGATGTATGACTTTTGATTTGGTTGTTTGTACTTGAGATGAACTGATTGGACAAGATTGTGTAGATCTAGAATTTGTTTACAATAAAAATCATATTTTTATTGTAATTATGAAAATAAAAATATTCATGTTTTAAAAACAATATGTTTAGACAATAAAATGTTCGCATTATAAAAATACCATTTTGTTGTATATAATGTTAGCATCATAAAAATATCGCTTTTATTTATTTTGTTGAGTTAGGAATGTTAAATATAAAATTGTCACTTTTATATGATTTGTTGAGTTAGAATTGTCAATAGAACAAATATATCACTTTTATTTGTTTGTTGAATTAGAATTGTCGACAAGAAAAAACAAAAAACAAAAATATCACTTTTTTATTTGTTTTGTTGAATTAGAGTTGTAATCATACTTTATAAATGAAATATGTCATTTAGTGGTAATCATACTTTATAAATGAATTATGTCATTTAGTTAGAAACATGTTACATTAGAATAAAAATATCATTTTTGTTATAGATGTCATATTAGATTTAAAACATCATTTTTATTAGAGAATGTTATGTTAGAATTAAAACATCATTTTTATTAGAGAATGTTATGTTAGATTTAAAACATCATTTTGTTAGGAAATGTTATGTTAGATTAAAATGTCATTTTAGTCATAAAGGTTACATTGGATTAAAATGTCATTTTAGTTATAAAGGTCAAGTTAGATTAAAATGTCATTTTAGTTATAAAGGTTACATTGGATTAAAATGTCATTTTAGTTATAAAAGTCAAGTTAGATTAAAATGTCATTTTAGTTATAAAGGTTATATTGGATTAAAAATGTCATTTTAGTTATAAAGGTTAAGTTAGATTAAAATATCATTTTAGCTAGAATGTTTGTTTAATTAAAAATATCATTTTTGTTAGAAATGTTACACTAGAATAAAGATACCATTTTAGTTAAAAAAAAGCTACACTAGAATAAAGATGCCATTTTAGTTAAAAAAGTTACACTAGAATAAAGATGTCATTTTAGTTAAAAAAGATACACTAGAATAAAGATGCCATTTTAGTTAAAAAAGTTATACTAGAACAAAGATTCCATATTAGTTAAAAATATTGCGCTAGAATAAAAATGTCATTTTAGTTAAAAATGTCATTACTTGGAATCATGTCATGTCAAAATAAAAATGTCATCTATTTAGAAAATGATAGCTTGAAATTAAAATTTCATTTTATTAGAAAACGTCATGTTAAACAAATATGTCCTTTATATAGATATGTTTCATGTTAAACAAATATGTCCGTTATATAGACTATGTTTCATGTTAAACAAATATGTCCTTTATATAGATTATGTTTCATGTTAAACAAATTTGTCCTTTATAGATTATGTTTCATGTTAAACAAATATGTCCTTTATATAGATTATGTTTCATGTTAAACAAAAATGTTATTTATTTAGAATAATGATTTGGGAAATAATGATGTTACCTTTATCATGTTTGCCAAGAATAAATAAAATAATTACTAGTCAAAATATATGTTTTGTTGAAGTTAAATTATAAATATTCATTTATAATTTTAAATAGTGAAAATTGGTTAAATAGAAAATAATTCAAACTGAATTATAATTCGTTTAATTCATTAACCAATGATTTATTTGGATGAACTGTTGTTGTTAGAAAACCCACACTGGTATTGGGATGATACTTAACATACACTAGTCCCAATATTTAGTTGTATATCAATCGATGGATTGACAATTTGTGATGAGCGTTATTTATTTTAATGCTCACACAATTATAAATTTCACTCTGGGTGTGAATTGATTGTTTAATGATTATTTATCATTACTGTTATATACATATGCAATGTATGAAATCCGTATGATCGAATTTATGTCGTAATTGATTGAGTCGCATTCCAATTCTGAATATTTTTAATAAGACAATATTTTAAAATAAAGAACTTCTTTATATAAAGAATATTTTAAAGTAAAGAATCTTGTAAATAAAGAATATTTTAAAATAATGAATATTTTAGAATAATATTCAATGAAGAATAAAAATATGGAAATATGAAGCCATGTTATGTAGGAACGCTATTTTTAACCCGAACGGGTTTATCGATCGATTTTATTCATTTTTAATGAATATCGAAAAGAAGTGATTTCAAAATATAATATTTTGAAAATACAAATATTGTAATATGATAAAATATAGGATATTCAATTTTGTTTTAAAATTGAAAATGAAGTTAAAATCGTTTTGAAATAAATTTATAAATATTTTATAAACACGTTTTTAAATAGAAATCGACAATAATATATAAAATATATATTTAATGGTCTGAATAGAACGCGTCGTGCCGCGACCGTTCGCAAATTTCGAACATTAACTTCAAATTGGCGTAACAGGAGATCCGACTGTCGGATTTTCCTAAAACCAGAACCGTTGGGTTTGTATCGAAAAGAGCTTTCCAATGAATATAAGAGTTTTGAAATCTAACGTTTAGATTTGGATTTATGTCCAAATCAAATTTGGAAAAGGTCGCTATAGATGCAGTTCGGTTGCCGTTATTGGAAACCGATTGTATAGGCCTTAATAAAATTATTTAAAATATGGAAAAATTATGTAAAATCATAATAAATGATTTGAAAAGAATTGGGATGAAAAATTCCATATTTGAAAAGATAAAAATATATTTTTATCGAAATGAACTAGTTATTAACTAGAATAAATCTTTAAATTAAGATTTAATGAAGTTTCCCAATTAATTAATATTTAATTGGAATTAGATAAAATAAATTGGATTTTTTGGGTTGTCGTGAATGGTGTCTTAAATAACAGTGTTCTTAAACCCTGTATGAATGGAATAAATCTTTTAATTAAGATTTAGTTAAGTTTTCTAATTAATTAATATTTAATTAGAATTGTATAAAAGAATAAATCTTTTAATTA
Organism: Allium sativum; assembly: GCA_030737875.1. Lineage (NCBI taxonomy): Eukaryota > Viridiplantae > Streptophyta > Magnoliopsida > Asparagales > Amaryllidaceae > Allium > Allium sativum. The sequence continues at coordinate 394,313,328 of CM060912.1, read as the reverse complement.
AGATTATTAGAGTTTCCAATTGTATTTGGTAATTGGAATAAAATTAAATGTGAATTGGGTTTATTGTGAACTGTGTTTTAAACGACATTTGTTCTTTAACTCAATTATCAGTGAAAGTATAATTTGGAAATTATAAGTCGTTTATTAAGATTTAAATAGAAATTTTCCAAAAGTAAAGTTTTCCAATTTAATTGAATGGAATTCGATTTAATAATAGTCGAGATGAGCTTCTGTAAAAGAAGACCGCTAATATATATGGAATTTAAAAAGGCTTTGTCGTTATTCCATTTATATTATTAGTCTGATACAGAAATTTATATCGATTATATATTGATTTGATTTCTGTGAAAATTCCATATTTAATGGAAGGTGCTTTTGGGTTTATCATGAACTGTGTTTTAAATGACATTGGTTCTTTAACCCAGTTAAAAGTAAGATTAATTTCTTAAAGTTGAATAATCATAAAGTAATGATTTTTTGATATTAAAACCAAATTGGGGTTTTAGTGAATCTTTAAAAGGGGGATTAAAGAATAAATAAAAGAATTTATCTTTGATAAAATTAATGGGAACCTTTCCCTAATGTTGTGAATATTTATTTAAAAGAATATACTAAATTGGAATGAGGCGTATGATGTGCTTTTACAGTATTTTATTATTGATTATAAAATACGCGAGTTATTCGGAAAGACCGGGTTTAACCCATTACGAATAATTACTACGACGATTAAGAGTCAAAGATGAAGACGGTGGTTGAAGACCGAAGGTCTTCACATCGTTTGGATGGTTATTGATGTCTTGATTGGTCGGCCACCCAAGACAAGGTAATAAGTGATGATCGTTTAGACGTACTTGGAGATCGATGGATATGCAAGAACCTCTCTTCTGTATTGGACATATGGGGAGGAATAAGGTGTCTCCGGTTTCGTTCAGACCCAGAACGAACTTGTAAATGGATGTATGTTTGACGTTGTATTCCTTTATGCTGTATTCGTTGATCTCTGCTAAATATATATATAAGTGGTGGTGGAGAATTTATTTTCTTGCTTTACGCCCATCTCTGAGACGTACGAGCTTAGAGGTTATATATTGGCAGAAATCAATGGTATGGTATGGATTGACAATGTGACATGCTAAGATGCAAATGATTAAGGCTTTTGTTGAAAAGCAGAGCCTTGTGGTTGATGATCAAAGCACAACTTTAAATAGCATAGCTTTGTGTATAGCGATACTTCGCGAGCCTCACACCCCGGTATGAACCAGAAACGGGAGTAAGGACTGCAGGGAGGACATACGTTTCTTTCTAGCTAGAAGTGGTGTCAGCGACTTACCAGCCCTGACATTTTCACTTATGTGGATGATGGAATGAGGCGCCTCGGTTATATGAGTCCCTAGTGGCTCTATTTACGCCCTATAGGGCGGGGAAACATATTTTTCAGACATTACCAATCCACTAACATATTTGTGGACCGGCCCTGAAGAACCAAGGTGTAGTTGCGGCTGAGTCTGAGACATGGGCTAGATTGTCTCGAATTCGGTAAGGACTATCTTTTGTCTTGGTTCATGAAGGAAATCCAACTTCCAATACGACACATGCGGTTCTGATTGTATAACTAGTATGGCGACATAGTATATAGTAGTTATGCCGTCTATGATTGATACATTATGATTGAAATGTTTTTAAAACATATATACACTAATAATAATATCAAATCCGTTTTATCGTATCAAGCATTTTTGACCATTATAAGGTAAAACTTTATCCTCCGGTTTGCGTTGCATTGTGTGATGGGACTTGAGCCTTATAATGGTTTCATTTTTCTAAAAAGCATTGCGTTGTTTAACGATTTACTTTACTTCATGCACTGGCAATCCAATGGAGTAAACCCGTTCCGCGTTAGCGGCATGGTCCTGTGATTAGCCTCATTACTAGATAAGTTAAGTAAGATTTCTCATACCAGTCCCATGACTGACTCATAGTTTGTTTCACTTTGCAAACTCGGGTGCCCTCTTTTCCATATGGGCAGCCTTGCATTCAGGTTTTAGCAGACTCGTTCTGGATAGCTATGAAGCTGAAGATGGATCCTATCATTTCTATTTGGCTGTTTAGACTTCATTTAATATATCATGTTTAATTCCACTGCATTGTATTTTAATTTATTGTAATTTAATTTTCCGCTGTAATATAATTCGATGTACTCTGATATTTTGTGCTCTGATGTAACATTATTATAATGTTTATAAAAGTTTTTTGTTATTTGTTATGATGTTCTGTATGCCCAAAGTTAACGTATGGGGTATTTGAACGGTCTTAGTCGATTTTGCGATCGATTAGGTCCAGGCAAAATCCGTATCCTTACAATAAATAAATCAGAGTACAGGAATATCACAAAGTGTGAATAAATAATATACATTTGACAAATATCAGAGATTCAAATTACAAAGCAGCGGACAATCAATACATATCACAACTGTAAGAAATACACGGATACAGAGCGTTCCGATTATAGCTCCAGTTGTAAACCAGCATCCTGTGAATATAACATCTGCAAAACCGAAACTACTAGCTGCCCGTGTGGATAATAGGGGCACCCAGAGTCTAGGTTAGAACAGAAAACTCCAGGTCAGTCATGTGACTGATGTGAGAACTAAAACAATTATTAGCTTGATTTTAAAGTCAGGTAAATCATGGGGCCATGCCGTATAACACAGAACGGGTTTATCCCCCATGAATACCAGTGCATAAAAATAACAACGCAATGCTAAAGAGAAAATTGAAGCTATTATAAGACTCAGGTCTCATCACACAACGAACGCAGTCGAGGATAGAGTTTTCCCTTATAATAGCCAAATATGCTTGATACACGAAATTTCATCTTTTATTATTACTATAAGTAAAGAAATCAACTTCAAATATAAATGTATCAATCATAGGCGGCATAGGTACCATTATATTACGTCGCCATATATATATATATATATATATTTACAACTAAAACTGAATATCACGTATTGGAAATTGGGTTTCCATCTATGAACCGAGGCAAGGGATTATCCTCACCGATTTCGAGACCCACTAGCAAGTGCCTCAGGATCCCCCGCGGTGAACCCCTTGGATCTTCATGGCCGATCATCCGTCGATGATTGGTTATACCATAAACTATATGTTAGCCGGTCCTATCGAACCTCTAAAATGGTCAGTATGTTGACCATATCCATCAGCCCCGTAGTGACCGATATAATATCCATCAGCCCCGCAGTGCCGATATATCTGAGGTACCTCGTCTCCCATCAAGCAATAATAGTGTGTAACATCCATATGAGTAAACAGTCTGGGCTCTATACCATGATGTTACTCGTAGCTAGAACTAACATATGTCCATTTCCATGCAGTCACTATCCCGTTTTTGGTTCACACCTAGGTGCGAGGCTCGCGAATTAACTCTACACAAAGTTATGCTATTTAAAGCCGTGCTTTAATCATCAACCACAAGGCTCTGCTTTTCAACAAAAGCCTTGATCGTTTGCATCTCAGTATGCCACACTGACAATTCACGCCATGCGACTAATATCTATCGATATATAACCTCTAAGCTCGTACGTCTTAGAGAAGGGTGTTAAGCAAGAGAAAAAATTCTCCGCCAACAAACAGATATATATTTAATAGAAATCAATCAACACAGAATAAAATCCACTGTCAGATACACATCCATTTACAAGTCTGTTCTAGGTCTGAACGAAACCGAAGGCACCTTATTCCTCATCCCATATGTCCAATACAGGAGAGAGGTCCTCGCATATCCGGTCGATCTCCAAGTACGTCTGGATGATCACCACTTATTACCTTGTCTTGGGTGTACAGCCCAATTAAGACATCGGTAATAATCCAAACGATGTGAAGACCTTTGGTCTTCAACCACCGTCTTCATCGTCGACTTATCGTCGAATCAGTTATTCAGAATGGGATAAACCCGGTCTTTCTGAATAACTCACGTATCTTATAAACAAGTGCTATAAAAACACAATATATGCCTCATTCCAATCCAGAATATTCTTTTATTCAAATATTCATATCTTTAGGGAAAGGTTCCCATTAATTTTATCAAAGATAAGTTCTTTAAATTTATTCTTTAATCTTCCTTTGGATATCAATTCAAACCAAATTAAGGTTTATCCAAACCAGTCGGGATTAGCGCAACTTACCAAAGTAATCATTTGTTTAATTTCCCAATCCTAACCTATTCATCCCATGGAGCAAAACTGGTAATACTCCATATCTAACACCACAGTGTTATCGGTAAATTTAATTACCATTTCACATTTAAATCTAATTAAAGTTTTGACTATCGCCTGGAGTAAAACTGGTGATACTCCATTCTCGATCATTTCCCAAATTTGATAATTTAAATTATCACATTTCAATCTAATTAAAGATTCATTAAAACTCCACTTAGTTTTAGTCTTCCCAAAAATCAATATTAATTATTATTTAAATTCAGGAAATAAATCCTGTCTTTAACTGGGTTAAAGAACCAATGTCATTTAAAACACAGTTCACGATAAACCCAAAATCACATTCCATTAATTATGGAATCTCACAAAAAACAGATCAATATATATAATCGATATAAACTTCCTTATCCAACCAATAATATAAATGGAATAACGGCAAAGCCTTTTAAATTCCATATATAGTAATAGTCTTCCTCCACAGAAGTTCACTTCGATTATTACCAAATCGAATTCCATATATAGTAACAGTCATTCTAAATCATTTATTATGATTTTACACAAATTATTAATATTTTTAATAATTTTATTAAGGCCCTTTCAGTCGATTTCCATAAATGGTCATCGAACTGCACTTACAACGACCTTTTTCAAATTTGATTTGGACATAATTCCAAATCCAACCGTTAGATTTCAAATCTCTTATATTCTTTGGAAAGCTCTTTTCGATACAAACCCAATGGTTCCAATGTTAGAAGAATCCGACAATCGTATCTCCCGTAATATCAATTTGAAGTCAATGGTCGAAATTCGCGAACGGTCGCTGCGCGACGCGTTCTATCCAGGCCATTAAATATATATTATATATATTTCTCGATTTCCATTTAAATCGTATTATACAGATCGTTTTAAATTCGTTTTAAAAACGATTCCAACTTCATTTTCAATTTTTAAATCAAAATTCAATATTCTATATCATTAATATATAAATGATAATGTTTACAAAATATCAGATTTTAAAATAATTTCCTTTTCGATATTCATTATAAAAATGAATAAAATCAATATAAACATCGTTCGCGTCAAAATGGCGCACATCTAATCAACACAGCTTTCTATATTTCAATAATTTCGTGTCCATCCAAAATCGGACATCAAAATCAGATTTTGGTCTTTTACTGAATAATATTTTAAAATATTCGTTATTTAATTTTATTCAACACATGAATAATTTTAATCCTTTTCTGAAAATTATTTTAAAATATTCGTTATTTTCCAAATTGCAATGAGACCCAATCAATTACCACATTATGTTATTTATATGGATTCCATACAATACATGTATAAAATAACAATGATAAACAATCATCCATCATCCAGAGTGCATTCTACACTGCATAAACATTAAATATGAATAATTAACGCTTACAACAGTCTGTCAACCAATCGATTGACATACAACTAAACAATTGGGATTAATGTGCGTCAAATATCATCCTAATACCTGTGTGGGGTTTCAATTAACAAACACAGATTTTATTTGTGCAGTTGGACGATGTGTAAAATTTATCGTCCCAATCAATATCAGATAAATGGGTGTACATAAACAAATCGTCTGATTTGTAAATGAATATTTATTTCAATGCATCACTATTTTATATAGTTCATATATTCAATAAAAATGACATTTTTATTGTTCAAATATTTTATTCAACACATGAATATTTTATTTTTCATTTCACATCACAATCACAGTCAATTTCCATAACACAATACAATCAAACAAGTCGTCCATGGTCTGTGGACGACGGTGTCAGGAGCTACTAAGCCCCGTCTGCAACCTAGTATATATTTAACTGTAAAATAATTAGTGAGAAAGAGTTCTCACTGTCTGTTTCCACTCTGTCAATTTTAATTTCTGAATTTCTGAACTGTTCGAATTTGAATTTGCTCTGAATTCCAATTTGCTCCAAATCGCTTCTAGTCAGTTCCATGTCGAAGACGTTTTCACTACGGTAGCAACGCAACTGAAATCACAATTTTCTGAGACCGTATGGAAAAGTTATTGCAGTTTATTCGCTAATGACATTTTAAAAATATTAATAAATTGATTAATTAAAAATTAACCTTTTAATCACGTTAAACAAGCGCTACCGCCCCCCTTTGAAACCCTTCCATCTTCGTCTTCTCCAGACCGTCGAAACCCAAACACCCATTTTAAAACTCCCCCTGCGCACCACTTTAGGAGCCATGAACGACCGATCACGGAGCACCACGCGGTGCGGCGTCCTGTCCTCCACCTGCGCTGGGGGCATCGCCGACTGCGGTGGCCTGCTCACGCCAGAAACGGCGCTCGAAGTCAACGAGTTTGGGAGCACAAATCGGTCAGAATATCACACGAAATCCGATCAAGTCCACATCATTTGGAAGATCAAGAAATGCTCTTCAAAGTTTGTTTTATAATTTGCTGAAGTTAACGAACGGATTTGACGATTTTAACAAATCAATTTGGGAGTTTACTGTGCGTTGGAAGTCTCCTGGCGGCTAGGGTTTTATGAGAAAGGGGGGTTTTATAGATTATTTATTATTATTTTATATAATTTAATTCCAAAAATTCTTGTTTACCATTAAGAACTCCAAATCAAACCCAACGACTATCGCCCCTAGCTAAATACCCCCATTCCGAACACAATGGGATATGTTTCGTAAGCCCATTCGACTGTTTCAATCAGTTTTTCTTTAAATTAAAATATAAATCAATATATATTGAATTTAAATGTACCTTTTAATTTATTAGGGCCACATGCTGACTCAAAAAATTCCAGAAAAATAAATCTAGCCATGTTTTGACGATACGATCCTAACAAAACTAATTTCGTCGAATTTGGAGACCGTTTGAAAAATGGCCATTTTCTAGTCGATCCAATTCAACTAAAATTGACAATGCACGTTTTCTTTTGCCACGCACACATATTAATTCCAAAAATTAAGAAAATTGGAATCTAGAAATAATTTGACATTCTGGATCCAACAAAAGCGGTTCCGTCGAAAACGGAGGTCGTTTGCAAAATGGCTATTTTAAGGGCTATATATATATATATATATATTTAGAATATATATAACTTCCACAACGACTGTTCTGAATTTTAAACTGGACATAACTTTCAATTTATAAAGTGAATTTAGTTTCTTACATTCGTTAGAAAGATATAATTAAACAGATTCAAATATTTCTTGTTTCGTCCAATTCTGAATTATATTGAATTCTGTATATTCATTTGAAATTAGATATCAAATTTTCAAACGGCCGCGCCATTTTAGGTTCGTTTTATAATTAAAATAAATTTATTCGTTCTAACTTCGATTAGAATAAATTTTTAATCGTTATTATCTAAAATAAATCATTTTAAATATTCAAAATTCATCAAAATAGCTAAAAAGAAATTAATTGGTTCTGAAAATCTGGGTTGTTACACTTCTTCTCCTGTTTACGTAGAAGTTCCACCATTCCTTTGAGTCAACAACACCTTTTTCTCTGTACATTCACACAAATAGACATTTGTATTAGTGATCTATAGTATAATAAAATATTACTTCAAGTGAATATAGTGTTATGGACTGCAGAATGGATCGTTCAGGCAAAGCAAACACTAGAGGGGGGTGAATAGTGTTTGTAAAAATATAAAAAAACTTAAAACTAAAGAGAATTATGGAATGAATCAAACACCAAAAACACAATCACAGACACAGATTCAAATACAGATGCAAAATAAATAGAAATAAAAATGCAGAAAAGGAAAGAACACACCGGATTTTATACTGGTTCGGATCACTCCTACGTCCAGTCCTGCACAACGCTGGATTGTGAAGAGTTTTATTACTGTTTCCAATAGTCAAATACAACCTCCTTGATTTCACGGCTCAACAAGGAGACACCGACTCCTATCCCTTGATTTCACGGCTCAACAAGGGCACACCGACTCCTATTCCTTGATTTCACGGCTACAAGGATACACTGATTCGTCTTTGACTTACAAACAGGGTTTATTCAACCCAAGCAATTGCAAAACAGCCCTGTAACTCTTCAATAGCACTTGATTCAGAGAGTAGAGAGTAAAGGGTGTAGAGAGAAGAAGTTTGATCAAAACAGAATTGAATTCGGCAGAGTATAAGTGTAAGAATCATAAAAATGATTAACAGATGAAAGAGGATGAAGTTAGGTAAGACGATGTGTTAAAAAAATTCGGTTTTAACCTCTTTTTGTAGAGTATGAAGGGTTGCAATGGTTCTGAAGCGTTTCAAATAGTGAAAAGACAATTCCCTTCAAAATTAGAAAAAATAGCAGTTATATGTCGGCATACACTTTTTGCTATGTCGACATACTCATGTGTATTTTTGATTTTCAAAGCATTTTTCAAGTGTTTTGATATAAAACTAATTCTGGAATTTCTTGAGTAAAATTCTAGTGTTGTAAATTAATATTATATAATAGAAAATCATACGAAAATATACTTTTAAACTATATAAATATATTAATAAAATTATAAGGTTTTAAACTATATAAAGTATAAATATAAAGTATATAAAAAATTTAAGTTTTGAAAACAAAGAAGAATAAAAATAGAAACAAATAGAAAAACAAAATAGAAAGGACTGAGGATAAATGGAAAAACAAATAGAGAGGACTTAGGATAAATAGAAAAACAAAATAGAGAGGATTGAGGATAGAATTGAAAATTAGAATTCGAATTTTGAACCTGGAGTGTTATTTAGAGTCTTACAAAATCTAGACTCTACAACTATTTGTATGCTTATCTCTGATCATTGAATCTCTATCATCTTTATAACTGTACAGTCTTCAGTAATATTTCATGTATATAATTCCTACATATATATATATATATTCTATACACAAGGCATTAGCATATATTTTATAATCAGTGATAATTGAAATAAGGTTGTTGTCATCAAAACTCCATTCTCCAACAATCTCCCCTTTTTTGATGATGACAACCTTAGTTTATAAAATATCATACATGTTTGATGATGTTCCTTTTAATACTCCCCTTGTCTGTAACAATCCAATAAACTATGTCTATATTTTATAATTTCTCCCCCTTTGGCATTATCAAAAAGAAGTTCTAAAGATACTCCCCCCAAAATTTTATAACTATCTAAACATAACTTATAATTAAATCTATACTAAATTTCTAAGGTATATGTAATAACCCGGAAATCCGAGCCAATTTAAAATTTTTATTTTGGCTATTTTAATGAATTTTGATTATTTAAAATGAATTATTTTAAATAATAACGATGGAAAATTTATTTTTGACGAAGTTAAAACGAATAAATTTATTTTAATTATATAACGAGCTTGAAATGGCGCGGTAGTTTGAAATTTCGATTTCGAATTTCAAATGAATATACAGGATTCGTTTTAAGTCGGATTTGGACGAAACCAGAAATATCTAAATCTGTTTGATGATATCTTTCTAACGGATGTAAGAAACTGAGATTTCAATTTAGAAGTTGAAAGATATGTCCAGTTTAAAATTCAGAAAAGTCGCTGTGGAATTTATATATATTTTAATATATATAAAGGCCTTTGAAAATGGAAATTTAGCAAACGACCTCTGTTTTCGACGAAACCACTTTTGTTGGATCCGGGATTTTGAGTTATTTCTAGGTTTCAAAATTCGTAATTTTCTGAATCAATATGTGAGCGTGGCGAAGTAAAACGTGTTTGACCAGTTTAAGTTGATTTTAATCAACTGGAAAATGGCCATTTTTCCAACGGTCTCAGAATTCGATGAGATTAGTTTTGTTTGGACCGTATCGTCAATACGAAGCTAGAAAATATTTTTCGGGAATTTTTCTAGTTAGTATGTGGCCCCAGTAAATTGAAATGTGCGTTCAAATCCAATATATAGAGTTATATTTTGGTTTTGACGAAAACTGTTCGAAACGATCGAATCGACTTGCGAAACATATCCCATTGTGTTCGGAATGGGGGTAATTAGCTATGGACGACAGTCAGTGGGCTCGATTTTGAGTTCAAATGTAAAGGTTGCTCTTTATGGAAAAATTAAAATAAAATAATATAAAATATCTATGCCTCCCTCTGATCTCTCTCTTACCCCCCTTTTCTGTTATTCAGAACGAAAGAAAAAAAAGGGAGGAAGACGATCGCGCCCTCCCATCCACCGCCGCTAGGCGCTCCACCGTGGTGAGCCACCTCCTTCCAGTCGCCGCTCTCTCCTCCCTTCCCTCTGTAAATTCGTCGCCCCCCTTTCCTCTACTTGAAAACCCCAACCACCACCTGAAAACCCACTGCACCGCCACCCAGGGCCCGCCGCCGAGAGTGAAACCCCTTCCCTCATCTCTTCCGCCACAGTGAGCACCCCCTCCTCCTCCAACTCGAAACCCAAAAGCCCCAGTCTTCCAATCAGCCACCGCCGGCCAAGATGAGCCCCATTCCGCCGCCTCCTCCTCTAGAAGAGCGCAGCAGCCATGTCTCCCCCCCCCCGAAACCCGCGGTAAGCTTTTATTTTGTTTATTTATTTTTATTTATTCAAGATAATTAGTAAAAGGGTTGAATTTTTAAATTTGAAAAGAATGTATTTTAATATATGAAAAGGATATATTTTTATATAAGAAAAATGTTATATATTTTTTATAATAGAAAGATTCGATTTTTATAAATGAAAAGATTCAATTTTTGAAAATGGAAGGATTTGATTTTGTTTATATAAAAATATAATTTTTATATGATGTAGAGGATAAAAATAGAAATTTTATATTATAGAAAGAATAAAAATATGATTTTTATATTATAGAAATAGTAAAAATACGATTTTTATATATGTAGCGTTGAAATAAAAGTGTTATTTTTAATATAAACATCGTGTGAAACAGATTGAGATGGAACGAATTAAAATCAAAAAGGAATTCGAACAGTTCAGAAATTCAGAAATGAAATGGCGGAGTGGATCCCCAATGTGAGAACTCCTCACCTTTAATTTATTTCTAGTTTGAAATTAATACTAGGATGCAGACGGTGTTTAGTAGCACCCGACACCCGTCGTCCACAGACCATGGATGGCTTGTTTGTTTGACTGCTGTGTTGTGAAATTTAATTGTGTGATGTGAAGTGAAATAAAATATTTTATAGTTAAAAATAAAAATTTTAACGTGGATATAAAATAAATATTTATAAACAAATCGGACGATTTGTTTATATACACTGATTTGACTGATATTGATTGGGGCGATAAACACATCGCCCAACTACACAAATAAAATCTGTGTGTGTTGATTTGAAACCTCACACGGGTATTGGGATGATATTTGACGTACACTAATCCCGATTGTTTAGTTGTATGTCAATCGATGGGTTGACAGACTGTGTAAGCGTTAATTATTTATATTTAATGCTTGTGCAGTTGTGTGGTGCATTCTGTATGATGGTTGATTATTTATTGTTGTTATTTTATACATGTGTTGTAGAAAATTCATATAATTAACATTATATGGTAATTGATTGGGCCTCATTCCGGTATTGAAAAAGAAATATTTGAATAGGAATATTTGAAAAAGAAATATTTGAATAGAATATTTGAATAGAATATTTGAAAAAGGAATATTTGAATAGAAATATTTGGAAAAGAAATATTTGAATAGAAATATTTGAAAAAGAAATATTTGAAATAAAATATTTGAAAATAGAAATGCAAAGCCGTGTTAAGTAGTTACACGCCATTTTAACACGAACGGGAATTTTGTCGATTTTATAATGAATATTGAAAGTGATTTCAAAATCGAATATTTAGAAATGAATTCGAATTGAAATTGAATAGAAGTGAATTCGAATTGAAATTGAATAGAAGTGAATTCGAATTGAAATTGAATAGAAATGAATTCGAATTGAAATTGAATAGAATTGAATTCGAATTGAAATTGAATAGAAATGAATTCGAATTTAAATTGAATATAATTGAATTCGAATTGAAATTAAATAGAAATGAATTCGAATTGAAATTGAATTAATTTGAAATTCAAATTGAATTGAAAATGAACTGAAATTGAATTAAAAATCTATTTGAATTGAAATCAATTTGAAATGAATTTAAAACGAATTTGTAAGGGAAAATTCAATTTTGATTTGAATTTGAAATGGAAGTTGAAATTGTTTTTGAAACGAATTTAAAACGATTTATAAAATTCGTTTTAAATGGAAATCGACGATATATATATTATATATATATATAATATAATGGCCTGAATAGAACGTGTCGCGCCGCGACAGTTCGTGAATTTCGACCATTGACTTCGAATGGATATTGCGGGAGATCCGACCATCGGATTCTCCTAAAACCAGAACCGTTGGGTTCGTATCGAAAAGAGCTTTCTAACGAATATTGGAGATTTGAAATCTAACGGTAGGATTTGGAATTATGTCCAAATCAAATTTGGAAAAGGTCGTTGTAAGTGCAGTTTGATGGACGTTGATGGAAATCGACTGTACGGGCCTTGATAAAATTATTAAAAATAGTATTAATTTGTGTAAAATCATAAGAAATGATTTGTGAAGAATTGGGATGAAAAACTCCATATTTGAAAAGATAAAAATAGACTTTTATCGAAATGAACTGGATTTGAACTAGAATAATAATTTATTTATTTTTGAAATAAATAAATTCGATTTGAAATGGTTTTGAAAATAACCAGAATTTCCAATAATTGAATTGGAATGGATTTGAATCGAAATTGTATTTGGAATATTTCGATGTTGGATTTCGTGATTATACAGATATTGTTCTGGGAATTTGAAAGATATTTATATCGTTATTTCCAATACGATATTTGTTGGTCGTAGAATTTGATATTGAATATAAGCCGATATATTTTCTATTCAGAGCCTTGTATTTAATATCAAATGTGATTTGGGTTTGTCGTGAATGGTGTCTTCATTCTTCATTAACATTGTTCTTAAACCCAGTTAAGGAAAAGATTAAATCTTTTTATTTAGATTTAATGAAGTGTACCAATTAAATGGTATGTAATCAGAATTGAATTTGAATTGATTTTTGGGTTTATCGTGAACGATATTTTGAATAACACTTGTTCTTTAACCCGATAATTAATGGAATGTGATTTTGGGTTGTCGTGAACGGTATCTTCAATAATACTATTCTTAGACCCAACTGAGTTAAGAAAATCAGAAACTAACTGGAGACTAGTTAAGTTGAATGGTTTCTTGGGTATTGATCTGATGTTGGTTTCGGCCTTCGGGGTTAATACTTAGGGAATTGCTCACTTGCTATTTTACAGTTAAAAGCTGATAGAATGGAATGTGATTTTGGGTTTATCGTGAACCGTGTTTTAAATGACATTGATTCTTTAACCCAGTTAAAGATTAAAACTAAGTGGAGTTTTAATGAATCTTTAATTAGATTGAAAAGATCGAGAGTGGAGTATCACCAGTTTTGCTCCAGGCGATAGTTAAATCTTTAATTAGATTTGAACGTGAAATGGTAATTGAATTTACCGATAACACCGTGGTGTTAGATATGAAGTATTACCAGTTTTACTTCATGGGATGAATAGGTTGGGATTGGAAAATTAAAACAAGTGATTACTGCGGTAAGGTTCGTTAATCCCGGCTAGTTTGGATAAACCATAATTTGGTTTGAATTGATATTCAAAAAAAGATTAAAGGATAAATTTAAAGAATTTATCTTTGATAAAATTAATGGGAACTTTTCCCTAAGAATGTGAAATTTAGAAACTAACTGTAGGTTAGCTAAGAAGAATGGTTTCCTGGGTATTGATCTGATGTTGGTTTCGGCCTTCGGGGTTAATGTTTGGGGAATTATTCTCTTGCTAATTTACGGTTAGTGACGGATGAATTGGAATGAGGCATATGTTGTGTTTGTGTAACACTTGTTTATTATATACGCGAGTTATTCCGACAGACCGGGTTTATCCCATTCTGAATAACTGATTCGACGTGGTGTCGAAGATGAAGACGGTGGTTGAAGACCGGAGGTCTTCACGTCGTTTGGATAATTACTGATGATCTTGATTGGGCCGTACACCCAAGAGGAGGGAATCGGTTGGTGATCGTCCAGACGTACTTGGAGATCGATGGATATGCGGGGTACTAGGTGCCTCCGGTTTCGTTCAGACCCAGAACGAACTTGTAAATGGACTGTGTGTCTGACATTGGATTTTAGTCTATGTGATTGATTTCTATTAAATATATATATGTTTGGCGGCAGAGAATTTATTCTCTTGCTTAACGCCCTTCTCTTGCTTAACACCCTTCTCTGTGATTGATTTTAGTCTCTGAGACGTACGCCCTTCTCTGAGACGTACGCCCTTCTCTGATGGATATCAAATGCATAGAGTGAATTGCCTGTGTGACATGCCTAAGTGGCAAATGATCAAGGCTTTTGTTGAAAAGCAAAGTCTTGTGGTTGATGATCAAAGCACGGCCTGTGTGGCATAGCTTTGTGTAGCGTTGATTCGTGAGCCTCACACCCCGGTAGTGGACCAGAAACGGGAGAGGACCTCAGGGAGGACATGCATTTCCTTCTAGCTAGAAGTGGCGTTAGTGGTTTTACACACCCTGACGAGTTTGACTTATGTGGTTGTTGCTGTTGCGAGGCGCCTCGGATAGATCGGTGACTATGTGAAGTCGATGGAGTCATTTGTTGACTCATTGACACCCCAAAGGATGGGGAAACGCAGTGTTCAGGCATTTTAATCCACATCGGTGGACCGGCCCTGACGATCCAAAGGTCACTCGAGCTCTTACCTGAGATACGGGCTAGAGCATCTCGAATCGGTAGAGGACTATCTTTTGCCTCGGTTCAAAGATGGAAATCCAACTTCCAAATACGTGACGTTTGCGGTTTTGATTGTAGAGCCTAGTATGGTGACATGATATATGGTACTCATGTCGCCTATGATTGATATTTATGATTGAAATTGTTTTAACACTATACACTTATAGTAATAATAAAACATGAAATTTAGCGTATCAAGCATTCTTTGGCTATTATAAGGGAAAACCTTATCCTCCGGCTTGCGTTGCATTGTGTGATGGGACCTGGGTCTTATAATAGCTTCATTTTTCTTTATTTAGCATTGTGCTGTTTGTTTTATGCACTGGTATTCTTGGGAGGAAACCCGTTACGTGTTATACGGCGTGGTGCCTTGATTTACCCAACTTTAAAAAGAAGATTAATAACTGTTTTAGTTCTCACACCAGTCCCATGACTGACCTGGAGTTTATTGTTTTAACCTAAACTCTGGGTGCCCCTATTTTCCGCGCGGGCAGCTAGTAGTTTTGGTTTTGCAGATTTATATTCACAGGATCCTGATTTACAGCTGGAATGATATCCGGAAAGCTCTGTATCTGTATATCTTTTCTAGTTGTGTTTTGTATTGTTTTTCCGCTGCTATGTAATGTAATTTAAATCTCTGATATTTTTCTATTATATATTATTTGTTTATACTCTGTATATTCTTGTATTCTGATGGAATTGTTGTAATTAACGATGAAATGTTCTTTTGTCTGCGTTCTGATTCGTCTTGTCCTCAAAAATCCGCTCTTTCCTTCACGGGGAAGTCACGGGTTTTTACAGTATATAAATAACTCCCTCTAAATCCTAAATCTGTCTGCATATCCTAGCATAAAATACTCCCCCTGAATCCATGCCTTAAATGATCCTAAATATAATTATCCTTGATTTTGATTCTGATCTAAAAGATTATAACTCCCCCTATATTTATGACTATACTATTCTAATAAGCTGAATAGAAGGATAACAAACTAAGCAGACCAATTTATAATCAATTCTAACAACCAAGTCATTCCAAATAGGCAATTCAAACAAACAAGCAATCTAAGCAACTAAATCAACCAAAGCATTTATGAACCTTCAAGTAATCCTTAGAAACTCTAAAACTCCCCCTTAATCTAATACAAGACTAAACCTATCCTAAGTTCTAATTCCCTTAGAACTATAGTAATATTTTAATCTATACTAAGAGATAACTCTAATATGATATCATTAAAATTATGATATAAGTAAAGAAATTTAATTCAAATAATCAATTAGTTTAAGTTTTGTTGTCGCAAAACTTCTATTTATCCTAGTACCTATAAAGCTCCTATCAAATACAAATGCATAAGTATATTTTTGACATACCTATTAACCACTAATGAAATTCAACCATGTCAAATAATTAAGTCAATCAAATCAAGTCAAACAAATCAAACAAGCCAAACTAGTCAATCAATTTAATCAAGTTAATCAAGATAAAGTAATTATGTTATGTGTTTAATAATCCTATGTATCTCTAAGATAATAATTCCCCATATAGTATACTTGTTATGTATGGAGTTAAAGGTTAATGTGTGATGTAGTGTGTTGGTTATAATGCAGTATGTCATATGTAAAACTATATGAAGTGATATATTGAATTAAATGCAACTTGTGATGAGAATTATTTTAATTTAAGATGTATTGTAATTTATAATAATGATGTATGATAGTATGCAGAATGATTTTGTAATTATATCTACTTAGGTAAAATATATTCAAAATACTATCTAGCTATTATGCATAAACATATAAACAAGGGTAATATATTTTTTATTTTTTTTGAAAATGGGTTAATACTTTATTATAGCCCAAAAGCCGGCTCGGCCCAAATTACAGCCTGTTTATAGAGTACGGTATTTTACATATACTTCCAACGAGAACCTTTTCGCGTCTTCAAAAATTCTCTGGAAAAGGCATAAAAGTGAAATTAGGGTAATATATATTAATATATATATATATATATATATATATTAATTTCTAGACTTAGGTTAATGATACTTATGAAAGAGATTGAAAGGGTAGTAAAGATGAAAGTTTTATGGTATTCATAATAAAATATTTTAAAATAATTCTATGAGAAATGTGGAGTTAAATAATCTTAGTAGGGTGCTTCTTTAATATAGTAAAAATTGAAGAATTTTTTAAAGAAAATATAGTATTGTATCATATAAAGTAAACATGTAGTCATGATTGTATATATAAAAACTACTTTAATTTTTTAATACAAATCAATTTTAAATTTTAAGCTTTAGAAATCAAAACATATTAATTTTCTAAAGTATCATTTATATGTTAAAATTATAAAAGAAATCTATAAAATTATTTTTGATGAAATCTAGTAATATAGAACTGTAACTTCTTATATTTAAACTACGTATTTAAGACATAAAATCATATATATTAATAATAATATTATTATTATACCGTAATATTAGATTAAATATTAAAGCTTTTATAAATCTTAATAAGAAATCAAAATAAGTATTAAGTTACAAATAGTATTTGTGATAATTTAACCTAAAATTGTTATGAAATCATATGAATAATATATAAGTTAAACTATGCTTCTTTAAACTATTAAAAGATGAATAAATTTATATTTTATAACAATATCAAAAAGGTATATTAAGTTTTTATATCATATTAACATGTCTATATAATTTTATTAATTTATATACTTTTAATATATATTTTTTGAAATAAGATATAAGAAAATAAGTAGATAGATAAAGTTAATAGCTAACAAGGATTTTATAATTGAAAAGATGGAGGGAAGTTTGAAAATTAAAACTTTGAAATTTAAAATTTGAATTTCATTCTATAGGCTGATATGTTAGATATATGTATGTTGACATATATGTATTATTTTAAAGAGAATATGGTTTTGTGACTTTGGTTTTAAAATATCGATTTATATTTCAGGTTTATCTATTTTCTAAAATAATATTATTCCTAACAAATATCCAAAATTTATTTTATTATTATATTAATTTTATTATAATTTTTTTTGAATTTCAAATTTCAAATTTCAAAATTGAATTTTAAAGTTTAAATTTCAAATTTAAAACAAAGCAAAGTAAGCAAAACATCCATTCAACCAAAAATTAATTAAGACATACCCGGTTTTTAGATCTATTTCTTCGATATTCTCTGAATTCTGAATTGATCTTCTGGAATTTGATGATGAGATTTTCTCTATTGCGATGGGCTCGTTTTTCTGATCAGGATAGTGTATTCATTAGGGACAGTGGAATGGATCGTTCAGGCAAAGCAAACGCTGGAGAGGGTGAATAGTGTTTGTAAAAATTTAAACAAAACTTAAAACTAAACAGAATTATGGAATGAATCAAACACCACAAACACAATCACAAACACAGATTCAAACATAGATGCAAAATAAACAGAAATAAAAATGCAGAAAATGAAAGAACACACAGGATTTTATACTGGTTCGGATCACTCCTATGTCCAGTCTCGCACAACGCTGGATTGTGCAAAGTTTTATTACTATTTCCAATAGTCAAATACAACCTCCTTAATTTCACGGGTCAACAAGGATACACCGACTCCTATACCTTGATTTCACGGCTCAACAAGGGCACACCGACTCCTATTCCTTGATTTCACGGCTACAAGGATACACCGGTTCCTCTTTGACTTACAAACAGGGTTTATTCAACCCAGGCAATTACAAAACAGCCCTATAACTCTTCAAAAGCACTTGATTCAGAAAGTAGAGAGTAGAGAGTGTAGAGAGATGAAGTTTGATCAAAATAGAATTGAATTCGGCAGAGTATAAGTGTAAGAATCATAAAAATGATTAAGAATAATGGTGGGATGAAAGAGGATGAAATTAGGGAAGAAGATGTGTTAAAAAATTCAATTTTAACCTCTTTTTATAGAGTATGAAGGGTTGCAACGGTTCTGAAGCGTTTCAAATAGTGAAAAGACACTTCCTTTCAAAATTAGAAAAAATAGCAGTTATATGTCGACATACACTTTTTGCTATGCCGACATACTCATGTGTATTTTTTATTTTCAAAGCATTTTTCAAGTGTTTTGATATAAAACTAATTCTGGAAATTCTTGAGTAAAATTCTAGTGTTGTAAATTAATATTATATGATAAAAAATCATATGAAAACATACTTTTAAACTATATAAATATATTTATAAAATTATAAGGTTTTAAACTATATAAAGTATATAAAAAATTTAAGTTTTGAAAACAAAGAAGAATAAAAATAGAAACAAATAGAAAAACAAAATATAAAGGATTGAGGATAAATAGAAAAACATAATAGAGAGGATTGAGGATAAATAAAAAAACAAAATAGAGAGGATTGAAGATAAAATTGAAAATCAGAATTTGAAAATTAGAATTTGAATTTTGAACCTGAAGTGCTATTTAGAGTCTTACAAAACCTAGACTCTATAACTATTTTGTTCTTGAACTCTTGAAATCTTGATTACTCATGAGTCTTGAAATTTCTCAGATCTTTGAATCTCTATCATCTTTATAACTGTACAGTCTTTAGTAATATTTCCAGTCTATAATTCCTGCATATATATATATATATATATTCTATAAAAAAGGTGTTAGCATATATTTTATAATCAATGATAATTGAAATAAGGTTGTTGTCATCAAAACTCCATTCTCCAACATATAGATTAAAGTTTGCTAAAGCACAATAAAAAAGTTATGTTCATTTACTTTTTATACACTTTGGTATTATGATTGTATTCATCTGGATGTTAGTGTTTATTTGTGACAAAAATCAATGCTAACAACTGGCTTTCGAAACAATTTCGCGGTTGGTGCTGGTTTTAAAACTTATTACCAACAAGGTCGGTTTTAGCCAACTCAACAGTTGGCTAATTACCTTCGTTTCGGTGCAACTATGAGTTGCGCCCAGCATTATTTTTTGAATAATCCATGGGGCATAACTCATAATTGCACCCAATTTTTGTTTTATAGCGCAACTCATAGTTGCGCCCATCAAATCCCTACTGCGTACAAAGCCAGTAGCAACCCCTCCACCTCATTATCTCCCCACCTTTAAACATTCATCCCCATTACTAAAAATCGAAACCCTGAAACTGAAAAAGCTTCTAATTTATAATTAAATTCATTTAAAAATGTAACGTACCGGCAATTTGACCGCTCTAACATTGGTAATCAAACCAACTTAAAACGTTCAAATCGTCCGAGCGTATTTAGCTTATAGGGTTTAAAAACAGAATCAACACAAAAAAACACAGAATAAATACATAACACAGTATTGAACAGGAAAATAACTTTTATTTATTTATCAAAACTTTGATACAAGAATTATCATACAGCGGAGTATAGAATACAACTTGAATGGAAAAATATTTACTGTTTTTAAAATCTTCAGAGTGCGCCGTCTTTGAAATCCCCAGCTCCATTTTTCGGATCCTGAACCGTGATGTCTAAATCAGCACTTGCTCGGATCTGACCCGAGCATTCCATGCAAAAACATACAATACTCGAGTCAGGATTAATCATAGTTCAAGTAATTAATTTCAATAGGAACTAAAATATAACGGTTAATCCTATCATTGATGTCTAAAATAAATAGTTGCGGTATCTGTTCATATCAGTTCTATCTACTTCTAGGGACAAACGACATCGGCGTCGTTTGCCAGTGCACACAAATCAGCAAGTAGCCAAAAATGATCAAAGCAGTGAGACTAAGGGCCAGAAGACGTATTCAAGCAGACAAAGCAACATGAATCTTAAACTGTGAAGTGCAACATGTAGACATGCGCAAGGGACAGAGCAGCACGATAAGCATGTTAGTACAAGTTAAACAAAATGGTGTAACTCAGGTGCAGCTCACAAAGAAGCAAGCAACACAAGAGCATGGTAAATGAATACATGTGTGCGGTTGCATGTACAAATCAAAGTAATTCAGTTCTAACTAGTGCAACAGCTCAGCAGTTCAAAAGCAGGTTTAATGAAGTATGTCTTTATGTGTGCAATGCACACTTACAGTGGCATTAGTGTACAAGTGGACAGATCAACGCATGTATTTACAAAGAATGGTACTGGTAGTTCATTTCATGATGATCAAGCAACATGCATAAGGCAAAACAAGACTCAAGTGGACATGCATGGTCAAGTTGAACTCAAATACGCAGGCAGCATATGAATATGATGTGCATATGGGTAATGGACAAGACCATGGCTCAATAGTTTCAAATACAACAGCAAGTAAACCATCAAGTGGCAAGCCAAGTTGTCAAGCTGCATACACTCATTTAATCAAGAGCAGGTACAATGCAGTTTCAAGTTCAATTGGTTAAAGAAAGTCAAAACAGTTCTCAACATTCATGATCAAATCAATTTGTTTGCAATAGTCATGAATATCTTTCCAATTTTATCATGCATATAAAATTTTCAAATGAACAGATCGGTGAGACTTTATGGAATGCCAAAAATTGGTACAAATGTATATATGGCATGGTGAACTTTGAAGTTTTATCTAATCGAATTTAAACCATACATGGGTTCAGTCTTCCACTTTTACTCATGAAGGTATATTCATCAACTTAGGCCTTTATAGATAGAATGCAGTTATCAATACTTCAGCTATATGTACATATATGAAAAATGCAAGAAGTTTATGAATAGTTCGGGCCTTATACAGGTGGACATGTTGTACTTAAAAATGCAGTTATCACAACCAAACACCATATCCGGAACCGAGCCAGATGCATAATTGATGTGATTAGGAAGTATGATAATGGGTTAGTGAACATGTGTTCCGGCTCCGAAACAGAGCAAGCAAGATGAGTGAGAGGAACCAAATATGTAAATACACATTCACGCATATCCGGGTTCAGCTTAACAGTAAATGGGTTGTACTTAGAAGGGTATAAGTAAATGGCCCGACACCTATATTTTTAAATCTATACAATTTCTCAAATAATAGCAAGACAGAGGTATAGTAGCGCAGCATTTGGTGTATGCGTATGCCATTTAATACGTATATACATATATAGCAATACATATATACACGTATGTGATCGGCCACCACATATGCACCCATACTGTATATAAATCATGGTATTGAATACCAAAGGCCGAGACTAAGTAAGAGGATATTACTGTCGGTATACATGCAACTCATACTTAGTGTATTAATCAGTGAACATGGTAAGCATGTAGTTATGAGGAGGCAACATACATCTGCAACCGAAATGTCAAATGACTCAACAGCCAAACATGTTCAGGTTATCAAATTCGGTTTATCTAAGTTACAACAGTATTCAGGTTATCAATATTAAACAGTATTCACGTTATCAATATTAAAACAGTATTCAGGTGAAAACAGCATTCAGGTTATCGATATCAAAACAGTATTCAGGTTATTGATATCAAAACAGTATTCAGGTGAAAACAGTATTCAGGTCAGGCCATTTA
Source organism: Allium sativum (assembly GCA_030737875.1). Classification (NCBI taxonomy): domain Eukaryota; kingdom Viridiplantae; phylum Streptophyta; class Magnoliopsida; order Asparagales; family Amaryllidaceae; genus Allium; species Allium sativum. The sequence goes on along the minus strand of CM060912.1, from coordinate 394,290,749 downwards.
GTTCAAAAATCCGGATCATGGCATACAGATATGAACGTATAGTTAGGATCGCAAGTTCGGGTCAGTCATTGACACACTTAAAGAGCATGTAAAAATACCACAACTATACCAAGTGTGTTCACAAATGAAGGTTTTGGAACTACAAGCATACACACTGATAATAGTATGACAGTGTTCATGTTTGGACCAATGACTAAGTGATCTACCAAACCAAATTTAGTTCAACTTCAGATTCATAAATCTGATTCATGATTTTAAGGCATCCCAGAACCACGCAAGGCAAAAAAAACAAATCCAACCAAGCTTTCGTATTCTAATTCCCATTGAAATTTAAAATACTTGAACTAAGATTAATCAATTGTGAGCTCCAAAAGAAACTCACTTTAAAACAGCCAGAGGAAGGCGCGAGCGTGGATTGGAACTTGCCAAGGTGGAGAAGACTTCGGATCTGGACTGGCTTCAGCTCCAGACTTTGAAGAAGAATTGATGGTTCGAGGAAAATCGGCTTCGGTCACGTGTGGCCCAGAAGGGTGCTCGAACGATGGTGGGCGGTGGCCATCGTTGGTTACAGCAAACAAAGATCAGAAGCGAGGCGAGGGTGAGGACGGTGGCTTCGGCATTGGTATGGAGGCCGTTGCGACTTACATCAGAAAGACGGTGGCCATGGATTTTATTTGAGAAAACAAAATTCGATTTGGGAACTAGGGATTTCGGCCAACTGAAGGAGGTAGGAAATGATTTGTGTTGAGGGCAAAAGAACGAGGCGTGTGATTTATAAGAGTAGAACCCGTGGGTAGCAAGGCAACGAAATGGATATTAACCGAGGAAGGTGATTATCTGGGATAGGTAATTTTTGGAGAAAAATTTACTTACGTTAATTTAATATATAACTGCACTGTAAACTGTCGTTGACAATCAATATTTGTACCGTAACCATAGTCTTCAAATAAAATAAAAATTATACGTACCCCTACGTTTTAACGTTCTGAATCCGCTAAAACTAATTTAATTGTAAGTCGACTACGTTTGTGTGCAACGATATTTTTATTATTCTTTTGTTCGCTGATTTTATTCAGTTGTCCACCACTGTTCTGTTTGATTCCGAATTTGAAACATAAATTCTATTTTCTTTATATACGCTAGTACACACATATCCAACCAAATCCAATTCAGATACTCAACGATAAATATTTGATTCTCAACCAACTATTCTGAATTAAATATTGAATTCATTTCAACTCAAAAATAATACATTTGATTTTGAATTCTAACTCCAATATCAATAAAAATGATCATTCATTGTAAAATCTTTAATTAATCCGATATTCCAGCTGTCAAAATTTCTGGGTCGTTACATTCTTCCCCCCTTTAAACTTTTCGTCCTCGAAAAGGAGAAATTGTTAGAGTTGTATACTTCAAATTTTCATATTCATGTGAAATCTTAACACAACTAATTTAAATATCAATATTTAAGCTACTGACCTTCTTTACTTATCCATTATATTCAAATACTCAGAAATCATATTTCCTTATAGTTAGAATCAATTTTGATCAAATGCAATTTCCTTTATTTTCCGATTCGGTTTTATTTATTTTCACGCTTTCTGAACTATACTCAATTTTGCTCATACCAACTTCCATGTCAAATTATTTTGAGATATTTCCCAATTCCTCATCTAATCCAAACGTCTAAGAGATTCAAAATCGTATAATTTCTTTTTAGAACCATATTCTTTTTAAATTTCAATCTCTCTGCATAAACTGGATTTATGCATCTCAATCATTTCAAATTTCATTTTAAACATCATCTGTCAACGTTACTTATCCACCGTTGCAACTGTAATGGGTCTAGGCTTAGCAACCCCCAACCCAATCTTCTTACATTCAATCCATTTAATCCTTTCCAATACTCATTGTAGAGTGTAAATAACATCTCCTCTTCCAGATACAAATTTTCGACTTGAAAATTTCCAAAAATCCCAATTTCATAATTCATGCGGAAAAATATTTATATCATTACATCAAAGCTATGTACTTGAAAACATTTCAAAATTCTTTTTCTTAACTTATTACGTTAGATATACTTTAATTTCAAATTATTGACTTGGAAATACTTGATAACTCGAAGTTTGACAAGTCTATTGTCGTTCTCACAGATGTTAGGCATACGCTGGCCAGGCGCACGACTAAAATCTACAAGTACTAAACATTCTTGCTTCAACTCCCAGTGAAAATAATTCAAAAATTCATTTAAAAACAGATACGGAAAGTACCAATGTGATATTGATTTGTTGATTGTTCATGAATCGCAGATACACAATGGTTTCATCTGGATCCCCCAGAAAACATCCGTACCCGTAGGAATTCACTTCCCTGCGAATTTCGTCATGGACAGATCAACGGAAGATACTTAAGAATCAAAGGACGATCTGAGGTCATTGAGCGTTGGTTGCTCTCTCTCAGGATCACAAATCAAATTATCAAGTCACGAGGACCAATCAAGTCACGAAGACTAACTGCTGCATCAAACAGGTGGCTTACTATCGCTAAGATATCTCAACATTGCATGGCTCCATTCTACCTTTAGTAACTCTAGTGGTTACATCTCTTTCATTTGTAGATATGCCATGTGGACCGCAGGTACACAATGGTTACGCCTGGGTCCCCCAGGAAACATCCATACCCGTAAGCTTTCACAGCTCTGCGGATTACGCCCTTTTAATTCGACTGTAGATCGCAGCAGTCACAATGGTTACGCTTGGTTCCCCCAAGAAACATCCGTCCGCCGTAAGCTATCTGCAGCCCTGCGAATTTTGCTACACGGTCGAATTCAACGACTCTAGATCGCAGCGATCACAATGGTTACGCCTGATTCCCTCAAGAAACATCCGACCGCCGTAGGCTATCTGCAGCCCTGCGAATTACGCTAGCAGCCGTTCTCAATGGCAACTCATGAGTTTTATGTCCGGACAACCTACTTCCACCAGCAGCATATCTCAACCAAGCTCGAAATTCAAGGAGAAAGAAGGTACTTTCCTTATCGTTGATTTGAAAACATATAATACTATATACATATAGTATTTTATTTCATAAATCATACTTATGTCATTTACATAAGATTTTCTTCCCAAATCATATTTCAAACATCTCGTCTTATATAAATTTTGTTATATAAGATCTCACTTCAAATCGATTACCTTCTAATTCAGTAATTTTTAAATTCACTGAATTCTTATATATTTTGCATATAAGTTTCGGAAACTTCTATTTCTCATATCCAAAATCGAATATCCTCAAATTCCATTAATTTTCAATATTTCAGCTTTGATCTCTAAATCAATTCGGATATCTGACATCTTTTCCAACTCAGATTTAAAATTTAATTTTTTCTCCCAAATTTCCAATTCCTAAGTCCCTTACTCAATTCGAATCTTAATACTCCCACCATCTCTGAATTTTTCCACATTTGCACAATTACTCTTCTTTATTCACCTCCTTCGACCGTCAATTAGCAAACGAACAACTCCTAAGTATCAATCCCGAAGGCCGAAACCAACATCAGATCGACACTCGGGAAATTATTCAACTTACCAATCTCCAGTCAGTTTCTAAATCTGTTAACTCCATTCCTTAATTTTGCTTATCAATCATTGCCTATGCAATTCTCAAATTCAGTTTACACATCCCCTTGTTTTACGCTCTACCGTCCTTTGTTCTAGACGTGCAGCTCTTTCTTATTTTGTTCTTGCCATTCTAATTTATCAAACCTCGTTAGCCGCTCACGATCTTTTGCAAAACATTTCAAATCTTCATATTCATTCTTTTTAAATTCAATAAAATCTCTTATTACCATTGGGGAGAACATTTCCATATATTCACAAATCTTTATTCTCCATAGAAAATATATTTTATTCATCCTGGGAAACATTTCTAAATTCGTTATTTGGATTAAACAGATATTAAATAAAATACCGCTATTTTCGCTTAACTGCCAACACTCAATTAACACTTAAACCACTCTTACTATCGAACCTTGACTATGTCTTAGTAAACAATGAAGTCAAACAAGTTGGGGTATATTTACCTCTCAGACCTTAATTGAACAACATTATTAACTTTGAAATAGATCAAGTTCACAGTTAACAAAACACTCATTCTTATAATTTCCGAATTCAAATTAAGAATTTTATTCTTTTACTAAAATTGTTAATTATAACAATAATTTATGCCTTTGGAAATATATAACTTTAAATAATACTTTATTCATTAAATTTTTAATTAAAACAAAAAAAATAACATTTTTTGAAATTCAACACAATTGACTTCACGCATAATCTTCTTTCGAATAATCCTGTATTCGATAACATAATCCGAACTTTGGAAAAAAAAATCTCACTTTACTTATATTCTGAACTTCAGAATAATCCCACTGTATTGGTCAACTCAATTTCTTTTATCCACAGTTTCATTTGCAACACCTTTGCTTTCACACGTTATTTACTTCTAAAAAGTAAATATTATTTCTTTTTCAAAATCCGAACTTGTCACACCAAATTAATTCTGATTTTGTTAAATATTGATTCAAATCACTTCACAATCTTCGTTCATATATCGCTTCATTTTCAGTTCTCGTTCACAATTCACTTCTTTTTATTTAATTAACAAGTTTATAACTTGCTATCGAATTCATATATTCGATTTTTCATTGTTGGTTTGAAACCAATTACAATTCATCTAGCCAAGTTCTAAATAAATTAGCAATAAAATTTGACACGGTCAAATTCCAATTGTAACCTTTTTGCTTTTAATATCTTTAATTTATATTTCCAACAAAATAAAATTCACCATCTCATCTTTGGAACGATTTCAAGTTTCTCCTTTTCATTCGAATTTTCATCAAATTTCTTATTTCCAATCAATTTCGGTTATCCTTGAATTCTAAAGTACACGATCAGAAAATTTGATTTGTTGATTATCTTGTACTTATCTTCGTTTGATATCATCCGATGATGGATCTAGATTCAAATCTAAGGGAATATTATCGAAGAATAATTCTCGCAAACCTGGATTCGAAGACTTCTGAAGACTGGGGATTCCGAACAAAAAATTTTAAATCTCAAAATAAATTTTTATTTCCGCTGTATCAGTTCCAAAAGAGTAATTTATATATTATTTCCAAAAGAATTTCCTTTTTCAAAATTTACTTTAAAATTATTTTCATTTTCAAAATTTTAAATTTCGAAAACTTTTTATTTTTGGAAATCGCTTTTCTAGTGTCGATCCTGTCATTTAAACCCGATAAACTAAGCTTTGAATAAACCAAAGCTCTGATACCACTGTAACGTCCCGGCAATTTGACCGCTCTAACATTGGTAATCAAACCAACTTAAAACGTTCAAATTGTTGGAGCGTATTTAGCTTATAGGGTTTAAAAACAGAATCAGCACAAAAAAACACAGAATAAATACATAACACAGTATTGAACAGGAAAATAACTTTTATTTATTTATCAAAACTTTGATACAAGAATTATCATACAACGGAGTATAGAATACAACTTGAATGGAAAAATATTTACTGTTTTTAAAATCTTCAGAGTGCGCCGTCTTTGAAATCCCTAGCTCCATTTTTCGGATCCTGAACCGTGATGTCTAAATCAGCACTTGCTCGGATCTGACCCGAGCATTCCATGCAAAAACATACAATACTCGAGTCAGGATTAATCATAGTTCAAGTAATTAATTTCAATAGGAACTAAAATATAACGGTTAATCCTATCATTGATGTCTAAAATAAATAGTTGCGGTATCTGTTCATATCAGTTCTATCTACTTCTAGGGACAAACGACATCGGCGTCGTTTGCCAGTGCACACAAATCAGCAAGTAGCCAAAAATGATCAAAGCAGTGAGACTAAGGGCCAGAAGACGTATTCAAGCAGACAAAGCAACATGAATCTTAAACTGTGAAGTGCAACATGTAGACATGCGCAAGGGACAGAGCAGCACGATAAGCATGTTAGTACAAGTTAAACAAAATGGTGTAACTCAGGTGCAGCTCACAAAGAAGCAAGCAACACAAGAGCATGGTAAATGAATACATGTGTGCGGTTGCATGTACAAATCAAAGTAATTCAGTTCTAACTAGTGCAACAGCTCAGCAGTTCAAAAGCAGGTTTAATGAAGTATGTCTTTATGTGTGCAATGCACACTTACAGTGGCATTAGTGTACAAGTGGACAGATCAATGCATGTATTTACAAAGAATGGTACTAGTAGTTCATTTCATGATGATCAAGCAACATGCATAAGGCAAAACAAGACTCAAGTGGACATGCATGGTCAAGTTGAACTCAAATACGCAGGCAGCATATGAATATGATGTGCATATGGGTAATGGACAAGGTCATGGCTCAATAGTTTCAAATACAACAGCAAGTAAACCATCAAGTGGCAAGCCAAGTTGTCAAGCTGCATACACTCATTTAATCAAAAGCAGGTACAATGCAGTTTCAAGTTCAATTGGTTAAAGAAAGTCAAAACAGTTCTCAACATTCATGATCAAATCAATTTGTTTGCAATAGTCATGAATATCTTTCCAATTTTATCATGCATATAAAATTTTCAAATGAACAGATCGGTGATACTCTATGGAATGCCAAAAATTGGTACAAATGTATATATGGCATGGTGAACTTTGAAGTTTTATCTAATCGAATTTAAACCATACATGGGTTCAGTCTTCCACTTTTACTCATGAAGGTATATTCATCAACTTAGGCCTTTATAGATAGAATGCAGTTATCAATACTTCAGCTATATGTACATATATGAAAAATGCAGGAAGTTTATGAATAGTTCGGGCCTTATACAGGTGGACATGTTGTACTTAAAAATGCAGTTATCACAACCAAACACCATATCCGGAACCGAGCCAGATGCATAATTGATGTGATTAGGAAGTATGATAATGGGTTAGTGAACATGTGTTCCGGCTCCGAAACAGAGCAAGCAAGATGAGTGAGAGGAACCAAATATGTAAATACACATTCACGCATATCCGGGTTCAGCTTAACAGTAAATGGGTTGTACTTAGAAGGGTATAAGTAAATGGCCCGACACCTATATTTTTAAATCTATACAATTTCTCAAATAATAGCAAGACAGAGGTATAGTAGCGCAACATTTGGTGTATGCGTATGCCATTTAATACGTATATACATATATAGCAATACATATATACACGTATGTGATCGGCCACCACATATGCACCCATACTGTATATAAATCATGGTATTGAATACCAAAGGCCGAGACTAAGTAAGAGGATATTACAGTTGGTATACATGCAACTCATACTTAGTGTATTAATCAGTGAACATGGTAAGCATGTAGTTATGAGGAGGCAACATACATCTGCAACCGAAATGTCAAATGACTCAACAGCCAAACATGTTCAGGTTATCAAATTCGGTTTATCTAAGTTACAACAGTATTCAGGTTATCAATATTAAACAGTATTCACGTTATCAATATTAAAACAGTATTCAGGTGAAAACAGCATTCAGGTTATCAATATCAAAACAGTATTCAGGTTATTGATATCAAAACAGTATTCAGGTGAAAACAGTATTCAGGTCAGGCCATTTAGTTCAAAAATCCGGATCATGGCATACAGATATGAACGTATAGTTAGGATCGCAAGTTCGGGTCAGTCATTGACACACTTAAAGAGCATGTAAAAATACCACAACTATACCAAGTGTGTTCACAAATGAAGGTTTTGGAACTACAAGCATACACACTGATAATAGTATGACAGTGTTCATGTTTGGACCAATGACTAAGTGATCTACCAAACCAAATTTAGTTCAACTTTAGATTCATAAATCTGATTCATGATTTTAAGGCATCCCAGAACCATGCAAGGCAACAAAAACAAATCCAACCAAGCTTTCGTATTCTAATTCCCATTGAAATTTAAAATACTTGAACTAAGATTAATCAATTGTGAGCTCCAAAAGAAACTTTAAAACAGCCAGAGGAAGGCGCGAGTGTGGATTGGAACTTGCCAAGGTGGAGAAGACTTCGGATCTGGACTGGCTTCAGCTCCAGACTTTGAAGAAGAATTGATGGTTCGAGGAAAATCGGCTTCGGTCACGTGTGGCCCAGAAGGGTGCTCGAACGATGGTGGGCGATGGCCATCGTTGGTTACAACAAACAAAGATCAGAAGCGAGGCGAGGGTGAGGACGGTGGCTTCGGCGTTGGTATGGAGGCCGTTGCGACTTACATCAAAAAGATGGTGGCCATGGATTTTATTTGAGAAAACAAAATTCGATTTGGGAACTAGGGATTTCGGCCAACTGAAGGAGGTAGGAAATGATTTGTGTTGAGGGCAAAAGAACGAGGCGTGTGATTTATAAGAGTAGAACCCGTGGGTAGCAAGGCAACGAAATGGATATTAACTGAGGAAGGTGATTATCTGGGATAGGTAATTTTTGGAGAAAAATTTACTTACGTTAATTTAATATATAACTGCACTGTAAACTGTCGTTGACAATCAATATTTGTACCGTAACCATAGTCTTCAAATAAAATAAAAATTATACGTACCCCTACGTTTTAACGTTCTGAATCCGCTAAAACTAATTTAATTGTAAGTCGACTCCGTTTGTTTGCAACGATATTTTTATTATTCTTTTGTTCGCTGATTTTATTCAGTTGTCCACCACTGTTCTGTTTGATTCCGAATTTGAAACATAAAATTCTATTTTCTTTATATACGCTAGTACACACATATCCAACCAAATCCAATTCAGATACTCAACGATAAATATTTGATTCTCAACCAACTATTCTGAATTAAATATTGAATTCATTTCAACTCAAAAATAATACATTTGATTTTGAATTCTAACTCCAATATCAATAAAAATGATCATTCATCGTAAAATCTTTAATTAATCTGATATTCCAGTTGTCAAAATTTCTGGGTCGTTACAAAAAACAAGCAGTTTCTTCTTTAATTTTCAAGTACTACAAATTTACCACTCTGGAAATGGGATCTTCTTCAACTCAACATGATTTTGGTAACCTACAAACCTTATCTTTTTATGTTAATTTTTATTTTGTATGTTATATGGCTCTACTTGAATAAAACATTGTCAAATACTTTATTTTAGATTGTTGTAATTCAGGTGTCACCATTGAATTAATTTTAACTTGTACATGGAATAATTAACATATCATTTTAGTGCTTGAACTTGAAGAATTGGAGAGAAAACTAATCAATGATACGTTTTGTACTTACAAAATCAACAATGATCAAATTTCGAAGATTTAATGAGGATAATTTATTTGTTTGCTATGTACAATAAATAGTTGATGAGTTTTAACAATTTAAACTAACAAAATGTTACAATTGTGCGTTTTGTAGAGTGTATATCCAGTTGACTACATTGATTATTCTCAAAGTTATGAAGACTTAATGGAGATGATTGCTGATGTATGCATTTAGCAGTTGCTTCACCAAGCATCTTCTGCCATTTTATGCTTATTAAGCACATCGAAATTGATAGGGCTCTATTTACTACATTATGCGATAGATAGAGACTTAAGACTAGCACGTTTCATTTCTCTATGGAAGAAATGATTATTACTCTACAAGACATAGCTATTCTACTCGGCCTACTTATAGAAGGCGTCAATGCAAGTTGCTTTGTTATTGTCGATGTAGATGATATATGTTTTCGAATGCTTGGTGAGATTCCACCGCCTGGAATAGCCATTTAAACAAAAGAGCTGAAATTAAAATGGATTAACGACCTTATAATTGGTTGTGACTTTATTCCTGATTCATCCGTTGAGGAGATAGAACAATTATCACTGAGTTGTAATTTTACCTTTTATAACATCCAAGATTTTTCCAAACCATACGAAGGGTCGTGTTAACATCAAATGCTTATATCTACTATAGAGCTTTACCACTATTTTTTATTATCATTGGGATCGCGCATTTTTATGTGCTATGTATAAAATTAGATAATGCAGCATTGAGGAAGTCCAATGGTTTAGCATGTTACCTGGTTGTTCTGCAGGTATGCTACTTATTACTTCACATTTTATCTAGTATTCAGCATCTCTTGTTAAACTTCAATACCATGCAGGTTTTGTCTTGGAGGTGTATTTATATTGGTCGATCAATGTCAATGCCTTCGACATTGATGAATTACCTTATGGCTGTAGGTATAGTATGTTTTTAATTTGCCTTGAAAACTATAAAATTTAGCATAGTACTCGCTCATTGATTTTTTTATTACTTGCAAATGGATAGAAGATAGACGTTGGAAAGATTATCCATCGCCTGATGCAATACTTTATTGTAATGAGTTGGATGCAATGAAGCAACATCAAGTCAGTGGATGTCATATACTAGAGAGATTGTAAACGATTTGTCACCATATGCATGGATGGACAACAAACTTGGTATGTACAAACTTCTATAATTTGCTTGCAAAGTACTATCATGCACTTTCCAGATAAAGTGATGAGGCAATTTGGCCTTAATTAGCATATACCAGACGCAACTAAGATTGTTTTTCCATATGGTTGGAACATAAATTTATATAACTCATAGGTGTACATATGAGATCACATGCTAGATTATGTACAAGTAGAGCGTGTTCCAAGAGTTACTGTCATAGACTATTACAATTGGTACCGACATATCATGTGACGTTCTACTTTTAAGGAATCTACTTCTAAACCGCTAGATATGTTCCACGAGGACCCACGGAATGTGATTTGGTACAAACATTTAGATTTTAAATTCCAACTTATTCAAATATTGTTACTTTCTTTTACCAAAACTTATTTTGATTCAGGTTCAAAGGTTGTACATGATTTTGGATGAAGTTGATTAAGTGCTTGCATCCTATAGATAAAGATTGAGTTTGAGGCAAATTCCTAAGCATTAAATAGATCATTACACTACAAGAAAATAGTCATTTAACAGCCTTGGATATTAGCATTTTAACGTTAATGTTGTTTTTAATACCAGCCGAAAATTGTAATAACGTTATATCTAAAAATAACGGGCGGGCTTCCAATTATTTTCGGAGGCTACGTTCTTTCACTATTATTTACACTTTTTATTTCTCCCGCTTCACATAATCTTCCCCTTCTTCCTCCAGAACCCTAAAATTTTGTCTACTATTCTTGATCAGTTTATATTTAGATCAGTACAAATCTGAAGCTAAATTCATCGATGTTCACCGGTTCCCTCATCTAGGGACAATAATTTTAGGTAAGTCTCACAGGTAATTTAGATTTGTTTTCCTGTATGTGACTAATTCATTGTTTACTATTTTTGGTAAACTTATTTTGACAATCGACATGCAAATTTTTTCGTTTTTTCATCTTATTTTGATTATGCTCCAGCGTTGTCTTCAGTTTTCTTACATTTTAATCTAATTAGGTTGCTTCGATTCTTTTTTCTGTTTAATAACAGCGAAAATTGACTATTTATGTTTTTTTATAAATTTCCAGAATTTATTCTCAAATTCTTGTGAATTTCACTCCTTAAGCACAAACGATTAATTTAACTTCCATCCCGTTCTTTCTTCTTCCCCAGCCGCTAGAGTCTTTGAATGACAATGAATTCATATTTTCGTGCATCAGTGTGCATTTTGTACGTTTGACTACAATGTTCCTTTGGGGGTGCTACAAAAATGTAGGGGAATTATACAATAAGGGTCTCCTTTAGTTAAACAATTAATTTCTAGGACACAGGTTCAAAACAATTGCTTTTCAGGACAAATTTCCATGGCCACATCCATTTCTACCATCTTCTTCTTTTCAATGATCGTCTCCTATTTTTTGACAATCCCCCACAAAATTTTTGACGATCCTCCACAAAATTTTTTGGGCTGATTTCTTCTCTTTTTGACGATCGTCTCCTATTTCTCAATACAGTCGATCTTCAAAATCTAAACCTAAGCCGATTCGTGAATCCCTAAAACCCTAAATCCCTAAAACCTAAGGTGATTCATATCTACCAAAAATCCTAAATCCCTAAGTCGATCTTCCTAAACAAATTGATTGTGACGACCCCTAACCCCTATTCCACGGTGGCAAGGGTAATCTTTGGAATATAACACATAAACGAATATCAACAGAACAGAAATATAGGAATACACCAGATAATGTACATCATATTACACCAGAAATAATATAATCAACATCAGAGTTACACAGTATAACAGGATCATACTTAGTACAGAATATAGTTTCAGAGTAATATAAAATGTCTGCAGCGGAATCAAACATAATATACATAATAGAGTCTGAAACAGTAAATAGAAATGATAAAGTCCATCTCCAGCTCCATAGCTATCCAGAATGAGCCAGCTAAAACCTGAATACAAGGCTGCCCATGCAGAGATAAGGGCACCCGAGTTTGCAAGTGAAACAAACTATGAGTCAGTCATGGGACTGGTATGAGAAATCTACTTAACTGGTTAAACAATAATAACAAGGCAAATCATAGGACCACGCCGCTAACGCGGAACGGGTTTACTCCAGTGATCACCAGTGCATATCATAAAGTAAATCTTTAAACAACGCAATGCTTTTTAGAAAAATGAAGCCAATATAAGACTCAAGTCCCATCACACAATGCAACGCAAACCGGAGGATAGAGTTTTACCTTATATTGGCCAAAATATGTTTGATACATATAAAACGAAATCATTTGATATTATTACTAGTGTTTATATGTTTTAAAACAAATTCAATCATAATGTATAAACCATAGACGGCATAAGTGCCCCATACCACTATGTCGCCAATATAGGTTTACAATCAAAACCGCACAATGTCATATTTGGAAATTGGATTTCCGTCATGAACCAAGGCAAAAGATAGTCCTTACCACTTCGAGACGCTCTAGCCCGTGTCTCAGGAACAACCGCAACTGCACCTTGGATCGTCAGGGCCGGTCCACACGGAGTGGATTAAAATGCCTGAACACTGCATTTCCCCGCTCTATGGGGCATCAAACTGGTCATATCCCAACCAGACCATCGGCCCCGTAACGACCGATATAACCGAGGCGCCTCGCATTCCAACAACCACATGAGTCAAACTTGTCAGGGCTTGTAAAACCACTAACACCACTCCTAGCTAGAAGGAAACGCATGTCCTCCCTGATGTCCTTTCCCGTTTCTGGTTCATACCGGGGTGTGAGGCTCGCAAATCAATGCTATACACAAAGCTAGCTATATCAAAGCTATGCTTTGATCATCAACTCTGCTTTTCAACAAAAGCCTTGATTACAGCATCTCTGTATGTCACGTTGTCAATATACAACGTCAGACACACATCCATTTACAAGTCCGTTCTGGGTCTGAACGAAACCGGAGGCACATTATTCCTCTCCCATATGTCCAATATAGGAGAGAGGCCCTCGCACATCCGAACGATCAACAAGTATGTCCGGACAACCACCATTGTAACCCTTTCAGGGCAGCAACTCCCATCAAAGGCATTAGTAGCCATCCATTCGATGTGAAGATTATCGGTCTTGCACCGTTTTAATATTTTCGACTTCTAATCGTCGACCAATTATTTGAAATGAGAATTAACTCAGCCTTTTCAAATAATTCACGTATATTTAGAATTTTAAATATTTTTTTCCATGGTTAAATTATTTGACATCCATAATTCAGTTCATTATATAATTTTCGTGTCAAGCACATTCAACCATCAAATATCCAACAAACCGAGTAAATTCCATTTATTTCCATTCCATATCGTTTATAATATTTTATAACGATATATCGCTATTTTTATTTATTTAAAAATAACCCATTTATTTAAACGACGCTTTAGGCCATAACGCGACCATGACGCTGTTTTTCTCCAGATTTGATTTACACATATCTGAAAATCTAACTGTTGGATCTTTACAAATTTTATATTGTTGGAAAGATCTTTTCAAAGCGGACCCAATGGTTCTAGTTTTGGAAAAATCTGATGGTCGGACCTCCCGGTACAATCGTTTAAAGTTACGATTTCAAAACACGAACTGCAGCATCGTTATTCATTTTAATTAATTAGATTTATATTTATATATAAATATAATTCATTCTGGTGCTGTTTTTCTTCAAATTTGAATTAAACATTTTGCACAATCTAACCGTTGGATCTTTACAAATTTGGTATCTTTGGAAAGATATTTTCAAAGCGAACCCAACGGTTTCAGTTTTGGGAAAATCCGATGGTCGGATCTCCCGGTATAATCGTTCAAAGTTACGATTTCAAAACACGAACTGTGGCATCGTTTTATTTTGTTTTATTTTATATTTATATATATATATATATAATTCATTCTTCGATTTCTAAACCAATTTCACTTCATATACATGTTAAAAATAATATTTTTAACCCACAAATATTTATTTCAACACATGAATATTTCCAACATTTCATATATTTGATAAAAAGGTGATTTTTATCGTTCAAACAATTTATTTCAAACATGGAAAATTTATATAGTTCATACTTATAATAGAAATGCGATTTTTATTGTTAAAACAAATTATTTCAAACATGAATATTTTTAGCGATTCATATATATATATATATATATATATATATAATAAAAATGTGATTTTTATTGTTTAAACAATTTCAATCATAAATAAATTATCAATACATGAATATATTTCAACATACGAATATAATTCAAGCACATGAATATTTCAGAAAATTTCAGCAGCATAACGATAGGGTAGTTAAAACTGGCACCGTCCCGATGTACGGCTCCTCGCTCTACGCTAAAGCCTCGCAGCTTTTGACAAGGGGGATTTCAATAATCTAGTTCATACACAGACGAATTTTTCCACAAACTAACCTTATTTGTTTTCAACCACAAACAACCATAATCAAACCAACCATTCGTAATATTCACCAAATTTCACGTCAACCAAAATCCAAACAATCACAACCAACATATATCGTCCATGGCCTATGGACGAGGGTATATATATATATATATACGTATATAAATATATTTCGATTTCATTTCAATATCATTTCAATTCCATTCAACGCACATATGATTTTTACAACGCATATATAACTTATACATCACATATACAACTTATACAACGCTTATACATGAGGTGTACAATGCTTATATAACTCATACATCAATTATATAATTTATACCTCGTCATTCCATATCATTTATAATTTAGAAATCTCACATTGGGTTCCACTCCTTCTAAAATTGTAGGAAGCTCTAAAAATTCCCCGGTCTCTTCTAGAATGTAGAAGACGTTCTCACGGTCCCGATGCCTCTTGTTTCACTGGATTTCAACCACATAGCAAAAGGATATGATTTTTAGAAGTTAATCATAATTTGCAACGGTTTTAGAGTGTTAAAACAGTCCAAATTATATTAAACCGTAGCTTTCTAGAAATATTCAAAACTAGGTTTGTGATTTGCGTCTAATCCGTGAAGTTTGAAGGGGATCGGGTTGTTGCGCGTTGTAGAGGGAGGAGGGGGCTTCTCGCGCAGGGGTATGGGGTCGGGTTCAATCGCCTCAGGCGATGGTGGCGGCGGCCTGAAGTCGGAGGCTTTGGGGACACGGCTCTCAGCGAGGGAGTGACGAGATGGGGAGTAGGTGGTATGGATTCAAAGCTCTCATCGAGGGCTACAAAAATTCAACTGTATCGAAGGGTAATATGGCGTGGATTCGCCAGAATCTGGTCGGGAAGAGGGTAAAGCGTTTCCGCCTTCGATCGTAGCGGGGAGAGAGAAAACGCGTATTTTTTATTTATTTTTATAAAAGAAATTTCCTGATTGGTCCACATATATATTAATTCCAAAAATAGGGTTTTCCTATACGAACACCAAATCAAACCCAACGACTGTCGCCCCTAGCTAAGTACCCCCATTCCGAACACAATGGAATATGTTTCTTAGGCCCATTCGACTATTTCAGTCAGTTTTTGTTCAAATTAAAATATAAAACATTCAATTTTAGATTTGAACGTACATTTTAATTTGCCGGGGCCACATACTAATTCTAAAAATTCCCGAAAAATTAATCTGGCTATGTTGGGGCGATACGGTCCCAACAAAACTGATTTCGTCGAATTCTGAGACCGTTTGAAAAATGGCCATTTTCTGGTCGACCTGATTTGATTGAAATCAACGAAACACATTTTCCTTTGCTACGCTGACATATTGATTTAAAAAATTATGGAAATTTAAACTTAGAAATAAATTGACATCCCGGATCCAACCAAAGTGGTTTCGTCGAAAATAGAGGTCGTTTGCAAAATTGCTATTTTCAAGGGATTTAATATTATTTAAAAATGGAATTTTTAAATTCTAACCAAATTTCTTCTCAAATTAATCAAAATAAATTTTTTAAATTGTCTCAGACTTTCCGGGTTGTTACAATCTCCCCCACTTAAAATCTTTTCGTCCTCGAAAAGGAACGGAGCTGAAAGTTGTCTAACCAACCAACTCAACTTTCCTTCTGGCTTTCATTCTTTAACTTTTCAGTTTCTAAGAATTTTTTAATTCTTCAAAAATTTGGCTAACACCCTAAATTTTTGAAAAAATTCGCCATAACCTCATTTGTATGGGAAGGGGTTTGGAAATTTATTGGGCCGTATTAGGCACCTAATAAATCTTAAAAAGCATACACATATTTATAGTGATATATTCTTGTGTCCACAGGGAAGTGTGTACAGATCTTAACTCCAGAGAATAAATTCTCGTCACCCTATAAATAGTTTTTGTGCCTTACAACCTAGGGAGACGTGATTATTGTCAACTGCAGACCCGTGTGGGTTTTTTTTATTAATCTGGCAATTTACCGTTACATTTTATAGAGTCCATATCAGTCTTTGCTTCAACCTAAAATATAGTCATCGCCATACAAGCATCTCGCCTGTATGGTAAATCTTCAACCTCATCACATAAGCTCCAAATGCTTAAGTGGTATATGATAGAGTATGCTATTTTCATGCAATATGTCATGTAGTGTAGTTTAAAATTAATTGTTACTATCCTATGGCGACGTTTATGATTTCACACAGAACAACCAGCACTCCGCATCCAATGGGATTCACAGGAGTTGATATATAAATAAAATTGTGCTTCAAACTCATTAAGGTTTACCTATTTGTCGGGCATGCAAATTAATTCTTTACTCAACAGCAAATCCATTTACCTGTTCAAACATATATAATGTACATCTAAGCTAAGAATAATATTTTTAGCGAACAAACATTTATTTCACCACACAACTATTTTTAACACTTCATATTCATGTTAAAAATAATACTTTCAATCATCAATCAATTAGTTGATTAAATTTTGAAATCTATAATTATTTTTATATACTTAGAAATCATATTTGCTAAGATTGGATTATATACAATTCAAAGTTTTCATCCATGAAAAGGAACAATAGTAAAGCAGAAAACAAAATGGAAATACAAAGTATTGTAAATGTACCTTGCACCAGAGTTAATCAGAGATATCCACTCTGCAGTTGGGATAGGCTTGCTTAATGCTCTCCTCAGTTTCCCAAGTACAGCCTCGCCGATCTCCACTGCACCTTGACTAAGTGGACCTTCTTGTTCCTCAGCTCTTTAGTTTCCTTGCCAAGAATCTTTATTGGCTCCCTTCCCACAGCTAATTCTGGAGTAATTTCTAGTTCCTGTTGTGCGGCTTCTTCCACAATCGAGTCCGGATCATGCACATGTTTTCTAAGTTGAGATACGTGAAACACATCATGCACACCCGACAACCAGTTAGGTAATTGAACTCTATAAGCGAGAGTTCCAATCCGTTCATGTACAAGGAATGGACCAATAAATCTGGGTGCCAACTTCCCATTTTTTCCAAACTGGACTACTCCTCTCATTGGAGAAACCCGTAAATACACATAGACTCCAACATAAAAAGCCAAATCTCTCCTTCTAGAGTCTGCATAGCTCTTCTGTCGGCTTTGAGCTGTTTGCAGTCGCTTCTTGATGAAATCGACTTTGTCTGAAGCTTCGCGAATCATATCTGGTCCCAATACAAGTTTATTGCCAGGTTCTACCCAACAGGCGGAAGATCTGCACGGTCTACCATACAGTGTTTCAAATGGTGACATTTGCAAGCTTGCTTGGTAACTATTGTTGTATGAGAACTCAGCTAAATGCAAGTGGTCCTCCCATGATCCGCCAAAATCAATAATACAAGCCCGTAGTAAATCTTCTAGTATGCGATTCGCCCTCTCAGTCGGGCCATCTGTTTGAGGGTGGTAAGCAGTGCTTAGATTTAGTTTTGTTCCCAATTCTGCTTGGAATGCTTCCCAGAATTTACTAGCAAAAATCAGGTCATGATCACTAACGATACTCATGGGAACTCCATGCAGTTTAACAATCTCTTTGAAATATATCTGTGTCAGGCTTTGGGTCGTTCTATTCGATTTGACAGGTATAAAATGGGCGGTCTTCATGAAACAATCTACGATCACCCATATACTGTCGTTTCCTTTTCTAGTTCTGGTCAAACCATCTATGAAGTCCATGGAAATTTGCTCCCACTTCCAACCTAGTATGTCCAATGGTTGTAACAATCCGGCGAGTTTCCGTTGATCGCTTTTGACTTGTTGACAAGTAGAACACTTGCTAACATATATTGAAACGTCCCTTTTCATAGCCTTCCACCAGAATGTTCGCTTGAGATCGTTATACATTTTGCTCACACCTGGATGGATACTCAGCTTGGACTTGTGACATTCGTCTAACACTTCTCTTTTGATCTTGGGGATGTCGGGAACACAAATTCTTCCTCTCAATCTCAGAATCCCATTGTTATCAATTTGAAAACTCGAGGGTTCACATTTCTGAATTCTTTTGATCATCTCCTTAATAAAATTATCGCCTTTCTGAAGAACAGATATTTTGTCAATCAAGGAAGTCGTAATAATAAGATTGGCGATGATTACATTCTTCCTACTAAGTGCATCCACCACAACATTGGCTTTCCCTGGAGTGTACAAAATCTCAAAATCGTATGATGCAAGAAATTCTAGCCAACGCTGCTGTCTCAAATTCAAGTCTTTATTTGCATCAATAATTGTTAACACTGGAGCAGTTGTTAATCCTAATTTTAGCTTCTGAAAAGCCTCCTCACATTCTGGAGTCCAATTGAATCTTGCGTGCTTCTTTGTAAGCTTTATTAAGGGACTAGATATCTTCGAATAATCTTTAACGAACTTCCGATAATAACTAGCCAATCCCAGAAAACTCCGGACTTCCGTGGGTGTAGTAGGCTGTTTTCGATCTTGAATCGCTGTAATTTTACCGGGATCCACAGAAATTCCTTCCTTCGATACGACGTGACCAAGGAACTTGACTTCTTCTTGCCAGAATATACATTTGGAAAGTTTGGCCTTTAAGACATTCTTTCTGAGAATTTCCAATACTTGTTCCAAATGTTTCGCGTGATCGCTCTCTGACTTAGAGAAGATCAATATGTCATCAATGAAAACCAAAACAAATTTATTCAAGACTTCTCTGAATACCCTGTTCATCAGATCGACAAAAAAAGCTGGAGCATTACATAAGTCGAACGGCATTACTAACCACTCATAGAATCAATCGGGACCTCTGATTGTTGTCATAGGAACACATTACTCGGCAATACGAAGTTGATGGAAACCTATAGCTAGGTCCATTCGCGAAAATACTTGCGCGTCATTCAATCGATCCAACAAATATCAATTCGCAGCAATATATATTTGTTCTTTAATGTCTGCTTATTCAAGTCACGATAATCCTCACATAGTCGGAGAGTACCGTCTGACTTTGGGACAAACACCACTGCTGCTCCCCCAATCAGAGAAACCAGGTTTATCAGACCCTTCCATACAAGCTGTCGAGTTTGATTGTCTAACTCTTCTTTTTCCTTCAAGGTCATTCTTCGAATAGCGTGCACTACTGGCCTTGCATTCGGAATTAAAGCAATTTTGAAATCAATTTCTCTATGAGGAGGTAAGCTAACAACTTCTTCAAACACATCCGCATAATTCTTGATGACAAGAATATATTTTATGATGACCAGAATGTTCTCTGTGACTACAGGGATATTTTCTATTTGAGCAGGAGAAACATCAAGAGCTGACCAAAAGTCTTTTCTATCAGAATTCAGACCTTCGCATGGTACAGTTATATAATTCCCTGATTTAATCTTTGCCCTAACAACTCTCTCGGTGCATTTAACCTCTGCTTCATATTTGGTTAACCAATCCAATCCCAAAATAAGATCAAATTCTGTAAAATTCACGACGATCGAGATGGTAGGGAACCGATAACAGGAAAAAGAGACAGGCACCCCACAAAGCCAACTAAGATTGAGGGAACCCCCAACCGGATTATGGACTGTGATGGGTTCTTTGAGCTTCTTCAATGTCAAATCCAATTTCTTAACCGCATTACTTGCAATAAAGCTTCGTGACGCGCCTGTATCAAACAATACTTTAACTGGAATGTTTTTGACATTAAGCGTGCCTTCCAAAACATCAGACATTCTCTGACTAGCTAAGGGTGTAGGAACTTCTGCCACCTCATTTACATGCACTACTTCATATTTCTTTAATAGCCGGCAATCTTGCTTTACATGACCAGCCTGATGGCAAAGATTGCATTTTCTATTCTCCTGAAATTTGTTCTTGGATTTAAATTTATCCTTTATTTGTTTCTTTAAGGGTCCGCAATTTATCGACAAATGCCCTTTCTGATTACAGTTAGAGCATGTGGCAGTTGTTATTGGTTCTTTCTCAGATTTAACCCTTTTCCTCTTAGCTTTGGGCTTCTTACTAACCTCAGGCATCATGCTTGCCTCGGGCTGTGTACTTGTCTCCGGGCTATCAGTTTCAAATTTCCTTTTGTTGCTAGAACTACATTCCTCTTCGTCAACCAAAAGACCTTGCTTATCAAGATCTTCATAATGATAAGCCATGTATATCATTTCAGAAAAAGGAAGATTCACATGTCCAGTTACACTACTTTGGTACTTTCTTTGAAGCCCATTAATAAACCTCAGAATCTTCTTCTTTGCATTCTGAATTAGATGCGGGGCAAAACGAGAAAGTTCATTGAATTTCTTATGATATTCCGGAATGGTCATATCTAATTGTATTAGATAGTAGAATTCATCACTTAACCGCTCAGTTGCTTCTGGAGGAGTAAATCTTTCTCTGAAAATCTCTTTAAATCTATCCCAAGTAATATTACCTTCTGGATTATCCTTAATAACTGTTTCCCACCAGAACAAAGCTTCGTCTTTGAGTGCCCAAGATGCCAGTAATCTTTTATGATCATCTCTCAACTTGGAACCTTCAAAAAAATTCTCAGCAGAGCGCATCCATACTTGAGTTTGAATAATGGATTCATTGCCTAAGAATGGTACTCCACCCAGATTTTGATACTTCTTTAATAGAGCTTCAATATCTGGTTCTGACCTACCTCTTCTACTTCTGCCACTCATTTTCTACGATGTCTGCAAATAGCAGACAAAGTGTTAGGCCAACAGAAAAGGTATTTTAAAGCATAGAGACATATACTTGAACGTAAATGTGTCTATTGGGGTTGTATTTCATTCTGCTACACTCATTCTAGGATATTACTGATCCTATCTGAAATGAGTTATTCGTCATAGAATACTTCTGATTCTATTTCTGACGAGTTCGTTAATATGTTATATTCTTGAACTAAGCTTAACCAAAGCTCTGATACCACGTGTGACGACCCCTAACCCCCGTTCCACGGTGGCAAGGGTAATCTTTGGAATATAACACATAAACGAATATCAACAGAACATAAATATAGAAATACACCAGATAATGTACATCATATTACAGCGGAAATAATATAATCAAAATCAGAGTTACACAGTATAACAGTATCATACATAGTATAGAATACAGTTTCAGAGTAATATAAAATGTCTGCAGCGGAATCAAACATAATATACGTAATAGAGTCTGAAACAGTAAATAGAAATGATAAAGTCCATCTCCATCTCCATAGCTATCCAGAATGAGCCAGCTAAAACCTGAATACAAGGCTGCCCATGCAGAGATAAGGGCACCCGAGTTTGCAAGTGAAACAAACTACGAGTCAGTCATGGGACAGGAATGAGAAATCTACTTAACTAGTTAAACAATAATAACAAGGCAAATCATAGGACCGCGCCGCTAACGCGGAACGGGTTTACTCCAGTGATCACCAGTGCATATCATAAAATAAATCTTTAAACAACGCAATGCTTTTTAGAAAAATGAAGCCAATATAAGACTCATGTCCCATCACACAATGCAACGCAAACCGGAGGATAGAGTTTTACCTTATATTGGCTAAAATATGTTTGATACGTATAAAACAAAATCATTTGATATTGTTACTAGTGTTTATATGTTTCAAAACAAATTCACTCATAATGTATAAATCATAGACGACATAAGTGCCCCATACCACTATGTCGCCAATATAGATTTACAATCAAAACCGCACGATGTCGTATTTGGAAATTGGATTTCCGTCATGAACCAAGGCAAAAGATAGTCCTTACCGCTTCGCGACGCTCTAGCCCGTGTCTCAGGAACAGCCGCAACTGCACCTTGGATCGTCAGGGCCGGTCCACACGGAGTGGATTAAAATGCCTGAACACTGCGTTTCCCCTTCCTATGGGGCGTCAAACTGGTCATATCCCGACCAGACCATCGACCCCATAACGACCGATATAACCGAGGCGCCTCGCATTCCAATAACCACATGAGTCAAACTTGTCAGGGCTTGTAAAACCACCGACACCACTCCTAGCTAGAAGGAAACGCATGTCCTCTCTGATGTCCTCTCCCGTTTCTGGTTCATACCGGTGTGTGAGGCTCGCGAATCAATGCTATACACAAAGCTAGCTATATCAAAGCTATGCTTTGATCATCAACCACAAGACTCTGCTCTTCAACAAAAAGCCTTGATCACAGCATCTCTTTATGCCACGTTGTCAATATACAATGTCAGGAACGCATCCATTTACAAGTCCGTTCTGGGTCTGAACGAAATCGGAGGCACCTTATTTCTCTCCCATATGTCCAATACAGGAGAGAGGCCCTCGCACATCCGAACGATCAACAAGTATGTCCGGACAACCACCATTGTAACCCTTTCAGGGCAGCAACTCCCATCAAAGGCATTAATAGCCATCCATTCGATGTGAAGATCATCGGTTTTGCACCGTCTTCATATCTTCGACTTCTAATCGTCGACCAATTATTTGAAATGGGAATTAACTCGTCCTTTTCAAATAATTTACGTATATTTAGAATTTTAAATATTTTTTCCATGGTTAAATTATTTGACATCCATAATTCAGTTTATTATATAATTTTCGTGTCAAACACATTCAACCATCAAATATCCATTAAACCGAGTAAATTCGCTTTATTTCCATTCCATATCGTTTATAATATTTTATAACGATATATCTCTATTTTTATTTACTTAAAAATAGCCCATTTATTTAAACGCTAGGCCATAATGCGGCCATGGCGCTGTTTTTCTCCAGATTTGATTTACACATATCTGAAAATCTAACCGTTGGATCTTTACAAATTTTATATCGTTGGAAAGATCTTTTCAAAGCGGACCCAATGGTTCTAGTTTTGGGAAAATCCGACGGTCGGATCTCCCAGTACAATCGTTTAAAGTTACGATTTCAAAACATGAACTGCAGCATCGTTATTCGTTTTAATTTAATTATATTTATATTTATATATAAATATAATTCATTCTGGCGCTATTTTTTTAAGATTTGAATTAAACATTTTGCATAATCTAACCGTTGGATCTTTACAAATTTGGTATCGTTGGAAAGATATTTTCAAAGCAAACCCAACAGTTTCAATTTTGGGAAAATCCGATGGTCGGATCTCCTGGTATAATTGTAACACCCCGCCTCCGCTAGGGTCACTCGCAAAGGAATGCACTAGCTTTAGAGGGGCATTATTGGTAAACATGCACAGAAATATCACAAGACAGAACATATAACATAGCGGAAGTAAAATCAAACTTTCATAAACATTAATAATTAAGGTCTTAAGCCTTTTACATCAGAGTACATCAAAACCTGTCTTGCAATAGTAAAGAAGCATAAAGACATTTTCATAAATTATTCCCCAAGTAAAAACGGTAAAGTAGCCATAGCCAAGGAAAGTCCAAGCCGTCCATGATGACCTTCAAGCAGAAGAAGTCCGAACTAAACAGCAGTGTTTCCTCCCTGTAACCTGGGGGGGAAACGGAAGAAAAGAGGCGAAACAAAACGGGTCAGTCAAAAAGACTGAGTAAGCCCTATCTATTATTAGTATAAAAACTAGTAAAGTTAACTGACATGAGAAACTGAGATGAACATAAGCATGATAACAAGATAGGTAAGCTAAATCAAAATAACAGGATGAACTACTGAACTCAGATAAACTAAGATGTCATGATAAATTACGATGTCAAGACAAAACAAGGTATCACATCGTCAGGTTCCTATCAAGTATAATATTCCAAGATATCTATCACGTATAACGTCCCATGGTATCTATCCTGTATATCTGCTCTGCACCTACCGTACTAGTATCCCAACTGTATTACATGTTATCCGTGAATGACCCTTACTCAGAAGTCGTGTAATGGTCCCTGTCAACCTAATATGCCGCATATATAGGTTACTCAACTCATATGTTTCTTTCCATGTATAAGTTCAGTTCTTTGCCGTAGGCTGTACGGGCTTTCCCATGTAAACGGTTTATCCTTGAAGTTGTTTTGGACTGCAACCCTTGATCTAGTTGTGTTTCCTTACCATGAACTATCGCGCGTCCACTTAGGATTTATGCCACCTAGGACCGCTAGGGATTATGCTACCTAATGAACGTTTCCGTGTCTCGGTTTGGGTTTTGGCCACCTAGGACCACTAGGGATTACGCCACCCGTCAACCGCGCCCTTGATCCCACGTATGTATCGTGAATCGTTTTCCATGTCTAGATGCACATGTTCCCCAATGTGCCATCCGAGTTCCGTGCCAGGGAAAATCAAGCATTACGGAACTCGGTCGGGAGCTTTAAATCGTCTGCCGATGCAGATATCAAGGTCTGTTTTTGTACCCGTGGCTATGGTCCCACGTGACCCCTTCCTCAACCACTGAAAGGCAATCCAAGAAAAATCATGTATAAGAACCACTCCACGGCCCCACTATAGCCCACTTTCCTACGGGCCAACCTCACCCATGACTCGATAGCAAGCACATGGTCTGTTGGGGGTTCCCTGCCTTTCCGCACGTACACGATTGACTAAAGATGGCAGGTAGTCGGCGATGCGCTATCCAGGGCAAAAACAAGAATCGTCGACTCCACGCTAATCCATCCCAGTCTTTAGGTTGCTCGCATAGCAACCAAGGCATACTCTTGGTCCTTCTAACGCAGACCTTAACCTCTCATGGGCCTAGTATAATTACCTGGCAGCCCACAGAGGGATCCCAAGAATATCCTCACGTCCCCCGAAGCTTCCACTTCGGCACCCAGTGCGATGGAGCTTTTATCCAAGTCAGATAACTTGCTCCCCCTCGTATACTAAGCGATGACCTACCGTATCAGGTTACTCATCGTTTTGAGAATTAGTCCTATGTCCTTAGCTAAGAATTATTACTTAGTTACCCTTAACTAAGGTTTACCACTTAGCTTCCTTTCCAGTTATCCTTGATTAACCACGGTTTTCTACCTAGTTCTTCTAGCTAGGGTTTGTCTATTGGGTTAGGTGTTATCATTCAAGTCCATGACTTAACCCGCCCATGAATCACGTCAAAGATTGGCTAAGTATTTAAGTTCAAGACTTAGTCCCACAAGTTGGTTAAGTGTACCCAGAGGCTCATGACTTAACCCTATCAAGTCAAATTGGTCAAGTACTAGCTTACCTTAATCCTATCGGATTATCTTGCTAGATCGATTAAGCATAGATTATCTTAATCCCATCAAATTATCGAGTCGGATTGGTTAAGTATAGGTTGGCTTAACCCCATCCTCTAATCGTACTACAATGGTTAAGTATATTCTAAAAAGGTCTTGTGACTAAACCTTATCCGGTCCGCGTATTAGATTGGTTAAGTGTAAGTTACTTAACCCCATCAAATCATCATGTATAATTGGTTAAGTATAAGTTGCTTAACCCCATTAAATTATCACGTTAAGTTGGTTAAGTATTGGTTACTTAACCTCATTGAATTACCGAGTTTAAATTGGTTAAGTGTTTAACTTAACCCCATCGAATTACCGTGGTTAGATTAGTTAAGTGTGGATTACTTAACCCCATCTAATTACCGTGTCGGATTAGTTAAGCGTAAATTACTTAACCCCATCCCCTAATCATCTTGTATGGTTAAGTGTCATTAAGAAAACTTACTTAACCTTTCCAAATTATCATGTTGGATTGATTAAGTGTTGGTTAACTTAATCCCCGTCCACTAGTCGTATAAAAATGGTTAAGTGTCATTAGGCAAATCAAGTTACTTAACCTACCCAACCTTGTCATGTTTTGTTAAGTATCATTAGCCTAATCCAATTACTTAACCCATTTGTCCATGTCATATTTGGTTAAGAGTCATTAATCAAATTAACTTAACCCTATCATGTGGCATTAATTTCTTAATGCACCCCAACCTCTCACATTAGACTTTGTTGTGGTTACTAGTTAAGCCGGTCGGTTCCGGGTAGCTTTACACCACAACTTGGTCTAACCTCGGGTTCAAGCACAACATGACCAACTTCTCACATTGGGTCCTATTGTTTGCAACTACTAGTTAGGCCGGTCGGTTCCGGGTAGCTTTATGTTGCAAACTCAACCCAACCTCGAGTTGGCCACTTTCATGTTTAGTCTAGTGTCATGTTCATATTCAAGTTTTCAAGCAATTGGGTAGACCTAACTTAATAGGTAAATTCCCAATGGGTAGACCTAACTTAATAGGTAAATTCCCAAGCTTATGTTTTTATGCATACTTACATGCCACTTCCATGTTATATTTCAAGTCATGTTTTCAAGTATAAACACATGTCATATTTAACGTTACACGTTGTCATGTTTTCAAGTTGTATTTTCATGTCATTAGAAATTACCCATAACATAACCCAATGCTTTTAAACTCGCATATACGTTCGCAACAACGTAATGGATTAAAAGAAGAGACTTGGCAAAGGAATGACAAAAATGGGTATTAAGCCACAAGTTAATCATGGTGGCAAATGAGGCACAAATGTGTTCATTAGCTTGTATGTTACATTCTTACACCTCAAAAACATGCATAAACCCAAACTTGGCACATAAACGAATCATGGTGACTAAAGACATAGAATGATGACTAGTAACTCGCATATATCATCATATAAGGGTTATGATTTCATATGCAAGTTGACAAGAAGATTATGAAGGTTCTCATGTTGCATAATGCAACATTTCAACATAAAGGTTGTAGCTTTTTGCTCATAAGATCAAGATAATGACTTCATAAACTTGCATAACATGTTAGCATGCATCATTCTCAATGATCAAACCCAAACTTTCTACATGAACATTTAACTTCATAGTTAATACCTAAGAGTAGGGAAAGGGCTTACATTGCTATGAAGGCCTAAATCAATTAAACTAAAGCTTGTGATGAAGCCTATGCATGCCATCACCCAAAAACCCAAAAATGAACACTCCAAATCAATAAAAACCCCATCTTTATGAACAAAGATCAAAACTTTAGCCTTGAAATCAACTTGAGAAGCTCTCATACTAACATAGGGACTCTCTAATACTCTCATGATCATGAAACTTCTCATGGAAATGAAGTGGAGGCTAGGATAGTTGAGTGGAGGCCATGAGAGTAGCAATTTTGCCATAGTTTAGTTGCATGAATGAATAATGAGGATTTAGGATAGGTTAGGGTCTTATTTATAGATTAGGCAAGTGTTTTAGGCCATAGGATTAAACCTAGATTCAATCCAAGCCATCAAAGCATGTCTTGGGGAAGAAGTCAAGTGTAGGAACCATCTAGGGCCTTTAGATTAAAGATGAACCATGAGAACCATCCAAATGCAAAATCTGCATTTGAGCGAATCGGCCCACAGGTTGACAGCCAAACACCCTGGATTAACCCCTAGTCGACCCAGCGGGCTCGGGTCGACCTCAAAAATCGGCCGGTTCGGTTATTCCCCTCTCCCAATTCGTTGTTTTGAACATTTTTGCATATTTATTTATTTATTTTTCAATTATATATATATATATATCAATATATATATATTTCTCTGCGCAACCCATTTCACTTAATTAAGTATACTTTAATTTGGGAATTTTTCGTGAAACTTCGCGAGGCCATATCTTGGTCATACGGACTCCGATTTTTGAAAACTCGGACTCTATTTCGCGTATTTTTCCGAGACGAACGCAATGGCATAGCCCGTTTCCCTTGATTCAGATTTTACAGTTTAATTCTGCCTCCATTTATGTTATAACAGGTTATTGATAATACGGGTTGTTACATTCTCCCCACCTTTTAGGATTTCGTCCCCGAAATCTCCAAGTTAGGAAGAACATATCCTACCATCCAACATCCATCTACTCAAAACATCATCCACAAGCAACCGTTGTCCTTAGATGATTTCTAATGCTGTATGAATATATGCAAAACGTGTGTGTACATGTTCCTTAGCTAATGCTAATGATCAGGCCTGAATAATCTTTCTAATGCAAAATATGTATAGTGCCATGAATCCAACATGTATGCAAATAGTCCTAGTCATATAGATACTATATGCGTGCACAATCATTCATTCATATGCAACAACCGCATGATAATACATTCGATTTCATCCATAAACAAGTATAAATACTCGTGCATATGCAATATGAAATGTGACCGAGTCGAGCTAGTATCTAATGTGTATTCGCGCATCCACGAGCAACCACTTGCAACCACTTGCAACCATATCAATCATAACATGTTTCAAATACATGTTTACATCCATAGGGTTCTACCTAGAATTCCCTGAAATAGGGTCGAGAAGATAAACAGGACAAACTCCTTACAGGGTTTGTAACGGAGAATAGGACCGAGAGGATGTCCACAAAAGATAGCCTACATGTAAGCTCTACAGAAAACAGGGATCAAGGATACACTCCCAAAAAGAGATATCATGCGCGTATCTAGTCTTTGACCATCAAAGTCGTACTTCCTTGAGCTCAATTCTATTGTGCCTTGACCGTCTTTGCGATTTCGTAGCTTCTTATTTCCTGTTTCCATAACATGAGCTGGAACTCATTTCTTCGTCGCCTCTCGTTCCACTTGCACTTATCCTCTTTCTAGAATACTTGACGCAAACATGACTGCGTACTCATGATCTCATGAAAGCTTTCCAAAATTCACTAATGAATCTCGGACCTCGTACCACAAGGTATTCCACATAGAAGAACTTTCTCTTGAAAGTAAACAGATGCCAACCAGGTTATCAAGCGCACTTACTAAGGTGATTTCTATAACCCATGCATAAGTGAAATAAACCTTCCGTCTTATCGGCGAACACCACTCGATTGGGCTTCCAATTTCCCATAAAGGCATCAAGGGATTCTGAGTAACTAACCATGACCGAACCCAAA
Organism: Allium sativum; assembly: GCA_030737875.1. Classification (NCBI taxonomy): domain Eukaryota; kingdom Viridiplantae; phylum Streptophyta; class Magnoliopsida; order Asparagales; family Amaryllidaceae; genus Allium; species Allium sativum. The sequence continues at coordinate 394,260,999 of CM060912.1, read as the reverse complement.
AGGTTACACGAGACTTCGAGGGTATTACCAAGGCTAGTCAAGAGTCTAACTACCCTCCTATCAAAACCGAGAGTGGCACCCCTTACTGGATAACCACTTCATCCCTAGAATCCATCCATAGCTTAAAAACATAAGCATTATTTCCAAACTCAACACTTGGCATAGACATTCCCAAATCCAAACAAGTCATGTATAAATGGACTGATTCTCCAATAGGACTTTGAGACAAAAATGGGATTCTCTATTACGCTAGTACTTAAGGTGCAGAGACTCAACTATCGAAGCAGACTTAAATGATACGATGATCAAAACAAAGTCCTAACGGGATGATAGAGAAGAAAAGCTAAACCTTTAACAAGATCGTCACCCTCCTTCCGAGGTACCCTAGAAATGAGAGCATACTGCTGCCCTCCCGATGATCTTGTCCTTGTCCCATGATACTTAACTATCCGCCCCGTTTCACCATGCCAAAGGTACTCTCTTATCATGGGTTTCATTGTTCATCTTTCTCTCTCATTCGGGGTTGAGCCATACCAACAAGTTGCTCATCCTTAAACTCGTATCCTTTACCCTTGCTCTTTATTATCCTTTCTTGTAACACGGCAATGGGTCTCTCGAGAACCACCTCCATCGTACGGGAAACACCTACGTGGCTAGACAAAGATTAGTCACAGTGAGAACTACTGTGACCACGGATGGAGGAAAGAAAGGAAATGAGATTCAATCAAGGAATCAAAGAATGGTGCTAATGGCTTTTGGGGAATAGCCTTTTTAAAACAAACTTTTCTTGAAAAATGCTTCTTTATAAACGGTTTTCCAAATAGTTTTCAGAAGGTTTTAAAAACTTTCGCCCAGTCTGGTAACCTTCTGCTCTGATACCACGTGTAACACCCCGCCTCCGCTAGGGTCACTCGCAAAGGAATGCACTAGCTTTAAAGGGGCATTATTGGTAAACATGCACAGAAATATCACAAGACAGAACATATAACATAGCGGAAGTAAAATCAAACTTTCATAAACATTAATAATTAAGGTCTTAAGCCTTTTACATCAGAGTACATCAAAACCTGTCTTGCAATAGTAAAGAAGCATAAAGACATTTTCATAAATTATTCCCCAAGTAAAAACAGTAAAGTAGCCATAGCCAAGGAAAGTCCAAGCCATCCATGATGACCTTCAAGCAGAAGAAGTCCGAACTAAACAGCAGTGTTTCCTCCCTGTAACCTGGGGGGGGGAACGGAAGAAAAGAGGCGAAACAAAACGGGTCAGTCAAAAAGACTGAGTAAGCCCTATCTACTATTAGTATAAAAACTAGTAAAGTTAACTGACATGAGAAACTGAGATGAACATAAGCATGATAACAAGATAGATAAGCTAAATCAAAATAACAGGATGAACTACTGAACTCAGATAAACTAAGATGTCATGATAAATTACGATGTCAAGACAAAACAAGGTATCACATCGTCAGGTTCCTATCAAGTATAATATTCCAAGATATCTATCACGTATAATGTCCCATGGTATCTATCCTGTATATCTGCTCTGCACCTACCGTACTAGAATCCCAACTGTATTACGTGTTATCCGTGAATGACCCTTACTCAGAAGTCGTGTAATGGTCCCTGTCAACCTAATATGCCGCATATATAGGTTACTCAACTCATATGTTTCTTTCCATGTATAAGTTCAGTTCTTTGCCGTAGGCTGTACGGGCTTTCCCATGTAAACGGTTTATCCTTGAAGTTGTTTTGGACTGCAACCCTTGATCTAGTTGTGTTTCCTTACCATGAACTATCGCGCGTCCACTTAGGATTTATGCCACCTAGGACCGCTAGGGATTATGCTACCTAATGAACGTTTCCGTGTCTCGGTTTGGGTTTTGGCCACCTAGGACCACTAGGGATTACGCCACCCATCAACCGCGCCCTTGATCCCACGTATGTATCGTGAATCGTTTTCCATGTCTAGATGCACATGTTCCCCAATGTGCCATCCGAGTTCCGTGCCAGGGCAAATCAAGAAATACGGAACTCGGTCGGGAGCTTTAAATCGTCTGCCGATGCAGATATCAAGGTCTGTTTTTGTACCCGTGGCTATGGTCCCACGTGACCCCTCCCTCAACCACTGAAAGACAATCCAAGAAAAATCATGTATAAGAACCACTCCACGGCCCCACTATAGCCCACTTTCCTACGGGCCAACCTCACCCATGACTCGATAGCAAGCACATGGTCTGTTGGGGGTTCCCTGCCTTTCCGCACGTACACGATTGACTAAAGATGGCAGGTAGTCGGCGATGCGCTATCCAGGGCAAAAACAAGAATCGTCGACTCCACGCTAATCCATCCCAGTCTTTAGGTTGCTCGCATAGCAACCAAGGCATACTCTTGGTCCTTCTAACGCAGACCTTAACCTCTCATGGGCCTAGTATAATTACCTGGCAGCCCACAGAGGGATCCCAAGAATATCCTCACGTCCCCCGAAGCTTCCACTTCGGCACCCAGTGCGCTGGAGCTTTTATCCAAGTCAGATAACTTGCTCCCCCTCGTATACTAAGCGATGACCTACCGTATCAGGTTACTCATCGTTTTGAGAATTAGTCCTATGTCCTTAGCTAAGAATTATTACTTAGTTACCCTTAACTAAGGTTTACCACTTAGCTTCCTTTCCCGTTATCCTTGATTAACCACGGTTTTCTACCTAGTTCTTCTAGCTAGGGTTTGTCTATTGGGTTAAGTGTTATCATTCAAGTCCATGACTTAACCCGCCCACGAATCACGTCAAAGATTGGCTAAGTATTTAAGTTCAAGACTTAGTCCCACAAGTTGGTTAAGTGTACCCAGAGGCTCATGACTTAACCCTATCAAGTCAAATTGGTCAAGTACTAGCTTACCTTAATCCTATCGGATTATCTTGCTAGATCGATTAAGCATAGATTATCTTAATCCCATCAAATTATCGAGTCGGATTGGTTAAGTATAGGTTGGCTTAACCCCATCCTCTAATCGTACTACAATGGTTAAGTATATTCTAAAAAGGTCTTGTGACTTAACCTTATCCGGTCTGCGTATTAGATTGGTTAAGTGTAAGTTACTTAACCCCATCAAATCATCATGTATAATTGGTTAAGTATAAGTTGCTTAACCCCATTAAATTATCACGTTAAGTTGGTTAAGTATTGGTTACTTAACCTCATTGAATTACCGAGTTTAAATTGGTTAAGTGTTTAACTTAACCCCATCGAATTACCGTGGTTAGATTAGTTAAGTGTGGATTACTTAACCCCATCTAATTACCGTGTCGGATTAGTTAAGCGTAAATTACTTAACCCCATCCCCTAATCATCTTGTATGGTTAAGTGTCATTAAGAAAACTTACTTAACCTTGCCAAATTATCATGTTGGATTGATTAAGTGTTGGTTAACTTAATCCCCGTCCACTAGTCGTATAAAAATGGTTAAGTGTCATTAGGCAAATCAAGTTACTTGACCTACCCAACCTTGTCATGTTTTGTTAAGTATCATTAGCCTAATCCAATTACTTAACCCATTTGTCCATGTCATATTTGGTTAAGAGTCATTAATCAAATTAACTTAACCCTATCATGTGGCATTAATTTCTTAATGCACCCCAACCTCTCACATTAGACTTTGTTGTGGTTACTAGTTAAGCCGGTCGGTTCCGGGTAGCTTTACACCACAACTTGGTCTAACCTCGGGTTCAAGCACAACATGACCAACTTCTCACATTGGGTCCTATTGTTTGCAACTACTAGTTAGGCCGGTCGGTTCCAGGTAGCTTTATGTTGCAAACTCAACCCAACCTCGAGTTGGCCACTTTCATGTTTAGTCTAGTGTCATGTTCATATTCAAGTTTTCAAGCAATTGGGTAGACCTAACTTAATAGGTAAATTCCCAAGGGGTAGACCTAACTTAATAGGTAAATTCCCAAGCTTATGTTTTTATGCATACTTACATGCCACTTCCATGTTATATTTCAAGTCATGTTTTCAAGTATAAACACATGTCATATTTAACGTTACACGTTGTCATGTTTTCAAGTTGTATTTTCATGTCATTAGAAATTACCCATAACATAACCCAACGCTTTTAAACTCGCATATACATTCGCAACAACGTAATGGATTAAAAGAAGAGACTTGGCAAAGGAATGCCAAAAATGGGTATTAAGCCACAAGTTAATCATGGTGGCAAATGAGGCACAAATGTGTTCATTAGCTTGCATGTTACATTCTTACACCTCAAAAACATGCATAAACCCAAACTTGGCACATAAACGAATCATGGTGACTAAAGACATAGAATGATGACTAGTAACTCGCATATATCATCATATAAGGGTTATGATTTCATATGCAAGTTGACAAGAAGATTATGAAGGTTCTCATGTTGCATAATGCAACATTTCAACATAAAGGTTGTAGCTTTTTGCTCATAAGATCAAGATAATGACTTCATAAACTTGCATAACATGTTAGCATGCATCATTCTCAATGATCAAACCCAAACTTTCTACATGAACATTTAACTTCATAGTTAATACATAAGAGTAGGGAAAGGGCTTACATTGCTATGAAGGCCTAAATCAATTAAACTAAAGCTTGTGATGAAGCCTATGCATGCCATCACCCAAAAACTCAAAAATGAACACTCCAAATCAATAAAAAACCCATCTTTATGAACAAAGATCAAAACTTTAGCCTTGAAATCAACTTGAGAAGCTCTCATACTAACATAGGGACTCTCTAATACTCTCATGATCATGAAACTTCTCATAGAAATGAAGTGGAGGCTAGGATAGTTGAGTGGAGGCCATGAGAGTAGCAATTTTGCCATAGTTTAGTTGCATGAATGAATAATGAGGATTTAGGATAGGTTAGGGTCTTATTTATAGATTAGCAAGTGTTTTAGGCCATAGGATTAAACCTAGATTCAATCCAAGCCATCAAAGCATGTCTTGGGGAAGAAGTCAAGTGTAGGAACCATCTAGGGCCTTTAGATTAAAGATGAACCATGAGAACCATCCAAATGCAAAATCTGCATTTGAGCGAATCGGCCCACGGGTTGACAGCCAAACACCCTGGATTAATCCCTAGTCGACCCAGCGGGCTCGGGTCGACCTCAAAAATCGGCCGGTTCGGTTATTCCCCTCTCCCAATTTGCTGTTTTGAACATTTTTGCATATTTATTTATTTAATTTTCAATTATATATATATATATATATCAATATATATATATTTCTCTGCGCAACCCATTTCACTTAATTAAGTATACTTTAATTTGGGAATTTTTCGTGAAACTTCGCGAGGCCATATCTTGGTCATACGGACTCCGATTTTTGAAAACTCGGACTCTATTTCGCGTATTTTTCCGAGACGAACGCAATGGCATAGCCCGTTTCCCTTGATTCAGATTTTACAGTTTAATTCTGCCTCCATTTATGTTATAACAGGTTATTGAAAATACGGGTTGTTACAATAATCGTTCAAATTTACGATTTCAAAACACGAACTGCGGCATTGTTTTATTTTGTTTTAATTTTTATTTTTATATATATAATCCATTCTTCGATTTCTAAACCAATTTCACTTCATATACGTGTTAAAAATAATATTTTTAACCCACAAATATTTATTTCAACACATGAATATTTCCAATATTTCATATATTTGATAAAAAATGTGATTTTTATTGTTCAAACAATTTATTTCAAACATGGATAATTTATATAGTTCATACTTTATAATAGAAATGCGATTTTTATTGTTAAAACAATTTATTTCAAACATGAATATTTTTAGCGATTCATATATATATAATAAAATTGTGATATTTATTGTTCAAACAATTTAAATCATAAATAAATTATCAACACATGAATATATTTCAACATACGAATATAATTCAAACACATGAATATTTCAAAAAAATTCGGCAGCATAACGGCAGGGTAGTTAAAACCGGCACCGTCCCGATGTACGGCTCCTCGCTCTACCTTAAAGCCTCGCAACTTTTGACAAGGGGCATTTCAATAATCTAGTTTGTACGTAGACGAATTTTTCCACAAACTAATCTTATTTGTTTTCAACCACAAACAACCATAATCAAATCAGCCATTCGTAATATTCACCAAATTTCACGTCAAACAAAATCCAAACAATCACAACCAATGTATATCGTCCATGGTCTGTGGACGAGGGGAGTATATATATATACGTATATAAATATATTTCGATTTCATTTCAATATCATTTCAATTCCATTCAACACATATATGATTTTTACAACGCATATATAACTTATACATCGCATATACAACTTATACAACGCTTATACATGAGGTGTACAATGCTTATATAACTCATACACCAATTATATAATTTATACATCGTCGTTCCATATCGTTTATAATTTAGAAATCTCACATTGGGTTCCACTCCTTCTAAAATTGTAGGAAGCTCTAAAAATTCCCCGGTCTCTTCTAGAATGTAGAAGACGTCCTCACGGTCCCGGTGCCTCTTGTTTCACTGGATTTCGACCACATAGCAAAAAGATATGATTTTTAGAAGTTAATCATAATTTGCAACGGTTTTAGAGTATTAAAACAGTCCAAATTATATTAAACCGTACCTTTCCAGAAATATTCAAAACTAGGTTTGTGATTTGCGTCGAATCCGTGAAGTTTGAAGGGGATCGGGTTGTTGCACGTTGTAGAGGGAGGAGAGGGCTTCTCGCGCAGGGGTGTGGGGTCGGGTTCGATCGCCTCAGGCGATGGTGGCGATGGCCTTAAGTCGGCGGCTTTGGGGACACGGTTCTCGGCGAGGGAGTGACGAGGTGGGGAGCAGGTGGTATGGAAAGAAGCTATCGTCGAGGGCTACAAAAAGTTCAACTGGGTCGAAGGGTAATATGGCGTGGATTCGCCGGAATCTGGTCGGGAAGAGGGTGAAGAGTTTCCGCCTTCGATCGTAGCGGGGAGAGAGAAAACGCATATTTTCTTTTTTTATATAAAATAAATTTCCTGATTGGTCCATATATATATATATATATTCCAAAAATAGGGTTTTCCTATACGGACACCAAATCAAACCCAACTACTGTCGCACCTAGCTAAATACCCTAATTCCGAACACAATGGAATATGTTTCGTAGGCCCATTCGACTGTTTCAGTCAGTTTTTCTTCAAATTAAAATATAAAACATTCAATTTTAGATATGAATGTACATTTTAATTTGCCAGAGCCACATACGGATTCTAAAAATTCCCGAAAAATTAATCTGGCTATGTTGGGGCGATATGGTCCCAACAAAACTAATTTCGTCGAATTCTGAGACCGTTTGAAAAATAGCCATTTTCTGGTCGATCCGATTTGACTGAAATCAACCAAACACGTTTTCCTTTGCCACGCTCACATATTGGTTTCAAAAATTATGGAAATTTAAGCTTAGCAATAAATTGACATCCCAGATCCAACCAAAGTGGTTTCGTCAAAAACAGAGGTCGTTTGCAAAATTGCTATTTTCAAGGGCTTTAATATTATTTAAAAATGGAATTTTTAAATTCTGACCAAATTTCTGCTCAAATTAATCAAAAAAAATAATAATTTTGCTCAGATTTTCTGGGTTGTTACATTGATCTTCTCAAACAAGTCAATATCCTCAAACAAACTAAAACCCTAAAGTCGCTAAGACTCGACAGGTATAAATCAACATTTTCATCTTGTAGCATTCGCTACTTTTCGACAGTTATTATGTGTTTTTTGTCTGACTGTAACTACTTTTTGTTATTTGATTAATTTTCGCAGTTTTTTACTGTTTGATTACTCAAAAGATAAACACATTTATCTTTTAAGATATTATGTGTATTTTATATGTTTTACTAAATTCTTCCTAAGTGTTTAGTGTTTTAAAATTAATTTTGCATGTGCATGCGAACTTTATGTTCACAAGAAATAGGAAGTAATTAGTTATTGTTTGAAGGCTTTGCAAGTTTGTATAGAAAATATATATATATATATTCTCCCAAGTCTATTTATAATAACTCGTCAAATCCTTTAAAAAACAGTTCAGCATGTAAAAGAAGATTAATATATCAACTTTAATTGCAGAAAACTGTGCACATGCTTTGAAGTGTATTTAATGATTGCTGATTGAACTTGTTGTTCATCAATTGTTTGTATTCACTGAGTATTGAAATTAAACATGTAAAAAAGATATTTTTCGTTCATTAAACATGTAAAAAAATCTATTAATGTTAGCTTATTAGACAGTTTATCTGTTTAAAAAGATAATTGCACAATCATTTCAATATTATACATATATTTCATTCAATAGTTTAAAAAGATATATGTATTTATCTTTCCAGGTAAATGAAGCAACATTAACTAGTTTATCAGTTGAATCACATAAAGAATGACAAACACTTAAACATATATTTATCTTTTTTTAATAAAAATTAAAGCAACACTTTTTCAAAAGTAAAGATTTAAGATAATTGCATTTATCTTTTCGTGTAAAGCCACTGTTTTATGTTTATTACTTTGCACCATATTGTTTGAAGAGATAGGATTTTGAGTTTGAAGGCATGGAGTACTATTGTTAAGGTTGTGTATATATTAGCAGTTTTTGATTTGTGTACCATAAGTGCAGCTTTAATATAAAATTTTAATAATCATCTGCATGATCAATTAATTTGAAGCAAAAAGGATATGATTGAACAAAACGATAAAATTTATTTTGAAACATAAATATACTTATCTTTTGGTCTAGTTGTTATATATGGAAAAATAAGTTATTCCATGAAGTATTTAAAATAATAAACATATTTCATAAAGTATAATAGATTTACAATCTTATTGAAAATACTAATATGTATAAATCTTATAGGAAAAACATAAACGGTTTAAAAAGGTAAATATATATATCTTTTTTCTACTTTATTACATAAAGTAATGTTGAAAATTATATATAGATTTTAAAATAAGTAGATATTTAAAAAAAACTTGTAAGTATATACAAAAATATAATTTCACAATTTTCATTAAAAATTAATATGTATATTTGTTTTTATTAAAACCTATAACTTATTTAAAAAGATAATTGTGTTTATCTTATTAAAATAGTATAAACATTAAAAAGATATACATTTACCTTTTTAAAGCCATGCATCAACTTTATATTGATAATGTAGGAAATAAGATAAATACATTTATCTTTTTAAACAAGTAATATTTTTTCCATTCAACAACATTTAGTAGAATATCTTATTTTATTTTAGATTTAAAAAAGATAGTTGCATCTATCTTTTCAAAATTGAACTTCAGATTTATGATAGTCGAATATATATGTCATGTGTTAATTGTTAGTTGCAAATATGCAATGTTAATGATAAAACTGAACTTTTGATTACAAAATTTCATTTTTGTAATTAACAAATTTTAAATGTTTAGTAGAATATCTTATTTTATTTCATATTTAGAAAAGATAGTTGTATCTATCTTTTCAAAACGGAACTTTAGATTTAAAAAAGATAATTGAATATATATGTCATGTGTTAATTGTTAGTTGCAAATATGCAATGCTAATGATAAAAATGAACTTTTAATTATAAAATTTCATTTTTGTAATTAAAATTTTTAAATGTTTAATACAGTATCTTATTTTATTTTATATTTAGAAAAGATAGTTGTATCTATCTTTTCTAAACTGAACTTCAAATTTAAAAAAGATAATTGAATATATGTGTCATGTGCTAATTGTTAGTTGCAAATATGCAATGTTAATGATAAAATGAACTTTTAATTGTGAACTTTCATTTTTGTAATTAACAATTTTAAAATGTTTAGTAGAATATCTTATTTTATTTCTGATTTAGAAAAGATAGTTGCATCTAACTTTTCAAAACTCAATTTCAGATTTAAAAAATATAATTGAATATATATTCATGTGTTAATTGTTAGTTGCAAATATGCAATGTTAATGATAAAAATGAACTTTTAATTACAAAATTTCATTTATGTAATTAACAATTTTTAAATGTTTAGCAGAATATCTTATTTTATTTCGGATTTAGAAAAGATAGTTGTATCTATCTTTTCAAAACCGAACTTCAAATTTAAAAAAGATAATTAAATATATATATATGTCATGTGCTAATTGTTAGTTGCAAATATGCAATGTTAATGATAAAAATGAACTTTTAATTACAAAATTTCATTTTTGTAATTAACAATTTTTAAATGTTTAGTAGAATATCTTATTTTATTTCAGATTTAGAAAAGATAGTTGCACCTATCTTTTCAAAACTGACTTTCAAATTTAAAAAAGGTAATTGAATATATATATGTCATGTGTTAATTTTTAGTTGCAAATATGCAATGTTAATGATAAACATGAACTTTTGATTACAAAATTTTATTTTTGTAATTAACAATTTTAAAATGTTTAGTAGAATATCTTATTTTATTTTAGATTTAGAAAAGATAGTTGCATCTATCTTTTCAAAACTGAACTTCAGATTTAAGAAAGATAATTGAATATATGTGTCATGTGTTAATTGTTAGTTGCAAATATGCAATGTTAATGATAAAAATGTATTTTTAATTACAAAATTTCATTTTTATAATTAACAATTTTTAAATGTTTAGTATAATATCTTGTTTTAATTCAAATTTAGAAAAGATAGTTGCATCAATCTTTTCAAAACTGAATTTCAGATTTAAAAAAGATAATTGAATATATATGTCATGTGTTAATCGTTAGTTGCAAATATTAAATGTTAATGATAAAACTAAACTTTTAATTACAAATTTTCTTTTTTTTTAGTTAACAATTTTTAAATGTTTAGTAGAATATCTTATTTTATTTCAGATTTATAAAAGATAATTTCATCTATCTTTTCAAAAAAAACACTATTTTATGTTTGGCAAATAATTATGTACTTTGTATTGTTGCTCAGATATTTCTAATTGTTTTTTGTTGTACGAATTTTTTTAAGTTTAATTGTTATTTGGTATACACAGTTTTTAGTTTTGTGAAAATTATAAATTCATACTTTTTTCTACCTTATAACATTTGTTTTCTGCTTCCATTTTTTTGGTATGTGAGATTAATTGCCAGTTTTTGTTCGCGTATGGACTAATTGAAAATTTATATGATGATTTGTGCTTAAAAAACTAAAAGATAAAAACATTTATCTTTTTCTCTATGTAACGACCAAAAATTCCTCTGTGATCCGAATCAGTCGCTAAACCGACCAAGACCGTTCGAAACGCCTGATTGTTTTGAGAACATGACAAATTAGAACGCAGACGGAAGAACATTTCATTATATATTACAACAATTCATCAGAATACAAGAATATACAGAGCATTAACAAATAATATACATTCACTAATATCAGAGATTACAATAAATTACATAGCAGCGGAAAATAATACAAAACACAACTGAAGGGGATATATGGATACACTGATTTGATTGATATTGATTGGGACGATAAATTTTACACATCGCCCAACTGCACAAATAAAACATGTGTTTGATTGTTTGAAACCCCACACGGGTATTGGGATGATATATGACATACACTAATCTCAATAATTAGTTGTATGTCGATCGATTGATTGACAGACTGTTATAAGCGTTAAATATTTATATTTGATGCTTATACAGTGTAGAATGCACTTTGGATGATGGTTGATTATTTGTCATTGTCGATGTATACATGCGTTGTATGTAAATCCATAGAAGTAAAATTTATGGTAATTGATTGGGCCTCATTACAGTTTTGAAAAAGAAATATTTGAATAGAAATATTTGAAAAAGAAATATTTGAAATAGAATATTTGAAAATAGAAATATATGAAGCCTGTTGATTATATTGACGTCATTTTGACGTGAACGATATTTATATCGACTTTATTCATTTTTCAATGAATATTGAAAGTGATTTCGAAATTCGAATTAAATTGAAATGAATTGAGATTCGAATTAAAGTGAAATGAATAGAAATTCGAACTAAATTGAAATTGAAATGAAATTAAAACGAATTTATATTGAAAAATTCAATTTTGATTAGAATTTGAAAGGGAAGTTGAAACCGTTTTGAAAACGAATTTAAAACGAATTATAAAATACGTTTTAAAAGGAAATCGACGAAGTATATATTATATATATTATATATATAATATAATGGCCTGAATAGAACGCGCCGCGCTACGGCAGTTCGTGGATTTCGACCATTGACTTCGAATGGATATTGTGGGAGATCCGACCGTCTGATTCTCCTAAAACTGGAACCGTTGGGTTCGTATCGAAAAGAGCTTTCTAACGAATATTAGAAATTTGAAATCTAACGGTTGGATTTGGAATTATGTCCAAATCAAATTTGGAAAAGGTCGCTGTAAGTGTAGTTCGATGGTCGTAGATGGAAATCGACTGTACGGGCCTTGATAAAATTATTAAAAATAGTGATAATTTGTGTAAAATCATAATAAATGATTTGTGAAGAATTGGGATGAAAAACTCCATATTTGAAAAGATAAAAATAGATTTTTATCGAAATGAACTAGTTTTGAACTAGAATAATAATTTATTTATTTTTAAAATAAATAAATTGGATTTGAAATGGTTTTAAAAATAACCAGAATTTCCAATAATTGCATTGGAATGGATTTGAATCAAAATTGTCTTCGGAATATTTCGATGTTGGATTTCGTGATTATACAGATATTTTTATGGAAATTTGAAAGATATATAAATATCGTTATTTCCAATATGATATCTGTTGGTCGTAGAATTTGATATTGAATATAAGCCAATATATTTTCTATTCAGAGCCTTGTATTTAATATCAAATGTGATTTGGGTTTGTCGTGAATGGTGTCTTCATTAACACTGTTCTTAAACCCATTTGAGAAAAGATTAAATCTTTTTATTTAGATTTAATGAAGTGTGCCAATTAAATAATATTTAACTCGAATTGAATTGGGATTGATTTTTGGGTTTATCGTGAATGGTGTTTTAAATAACACTGGTTCTTTAATCCGATAATTAATGGAATGTGATTTTGGGTTTATCGTGAATCGTGTTTTAAATGACATTGGTTCTTTAACCTAGTTAAAGACAGGATATTGATTTCTGTAGAGATTGAAACTAAGTGGGGTTTTAATGAATCTTTAATTAGATTGAAAAGATCGAGAATGGAGTATCACCAGTTTTACTCCAGGCGATAGTTAAATCTTTAATTAGATTTGAATGTGTAATGGTAATTGAATTTACCGATAACACCGTGGTGTCAGATATGAAGTATTACCAGTTTTACTTCATGGGATGAATAGGTGGGGATTGAGAAATAAAATAAATGATTACTCCAGTGTGGTTCGCTAATCCCGACTAGTTTGAATTGATATTCAAAGAAGATTAAAGAATAAATTTAAAGAATTTATCTTTGATAAAATTAATGGGAACCTTTCCCAAAGTATAAGGATATTGGAATAAAATAATATTCTGAATTGGAATGAGGCGTATGTTGTGTTTGTGTAACACTTGTTTATTATATACGCGAGTTATTCAGAAAGACCGGGTTTATCCCATTCTGAATAACTGATTCGACGTGGTGTCGAAGATGAAGACGGTGGTCGAAGACCGGAAATCTTCACATCGTTTGGGTGATTGCTGATGATCTCGATTGGGCGGTACACCCGAAAGGAGAGAAACAGTTGGTGATCGTCCAGACGTACTTGGAGATCGATGGATATGCGAGGAAAGTGCCTATGGTTTCGTTCAGACCCAAAACGAACTTGTAAATGGACTATGTGTCTGACATTGGATTTCAGTCTGTGTGATTGATTTCTATTAAATATATATCTGTTTGGCAGCGGAGAATTTATTCTCTTGCTTAACGCCCTTCTCTGAGATGTACGAGCTCAGGGGTTATATATTGATGGATATCAAACGCATGGAGTGAATTGCCTGTGTGGCATGCCTAAGTGGCAATTGATCAAGGCTTCTGTTGAAAAGCAAAGTCTTGTGGTGATGATCAAAGCACGGCCTTTGTGGCGTAGCTTTGTGTAGCGTTGATTCGCGAGCCTCACACCCCAGTTGTAAACCAGAAACGAGAGAGGACCTCAGGGAGGACATGCGTCTCTTTCTAGTTAGAAGTGGCGTCAGTGGTTTTACATGCCCTGACGAGTTTGACTTATGTGGTTGTTGCTGTTGCGAGGCGCCTCGGATATATCGGTGACTATGTGAAGCCGATGGAGTCATTCGTTGGCTCATTTACGCCCCATAGGGCGGGGAGACGTATTGTTCAGGCACTATAATCCACATCGGTGGACCGGCCCTGTCGCTCCAAAGAGCAGTTGCAGCTGTTCCAGAGGCTCGGACTAGAGAGTCTCGAATCGGTTGAGGACGATCCCTGGCCTCGGTTCACAGGTGGAAATCCAACTTCCAATACGAGACGTTTCGATTTTAGTTGTAGTCCTATATATGGCGACATAGTGGGATGGGGCGCTTATGCCGTCTATGATTGATACTTATGATTTGAAGTTGTTTTATGCACTATACACTTATAGTAATAACAAATGATTTGTTTTAAACGTATCAAGCATTCTTGGCTATTATAAGGTAAAAACCCTATCCTCCGGCTTGCGTTGCATTGTGTGATGGGACCTGGGTCTTATAATAGCTTCATTTTTCTTTATTTAGCATTGCACTGTTTGTTTTATGCACTGGTATTCCGGGGAGGAAACACGTTCCGTGTTATACGGCGTGGTCCCTTGATTTACCGAACTTTAAAATAAAGATTAATAACTGTTTTAGTTCTCACACCAGTCCCATGACTGACCTGGAGTTTATTGTTTTAACCTAAACTCTGGGTGCCCTTATTTTTACACGGGCAGCTAGTAGTTTTGGTTTTGCAGATTTATATTCACAGGATCCTGGTTTACAGCTGGAATGATATCCGGAAAGCTTTGTATCCGTATATCCCCTTCAGTTGTGTTTTGTATTATTTTCCGCTGCTATGTAATTTATTGTAATATCTGATATTTATCGAATGTATTTTTATTCATTCGTACTCTGTATATTCTTGTATCTGATGGAATTGTTGTGATATACAATGAAAAGTTCTTTTGTCTGCGTTCTGATTTGTCGTGTTCTCAAAGCGATCAGGGGTTTCGAATGGTCTTGGTCGGTTTAACAACTGATTCAGATCGAGCGAAATTCATTGTCGTTACACTTTATATTAGATAAAAGTTTTAAACATCGGTTCAATAACAAGCACCATTGTAGTGAGATGATTACAACTACAGTTCAGTTCATGCATTCAGTGTCTATTTGCTCTTTTCGTTACTGATACATTATTATGAACAACCCAGTTTTCTGCATGATCATTACAAAAAACCAATGCAGAAATGGAATATAAATGTAGCAGGTTCACTTTAAATGTACTGCTTATACCAATGCAAAAAAGTCCATATGTACCGAGAGGACTTGAACAATGTACTGCTTATACCGATTTGCATGACTCTTGATGCATGCAAGGAAAATTCCAAGGGCCATATCATGACAGTACTTTCCTTTGACAGGATAAAATGCATACTTGGTGTAGCAAAATTTTCCACTGTCTCCACATAACACTAACCCTTCAGTAATAGATTACACAGTGGAGTCTAAATATACAGAAGGGTTTCCATAACAAATTGTGTCTTTTCACTATAAGTGTAGACTCATACTAAGTTGTATATATTGACACTTTTATAGTGTATTTTTTCTTTCAAAGCTTGTTTGGAAGCTTTAGGCTTTCTAATGATAAAAAAGTGGGATATTAATGAAAAGATAAATGTATTTATCTTTCTTAATTTTTTTCTTATAAATGCTTAATTACGTTTTGTTTGCCAACATAAATGATATGTCACCAAATTATTGTTTGTATAAATCTCATACTATGTGTGTAAGTGTAATATATTATTAGATTCCAATATACATTGTTGTTTCTTTTGTGAATATAATATAACAGTATATACTACTATTTATTTTGTGAAAAAGATATATATTATTTCAGTCTGGACAAAATGATACTGCAAGTAGGAAGTATAAATTGTTGATGTGAATCACAATCACACATAGATAACTAAAGCGCTCGTCAAGTACAAGCATAAAACAAGAAACTTCAAATAAACACAGTTCTTCAAAACAACATTGTTTCAATACACACGGCTTCAAATGTGTGTAGCAATAGCTAATTACAACATTCATATTATGTTGCTTCTTTCCTATAAAACAACTAGACCACCACAGTCTCAGCCTATAAAACAATTAACACAATAGACAAGAACTAAATATAGCATACGAGAACCAAGTATATATCACAAATATTTCTTCACTGAGATCATTTATGTAAGCCGACAACTGTGACAAGCAGCAACAAGAAATAATCAACGGAAGCAAACACGGAGAAAACAATGACCGCAGTTAACAACTTGTTAAGTAAAATCAATTACCGATTATGACATTTACATATTTTTATCTTTAAAAAAATTGGTCTTGACTAGTAAGCCCTTCATGCTAATTTCAACCTTAACTTCGATGTTATATTCCTAAAACTTATTCAAATTTAAAAACATTGATAAAGATAAATACTTTTTTCTTTTTCAGAAAACGAATAACAACTTGCAAGAATGATCTATATCATACTGATATATTTTAACCTTTTTTTTGTACATTGCGTACTTACAATACTAGTACACGGTATACAAGAAAAAGAACAGCTAAATATGTATACATTTTTATTTTTTTTAGAAAAAGACAAATACCTTTATCTTTTTCAGACAAAGAAGAACAACTTGTTAAGTGAAATCAATTAGACATTTCCGTATTTTTTATCTTATAGACAGTTTCAACATGTATTTATACATACAACCAATTTATCATTTGTATATAAAATAGCACCCAGATGGAAAACTCATTCATTGGTTGATATTTTATATACGTTTTTAATTATGATTACCAGTTTAGTGTAATGATAAACAGTCTGACCAAACATAACAACTCATAGCTTTTTCTGTTTGTAGCTACTATTTAGTTTAGCAAGGTCCAGACCATCATCTTCTACTAAATTTTCTCCCTATGTCATTGTGCATTTGAAATCGAACAATCTTACAAACATATAACCTGATACACGCAATCGCTTGACAATAACATGACTAAAAATCGAACAACTGATTCATTTGAAGCATGAGATGTTATTGACCTAAAAGGAAAATATACTCTGATTCATTTGAAGCATGATATGTTGCAGCTGTAGAAATAAAATCAAATCGTTCAATCGATTCGTTTGAATCACGAATCGATTTTGAAAATCACCTACTTGATAAAGATCGACTAGGGCAAACAAAATTGCGAAATAACGACCGCAACATTTTTTTTGTCCTTGAAACTTATTCTTTCAAAGTCGTGTCCTTTAAACTAATTGGGCTGCAATCGGAAGCCCTTCACGCAAATTTCCACAATTTATAATTAATGATCATTACAGGGTCGGAAATACTAAAAGCTAAAGAGTTCAAGAGTATGAAATAGAGGTAACATTCTACATTTATTCTGATATATGACTTTGTCTATGAACAATTGTATGATATCTTACTTTTATTCACTTGGTTTTATGCTCAGTGTGTATGGATAGAATTGGTTCTTTTCTGTTTTATCAGACACATTTTTATAGATTAAAATTTGGATTGAATGGCTTGGCATGATGTCTAACAAGCTTTGTTAATTTGTTTATTTTGCTATATTGGTGATTTGACTTTGCAAAATCTATATTCTTAAACTTCAGTTTCTTTGGTTTATCAAATCAGATATCGCTATATATTAGGTAACAATACCTTTGAATTTATCGCGTTAAATCAAATGTACCTATTGTTTCTGTTATCAAATGTAGGATATGGGATAGGTAAATCAAATATACTGTAATACTTCTACCTTCTCTAAAATCAGCCGGTGCCAGATAGGGAAGATGATAGCGCAATTAGAAAACAAATGTAGCTTTCCCTCTTCAGCATTAAAATAGAAGTTGCAGGTACCATCCACTTGCAGGCCTTTTTTTCTCAATCTATTTGGTGTGTAGCATAATCATCAACATCATACATAAAAGAAATTTTATCTTTTTCTTAGTTGTGTTCCAAATTCCTCTATCCCAGGAAAAAGGAAAAAGGCAGAAGATCACAGCTGCCAACTAAGCATTTGTAAACTGAAGAAATTTGACAACCCGAAAATCCCTTGGTCCATACAACACTTTCAACCCGAGCAGTTAGATAGGGTGTTTGATGAAGGTCATTTCCTAATCTTACAATTATTTAGTTGCTAGTACAAGGGAAGGAAATGGTTCCGTTATGAGTATAGTCTACTGCTTTACAATTGAAAGGAATGCCTATCTCAACCATCTTATAACTGGTTAAGATTTCTATTGATGTATGAACTTAGCTGCCAAATATCCATGTCATATTAGTATAAGTGGTTCACATGGTTAAACTAAGAAATAAGCTGTGAATTTTTTTATTATTTATTTCATAGTCTGGTATTCTTATACATAATTGTTATTCTTTATTTCATTACATCCTGTTATGTTTTTGTTTGCACTGGCATACTTGGCTTTTAAATGACACTGCCACTTTATATCTTCTGCTTATCCTGCAAAACAATTGAAGGTGTTGGAAAATTTACAGAGGCGGCATGGAGAATTGCATATGGACAGTAAGCATTTTTTTCCATCCATACAACATGCCATTAAAATTTATTGCTTGCGTACATGTTATTGTTCCCTCAGAGGTTCTAGTATTAATGATAGATAATCAATTTCAATGGTATCCCAACTGTTGATTTTAACACCATATTCTTCATCTATTCTACATTATACATATTTATAGCTCTATAGCCTCTATTATATCATTGTCATTATCACTTTCTCCATATTTCCAGTTCTTCAAAAGTTTCTACATAATAATGTTGCAATTTTACTGACTTGTTAAGAATATTAACGCTTTTGCTGCTTTCTTCTCCGACGAAGCAATTTCATATGTATTAGGTCAGTGATTGACATGTATGAAATGTCCAAGCCATGAACTTCGTCTAGCAAACTGTGCATAAAAGTACATATACATTTATTTTAATAAGATTATATGTGTATGTTTCATTAACCAGAACTAAGCGCATAATATGCCATCATAAACTTGACTATAACTGCCTAGAAACATGGTTTATTATAAGGAACCATTAGAAAATATCAGCATAAATGCAAAATAAAATCAACATTGCTTCACCGCATATCAAGGAAATGTTTTAGAATGACGCTATAATTCTTCCAATTAACAACTGAACATGTGTAGGATTCATATTTCAGCTTGGCATAAAGGTTATGAAGTCGTATTCTTTCCTTGTCAAAACCGATTGAAAAGAAACGAGCATGCACGAGAGCAAAAATTTTCTAGAAGAAGGTCCTAAAATAGATGAAAAATCTAGTTTAAATACATCATAAGGTTTTTGGACAATGAAATTTCATAACGTCATTAATAATTAGGTAATATTCATTCTCTACTTGATAAGCATACAACTTAAACAATATGTTATGTACATTACAATTTAAGTTGTATGCTTATCAAGTAGAGAATGAATATTGTTCATTACATCATTAGTTATTTTGACATGCCATTTATGCATGTTATGTTGTGCAAATTAAAATTTCAAATTTTCCAAGGCTTTGTTTAAGAACCATTTTGTCCTCTATTTTATCTTATAATTTTCATGTCAAATGAGTGTACCTATTTGTTGTTTGTTGCATGGTACAAATTTATCTTTTATTATGTTCTTCTTTCCGCATGTATCATGTGTTCTATTATTTGCTGTTATATTCAGATTCTATTATTTGGTCACCCTTGATATGAAAGCAGGTCAGCTGTCTGAAATAAATTTCAGACGTCTGAACCAAGCCTAAGAATTGCCTGAGAAAATTTTTAGACGTCTGAAATGGTCTTAGGGTGTTGGCCGAAATCCATTTCAGACATCTGAAACCTATTTTCAGACGTCTAAACCAGGTTCAGATGTATGAAATTTGTTGCTTGGTACACATGATAGTTATTAATTTACACTTGGTAGTTATTAATTTCTACAACTAGTTGTCCTTTGCAACTTGGTTTCTTTTGAATCTTTCTTAGATGCAAATGCTTAAATTGATGCAATTCTTAACACTTATAAAATTATCTAATAAGATTCTTGAATTGTATAGCAGAATGTAAAAGTGTTGCCTTGTATTTATCATTATATATATTTGAGTTAATAAAACTAAAATTTGACATATGCACTTTTCAGAAGTTATTATCTGGATTAGGCGAAGGTGATTCTCAGTTACAAAAAAGCTGGGAGCTATGAGTTACAATTGAAGATAATTAAGGTAATTTGTTGCATGGTTAAAGTGAAGTGTCCCTTTTATTTCAACTTGAACCATTCCCTGTTATCAAACTTTTAATTTTTGCAATTTGATTGCAGCTGAGTTTAGCCAGCAAGCAGACAAACTAGCAATGAATATAACAATTCTCAAAGGCTCTACTGTTATCAATTTCCTAGTACGTAAATGATTTTTTTCTTCTATATCTTGGTTTCAATTTGTAAGTAATTCAAAAATTCAGTAAGAAAGCTATTTATTGTCACATATAAGTATTAAAGTCGATTATTATATTTTCCAAATTAATCATTGAATTTGATTTGTAGATGGCTTGATGAAGTGGGTTTGAGAAATAAGTGTAGGTGAAACAATTTGAAATCCAAATTAGTCCGCAGTCAAATTAATGTTTAGCTCCTACAAGTAAGGTATGTTTCATTTTGTTTTGCTGGAAAGGTCAACAAATGTTTACTGCATGATTTTTCTCAATGGAAAAAGCATATGGAATATAGTCGTTCTAATCTTGACATTAAATTTTCTTTTGAACTTGAATAATTAAATAGTATGCCAGCCATGGAGGCTCGATGTTCATACTTCATACTATTTGTCCGATTACTATTTTAAACTATTAATTATAAACTTCTTTGTAAGCCACATTTCAATTTACACTGACAAGGTTTTTTCATGCATTTGGTATGAAATTGTGACTGCAAGATATTCATAGAAAATCCTTTTGTAGTAAGAAAATTCATTTACTTCCTCTTATTTTTCAATCATTCTACCATGGAATATAATTAAAAACAATGTAGACATAATACAACTTGGCCTTCATCCATAAATGTGCTTATTACTATTGTGCAATTTTTAGTGATTTAGAGAGATTAGAGAAATGCATGGTAGCAACAGTAGAGATGACATGCAGAAAAGGGAACAAATCCGGCTTAAAAAAGGAAATGACAAAGTTTGCTCAAATGTATGTTTTCTTTGCTTCATCATCACTGAATACGTAATTTAATTTAGTGATGAATTCATCATTGATTTTTCTTTTTCTTTCTTGCATAAACTATTGAAGGACTGATGCGCAAAAGCAGCTGCAATAACAGCAAAAAGTACAAGACCAAACTGAAGTTTCTAATAGTCCTAATGTAGTATCAACCCCTCTACATATGCAGGATAAGAAGCTTTCAATGAAGTTTGGGTTTTCTAGACTAGGTGCACCCAAGATTTGTATGAATAAATTTGTAATGACATTTATATTATTATTAATCATCATCAACTTTTTGGTATTCAAATTTTAAAGTGTATCTTGAGATCACCTCCAAAGACCCTCCCTTAGCCTGACAGTTATTTACTATATGGAAATTATAAACTTTGCATGTAAAGAGAAGGTAGAAGAGATAGTGGCTTCCATTACTACTTGGTTTTATCTATTGAAATTTTGGGTTCATATTTCTTCAAATATTCACAAGTGTAAAAATCCTTTAAATTTGAGGATCCTATCAGTTTCATGCACAAACAAATAAAGTACCCAAAAAAGTGATTTCTTTTCTGTTCTGTTACCAATTTATTAGAAGTAAATTGCGTGTCTGCATAGAAGTAATACATTTTCATTACAAGCAAGCTTTATTGAGACATTTTAGGTTTTATTTGTCAAAATTGATCTTATCCACTATGCTTTGAATTTTCTGCATTCAAGGCGCAATATGATGTTATCACCTGGGTACTTACTGTTGCATCGCTATATGGAAACGATTACCACATGGAACTTAGAAAAGAGTTGAGACTGTCTGATGATGAACACTAAGAGCTGTTAAGAAAAGTCAATGCAGATGATGTCTTAAGAAATATAAGGTTTAAAATTTTAATGTTACTTTATCATATTTCTTCATTTATAGTCATTTATACATGTACTAATTTTAGGGAGTGGAGGCAGGCATATCGACCCCAATCCAGGCGACATAGTAATGTGCAAAATGTTCATGATTTCTGGTGCGTTTACATCTGCAAAACCAAGGTATGGTCACTGTGGCATGAAGATAATATGTTTCACGAAGCTGTTATTACCAACTATGATGTAGTTGAGGTTTGTGTTAAAAATCTTTAGATTAACAAGTTGGTTTAAATTCTTAATTTAATTTTTTGCATATGTTGACATTCATGGGGAACACATGCTCTTGTTTATGATATCAATACTGAGCGTGAGCAATCAAAATGGATTGATCTTAAAAAGATGAGTTAATCGCACAGCAGGTCAGGGCTTGCTGTATAACACAATAAGCTTGGGCTTGCTGTTTTGCGCATCAAGCAAAGGCTTGCAGTTTTCACGGCAAGCCGAGCTTGTTGTTCACCATATCAAGCCTAACTTAGGCTTGCTGTTTCGAACAGCAAGCAAAGGCTTGCTATTTCGAACTGCAAATGACATCATAGGAAAACATTTTTTGAATAATGTTAAATGTCACTTAATTTTATCTTTGTTTTACCCTATTCATCTATCAACTTGTTTATGGATTATTGATCCATGATTCTTATACCAAACACATTTCTATTAATAAGCATACACAAGTTCATAAACCTTGAATTTTGTATTTATAATGAATTGTGTATTTACATCAGTACATCAATCTAGAATCATATGACAATACAATTTTAGTTCCCTTTTGTATTTATATCTTCTTGCTAAAAAAAAGAAATAGGTATGTATTTTTCTAGGACATTCTAGAAAGTATGCAAACATCAAAAGTAATAATAGAACTATACAGAATAGTGGTTTGTCGAACATTTTTGGATTTTTGATTTCTCTTCATTACTTTAACAATCCTTGATCCCCCCTTAACATTTATTCATCTAAATTTTAAACTTTATTTCAACGGGTTTTGCCTAATGTTGATGCTCTCCACATTTCTTTAGGCTCAAGTGTGCAGGCTAGACTACATGTTTTCAACTAGGTAAGGAGACCTTGTTTGCAGTCCAGTGATGGTTTTTATTGATTTACGTTTTTAAATGGATTTGAAGTAATAAGTTAAGTTAACCTTTTTTTCAGCTTAAGGAATCAACTAAAGAGGAACACGAACATGCAGATAAGACAATGGATTATCAGGCATATTATTATCAAAAGAGTTAAGCTTCTAAATTATCTATCATCGGTATCTAATAAGTATTATTTATCTATATGTCCATATAAGCATAGTGCTATTTATATACATGTCCATATAAGCATAAGCTTCTAAATTTACGATGAACATATCAATTCCGCCCAGGCACTGAAGTTCAGCAGATAGAAGGTAATAGAAGGACTACAACTGTACCTTAGGCACATACAGATTTTAATGACAGCTGATTATGGAGAAAACGGTAACTTTTAGTTGTTCATTTTGTTGGTATTTGGCGCAAACTTATTTTATGGATATTTTGTTTTATTTATAAATATCATGACTTTGTTTGATGGATATTTTGTAAATTTAGTTTATGGTATTATTTTTGTTTATGGAAATTATGTAAACTTGGTTAATTGATGATGTCTTGTGTATGAATATTGTGTTATATAATTTATGTAAATGATTAACAGTTATATGTTTATATGATAGCTTTTGTACTTGATTCAAACATGTTATCGATATTAGTTGGTTGATATATATTTACATGTTGGTGATATGTATGTGCATGAATATTTTGATACTACAACTTGTAAATGCTATGATAGATGTACAAAAAACGTTGTGATATGTGGCAAAATGTTGTAGAATACAGAACATGTAAACTTTCAGAAACGTTGTGATATGTGGCAAAACGCTGTAGAATAAAGAACATGTAAACTCCTAGAAATGTTGTGATATGTCGCAAAACGCTTGAGAAAAGGGAAGATGACAACATTTTTGAAATGATATAAAATAGTGTATAAACATAAGAACCACACCATTTGTAGCACTATAGTATGTCAATTTTCTATAGCGTTTTGGAATGTATTGTGATATTTCTAAGACCTATACCAACTTGTTGGTAAACAACATTCATCAAAACACTGTTAAAGGTTTTCACAGCGTTTTTTCAATGCTATGAAAGGGAAAATTTCTTGTAGTGTTAACTTGATTCTTAGGAGAAATAAGCTCGAACACCACTACCATATGTGCCTCGCCAGCCTCAAGCATTGGTATTACATACGATCAAATACGCATGAGCGACGCAAGTACTAGTTCGTCTCAATCAAGGCAAGACAAAGTTGAAGGTGGACTATCTTAACTGTCACCGAGACAACGATAGAGAGCGTAGGGAGAAGTTAAAACCATAGGCGTTTGTTTATTATTCTTTTGTTTTGAACTTATCTTATTATTTGAAATTTAACTAAAATGATGTAAGAATACAAGCTCTATGTTGTGTAGTATAGCCTGCTGGTATGAAATGTATTGATGTGAAATTTCTACTTAAATACAGGGTGTTATACTCCGATATATGTGTAAACGTTGTGTTGATGATATGTAGCAGCAGCACCAGGTTTAACATAACTATAAGTTTCACCTTTTTTTCCAATCTTAGGGGAACAACTCATAGTTGTGCCCCATACTTGTCTACTTTTTGTTAGTCAGATGGAAACTCATATCACATTAAACCCAACTTTACTTTGACATAACTCCTCATATCTCTTTATCTCCAAATTATTTCAAAATCCTAAAAATTTAATTTTCTTACTTCAACACAATTGAAAATGTAATAAAATCTCTCAAATCCTTTCCAATTTACAAAGTTCAATGCAAGATCTCACCTCCATCTAATGCTTTGGTAATGATTAGTAACTCTAAGTACTATGTTTAAATACACTACATCTATGCCTATAACACCGATTATTTGTCGTCAAATGGTGATCTTATCATTGACGAGAATAACAAGACACCTTAGATTGACGGAAAACATAAGGGGTCTAAAGTGACATCCAGATATGATTATGTCGAGTTGAAAACAACTATTTACAAAGCAACAAAAACTAATGCACCCAAATTTAACATCTCGTTAGTAAGTAAATGAGTTACGGATGATGGTGTACTTGATATTGAGGTAACTGACTATGAGGACATCAAATAAATGTTCAGCGTTCATATGAAAGTAATAGAACTTTATATTAAGAAGGAGAAGGCAATACAACATCTCTTCCACAAGCTCATGTCGCAGATTATGCAAGCCACCTGGACTGAGAAATATGGCCAAGCCAAGTTAGATGTATCATCCATATTATTCCTATCTACCCCCCAATGATTACACACAAACATCGAGGTATGTAACCATATAGTCCATGTAACACCCCAAAATTTAATACAATATAACCCCAAGTTTGCATTAAACGGATAACGTGTGAAGAAGTTATGGGAATTAGAAGTTTGTATATATATAAGGAGCTTATGTATAAATATAATACAAAAATAATTCTAGAATTTTCAATGAACAAGGTGGGAAAAGAGGCAGGAAACAAAACCATTGTGGGGCGATCCACAACTGGCCCGGGTCGACCCCATTGGTTTATGGGTCGACCCACTGCTGATCTGGGCAGATTCGTTCTGCAAACCTGGACTGTTTTTCGGACTATATTTGTTGCTGACTCAGCACTGCGTGTATGGTTAAGATTAAAACCCTAGAATCTAAAGGTTGAGTTTGACTCTGTGAATCTATAAATAAGTGGCTTCTCTCATTTCTAATATACAAAATTTATTCATATTTTCTGCCTCTATTCTAAAATTATAAACATATAATGGGGGAATGCGGCTGAGGCTTAGATCTACAGAGATAGCATTAAGGCTTGCATACATACAACAACTAGAAGGATTGGACTGGACTTTTTCTACGGCATATATATATATATTAGAGATTTATTCTCTTCTTCACCAAGACCCACTGTGAGTTCCCTGTCGTTTTCAAATTTGATTTCTTAGACTATAACATGACAGTTAAACAAATTTGGGTTAGGATATACATTATTTGTATGATAAATGCTATACATGTTTTTCCATTGTTAATCACCTTGCCATTATGATAAGTTAAACATATGCCTTTGTTGTTCGATAATTAACAAGTTATATGTATATGTCTTCCTTTTCCTTATTTATGCGTTTACGTTTATTTCCAATCTTGCCTATGTGATTTGATTCTATTGTCCTTCCACTGTTTTCCCTTTTTATTTTACGCTAAGCCTAGGCCTTTGGAAGCCTAGGCTATACCCAATTAGAGTGTGCATTGGGCCAATAATGAATGACATAAAAAAGGAATATAACTTGTTATTAAATTGGGACTATTTAATTATAATTTGGGAAAAAGGATAGTATACGCATGTTTAGACTTGTTGTAAACTGATAAAAAGGGATAATGTGTATATACTTGTTGTAAGTGGAGAATATGCATAAACTTGTACATGTTGTAAATTGGGAACATAGTTGATGAGTAGTATGAATATATTGGACATGTTAGATTTGACTTAATACAGACATTAAGTAAATGACTTAAGCACAATAGAAATTGTATACATCTGAGAAGGTGTTTTTAGGAAGGGTTGTACACTCATAATGACATGAAATATTACAACCACGCTTATTAGTAAACCTGCTAGGTTAAATATGAGTATTAATAAGATAAGAGGTCCTTGGTTCTACTATTATATCGGGTTTTGGGGCTCTTAAATCCTAGTTTTGGGGGCACAAGCTTAGGGGGTTTGGCTTGTGTCAATTTGCTGTTTGGAACCCATATCAATCAGTACCCATATTAGTATTTTGTTAGAGGGGGCCTCACACTAGGTAGGGGCCAGGGCACGTATACTGAACTGGACAGTTAAAGGTTCACATGGGGAAGGTGGGCACAGGCGCATTCCGGTGGGATCATGAGCGTGCATAAGTCCGATTAGGGGAACTAAGCCAATGTAACACCAGTAAATAGGTCTGTGTTATATCGTTGTTGGGTTAGGGAGTGATACACCCTACAACCGGGGCTGACATAGGGTATTTACGTAGTAGGGAGTCGATCGCATGGGTAGTAATTACGGTACACCTAATCCTACTGTTATGTAATTAGGATAACACCTAATCCTGATATGTAATTAGGGTACATCTAATCCTCATGTTATGTAATTAGGGTAACACCTAATTCTGTTATGTAATTAGGGTATGCCTAATCCTGTTGTTATTTCTGTTGTTGTGTAATTAGGTTAAATACCTAATCTTGTTAATCTTGTTATACTAGTATTGGTGCAGACATACTTGTTTAAGATATAAATGTGAAGCATTACTCGATTCATAGTTTATTTCTGTTATTCCTATCCATCCTTCTGTTCAGTTTAGTTTGGTTTTACCTTATATGACATTGTACCTTTCTCATCATGTCTTATTTACCTGTCTTGGCATTTCTATTTTATGCACATTTGAAAATAACTAGAACTCGCCAGACATTATGTCTGACCCTTTTTCTTTCGCTTCTTTCTTCCTTTTTCCCGTAAGTCCTCAGAGTGGAATCACTCAACAATGGCTAGGACTTACTCTTATAGCTTGGACTTGGATTTCTATTATATTATGGCTACTTGCTCTCTATTATATTTTGGCTTATGGCAAGGGATATGACCTTATGTACTCTGATGCTTTGTTTTATGAGATGTTTTATGAGACAAATTTGATGTAACTAGTTTTGTTGTAACTTGCTTGAGACTATGTTTTTATTTTAATAATGAAGTTGAAATTTTATGCTGCTTATTTTATATGTCTTGTAAATTTTCTGTATTGTTTACCTATTGCGCTTCATGAAACTTAATGCATTCTCTTATGAGTGACATTAACGAGCGTGCGGTGTCACATTTGGTATCAGAGCTGAAGGTTACAAGATCAGGGAAAAAGTTTTTAAAACTGTTTTCAAAAGCGAAGTATTTTCAAATAAAAATCTGTTTTTGAAAAACATATCCCCTCAAGTCATATCCAATATTCTCTCGATCTCTTATTGAATCCTTTTTCTTTTCTTTTCAGCATGTCTGGGGCACACAATCTTGCCGAGGGCATTCCGCTACCGACATGGTTCCGTAGGTATCTTTAAGCTATGGCACCTGCCGGAGGTCAAGGAGATGCCCCACCCCCAGCTGCAGCCGTTGTTTCTCCACCTCCACAGTAGATAACTTTTCTAGGTTATGTAAATACTTCTATGCTATGGGAGGAAAACTATTCCATGGTACCTAGAGTTTTATTAAAGCACGAAATTGGCTACTAGAGATGGAGAACATGTTTGGACTTTTTGAGATCGATGGCCAAAGGAAGATACGGTTGGCTCTTATGCAAGGAGATGGCAACAAGGAAATGAAAGACAATAAGACAGAAGAGGCACAGGCTAAGGGAAAGAAACAGAAATGGTGGCCCAGAAAAGGAAAGCAAAAGAAAGGCGGAAAGCCTGACAAGGCTCAGATCAAGAAGGATATCAAGTGTCATGGTTGCGGAGCTATGGGTCATTTTGTGAAGGACAGCAGAAAGATGAAGAAAACCTGCTTTACTTGCGGACAAGTGGGACACTTCAATAAGCAATGCCCTAGCAAGCAAGGACAAGGGGCAGGAACTTCTGGACAAGTACATGCTTTAGAGACTAGTGGACCTGATCGAGGTAGGAAAGTCACGGTTGAAGGTTCGATTTTTCTTTTTGACTATCCTGTTAGAACCTTGTTTGATTCTGGCGCTTCAAATTCGTTTATATCCAGTTCTATAGTTGAAACACTCCACCTCCATTAAGGTCACTCACAAAGGGAATGCCTTAACTTCGGTGGAGATTTATAAGTAAAAGTCACAGATAAAACACAAGATATATATAAACACATATGTATACGCAGTGGAAAACAAACAAACTTTTATTTCATAAATACGTGTTCATACAAAACATTTCCATAATTGTCTCACAATAACTTCCAAAACATTACATCATCATTTCTGTCTTAATTATTGAATAAAGAAGCATAAAACATAATTAAAACTGCATAAATCCCCATAGAACGTGTCCAAAAGCCATAGCCAAGGAGAGAGAATCCAAACCATACATCTACTATCTTGAAGCTTGCAAAGAGTTTGACTAAGCTGGGTTGTTTCCTCCTTGTGGACTTGGGGGGAACGGAAGAAAAGAAGACGAAAGAAAAATAGAGTCAGACATAAAGCCTGGTAAGTCAAATGACTCTTCAGTATGAAAATAAGAAAAAGGGCATGATAAGTATAAATTGGAAACGAGAAAGTATCATAAACTAAGATAAAGTAGTTTTGAACCGAATATACTATCGCACCCGACACTATATCTTTGCACCTACTTGTATTTGTTCCGATTGGCGCCCCATGATCGGGGTGAAGTGATCCCCTTTCTAAAGATCGGCTCCTACTCGCAAAATCATATGTGTCATACGGCCCCCAATGATTGTAGATACCTATGCTGGTCCCACCATGGGGTGTATCAAGTACCATGGTGGCGGTCCGACACAATTCTAGAATGCATAGGTTATACTACTGGTGCCCAGTGCCCTGTTTGTCTGCTCCGAAGTGTGTGCGCGCACGCACTTCGTTAGAACCCACACTACTGCACCAACCATCGTCGCTTTTGACCGCTTACAATCAGCCCAATAATCGTGCCCTACCCTGCCTAGTTTCAGGGTACCATGATACCTAATTGGGTTACTGCTGAAATGGGTCCCCGCTACTAGGGTTTTCTAGTCAAACATGTTAAGTGGTTAAGTGTCTGTATTTACCTAACCCCACCCATCAGTTTAATTAACATATTGAATTGGTTAAGTGTTTTAGTTAACTTAACCCTACCATCCTGACTTGTCTGTCCTTAGCCTTAATTAGTTAAAGCACCGACCACTCACATTAGACAGGTATTGTTACGGTTACTGGATGTGCCGGTCAGTTCCGGGCAGGTTTATACCATAACTCAGTCTAACCTCGGGTCCTTATTGGGCTTAATGCTTAACCACCCACATTGGATAGGTATTGTTGTGATTACTGGACAGCCGGGCGGGTCCGGGCAGGTTTACATCATAACTCAATCCAACCTCGGGTTAAGCATACTCGTATTTTCTAAATTTACATATTTTTCTCTTTTACTTGTTATATGTAAATTTGTTAATAATTAAATGTTATGGCCCACTTTCCAAGTTCATCATTTTTGGTATAAGAATTTATACCATTTAAGTGCCACCAATTTTGGCATGTGACAAACATGCCAATTTCATATGTTTTCATGTTTTAATCCCAACGATATTCCCCCGTTTGTACGTTCGCAAGATTATAATGAATGTTGGGCTAGATATTTCAGCCCAACTTATAAACATAGAAGGGAAAGCCAAGAACATGAAATATTCTAAATAACATAAAGGGTGTGTGACATATGAACTTGCAACATTGTGATCTAATTAACATAAATCATGGATTTCAACTTGTCATGTGAACTTGCATTCAAATAAAAATCTAGTTAAATAGGTGTCACATGAAATGGCATAATTTAGACTAGCATAAAATATAAGCCTAAACATATTTTTATTTAGGCATAACTTCAAACACAAACTAGCATGTGACAAGGTTATTACATGTCATACAAATGTCTTTTTTTTTACATTAACCCAAAAGCGTGAACTAGATCAAATCATGTATCCTATTATAACATGAAACTTGTAATAATCGTCTGAAACTGAATGGTACTTGGCATAGACCCAA
Organism: Allium sativum; assembly: GCA_030737875.1. Classification (NCBI taxonomy): domain Eukaryota; kingdom Viridiplantae; phylum Streptophyta; class Magnoliopsida; order Asparagales; family Amaryllidaceae; genus Allium; species Allium sativum. The sequence goes on along the minus strand of CM060912.1, from coordinate 394,229,857 downwards.
TTTCAAACTTGCAAAGAACATAAGAACATATATATGGGATTTAATCATGTAGGCATAATGGTATTAACATAGAACTTGTGTATATAAGCCTTAACTTGGACTTAGAAAAACATATACAACCCATGTTAAACATATAAACGTATAGGTATAAATTCTAACATTAACCATATACTTGTATGTGATGTTGCTTTCATTCTGAATGTACAATAGGACCAACATCAAGTCAATTATACCACAAACATCCCAATACCATTCATAATACAATCATTGCAATACACCGATATGAATTTGTATCATCGTTATACAATAACACAATTCCATTTCCATTTTACGTCGAATCAAGTCTTAATTTTATTCTCATCGGAAAAATCACTATACTTACAACAAACGACGGTCTTGTTTTCAGATTTCTGAGTTCTGAATTTGCAATGCTTTCCTTTGGGTAGATAAACGTTGTTTGAATCTTATTTTTACTTTAGTTTTACTCGTCTCTAAGCTTTCTCTAACTGACGGCTACTCTTAGTTTCCTCCCGCCTGCATGACGGCTCTAGCTTTATTTTATTTGTGTGAATTTAGGTTGAGTGTTGGGTTGTATTTATAGAATTTCAGATTGATTTGAGCCGTCAGATGATCATAGAGTGAATCCAGACCATACACACCAAGAGGAGCCAATCAAAAAGTGACAAATCAGCCCTAGTGACACACCAGAGCTCAGGAATTCGACCAGAACCCGACCAGGCCAGCCAGGGCCTGACCAGGTCGACCACATGGTCGACCTGGTTACCCACGTTTACCACATGGTCGACCTGGTTACCCAGGTCGACCCCTAGGTCGACCCCTATGTCGACCCCTAGGTCGACCCCCAGGTCGACCTGGGTACTAGGCAGGAAAATTCCTGCCCAACCCAGTTTGGCTCTGTTTTCGAATTTCGAACTGTTTGAATTTTAAATTGAATTCTGAAACTTCGGGCGGTCATAACTCCTTCATACGGAGTCCGACTTACGCAAACTCGGACTCTATCTCAAGCAGAATTCCGAGACGAACGCAATGGCGTAACCCGTTTCCCTTAATTCTTTCATTCTGAATTAAGTATACTTTAATTTTTTAATGTCAACAGAAAATTCGGGGTGTTACATTCTCCCCTCCTTAAAGGATTTCGTCCCCGAAATCTTCAAGTCTAAAAGAACGTATACCCTAACATCCAATCGTCCATCTACTCAACCAACAAACACAGGCGTCCATTGTCCTTAAAAGACTTCTAATGCTTCATGATCATATACATAGTGTGTGTACATGTCCTTATCTAATGCAAAATCAGGCGGTCTACTGATTCAGTTGACCTCCTTAATGCAAATCATGTAAGTGTCATGAATCCATTATGTATGCAAATTTTTCCTTACTCATAATTCTATATGAGTGCGCAACCATTCATATAAATGCGACGTCCATATCACAACATATCAAGTTTCAACCACATACAACTATGAATACATATATGCATATGCAATATGAAAGTGACTGAGCCGATCTAATACCTAAGGTGTGTGTATATGCATCCACGAGCAACCACTAGCAACCACTTGCAAGCACTTGCAGCCATCAATCATAACATGTTTCAAATACATGTTTACATCCATTAGTTTCTACCTAAGGATTTAGGAGAAAAAGGACCGAGAAGATACACTAAAAGGTAGATACAAGCATAACTTAAGGAAAAAGAGAGATCAAAGTTGTACCCTCAAAAAGAAAAGGGTAAGCCGCGCGCATTCTGTCCTCAGTTTCCCAAGTCGCGTCTTCGTCGGCATCGCTCCATTGAACTTTAACCAGCTTAACTTCACAGTTTCGTAGCTTTTTGGTTTCAGTTCCTACGATAGAAGTTGGAACTCTCCTCACAGTTGTTTCTCGTTCTATTTCAATTTCTTCTAGAATGCTTGGCTCCACCACTTCGGCAGACTCATGTAAACATTTCCGGAGATGAGAAACGTGAAAGACATTGTGAATTCCAGCCAACCTTTCAGGCAGCTCTACTCTATAAGCCATTTTCCCAATCTTTTCAATGATAGGGGACGGTCCTACAAACCTTGGTGCAAGCTTTCCTGTGGATCCGAAGCGAACGACGTTCCTTAAAGGGGATACCTTAAGGAAAACCCTGTCCCCAACCTTAAACTCAAGGTCGGTCCTTCTTTTGTCTGCGTAGGATTTCTGTCTATCTTGGGTAGTCTTCATTCTCCTTCGTATCAAGTCCACTTTTTCTGAAGTCTCTCTAATCATGTCTGGCCCAAGTATAAGCTTGTCTGTAGACTCCCACCAACAAGTTGGTGATCGGCACGGTCTTCCATACAAAGCTTCGAAGGGTGCCATGCCGATGGTGGCTTGGTAGCTGTTGTTGTAGGCGAATTCCACTAAAGGAAGATGATCCTCCCATGTCCCTCCGAAGTCAAGAACGCACGGTCTCAAAAGATCTTCTAATACTCTGTTCACCCTTTCCGTCTGACCATTAGTTTAGGGGTGATAGGTCGTGCTCAGGCATAACTGTGTGCCTACAGCTTCTTGCAGACTCTACCAAAACTCGTAAAGATGGGATCTCGGTCACTCACTATCTGTAGGGTATTCCATGGAGTTGAACTATTTCCTTGAGATAAAGAGATGCTAGAGATGAGGCAGTCCTTCTACTCTTGATAGGTATAAAGTGGGCGCTTTTTGTGAGCCTGTCCACTATAACCCAAATGCTAGTATTGCCCCTTCTTGACCTAGGCAACCCATCAATGAAGTCCATTGAAATGCTATCCCACTTCCATTGCGGGACTTCTAGAGGATGAAGCAGTCCTCCAGGCTTCTTCTGTTCCGCCTTGACCTGTTGGCATATCCTGCACTTAGAAATGAAATCTGCCACATCCTTCTTCATGCCACTCCAAAAGAAAACTCTCTTTACGTCCTTGTACATCTTGTCTCCACCTGGGTGTATTGTCATCTTGGAATGATGTGCTTCCTCGAGAACCATCTTTACCAAATCCCTTGCTTGTGGGATGCATAATCTTCCATCTCGCCTCAACCAACCCTTATCATTGATGGAGTACCTATTGAGGTGACTGGAAGTTTCACCCCTAATTAGCTTAACATCCACAAGCTGAGGGTCTTCATGTTGTGCGGCCCCTGTTGAGTCTAAAAGAGTGGGCCGTACTTCTAGTGATGCCAACAAACCAGGTACAAAATCAGAGGAGGGCCTGAAGTCAAAACTGGCTATATACTCCAAGCTTTGCCTTTGTACAAAGAGAGGGCTTAAGGTCAGCTTCTTTCTACTTAAGGCGTCTGCTACTACGTTGCCTTTGCCAGGAGTATAGGAAATCTCAAAATCATACGAGGCAAGGAACTCCATCCACCTTTGCTGCCTCAAGTTAAGATCTTTCTGCGAGAAAAGATCCTTCAATGATTTATGGTCAGTATATAATTCGAACTTCTCACCTAGGAGATAATGGCGCTAAGACTTAACCGCAAAGACGATGACGGCCAACTCAAGATTGTGGGTTGGGTAGTTCTTTTCATGAACTTTCAATTGTCTTCCACCATAAGCTACTACCTTCCCTTCTTGCATCAGAACAGCGCCTATTCCCGTACCACAAGCATCCGTGTATACTGTGAACATCTTGCTCCCATCCGGCAAAGTCAGAACCGGGGCTGTTGTTAGAGCCCTTTTCAAGCGTTGGAAAGCAATATCACAGTCCAAATCCCAAGTGAATGCTAGATTCTTCTTTGTTAGCCTTGTGAGTGGAGCTGAGATTTTCGCGAAATCTCTAATGAACTTTCGGTAAAAACCTGCTAGCTCGAGAAAGCTTCAAACTTCAGTTGCATTTCTTGGTGTCTTCCAATCTTGCACTGCCACCACTTCCGCGGGGTCCACAGCTAACCCCTCTTTGGACACTATATGTCCAAGAAACCTCACTTCTTCTCTCCAAAAGTGGCACTTGGAGAATTTTGCTTTTAGCTAATGTGCACGAAGAGTATCCATGATCTCCTTCATATGCTGAGCATGTTCCTCCTCATTCTTTGAGAAGATCAACATATCGTCTACGAAGACCACCACAAACTTATTGAGGAATTCTCTGAACACCCTGCTCATTAGGTCTACGAAATAAGCGGGTGCGTTTGTCAAGCCGAAAGGCATGACAAGCCACTCAAAGAAACTGTCTGGGGTTCTGAACGCCGTCTTATCAATGCTATCTTCAGCTACCCTTAGCTGATGGAACCCAGTAGCCAGATCAAGTTGGGAGAAGACCGACGCACCTACAAGCTGATCAAACAAATCGTCTATTCAGGGAAGCGGGTGTCTATTCTTCTTATTCAGCTTGTTTAGCTCCCTATAGTCCACACAAAGACGTGGTGAGCCATATGCTTTGGTGGCAAACACAACTGGAGCACCCCATTCCGAGATACTCCTCCTTATAAACCCCTTCTCGAGAAGCTCCTTAATTTTCTTACTGAGCTCCTTTCTCTCCTTTGGAGCCATGTGTCTAACAGGTAAAGCTATGGGCTTTGCCTTATCAACAAGATATATGCGGAAGTCTATTTCCCGCTTCGGAGGTAAGCCCTTTACCTCTTCAAAGACATCCGGATATTCACGGACCACTCTAACCGACTGCAAATTCTCAGCAGAAGCATCAAGCGACTCTAGATAACTAAGCATAACAACATTCAAGGGATTACAAGAAATTTCTAGAGTGTTACCAAGCCGAGTCAAGAGTCTAACCACTCTCTTCTCACAATCAAGAATGGCACCATTACTAGATAACTAGTCCATGCCTAAGATCAATCCATATACCGAGAAACCCAAAACAAAGGCACTACATCTAAACTCAACGCTTAGAATAGAGATTTTCAAATCCAAACAAACTATCGACAAATAAGCCGAGCCCCCAATTGGATTTGAAACAACCAAGGGATCTTCTACCATACTAGTGTCTAGGTGAAGAGATTCTACTAAAGCAGACGAAATAAAGGAGTGTGATGCACCGGAATCAAAGAGAGTGTGAACTGGATGATCATAGAGATAAACTAAGCTTTCTACAGAAATATTTCTACCTCGTTCCCGTGGAGGTGCCACCAGCGCGTGAACCTGTCCCCCTGAGGTGGATCTAGTCCTCTGTCCCTGCCCCCGCTTCTTTGGGTAGTACTTAGCCAAGTGTCTAGTCTCGCCGCAATGGAAGCAACCACCATTCATCTTCGCCTTCTTCTTTCTACAGTCTTTCGCTATATGTCCAACAATGCCACAGAAATTATACCTTATCTTTTCACGGGATTTGTTGTTCTTCCCACCTTTCTTGAAGTCTGTTTTCTTAGCCTTTAAACCCTCTTTCTTTTCTTGAGGCACTTCCACCTTTGCCTCTTTCTTGCCTTTATCTTCATCGTGTAGCAGCACCATGTCCACCAAGCTTTCATAAGTCGCTCCCATGGGTATATGGTTCATAGCAAGGCTGTGTAGAGGCTCATTCAGACCTTTGACGAAGCAAAGGGCCTTATTGTGTTGGGTGTTTACTAAATCCAGCCCAAATCTGGCCAGCTGATTAAACTGATTGACGTACTCCTTGATCGTCATACTTCCTTGTTTAAGAGTTAGGAACTTCTCCATCTGCAGGCTTCTTTCAGCTTGGGAGAGGAATTTCATCTCAAACCTCGTCCTGAAATCTTCCCAAGTTTCCATTAGCCTCTCAGCATGGGTAACTTCCCACCAATAAGAAGCTTCGTCTTTAAGCAACCACACTGCTAGCTGTATCTTTTGCCTGTCGTCAACTTCGAAGATGGCGAAAAAATCTTCGGTCTCCTTTAGCCAGTTCCTTGCTTCCACAAAGGATTCAGTTCCATAAAAGTCCTTTCCACCCATAGCCTTGAAGTCTCTACACGTCTTAGCAAAAGCATTTCCACGAGGAGGAGGAGGAGGAACCACTGCCACTGTGGGAGGAGGAATGTCTGTTGGGCCCGCATCATTGGCCTTAGACTCTAGGTACCTTCGGAACCAGCCAGGTATCGGTACCCCTTTTGGAAGGTTAAGATCTCCAGACATGCTGGAACAAAAAGGAAAGTATTCAAGACAAAAGGATAGAGAGATAGTGCATATGGCTTTGGGGAATTGTGCCTTTTTAAAAACAACGTTTTTTCTTGAAAAGGAATGCTTCATTAAACTTCTTTTTGAAAATAGTTTCAAAAACTTTTATCTAGTCTGGTACAACCTGTGCTCTGATACCAAGTGAAACACTCCACCTCCATTAAGGTCACTCACAAAGGGAATGCCTTAACTTTGGTGGAGGTTTATAAGTAAAAGTCACAGATAAAACACAAGACAGATATAAACACATATGTATAAGCAGCGGAAAACAAACAGACTTTTATTTCATAAATACGTGTTCATACAAAACATTTCCATAATTGTCTCACAATAACTTCCAAAACATTACATCATCATTTATGTCTTGATTATTGAATAAAGAAGCATAAAACATAATTAAAACTGCATAAATCCCCATAGATCGTGTCTAAAAGTCATAGCCAAGGAGAGAGTGTCCAAACCATACATCTACTATCTTGAAGCTTGCAAAGAGTTTGACTAAGCTGGGTTGTTTCCTCCTTGTGGACTTGGGGGGAACGGAAGAAAAGAAGACGAAAGAAAAATAGAGTCAGACATAAAGCCTGGTAAGTCAAATGACTCTTCAGTATGAAAATAAGACAAAGGGCATGATAAGTATAAATTGGAAACGAGAAAGTATCATAAACTAAGATAAAGTAGTTTTGAACCGAATATACTATCGCACCCCACACTATATCTCTGCACCTACTTGTATTTGTTCCGATTGGCGCCCCATGATCGGTGTGAAGTGATCCCCTTTCCAAAGATCGGCTCTTACTCGTAAAATCATATGTGTCATACGGCCCCCAATGATTGTAGATACCTATGCTGGTACCACCATGGGGTGTATCAAGTCCCATGGTGGCGGCCCGACACAATTCTAGAATGCACAGGTTATACTACTGGTGCCCAATGCCCTGTTTGTCTGCTCCGAAGTGTGTGCACGCCCGCACTCCGTTAGAACCCACACTGCTGCACCAACCGCCGTCGCTTTTGACCGCTTACAATCCGCCCAGTGATCGTGCCCCACCCTGCCTAGTATCAGGGTACCATGATACCTAATTGGGTTACTGCTGAAATGGGCCCCCGCTACTAGGGTTTTCTAGTCAAACTTGTTAGTGGTTAAGTGTCTGTATTTACCTAACCCCACCCATCAGTTTAATTAACATGTTGAATTGGTTAAGTGTTTTAGTTAACTTAACCCTACCATCCTGACTTGTCTTCCCTTATCCTTAATTAGTTAAAGTATCGACCACTCACATTAGACAGGTATTGTTACGGTTACTGGACGTGCCAGTCGGTTCTGGGCAGGTTTACACCGTAACTCAGTCTAACCTCGGGTCCTTATTGGACTTAATGCTTAACCACCCACATTGGATAGATATTGTTGTGATTACTGGACAGCCGGGCGGGTCCGGGCAGGTTTACATCACAACTCAATCCAACCTCGGGTTAAGCATACTCATATTTTCTAAATTTACATATTTGTCTCTTTTACTTGTTATATGTAAATTTGTTAACAATTAAATGTTATGACCCACTTTCCAAGTTCGTCGTTTTTGGTATAAGAATTTATACCATTTAAGTGCCACCAATTTTGGCATGTGACAAACATGCCAATTTCATATGTTTTCATGTTTTAATCCCAACGATATTCCCCCATTTGTACGTTCGCAAGATTATAACGAATGTTGGGCTAGATATTTCAGCCCAACTTATAAACATAGAAGGGAAAGCCAAGAACATGAAATATTCTAAATAACATAAAGGGTGTGTGACATATGAACTTGCCACTTTGTGATCTAATTAACATAAATCATGGATTTCAACTTGTCATGTGAACTTGCATTCAAATAAGAATCTAGTTAAATAGGTGTCACATGAAATGGCATAATTTAGACTAGCATAAGATATAAGCCTAAACATATTTTTATCTAGGCATAACTTCAAACACAAACTAGCATGTGACAAGGTTATTACATGTCATACAAATGTCTATTTTTTTTTACATTAACCCAAAAGCGTGAACTAGATCAAATCATGTATCCTATTATAACATGAAACTTGTAATAATCGTGTGAAACTGAATGGTACTTGGCGTAGACCCAATTTCAAACTTGCAAAGAACATAAGAACATATACATGAGATTTAATCATGTAGGCATAATGATCTTAACATAGAACTTGTGTATATAAGCCTTAACTTGGACTTAAAAAAGCGTATACAACCCATGTTAAACATATAAACATATAGGTATAAATTCTAACATTAACCATATACTTGTATGTGATGTTGCTTTCATTCTAAATGTACAATAGGACCAACATCAAGTCAATTATACCGCAAACATCCCAATACCACAATCATTGCAATACACAGATATGAATTTGCATCGTCGTTATACAATAGCACAATTCCATTTCCATTTTACATCGAATCAAGTCTTAATTTTATTCTCATCAGAAAAATCACTATACTTACAACAAACGACGGTCTTGTTTTCTGATTTCTGAGTTCTGAATTTGCAATGCTTTCCTTTGGGTTGATAAACATTGTTTGAATCTTGTTTTTACTTTAGTTTTACTCGTCTCTAAGCTTTCTCTAACTGACGGCTACTCTTAGTTTCCTCCCGGAAGCATGACGGCTCTAGCTCTATTTTATTTGTGTGAATTTAGGTTGAGTGTTGGGTTGTATTTATATAATTTTAGATTGATTTGAGATGCCAGATGATCATAGAGTGAATCCAGACCATACACACCAAGAGGTGCCAATCAGAAAGTGACAAATCAGCCCTAGTGACACACCAGAGCTCAGGAATTCGACCAGAACCCGACCAGGCCAGCCAGGGCCTGACTAGGTCGACTGGGCAGGTCGACCCCCAGGTCGACCACATGGTCGACCTGGTTACCCAGGTCGACCCGTAGGTCGACTTGGTTACCCAGGTCGACCCCCAGGTCGACCTGGGTACTGGGCAGGAAAATTCCCGCCCAGCCCAGTTTGGCTCTATTTTCGAATTTCGAACGGAATTCCGAATTGTATGAATTTTAAATTGAATTCTGAAACTTCAGCAGGTCATAACTCCTTCATATGTAGTCTGATTTACGCAAACTCGGACTCTATCTCAAGCAGAATTCCGAGAAGAACGCAATGGCGTAACCCGTTTCCCTTAATTCTTTCATTTTGAATTAAGTATACTTTAATTTGTTAATTTAATGTCAGTAGAAAATTCGAGGTGTTACAATAGTAGATAGTCTACACCTTAATAGTAGTATAATTTCTGATCCTGTAGTAGTCTCAAACCCCATAGCAGGATCGACTCATTTATCCATAATGTGTAGGGGTTTTAGAGTTTCTATTTTTGGCGTCAAGTTTTAATGCGACGCATATGTGCTGGGGTTTATGGGATATGGTTTGATTCTAGGCATGGATTGACTAGCCATGTATGATGCCATTATTGATTGTGAAAAGAGAGTAGTTAGACTTCTTACTTGTCATGGTAGAACTCTCGAAAATCTCCTGTGACCCACGGGGGTCAGTGATGCTCAGTTTTCTAGAATCACTTAAAACTTCTATTGATGATTTGTGATCTGTACCCATAGTCAGAGATTGTCCGGACGTGTTTGAGGGGGTTAAGGGGCTACCTCCAAGGCGTGAAATAGAATTCCGGATTTATTTGGTAGATAATGCGAAGCTAGTTGCTCTACCAGTGTGTCACATGGCTCCTAGAGAGAGGAGGGAGCATAACAAGAAAGTAGAGGAGCTATTTGAGAAAGGTTTTATTAGGCGAAGCATCTCAGAGTGGGGATCTCCAGTCGTCTTCGCAACTAAAGCAGGCGCTTGTCTATGTGTGGATTATAGAGAGGTGAATAAGCTCACCAAGAAGAATAGGCACCCGCTACCGAGAATTGACGACCTGTTTGATCAGCTAGCAGGTGCATCAGTTTTCTTGCAGATGAGATTTGGCCATGGGATTTTATCAGCTAAAGGTGGCAGAGGACAACATTAATAAGACTGCATTCAGAGCTCCATATGGCTTCTTTGAATGGTTGGTTATGCCTTTTGGGCTAACCAATGCCCCCTCCTATTTTGTGGACTTGATGAGTAGGGTGTTTAGGGAGCTTTTGAACAAGTTTGTGGTGGTCTTTGTGGATGACATTCTGATCTTCTCAAAGAATGAAGAGGAACATGCCTAACACTTAGAAGAGATTCTAAACACTCTTCGATTGCATCAGTTCAAGGCAAAATTTTCTAAGTGTCACTTTTGGAGAAAGAAAGTAAGGTTCCTAGGGCATGTGGTCTCCAAGGACGGGATAACAGTGGACACCGCTAAAGTCGTCGTAGCTCAAGATTGGAGGGCTCCATGGAATACGACGGAGGTGAGAAGCTTTCTAGGGTCGGCAGTGTAATGACCCGCATTTTCAGCGATATAATAATTAATTTATTTAATTATTTAAATAGCGATTTATAGAATTTAATGATCGTTTAATTAAATTATATGGGTTATTTAATTAATTTAAATAATAGAATAATATAAATAATTCTGTAATAATCAGAATTTGTGAAATTCACAATATAATGTGAACTGGGCGATTTAAAATATTTAATTCTGCTTGGAATTGAATTTGAATTTGAATAACGAATATATTGTTTGAACGTCAGTTCGAACGTATAATTATATTATAATTAAAATCGAGCTCGAAATGGCGCGGCAGTTCGCTATTTGGCGATTTGAACTTCAACTGAATGTACATGGTTCGTTTTAAATCGGATTTCTGTGAAACAAGAAACGTGTGGAGCTGGTGGAGTATATTTTTCTAATGGAAGAGAAAAATCGGGATTTCGTCGTATAGATTTTGATTTACGTCCAAATCAAATTTCAGAAAAGTCGCTGTAGAATTCCTTTATAATTTGCAACGCTTTATTTACGTTATAAATAGATTTTTAATATAAATTTGAATATCGAGATAATCTGGAATTCTGGGATATCAAGTAAACACTCTGATATGATTATTCTAGAGCTGTATGATATCGTATACGAATATATACGATAATATTAATTTATTTATATTTAATTTAATTATATTTAAATAAATTTATATATTTAAATGGGTTATTCAGAGTTGTAAAAATAGCCACTTTTGCAAACGAAGTCGGAATTCGACGAAACTAATTTTTTCGGATCCGCAACATCAAATTATTGTTAGATTCCAAGTTCCGTGATTTTTAGAGTCACTATGTGGCCGTACGGATTTTTAATGTGAAGAATAATTAGTATTTTGATGGTTAAAAATACGCTGTGTGAGCAAATAGAGTAGGAATTCGACGAAACCAGTTTTGTTGGGACCGTAATTTCAAACTCTAGCTGCATGTCAATTTTCATGATTTTTAGGTATCGTGTGTGATCACACGGATTTTTAGGAAGTAAAAACTAATATAAAATGATGAAAATAAAATATAAAATAATAACAACAAATTATCCTAAGTATGTTTGAACCTAAACCGACCACGTTTATCCTTCCCAGCCTCACACTCCCCTTTATAAATGCAAAATACATCCGCCGTTCTCATTTTTTCCACAGCAAAGAAAATGGAAGAAGAAAAATCAAAAGAAAATAGAAATAAATTCCTATAAACCCAAGTGTATACATATATGGATTCAGCGAAGCAAGAGCTTCATTCCTGTATACATCTTACCATGTGCGATCTGAGTTTTTGAGTGGCGAGTTTATACAGCGAGTATTAGGGTTCGATTATTTGAAAATTTTGAGTTGTTGTAAATCAATTCGAGTTTGTACTCGAGATTGTGGTGGCAAGGAGGTTGTCTTGGCAAAGTATTGGGTGGTTCGGTGATTCAATAGTTCGATGTCGAACTGTAGCAAAGCGTGGAGACCTCAGGACGCGATGGGAGATACTGGGCCGAGTTGGATGATGTTGATACGAGGTGGAAGTGGATTCGAAGAGGTGAATTATCATGATTTTTATTGGATTTTAAAGGAAGTAAGAGAGGAGCGGTGAGAGGATAAAGAAGCGGCTATGGAGGAGTGGTATCCTAGAGCTCGTGTCGTCGGGGAAGAAAAGGGATCGGGTCTGGGCTTGGTAAGAGGAAGATGGGCCGACGTAAAAAGGTTAAGGCCCGTTATATAAAAATCCATATTTTTATTTAATTTAAAAGTGTATGAACTTCGTAACGTTGTATCTTCTACATACGATATCAGATTGACGAACCGTAAGTTGCATTGGGATCGTATGGACGAACACTACATAATGGGACTGACTGGGAGTGGATTGGAGCTCGTATAAATTTATGGCGAAATAAATTGTTTGATTCAAATCAAACAAACAGTTTATCGTTCTTTAACGATGAACTGCCAAAGTGAGTAAAACTCACCAACTCTGAACAGTTATATTTTTCTAATGTATATTTAGAACTGATAATTATCTGTTTATTGATGTGTGTTAACTGCTTGGTTGAAATGCTGATTAATTGGTTGAAATTATTGATAACGATATATATATATATATAAATCGTTAATCAAATATTGATTCTGTTTAACAGAATATTTCATATTGAAATGAAATTGATGTTAATGATATTGCTTAACATCTGTGATGCAGGGAAACATGTCGGAGGAATCCAACTGGATTCCTCAACATTTGTTTTACTGTTTTCATATGTGGTGATATATGATGTGATATAAAATCTGTTGATGATGATGTGTGTTTAAATGATATCGATCATTGTGATTTGATATTTTAAATACCGTAAGAAATACTGGCATGTAGAAAGGGGATTTTCAAAGTATATTTTGAAAATAAATTAGTTATATAAAATCAATGGATTTTATATAGAAAAGGAAAAAGGGATTTTATAAAAGAAGATATTTGCAAAATAAATAAGAAGTTATAAAGGGATTATTTATTTGGGAAAATAAATAAGAGTTATAAAGGGAATATATTTGTAGAACAAATACAAAGGAAGATATTTGCAAAACAAATAGAAAGAGAAATATTTGTAAAACATTTACAAATAGAATTTAAAAAGGAAATATTTGTAAAACAGTTACAAATAGATTAAATGGAAATATTTATTTATAGGAAATAAATAGAATGTTATAAATGAGATATTTATTTGTTAAATAAATAGGAAAGATGAAAGGAATATTTATTGGTTAAATAAATAGAATCGAAGGGTATATTTATTTGTTAAATAAATAGAATTGAAAGGGAATAGTTATTTGTTAAGTAAACAAATAGAAAAGGAATTATTTGTATAAACACACAGAAAAGGAATTAATCGAAGGAGTTAACTGAAAGGAATAATTCGAAAGTAGTTAATCAAAATGAGTTAATCGAATATTAGTTATTCAATTAGAATTTATCGAATATTTGTTATTCAAATTAAGAGTTAACCAGATAGAGTTAATTGAACATAGTTAATCGAATTAGGATTTAATTGAATATTAGTTATTCAATTAAAGTTGATCGAATATAGTTATTGAGATAGAGTTAGTCAAACATAGTTACTCAGGATAAGTTGCCATTTCGTACGACTGCTAGCGTAATTCGTAGGGCTGCAGATAGCCTACGGCGGTCGGATGTTTCCTAAGGGAATCAGGCGTAACCATTGTGATCGCTGCGATCTAGAGTCAAGCGAATGGAGTTAAATCAAATATTAGTTATTCGATAGGAGTTAAATCAAGTTAAGTTAAATAAGTTGAGTTAATCGAGTTGAGTTAATCCAACCGAGTTAATTCAAATGAGTTAATCCAACGAGATATACGAATATAGTCTATTCGAAAAGAGATAATTGAATCTAGTTATTCGAAAGGAGTAATCAAATCTAGTTATTCGAATAGAGTTAAAGGAGTTAAGTGAAAAGAGTTAATCGATTAGAGTTAAATCAAATAGAGTTAATCCAATAGAGTTAATCGGTAAGAGTAAATTGATAAGAGTTAATTGAATAGAGTTAATCGTATATAGTTTATTCGAAGAAAGGTTTTCGAATCTAGTTATTCATAAGAAAGATTATCGAATATAGTTATTCGAAGAGAGGAGTTACCGAATAGAGATTATTCGAAAGAGAGTTACGTAAGGAAGTTTGTTAAAAGTTTAAAAGATAAACTTTGTCTATTCTGAAGTTAAAACGTTGTTCAGTTAAGGTCTGAGAGGTAATTATACCCCAACTTGATTTACTTCCTCCTTAACTAAGGAATGGTAAGGTTGATAGTGAATGATGGTTAAGTGAATTTAGTAAATGGTTTGAGTTGGCATAGCGATGTTTAATATAAACATCTGTTTAAATCCAATAAAGGAGCTCTGGAAATGTTTTTCCAAATAAGAAATCAGAAATGTTTTCTAATATAGAAAACAAGAAATGGAAATGTTTTCCATTGTCACTAACGTATATTTTCTAAATTTAGAAAATAAGAAATGTTGAATATATGGAAACAGAAGATGAAAAATTAATAAGTTAAATAGAGAGATAAATGTTAAATGATGATTGATCGATATGATTTCCATTTGGAAATAATATCATTGTTTGCTCACGTGTTTTCCTTTGATAGCTAACTCACTGACTATCGAAGTTTTCGACCATTTTAACGTTGTTAATATGGAGAGACCTGTTGGATTATTATCCAAAGAACCACTCTGTATTGGCATAAGCATTGCGAATCATATATGCCAAAGAAAATTGAAGACGGAGTAAAGTGCAAGGGCTGTTGTATAAATCTTAGATAATAATTGCCTAAGATGGTTGTACGGAATAATGCTTTCGGTTTATCCTGTCCCAGGACAACTTGTATGGAAGAAGGTCTGACAGAATATATCTAATAGATCACATAAGTTGATCTCTTCAAATGTATTCACGTTTGGTGACGGAGGAATTCGTTTCTCTTAGCTGTATACCCGTGGTATTTTTGGGGAAATCAATTTGTGATTTGGCGGGTATGACGATGTGACATTCAAAGTGGATAAACGTGTGATCTATTAGAGATAAGCGTAGCTTCTAGCCTCACAACCGGGAAATGACAAAAATCGGGCAGGCAGCATGGCTATGTAGGTCGCACCTATTAGGGTGTATAATCTCTTGATCTAGAGTTTCATTTACTTCTAAAAATCTATTGTCGATGCTGTCCCATTTGGGAAACGGTTGCTGATCCCAACCGTTGGTGATATACATTCGATACACTCAAGCGAAATGAGGGTCGGTCGTGTGTGGCCGGGTTGCAAGATGTTCTTGTTGAACCCAGTGTATTCCTCTCTAGAGATACATTAGCGAAAGGTGGTTCCATACCTTGTCATAGTTGGAAATCCATTACCCAATACGCGCTTGCGGTTTTGATTGTATACACTATATGTAGAACTTGCGATAAAAGCGTTTCTGCTAAATGATTATTATATTGTGGTTGATAGACATTATTATAATATCAAAAGGGTTTTTGATATAAAGATATTTTGGATTCTCATAAGGGAAAAACCCGTTCCGTTATACGGCGTGGTCTTATGAGATATCATTTACTTGTTCAAACTGTTTTAAACTGTTTTACTCATACCAGTCCCATGACTGACTCAGAGTTTATTTTGTTTTCCCTAAACTCTTGGGTGCCCAATTTTATACGGGCAGTCAAGTAGTCGGGATTTACAGATACTTGAAGAGCTGGAGCAGGAGGCTTCAAGATTTTATATAGCTATTGTTATTCCGCTGTGTTGTAAGTGCTGTACTTGATAATGATATGTATATTCAAGTACAATCTTTTATTTCAAAGTTATGTTATATTTTATTCGTTCCGCTGTGAGATTCGTGTTTACTCTGATGTTGTATGTTCTTCTTCTTCTATTCTAAGTTTCTATCTTATCTTTCCTCACCCTCTAATTTCTTTCATTAACTATTCGGTTATTTTCGATCCTTGGATGCTCGATATGTATTGTATATCGGATAACCAAGATCGCTAATATCCGGGTCGTTATAGTTGGTATCAGAGCTTAAGGTTAAGTAATTACCTTGGCTCTATGGCGTGACTCAGTAGAGATGGGGTTAGTAACACCCTAGATTGAGTGAGTGTATATATACGAGTGAACGTATTTGTTATTTGATATAAAAATTTGTTTTATATTGAGTAGATTTATTGTTTGAGTTGTTTATGGATTCTGGTCGATGGTGGGGCACCACAATATCGATAGGGGTTTCTAAAACACTCGAATACGATGGGTCGACACGATATGTTTTGAAAAGAGGGTAAAAGAAATAATTTTACCCAGATTATATTTTTGATATAAAGGAATTATATTGAAATGATTATAATATATTGGATATATTGGTTGTTATTATAATCGAGTAAGATTATAAAAAGTGAAATGGTTATGTATATAACCAAGTAGAATTCATATAAGTGTAATGAATTGAATTAAATCTGAAATTAGAATCATAATGGGAATTAAAATTCCTAGAATTTGAAAAGGTGTTTGAAAATGGAATTGAATTGAGTATAAGAGAATTTTAAAATCCTGGAGATTTTAAATTGTTTACGAACATTGAGAAGGATATTTTGAAATATATTTCAAATGAAAGTGTTCGAAGAACGAGTTTTGAAAAGTGTTATAGTATTGAACTCACTTCGATAGCTAGGAAATAACCCTAATGATGAATCGCGGCATAATTAGTTTTCATTTTCGAGTATGTAAGTGACGGATTACTACCAAAGATTTTGTTTTTGAATTGTTTTGAGAAAAACAAGTTGTTTGAAATCCTAAAAAGGAAAGTTTGATTTTGAGGAAAGAAAAGCTGTTTAAAACTCCCAGGAATAGACGGGGAATTTAAAACAAGTTTATATAGAAATTGGTGGAAGCAAACAGGAATTTAACTAAAACCAGTTAAGTGGAAATTGAAGTGAATTTGAATGATATCGAGACAAATTGTATTTGGGAGATTCGAATTTGAAGTGTAATTTGATAACCAAGTTAAGAGTTGGGAATCAAGAATGAAACCCGAGTTTGAAATGATATTTGGCTTGGATATAAGCGAATGGTTGTGTTGGAGATAAAAGTGACTGGAGTTTGATTGGGATGACATGGGTATATGCTAAATTAACAGCAGATGGAAATGATATAATGATATGCCCGACAAAAAGGTACAAGTTATATTTCATATGCTATGAAATTTTTATGAGCCGATTAGGCAAGCCGCTTGACTGTTTGATTTTCTTTTGGGTTGGAGATGGCCCAGAGAGGCGAGTTGGAGTTTGACCTATTGACCAATACAAAGGAGGTGCTGGCGAAATTTTTCGAAAAGTTAAGGTGTTAGAAAATTTTCAGGATTTTTGAAAATTTTCGTTGATAAGAACTAATTAAACATTTAATTGAAATTAAATTGGTTCAGTTGAAACTAGAAGTTGAGAAGTGAACAATATAGTCTAGCCAGTCGATAGCGTTTGATTTTTACCTTAGCAATTTCGAGGACGAAATTATTTTAAGTGGGGAAGAATGTAATGACCCGCATTTTCAGCGATATAATAATTAATTTATTTAATTATTTAAATAGCGATTTAGAGAATTTAATGATCGTTTTATTAAATTATATGGATTATTTAATTAATTTAAATAATAGAATAATATAAATAATTTTGTAATAATCAGAATTTGTGAAATTCACAATATAATGTGAACTGGGCGATTTAAAATATTTAATTCTGCTTGGAATTGAATTTGAATAACGAATATATTGTTTGAACGTCAGTTTGAACGTCAGTTTGAACGTATAATTATATTATAATTAAAATCGAGCTCGAAATGGGGCGGCAGTTCGCTATTTGGCGATTTGAACTTCAACTGAATGTACAGGGTTCGTTTTAAATCGGATTTCTGTGAAACAAGAAACGTGTGGAGCTGGTGGAGTATATTTTTCTAATGGAAGAGAAAAGTCGGGATTTCGTCGTGTAGATTTTGATTTACGTCCAAATCAAATTTCAGAAAAGTCACTGTGGAATTCCTTTATAATTTGCAACGCTTTATTTACGTTATAAATTGATTTTTAATATAAATTTGAATATCGAGATAATCTGGAATTCTGGGATATCAAGTAAAAACTCTGATATGATTATTCTGGAGCTGTATGATATCGTATATGAATATATACGATAATATTAATTTATTTATATTTAATTTAATTATATTTAAATATATTTATATATTTAAATGGGTTATTCAGAGTTGTAAAAATAGCCACTTTTACAAACGAAGTCGGAATTCGACGAAACTAATTTTGTTGTATCCGCAACATCAAATTATTGTTAGATTCCAAGTTCCGTGATTTTTAGAGTCACTGTGTGGCCGTACGGATTTTTAATGTGAAGAACAGTCAGTATTTTGACGGTTAAAAATACGCCGTGTGAGCAAACAGAGTCAGAATTCGACGAAACCAGTTTTATTGGGACCGTAATGTCAAACTCTATCTGCATGTAAATTTTCATGATTTTTAGGTATCGTGTGATATCACACGGATTTTTAGGAAGTAAAAACGAATATAAAATGATGAAAATAAAATATAAAATAATAATAAAAAATTATCCTAAGTATGTTTGAACCAAAACCGACCACATTTATCCTTCTCAGCCTCACACTCCCCTTTATAAATGCAAAATACATTCGTCGTTCTCATTTTTTCCACAGCAAAGAAAATGGAAGAAGAAAAATCAAAAGAAAATAGAAATAAATTCCTATAAACCCAAGTGTATACATATATGGATTCAGTGAAGCAAGAGCTTCATTTCTGTATACTTCTTACCAGGTGCGATCTGAGTTTTTGAGTGGCGAGTTTATACAGCAAGTATTAGGGTTCAGTTATTTGAAAATTTTGAGCTGTTGTAAATCAATTCGAGTTTGTATTTGAGATTGTGGTGGCGAGGAGGTTGTCTTGGCAAAGTATTGGGTGGTTCGGTGATTCAATAGTTTGATGTCGAACTGTAGCAGAGCGTGGAGACCTCAGGATGCAATGGGAGATACTGGGCCGAGTTGGACGATGTCGATACGAGGTGGAAGAGGATTCGAAGAGGTGAATTATCGTGATTTTTATTGGATTTTAAAGGAAGTAGGAGAGGAGCGGTGAGAGGATAAAGAAGCGGCTATGGAGGAGTGGTATCCTGGAGCTCGCGTCGTCGGGGAAGAAAAGGGATCGGGTCTGGGCTTGGTAAGAGGAAGATGGGCCGACGTAAAAAGGTTAAGGCCCGTTATATAAAAATCCATGTTTTTATTTAATTTAAAAGTGTATGAACTTCGTAACGTTGTATCTTCTACATACGATATCAGATTGATGAACCGTAAGTTGCGTTGGGATCGTATGGACGAACACTACAAAATGGGACTGACTGGGAGTGGATTGGAGCTCATATGAATTTATGGCGAAATAAATTGTTTAATTCAAATCAAACAAACAGTTTATCGTTCTTTAACGATGAACTGCCAAAGTGAGTAAAACTCACCAACTCTGAACAGTTATATTTTTCTAACGTATATTTAGAACTGATAATTATCTGTTGATTAATGTGTGTTAACTGTTTGGTTGAAATGCTAATTGATAACGATATATATATAAATCGTTAACAAATATTGATTCTGTTTAACATAATATTTCATATTGAAATGAAATCGATGTTAATGATATTGTTTGACATCTGTGATGCAGGGAAACAGGTCGGAGGAATCCAACTAGATTCCTCAACACTTATTTTTCTGTTTTCATATGTGGTGATATATGATGTGATATAAAATCTGTTGATGATGATGTGTGTTTAAATGATATCGATCATTAAGATTTGGTATTTTAAATACCATAAGAAATACTGGCATGTAGAAAGGGGATTTTCAAAGTATATTTTGAAAATAAATTAGTTATATAAAATCAATGGATTTTATATAGAAAAGGAAAAAGGGATTTTATAAAAGAAAACATTCATAAAATCGAAGAGTTTTAAAAAGGAAATATTTATTGAAAATAAATTTGATAAAGACGAAAAGGGAATTATTTATAAAATCAAAGGATTTTATAAAGAGAAATATTTATTGGGATAATAAATAGAAGTATAAAGGGATTATTTATTTGGGAAAATAAATAAGAGTTATAAAGGGAATATATTTGTAAAACAAATACAAAGGAAGATATTTGCAAAACAAATAGAAAGAGAAATATTTGTAAAACATTTACAAATAGAATTTAAAAAGGAAATATTTGTAAAACAGTTACAAATAGATTAAATGGAAATATTTATTTATAGGAAATAAATAGAATGTTATAAATGAGATATTTATTTGTTAAATAAGTAGGAAAGATGAAGGAAATATTTATTGGTTAAATAAATAAAATCAAAGGGAATATTTATTTGTTAAATAAATAGAATTGAAAGGGAATAGTTATTTGTTAAGTAAACCAATAGAAAAGGAATTATTTGTATAAACACAAAGAAAAGGAATTAATCGAAAGAGTTAATCCAAAGGAATAATTCTAAAGTAGTTAATCGAAATGAGTTAATCGAATATTAGTTATTCAATTAGAATTTATCGAATATTTGTTATTCAAATTTAGAGTTAACCAAATAGAGTTAATTGAACATAGTTAATCGAATTGGGATTTAATTGAATATTAGTTATTCAATTAAAGTTGATCGAATATAGTTATTGAGATAGAGTTAGTAAAACATAGTTACTCAGGATAAGTTACCATTTCGTACGTCTGCTAGCGTAATTCGCAGGGCTGCAGATAGCCTACGGCGGTCGGATGTTTCCTGAGGGAATCAGGCGTAACCATTGTGATCGCTGCGATCTAGAGTCAAGCGAATGGAGTTAAATAAAATATTAGTTATTCGATAGGAGTTAAATCAAGTTAAGTTAAATAAGTTGAGTTAATCGAGTTGAGTTAATCCAACGAGTTAATTCAAATGAGTTAATCCAAAGAGATATTTGAATATAGTCTTTTCGAAAAGAGATAATCGAATCTAGTTATTCGAAAGGAGTAATCAAATCTAGTTATTCGAATATAGTTAAAGGAGTTAAGTGAAAAGAGTTAATCGATTCGAGTTAAATCAAATAGAGTTAATCCAATAGAGTTAATCGGTAAGAGTAAATTGATAAGAGTTAGTTGAATAGAGTTAATCGAATATAGTTTATTCGAAGAAAGGTTTTCAAATCTAGTTATTCGTAAGAAAGATTATCGAATATAGTTATTCGAAGAGAGGAGTTATCGAATAGAGATTATTTGAAAGAGAGTTATGTAAGGAAGTTTGTTAAAGGTTTAAAAGATAAACTTTGTCTATTTTGAAGTTAAAACGTTGTTCAGTTAAGGTCTGAGAGGTAATTATACCCCGACTTGATTGACTTCCTTCTTAACAAAGGAATGGTAAGGTTGATAGTGAATGATGGTTAACTGAATTTAGTAAATGGTTTGAGTTGGCATAGCGATGTTTAATATAAACATCTGTTTAAATCCAATGAAGGAGCTTTGGAAATGTTTTTCCAAATAAGAAATCAAAAATGTTTTATAATATAGAAAACAAGAAATGGAAATGTTTTCCATTGTCACTAACGTATATTTTCTAAATTTAGAAAATAAGAAATGTTGAATATATGGAAATAGGAGATGAAAAATGAATTAGTTAAATAGAGAGAGATATGTTAAATGATGATTGATCGATATAATTTCCATTTGGAAATAATATCGTTGTTTGCACACGTGCTTTCCTTTGATAGTTAACTCACCGACTATCGAAGTTTTCGACCATTTTGACGTTGTTAATATGGAGAGACCGGTTGGATTATTATCCAAAGAACCATTATGTATTGGCATGTAACAACCCGTAAAATGCGAGCCAGTTTGAAATTTTTATTTTGGCAATTTTAGCGAATTTTGAACATTTAAAATAGATTATTTTAAATAATATCGACGAGAAATTTATTTTGAATAGAATTCGACGTATATATTATATACGTCGTCGATAGAATATAAATATTTATATATAATTATAAATAGAATTGAAAATGGCGCGGTAGTTCGATAATTCGATTTCAAACTTCAATTGAATGTACCGGGTGCAAAACAATCCGGATTTTAGTGAAACCAAAAATAATGGAATCTAAACGATAATATCTTTCCAACGAATCCGACAAATTGAGATTTCATGGCGGGAATCAAAAGAAATGTCCAGTTGAAAATTCTGAATAGTCGCTATGGAATTCAGGCCCTTAAAAATGGACATTTTGCAAACGAGCTCGGATTTCGACGAAACCACTTTTGTTGGGTCCGTGATGTTAAATTATTGCTAGATTCCAAGTTTCATAATTTTTCGAATCAATATGTGAGCGTGGCAAAGGAAAACGCGTTTTGACCATTTCAGTTGATTTTAATCGACTGGAAATTGGCCATTTTTCTAACGATCTCAGAATTCGACGAAACTAGTTTTGTTAGGACCGTATCGTCAATACGAAGCTAGAAAATATTTTTCTGGAATTTTTAGAGTTAGTATGTGACCCCGGTAATTTGAAATGTACGTTTAAAATTCAATATAATGATTTAAATGTAAATTCAACGGAAACTGATCAAAGTGATCGAATCAGCTTGCGATACATATCCCATTGTGTTCGGAATGGGGGCAAAACGCTATGGACGGCAGGCGGTGGGCCTCGTTTCGAGGTCGGATATAAAAGTCAACCCTTGTGCATAATTAAATAATAATAAAATAAATAAAAAAAAAAGAATCTTCTCCCCCTTTTTTAACTCTGCCCCCCCCCCCCCCGCTTCTTTAAAATCAGATATCAAAGTAATAAAAAAAAAAGAGAGAGAGACGGCGACGAAGGGGGATCGGAGCCGCCGCCATCCTCCAGCCTCCGCCCAGAGCCGCCGTCCAACCCGCCTTGTATTCCCCCAAATCGATCAGCCCTCCGATCGAAGCGAGACAGCCTCGCCTGAGACCCACCTCCGCCACCTGCTCTGGCACTCCGCGCCTCCCCCGCCTCCCTCACGAACCCGCGATCACCTGACAACCCCCCCCCCCCTAAGCCTGCTGCCGCCAGTAAAACCCCCCCCCCCTCGCTGTAAGTCTTTTTTTATTTATTTATTATTTATTTATTTTATTTTAGTTTTATAAAAAAAAGTATATAATACTGATCATAAGAAACGATTTAAAACTGATTTTTTTTTAGGAAATAAAACTGATTTTTGTTTTAGAAATATAAACTGATTTGTTTTAAAGAAATAAAACTGATTTTTGTTTTAGAAATATAAACTGATTTTTAAAGGAAATATATAAACTGATTTTTCTATGCATTCAAAACCTGATTGTGTTTAAGAGAAAAAGTTTTAAACTTTAAATAGAAAAAGGTTTGAAATTTAAAAGGAAAAGGTTTTAAATTAAAAATAGAAGGAGGTTAGAAATTTACAAAGTAAAAATTCGATTTTTATATATTGAATAGCGAAGTAAAAATTCGATTTTTATATATTGAATAGCGAACTAAAAATTCGATTTTTATATATTGAATAGCGAAGTAAAAATTCGATTTTTATATATTGAATAGCGAACTAAAAATTCGATTTTTATATATTGAATAGCGAAGTAAAAATTCGATTTTTATATATTGAATAGCGAACTAAAAATTCGATTTTTATATATTGAATAGCGAAGTAAAAATTCGATTTTTATATATTGAATAGCGAAGTAAAAATTCGATTTTTATATATTGAATAGCGAACTAAAAATTCGATTTTTATATATTGAATAGCGAAGTAAAAATTCGACTTTTATATATTGAATAGCGAACTAAAAATTCGATTTTTATATATTGAATAGCGAACTAAAAATTCGATTTTTATATATTGAATAGCGAACTAAAAATTTGATTTTTATATATTGAATAGCGAACTAAAAATTCGATTTTTATATATTGAATAGCGAACTAAAAATTCGATTTTTATATATTGAATAGCGAACTAAAAATTCGATTTTTATATATTGAATAGCGAACTAAAAATTCGATTTTTATATATTGAATAGCGAAGTCAAAATTCGATTTTTATATATGTAGTGGCCGCGGTCAACGAAGGTGACAAAAAGGCGAAACGATGAAGATTTCTATCAATGAAGTGCCGTGGAGCTAGGATAGCTATAATGTGAGAATTTCTCACCTTTCCATTTCATTTCTATTTATATATATATACTAGGATGCAGACGGTGCTTAGTAGCACCCGACACAATCGTCCACAGACCATGGACTTGTTTGTTTGCATAGATTAGTTATATGATTTGATTTGAATTGAATTGTTTGGTGAGATGAAATTAATTTGATTGATGTGTGAATGGCGTGGGCCTTCACTAGACCGGGGATAAGGCTAGGCCTTGTCCCGTTTCTAGTATCGTGCCGTTATGCCGCCGAAATTTTCTAAAATATGTTAGAAAAATAAAAATATCATTTTTATTGAATAAATGAACTGAAAAGAAAATTCATGTGTTGGAATAAATATTTTATCGTTAAAAATATAGTTTTTAACGTGAATGTGAATAAAATAAAATATTCATTTACAAACCAGACGGTTTGTTTATGTACACTGATTTGACTGATATGGATTGGGACGATAAATTTTACACATCGCCCAACTGCACGAATAAAATCTGTGTTTGATTGTTTGAAACCCCACACGGGTGTTGGGATGAAATTTGAAGTTCACTCATCCTGATTGATTAAATATGTCGATCGATTGATTGACAGGCTGTTATAAGCGTTAGATATCTATATTTGATGCTTATACAGTGTAGTGCACTTTGGTTGATGGTTGATTATTTTTCAAGGCTATTATACATGTGTTGTATGAAAATCCATATAATTAACTTTATATGGTAATTGATTGGGCCTCATTCCAGTTTTAAAATAGAAATATTTAAAATAGAAATATTCGAAATGGAATATTTGAAAATGTCAATATATGAAGCCGTGTTGATTAGAGTGACGCCATTTTGACGTGAACGATATTTATATCGATTTTATTCATTTTAAAATGAATATTAAAAAGTAATTTTGAAATCAAATATTTCGAAGTGAATTGAATTGAAAGTGATTTCGAAATGAATTGAATTGAAAACGAATTAAAAGTGAATTGAATTGAAAGTGATTTCGAAATGAATTGAATTGAAAACGAATTCAAAATGAATTGAAAGTGATTTCGAAATGAATTGAATTGAAAACGAATTCAAAGTGAATTGAATTGAAAACGAATTCAAAGTGAATTGAATTGAAAACGAATTCAAAGTGAATTGAAAGTGATTTCAAAGTGAATTGAATTGAAAACGAATTCAAAGTGAATTGAATTGAAAGTGATTTCGAAATGAATTGAATTGAAAACGAATTCAAAGTGAATTGAAAGTGATTTCGAAATGAATTGAATTGAAAACGAATTCAAAATGAATTGAAAGCAAATTGAAATGAATTCAAATTGAATTGAAATTTGAATTGAATAGAAAGGAATTTTAAAACGAATTTATAAAGAAGAATTCAATTTTGATTTGAATTGAAAAGGAAGTTGAAATGGCTTTTGAAACGAATTTAAAACTATTTATATAATTCGTTTTAAATAGAAATCGACGAAATATATATTATATATATTATATATATAATATAATGGCCTGAATAGAACGCGCCGCGCCGCGGCAGTTCGCGAATTTCGACCATTGATTTCAAACGGACATTACGGGAGATCCGACCGTCGGATTCTCCTAAAACCGGAACCGTTGGGTTCGTATCGAAAAGAGCTTTCTAGCGAATGTTAGAAATTTGAAATCTAACGGTTGGATTTGGAATTATGTCCAAATCAAATTTGAAAAAGGTCGCTGTAAGTGCAGTTCGATGGCCATTGATGGAAATCGACTGTACGGGCCTTGATAAAATTATTAAAAATAGTAATAATTTGTGTAAAATCATAAGAAATGATTTGTGAAGATTTGGGATGAAAAACTTCATGTTTGAAAAGATAAAAATGGATTTTTATCGAAATGAACTAGTTTTGAACTAGAATTATAATTCTATTTATTTTTAAATAAATAAATTGAATTTGAAAGGGGTTTTGAAAATAACCAAAATTTCCAATGATTGCATTGGAGTGGATTTGAATCGAAATTGTCTTCGGAATATTTCGATGTTGGAATTCGTGATTATATAGGTGTTGTTATGGAAATTTGAAAGATATATATTTATATCGTTATTTCCAATACGGCATTTGTTAGTCGTAGAATTCGATATTGAATATAAGCCGATATATTTTCTATTCAGAGCCTTGTATTGAATATCAAATGTGATTTGGGTTTGTCGTGAATGGTGTCTTCACTAGCACTGTTCTTGAACCCAGTTGAGAAGAGATTAAATCTTTTTAGTTAGATTTAATGAAGTGTACTAATTAAATGATATTTAATTGGAATTGAATTGGTATTGATTTTTGGGTTTATCGTGAACAGTGTTTTAAATAACACTCGTTCTTTAACCCGATAATTAATGGAAGGTGATTTTGGGTTTATCGTGAACCGTGTTTTAGATGACACTGATTCTTTAACCCAGTTAAAGATTAAAACTAAGTGAAGTTTTAATGAATCTTTAATTAGATTGAAAAGATCGAGAATGGAGTATCACCAGTTTTACTCCAGGCGATAGTTAAATCTTTAATTAGATTTAAACGTGAAATGGTAATTGAATTACCGATAACACTGTGGTGTTAGATATGAAGTACTACCAGTTTTACTTCATGGGATGAATAGGTTGGGATTGGGAAAATAAAATAAATGATTACTTCGGTGTGGTTCGTTAATCCCGACTAGTTTGAATTGATATTCAAAGGAGATTAAAGAATAAATTTAAAGAATTTATCTTGGATAAAATTTATGGGAACTTTTCCCAAAGTATAGGAATATTCGAATAAAAGAATATTCTGAATTGGAATGAGGCGTATGTTGTGTTTGTGTAACACTTTTATAATATATACGCGAGTTATTCAGAAAGACCGGGTTTATCCCATTCTGAATAACTGATTCGACGTGGTGTCGAAGATGAAGACGGTGGTCGAAGACCAGAAGTTTTCACGTCGTTTGGGTGATTACTGATGATCTTGATTGGGCTGTACACCCAAGAAGATGGAAACAGTTGGTGATCGTCCAGACGTACTTGGAGATCGATGGATATGCGGGGTACTAGGTGCCTCCGGTTTCGTTCAGACCCAGAACGGACTTGTAAATGGACTGTGTGTCTGACATTGGATTTTAGTCTGTGTGATTGATTTCTATTAAATATATATCTGCTTGGCGGCGGAGAATTTATTCTCTTGCTTAACGCCCTTCTCTGAGACGTATGAGCTCAGGGGTTATATATTGATGGATATCAAACGCATGGAGTGAATTGCCTGTGTGGCATGCCTAAGTGGCAATTGATCGAGGCTTCTGTTGAAAAGCAAAGTCTTGTGGTGATGATCAAAGCACAGCCTGTGTGGCACAGCTTTGTGTAACGTGAATTCGCGAGCCTCGCACCCCGGTTGTGAACCAAAAACGGGAGACGGACCTCAGGGAGGACTTGCGTTTCTTTCTAGTTAGAAGTGGCGTCAGTGGTTTTACACGCCCTGACGAATTTGACTTATGTGGTTGTTGCTGTTGTGAGGCGCCTCGGTTATATCGGTTTCGGCCGATGCATTCTGGTCGGCAGACGGACCAGACTTACACCCCATAGGGTGGGGAGACGTAGTGTTCAGGGTTTAAGTTTAATCCACATCGGTGGACCGGCCCTGTCGCTCCAAGGGTCGATGCGCTCTGACCCTGTGGCTCGGGCTAGAGAGTCACGAAAACGGTTGAGGACTATCTTTTGCCTCGGTTCATAGACGGAAATCCAATTTCCAAATACGTGACATGTGCGGTTTTATTTGTAGAACCTAGTATGGTGACATAGTGGGATGGGGCATTCATGCCGCCTATGATTGATACTTATGATTTGAAGTTGTTTTATACACTATGCACTTACAATAGTATCAAATGATTTGTTTTAAACGTATCAAGCATTCTTGGCTATTATAAGGTAAAAACCCTATCCTCCGGCTTGCGTTGCATTGTGTGATGGGAACTGGGTCTTATAATAGCTTCATTTTTCTTTATTTAGCATTGCGCTGTTTGTTTTATGCACTGGTATTCTTGGGAGGAAACCCGTTCCGTGTTATACGGCGTGGTCCCTTGATTTACCTAGCTTTAAAAATAAAGATTAACTGTTTTAGTTCTCACACCAGTCACATGACTGACCAGGAGTTTATTGTTTTAACCTAAACTCTGGGTGCCCTTATTTTCGACACGGGCAGCTAGTAGTTTTGGTTTTGTAGATTTATATTCACAGGATCCTGGTTTACAGCTGGAACGATATCCGGAAAGCTTTGTATCCGTATATCTCCTTCTAGTTGTGTATTGTATTATTTTCCGCTGCTATGTATTTAAATGTGATTTAAATCTCTGATATTTCTGTGTAATATTCATTTATACTCTGTATATTCTTGTAATCTCATGCATTGTTGTAATATACAATGAAATGTTCTTCTGTATGAGTTTTGTTGTGGCTTGTTCTCGAACTATCCGGCGCTTTCCTTTACGGGGAAGTTACGGGTCGTTTCATTTGGTATCAGAGCTTTGGTTTACAAAGCTTAGAGAACAAGGCACATTAGAACTATACGAAAGAATTCATCAGATATTGGGTTAGTAATATCCAATGGGAATGACTCGTTAGAGATGAGATCAGTAGTATCCTAGAACGAGTGTGAAGAGTATATTTTTAAAATGAAAACAAATCTTGTTTTGAAAATTTAAATCAATTATTCGTATTTGATTATCTATTTATATTGATATGGACAATCCAGTATATATAGATTTTGCGTATACGTCTGATCCGCGTGTATTCGAAATTTTAATATACTGGATAGATATAGAATTACACTCTAATCGCCCGGAGATGATTTTGATGATGGAGCTCCATCATTAGAATTTATGTTCGAGTGACGAAAGTGGGCTTTCTATATATTTCCTATTGACTGGTGTGAGAACCAAAATTTGATAGGGCCTATGGTTGTGAATTGGCATCAAAAACCTGATTTTTGACTATGTATCAAAATTATGAATTTGAAACTCTAATTCACTAATTAATTGATGTTTGGGTTGTTTGTTTATTTGTTTGCTAATTTTGAACCATTTAGCCTAATTGGAACAATATTGAATTGTATTGAAAATTGGTCGCATTTGCTTGCATATACATATACTTATATTGAACAGGTCATAGCAAGGAGGCTAGAGCAGAGAATAAAATTTGTTTGCCCGACAAATAGGTACATGTTTACTACATAATTTACTGTTTTGTTTGGGTGATGATGATTTTGTGAGCCTATTGGCTAGCCGCTTGGCTTTTTCTTTTTCTTTTTGAGATCTGAAGGACCGGGGAAGCTATTTGAAATTCCCCGATGCTCCCGGTGCAGGGGAGGTTATGGCGAAATTTTTCGAAAATTTAGGGTGTTAGCCAAATTTTTGAAATTTTGAAAATTCTCAGAAACTAAAGAGTTGGAGAATGGAAGCCAGATCGAGCGTAGTGTTGATTAATCAAACCACTTTCGACTTTGTTCCTTTTCGGGGACGAAAAGTTTTAAGTGGGGGAGATTGTAACAACCCGTAAAATGCGAGCCAGTTTGAAATTTTTATTTTGGCAATTTTAGCGAATTTTGAACATTTAAAATAGATTATTTTAAATAATATCGACGAGAAATTTATTTTGAATAGAATTCGACGTATATATTATATACGTCGTCGATAGAATATAAATATTTATATATAATTATAAATAGAATTGAAAATGGCGCGGTAGTTCGATAATTCGATTTCAAACTTCAATTGAATGTACCGGGTGCAAAACAATCCGGATTTTAGTGAAACCAAAAATAATGGAATCTAAACGATAATATCTTTCCAACGAATCCGACAAATTGAGATTTCATGGCGGGAATCAAAAGAAATGTCCAGTTGAAAATTCTGAATAGTCGCTATGGAATTCAGGCCCTTAAAAATGGACATTTTGCAAACGAGCTCGGATTTCGACGAAACCACTTTTGTTGGGTCCGTGATGTTAAATTATTGCTAGATTCCAAGTTTCATAATTTTTCGAATCAATATGTGAGCGTGGCAAAGGAAAACGCGTTTTGACCATTTCAGTTGATTTTAATCGACTGGAAATTGGCCATTTTTCTAACGATCTCAGAATTCGACGAAACTAGTTTTGTTAGGACCGTATCGTCAATACGAAGCTAGAAAATATTTTTCTGGAATTTTTAGAGTTAGTATGTGACCCCGGTAATTTGAAATGTACGTTTAAAATTCAATATAATGATTTAAATGTAAATTCAACGGAAACTGATCAAAGTGATCGAATCAACTTGCGATACATATCCCATTGTGTTCGGAATGGGGGCAAAACGCTATGGACGGCAGGCGGTGGGCCTCGTTTCGAGGTTGGATATAAAAGTCAACCCTTGTGCATAATTAAATAATTAAATAATAATAAAATAAATAAATAAAAAAGAATCTTCTCCCCCTTTTTTAACTCTGCCCCCCCCCCCCCCCCCCGCTTCTTTAAAATCAGATATCAAAGTAATAAAAAAAAAAGAGAGAGAGACGACGACGAAGGGGGATCAGAGCCGCCGCCATCCTCCAGCCTCCGCCCAGAGCCGCCGTCCAACCCGCCTTGTATTCCCCCAAATCGATCAGCCCTCCGATCGAAGCGAGACAGCCTCGCCTGAGACCCACCTCCGCCACCTGCTCTGGCACTCCGCGCCTCCCCCGCCTCCCTCACGAACCCGCGATCACCTGCCAACCCCCCCCCCCTAAGCCTGCTGCCGCCAGTAAAACCCCCCCTCGCTGTAAGTCTTTTTTTTTTACTTATTTATTATTTATTTTATTTTAGTTTTATAAAAAAAAGTATATAATACTGATCATAAGAAACAATTTAAAACTGATTTTTTTTTTTAGGAAATAAAACTGATTTTTGTTTTAGAAATATAAACTGATTTGTTTTAAAGAAATAAAACTGATTTTTGTTTTAGAAATATAAACTGATTTTTAAAGGAAATATATAAACTGATTTTTCTATGCATTTAAAACCTGATTGTGTTTAAGAGAAAAAGTTTTAAACTTTAAATAGAAAAAGGTTTGAAATTTAAAAGGAAAAGGTTTTAAATTAAAAATAGAAGGAGGTTAGAAATTTACAAAGTAAAAATTCGATTTTTATATATTGAATAGCGAAGTAAAAATTCGATTTTTATATATTGAATAGCGAACTAAAAATTCGATTTTTATATATTGAATAGCGAAGTAAAAATTCGATTTTTATATATTGAATAGCGAACTAAAAATTCGATTTTTATATATTGAATAGCGAAGTAAAAATTCGATTTTTATATATTGAATAGCGAACTAAAAATTCGATTTTTATATATTGAATAGCGAAGTAAAAATTCGATTTTTATATATTGAATAGCGAAGTAAAAATTCGATTTTTATATATTGAATAGCGAACTAAAAATTCGATTTTTATATATTGAATAGCGAAGTAAAAATTCGATTTTTATATATTGAATAGCGAACTAAAAATTCGATTTTTATATATTGAATAGCGAACTAAAAATTCGATTTTTATATATTGAATAGCGAACTAAAAATTTGATTTTTATATATTGAATAGCGAACTAAAAATTCGATTTTTATATATTGAATAGCGAACTAAAAATTCGATTTTTATATATTGAATAGCGAACTAAAAATTCGATTTTTATATATTGAATAGCGAACTAAAAATTCGATTTTTATATATTGAATAGCGAAGTCAAAATTCGATTTTTATATATGTAGTGGCCGCGGTCAACGAAGGTGACAAAAAGGCGAAACGATGAAGATTTCTATCAATGAAGTGCCGTGGAGCTAGGATAGCTATAATGTGAGAATTTCTCACCTTTCCATTTCATTTCTATTTATATATATATACTAGGATGCAGACGGTGCTTAGTAGCACCCGACACAATCGTCCACAGACCATGGACTTGTTTGTTTGGTTGCATAGATTAGTTATATGATTTGATTTGAATTGAATTGTTTGGTGAGATGAAATTAATTTGATTGATGTGTGAATGGCGTGGGCCTTCACTAGACCGGGGATAAGGCTAGACCTTGTCCCGTTTCTAGTATCGTGCCGTTATGCCGCCGAAATTTTCTAAAATATGTTAGAAAAATAAAAATATCATTTTTATTGAATAAATGAACCGAAAAGAAAATTCATGTGTTGGAATAAATATTTTATCGTTAAAAATATAGTTTTTAACGTGAATGTGAACAAAATAAAATATTCATTTACAAACCAGACGGTTTGTTTATGTACACTGATTTGACTGATATGGATTGGGACGATAAATTTTACACATCGCCCAACTGCACGAATAAAATCTGTGTTTGATTGTTTGAAACCCCACACGGGTGTTGGGATGAAATTTGAAGTTCACTCATCCTGATTGATTAAATATGTCGATCGATTGATTGACAGGCTGTTATAAGCGTTAGATATCTATATTTGATGCTTATACAGTGTAGTGCACTTTGGTTGATGGTTGATTATTTTTCAAGGCTATTATACATGTGTTGTATGAAAATCCATATAATTAACTTTATATGGTAATTGATTGGGCCTCATTCCAGTTTTAAAATAGAAATATTTAAAATAGAAATATTCGAAATGGAATATTTGAAAATGTCAATATATGAAGCCGTGTTGATTAGAGTGACGCCATTTTGACGTGAACGATATTTATATCGATTTTATTCATTTTAAAATGAATATTAAAAAGTAATTTTGAAATCAAATATTTCGAAGTGAATTGAATTGAAAGTGATTTCGAAATGAATTGAATTGAAAACGAATTCAAAATGAATTGAATTGAAAGTGATTTCGAAATGAATTGAATTGAAAACGAATTCAAAGTGAATTGAAAGTGATTTCGAAATGAATTGAATTGAAAACGAATTCAAAGTGAATTGAATTGAAAACGAATTCAAAGTGAATTGAATTGAAAACGAATTCAAAGTGAATTGAAAGTGATTTCAAAGTGAATTGAATTGAAAACGAATTCAAAGTGAATTGAATTGAAAGTGATTTCGAAATGAATTGAATTGAAAACGAATTCAAAGTGAATTGAAAGTGATTTCGAAATGAATTGAATTGAAAACGAATTCAAAATGAATTGAAAGCAAATTGAAATGAATTCAAATTGAATTGAAATTTGAATTGAATAGAAAGGAATTTTAAAACGAATTTATAAAGAAGAATTCAATTTTGATTTGAATTGAAAAGGAAGTTGAAATGGCTTTTGAAACGAATTTAAAACTATTTATATAATTCGTTTTAAATAGAAATCGGCGAAATATATATTATATATATTATATATATAATATAATGGCCTGAATAGAACGCGCCGCGCCGCGGCAGTTCGCGAATTTCGACCATTGATTTCAAACGGACATTACGGGAGATCCGACCGTCGGATTCTCCTAAAACCGGAACCGTTGGGTTCGTATCGAAAAGAGCTTTCTAGCGAATGTTAGAAATTTGAAATCTAACGGTTGGATTTGGAATTATGTCCAAATCAAATTTGAAAAAGGTCGCTGTAAGTGCAGTTCGATGGCCATTGATGGAAATCGACTGTACGGGCCTTGATAAAATTATTAAAAATAGTAATAATTTGTGTAAAATCATAAGAAATGATTTGTGAGGATTTGGGATGAAAAACTTCATGTTTGAAAAGATAAAAATGGATTTTTATCGAAATGAACTAGTTTTGAACTAGAATTATAATTCTATTTATTTTTAAATAAATAAATTGAATTTGAAAGGGGTTTTGAAAATAACCAAAATTTCCAATGATTGCATTGGAGTGGATTTGAATCGAAATTGTCTTCGGAATATTTCGATGTTGGAATTCGTGATTATATAGGTGTTGTTATGGAAATTTGAAAGATATATATTTATATCGTTATTTCCAATACGGCATTTGTTAGTCGTAGAATTCGATATTGAATATAAGCCGATATATTTTCTATTCAGAGCCTTGTATTGAATATCAAATGTGATTTGGGTTTGTCGTGAATGGTGTCTTCACTAACACTGTTCTTGAACCCAGTTGAGAAGAGATTAAATCTTTTTAGTTAGATTTAATGAAGTGTACTAATTAAATGATATTTAATTGGAATTGAATTGGTATTGATTTTTGGGTTTATCGTGAACAGTGTTTTAAATAACACTCGTTCTTTAACCCGATAATTAATGGAAGGTGATTTTGGGTTTATCGTGAACCGTGTTTTAGATGACACTGATTCTTTAACCCAGTTAAAGATTAAAACTAAGTGAAGTTTTAATGAATCTTTAATTAGATTGAAAAGATCGAGAATGGAGTATCACCAGTTTTACTCCAGGCGATAGTTAAATCTTTAATTAGATTTAAACGTGAAATGGTAATTGAATTACCGATAACACTGTGGTGTTAGATATGAAGTACTACCAGTTTTACTTCATGGGATGAATAGGTTGGGATTGGGAAAATAAAATAAATGATTACTTCGGTGTGGTTCGTTAATCCCGACTAGTTTGAATTGATATTCAAAGGAGATTAAAGAATAAATTTAAAGAATTTATCTTGGATAAAATTTATGGGAACTTTTCCCAAAGTATAGGAATATTCGAATAAAAGAATATTCTGAATTGGAATGAGGCGTATGTTGTGTTTGTGTAACACTTTTATAATATATACGCGAGTTATTCAGAAAGACCGGGTTTATCCCATTCTGAATAACTGATTCGACGTGGTGTCGAAGATGAAGACGGTGGTCGAAGACCAGAAGTTTTCACGTCGTTTGGGTGATTACTGATGATCTTGATTGGGCTGTACACCCAAGAAGATGGAAACAGTTGGTGATCGTCCAGACGTACTTGGAGATCGATGGATATGCGGGGTACTAGGTGCCTCCGGTTTCGTTCAGACCCAGAACGGACTTGTAAATGGACTGTGTGTCTGACATTGGATTTTAGTCTGTGTGATTGATTTCTATTAAATATATATCTGCTTGGCGGCGGAGAATTTATTCTCTTGCTTAACGCCCTTCTCTGAGACGTACGAGCTCAGGGGTTATATATTGATGGATATCAAACGCATGGAGTGAATTGCCTGTGTGGCATGCCTAAGTGGCAATTGATCGAGGCTTCTGTTGAAAAGCAAAGTCTTGTGGTGATGATCAAAGCACAGCCTGTGTGGCACAGCTTTGTGTAACGTGAATTCGCGAGCCTCGCACCCCGGTTGTGAACCAAAAACGGGAGACGGACCTCAGGGAGGACTTGTGTTTCTTTCTAGTTAGAAGTGGCGTCAGTGGTTTTACACGCCCTGACGAGTTTGACTTATGTGGTTGTTGCTGTTGCGAGGCGCCTCGGTTATATCGGTTTCGGCCGATGCATTCTGGTCGGCAGACGGACCAGACTTACACCCCATAGGGTGGGGAGACGTAGTGTTCAGGGTTTAAGTTTAATCCACATCGGTGGACCGGCCCTGTCGCTCCAAGGGTCGATGCGCTCTGACCCTGTGGCTCGGGCTAGAGAGTCACGAAAACGGTTGAGGACTATCTTTTGCCTCGGTTCATAGACGGAAATCCAATTTCCAAATACGTGACATGTGCGGTTTTATTTGTAGAACCTAGTATGGTGACATAGTGGGATGGGGCATTCATGCCGCCTATGATTGATACTTATGATTTGAAGTTGTTTTATACACTATGCACTTACAATAGTATCAAATGATTTGTTTTAAACGTATCAAGCATTCTTGGCTATTATAAGGTAAAAACCCTATCCTCCGGCTTGCGTTGCATTGTGTGATGGGAACTGGGTCTTATAATAGCTTCATTTTTCTTTATTTAGCATTGCGCTGTTTGTTTTATGCACTGGTATTCTTGGGAGGAAACCCGTTCCGTGTTATACGGCGTGGTCCCTTGATTTACCTAGCTTTAAAAATAAAGATTAACTGTTTTAGTTCTCACACCAGTCACATGACTGACCAGGAGTTTATTGTTTTAACCTAAACTCTGGGTGCCCTTATTTTCGACACGGGCAGCTAGTAGTTTTGGTTTTGCAGATTTATATTCACAGGATCCTGGTTTACAGCTGGAACGATATCCGGAAAGCTTTGTATCCGTATATCTCCTTCTAGTTGTGTATTGTATTATTTTCCGCTGCTATGTATTTAAATGTGATTTAAATCTCTGATATTTCTGTGTAATATTCATTTATACTCTGTATATTCTTGTAATCTCATGCATTGTTGTAATATACAATGAAATGTTCTTCTGTATGAGTTTTGTTGTGGCTTGTTCTCGAACTATCCGGCGCTTTCCTTTACGGGGAAGTTACGGGTCGTTTCATGGCATAAGCGTTGCGAATCATATATGCCAAAGACAATTGAAGACGTAGTAAAGTGCAAGGGTTGTTGTATAAATCTTAGATAACAATTGCCTAAGATGGTTGTACGGAATAGTGCCTTCGGTTTGTCCAGTCCCAGGACAACTTGTATGGAAGAAGGTCTGACAGAGTATATCTAATAGATCGTGTAAGTTGATCTCTTCAAACATATTCATGTTTGGTGGCAGAGGAATTTGTTTCTCTTAGCTGTATACCCGTGGTATTTTTTGGGAAGTCAATTTGTGATTTGGCGGGTATGACGATGTGACATTCAAAGTGGATAAACGTGTGATCTGTCAGAGATAAGCGTAGCTTCTAGCCTCATAACCGGGAAATGACAAAAATCGGGCAGGCAACATGGCTATTTAGGTCGCACCTATTAGGGTGTATAATCTCTCGATCTAGAGTTTCATTTACTTCTAAAAATCTATTGTCGATGCTGTCCCATTCGGGAAATGGTTGCTGATCCCAACCGTTGGTGATATACATTCGATACACTCAAGCGAAATGAGTGGTCTGTCATGTGTGGCCGGGTTGCAAGATGTTCTTGTTGAACCCAGTGTATTCCTCTCTAGAGGTACACTAGCGAAAGGTGGTTCAATACCTTGTCATAGTTGGAAATCCATTACCCAATACGTGCTTGCGGTTTTGATTGTATACTATATATGTAGAACGTGAGATGAAAGCGTTTCTGCTAGATGATTATTATATTGTGGTTGATAGACATTATTATAATATCAAAAGGGTTTTTGATATAAAGATATTTTGGATTTTCATAAGGGAAAAACCCGTTCTGTTATACGGCGTGGTCTTATGAGATATCGTTTACTTGTTCAAACTGTTTTAAACTGTTTTACTCATGCCAGTCCCATGACTGACCCGAAGTTTGTTTTGTTTTGTTTTCCCTAAACTCTTGGGTGCCCAATTTGTACGGGCAGTCAAGTTGTCGGGATTTACGGATACTTGAAGAGATGGAGCAGGAGGGTTCAGGATTTTATGTAGCTATTGTTATTCCGCTGTGTTGTAAGTGTTGTACTTGATAATGATATGTATATTCAAGTACAATCTTTTATTTCAAAGTTATGTTATATTTTATTCGTTTCGCTATGAGATTCGTGTTTACTCTGATGTTGTATGTTCTTCTTCTTCTTCTATTCTAAGTTTCTGTCTTATCTTTCCTCACCCTCTAATTTCTTTCATTAACTATTTGGTTATTTTCGATCCTTGGATGTTCGATATGTGTTGTATATCGGATAACCAAGATCGCTAAAATCCGGGTCGTTACAGGCGGGCTACTATAGAAAGGTTATCAAAGACTTTGTAAGGGTACCAGCCCCGCTTACACGATTGACGAAGAAGAACTTGGCTTTTTCGTGGAGCATTGATTGTGCGGATGCCTTTCAGAGATTGAAAAGGGCTCTGACAACAGCCCCAGTTCTCACTCTCCTAGATGGAAGCAAGATGTTCAAAGTCTACATAGATGCCTATGGCACAGGGCTGGGTGTTGTTCTGATGCAAGAAGGAAGGGTAGTATGCTATGGAATCAGACAATTGATGGTTCATGAGAAGAACTACCCTACCCATGATCTAGAATTGGCCGCAATAGTGTTTGCATTGAAGTCTTGGCAGCACTATCTACTTGGAGAATTTTTTGAGCTATACACAGATCATAAGTCGCTCAAATACTTGTCCTCATAGAAGGATCTCAACCTAAGGCAGCAGTGATGGATGGAGTTCCTAATGCCCTACGACTTTGAGATAGCTTATACCCCGGGTAAGGGTAATGTCATGGAGGACGCATTGAGTAGGTATAGGATGACTTTGAGTCCTATATTCGTAGAAAAGTGAAGCTTGGAGTACATCTCGACCTTTGATTTTAAGCCATCTACGGATTTCACATTGGTATTGTTAGCATCGTTGAAGGTGCGACCTACTCTATTGGAGCGAGTTGGATCTAGGCAGCGAGTGGACCCGCAAATTTCAGACATATTGGACAAGCTTGGTACAGGAGAGACTTATAGTCACCTTTCTAGATATATCGTGGACGAGAAAGGGTGGCTAAGATGAGATGGAAGGCTATGCGTCCCGCGGATTAGGGTATTGCTTAAGGCAGTGCTTAAGGAAGCTCATCATTCTCAAATGATTATTCATCCGGGCGGCGACAAAATGTATCGGGACATGAAGAGGGTTTTCTTTTGGACCAACATGAAGAAGGATGTGGCAGAATTTTTTTACTCGATGCTTGACATGCCAACGAGTAAAAGCAGAACAAAAGAAACCAGGCAGATTGCTTCAGCATTAGAAGTCCCATAACGGAAGTGGGAGAGCGTCTCTATGGATTTCATCAATGGATTGCCCCAATCAAGGAAGGGCAACACGAGCATATGGGTAATAGTATATACACTTACGAAGAGCGCTCATTTTGTTCTTGTCAAGAGTAAGAGGACGATGGCTTGGTTAGCATCAGTATATCTTCGAGATAGTTCGATTACATGGGGTACCTTCTTGTATAGTAAGCGACCGCAACCCCATCTTTACTAGTGGGTTTTGGAAGA
The DNA here is from genome assembly GCA_030737875.1 of Allium sativum. Taxonomy (NCBI): domain Eukaryota; kingdom Viridiplantae; phylum Streptophyta; class Magnoliopsida; order Asparagales; family Amaryllidaceae; genus Allium; species Allium sativum. The sequence goes on along the minus strand of CM060912.1, from coordinate 394,190,622 downwards.
GCTTACAAGAGGCGTTAGGTACACAACTATGTTTGAGCACAGCATACCACCCTCAGACATATGGACAGAGTGAAAGGGTGAATAGGGGTCTTGAGGATCTTCTAAGACTGTGTATCCTAGACTTTGGAGGGACATGGGAGGAGCATCTCCTATTGGTGGAGTTTGCCTACAACAACAATTATCGGTCGACCATAGGCACGACACCCTTCGAAGTGCTATATGGATGACCTTGTAGATCGTCGACTTGTTGGTAGGAGTCTACAAACAGACTTCTACATGGACCAGAAATGATTTGAGATACTTCCGAGAAGATTAATCTTATTCGCCGAAGAATGAAAGCCGCTCAAGGCAGACAGAAATCATATGCTGACAAAAGGAGGACCAATTTAAAATTCGAACTGGGAGATAGGGTCTTCATTAAAGTATCACCGCTAAGGAATGTAGTTCGCTTTGGCTCAGTATGGAAGTTGGCGCTGAGATTTGTTGGTCCATTCCCTATGGTGGAGAGGATAAGTCAGACGGCTTATTGGATTAAGCTACCAGATAGACTGGGGGCGTACACGATGTGTTTCACGTTTCCCATATGAGGGAATGTCTCCATGATACGGCAGAAATAGTAGAGCCGAGCACACTTGAAGGCATGGAAGTTGAGAAGGAAGCATCGGTGAGAAGATTTCCTACTCATATACTTGGATTAGAAATCAAAAAGCTAAGTAATACAGAGATCAGATTGGTAAAAGTACAATGTGGAGAGGACCGCGAAGATGCGATGTGGGAACCCGAAGATAGGATTCGCGCTACTTATCCTTTTATTTTTGAAAATACATTCTTGACTTCTTTTCCAAGCTTTTACTTTGCATTTGCTTATATCATTCAAGTTTATTTATCCTATCGTTCGAACCTTTCGATCGGTAGGTAGAATACAATGGTTGGAAACATGTGCTTGAAATGTGTTATGATTGATGGTGCAAATGGATGCAAGTGTTTGTTAGTGGTTGATCGTGGATGCATATACACACACTAGGCACTAGATCGGCTCAATCACATACATATTGCATATGGATATGTGTGCATTTTTTATTTCTCTATGGATGGAAATGGGTGAATCATTGTATGGACGTTGCAATTTTATGAATGATTGTGCACATATATATAGTTTATATATTATACTAGGATTATTTGCATACATTATGTGTAGCGGCCCAAGGATTTTCGGCCCCAGAAATCGACATAAATGTCTTTACTGTAACTCATGTCGACCTCCCAAACACCGAAAACACTGGATTGTTAATAGAAAGAAATTAGAGGTTAAGATAAGAAAGAAAGAAATATTAGAATAGTAGAAGAAGAAGAAACAACACAACACAGAGTCTCACATCGCACGGAACAAAATATAATACAAAAATAAATCTGTATTGAGAGCTTTAAAAATGCTTACAATATCAGAGTACATCACACAACGGGACAGTTATAATAACATGTTCCCATATACAACACACAGCGGAATAGTAGCTATATAATATCATACGTCTGAACATCTCCAGCTCGTCTCTGGACTTCACAACATTCGATAACCTGAACCTGTACACCCCGGGTTAACCCGAGCATTTACAAAACACCGGGTCAGTCTGGTGGACCAGAGTCAGATAAACACACTAAGTTTAAGGGTATCACACAACCTGATTTTTAAAGTTAAAATCTTTCAAAGAAAAGGATAATTGTAAGACCAAATCCACACATAAATACGGACGGTTTTTTACCTTACGATAACCCAAAACATTTTTGAAACTAATATCTTGTCTGATATTATAATAATGTCTAAATACAAGTAAATAGAATCTAGTAGAACGCTTGCATCTCACGCTCCACATATATAGTATAAAATCAAAACTGCGGGCGCTTATTGGAGATTGGATTCCGACTATGACAAGGTATGGGACCACCTGCCGATAGTGTATCTCTAGAGGCGAATACACTGGGTTCAACAAGAACGTCTTGCAACCCGGCCCTCACATGACCGACCACTCATTTCGCTTGAGTGTATCGAATGTATATCACCAACGGTTGGGAGCTACCCACCGTTTCCCGAAAAGGGACAGCATCGAAATAGGATAAAGAAGCAAATAGATTTTCTCTAGATAGGTGATTGTACACCCTAATGGGAGCGACCCACATAGCCATGCTGCCTGCCCGATTTCTGTCGTTTCCCGGTTGATGATGCTTGAGGTTTAGATTTACTTTTTGGAACATTTGGCCACCATTCACTTTGAATGCCACATCGTCAGATCCGTCAAGTCACTAATTGACGTCCACAAATATACTCTGGGTATAAAATATGTGCCCCTCTTTGCCACTACTCGGTATATTTGTGAAAATCAATGTACGTGGTTTCAGGAAATACTCTGTCAGACACTCGTCCATACAAGTCATCCAGGAACAGGATGAACCGAAGGTACTCTCCTACTGCATCCAATATAGGAATCACCCCACTAATCAGTAACGAGAAATCCTTGCAACCCGTAGATTCCAACCACGACAGAACCACGGCTTATCTCTGGGAGCTAACCAAAGATTTTTAGTGGTTCTTCCGTTTAATGAAGATCCACGGTCTTCAATGCTCCATCTCAATCATCTCTTGATATCTTCACGTATTTGTTGGTCGGAATGGTTTTCGAATTTAAATTCGATCCCGGTCTTTCCGTACCAACAATCATATTGGACAGATTTAATAGTCGGTGATTTAACTATCAAAATAGACAGTGTTTCAGTCATGACAATCCAGTGAGTTCACTGGTTCAGCATTCGGTCTCACTTGGCCCTTTTAATTAAAACAAGTGTAAATTCAAACTCTTAAATCTTTCGATATTTTAAATATAGTTTCCTCGCTTCTTAGTTAACATAAGATTTATTCTTTAACAAATTCTCTTTTTAATACTTAGGAAATCCTATATCATATTCAGTTGTCTATTTTCACATTCGAAATATTAGTCACACTATTATCCAATATTGGGAAATCATTTCAAATTATTACTCGTAAAACGACATTACGAAATATCATCTATTTCATTACTTGAAACAATACAAATGCTTATTCTGATAGAATTAAACTCAACTTTACGTTACCTTTCTAACTTGAAAATATCGTTATAATTTCACGCAACGCCTTTTATTTCCCTTTTACTTTGGAATCCACATTATATATATATATATATATACCAAATTTTCATTAAACGTTGCATTATTATTCCTTTAATGGAAATAATAAATTATTACTAACCCCTTTCACCATTACCAACTAATATCATCCTCAGATAATCCTGAAGTCGTTCAAATTGGGGTATTTTAATTACCTCTCAGACCTTGATCAACAACGTTCATATCTTCAGATAGATATGATTTGTAACCCAAAACCAATACTTCATTCCAATATCAATACAAATCCCATTTCACAAATCTATTCAAAATATGGTTTCATAAAACCTTCTTACGCTTTGAAAATCTCTTTCTCGGATATGCCCATTCTTTCTTAATTCAATAATTAAGTAACTTCTTTATAAAACATCACTTTTAATCCGACTTCTTTAACCAAACTCATTTATAATTCGGATTTGGTTATCAAATCCTACGACCCACTTCGTTCACCAAATTCACCTTTACTACTTTCTTTCAAATCCATTCAACCATTTCTCACTTTGAAACTCTTATTCCAATTTTTCCCTTTTCTACTTTATCTCATTTCAGGTAACGTTAATTTATAATTAACGCTTTTAACCTTTAAACTTCATTTACCTACTTTGGTTTATTATAAACTCTTTATCTGAAATTCCTTTAACTTAATCAAAATAATTAAGTAATATTTAAATTTAAGTTATCGTCTTCGTTTAAAATTCTCTTTATAACTTTGTTATAAAAAGTTCGGGTTTTAAATATAAAACCCGTTCATAAACTCCTTTCACCATCCCATTAGATTCATTTCGACTTTGATTACCTTTTTAAATGAATTTCCATTAAAAGTAATTTCTAAATTATTATTAACCAAAATAATAATGTATTTCAATCATTAACTACTTCAGTAGTTAATTTCTTTATTAACTAAAATAAATAGTAATTTCCTTTAGAAAAATATTATTAAAGTTACAACACTATTCTTTAAACTATTTTTATTGCGCAAATTCGAAACCAACTAATTTAATAGTCGGTTCCAGTAAAACGGTCGATTTAGTTAATTCAAAACTCGATTACCTCGTTAACCGATTCCAATTAGTTCTCACTTTAAATTAATAATATAATTAATTTAAATAATTCCATTTAATTATTTCTTAACAAACCAATTATCCAAATTTAATCGTTAGATAAATTTCTATCCACGAGTTTATAAATCTGATTAACATCAGAAGTTTCTTATAAAATTAATTTATAATTAATTATAAACTTAAATAATAAATATTTATTTCCTTTAAATAACTTTTATTCAAAATCTATACCCAGTTATAAAATATATTTTTTACTTCATCTCTATCGACTCACCTGACGGTGAATCAATATTTATAAAATGATTGATTTTATAGGCCATATGTTGCTAAATACTCAACCAATATTGCCCATTGGTTTAAACTAAACAGATGTTGAATTTTCAGTCAAAAATCCATAATCAAATCAATCACCCAAACAGGACAGTTCATATGTTGATAATATGAAATAAATAATATATATATTTAGGAATCCCGTTGGATCACTCCAACCTGTTCTTCCCCATATTCAAAATGGTTATCACAAACCAGATCATTTAGTTTCATTTAACTGATAGCGATAAATAACGGCCATTTAACATTAACCACACGCAATTCAAACAATTCAACAATTTAAACACGTTTATTTTATAAACGTGACCAACCAAGGTGAGTTACCTTTATTGGAACCAATCGTTAAAATAACGATTTGGTATTTTACTGAAATTAAATGACAGTTTAATTTCATCAGTCATATCAATAAATAATTATAATACTAGCAACCAGTCAACCATTATCAAACAGAGCACACAAAATAAAAACCCAATTTATATAAAATATAAATGGGAAAAACTGAGTGAGTTTAACTCACCTTGATTTGATTCTGTCGTCAACAGCTCGTTTTAATAAAATCAAATGGCCGTTTAATTTAATTAAATTCCGGTTGATTCCAATTCTGTCCGTTTCTGCTCCACAATGCAGATCTCATGTATATGGTCGCGTCACTTTTTATCTGGTCAAGTTATTGGAAGGTTGGTCGATTATTTTGGATAGTTCCGATCTTAGCCCGAAAATCCCTTTATGTCTCATTCAAAATATACTCGAGATGATGTTGCTCAACAAGTTGACCCCCTTTGAAATGCTCTAGTACTTCTGCTCTTTCGTTTATGGCAAAAGAAAAGAGTAATAAATGTTTTAGCTTCATGATTTTAATTTAATACTTTAAATTCCTTAAGTATAAATTAATTATTAAACTAATTGGACTTAATTACTTTCGTTTATTATCGGCTGACATTCCAAAATTAACACTCAGGTCCGATTCTTTTGTTGCTCATGGGTTTTTCTCACCTTAACAAACCTGCAAACAATCCATGTTTTTAATTAATATACTTTAAATACGATAATTAATTAATTTAGGGTCTACTTATGTTAACTACTTTTATTTATCAACCTATAGATCCATTGTTCGAATTGTCTGAATTTGCCGGCTCTTTGAGCTACAGGAAAATAGTTCACACCTCACGTTTGTCCTAGGAAGCCATTCCCCATTGACCTGCGCATCAATATATGTTTTAACATCATAATCTAATTATTAACTAAGTCCTAATTCACTGTATTAATAACGGTTAGTTACTGTTTATTTCCAGATTTGTAGTCCGATTGTTGGACTGATCGTTTTGCCTACTGTTCGTTTCTTCCAACCTCCCAGTATACACGTGATTTCCACTTCGGCACCAGGTTCTCTCAAAAATTTGTCCATGGTTCCTCTCTACTGCTTCTAAGTACTGTTTCTTCGCATCCCTTGCTTCCCTCGTATTTGTTTCAGCCCTTCACCACATCAATTCATTACTTCAGGCCTCCCAAGGCTTTACTAACATAGTCACAGACCATTTAGAATTAAGACCAAGCTTTCGTATACACTCCATCATTTTCAACCGCTTCGTCACTTTCGAAATCGTGGTTATGGCATTCACACCCTCCAATAGATCACTGCGCCTTCATACCCTCACCAACCGTTGATCAGATGTGCTCACGGCGAGCACGCCAACGCCGCCAACTCCTGTCCCAAACCCCGAGGATTCCGATTGTAGCCATCACTCCCTAACTCACTTCGAACGGCGTCAGTCCAGGAGGAAACCCCGGCCTCCACATGACGAGAAAAACCATCATGGCCGTTAGATAGGCCCATCCCACTGAGCTGAGCATAGTTGCAGTTGAAAAATTCATTGATTTGTGAATGGATTGAGAGAGAAATTGAGTAGAAAATGGGATGATTTAATCCGTTCATTTGCGTGGGTGGCGGCGGTAAAGACTAGTTGACCAGGTCGATTGTTTTTGACGTGAGAGAGTTAGGGTTCAGCTATTTATAGGGGTGAAGGAATGTTATTATATTATTATCGAAACATCGTCGCGAAGTAACACGCAGAAAACACCACAAACGACTTTCGTTTTCTGATAAAAAAGCTAATTATATTATAAAAAAGTATTCCGGACCCAATGGGACAAGTTTCGTCGAATTCCGATATCGTTTGAAAAAATTTCCTTTATAAAACCAGAAATAAACACGCGTTTAAATTTTCCACGATCACTAAATAAATCCGATCAACTTGAAGCCTTGAAATCTTATGATAATTCTTCAATACGAACCCAACGACACCAGTTTCGTCGCATTCTGAGACTGTTTTCCCGGTAGGCTATTTTTACGCGCACCGCAATGCCATTTCGGACATCGAATTACACGGTCCCCAAAAATAACAAACTATATACCTATCCTAACTAAAATAGACGATACGAACTCAACGGAATTGGTTTCGCGACCTAATTCGATCTTCTGTTCAAGTTATACCCAAATAAACCTTTATTAAATTAATTACGCATTATAGAAATTGAACGGGCGTTTGTGGCAGTCGTGGTCCTATACGACATCGGTTTTCCACGCAAATCAACACTGTACAATAATTTAATGTTATGGTTCTAATGAAACTAATTTCGTTGAAAACGAAGTCCGTTTGCAAAACGGCAATTTTAAAGGCCTATATTTTAATAACAATTTCCATAGCGACTATTTTAAAATTTGATTTGGCCATAAATAACAAACTATAATATGAAATATGAAATTTTCTCTTTCGTATGAAAACTATAATCAATATGGTTCTAACGCTTCTCGTTTCACAGAAATCCAATTAAAAATGGATTCTGTATACTCAGTTGAAGTTCAAAACTCCATATTACGAACTACCGCGCGATTTCGAGCTCGTTTTTGTATTATAAATAAAATAACATTCAAACTTCATTTTAATAACGAATTAAATATTAAAATCCTTAATATTTAAAATATAATATTTAAAATATTAAATTAAATATTTGGCTACCAAAAATACGGGACGTTACATTATGGATTCATGGCACAAACATATATTGCATTAAGGAGGTCAACTGAATCAGTCGACCACTTAGTATTCGCACTAGTGTAAGGACATATACACACAACACCTTTACATGTGTTCATACAAGCATTTGATTTTTTTTAAGGACAATGGATGCCTGTGGATGATGGATGAGTAGATGGTTGTAGGTGGTTGTTAGGATAGTAACATTCTTCTTAACTTGGAGATTTCGGGAACGAAATCCTTTAAGTAGGGGAGAATATAACACCCCATACACTATAACCACATTTTAAGATAAACTGGGAATAACTTATTTAAATATTCATAATTAAGTGAAATCGACATTACTGTTGCATTCGTCTCGGAATTATGGTTCAGATAGATCCCAAGTTTGCATTAAACGGATAACGTATGAAGAAGTTATGGGAATTAGAAGTTTATACACATATAAGGAGCTTATGTATAAATATAATATAAAAATAATTCCAGAATTTTCAAACGAACGAGGCGGGAAAAAGGAGGGAAACCAGACCGTTGTGGGACGACCCACAACCAGCCTGGGTCGATCCATAGGTCGACCCTATGGGTTGGTGGGTCGACCCACTGCTGATCTGGGCAGATTCATTCTGCGAACATGGATTGTTTTTTGGACTACATTCATTGCCAACTCAGCACTGTGTGCATGGTTAAGATTAAAACCCTAGAATCTAAAGGCTGAGGTTGACTCTGTGAATCTATAAATACGTGGCTTCTCACATTTCCAATACACAACATTTCTTCATATGTTCTGCCTCTATGAAACTATTCTAAAATTGTAAACATATAGTGGGGGAATGCTGCTGAGGCTTAGATCTACAGAGAAAACATTCGGGACTTGCATACATACAACGACTAGAAGGATTGGAGTGGACTTTTTCTATGGTATAGATATATATATATATATAAGAGATTTATTCTCTTCTTCACCAAAACCCACTGTGAATTCCCTGTCATTTTCAGATATGGTTTCTTAGACTATAACATGACAGTTAAATAAAATTGGGTTAGGATATATAGTGTTTGTAAGATAAATGTTATACATGTTTTTCACTGTTAATCACCTATGTCATTATGATAAGATAAACATATGTATTTGCTGTTGGATAATTAACAAGTTATATGTATCTACCTTCCTTTTCCTTGCTTCTATGTTTATGTTTATTTCCACTCTTGCCTATATGCCTATGTGATTTGATTTTATTCCTCTTCCAATGTTTTCCCTTTTTATTTTATGCTAAGCCTAGGCCTTTGGAAGCCTAGGCTATACCTGATTAAAGTGTGTGTATAAATTGGAGCAATAATGAATGACATAAAAAGAGGAATATAGGCATGTTATTAAATTGGGACTGTTTAATTATAATTTAGGAAAAAGGATAATATACACATGTTTAGACTTGTTGTAAACTGATAAAAAGGGATAATGTGTACATACTTGCTGTAAATGGATAATACGCATAAACCTGTACATGTTGTAAATTGGGAACATAGTTGATGAATAGTATGCATATATTGGACATGTTAGATTTGACATAATATAGACATTAAGTAAATGACATGTTAGAATATTGTGAGTACCAGATGTAGGTTAATAAAATGAAATACTGTAGAAATTATATACATCTAGGCAGGTGTTTTGGGGAAGGGCTTTACACACATAATGACATGAAATGATACAACCATGCTTATTAGTAAACCTAAACCTTCTAGGTTAAACATGAGTATTAATAAGTTAAGTGGTCCCTCGCTCTGCTGTTGTATCGGGTTTTGGGGACTCTTAAATCCTAGTTTTGAGGGCACAAACTTAGGGGTTTGGCTTGTGTCAATCTGTTGTTTGGAACCCATATCAGTCAGTATCCCTATTGGTATTTTGTTAGAGAGGACCAGGGCACGCTTTACTGAACTGGATAGTAAGAGGTTCATATGGGGAAGGTGGGCACGCGCGCGTTTCGGCGGGATCATGAGTGTGCATGAGTCCGATTAGGGAAACTAAGTCGTTGTAACACCAGTAAATAGGTCTGTGTTATACAGTCGTTGGATTAGGGAGTGATACACCCTACTGTAGGGGCTAACATAGGGTATTTACGTAGTAAGGAGCTGATCGCATGAGTAGTAATTAGGGTACACCTAATCCTGTTGTTATGTAGGTAACACCTAATCCTGTTATGTAATTAGGGTACACCTAATCCTTCTATTATGTAATTAGGATAACACCTAATCCTGTTATGTAATTAGGGTACGCCTGATCCTACTGTTGTGTAATTAGGTTAAATACATAATCCTGTTAATCTTGTTATACTAGTATTAGTTCATACGTACCTGTTTAAGATATAAATGTGAAGCATTACTCGATCATAGTTTATTCATGTTATTCCTATCTATCATGTTGTTCTATTTAGTTTGGTTTTACCTTATATGACATTGTACCTTTCTCATCCAGTCTGATTTACCTGTCTTGGCATTTCTATTTTATGCACATTTGAAAATAACTGGAACTCGCCAAACTTTATGTCTGACCTTTTTTCTTTCGCTTCTTCCTTCCCCGCAGGTCCTTAGAGTGGAATCACTCAACAGTTTCTAAGACTTTCTCTTATAAGTTGGACTTGGATTTCTTGAGATGTACCATTTGCAACTTTCTCTCTATTCTATTATAGCTTATGGCGAGGGATATGACTTTATGTACTCTGATGCTTTGTTTATTCATGTTATTCCTACTGTAATGTTTTTATTTAGTTTGGTTTAACGGACGTGGGATGTTACAATCCATGTGTTATTCATTCTAGTTCTAGTGCTACCCATTAATCTATGTATATGATTAACAACTATTTGCTTGTTTATAGGATGTATACACGATCATCCGTCTATGGTTTCTTGTTATATCCACCACAGTCAGTTATATATGGGTTCTTGTAATATTTTATAAAATCGATTCCAACTCAAATTTCAAAGGAATACTCCCAAAAAATGAAGATGACGACATGGAAACTGAAGATACATAATGTGGAAATTCTAATATTGATGTATGATGTCTAGATAACATGATAGTCGTTGCTTCACTTGATAAAGATGATACATGGATAGATGTTATGAATTTAAACAATGATGATCCATGAGATGATGTTCTAGAGGAATTTGATGATGTTGATGATACAGAAATGGAAGAGCTATTCGAAGATGAACAATGCAAAGACACAATCATGGAAAGTTTTTATATGCAAAAAGCTCAATTAACGATGAACTGTTTGGACTAGGATATGTAGAGAAAGGCCTTCAAGTTGGTATGATTTATAAATCCAGGGAATGCCCGATTGAACAGTTTAGTGAATGATTGACATAATGTTCAGTTTCTTTTCAATCATCAAGTTTCATGGTAGAGAGTTCATTACTATATGAAACATTGATGATAACTATCCATAGAGGCTCCATGCTATTGTTTTTAAAAGAGATCATGTGAGATATGAGTGACTAAGAAATACGATGGTGATTATACACACTTTAATCTCATAATCAATTTCAGTCACAAAAACAACGACAAAGTTCATATGCACAAAAAATTCTTCCACATGTTCAATCAAATAACAGTTACTGTAACACCCCGCCTCCGCTAGGGTCACTCGCAAAGGAATGCACTAGCTTTAGAGGGGCATTATTGGTAAACATGCACAGAAATATCACAAGACAGAACATATATAAATAGCGGAAGTAAAATCAAACTTTCATAACATGAATAAATAAGGTCTAAAGCCTTTTACATCAGAGTACGTCAAAACCTGTCTTGCAATAATAAAGAAGCATAAAAACCTTTTAATAAATTATTCCCCAAGTAAAAACAGTAAAGTAGCCATAGCCAAGAGAAGTCCAAGCCATCCATGATGACCTTCAGGTAGAAGAAGTCCGAACTAAACAGCATTGTTTCCTCCCTGTAACCTGGGGGGGGGGGGGAAACGGAAGAAAAGAGGCGAAACAAAACGGGTCAGTCAAAAAGACTGAGTAAGTCCTATCTACTTCCAGTATAAAAACAGGTAAAGGTAACATGACATGCATAAACTGAAAGTAAACATAAGGATAACTACAAGACAGATAAACCAGGATGGCCGGTTGAACTATTGTGGCAAGGTAAACCAAGGTATCATGATAAACCGCGGTGTTATGATAAGTCAAGGTATCACATCGTCAGATTTCTAACGAGTACATTATCCCAAGGTATCTAGTCCTAACATGTATATTTTCTCTGCACCTCTCGTACTAGTATCCCTACCCGCGCCATGAACGTCCCTTGCTCAAAGTCGTGTAATGGTCCATGTCAACCTAATATATCACATATACAGGTTACTCACATCATATGTTTATTTTCATGTATATAAGTTCAGTCCTTTGCCGTACCTCGTACGGGCTTCCCCATGTCGTATTATCCTTGAAGTCGTTTGGACTGTCACCCTTGTTCTAGCTAGGTTCTTCCATATGAATCATCGTTTGAACTATTAGGACTTACGCCACCTAGCACCACTAGGGATTACGCTTACCTATTGCACGCTTTCGTATTTCGGTCTGGGTTAAACCACCTAGGCCACTAGGGATTACGCTAGCCCTCAACCGCGCCCTTTTTCCCACGCATTCATCGTGAATCGTTTTTCTATAACTGGATGCACATGTATCACATCGCGCTATCCGAGTCCTGTCACCGGCCAAAACAAGAAATACAGGACTCGGTCGGGAGCTTTAGATTTATCTGCCGATGCAGATACTAAGGTCTGCTTTTCTACACGTGGCTATGGTCCCACGAGACCCCTCCCTCAACTAGTGAAAGGCAACACAAGAGAAAATCTTGCATGAGAACTACACTCCGGCCAGCCCACATCCTACGGCCTACCTCACCCATAATTAGATAGCAATTATGGTCTGTTGGGTGTTCCCTGCCTTTCCGTACGTACAAGCTTGACTCAAGATGGTAGATGATCGACGAACTTGCTATCTCGGGCACCTTATGTATTCGCCGACTCACTGCTATCCACCCCAGTCTTTAGGTCGCTCGCATAGCAACCAAGGCATATTCTTGGTTCTTCTACCGTAGACCTCAACCTCTCGTGAGCCTAGTATAATGACCTGGCAGCTCACAGAGGGATCCCAAGAATATCCTCACGTTCCCCGAAGCCGCTGCTTCGTTACCCAGTTCGTTGGAGCCTTTATCTGAATCAGATAGCCTGCTCCTACGCGTATACTTAAACGATGACCTACCGTATCGGGTTACTCATCTATCTAAGAAGTGGTCCAGATTTCCTTGACTAAGAATTATTACTTAGTTTCCCTTAACTAAGGTTTACCACTTAGCCTTATTTCCGTTATCCTTGTTAACTATGGTTATTTACCTAATCCTCCGAATTAGGGTTTATCCAATGGGTTAAGTGTCACTTAAGTTCACAACTTAACCCGTCTACAAAACATGTCGGAACTGGCTAAGTATCCAAGTCCAAGACTTAACCCTACAGACCATGTGTCAAGTTGGTTAAGTATATCAAGCAATCCATGACTTAACCTCGTCTAATTATCATTTTAGATTGGTTAAGTATATATTAATTTGACCCCATCAGATTACCGAGTCAAATCGGTCAAGCGTATTCGAAACGATTCGTGACTTAGCCTTATCATGTTTTCACGTTAGGTTGGTTAAGTATAGGTTAACTTAACCTCATCAAATTAACAAGTTAGATTGGTTAAGTATAGGTCACTTAACTTCATCAAATCATCGTGTTAAATTAGTCAAGTGTTTACTTAACCCCATTAAATTACCAAGTTAAGTCGGTTAAGTATGGGTTACTTGACCTCATTGAATTATCAAGTTTAAATTGGTTAAGTGTTTAACTTAACCCTATCGAATTACCGTGTTTAGATTAGTTAAGCCTAATCTTAACCCCATCTATTAACTGTATTATACGGTTAAGTGTCATTAAGAAAATTTACTTAACCTTATCACGTTATCGTGTTGGATTGATTAAGTGTTGGTTAACTTAATCCCGTCCACTAGTCGTATAAAAAATGGTCAAGTGTCATTAGGCAAATCAAGTTACTTAACCTACCCAAGCTTATCATGTTTTGTTAAGTATCATTAGCCTAATCAAATTACTTAACCCATTTGTCCATATCATATTTGGTTAAGCCTCATTAATCAAATTAACTTAACCCTATTATGTGGCATTAATTTAATTAATGCACCCTCAACCTCTCACATTAGACCTTGTTGTGGTTACTAGTTAAGCCGGGCGGGTCCGGGTAGATTTACACCACAACCTAGTCTAACCTCGGGTCTTAAGCGCGACATGACCAACTTCTCACATTGGGTCCTATTGTTTGCAACTACTAGTTAGGCCGGTCGGTTCCGGGTAGTTTTACGTTGCAAACTCAACCCAACCTCGAGTTGGCCACACTCATATTATCTAAGTTCATCGTGTTTCCAAAACATGTTACAAGTTTCTCGAGCATTTGGGTAGACCTAACTTAATAGGTAAATTCCCAAAGGGTAGACCTAACTTAATAGGTAAATTCCCAAGCTCATGTTTTTATGCATACTTACATGTCATCCTCCATGTTATCTTTCAAGTCATATTTTCAAGTATAAACACATGTCATATTCAAGTTAAGATTTTGCGACATGTTCATGTTTATCTAACTACCCAAAATCGTGTTTTCCCAACGCAAGCAAAGCGAGTCAACATAGTAAGAATACTATGTCACATATTGTTCTCAAAACATGCATGATGCCAAAAAGGGCTTGGCTTCCACATGCATAACATCATGAGGGGGTTGGCCATAAACATGCATAGTGTCATAAGGTAATTTGGCCACAAACATGCATATTATCAAGAGGGATTTGGCCATAAACATGCACAACTTAAAAGAGGGGATTGGTCACGAGCATGCATAATCTCATAAAGGATTTGGCCACAAACTTGCATGTTAGCATAAGGGGTTTGGGTTCATAAACATGCATAAGCCCCAAAATCTAGTCTTAGCCAATGTTTCACAAGTAAAGTATTTCCTAAAGGTTCATGCTAGCATTTCATGCATAAAGATCCAAACTTGCAAGTTAAACTAGGTTATGCATAGCATGAGAGGCATGATTAAGTCACTCACATGGCCTAAAATCATAAACATGAACACAAGAGGCAAGGTAAGGTTCATGTAGGTTCGCATAATCATGTTTAGCCTCATTTTATCCCATGTCAACATTAAAAATACCGTTTTGATCCAAAAGTAGCTAGAACTTACATAGGCAAGGCTTAGAAAAGGGGTCATGCATCATCTTGACGAAGAAAGGTGGCTCCTTTGAAGAAGAACCTTCATGAAACTCGCATAGCTATGTTGATTTGGCCTCCATTTGGTGTAGCAAGCTTGCATCTTTTGATTTGAACTTGATTTGAGTGCATAGGCTCTAGGGATTTGAGATGGAGGCCATGAGAGTAGAAATTTGGCCATAGTTTAGTTACATGAGTGAATAATGAGGGTTTAGGGGTAGGTTTAGGGTCTTTTTATAGAGATTAGGATAGTTTTAGGCCCTTAGATTAACCCTAGGACCAACCAGAACCGTCAGATTTCAAACCAGGCCCAAAAACCTAGCCAAGATAGCAAATAGGTGCACCAGATCAAAATCAGCCGACAGGGCAAGTCGACAGCCCTGTCGACATGCATGTCGACATGCCTGTCGACATGCCTGTCGACATGCCTGTCGACATGCCTGTCGACTTGTCTGGGCGGGAATTTTCCCGCCTGGCCCCATTTCTGCACGTTTCGAAATTCAAATTTTCCGAAAACTTCTTTGGGCCTTAACCGGGTCATACGGACTCCGATTTTCGAAAACTCGGACTCTATTTCGCGTATTTTTCCGAGATGAACGCAATGGCATAGCCCATTTTACTTGATTCAGAATTTAAAATTAAATTCTACCTTGATTCTCGTTTTAACATGTTATTGAAATACGGGTTGTTACATTCTCCCCACCTTTTAGGATTTCGTCCCCGAAATCTCTAAGTTAGGAAGAACATATCCTACCATCCATCATCCATCTACTCAAAACATCATCCACAAGCAACTATTGTCCTTAGATGATTTCTAATGCTGTATGAATATATGCAAAACGTGTGTGTACATGTTCCTTAGCTAATGCTAATGATTAGGCCTGAAAAATCTTTTGAATGCAAAAATATGTTTTGTGCCATGAATCCAACATGTATGCAAATAGTCCTAGTCATATATATGCACTATATGCGTGCACAAACATTCATCCATATGCAACGTCCACATGGTAACACATTCAATTTCATCCATAAACAAGTATAAATACTCGTGTATATGCAACATGAAATGTGATCGCGTCAATCTAGTATTTAACGTGTATTCGCGCATCCACGAGCAACCACTTGCAATCATTTGCAACCATATCAACCATAACATGTTTCAAATACATGTTTACATCCATAGGGTTCTACCTAAGATTCCCTAAAATAAGATCGAGAGGGTAAACAAAACAAACTCCTTACGGGGTTTGCAACAGAAACAGGACCGAGAGGATATCCATAAAAGATAGCCTACACGCAAGCTCAACAGAAAACAGGGGTCGAGGATATATTCCCAAAAGAGATATCATGCACGTATTTAGTCTTCAGTCTCCTGCGTCGCACTATCTTAAGCTTAGTTCCATCGTGCCTTGACCGCCCCTTTTTCTTCACGATTTCACAGCTTCTTACTTCCTGTTTCCATAACATGAGTTGGAACTCATTTCCTCGTCGCCTCTCGTTCCACTTGCACTTATCCTTTCCCTAGTATACTTGGCTCAACCATATCTACGTACTCAAGCCAGCTCTCCAAAATTCACTAGTGAATTCTGTATCTCGTTTTCCGATGCCAATCCAAATTGCCAAGAGTCCTTACTAGGGTGATCCCCATAACTCATACATAATCGACGTAAACCATCCGTCTTATTAGCGAACACCACTCGATCGGGTTTCTAATTTCCAACAAAGGCATCTAGGGATTCTAAGTAACTAATCATGACAGAACCCAAAAGGTTACACGAGGCTTCGAGGGTATTACCAAAGCAAGCCAAGAGTCTAACTACCCTCCTTCTAAAACCGAGAGTGGCACCCCTTACTGGATAACCACTTCATCCCTAGAATCCATCCACACTTATAAACATAAGCGTTATTTCCAAGCTCAATACTTGACACAGACATTCTCAAATCCAAACAAGTCATGAATAAATGGACCGATCTTCCAATAGGATTTGAGACAAAACGGGACCCTCTATTACACTAGTACTAAGGTGCAGAGACTCAACTATCAAAGCGGACCTAAAAAAGATGCGGTGATCCAACCAAAGTCCCGACGGGATGATAGAGAAGAAAACTAAACCTTTAACAAGATCGTTAACCTCCTTCCGAGGTACCCTAGAAATGAGAGCATACTACTGCCCTCCCGATGATCTTGTCCTTGTCCCATAATACTTAACTATCCGCCCCGTTTTACCATGCCAAAGGTACTCTCTCGTCATGGGTTTCATTGTTCATCTTTCTCCCTCCTTTGAGGACTAAGCCATACCAACAAGTTGCTCATCCTTGAGCTCGTATCCTTTATCCTTGTTCTTACTATCCTTTCATGCATAACTCTGCAACGGTCTCTCGAGAACCACCTCCATCGTAAGGAAAACACTTTCGTAGATAGAAAAGACTAGTCGCAGTTAAAACCACTGTGACTACAGATGGAGGAAAGAAAGGAAAAGAGATTCAATTAAGGAAACAAGGATAGGGCAAATGGCCTTTGGGGAATAGCCTTTTTCTTTTAAAAGAAAATTTTCTTGAAAAATGCTTCTTTATAAACGATTTTCAAATAGTTTTCAGAAGGTCTTTAAAAACTTTTGCCCAGTCTGGTAACCTTCTGCTCTGATACCAAATGTAACACCCCGCCTCCGCTAGGGTCACTCGCAAAGGAATGCACTAGCTTTAGAGGGGCATTATTGGTAAACATGCACAGAAATATCACAAGACAGAACATATATAAATAGCGGAAGTAAAATCAAACTTTCATAACATGAATAAATAAGGTCTAAAGCCTTTTACATCAGAGTACGTCAAAACCTGTCTTGCAATAATAAAGAAGCATAAAAACCTTTTAATAAATTATTCCCCAAGTAAAAACAGTAAAGTAGCCATAGCCAAGAGAAGTCCAAGCCATCCATGATGACCTTCAGGTAGAAGAAGTCCGAACTAAACAGCATTGTTTCCTCCCTGTAACCTGGGGGGGGGGGGAAACGGAAGAAAAGAGGCGAAACAAAACGGGTCAGTCAAAAAGACTGAGTAAGTCCTATCTACTTCCAGTATAAAAACAGGTAAAGGTAACATGACATGCATAAACTGAAAGTAAACATAAGGATAACTACAAGACAGATAAACCAGGATGGCCGGTTGAACTATTGTGGCAAGGTAAACCAAGGTATCATGATAAACCGCGGTGTTATGATAAGTCAAGGTATCACATCGTCAGATTTCTAACGAGTACATTATCCCAAGGTATCTAGTCCTAACATGTATATTTTCTCTGCACCTCTCGTACTAGTATCCCTACCCGCGCCATGAACGTCCCTTGCTCAAAGTCGTGTAATGGTCCATGTCAACCTAATATATCACATATACAGGTTACTCACATCATATGTTTCTTTTCATGTATATAAGTTCAGTCCTTTGCCGTACCTCGTACGGGCTTCCCCATGTCGTATTATCCTTGAAGTCGTTTGGACTGTCACCCTTGTTCTAGCTAGGTTCTTCCATATGAATCATCGTTTGAACTATTAGGACTTACGCCACCTAGCACCACTAGGGATTACGCTTACCTATTGCACGCTTTCGTATTTCGGTCTGGGTTAAACCACCTAGGCCACTAGGGATTACGCTAGCCCTCAACCGCGCCCTTTTTCCCACGCATTCATCGTGAATCGTTTTTCTATAACTGGATGCACATGTATCACATCGCGCTATCCGAGTCCTGTCACCGGCCAAAACAAGAAATACAGGACTCGGTCGGGAGCTTTAGATTTATCTGCCGATGCAGATACTAAGGTCTGCTTTTCTACACGTGGCTATGGTCCCACGAGACCCCTCCCTCAACTAGTGAAAGGCAACACAAGAGAAAATCTTGCATGAGAACTACACTCCGGCCAGCCCACATCCTACGGCCTACCTCACCCATAATTAGATAGCAATTATGGTCTGTTGGGTGTTCCCTGCCTTTCCGTACGTACACGCTTGACTCAAGATGGTAGATGATCGACGAACTTGCTATCTCGGGCACCTTATGTATTCGCCGACTCACTGCTATCCACCCCAGTCTTTAGGTCGCTCGCATAGCAACCAAGGCATATTCTTGGTTCTTCTACCGCAGACCTCAACCTCTCGTGAGCCTAGTATAATGACCTGGCAACTCACAGAGGGATCCCAAGAATATCCTCACGTTCCCCGAAGCCGCTGCTTCGTTACCCAGTTCGTTGGAGCCTTTATCTGAATCAGATAGCCTGCTCCTACGCGTATACTTAAACGATGACCTACCGTATCGGGTTACTCATCTATCTAAGAAGTGGTCCAGATTTCCTTGACTAAGAATTATTACTTAGTTTCCCTTAACTAAGGTTTACCACTTAGCCTTATTTCCGTTATCCTTGTTAACTATGGTTATTTACCTAATCCTCCGAATTAGGGTTTATCCAATGGGTTAAGTGTCACTTAAGTTCACAACTTAACCCGTCTACAAAACATGTCGGAACTGGCTAAGTATCCAAGTCCAAGACTTAACCCTACAGACCATGTGTCAAGTTGGTTAAGTATATCAAGCAATCCATGACTTAACCTTGTCTAATTATCATTTTAGATTGGTTAAGTATATATTAATTTGACCCCATCAGATTACCGAGTCAAATCGGTCAAGCGTATTCGAAACGATTCGTGACTTAGCCTTATCATGTTTTCACGTTAGGTTGGTTAAGTATAGGTTAACTTAACCTCATCAAATTAACAAGTTAGATTGGTTAAGTATAGGTCACTTAACTTCATCAAATCATCGTGTTAAATTAGTCAAGTGTTTACTTAACCCCATTAAATTACCAAGTTAAGTCGGTTAAGTATGGGTTACTTGACCTCATTGAATTATCAAGTTTAAATTGGTTAAGTGTTTAACTTAACCCTATCGAATTACCGTGTTT
The DNA here is from genome assembly GCA_030737875.1 of Allium sativum. NCBI lineage: Eukaryota > Viridiplantae > Streptophyta > Magnoliopsida > Asparagales > Amaryllidaceae > Allium > Allium sativum. The sequence continues at coordinate 394,170,733 of CM060912.1, read as the reverse complement.
AGATTAGTTAAGCCTAATCTTAACCCCATCTATTAACTGTATTATACGGTTAAGTGTCATTAAGAAAATTTACTTAACCTTATCACGTTATCGTGTTGGATTGATTAAGTGTTGGTTAACTTAATCCCGTCCACTAGTCGTATAAAAAATGGTCAAGTGTCATTAGGCAAATCAAGTTACTTAACCTACCCAAGCTTATCATGTTTTGTTAAGTATCATTAGCCTAATCAAATTACTTAACCCATTTGTCCATATCATATTTGGTTAAGCCTCATTAATCAAATTAACTTAACCCTATTATGTGGCATTAATTTAATTAATGCACCCTCAACCTCTCACATTAGACCTTGTTGTGGTTACTAGTTAAGCCGGGCGGGTCCGGGTAGATTTACACCACAACCTAGTCTAACCTCGGGTCTTAAGCGCGACATGACCAACTTCTCACATTGGGTCCTATTGTTTGCAACTACTAGTTAGGCCGGTCGGTTCCGGGTAGTTTTACGTTGCAAACTCAACCCAACCTCGAGTTGGCCACACTCATATTATCTAAGTTCATCGTGTTTCCAAAACATGTTACAAGTTTCTCGAGCATTTGGGTAGACCTAACTTAATAGGTAAATTCCCAAAGGGTAGACCTAACTTAATAGGTAAATTCCCAAGCTCATGTTTTTATGCATACTTACATGTCATCCTCCATGTTATCTTTCAAGTCATATTTTCAAGTATAAACACATGTCATATTCAAGTTAAGATTTTGCGACATGTTCATGTTTATCTAACTACCCAAAATCGTGTTTTCCCAACGCAAGCAAAGCGAGTCAACATAGTAAGAATACTATGTCACATATTGTTCTCAAAACATGCATGATGCCAAAAAGGGCTTGGCTTCCACATGCATAACATCATGAGGGGGTTGGCCATAAACATGCATAGTGTCATAAGGTAATTTGGCCACAAACATGCATATTATCAAGAGGGATTTGGCCATAAACATGCACAACTTAAAAGAGGGGATTGGCCACGAGCATGCATAATCTCATAAAGGATTTGGCCACAAACTTGCATGTTAGCATAAGGGGTTTGGGTTCATAAACATGCATAAGCCCCAAAATCTAGTCTTAGCCAATGTTTCACAAGTAAAGTATTTCCTAAAGGTTCATGCTAGCATTTCATGCATAAAGATCCAAACTTGCAAGTTAAACTAGGTTATGCATAGCATGAGAGGCATGATTAAGTCACTCACATGGCCTAAAATCATAAACATGAACACAAGAGGCAAGGTAAGGTTCATGTAGGTTCGCATAATCATGTTTAGCCTCATTTTATCCCATGTCAACATTAAAAATACCGTTTTGATCCAAAAGTAGCTAGAACTTACATAGGCAAGGCTTAGAAAAGGGGTCATGCATCATCTTGACGAAGAAAGGTGGCTCCTTTGAAGAAGAACCTTCATGAAACTCGCATAGCTATGTTGATTTGGCCTCCATTTGGTGTAGCAAGCTTGCATCTTTTGATTTGAACTTGATTTGAGTGCATAGGCTCTAGGGATTTGAGATGGAGGCCATGAGAGTAGAAATTTGGCCATAGTTTAGTTACATGAGTGAATAATGAGGGTTTAGGGGTAGGTTTAGGGTCTTTTTATAGAGATTAGGATAGTTTTAGGCCCTTAGATTAACCCTAGGACCAACCAGAACCGTCAGATTTCAAACCAGGCCCAAAAACCTAGCCAAGATAGCAAATAGGTGCACCAGATCAAAATCAGCCGACAGGGCAAGTCGACAGCCCTGTCGACATGCATGTCGACATGCCTGTCGACTTGTCTGGGCGGGAATTTTCCCGCCTGGCCCCATTTCTGCACGTTTCGAAATTCAAATTTTCCGAAAACTTCTTTGGGCCTTAACCGGGTCATACGGACTCCGATTTTCGAAAACTCGGACTCTATTTCGCGTATTTTTCCGAGACGAACGCAATGGCATAGCCCGTTTTACTTGATTCAGAATTTAAAATTAAATTCTGCCTTGATTCTCGTTTTAACATGTTATTGAAATACGGGTTGTTACAGTTACACTACAAAATCTGCTTAGGAGCTTATGATAAACATGTGTCAAATTTAAATAACCTACATGAGAGCTTGGAAAGGACAGATCAAATCCATCTCAAAAACATTCAATGATTATGAATCATCATACAATGATTTTTCATAATATTTTCGTGAAATATAAAGAAAACAATCTAGGAATTGCTTTTCATGTACGCACAAATGACCTTTAATTTTGAGAGACTTTTTGGGCAATTAGATTGAGCATTGAAGATTTCCACCATTTTTTTCACGGTCGTTTCATTGATGGAATGCGGTAGTACGGTAAATATCAGGCTACATAAGTTGATGCAAACAACTCGCTTTTTCCTTTAGCATTTGCTATTTTGCGAATATAATCAATGAAAACTTAAAAGTGCTTTAAATACACAATGCATTAAATTCATTTCTATTAGAATGGAAGAAATTCCAACCACTTTACAAGAGAAATAGGGAAGGTCCCATCATTATCGCTTTTGTCTTCGTCATTTAAAAGCAAACTTCAAAAAGTCATGTTTTGATAAATTTTTGCATAAATTTTTCCATGCTTGTGCTGAAGTAAATGACAAGGTAATATACAAAGAACTTAGAGATCAACTTAAAAATGTTAGCGTGGATGCTGATAGATGGATTCACAAAAGTCTTCGAGTAAAGGATAAACAATGGACTCTTTACAAAGACAATGGTAAAAGATTTTGTAGGATGAATACAATTACTTTTGAGAGTTTCAGTGAAGTTATTAAAGATGCAAGGTTATCATTCGTGAAGGCATTGGTAGCATGTACATTTCATTTCCTTAATAATTAGTTCTATAAAAGACGTATTAATGGAATGAAGTACATATCTGCACTTACACCATCGTACGAAAAAATGATGAAAATGCTACAACAGAAGCAGGGAGTATGAACATTAAATGATTCAGCATTATAGAGTGCCAAGTAACTGACACAAATGCATATAACTCCATGGTAAATATTACCAATGACAATAGTAGTTGTTCGTGCAACATTCTTGTTCTTACTCATTTTCCATACGTTCGTGTTTTAACTACATGTGCATGATAGAGGATGAGCTAATAGAATTTACTATAACCTTTTTCCCCATTGTTTAGAGTTGAGAGTTACAAACATAGTTACTCCATCGTTTCCATCATGTTTCTGGCAGTAGATCTTTGGATGCACATAAAAGATCCAATTATATAACTGTCGCCTACATGTAGAAATACATAAACTAAGATCCACAAGAGCTAGATGGGTCATGGATGAGACGAGGAATAAATGACGGGATAGAAGTTGCCAATGTAATAATTATGTTATGAGAGAAGAACGTGTGATCAAACAGTGGCTTGTTTATTTCCTTTTACTACTTATATCATTTTTGTTCGGTAAAACTTGTACTTTTATTTTGTAAGCAACTTTGGAATTTAACAGTTATATTTTCTCAACTTCGATATGACTTGATACATTCTGTGAATGTAATTTATTTTGTATGCAATATTTCTTGTTAGCATATAGTGACAAACTATCTATTATATATCAATAAAGCAACCAAATGATACAATGAACTAGAAAAAAACTACTAAAATTACTTTGTATTTGACTACATAAGATCGATCAAATACACAACAATTGTGTAACTATTGCAATTAATATTTCACTAGACCATTCAACCACATAACTCCTAGTTATCTCTTTCTAAACAATGGTTTTCAGCTTGCATATTTGAACATACGGAACCCCCATACGACATATCTCAAGATCTATCCATTAGTAGAATTCATAGACTACGCCATATATGCAAATTAAGTTATGTTTTTGGCCGTATCTACTGCAATTCGGCAGTGCTCTGGACCGTTACGTGTTTGTCACTTAGATACAACTTAAAGCCGTATCAAATTAATATATTGATACGGCTTAGAGCCGTATCAAATTCATAGATTAATATGGCATAAAGCCATATCAAATTAATAGATTGATATGACTTAAAGCCGTATCAGTATATTAATTTGATACGGCTTAAAGCTGTAACAATCCGGGAAATCAGAACCAATTTAAAATTTTTATTTTGGCAATTTTAATGGATTTTGAATATTTAAAATGATTTATTTTAAATAATAACGACTAAAAATTTATTTAAATCGAAGTTAGAATGTATAAATTTATTTTAATTATATAACAGGCCTGAAATGGCGCGGTAGTTCGAAAATTCGATTTTAAATTTCAATTGAATGTACAAGATTCAAAATAAATCGGATTTCAGTAAAACAAGAAATATTTGAATCTGATTAACAATATCTTTCTAACGAATGTAAGAAACCGAGATTTCTTTTATAAGTTGTAAGTTATGGCTAAATTAAAATTCAGAAAAGTCGCTATGGAATTTATATATATTTTATATAATATATAGCCCTAAAAAATAGCCATTTTGCAAACGACCTCCGTTTTCGACGAAACCACTTTTGTTGGATTTGGAATGTCAAATTATTTCTAGATTCCAATTTTCATAATTTTTGGAATTAATATGTGAGCGTGGCAAAAGAAAACGTATTTTGTCAAATTTAGTTGAATTGGATCGACCAGAAAATGGCCATTTTTCAAACGGTCTCCAAATTCGACGAAATTAGTTTAGTTAGGACTGTATCATCAAAACATAGCTAGATTTATTTTTTGGGAATTTTTGGAGTCAGTATGTAAACCCAGTAGATTAAAATGTACGTTTAAATTCAATATACACTGATTATATTTTAATTTTGATAAAAACTGATTCAAACAGTCGAATTGACTTACGAAACATATCCCATTGTGTTTGGAATGGGGGTAATTAGCTAGGGGCGACAGTCGTTGTGTTTGATTTGGAGTTCGTATTAATAAACAAGTAAAGAATTAAATATTAATAAATATTATTATATATAACATGGAAAATCAGTAACCCTAGGTCATATCGTTTTTCTCAGCCGCCACTACCGATTCAAGGACCGATATTGTCCATAATTCGAGCCCCAAATTCATCTACCCAGATAAGAGTTATTTCATGAGATTAAAACGAAATTTGTAGTACTTTGTTCGCTCTTCAGATCAATATAAGTATGATGAATTTTCATCAGCTGGTTTGCTCGATTTTCGAGCTGATAGGAGCCACCGTCGCACCGTTTTTTTAGCCTGTGGAGGCCGTCGAGCTGGCCACCGGGACCGGCGCCAGGGGAGGGCGGAGCGGCGGAGAAATGGGTTTGGAGAAATGGGTTTTGGCGTCTCGAAGAACGTGAAAAGTCCAACCCAAGGTTTGGAGAAATGGGTTTTGGCGGCTGTCGTGTCATAGAAGAGGGAGGAAAGGGATTAAGAGAAAGTGAAGTAATTAATTATTTATGTATTCAACTTTTGTAAATAACGCAAATAATATCATATCTCCTTCATACGAGGTCCAAATCCGACGATTTCAGATCCGTTGAAATCGTCTCGACGAGCACTACATTATGGAACTGACTACAACAAAAATGGAGCAAATAAGAATTTGAGGAGAATTTAAATCCGAACGGTACTGAAATCTTCAAATAAAGAACGATGGAGTGGAAACCAATGTGAGAACTCCTTCTCACTAATTATTTTACAGTTAAATATATATTAGGTTGCAGACGGGGCTTAGTAGCTCCTGACACCGTCGTCCACAGACCATGGACGACTTGTTTGATTGTATTGTGTTGTGGAAATTGATTGTGATTGTGATGTGTAAATGGAAAACAAAATATTCATGTCTTGAATAAAATATTTGAATAATAAAAATATCATTTTTATTGTGTAAATGAACTGCATAAAATATTCATGTGTTGAATAAAATATTTAAATAATAAAAATATCATTTTTATTGTGTAAATGAACTATAAAATATTCATGTGTTGAATAAAATATTTGAATAATAAAAATATCATTTTTATTGTGTAAATGAACTGTATAAAATATTCATGTGTTGAATGAAATATTTGAATAATAAAAATATCATTTTTATTGTGTAAATGAACTGCATAAAATATTCATGTGTTGAATAAAATATTTGAATAATAAAAATATCATTTTTATTGTGTAAATGAACTGTATAAAATATTCATGTGTTGAATAAAATATTTGAATAATAAAAATATCATTTTTATTGTGTAAATGAATTGTATAAAATATTCATGTGTTGAATAAAATATTTGAATAATAAAAATATCATTTTTGTTGTGTAAATGAATTGTATGAAATATTCATGTGTTGAAATAATTTTTAACAGGTATATGAATGAAAATAAATATTCATTTACAAATCGGATGATTTGTTTATGTACACTCATTTGACTGATATGGATTATGACGATAAATTTTACACATCGCCCAACTGCACAAATAATATTCAGTATTTGTTGGTTGAAACCCCACACGGGTATTGGGATGATATTTGACGTACACTAATCCAATTTGTTTAGTTGTATGTCAATCGATTGGTTGACAGACTGTTATAAGCGTTAATTATTTATACTTATCGCTTATGCAATTGTGTAATGCACTTTGGATGATTGTTGATTGTGTATCATTATTATTGTGTACATGTGTTGTATGAAATCCATATAAATAACATTATATGGTAATTGACTGTGTCTGATTCCAATTCAGAAAGAACGAATATTTTAAAATAACGAATAATGAATATTTTAAAATAACGAATATTTTGAAATAATATTCTGTAAAGGATCAAAATATCATTTTGATGTCCGATTTTGGATGGACACAAAAATATTGAAAAATATGAAGTCGTGTTGATTAGTTATGCGCCATTTGGATGCGAACGATATTTATATCGATATTATTCATTTTTATAATGAATATAAAAAAGGAAGTGATTTCAAAATCTGATATTTTGAAAATATTATCATTTATAAATTAATGATATAAAATATTCAATTTTGGTTTAAAATTGAAAATGAAGTAGGAATCGTTTTTAAAATGATATATAAAATACGTTTTAAATAGAAATCGATGAAATATATAATATAAATATTATATATATTTAATGGCCTGAATAGAACGCACCGCGCAACGACCGTTCGCTAATTTCGACTATTAACTTCAAATGGGCGTAACGGGAGATCCGACCGTCGGATTCTCCTAAAACTAGAACCGTTGGGTTTGTATCGACAAGAGCTTTCCAACGAATATAAGAGATTTGAAATCTAACGGTTGGATTTGGAATTATGTCCAAATAAAATTTGGAAAAGGTCGTTGTAAGTGCAGTTCGATGACCGTTTAAGGAAATTGACTGAAATGGCCGTAATAAAATTATTAAAAATATTAATAATTTGTGTAAAATCATAATAAATGATTTGAAAAGAATTGGGATGAAAAATTCCATATTTGAAAAGATAAAAATATATTTTTATCGAAATGAACTCGTTATTAACTAGAATTATAGTCCCATTTATTTTTAAATAAATAAATTGGATTGAGAATGGGTTTTAATATAAACATAATTTCCAATATATGAATTGGAATGGAAATCATCTTCGGAATATTTCGATGTTTGATTCTGTGATTATACGGATATTATTGAGGAATTTGGAAGATATATATATATATATATATATATATATATCATTATTCCCAAAACAAAATTTGTTGGTTTCAGAATTTGATATTGAATATAAGCCGATATATTTTCTATTCAGAGCCTTGTATTTAATATCAAATTGGATTTTGGGTTTGTCGTGAATGGTGTCTTCATTAACACTGTTCTTAAACCCAATTAAGGAAAGAATAAATCTTTTAAATAAGATTTAGAGAACTTACCAATTAATTAATATTTAATTAGGGTTGAATTAAAATTGGATTTTTGGGTTTGTTGTGAACGGTGTCTTCATTAACACTATTCTTAAACCCCGATGAGAAAGAATAAATCTTTTAAATAAGATTGAGAGAAGTTTACCAATTAATTAACATTTAATTGGAATTGAAATGAAAGTTGATTATGGGTTTATTGTGAACTGTGTTTTAAACGACAATCGTTCTTTAACCCGATTAACAGTGAAATGTGATTTGGAATTTATAAATCTTTTATTAAGATTTAATGGAAAATTTCCAAAGTAAAGCTTTACAATTTAATATAATAAATTGGAATGGAATGGAATTCGATTTGATAATAATCGAAGTGAGCTTCTGTGGAGGAAGACTGTTGCTATATATGGAATTTAAAAGGCTTTGTCGTTATTCCATTTATATTATTAGTCGGATACGAAAATTGATATCGATTATATATTGATTTGTTTTTCCGTGAAGATTCCATAATTAATGGAATGGGATTTTGGGTTTATTGTGAACTATGTTTTAAATGACATTAGTTCTTTAACCTAGTTAAAGAACAAATTAATTTCTTGACTTTGAAAAATCATTAAGTAATGATTTTTGAAATTAAAACTGAATTAGAGTTTTAATGAATCTTTAATTAGATTGAAATGTGAATGTGATAATTTAAATTATCAAATTCAGGAAATGATCGAGAATGGAGTATCCCTAGTTTTGCTCCAAACGATAGTTAAATCTTTAATTAGGTTTGAACGTGAAATGTTAATTAATTTTATCGATAACACCATGGTGTTAGATATGAAGTATTACCAGTTTTGCTTCATGGGATGAATAGGTTGGGATTGGAAAATATAATAAATGATTACTTCGGTAAAGTTCGCAAATCCCGACTAGTTTGGATAAACCTTAATTTGGTTTGAATTAATATCCAACGGAGGATTAAAGAATAAATTTAAAGAATTTATCTTTGATAAAATTAATGGGAACCTTTCCCAAATGATAAGAATATTTGAACAAAAGAATATCCTGGATTGGAATGAGGCGTATGTTGTGTTTTTATAGCACTTGTTTATAATATACATGAGATATTCGGAAAGACCGGGTTTATACTAGGGCTATCAACGGGTCGGGTCGGGTCGGGTTCCAAATTAGCTAGGGGCGACAGTCGTTGCGTTTGATTTGGAGTTCGTATTAATAAACAAGTATTTTCCTAATCAAAACAATTAAATATTATTAAATATTATTATATATAACGTGGAAAATCAGAAACCCTAGGCCATATCATTTTTCTTAGCCGCCACTACCGATTCAAGGATCGACATTGTCCAGAATTCGAGCCCCAAATTCATCCACCCAGATACGAATTACTTCATTAGATTAAAACGAAATTTGTAGTACTTTGTTCGCTCTTCAGATCAATATAAGTATAATGAATTTTCATCAGCTGGTTTGCTCGATTTTCGAGCTGATAGGAGCCATCGTCGCGCCGTTTTTTTGGGCTATGGAGGCCGTCGAGTTGACCACCAGGACCGACGCCAGGGGAGGTCGGAGCGGCGGAGAGTGTGGCGCAACCGGATCGAGCTCCGGCGTCTCGAAGAACGTGAAAAGTCCAACCCTAGGTTTGGAGAAATGGGTTTTGGCGGTTGTCGCGTTACAGAAGAGGGAGGAAAGGGATTAAGAGAAAGTGAAGTAATTAATTAATTAATTAATTACGTATTCAATTTTTGTAAATAACGCAAATAATATCATATCTCCTTCATACGAGGTCCAAATCGGACGATTTCAGATCCGTTGAAGTCGTCTTGATGAGCACTACATTACGGAACTGACTACAACAAAAATGGAGCAAATCAGAATTTGAGGCGAATTTAAATCCGAACGGTACTGAAATCTTCAAATAAAGATTGACGGAGTGGAACCAATGTGAGAACTCCTTCTCACCAATTATTTTACAGTTAAATATATATTAGGTTGCAAACGGGGCTTAGTAGCTCCTGACACCGTTGTCCACAAACCATGGACGACTTGTTTGATTGTATTGTGTTGTGGAAATTGATTGTGATTGTGATGTGTAAATGGAAAATAAAATATTCATGTGTTGAATAAAATATTTGAATAATAAAAATATCATTTTTATTGTGTAAATGAACTTCATAAAATATTCATGTGTTGAATAAAATATTTAAATAATAAAAATATCATTTTTATTGTGTAAATGAACTATAAAATATTCACGTGTTGAATAAAATATTTGAATAATAAAAATATCATTTTTATTGTGTAAATGAACTGCATAAAATATTCATTGTTGAATAAAATATTTGAATAATAAAAATATCATTTTTATTGTGTAAATGAACGGCATAAAATATTCATGTGTTGAATAAAATATTTGAATAATAAAAATATCATTTTTATTGTGTAAATGAACTGCATAAAATATTCATGTGTTGAATAAAATATTTGAATAATAAAAATATCATTTTTATTGTGTAAATGAACTGTATAAAATATTCATGTGTTGAATAAAATATTTGAATAATAAAAATATCATTTTTATTGTGTAAATGAATTGTATGAAATATTCATGTGTTGAAATAAATATTTTATCGTTAAAAATAATAAATTTTAACGGGCATATGAATGAAAATAAATATTCATTTACAAATCGGATGATTTGTTTATGTACACTCATTTGACTGATATGGATTGGGACGATAAATTTTACACATCGCCCAACTGCACAAATAATATTCAATATTTGTTGGTTGAAACCCCACATGGGTATTGGGATGATATTTGATGTACATTAATCCCAATTGTTTAGTTGTATGTCAATCGATTGGTTGACAGACTGTTATAAGCGTTAATTATTTATATTTGTCGCTTATGCAGTTGTGTAATGCACTTTGGATGATAGTTGATTGTGTATCATTATTATTGCGTACATGTGTTGTATGAAATCCATATAATTAACATTATATGGTAATTGACTGTGTCTGATTCCAATTCAGTAAGAATGAATATTTTAAAATAACGAATAATGAATATTTTAGAATAACGAATATTTTGAAATAATATTATGTAAAGGATCAAAATATGATTTTGATGTCCGATTTTGGATGGACACGAAAATATTGAAAAATATGAAGGCGTGTTGATTAGTTATGCGCCATTTAGACGCGAACGATATTTATATCGATTTTATTCATAATGAATATAAAAAAGGAAGTGATTTCAAAATCTGATATTTTGAAAATATTATCATTTATATATTAATGATATGAAATATTCAATTTTGGTTTAAAATTGAAAATGAAGTTGGAATCGTTTTTAAAACGAATTTAAAACAATTTTTAAAATACGTTTTAAATGGAAATCGTCGAAATATATATAATATAAATATTATATATATTTAATGGCCTGAATAGAACGTGCCGCACAGCGACCGTTCGCGAATTTCGACCATTAACTTCAAATGGACGTAACGGGAGATCCGACTGTCGGATTCTTCTAAAACTGGAACCGTTGGGTTCGTATCGAAAAGTGCTTTCGAACGAATATAAGAGATTTGAAATCTAATGGTTGGATTTGGAATTATGTCCAAATCAAATTTGGAAAAGGTCGTTGTAAGTGCAGTTCAATGACCGTTTATGGAAATCGACTGAAAGGGTCGTAATAAAATTATTAAAAATATTAATAATTTGTGTAAAATCATAATAAATGATTTGAAAAGAATTGGGATGAAAAATTCCATATTTGAAAAAATAAAAATATATTTTTATCGAAATGAACTAGTTATTAACTAGAATTATAATCCCATTTATTTTTACATAAATAAGAGAATGGGTTTTAATATAAGAAGAATTTCCAATATATGAATTGGAATGGATTTGAATGGAAATCATCTTCGGAATATTTCGATGTTGGATTCCGTGATTATACGGATATTGTTGAGGTATTTGGAAGATATATATATATATATATATATATATATATCGTTATTGCCAAAACAATATTTGTTGGTTTCAGAATTTGATATTGAATATAAGCTGATATATTTTCTATTCAGAGCCTTGTATTTAATATCAAATTGGATTTTGGGTTTGTCGTGAATGGTGTCTTCATTAACACTGTTCTTAAACCCAGTTAAGGAAAGAATAAATCTTTTATATAAGATTTAGAGAAGTTACCAATTAATTAATATTTAATTGGGGTTGAATTAAAATTGGATTTTTGGGTTTGTTGTGAATGGTGTCTTCATTAACACTGTTCTTAAACCCCGATGAGAAAGAATAAATCTTTTAAATAAGATTTAGAGAAGTTTACCAATTAATTAACATTTAATTGGAATTGAAATGAAAGTTGGTTATGGGTTTATTGTGAACTGTGTTTTAAATGACATTCTTTCTTTAACCCGATTAACAGTGAAATGTGATTTGGAATTTATAAATCTTTTATTAAGATTTAATGGAAAATTTCCAAAGTGAAGCTTTCCAATTTAATATAATAAATTGGAATGGAATGGAATTCGATTTGATAATAATCGAAGTGAGCTTCTGTGGAGGAAGACTGTTACTATATATGGAATTTAAAAGGCTTTGTCATTATTCCATCTATATTATTAGTCGGATACGGAAATTGATATCGATTATATGTTGATTTGTTTTTCCGTGAAGATTCCATAATTAATGGAATGGGATTTTGAGTTTATCGTGAATTGTGTTTTAAATGACATTAGTTCTTTAACCCATTTAAAGATAAGATTAATTTCTTGACTTTGAAAAATCATTAAGTAATGATTTTTGAAATTAAAACTGAATTAGAGTTTTAATGAATCTTTAATTAGATTGAAATGTGAATGTGATAATTTAAATTATCAAATTCAGGAAATGATCGAGAATGGAGTATCCCCAGTTTTGCACCAAACGATAGTTAAATCTTTAATTAGATTTGAACGTGAAATGTTAATTAATTTTATCGATAACACCGTGGTGTTAGATATAAAGTATTATTAGTTTTGCTTTATGGGATGAATAGGTTGGGATTGGGAAATATAATAAATGATTACTTCGGTAAAGTTCGCTAATCCCGACTAGTTTGGATAAACCTTAATTTGGTTTGAATTAATATCTAAAGGAAGATTAAAGAATAAATTTAAAGAATTTATCTTTGATAAAATTAATGGGAACCTTTCCCAAATGATAAGAATATTTGAACAAACTAATATTCTGGATTGAAATGAGGCATATGTTGTGTTTTTATAGCACTTGTTTATAATATACGCGAGTTATTCGGAAAGATCGGGTTTATACCCATTCTGAATAACTGATTCGACAATAAGTCGACGATGAAGACGGTTGTTGAAGATCGTAGGTCTTCACATCGTTTGGATGATTACTGATGTCTTGATTGGGCCGTACACCCAAGACGAGGTAATAAGTGGTGATTGTCCAGACGTACTTGGAGATCAACCGGATATGCGAGGACCTCTCTCCTGTATTGGATATATGGGACGAGGAATAAGGTGCCTTCAGTTTCGTTCAGACCTAGAACGAACTTGTAAATGGACTGTGTGTCTGACATTAGATATTATTCTATGTTGATTGATCTCTATTAAATATATATCTGTTTGGTGGGGGAGAATTTATTCTCTTGCTTAACACCCTACTCTGAGACGTACGAGCTTAGAGGTTATATATCGATAGACATCAGTCGCATGGCGTGAATTGCTTGTGTGGCATGCCTAAGTGGTAATTGATCAAGGCTTTTGTTGAAAAGCAGAGTCTTGTGGTTGATGATCAAAGCACAGCTTTGTATAGCGTTAATTCGCGAGCCTCACACACCGGTATGGTAGTAAACTGATGGTTAGATCAGTATGCTTTTGAGATGAGGATAGACACCTTAGTGGTGTCATGGATTCGGTCGACCGAGGTGATACTGGGTGTGGTCGCCCCACACCAGTAGGGATAGGGGCACCCCCTCCGCCCCGATTCCCAGATGGATAGAGTTAGCGGTGTTTTCCAATGCTTGGTCGTAAGCCGCGGTGACTTGTTTCCTGGATAATGCGGATGTGCATTACGGTGTTTTCGCATGCCTACGACGTAAACTGTTGGGAATTGCACACGTGATAGATCTTTCGGATCAGGAGCCACCATGATGGAAATCCAAACTTCCAATACGACATTTTTCGGTTTTAATTGTAGAGCCTAGTATAACAACATAGTGGGATGGGGCACTATGCCGTTTATGATTGATACATTTATATTTGAAATTGATTTCTTCACTTATAGTAATAATAGAATATGAAATTTCACGTACCAAGCATCTTTGGCTATTATAAGGTAAAACTCTATCCTCCGGCTTGCGTTGCATTGTGTGATGAGACCTGAGTCTTATAATAGCTTCATTGTTCTTTATTTAGCATTGCGCTGCTTGTTTTATGCACTGGTATTCTCGGGGGTAAACCCGTTCCGTATTATACGGCGTGGTCCCTTGATTTACTTAACTTTAAAATCAAATTAATAACTATTTTAGTTATCACACCAGTCACATGACTGACCTGGAGTTTATTGTTTTAACCTAAACTCTGGGTGCCCCTATTTTACACACAGGTAGCTAGTAGTTTTGGGTTTGCAGATTTATTTTCACAGGATCCTGTTTTACAGCTGGAGCTATATTCGAAACGCTCTGTATCCGTGTATTTCTTTCAGTTATGTTTTGTATTATTTTTCCGCTGCTATGTATTTAAATATAATTTAAATCTATGATATTTATCAAATGTATAATATTTATTCATACTCTGTTATATTCTTGTACTCTGATGTAAATTGTTGTAATAAACAATGAAATGTTCTTCTGTCTGTGTTCTGATTTGTTGTGTTCTCAACTCAATCTGGGCTTTCCTGTAAGGGGAAGTTTGGGTCGTTTCAAAAGACGTATCAATATATTAATTTGATAAGGCTTAAAACCGTATTAAATCAATATATTAACACGGCTTATAATCATATTAATTTGTAAACTGAAGCCAGTTCGAATTGATTAGAGCAGAATTTTTTTTGATTTTCAAGCCTTTTTTGCAACGATTAGAGAAATTGAAAGAGGGCACGAGTAGAGAGGGAAATAAAAAAAAGGGGAATAGAGCGTGAGAGGGAAATGAAATAAGGGAGGGAGTTGTTCCTGTTGGTGGGAATTTTCTACATGTAAATTGACACCAATTTGATACGGATTATAATCGAATCAAATTCAAATTAGGCTGTAAGCCTTTTCTAAATATTTAGGTACGGCTCAGAGCCCTATCTAAATTTGATACGGCTATATGCCGTATCAAATTCGGAGGATAGGGGAATGACAAAATGAGCTTTGTGGTGTGGTGATAGCAAGGAAGATCATTCATGTTGAACTTTCCATCTCGACATTATGCACATCATTAATAACGATGTTCCACACTTTTCCTACTAAAACACGCAAACTTTGCTCACATAGCTCCATAGTGACAACTTGGCATAGGTGATTGTCTCAGTCCCTCATACACTACAATTTCTTATCCCAGTCTATGATCTAATGAATCTGAGCGCACCTGATTTTCTAAACCAGTTTCAGTAGCGGGAATATTACCCACTGAAATTAGATCTAACTGAGTTTCAGGAACAAATTCATCACATTTCAATTATTACCAATATGCTATCAACACATCATCATCAATTTTCTGTTATCTACATCTATTCAATTAGCGTAATTTGTAACATATGGAACTATAAATCAACACAGAAACATAAACAATAAAAAAAATTCTAAACCACGTTTTAGTCAATTACCTTTCAAAGATTGTTATAGATTCGTTGTACACATATAATGTAGAAATAAGATGAAATTGAGGAATTTAGCCCAAACAATAAAAATTGGTGATTGAGGTGTTTTAAGTTCGAAATTGGAAAAGTAAGAAAGATGAACGATTGGTAAAGTGAGTGTGTGAGGAAGAGCTGATGCTACTAGTGCTAGATGTATGAGAGCAATTCATAATTGCGTCATTTTGCTGTTAATATGGGCCAACTCATAGTTGCATCCTTAAAAATTTAAAACAAAAAGAAAATGGTGATGCACTATGAGTTGCGCCCCTCGAAAAAATAAAAATAACTTTCCAACTGTTGATCATGTTGAAACCAACCTTATTTGATAATGAATTTCAAAATTGGCATCAATTGCGAAATTATTTAGAAAAACGACATACGTAGAAAATTTGTCTTTTCCCAATAGGATCTCACACTATCACGTTCACGATGACACATTATATAAAAACAACCCGGGTCATCTACAAGTCTTTCTAAATTTAGATTGGGCTGTGACTAGTAGTGTTTCTTTAAAATGAATTTGTTTGTCATGTTCCGCTAAGAAAAATCATCTGTAAGATTCATCAAATATTCGAAGCGGATGCTTTTATTTCTTGTAGAATTTTCCATATGTTTTCTTTAATTCATCAATTGTTATCAGATCAGATAATTATCCGATATCCGTTTATATCCGCGAATGTGAATATCTGAATTCGAAAATAATTTCGGATACAGATACGGATGCAAATATGACACTATCTATATTCAAAAACATCGGTTTACTGCTCTAACTAAATTCCTTATTTATTTTTCCTGAACTAAATGATAAAATTTTCAACCCACGTTACACGTGACATATGAGTAACTTGTGGCATATTCATAGGAACATCAGTAAAATACAGCAATCCACACTCATTTCAGATTGATCAGCGAAAATGATTTGAGTAATAATTTCGAGGTCCACGGCCACATGCCCAATAATAACCTCTCCCATAAATTTCATATTCTAGCAACGAAGCTAAAACTCATCAAAGACCAAATCCGAAAACTCCAAAACCTCCTCAAAACCAAATCAATGACCGAACTAACCACAGCTGTCGATCTGACCAAACCATCGATCCCTATCTCATTCCCAATCCCATCCCTCTCCGATCTCAAGTCCAGAGTTTACTTCGACTCCTTCCATTTCAAATTCAACATCGCATCGGTTCCGCTTCCACAGTCAGCCGTTAGTCCTCCGAACCGGCGAAGGATGTTGGTCTGCCACGACATGATGGGCGGGTACGTTGACGATAAGTTTGTTCAGGGAGGGAGCAATGATGGTGCATATGCAATTTGGCATTGGTTTTTGATTGATGTTTTTGTTTACTTTTCCCATAACTTGGTTACACTTCCGCCTGTTTGCTGGGTTAATGCCGCGCATACCCATGGCGTCAAGGTCAGCGTATAAGTAGACAAGTGTAGATTTATGTAGTTTGATAAATGTATGTCGTGTTTGGTTGCGTAACGATGATTGATAATTTTGTATTTATCTGTAATACTCCGTACAGTGCATCTACTTTTACAGAAAGCTTAAGATTGTTTTGAGTTCAAAGTTTAAATTAGTTTCGAGTGAGTTGTAAAACAGAACTCTATATGTAGTTTAAATTGATTTTCGTTTTCAAATTAAATTTAACCACCGAAGTTTGACAAAATGAGCATCTTTTGGGTTGTGACTTACCATTTACCAACAACTTTAAACACTACTCAGATTATTATAATTTTTTTTCTTTCCAAAAGGAGTTACCAATTATAAGATATCCTTTACATGCAATGGTAGACAAGTTCAGTAGCATTTGCAGTGTGTATGGAAGGGGTTCATAACCATTAGTTCTGATAAACCAGTCTATATAATTAGTATCACAACATAGTTTACCATTGTAGCACCTCATTCTAGCTACACTTCTATCCTCTTATGTTTTGAGCCACACATTCCGATTCAAATAATATACTTTCTCTATGATGTCACCTTATTATATAAACAAAATATGGGGCTAAAACCTGGGGCAATAGAAGTGTAGCCGATCCTTGCGCGTGTGTATATCCATATATGTATATGTATGTACGCAGGCTTACCTTCTTTCCACATATCAAACCCAATTATGTTTCTGCCGTTCTGGCACACTTCAAACAATGTTCACTCGACTATATTATTTGTTGAAAATTCAAACAACAATGAGAAACATAAATATTTTGCGTAGGTATTGATCCTTTATAATTACCCAAACCAAACAGGCAGCGCATTGCTGATTGATGTAGACAGTTTGTATGTTTATTTGGGTATATTTCAGTGAATGGTAGCGCGTTCATATATATCTACACACACACACGGGGGGAGGGGGGGGGGGGGGGGGGAGATCTACACAAAGTAGAATATGTAACATAATACATTTGATGTTTAAACTTGATGGTTAAATTAATGTTTTTGACAGGGAATAATTGATTTATGATTTTGAAGAGACTAAGAATTTCAAAATTGTCACATTTTTTTGTAGAGACGATACTCATGATGTAGATTAATATTTTAGAAAATTTTATAGGTTTAGAATAGTGTAGTAAAACATATGATAGAAACGCTAAATAGGTGCTCCATAAGAGGTGTGATATTGAACCTTCCTCACTCCCCATCTCTCTCTTTCTCTCTCTCTCACACACAGGCACACTCATACACATGTATATATGTACACATACACACACTCTTTTATAATATAAAAGGTAAGTTTGAATGCTTTTAATATTTGTGGGCAGTGAGCTTATATTTGAAACGTATTTCAGAAAACTTGAAGGGTTGCAAATATTTTTAGTATCACGGGGATATGGGATTATCTATAATAACCCTACTTAAAGTTAAGGCATGCTAGCTAAAATTGGTTGGATTAGATGATCTAATTTCAGAGTTAATGGTCTAATTATAGTTTTATTATCAAATGCCTTTTTTTCTTCTATTCTTTTTGATTGTATCCTACTTTTATATGTAAAGGTTTTAGGCACTTTCATATTAGAATGGGATGAGGGCGCTAAAGCTTGCAAAATGTTGCTGTCGTCTAAAGATTCTGTTCGGCTTTACGCTGAACTCTTGGTAGAACTGGCTTCTTCTTTATGTTTTGATGGATGGCTGGTTAGATTTTGGAATCTCTGCATATATTTTTTGCGCTATTTCTTTAGTATTATCTTTACTATAATGTATTTTGCTTTTAATGTCACAATTTTTTTTTACTCTGTTAGATAAAACATAAATTGAAATCTAAAACAATAATTTTGACTGTAGAACTTTAAGGAGTATGAATTTAATTTAGAGTACAGTAGATTTTTTTTTTTCCATAAGGCAAAACTAACAATTTATACGCCTAGGTGTTTTCTTTTATATGTGTGTGTGCCTATATACATATATGTACGTACACACACGTTACACGCTTGTGTGTGAAATATTCATGTATGCGCACTCATAATCCCTTTTAATAATTGGAATGACATAACAATATATTGGTCTGATTGTAAATTTCCTAAAATGTTCTTACTTGGAAATGAGGGTATGAGTTAGAATCAATGTAATGACAGAAGTTAACATCTACTTTTTGTTGTAAATTTAACATATGACTAATGTTACAATTTGGAGTCACAATAATAATGTCACAAGTTGGACTCCCAGTCTTAACAAAAATATTCATATTTTTCTTTTCTTTCTATTTTCCAGTTTATGTTTGTTTAAACTTTATACAAAATTGAGATTTAATGATTTTAGATCATTATATTTATTTGCATGTGCCAAAAGTCTCTTACATATCATTTCTTTAGCTTAATTCAATCGAAAGTTGATAAACATGAATGGTTCAGATTAATGTCGAAGTTAAAAGATTGGACACGGAACAAGTAGCTAATCTGAAAGAATTTGTCGACTATCTGACTAAGACTATGCATGTTGCTGTCCCTGGATCCTTAATTATATGGTAAAAACAATCCAGTAGGTATAATTCATTTTAGCAAACTTCTTAGTTTTTTGTGACAAAGTTACTGTTCATATATCAAATCATTTCACACATCACCCATCACCCATTTTTAATGGAGGATACTGAAAAGTGAATGGTGTCAGGATATTTTTATAACAAAACTCAAGCATTCCCCGTTTTTAGACAGATGCTGATATTCTCTTTATAAATCGTTATTGTATTTATTTCGGTGATCTAGGTATGATAGCATTACCGATGATGGTTATCTGATCTATCAAAATGAGTTGAATGCTAATAACAAACCTTTCTTTGATCTTTGTGATGGAATCTTCACCAATTATTTCTGGAAGGTACCATTTGATTTTAGTTGCTAAGCTGAATATTTTATTGCTTCTGGTCTAATATTATATTTTAAATTTCCAGAAACATTATCCAAAACGATCTGCTCAGTTTGCTGGAGATAGAAAGTATGATGTTTACATGGGCATTGATGTTTTTGGAAGAAAAACATTTGGTGGTGGGCAATGGAATGTATGTTCACATCCAAACTCCTATCTTTTGGGTTGAATGGTTAAAATCCTACTTGGCAAATATCCTTTAAATTTTTGAAGAATGTGTGCTGATACCACATAATTTTTTTGCAACTAATTTTTTATGTTAAGAACATTATATAACTTATTTGCGTGGCAACAATAATGAGCCTGATACTCAAGGATTTTCTGTCGACGTCACAAAAGCAAGCGACAGTTACTGGACATAGTTAGCATGGCGTATTTTGATACCATTGACCATAGTAGCTATAGAATTGGTATGGCGTCTATTTTTTTTTTTTACTGTGTACCAGTAGAGCACTTTGGGTAATTTAGCTGCAAGATACAGATTAATCTGTTTGGAGATTCCTTCGATTACCATTGGATATTATGTAATAGAGAAAATAATCCAAAGAGCATTTGGTATAGAAATAACAGAAACTATTCAGATGACGTGGAAATGAACAAGATTCAAATTGAAGGGAGAGGTAGGTGAATATTGGGAATTCACTATGATTTATTCTAAGAAGTATGTGGAAGACTAATTAAAAATTAGAAAATTTCTTTCAACCCTGATTGATGTAAATGGTGCGATGACATGCACTATGTTTATAGCATACAGTAAACATAATTTTGAAGAATTACCGACTAATGTCAGAGTACTTGTGAGTGTATGGTAGAGTGTTGGATGTTTAATCTGCTGTGTTGGATCTGTTACTTAACGTATTCATGATCTTTAAATTAATGATTCCCAACCTTCTACGGGTAAGCTGGTGTTTTTGGGAATTTCTTCATGAACTACACATATTTCTATATGAATACTTCAATTCTTTTTCTCATATGTCTGTTCAGTACTACTGTGGTAATGACCTAAAAAGCAGAATAAGCTCGTAGTTTTCATAATGGACTGGGTGTGCATCTGACGATCATAGTGGGAGCATACCTAATGATTAATGAGTTCCATTAATAGTATATTTTTGTAAAATATTTTAAGTATCATATGACATATGAATTTTTTGCTTTTTTTTTTTTTTAAAAAAAAAAAATCATCTCAGCTTGAACTAGCATTCAGACGTTTTTTTTTTGTTTTCCTAAATATAAATTCAAATTGATGTGATGATTAAGTGTAAATTTTCTTTGCTTCAACAGACAAATATTGCACTTGATATACTGAAAGAAGATGATATTTCAGCTGCCATATTTGCACCTGGATGGGTATATGAAAATTTACCAAAGTCCGATTTTGTGAGGAACCAAAATTGGTAATGTGACATATTTCCCCTAAGAGTTTTGTTATGAAGCTTCTGCATTCAAATCCAAGTATATATGTTATCCTTGTCTTGCAACAAAAGTCACAATGTTGAAGTCCATAAGTTTATCAGCCATAAAATCGACACCAATGTCTTATATTTAGTCATAAATGTTTTACATTGTCTCCTGCTAAATTCTGATTACTAGTACACGATATACTGATTGTTACTGCACAATATACTTGTTCAAATAGCCTAGCACTTAATATGCAAAAATGTTGATTTCATTTGCTTGTTTTAGTGGACGTTTTTTCTCCTCATCAACTTTGACACACATGCATCTTTATCCTTCGTGATAAACTGATAAACGTTGGCTAAAAAAGGGTTTGCAAATAGAACCATGTCTTGCTTCAAATGTTTTACTGGACACTTAAGCTGGTTCAGTGTTATATGTCACATAATTTAATATCTTTGAGTGACACACTTAATATGTTTCTTACGTTTCTATGGTTCATGAGTCTTCAGCTGGATACTTCGTAGCATGATATTGCTTTAGAGAAGGGTGATGAAAGATTAAATATGGCTATCCTGTGCGCCAGTTGTTTAATCTAGTTTGTTTTGCAAATTCCGTTCATCCATTGTTACTTGTTTACTTTGAATTTTGCCATGTCTTACTTCTGACATACATAAAGAGAACTATTTTCTATTTTCTTATATAAGCATTTTCCAACCAAGGTTTTTGTTTTGATGGTGCAGCTGGTGGGACCTTGTTAAGAAATCATGGGGAATGCTCCGAAGCTATCCTAATGAATTTCCGTTTTATTCAAATTTTGACCAGGTTGTTTTTTGTTTTCCTTCTGAAATCATTTGCATCATATTACTTTCCATGTGAATGACTTATAGATGATAGATGATTAACTCTTATTAAACCTGATTGTTGTATGTTAATCTGGAGGAAAACACCACAATAAATGCAGCAACATAACATAGGTGATCAGACATGCCTTAATGCCTGTTTACTCGCTTAAATGGTTGTAATCATGGATGAGATGGATGAGGTGTTTCAACTCTCTAGTTAGTTAGAGAATGCATATGCTACTAAACTAGGAAGCAAGTTAAAATTCAGTTACAATTCATTCTTTCCTATAAAAAGTATCAATGCTTAAGTGGCAAAGAAGACTGCAAAGAGAGCAGTGAGTGAAGCAAGGGGACGAGCGTACGAAGATTTGTATCAAAGGCTAAGTACAAAGGAGGGCGAAAAAGACGTTTACAGAATAGCTAGGCTACGTGAGAGGAGGACAAGGGACTTCAATCAGGTTAAATGCATTAAGGATGAGAATGATAGACTTTTGGTGAAGGAAGATGAGATAAAGAATAGGTGGAGAGAATACTTTGATAAGCTTTTCAACGAAGAAAGTGATAGCTCTTCGATCGAGTTGGAAGAATTAGCCGATAGCACCAATAGACATTTTGTGCGGAGATTTCAAGAAGCTGAGGTAAAGGGGGCGTTGAAACGTATGAAATCAGGCAAGTCGGTAGGGCCTGATGATATTCCTATTGAGGTGTGGAGATGCTTTGGAGATGCAGGGATAAGATGACTAACTAAGTTGTTCAACAATATTTGCAAATCAAACAAAATGTCAGATGAGTGGAGGAGAAGCATTTTAGTTCCAATCTTTAAGAATAAAGGAGATATTCAAAGTTGCACAAACTATAGAGGAATTAAGCTTATGAGTCACACAATGAAGCTTTGGAAGAGAGTTTGCGAGCAGCGTTTGAGGAGGTTGACAAGTGTCTCTAGGAATCAATTTGGTTTTATGCCGGGAAGGTCAACCACTGAGGCGATTTTCTTGGTTAGGCAACTTATGGAGAGATATAGGGAGCAAAAGAAAGATCTCCACATGGTTTTTATTGACCTGGAGAAAGCTTATGACAGAGTACCGAGGAGGGTTATGTGGTGGGCGCTAGAAAGGAAGAGAGTGCCATCAAAATATATTACCCTTATTAAGGATATGTACGAGGGGGTTGTGACTAGTGTTAGGGCATGCGATGGTGAGACCAGAGACTTTCCAATTAACATAGGGTTACATCAAGGTTCGGCTTTGAGCCCCTATATTTTGCATTAGTGATGGATGAAATCACAAAAGATATACAAAGGGAGATTCTCTGGTGTATGCTCTTTGTCGATGATGTTGTGCTGATTGATGAAAGTAGAATAGGGGTTAATCGACAACTGGAGTTGTGGAGGGAGACCTTGTAATCAAAGGGTTTCAGGCTTAGCAGAACTAAAACAGAGTATATGAAGTATGAGTTTAGCAGTGTCAGGTCAGATGACGAAGATGTTACCCTGGCCGGTAGAGTAGTACCCAAGAAGGAATCGTTTCGATACTTAGGATCTATGTTGCAGTTTGATGGAGAGATTGATAAGGATGTTAGTTTTAGAATTCAAGCAGGATGGGTGAAATGACGACTAGCATCTGGCATTCTCTGTGATCGGAAGATTCCTCAGAAGCTTAAAGGAAAGTTCTATAGGACAACAATCAAACCTGCAATGTTATATGGTGCAGAATGTTGGCCTACTAAGAGGCAACACGTCCAGAAGATAAGTATAGCAGAGATGCGAATGCTGCGTTGGAGCTGTGGGCATACCAGACGAGATCGGATTAGAAATGAGGATATTCGGGAAAAACTTGGAGTTGCACTTATTGAAGAGAAGTTAGTCCAATACCGCTTGAGATGGTTTGGACATATCCAACGTAGACCATACGATGCACCTGTACGCGCTGGAATTCTAGGTCGCGCCGAAGGTCCAAAGAGAGGTAGAGGTCGACCTAAAATGACATGGGAGGAGATAATAAAAAGAGATTTAAGTAACTGGAGTTTATCGGAAGAGCTGGTAGTTGATAGCAGTGCATGGAAATTGGCAATCCATGTATCAGAACCATAGTGGGTTTTTTTTTTTTTTTTTTTAAAAAAAATAATAATTTTTTTTTAGACTTTATTTCACGTTTACTGAACATTTTTACTTTTTATTTACTATTTTAAATTTTATTTCACTTTTATTAAACATTTTTACTTCTTCTTCTTACTATTATTATTTAAAAAAACTCTTTATCGGACGACTTTTTATTTGATTGGTTATTTTAAACCCTTTATATATATAATATTATTATCATCATTATTAATTTAATTTTATTTTAATTTTGGGTTTCATATCTAGCAAACCCCAACTTGTTTGGGATATATGGCTTTGTTGTTGTTGTTGTTTCGTATTATGTTATATTCTGAAGTATTAATTTTCTTTGTTTACTTGCAGAAATGCACACCCTTTCACTGAACTTTCTCTCTCTCTCTCTCTCTCTCTCTCTCTCTTTTTTTTTTTTTTTTTTTGTTTTTTTGTTTTTTTTGTTTTCCAATTCGGCAATTCCTATTCTATATCTCGATAAGCTGTATTTATAAAGGTTGGGTATGTAGTTTGTGAATTACATTCAGTGCTCTATATATTTCAATGTTTATGGGTATTCAGGCTTTTCCTTTGTCTCCATAAACTTAATATAGTATTGCCTTACCTTTTCAGGGTCGAGGTACTCATATATCCATTAATGGCTCAAAAGTTTCCAACAATCACTGGAATAACATCTCTTGTCAAGGCTTTCAGGTATTTGAAAATATCATAAAAGCACTTCTATTTTGGAATAAATTGAAGGGAATTTACACAAGTGTCAGAATTTGACTTATATATTGACCATGCATCCGTTAATTCATAAAGTGGAAATTAGGATCTGTCCCTTTTAATTTAATTTTGATACACAAAAAACGCTACTAAAAAACGTCTTAAATTGCTATCCTAAAACTAATTTAGATTTTTTTTTTCTTTGAAAATCAAATCTTCATTTAGTCGCGTGTTTCTGAATATGATTCTTTTTTTTTCCTTTTTTTTTTTTCTTTTCTTTTTCTTTTTTGAACAACCTTTTTAATGCAGAAAATATTTGCAGTTTCAAAAGGGGTATTTTGTTTAAAATACACACTTGTATTAAATTTTAGACATCTGGTCACCATCTTCAGAATTTAGTCATTTGGAAAAAACTCGAGACACAGTTTCTTCCTTCAAATTACGTTTCTCAACCGCATCACCACAACCGCAACTGCATGGCAGCAGCTGGCGCTTTGCCTGTAGTTTCCCTGCCATACCACCGCCAAATCAACCAGCGTCACCACTCCAACTGCTCCCCCAACCTGCTGCAGTTGGCCTGCCCTACCTTTTCGAACCCTGACCCTAACAAACAACTCATTCTCCTTCACATGGTTTACCGCACCGCCTACATCCTCTAGCACACCAAGATATCATTTTTCATTTCATTTTGCTTATCAGTCATCAATTATAGGGAAAAATTGCGGGAGGTGTGAAAAGGTTATGTCAAAAAGTAGTACAAAATGCTGCTACTATGCTGCAGCATATAAACACAAAATGGTTAGTAATGTAAAATAAAATAAAAAATATTGTTATTTTTTTATTTTAGTAAACACAAAATGCTACCGTGCAGTAACATTTAAACATGAACTGTTATTTAAAGGTAAAATAAAGAAGTAAATGCTATATATTATTATTATTATTATTATTGTTGTTGTTGTTGTTGTTGTTGTTTTTGATTCAGTAAATACAAAATGCTACTCCTTTTTAACCAGCATTGCCACGTCATCATCAAAACATAGACCATCTCTTCATTGTCATCGCGTCCACCAGTGCGCTCCAACCTCAAAAACATCGTCATCCATGTCCAATTCTTAGCCGATCTTTTCCAATCCATCTCCATCAACATAGCACCAGGCATTCGTTGCTGCCATCTTAGCCTACCTCTTCGTAGAAGCCTTAGTTTTTCGGTTGATGCTGCCGTATCCTCCTATTGTTCGCAGAGCCTCTTATTGTGTGGGATAATTTTGCCATGTGAACTTTGTCTTCAGACAAAGAAACAAGTAAACAGGCCTTGAAGCCAAAAATGACCTTAAATTTGTGTTTCAAACTATTTTTCTGTTTTAGAAACTACTACTATTTACCATCTTGCTGAAATTTAAAATATGGGTGTTTTTATGATAAGTTTCGAGGAATGACGGCTGTGTATTTTGAAAATTAAAGATGTGCTAGTACAAATGTTCGCTTTTGTAAATTTATGGTATAGTAGTGTTTCCTTTTTTTTTTTTTTTTTTTTTTTTTTGGCTTATATGCATTTGTACGTTTTGTGTTTGCCACATACTCTTATATGCATTTGTATGTTTTGTGTTTGCCACATAGTGCATAGGTTAATCATTTGTGTATGTTATATTACAGCCTCTTCTTGATGAACATGTTCACTCCAATCAAGCTGATTTTGAGGCCTTTATCGAGTGAGTTTGATTTAGTGTATACAAATTAAATTACACTAAAAAAATGCTACACTGATATTTCAATATCTATATTGCAAATAATTTTGATGTCAAGTAATGGAGATCAAATCCTTGTCCCCAATTCCCAGTATCCATGTGTCTTTTTAAATCTCATCCAGTCATCCTATGATTTTATTACTACGTGGAACCCACTTTATTACATGAAAGATTGATGATTTATAAATCAATGGTTGAAATCAAGTAGGCACTTGACAGATAACTTGAGGACAAATTCCAAGGAAACAGTGAGCGTTGAAATGTACAACAAGTTGAGCTTCTGAAATGACTAACAGTTTATATAGCTTGAATCATGATCAAATCATGATTTTTCCTTTGTACATACATGTAAATTTATCAATATGTTTCGTTTCTTAGGCTGTCATATTTTGATACCCAAGTAAGGTTATTCAAACTAAATGTTTTATCCATGCCGTCGAAATTCTAGACTAAATAAGAATGTATAAAAGTATTTACTGCAGTCTATTTTTGTTTGCGGTCAATACTTGACAGCCCCATAAGCTTTATGTTAGAAATTAGGAAACCTCTAAGCTTCATACCACCAGTTATGACCATTATAAGTTTGTATTTCATACCTATTTTCTTCAATAAACACGGTATGCAATTGAATAACATTTACTATTAACAAGGGGAGTTGATTGTATTGGATTCACCAGTGTCCCTAATTTCAGCTGTCGTCAAAGTCACATATCCTTTGGATATTTCAAATTTTATCCATGTATATATCACATGTCTTTGGACATCTTGCATGTCATATGCTAGTAGTCATTTAAATGAGTTGATTAAATGAATATAACTTAGGTTGGTAGAATCTGAGTATTTAGAAAGAAAAGAAAGCAAAATACCGTAGTCTGTGTGATTCATCCTAAAGCCAAATGGGAAGCACAGATATTGTATATGATAGCTTCCATGCAATGTGAAAAAAATATGTGGAGTTCGTTGAAATTTAGTCTGCCATTGCCTGCAGCTAAGCATTCTCTTTGCTAGTTAAAGAAACTAAGCCCTTTATGTATCCTCTTATAAGGTGTCAGAATTTTCAGGCCTTTTGTTTTAGTTACTTATACCGTGTGTTCCTTTATTACCATTAACTTTGGTTTCATAAAAAAATGGTATTTATTTGTGCAAATTACCTGTGAATGCTAGCTTTGAAGATGAATCATATAGTGGAGGAGAAAATATCACATGCAAAGGAAATTTGGCTTGTAACATGTTCTTTACAACAAGGCTTTTTAGTGGAAAACTTCTATTTGATGATGTACCCGTGCACATCTCATATTCTGTAAGTACCCAGCCACTGGTTCCATTAAATATGTTGATCTGCACTAGCATTTTTCATTTATCCTACCAGGAGTTTCTGTAATAAACTCCATAAGACATAAGCACATCAATCCAACATTGTACCTAATCCTTCAATTCCTACTTAGTTAAGCACCACTTCATCTAACAAATTTTCTGTGCTAGATGACTTTTATTTTGTATCCGTTTACAGCTTTATGTAAATAAAGACTTGCAAGTTAAACAGCTATATAGAATCAATTTTGCTTGTGCCTTTGGATGACATTATTCAAGCTGAAAATTTTATAGAAAATTTTGTCAACACATACTTTTTTCAGTTAAGCAATTGCAGAACAGTAATAATATACACCAGAAAAATCAAATTAACAACATGATAAAGAGTACTAATTACCGAACGTTTTTTGATACTTTTATTTATTAGATTCTCCATTTTTTAGTTATTTATTTTACAGTTAAATATTTTCATCTCACATATTATTTTTCTCTACATAGGTGAAATCTAATGGGGATTCCAGAATGGGATTACTACTACTATTCACTTCAAATTCCAATACCAGCGAACAAATCAATATTCTTCTCACTGACGATGGTGTTCCTTTCACGGGCAAACTAACCAATGCGTTAGGAAGCATCGTCTATACTCTCATAAATAAGATACCAAGTTCATCATGGATTATAAACGAAGGTAGCATAACAATGAATGGCTACATCCTAACTGATATATCTCTCTTCTGCTACTTAGAAAACCAAGAAAACGGTAACCTAAATCTTGAAGAGAGCTCTGTCTATTTAGCATCTCTTGGGCACATCAGTATACAGAAAGAGACAGAAAACCTGACATTTCCACTAGCAGAATCATGGTCAATTCAATTTGAAGATATATCTTGGTCCTATAACAACGATATACAAAATAGCTCTACTAGAGCTGTTAGTCTCACCATTATCTGGAAGATGAAAGAAGAGACTGCTCGCTCAATTTCAAAATATAACGTTTATGTTGAGAAAATAGATGCAAATGGTACAAACATGGAGCTTCTTGGATTTGCTAGAGTTCAAAGCTTTTACGTTTCAGAACTTGAAGTTCCTATTGGGATTATTGGACTCAAGTTTTTTGTTCAAGTTTGGGGGGTGGATGGGAACTGTCAAGAATTGGATGAATCTCCTGCATTAGTTTTGGCTGTTGAATCTCTCTGATTGTCCAACTTTGTAGTTCTATTTGAAAACATAAATATAGAGGTATCCATAACCATATTAAATAAGAGGTGATTTTGACATCAATGGAAGACGAACCAATTATTGGTTCCAGAAAGATCCCTTCCTGCATAATACTGGGGTTCAAATGGTTATCACCATGCTATTTATCATACTTGAGTAAAATACTTGAAAAGGGTTTGATTAAACTCTTTTTTCCTTTTCATATTTTTACAATTTCTTGGATTCAAGAATAGATGTATTACTCGTTGTTGTATTTTAAAACCTTGAGAATTCCTTCTGGTTCTACTGTTCTTCTTTGACTTTGTATGATTTTCGTGTAATTAGCCTATAGAATGGTCAAAATAAATGAAGTGTAAATTACAAATTTTAATGCTAGTTATATGATACCGTTGTACTTTTTTCCTTTTTGTTTAGTGCAAGCTATCATGAATGCAAAGTCCTTGTGCCATTTACTGAAGTTGCGAAAATCTGCATAAGGCGTACCTTAGTTGAAGATCAATCTTAGTTGCAGAAATCTCAATTATGTGTACGCTGGTTTGAATCTTTTGAAATGATAAATTATCTATTTCTCATGATTTAATTGTAACAACATTATGAATGGACAACTATACCTTTGAAATTAAGTTATGACATCTAAAATCAAACCGACCGTTTGAGAAATTTGCTTACTGACATTTACGCAAAATCAATTTTTTTAAAGCCAAAATAATACATCTTTTTTTTCAATTATGTTTTCGGTCGATACCCCATGTTTCTTCTTCTTATTTCTTCTAAAATCCAATGTTTCTCCCTGTTTCTTTGTATCTCTTGTCAGCTCCGATGTTCCCCTTCAAATACAAACTTGTGAAATACCACCTCGCCACGGCCTTATCGTATTTGTGCGGTTATAAAATTGGATCTGCATCAGAATTCCGTCGTCTTTGCTAAATTCTGCATCACAGCCCAGTGGACTGTATTGAATGATATAGAAACCTTCCCATCTAGATTCGTAGTTACGTAAGTATACCAACCCTTTTCTTTTACAATTTTGCTTGTATATATATAATAATTTCGTACTTGAAATTTCATATTCTGATTTTTTGGGTGATTCAACTTTTATAATTATGAGTGGGGATTTACTACATAAATGCTATTTGGGTTGATTGTGATTTAAGTACGATAGATCATTAGACTTATAGACTGTAGATACAGCATTAGAATATATTATTGCGCAGATAATTGTAAAGCCTAGAACTTGATTGCTTAATTTTTAGAACCTCATATTTTCCTTTACTCTTAAGCTTGTCTGGGTATAAGTATGATGCATACGGGCATAATTACATATAACAATGAGTTAAGCAAAGCAGAAGGTATCCAAGCAACACTTATGCCTATTTGTGCAATGTACTGAAGGAGATTGTTGTTTACCATAACTCAATTAACTATTTATTAAAATATACGCATGCTGTCTTTCTTATTAGTTGTCAAGCGACGCTTTGCCATATATAGGATCAAAGGACTTTTATGAATATAAAAAAAAACTGTTTTAATATTTGTGCAATGCAACCACTTTAATGACGCAGACATACTTCAGCTGCATGATAGTTTGTTAATTATCATCAACTAGGTTGGTTATAGTAAAAAAAAGAGGTTCAATTTCCCTAGTCCCCGGGCCAAAACAATCTGACCGATTGATTTCGGTGGGACCCACCTGAAATCAGGGGTCAGATTGTTTTGGCTCAGAAGGACCTGAAATCAGGGGGTCCAAGTGATTATTTACGTAAAAAAGTATGAGTATGTGAATCATCAATAATGTGTTTATTATTGTTGTTATTATTATTATTATTATTATTATTATAATCATCATCATCATCAAACCAACCGTTAGGAGGTTTGCCTAGTTTGCCTAGTCTGAGTGCTAATGAAATTTAGTCTGAACCAAAATTTTACGCCAGTTTTTCTCTTTTGTTTCTTCTGCGTTCTTTTTACAGTGTTTCCGCCTCCGACTTCGCCATTTTCTTTTATCGCTTTTGTTCTCTGACCTACATTTCCTTCTCCTCCGTTTAATCTTCCTATCTATCCTCCCGAATTCTCGAATCAAGATTCGCTGTGGAAAAGACATTTCTTCTTCTACATTGCACAGTCTGAAACCCTAATTCCAAGTTCCCAAATCATTTTCAATACTTGTATTTCCCAAGAGCACGCAATGTAAATAAAAGAATATCACTGCATAAATCTTTCAGGCCACTGAAAAAGGATCCTTTGAAATCAAAGGCACAAATCAATTTCAGGTTGGACCTTTAAAATTTTATTCGTTGATTTGTTCTTAATTTCTTTTAAGCTTCATAGCATTTTTTTTTTATTATTTTCCGTTAGACTCTCAAATTATGATTTTTCTCATATCTGAAATTTAAATTTTCCATTATAAAATTGAAGCTTAATGATTTTTTATAATTTAGGTAGGATTTCAGTGTGGTTTCGTTTCGGTCTTCACTGTAATTGAAAGGGAACGACTACAATCTAGTGGTACAATTATTTATGCTTATTTTTGTAGTGCTAACAATTATTTTATCTTTCAAAACAATTCTTTCTACATGAAAAATGTTTTCTCCTGATGTTATTGATTTATTAAATCTGGCTTATAAATAAAAAGGCAAAGTTGTAGGTAGGCTAGCTTCTTCAGTAGGCTAAGTACAACTGTATGGAAATATCAGCCTTCACTAATATGTTGCGGTATCATTGTTTTTAGGAAAATTCACGTGTGTAGACATGTTTTTGAAACTTATAACAGATTTAGCCATGTTTCCAACATAATTACGTATGTAGACCTGTTTTGGTCCGGGCTAGTCCGAAGGCGAATTTTGAAAACACCCCTTCGGTTTTGAACTCTTTAAAAATTATTTTAAGCAGATCAAACATTTTTAGACAAGAACAACATACATCATACAAACCGCGTTTATCTAATTCGATAAAAACATATTAGTACGACCCAGTACAATATAAATAAGACCAAACATAACTTAGACCCAACATAAATAAGACCCAAAATAACTTAGACCCAACAATACAACATAACTTTGTAACACCCCGCCTCCGCTAGGGTCACTCGCAAGGGAATGCACTAGCTTTAGAGGGGCATTATTGGTAAACATGCACAGAAATATCACAAGACAGAACATATAAAATAGCGGAAGTAAAATCAATCTTTCATAACATGAATAAATAAGGTCTAAAGCCTTTTACAACAGAGTACATCAAAAACCTGTCTTGCAATAGTTAAAGAAGCATAAAGACTTTTTCATAAATTATTCCCCAAGTAAAAAAAACAGTAAAGTAGCCATAGCCAAGAGAAGTCCAAGCCATCCATGATGACCTTCAAGCAGAAGAAGTCCGAACTAAACAACAGTGTTTCCTCCCTGTAACCTGGGGGGGGGGGGGGGGGGAACGGAAGAAAAGAGGCGAAACAAAACGGGTCAGTCAAAAAGACTGAGTAAGCCCTATCTACCATTAGCATAAAAACTAGTAAAGTTAACTATCATGAGAAACTGAGATGAACATAAGCATGATGACAAGATAGATAAGCTAAATCAAAATAACAGGATGAACTACTGAACTCAGATAAACTAAGGTGTCATGATAAATTACGATGTCAAGATAAAACAAGGTATCCCATCGTCAAGTTCCTGTCAAGTATAATATCCCCAAGATAGCTATTACGTATAACGTCCCATGATATCTATCCTGTATTTTAGCTCTGCACCTACCGTACTAGTATCCCCACCGTGTCATGTGTTAACCAAGAATGACCCTCACTCAAAAGTCGTGTGATGGTCCATGTCAACCTAATATATTGCCTATATAGGTTACTCAACTCGTATGTTTTATTCCATGTAAATGTTCAGTCCCTTGCCGTAGACCATACGGGCTTTCCCATGATATTCTATATTACTTTAACATAGTTCCATG
This sequence comes from Allium sativum, assembly GCA_030737875.1. Classification (NCBI taxonomy): domain Eukaryota; kingdom Viridiplantae; phylum Streptophyta; class Magnoliopsida; order Asparagales; family Amaryllidaceae; genus Allium; species Allium sativum. The sequence goes on along the minus strand of CM060912.1, from coordinate 394,137,342 downwards.
ATCCTTAAGATCGGTTTGGACTGTTACCCTAAACCTAGCTAGGGTCTTCCAACATGAATTATCGTTTGTACAACTAGGACTTATGCTACCTAGGGCTACTAGGGATTATGCTTACCTATTGCACGTTTTCGTATCTCGGTTTGGGTTCAACCACCTAGGGCCACTAGGGATTACGCTAACCGTCAACCGCGCCCTTTTTCCCACGCATATATCGTGAATCGTTTTTCCATGAATGTATGCACATGTATCACATCGTGCCATCCGAGTCCTGTCACAGGGCAGATCAAGAAATACAGGACTCGGTCGGGAGCTTTCGATTTATCTGCCGATGCAGATGCTAAGGTCTGTTTTTCTATACGTGGCTATGGTCCCACGCGACCCCTCCCTCAACTAGTGAAAGACAAGACAGGATAAATCCTGTATGAAACACAACACTGGCCAACCCACATCCAAGCCTTACCGCAACCATAATTAGATAGCAATTATGGTCTTTTGGGTGTTCTCTGCCTTTCCGTACGTACACGCTTGACCAAAGATGGTAGGTAGTCTGACGAAATGCTATCTAGGGTACGACCGTGTATCGTCGACTATCCACTATCCATCTCCGTCTTTAGGTCGCTCGTATAGCAACCAAGGCATACTCTTGGCTCTTCTAACGCAGACCTTAACCTCTCATGAGCCTAGTATAATCACCTGGCAGCTCACAGAGGGATACCAAGAATACCCTCACGTTCCCCGAAGCCGCTGCTTCGTTACCCAGTTCGCTGGAGCCTTTATCCAAATCAGATACTTGCTCCTACTCGTATACTTAAACGATGACCTACCGTATTAGGTTACTCATCTATCTATGAACTGGTCCAAACTTCCTTGACTAAGAATCATTACTTAGTTATTCTTCAACTAAGGTTTACCACTTAGCCTTATTCCCGCTATCCTTGTTAACTACGGTTATCCACCTAATCCTCAGAACTAGGGTTTGCATAATGGATTAAGTGTCACTTAAGTTCATGACTTAACCCGTCTACAAATCATGTCAAAATTGGCTAAGTATCCAAGTTCAATACTTAACCCTACAAACCATGCTCAAGTTGGTTAAGTATATTAAGCAATTCACGACTTAACCTCGTCCAATTATCATTCTAGATTGGTTAAGTATATATTAACTTGACCCTATCAATTTACTTAGTCAAATCGGTCAAGTGTATTCAAGCGATTCGTGACTTAGCCTTATCATGTTTTCACGTTATATTGGTTAAGTATTGGTTAACTTAACCACAATAAATTAACGAGTTAGATTGGTTAAGTATAGGTCACTTAACCACATCAATTCATCATGTTTAGATTAGTTAAGTGTTTAACTTAACCCCATTAAACTACCAAGTGGGATTAATTAAGTCTAGGCTAACTTAACCCCATCCGATTTCCATGTTTAGACTAGTTGAGTCTAATCTTAACCCCATCCGTTAACCGTATTTTTCGGTTAAGCGTCATTAAGAAAACTTACTTAACCTTACCAAGTTATCGCGTTGGATTGATTAAGTGTTGGTTAACTTAACCCCGTCCACTAGTCATATAAAAATGGTTAAGTGTCATTAGGCAAATCAAGTTACTTAACCTACCCAACCTTGTTATGTTTTGTTAAGTATCATTAGCCTAATCAAATTACTTAACCCATTTGTCCATGTCATATTTGGTTAAGAGTCATTAATCAAATTAACTTAACCCTATCATGTGGCATTAATTACTTAATGCACCTTCACCTCTCACATTAGACTTTGTTGTGGTTACTAGTTAAGCCGGTCGGTTCCGGGTAGCTTTACAGCACAACTTGGTCTAACCTCGGGTTCAAGCACAACATGACCAACTTCTCACATTGGGTCCTATTGTTTGCAACTACTAGTTAGGCCGGTCGGTTCCGGGTAGTTTTACGTTGCAAACTCAACCCAACCTCGAGTTGGCCACACTTATATTATCTAAGTGTCATGTCCATTATGTTTCCAACACATATTACAAGTTTTCAAGCAATTGGGTAGACCTAACTTAATAGGTAAATTCCCAATGGGTAGACCTAACTTAATAGGTAAATTCCCAAGCTTATGTTTTCAAGCATACTTACATGTCAACTTCCATGTTATATTTCAAGTCATGTTTTCAAGTATAAACACATGTCATATTTAACGTTACATGTTGTCATGTTTGTACCCATTTACCCAAATCATGTTCATGTCATTATGTTTTCCCATAATGTGACCCCAACGCTTTTAAGCTCGTATAATGGATCCAAAGAAGGAACTTGTCAAAGGCATGACAAAAGGGGGTATAAAGCCACTAGTTGAACATGGTGACAAATGAGACATAATGTGTTCATTAACTTGCATGTTACATTCTTAAGCCTCAAAAACATGCATAACGTTCAAACTTGGCAAATAAGCGAATCATGATGATAAATGACATAGAAAGATGGCTAGAAGTTCGCATATGACATTACATGCAAGCTATCATAAGGGGTATGATAGTTCTCATGTTGCCAAAATGCAACATTTAACATAAAGGCCAAAGCTTTATGACCACAAGATCAAGATGAAGACTTCATAAACTTGCATGACATGATAGTATGTATTATACTCAATGATCAAACCCAAACTTGCACATGAACATTTAACTTCATAGTTAATATCTAAGAGTAGGAAAAGGGCTTACATTGCTATGAAGGCACAAATCGATTAGATTAAAGATTGTGATGAAGCCTATGCATGCCATCACCCAAAAACCCAAAGATGAACACTCCAAATCAATCAAAACCCCATCTTTATGAACAAAGATCAAAGCTTTAGCCTTGAAATCAACTTGAGAGGCTCTCATACTAACATAGAAACTCTCTAACACTCACATAATCATAAAACCTCTCATGGGAATTTACTTAGAAATTTTAGAATGAGGGTGGAGGCCATGAGAGTGAAAATTTTGCTATAGTTTAGTTGCAAGAATGAATAATGAGGGTTTAGGGTAGGCTTAAGGGTGTTTTTATAGAGATTAGGGTAGTTTTAGGCCCTTAGATTAACCCTAGGATGGATCTGAGCCATCAAACCACGTTGGAAGCTTCCAGAGCAAGACCAGAGACAAGTGTAGGTGCACCAAGCCAAGATGGCTCGGCCACCATAAGTCGACCCCCAAGTCGACAGGGCTGTCGACTTGGGTGAGGCCATGTCGACTCCCAAGTCGACAGGGCTATCGACTTGGGGTGCCTGGCGGGAATTTTTCCCGCCTAGCCTTCCAGCCCTAATTTTCGAAATTAGAACTTGCTTTTGAACTTGAATTTTCTGAAAACTTTGTCGGACCATAACTTGGTCATACGGACTCTGATTTTCGAAAACTCGGACTCTATTTCGCGTATTTTTCCGAGACGAACGCAATGGCATAGCCCGTTTTACTTGATTCAGAATTTAAAATTAAATTCTGCCTTGATTCTTGTCTTAACACGTTATCGAAAAATACGGGTTGTTACATTCTCCCCACCTTTTAGGATTTCGTCCCCGAAATCTCCAAGTTAGGAAGAACATATCCTACCATCCATCATCCATCTACTCAAAACATCATCCACAAGCAACCATTGTCCTTAGATGATTTCTAATGCTGTATGAATACATGCAAAAGGTATGTGTATATGCACTTATCTAATGTAAATGATCAGGCCTGAGTGATCTAATGCAGAATATGTATAGTGCCATGAATCCAACATGTATGCAAATAGTCCTAGTCATATAGATACTATATGCGTGCACAATCATTCATTCATATGCAACAACTGCATGATAATACATTCGATTTCATCCATAAACAAGTATAAATACTCGTGCATATGCAATATGAAATGTGACCGAGTCGAGCTAGTATCTAATGTGTATTCGCGCATCCACGAGCAACCACTTGCAACCATATCAATCATAACATGTTTCAAATACATGTTTACATCCACAGGGTTCTACCTAGAATTCCCTGAAACAGGGTCGAGGAGATAAACAAGACAAACTCCTTACGGGGTTTGTAACAGAAAATAGGACCGAGAGGATGTCCACAAAAGATAGCCTACAAGTAAGCTCTACAGAAAACAGGGATCAAGGATATACTCTCAAAAAGAGATATCATGCGCGTATCTAGTCTTTGACCTCAATGTTGTATTTCCTTTGAGCTTAATTCCATTGTGCCTTGACCGTCTTTTAACTTCGCGATTTCGTAGCTTCTTATTTCCTGTTTCCATAACCTGAGTTGTAACTCATTTCTTCGTCGCCTCTCGTTCCACTTGCACACTTATCCTTTTTCTAGAATACTTGGCGCAAACATGACTGCGTACTCATGATCTCATGCAAGCTTTCCAAAATTCACTAGTGAGTCTTGGATCTCGTTTATATACTATAAGGTATTCCATGTAGAAGAACTTTCTCTTGAAAGTAAACAGATGTCAACCAGGTTATCATGCGCACTTACTAGGATGATCTCTATAACCCATGCATAAATGAAGTAAACCATCCGTCTTATTGGCGAACACCACTCGATCGGGCTTCAAATTTCCAATAAAGGCATCAAGGGATTCTAAGTAACTAGTCATGACAGAACCTCAAAAAGGTTACACGATACTTCGAGGGCATTACCAAGGCTAGTCAAAAGGTCTAACTACCCTCCTATCAAAACCGAGAGTGGCACCCCCTACTGGATAACCACTTCATCCCTAGAATCTATCCATAGCTTATAAATATAAGCATTATTTCCAAATTCAACACTTGGCATAGACATTCTCAAATCCAAACAAGTCATGTATAAATGGACTGATTCTCCAATAGGACCTTGAGACAAAAAATGGGATTCTCTATTACGCTAGTACCTAAGGTGCAGAGACTCAACTATCGAAGCAGACTTAAATGATACGAAAAACGAAGTCCTAACGGGATGATAGAGAAGAAAAGCTAAACCCTTAACAAGATCGTTACCCTCCTTCCGAGGTACCCTAGAAATGAGAGCATACTACTGCCCTCCCGATGATCTTGTCCTTGTACCCTAATACTTAACTATCCGCCCCGTTTTACCATGCCAAAGGTACTCTCTCGTCATGGGTTTCATTGTTCATCTTTCTCCCTCCTTTGAGGACTAAGCCATACCAACAAGTTGCTCATCCTTAAGCTCGTATCCTTTATCCTCTTTCTCACTATTCTTTCTTATAACGCGGCCATTGGTCTCTCGAGAACCACCTCCACCGCATGGAAAGCACTTTCGTAGATAGAAAAGACTAGTCGCAGTTAAAACTACTGTGACTACAGATGGAGGAAAGAAAGGAAAAGAGATTCAATTAAGGAAACAAGGATAGTGCTAATGGCCTTTGGGGAATAGCCTTTTTCTTTTAAAAGAAAATTTTCTTGGAAAATGCTTCTTTGTAAACAGTTTTTCAAATAGTTTTCAGAAGGTTTAAAAAAAACTTTTGCCCAGTCTGGTAACCTTCTGCTCTGATACCAAATGTAACACCCCGCCTCCGCTAGGGTCACTCGCAAGGGAATGCACTAGCTTTAGAGGGGCATTATTGGTAAACATGCACAGAAATATCACAAGACAGAACATATAAAATAGCGGAAGTAAAATCAATCTTTCATAACATGAATAAATAAGGTCTAAAGCCTTTTACATCAGAGTACATCAAAAACCTGTCTTGCAATAGTTAAAGAAGCATAAAGACTTTTTCATAAATTATTCCCCAAGTAAAAAAAACAGTAAAGTAGCCATAGCCAAGAGAAGTCCAAGCCATCCATGATGACCTTCAAGCAGAAGAAGTCCGAACTAAACAACAGTGTTTCCTCCCTGTAACCTGGGGGGGGGGGGGGGAACGGAAGAAAAGAGGCGAAACAAAACGGGTCAGTCAAAAAGACTGAGTAAGCCCTATCTACTATTAGCATAAAAACTAGTAAAGTTAACTGTCATGAGAAACTGAGATGAACATAAGCATGATGACAAGATAGATAAGCTAAATCAAAATAACAGGATGAACTACTGAACTCAGATAAACTAAGGTGTCATGATAAATTACGATGTCAAGATAAAACAAGGTATCCCATCGTCAAGTTCCTGTCAAGTATAATATCCCCAAGATAGCTATTACGTATAACGTCCCATGATATCTATCCTGTATTTTAGCTCTGCACCTACCGTACTAGTATCCCCACCGTGTCATGTGTTAACCAAGAATGACCCTCACTCAAAAGTCGTGTGATGGTCCATGTCAACCTAATATATCGCCTATATAGGTTACTCAACTCGTATGTTTTATTCCATGTAAATGTTCAGTCCCTTGCCGTAGACCATACGGGCTTTCCCATGATATTCTATATTACTTTAACATAGTTCCATGATCCTTAAGATCGGTTTGGACTGTTACCCTAAACCTAGCTAGGGTCTTCCAACATGAATTATCGTTTGTACAACTAGGACTTATGCTACCTAGGGCTACTAGGGATTATTCTTACCTATTTCACGTTTTCGTATCTCGGTTTGGGTTCAACCACCTAGGGCCACTAGGGATTACGCTAACCGTCAACCGCGCCCTTTTTCCCACGCATATATCGTGAATCGTTTTTCCATGACTGTATGCACATGTATCACATCGTGCCATCCGAGTCCTGTCACAGGGCAGATCAAGAAATACAGGACTCGGTCGGGAGCTTTCGATTTATCTGCCGATGCAGATGCTAAGGTCTGTTTTTCTATACGTGGCTATGGTCCCACGCGACCCCTCCCTCAACTAGTGAAAGACAAGACAGGATAAATCCTGTATGAGAACACAACACTGGCCAACCCACATCCAAGCCTTACCGCAACCATAATTAGATAGCAATTATGGTCTTTTGGGTGTTCTCTGCCTTTCCGTACGTACACGCTTGACCAAAGATGGTAGGTAGTCTGACGAAATGCTATCTAGGGTACGACCGTGTATCGTCGACTATCCCCTATCCATCCCCGTCTTTAGGTCGCTCGTATAGCAACCAAGGCATACTCTTGGCTCTTCTAACGCAGACCTTAACCTCTCATGAGCCTAGTATAATCACCTGGCAGCTCACAGAGGGATACCAAGAATACCCTCACGTTCCCCGAAGCCGCTGCTTCGTTACCCAGTTCACTGGAGCCTTTATCCAAATCAGATACTTGCTCCTACTCGTATACTTAAACGATGACCTACCGTATTAGGTTACTCATCTATCTATGAACTGGTCCAAACTTCCTTGACTAAGAATCATTACTTAGTTATTCTTCAACTAAGGTTTACCACTTAGCCTTATTCCCGCTATCCTTGTTAACTACGGTTATCCACCTAATCCTCAGAACTAGGGTTTACATAATGGATTAAGTGTCACTTAAGTTCATGACTTAACCCGTCTACAAATCATGTCAAAATTGGCTAAGTATCCAAGTTCAAGACTTAACCCTACAAACCATGCTCAAGTTGGTTAAGTATATTAAGCAATTCACGACTTAACCTCGTCCAATTATCATTCTAGATTGGTTAAGTATATATTAACTTGACCCTATCAATTTACTTAGTCAAATCGGTCAAGTGTATTCAAGCGATTCGTGACTTAGCCTTATCATGTTTTCACGTTATATTGGTTAAGTATTGGTTAACTTAACCACAATAAATTAACGAGTTAGATTGGTTAAGTATAGGTCACTTAACCACATCAATTCATCATGTTTAGATTAGTTAAGTGTTTAACTTAACCCCATTAAACTACCAAGTGGGATTAATTAAGTCTAGGCTAACTTAACCCCATCCGATTTCCATGTTTAGACTAGTTGAGTCTAATCTTAACCCCATCCGTTAACCGTATTTTTCGGTTAAGCATCATTAAGAAAACTTACTTGACCTTACCAAGTTATCGCGTTGGATTGATTAAGTGTTGGTTAACTTAACCCCGTCCACTAGTCATATAAAAATGGTTAAGTGTCATTAGGCAAATCAAGTTACTTAACCTAACCAACCTTGTCATGTTTTGTTAAGTATCATTAGCCTAATCAAATTACTTAACCCATTTGTCCATGTCATATTTGGTTAAGAGTCATTAATCAAATTAACTTAACCCTATCATGTGGCATTAATTACTTAATGCACCTTCACCTCTCACATTAGACTTTGTTGTGGTTACTAGTTAAGCCGGTCGGTTCCGGGTAGCTTTACAGCACAACTTGGTCTAACCTCGGGTTCAAGCACAACATGACCAACTTCTCACATTGGGTCCTATTGTTTGCAACTACTAGTTAGGCCGGTCGGTTCCGGGTAGTTTTACGTTGCAAACTCAACCCAACCTCGAGTTGGCCACACTTATATTATCTAAGTGTCATGTCCATTATGTTTCCAACACATATTACAAGTTTTCAAGCAATTGGGTAGACCTAACTTAATAGGTAAATTCCCAATGGGTAGACCTAACTTAATAGGTAAATTCCCAAGCTTATGTTTTCAAGCATACTTACATGTCAACTTCCATGTTATATTTCAAGTCATGTTTTCAAGTATAAACACATGTCATATTTAACGTTACATGTTGTCATGTTTAAACCCATTTACCCAAATCATGTTCATGTCATTATGTTTTCCCATAATGTGACCCCAACGCTTTTAAGCTCGTATAATGGACCCAAAGAAGGAACTTGTCAAAGGCATGACAAAAGGGGGTATAAAGCCACTAGTTGAACATGGTGACAAATGAGACATAATGTGTTCATTAACTTGCATGTTACATTCTTAAGCCTCAAAAACATGCATAACGTTCAAACTTGGCAAATAAGCGAATCATGATGATAAATGACATAGAAAGATGGCTAGAAGTTCGCATATGACATTACATGCAAGCTATCATAAGGGGTATGATAGTTCTCATGTTGCCAAAATGCAACATTTAACATAAAGGCCAAAGCTTTATGACCACAAGATCAAGATGAAGACTTCATAAACTTGCATGACATGATAGTATGTATTATACTCAATGATCAAATCCAAACTTGCACATGAACATTTAACTTCATAGTTAATATCTAAGAGTAGGAAAAGGGCTTACATTGCTATGAAGGCACAAATCGATTAGATTAAAGATTGTGATGAAGCCTATGCATGCCATCACCCAAAAACCCAAAGATGAACACTCCAAATCAATCAAAACCCCATCTTTATGAACAAAGATCAAAGCTTTAGCCTTGAAATCAACTTGAGAGGCTCTCATACTAACATAGAAACTCTCTAACACTCACATAATCATAAAACCTCTCATGGGAATTTACTTAGGAATTTTAGAATGAGGGTGGAGGCCATGAGAGTGAAAATTTTGCCATAGTTTAGTTGCAAGAATGAATAATGAGGGTTTAGGGTAGGCTTAGGGGTGTTTTTATAGAGATTAGGGTAGTTTTAGGCCCTTAGATTAACCCTAGGATGGATCTGAGCCATCAAACCACGTTGGAAGCTTCCAGAGCAAGACCAGAGACAAGTGTAGGTGCACCAAGCCAAGATGGCTCGGCCACCATAAGTCGACCCCCAAGTCGACAGGGCTGTCGACTTGGGTGAGGCCATGTCGACTCCCAAGTCGACAGGGCTGTCGACTTGGGGTGCCTGGCGGGAATTTTTCCCGCCTAGCCTTCCAGCCCTAATTTTCGAAATTAGAACTTGCTTTTGAACTTGAATTTTCTGAAAACTTTGTCGGACCATAACTTGGTCATACGGACTCTGATTTTCGAAAACTCGGACTCTATTTCGCGTATTTTTCCGAGACGAACGCAATGGCATAGCCCGTTTTACTTGATTCAGAATTTAAAATTAAATTCTGCCTTGATTCTCGTCTTAACACGTTATCGAAAAATACGGGTTGTTACAAACTTAGACCCAACGATACAACATAACCACGACCCAATACGACGTAACTACGACCCATAGCTTTGGAATGAACCGTAGCATCCATGAAGCATTTCATTTTTAATTGCCGCATTCATTCTTTCCAAGCGATTTAACCTCAGCTTGCATCTCAAATGCGTACTGGACACCTCTCTCTGTTAAAGGTGGATCGTACCGTGAAAAAAAATACAACTCTGCAACCTTTGGCAGTTGTGTGCATGAATGTACGCTTTGCAACCATAAAAGTGATGACCTGCATTCGTTTGATTTTTAGAAACAAGCACATTACATTCGACTCCACAATAGCAAAGGACTGAACGACCCGTCATGCTGGATCTTGACCTATCGGGGTTCTGTCGAGCAAGAACTTCCCTCAACTGAGCATTGAGGGATTTTTGAACCGGCCCGATGCGCCAGACTGCAACGTTTGGTTGCGTTGCACTAAAAAGTTCAGATTCGACCTCTACGACATCTACTTGGACTCCCATTTGCGTTTCGGGCACAAATTCGACATCTTCTGCAGGTTGTTTACCCCATTCGTACTCATTGTACATTTGAACCATGGTATCTTTGTCGTATGCCCAATTAGCCATTTTGACAGTGAACTACTCTACAAAAAACTAGAGAGTGATGAAGAGAGGAAGAGAGATTAGTTGGTCTTTAATAAGGGAGTGAGGAAGAGAGGCTGGTTTGAAGCATGTGACGACCCATAAATCAAGGAGTGACATCTCTCCTAATAAGAGTAATCAGTATGGGACTGAAGCATGGGACCGTGATAGAGAATCTCCGCTGTAGCCATGATAGAGAATATCCACTGTACACTATGCAATTGTCACTGTCCACTGTAGCCGTGATAGATGTGAGTTCCTAGGCATTTGTCAATAATAATGCTCATGTGGATGGGGATGTCCCTGTTTTTGTGCAGTGAAATGTTTAAAATATATGTGGTTGGGGACGACCCGGTTTTTCGCTATATATAGCGGCTTTTATGAATCCGGCTAAACCCTCATTCACAGTTTCTTTTCTTCCAGCCGTCGCCTTCTTCCTCTTTCACCATGTCGAAATAGGGAAAAGAAAGTGTAGGCTCCACCATGGACAAATGGGAAAATGACGATGAATCGGTAGTAAATCAATGACCTGGAAAAGAAAGGGTAGTCACAGGGTGCGTTGTCGAGCCACTAGATCCGGGTGGATCCAACCCTATTTGTCGTTGTGGAGAAGTATCGGTCGTGATTGTTTCGAAAACCGAAAAAAATGCTGATCGTCGATTTTCCGGCTGTGAAGCCTACGAGGACCACAAGGTTATTCTTGATGAAATTGATTGTTGTTACTTTAAGCAGTGAATTGACCCTCCGATGTGTGAACGTGGAGTTCAGTCACCTAGAGCTAGATTTTACCCACGCCCATGGTAGGTGTATGTAGAAACTACCTTAATGTGTTTTATTGTACTTCGAATTTGATGACCGTGTGTTCCTTTGTTGTAGTTCGTATGATTGTAGTTTGCATTTCTTGATGTTGTAATCGTCGTTGTTGTAAACTTCTCAGTTATGTAATGCAAAATATTAAAATTTCTGGAAGTACGAATATTGCTGATAAAAACCGTAAACCTTGATGCAAACTAAGCATTGTACATGTGACAACCCCTTAAACCAAGGAGTGAAGAATCTCTCCTGATATGACTAGTCAGTGCAGGGTTAAAGCAGTACGTAAAGCAGTTTCGATACAGCATTACGTCAGATGAAACAGTGTCGTGCAGCACGTAAAGCAAAGTGTACCAGTGACCATTCACATCATTCTTTCTTTTACCATGTATTCACTTGTACACTACGCAGCTATATATCTCTGTCGAATTACTCACAACTTACCTCACTCCAACAATTTTGTTTCCAACTTCTCTGTGCTTTACCACAACTATGCCGTCTTGGCCATCATCTCCAGACTCTGATGAACATGCGTATGAACAGATACGACTTCAGGAGCTTGCAGATGAACTCCAGTTTCTAAACGAACTGAGACCTCGGGTTGAACCATCGTCTGAACAACGGAACGTCCAACCTCTACATCAAGCCCAAGTACCAAATGTTCAACACACGTATGAACAGTCGGTCGTTATACCACGGTAAGAAGTTGCTAATTATCAAGTACCACATGCTCCAATTCTTTATGAACATGAAGGTGAATCTTATCAAGTTTGTTGCTATTGCGGTTATCCGGTGGAAGTTGTGGTTCGAGCAGATGGCAATAATATTGGTCGTCGCATTCAGCAATGTCCATTCTATCTGAATGGATGTACTTACACAGAATGGCTAGACGAACCACTATGCCCAAGGGGAATAACATATGCAAACGAACTCGAACAAGAAATTAGACGTCTCCAAAACGTTATTGAACAGTTGCGGTTTAACCGTAATGATTAGGCAACTTCACATCCCAAGAGCATGAACGTGAGATGTAGTTTGGTGGCGTACTATTTTCCGCAGCATCTGTATTTCTTATGTTTTGAAATTATCTATCCTTAACCGAACTATGTATCTCTCTTATATTTGAATATTAGAATTTGGTATTTGTTTTATGTTGTTTGGTTAAGATATATATACTATTTAAATGTCGTGGTAGTTCGTAATTTAACGTTTGCAGCTTCATTCGAATATATACGAATCGTTATACGTCGGATTTCATTGAAACACAAAACGTTCAAATCTATAAAACTATATTTTAGTAATGGAACAGAAAAATGGAAATATCATATCATATATATTGAGTTATGTCCAAATCAAATTTCAAGAAAGTCGCTATGGAATTCAAAAACACAAAGTATACAGGCGATTTTTGAAAACTCGCTTTTGTAAGAGTTTTGAAAAGGCGCCTTCGTTATTTCAAAACAGGTTTATTTGTGTATTTACTTTTCAAACAAGTCTGTTTGCGTTATAAACTTTAAAAACAAGGCTAATATAGTGAATTATCCTTGTTTTTATATATTTTTCCAAACTGGACGCCTTTGAGCAAAGTACTGCAGTTCCATTATAAATACTGTTTGAACATTGTATCTAATTTACTTTGAGGAATTTGGTTTGTTCATTTTTTGTATACTACTATATGCACATTTAGTTTGTGGTTTTGCTTGGAGAATACTGTTTGTCTCCTTGTATTTGATGTATTTACTAATCAATTTCGTGTTCGCGCACACATGCATACTTATTTGTATATACACACACAAAGATGATACATGTGTATGCACATATCTCAATAAAATATTTGATACAGAAGACCACTTGCATATGAAATACGACAAATATAGCTTTAATGCATTAGTTCTATTCAGATGGTAACTTTTAGATAGGGAAGCATCTTTAGACTAAAAAATATTTTGCTTATTTTTGTACACTCCTTTTGTTTTTTATTGTTTGTTTCACTCATTGCTGACCCATCCTAAAATTTTCATTAAAGATTATCTAATTCTATACGAATGCCTACAATCTATAAAGCGAGTGGGTAATAGTGATTTTTTTAGAAAGGAGAGTTGTTGCTAAGACATATTTTCATTGCGTCCTGTTTTGTCTGAGTTAAGTTATTTTTTGGTTTTTTGACACCAAAATAAATTTGTTTTAGCTTAATTCATGTTACGTCATTATGCTCTTTTTTTTTGGTTCTTTTGCTTGATGATTGCCATCACATGAATTTTTGCTTGATTGTAGTATACAAGCACTTTTGAGTGCTCCAAACCCTGATGACCTGCTTTCAGAAGACATCGCTAAGCATTGGAAGGCAAATGAAACCAAGGCTATCAAAACCAATAATGTCGTGTTATTTTTTTCCCTTCCAATCATGTAAACTCAAAATCTTTTTTTGGATTATTCAGCAAAGGAAAATGGATACGCACACCCATATGTCAGTGGCGCTTGAGTACATTAAGGTCAACTTGTTGGGAAAACTATAACAAGTCTGTTATACGTATCCTGCTTATTATTCTATAAACGAATGTGAAAGTGCTAAACTGATAACTTGCTAGCATCTAAATCATTAGATGCTATTATATCATATATAATGTATATGACCTCTTTCAAATTGGAAAACATTTGTATTGGCGATTAGGTATGTTTGAACCTGTTTATTCATGTTTTTAGTCTACTTGTGACTACATATCCCAAGCCCTAAGCATCTTTATGTTTCTTAATAACATGAGCCTTGGCTATTTGAAAAACCATGACATTATCCGTTTTGCCTCTTGTTTTTCCATTGTTTCTTTAGAGTTATATAGCGTTTCGGTAATGCTTGTTTTTATAGTTCTGCATTATAGTTTTCTAAAGTTGAACATTTTGTAATATGGAGATCTTATGATTTCATATGTATTGGAATCACATATTTTTTTCAGTATTAGTGTGCTTCTGGAGTAATTTTTTTAGTTCTACAACTATAATTATTAGTCCATTACAGATGTTTGCCTCAATCAGGCCTCAATGAAATTGAACTCTCGTAGCAGCAATGCAGTTGTTATACAGAGAATTCTGTATTGGTACAGTAACCGCAGAAAACTTGTAGTAATCTGGCAACACAGTAGTTGAAATACAACTGCGAATAGAGTATATCGTCGCAGTTGATCAGAGAGCAATTGATAATCCGAGTCCAGTCTTGAACGATTGTTTCCTTAAATCGTATTTGCGCCCCTTTCTCAACACTAAAGGGCTTTGGTGCAAATCGATTCCCAAGATAAAACGGATTCAACTTCGCTGTACAGTGCAGTAGGCGTAGCAACGACGAACGCAAGGATGTTTTATTTACAGAACAGAGCGGTGGAGGAAGAAGGGAGAAAGTCAGAAAATTCGATCCTGATTTGATTTTTCGCTGCCCTTTATATAGGCTGTGAAGAGGTATTCAATCGTGAAGGGATGCCACTATTCGAATTGCAACGGCAACGACTGTTGGAAAGGTTGCAACCCTTTACCAACAATCATTTCCGTTGGTATTTGGCGGCTATGTTCAAAAAATAGCCGTTTGAACAGCGTAAGCAGGCCTGGCGGCATTCGGAGGCCCGTATGATCACGAGACCCCAAGAGCCCCAAGGCCCTAGTCTTTGACCTTTTTAATATTAACATGAATATGTAATCATGCCATTGCCTCTCCCTCTTCTATCTCCTCTTTCTATTGATATAATACATCAAGCATTAGTATAAGTAGTGACATAAGGCACAAATTTCCCCGATGTGGGACTTAGTTTGCCTCAACCACTTTACTCATTCTTCCAACAACAGTTCAATGGAATGCAAACCTAACTATGAGCTCCTAGTGCTGCTGCTTGTCATCTTGTGTTTCAAATATGTTGTGTTACCAAATTCGTATTTAATTAAACCATTCATGCATCTTAACGAATAGCGGTGAGGAAACAATTGGTTTAATTTAAAACCGACTGATAATGTTGAAAGTCTACTAAGCTCATTGCTCAAAATTATATATTATCATCGTTATTATTTATTTTTAGCACTTTAGTAATCAGTTGGGTTGAATAAGCTTAGTGTTAACCTAAAAAAATTCGTTTATGTTCACTGATTTATCAATTTTTGACTTAGTGGATAATTATCTGATATCCGTCCGTATCCGCGGTTGCGGATATCCAATATCCGAAAATAGTTTTGGATACAGATGCAGATATGGTACTATCCACATCCGAAAGTATCCGTTGACAACCCTAGTATTTCTTGTTGCTTTTTGGCTAGTTGTTGTGGAGTACGCATAATTTACGCCTCCAAAATATGCGTTAGTTGGAGATGCTCTTGCAAGTGTACATATAACTATTACATTCTAATCCATATCCTGGCACAGGAAACATGGATGGAAACCCAAATGATTTGAACTGAAAATTACATGCATTAGAAAGATTTAGGTTCCTTAAACGTGATTATTAGTGGTGTTACGGTTATGGAAACCATCAATTTTACCTCCAACCGTAACCACAACCATTGTTGACGGTTAACAAATTTTATAACCGTTACTGTAACCGTCTTATCGTTACCGCAACCATTACCATAAATTTACATTGTTATCCATAAACAATTCAGGTTCTAACTTTTTTCTTAATAATTAGTTTGTTTATCTGTGAAACAAACCATCCATTTGCATGCTTTCTATAAATAAAAACGCAATTAATTTATACATATGTTATTTCTCTAGCTTAAGTTATTAAAAAACATATATTTATTAATGAAATACTACAAAAAAATCATATGCGATTGATATGTTTTACCGCGGTTATCAAAATCCACAACCATTACCGTCACCGTTACCATAGTAGACGGTAACCGCGTAAACGGTTAGTACGGTTCGGCGGTTGGACAGTTCAACCGTAACAGCCCTAGTGATTATTGATCATGGTCATAAATTTGAGGATAATTTGTCAACATTGGATCTTTCTTCTCGAATCTCAAAGGGTAATGAAATAAAGCTAACCTATTTTATATGCATCACCATATGTTTACAAAGCTAATAACTGTTTTACTGTGTACTCAATTGATTAATTAAAACCCATATGCTTAGTCTGTTTTGAGGCAAGTTGAGCTAGAACTTGATGGCAGAGACATTCAACACGACGGGTATGTTTTTTTTGCAAGAATGTGATATCATTTGTACCATTGGAAGTGTTGATGGAACCATTAATTATTTGCTAAAAGTTGCATATGTTTTACAATGTTGCAGCTCAATGGATATGTCAGAGCAAGTTGACTATCTGCTTAAACAAGCTAGGGGCATTGATAATTTGCGTAACATGTATGAGGATTGGACTCCTTGGATATGATTTACATTCAGTGATTTCATCATTGAATCTTGTTGAAATTTGTGATACGCAAATCATAATTGTAGGCAACAAATTATCTATGCAGATTTTGTGGAGAGATTAGTTGATATATTTATGGGACATTTAAGGCAAAGATTATTTGGTGCTTATCCAAATAGTTTTTTGACATATATAAAGATAATTTGGGTGTCAAGTTTAATTGGATGTCAAGAAAACTTGGATATGAAGCAATTCACTCTATAAAAGGCCTAGTTGACATCTTCATTAAGTGTGGAAAATTTGTCATTGTTCTTCATTATCTTTCTCCACAAATTGTTTAGCCATTGGATATTCTCTACATATTTCTCAATAAGTTATTGGTTCAAGTTGTGCTTGTTTGTAACGATAGTTGAGATCGGTTGCAAACATTTTTTTATTGGTGAATCAATAAACAGGGTGGTTGGGTGGAATATCATGTGTTCATATTTTCGATGTTGTTTGTGTTGTTTTTTGTTTTTCAATAACATTCATCTCCAAGTGATTCGGTGAAAAAGATCCTTTTTCTGGATGTTTTGTCAAACTTCTGCTGCACACGAAACCCTAACAGTTGGTATCAGAGCTCAGATCATCACATAACTTGGAGTGTTTGTTGGATTGAAGATTGTAGAGGTCGAAGATGATGACATTTTTGAAGATGGCTAATTTGAATGGGAAGAATTGGGGTATATGAAAACCGAAGATGGAGGACGTTCTATATCACAATGATTTGTATGATCCCATTGATGGAGATGGGGATAAGCCCTCGAATATGGATGAGGGAAAGTGGAAGAAAATGGACAAAAAAGCGATTGCTTTGATTCGCCAATATTTAGATGATTCGGTGTTCCACCATGTGGTTACTTGTGAATCTGCGAAGGCATTGTGGGACAAATTAGTATCGCTATACGAGTCGAAGAGTGCTACAAGTAAGGTTTTTCTAGTTCGAAAGCTGGCACAACTAAGGTTGGATGAGGAAAAGTCGGTTGTAGAGCATTTAAATGAGTTTCAGGATGTCATCAATCAATTGGCAAACATGAAGGTCAATTTTGATGATGAGTTGCAAGCTCTTTTGTTGATGAGTTCCCTTTAGGAAAGCTGGGAGACTTTGGTTGTTTTATTGAGTAATTCGAATGCTAATGGAACTATCTCTTTAGAAACGGTTCGAAGCAGTCTTTTGAATGAGGAGCTAAGGAGAAAAAGGTCGGAGTTCAAATCGGTTCAAAGTGAGGCGATGGTAGCAGGGGACTCGAAGGATACGGTTTGGAAGAAAAAGGGAGCCAAGGGTAAAGGTGCAATCACTTGTTTCCATTGCAAGAAGGAAGGTCACAGGCGCAAAGATTGCTATTCATATATACGAGATATAAAGAAGAAGAAGAAGAAGGCGCAAGGTGACAATAATAGTGATGAGACAAAGGCAGGCTTTGCTGAAGGAACCGAAAGCGAGTCTTCATGTGATGTCCTATTTAGTGTTGTGGAGCCTTGGAAGTTGGATTCAGGAGCCAGTTTTCACATATGTCGAGATGTGAAAAGGTTTTCTTCGTATAAGAAGAGTGTTGGCATGATAAAGACGACCGATGGAGTAGAGAAACTAATTTGTGGAGTTGGAGCTATTAGTTTTTGGATGCATGATGGAGTGGTGAAAGAAGTGGCCGGTGTGAGGTACATACCTACTTGTTCGCATAACCTCCTATCTTTCGGTTAGTTAGATCGCCGCGGTTGCACTTATGAGACTCGAGGTGGAGTTTTGAGAGTGAAGAATGGTGGTCGTGTGATGATGCGAGGAGTTTTGGAGGAGGGTTTGGTCGGTTTGGTGATCGATAGTGGAAGGCGGGTGACGGTTGAAGAACCTAGTCCACAGCAAGGTGGAGAGGTTGATATGGTCACTGCTGATGGACCTAAGGTGGAGCATCATGGTATCGACAAGGGTCTAGATGTTGATGGTGATCGAGGGATCCCGGAGATGAAGAGATCATGTCAAGCGGAAGACGGATGTCGAGTTGTGAAATCCACAAAGACGAGATGGAGGTCTTTGTGGTATTATAAAAGCATTTGAAGATCGCTATTGGCATGGTGCACGAATGAGGGAGGTGCACCATTAGTGGGCAATGGTGGAGGTTTGTAATGATGTTAACTGAGAAAAGAAGGTTGAAAATGAGAGCTAAGTTGGTTGATTTTGAGTGGAGGAAATGTTGTGATTTTGTATCAAGGCGGAGTGTTGAAATTTGTGATACGCAGATCATAATTATGGGGCAACAAATTATCTATGCAGATTTTGTGGAGAGATCTGTTGCTATATTTGTGGGACATTTAAGGAAAGAATTATTTGATGCTTATCCAAATAGTTTTTTTTGACATATATGAAGATAATTTGGGTGTCAAGTCTAATTGGGTGTTGTGACGACCGCCCATAACCCCTGCACTAAACAAGAGGAATAATGCGCCGAAAGGTGTGCTAGGTAGCTGTGGACGATCATCAACGTAGGTAAACAACATCAGAACCTGTCGTAAAACTAACAGCGCAAGAATAAAATATAATAGAACATATACAACATGTAATAATAGCGAAGCATCATATAGCAAACTTTTCAAACTTTCACAACATCCTGAAAGATTATCCCAACATCATAGGAAATATCAAGTATGTACATAAGGCCTCACTACAACACTCATATAGCAACTCAAACAGCAGAAACAAAAATACTAGATAGTAGTAAAAGTAATATGCCAGCCTCTTGCTCGCCTTTGCACAACGGCATTGTCCTCACTAATCACCTGTCACCTGCTACCTAATCTGCCCATCCATAACCAGATGAACATCCCAAGGTAATAATAGGAAACATAAAATCTTGAGTCAGACAACAGTTTTAGAGAGTGATAAAACAACTAACAAACTTCATCATAAAGTATATGAGAATGGATAGATAAACATGCCAATCTACCCAAAATCTCAGAGAAGAACTCAACTAACGTCTTCCCCACATTAGACAGTGATAGCCTTTACGATAACATTTCAACCATACATCCATGAAAACCAGAACACTCATTCAAACATGGAAAAGCACCCATGACGTCCAAATTATACATCCCACGTAAACCATCCTAATCGAACTCAATATCCCTCAAGCACAAGCGCCAGAGGTCTAAACCAATATCAGACAAGCACTCAAGGAACATCTCCTTTGACGTCGGACAATTTACATGAGACGGTTCAAACAAGGCAACTAATCAATCATGACAGACTCTGGCTATCACCGCCAATCCTGCTTCGAAACCATCGTTAATCGTATGATGGCCAACCTGGCCATATGTCAAGGGCTAATGGTAACCTCAGTTCTAGCATAAACTCCATACGCCTTTCAACGATACGTATGTATGTCCAACCTTGACAACTAGGCCTTTCAACGATGCCCAAGGTACTCGACCTACAACTGGTCTTTTAGGTGCCCCTATCGTACCCCTGCTTTGAGCCTGCTATAACTTACAATAACGATAATCTCTCGACCTTCTCATCTCTAGTCATCCACCCTAATGACTTTTCATAGCCCAAGCAACCTTCTCGAGCAACCATTATCCACCAACTCACGACCTTTGAGTTGTCACCTCATTCGCTGTTCTACACCGATCAACAAACACCTTTCAATGCTTCTAACCTTCCTACTTGAATTCACTTCGAAGTCACACCATCACAGAGCCAATTACACCACTGCGCTGCGGCTAGGGTTCGGGGGGTTTCCCCCGAAAAATATTTTTTTCAAACCTTTTCATTCAAATCTGAGTCATACCCAAAAAATAAAATTTTTAAAAATTGACCATGTGGACCGACCCTTCATCATAATCGAACAAAGACTCAACCCTCCTTCGCTCGACCTCTCCTTGCACGACTGACCCGGTGAAGAAATCACGACCGACCCTACACCAGCTCCATCCAACCAACCCACTTCCTTCACTAGCTCGAAACTCGACCGACCCAGCCAAGACCGACCCAACCTCTCACATAGGACTGACCCGATCTGAATCCACCACATCAATCCCTCGGCCCCACACCTGAACGACCGACCCAATCTTCTGGACATGGCCCGACCAACCCAGTTATTGAGTCTGACCCGACCCAGTTGTTGAGACAGACCCTGGCATGTTCGACCCTGGTTCTACTTAACCCCTCTGTCGTGCTCGACCTTAACATGGTGCTCGACCCGAACATGGTTCTCGACCCAACCCAACTTTTGCTCGACCAACCAGGGCTAGCTCGACCCAAAACCTTAGTAGATCCAATTCTTCCCTGAGTTCAACCAAAACTTCGCCAACGACCAATTCGACGAAACCAACTTGTCTAACTCAACAAACATGACCACTAACACGATATGAAATAACTAGCAACATGAAAACGACGATTTCCATCTCAAGTTATATAAATCTCACCAAATCATGAAAAAATGAACATAGGAACAAATTTTTGGATCTAACTTGCATATGCGCATGAAATAACATAGAAATAACCAAATTAAACTTACTAAATGGATCATAAGGTGCTTCATATATGAAAATGGACTTATAATGGTTTAGATCTATGGTAAAACACTTAAATATGATGAAAAACATGATCAAACATTCATATACTTCATTGAATCCATGTGACAGATGCAAATCACTCACCGATCCTCCAAAACAAGCTAAAATTGATGAAATAAGAATCCGGACAGTAAGCACCTCGCACCAAACCTCTTGATCCAATGAACTCTTACTTCAATTGATGTAGATCTATCCCCCAATGGTGTAGATCTATGATTTCCCATCTTGGGTTTTGATTTTTAATGGTGGAAAGGTGTTAGAGGAAGGAGGAGCTTAAGGCCACCTAATGAGAGAATGAGGAAGTAAAGCTATTTCCCATACCTCTCACCCTCTATTTATACCCTTCCAATGGGCCTTCCCAAATCAGCCCATTGTGGCTCTCCAAACCTGAACAACGAACTGAAAAACCTTAAAACAACGATTCCTCCCAAACTGCTGAGCCAAATCTTTAATGTAACCACTCTATGGAAAGGCAACCATTAATTCCTTTCCAATGGCATAGATCTCACCCTCTTATTCAACCTTAGCCAAAAGTTATTCCCTATACAAGATTGACAGGGGCAAAATGGTCATAAACAAAATTAGTAAAAATTATGGACATGTCTCACATCCCCATAAGCAACATATCAAAATATGAGAATGATCCAACCTTCAGGGAATAAAATAAAAATATTTTACGATAATCCGATACGTAAAATGCGGGTTGTTACAGGTGTCAAGAAAACTTGGGTATGAAGCAATTCACTATATAAAAGGCCTATTTGACATCTTCATTAGATGTGGAAAATTTGCTATTGTTCTTCATTATCTTTCTCCTCAAAATGTTAAGCCATTAGATATTCTCTACCTGTTTCTCAATAAGGTTATTGGTTCAAATTGTGCTTATTTGTAACGATAGTTGAGATCGGTAGTAAATAATTTTTTATTGGTGAATAAATAAAGTGGGTGGTTGGGTGGAATATCATGTGTTCATATTTTTGATACTGTTTGTGTTGTTGTTTGTTTTTCAATCACATTCATTTCCAAGTGATTGGGTGAAAAAGATCCTGCTTTTCTGGATGTTTTGTCAAACTTCCGTTGCGCACAAAACCCCAACAAATCTTACGTGTAGTATCATGTTTGGTTCTTTGTCCATCTCTAATTATGCCTGCTTCAAGGTTCATTTTCTTTTATTTATATTGCACGTTTTTTACTTTTGTTCTGCAGATAGATAGTTATAAAAATATGTAATCACAAATATGAACTTTGATTCATATGTAAAGTTATAGACTAATCTAAACGATCTAAAATAGTCATGCATTTGCTATCTGAACCTGCCTCAGTTAGACATATGTTTAGATATTAACATGATAAAATCATGCAAACTGATTCTTCATCAAATCGATTGCAGTATTTGCAATCTTGCATTTGAGAAATCAGAATTGCTGAAACCAAACATGACATGAACACCCCATATATGTTGTATTTCAATTTGTTAAACAATTCTTTGATAGTGGCTGTGCAACAAAATTTGACATGAGTCTGGGTGATAATATCTTAAACTTTTATGTGTAAATATGTCCATTTTGTAACTTGAAAGTCTTTGCTTTAGCATGCTTTTACTCTTAAGTGGAATAGTTCATATCTTTTTAATCTGTGTTCGATTGTATTTATGATGAATCATTTGTAGAAATTTGGATTTATATTCAGAATTGGTTGTTTCGGACTATAAAGTGTAGATAATTCATATATATTCAGACTTCATTTATTTTTACATATATTACAGCTTGTAATGTCTAGTTTGGTAGTTTGTACCTTATATTGTCTGGTTGGTGGTACACAATCCAAAACATTATTCAATATTAGATGTAGCCAAACAGAACTAAATGCATGAAGCTAAAGTTGAGTTTAATTCACTCTCATGTTCGTTTACCTCCTATAATGATAAACATAAGTGTGTTTTTTCGTTTCAGAATACAATGATGGTGTGAAGCACACAATCAAGAAAAGTACAATCTTCATCCATTAAAAATTCAAGAGTTGAGAAGAATGATTCTCGAAGGTCTCTCGGTAATACCTCTTTTATCACATATAGTAAGTTTTTCATTTAGGATAATAAATACCAATTTGTACAGTAAATTGTAACTTGCTTCATTTCAGATACCCGACATTATAGAAAAATTAAACCTAAAACCTAAAAGAAACATCAGTTTGTATAGTGAAAATCCTCCTAGACCTAAAAAAAGAAACGAGGCATGACACAATTGAAATGACTAGGTATATAATATGAGATAATCCAAATGCCAAGATTGAAGTTGTTTTTCAATAAGGAAGGGCAACCTATATTAGTTGAAATTTATGACTGTAATATTGGCAACTTGTTATTGAACATATGTTAGATACATTGACATATGAAAGATCTAATAACATGCTTATATAAACAAATGTTTATTTCCCATTATCTTATATGCTTGAGCCAAACACTAGCATAAGTGCAGTATGGAAAAAAGCACATAAAAGTACATAAATAGCAATGGTGAATGTATTATAGTCTTAAAATTTGTAAACAGTGATGACTATGTGACTTTCCAACTAGCAGTGAGTATACTCCAAAAGGAGTATACTGAAAAGTTTGCTTTGTTATGATAGATCAGATACATATAAAATCTTGAAAAGAAACTCGTCTCACTTGAAGTTTCTGTAACGGTATACTCCATAATTTAGATGTAATACTATATATTTTTCATATTAGGTGTGTAACAACCCGTATTTTTGAATAACATGTTATAATATAAATCAAAGCAGAATTAAATGTTAAAATCTGAATCAAGGGAAACGGGCTGTGCCATTGCGTTCGTCTCGGAAAAATACGCGAAATAGAGTCCGAGTTTTCGAAAAACGGAGTCCGTATGACCAAGTTATGGCCCGTCAAAGTTTTCAGAAAATTTCAAGTTCAAAAACAGTTCAAATTTGAATTTAGAATTCAAATTCAGCCAAAACAGACTGGGCGGGAAAATTCCCGCTCAGACAGGTCGACAGGGGGGTCGACACTAGGGTCGACCTCCCTGGTCGGCCAGGTCGACCTGGTGCACTTAATTGAGCTGTTTAGACCTGTTTTGTTGGCTAGTGACGTGATTTGATGGCTCAGATTTGATTTAGGGTTAATCCTAGGGCTAAAACTAATCCTAAACTCTATAAAAAGACCCTAATACCTAGCCTAAATCATCATAAATCAATCCTACAACTAAACTATGCCAAAATGTTTCTTGATCATGGCCTCCATCTTCATATCATGGCCTCCATCCTCTTCATGAAAATTTAAGTGTCCTAAGCTAGTAAAAGAGCCACCTTTCTTAATCAAAACAAGGATCTTTCTTTGTCTTTGGGGTTATTCCTTCTTGTTCTCAAGTCTTTAAGTGGAGTTTATCGTCTTTGGTTGCAGATTTGCTAGTGTGGCTTCATCTCAATCTTATTTTGTATTAATTCTAGTCTTCATAGCATTGTAAGCCCTATACTACTCTTAGATTCTAACTATGAAGTTAAATGTGATATGTTGCAAGTTGAGTTTGGGCCTAAGTATGATATATGCTTTGATCTTATCATGTTATGCATAAATATATTCTATGCATATTTGAAAACCTATCACCTTGACCTTGTGGGCTAAAAGCTTCAAGCTTTATATTAAAGGTTGCATTTTGGCAACATGGAAGTTATCATATCCCTTATGATAACTTGCATGTGAGGCTAAATGCGAACTTCTAGCAACTTCTACATGTCATTTATCACCATGTATCACTTATATGCTAAGTTTGGTTTTATGCATACTTTTGAAGCCTAATAATGCTATATGCGAACTTTTAGCCATCATCCTATGTCCTTCATAATCATGTTTCACCTATTTGCTTAAGTTGATATTATGCATGTTTTGAGGCCTATGATGTAATATGCAAGCTTATGAACCTATTTATGCCTCATATGCCACCATGTTTAACTTGTGGCCAAAGCATCCTTATGCTAGCTTGTGGCAAAATCACCCTTATGCTATTTGATATGTATGAGGCCAAGTCACCTTTTATGCTATCATACATATTGAGGCCATATGTTAGTATGTTGAACCCCTTTTGTCCTCAAATGTCACCATGTTTAATTTGTGGTAGTTTTTCCCATCTTATGCCCACCTTGTCATATAGTTATGTTTCCTCTTTGATCCATTTGCGTTGATACGAATTTACGTGCGATGGGAATACGTTATGGGTAGTTGGGCAAACTTAATAACATGAGAACATGACTTGAAAATATGACATGAAAGTTTGACATGTGTTTATGCTTGAAAACACGAACGTGAACATGACATGTAGAAAACATGAGAATGGCCAACTCGAGGTTGGGTTGAGTTTGTAGCATAAATCTACCCGGAACCGACCGGCTTAACTAGTGGCTACAAGCAATAGGACCCAATGTGAGTAGTTGGTCATGTCGCACTTAAAACCCGAGGTTAGACTAGGTTGTGGTGTAAAGCTACCCGGACCCGCCCGGCTTAACTAGTAACCACAACAAAGTCTAATGTGAGAGGTTGGGGTGCATTAATGCCACATGGTAGGGTTAAGTCATGGATTACTGGAATATACTTAACCAATTAAATACGATGGATTGGTAGGGTTAAGTCATGGACTACTTGAATATACTTAACCAATTAAACACGATGGATTGGTAGGGTTAAGTCATGAACTACTTGAATACACTTAACCAATTGAACACGATGTATTGATAGGGTTAAGTCATGAACTACTTGGACACACTTGACCGACTCAATACATGGTTAAGATAGGGTTAACCACACTTAACCCGCTTGAAACCCTAGTTACGTGGTCCTTTTCATCAGTAACCTACTTGGAAGTATCATGGGGACCCTGGACTAGGCTAGGGTGGGGCACGATTACTGACTGATTGTAAGAGACCAAAAGAGACGGCTGAATGATGCACCGGTTGTTTAGGCGGACCATGGTCGTGCACATTAAGTCCGGAGTTGAATATGGGCACCGGTAGGTTTAGACTGTGCATACTTGAATTGTGTCTGAGGTTTACACCGTAGGGCCGGATGCACCCTAGGGTGGACCTTGCACAGTCAACTACATTACATGATTAAGCCGTATGACACCGATACATGACGAGATAGGCTTATAGGGAGCCGATCGACTAGACCGAGTAGTTGGACCTCGATTTAGGTCATCTCTTGATGTGGGCCAGCTTTGGGCTAAGGGATCATTTCTTGATTATACTTGACATGGATTAGAATACTAGTACACACCCGGTGCAACTTAACCTTGTATATGCGATGCCACACTTGATCTATCTTTTTAACTTTTCACCGTGCTAGTTATCACCCTATGTTTCATCTCTGCTTCACATGACCAGTTAACTTTATTAGTTTTTATACTGATAGTAGATAGGACTTGCCAGTCTTTTTGACTGACCCGTTTTCTTTCGCCTCTTTTCTTCCGTTTCCCCCCAGGTTTACAGGGTGGGAACACTGGTACTTAGCTTGGATCTTTAGCTGCTTTTCTGGATAGCTCATGTACGGTTTGGACTTGAGCTCGCTATGGCTTTATTCTACCTTGGGGATAGTTACTTTATGTTATTTCCAGTTTTCAGTTTATGTTTCTGGACTATGTTTTGTGGAAAATAATGACCAAGTACTTTGATGTAACTTGACTATGGTTTTGAAATGTTAGTTTTATCCGCTGCTTTATTTACTCTGTTTTAGTTATATGTTCTGTCTTGTGATATCTGCATGCATGTTTACCTCGTTTAACGCCCCTCTAAAGCTAATGTCCTTGCAAGAGTGGCATCGGCGGAGGTGTTACATTTGGTATCAGAGCATAAGGTTTACAAGATTTGAGCAAAAAGGGTTTTTAAAACTTACCTTTTGAAAAACTATTTTCAAAACCAATTAAGTATTTTCCAAGAAAAGTCTAGTTTATTTTAAAAGGCTATTCCCCAAAAGCCATTAGCACTATCCTTCGTTTCTTCGTTCTAAATCTATCTTTTTCTTCGTTTCAGTATGGCCGATAATTTTGCCATCCCGGAGGACGTACCAGTACCTATTTGGTTTAGAAGGTACATGGAGGCAAGGGCGAATGAAGCCGGGCCCGCGGATATTCCACCTCCTCCTCAGCATACACAAGTGGATTTCGCGGAGCTTTGCAAAGACTTCAAGGCGATGGGTTGCAAGAATTTTGTCGAAACGGAGACTTCTGTGGAGGCAAGAAACTGGTTAAAGGAAACTGAAGACCTCTTTGCTATCTTTGATGTGGAAGATCGTAGAAAAGTTCTGTTGGCGGTATGGCTATTGAAAGGGGAAGCTGCTTATTGGTGGGTAGTCACCACCACTACTAGACCAATTGAGACTTGGGATGACTTTAAGAGAAGGTTTGGACTAAAGTTTCTATCATCGACGGAAGAGAACCTTCAGATGGAGAGGTTCCTATCTCTAAATCAAGGGGACATGACCATTAGGGAATACGTGGATAAGTTAAATCAACTTGCTCAGTTCGGTCTAGAATTGGTTAACACAGCTCGGAAGAAGGCCCTATACTTTACTCTAGGATTGAATGAGCCATTGCGCGGTTTGGCCATGTCTCATATACCCCTGGGGGCGACCTTCGAAAATTTGGTGAATACGGCCCTACTTCAAGAGGAAGATAAGAGTGACAAGAAGAAGGTCAAGGCAAATAAGTCTCAAGGCAAGAAGATAGACTCCGGGAAAGGAGAAAAGAACGACAACACGTCAAGTAAGAAGAGGAAATGCAACTTTTGTGGGATCAAGGGGCAACTGGCC
Organism: Allium sativum; assembly: GCA_030737875.1. Classification (NCBI taxonomy): domain Eukaryota; kingdom Viridiplantae; phylum Streptophyta; class Magnoliopsida; order Asparagales; family Amaryllidaceae; genus Allium; species Allium sativum. Next base: position 394,109,235 of record CM060912.1, on the reverse strand, counting down.
AAGGATTGCAGGAAGAAGAAGAGGAAGTTAGGCGAGTGTTTTCATTGCGAAGAGTCTGGACACTTTAGCAAGGATTGCCCGAAGAAGCAAGAACAGGGGCAAGGACAAACTCAGCAAGCAGGACCCTCTGGAGGGCAGTTGCAGGCTCTCCTCACTCTTCCAGCTTTTGATCGAGGTAGTGTTTCTGTAAAAAGTCATGTTTACATTTCTGATTTCCCTGTTCGTACCTCATTTGATTCTGGCGCATCGCATAGTTTTATTTCTGATCTTGTTGAAAGTTTGCACCTAAGTACTAGTCTAGTTGAGGTCCCGTTAGTGTTTCAAATCCAATTGGGGGTTCCGCCCATCTACCTGTGATTTGTATGGATTTGAAAAATCTCTATCTTGAGCATAGAATTCATGTGTAATGCTTAGGTTCTCGGGTTATGGGATACGGGTTGATTTTGGGTGTGGATTGGTTGTCCAGTTATGGAGCCATTCTTGACTGTGAGCATAGGGTAGTGAGGCTCATGACTCGCCTCGGTAATACCCTAGAAATTTCTTGTAATCCTAGAGGTCCCGTCATGTTATGTTATCTTGAATCTCTTGACTCGTCCATCGATGATCTGCAACCTGTAAGGGTGGTCCGAGACTATCCTGATGTCTTTGAAGAAGTTAAGGGGGTTACCCCCTAAGCGGGAGATAGATTTCCGCATTTATCTGGTCGATAATGCCAAGCCAGTATCATTGCCCGTTAGGCACATGGCCCCACGAGAAAGAAGAGAGCTTGGTAAGCAAATCAAGGAGTAGCTTGAGAAAAATTTCATTAGGCGAAGCATTTCAGAATGGGGTGCTCCGGTGGTATTTGCTACTAAGGCGGATAGTCCATTTCGCTTAAGCATGGGTTAGAGAAATCACCCTAGTAAGTACATTTGGCAACGTGGATTGGCACTTGTTTTCAAGAGATAGTTTTCTGCGTGGGATACCGTATAGTATGTAAACGAGATCCAAGATTCACTAACGAATTTTGGAAAGCTTGCATGAAACCATGAGTACGCAGTTGGGTGGAAGCCAAGTATTTTAGGCAAAGAATAAGTGGAAGGGGAATGAGAGGCAACGGTGAAATGAGTTCTAACTCATATTTTGGAAATAAGAATTAAGAACTACGGAATTGTGAAGTTAAAAGACGGTCAAGGCACGATGGGATTAAGCACAAGAAAATGCGGCTTAGAAGACTGAAGACTAGATACGCGCATTAAATCTCCTTCTAAGAGTATATCCTTGATCCCTATTATTCCGTAGAGCTTACTCGCATGCTATCTTTTAAGCATATCCTCTCGGTCCTATCCTTAATCTTAGTTCTGTTGCAAACCCCATACGGAGTATGACTCGCCTGTTTGTGATATATAGTTGGGGTGAAGATGTTCGTCACCAAACTATTTGGGCTTTATGGGATATGGGTAATAACTGATAGACTTACAAAGAGAGCCCGTTTTATTCTGGTGAAAAGCAAGAGGACCGCATCATGGCTAGCATCTGTTTATCTTCGAGAGATAGTGCGGTTGCATGGAGTTCCTTCTAGCATAGTTAGCGATCGTGACCCAATTTTCACTAGCCAGTTCTGGAATAGTTTGCAAGAAGCGATGGGTACGCGATTGAATCTGAATACAGCCTATCACCCCCAGACGGATGGCCAAACCGAAAGGGTGAATAGAGTGCTAGAAGATCTTTTGAAACTTTGTGTTCTTGACTTTGGTGGTACTAGGGAAGACCGCCTTCCTCTTGTAGAGTTTGCTTATAATAACAGCTACCAAGCAAGCATAGGAATGACACCATTCGAAGCTTCGTATGGGAGGCCGTGCAAGCCACCAACATGTTGGTGGGAAGACGACGGATAAGCTTATAATTGAGCCCGACATGATAAGGGACGCATCCGAGAGGGTTGAATTGATTCGAAGGCGAATGAAAACGGCCCAAGACAGACAGAAATCCTATGCAGGCAAGCGAAGGACAGACTTAGAATTTAAAGTTGGAGATATGGTCTTTTTGAAGATTTCTCCTTTGCGAAATATGGTTCATTTTGGGCAGCTGACACCAAGGATCGTAGGACCCTTCCCTACTATAGAAAGAGTTGGGAAGATGACTTATAATGCGGAATTGCCCGAGAAGTCGACCGGAGTGCATAATGTCTTTCATGTCTCGCATCTCCGGAAGTGTTTGCAAAGATCCGCCGAAGTGTTTAAACCAAGTATTCTTGAAGACATGGAGGTAGAGGAAGAGGCAACCCTGAGACGAGCTCCGATTCGTATCATGGAAACGGAGACAAAGAAGCTAAGAAGCAAAGAAGTTAAGCTTGTTAAGGCGCAATGGAATGAAACAGAGGAAGATGCAACTTGGGAAACCAAGGAGAAGATGCGTGTGCTTTATCCATTTCTTTTTTAGGATACATTTTCAATCTCTTTTCCTAGTTGGTATATCTTTCTTTTGCTATCCATGCTTATCTAGTTTATCTTGTTTCGTAAATCTTGTCATAGGTAGAAACCCTTGGTTGAAACATGTATTTGAAACATGTTATGCTTGATGTTTGCAAGTGGTTGCAAGTGTTTGCAAGTGGATACTCGTGGATGCATGATACACGTTAGGCACTAAGATCGGCTCACACACTTTCATACCGCATATGCATGAGTGTTTATGCTTATTCATGGATGAAAATTGTATGCTATCACATGGATGTTGCATATGGATGGATGTTATGTGCACTCATATAGAGACTGTGGATTATATTAGGAATTCGCATACATATGGACTCATTACACTAACATACTTTGCATTAAGGAGGTTTACTGAATCAGTAACCGCTTGATTTTTTTTTTTTGCATTAGATAAGTACATATACACACACCTTTTGCATATGTTCATACAGCATTTAGAATCTTTTTAAGGACAATGGTTACTTGTGGATGATGTTTTGAGTAAATGGATGATGGATGGTAGGATATGTTCTTCCTAATTTGGAGATTTCGGGGATGAAATCCTTTAAGGAGGGGAGAATGTAACAACCCGTATTTTTGAATAACATGTTATAACATAAATCAAAGCAGAATTAAATGTTAAAATCTGAATCAAGGGAAACGGGCTGTGCCATTGCGTTCGTCTCGGAAAAATACGCGAAATAGAGTCCGAGTTTTCGAAAAACGGAGTCCGTATGACCAAGTTATGGCCCGTCAAAGTTTTCAGAAAATTTCAAGTTCAAAAACAGTTCAAATTTGAATTTAGAATTCAAATTCAGCCAAAACAGACTGGGCGGGAAAATTCCCGCCCAGACAAGTCGACAGGGGGGTCGACACTAGGGTCGACCTCCCCCCCAACCAGGTCGACACCAGAGCCGACCTGGGGGTCGACCTCCCTGGTCGGCCAGGTCGGCCTGGTGCACTTAATTGAGCTGTTTAGACCTGTTTTGTTGGCTAGTGACGTGATTTGATGGCTCAGATTTGATTTAGGGTTAATCCTAGGGCTAAAACTAATCCTAAACTCTATAAAAAGACCCTAATACCTAGCCTAAATCATCATAAATCAATCCTACAACTAAACTATGCCAAAATGTTTCTTGATCATGGCCTCCATCTTCATATCATGGCCTCCATCCTCTTCATGAAAATTTAAGTGTCCTAAGCTAGTAAAAGAGCCACCTTTCTTAATCAAAACAAGGATCTTTCTTTGTCTTTGGGGTTATTCCTTCTTGTTCTCAAGTCTTGAAGTGGGGTTTATCGTCTTTGGTTGCGGATTTGCTAGTGTGGCTTCGTCTCAATCTTATTTTGTATTAATTCTAGTCTTCATAGCATTGTAAGTCCTATACTACTCTTAGATTCTAACTATGAAGTTAAATGTGATATGTTGCAAGTTGAGTTTGGGCCTAAGTATGATATATGCTTTGATCTTATCATGTTATGCATAAATATATTCTATGCATATTTGAAAACCTATCACCTTGACCTTGTGGGCTAAAAGCTTCAAGCTTTATATTAAAGGTTGCATTTTGGCAACATGGAAGTTATCATATCCCTTATGATAACTTGCATGTGAGGCTAAATGCGAACTTCTAGCAACTTCTACATGTCATTTATCACCGTGTATCACTTATATGCTAAGTTTGGTTTTATGCATACTTTTGAAGCCTAATAATGCTATATGCGAACTTTTAGCCATCATCCTATGTCCTTCATAATCATGTTTCACCTATTTTCTTAAGTTGATATTATGCATGTTTTGAGGCCTATGATGTAATATGCAAGCTTATGAACCTATTTATGCCTCATATGCCACCATGTTTAACTTGTGGCCAAAGCATCCTTATGCTAGCTTGTGGCAAAATCACCCTTATGCTATTTGATATGTATGAGGCCAAGTCACCTTTTATGCTATCATACATGTTGAGGCCATATGTTAGTATGTTGAACCCTTTTTGTCCTCAAATGTCACCATGTTTAATTTGTGGTAGTTTTTCCCATCTTATGCCCACCTTGTCATATAGTTATGTTTCCTCTTTGATCCATTTGCGTTGATACGAATTTACGTGCGATGGGAATACGTTATGGGTAGTTGGGCAAACTTAATAACATGAGAACATGACTTGAAAATATGACATGAAAGTTTGACATGTGTTTATGCTTGAAAACACGAACGTGAACATGACATGTAGAAAACATGAGAATGGCCAACTCGAGGTTGGGTTGAGTTTGTAGCATAAATCTACCCGGAACCGACCGACTTAACTAGTGGCTACAAGCAATAGGACCCAATGTGAGTAGTTGGTCATGTCGCACTTAAAACCCGAGGTTAGACTAGGTTGTGGTGTAAAGCTACCCGGACCCGCCCGGCTTAACTAGTAACCACAACAAAGTCTAATGTGAGAGGTTGGGGTGCATTAATGCCACATGGTAGGGTTAAGTCATGGATTACTGGAATATACTTAACCAATTAAATACGATGGATTGGTAGGGTTAAGTCATGGACTACTTGAATATACTTAACCAATTAAACACGATGGATTGGTAGGGTTAAGTCATGAACTACTTGAATACACTTAACCAATTGAACACGATGTATTGATAGGGTTAAGTCATGAACTACTTGGACACACTTGACCGACTCAATACATGGTTAGGATAGGGTTAACCACACTTAACCCGCTTGAAACCCTAGTTACGTGGTCCTTTTCATTAGTAACCTACTTGGAAGTATCATGGGGACCCTGGACTAGGCTAGGGTGGGGCACGATTACTGACTTATTGTAAGAGACCAAAAGAGACGGCTGAATGGTGCACCGGTTGTTCAGGCGGACCATGGTCGTGCACATTAAGTCCGGAGTTGAACATGGGCACCGGTAGGTTTAGACTGTGCATACTTGAATTGTGTCTGAGGTTTACACCGTAGGGCCGGATGCACCCTAGGGTGGACCTTGCACAGTCAACTACATTACATGATTAAGCCGTATGACACCGATACACGACGAGTTAGGCTTATAGGGAGCCGATCGACTAGACCGAGTAGTTGGACCTCGATTTAGGTCATCTCTTGATGTGGGCCAGCTTTGGGCCAAGGGATCATTTCTTGATTATACTTGACATGGATTAGAATACTAGTACACACCCGGTGCAACTTAACCTTGTATATGCGATGCCACACTTGATCTATCTTGTTAACTTTTCACCATGCTAGTTATCACCCTATAATTTATCTCTGCTTCACATGACCAGTTAACTTTATTAGTTTTTATACTGATAGTAGATAGGACTTACCAGTCTTTTTGACTGACCCGTTTTCTTTCGCCTCTTTTCTTCCGTTTCCCCCCCAGGTTTACAGGGTGGGAACACTGGTACTTAGCTTGGATCTTTAGCTGCTTTTCTGGATAGCTCATGTACGGTTTGGACTTGAGCTCCCTATGGCTTTATTCTACCTTGGGGATAGTTACTTTATGTTATTTCCAGTTTTCAGTTTATGTTTCTAGACTATGTTTTGTGGAAAATAATGACCAAGTACTTTGATGCAACTTGACTATGGTTTTGAAATGTTAGTTTTATCCGCTGCTTTATTTACTCTGTTTTACTTATATGTTCTGTCTTGTGATATCTGCATGCATGTTTAGCTCGTTTAACACCCCTCCAAAGCTAATGTCCTTGCAAGAGTGGCATCGGCGGAGGTGGGTTGTTACAAGGTGTGCCATATATTTTTTTATACAAATGTGTAATATATAAAGGCTTTTCCTGTTTTTTATTATATTTTCTTTATACAAATGTGTAATATATTTTTTAAACATTTCTTATAGATTGAATTTAATGTGATTATATGACAATAATAGTAATAAATGTAAGCATTTCTTGTTCTTTTTGATAGTGTTTTAGACTTCGCTAACATGTTATTATAGTTAAAATTTTATTATTATTTTTACTAATTGCACTTAGTTTTAAGTGGTTCGACGTTGTCGCCAATGTCATGTGATTTTTGGAAAAAACTAAAACTTTTATCAAGATAATGCTAAATTTGAAGCTCTCTATTTTGCTAGAGCAGGAATTTGTTGGTGTTATTTATTTTCCTACTCTAACATGTAGGAGATGTACTGAATTGTTAGGGGCAAATGTTGGTCTCAAGTCGGATAATGTAATTATATTATGTATTATAATTAGAAGGGTCTCTTTTATGACATATTATGGACTTACAAAGACTATGGTATTTGGGTACATTTTCCTTCTTGATGTCCATTAACTTAAAGCATATTACACGTTTCCCTCTTTAGTATGTTCTCTTCTTTATATCAGTTTATCTCAATAAACTTATTTTCCTTCTGGAAAAGGTTACTGTTAGGACTTAAGAGCACCAAAATTAATGTGTAACTGGATATAGTTTTGCCTTGATTGGTTGTTTAATTGTAACGACCAATTTTTCAACCCTTAGAGTTGACACTAATACATCCATGGTATTCACGTGCCAAACATCCCAGCGTCGGAAAACTAAATCATTAGGGGTTAAAGAAAAAAAAGATAGTATAGAATCTTACAATCGCAGCGGATAACATATAATATGTAACAAGTCTTTACAAATTGAAAGAACTTTTACTTCATATACATATACACATCAGAGTACACAACTAATACTAACTTGGACAGTTATAACAACCTTTCCTAAACAACTTATGTAACATCAAGAATACTAGCATAGCGGATATAAGAATCTACGAGATTACATCTCAGGATTTAACTCCTCTCCTAAGCTCCAAACATCTAAACTAAGTTGCCAAATATGTTCCGTCTGACTCGGGCATTATCGTGAAATAACACCCATGTCAGTTTGGAAAACAGTGTGAGAAAACTCAAGTAGCAAGAATCTTTATTCCATATTATCTTATAAACCTTTTGAAACAAAAAGTATCTCTAAGACCATGGACACATGAACATATTTTTACCTTACGATAACTAAACCACTTTTTATAATAAATATCAAGTGATATTATAATAATGTCTATAGTACACAAATAAATATATTAATATAGCTAAATGCCTGCATCTCACGTTCCAACATAATAGATATACAATCAAATTCGAAAGCTTTTAACCACCTAATCTTTTAATCCTTAGAGTTGACACCAGTACATCCATAGTATTCACATGCCAAACACCCAAGTACTGGAAAACTAAATCATTAAGGGTTAAAGAAAAATAAGATAGTACAGAATCACACAATCGCAGCGGATAACGTATAATATATAACAAGTCATTACAAATTGAAAGAACTTTTACTTAATATACATATACACATAAGAGTACACAACCAATACTAACCTGGACAGTTATAAGAACCTATCCGAAACAACTTAGATACCATCAAGAATACTAACACAGCAGATATAAGAATCTACGGAAATACATCTTGAGCTCTAGCTCCTCTCCTAAGCTCCAAACATCTAAACTAATCTGCCAAATATGACCGGTCTGACTCGAGCATTATCATGAAACAACACTCAGGTCAGGCTGGAAAACAGCGTGAGAAAACTCAAGTAACAAGAATCTTTATTTCTTATTAGCTTGTAAACCTTTTGAAATGAAAAGTATCTCATAAGAGCACGTCGCACATAAACATGGATGGGTTTTTACCTTACGATAACCAAACCACTTTTCATAATAAATATCAAGTGATATTATAATAATATCTAGAATCCACAAATAAATATATTAATAAAGCTGGAATGCTTGCATCTCACGTTCTGACATAATAGGTATATAATCAAATCCAAAAGTTCATATCGGAGAATGGATTCAACTATGAAAGGGTAAGGGTCTGCCCACCGATTTCGTACATCTATAGATAAAATATACGAGTGGCTATGTCAATTTACGCACCAATAAATCAGGACTGGCCCCACCCTTAAAATGGGCAACATCGAATATAATCACCCTGGTTAATAAACAACCACAATGGCCCTTAAAGCATAAAAAGGAAAATCGACTCTATAGATAGAATGATCATATTCTAATGGGAGCGACCGACATAGACCTGCGGCTTTTCCCTGCTTTAGTCATTTACTAGTTGATGAGGCTAAAGGTTTCGTTTACCTAAAAAATAGCAGAATATTTTGGAATACTAACATTGACTTTAAGAGTATTTAATGCAAGCATTCATTCACATAAGTTCGTTCTTGACTTAAACGAAACTAAATAACTCCATCTTCAGTCAACTTCAATATATTTTTAATTCGAAATGCATTAGCCGGTTCGAAGTGGTTTTAGGGCAAGTAGCCCTGATCCCGTTTTCTTCGAAATGACAATCGAAAGAAAACTGAACTACGGTTCTTTAGGAATAAACAAATAATACCAAAGTGCGGATTTCACCTCCTACCCGTTTAACTATCACATAAACGTGCAACTAATCATCCAAGGATTTAATTTTCCATAATAATCACCAAGCCTCTTTAAAATGAATCTTTCATTATAAAATCTCATTTCATAATATTTATTTAAAATATTCAAATACTTATCTCATCGACCTAAGAATTTTTGTTAGACATTGTATTCTCAATACTTAGAAAATGTATTCATAGTTTATTTTATTAATAACTATATTTTAAAAGCATATTTATTTCCAAATCTATTTAAAGAATAAAAAAAGTGATTATAAAAAGAAATGGAAATAAGAATAATTTCAAACATGATTCCTCTAGTGTTAAGTGCAGAACAAATGTTTGTACCACCGTTTTGAAGAAGATCATATCTGAAACAATCAAATCTCAATTCCTTTTATAATACTCTTTGTTAAGTAATTTTATAAAATATCTTATTAAAAAGACATTCGTATTTGTAAAGCGCTTTTTAAATAAATTCTTTTGTAAGACAATTTATATTTAAAATACTTTACTTTTACATTTCACAACACATTTTACTTGATTTATTTTATTCATGTAAATTCCTTTGTCATATTCGACTTATTAGCTTTAAATATAATATCAAAATCAAATCTTAAATGTAAACCTTATTCTTGTGTTAATTGAATTAACTCAAACCCTGCTAGTTAATAAATATATTAACTAACATGCTACTTATCTTGAATTCATTTAGTAAAATGATGCATTTAAGTCAAAACCTCATAATTAAATAAGTTGATTAACTTTTAAATCAACTCTAAAAGTAACCAACCATTCTAATCCTTGTTATTAAAACAATTTATCAATTTAAATCCCTTAATTTTAAATAATTAATTAACTTGAAACACCATTGATTAATAAATTAATTTGACTTAGAGTGATCATTTAAAAAATGAAATAACTTAATCACTTTCAAATTAAGATAATAAAAATCTTAAAGGATTATTAATCAAATAATAATTTACTATTAATAATAATTATACAATTATATATCCTTAAATTAAATAATTAGGTATTTATTTAACCATAAATAAATAATAGTAAATCTTTTAAAAATAATTTAAAACCCAAATAATCTATATTTAATAATTAAATAACAATTTAAAGCCTTTATTAATAATTTAAATAAATATTTAAACCCCTTTTAAATAAGTAGTAATATTCAATCTTAATTAAATAATTTAAATAATAATTAATCCTTTAATAAGTCATTAAACATTAATTTACTTTGATTAATTATAATAATTTATAATTAACTTCTTAAATGAAACTTAAATATATATCATATTTAAAACATCATTACTATGTAATAAATAAATCAAAATATCATTTGTAAACAATTCTTAAGTTTTAAACCATTATTGATGAATAATTAATAATTTTGAAACTTAATTAATAAGAAAAATATTGATAATTTAATAGATTTAAATTACTTTAATTAATACTTAATTCATTCTTCCGATCTTTGATTCTTTTAAACATTCCTAGATGGAATATTTAACTATTAAGCCAATTCCATTTAGGAAATTAAACAGCTAAAAACAACTTCTAATTTTGAGGCTTAACGATCACAATGGTGCTTAATTAAGTTACCATGCGTTTCTATGTTCAAATATGTCAATGATATGAACAATATGACCAAGTCACAAAGGTTCGAGTATTCAATAATCTACAATCAATAGTTAAACAACTATCTAATCACATCAATCAATATTGATAACAATTAATCGCACAATTTAAATCATCACTTAGCAAGCACAGAATGGGGTTTATTCTGCTCGGAAGATGTCCACAATATACTATTCAGATTAATTTGACAATCTTTTATTTGTCCAAATAAATAACACAGATTTAGATCTGTAATTTAAACAACGTTATTAAAATAAATAATGTTATTTGAAACCTGATTGTTTTAGATGTATCAAATTTTTACTTAACCAAAAATATCAACAAACTACTCTATATTGGTGTACTCGTGACGAGTTCAAAGCAACTATCCATTTGTAAATTAGATAAACTTTGAGTGAGATACATATTATTTCCAAACATGTAGTATATAAATATATAAAAATCATTTGAGCAATCTCACTATCAACTAGCCCGGCCCAAACTCCACACACCGAAGACCCGACCTAATGTGAACATTTGCTTCTTCTTCCCTCCTCCCTTTTTCTAATTCAAAATGCTTGTAACCCAAAACGTTCATGCCTCCGTGCAACTTGCACCACCAATGACCACCCGAAACCCATCACCAAGATCACCGACTAGTGCGCCTTCACCTCCTCTGCATGTCAGCTCCCAAAACCACGCCTCTGAGACCCTTATTTGAGATGTGACTAGACACAACAGCTCGTCCGACCAGAGAACATGTGAACCATTTTGGCACTGAGTTCCACTAAATTGAAGCGCTAGTCATTCCATTTCTTACTGATAATGACTACATGCTCCGATTTCTTCCTCGTCACTCGATTGGGAGAAATCCCAGATCCTAGCTATGCCTTATACGACCAAGGCTTACTATATACATCCAAATATCCTTAACTCAAGAAAAAACACCATTGTAACATACTTCAGAGAAGAACACATGGAAATAAATTTAATCAAACTTGTTTCATGATTTTACAGCAAGTAGTTTGTTTTCTTTAGAATCTTGAACTTACATAGGCTTATTTTACATTGTTTTTGCTTATTGTTTGTTGTTTCCAGGGTTTAAAGGTTTTATTTCATCTTTTTTTATAATAGCTTGCAGTCATGATTTTCAGAGGGAAGGAACGGAAATGGCAAAAGCAAAAGCAAGAAGAAAAATGAAGGTGAGGGGAGAGTTGTATATACATATACAAAAGGGAATGTAATTAAATAAATAAACTAGAAGTTAAAATATCGTATTATCATGTCATAGCTTATACCCATTTCTCATTTTAGTACATACCCATGTACTAGCTTGGTATATCTCATTTAATGAGATGTTAAATTCTCTTTCATTATTTTTTGTAAACCAAAGACCTTAAAACATAATTTACGATGTACTTTAGCTTATATGTTAAGCAAACATAAAATCACTTCAATTTAAAAATAAAATATGAAATTTAAAATCCCATTACATATATGCACATTTGAAATCTTATTACCATAACATGATATAACATGTATAAATATATTATCAATTATAAATTTTCAAAAAAATAAAATTAAGTTTTCTATTTAAATTATAATATTTTAAAAAGTCTATAAACCATCAAAACCATTATTTGAATGTCTAATTGAATTTCCTATCATAATCCAACATTTAAAAATAGAACTAAATGATTATCCATTAATTGAATAGTTAAATGAATTAAATATTCACAAATTATGTTGAGGAAATTACGGGTTGTTACATTAATTTTTAATGTACTGGTTATCAGAAATTAGTCTTAATTATCCTCTTTTTGTATGCAAGTTATAATTACATTTAATTATATGTTTTAGTGTACAACTTGCAACAAAAATACTACAACCAATCAAACATTATAGCCACTCTCCGATTATTATAAGTAAATTATGAATGTGCGAAATTATGTGCAGTTAAAGTGCATAGCGTGTCCAATGCGGCGGAGGTCTAAAAAGTCGTAGCGGGGATAAAGCGAGGAAATAACAAGATATAGCAAATGAATCTAAAACAAAATAAGTAAATCATTCATTATTTTTCTATGAATGTAAAAACGATAATTAAACGAAAAACTAGCAATCAGTTTAATTTATTTAGTAAATTCTTATTTTAAACAAATACATGTGAAAATATCTATAAATAAACGTAAATTGCTATTTAACTTAATTAAATTTTATAGAATATAGATTATTTTTGTTTCTAAAATATATATTAAAAAATTCAATTAAAAGAAAACCTAACTTCATAATTTTTATAATGCATAAATGTCATTTTTCAATTCGTTTCTTTCATCAAAATATAGAGGGAATAGTGTGATATAGCAGAAATAGCTGGTTATATTGGAAATATAGCAAGGCTTAAAGAGGAGAGGCTATATCGGAAACCATTTGAGAAAAGCATAGTGGTGGTGAAACACCCCACCTCCATTAAGGTCACTCACAAAGGGAATGCCTTAACTTCGTTGGAGGTTTCAAACACAAGACAGATATACGAAAACGTATATATAAGCAGCAGAAAACAAACGGACTTTTATTTCATATATATGTGTTCATACAAAACATTTCCGTAATTGTCTCATAATAACTTCCAAAACATTACATAATCATTTCTCTCTTGATTATTAAATAAAGAAGCATAAAACATAATAAAAGCTGCATAAATCCCCATAGAACGTGTCCAAAAGCCATAGCCAAGGAAAGAGAGTCCAAACCATACATTTACTATCTTGAAGCTTGCAAAGAGTCTGACTAAGCTGGGTTGTTTCCTCCCTGTGGACCTGGAGGTGGGGAAATGGAAGGAAAGAAGACGAAAGAAAAATAGAGTCAGACATAAAGCCTGGTAAGTCTAGTGACTCTTCAGTATGAGAATAAGAAAAAGGGCATGATAGGTATAAACTGGAAATATGAAAGTATCGTAAACTAAGATAAAGTAGTTTGAAACGAATATACTATCGCACCCCACACTATATCTCTGCACCTACTTGCATTGTCTCAACTGGCACCCCATGATCGGGATAAAGTGGTCCACTTTCTAAAGATCGGCTCCTACTCGCAAAATCATATGTGTCATACGGCCCCCAATTGTAGATACCTATGCCGGTCCCACCATGGGGTGTATCAAGTCCCATGGTGGCGGCCCGACACAATTCTAGAATGCATAGGTTATACTACTGGTGCCCTCCAGTGCCCTGTTTGTCTTCTCCGAAGTGTGTGCACGCCCGCACTCCGTTAGAACCCACACTGTTGCACCCGCCGCCGTCGCTTTTGACCGCTTACAATCAGCCCAGTAATCATGCCCCACCCTGCCTAGTTTCAGGGTACCATGATACCTAATTGGGTTACTGCTGAAACGGGTCCCCATTACCAGGGTTTTCTAGTCAAACATGTTAAGTGGTTAAGTGTCTGTATTTACCTAACCCCACCCATCAATTTAATTAACATGTTGAATTGGTTAAGTGTTTTAGTTAACTTAACCCTACCATCCTGACTTGTCTGTCCTTAACTTTAATTAGTTAAAGCACCGACCACTCACATTAGACAGATATTGCTACGGTTACTGGATGTGCCGTCGGTTCCGGGCAGATTTACACCATAACTAAGTCTAACCTCGAGTCCTTATTGGGCTCAATTATTAACCTCTCACATTGGATAGGTATTGTTGTGACTACTGGACAGCCGAGCGGGTCCGGGCGGGTTTACATCACAACTCAATCCAACCTCGGGTTAAGCATACTCGTATTTTCTAAATTTACATATTTGTCTCTATTACTTGTTATATGTAAATTTGTTAACAACTAAATGTTATGGCCCACTTTCCAAGTTCATCATTTTTGGTATAAGAATATATACCATTTAAAAGCCACCAATTTATGTCAAGTTTCCTATAATTACCAATTTTTCCCAACGTTACCCCATCTAATATTAGGCTAACAATCTTAGCCTAATATTTCGTCCGCATGATTTTTAACATTTAATATTAGGCTAAAAACTTAGCTTAATTTAGCGTACACAAAATTGGCATAAAGAAATTCATAAACATAAACATGACATAGGTGTAAACTTGGCATTTTTGGCATAGTCAATATGAACATCATAGGTGTGAACTTGCAAAGTAGTCAATATGAATATCATAGGTGTGAACTTGCAACATAGACTAAATCAACATACATATATGTGAATTTGCAACATAGGCTAAATCAACTTACATATATGTGAACTTGCATTGCAATAGGGATCTAACTAAATAGGTGTCACATGAATTAGCAAATGGTTTTAGACAACATAAGCCTAAACATGTTTAGATCTAGGCATAACATCGAACATCACTAGCATATGACAAGAATATGACATGTCCATAAAGTATGTATAATTTTATCAATTGTGTGAACTAGATCCAATCGTGTTTACTACTATAACATGGAACTTGTATTAAAATGGATCTTGGCATGGATCCAAATATGAACTTGCAACTTAGACTAAAACATATGAGCATGAACTTAATCATTTTGGCATAGAACTTCTATTGTACAACATATAACTTGTCATAATCACCTAAACATATAGGTGTAGATATGAACCAAATAACTTGTATGTGAATTTGACTAGATCCAACATCAACTAGATTAATCCACAAACATTATAATGGATCCAACATCAACTAAATTATACCACAAACATCCCAATACTATTCACAACACAATCATTGCAACACATAGATATGAATTAACATCGTCATTATACAATAGCACAATTCCATTTCCATTTTACATCGAATCAAATCTTAATTTTTATTCCCATCGGAAAAATCACTATACTTACAACAAACGACGAATTTGAATTCTGGATTCTAAGTTCTGAATTTGCAATGCTTTCCTTTGTGTGGACAAACGTTGTTTGAATCTTGTTTTTACTTTAGTTTTGCTTGACTCTAATCTTTCTTCAAGTGGAGGCTACTCTTGGCTTCCTTCCAGCAGCATGACGGCTCTATCTCTATTTTATTTGTGTGAATTTAGGTTGGGACTAAGGTTGTTTATATAGAATTTCAAACTAATTAGAGCCGTCGATGAAGCTAGAGTTAATTAAGGCCATCCATCTCAAGAGAAGCCAATCAGAAAGTGACAAGTCAGCCCTAGTGACACACCAGAGCTCAGAAATTCGACCAGAATCCGACTAGGCCAGCCAGGGCCTGACCAGGTCGACCCCCATGTCGACCACATGGTCGACCTGGTTACCCAGGTCGACCACATGGCCTAGGCGGGAATTTTCCCGCCCAGCCCGGTTCGGGTCTGTTTTTCGAATTTCGAACTGAATTTGAACTGTTTGAATTTTGAATTGAATTCTGAAATTTCCGGAGGTTATAACTCCTTCATATTGAGTCCGATTTACGCAAACTCCTATCTCAAGCAGAATTCCGAGACGAACACAATGGCGTAACCCGTTTCCCTTAATTCTTTCATTTAGAATTAATTATACTTTAATTTGTTAATTTACTGTTAACAGAAAATTCGGGGTGTTACATTCTCCCCTCCTTAAAGGATTTCATCCCAAAAATCTTCAAGTCTGAAAGAACGTATATCCTAACATCCAATCGTCCATCTACTCAACCAACAAACACAAGCGTCCATTGTCCTTAAAAGACTTCTAATGCTTCAAGATCATATGCATAGTGTGTGTGTATGTCCTTATCTAATGCAAAAATTAGGCGGTCTACTGATTCGGTTGACCTCCTTAATGCGAATCATGTAAGTTTCATGAATCCATTATGTATGCCAATTTTTCCTACTCATAATTCTACATGAGTGCGCAATCATTCATACAAATGCGACATCCATATGACAACATATCAAGTTTCAACCACATGCAAATATGAATACATATATGCATATGCAATAAGAAGTGACTGAGCCGATCTAAAACCTAGGTTGTGTGCGTATATGTATCCACGAGCAACCACTTGCAGCCATCAATCATAACATGTTTCAATTACATGTTTACATCCAAAGGGGTTTCTACCGAAGGATAAAGGATAATATCGAGGAGATATACCTAAAAAGATAGATACAAGCACAACTTAAGGAAAAAGAGAAATCAAAGATGTACCCTCAAAAAGAAAAGGGTAGGCCGCGCGTATTCTGTCCTCAGTTTCCCAAGTCGCGTCTTCCTCGGCGTCGCTCCACTGAACTTTGTCAAGCTTGACTTCACGGTTGTGCAGCTTTTTCACTTCAGTTCTAAGATGCGGGTTGGAACTCTCCTCACAGTTACTTCGCGTTCCACTTCGGCTTCTTCTAGAATGCTTGGCTCCACCACTTCTGCATATTCATGTAAACATTTCCGGAGATGAGAAACGTGAAAGACATTATGAATTCCAGCCAACTTTTCGGGCAGCTCTACTCTATAAGCCATCTTCCCAATCTTCTCGATGATAGGGAACGGTCCTACAAATCTTGGTGCTAGCTTTCTTGCGGATCCAAAGCAAACGACGTTCCTTAAGGGAGATACCTTAAGGAAAACCCTGTCCCCAGCCTCAAACTCAAGGCCGGTCCTTCTTTTGTCTGCGTAGGGTTTCTATCTATCTTGGGCAGTCTTCATTCTCCTTCATATCAGGTCCACTTTTTCTAAAGTCTCTCTAATCATGTATGGCCCAAGTATACGCTTGTTTGTAGACTCCCACCAACAAGTTGGTGATCAGCATGGTCTTCAATATAGAGCTTCGAAGGGCGCCATGCCGATGGTGGCTTGGTAGCTGTTGTTGTAGGCGAATTCCACTAAAGGAAGATGATCCTCCCATGTCCCTACAAAGTCAAGAATGCACAATCTCAGAAGATCTTCTAATACTGTTCACCCTTTCAGTCTGACCATCGGTTTGGGGGTGATAGGCCGTGCTCAAGCATAACTGTGTGCCTACAGCTTCTTGCAGACTCCGCCAAAATTCTCTTGTAAAGATAGGATCTCAGTCACTCACTATGCTGGAGGGTATTCCATGGAGTCGAACTATTTCCTTGAGATAAAGAGAAGCTGGAGACGAGGCAGTCCTACTCTTGACGGGTATAAAGTTGACGCTTTTTGTGAGCCTGTCCACTATTACCCAAATGCAAGTATTGCCCCTTCTTGACCTAGGCAACCCATCAATGAAGTCCATTGAAATGCTATCCCACTTCCATTGCGGGACTTCTAGAGGATGAAGCAGTCCTCCAGGCTTCTTTTGTTCCGCCTTGACCTGTTGGCATGTCATGCACTTAGAAACGAAATCTGACACATCTTTCTTCATGCCGTTCCAAAAGAAAACTCTCTTTACGTCCTTGTACATCTTGTCTCCACCTAGGTGTATTGTCATCTTGGAATGGTGTGCTTCCTCGAGAACCATCTTTACCAAATCCTAGCTTGTGGGACGCATAGTCTTCCATCTCGCCTCAACCAACCCTTATCATCGATGGAGTACCTATTGAGGTGACTGGAAATTTCTCCCCTAATTAGCTTATCAATCACATCCACAAGCTGAGGGTCTTCACGTTGTGTGGCCCCTATTGAGTCTAAAAGAGTGGGCCACACTTCTAGTGATGCCAACAAGCCAGGTACAAAATCAGAGGAGGGCATAAAGTCGAAACTGGCTATATACTCCAAGCTTTGCCTTTCTACAAAGAGAGGGCTTAAGATCAGCTTCTTTCTGCTCAACGCATCTACTACGTTGCCCTTGCCAAGAGTATAGGAAATCTCAAAATCATACGAGGCAAGGAACTCCATCCACGTTTGCTGCCTCAAGTTAAGATCTTTCTGCGAGAAAAGATACTTCAACGATTTATGGTCAGTATATAATTCGAACTTCTCACCCAGGAGATAATGGCACCAAGACTTAAGCGCAAAGACGATGGCGGCCAACTCAAGATCGTGGGTTGGGTAGTTCTTTTCATGAACTTTCAATTGTCTTCCACCATAAGCCACTACCTTCCCTTCTTGCATCAGAACAGCACTTTCGGTAAAATCCGACTAGCCCAAGAAAGCTTCGGACTTCGGTTGCATTTCTTGGTGTCTACCAATCCTGCACTGCCACCACTTTCGTGGGGTCCACATCTAACCCCTCTTTGGACACTATATGTCCAAGAAACCTCACTTCTTCTCTCCAAAAGTGGCACTTGGAGAATTTGGCTTTTAGCAGATGAACTCGAAGGGTTTCCATGATCTCCTTCAGAAGCTAAGCATGTTCTTCCTCATTCTTTGAGAAGATCAAAATATCGTCTACGAAGACAACCACAAACTTGTTGAGGAATTCTCTGAACACCCTGCTCATTAGGTCCACGAAATAAGCGGGTGCGTTTGTCAAGACGAAAGGCATGACAAGCCACTCGAAGAAACCGTCTGGGATTCTAAACGCCATTTTATCAATACTATCTTCAGCTACCCTTAGCTGATGGAACCCAGTAGCCAGATCAAGTTGGGAGAAGACCGACGCACCTACAAGCTGATCAAACAAATTGTCTATTTGGGGAAGAAGGTGTCTATTCTTTTTAGTCAACTTGTTCAGCTCCCTATAGTCCACACAAAGACGTAGTGAACCATCTACTTTGGTGGCGAACACCACTGGAGCACCCCATTCCAAGATACTCCGCCTTATAGACCCCTTTTTGAGAAGCTCCTTAACCTGCTTACTGAGCTCCTTTCTCTCCTTTGGAGCCATGTGTCGAACAGGTAAAGCTATGGGCTTTGCATTATCAACAAGATATATGCGGAAGTCTATTTCCCGCTTCGGAGGTAAGCCCTTTACCTCTTCAAAGTCATCCGGATATTCACGGACCACTCTCACCGACTGCAAATTCTCAACAGAAGCATCAAGCGACTCTAGATAACTAAGCATAACAGCATTCAAGGGATTACAAGAAATTTCTAGAGTGTTACCGAGCCGAGCCAAGAGTCTAACCACTCTTTTCTCACAATCAAGAATGGCACCATTACTGGATAACCAGTCCATGCCTAAGATCAGTCCATATCCCGAGAAACCCAAAACAAAGGCATTACATCTAAATTCAACACTTAGAATAGAGATTTTCAAATCCACACAAACCATTGACAAATAAGCTAAGCCCCCAATTGGATTTGAAACAACCAAGGGATCTCCTATCATACTAGTGTCTAGGTGCAGAGATTCTACTAAAGCAGATGAAATAAAGGAGTGTGATGCACCGGAATCAAAGAGAGTGCGAACTGGATGATCATAGAGATAAACTAAGCTTTCTACAGAAATATTTCTATCTCGTTCCTGCGGAGGTGCCACCAGCGCGCGTGAACCTGTCCTCCTGAGGTGGATCCAGTCCTCTGTCCCTGCCCCCGCTTCTTTGGGCAGTCCTTAGCCAAGTGTCCAGTCTTTCCACAATAGAAACAACCACCATTCATCTTTGCCTTCTTCTTCCAGCAGTCTTTTGCTATATGTCCAACAATGCCACAGAAATTACACCTTCTCTTTTCACGGGATTTGTTGTTCTTCCCGCCTTTCTTGAAGTCTCTCTTCTTAGCCTGTAAACCCTCTTTCTTTTCCTGAGGCACTTCCACCTTTGCCTCTTTCTTTCCTTTATCTTCCTCGTGTAGCTGCGCCATGTCGACCAAGCTTTCATAAGTCGCTCCTATGGGTATACAGGTCATTGCAAGGCTGTGTAGAGGCTCATTCAGACCTTTGACGAAGCGAAGGGCCTTCTTGTGTTGGGTGTTTACTAAATCAGCCCAAATCTAGCCAGCTGATTAAACTGATTGACGTACTCCTTGATCGTCATACTTCCTTGTTTAAGAGTTAGGAACTTCTCCATTTGCAGGCTTCTTTCAGCTTGGGAGAGGAATTTCATCTCAAACCTCATCCTGAAATCTTCCCAAGTCTCCACTGGCCTCTCAGCATGGGTAACTTCCCACCAATAAGAAGCTTCGTCTTTAAGAAACCACACTGCTAGCTATATCTTTTGCCTGTCGTCAACTTCGAAGATGACGAACATATCTTTGTTCTCCTTCAGCCAGCTCCTTGCTACCACAAAGGATTCAGTTCCATAAAAGTCCTTTCCACCCATAGCCTTGAAGTCTCTACATGTCTTAGCGAAAGTATTTTCATGAGGAGGAGGAGGAGGAGGAACCGCTGCCACTGTGGGAGGAGGAATGTCTGCTGGGCCCGCACCATTGGCCCTAGCCTCTAGGTACCTTCGGAACCAACCTGGTATCGGTACTCCTTCTGGAAGGTTAAGATCTCCATACATGCTGGAACAAAAAGGGAAGTATTCAAGACAAAGGATAGAGAGATAGTGCATACGGCTTTGGAGAATTATGCCTTTTAAAAACAACGCTTTTTCTTGAAAACAATGCTTCTTTAAACTTCTTTTTGAAAATAGTTTCAAAAACCTTTATCTAATCTGGTAAATCTGTTCTCTGATACCAAGTGAAACACCCCACCTCAATTAAGGTCACTCACAAAGGGAATGCCTTAACTTCGGTGGAGGTTTATAAGTAAAAGTCATAGATAATCACAAGACAGATATATAAACACATATATATAAGCAGCGGAAAACAAACGGACTTTTATTTCATAAATGTGTTCATACAAAACATTCCCATAATTGTCTCATAATAACTTCCAAAACATTACATCATCATTTCTACCTTGATTATTAAATAAAGAAGCATAAAACATAATAAAAGCTGTATAAATCCCCATAGAACGTGTACAAAAGCCATAGCCAAGGAAAGAGAGTCCAAACCATACATCTTCTATCTTGAAGCTTGCAAAGAGTCTGACTAAGCTAGGTTGTTTCCTCCCTGTGGACTTGGGGGGGGGGGGGGGGGGGAACGGAAGAAAAGAAGACGAAAGAAAAATAGAGTCAGACATAAAGCCTGGTAAGTCTAGTGACTATTCAGTATAAGAATAAGAAAAAGGACATGATAGGTATAAATTGGAAATAGTAAAGTATCATAAACTAAGATAAAGTAGTTTGAAACGAATATACTATCGCACCCCACACTATATCTCTGCACCTACTTTCATTGTCTCAACTGGCACCCCATAATCGGGGTGAAGTGATCCCCTTTCTAAAGATCGGCTCCTACTCGCAAAATCATATGTGTCATACGACCCCCAATGATTGTAGATACATATGCTTGTCCCACCATGGGGTGTATCAAGTCCCATGGTGGTGGCCCGAAACAATTCTAGAATGCATAGGTTATACTACTGGTGCCCCCAGTGCCCTGTTTGTCTGCTCCGAAGTGTGTGCACGCCCGCACTCCGTTAGAACCCACACTGTTGCACCCACCGCCGTCGCTTTTGATCGCTTACAATCAGCCCAGTAATCGTGCCCCACCCTGCCTAGTTTCAGGGTACCATAATACCTAATTGGGTTACTGCTGAAACGGGTCCCCGTTACTAGGATTTTCTAGTCAAACATGTTAAGTGGTTAAGTGTCTGTATTTACCTAACCACACCTCAAGTTAATTAACATGTTGAATTGGTTAAGTGTTTTAGTTAACTTAACCCTACCATCCTGACTTGTATGCCCTTAACTTTAATTAGTTAAAGCACCGACCACTCACATTAGACAGATATTGCTACGGTTACTGGATGTGCCGGTTGGTTCCGGGCAAATTTACACCGTAACTATGTCTAACCTCGAGTCCTTATTGGGCTCAATGCTTAACCTCTCACATTGGATAGGTATTGTTGTGACTACTGGACAGCCAGGCGGGTCCGGGCAGGTTTACATCACAACTGAATCCAACCTCGGGTTAAGCATACTCGTATTTTCTAAATTTACATATTTGTCTCTATTACTTGTTATATGTAAATTTGTTAACAATTAAATGTTATGGCCCACTTTCCAAGTTCATCATTTTTGGTATAAGGATTTATACCATTTAAATGCCACTAATTTATGTCAAGTTTCCTATAATTATCAATTTTTCCCAACGTTACCCCATCTAATTATTAGGCTAACAATCTTAGCCTAATTTTTCGTCCGCATAATTTTTAACATATAATATTAGGCTAAAAACTTATCCTAATTTAGCGTACACAAAATTGACAAAAAGAAATTCATAAACATAAACATGACATAGGTGTAAACTTGGCATTTTTGGCATAGTCAGTATGAACACCATAGGCGTGAACTTGCAAAGTAGTCAACATGAATATCATAGGCGTGAACTTGCAATGTAGACTAAATCAACATACATATATGTGAATTTACAACGTAGGCTAAGTCAACTTACATATATGTGAACTTGCATTGCAATAGGGATCTAACTAAATAGGTGTCACATGAATTAGCATATGGTTTTAGACAACATAAGCCTAAATATGTTTAGATCTAGGCATAACATCGAACATCACTAGCATATGACAAGAATGTGACATGTCCATAAAGTATGTATAATTTTATCAATTGTGTGAACTAGATCCAATCATGTTTACTACTATAACATGGAACTTGTATTAAAATGGATCTTGGCATGGATCCAAATATGAACTTGCAACTTAGACTAAAACATATGAGCATGAACTTAATCATTTTGGCATAGAAGTTCTATTGTACAACATATAACTTGTCATAATCACCTAAACATATAGGTGTAGATATGAACCAAATAACTTGTATGTGAATTTGAATAGATCCAACATCAACTAGATTAATCCACAAACATTATAATGGATCCAACATCAACTAAATTATACCACAAACATCCCAATAATATTCACAACACAATCATTGCAACACATAGGTATGAATTAACATCGTCGTTATACAATAGCACAATTCCATTTCCATTTTACACCGAATCAAATCTTAATTTTTATTCCCATCGGAAAAATCACTATACTTACAACAAACGACGAACTTGAATTCTGGATTCTGAGTTCTGAATTTGCAATGCTTTACTTTAGGTAGACAAACGTTGTTTGAATCTTGTTTTTACTTTAGTTTTCCTTGACTCTAATCTTTATTCAAGTGGAGGCTACTCTTGGCTTCCTTCCAGCAGCATGACGGCTCTATCTCTATTTTATTTGTGTGAATTTAGGTTGAGACTAAGGTTGTTTATATCGAATTTCAAACTAATTAGAGCCACCGATGAAGCTAGAGTTAATCAAGGCCATCCATCTCAAGAGAAGCCAATTAGAAAGTGACAAGTCAACCCTAGTGACACACCAGAGCTCAGAAATTCGTCCAGAACCCGACCAGGCCAGCCAGGGCCTGACCAGGTCGACTGGGCAGGTCGACCACATGGTCGACCTGGTTACCCAGGCCGACCCCTTGGTCAACCTGGTGCCTGGGAGGGAATTTTCCCGCCTAGCCCAGTTCGGGTTTGTTTTTCGAATTTCGCACTGGATTTGAACTGTTTGAATTTTGAATTGAATTCTGAAACTTCTGGAGGTTATAACTCCTTCATACGGAGTCCGATTTACGTAAACTCAGACTCTATCTCAAGCAGAATTCCGAGACGAATGCAATGGCGTAACCCGTTTCCCTTAGTTCTTTCATTTAGAATTAATTATACTTTAATTTGTTAATTTACTGTTAACAGAAAATTCGGGGTGTAATAGGTGGTAATCCGCTATGGGATATAGCGGAATTATAGCGAGGCATGTATTGCACATGCGAGATTTGATCAATATACTTAAATGTTTCTTCATCACATTGAATTTCGATTTGAGAAACTCCAAATGTGTTTCATTTGTTAGCTGGAGGAAGTATCCCCTGCTGCCATCTTAAAAGAAATAATAGAGGGCCGTGTGCACTATTAATTACTCTTAATATTTTGCAGTTTAAAATATATGAAGTATCAATTGAATCTTGGTAGATATGGACTGCAAGCACCGTGGAAGAAATAGTTAAGAAGTAATTTTAAATTATCGTTGCACAAATGTGAATTATTATAATAAACTAGGAAAGTACTTTAATATTAAATTAATTTACTAGGTTTAGATGTTTGTATTTATAACTGGAATGTACAAATAGTGTATAGAAAACAAATTGAAAACAATAATCCAAAGATTTGAACCTTAGATAAGTATTATTACCTATTAGCATTACTCAACCATCAAATAGCAAGATTCTCGAAAATGATAGCTAAATGCTTTCCATGTATACACGAATACTCGTAAAGCTACCTACTTAATATCTTACTGTTTATAGCAATAAATTTTAAGCTGAATCATTCACATTTCTAGCCATCTATACATCGTTGATTTAAAAAAAAACTATAAATAAAAAATCGGTTCAACGGTAAAAAGCTAAAATTGTGAGTCAATTTTTGAGCATTATTGCTTAGTTGTAAGCTAATTAGTTGCATAATAATACATAAATCTAACATTTTAACAATCATTATGCTTCAAGTTTATAGATGATGACTAAAATTTCTTCATTATATGCTGTTTTGTTTAATGTGGGTTATTATTGCAAGTCATGCATGGTAGTTTCCCCTTTTGTTTTTCGTTGTGGTTTCATGTTCATCCTTTGAACGTTGAATATGAAAGATGTTATTTAGAGTAATTACGCCTTTTTATTTAGCAATTAGAAGTTAGATGATTAAATTATGACGGTTGGTTGTAAAAAACTATAAAATCATCCAACTTTACTATCAAGTTATAAAAAATGGATTTATTGATTCTTATGACAATTCGTAGATATTAAATGTCTGTTTCTATTTTATAATGTTGCAACTTTCTTTTATTGTTTGATTTATAGCCAGGAGACTTATGTCACCCAATATTCATTAAAATTTTGGCCTTTAAATTAAAATAATATTTTTTGAAGAGCAGGAAAATACAATTATACATTGACCATGATTATTAGATTTTTTGAGAAAACAAATCAGAATACAAATGATTTGGTCACTCTTCATACCAGGACAAGAAACTTTAAAGGTGGTTATTGTGAAATCAAAAATCCAAAAAGTTTGCAAGCAAAGGCCAAGAGTCATCCGGGAACATTTCAAGTGGAATTTTTCTATGGGCAACAAGTAGAACAAGTAAATAAAATCATATTTTCTTACCATTTAGGGCAAAATGTATTTTTCGCTCTTTGTCTTTGTTGTTAATTGCAAGTCATATAGTTATAAGACACACACCATCAAAATATATGAAATATTATTTGTATATAAGTTATGTGGTGAAAGTATAAGTTGTCCAATAATATATATGATTGTTAGCCTACTTTGTGAACTAGGCAACACAAAGCCAAGAAACCAACCATTGAAGAGTATTTCAGGTTATAAGATTTCGGTTCGGATCGGAAGAAAACACCACAATTCAGATTGATAGCAGCATATTGGTTCGGATCGGATAGAGTTCCCTGTTCGGATCGGATGGCTCTTACTGGGTAAATTGGCAAAGCATATCTGATCGGATCGGAAGGCCAATAAATCTCAAATGGATCGGAAAGCCTTTTTTCTTGCCACGACGTTGCAGCGGAGCGGAGTATGATTAGAGAAGGAGAGACGTCCCAGCCACTCCGGTTCGGATCGGGTATTCCGATCCGACCCCCAACCTGCACGCCTTCGACCCGCACCCATGATCCAGGTTAATCTCCTATAAAATAGCCTGGAGAACCGGACCGGCTATGACTGATTCCTACCCCTAACGTCCATCTCTTTGATGTGTTGTCAGCTTGATAGTTCATCCGAACCCGAAGAGAGTGCGATGGATGACACGTGTTCCGACCCGGATTGAATCTCAGGCAAATTCACACCTATAAATACCCCATCTAGAGACAAAGAGAAGGATCCTTTTTCAGCACTTTTGAGAATCCAAGTACCTCCATCATCCGAACTCCTTTACTCCCGGAGAATCCAAATCATCTTTCATTTCTTGTTTTAATCATTTGAGTGAACAAAAGTGAGTTGTGAGTGAATCTTACATTGCATTTGTAACTGAATTACTGAATATAGTGATAACTAAGTGGACGTAGGCATTTCTTCGCCGAACCACTATAAATCTTGTGTGTTCATTTTTATTTCTGTTTTATTTTATCTTGTTTCTAATCAATTTGGGTGTTAGAACCACATTTGGGTCTAACATTTTGGTGCTTTCACTGAGAAACCTCATCTAAATTCTTTATTTTCCGGGATCTCTTTCTACTTTTTGGACCGTTGAGTTCAAAGAAGTGAATCCTTAAGTTTCTCCGCTTTCTTACACTCGTTGAAGTAATTGTCAAAAACTCATGGCCAAAGGAAAAGGCAAGGAAGTTCAGTCTGTTCAAGGAAATGGAGCTGGTGAAGATCAGCAACATGCTGTTGTAACAAGGTCTCGGGGGCAGAGTTCAGCAGCAGGAAGAATCAATGCAGGAAATCCGAACCGACAGCAGGGGGAGAGCTCCGATCCGATCCGGGTAGGAGACTCTGAAGCAGTGCACTCCTCCAATCTGAACCGACCCGAGTTGCTCGCTGCACACCGATCCGACCAGGCACCCCAGCTCCGATCCGACCCGGCTTCCTACCTCCGATCCGACCCGATGCTTGGTGAAGCTGGAACATCTACTCGAGTCCCCACGAATGCTCCAATTCCAGCTGCCAGGGTTGGAGACCAGGTCAATCCATCTGCTCCCATCACTCAAGGAGATTTCTCACGCTTGCTTGATATGCTTGAGAGCACGAGGGAAGCTATGAGAGTTCATGAGCGTACCAATCTCATGATGCAGGAAAATATGAGGCTCATGAGTCGGGAGATCAATGAGCTCCGCCGGCAAAGAACTCCATCACCGGTTCGTCACACACCCGTAGATCAATCTTCATCTTCCGAGGAAGAGAGGCCCCGTGAACGAAGGCCACTCGAACGACCTCAGAACGTGGAGCAGCTGACGTTTGGATCTTTGGGATCTCGCGAGGATATCGCACGAGCATTAGGAAACGATAGCCCCACTCGGGGGCAAAGACTCCAGTCCCCTCTTCCCGAGATCGACCGGGAACACAGGGAAAGGAATCGAGTAGAGGCAGCTCGAAGAAGAAGGGCATCTCCTGAGCAAGAGCCCCGAAGGAACTCGGACACTAGGGCCAGGGAACCTGAACAGCCCCTAACTAGTGCCGATGTACAGGCGATGGTTCGCCGAATTATGTCCGAGAGCCGGAATTATACAAATGAAGACTATGGCATTGAGTGAAGCCATACTCCGTTCACTGACGATATCCTAGACTTCCAGTTTCCCCGACGCTTTAACTTGCCACAGATGGACAAATATAACGGAAGGACTGATCCGGGACAGCATTTGATGCGGTATTCGTGGCTCATGAACGCCGCTGCTGCCCCTGATGAAGTAAAGTGCAAAGCATTCCCAATCTACCTGGAAGATGTGGCATTGTTCTGGTTTACCCGGCTTCCTCCTCGTTCAATTTCTAATTACAAAGAACTAAGAGAGCGTTTCATGAACCAGTTCCGACTACATGCCCGAAAGTCCAAGAGTGTTATTGAATTGTCGAGGATCAAACAGGCACCGGGAGAGTCTTTAAGGGCATATTTAGATCGTTTTAACCAAGCTGTAACTGAGGTCAGTGACCCGCATGAG
Source organism: Allium sativum (assembly GCA_030737875.1). Lineage (NCBI taxonomy): Eukaryota > Viridiplantae > Streptophyta > Magnoliopsida > Asparagales > Amaryllidaceae > Allium > Allium sativum. The sequence continues at coordinate 394,081,185 of CM060912.1, read as the reverse complement.
CCCACTATTCTGATGGCATTGAAGGAAGGAGTCGATCCTGAATCTGAGTTTGGAGACTACCTTTCTGGGAAGACACCCCCCACAAGGGCGATATTCTACGAAAAAGCCGATATTTATCTAAGACGAGAGGAGGCCCGGGCAAACCGGAAGAGAAAGTCTGAGACAGCTTCAAAGGAGAATGTGCAGAGTAATATTGCCGTGAAGCAGTCTGGGGAAAGTTCTGGCGAGGTTGAAGTAAATGTAGGAAACAAGGGTGGAAACAGCAATACTGGAAATGGGGGAAACAACAACAACCGTAATTCGAACGGTAACAGGAGAAACAGAAATAGGGGAAGCGACCCTAACAAAAGGCCCCGATTCCAGAACTACGAGGACTATACACCATTGAATGACACCCTGGAAAATATTTACCTGGATACGTACAATGTGTTGCAGTACAAAAGACCGCCACCTCGTGATTCGACCGAGAAAGAAATGGCGACAGGGAAATTTTGCTTGTTTCACGGAACACATGGACATTCGACCAATGAATGTCGGCATTTGAGGGATGTAATTGAAAAGCTGCTGCGTGAAGGAAAGTTGGATGAGTACAAGGTTGCCCCGAGGGACAGGGGGCAAGGAGAGCAGGCTCCAAAACAGATCCTACCTGCTCCTAAGCCTACCACGCAGCAGAAAGGTAAAGGAATTGTCATCAACTCCATAGTAGGCGGACCTCACCCGACAATCCGAAGTTTTAGGTCAATGGACCAATATGTGAATGCTGCCAAGCATCTAGATGTGAATGAAGGTGACGATTTGGAAGATGTCACCCCCATCAAACAACAAAAAACCATGTTCGACGACATGGTGTTTCGCAGCCGAGACAACACGGGGATACAATCTCCCACCAACGATCCGTTGGTTATTACTACCACTATTGGGCCGGCCTTGGTCCATAAGGTATTAGTAGACAACGGAAGTTCCGTTAATATTTTGTTCAAGAAGTCATTTGATCAGATGAAGCTTGAGCCCGAAGATCTGAAACCTTGTGAAGGATGGATTAGAGGCTTCAACGGAGCGACGACAGCTCCCATGGGATATATAGAGTTGCCCGTGACCCTAGGGCAAGGAGAACGTAGAGGAGTGCGAATGCTTCAGTTTGTAGTACTGGACGTAGATTCGCCATATAACGCATTTTTAGGGAGACCCGCCCTCGCTGTATTTAGAATTTGTATCGCCCCTTGGTGCTTATTACTAAAGTTCCCAACCGAAGCTGGGACTGGAGTAATAAGAGGAGATCATGTTTCTGGACGGGCCTGCTATGTGGCCGAACTGAAGATGTTGATGAAAGGAGTTAATGCTGAGAGTAAGGATGCCTCATCTCCCTCAAAGGGGGACTCGGCATAGCAATTAGAGAGATTGACCCCAAAGGAGTTGCCCAAAGGAACACCTGAAGACCTGGATCCTAGAAAAGACGAGGAACCAGAGGCTAGGAATGCAACTCCTAATGAAGCGACAGTGGAAATTCCTGTTGATAAAGCTGATCCGACGAAAGTTTTAAAGATTGGTTCCCAATTGGATCCACGTCGTGCTGAAGAGCTGACGAACTTCTTGAAGGCAAACTTAGATGTGTTCGCCTGGACCCATGCTGACATGTGTGGGATATCGCCTTCCATTATCAGTCACAAATTGAATGTAAATCCGAAGCATCCACCTGTGAAGCAAAAGAGACGCATGCTGGGCCCAGAGAGGTCGGCTGCTCTCAAAGAGGAAGTAGAGAAATTGAAGCAAAATGGATTTATTCGAGATTCGACTTATCCCGACTGGATATCGAATCCTGTCTTGGTAAAGAAGCCAAACGGAAAGTGGCGAACTTGTATTGACTTTTCAGATTTAAATAAGGCTTGCCCAAAAGATAGTTTCCCACTTCCCAGGATTGACCAGCTTGTAGACTCGACAGCAGGTCATGAACTTCTCTCTTTCATGGATGCATACTCTGGATACAATCAAATTCCTATGCATGTACCAGACCAAGAGCATACAAGTTTCATTACGAATTTGGGATTATATTGTTATGTTGTAATGCCGTTCGGATTAAAAAACGCTGGAGCTACTTATCAGCGGTTGGTAAATAGAATGTTTTATGATCAAATAGGAAAAACTATGGAAGTTTATGTGGATGATATGCTTGTTAAATCAAAGCAGTCTTCCAGTCATACGCAAGACTTAGCGGAAATGTTTGGTATCTTGCGAAAATACCGTATGAAATTGAATCCTTTAAAATGTTCATTTGGAGTGGCGTCGGGAAAGTTCCTTGGCTTCATTGTGAGTTCCCGAGGAATAGAGATCAACCCTAGCCAGATAGCGGCGATTAGAAATATCAAAGAACCAAGGAGAATTAAAGACGTCCAAAGTCTGGCAGGGAAGGTAGCGGCGCTGAGTAGATTCATCTCCAAAGCCACCGATAAATGTGTTCCATTTTTTGATTTGATAAAAAGGGGAAAGAAGAACTTCCAGTGGACTCCCGATTGTGTCGAGGCCTTTCAGAATCTATTAGAGCTGTTAGAAAAACCGCCAATCTTATCAAAGCCCGTAGATCACGAAGAACTATTTGTTTATCTAGCAGTCTCGGCTCACGCTGTCAGCACAGCCCTGGTTCGAGAAGAAGATAAAGTACAAAGGCCAGTATACTATGTGAGTAAGAAGTTAGCAGCGGCAGAGCGCAACTACCCAAAGATCGAGAAGCTTGCTTACGGCCTCCTGATTGCATCCCGAAAACTTCGTCACTACTTCCAAGCCCATCCAATAACCATATACACCGATCAGCCGCTAAGACAAGTGTTACAGAGACCCGAAGCGTCGGGAAGGTTGATTAAATGGAACATAGAACTAAGCCAGTTTGATTTGAATTTTCAACCACGAAAGTCAATCAGGGGGCAAGCTCTAGCAGACTTTATTGCGGAGTTCACCATTCCAGAGGAAGAAATAATCAATGACCGAGTGGTCAAATCCGAGGATAAGCTAGAGATGAATCCGTGGAAATTATATACAGATGGAGCTAAAAACGACCGAAGATCCGGAGCTGGAATTGTCTTAGTCACTCCCGAGGGACGGTCGTTATATTACGCCCTGCGATTAGAATTTTCGGCAACAAACAATGACTCTGAGTATGAAGCCCTGATTGCCGGGCTGAAACTCGCTAAAGACCTCGGAGTAAAAACGATGGACATATTTTGTGACTCTAAGATTGTTGTTTGTCAAGTGCAAGAGGAATTCGTGGCTCGAGGACCTCGACTTGTCGCTTACCTCAAGAAAGTGAAAGAGCTATTAAATAGCTTAGAACGGTACAACATAACACATATTCCCAGGGTAGAAAACCAGAAAGCGGATAGACTAGCAAAATTGGCTAGTTCCGACAATCCAGAAGAGACTGAGATGATTCCAATTGAAACGTTGGAGTCGCCAAGCTTTGAGTCAATGGAAATTGAATTCGTTCTTGAAACGGAACCAGAGAAGAAGTCATGGATGACTCCAATCAAGAGTTTTCTTAAGAATGGGACACTCCCATCGAAGAAAAGTGAGAAAAGAGCTGTAGTTCGCAAAGCTGCCAGATATGTTATGCAAGACGATATCCTCTATAGACAAGGATTTTCTATGCCCCTGTTACGATGTATCGCACACGACGACATCAAGCGTGTACTGAGAGAAGTGCACGAAGGTGAGTGTGGAGATCATACAGGAGGTCAAACTTTAGCAAAGAAAATATTGCGGTACGGATACTTCTGGCCTACGATCAATAAAGATGCAGCTGATTATTCACGACGCTGCGATAAGTGTCAGAGATTCGCCAAAATCCCCAGGGCACCGTCAACCCAGCTTAAATCAATGGTGAGTCCTTGGCCATTTGCCACATGGGGAATTGATATCATTGGAGTGTTACCGATTGCTAAAGGAGGGGCTAAGTATGCCATAGTAGCCGTGGATTATTTCACAAAGTGGGTGGAAGCTGAGCCCTTGACTAAGATCACCGCAAGAAAGGTGATAAGTTTTGTGGTCAGAAATATTATATGCCGATTCGGGATCCCAAGGACGATTATCACTGACAACGGGACCCAATTTGATAGCACTGAATTCAGAAACTTTTGCCAGAAATATAAGATAAACAAACGATATACTGCAGTTGCCTATCCACAATCGAATGGGCAAGTAGAGGCAATAAACAAGGTGATAAAATCCATCCTCAAGAAGCGATTAGAGCGTGCAAAGGCAAAATGGGTTGATGAATTGCCCCTAGCTTTGTGGGCATATCGAACGACGTTTAAAACGGCTACCGGTCATACCCCTTTCTCTCTCTCCTTTGGCTCAGAAGCAGTAATTCCAGTTGAACTGGAAGTTCCTTCCCATAGGGTGACGTATTATGACCCGATGACGAATCGGGCGCTTTTACTTGAGTCTCTTGATGAAGTCGAAGAGAAAAGAGACGAAGCAGACTTGCGTGCAGCAAGACATCGGCGTCAGATGGCACGCTATTATGACAAAAAAGTTCGCCTCAGAACTTTTGAACCAGGAGATTTGGTGCTAAAGAGAGTTTTTCCATCTCTTCCTCACCTCGGCCCAAAATGGGAAGGACCCTTTGTCATCCAACGGAAACTTGATAAAGGAACATTCAAGTTAACGACCGTAGATGGCGAAGAAGTCCCTCGAGCATGGAATGCCCAACATTTAATGCGATATTTGGATTAGAAATGCTATACTTTTTGCTGTTCTTCATGTAAACTCTGTAATAAGGCACGACTTGCCTTGGGAAAATATGACGATATGAATGAAGGACTATAAAGTGGATGTAGGCTACGACTTAGCCGAACCACTATAAAAATATTGTGTGTTATTTACTTTTATGCATTTACATTCATTAGTTGTTCTGTTGTGATTACAAAATACAGGATAACTAAGAGCCTAAAAAAGGTTGAAAACAGTCTGGACATAAAAAGAAGCACAATGATTATTTGTGCAATAAGACGTAAAAGAATGAGAAAACGACATCCTAACTCTAACTCTCCAGAGAAAGAGAGAGAGTATAAAAGCGTCTCAGACTGAGCGCTGAAAAAGAAATTCTATTCTGAACTCTAACTTTCCAGAGAGAAAGAGAGTATAAAGGCGTCTCCGACCGAGCGCCGAGAAAGAAATCTTTTCCCGTTGAATGACCGGGGAATAAACAAATAACTGAACTCGAACTCTAACTCTCAAGAGCATGAGAGGGAGTATAAAAGAAATGCCAGGAAAAACAACAGGTATTGACGACACAGGAAATGCTATCCCGTTAGAGAATCGGGAGCATTCAGATTGCATGGTTAAGCACTGAATAACTTATGGAGATTGACTGGGGACACCTATACATACACATATCTCCCCTCTCCACAACTTTGTTTCATAACTATAGATATGCATTTTTACATAAGTGCAGGACTGCTAACAAATAAACATTGCAAAAAGTGAATTACTTTTATTTACAAATGAATGAATTTGTACAGGGAAATAACTGAAAAAGAAAGTACGGAAGCTGCTGGTGTAGCAGCACTTATTGGTTTACAAAGATGCTAAAAAGATACAGGGGAACCCACTATTTAGGTTTGGGATGAGCCTTCGATTTCTTGGCAGCTTTTTCCGCATCCTTTGCTTCCCTCTCGGCTTCAGTCAAGATTCGTTTTGATTTCTTTTTCCCTGAAGGTGTAGTACTGGAGCCAGCAGACTTCTTCCCGGAGGGCTGGGCACTGGAATCAAGAGAAGATTTTTTAGCAAGTTCTTCGGTAATAGATCTAGTTGAGAGCTTAATAACTAACCTTGAACCTGCATCCACAACTGCTAGGGGCTTGAGGACCTCAGGGTCTAATTCTTCAGCCTTTAATTGCAAGCGCTTGTCTTGATCGGCCTTCATGGCCGCCAAGGTAATGTCATCGGCGCTTTTTGACTCCCCGGTTATTGTAACCTCTGGTTCCTCATCATGCCCCTCGTCTCCTCCGTCGTCTTTTAAAGCTGCAATCATTTCTTCATCATGGGGAGTAGTGACCTTAGTTGGCTCACTTCTTTCCCCCAGGTCTGTTGAAGCAGCCTTGTCTTCCCCTTCTTTGACCCTATCAGCGGGTTGTGTCCCAGCGGTAGCTCCTTGAGCTACATCTGTCTTCGTGGATGATTCAACGCCTACAAAATGAGAAACATTGGTTATCAACTCAGGCGAGAGCAAAGGATTTCTCATCGAACGTTCCATCATGTAGCCAAAGGTAGTAGTAGCCTTGGCAAATTGAGGAGAAAAGATAGGGATACCTTCTGAAGACTTTTCAGCGGGGGTGACTACTACCTCTGGAGTTATTTCAGGAATAGGAGATAGCAAAGTAGTTCGGGGAATTCCCGGGTTTTCGGGATCATACCCCTCTACTTCGGGAGTTACAGGAGCAGAGGAAGAAGAACCAGCTTCAGGGACGGTTTTCTGTTTAGACTTCCGCCTCTCTTCTTCCATGGCCTCAACAATTAGACGGCGCCCTTCAGCTAGGCGTTCCGGTTCGTCGTCTCTCAAATATTTCTCCATCAGCTTATCTTCATCGAGGGAATCAACCTTAAGCTCTTCTTTTTCCCACTCGACGATTTGATTCCACACATGAACCAAAGTGGATGGATAGTCCTCGATCCAGGAAATGTTTCGACGACGAATAATGTGCGCGAAGAATTCGATCATTAGCTCGCCGAAGCCCTGAATATCGGCCTCCGCCTCTGATAGTTGTTTGCGGGTTTCCTCCGCAGATTTAATAGCGCATTCCACATTGCCCTCAGCCAGAGCAGCCCTGTTTTCCGCCTCTAACAATTTTGAAGCCAAGTCGGCGTTTTTCTTTTCTAACTCAGCACTCCTTTTCGCTAACTCGGCTTTTTTCTGCTCAAGCTCAGCATAAGCAAGGCGTGTCTTCGCAGCCTCTGATTTGGCCTCGTCAGCTTGTTTCTTCAACTCAGAACGCTCCTGAGTGTGGGATTCTAGCAAATCATGATAGCGCTTTTGCATGTCCTCAAACTGTTGTTTGAAGTTAGAAGCGTTCTTTTGAGCGACAGCTAGTTGAGCTTGAGTGTCTTCTAAGTTTTTTCCTAAGGTTTTTAAGGCCTTAGCATCCTCCTCTGCGGTCTTCTGCATTGAGTCAGCATTTTTCATTAGAGTGCGGATGATTCTAGAAAGAGTGCGGGAATACTTGAACATCTCGGTATATTGTTTTTCCACCAAATCAATCTTTGCTCTGGCCTCCTCTGCCCAATTAGAAGAAATAGGTTCAAGGGAAGGTAGAAAGGTCAGAGTCTCGAAGTAGTGCTCGGGAAATTGCTCCTTTAAATATGCCAGCCTTACTGCGGTTCCCGCATCTGGTGGAGGAGGGGCGAGGATTGTTAGTTCAGTGTCCCTTCCTGAAGAAGATTCTGTAGAACCCTTGTCTGTCCGAGGTCGCTTAGTAGCAGGGACTTTTTGCTTACTTCTAGACCCAGTTTCCTTTGGAGGAGTTTTCTCTCTACTCCGCTTTTCATGGGAGGAAGTGGAATCCCTAGATTGTGGTCTATCCTCCTCCCTACGACCTTGATAGCTTTTGTATTTCTCTTGTTCCGGTCGAACTGGTGAGCGGGAACGTGAGGGTCGAGATCGATAAGGATCATAGGGTCTTCTTTCCTCGCTACCACGGTCATCCCGGCGGTTATAATCGGCATCCTGAGGAGGATTGGACATGCTGCGGCGAAGCTTTCTTATATCATAAGAGGATCGAGACATTGTACCTGCACGATAAATTAAACGAAGTTTAGAATCGACGGATCCATGGAGAAAGAAGTGCAATGAATGCTAGTGCTACGGTGTAAAGTGCATCCTAAGTGGTGTGTGTGTCCCCCCAACCAACCCGAGTCTGAAGCTAGACTGGTGCGGGCAGGCTCTTTGGTCTTGGCAGGAGTAGTTTCTTCAGAAGAAGTGAAGACTAAAGGGTCCTTCCTGAAATCTTCTGAAGTATATATAGTCTCGGGTAAGGGGAGATCCCCCAAACCCTGAAATATGTGTTCGTCGGTGCTAGGAACATCCCCTTCGGAAGCGTGAAGTGGCGACCCTTGGAAAGATTTTGACTTGTCTGGAGAAGTAGTCTCCTCGGGGGCAATATACCCTTCACGATGTTTTTCGGCCAGATTAGCCAGTTCGTCATCTTGTGTGGAAGAGGGAGAAGGTGAAGTTTGAGGAGAAGCTGCAGGAATTCCCGAGCCTTCTCCTATTTCTGGAATTGTTTCCACTGGAGGAATATATGCATAAGGGACAGTCCCATGACCGATGCTACGAAAAACGGATAGCAGCCCGTGAAAATGAAGGTACTCATCTTTAAGGACCTCGTCAATAGTAAGGAATTTTTGGTCGCCGTTAAGAAGACGGTGCATTCGATCAAAGAACGCTTGGTCTGATATCTGTTTGGGATTGTCGACTGCAAACAAAAAAGGGAAACAGGTCAGAGTGATGATTCAAGTGTATAGAGTCCGGGTTCAGAAGATCAGTGCTTTACTTGATTTTGTCCATCTCCTGGCGCATCCAGACTGTTGCTTTATATAGAACCACTCTAGTCTGGAATCTCCAGCTTTACTGCTAAACAGCGTAGAGATTATCTTCCTCTTTGGGACTGATTCAAAGTAACAGAAAGAAGGGGTTTCTCTAGTCCGATGTTTGAAATTATAGAAGAAATGAACATCGTCGAACGTGAGCTCCACGCCTAGAATTTCACGATATGCTATGAATAAGGTATGCAGATAGGCATATGAATTGGGATGCAGCTGCATGGGGGCAATCCGCATTTGTCTTAAGAAGTCGACGATGAAAGGCGAGAATGGAGGAATGGCGCCAACCATGCACATCAGTCGAGTAACCGTCATGTATCCTTCTGGAGGGTTATGGGGACGATCAGAACGTGAGGGCACTAAAGTGTCTCTCTTCATTATTCCATACTTCAAGCAAATTCTCACAAGTCGGTCATTGTCAATTGTCGATTCTACAGAATCTGGAGGTGACTCCAATATGATGGCTGAGTCAAATTCATCGGGTGCTCGATGGTCACCAATCCCTCCTTCCTCCTCAAAGCCTAGGGAAACTTCGCTTTCTAAAGACATTTCGTCGCTTTCCCGATGACCAACTCCGTAATCCGGACCCTCGCTGTCCCATTCTGGGTCAGATGAAGAAGATATATCTTCGAGAGTGGTTTTGTTGGAAGATTCTGGAGCCTCTTTCCTCTCAACTAGACGAGAAGAGCGTCTGGGCCTCATTGTCATGGAACTATTGAAGAAGCAATAGCACGAATTAGAGTAAATTATCCCGTGTCCCCCTTCTTTGTGTATGTGTGTGAACTAAAGTGTGTGCAGCAAACGTGGGAAATACAAAATAAAAGTACAACAATGTAAGACGAAGCTTTAAAGAGAAAGTGATGGTCAGAGTTGTTCTTAATTCTTGTTTATGTTCACAAGGCACTATCCTAACTGTCCGCGAAGCATATTCGTCTAGAGTAAGCGTTAGTTGAATTAGTTGAGTAGTCTTTATGTGCCAAGTTTGGTACGTTCGGTTCGGTTCGGATATGCATATGACAACTGGCTCAATACAAATGTGGATAACGATCGGTTCGGATGCCTCATTAAAGCATGGTCAGTTCAAGACAAGGGAAGCAACGGGTTCGGAAGCAGGACTGATCTGATCGGATCGGGTAACCCGATCCGAACCGAATCAGCACCACTTAACCGGTCCGTTTACTTCAACCTCTTATCCCATTCACTTTTCCGACCCGAACCGACTTTTTCTTTCCTTTACATCTTTCTAAAATGTGCAATCCGAGCCGATCCCCTTTCCTTCTCCTTCCTTTTTTTTGGTCCTCCGTCTTCTACCCGAACCGACTCCAGTTGGTCACCACGCTCCTCATCTTCTTCCTCTTTCCCCCCTTTCTCACAAACGAGTCCATTTTATCACCAAAGCCACCGTTGAGGATAAAATATTTTGCCCTCTCCAGCCTCGCAACGCCTCGAAGCGATGGCGCATCCACCAGCAGCGGCGGGGGGTTCAAGCGAAGCTTATGGCCAAGCCATCCCAATCCAACGCGAATTGAAATCGAAAACGGTTACAACGATGTTATTCGAGATTAAAAAGCTACCTATGTGCTTGATTTGAGAAATCTACAAGGAATGAGTTCGGAATATGGGAGTTTTTAAAGTTTCCAATGCTATGGTTGGGAGCGGCAGCGAAAAAGAAGAAGGAAGGAATGAAGGCAGTAGCGAGTTTATAAAAGGAATGGTGTTGACTCCTCGTCTCCCTATTTTGTCTCACCCGCTCGGACCGGAATGAAGGCCCAGAAGCACAATTCTCTCTGAAGGCCCAATGTCAAAGAGCCAAACCCACGAAAGAGCTTCGGATCGGCATCCGAACCGAGCAGATTTCACACGATTAATTTAACATCCGACTCGAATTGAGTTCAAAAGAAGAAGAACAAAGGAAGAGTACGCCTGCAAGAAGCATTATATGTCAAAAAAAAAAAAAAATTCCAAATTTGCTCAGAAATGAAGAGAATGTGCGTTCTTCTAACACCCGAACCGAATAAGAAATCTGCGCATTTCTCCTGACCGTTCCGATTCAAGGACTAGCATCTCGAATGACGTCAAAGCACGCTTTGTACAACAGAAGCATCCTTTGAGGGGGCAAAATGTTAGCCTACTTTGTGAACTAGGCAACACAAAGCCAAGAAACCAACCATTGAAGAGTATTTCAGGTTATAAGACTTCGGTTCGGATCGGAAGAAAACACCACAATTCAGATTGATAGCAGCATATTGGTTCGGATCGGATAGAGTTCCCTGTTCGGATCGGATGGCTCTTACTGGGTAAATTGGCAAAGCATATCTGATCGGATCGGAAGGCCAATAAATCTCAAATGGATCGGAAAGCCTTTTTGCTTGCCACGACGTTGCAGCGGAGCGGAGTATGATTAGAGAAGGAGAGACGTCCCAGCCACTCCGGTTCGGATCGGGTATTCCGATCCGACCCCCAACCTGCACGCCTCCGACCCGCACCCATGATCCAGGTTAATCTCCTATAAAATAGCCTGGAGAACCGGACCGGCTATGACTGATTCCTACCCCTAACGTCCATCTCTTTGATGTGTTGTCAGCTTGATAGTTCATCCGAACCCGAAGAGAGTGCGATGGATGACACGTGTTCCGACCCGGATTGAATCTCAGGCAAATTCACACCTATAAATACCCCATCTAGAGACAAAGAGAAGGATCCTTTTTCAGCACTTTTGAGAATCCAAGTACCTCCATCATCCGAACTCCTTTACTCCCGGAGAATCCAAATCATCTTTCATTTCTTGTTTTAATCATTTGAGTGAACAAAAGTGAGTTGTGAGTGAATCTTACATTGCATTTGTAACTGAATTACTGAATATAGTGATAACTAAGTGGACGTAGGCATTTCTTCGCCGAACCACTATAAATCTTGTGTGTTCATTTTTATTTCTGTTTTATTTTATCTTGTTTCTAATCAATTTGGGTGTTAGAACCACATTTGGGTCTAACAATGATATTTAGGGAGATGTTGCTCTAAAAATTCTAATGTTAGGACTGATTTATTTTACGTCATTTCACAGACTTTCCATTTCTTCATAGAGATGTAAAGAGCATTTTAAGAATTCCAAAAGACACGGTTGATCGTACTAATGAATACTCATGATTAATAGTAGTGATTATTATTACTTCTTACAGCTTATTTGTTTCTTGTGAGTAATACTATTACTTTGGTATAAATGGTTAATTCTGATGAAATCCAGTCTAGGAAATTGTTGAATGGCTTTTTAGCTCATAGAGCTATGCTAATCAAACAGTTTGGCTTTCCACCGTGTCATATTGGGAAGAGAAACTATGTTTCATATATGCAACCTCAAATTCTTTTATTAATGCTTTTAAGGTATTTTCACTTTCTGTTTTGAAAATTGCAGTTAATTTTTTATTGAATTCATAGTAAATAGGATTTTTTCTTAGTACCATATAGTTAAACGGTCAATTTTTCCACTATTATGTGATTATACAAGTAATATTAACGATTAATAATCATTTTATATAATTGTGGCACTACATGGTGTATGTGACTATGGCATTTAGAAACAGCACCGTACAATGTTCGTGAAATTACGGTCATAAGAAATGTACTTTAGTAAAATAATTCCATGTGTCTTGTTGTGTTATAATGTCCAATTTAATTTAATTTCTCTCTGGAATTAGATAGAAAAGGGGGCCAATCCCAGAACACGTGGATTAGAAAACCTAAAACCAAACAACAAGGATAAAACTGACATAACTTAAGGTTGCAATAAAACCAACGTTGTACCTTGTAACACTACAAAGCCCTAAAAATTCCAAAAGCTCAAAACTAGTAGAAAGAGAAATTTATCTTCCATCGATTCTTGATTAGCTTCATTGTTTAGCTCTGCTACTCTTACTTCTCTCACAATAATACAGATTATCATTGAAGTTAGTTCTTAACCCACCAAAATTAAACTATAGATTAATGTTGTAACCATCTCTGGAGTAAGTAGAACATATTAAAATATCATTCCAAAAGTTCGATTCAACAAGTGATAGAATGTAATTAAGGAGAATAACCTTCAGATCTGATGAATTTATTCTCTAAACCTTCAAATATGTTCATAATTGAGTGATTTTGAGCTTGATAATTAGAAGAGGACGAGTCTGAAACGTTAGCCGAGCCAACTTATTCATAGGAGGCTGAAGTAAAGGTATAATATTCTCTAGTCCTGTCGAGATACCCGCGATTTGCTTGTTTAAATGTTTCTTGATGAATAAAAATTTTAATAGGGAAAACTTCCGGCTTCTCTGTTCCATAATTTAGGTAAGTATCTAAGATTTTTCCTTGATTTCTACACAATAATTTTGTTGCCAGTATATTCCCTTCTAGCTTAGAGCAACCGGAACTCGGCTAGGTCTCCCGTCCCTAGAAATCATATCTTCAAGCTCATTTGGAACTATTGGATTTCCCCTAAGGTTTCCATTTTCATTTGGAAAGTCCACCACGATGATTTTTCCCTTAGACGGTAATATCAAGCGAGTTGCATCTTAGTATCCTATCAGTGTCACTGTTGTGATGAGGATTATATATCCGAAGAATCTCTTCCTCATCTATTCTTTGGTAGTGATTCTACCAGGGTTGTTCGGTCGCACTTTGGGAGCATGATCAATCTCGCTCCCTCCCTTCAGTTATATCCCTCCATTTTGCATCAGGAGTGGAACAAAGGTTCAAGTAAACAACTCCACTCATTGTTGCATCGTATCATTCTGTGCTACATCTGTTGGCATATTTGGCGTGCCATGAACAAGGCGATATATAATGAATCCCCCATAAGATCTGATAAGACCATCATATCAATAACTAATGACGTCTATTTTATGTTCGAATGTAGACCGTTCTCAGGACTCGTCCTAAGCTCATTTGCTCCTCTATCAAAGATTTCAGCATATATCTCAGTCCTAGGCCTCATGAGGGTGTGGGTTGACTTATTCATTTCTTCTTTAAGTCCGTCATCTTCGTTGGATGATGAGAATGGATTAGCTCTTTGCTTGGAAGAATTTTGGGAGTTTATGTGGCCTGGCCAATTGTGGTTGCCAGAGCTGGATGGTACTTAGGACCGCTCTTTAGTTAGGTTGTGGTATTTGGTATCGAGGATCTCGGCGAGTGTTTTGTTGGATGTCTCCTTAGTTTGCTATTCAGGTGTTCAATCATATGCCATCCCGGCAAAGACTGGCATTGTTGGAGGTTGTGTTTCTAGTTTTTCCATCAGTTGTTGGTGTGAGTCATTTTGGTAGTTTGCCCCTTTTAATTTTGTATTGCTGTTAGTTTCTGTCCTGTGATGTGTGCTAGTGCACTACTAGTTTATTTTAGTGAGCCACCGAAGAAAGGCAATTTTTCTCCAATTTTGGTGTATATTTGCCTTATTTTTAGTGGGACAGAAAGGTGAATTCTTAGGTTTACTATTTATTTTCTTTCAGTTTTTCCAATTCTTTTGCGGATCTACCAATTTTAGTATGTGTACATATCTTTTTTTATATGTATTATAGATCTGTAAGGATTTGGGAATAAAAACCTAAAAACTACAGTCCATATCTAGGGTTTAGGGAAAGCTTTCAGGTGAGTGGGAAATTCAAACATTGTTTATAATTTTAGATATGCTTTGTTGGTATAACTTGAATTCATACGCCTAAATATGATATCTTAAATTTGTAGACTGTTGTATATAACAATATGATTTTTGTTTGATTATAACAAACATATATATATATATATATATATTCTTATAAATGTGTTTGTAAATTGTACTTTTCTACTACATCACATACATAAATAAATATTTATATTTAAATAGAATACTATTGCATAAGAATTAAAATATTCAAACAGTATTTTATTTAAATATAATATTTTATTGCAACATTTCAACAGTACAAATTTCACAACTCCACAATTATACATCTCAGTGATACAAGACATTAAACTTTATTGATTACATTGGCTCCTCACTAAAACACACAATCACTCAGTTACATTTCACTCAGTTGTACAAACTCATATACATTCACTCAGCTCACTCATACACTTTCATTCACTCATTGACATACTAGTCTTCAACCTGCTTCACAGTCAGTCCAATCACTTACATACCTATCACAGAAACACACATAGTAAACTGGACCAAAAAATAGATTATAGATATAATTTTTATTTTAAAATTTATTTACCTCATAATTTTGGTGTGTTTCTCATCATATTTCTTGACTTGGTCTGATGTGTGTGTGTGTGTGACTGCTTGTGATATTCACAGTGATACACTGTAAATACAACAAAGTAGACAATGTCTCTAGTGCTCACATATATAATCTGCACATGCACGATACATGTATACACATACATATGTATGTATATACACATATATTTTGTGCAGGGACAAATATATCGAGAATGAAATGTTCATGTGAAGCTTGACAACACATACATGCTGCAAGTATCCATGAACACACAAGTGCAACAAAATATGAATGGCAATACAAAAAATACACACACACACACACACACATCTATGTATATATACATATGTATGTATATAGGTGCATGCACATATGCAAGTCAGCTGGTTCATCAAATGGCACATCAAAATGGTTCAGATGCAAATAAAACATGAGACATAAAGATTCAAGTCAAACAAGATGGTGCAACATTAAGATTGCAAGTGGACTCAAAAATATAAACGTATATATATACACACACACATTCTTGTGTATATATATATACACACACACACACATTCTTGTGTATATATACATGAATATATATATATATATATATATATGCATGTATATTTGGAAGTATCAAAAGCCAGTGAAGGATCTCAAGAATGATAGCAACAATCCATCTTCTAATTCAAGTCCAAAAACACAAGCACCTTGCAACAAGGCAGTATGCACATAAGACCAAGTATAATGACATGGAAACCAGACCAGTAAAGACTCAGGCAGACACAAATAATGATGAGGCATGGATATGGTACTTGGATGCGAAGCCACACATACATGATGCATGACAAAGCTGCACACGTACAATACCACAAGTTCAAATTCGTACAACTACTCATGTAAACATATCAAAGCCCAAAGCTCAAAGAAGCCATGACAATATACAAACAACCAAGAAATGAGGAAATAAAATGGTGTATATACATGCTTGAATATATAAACATGGTTCAGCATTGCAAATGCTATCATGAAAAGTGCACAAAAGTTCATGTGTCATAGTGCAAGCTCAAGGCAGTGCATAAGTGAATGACAAGTAGGCAGCATGCAACAGTGTGGCAGTATCAATACAAACAAGAAGGTCAGTGACAAGTGTACACATATACACACAAGCTGTTTTTTTTGATGTGTACACATATGTAAATAGTGAAATAGCATGTTCAGGTTAAGTCAACACTGTGTACATGTGAATGCACACATACATGTGCATCTACAACATGGGTCACAACTGCCATGGTTCAAGTTGGTGCAACAAGTATAGGTGCAGATGCAGAGAAGTGAAAAATACAAGAGTTTCAGGATGCGAACTTATGCAAACAGATTAAGGCAAAATATACATGTGTGGGCATATCACATGTATGGTGAAGCATGTTTCAAGCCAAGCAATGTCAAGAAGTTTAAGCACATGTGAAATCTAGAAAATCCACAAGCATGAACAAGGGACTAAACAAGTATAAGTGCCCATACACAGGTGCAAGCATGCACGTATACAAACTGGTCAACATAATTGTGCGCAAACACAAGAAATCTGGTCGAACAATGCATCCAAGAAAAAAAAGGAAAGATCTTAATTTTCATGAGTCAAAAATTATCAAGTAATTTCTTTTCGCAAATCAGGATGATAAATATATAGCAAGAACCAGTCAAGGTTTTAAAACCTTTCCAGAAAGTTACAAATTGTTATCGGGGAAGAAAATCTTTTATTTCCAGAAATTCAATCAAAATATTCAATGTCGTGGAAAAAAATTGGAAAATCACACAAGAGTCAAAACTGATTGAATCAAGCAAACAATCAGAGTATTCACGTCATTTTTAATCAATCAACAATCATGCAAACATAAAACAGAGAATGAAAGGGTTACAAAACCCTATTTATACACTGATACATCATTGGCAATTTTACCGAAAATCAAGAAAACCAAATTCAAGAGCTCAAAGAAAAATAAAATCATAATACTCACATATTTTCGATCAAATGGAAGTCCAAATCATTCGACCACGAGCACCTAGTAATTGAAGCAACAGAGAGCGATTTCAGAGCATATTCGAAGTCGCGATTTAGAGGGATTCAGCCATTAAACAAAGGAGAAAGTAGTGTTATTGTGTCAAAAGAAATAAGGGAGGCCGACATATTATATTTTACAAAGGGGTTTCAGTTTTAGTTTATTGTTTTGTTTTCATTTTTCATTTGTAACCGTCCATCTATTTTTCTAGTTTTTCTGTAAAAACCAGGGTTTTCTAATTATAGGTTTTATAGCTAGGGTTTACAAGTTATGGGTTTGTAATTCGGGAAAAATCTGATCTTGGGGATAAAGACCAGTGCAGATCTTTGAGTGTAAGATTAAAACAATAGCAGGGTTTGCGAGTTTACAGGGTTTTGTGAGCGGAAGTCTGTTTTAATACCTAGTAGAAATCTTGGGGAATGCAACAGTAGGCAGGGTTTGCCAAAGTGGGTACAATCCATGTCATTTACTTTCTGCATTCATTTACTCTGATGTTATCTGTGTTGTGATATTTTTTAATATCTTGTAAAACTGCAATAAACCCTTTTCATCACCGTCTAGGGTTAATCTAGGTCCAACAAGCGGTAACAGAGAAGGTATTTTATTAACTCTAGAGTCATGGTGTTCCCTTGTTGTCAGGTTAACGAGAATCACTCCAGTAATATTCCAGTTATTTTCAATGGAATAGATTTTTTAAATTGGAAATCTAAAATGGAATCCTATTTAAAGTATGTTAATATTAAATATTAGAATATTATTATCAATGTGGGAGAGATGCTAGATAAGAGGAATAAGGTTTTCAATGCTCATGCTATGCATATTATTTATTCCTATCTTAGTATTGATCAATTAAAATTTATCTTTTATTATTTAACACGCAGGATATCTGGAAAACCCTCAATGCGTTGTATTGAATAAATGACAACTGCTCAAAATACTAGAAGGTCAACTCAGGTTCATAAATATGCCTGAAAGGAGAAACATGGGATGATTGCGATGGAGACTCAACAGGAGATTTTTCTTATCAAGATTTGATTCATCTTTTGAATGACTTAACTAAATCTGTTGAGAGTCTCAAATCTAAAAATAAAACTCTGAAATCTAAAAATCTTAAGTTGGCAAGATAATGATTTGGAATCAGAACTAGAATGCTCTCAAAACTCTTCAAACTCTGATTGCAAAAATTATTTGAATTTGGAAAATAATCTTGTTCGTCTAAATGAAAATATTCGAAGACTTGAAAATGAAATTCTGATATTAAAATGGAACAAGATTGAGCTTGAAATTACAAAAAAAAATGCTAAAGGAATTTGAAAATTTTAAGACGATCGAAAATTCCAAACATAAATTTGCCTAGAAACAAAAGTTGATGAAATCTGAATTGAGTTTATGCAAAAATATTGATTTTGAAAAAGGGATTAAAAAATATTGAAAAACAGGAATTTGAAAAACAAAAATATTCTGAATCTGAAATTTCTGAGGCGCAAGCCAAAATTAAATTACTTGAAAATGAAAATTTGGTTTTGAAACAATCTGATGCTGAAAATAAGATCACTATAAATCATTATTCAAATTTGATAAAAGAAAATACAGATCTTAAATCCAAAATTCAACGACTAGAATCAACTTTGGATAAATTTTCCAATGGAGAAAAATCATTGAATATGTTATTGCAAAACTAAGTTTCTATTGGAAATAAATGTTGTTTTGGCTTTAGGAAAAATAATGTTTTTGAAAAACTGAACTCTAATGGTTTTAAAAATCCTTCAAACTGTTTTGAAAAGATCGAACTGAAAATTTGCACTCAAATGTTTTCAAATATTTTTAAATCATAAACTAGATGAGAATTTGTTGTGTAACAATCCATTTAAAAATGCTTGGATCGCAAAAGGAAATAAAACGATTTTGACTAAATTCAAACTGATTTGGGTTCCTAAGGGTACAAAGGTAAATTCGAATGGATTGTTGTATAAACAAGTTTGCGTACCTAAAGTCGTAAAAAAAGTTCAAAGTGGTTTGATAAATTTACCACTCAATCCCCTAAACAGTTAGGTACCAGAGGTTGGCTAAGGAACGACTTTCTAGAAGAATCAAAGTTTGTTCCATATTTTGAAGTTTAATTTTTCATGAATTCCTAACAGTGCTGAAGCATTCTTATCATATCTTGAACACTGTTAATTTGAAATCTAAAATTTTGAAGATCTAATGAACAAATGAAATTTCACACATCTATGTTGTTTTGAGTTTCTTCTAATTCATTTTGGAAAGACTTAAAAAATCAGACTCATTATAACACACTACTATTTTTCAGCTGCGATAATTTCATTGGTTTTTGGATTGGCTTGACTGTTTTGAATTGAAAATCTTTTGGCATAGATTTCTGTGTTGCATCCTGAAATTCATTTTTAATTCATGATCTTTTGGCTTGGATATTTGATTATTTTGAAATCATTTGAAAATTTTGTTGTCTTGAATCTGACACACTTCTTGGATTTGGAATTGATAATCGTGTGTGATCGATTCATTGAATCTTGAAATTTACACATCTCTTCAAGTGATTTCAAATGAACAGTCTTAAATTTTGGATCATGAATCATTTCTTAGGCTTGATGCAAATATTCTAAAAAAATCTTTTGCCTATTATGAAACTGATTGTTCTGCTACTCTAGTAAAAGGAACTGGCTTATTAGATTTGTCTTCTTGAGCGTGGTAATTGAATTATTTGTTTGAGATACATTGGAATGCTTCTATGATCAATTAGGAGCTGCAAGTGGTATCAGTTCTAGAAGTGTTGCCACATTCATTTGATTTATTTTTTGTCATCTTATATAGATCATTCTGAATCCCTCTTGTAATTGATATCTTCGATGTTGAAATCATTTTTGATTATCCTTTCAGAAATTGAAATCAATAACCAAATTGATCTGTGTTTGGAACTCATCTCAATTATCAGATTTCTGAAATTATGATGAGTTGTGCTATTATATTTCACAACAAGAGTATTTTTTTTAAAATTCTCATGATGTTTGAACAGTTTTTATAGTATCTTTGAATTGGTGCTTATTTCAAGACCATCTTCTCTTTCTATCATCATTCTGTCATCCATCATGATTCTATTTAATGTGGAGAGTTTAATTTTTTTTCATTAACGAATATACAGTTTCAAAATTTGTGATGGAAATGTGATTGTATTATTTTTTAGAATAAGAGATAATTGATTTTTTTTCATAAATCCCAATACAGTTGAGCATATTTCATAATATGATTAATCTATAAATTTATTTCACAACCAATTCTGTACCTACCATATTTCTATCATTCATTTTGGTTTTATATACTGAGAAGATTTTGTGTATAATAAGTGTTTCTCTGACCTCATTTAAAAATCCAAGATCTAGTCATGCATGGTTAGAGATTATTTATAATTTAAGTTGCGACTGATGCCATTTAAAAATCCCAGATCTGGTTATGTGTTGTTAGTGTGCTCTTAAAAAGAAAAGAAAAGAAAGTAAATGAAAATTTATATGAAATCTTCCTTGCTATGTAAAAACCAACCTACCAATCCATTTTCTGATTTGTGAAATGTGTTAATATTTTATGATATATAATGATTTTTTTATTGATAGTCAGTAGGATTTGAGATTATCTTATTTTGTCACTTAATTTGAATTTATAATCATAGTTCAAATCCATCACTATTTTGTGCTCATTTTTAAAACCTATTTGGAAATAATTGGAAATCATACGTTTTTAAAACTCTATTCATTTTATAAAATCCATCATTCTATAATGTGAAATTTTCCATTAGTTTGAAGAATATTATGATTTTTGCTTGATTGAATGAGATTTATGACGAACATTCTCTCTCTTGATCTGATTTTATATTTTTAGTCAATTTTTCATCACTGTTTTAATTTATATATCCTTTTGATGATAACAAAAGAGGGAGAATGGTCAAAATTTTGATTAATGGGTGAACATTTCATAAATATTTTAATATTGGAAACTCAATTCATTTATTCTTTTCACTCATATGCACATATTTAAGGGGAGTTCTGTTGTGGGGGGAGCATATATATAGGGGGAGTTCCACAATTCACTGTCAAACACATTTGTTGTATTCAAAATCTTAGTATATGTTTGTCCTTATCAAAATTGGGAGGTTGTTGTATATAACAATATGATTTTTGTTTGATGATAACAAACATATATGTATATTCTTATAAATGTGTTTGTAAATTGTATTGTGCTACCACATCACATACAAGAATAAGTATTTATATTTAAATAGAATACTTCTACATAAGAATTTAAATATTCAAACTGTATTTTAATTAAATATAATATTTTATTGCAACATTTCAACAGTGCAAATTTCACAATTCCACTATTGTACATCTCAGTAATACAATACATTCAATTTTATTTATTACATTGGCTCCTCGATACAATACTGAGTCACTCAGTTACATTTCACTCAGTTGTACAAACTCATATACATTCACATTCACTCAGCTCACTCATACACTTTTATTCAATCACTGACAGAATAGTCTTCTGTCTGCTTCACAGTCAGTCCAGTCACCTACATACCTATCACAGAAACACGCACAGTAAAGTGGAATGAAAAAGATTTAAATTCTAGTAGATATAATTTTTATTTTAGAATTTATTTGCCTCAGAATTTTCATATGTTTCTCATCATATTTCTTGACTTGGTCTGATATTGCATATATCTATTTGTGTCTGACTGCTTGTGATATTCATAGTGATACACTGTAAATACCATAAGGTGGACAATGTCTCTAGTGCTAACATATATAATCTGCACATTAACGATACATGTATACACATACATGTGTATGTATATACACATATATTTTGTGCATGGACAAATATATCGAGAACGAAATGTTCAAGTGAATCTTAACAACACATGCATGCTGCAAGTTTCCATGAATACACAAGTGCAAGAAAACAGGAATGGAAACACAAAAAACACACACACACACACACATATACACACACACACATCTGTGTATATATACACACATGTATGTATAAGGGTGTATGCACGTAGGCAAGTCAGCATGCTGGAACCAAAGTCAAATCATGCAGCTCACAAGCAATAGGGAACATGGCTCAGCAAAACAAAGGAGACAACAAAGCAAAGTCAAATGGTTCATCAAATGGCACATCAAAATGGTTCAGATACAAATAAAACATGAGATACAAAGGTTCAAGTCAAACAAGATGGTGCAACATTAGGATTGCAAGTGGACTCAAAAATGTAAACATATATATATATATACACACACACACACACACTCACATTCTTATGTGTATATACATGAATATATATATATATATATATATGCATGTGTATATATATGACAGTATCAAAAGCCAGTGAGTATCTCAAGAATGATAACAACAAGCCAGCTTCTAATTCAAGTCCAGAAATACAAGCACCATAAAAAAGGTTAGTATGCACACAAGACCAAGTATAATGACATGGCAACCAGACCAGTAAAGACTCAGGCAGACAAAAATAACGACGAGGCGTGGATATGTTACACGGGTGCAAAGCCACACATACATGATGCATGACAAAGTTGCACATGTACAATACCACAAGTTCAAATTCATACAACTATTCATGTAAACAGATAAAAGCTCAAAGAAGCAATGACAATATACTAACAACCAAGAAATGAGGAAATAAAATGGTGTATATACGTGTTTGTATATATACATGGTTCGACATTGCAAATGCTATCATGAAAAGTACACAAGAGTTCATGTGTCATAGTGCAAGCTCAAGGCAGTGCATAAGTGAACAACAAGTAGGCTGCAGGCAACAGTATGGCAATATAAATACAAAGAAGCAAGTTAGTGACAAGTGTACACTTATATACACAAGCAGTTTTTCTAATGTGTACACATATATAAATAGTGAAATAGCATGTTCAGGTTCAAGTCAACACCGTGTACATGTGAATGCACATATACATGTGCATCAACAACATGGGTCACAACTGCCATGGTTCATGTTGGTGCAACAAGTATAGGTACAGATGCAGAGAAGTGAAAAATATAAGAGTTTCAGGGTGCAAACTTGTGTAAACAGATTAAGGCAAATTATACATATGTGGAAACAACAATTATCACATATATGGTGAAGCGTGTGTCAAGCCAAGTAATGTCAAGAATTTTATGCACATGTGAAATCCAGAAAAACCACAAGCATGAGTAAGGGACTAAACAAGTACAAGAACCCATACATAGGTGCAAGCATGCACATATACAAACTGGCCAACATAATTGTGCACAAACACGAGAAATCTGGTTGAATAATGCATCTAAGAAAAGCAGTAAAGATCCTAATTTGCATGGTTCATAAAATTGGCAAGCAATTTCTTTTTTGCAAATTAAGATGATGAATACATGGCAAGAAGCAGTCACGGTTTTAAAACCTTTCCAGAAAGTCCGAAATTGTTTTTGGGTAAGAAAATATTTTGTTTCCAGAAATTCAATCAAAATATTCAATGCCGTGGAAACAAATTGGAAAATCACACAAGATTTAAAAGCCGATTTAATCAACCAAACAATCAGAGGATTCACGCCATTTTTAATCAGTCGACAATCACGCAAACAAAAACCAGACCAAATCATCAACGTGTTGAAATCAGAGAATGAAAGGGTTTCAAAACCCTATTTATACACTGATACATCAATGGCAATTTTATCGAAAATCAAGCAAAACAAATTTTAGAGCTCAAAGAAAAATCAAATCATAACACTCTCAGATTTTCGATCGATTGGAAGTCCAAATTATTCGACCATGAGCACCAAGTAATCAGAGCAACATAGAGAAATTTTAGAGCATCTTCGAAGTCACGATTTGGAGGGAGTCACGAAAACCCTAATTTTGTGTCGGCCATTAAACAAAGGAGGAAGCAATGTTATTGTGTCAAAAGAAATAAGGGAGGTCAGCATATTATATTTTACGAAGGGGTTTTAGTTTATTGTTTTTTTTATTTTTCATTTGTAATCGCCCATCTATTTTTCTAGTTTTTCTGTAAAATCTAAGGTTTACTAGTTATAGGATTTATAGCTAGTGTTTACGAGTTATCGGTTCATAATTCGGGGATATCTGATCTTGGGAATAAAGAACAGTATAGGGTTTTGAGCATAGGATTAGAATAGCAGCAGGGTTTGTGAGTTTACAGGGTTTTGTAAGCAGGAGTCTGTTTTACTACCTAGTAGAAATCTTGGGAATGCTGCAGTAGGCAGGGTTTGCCAAAGCTGGATAAAATATGTGTCATTTACTTTCTGCATTTATTAACTTAGTTGTTTTCTGTGCTGTGATATTTTTTTATATATTGTAAAACTGTAATAAACCCTATTCACCTCCCCTTTAGGTTAATTTAGATCCAGCATAGGCTTCCTTGTAAAAAGTTATAAACCCTACCAATTATTCTTCTATGTCTTTTGGTTTATTATTGCACCAAAATCTGGAAATCATACCCTAAATATAATTGAAATTTGTGTTGTTTTACTCTAGATTTGTAGAAATGGGTGTAATGGTAAGTTTCATGTAAAATGCTCTTTTTAGTTTTAAATCTATCTGAGTTTTGAATTGTTTAAGGTTTTTTTAGTTTCTGTGAATTATCCCTTTTGTCTTTTTTACACAAAAAGATCAAGTTCAAAATTATGCTAAATAAACAAAAGGAAGAGATTTGTGAATCACGTGTTTTGCGCGTAATTTACACTGCCTATTGGAAATTAAAAAATCACTTATTCCTTGTAATATAAATATATCCATATTTCCTTTTTTTAGTGTTTAGGGCAAATTTATAGAGATTATAACAAAAGATCATCTATTGGGATTTTAAATCTCAACAAGAAAAAACATAGAATAATTTATTCTACTCATTAGTTTGGACTTGAATATAAATAAATTTAAATTAAGAAATTTGTTAATAAATATAGAAATCTTAAAATAATTACGTTATATATATAATATATCCATCCAAAATACATAATTAACGGAAATTATTATTAATATTAGGTAAACATTAGCATAGATTTGAATTTGTATGTTCTTCATTAATCACAGATGTATGATAACATTTCCTATAATAAATGGAGAATAAATGGTTGTAACCTTCGGATTCTTGGCAAAAAATGTAGAATTTATTGCAGGATTTGAAAAGGCTACAACTAATACAAATATGAATTAAAGATTGTAATCATATAGTTTTATGGGAAATAAATGTGTTAATAAATTTTATAATTTGAAGAAGGTTACGTTTAATGTAATAAATGGAATTAAATATTGTTACTCCAATTCATGGGCAATTAATATAGTAAACATAAACATATATATACACAAAGAAATAAGAGTTAATGCAATGAATAGTAATTAATATAATGAATGGTGATTCATGCAATGAACAATAATTAATGTAATAAATGGGGGTTACAATAAATAGGAAATAATGAAAATAAAAGGGATTATATAAATGTTATCTATGTGGATATTTATTTCCTTAGAAAAAATGATTGTTATGGTCATTAATGTCATGTAAGGTTATGGTAATTAAAGTATAAAATGGAGAATTGGGTAGTAATTACAATAATAAATGCCAAGTCCAATAAATAATCTTAGAGCTACGAATCTTATGCTAGAACAATCAATCGTATCTTATGTTTAGTTTAATCTTAGGAATAATATCTCTACTTAATATAAGAACTAGACTTAGTAGGTTAATGATGCGAGATCAGTTGAGTTATTCGATAGAAGTATGTACTTTCCAGCAGTTAGATATATATACATACATATATATATATATATGTATGTATGTATGTATGTATTGATGTATAACTAATGTGAGATATCATTAACCATACAAACCCGTGACAACAATTATTCTCGTAGCACGAAATATTCGTAGTGGTTTACTTCAAGTGTTGAAGCCCTAAGTGGTTGTAGGGTCTGCCTCCCTTCCGCAAGAAGAAACCTAAAGGACAACTTAAGTTGTAGCCTGCTTTGGACTTAAGTAGCGAGATCCGCCTATTGGGGGTATTAAGTAATTGGATTCGCCATATTCTTTCAAATTAAGGGTAGAGTCATAGGGTTCGCCCTTGTTAGGTATTAAGTGATCAAATAACTCGTCTTTTTTCAATAAGAAGTATTTTATGGCTAATTAGGTACAAGATCGGTGATTTCTAGAAGTGTACGCTTCCTCTAGGTAGTAAGTGACTGAGGTAAAGTTCGCATAAGGATATGGTATTAAATGGTCTCTACGCTGGTACTATAGGTCTTCCTATCATGTAGGAAGTATTAAGTGGCTCATGGATCATCTAATAAAGTCAACCAGTAGTAACAAAAGGGTTCACTGTGGTAAGGCCTTAAATCATGAGGAGTTGTCTACCTACCCTGCAGGTCAAAGTGATTGTTTACTATTTCTCGCTTTATACGGGATTGGGATATGTTTGAATGACGGAAGCCTCAAATTTGTGGTTAAGAGACTTAGCAGCTAGTGTTCTCTAATTTAGAATAATGTGTTAGTAAAATGCTTAGTAAGGCCTTAAGTGAACATAGGAATTCACCTTTTATTTGGGTGGCTATAGTCTAACCTCTTTGGTTTAGTGAGGTATTAGTAGTTAGAAAGTCATCCTCTTAGTTATTGGTTGGTAGGGTGGTTAAAAGGCTTCATATATACATAAAATTTCTGTCTCAGTATATAATAACCTATATTTGGGATGTGCTACATCGAGTATGGTAGTTAATCATTGTGTGTAACTTTGCAAGGTTATGCTAGAATGAAAAACCTTGTTAGACATATAATTTTGGTTGAATCCAAACATGACACATTAATGTAGTGTAGATAGTATTTTACCTTTTCACCTCACTAAACTTGTTGTTCTGACCCCCTCCTCATAACAACCCTCAGGTTATCATTGGGGAGACAGGTCTTTGGAAGTGTTCGTGCTTAGTTTTCTATTCTTGTTCTCTCATGCTCGGTACTGATATGACGATTCACTATTAAGGTAGTTGTCATGGTTGATTCTTATCATCTTATTTTGTATCCATTATGAGTTTAATTTTGTTGTACTCTGGTAATTCTCATGCTTATTATTTGTCGGTAATATATTTATATGATCCGTGCTTGTATGGGTTTGATTTCGATTCTTGTCAAAATTCGAGCTATAAAAAGCATGGGTTTTTACACATTCCCTTTAACAATGTCCTCATTAATCTCCACTACTTCAACTCTCTGCCTTTGAGCCTGGTTGTTCCTTCTATGCCTATCAGAAGCTATGCAACTAAATTCTCGCTAAAGCCTCGCAATATCCCCGTTATCGCCCATAACGCTCTTCAACCGCTACGCTATTTCAATTCAGCGCTGACGAATAGTAGATCCGCTTTTAGCCCGCTATTTTCCACTACATTCGCTAAATTAAGGTTTTTTAGCATTCGCTTTAGCAGTATTCATATATGAAGCTTGATTTGACTAGTTCTTTTTTTAAAAAATTCAATAAATTTAGCATGAACGACTAAAATTAAGGCATAAGTGCCTAATATTGGGTAATAGATAATTACGCTCATCAAATTAATAAGCATAACTATGATATTCCTTGGTTTCATATTATAAGATTAATTATTATTAGTTTCTTGTACACATATAATGTAAGAAAGATGATTAATTAATTTTCAAATATTCGATTTAACATCTAATGAACCTTTTTGCGCCTTTGCTATATCCTGCTTTATCCCCGCTGCATCTTTTTGCACCTCCATGGCTATAGAACTGTTAAGCGCTTTAACCGCACAAATCAGAAGTTGACGAGTTCTCATGCTCTTCTGATACCATGTTTGCTCTTCCAGATCCAACATCATTTCTAGGTGGAGGAATTAAAAAAAATATCCCACCTTTTCCATTAAAGCTTTTATGTCGCTTTCAACCTTTAATTCACACTACCCACCACCATATCAAGATATCTTCTTGTAACCACTTCTGGTTGAGGAGAGTTTCCCAGTTGATATCTGGTTTCCACATTATGAGGGTTTGTGCTCCTTCTTCGCCCATAGTTGCAAAGGATCTTCTAATCAATTTTGGTGAATGTTTATTTCAAAGAAACTTCTTTCTTCAAGTAAGATCGTATCTCTAATTAGCAAACAATCAACTACTCTTCTAAATTTCAAGTTACGGATTCAAGTTCTAGACCCATTATATATAACCAAGACAGCAAAATATGTGCCTTTTGTTTGAGTTTTGAGTAAAAGAACTAAATGTTAACTCTAGAAATGGAATTAGCCCCAGGTAGGATGAAAGCACGAAAATTTAGAAAATTTAGAGACAATTTAGATAGATTTAATAACGGATCTTATATGGATAACTAAATAATCAAATAAAAAAGAAAAGAAAAATCCAAGGAAGATTTTTATAGTTGTTCGGTTATTAATGATGCCTACATCGAATTTGGAGGTTCTTTATTCAGTGACCGCCTTTACAAGTTGTTTGATTACAGTTTGAGTATAAGAGATTAAGTAAAAATTACAAGGTTTGACTGGGAGATCATAACAACCAACCTTAATGACTATTGTATGGGAAGGGATCGAAGCTTGAAGAATGAATTCAGTAGCCAATTTACAAATTGTGTTTATGTTGCAAGGGGTCTTATATTTATAGGAGTTTGAGGAAGAAATGGACCACATCTTCAGCACCAGAGTACTTGTGTTATTGACTCAAATTCATGCCACAAGAATGAAGATAACCCGATTAAACCCACCACTCGGTACCGAGTCATGCATATGACTCGATACCGAGTCATAGGCTTAGGTTCTTTCCCTGGTGACTCCTTTTGCATTAAGTCCCCTAGTCATTATGATACTCTCTATGTAATTTCATAACTTGTTGAACTATTTTTATAGCACTTCATACTCAAGTTGGTTTGAGTAGCAACTTGAATAGAATGAGTCATGAGATACTTGAGCTGTATAACCTAGATTTCCACCAAAGTTGGTGAGTAGACTAATGACAACATGTGGACCATGATTGAAGTGAAGTAAATAATTCACCATCAGTACGTATGACTCAGTTACGAGTCATGCAGATGACTCAATACCGACTCATATACAATGTATTACTGTGTCATTCTTCTAAAATTCATTTCATTTATTTCTTGAGTGCTTTAGTCAAATTTTGAGTCATTTTGGCTTAATATTTATGTTCTAACTCCCTTAGATCGTTGCTTGGGAACAAATTGGGTTGGAATTTCCCCCTCAAAATGCCTTTGTTGACGTGTGCTCCAAAGTTAATTGTCTTTAAACTTCTGTCTTCAAAATTTTGGTTGACTGAATCAAGTGGTTTTGAGGAGTTATCTTCCTACTTACTAGCTATTTGGTTGAATTTTCTAATTCGAGTTATCATTGTTCATGATAACCATGTAATTTTGATTTCAAAATTTCCATACTGTCTTAAAATAAAATGCAGGTCATATATGTAAAATTAGAGCGAGACTGAATAAGCTTATATGACTTGGTATCGAGTCATAGGGACGAATTGGTACCAACTCTAGTATGACAATTTTTAAGCCATAACTTTTCCTATTTATTTCTCCTACCTAGCTATTATCCTTACTTTTCATTTACGTCGTTTTTTCCTGAACTGACTCAAACACTTGCTTCTCAGCTAATTCAAATGCCTACCAAATTCGACCACCAGCACCTATCACTGCCGCCTACTAATGCTGCGACAGGCTCTCTGACTAATTCAAACTACTTAAATCTCCACCAATGCGAACATGGATTGACTAACTCTTTGGAAATCCTAGCTTTAGGATCATGTAGATTTGAGCTTAAAGGTTTGAATTGAGGAGTTTGCATATTGGCGACGAGAGTTGGTGATTTGTCAAACTTGACCATTTCTGGATTTAGTGGAATTTCCATCGAGATTAGAGTAATCAACTTCAAACTTTATTTGAGAATATTTTGATCAGTGTTTGAACTTAGGATTTTTCCCTAATTGCATGTATGTGAATTTCAAGAACAAACTACATTCATGAATTTGACTACCCTTTTTCACATATTTGACCAAGTTTGAATTTTTGGATGAACCATAATCAAATTTGAGCATATCGACAGTCATACTGCCTTTCCATACAATTTTTTATGTTTAATGATCTTAAAAAGAAATTTTTCCATCTCCTTCTGACAACAGATCCATTATCATTTTTTCCAATTGATAACATGTGAGTTCTAAAAAGAGAAGGGAAAACGACATAAAATGCTTTTCTAGCATGCACTAGCAATTTACACGGGATTGTTTGTTTGTGCTATTTGGAACTTATTGGACCCAATTAATATAGATAGCACAATGCATTAGTTCCAGTTACGCTTAGAGCCTAATTAGATAATAGACATCAATTTCCTTTGAATTCCAAGTGTTTACCATTCGGTGAGTCACTTGAAATAATGCGTAATCGACAGCTTTGAATATAATTCTTATTGTGCAAAATGAATTGTTGCTTACCACGATTTAAGTCCAATAAAGAGTATTCTATTCCATCCGCACTACATGAAAACTTATTTATAGTTGCATTGTATTGTAGTATTTGAGGTTCAAGTGCAATCGTTAGTTTATTGAATGAAAAGGGAAAAGACTAACAGGTGGGAAGTAAAAAATCACATAGGGGATATTTGACGGAACTTTCACTTTTATTAGATTCCTCTCTTTATTTTATCACGGTCCATTTTTTTCTCCTTTATTCCTTATTTTCCTTTTCTTAACTTTTCTCCTTGTTCTCTTAACCTGGCATCCCATTATCTATGGTGGTGCCTCCTCCTCTTTTATAGTAAAACGAACCCTTCCTCCACCAAATTCTGCTTCATCCCTCAATTGAACACAACATTGTCTTCGTTGAACAACTCCACTCTGAAAATGTTCTACTATGGTCACCAATATCACGAGCTCGATTCAACGATTATGAATGCAACTCAATCTCCTCACAGCTTACAATGCACGCATGTCCTCCTCCATTACACGTCTTTCCTTAATTCGAAACAGAAGTATGATTTTTTTCCAATTTTACCTTAATTTTACATACTTTTCTTCTATTTACTAACGATTTTAGCGGATCACTGATTTTACAACAAAAAAATTATAACCAAATATGTGTTTTAGGAAAACCTATTTTACATAGTTTTCTCACTTTATTTGGGTGAGGAGAAGAAGAGGCATGCAGGTTAAACTCTAAAAATTCATGTCTTTTGATTGAGGTTTGAGCAAATTAATCAGTATGTTCTTGAACTGTTCCTCGCTTTCGAAAATTTAATCTTTGAAAGATTCTTCAACATAAATCCTTAGTACAGCTGAGTTGTTATGATAGGGCAAAGTTATATTGTAACAATAGCCTTGAGCCTGTCCATAGTTTCACAGGCCAGTTCCAAAATGCAATACAGTAATAGACCAGGCTGCATTGTAGTGATTTATATGGTATGTTTCCTATTTTTTTTGTTTCATTAATTGAAGAAACATATATAATAATATTTTGTAGATAGTTAATGCTATTATTAATTGAATAATTTTTATTTCATCGCTGTTGTATTTTATGTTGGAAATGAATAAGCAAGAGAAAGAGGAATTTGGAAAGGAGAGAGGATAGCAAACCAAAGTCCCACATCATCAAAATACAAATACCCACCTCTCTTATATATCATAAGCCAATAGTCTGATATAAAATAAAAAGAAGAGGGCTTGTATAGGAATGTGGGCTGGGCCTTAACACATTAATGTATTAAAGCGTCAAAGATTGGACCTTGGGGATTGGAGCTCTTGGGGTCTCTTGATTGAGTAGGCTTATGGTTGCTGCTTGGGCCAGTGCGTTGAAACGAGAATTTTTTTGTCTTAGAATTTGATCTGCCATGTCTATTCAATTGAATGGGTACAACCATTTGAATTCTTATGCGCACGCACATTAATGCACCGCGTGCTTAAAGGGTCGCAACCTTTCCAATTCCAATGGTGGTCAATTCCCAGATAGGCACCTTCTCCAGCCTATAAATACATGGCCCAAAACTAGAAAGAATTCACGTTTTATCTTCTCGTACTACTGGTTCTTCTTCAAAGTAATCCTTTGATATAGTTTCTATAATCTACTTCAGTTCATCGGAGCTTCGTTTGCTGGCACTGCGCTACGGAGCTAGTCCGTTTTATCCTGAGAAGCAAATTGCTATTACGTCAATCAATGCATACGATGGCAATATTGTTTCATGGAAACATAATTCTTTCTAGACTCAGACATTACTGATATATTCTTCTTTTTCATTGTTGGTGACAATTTTGTACTGCTCCAATCTAGTGCACAATCGGTCACGCTTTCAATCATTGCTGTAAAAACAGTTTGATGTGACAATTTGGCATAATTGAGTAATATTGATTGTTGTTACTGTCTATTTGTAATACAATCGTGTATTAACAAAAGATATAACAATCTTGAATCAATATTGCCTATTGCAGTTGACAACGAAGATGTCGCAAAACAACAATAGTGATTCTGTACCGATTCAAACGGTGACAAATGCTCAGCCAGCGCATGTACTTCCAATAATGGTTATGTTCCATGGAGAAAGGCCAGAGAATTTCAACGGAATTAATTTCAAGTGTTGGTAATAGAAATTGTTTTTTTATTTAACAACATTGAGCCTTGCCAAGCTTTTGACTGAAGATGCTCCTGTGGTAGCCAAACTTGAACCTGATGTTACTAAAGTAGAGGCTCTTACTATCTGGAAAAACTCAAATTTCATGTGTAAAAACCATATTCTGAGTGGTCAAGATGATAGCCTCTACAATGTCTATTGTAATATTGCAACGTCCAAACAACTCTGGTAGGCTCTGGAAAAGAAGTACAAAAATAAAGATGTAGACATGAAGAAATTCATTACTGGAAAATTCGTTGACTTCAAGATGGTTGACTCAAAGACGATGATCAATCAAACTCAAGAAAAACAACTTATCATCCGTCAACTAGAAGATGAAAAGACGACTCTTAGCGAGTTTTTTAAAGTTGTCACAACTATTGAGAAATTGCCTCCTTCTTATAAGGACTTCAAGAATTACCTTAAACACAAGCGTAAGGATCTCAGAATATTATTGCCAAAGCAAATGTAGTTGAGTCAAACAAGACTAACAAGAGAAAACGGGAAAATGCTCCTAAGAAGTCAAAGAAATTTCTAGGTTTTTGCCACAACTGTGGAAAGAAGGGCATAAAGCAGCCGAATGTCTTGCACCTAAAAAGAAGAAGTCAGAAGCAAATATGGCCGACGTTTCGAAAGGCATTGCTGATCTTGATTTATGTGCAGTAATATCATAATGCAACCTTGTTGGTAACTCGAAGGAATGGTTTGTAGACACTGGAGCCACTGAACACATATGTGCTAATAAGTGGATGTTTACAACCTATAAAACTGCAACTGATGATGAACAACTTTTCATGGGTAATTCATCTACTTCAAAGGTCGAAGGAAAAGGAAAAGTTGTGTTGAAACTGACTTATGAAAAGTAACTAACTTTAAATGATGTTCTCCATGTTCCAAAAATTCGAAAGAACTGATTTCAGGATCATTACTGAGCAAGCATGGTTTCAAATTGACCTTTGAAGCTGATAAATTTGTATTATGCAAGAATGGAGTGTATGTCGGAAGAGGATATGTGTGTGATGGTTTGTTTAAAGCAAATGTAACCACTATTGTACCATGCACTGATATGAATAAAAGTGAATCTTCTGCTTATATTGTTGACTCTTCTAACTTATGGCATTCTAGATTAGGGCATGTAAAATTTGATACATTGTGGATATTAATTAATCAATAATTTATACCTAAGTATAACATAAACTCCAAGTATAAATGTCAAATTTGCGCAGAAGCAAAATTGACAAGAACCTCGCTTCATCACGTTGAATGAGAAACTGAACCTCCAGACCTAATACATACAAATGTATGTGATTTGAAAATGTGTCAAACTAGAGGTGGAAAAAGGTATTTCATTACCTTTATTGATGACTGTACTAGGTACTGTTATGTTTATCTTCTTAGAAGTAAGGATGAAGCATTTGATGTGTTTAAACAATACAAAGTGGAAGTTGATAATTAACTCAACAAGAAAATCAAAGCTTTAAGAAGTGATAGAGGAGGAGAGTATGAAACCCCTCTTGAAGAATTTTGCACTGAACATGGTATTATACACCCAACTACAACATCACATTCGCCTCAATCCAACGGTATAGACGAACGGAAAATATAACTTTTAAAGAAATGATGAATGCTTTATTGTTTGGTTCTTTCTTGCCAAATAAATTTTAGGGAGAAGCTATTCTTTCAGCAAATCATATTTTAAATAAAATACCCCGAAAGAAAACATCTAAATCTCCTCATGAACTTTAGAAAAATAAATCACCATCCTATAAATACCTAAAAGTGTGGGGGTGTCTTTCCAAAGTACAGGTACCCAAACCAAAGAAGGTCAAAATTGGACCAAAAACAATTGATTGTGTATTCATTGGATATGCACAAAATAGTGTCGCATATTAATTTTTGGTACACAAATCTGAAAATTGATGATATTCATGAAAATACCATCATTGAGTCGAGAAATGCTAGATTTTTCGAACATATATTTCCCTTGAAACAGGGTGTTAAAATTCATAAACCTAAATGACTAAGGGAAGATGAAGTTCCTTATTCTCTTGAGGATGATGAACAAAATAACACTCAACAAAGTAGTGCCGAGCAGCAAGTGGAGGAACCAAGAAAAAGTAAATGGTCAAGGACTTTTAAAAACCTTTGGACCGAACTTCTATACCTTTATGTTAGAAGATGGTCCATTGACATACAAACAAGCTAAGTCTTCCAGCGATGCCCCTTACTGGAAAGAGGCAATTAACAATGAGACTGAATCCATTATGTCCGATCATGCATGAGAATTAGTCGATTTACCTCAAGGATGTAAGACCTTAGGTAATAAATGGATATTTAAAAAGAAATTGAAACCTTATGGATCAATAGACAAGTACAAAGCTCGTCTGGTAGTCCAAGGATTTAGACAAAAGGAAGACCTGGATTATTCTGATACATATTCACCAGTATCGAGGATAACATCAATTAGAATGCTTATTGCAGTTGCATCCATAAATGAGTTAGAAATACATCAAATGGATGTTAAAATCGCATTCTTGAATGGTGAACTAGAGGAAGAAATCGATATGAAACAACCCGAAGGATTTCTAAGCTCAGAAAATGAGAATAAAGTTCGCAAACTGGTAAAATCACTTTATGGCCTGAAGCAAGCTCCAAAACAACGACATGAGAAGTTTGATAAAACTATGTTATCAAATGGATTCACGAAAAATGAATCAGATAAATGTGTGTACATAAAACACACACATATTGGATATGTCATTATTTGTCTCTATGTTGATGACCTGTTGATCCTAGGCAAAAACAAGGCCATAATAACATCTACAAAGGATATGCTATTCTCTAGATTTGATATGAAAGACATAGGACTGACTGATGTGATATAGGCTGTAAAAGTTCCTAGAACACCACAGGGATATGCATTATCCCAATCGCATTTCATCACCAAAATACTTAAAAAATTCAAGTAACATAATGTAACTGTTGCAAAATCACCAGTAAATATGAACCAAAATTGGGTAAAGAACACTGGTGATGGTATCTACCAGTTAGAATACTCTCATATAATAGGAAGCATCATGTATGTTATGAACTTTACTAGTCCTGATATCATATATGTTATAAGAAAACTAAGTAGATTTACTAGCAACCTTAGTAAACATCATTGGAAAGCGATAATCAAAGTTCTAGGATATCTAAAGTATACGCAGAGCTATGGTTTATACTATACAAACTATCCTTCAATAGTGGAAGGATACTGGATCACATGATACAAAGTCTACAAGTGGATATGTGTTCACATTAGGAAACGGAGCAATTTCATGGAAATCATCCAAACAAACTCGTATCGCTAGGTCTAGGATGGAATCGAAGTTTATTGCACTGGATAAGACTACAGAAGAAGCAGAATGGATTTGAAGCTTCTTGGAAGACATTCCTAATTGGAGCAAACCTATGCCTCCAATATGTATACATTGTGATAGTCAATCAGCTATTGGAAGAGCTAATAGCACACTATACAATGGTAAATCTAGGCATATTCGTCGTAGATATAGAATAATAAGACAACTTCTATCTAACAGGGTTATCACAATAGATTAAATTCGATTTAAAGATAACATAGCGGATCCACTTATAAAAGGCTTAGCAAGAGAGAGAGAGAGTTCAAACCTTATCAATGGAAATGGGGCTAAGGCCTATAGACTAAAGGTTTCTCTAAAATGGAAACCCCACCTAGTTGACTGGAGATCCCAAGGTCTAGGTTCAAAGGGAAAACGAAGTTTAAGAGAAACTTGATGGCATTGTTATACACAAACCATTCCTATGATAAGTCAGTGCATTATATATTGAGAAGGATAAGTATTGATACTTTTAATGATGTCCGTATTTGAGGAATTAGAGAATATCCTTTATAGAATCACCTACATAAGTGCGAAGGCGCCACTTCAAAAAGAAGTATGAGGTT
Source organism: Allium sativum (assembly GCA_030737875.1). Classification (NCBI taxonomy): domain Eukaryota; kingdom Viridiplantae; phylum Streptophyta; class Magnoliopsida; order Asparagales; family Amaryllidaceae; genus Allium; species Allium sativum. The sequence goes on along the minus strand of CM060912.1, from coordinate 394,044,651 downwards.
AAATTCTCTAAGCACTTATGAAACTAGGCAAGTGTTCAAGGCAAAAACAAACACATATAGAGAACGAAGGGTTATAAAAACATTTATCATGTGTTATCTACTTTGGAATTACACAAAAGGCTTACAGTTCAAGAACAATCTATGTCTACTAATTCTTCCGTGATTCAAGTAGGTAATCACTTGGAAAGTTCAAGGCCCATGTGCTACTTTAACTGATGCGATAAATGGTCCGTGAAACTAAGAACGACTGATCATTCATGTAGGGGATTCTTGGAAATAAATGAGCAAGAGAAAGAGGTATTGGAAAGGAAAGAGGATAACAAACCAAAGTCCCACATCATCAAAATATAAATACCCACCTCTCTTATATATCATAATCCAATAGGCTTATATAAAATAAAAATAAGAAGTTGTAGAGGAATATTGGCTAGGCCTTGACACAATAATATATTAAAGTGTCAAAGATTGGGCCTTGGGCCTTGGAGCTCTTGGGGTATCTTGATTGAATGGGCCGACGGTTGCTGCTTGTGCCGGTGCGCCGAAACGAGAATTTTTTCCTCATAATTTGATCGGCCAATTCCGTTCAACTGAATGGGTACAACCATTTGAATTCTGATGCGCACACACATCAATGCACCACGTGGTTAAAGGGTCACAACCTTTCCAATTACAATGGTGATTAATACCCAGATAGGCACCTCCTGCAGCCAATAAATACATGGACCAAAATGAGATAGAACTCACTTTTTTATCTTCTCGTACTACTGCTTCTTCTTTAAAGGAACCCTCTAATCTAGTTTCTATAATCTACTTCAATTCGTCAGAGCTCTGTTTGCTGGCACTATGCTATGGAGCTAGTCTGTTTTATTCTGAGAAACAAATTGCTATTAGGCCAATCAGTGCATACGAGTGCAATATTGTTTCAAGGAAATAGATTCCTTATTGGACTCAGACAATACTGATATATTCTTCTTCTATGTTGGTGATGGTTCTGTACCGATCCAATCTAGTGCACAATCAGTTACGCTTTCAGTCGTTGTTGTAAACACAGTTTGACATGACAATTGTGGCATAATTGAGTAACATTGATTGTTGTTACTGTCTACTTGTCATACAATAGTGTATTAACAAAAGATATAACATTTGATACATGTTACACATTACCGTTTCTGACATTTGGATTTTAATATATTTTAAGTTATCTTAGCTGCCAAAAGTAGTATCTAATATTCAAAAGAAGCCTATATGCTCTGACATATTTCCCTCATGCTTTGCATATTTCAGTTGACTTTGGAAATTCAGTTCACATGATTTTCTATTTGTGTAAGCTATGTTGTTGTGAATTTCCTCATACATATATATCGATTAACACCATATGTCTCTACTTAATGTATTTTTTAGTGCTCTCCTAATTTAAGTTTATTTGGAACTGACCTTAGTTTGCATATTAAAAACCCTGAAGTAGCAGGCCATGTATACGAATATACTAGAATTCCCTTGATAAGGAAAGGGTTGAAAAGTTGGATTTTCACGTTCTAAAGTTAATTTTTTTTTTGTAGTTTTTAATTAATCAATATTTTATTTATTGAACTATTTACACGTACATTTAAAATTATTATAAAGATATCAAGTTTAATTTTTCTTTGCTAGTAGTTTAACGCATAAGAAGTTATGTTTGAAGTTATAACTAAAGCTTTAAAGTATTTGTTGCTATAGCGTGCTTTAATAACACTGACTCATCCTAATTTAAAGAGAAATATCATATTCTTTCCATTTTGGTATTATTTTTAAGCCTTTATTCTATTGGTTACTACCAATAGATTTGATAAGCGAAAAGAAGTATACACCATTTGTTTTAATATTATTTTTGAAAATAATAATGTAAATAAAAGAATTGGAAGATATAGTAGTTTACATTGTTTCTATGATAGGGAAGTGAGTTCTTTTTCTAGGAAAGAGTTAGAGCTCGTTCTTTGTTTTCTACAAAATTTAATTATGGAAGTTGTTACTCCCAAAATGAACCCCTAACATAGGCTGACAGTGAAGGGGTATTAGAGGAACACAAACACAAAAGAACAATTTGAAAGAACAAACGGAGAAAACCGAAAGCAGGAAAGAATGATTTGAGAGCAGCATGAACTAGCACACCCCAGAAAAAAAGGAGTTCAGAGCCTACAAAACGATAGCGAAGTTTATTCGACTGAGTCTATCCGATATAGTCTACCCGACAAGAGAGTCCAGAAGCGAAAGGTATCAAGCCAGAAGTACAAAAAGATTATCCAGAACCAGCTTCCGAAATAGCTACTTCATGAACAACAGAAGGTCACATCGATAAACAATAGAGACATCACTGAAAGCTATCTTCCGAAAAACCAGATTATCCCAAAAGCTCCACCGGAAGGCTAACCGGGACCCTAGCAGAGATACAAGCTATCAATACTAGTTTATATAGTACAGGAACCAATAGCGGTTTAAAACCGGCAGCTATCTACATACGTTGCAAGGGCAAGCTCCTCTAAGTATTCAAGAGAAAGCCGGAAGCCTACATCTAGAAGCTTGATCCGGGAGCCTTCACCCAGGAGCTGCTACCGGGAGTTCAAATGCCATCCGAAAACCACCATGACAACAAGCCCATATTAGTCTCAGAAGAGCCCTAATTGACCGGGACCCTCACTTTGAAGACAATAATTAGCACCACAAGGACGACCGATAGCTAAAGGCCCGAGACCAAGGAAAAAGAATGGTCGGCCGAGGAATGGGACCCGAATTCTCTATAAATAAGACCCCAGAAGCCACATAAAGGGGGACAAACTTTTTATCTCTCAATCTAGTTCTTTTCTTCTAAAAAGGAGCAAATTCTCAACTCTTGTAATACATCTACAATTTATGAATGGAGAATTACGGGTCTTAAACATCCTGAGATTTGATAATCTTGTTGTGCCGTAATGATGAAACATGGAGTTAACACTAACCTTGCTTATGAGAAAATTAATCATGGCAACTTAACAATAGTGGAGGTACTTCGTAGAAATGCGAAGTCTCCTTCCCCTGCCTCGAGGGTTGGCCACGTTGATCGACGCTCTCATAATGAGCCTAACACTTCCTGACCTCAGATAAAGGGGGTTATCTATGAGTTTGTAACTCGATCTCTGACGCGATCCGAACCCCCTTTTTTGTCTTGGGCCTACGCGGAATGATTGTCTGAGTCAATGAACATTGCGATGCCTTCTTTCCCGAATAAGGGGATGCGTTAGCTTGTTTTCTTCTTATCACAGTACATAGCATCAGTTTCACGATTTAGGTAGTAATTGATTTCATAAAACCTAGCAATATCAAGCTAAATAACCTTCTTAAGGTCATTTCAAAACACTGCCTCACATCATATGTGATGTCCATCCCTCGAGAGCAAGATAACTAATCGATAGAATCGGAATTTCGATGCCTAAGGGAAGGTAGATTAGCTAAATTCATAGGCTTCGGAATTACCTTCGATAACTCTGAGTCATGACGGTGTCAAATACCACGAACACATGTCCTAAATAACTTAGTCCGGGTGTTGACGGAAAATATCGTTAACGTTTTGGCGCTAGAAGGAGGGCATGAGCCTCCGTCCTTATGGTTAATTTGTAAAAATTAATTTGGTGAATTTATTGCTCCATGGCAAGACAGATGGAATCGAAAAGATTGGAGGAACGAAACAAGGAATTGGATCCTAATACAACCGTTGAAGGAAATGTGGATCAAACTCTCAACCCAGACAATAACGAAACGGGAGCCACATCCAATCCACAACAACCACCAAACTCAAACGCCATGGAAGATAATGTCACAAGAATCTTGGTCTTAGAGAAGAGACTCCAAGAAATGCAGGCTCAGATCAACGCTGTCCAGGCACAGAAGTTCTCAAGGCTCACCAGATCTAATCAGAGAGAGACGAATGAATCTTTGAAAAGAAAGGCTCCCATTCAGCATTCAAAAGCAAAGGAGAAGCTTAAGGCGACTTCTTCCAAGAATAAGAAGTCCCATCTGACGGGAATAGACCATCAAGGGAATAAATGTGAGCAGGAATAGTCTGGAAGTTCCACCTCTAAAGGTTATGATCCCAAGAGAGTAAACTATGACAGTATAGAAGCTTACATCAAAGATCTCACCTAGAAGACCCTTAAGGACTTGTTGGGAAGCAAGGGGAAGAGGACCCAAGATGACAGGGTTAACGACAACGAAAGAGTAACTCCATTCACTGATGAAATTATGAACACCATAATACCATCGAGAGTGAAGGTACCAACCATAAAGTATCTTAGGAAAACTGACCTGGACGATCATCTGATGGCTTTCGACAGACAGATGGATTGCTACAACGCTTCCGAAGCCGTAAAATGCTGCCTTTTCCCGGTTACCTTTCAAGGGGCGGCTGCGAAGTGGTTTCGCCACTATAGGGAAAACACCATTTACTTGTGGAAACAATTCTCCTACAAATTTTCCGTGTAGTTCTGCATCTGCAAAGATCTGACAGTTGACTACACAGTCATTGCTAACATCAAACAGATACAAGGGAAGTCTCTGGGAGATTATCTTAAGAAATTCAACATCGAGGCTCTGAAGGCCAAGGATATGAACGACCGTGACAAGTTGATTGTCGTACACTCAGGGTTAATCAAAAACACCCCCTTCTAGAAGGAGTTATATATTCACGGCTGTAAAGACTTGCAAGACTTTCATTTCCAAGCCGACAAGTTTATTCACATGGATGAATTGCACTTCGCGAAGAGGAATTTCGGGCCTCGATGGGAAGGAGGAAGGCCGAACTTTGGACAAAACCTCCCAAAAGGAAATCAAAAGAGATCAAGGTGGGAAGATTCAAATACCAACTCAGTTGCTCTAAACAAGCCCATCTCATTCAAAGACAAGAATTGCCCTGAACCTTATTCTGACGGTAAGTATTGTGAATTCCACAAAACCAACGGACATAAGACTGACGAGTGCAAGGTATTGGATAGGATTATTCAGAAGCTGATCCGAGAGGGACATCTGAAAGAATTTGTTTTAAACAAGACAACATCAGTTCATCATGCAAGTGGACAATAGAAGGTTTCGGTAAGTGCGATAGGAGTTGCTACGGTAGAAAGCAACCTAGACTTGGGGTACCCATAAATCGAATTAATGTGATCCATGGGGGGCCACACCCTGCCGGAAGATGTCCGAGAGCAAGGAGTCAATATATAAAGAAGCCATGGAGGGAATATTTTCATTCAAGAAGAAACATCGTTGAAGAATGCACGTTATGCTCTTAAAAAGCACAACCTAGTGATCTCTCCGGAAGAAATGAGGAAAGGGGTCCGCCACCCGCATAATGATCCCCTTATGATAACATCGCAGATAGGACTCTCTGTTGTTTCCAAAATCCTTATGGATACTGGGAGTGACATCAGTGTCATCTTCAAGCACGTTTTCGATCATATGGGAATTTCTGAGAGGAAGTTAGAACTAAGCAATGACCCGATCTTCGGCTTCAACAACAAAGGATCGACTTCGGTGGGGCAGATCAACCTTCTGGTTCAAGTTGGACCTCTTTTTTTTTATCTTGAATCCCGTTGTACTTAATCAATCCTCAAAAACATATTTTTTTATCTAGTTTCTATTATTTTCTTCGATTTATTATATCTCAAAATATACATCAGTTAATAATTTCCCTTCTCGTTTCTTTTCTATTGAGAGTCAAATTCTGGCGACAGACTGAAAAATTCAGGGCAAATGCCTCCGCTCCATAGGACCTTTGAGACCCTCTTTGTTGTGATCGATCAACCATCCTATTACAACACCTTCTTTGGGAGATCAGCTTTGGAAGAGATTGACGCTTTTGTTTCTTCCAAGTATCTTATGTTAAAATTCCTAACCAAATAGGGATGGGGTACCATCAGGGGAGAACAGTTTAGTTCCCGCAAATTGTACTTCGCAAAGATTGACAAATACAAAAAGGAGAGTTCTTTGTACTTTGATTCTTCTACTATTTTTATACCTTCGGATAATGGATCCTTACATCCCACATTTGAAGCTAAAATAAAAATTAATAAGACTAAATACGTGCAAATGGTAGGTACATTTCTTTGAAAAGAAAAAGGTCTGATGATGTAAATCTGACTGAAGAAGGAGAAATTGTCACAGACATGGACTCTATAGAGGACATTGAAAGTATAAAACCGATAGAAGACGTGGAAGAAGTAAATGTTAGTTCAGAAGATAAATCAAAAGTTGTTAACATAGGGAAAAGGTCGATAGAACCTCTCGGAAGCGACTAAATGATGTTTTCACTTGGACCCACTCAGACATAATCGACATCAGCCCTTCTGATATGAGCCATGCCTTGAACATTGACCCTTCGATAACCCCGGTCCGACAAAAGAAAAGACAATATAATAGAGACCGGATAGAGTCCTTGAAGGAAGAAGTCAAGAGGTTGGAAACTAGCGGGTTTACCCGAGAAGTCCTTTACTCGAAATGGTTAGTCAATCCCGTACTAGTGAAGAAGTCTAATGGGAAGTGGAGGACGTGTGTTGATTACATGGATTTAAACAAGGCTTGTCCAAAAGATTACTATCCCCTTCCATGGATTGACCAATTAGTTGATGCCACGAGTGGTCACAAGATACTATACCTTATAGATGCTTACTCGGGGTACAACCAAATTTTGATGCATAAACCCGACAAGGAGCATACAAGCTTTTTCACTGATTGGGGAATGTTTTGCTATAAAGTGACGCCCTTCGGGTTGAAGAACGCAGGAGCAACATACCAAAGACTGGTAAAAAGGATGTTCCAAGAAAAAATAGGGTGCAATATGGAGGTATATGTGGATGACATGCTAGTGAAGTCCACCAAAACAGAAAACCATCTAAAGGATTTGGAGGAAATGTTGATGTCTTAAGGAATTACCAAATGAAGCTAAACCCTCAAAAGCGTTCTTTTGGAGTTCAGTTAGGAAAGTTTCTAGGATATGTGGTAAGTGAGCAAGGGATTGAAGCTAGCCCTGACCAAATCTAAGCTATAAGAGACATGGAAGAGCCCAGGACAAGCAAAGAGGTCATGAGTCTGAACAGGAAAGTAGTAACCCTCAATAGGTTCATTTCTAAAGCAACTAACAAATGTGTCCATTTCTTCGATGTTATAAAGAAAAAGAAGAATTTTGAATGGAATGAAGAGTGTAGGAAAGCATTCCAAGAATTAAAAGTTTATATCGGAACATCTCTGGTTTTATCCAGTCCTGAGAAGGGAGAAGAGCTATACTTATACATGGCTGTTTCAGAACATGCGATAAGCTCAGTCCTGATAAGAGAAAGTAATGGGACTCAGCACACCATTTACTACGTTAGCCAAAGGCTAAAGGACGCAAAAACCCGATACCCTATTATAGAGAAATTGGCGTATTGCCTAATCCTAACTGCGCGAATGCTCAGAGGTCACTATTAAGCTCACCTTATTAGAGTCTTGACTAGCTTTCCGCTCAAGCAAGTGTTCAGCAAACCGGAAACCTCAGAAAGGCTGATCAAATAAGGTGTCGAACTTAGCCAATACGAGATCGAGTTCCATCCTTGAGCAGTAATTAAAGGACAATCTCTCGTAGATTTTGTGAACGAATGCACGAGCTACATTTCAGAACAATTAGTTAAAGAAAATGACTCAAGTGGCAGCTCTATGTAGATGGAGCTTCTAATGAACATGGTGAAGGGGCAGGTTATGTTTTAATTACCCCCGACGGACACCGCCTGCACCATGCCATGAAGTTAGGGTTCCCGACAACTAATAACGTGGCCGAGTATGAATCAATGATAGCTGGTTAGAATCTGGCATACAGTTGAAGATACCTCGGATAGAAATCTTTAGTGATTCGCAACTAATGGTAAACCAAATAAAATAGACATATCAAACCAAGGATGAGCATATAATCTTATATAAGAAAAGGGTATTAAAGATGCTTTCCTGATTTGAGGACTTCTCAGTTCATCAAATACCCCGCAGGGAGAATACTCAAGCGGATTCACTAGCCAAATTAGCCAGTTCCCGGGGGGGCCCCGAAACTCGAATAATTCCCGTGGGATATTCGGAAAGGCTTAGTGTCGAGCAGGAGGAATCGGAAATGGGGAAAGAGTTATTGGTCTTAACTAGATCCCAAACCTTGAGAAGGGAGGATGAAGGAAACAAAGAGGGAAACTCCAATGGGGAACCTCCCTTAACAGAAACGAGTTGCCATCATAAAGTTACATGGATGACTCCCATAGTAAATTACCTCCTGAATGGAATTTTGCCCCTTAGCAAGCAAGATGCGAGAAGGACAAACCACCAAGCTCATACATTGTTTGTGATTACAAATAGTATACTCTATAAAAAGGGACATTCGCTTCCTTATTTAAGATGCGTAAGTTCTGAAGATGGACTTAGTCTGTTGAAAGAACCTCATGAGGGATGATGTGTGGACCATTCCAGTGGAGTCAAGCTGGCCAACAGGGTCATGCGACAAGGTTGTTATTGGCGGTGGATGGTTAGTCAAGCAATTGAGTATGTCAAGAAATATGATAAGTGTTAGAAGTACTCTAAGGTACCTCGACTTCCTCCTAGCGAACTAACCACCATATCAAGCCCCTGGCCATTCGATATATGGGGAATAGATTTAATTGGACCCTTACTAATCTCCAAAGGTGGAGCTAGGTGTGCTATAATAGCCATCGACTACTTCACCAAGTGGGTGGAGGCAGAACCTCTTCCAACAATCATGCCCAAAAAGGTGTTAAGACTCATAATAAAAAATATTGTTATCCGCTTCAGAATCCCTCACAAGATCATATCAGATAATGGAACACAGTTCGAGAGTGAAGAGTTAACCTGATTTTGTGAGAAAAATGGAATCATAAAAAGTTTCTCTTCAGTAGCCCATCCAAAAGCAAACGGAGTTGTGGAAATCGCCAACAAAACCATAAAGACAATTCTTAAAAAACGCCTAAATCAAGCCAAAGGAAATTGGGCTGAAGAGTTTCTTTTAGTACTTTGGGCATACAGAACCTCTACCAAAACAGCCACAGGACACACCCCTTTCTCCCTGACATATGGATGTGAATCTATGCTTCTGGTTGAGATCAAAATCCCATTGCATAGAAGGATAGCATATGCATTTGACCCCAATCGAGAGCTGAGGAAGGAATTACAAGACTTAATACAAGGATTAAGAGAAGAGGCTGCAATCATAACCGCTGAATATCAAAGGAGGATTACGAAATATTACAACTCAAAGTTCAGGACTAGAACCTTCGCAAAAGGAGAGTTAGTGTTACGAAGAGTGATGGCTAACACGAAGAACCCAGCATATGGCCCTCTCGTCCAAATTGGGAGGGACCCCTGATCATCGATCAAGAAGTTATGCAAGGAACATATCGGCTATACAGACCCAATGGTGATCTTGTTTCGAGAACATGGAACTCAGAACATTTAAGACCATATTTCTCAACGATAAAGGAATAAGGAAAAAGACTTTCCTCCAAAGATGATTACATAACTAAGGGCACGAAAACCCTTCCAGTAGCTCAAGAGAGACCCAAAAGGGATTGAGCTGAAAAAAGGATCAAATCCCTCATCATTGCCAAATTGTTCAGGACTAGGCATCCCCAAAAAGGGGATGGTGTATTAGTCTTTCTCCATGCCTAAATCAGAGGGGGCTAGGTTAAATCATCAAAAGCGTAAGCCTCCATTTCACACCTGAAATGGTCATGACGGTGCATCTAAAATTAGCACGCCCTACTCTGCTCTCAAGAAGAGCACGCCCTGCCTCTACTAGAACTAAGCACATCCTACCTCCGCTCGTAGAAGAGCATGTCCTACTTCTGCTTATGTTCCGCGTTACTCGCAGTAGGAAACGAAAACCCCTATAATCGCCTACGATGGCAGGATAGGGCACCCCTCGGAGGGGGGTGGCGTATAAGCCTCTATCAGAACCTATGATTGTCAGTATAGAGCATCAAAAGAGTAAACCTTAGTTCTGTGCCTACGATGGCCCCGTCTAAATTTCTAAGACCTTATCATCGCCTACGATGGTCAGGATAAGGCACCTTCTGGAGGGAGGTCGGGTAAGTCCTTGGGCCCTGCTTGTGGATAAGCTAGCCAAGCTCTCCGGACGCACATGCCCAAAGAGTGGCCAACAAAGCACGTACATCCTCTGCTTTGATATAAAAGCCCAAGGAGTGGCTCAAGAAGCATGTACAGCCTCTGCTTCACAAATCAAATCCAAAAGGGATGCCAAAAAATTAATGCCGAAAGAGGGTTCTGGTCTTTTATCTATATTAGTACCTGAATCTGGGTCGATTCGGCTCTTCACAAATGCCGGAAGAGGTTGCCAGTCTTTTATCTATATCAATACCCTAGGCTGGGTCAATTTAGCTCTTCACAAATGCCGAAAGAGGTTGCCAGTCTTTTATTTATATCAATAAACTAGTCTGGGTCAATTTTTCTCTTTATAAATGTCGGAAGAGGTTGGCAGTCTTTTATTTATATTAATACCCGAATCTGGGTCGATACGGCTCTTCACAAATGTCAGAAGAGGTTTCCGGTCTTCTATCTATATTAATACCTGAATCTGGGTAGATTCGATTCTTCTTAAATAGCAGAAGGGACTTTCTGTCCTATATCAATACCCTAGTTTGTGTCGATTTTGTCCTCCGTAAATGCCGAAAGGAGATCTCTGATCTTCAATCCTAAGGTTACCCAAGCGAGGGTTGGCTAAAAAATACTGTCAAGGTTTCATAATTAAATTTAGCATTGAGGAAGATTCAATAGAAAGAAAAGTTTGACTTGGAAAGTCGAAAACACCCCTTCACTAGGGGGAATATGTTACGACCAAAATGAACCTCAAACATAGGCTGACAGTGAAGGGACATCGGAGGAACACAAACACAAAAGAACCTTCCGAAAGAACAAATGGAGAAAACCGAAAGCGGGAAAGAATGATTTGAGAGAAGCATGAACCGGCACCCCTCACGAAGAAAGGAGTTCAGAGCCTACAAAATAATAACGAAGTTTGTCCGACCGAGTCTATCCGTTAGGGTCTACCTGACAAGAGAGTCCTGAAGCAAAAGGTATCAAGCCAGAAGTACATAAAGGTTATCCGGAACCAGCTTCCAAAATAGCTACTTCATGAACGACAAAAGGTCACATTGATAGACAATAGAGACATCACCGAAAGCTATCTTCCGGAAAACCAGATTGTCCCAAAAGCTCCACCGGAAGGCTAACCAGGACCCTAGCAGAGATACATGCTATCAGTACTAATTTATCTAGTAGAGGAACCAATAGCAATTTCAAACCGACAGCTATCTACATACGTCACGAGGGCAAGCTCCTCTAAGTATTCAAGAGAAAGTCGGAAGCCTACGTCTAGAAGCTTCACCCAGGAGCTGCTATCAGGAGTTCAAATTCCATCTGAAAACCACCACGGCGACAAGCCCATATTAGTCTCAAAAAAGCCCCAGTTGACTGGGACCCTCACTTTGAAGACTATAATTAGCAGCCAAAGGCCCAAGACCAATGAAAAAGAGCGGTTGGCTGAGGCCCATGCAGGCCCAACAGCCTAGTAGCGGAAAGGGCCCCGATTTCTCTATAAATAAAACCCCAGGAGTCATATAAAAGGGGACAAACTTTTTATTTATCAATCTAGTTCTTTTCTTCAAAAAAGGAGCAAATCCTCAACTCTTGTAACACATCTACAATTTATGAATGGAGAATTCCGGGTCTTAAACATCTTGCAATTTGATAATCTTGTTGTGCTGTAATGATGAAAAAGGGAGTTAACACTAACCTTTCTTATGAGAAAATCAATCATGGCATTAACAATAGAGGAGGAGCTTTGTAGAAATGCGATGTCTCCTTCCTCATGCCTCGAGGCACGTTGATCGACACTCTCATGATAAGCCTAACGCTTCGTGACCTCAGAGAATGGGGTCCAGCTGTGAGTTTGTAACTCGATCTCTGACATGATCCGGACCCCTTTTTTGTGCTGGTCTGGCGCAAAATGATTGTCTCAGTTAATGAACATTGTGATGCCTTCCTTCCTGAGTAGGGGGATGCATTAGCCTGTTTTCTTCTTATCACAGTACATAGCATCACTTTCATTATTTAGGGAGCAATTGATTTCATAAAACCTTGCAATATCAAGCTAAATAACCTTCTTAAGGTCATTTCGAAACACTGCCGCACAACATATGTGATGTCCATCTCTTGGAGGCAAGATAACTAATCGATAGAATTGAAATTCCGATGCCTAAGGGAAGGTGGATTAGCTTAGAATCACAAGCTTCGGAATGATCTTCGATAACTCTGAGTCATGACGGTGTCAAATCCCATGAACACATGTCCTAAATAACTTAATCCAGGTGTTGACAGAAAATATCGTTAACATAAGTGAAAGAAAATTATATCGTACGATAATTAGACCCGCGTTACTATACGGATTAAAATGCTGACCTTTGAAAAAAGAATCAAGAAAATAAGTTAATATATATAGGGGAAATGAGAACCTTAGAGAGACCATTGGAATTAAAAGAAATGATAGAACTAGAAATGAGAGTGTGATAACTAGAAATGAGAGTGAATGAGATTTGAAATGACACGTATAAATGAGAAAAGTAAGGAAATTAGACCGAGATGGTAGGTATATATGCAAATAAGAAAAGAAAATGGTTACTGAGCTTTTTCCAAGATGAGATAATACTGATATTGAAGGAAAAAGACAACAATGAAGACCTAAACTGACATAGAAAGAGTATATTAAATACAGTCTAAAAAGATTTAATTTAAATAATAATATGGTACAAGATGGAAAACTATGGAAATTGGGAATTTATATGAAAGACCGTAGGCATTCACGAAAACAACAAGGATGAATTATGGAAGAAAATAAAAATATTTGATATTTGTAATGTTTTAACTGAGAGTAGGTGTCGTTGAAAGAGTTAGGTGACTTGTTGGTTGATTATTGGAAGTTTGCTTGATGATGTGATTTCATATCAAGGTGGAGTGGTTTGATTTGGTGATATTTAAATCACATATATGTTGAAGTCTGATCGGTTGTTTGTTAAGTATATTTGAGTTATATTCTCCAGGGAAAATTGGATATTTTTCCCAGGCCTTCAATTCTCCTATAGAAGCAGCATCTAGGGCTGGATTAAAGATATAGAATTGAGACCGAGATAATTAATCCAAGGGTTTGTCGTTGTTCTTCATTGTTCTCCTTCTCCAACAAGAGTTGTAGTCATCTAGATATTCTTTCCCTTTCTCAATAAGGTTATTGATTCTTGTAGTTTGTTTACTTTTGGTTGTTGATCCATTAAGGGGTAAACAAAATTTGTTTGTGTGAATTAATAAAGAGGGTGGTTGGATGGAATATCTTGTGTTTGTCTATGCAATTTCATATATGTGCTATTTTCCATAGAAATCATCTTTAAGTAATTAGATGAATAAGATCCTGGTTGTTTTCGCAAAGGCGCAATTTTCCTAATAGTTGGTATCGAAGCTAGATCATCGCAGAGCTTAGAGTGAATTTGGATTGGAAAATTTGAGTTTTGTTTGAAAAAATGATTTTTATTTTAAAAAAATTCTGGTTCGAAAGCTTGTTCAGCTGCGATTGGATGAAGTGAAGTCTGTTGCAGGGCACTTAAATGAATTTCAAGAAGTGATCAATCAATTGGAAAATCTAAAGGTCAATTTTGATGATGAGTTACAGGCTCTTTTGTTGATGATTTCGCTCTCAGAAAGTTGTGAGATTTTGGTTGTTTCATTGAGTAATCCCAATGCTAATGGAAGTATCTCTTTGGAAACTGTTCGAAGCAGCCTTTTGAACGAGGAACTAAGAAGAAAAGGGTCGGTTTGAAATCAGTTCAAGGTGAGGCTATTGTAGTAAGGGACTCGGGTAAAGATACAAGATGGAAGAAGAAATGAGTTAATGGTAGAGGTTTTATCACCTGTCATTATTATGGTAAGCAAGGTCATATATGCAAAGATTGTTATGCTTATCAGAGGGATAAGAAGAAGGTTGCATATGGTGATAGTAGTGATGAGGCACAGGCTAGTCGTGTTGCAGGTTCCATTAGTTATTGTAACACCCTGTATTTTCTGTTAAACATTAAAATTACGAATTAAACAATACTTAATTTCAAATGTGAGAATTAAGAGAAATGGGTTACGCCATTACGTTCGTCTCGAAATTCTTCTTGAGATAGAGTCCGAGTTTGCGTGAACTGGACTTCGTATGAAAAAGTTATGGCCTTCAGAAGTTTCAGAAATTCAAATAAGTTCAAACAGCTCAAAACATAATTCATAATTCAAAACAGAACTCAGAAGCGGGCTGGGCGGGAAATTTCCCGCCCAGGACCCAGGTCGACCAAGGCTCGACCAGGGGGTCGACCTCCCCCATATAGGTTGACCTGGGGGTCAACCTGCACCCTCGAGCAAATTTGAAAACTGCTGTGTTCTGACTCCTTGCTGAGTCATTAGGGCTGAATTGGAAATTCTATCTTGGTTGGACGGTCTTGATTGATTCTCGGTTCATCTGACTGCTCTTAAATAATTAATCCTCTATAAAAACAACCCTAACCTTCAACCTAAAATCATAAACATTCATACCTAGTGCCGTCATGTCGTCAATGGGGAACCTAGAATAGCCGTTATCTCTTTTAAGTCAAAGACAAGACAAAAGCTATATCAAAAATCAAATTAAAACTAATCTAATTCAACGATCTACATCAAAGGCGAGCAATTCAATTTCAGAACACAGATTCCTGAAATCAAGAATTCCTTTTTGTTTGTAAGTTGGTTATTACTTAGATTTAAACGTATTCTTAAATGAAATCATGACATGTTGTAACTTGAATGTAGAACGATGCCTATGTATAAGATAAATAAAGCATGATTCTTATTTATCTTAAATTACCATTGCGATTGATCATGCCTATAAGTTTGTGGTGATGAACATACCATATTGTATGTTATTAATGAAATCTATTATGATTGGGTGATGAACTTATGATGCCAACTTAGTGATGAACATGTCATGTTATAGTTTGGTGGATTTTATATGTCACTAGTTAATGATCTAAGTCATATTTGTATGTCTACAGGTTTAGATCAACATTCATACATGTTTAGATCTATGTTAAATGGGAACCTATTATGTTGCAAGTTAGATTTGTGGCACTCATTTGTTCTAACATGTGCAAGTTAATATTCTAGTTATGATTCAAACATGTTTACATAAGGTTGGTATGTTAGATCTATAACCTATCTTGTTGTAAATTAGATTGTGGTTCTCTTGTGTTGTGACATATATATGTTAATAGGATAAGTCATGATCCAATTATGTTCATATGTTAAACCTCCATGTTAGACCTATATTAAGTTTACATGATTATTTGATCTAACTTAGTCACAAGTTTCCCTTAAACATGTTTAATTAAGTTAATGATGCTTCTATGCCAAGTTACACATGATAAGTTAGAAGTATGTTATTGTATGCTTATTTCATGTCCCTTGTTTATTACCCTTTTTATGGTTTTAGGCTAATTTACTAGCCCAACATTCTATGTAACTTATATAGACGTACAACGGGGGCTACGTTGGAAAATTTGAAAATTACATGGTATGGATTGCTTCATGAAATGGTATATTTGATATACCATTAATTATGGGCATGACCTAAATAGTAGTTATGATACAAATTTAATTAAGATAAATTTACATATATAGAAAATATGTAAATTAAAGAAAAGACGAATATGCCTAACCCGAGGTTAGATTGAGTTGTGGTGTAAAACTGCCCGGAACCGCCCGGCACATCCAGTAACCACCACAATGCCTATCTAATGTGGGTGGTTAATGTATTGAGCCCAAAAAGGACCCGAGGTTAGACTGAGTTGTGGTGTAAAAATGCCCGGAACCGACCGGCACATCCAGTGACCACAACAATACCTGTCTAATGTGAGTGGTTGGTGCTTTAATGGATTAAAGCTAAGTCAAGATTGGTAGGATTAAGTCAATTAAGGAAACACTTAACCGATTCAACATGATAACTACACTGATGGGTGGGGTTAGGTAAACTTGGACACTTAACCAATTAAACATGTTGATTAGGAAACCCTAGTAACGGGGACCCATTTCATCAGTAACCCACATAGATGTATCATGGTACCCTGAACTAGGCAGGGTGGGGCACGATTACTGGGCTGATTATAAGCGGTCAAAAACGTCGATGGTTGGTGCGTCAGTGTAAGTTCCGACGGAATACGGGCGTGCACGTACTTCGGAGTGGAAAAAGCAGGCACTGGGCATGAGTAGTTATACACTGTGCATCTTGAATCGTGTTGGGTTGCCACCATAGGATTTGATACACCCCGTGGTGGGACCAGCACAGGTATCTACAGTCAAGCGGGGCCGAATGACACAGGATATGAATGCATGTGAGTAGGAGCCGGTCAATAAGTGGATCATTCGTTATGAACTTGTATGGCTGGTTGAATCAATGGTTAGTAGGTGCAGAGACTATAGTAATGGGTGCGATCACATGTTCATCTTATCTTATGTTAGGGTATTACCCTATGTTCTGTTATTACTGTCATGATCCCTTTCCTTGTTTAAATACTAGTAATCACTGAACTTACCAGACTTATGTATGACCCATTTTTCTTTCATCTTCTTTTCTTCCGTTTCCCCTCCAGGTCCATAGGGAGGGAATACTCTAGCTTAGTCGGACTCTTTGCAAGCTTCAAGAAAGTAGATGCATTGTTTGGACTCTCTTTCCTTGGATATGACTTTTGGACACATTCTATGGGGATTTATGCTATTTTGTTTTGTTTCTATGTTTCCTTATGTTTTAATGAAGACAGAGATTATGATGTAATGTTTTGGAAGTTATTGTGAGACAATTTGATGTAACGTTTTTGGTATTGAACCATGTATGAAATAAATGTTTGTTTTCCGCTGCTTATATATATCTGTCTTGTAAATTTTCTGTGTCTTGTACCTATAACCCTTCACCAAAGTTAAGGCATTCCCTTTGTGAGTGACCTTAACGAAGGTGGGGTGTTTCACTTGGTATTAGAGCAAAGGTTTACTAAATCAGATAAAAGTTTTTGAAAACTATTTTCAAAAAGAAATATAAAGAAGAATTTTACAAGAAAAAGTGTTATTTTATTTTAAAAGGCATAATCCCCCAAAGCCATATGCATTATCTTTCTATCCTTCGTTTTTAATATTTCCTTTTCGTTTCAGCATGTCTGGGGATCTTAACCTTCCAGAGGGTGTACCGATACCTTGATGGTTCAGGAGGTACCTAGAGGCTAGGGCCAACGATGCAGGCCCACCATACATTCCTCCTCCCCCAGCTGCAGCGGTTCCTCCTCCTCGTGAAAATGCTTTCTCAAAGATATGTAGAGATTTTAAAGCCATGGGTGGAAAGAATTTTAGTGGAACTGAAGCATTCGTAGAAGCAAGGAACTGGCTCAAAGAAACTAAGGATTTATTCGTCATCTTCGAGGTGGATGATAGGCAAAAGATCCAGTTGGCGATGTGGTTGCTTAAGGATGAAGCTTCTTATTGGTGGGAGGTCACTAATGCTGAGAGGCCGGTGGAAACTTGGGAGGATTTCAGAGTAATATTAGATGAAATTCCTCTCACAAGCTGAGCGAAGCTTACAGGTGGAGAAGTTCTTATCTCTTAAGCAAGGAAGTATGACGGTTAAGGAATACGTCAACCAATTCAATCAGCTGGCCCGAATTGGACTGGATTTGGTGAACACTCCTCATAAGAAGGCTCTCTATTTTGTCAATGGATTGAATAAGCCACTTCACAACCTAGCTATGACCCATGTACCTATAGGTGCGACCTATGAGAGGTTGGTAGATATGACACTCTTACATGAGGAAGACAAGGGAAAAAAAGAGGTAAAAGTAGAAGTGCCTCAAGATAAGAAGGTGGAGGGATCACAGAAAAAGAAAGCTGATTCAAAGAAAGGCGGGAAGAACAAAAAAACCCGTGACAAGAGAAAGTGTAATTTTTGTGGCATTCCTGGACATCTGGTCAAAGACTATAGGAAGAAGAAGAGGAAGATGGGTGGTTGTTTCCATTGCTGTGAGACATGACACATGGCTAAGGATTGCCCAAGGAAGCAAGGGTAGAGGCAAAGGACTGGATCCACTTCTGGAGGGCAGGTTCACGCTCTCATAGCACCTCTGCAAGAATGAGGTAGAAATATTTCTGTTGAGAGTTTAGTTTATCTTTTTGATCATCCTGTTCGCACAGTCTTTGATTCTGGCGCATCGCACTCTTTTATATCTACAGCTTTAGTTGAATCTCTGCACCTAGACACTAGTATAGTAGAAGATCACTTAGTTGTTTCAAATCCAATTGGGGGCTCAGCTTATTTTCCAATGATTTGTTTGGATTTGAAAATTTCTATACTAAGCGCTGGGTTTAGATATAGTGCCTATGTTTTGGGCTTCACGGGCTATGGGTTGATTCTAGGCATGGAATGGCTGTCCAGTAATGGTGCTGTCCTCGATTGTGAAAAGAGAGTGGTTAGACTCATGACTCTCCTCGGCAACACTCTCGAAATTTCTTGTAATCCCATGAACTCTGTTATGCTTAGTTATCTAGAATCTCTTGATGGGTCTGTTGAGAACTTGTAGTCAGTAAGAGTAGTCCGTGAATACTCGGATGTGTTTGAAGAAGTGAAGGGCTTACCTCCAAAGCGGGAGATAGACTTCCGCATATATCTCGTTGACAATGCAAAACCCGTTGCTTTACCCGTGAGACACATGGCTCCAAGGGAGAGGAAAGAACTCAGCAAGCAAGTTAAAGAGTTGCTTGAGAAGGGGTTTATAAGGCGAAGTATTTCTGAATGGGGTGCTCCAGTAGTGTTCGCAAATAAACGGACGGTTCACTTCGCCTGTGCGTTGATTATAGGGAGCTAAACAAGCTGATCAAGAAGAATAGGCACCCGCTACCAAGAATATACGACTTGTTCGATCAGCCTGTAGGTGCATCAGTTTTCTCCCAATTAGATCTAGCTACCGGGTTTCATCAGCTAAGGGTAGCTGAAGACAGCATTGATAAGACCGTGTTCAAAACTCCAGATGGTTTCTTCGAGTGGCTTGTCATGCCTTTTGGCTTGACAAATGCACCCGCTTACTTCGTCGATTTGATGAGTAGGGTGTTCCAGGAGTTCCTCAATAAATTTGTGGTGGTCTTCGTGCACGACATTATGATCTTCTGGACGAATGAGGAAGAGCATGCTCAGCACTTAAGGGAAGTCATGGATACTCTCTGTGCACACCAGTTGAAAGCCAAATTCTCCAAATGCCATTTCTGGAGAGAAAAAGTAAGGTTCCTTGGACATGTGGTGTCCAAAGAGGGGTTAGTTGTGGATCCCGCAAAAGTGGTTGCTGTGCAAGATTGGAAGGTTCCGCGAAATGCAACCGAAGTCCGAAGCTTTCTCGGTCTAGCAGGGTTTTATCGAAAGTTCATCAAAGACTTTGCGAAAATCTCAACTCCACTTACAAGGTTGACAAAGAAGAACCTAGTTTTCACTTGGGATTTAGATTGCGATATTTCTTTCCAACGCTTGAAAAGGGCTCTGACAACAGCCCCAGTTCTGACATTGCCTTATGGGAGCAAGATGTTTACAGTATACACAGATGCATGCGGTACAGGATTGGGTGCTGTCTTGATACAAGAAGGGAAGGTAGTAGCTTATGGTGGGAGGCAGTTGAAAGTACATGAGGAAAACTACCCAACCCACGATCTAGAGCTGGCAGCCATTGTCTTTGCGCTTAAGTCTCAGTGCCATTATCTCCTAGGTGAGAAGTTTGAATTGTTTACTGACCATAAATCATTGAAGTACCTTTTCTCGCAGAAAGATCTCAACTTGAGGCAGCAAAGATGGATGGAGTTTCTGGCCTCATATGATTTTGAGATTTCCTATACTCCTAGCAAGGGCAATGTAGTAGCAGATGCCTTGAGTAGAAAGAAGTTGACCTTAAGCCCTCTCTTTATAGAAAGGCAAAGCTTGAAGTACATAGCCAACTTTGACTTTAGACCCTCCTTTGATTTTGTGCCTGGTCTGTTAGCAACACTAGAAGTGCGGCCTATGCTTTTTGGACTCAATAGGGACCGCGCAACGTGAAGACCCTCAGCTAGTTGATGTGATAAATAAGCTGATTAGGGGTGAGACTTCGAGTCACCTCAATAGATACTCCATCGATGATAAGGGATGGTTGGGACGGGACAGATGTCTATGCATCCCATATGCAAGGGATTTGGTGAAGAAGGTTCTCGAAGAGACACACCATTCCAAGTTGACCATACACCCCGGTGGAGACAAAATGTACAAAGACATGAAAAGGGTTTTCTTTTGGAATGGCATGAAAAGAGATGTAGCAGAATTCGTCTCTAAATGCATGATATGCCAGCAAGGCAAGGCGGAGCAGAAGAAACCTGGAGGTTTGCTTCATCCTCTAGAGGTCCCACAGTGGAAATGGGATAGCATTTCGATATACTTTATTGATGGGTTGCCTAGGTCAAGAAGGGGCAATAACAGTATTTGGGTAATAGTGGACATGCTCACTAAAAGCGTCCACTTTATACCCATCAAAAGTAGAAGGACTGCCTCATTTCTAGCATCCATACATCTTAAAGAGATAGCTCGACTCCATGGGATACCCTCCATCATAGTGAGTGATCGAGACCCTATCTTTACGAGCGAGTTCTGGAGAAGTTTGCAATAGCTGTGGGCACACAGCTATGCTTAAGCACGGCCTATCACCCTCAAACCGATGGTCAGACGGAATGGGTGAACAGAGTATTAGAAGGTCTTTTGAGGCTATGCATTCTTGACTTTGGAGGTACATGGGAGGATCATCTTCCTTTGTTGGAATTCGCTTACAACAATAGTTACCAAGCCACCATAGGCATGGCTCCTTTCGAAGCTTTATATGGAAGACCATACCGATCACCAACTTGTTGGTGGGAGTTTACAAATAAGCTCATACTTGGACCAGACATGATTAGAGAAACTTTAGAGAAAGTGGACTTGATACGAAGAAGAACGAAGACTTCCCAAGATAGACAGAAGTCCTACGCAGACAAAAGAAGAACCGACCTTGAGTTCGAAGTTGGAGACAAGGTGTTCCTTAAAGTATCTCCTTTGAGGAACGTCGTTCGCTTTGGATCCACGGGAAAATTAGCACCAAGATTTGTAGGGCCGTTCCCTATCATTGAGAAGATTGGGAAGATGGCTTATAGAGTACAGCTGCCCGAAAGATTGGTTGGAGTTCATAATGTCTTTCATGTCTCTCACCTACGGAAGTGCTTGCATGAGTCTGCGGAAGTGGTGGAACTAAGCATGCTAAAGAAAGTAAAAGTAGAACGAGAAGCAACTGTGAGAAGAGTTCCAACTCGTATCTTGGGTACATAAGTCAAAAAGCTACGCAACCGTGAAGTCAAGCTTCTTAAATTTCAATGGAGCGACACCGAGGAAGACGCGACTTGGGAAACTGAGGACAGAATACGCACAGCCTACCCTTTTCTTATTGAGGGTACACCCTTGATCTATCTTTTTCCTTAAGTTTATGCTTGTACCTATCTTTTTAAGTATATCTCCTCGATCCTATCCTTTGTCCTTAGGTAGAGACCAATGGATATAAACATGTATTTGAAACATGTTGTAGTTGAAGTTGCAAGTGGTTGCTAGTGGTTGCTCATGGATGCATATACACACACATTAGGTGTTAGATTGGCTCAGTCACTTTCATATTGCATATGCATATATGTATTTGTATATGATTGAAACTTGATGTGTTATCATATGGACGTTGCATTTGTATGAATGATTGTGCACTCATGTAGAAAGTATGAATAGGAAAAAAATGTATACATAATGGACTCATGGCACTAACATAATTTGCATTAAGGAGGTCAACTGAATTAGTAGACCGCCTGATTTTGCATTAGATAAGGACATGTACACACACTATGCATATGATCATGAAGCATTAGAAGTCTTTTAAGGACAATGGATGCTCGTGTTTGATGGTTGAGTAGATGGACGATTGGATGGTAGGATATACGTCCTTCTTGACTTGAAGATTTCGGGGACGAAATCCTTTAAGGAGGGGAGAATGTAACACCCCGTATTTTCTGTTAAACATTAAAGTTACGAATTAAACAATACATAATTTCAAATGTGAGAATTAAGAGAAACGGGTTACACCATTACGTTCGTCTTGGAATTCTGCTTGAGATAGAGTCCGAGTTTGCGTGAATTGGACTTCGTATGAAGAAGTTATAGCCTTCAGAAGTTTCAGAAATTCAAATAAGTTCAAATAGCTCAAAACAGAATTCATAATTCAAAACAGAACTCAGAAGCGGGCTGGGTGGGAAATTTCCTGTCCAGGACCCAGGTTGACCAAGGGGTCGACCTCCCCCATACAGGTCGACCTGGGGGTCGACCTGCCCCCTCGAACAGATTTGAAAACTGTTGTGTTCTGACTCCTTGCTGAGTCATTAGGGATGAATTGGAAATTCTATCTTGGCTGGACGGTCTTGATTGATTCTAGGTTCATCTGACGGGTCTTAAACAAATAATCCTCTATAAAAACAACCCTAACCTTCAACCTAAGATCACAAATATTCATACCTAGAGCCTTCATGCCGTCAATGGGGAACCTAGAATAACCGTTATCTCTTTCAAGTCAAAGACAGGATAAAAGCTATCAAAAATCAAATTAAAACTAATCTAATTCAACGATCTACATCGAAGGCGAGCAATTCAATTTCAGAACACAGATTCCAGAAATCAATAATTCCTTTTTGTTTGTAAGTTGGTTATTACTTAGATTTAAACATATTCTTAAATGAAATCATGACATGTTGTAACTTGAATGTAGAACGATGCCTATGTATATGATAAATAAAGCCTGATTCTTATTTATCTTAAATTACCATTGCGATTGATCCTACCTACAAGTTTGTGGTGATGAACATACCATATTATATGTTATTAATGAAATCTGTTATGATTGGGTGATGAACTTATGATGCCAACTTAGTGATGAACATGTCATGTTATAGTTTGGTGGATTTTATATGTCACTAGTTAATGATCTAAGTCATATTTGTATGTCTACAGGTTTAGATCAACATTCATACATGTTTAGATCTATGTTAAATGGGAACCTATTATGTTGCAAGTTAGATTTGTGGCACTCATATGTTCTAACATGTGCAAGTTAATACTCTAGTTATGATTCAAACATGTTTACATAAGGTTGGTATGTTAGATCTATAACCTATCATGTTGCAAATTAGATTGTGGTTCTCTTGTGTTGTGACATATATATATGTTAATAGGATAAGTCATGATCCAATTATTTTCATATGTTAAACCTCCATGTTAGACCTATATTAAGTTTACATGA
The DNA here is from genome assembly GCA_030737875.1 of Allium sativum. Taxonomy (NCBI): domain Eukaryota; kingdom Viridiplantae; phylum Streptophyta; class Magnoliopsida; order Asparagales; family Amaryllidaceae; genus Allium; species Allium sativum. The sequence continues at coordinate 394,021,150 of CM060912.1, read as the reverse complement.
TTATTTGATCTAACTTAGTCACAAGTTTCCCGTATTCATGTTTAATTAATTTAATGATGCTTCTATGCCAAGTTACACATGATAAGTTAGAAGTATGGTATTGTATGCTTATTTCATGTCCCTTGTTTATTACATTTTTTATGGGTTTGGGCTAATTTACAAGCCCAACACTCTATGTAACTTATATAGACGTACAACGGGGGCTACGTTGGAAAATTTGGAAATTACATGGTATGGATTGCTTCATGAAATGGTATATTTGATATACCATTAATTATGGGCATAACCTAAATAGTAGTTATGATACAAATTTAATTAAGATAAATTTACATATATAGAAAATATGTAAATTAAAGAAAAGACGAATGTGTCTAACCCGAGGTTAGATTGAGTTGTGGTGTAAAACTGCCCAGAACCGCCCGACACATCCAGTAACCACAACAATACCAATCTAATGTGGGTGGTTAGTGCATTGAGCCCAAAAAGGACCCGAGGTTAGACTGAGTTGTGGTGTAAAACTGCCCGGAACCGACCGACACATCCAGTGACCACAACAATACCTGTCTAATTTGAGTGGTTGGTGCTTTAATGAATTATAGCTAAGTCAAGATTGGTAGGGTTAAGTCAATTAAGGAAACACTTAACCGATTCAACATGTTAACTAAACTGATGGGTGGGGTTGGGTAACTTGGACACTTAACCAATTAAACATGTTGATTAGGGAACCCTAGTAACTGGGACCCATTTCAGAAGTAACCCACATAGATGTATCATGGTACCCTGAACTAGGCAGGGTGGGGCACGATTACTGGGCTGATTATAAGCAGTCGAAAACGTTGGCGATTGGTGCATCAGTGTAAGTTCCGACGGAGTACGGGCGTGCACGTACTCCGGAGTGGAAAAAGCAGGCACTGGGCATGAGCAGTTATACACTGTGCATTTTGAATCGTGTCGGGTTGCCACCATAGGATTTGATACACCCCGTGGTGGGACCAGCATAGGTATCTACAGTCAAGCGGGGCCGAATGACACAGGATATGAATGCATGCTAGTAGGAGCCGATCAATAAGGGGATCGTTCGTTATGAACACGTATGGCTGGTTGAATCAATGGTTAGTAGGTGCAGAGACTATAGTAATGGGTGCGATCACATGTTCATCTTATCTTATGTTAGGGTATTGTCCTATATTCTGTTATTACTGTCATTATCCCTTTCCTTGTTTAAATACTAGTAATCACTGAACTTACCAGGCTTATGTCTGACCCATTTTTCTTTCGTCTTCTTTTCTTCCATCCCCCTCCCCCCAAGGTCCACATGGAGGGAATACTCCAGCATAGTCAGACTCTTTGCAAGCTTCAAGAAAGTAGATGTATGGTTTGGACTCTCTTTCCTTGTCTATGGCTTTTGGACTCATTCTATGGGGATTTATGCTATTTTGTTTTGGTTCTATGTTTCCTTATGTTTTAATCAAGACAGAGATTATGATGTAATGTTTTGGAAGTTATTGTGAGACAATTTGCTGTAATGTTTTTGGTATTGAACCACGTATGAAATAAATGTTTGTTTTCCGCTGCTTATATATATCTGTCTTGTAAATTTTCTGTGTCTTGTACCTATAACCCTCCACCAAAGTTAAGGCATTCCCTTTGTGAGTGACCTTAATGGAGGTGAGGTGTTTCAGTTATGCTTCTTGTGATGTCCTGTTTAGCAAAGTTAATCCTTGAAAGATGGATTCGGGAGCCAGTTTTCACATTTGTAAGGATGTGAAGTGATTTTCTTCTTATCAGAATAATGTTTACATGATTAAAACAACAAATGGAGTTGAGTTACCAGTTTGTGGTATTGGACTTATCTGGTTTCGTATGCATGATGGTATGGCAAGGGAAGTCTTTGTAGTAAGACACATGTACCCGCTATTTCGCATAATATCGTTTCTTTCAATCAGTTAGATCACCGTGGTTGCACTTATGATACTTGAGGTGGAGTTTTGAGAGTGAAGAAGAGTGGCCGTGTTATGATGAGAGGTGTCTTGGAGGAGGGAAACCTGTATAGATTGGTTGGTTCTTTAGTCAACTGTGGAACGCGAGTGACGGTTGATGAACCTAGTCCACATCAAGATGGAGAGGTTAATTTGGTCACTACTGATGTGTTGGACAGAGGTTTTCATGTTGACGGTGCTTCAAGGATCGGTAGAGATCAGGGAAGGAGCTGTGATCAAGTGGAAGACGGGTGTCGATTTGGAAAATTCACAAAGTGGAGATCCTTGTGGTATTATAAACACTTTAGACCGTTAGTGTTGCGTGGTGCGTCTCAGGGGGAAGATCGATGCATCTTTTGTAGGCAGTGGGTTGTGTCTGTAATGGTTTAATTAAGAGTAGGTGTCGTTGAAAGAGCTAGGTGACTTTTTTTTATTGTTGGAAGCTTTCTTGATGATGTGATTTCATACCTGGGTTACTATACATGTACTTGACACTTGAGTTTTTGTAGGATCAATTGCAAGATATTTCTACCTTCATAATTTTCTAGCACTATTCACCTACTATTCTTACTGTTATTTTCTTAACTAATAAGAAAACTAACACGTTTATGCATTGTTATTCTTTCCATGTTTAGTTTTTCACACAACTGCAAACAATGTTGTTATTTCTATCGAGAAGAAGCCTATCTTGGTGGATGAGACATCTGCAATAACATAATTTGGTTTTTGATCTACTATTGCTCTCATAACACATTCATTTTTTTTCTTCCAATTGCTTTCATAGCATCTTTTTTTTTTTTTGAAAAAACAAAACAAAATCCTATTAGTGGCTCTTAATACAGAATTTTAGTCAACCTTCAAAGGTTATAGCATTTGATTAACTATTTGGTATAATCTGCAATTTGTCCTTCTTATAGAGGTGCAATAACCAATCTTGTTTAATATTTCACATGAAAACATTCATGCCTTTCTACTCTATATACTTAGGTTTGGCAAAGATTATTTTCATTATACGTACACACAAGCATTATATATATTTTTAAATTGGTACGTTTTTATTAATTTACGAAATAACAGTACAAAGCAAATTAAATAAAAAATACATGTGAAAAACACAGTAGATACATAATGTAAAATACAAGAAAAATAAAAATTATTCTAAATAAGAACCATGATGAGGTCATCTCCCAGGTCTGGATATCGTCCCGCTTTCTGCATATCTTGTGCACTTCACTACGTATACCATAGTCTCCATAGTGCTTGAATCATGAAACATCATCAACGATTTTCAGTTGAAGCCAAGCCGATTCACATGGTTGGCACCTCTTTCACGTTAATGAATTCAATGCAAAACTACAGATCAAAAGCATGTGTAATACCGAACTAAAACCCTAACAAACATCCACTAGGAACTTCCAAAATGATAAAACTGCTTGACCTTTCTATATATAATATCAATTGCTTCCACTCTCTGTCATTTTGCAATTATCATTCATCGAATATGCACTAAGCTTAAGTGATAACCCAATAGAAGTACGATTTCCAATTAAAAACCCCATCATGTTGGATTTCAAAAATAAGCTACGAAATTATTCACTGATAGTATAAATCCACCCAATTATAGACGGTAATATCTGCTTCTAAGTGAACAGGAATATGAGCAAACTGATTTGAGTATACTTGAATAACAGTTTGTAATAACCAATAAACATATCCCCACATTCAAACAAAAAAATCAACACCATTTGCCTGTAAAGCATCAATCCCCTTGCAAAAATCATCCAAATCTAAACACTGAAACTTACCAATTCACCAAATCCCCTTTGCAAAGAAAACAAAGTAGAAAAAGTTGCAAAGTCGAACATCTTAAGGAATAGGTTAGGAGAAATTGGAAGTGAAGTAATCATTTACGCTAGAACATGCCAGAACCCAAGATCTCTGGTGGCTTGATCCCCTTATTCGAACAGATTCAACATTTTTCTAGATCGATTAGTAGCGAGGTTGATGATTGGAATCCAAAAGAGGTCTGAACTTGGAAGAGGATATTCGCGAGATGATATATCAAAAAATGAAGGCGATGTAGTATTAATATTTGTCAATGCGTTATGATTTGGGAGTAATAGTCGATGTGGTTTGTAGGGTTGTAGTAAAATGATGAAAATTAGGTGGCTTATTAATGGAAACTTGAGATTTCGTTGAAATTTATGACGAGGATTGCCTGGAAACTGCGAACGGTTTCTTTTCTTATGGATTGCCTATCCTCTCTCAATTGGAGAGATGAAGGATATATATATGTATGTATGTATGTATGAACGATCACCGAAGATTACGGAAAGTCGTTTATCTTGGAAGGTATAGTGCTACCCAGTCCGCAACTGCAAGCTTATACAGCTTATCGTAGTTTCCCTTGGACCTCCACTATACTGGGTATAATTTACTTGTAGGTTTGCAGTAAATCATTAACCCTATTATTTTCTTGTTGGTGCCCGTAATCAATTTGTTCCAGTTCTTTGGTAAATTAGAAGTTCATAAGATAGTGCAGTTGGTTCTCTTCATGTTTTTTAAATTAATTTTTAGTAAAATTGTTTCCTTATTTATTTTATTGTAGGTACAAAAAATTTAGCTTGTTTCTTTATTTATTTTATTGCAGCAAAAAAATATTCATCTTATAACAACAAATATCAGAGTTGTTTACAGGTAATGAGAAGCTATACTGGTTTTCATAGTCTGTTGTTGAACATGTTAGTTGGCTAGCTTGCATTGTATTAAGTTGTTTAATCATGCCTAAAGGAAAACTACAATATCCTCTATGCCCACCTACAATGTACATTGGATGATAATACTTATTGTATTCTAGAAACTGGAAAATTATTTAACATGATTAAGATTACTCCAGTGATGCTCACTTTTTATTCCCCATCTAAGGGTGTTGGCCAGTTAGTTATCTTTAATAACAAAACATAAGATCTAACCATTTTACCTATTTTATTATATGTCAATATGACTCCACACTGTTGATATAACTAAGTAGTTGTAGTTGGTACAAATTTATAATAAAATACCTTATTTAAGTAAGTTTGAATTCAGTGGACAATTAAAGGGTAATAATATCCAATCAACTCATATTAGCGACAAGACAATAGAAATGATTACATGCTCATTTTTCTTATTATTATATTTATATGCTAAAATCCTTGGTGTTAAATCATATTTTTCCCATTAGCTGAGCTGGTTTTACTTGAAATTGAAATCCACATTCTTTGATTTTCCACTTTTGTACCATGGAGGTGTTTTAATTTTCTTTATGAAATGGCAGTGGCATGGGACTTTAGGATTATAAATGGTAGAAATTACAGGGTGGTGGTGGAGGTATTGTGGATTGCAAGAAGAAATGTGTTGCTTATTGTTATAATATATATTAAGGATGCGTTTTTTTGCGAATGGTAACGGGATATTTGGAAGTGACATTTGAGCGTGGTTGTAACACCCTGTAATTTTAACAACACTAAAGATGATAAATTAAAGAATAATTAAATAAATATTTAGAATTAAGAGAAACGGGCTACACCATTACGTTCGTCTCAAAATTCTGGTCAAAATAGACACCGGTTTGCGTAGAAAGGACACCGTATGAAGAAGATATTAAGGTTTAAAGTCTGTATACATATAAGCCAATTATATATGAAGAAAATAGGTCTAGAAATTCAAAATAGTTCAAAAATCGAGTGGCTGGAGGGAGCGGGAAAAATCCCACCTATGGGTGTCAATCCCATAAAGGGGGTGTCGACCCATGGGTCGACCCCATAAAGGGGGCGTCGACCCCTGGGTCGACGCACCAAGAGGGGGTCGACCCCCTCACCGTAGATCTGGGAAGCTTTTATTTGAACGTGGACTCCTTTCCTGGCTTGTTTTGTTGGCTTTAGGCTATAAATAAGGCCCCGTTTCTCTTGTTTTTCCATACCCAAAACAATAGAGAACTAGATGCCGCCTCTGCCTAAATTTATTTAAGCCTTTTCTTCTTCAAAAATCAAGTCATTCAAGTTTAGAGATCTGTGATTCAACATCTGCAATTACTCTTCTATTTCTTAGATCCAATCATAGTGAGTCTACTTTATTTTTAGATCTAAATACTAAAAAGTTAATCTTGACGTGACTATAACTTGGATCTATGCCTGTGACTATTTGAATCTTATCAGATCCGCTGTAACCTGTGTATGTAAGTTATTCTGACATGACTATGAACTAGATCTAAGCCTATACATATTTATCATGTTAGATCTGCCATTGTTTGTTGATATAATTCACTGTTAAGATCACATCATGCCTGTTTATTATGTCCCTATTATGTTTGAATTAGATCTGCTATCACATGTTCATCAGACCTGTTCCTATATGCATATCTTGTCACTATGCCCAACTTTGTCACTGTATGTTTATTAGTTGATATGCATATTCCTTCCATCATATGTAAATCTTGTTATTATGTTTATTTCTGTTCTCTTCCCTTCTTCTCTTCCCTTTTTATTTTATAGTCAGGCTACCTTCGAGCCTAGGCATGCCGCTGAAATATGCGAATGCGTGAAATTGGGAATGAGGGGAAAACGTTAAAATTAGGGCATAACTTGTTGTAATGGCCCGGGGAAAATTGCGATCCTGATTATCGACTAAATACGTTCGACTGATCAAGCACCCGAAATTTACCGGAATGTCAATAGAAAGAAGTTAGAGGGTGAGAATAGATAAGATAGAAAGTTAGAATAGAAGAAGGAGAAAAACTTAACAACAGAACCAGAGTAACACGAATCTCACAGCGGAACGAATAAATATAATATACAACATAACTTTCAAACACAAATATGTATTTGAATATTAAAGTACAACACTTACATCACAGCGGAAATAAACAATAGTTATAAAATGAAGTTGAAGCCTCCTGCTCCAAGCTCCTTCTAGTATATCTGTAGATCCTGACTACTTGACTGCCCGTAAAAATTGGGCACCCAAGAGTTTAGGGAAAACAAAACAAAATAAACTCCGGGTCAGTCATGGGATTGGTATGAGTAAACAATTTATAACAGTTTGAGAAAATAAACGATATCTCATAAGACCACGTCGTATAACACAGAACGGGTTTTTCCCTTATGAGAATCCAAAACACTTGATTCAACATTCAAAAATCCTTTTGAAAGACATGATAATCTTTATATAAAAATCCTTTTGATATTATAATAGTGTCTATCAACCACAATATAATAATCATCTAGCAGAACGCTTTCATCTCACGTTCTACATACATAATATATAATCAAAAACCGTGGGCGCTTATTGGTTAATGAATTCCAACTGGCAAGGTATGAGACCACCTTCCGACAGTGTATCTTTAGAGAGGAGTACACCGGGTTCAACAAGAACATCTTGTAACCTAGGCTAAACATGACCGGTCACTCATTTTGCTTGAGTGTACCAAATGTATCATACCAACGGTTGGGATCAACAACCGTTTCCCAAAAGTGACAGCATCGAAATAGATTATAGAAGTAAATGGAATTTCTCTAGATCAGGTGACAATACACCCTAATTGGCAGCTAACCACTCAGCCATGCGATCGACCCGATTTTATACCATTTCCTAGTTGTGAGGCTAGAGGCCATAACGTATAGATCACACCATTATTTACTTTGAATGTCACATCGTCATACCCGTCAAATCACAAATTGATTTCCTCAAAAATACAACGGGTATACAGCTAAGAGAAACGAATTCCTCCGCCAACAAACGTAAATATGTTTGAAGAGATCAACTTACGCGATATATTAAATATACTCTGTCCGACATTCTTCTATACAGGTTGTCCTGGGACTGGACAAACCGAGACACTATTCTGTAAATCCATCTTAGGCAATTTCTACCTAGGACTGCCAAAACAGCCCTTGCACAACTCTGTCTTCAATTATCTTCATCATATTTGATTAGCAACGCTAATGTAACGACCCAGAAAATCTGAACCAATTTAAAAATTTTAAATTGGCTAAAATAATGGATTTTAAATATTTAAACTAAATATTTTAAATAATGGTAATGAAAAGTGAGGTTGAATCGACAATTGAAAACAAATATAATTAATTCTAATTATAAACAAGGCCAGAAATGGCGCTGCAGTTTCAAAATTTGAATTCAAACTTTGTCGGACTGTACCGGGTGCAAAACAAAATGGATTTTAGTAAAACCAAAAATATTTAAATCTGTTAGTGAATACCTTTCTAACGAATCTGAAAAATCGAATTTTCATAGCGGAAAGCAAAAGTTATGGCCGAATGAATTTACAGAAAGGTCGCTATGGGATTTATATAGCCCGTGACATTGGACATTTTGCATACGACCTCGGAATTCGACGAAACCACTTTTGTTGGATCCGGGATGTGAAGTTATTGCTAGGTTTCAAATTTCATAATTTTTGAAGCTAGTATGTGAGCGTGGCAAAAGAAAACGTGTTTTGATCAATTACAGTTAAATTGGATCGACCAGAAATGGGCCTTTTTGCAAACGGTCTCAGAATTCGATGAAACTAGTTTTGTTGGGACCATATCGTCAAAACATAGCTAGATTTATTTTTCTGGAATTTTTCGAATCAGTTTGTGGCCCTGGCAAATTGAAATGTACGTTCAAATTAAATATTGAATGTTTTAAACTTTAATCTGAAGGAAAACTGACTGAAACATTCGAATGGGCCTTCGAAACATATCCCATTGTGTTCGGAATGGGGGTAAAACGCTAGGGATGACAGTCGTTGGGTTTGGATTGGTGGTCGTGTCAGAAAACCCTTTTAAAGACCCACCGACCAATCAGACTTAAAAAAAATAGAAAATCCTTTTTCTCTCTCTCCCCGCTCAGCGATTTCGACGATCCCCGTCGCTCCCTCCTTCCCCTTCACATCGCCGCCGCTACAGGCCACCAGAGCCGCCACCACCACCCAAACCCGATCCGCCTCCTCCCCCTCTACAAATCCGACCCCCCTTTGCCCCGCCTCGCCTCGCCAGTTGCCTAGGTCGAGCCCCCGAAGTTGCGTCGCCTCAAGCCCGATTCCTCCTCCGATCCTCCATCGCACTGGGTCCTACCGCCATCGACAGGAGCGTGGCTCCAAGCTCTACAACGTGGTGGAAGCCGATCGCTCTCTCGTGCTACGAATCCGAAGAAAGATCAAACCCTAGTTTCGAACCAGGTTTGAAAACTAACGGCCAATCTATTTTAAACTGATTTTTACACTTTTAAGCGTTGCAAACCTTGTAAAAATCATATCTTTTTCATTTGTTAACAAAATTCGATGAAACAGGAAACATCGTGACCGTGTGGACGCCTTCTACATTTTAGAAGAGACCGCATATTTTTCTGACCCTTCTGCTATTTTTGGTGGAGTGGAACCCAAAGTGAGATTTCTAATTTATAAAGAATATGGAAAACGACGATGTATAAATTATATAGTCGATGTATGAGTATATATATATATATATATATATATATATATATATATATATACGCCCCTCGTCCACAAACCATGGACGATATTTATTGGTTGTGATTGGTGTGAAAATTGATTGATAGCGAATGGTTGTTTCGGGATTGTTTGTGGTTGATATTGATTGATTGTGGTTGAAAAATACCCATTTGTGGTTGAGAAATATTTGGTTGAAACCACATAGGATTAGTTTGTGGAAATGAAATAAATATATACATGCCACCTACGTGCGAACTAGATGCATGATTCTCATTGTCAAAAACTGCGAGGTTTTAAGGTAGAGCGAGGAGCCGTACTAGGGACGGTCCCGGTTTTAACTGCCCTGCCGTTATGCTGCCGAAATTTTGAATAATATTCATGTGTTTGAATTATTTTCATTTGCTGAAACTATATTTATTCGTTGAATAGAAAACCTTCATGTGTTGAATCGATATTCATTCGTTGAATTGAAATTCATGTGTTGAATGGTATTCGTGTTTTAAATATAAAAATCACATTTTTATCTATATATATAAACTATAGAAAACCTTCATGTGTTGAATCGATATTCATTCGTTGAATTGAAATTCATGTGTTGAATGGTATTCATGTTTTAAATATAAAAATCACATTTTTATCTATATATATAAACTATAGAAAACCTTCATGTGTTGAATCGATATTCATTCGTTGAATTGAAATTCATGTGTTGAATGGTATTCATATTTTGAAATAAATTGTTTTACAATAAAAATCCTATTTTTATCACCTATATAAACTATATAAAATAATAGTGTTTTGAAATAAATTGTTTTACACTAAAAAAATCACATTTTTATTACATACACGAATTGTTGAAATGTGAAGTGTTAAAAATAGCAACTCGTTCAAATAAATATGCATGAGTTGAAATATTCATTAATTAGCTAATGACGTGATTTTTACCTATGCATGCAACATTAGAATGAATGGTGCTTTTAACCCAAAAGGAATCAAATATGAAGTTGAATGGAAAATGATAAGTGATAAAAACTGTATGTATGTACATGCATATTTATTGAACAGGTTATAGCGAAGGGGCTAGAGAAGAGGAACAAAATTTTGTGCCCGACAAATAGGTACACATTTACTGTTTTGTTTAGGTGATGATTTTATGAGCCTATTGGCTAGCCGCTTGGCTTTTTCTTTTTCTTTTTGACATGAGACGCCCGTGTGGCTATTTGGGAATTTTCCCAGCCCCTCCCGTACAAAGGAGGTTATGGCGAAATTTTCCAAAATTTAAAGGCGTTAGTGAAATATTTGAAGTGAAAACGATATTGAAATTTTTGAATGAACCATATTTATATAAATATATAAATATAAATAAAATTAAAACGAAACGTGGTCGTGCAGTTCGTGTTTTGAAACCGTGATTTTGTGAACTCCCGTAACTTCCCCGTAAAGAAAAGTGTCGGATAGTTCGAGAACAAGCCACAACAGAACGCATACAGAAGAACATTTCATTGTATATTACAACAATGCATCAGATTACAAGAATATACAGAGTATAAATGAATATTACAATGAAATATCAGAGATTTAAATTACATTTAAATACATAGCAGCGGAAAATAATACAATACACAGCTAGAAGGAGATATACGGATACAAAGCTTTCCGGATATCGTTCCAGCTGTAAACCAGGATCCTGTGAATATAAATCTGCAAAACCAAAACTACTAGCTGCCCGTGTCAAAATAGGGGCACCCAGAGTTTAGGTTAAAACAATAAACTCCAGGTCAGTCATGTGACTGGTGTGAGAACTAAAACAGTTAATCTTTATTTTAAAGTTAGGTAAATCAAGGGACCACGCCGTATAACACGGAACGGGTTTCCTCCCAAGAACACCAGTGCATAAAACAGCAGCGCAATGCTAAATAAAGAAAAATGAAGCTGTTATAAGACCCAGGTCCTATCACACAATGCAACACAAGCCGGGGGATAGGGTTTTCCCTTATAACAGCCAAAGAATGCTTGATACGTTTAAAACAGATCATTTGATACTATAATAAGTGTACAGTGTATAAAACAACTTCAAATCATAAATATCAATCATAGGCGGCATAAGCGCCCCATCCCACTATGTCGCCATACTAGGCTCTACAAATAAAACCGCAAATGTCTCGTATTTGGAGATTGGATTTCCATCTATGAACCGAGGCAAAAGATAGTCCTCAACCGATTCGAGACTCTCTAGCCCGAGCCTCAGGACCCAGACTCAGGTGGGCCCTTGGAGCGACAGGGCCGGTCCACCGATGTGGATTAAAATGCCTGAACACTACGTTTCCCCACCCTATGGGGTGTAAGTGAGCCAACTAAATGACTCCATCGGTTCGAGAACGACCGATCAATCCGAGGCGCCTCGCAACAGCAACAACCACATAAGTCAAACTCGTCAGGGCGTGTAAAACCACTGACGCCACTTCTAACTAGAAAGAAACGCAAGTCCTCCCTGAGGTCCGTCTCCCGTTTTTGGTTCATACCGGGTGTGAAACACGCGAGGTAAACGTTACACAAAGCTACGCCACAAAGGCCGTGCTTTGATCATCACCACAAGACTTTGCTTTTCAACAGAAGCCTCGATCAATTGCCACTTAGGCATGCCACACAGGCAATTCACTCCATGCGTTTGATATCCATCAATATATAACCCCTGAGCTCGTACGTCTCAGAGAAGGGCGTTAAGCAAGAGAATAAATTCTCCGCCGCCAAACAGATATATATTTAATAGAAATCAAACACACAGACTAAAATCCAATGTCAGACACACAGTCCATTTACAAGTCCGTTCTGGGTCTGAACGAAACCGGAGGCACCTAGTACCCCGCATATCCATCGATCTCCAAGTACGTCTGGACGATCACTAACTGTTTCCATCTTCTTGGGTGTACAGCCCAATCAAGATCATCAGTAATCACCCAAACGACGTGAAGACCTCCGGTCTTCGACCATCGTCTTCATCTTCGACTTATCGTCGTATCAGTTATTCAGAATGGGATAAACCCGGTCTTTCCGAATAACTCGCGTATATTTTAAATAAGTGTTACACAAACACAACATACGCCTCATTCCAATTCATCAGTCACTAACCGTAAATTAATCAAGAGAATAATTCCCCAAATATTAACCCCGAAGGCCGAAACCAACATCAGATCAATATCCAGAAAACCATTCTGCTTGGCTAACCGACAGTTAGTTTCTAAATTTCACATTCATAGGGAAAGGTTCCCATTAATTTTATCCAAGATAAATTCCTTGAATTTATTCTCTAATCTTCTTTTGAATTTCGATCCAACTAGTCGGGATTAACGAAACTTACCGAAGTAATCATTTGTTTTAATTTCCCAATCCCAACCTATTTATCGCATGAAGTAAAACTGGTAATACTTCATATCTAGCACCACAGTGTTATCGGTAAATTCAATTACCATTTCACGTTCAAATCTAATTAAAGATTTAACTATCGCCTGGAGTAAAACTGGTGATACTCCATTCTCGATTATTTCAATCTAATTAAAGATTCATTAAAACTCCACTTAGTTTTAATCGTTAACTGGGCTAAAGAATCCGTGTCATTTAAAACACGGTTCACGATAAACCCAAAGTCACATTCGATTGATTATCGGGTTAAAGAACGAGTGTTATTTAAAACACTGTTCACGATAAACCCAAAAATCAATATCAATTCAATTCCAATTAAATATCATTTAATTGGTACACTTCATTAAATCTAAATAAAAAGATTTAATCTTTTCTCAACTGGGTTCAAGAACAGTGTTAGTGAAGACACCATTCACGACAAACCCAAATCACATTTGATATTCAATATAAGGCTCTGAATAGAAAATATATCGGCTTATATTCAATATCAAATTCTATGATTAACAAATGTCGTATTGGAAATAACGATATAAATATATATCTTTCAAATTTCCATAACAACATCTGTATAGTCACGAATTCCAACATCGAAATATTCCGAAGACAATTTCGATTCAAATCCACTCCAATGCAATCATTGGAAATTCTGGTTATTTTTAAAACCCTTTTTCAAATTCAATTTATTTATTTAAAAATAAATAGAATTATATTTCTAGTTACTAGTTCATTTCGATAAAAATCCATTTTTATCTTTTCAAATATGGATTTTTTCACCCCAATTTTCAAATTTGATTTGGACATAATTCCAAATCCAACCGTTAGATTTCAAATTTCTAATATTCGTTAGAAAGCTCTTTTCGATACGAACCCAACGGTTCCGGTTTTAGGAGAATCCGACGGTCGGATCTCCCGTAATGTCCGTTTGAAATAAATGGTCGAAATTCGCGAACTGCCGCGGCGCGGCGCGTTCTATTCAGGCCATTATATTATATATATAATATATATAGTATATATTTCGTCGATTTCTATTTAAAACGAATTATATAAATAGTTTTAAAATTCGTTTCAAAAGCAATTTCAACTTCCATTTCAATTCAAATCAAAATTGAATTCTTCTTTATAAATTCGTTTTAAAATTCATTTCTATTCAATTCAAATTTCAATTCAATTTGAATTCATTTCAATTCGCTTTCAATTCAATTTGAATTCGCTTTCAATTCATTTCAAAATCGTTTTCAATTCAATTCATTTCGAAATCGTTTTCAATTCAATTCAATTCGAAATCGTTTTCAATTCAATTCATTTCGAAATCGTTTTCAATTCAATTCATTTCGAAATCGTTTTCAATTCATTTCATTTCGAAATCGTTTTCAATTCAATTCATTTCGAAATCGTTTTCAATTCATTTCATTTCGAAATCGTTTTCAATTCATTTCATTTCGAAATCGTTTTCAATTCATTTCATTTCGAAATCGTTAAAATCGATATAAATATTGTTCACGTCGAAATGGCGTCAATATAATCAATACGGCTTAATAAATTTCTATTTTCAAATATTCTATTTCAAATATTTCTTTTCAAAATAGCTGTTCTTATCAAAATATTTCGTTCAACACATGACCAATCTCAATGGATGAGTACTGTCAACACATGAACCTTTATTTTATATTATTCTTTATTTTCTACATTGGAATGAGGCCCAATCAATTACCATATAAAATTAATTATATGGATTTTCATACAACACATGTATATAATAGCATTGAAAATAATCAACCATCAACCAAAGTGCACTAAACTGTATAAGCATCAAATATAGATATCTAACGCTTATAACAGCCTGTCAATCAATCGATCGACATATTTAATCAATCAGGATGAGTGAACTTCAAATTTCATCCCAACACCTGTGTAGGGTTTCAAACAATCAAACACAGATTTTATTTGTGCAGTTGGGCGATGTGTGAAATTTATCGACCCAATCAAAGTCCTTCAAATAGGTGTACATAAACAAACCGTCCGGTTTGTAAATGAATATTTTCTTTTATTCACTTCACGTTAAAAATTATATTTTTAACGATAAAACATTTTATTCAACCTATGAATATTCTATTCGGTTCATTTATTCAATAAAATGATATTTTTATTTTTCTAACATATTTTAGAAAATTTCGGCGGCATAACGGCACGATACTAGAAACGGGATGAGGCCTAGCCTTATCCCCGGTCTAGTGAAGGCCCACGCCATTCACACATCAATCAAAATCACCAAACAACCAAATTCAAATCAAATCATATAACTAATCTATGCAACCAAACAAACAAGTCCATGGTCTGTGGACGATTGTGTCGGGTGCTACTAAGCACCGTCTGCATCCTAGTATATATATATATATATATATATATATAAATAGAAATGAAATTGAAAGGTGAGAAATTCTCACATATAGCTATCCTAGCTCCACGGCACTTCTAATGCAGGAAATCTTCGCCAACTCGCCTTTTGTCGCTTTCGTTGTCCGCTTTCACTACATATGTAAAAATTGAATTTTTACTTCGCTATTCCATATATAAAAATCATATTTTTATTTCGAAGTTCAATATATAAAAATCATATTTTTATTTCGAAGTTCAATATATAAAAATCATATTTTTATTTCGAAGTTCAATATATAAAAATCGTATTTTTATTTCGAAGATTCCGCCTTTTCAAAAATAAAGATTATATTTTTAATATTCCTATGATGTAAAAATTATATTTTTATTACTTTAAAAATATAAAAATCATATCTTACATCTTTTACTAAATAAAAATTTCGTCTTTTCTATTTTAAAGATCACATCTTTTCTTTTTAAAGTCAGTTTTAAATCTTTTCCTTCATAAAGTTTAAATCTTTTCCTTCATAAAGTTTAAATCTTTTCCTAAATATCAGTTTTTAAACTTTCCAAAAAAAAAACAGTTTTTAAACTTAAAATCGAAATTAGTTTTAAACTTTAAAATAAAAACAGTATTTAATCCCTTTTTTTTCAGTTTTTTTTTCTGTTTATATAAAACAAAAATAAAATAATAAATAAAAAGAAAAAAAGACTTACAGAGAGGGGGGGATTTGCTGCGATCAAGGACGGGGTAAATGAGGAGGTGGTGGCGCTGCCACCTCGGGCGGTGGGTCGGTGACGAGGATTTAGGGTTTGGCGCTCGTTCAAGATAGAGGAGGAGAGAAGGCGGAGCAAGTGGAGGAGAGGGGGGGGGAGGTTGGCCAGCGATCGACGACTGGGGAGGCGCCTCGCCGAAGCGACGGCTGGACAAGGCGACGGGGTTCGATCTTCCCTTTGTTTTTTTTTTGTTTTTTTTTTGATTCGGGTGAAAACGACGGGTCTGAGGTTCTGGGAAAAGAAGAGGGCTTTAGGATTATATAATTCTATTTAATTATTATTTTAATTATGAAAAAGTTGACTTTTACATACGACCTCTAAACGAGGCCCACCGCCTGTCGTCCATAGCGTTTTACCCCCATTCCGAACACAATGGGATATATATCGTAAGCTGATTCGATCATTTGAATCAGTTTCCGTTGAATTTAAAGTGCAATTCTTTATATATTCAATTTAAACGCACATTCTAATTTAGTGGGGCCACATACGAACTTTAAAAATTCCAGAAAAATATTTTCTAGCTTCGTATTGACGATACGGTCCTAACAAAACTAGTTTCGTCGAATTCTGAGACCGTTGGAAAAATGGCCATTTTCCAGTCGATTAAAATCAACTGAAACTGGTCAAACGCGTTTTCTTTTGCCACGCTCACATATTGATTCGAAAAATTATGAAATTTGAAACCTAGCAATAACTTTACATCACGGACCCAACAAAAGTGGTTTCGTCGAAATCCGAGGTCGCTTGCAAAATTTCCATTTTTAAGGGCCTGAATAATATAGCGACTATTCAGAATTTTCAACTGGACATATCCTTCGATCCCCGCTATGAAATTTCGATTAGTCGGATTCGTTGGAAAGATACTATCAAATAGATCCTATGATTTTTGGTTTCACTAAAATCCGGATTGTTTTGCACCCGGTACATTCAATTGAAGTTTGAAATCGAATTATCGAACTACCGCGCCATTTTCAATTCTATTTATAATTATATATAAATATTTATACTCTAACGACGGTGTATATAATATATACGTTCTAAATATATTCAAAATAAATTTCTCGTCGATTTTATTTAAAATCATTCATTTTAAATAATCAAAATTCGCTAAAATTGCCAAAATAAAAATTTTAAACTGGCCCAGAATTTCCGGGTTGTTACAGATTTCAAACAACTAGTGCGGGAAATCCGCCATTGGATTTTCCCGAAACCGCAACCGTTGGGTTCGCTTTGGAAAAATCTTTCCAACGGCACCAACTTTGTAAAAATCCAACGGTTGGATTGTCTGGAATGTTTAATTCAATCTGAAGAAAAACAGCGCCAGAATCGATTATGTAATAACCCGGAAAATCTGAGCCAGTTTAAAATTTTTATTTTGGCAATTTTAGTGAATTTTGAATATTTAAAATAGATTGTTTTAAATAATATTGACGAAAATTTATTTTGAATATAATTCGAACGTATATATTATATACGCCGTTGTTAGAATATAAATAATTATATATAATTATAATAGGAATTGAAAATGGCGCGGTAGTTCGATAATTCGATTTCAAACTTCAATCGAACATACCGGGTGCAAAACAATCCGGATTTTAGTGAAACCAAAAATATTAGGATCTAATTGATAATATCTTTCCAACGAATCCGAAGAATAGAAATTTCATAGCGGGAATCAAAAGATATGTCCAGTTGAAAATTCTGAATAGTCGCTATGGAATTCAGGCCCTTAAAAATGGGAATTTTGCAAATGACCTCGGATTTCGACGAAACCACTTTTGTTGGGTCCGTGATGTCAAATTATTGCTAGGTTCCAAATTTCATAATTTTTCGAATCAATGTGTGAGCGTGGCAAAGGAAAACGCGTTTGACCAGTTTTAGTTGAATTTAATCGACTGGAAAATGGCCATTTTTCCAACGGTCTCAGAATTCGACGAAACTAGTTTTGTTAGGACCGTATCGTCAATACGAAGCTAGAAAATATTTTTCGGGAAGTTTTCTAGTTAGTATGTGACCCCGGTAATTTAAAATGTACGTTCAAATTGAATATATACTGATTTATGTTTTAAATTTGATGAAAACTGATCGAAATGATCGAATCAGCTTACGATGCATATCCCATTGTGTTCGGAATGGGGGTGAAACGCTAGGGACGACAGTCGGCGGGTTTGATTTTGAATTCAAAATAGAAAGTTGCTTTTTGAATTTAAAAATAAATTAAATAATATAAATAAAAAAAACCTTTCTCTCCTTTCCTTATACCCTGCCTCCCCATTGAAATTCATTTTCAACAGAGAAAAAAAAGATGGACGAAGCGGAGAGGAGCGCCGCCCCCCTCCGATCGATGCCGCACCGCGCGCCCCCCTCATCAACCTCCGCCTCCCACGAGCCTCGCCCCCCCCCCCCTCGATTTCCGTCCAGACCCTATACCCACCCACCTCGCGATACCCTATACCCCCCCTGCTGCGCCCTAGCCTGGAACCCCCCCTTCGCCGACGTGACCACCACCAGGACCCGCGACCCCCTCCTCCTGCTGACCGCCTCCGCCTGTCTCCCCATGGCCTCCGACGAACCCCCACCGCCATTCAGTCGAAGACTAATGCCCCAAGCCCTTCAAAAACCTGTTGCCGACCACCTACGAGTTCCTCCATCCAAATGAAGACCACAGTGATTAAAAGTGAGTTTTTATGATTTTATTTACATAAAGGCCTGAATTTTTATTTATGTAAAAGCTATGTTTTTTAATAAAATAACTTCAAAGTAAAAATACAATTTTTATATTATATAACTAGTAAAAGATTTGATTTTTCGAAAGTAAAGGATTTGATTTTTCTAAAGTAAAGATTTGAATTTTTAGAAGAAGAAAGATCGTATTTTTATATGAACGTAGGAAGAAAAAGATCGGATTTTTATATATTGAATAGCATAGTAAAAATTCGATTTTTATATATTGAATAGCATAGTAAAAATTCGATTTTTATATATAGAATAGCGATGTAAAAATTCATTTTTTTAATATATGAAGTGATTATAAAAATTTGATTTTTTTAAATTTGAAAGTGAACAAATAAAAATGTGATTTTTATTTTAAAGACATCAACAAATAAAAATGTGATTTTTATTTTAAAGATATCAACAAATAAAAATGTGATTTTTATATATGTAGTGACTACGAGCAGCGAAAGTGACAAAAGGCAAGAACGACAAGATTTCTATAAATGAAGAGTCGTGGAATTGGAATAGCTATTGGTGAGAATTTCTAACTCTTCAATTTCTTTTCTAGTTATATATACTAGGATGAAGACGGTGCTTAGTAGCACCCGACACAATCGTCCACAGACCATGGACTTATTTGTTTGATTGCAAAAATTAGTTAGATTATTTGATTGAAATTTGAGTTGTTTGGTGAAATGGAATGGATTGATTGATGTGTGAATGGCGTGGGCCTTCACTAGACCGGGGATAAGGCTAGGCCTTGTCCC
Organism: Allium sativum; assembly: GCA_030737875.1. Classification (NCBI taxonomy): domain Eukaryota; kingdom Viridiplantae; phylum Streptophyta; class Magnoliopsida; order Asparagales; family Amaryllidaceae; genus Allium; species Allium sativum. The sequence continues at coordinate 394,001,624 of CM060912.1, read as the reverse complement.
GTTTCTAGTATCGTGCCGTTATGCCGCCGAAATTTTCTAAAATAAATTAGAAAAATAAAAATATCATTTTATTTGATAAATGAACTGAACAAAAATCCATGTGTTAAAATAAAATATTTTTTTGTTAAAAATATAATTTTTAACGTGAATGTGAATAAATAAATATTCATTTACAAACCGGACGGTTTGTTTATGTACACCTATTTGAATGACATTGATTGGGACGATAAATTTTACACATCGCCCAACTGCAAAAATAAAATCTGTGTTTGTTGATTTGAAACCCTACACAGGTGTTGGGATGAAATTTGAAGTTCACTCATCCTGATTGATTAAATATGTCGATCGATTGATCGACAGGCTGTTATAAGCGTTAGATATCTATATTTGATGCTTATACAGTGTAGTGCACTTTGGTTGAAGGTTGATTATTTTTCAATGCTATTATATACGTGATGTATGAAAATCCATATAATTAACATTATATGGTGATTGATTGGGCCTCATTCCAATTTAGAAAATAAAGAATATTATAAAATAAAGGTTCATGTGTTGACTGTATTCATCCGTTGAGATTAGTCATGTGTTGAACGAAATATTTTAACAATAAAATCTACATCTTTATCATATACAAAATTAGAAACTAACAGAAAAATAGATAAGATGAGTGGCCTCCTGAATATTGATCTGATGTTGGTTTTGGCCTTCGGGGTTAATATTCAGGGAATCGTTCTCTTACTAATTTACGGTTGGAGTCTGATTTGATATCAAACGATAGATACCCTAATTTTTATAAAATATATTAAGTAACAAAAATAGTCACACGTGGACAGTACTCGTTTGTTGAGATTAGTCGTGTGTTGACAAAAATAAATATTCATTTGTTGAATAGAATATTTGAAAATAGAAATATATGAAGCCGTGTTGATTAGATTGACGCCATTTTGACGTGAACGATATTTATATCGATTTTATTCATTTTAAAATGAATATTGAAAAGTGATTTCGAAATCGAATATTTTGAAATGAAATTCGAATTAAATTGAATATATAACGAATTTGATTTCAATTGAATATATAACGAATTTGATTCGAATAGAAAACGAATTAGAAAATGAAATTCGAAATGAATTGAATATGAAACGATTTCGAAATGAATTGAATATAAAACGATTTCGAAATGAATTGAATATAAAACGATTTCGAAATGAATTGAATATAAAACGATTTCGAAATGAATTGAATATAAAATGATTTCGAAATGAATTGAATATGAAACGATTTCGAAATGAATTGAATATAAAACCAATTTGAAATGAATTGAATATGAAAAGAATTCGAAATGAATTGAATATAAAACGAATTCGAAATGAATTGAAATTTGAATTGAATAGAAATGAATTTTAAAACGAATTTATAAGGAAAAATTCAATTTTAATTTGAATTGAAATGGAAGTTGAAATTGTTTTTGAAACGAATTCAAAACGATTTATAAAATTGGTTTTAAATAGGAATCGACGAAATATACATTATATATATTATATATATAATATAATGGCCTGAATAGAACGCGCCGCGCCGTGGCAGTTCGCGAATTTCGACCATTTATTTCAAACGGACATTATGGGAGATCCGACCGTCGGATTCTCCTAAAACTGGAACCGTTGGGTTCGCATCGAAAAGAGCTTTCTAACGAATATTAGAAATTTGAAATCTAATAGTTGGATTTGGAGACACGTCCAAATCACATTTGGAAAAGGTCGCTGTAAGTGCAGCTGGATGGCCGTTGTTGGAAATCGACTGTACGGGCCTTGATAAAATTATTAAAAATAATAATAATAATTTGTGTAAAATCATAAGAAATGATTTGAGAAAAATTGGGATGAAAAACTCCACATTTGAAAAGATAAAAATAAATTTTTATCAAAATGAACTAGTTTTGAACTAATATTAAAACCCATTTATTTTTAAATAAACAAATTGGATTTGAAATGGGTTTAAATAGAACTGATTCATGGGTTTATCGTGAACTGTGTTTTAAATAACACTAGTTCTTTAACCCGATAATCAATAGAATGTGATTTGGGTTTGTCGTGAACTGTGTTTTAAAAGACACTAGTTCTTTAACCCAGTAATAGGAGTTTTAATGAATCTGCAATTAGATTGAAATGTGAATTGATAATTTAAATTATCAAATTTAGAAAATGAGCGAGAATGGAGTATCACCAGTTTTGCCCCAAAGCGATAGTTAAATCTTTAATTAGATTTGAACGTGAAAGGGTAATTAATTTTACCGACAACACTGTCGTGTTAGATATGAAGTATTACCAGTTTTGCTTCATGGGATGAATAGGTTGGGATTGGGAAATAAAATAAATAATTACTTCGGTGTGGTTCGCTAATCTCGACTAGTTTAGAAAACCATAATTTGGTTTGAAACGACATCCAAAGGAAGATTAAAGGATAAATTTTAAAGAATTTATCTTGGATAAAATTAATGGGAACCTTTCCCTAAGAATGTGATTTCGTGAATAAAAGGATATTCTGCATTGGAATGAGGCGTATGTTGTGTCTGTGTAACATTTGTTTTTAATATACGCGGGTTGTTCGGAAAGACCGGGTTTATACCCATTCTGAAGAACTGAAACACCCCACCTCCGTTAGGGTCACTCTCAAAGGGAATGCCCTAATTTTGGTGGAGGTTTATAAGTATAAGTCACAGATATACAAGACAGATATAAGAACACATATTTGTAAACAGCGGAAAATCAACAACTTTTATTTCATAAAAGCAAATACGTGTTACAACAACATCACCATAATTGTCTTACATCTTTTTCCAAAAACATAACATAACACTTTCATAATCTGTCTTGATTACATTATTTAAAGAAGCATAAATAAAACATAGATAAAACTGCAAAATCCCCCATAGTGATTGTCCAAAGCCATAGTTCAAAATGAAAAGGTCCAAGCAATACATTTCTCTTCTTCAAGCTGGATGTTAAGGCTGGTCAAGCTGCTGTGTTCCCTCCCTGTGGACCTGGGGGGGGGGGGAGAAACGGAAGAAAAGAAGACGAAAGAAAAGTAGAGTCAGACATAAAGCCTGAGTAAGTCTAGTACTATTTTGTCTATGAATAAAGAACTGGGTATGATAAGTATAAACAAGAAGTGGAAAAGCACTTTAAACTTGGTTAAGTTGTCTAGGGTCGAATATACTATCGTACCCCATGTTAATCTCTGAACCCATATAAACTAGTTTCCAACTGGCACCCCATAATCAAGGTGATGTGATCCATTCTACGATGATCGGCTCCTACTCGCATAGTTACATGTGTCTTACGGCCCCCGATGTTGTAGTTACCTATGCTGGTCCCACCGTGGGGTGTATCAAGTCCCATGGTGGCGGCCCGACACAACCTCAGAATGCACAGGTATGCTACTGGTGCCCAGTGCCTTATTTTTCTGTGCCGGAGTGTGTGCACGCCCGCACCCCGTTAGAACCTACACTGCTACACCACCGCCGTCGATTTGACCTCTTACAATCAGCCCAGTAATCGTGCCCCACCCTGCCTAGTTTCAGGGTATCCTGATACACCTTCTAGGGTTACTGCTGAAAAGGGTCCCCCGTTACTAGGTTTTCTATCTCTAGCCAACATGCTAAGTTGGTTAAGTGTTTTCTAACCTAACCCCCACCAGTCCGTTTAGTTTAGCATGTTCCATTTTGATTAAGTCTTTAGTTCACTTAATCCTAACAATCCTGACTCAGCCTTAATTGTCTTATTAAGGCCCTGACCTCTCACATTAGACAGGTATTGTTGTGGCTGCCTGTTGCCGGTTGGTTCCGGGCAGTCTTACGCCACAACTCAGTCTAACCTCGGGTCCTTATTGGGCTCCATGTTTAACCTCCCACATTGGATAGGTATTGTTGTGACTACTGGACAGCCGGGCGGTTCCGGGCAGGTTTACATCATAACTCAATCCAACCTCGGGTTAAACACATCGTATTTTCTACATTTACATATTTTGTCTTTCTTCTTTATTTTCTTATATGTAAATATTTGCGGCCAATTATTAAGTTAATGGTGTAAAGGTTACACCAATCATGGGCCCAACCCATACTTGAATTTGGGCCCTTCTATTTTATATTTCCATTCATTAGTAATTTTAACCCAACGTTATTTTCCCCCGTTTTACACGTCCGTTTATTACATATATATTGGGCTTAGCCTTTTAAAGCCCAATTTAGCCATGCGAAAAGGGGAGGCTTAAAGCGTGAATACATACACAAAGAGGGGAAGGTGAGCGCATGAACTTGCAATATGACGTTGGAAATACAAAATAGAAACTGGTGTACTTGCATATATACTTTGGTCATAAAGCGTAGGTGACATGAATCAAAGCATGTGAACTTGTAGTTGAGATAAGAATCTAAATTGGGTATCATTATTGACACATGAACCTATATTTTTATTTAGGCATAATGTCAAACATAAGCATGGCATAAATATCTCTAACATAAGCATGGCATAATGTCAAACATAAGCATGGCATAATATCAAACATAAGCATGGCATAAGTATAGTTAAATTTGTTCACATAACCATGGCATAAATATTTCTAACATGAAATCATGATTCTTACTTTAGTCATGTAAACTTACAAAAAGGGATTTTTGAGCCTAACCTAGCTATGTACCACATATGTCATCATAAAATTCTTGTAAACAAGATAGACTTAATCATGGATTTCAATTATGCCAAATATCATTCATAGCCTAGCCATATTCATAAGTTTGCAAATAGGTTTTCTAGTACAAAAGCATGGCTTAATACATGATGCCCAATTTTCAACCTAATTTCATATGGATTATGATAACCCAAACCTATTCCAATTACTTCATAAAAATGACGTTTGTATAAAAATACACATTATGATGGCATAGTAGCAAAGCCCCAAACTTGCATGAATTTAAATCAACTACATACATGTAGCTTCAACATGGATTACATAATTTGCGAAATATCCCAAGCGTATACTTGCATAGAACTACCGCATGTAGTTCTTTATAATTGAATAACATAATTCAAGAATATCCAAACGTATATAATATTTCAAATTGATAAGAACGCACAAATATGAATTACTTTATTGCCACAATTCAAGCATACAAACCAACACAATTATTTGTTCATACCAAAGTAATACTCTACTTACAATGGTGAGGCGAATTCTCAATTTTAGGGATTTGAAGATGCGGTTTGATTCGATTGAGTTGCTTTATGCCTTAGAATTTGCCTCCTAATCCTCTCTCTCCAATTGGCGGCTACTCTTAGTCGTTCCTCAGCAACATGGCGGCTTTGTTCTTATTTTTGAATGAATAGATTAGGGTTAGTCTAGGGTTGTTTATATAGAGGTTATAAACTGATTAGGACCATTGATGTTGCTTGGATTGATCGTAGCCATTCATTCGCAAGAGAGACCAATTAGAGCCTGCCACCTAGCCCTAATGACAAAGCAAGTTTCTGAAAATCGGCCAAACACAGACCTGGCCAGCCAGGGCTAGACCAGACCTGGCTAACAGGTCATTTTTGACCTGGGCGCACTTGGCAGGTGCGCCAGGTCAAAAATGTACTGGCGCACTTCACAGGTGCGCCAGTTCATTTTTGTTCTGGCGCACTTCCCAAGTGTGCCAGTGCATTCTGACCCTTCTCCGGTTTTTCGACCAACTTCGTTCGTCCATAACTTCTTCATACGATATCCGTTTTTCGAAAACTCGGACTCTATTTCGCGTATTTTTCCGAGACGAACACAATGGCGTATCCCGTTTCCCTTAGTTCTTTGATTTGAAATTAATTATACTTTAATTTGTGAGTTTCACAGTTATAGAATTCACGGGGTGTTACATTCTCCCCCACTTAAAAGGATTTCGTCCCCGAAATCTTCAAGTTAGGAGGAATGTATATCCTAACATCCAATCATCCATCTACTCATCCATCAAACACGAGCATCCATTGTCCTTAAAAGACTTCTAATGCTTCATGATCATATGCGAAGTGTGTGTGTATACATGTACTTATCTAATGCAAAATCAGGCGGTCTACTGATTCAGTTGACCTCCTTAATGCGAATTATGTAAGTGCCATGAATCCATTATGTATGCAAATTTTTCCTATTCTTGATTCTACATGAGTGCACAATCATTCAATACAAATGCAACATCCACATGACAACACATTAAAGTTCAACCATATATGCATATGCAATATGAAGTGACTGAGCCGATCTAAACCCTAGATTGTGTGTGTACATGCAACCACGAGCAACCACTAGAAATCACTTGAAACCACTTGCAACCATCATCCATAACATGTTTCAATTACATGTTTCCATCCAAAGAGATTCTACCTAAAAGATAAGGTCGAGGAAATATACCTAAAAGATAGATAAAAGGCGCAACTTAAGGAAAAGGAAAGATCAAGGATGTACCCTCGAACAGAAAAGGGTAGGCTGTGCGGATTCTAGCTTCAGTTTCCCAAGTCGCGTCTCCCTCGGCGTCGCTCCATTGAACTTTGACGAGCTTGACTTCGCGGTTGCGTAGCTTCTTCACTTCCGTTCCTAATATGCGTGTTGGAACTTTTCTTATGGTTGCTTCGCGTTCCACTTCGGCCTCTTCGAGGATATTTGGCTCTACCACCTCGGCTGACTCATGTAGACATTTTCGGAGATGTGAAACGTGAAAAATGTTGTGGACTCCGGCCAACTTCTCGGGTAGCTCTAATCTATAGGACATTTTCCCAATTGTTCCTATCTAAAGGTATAGTCGAAGTAAAAACTTTGTGCCCATTAGGCAATGTCAAAACTGAAAACCTATGCCACATATATATTGATTAGGAGAAGAACTCTCTAAGCATCAGCCCCGAAGACCGAAATCAACATCAGACTGACACCCAAAGAGTTACTCAACCCAACCACCATATATGATTCTAGGCAACTAAGCATGATGGACTCCTTTTAGGTCACAAGGGAGTCCCTTCCTAAGACCAATCTGTATCCTATAAAACCCAAAGACTTGAGTGCAAAAACGATGGCGGCTAACTCAAGATCGTGGGTTGGGTAGTTCTTTTCGTGCACTTTCAACTGCCTTCCGCCATAAGCTACTACCCTTCCTTCTTGCGTTAAGACGGCGCCTAGTCCTGTCCCACATGCATCCGTGTAAACAGTGAACATTTTGCTCCCATCTGGCAGCATCAAAACTGGGGCTGTTGTGAGAGCCCGTTTTAGTCGTTGGAAAGCAAATTCGCAATCCAAATCCCAATTGAACACTAGATTCTTCTTAGTCAATTTCGTGAGCAGAGCTGAGATTTTCGCAAAATCCCTTATAAACTTTCGATAGAAACCTGCTAGTCCTAGAAAGCTTCGGACCTCAGTTGCATTCCTTGGTGTCTTCCAATCCTGTACCGCCACTACCTTAGCAGGGTCCACTGCTAACCCTTGTTTGGATACTATGTGCCCAAGGAACCTCACCTCTTCTCTCCAAAAGTGGCATTTGGAGAATTTGGCTTTTAGTTGATGGACTCGCAAAGTTTCCATGATTGCCCTTAAGTGCTGAGCATGTTCCTCTTCACTCTTTGAGAAGATAAGGATATCATCTACGAAGACCACTACGAATTTGTTGAGGAAATCTCTAAATACCCTACTCATCAGGTCCACGAAGTAAGCAGGTGCATTTGTCAAGCCGAAAGGCATGACAAGCCATTCAAAGAAGTCGTCTGGGGTTCTGAACGCCGTTTTATCGATGCTATCTTCAGCCACCCTTAGCTGATGAAAACCGGTTGCTAAATCGAGTTGGGAGAAAACAGACGCTCCTACAAGCTGGTGAAACAAATCGTCAATTCTAGGGAGAGGGTGCCTATTCTTTTTCGTTAGCTTGTTGAGCTCCCTATAGTCAACACATAGACGGAGTGAACCATCCGCCTTTGTAGCGAACACCACTGGAGCGCCCCATTCTCAAATGCTCCTCCTAATGAACCCCTTCTCTAGAAGCTCTTTAATCTGTTTACTGAGCTCTTTCCTTTCTCGTGGAGCCATGTGTCTAACGGGCAATGCAACGGGCTTTGCATTATCTACAAGATATATGCGGAAGTCTATTTCCCGCTTCGGAGGCAAGCCCTTCACCTCTTCAAAGACATCCGGATATTCCCGGACCACTCTAACTGATTGCAAATTTTCAACAGAGGCATCTAGCGATTCAAGATAACTAAGCATAACCGCATACGAGGGATTACAAGAAATTTCCAAAGTATTACCGAGTTGGGTTAGGAGCCTAACAACTCTTTTCTCACAATCAAGGATGGCCCCATTACTGGATAGCCAATCCATACCCAAAATCAAACCATAACCCGAAAAGCCCAAAACAAAGGCACTACATTGAAATTCTACACTTAGAATAGAAATTTTCAATCCCACACAGATCATAGACAAATGAGCTGGGCCCCCAATTGGGTTTGAAACAATTAAGGGGTCCTCTACCATACTAGTTTTTAGGTGCAGAGATTCTACTAGAGCAGATGAGATAAAGGAGTGTGATGCGCCAGAATCAAACAAAGTGCGAACGGGGTGATCATAAAGATAAACTACGCTTTCTACAGAAGTATTGATACCTCGCTGTTGCAGAGGTGGCGCTTCTAGCACATGAACCTGTGCCCCTGGGTTGGATCCAGCCCTCTGCCCCTGTCCTCGTTTCTTTGGGCAGTCCTTAGCCCTATGGCCTGTCTCACCGCAAGAAAAGCACCCACCATTCTCCTTGGCCTTCTTTTTCCGGCAGTCCTTTACTAAGTGCCCCACTTTGCCACAGAAATTGCACTTCCTCTTCTCTTTGTTGCCTTCCCCGCCTTTCTTAAAGTCTGTCTTCTTAGGCTGCAAACCCTCTTTCTTCCCTTGAGAGCTTTCTGCCTTTGTCTCCTTTTTGCCCTTGTCCTCTTCATTCAGCAATGCCATTTGCACCAATCTTTCATACGTGGCTCCCATGGGTATATGGGTCATGGCCAAACTGTGTAATGGCTCATTCAACCCTTTGACGAAACGGAGAGCCTTCTTGTGCGGGGTGTTGACTAGGTCAAGCCCAAACCTAGCTAGCTCATCGAACTGATTCACATACTCTCTGACTGTCTTGTCCCCTTGCTTAAGAAATAAGAATCTTTCCAACTGCAAACTTCTTTCCGCATCTGAGAGAAATTTAGTCTCAAACCTAGCCCTAAAGTCCTCCCATGTCTCCACTGGTCTTTCAGCATTAGTGACTTCCCACCAGTAGGAAGCCTCACCCTTCAATAGCCACACCGCCAATTGTACCTTTTGTCTATCTTCTACCTCAAAGATGATGAATAGGTCCTCGGTTTCTTTCAGCCAATTCCAAGCTGCTACGAAGGACTCAGTTCCATGGAAATCCCTTCCTCCCATAGCTTTAAAATCTTTACATATCTTAGCAAACGTGTTTCCCCGTGGAAGAGGTGGAGGAAAAGGTGCCGCTGCGGCTGGATGATTTCCTTCAGCTGGGGGAGGAGGAATGATAGGACTTGGCTGAGTGGCCCTTGCTTCTAAGAACCGTCTAAACCAACCAGGTATTGGCACCCCTTCCGGCAAGTTAAGTTCTTGGGACATGCTGAAACAAAAAGGATAGATTCAAAACGAAGGATAAGAGATAGTACCTATGGCTTTGGGGGGTGGACTTTGCCTTTTTAAAATAAAATAATATTTTTCTTTTAAAAATGCTTCTTTAAATTTCCTTTTTGAAAATAATTTTTCAAAACTTTTTATCTTATCTGGTAAACCTATGCTCTGATACCAAGTGAAACACCCCACCTCCGTTAGGGTCACTCTCAAAGGGAATGCCCTAATTTTGGTGGAGGTTTATAAGTATAAGTCACAGATATACAAGACAGATATAAGAACACATATTTGTAAACAGCGGAAAATCAACAACTTTTATTTCATAAAAGCAAATACGTGTTACAACAACATCACCATAATTGTCTTACATCTTTTTCCAAAAACATAACATAACACTTTCATAATCTGTCTTGATTACATTATTTAAAGAAGCATAAATAAAACATAGATAAAACTGCAAAAGCCCCCATAGTGATTGTCCAAAGCCATAGTTCAAAATGAAAAGGTCCAAGCAATACATTTCTCTTCTTCAAGCTGGATGTTAAGGCTGGTCAAGCTGCTGTGTTCCCTCCCTGTGGACCTGGGGGGGGGGGGAGGGGGAGAAACGGAAGAAAAGAAGACGAAAGAAAAGTAGAGTCAGACATAAAGCCTGAGTAAGTCTAGTACTATTTTGTCTATGAATAAAGAACTGGGTATGATAAGTATAAACAAGAAGTGGAAAAGCACTTTAAACTTGGTTAAGTTGTCTAGGGTCGAATATACTATCGTACCCCATGTTAATCTCTGAACCCATATAAACTAGTTTCCAACTGGCACCCCATAATCAGGGTGATGTGATCCATTCTACGATGATCGGCTCCTACTCGCATAGTTACATGTGTCTTACGGCCCCCGATGTTGTAATTACCTATGCTGGTCCCACCGTGGGGTGTATCAAGTCCCATGGTGGCGGCCCGACACAACCTCAGAATGCACAGGTATGCTACTGGTGCCCAGTGCCTTATTTTTCTGCGCCGGAGTGTGTGCACGCCCGCACCCCGTTAGAACCTACACTGCTACACCACCGCCGTCGATTTGACCTCTTACAATCAGCCCAGTAATCGTGCCCCACCCTGCCTAGTTTCAGGGTATCCTGATACACCTTCTAGGGTTACTGCTGAAAAGGGTCCCCCGTTACTAGGTTTTCTATCTCTAGCCAACATGCTAAGTTGGTTAAGTGTTTTCTAACCTAACCCCCACCAGTCCGTTTAGTTTAGCATGTTCCATTTTGATTAAGTCTTTAGTTCACTTAATCCTAACAATCCTGACTCAGCCTTAATTGTCTTATTAAGGCCCTGACCTCTCACATTAGACAGGTATTGTTGTGGCTGCCTGTTGCCGGTTGGTTCCGGGCAGTCTTACGCCACAACTCAGTCTAACCTCGGGTCCTTATTGGGCTCCATGTTTAACCTCCCACATTGGATAGGTATTGTTGTGACTACTGGACAGCCGGGCGGTTCCGGGCAGGTTTACATCACAACTCAATCCAACCTCGGGTTAAACACATCGTATTTTCTACATTTACATATTTTGTCTTTCTTCTTTATTTTCTTATATGTAAATATTTGCGGCCAATTATTAAGTTAATGGTGTAAAGGTTACACCAATCATGGGCCCAACCCATACTTGAATTTGGGCCCTTCTATTTTATATTTCCATTCATTAGTAATTTTAACCCAACGTTATTTTCCCCCGTTTTACACGTCCGTTTATTACATATATATTGGGCTTAGCCTTTTAAAGCCCAATTTAGCCATGCGAAAAGGGGAGGCTTAAAGCGTGATTACATACACAAAGAGGGGAAGGTGAGCGCATGAACTTGCAATATGACGTTGGAAATACAAAATAGAAACTGGTGTACTTGCATATATACTTTGGTCATAAAGTGTAGGTGACATGAATCAAAGCATGTGAACTTGTAGTTGAGATAAGAATCTAAATTGGGTATCATTATTGACACATGAACCTATATTTTTATTTAGGCATAATGTCAAACATAAGCATGGCATAAATATCTCTAACATAAGCATGGCATAATGTCAAACATAAGCATGGCATAATATCAAACATAAGCATGGCATAAGTATAGTTAAATTTGTTCACATAACCATGGCATAAATATTTCTAACATGAAATCATGATTCTTACTTTAGTCATGTAAACTTACAAAAAGGGATTTTTGAGCCTAACCTAGCTATGTACCACATATGTCATCATAAAATTCTTGTAAACAAGATAGACTTAATCATGGATTTCAATTATGCCAAATATCATTCATAGCCTAGCCATATTCATAAGTTTGCAAATAGGTTTTCTAGTACAAAAGCATGGCTTAATACATGATGCCCAATTTTCAACCTAATTTCATATGGATTATGATAACCCAAACCTATTCCAATTACTTCATAAAAATGACGTTTGTATAAAAATACACATTATGATGGCATAGTAGCAAAGCCCCAAACTTGCATGAATTTAAATCAACTACATACATGTAGCTTCAACATGGATTACATAATTTGCGAAATATCCCAAGCGTATACTTGCATAGAACTACCGCATGTAGTTCTTTATAATTGAATAACATAATTCAAGAATATCCAAACGTATATAATATTTCAAATTGATAAGAACACACAAATATGAATTACTTTATTACCACAATTCAAGCATACAAACCAACACAATTATTTGTTCATACCAAAGTAATACTCTACTTACAATGGTGAGGCGAATTCTCAATTTTAGGGATTTGAAGATGCGGTTTGATTCGATTGAGTTGCTTTATGCCTTAGAATTTGCCTCCTAATCCTCTCTCTCCAATTGGCGGCTACTCTTAGTCGTTCCTCAGCAACATGGCGGCTTTGTTCTTATTTTTGAATGAATAGATTAGGGTTAGTCTAGGGTTGTTTATATAGAGGTTATAAACTGATTAGGACCATTGATGTTGCTTGGATTGATCGTAGCCATTCATTCGCAAGAGAGACCAATTAGAGCCTGCCACCTAGCCCTAATGACAAAGCAAGCTTCTGAAAATCGGCCAAACACAGACCTGGCCAGCCAGGGCTAGACCAGACCTGGCTAACAGGTCATTTTTGACCTGGGCGCACTTGGCAGGTGCGCCAGGTCAAAAATGTACTGGCGCACTTCACAGGTGCGCCAGTTCATTTTTGTTCTGGCGCACTTCCCAAGTGCGCCAGTGCATTCTGACCCTTCTCCGGTTTTTCGACCAACTTCGTTCGTCCATAACTTCTTCATATGATATCCGTTTTTCGAAAACTCGGACTCTATTTCGCGTATTTTTCCGAGACGAACGCAATGGCGTATCCCGTTTCCCTTAGTTATTTGATTTGAAATTAATTATACTTTAATTTGTGAGTTTCACAGTTATAGAATTCACGGGGTGTTACAAGAACCGATTCGACGATAAGTCGAAGATGAAGACGGTGGTCGAAGACCGGAAGTCTTCACATCATTTGGATAATTACTGACGATCCTGATTGGGCTGTACACCCAAGAGGATGGAAATAGTTGGTGGTCGTCCAGATATACTGGGAGATGGATGGATATGCGAGGAAAGTGCCTCCGGTTTCGTTCAGACCCAGAACGAACTTGTAAATGGATTGTGTGTCTGACATTGTATTTTATTCTGTGTTGATTGATTTCTGTTAAATGTATATCTGTATGGCGGTGGAGAATTTATTCTCTTACTTAACGCCCTTCTCTGAGACGTACGAGCTTAGAGGTTATATATCGATAGATATCAATCGCATGGCATGAACTGCCTGTGTGGCACGCTAAGATGCAATGATCAAGTCTTTTGTTGAAAAGAAGAGTCTTGCGGTTGATGATCAAAGCACGGCCTACGTGGCAGCTTTGTGTATAACGTGAATTCACGAGCCTCACACCTCGGTATGAGTTAAAAACGGGATACGGACTGCAGGGAGAGCACGACGTTTATTTCTAGCTTTGGTGGTGTCAGTGACTTACCAGCCTTGACATTTATATACTTTTCACCTATGTGGTTGTTGGATGAGGCGCCTCGATTTTAGGTCTGTAAGGACCGAAAAACGTGTGTTCAGGAATAACTAATCCTCTAACGTAAGTGAGGACCGGCCCTGAAGCATTCAGGATTGCCCAGAGTGTGTAGTCCTGAGACATTTGCTAGAGTGTCTCGAACGCGGAGAGGAGCTTGCCCCTTGCCTCGACTCTTGACGGAAATCCAATTTCCAATACGGGATATTGCGGTTTTAATTGCAGAACTAGTATGGCGACATAGTAGATGGTAGTTATGCCGCCTATGATTTATATTTATGATTGAAATTGTTTTGACACTATACACTTATTATAGTATCAAATGATTTGTTTTAAACGTACCAAGCATGTTTGGCCACTATAAGGGAAAACCCTATCCTCCGGCTTGCGTTGCATTGTGTGATGGGACCTGGGTCTTATAATAGCTTCATTTTTCGAAAAAGCATTGCGTTGTTTATTCTATGCACTAGTATTCTTGGGAGGAAACCCGTTCCGTGTTATACGGCGTGGTCCCTTGAATTACTCTCTTTTAAAGTAAATCTTTAAATAACTGTTTTTAGTTCTCACACCAGTCACATGACTGAACTAGAGTTTATTGTTTTAACCTAAACTCTGGGTGCCCTTATTTTCCGCACGGGCAGCTAGTAGTTTTGGTTTTGCAGATTTATATTCACAGGATCCTGGTTTACAGCTGGAATGGTATCCGGAAAGCTCTGTATCCGTATATCACCTTCAGTTGTGCTTTGTATTATTTTCCGCTGCTATGTAATTTATTGTAATCTCTGATATATATCGAATGTAATTTATTCAATTATACTCTGTATATTCTTGTATCTGATGGAATTGTTGTAATAGCAATGAAATGTTCTTCCGTATGAGTTCTGTTTTGTCCTGTTCTCAAACGATCAGGGATTTCGAACGGTCTAGATCGGTTTAACGACTGATTTAGATCGAGTGAAATTCCTTGCCGTCACATTTGGTATCAGAGCTTTGGTTTACAGAGCTAGAGAACAAGACACATTAGAACCATACGAAAGAATTCATCAGATATTGGATTAGTAATATCCAACTAGAATGACTCGTTAGAGATAGGATCAGTAGTATCCTAGAACGAGTGTGAAGAGTATATTTTTCAAATGAAAACAATTTTGTTTTGAAAATTTAAACCATTTTATACGTATTTGAATATTTATTTACTTTGAATTTGGACAATCCAGTATATAAAGATTTTGCATATACGCGTCATGAACGTATATTCGAAGTTTTAATATACTAGATAGATATAGAACCACACTCTAGTCGCCCGAAGATGATTCTACTGATGACTATATAGCATCAGTAGTGTGTGTTCGAGTTTCGAAGGTGTGATTTTCTATATATTTCCATTAGACTGGTGTGAGAACCAAAACTTATATAGATAGGTTTATTGTTGTGAATTGGCATCAAAAACATGATTTTTTGTGTATGTATCAAAATTATGAATTTGAAACTCTAATTCACTAATTGATTGATGTTTGTGTTGTTTGTTTATTTGTTTGATAATTTTGAACCATTATACCTAATTGAACCAAATATTGAATATTATTGAAAATTGGTCGCATTTGCTTGCATATACATATACTTACATTGAACAGGTCATAGCAAGGAGGCTAGAGCCAGAGAATAAAATTTGTTTGCCCGACAAATAGGTACATGTTTACTATAATTTACCGTTTTGTTTGGGTGATGATGATTTTATGAGCCTATTGGCTAGCCGCTTGGCCTTTTCTTTTTCTTTTTGAGATCAGAAGGCCTGTATGGCAATTTCGGGATTTTCCCGTGGCTCCCGGTGCAGGGGAGGTTATGGCGAAATTTTTCGAAAATTTAGGGTGTTAGCCAAATTTTTGAAAATTTGAAAATTCTCAGAAACGGAAAAGTTGGAGAATGGAAGCCAGATCGAACGTAGAGTTGATTGATCAAACCACTTTCGACTTTGTTCCTTTTCGGGGACGAAAAGTTTTAAGTGGGGGAGATTGTAATAACCCGGAAAATCTGAGCCAGTTTAAAATTTTTATTTTGGCAATTTTAGTGAATTTTGAATATTTAAAATAGATTATTTTTAATAATATTGAAGAAAATTTATTTTGAATATAATTCGAACGTATATATTATATACGCCGTCGTTAGAATATAAATAATTATATATAATTATAATAGGAATTGAAAATGGCGCGGTAGTTCGATAATTCGATTTCAAACTTCAATTGAACATACCGGGTGCAAAACAATCCGGATTTTAGTGAAACCAAAAATATTAGGATCTAATGATAATATCTTTCCAACGAATCTGAAGAATCGAAATTTCATAGCGGGAATCAAAAGATATGTCCAGTTGAAAATTCTGAATAGTTGCTATGGAATTCAGGCCCTTAAAAATGGGAATTTTGCAAATGACCTTGAATTTCGACGAAACCACTTTTGTTGGGTCCGTGATGTCAAATTATTGCTAGGTTCCAAATTTCATAATTTTTCGAATCAACGTGTGAGCGTGGCAAAGGAAAACGCGTTTGACCAGTTTCAGTTGAATTTAATCGACTGGAAAATGGCCATTTTTCCAACGGTCTCTGAATTCAACGAAACTAGTTTTGTTAGGACCGTATCGTCAATACGAAGCTAGAAAATATTTTTTGGGAAGTTTTCTAGTTAGTATGTGACCCCGGTAATTTAAAATGTACGTTCAAATTGAATATATACTGATTTATGTTTTAAATTTGACGAAAACTGATCGAATCATCTTACGATGCATATCCCATTGTGTTCGGAATGGGGGTGAAACGCTAGGGACGACAGTCGGCGGGTTTGATTTTGAATTCAAAATAGAAAGTTGCTTTTTGAATTTAAAAATAAATTAAATAATATAAATAAAAAAAACCTTTCTCTCCTTTCCTTATACCCTGCCCCCCCCGGTTGAAATTCATTTTCAACAGAGAAAAAAAAAAGATGGACGAAGCGGAAAGGAGCGCCGCCCCCCTCCGATCGATGCCGCACCACGCCCCCCCTCATCAACCTCCGCCTCCCACGAGCCTCGCCCGCCCCCCTCGATTTCCGTCTAGACCCTATACCCCCCCACCTTGTGATACCCTATACCCCCCCTGCTGCGCCCTAGCCTGGAACCCCCCCCCCCCCCTTCGCCGACGTGACCACCACCAGGACCCGCGACCCCCTCCTCCTGCTGACCGCCTCCGCCTGCCTCCCCCATGGCCTCCGACGAACCCCCACCGCCATTCAGTCGAAGACTAAAGCCCCAAGCCCTTCAAAAACCTGTCGCCGACCACCTACGAGTTCCTCCCTCCATCCAAATGAAGACCACAGTGATTAAAAGTGAGTTTTTATGATTTTATTTACATAAAGGCCTGAATTTTTATTTATGTAAAAGCTATGATTTTTAATAAAATAACTTCAAAGTAAAAATACAATTTTTATATTATACAACTAGTAAAAGATTTGATTTTTCGAAAGTAAAGGATTTGATTTTTCTAAAGTAAAGATTTGAATTTTTAGAAGAAGAAAGATCGTATTTTTATATGAACGTAGGAAGAAAAAGATCGGATTTTTATATATTGAATAGCATAGTAAAAATTCGATTTTTATATATTGAATAGCATAGTAAAAATTCGATTTTTATATATAGAATAACGATGTAAAAATTCGTTTTTTTAATATATGAAGTGATTATAAAAATATGATTTTTTTTTTTAATTTGAAAGTGAACAAATAAAAATGTGATTTTTATTTTAAAGACATCAACAAATAAAAATGTGATTTTTATTTTAAAGACATCAACAAATAAAAATGTGATTTTTATATATGTAGTGACTACGAGCAACGAAAGTGACAAAAGGCAAGAACGACAAGATTTCTATAAATGAAGAGTCGTGGAATTGGAATAGCTATTGGTGAGAATTTCTAACTCTTCAATTTCTTTTCTAGTTATATATATATATATATATATATACACACTAGGATGCAGACGGTGCTTAGTAGCACCCGACACAATCGTCCACAAACCATGGACTTGTTTGTTTGATTGCAAAAATTAGTTTGATTATTTGATTGAAATTTGAGTTGTTTGGTGAAATGGAATGGATTGATTGATGTGTGAATGGCGTGGGCCTTCACTAGACCGGGGATAAGGCTAGGCCTTGTCCCGTTTCTAGTATCGTGCCGTTATGCCGCCGAAATTTTCTAAAATAAATTAGAAAAAAAAATATCATTTTATTTGATAAATGAACTGAATAAAAATCCATGTCTTAAAATAAAATATTTTATCATTAAAAATATAATTTTTAACGTGAATGTGAATTAATAAATATTCATTTACAAACCGGACGGTTTGTTTATGTACACCTATTTAAATGACATTGATTGGGACGATAAATTTTACACATCGCCCAACTACACAAATAAAATCTGTGTTTGTTGATTTGAAACCCTACACAGGTGTTGGGATGAAATTTGAAGTTCACTCATCCTGATTGATTAAATATGTCGATCGATTGATCGACAGGCTGTTATAAGCGTTAGATATCTATATTTGATGCTTATACAGTGTAGTGCACTTTGGTTGAAGGTTGATTATTTTTCAATGCTATTATATACGTGATGTATGAAAATCCATATAATTAACATTATATGGTGATTGATTGGGCCTCATTCCAATTTAGAAAATAAAGAATAATATAAAATAAAGGTTTATGTGTTGACTGTATTCATCCGTTGAGATTAGTCATGTGTTGAACGAAATATTTTAACAATAAAATCTACATCTTTGTCATATATAAAATTAGAAACTAACTGAAAAATAGATAAGATGAGCGGCCTCCTGAATATTGATCTGATGTTGGTTTCGGCCTTCGGGGTTAATATTCAGGGAATCGTTCTCTTACTAATTTACGGTTGGAGTCTGATTTGATATCAAACGATAGATACCTTAATTTTTATAAAATATATTAAATAACAAAAATAGTCACACGTGGACAGTACTCATTCGTTGAGATTAGTCGTGTGTTGACAAAAATAAATATTCATTTGTTGAATAGAATATTTGAAAATAGAAATATATGAAGCCGTGTTGATTAGATTGACGCCATTTTGACATGAACGGTATTTATATCAATTTTATTCATTTTAAAATGAATATTGAAAAGTGATTTCGAAATCGAATATTTTGAAATGAAATTCGAATTAAATTGAATATATAATGAATTTGAATTCAATTGAATATATAACGAATTTGATTCGAATAGAAAACGAATTAGAAAATGAAATTCAAAATGAATTGAATATGAAACGATTTCGAAATGAATTGAATATAAAACAATTTCGAAATGAATTGAATAAAAAACAATTTCGAAATGAATTGAATATAAAACGATTTCGAAATGAATTGAATATAAAACGATTTCGAAATGAATTGAATATAAAACGATTTCGAAATGAATTGAATATGAAACGATTTCGAAATGAATTGAATATAAAACCAATTTGAAATGAATTGAATATGAAACGAATTCGAAATGAATTGAATATAAAACGAATTCGAAATGAATTGAAATTTGATTTGAATAGAAATGAATTTTAAAACGAATTTATAAGGAAAAATTCAATTTTGATTTGAATTGAAATGGAAGTTGAAATTGTTTTTGAAACGAATTCAAAACGATTTATAAAATTCGTTTTAAATAGGAATCGACGAAATATATATTATATATATATATATAATATAATGGCCTGAATAGAACGCGCCGCGCCGCGGCAGTTCGCGAATTTCGACCATTTATTTCAAACGGACATTACAGGAGATCCGACCGTCGGATTCTCCTAAAACCGTAACCGTTGGGTTCGTATCGAAAAGAGCTTTCTAACGAATATTAGAAATTTGAAATCTAACGGTTGGATTTGGAGACACGTCCAAATCAAATTTGGAAAAGGTCACTGTAAGTGCAGTTCGATGGCCGTTGTTGGAAATCGACTGTACGGGCCTTGATAAAATTATTAAAAATAATAATAATTTGTGTAAAATCATAAGAAATGATTTGAGAAAAATTGGGATGAAAAACTCCACATTTGAAATGATAAAAATAAATTTTTATCAAAATGAACTAGTTTTGAACTAATATTAAAACCCATTTATTTTTAAATAAATAAATTGGATTTGAAATGGGTTTAAATAGAACTGATTCATGGGTTTATCGTGAACTGTGTTTTAAATAACACTAGTTCTTTAACCCGATAATCAATAGAATGTGATTTGGGTTTGTCGTGAACTGTGTTTTAAAAGACACTAGTTCTTTAACCCAGTAATAGGAGTTTTAATGAATCTGCAATTAGATTGAAATGTGAATTGATAATTTAAATTATCAAATTTAGAAAATGAGCGAGAATGGAGTATCACCGGTTTTGCTCCAAAGCGATAGTTAAATCTTTAATTAGATTTGAACGTGAAAGGGTAATTAATTTTACCGACAACACTGTGGTGTTAGATATGAAGTATTACCAGTTTTTCTTCATGGGATGAATAGGTTGGGATTGGGAAATAAAATAAATAATTACTTCGGTGTGGTTCGCTAATCTCGACTAGTTTAGGAAACCATAATTTGGTTTGAAACGACATCCAAAGGAAGATTAAAGGATAAATTTTAAAGAATTTATCTTGGATAAAATTAATGGGAACCTTTCCCTAAGAATGTGATTTCGTGAATAAAAGGGTATTCTGCATTGGAATGAGGCGTATGTTGTGTCTGTGTAACATTTGTTTTTAATATACGCGGGTTGTTCGGAAAGACCGGGTTTATACCCATTCTGAATAACCGATTCGGTGATAAGTCGAAGATGACGACGGTGGTCGAAGACCGGAAGTCTTCACATCGTTTGGATAATTACTGACGATCCTGATTGGGTTGTACACCCAAGAGGATGGAAATAGTTGGTGGTCGTCCAGACGTACTGGGAGATGGATGGATATGCGAGGAAAGTGCCTCCGGTTTCGTTCAGACCCAGAACGAACTTGTAAATGGATTGTGTGTCTGACATTGGATTTTATTCTGTGTTGATTGATTTCTGTTAAATGTATATCTGTATGGCGGCGGAGAATTTATTCTCTTGCTTAACGCCCTTCTCTGAGACGTACGAGCTTAGAGGTTATATATCGATAGATATCAATCGCATGGCATGAACTGCCTGTGTGGCACGCTAAGATGCAATGATCTAGGCTTTTGTTGAAAAGCAGAGTCTTGTGGTTGATGATCAAAGCACGGCCTACGTGGCAGCTTTGTGTATAACGTGAATTCGCGAGCCTCACACCTCGGTATGAGTTAAAAACGGGATACGGACTGCAGGGAGAGCACGACGTTTCTTTCTAGCTTTGGTGGTGTAAGTGACTTACCAGCCCTGACATTTATATACTTTTCACCTATGTGGTTGTTGGATGAGGCGCCTCGATTTTAGGTCTGTAAGGACCGGGAAACGTGTGTTCAGGAATAACTAATCCTCTAACGTAAGTGAGGACCGACCCTGAAGCATCCAGGATTGCCCAGAGTGTGTAGTCCCGAGACATTTGCTAGAGTGTCTCGAACGCGGAGAGGAGCTTGCCCCTTGCCTCGACTCATGACGGAAATCCAATTTCCAATACGGGATATTGCGGTTTTAATTGCAGAACTAGTATGGCGACATAGTAGATGGTAGCTATGCCGCCTATGATTTATATTTATGATTGAAATTGTTTTGACACTATACACTTATTATAGTATCAAATGATTTGTTTTAAACGTACCAAGCATGTTTGGCCATTATAAGGGAAAACCCTATCCTCCGGCTTGCGTTGCATTGTGTGATGGGACATGGGTCTTATAATAGCTTCATTTTTCGAAAAAGCATTGCGTTGTTTATTCTACGCACTAGTATTCTTGGGAGGAAACCCGTTCCGTGTTATACGGCGTGGTCCCTTGAATTACTATCTTTTAAAGTAAAGCTTTAAATAACTGTTTTTAGTTCTCACACCAGTCACATGGCTGACCTAGAGTTTATTGTTTTAACCTAAACTCTAGGTGCCCCTATTTTCCGCACGGGCAGCTAGTAGTTTTGGTTTTGCAGATTTATATTCACAGGATCCTGGTTTACAGCTGGAATGGTATCCGGAAAGCTCTGTATCCGTATATCACCTTCAGTTGTGCTTTGTATTATTTTCCGCTGCTATGTAATTTATTGTAATCTCTGATATATATCGAATGTAATTTATTCAATTATACTCTGTATATTCTTGTATCTGATGGAATTGTTGTAATAGCAATGAAATGTTCTTCCGTCTGAGTTCTGTTTTGTCCTGTTCTCAAACGATCAGGGATTTCAAACGGTCTAGATCGGTTTAACGAATGATTCGGATCGAGCGAAATTCCTTGCCGTCACAGATTATATTTTTATATATATAAATATAATTATATTTAATCGAATAACGACGCTGCAGTTCGTATTTTGAAATCGAAACTTCGAATGATTATACCGAGAGATCCGACCGTCGGATTTTCCTGAAACTGGAACCGTTGGATTCGTTTTGAAAAGCACTTTCTAATGATGTAAATTTTGTGAAGATCCAACGGTTAGATTTTCAGATATGTGTAAATCAAATCTGAAGAAAAACAGCGCCACAGCCGCGTTATGGCCCGAAGCGTCGTTTTGAATAAATTGGCTATTTTAAAATAAATAAAAATAGCGATAAATCGTTATAAAATATCATAAACGATATGGAATGGAAATAAACTGAATTTTCTCGATTTATATGGTATTTGATGGTTGAATGTTTTTGGTGTGAAAATTACATTAAAGAACAAAATTGGTGTTGTCGAATGATTTAACCATTGAAATAAATTGATTTGACATTCTAAATATACGTGAATTATTTGAAAAGGCCGAGTTAATTCTCATTTCGAATAATTGACCGACGATTGAAAGTCGAAGATGAAGACGGTGGTCGAAGACTGGAGATCTTCACCTCGTTTGGATGGTAACCGAGGTCCTGATTGGGAGGCATCCCAAAATATGGATAATGAGTGGTGATCGTCCAGACGTACGTGGTGATCGATGGGTTTGCGAGGTATTTAGTGCCTCCGGTTTCGTTCAGACCCAAAACGGACTTGTAAATGGACTGTGTGTCTGACATTGGATTTTATCCTATGTTGATTGATCTCTATTAAATATATATCTGTTTGGCAGCGGAGAATTTATTCTTTTGCTTAACGCCCTTCTCTGAGACGCACGAGCTTAGAGGTTGTGTATCGGTGGACATCAGTCGCATGGCATGAATTGCTAGTGTGGCATGCCTAAGTGGCAAATGATCAGGGCTTCTGTTGAAAAGCAAAGTCTTGTGGTGATGATCAAAGCACCGCCGGTGTGGCGTAGCTTTGTGTATAACGTAAAATCGCGAGCCTTACACCCTGGTATGAACTAGAAACGGGAGAAGGACCTCAGGGAGGGCATGCGTTTCTTTCTGGCTAGGGTGGTGTCAGTGACCTACCAGCCCTGACATTTATATACTTTTCACCTATGTGGTTGTTGCTGTTGCGAGGCGCCTCGGTTTGATCGGACGATCCGGGTCCGATGGAGTCATTCGTTGGCTCATTTACGCCCCAAAGGGCAGGGAAACGTATTGTTCAGGCACTATAACCCACTCCGGGTGAACCGGCCCTGACGATCCAAGGGGCAGTTGCGGCTGTTCCGGAGGCTCGGGCTAGAGAGTCTCGAATTCGGTAAGGACTATCTTTTGCCTTGGTTCATGATGGAAATCCAATTTGCAAATACGTCATCGTGCGATTTTGATTGTATACCTATATATGACGACATAGTGGTATGGGGCATTAATGCCGTCTATGATTGATAGTTATGATTCAATTGTTTTCAAAACATATAAACACTAGCAATAATATCAAATGCTTTTGTTTTATTCGTATATATACATTCAAACTCAATCTAGGGCATTACTAACCCCATCTCTACTGAGTTGCACCATAGAGCTAAGATAATTACTTAACCTTTAGCTCTGATACCACTGTAACGACCCGGGGAAAATTGCGATCCTGATTATCGACTAAATACTGTCGACTGACCAAGCACCCGAAATTTACCGGAACGTCAATAGAAAGAAGTTAGAGGGTGAGAATAGACAAGATAGAAAGTTAGAATAGAAGAAGGAAAAGAACTTAACAACATAATCAGAGTAACACGAATCTCACAGCGGAACGAATAAAATATAATATACAACATAACTTTGAAACACAAATATGTATTTGTATATTAGAGTACAACACTTACATCACAGCGGAAATAAACAATAGCTATAAAATGAAGTTGAAGCCTCCTACTCCAAGCTCCTCCTAGTATATCTGTAAATTCTGACTACTTGACTGCCCGTACAAAATTGGGCACCCAAGAGTTTAAGGAAAACAAAACAAAATAAACTCCGGGTCATTCATGGGACTGGTATGAGTACACAATTTAAAACAATTTGAGAAAATAAACGATATCTCATAAGACCACGTCGTATAACACGGAACGGGTTTTTCCCTTATGAGAATCCAACACACTTGATTGAACATTCAAAAATCCTTTTGAAAGAAACGATAATCTTTATATAAAAATGCTTTTGATATTATAATAGTGTCTATCAATCACAATATAATAATCATCTAGCAGAACGCTTTCATCTCACGTTCTACATACATATTATATAATCAAAGACCGCGGGCGCTTATTGATTAATGAATTCCAACTGACAAGGTACGAGACCACCTTCCGACAGTGTATCTCTAGAGAGGAATACACCTGGTTCAACAAGAACATCTTGTAACCCAGGCTAAACATGACCTGTCACTCATTTTGCTTGAGTGTACCGAATGTATTATCACCAACGGTTGGGATCAACAACCATTTCCCGAAAGGGACAGCATCGAAATAGATTATAGAAGTAAATGGAATTTCTCTATATTAGGTGACAATACACCCTAATTGGCAGCTAACCACTTAGCCTTGCGACCGACCCGATTTTATACCATTTCCTAGTTGTAAGGCTAAAGGCCATAACGTATAGATCACACCTTTATTTACTTTGAATGTCACATTGTCATACCCGTCAAATCACAAATTGATTTCCTCAAAAATACAACGGGTATACAGCTAAGAGAAACGAATTTCTCCTCCACTAAACATAAATATGTTTGAAGAGATCAACTAACGCGATATATTAAATATACTCTATCCGACATTGTTCCACACAGGTTGTCCTGGGACTGGACAAACCGTAGGCACTATTCTGTAAATCCATCTTAGGCAATTTCTACCTAGGACTGCCAGAATAGCCCTTGCACAACTTCGTCTTCAATTATCTTCATCATATTTGATTCGCAACACTAATGCCCATATGGAGTGGTTTTCAAATAATAAATCTGATCCCGGTCTCTCCGTATTAACAACGGAAAAATGGTCAAAAACTTCGATAGTCGGTGATTTAACTATCAAAGGAAAACATTTGTACAAACAACAATATTATTTCCAGATGGAAATTCTATCGATCAAACATCAATCATCATTTATCTCTTAAATTAATTGATCATT
Source organism: Allium sativum (assembly GCA_030737875.1). Taxonomy (NCBI): domain Eukaryota; kingdom Viridiplantae; phylum Streptophyta; class Magnoliopsida; order Asparagales; family Amaryllidaceae; genus Allium; species Allium sativum. The sequence goes on along the minus strand of CM060912.1, from coordinate 393,976,241 downwards.
AATTTATTCATTTGCCCATTTCCTATTTCCACATATATATATGCATAAATTCTTATTTTTCTAAATTTAGAAAATATACGATATTAACATGGGAAAAACATTTCCATTTCTTATCAATAAATCATTTCATCTTCTATGCTTAGAAAACATCACTAATTATATTTGGAAAACGTTTCCAGAACTCATTTATATGTTTTCCAAATGAACGTTGTATAAAACATCATTACACCTGCTCAACCCATTAATCGCTTATTACTTAACTGTATGTCTAACCAATCTTCACCATCGAGCCTCAACTATTTCTTAGTTAATTACGAAGTCAATCAAGTTGGGGTATAATTACCTCTCAGACCTTAACTGAACCACATTCTTAACCTCGCAATAGATAAAGCTCACAACTCCAATTTTTATAACCATCGCTTACGCACATTCTCGGATTCAGTTTACGAATCTACTTCTTTTATGAAAAACATTGGTTATAACGATAACGTTATAAATCCTACATCTAAAATATCTAACTTAAGAATATAACTTTTATTCTTAAATTTGAATAAATAAATAAACACCTAATTTATAAATAAATAAATCTTGATTTAAAAACCGGAAAGTAAATAGTAATTTTCCGAATTCGATATAATCGAATTCGACGTATAACTCTCCTTCGGGTAATCTCTATTCGATTAACTCTCCTTCTAATAACCTATATTCGATTAACTCTCTTTCGAATAACTTATATTCGATTATCTCTCTTTGAAATACTTATATTCGATTTAACTCTCCTTTGAATACTTATATTCGATTTACTCTCTTCGAATAACTAATATTCGATTAAATCTCGTCGAATAATTTATATTCGATTAACTCTCTTCAAATAATTTATATTCGATTTACACTCTTCGAATAACTTATATTCGATTATCTACCACCGGATAATTTATATTTGATTAACTTCTTCGAATAATTTATATTCGATTCACACTCTTATTTAAATTCCTATTCCAAAACCAATTTCCTTTATAAATGTTTTAATTTATAAAATATTTATTTCATGTAACAACCCGAAAATCTGGGCCAGTTTAAAATTTTTATTTTGGAAATTTTAGCGAATTTTGAATATTTAAAATAGATTATTTTAAATAATATCGACGAGAAATTTATTTTGAATATAATTCGAACGTATATATTATATACGTCGTCATTAGAATATAAATAATTATATATAATTATAAAAGGAATTGAAAATGGCGCGGTAGTTCGATAATTCGATTTCAAACTTCAATTGAACGTACCGAGTGCAAAATAAACCGGATTTTAGTGAAACCAAAAATAATGGGATCTAATTGAGAATATCTTTCCAACAAATCCGAAAAATTGAAATTTCATAGCGGGAATCAAAAGATATGTCCAGTTGAAAATTCTGAATAGTCGCTATGGAATTCAGGCCCTTAAAAATGGAGATTTTGCAAACGACCTCGGATTTCGACGAAACCACTTTTGTTGGGTCCGTGATGTAAAGTTATTGCTAGGTTTCAAATTTCATAATTTTTTGAATCAATATGTGAGCGTGGCAAAGGAAAACGCGTTTGACCAGTTTCAGTTGATTTTAATCGACTGGAAAATGGTCATTTTTCCAACGGTCTCAGAATTCGACGAAACTAGTTTTATTAGGACCGTATCGTCAATACGTAGCTAGAAAATCGATGAAGAATATATTATATATATATTATAAATAATATAATGGCCTGGATAGAACGCGCCGCGGCAGTTCGCGAATTTCGACCATTGACTTTGAACGGACATTGCGGGAGATCCGACCGTCGGATTCTCCTAAAACCGGAACCATTGGGTTCGTATCGAAAAGAGCTTTCTAACGAATATTAGAAATTAGAAAACTAACAGTTGGATTTGGAATTATGTCCAAATCAAATTTGAAAAAGGTCGCTGTAAGTGCAGTTCGATGGCCATTGATGGAAATCGACTGTACGGGCCTTGATAAAATTACTAAAAATAGTAATAATTTGTGTAAAATCATAAGAAATGATTTGGGAAAAATCAGGATGAAAAACTCCATATTTGAAAAGATAAAAATAGATTTTTATCGAAATGAACTAGTTTTGAACTAGAATTATAATTCTATTTATTTTTAAATAAATAAATTGAATTTGAAATGGTTTTGAAAATAACCAGAATTTCCAATGATTGCTTTGGAATGGATTTGAATCGAAATTGTCTTCGGAATATTTCGATGTTGGATTTCGTGATTATACAGATGTTGTTATGGAAATTTGAAAGATATAGATATATATATCGTTATTTCCAATACGATATTTGTTAGTCGTAGAATTTGATATTGAATATAAGCCGGTGTATTTTCTATTCAGAGCCTTGTGTTTAATATCAAATGTGATTTGGGTTTGTCGTGAATGGTGTCTTCATTAACACTGTTCTTGAACCCAGTTGAGAAAAGATTAAATCTTTTTATTTAGATTTAATGAAGTGTACCAATTAAATAATATCTAATTGGAATTGAGTTGGTATTGATTTTTGGGTTTATCGTGAACAGTGTTAAATAACACTTGTTCTTTAACCCGATAATTAATGGAAGGTGATTTTGGGTTTATCGTGAACCGTGTTTTAAATGACACTGATTCTTTAACCCAGTCAAAGATTAAAACTAAGTGGAGTTTTAATGAATCTTTAATTAGATTGAAATAATCGAAATGGAGTATCACCAGTTTTGCTCCAGGCGTTAGTTAAATCTTTAATTAGATTTGAACGTGAAATGGTAATTGAATTTACCGATAACACCGTGGTGTTAGATATGTAGTATAACCAGTTTTACTTCATGGGATGAGTAGGTTGGGAGTGGGAAATTAAAACCAATGATTACTTCGGTAAGGTTCGCTAATTTCGACTAGTTGAATCGAAATTCATAAGAAGATTAGAAAATAATTTCAAGGAATTTATCTTGGATAAAATTAATGGGAACCTTTCCCTATGAATGTGAAATTTAGAAACTAACTGTCGGTTAGCCAAGCAGAATGGTTTTCTGGATATTGATCTGATGTTGGTTTCGGCCTTCGGGGTTAATATTTGGGGAATTTTTCTCTTGATTAATTTATGGTTAGTGACTGATGAATGGAATGAGGCGTATGTTGTGTTTGTGTAACACTTATTTAAAATATACGCGAGTTATTCGGAAAGACCGGGTTTATCCCATTCTGAATAACTGATACGACGATAAGTCGAAGATGAAGACGATGGTCGAAGACCGGAGGTCTTCACGTCGTTTGGATAATTACTGATGATCTTGATTGGGCTGTACACCCAAGAAGATGGAAACAGTTGGTGATCGTCCAGACGTACTTGGAGATCGATGGATATGCGGGGTACTAGGTGCCTCCGGTTTCGTTCAGACCCAGAACGGACTTGTAAATGGACTGTGTGTCTGACATTGGATTTTAGTCTGTGTGTTTGATTTCTATTAAATATATATCTGTTTGGCGGCGGAAAATTTATTCTCTTGCTTAATGCCCTTCTCTGAGACGTACGAGCTCAGGGGTTATATACTGATGGATATCAAACGCATAGAGTGAATTTCCTGTGTGGCATGCCTAAGTGGCAATTGATCGAGGCTTCTGTTGAAAAGCAAAGTCTTGTGGTGATGATCAAAGCACAGCCTGTGTGGCACAGCTTTGTGTAACGTGAATTCGCGAGCCTCGCACCCCGTTTGTGGACCAAAAACGGGAGAGGACCTCAGGGAGGGCATGCATTTCTTTCTAGCTAGTGTGGTGTCAGTGACCTACCAGCCCTGACATTTATATACTTTTCACCTATGTGGTTGTTGCTGTTGCGAGGCGCCTCGGTTTGATCGGACGATCCGGGTCCGATGGAGTCATTCGTTGGCTCATTTACGCCCCAAAGGGCTGGGAAACGTAATGTTCAGGCATAATAATCCACATCGGTGGACCGGCCCTGTCGCTCCAAGGCTTGCCTGCGCGCTTGCCTGAGACACAGGCTAGAGCGTCTCGAATCGGTTGAGGACGATCCCTAGCCTCGGTTCATAGATGGAAATCCAACTTCCAAATACGTGATTTTTCGGTTTTAATTGTAGAACTAGTATGGCGACATGATATATGGTACCCATGCTGCCTATGATTGATACTTACGATTTGAAGTTGTTTTATACACTATGCACTTATAATAGTATCAAATGATTTGTTTTAAACGTATCAAGCATTCTTTGGCTGTTATAAGGGAAAACCCTATCCCCCGGCTTGCGTTGCATTGTGTGATAGGACCTGGGTCTTATAACAGCTTCATTTTTCTTTATTTAGCATTGCGTTGTTTGTTTTATGCACTGGTATTCTTGGGAGGAAACCCGTTCCGTGTTATACGGCGTGGTCCCTTGATTTACCTAACTTTAAAATAAAGATTTATAACTGTTTTAGTTCTCACACCAGTCACATGACTGACCTGGAGTTTATTGTTTTAACCTAAACTCTGGGTGCCCTTATTTTGACATGGGCAGCTAGTGGTTTTGGTTTTGCAGATTTATATTCACAGGATACTGGTTTACAGCTGGAACGATATCCGAAAAGCTTTGTATCCGTATATCTCCTTCTAGTTGTGTATTGTATTATTTTCCGCTGCGATGTATTTAAATGTAATCTCTGATATTTTCTGTGTAATATTTATTCATTTATACTCTGTATATTCTTGTAATCTGATGCATTGTTGTAATATACAATGAAATGCTCTTCCGTATGCGTTCTATTTTGTGGCTTGTTCTCGAACTATCCGCGCTTTCCTCACCGGGGAAGTTATGGGTTTTCACATTTCAATCCATTATTCACATCGAATGTGAATAATATTTCTTTTATATAATCAATCAGTTGATTTTGTATTTTAAAATAATATCTCATTTCAAAATTCTATTTATTCTTCTATTTATATAATTAATTATGCAAAATCTTATTTTCAATTCCAATTACCTATAAATCTCGTTTATAAATCCCTTTATAAATACTATGTTTACATTCCATAAAAATATCGGTGTTAAAACTGATTTCTACTCCTTCATATATTTTCAGAATTTTATATCCAATTTATCCAATGATAAATAATTTACTTAACTTATAAAACATTATTTATAAATTAATCTTCTCAATTTATCTGTTAAAAACCTATTTCTATTTAATATCCACTTTAAATACATCTTCTCGTAATTCTTTTATATCTCGTCAATTTCTTTTTATAATTCTATTTATTTTCTAAATACTTTTTTATAATTCTATTTGCTCTCTAAATAAATATTCCTTTTATACTTCTATTTGTTTTCTAAATAAATAATCCTTTTATAAAATTCTTTGATTTTATAAATATCTCATTTTATAAAACTCTTTGATTTTATAAATATCTCCTTTTATAAAATCCTTTGATTTTATAAATATCTCCTTTTATAAAATCCTTTGATTTTATAAATATTTTCTTTTATAAAATCCTTTGATATTATAAATAATTTTATTTTATAAAATCCTTCAATTTTGTAAATATATTATTTTCAATATACACTTTGAAAATTCCCTTTTCACATTCCTGTATTTCTTATGGTATTTAAAATACCAAATAACCATGATCAACATCATCTACACACCCATAATCAATCACAGATTATATATCACATCATATATCATAATATATGAAAACAAACAATATTATAAATATTGAGGAATCCTGTTGGATCCCTCCAACTTGTTTCCCTGCATCCATAGATGTTAAACAATATAGCAACATCACATTTTATTTCAATATGAAATATTCTGATAAACAGAATCAATTTTTTATCAACAATTTATATATATATATATATATATTGCTAGATCTATAATTTTAACCAATTAATTAGCAGTTCATTCAAATAATCAACACACAGCAATCAATCATCATTTTCAGTTCTAAAAATACGTTATAAAAATATAACTGTGCAGAGTTAGTGAGATTTACTCATATTGGACATCATCGTTAAATAACGATAACTGTCGGTTGGTTCAGACAGGAAATTTATTTTTCTGTAAATTGTAACGAGCTCCATTCACTCCTAATCAGTTCCATTGTGTAGCTCTCGTCCATACGATCCCAATGGATCTTGTTTTGCTGAATTTGGATAACGTATGACAAAGATATTAAATTTGCAAGTTCTAATACCTTATATAAATTAAATTAACTACATTATAATTTGTGATTTGGGCTTTAACCCTCTTTATCCACCGGCCCAACAAATCTTCTCACCCTGCTCACATCTTTGTACAGTGACCATCTTAATCACGTTTTATTTTCTTAACCAGGCCATTGATCATTCTTCCCCAATCCGTCAGAACTCACATATGTCATAACCGATAATTTAATTCCTCCTTCGTCCCTTGATATTTCGTGAATCCACTAACCAAGAGTACCTCCATTCCTCACTTCAATATCCACTCCTCTCCATCTCCTAAAACTCCAACTCGCACTCAGGGATCAAAATGCGTCACTCATCCTTTCACCGTGTTGCTGAAATCCAGGTGTGAACAGAAATAAAATCCAAAAATCCATCACAATCTTCCGCCAACTACCATGCTAACCGCCACCCATAATACCCATGTGAAAGACACTTATCCATCCAATCTCACCTACCACTCTGTTGTTCAACCCGCTTAGCCTTGCGACCGACCCGATTTTATACCATTTCCTAGTTGTAAGGCTAAAGGCCATAACGTATAGATCACACCTTTATTTACTTTGAATGTCACATTGTCATACCCGTCAAATCACAAATTGATTTCCTCAAAAATACAACGGGTATACAGCTAAGAGAAACGAATTCCTCCGCCACTAAACATAAATATGTTTGAAGAGATCAACTAACGCGATATATTAAATATACTCTAGCCGACATTGTTCCACACAGGTTGTCCTGGGACTGGACAAACCGTAGGCACTATTCTGTAAATCCATCTTAGGCAATTTCTACCTAGGACTGCCAGAATAGCCCTTGCACAACTTCGTCTTCAATTATCTTCATCATATTTGATTCGCAACACTAATGCCCATATGGAGTGGTTTTCAAATAATAAATCTGATCCCGGTCTCTCCGTATTAACAACGAAAAAATGGTCAAAAACTTCGATAGTCGGTGATTTAACTATCAAAGAAAAGCATGTGTACAAACAACGATATTATTTCCAAATGGAAATTCTATCGATCAATCATCATTTATCTCTTAAATTAATTTATTCATTTACCCATTTCCTATTTCCATATATATATATATACATATATATATATATATGCATAAATTCTTATTTTTCTAAATTTAGAAAATATACGATATTAACACGGGAAAACATTTCCATTTCTTATCAATAAATCATTTCATCTTCTATGCTTAGAAAACATCACTAATTATATTTGGAAAACATTTCCAGAATTCATTTATATGTATTTCAAACGAACGTTGTATAAAACATCGTTACACCTGCTCAACCCATTAATTGCTTATTACTTAACTGTATGTTTAACCAATCTTCGTCATCGAGCCTCAACTATTTCTTAGTTAATTACGAAGTCAATCAAGTTGGGTTATAATTACCTCTCAGACCTTAACTGAACCATGTTCTTAACCTCGCAATAGATAAAGCTCACAACTCCAATTTTTATAACCTTCGCTTACGCACATTCTCGGATTCAGTTTATGAATCTACTTCTTTTATGAAAAACATTGGTTATAACGATAGCGTTATAATTCCTACATCTGAAATATCTAACTTAAGAATATAACTTTTAATCTTTAATTTGAATAAATAAATAAACACCTAATTTATAAATAAATAAATTTTGATTTAAAACCCGGAAAGTAAATAGTAATTTTCTGAATTTGATATAATCGAATTCGACGTATAACTTTCCTTCAGGTAATCTCTATTCGATTAACTCTCCTTCTAATAACCTATATTCGATTACCTCTCTTTTGAATAACTTACATTCGATTATCTCTCTTTCGAATACTTATATTCGATTTAACTCTCCTTTGAATACTTATATTCGATTTACACTCTTCGAATAACTTATATTCGATTAAATCTCGTCGAATAATTTATATTCGATTAACTCTCTTCGAATAATTTATATTCGATTTACACTCTTCGAATAACTTATATTCGATTAACTATCGCTGAATAATTTATATTTGATTAACTTCTTCGAATAATTTATATTCGATTTACACTCTTATTTAAATTCCTATTCCAAAACTAGTTTCCTTTATAAATGTTTTAATTTATAAAATATTTATTTTAATCCATTATTCACATCGAATGTGAATAATATTTCTTTTATATAATCAATCAGTTTGATTTTGTATTTTAAAATAATATCCCATTTCCAAATTCTATTTATAGAATTAATTATGCAAAATTTTATTTTCAATTCGAATTACCTATAAATCTCGTTTATAAATCCCTTTATAAATACTATGTTTACATTCCATAAAAATATCGGTGTTAAAACCGATTTCTACTCCTTCATATAATTTTAGACTTATATATCCAATTTATCCAATGATAAATAATTTACTTAATTTATAAAACATTATTTATAAATTAATCTTCTCGATTTATCTGTTAAAAACATATTTCTATTTAATATCTACTTTAAATACATCTTCTCGTAATTCTTTTATATCTTGCCAATTTCTTTTTATAATTCTACTTATTTTCTAAATATTCCTTTTATAATTCTATTTACTCTCTAAATAAATATTCCTTTTATACTTCTATTTATTTTCTAAATAAATAATCCTTTGATAAAATTCTTTGATTTTATAAATATCTCGTTTTATAAAATTCTTTGATTTTATAGATATCTCCGTTTATAAAATCCTTTGATTTAATAAATATCTCCTTTTGTAAAATCCTTTGATTTTATAAATATTTTCTTTTATAAAATCCTTTGATATTATAAATATTTACTTTTATAAAATCCTTTGATATTATAAATATTTTCTTTTATAAAATCCTTTGACTTATAAATATATTATTTTCAATATACACTTTGAAAATTCCCTTTTCACATTCCTGTATTTATTATGGTATTTAAAATACCAAATAGCCATGATCAACATCATCTACAACACCCATAATCAATCACAGATTATATATCACATCGTATATCACAATATATGAAAACATACAGTATTATAAATATTGTGGAATCCTGTTGGATCCCTCCAACATGTTTCCCTACATCCACAGATGTTAAACAATATAACAACATCACATTTCATTTCAATATGAAATATTATGATAAACAGAATCAATATTTGATCAACGATTTATATTTATATATATTACTAGATCTATAATTTTAACCAATCAATTAGCAGTTCATTCAAACAATCAACACACATCAATCAACCATCATTATCAGTTCTAAAAATACGTTATAAAAATATAACTGTGCAGAGTTAGTAAGATTTACTCACATTGGACATCATCATTAAATAATGATAACTGTCGGTTGATTCAGACATGAAATTTATTTCGCTATTAATTGTAACGAGCTCCGATTCACTCCTAATCAGTTCCATTATGTAGCTCTCGTCCATACGATCCCAATGGATCTTATTTTGTTGAATTTGGATAATGTATGACAAAGATATTAAACTTGCAAGTTCTAATACCTTATATAAATTAAATTAACTAAATTATAATTTGTGATTTGGGCTTTACCCCTCTTTATCCACCGGCCCAACAAATCTTCTCACCCAACCCACATATTTGTACAGTGACCTTCTTAATCACGTTTTATATTCTTAACCAGGCCACTGATCTTTCTTCCCCGATCCGTCAGAACTCACATATGCCATAACCGATAATTTGATTCCTCCTTCCTCCCTTGATACTTCGTGAATCCACAAACCAAGAGTACTTCCATTCCTCTCTTCAATATCTGCTCCTCTCCATCTCTTAAAACTCCAACTCGCAATCAATGGTCAAAATGCATCACTCATCCCTTCACCGTGTTGCTGAGATCCAGGTGCGAACAGAAATAAAATCCAAAAATCCATCACTCTCTCTCTCCAACTACCATGCTAAACGCCGCCCATAATACCCATGTGAAAGACACCCATCCATCCAATCTCACCTACCACTCTGTTGTTCAACCCGCAGGTCAGGAGCAAAAGCCGACTTCAGCTTTCCTACAATGAGCACCTGTGAAAGGCGCGTGCCTTATTTTCTTTGATCTTCACCATTAAATTTCCGAACGTTCCCTTCTCCTCTACTAACCTCAAACCATACTCCATTTCGATGAACTCCTTGCCAAACTGAAACCGTGCCCAGCCCTAGGCGGAGCTTTCATTTCTCTGGTGATTGTAGAAAGCTTTGAATGCTTCAAAAAAACCTACTGAGATTGAAAAACTCCACTTCCCGAACTCAAGAAAATAACCGTCTTGGATTTTTAAGATTTAAAATGGAGGATTGAATTTTCTAATAGTTTTTGAAAGCCACTGTCGGCTTTTGTTTTTATTGAAGCCAAAGAAGAAAGAAAAATGTCGAGCCTTGGGTATTTATAGCCGACGATACTTAAGTATTAAGTTAAAGGAAACTTCAACGTTAAGTAGAAACGGAACTTCATAGGCTACTTTGAACAGTAGGCATGTGATGAGTTATCACCTCGTTGTCATTGTCATGTGCATCTTGAGGTAGGTAGGCAGTACGATCCTTAGTTACTAAGCAAAAGGAAAATTTTCTATTAATTTTGAAGTATAGCAACATGAGTAGGCTTGAGAGCAAAAGTAACCGTGGAAACTTTACAATTATAAAGCTTGTCTAAGAAAAATATGTATTCCAAATCGGATAATACTAGGTTGCTGTGAAATTGAAATTGGTATACCTTAAAGCTATGTAGTTTGAATTTTCTCTTTTGTTTTAATTTTATTTATATAGATGTGTACCCCGATACATAAAACTCCGTTCACTTATGGGCCAATATCGACAAAAATAAAAATACTGTTGTGTTCACCAATGTGCCACGATTCCAATATTATAATAATATAGACAAGTTATCTTATTCTGTGAAGTCCCAAAAATGCTGCTATAGGGTGTAAAACACTTCAAATAAAAAGTTGCTTATTTTTCAAAATAAAAATTACAGAAAAATTCTAAAAAATAAATTATAACTACGTCTCAAAGATCCTGCCTAAATTCGAAGCCAATATTTAATTAAAATTAAATGTATCAGTATGGTTCATAAACGATTATATAGCGACTATTTGAAAATTTGATTTGGACATAACTCTTAATCTACAACACGAAATCACAATTTTTTCTCATTCATTAGAAAAATATCGTTTAACAGATTCGAATGTTTCTTGTTCCACAGAAATCCGACTTAAAACAGATTCTGTATATTCGTTTAAAGTTCGAATCGCCAAATTACGAACTACCGCGTCATTTCTAGCTCGATTATAATTATAATATAAATTTTACATTCAACTGACATTTTTAAATAAATTCGTTAATATAATTCAATTTTAACTGAATTATATATTTTAAATTGTCTAGTTCACACAATATTATGAATTCTGTTATTTCCGATTATTTCGGAAATAAATATATTATACTATTATTTATATTAATTAAATATCCAATATTATTTAATTCTGGTCATTTTAAATTACCAAACCATTATTTAAATAATTAAATGAATTGTTTATTATCCGTTAAAAATACGGGTCGTTACACTTGTATTTGGAAATTTGGGAATAAATTGAATGCAATACATGAATATGGATTTGGGGCATAAATCAAACTATGATTTAGATCTTAAATTTGGGGCATATGTTACATGAAAAATATAACTTGAAAAAGCGGCATGAAAACCTATAATGAAAAAGGAATAAGTGGTTAATAGTGGAAATGCCTAGAATTACAATGCTTAGAAATTGTAACCGTGCTTAGACATGAAATTAGATTACACTTGTGGTGGAAGTCTGCCCGGAACCGACCGGCATATCCAGCGACCACAAGTGGTGAATCTAATGTGAGGGGTCTAAGTGCATAAACATGTGACGTGCTAAGACACGAGGTTAAGTCCGACTTGTGGAAGACGTCTGCCAAGAGCCGTTTTGCATATCCAGCATCCACAAGTTGTAGGCTTAATGTTGGAGGTCAGCACACTATAACCATAAATGAATATGGTAATAAACTTGAATACTTAACCTAGTTGAATCCATTGAGATTGTATGAACATGTTAACTTGAGTAGGGGTTAAGTAAAATTGAATGAAACAGTGGGAGGGTTATATCTTGGGGTGGTGGGTAATATTTATATATAAGCCCACAAACTTAACCTGTGGGATTATGCAACCTTTTATTCTTGTATGGCATAACCTGTGGAAAACCTAGTAGTGGGGACGCAAGTGTAGGGGAAGCCTATATCATCTTGAGTGTGGGACCCATTTCAGTCAGTAACTCATATATAGGTATTAAATGAGTACTCCGAACTAGGTCGGAATCGGGGCACGCTTATTGGGATGATTGTAAGAGATCCAAAAGTGGGGGACGGTGTGGGCGGAACTTTTCGAAGGGGTCATGTGTGTGCACATAGGTCCGGCAGAGGAGGTTTAGACGCCATGACTCCTGTAGATATGGTTGTGCACATCCTAAAAACTAAGGGTTGCCACTTGAGAAAGTAATACATCCTACTGTGGGGCCAGCACAGGGTATCTACGGAGTAGGGAGCCAATTGATTGGGGTAGTAACTAGGGTACATCTAGACTCCGATATGTTAAGGAGCCCGCTATTATTCTTAGGGGTAACTCCGGTATGTTGGGCTGCCTATTATTGTACCGGGTTAAACCTCTCACTAGAAGTATGCCTAAGTCTATCATCTTATACTTGTTGGGGATCATCTTGTTCATACGACAATAGTATTGGTGCAGAGAAAGAAATAGTATTAGAGAAGAGCAATATATTCTATCATGTTTATCTTGTTTACCGTGTCATACTTGCCTTTTATGATGTTATCTCTCTCTCTTATCCACTTTATATGACTGTCATGATACTTTTACTTATTTATATGCTAAATGTAACTGGGCTTGCTAGACTTTATGTCTGACCCATTTTGTTTCCTTTCTTTATTTTCCATTCTCCCCCAAGGTTCTCAGGGTAGGAAGACTCAAGCTTGATCAGGATTCTTCTTTCATCTTGCTTGGAGCTACTTAGACGTGCGCCTTGATTTCATATCTCTGTCTACTGGATTATGCTTTTTTTTTATTATTGTACTCTGATGATTTTAGTACAAGACAGAAATTTTAAGTAGATGTACTGGGTTTATGTATTTCAGACTTATGATGTAACTATGTTTTGAACCACGATGTTTTTTGCTTAATAAAAAGTTTTAAATTCCGCTGCTATTTTATATCTGTCTTCCAATGTTTCTGTTTCTCTTTTACCTATAACGCTTCATGAAACTTAATGCATTCTCTTAATGAGTGACATTAATGGATGTGGGGTGTCACACTTGGTATCAGAGTTGAAGGTTACTAGATCTGTAATAACCCGAAAATCTGGGCCAGTTTAAAATTTTTATTTTGGCAATTTTAGCGAATTTTGATTATTTAAAATGAATTATTTTAAATAATATTGACGAGAAATTTATTTTGAATATAATTAGAACGTATATATTATACGCGGCGTCGTTAGAATATAAATATTTATAAATAATTATAAAAAGAAATTGAAAATGGTTCGGTAGTTCGATAATTCGATTTCAAACTTCATTTGAATGTACCGTGTGCAAAACAATCCGGATTTTAGTGAAACCAAAAACAATAGGATCTAATTGATGATATCTTTCCAACGAATCCGACAAATCAAGATTTCATAGCGAGAATTAAAAGATATGTCCAGTTGAAAATTCTGAATAGTCGCTATGGAATTCAGGTCCTTAAAAATGGGAATTTTGCAAACGACCTCGGATTTCGACGAAACCACCTTTGTTGGATCCGCAGTGTCAAATTATTGCTAGATTCCAAATTTCATAATTTTTCGAATCAATATGTGAGCGTGGCAAAGGAAAACGCGTTTGACCAGTTTTAGTTGATTTTAATCGACTGGAAAATGGCCATTTTTCAAACGGTCTCAGAATTCGACGAAACCAGTTTTGTTAGGACCGTATCGTCAATACGAGGCTAGAAAATATTTTTCTGGAATTTTTCGAGTTAGTATGTGACCCCGGTAAATTGAAATACGCGTTCAAATTCAATATATAGAGTTATATGTTGATTTTGACGGAAACTGATCGAAACGATCGAATCAGCTTACGATACATATCCCATTGTGTTCGGAATGGGGGTAATTAGCTATGGACGACAGGCGGTGGGCCTCGTTTCGAGGTCGTATGTTAAAGTCAACTTTTTGAAAATAAATTAAAAATTAAATCTCTCTCTCCTCACCCTCTCTATTTTTTGCCCCCCTCCCCCCGTTCGATTCATTTCAGGAAACAAAGAAAGAAAAAAAAGAAAAAAAGAGAATTCGACGGAGGCGGAAAACCGCCATCGCCATCGCGCCCCAGCGGCGGCGCCACATCCTACCCCGAAACCACCGCGACACCCTCCAAACCCCTCCCCCCCCCCCCCCTCGAGTGATGCATCGCAGACCCCCCCCCATCAGAAATCGAGCACCGCACCCCCCCCCCCCCCCCAAGGAAACCCGAACCCTAGCCCTCCCTCCCAACCGTCGACAAGGCCTCCAGCCTCTGACCCCCCGCCTCGACGCCCTCCGACGCCCAAACCCCCTCCGAATCGATAAAGCTATAAGTTTTATTGATTTATTTTTTTTTGTTTTTTTTATATTATTAGGTATGATTAGCATTATTTTGAAAACTGAAATTAGGGATGTTTTGAAAATATAAATGGCGATGTTTTGAAAGAATAGAAAAGATTTGATTTTTCGAATAGAAAAGATTTGATTTTTTCCGAATAGAAAAGATTTGATTTTTCGAATAGAAAAGATTGGATTTTTAAATTAGTTAAGTTAGGATTTTTAAAATAGAAGGGGCATGGTCTTTAAAATAAAAATAGCAATATGAAAGTGGAGTAAAAATATGATTTTTATATTTTTAAAGCATTAAAAATATGATTTTTATATTTTTAAAGTATTAAAAATATGATCTTTACTATGTAGAAGATGTAAAAATATAATTTTTACATGATAGGCGTATTAAAGGCGAGATCTTTATATGTAAAAAGGCAAAATCTTTATATGAAAAATAGCGTGACAAAAATATAATTTTATCTATATTGTAGCAGTAAAAATTCGATTTTTATATATTGAACAACAAAGTATTCGATTTTTATATATTGAACAACAAAGTAAAAATTCGATTTTTACATATGTAGAGAATGCGGGAAGCGAAGGTGACAAAAAGGTGAGAACGATGAAGATTTCTCTAAATGAAGTGTCGTGAAGTTGGATAGCTATCGGTGAGAATTTCTCACCTTTGAATTTCTTTTTCTAGTCATATATATATATACTAGGATGCAGACGGTGTTTAGTAGCACCCGACACAATCGTCCACAGACCATGGACTTGTTTGTTTGGTTGTGTAGTTAGTTAGATTATTTGGTTTGAATTGAATTGTTTGGTGTAATGGAATGGGTTTGATTGATGTGTGAATGGCGTGGGCCTTCACTAGACCGGGTATAAGGCTAGGCCTTGTCCCGTTTCTAGTATCGTGCCGTTATGCCGTCGAAATTTTCTAAAATTAGTTAGAAAAATAAAAATATCATTTTATTTAAAGAATGAACTGAATAAAAATTCATGAGTTAAAATAAAATATTTTATCGTTAAAAATATAATTTTTAATGTGAATGTGAATAAATAAATATTCATTTACAATCCGGACGGTTTGTTTATGTACACCTATTTGAATGACATTGATTGGGACGATAAATTTTACACATCGCCCGACTGCACAACTAAAATGTGTGTTTGATGGTTTGAAACCCCACACGGGTGTTGGGATGAAATTTTAAGTTCACTCATCCTGATTGATTAAATATGTCGATCGATTGATTGAATGGCTGTTATAAGCGTTAGATATCAATATTTGATGCTTATACAGTGTAGTGCACTTTGGTTGATGGTTGATTATTTTTCAACGCTATTATATACGTGTGATGTATGAAAATCCATATAATTAACATTATATGGTAATTGATTGGGCCTCATTCCAATTTGAAAAATTAAGAATAATATAAAATAAAGATTCATGTGTTGACAGTACTCATCCGTTGAGATTAGTCATGTGTTGAACGAAATATTTTAATAATAAAATTTACATCTTTATCAGTATAAAATAAAGGCTCATGTGTTGACAGTACTCATCCGTTGAGATTAGTCATGTGTTGAACGATATATTTGAAAAGGAAATATTTGAGAAAGAAATATTTGGAATAGAATATTTGAAAATAGAAATATTTGAAAAGGAAATATTTGAGAAAGAAATATTTGGAATAGAATATTTGAAAATAGAAATATATGAAGCCGTGTTGATTAGATTGACGCCATTTTGACGTGAACGATATTTATATCGATTTTATTCATTTTAAAATGAATATTGAAAAGTGATTTCGAAATCAAATATTTTGAAATGAATTGAATAGAAAACAAATTTGATTTCAATTGAATATGTAACGAATTTGACTTGAATTGAATAGAAAACCAATTTAATTCAAATTGAATAGAAAACGAATTGAATTCGAATCGAATTAAAATCGATTTGAATTGAAATCAATTAGAAATGAAAGTAAAAAGGATATAAAATAGGAAATTCAATTTTGATTTGAATTTGAAATAAAGGTTGAAACTGTTTTTGAAGCGAATTCAAGACTATTTATAAAATTTGTTTTAAGTGGTAATCGACGAAATATATATTATATATATTATATATATAATATAATGGCCTGAATAGAACGCGCCACGCCGCGGCAGTTCGTGAATTTCGACCATTTATTTCAAACGGACATTACGGGAGATTCGACCGTCGGATTCTCCTAAAACCGGAACCGTTGGGTTCGTATCGAAAAGAGCTTTCTAACGAATATTAGAAATTTGAAATCTAACGGTTGGATTTGGAGATATGTCCAAATCAAATTTGGAAAAGGTCGCTGTAAGTGCAGTTCGATGGCCGTTGATGGAAATCGTCTGTACGGGCCTTGATAAAATTATTAAAAATATCAATAATTTGTGTAAAATCATTAGAAATGATTTGGGAAAAATTGGGGTGAAAAAATCCATATTTGAAAAGATAAAAATGGATTTTTATCGAAATGAACTAGTTTTGAACTAAATTTAAAACCCAATTATTTTTAAATAAATAAATTAGATTTAAAAAGGGGTTTTAAATAATCGGAATTTTTAGTATATTTGATTGGATTTGAAATGGGTTTATCGTGAACGGTGTTTTAAATAACACTAGTTCTTTAACCCGATAATAAATAGAATGTGATTTGGGTTTGTCGTGAACTGTGTTTTAAATAACACTAGTTCTTTAACCCAGTAAAAGGAGTTTTATTGAATCTGCAATTAGATTGAAATGTGAATTGATAATTCAAATATTCAAATTTAGAAAGTAAGCGAGAATGGAGTATCACCAGTTTTGCTCCAAAGCGATAGTTAAATCTTTTATTAGATTTGAACGTGAAATGGTAATTAATTTTACCGACAACAGTGTGGTGTTAAATATGGAGTATTACCAGTTTTGCTTCATGGGATGAATAGGTTGGGATTGGGAAATAAAATAAATAATTAGTTCGATGTGGTTTGCTAATCTCGACTAGTTTAGAAAACCATAATTCGGTTTGAACGACATCCAAAGGAAGATTAAAGGATAAATTTTAAAGAATTTATCTTGGATAAAATTAATGGGAACCTTTCCCTGAGAATATGAATTGGAATGAGGCGTATGTTGTGTTTGTGTAGTATTTGTTTTAATATACGCGGGTTGTTCGGAAAGGCCGAGTTTATACCCATTCTGAATAACCGATTCGACGATATGTCGAAGATGAAAACGGTGGTTGAAGACCGGAAGTCTTCACATCGTTTGGATAATTACTGACGATCCTGATTGGGCTGTACACCCAAGAGGATGGAAATAGTTGGTGGTCGTCCAGACGTACTTGGAGATGATGGATATGCGAGGAAAGTGCCTCCGGTTTCGTTCAGACCCAGAATGAACTTGAAAATGGATTGTGTGTCTGACATTGGATTTTATTCTGTGTTGATTGATTTATGTTAAATATATATCTGTTTGGCGGCGGAGAATTTATTCTTTTGCTTAACGCCCTTCTCTGAGACGTACGAGCTTAGAGGTTATATATCGATAGATATCAATCGCATGGCATGAATTGCTTGTGTGGCATGCTGAGTTGCATGGATCAAGGCTTCTGTTGAAAAGCAAAGTCTTGTGGTTGATGATCAAAGCACGGCCGTTGTGGCGTAGCTTTGTGTATAGCGTGAATTCGCGAGCCTCACACCTCGGTATGAGTTAAAAACGGGATACAGACAGCAGGGAGAGCACGACGTTTCTTTCTAGCTTTGGTGGTGTCAGTGACTTACCAGCCCTGACATTTATATATTTTTCACCTATGTAGTTGTTGGATGAGGCGCCTCGATTATAGGTCTGCAAGGACCGGGAAACGTGTGTTCAGGAATAAATAATCCTCTAACGTAAGTGAGGACCGGCCCTGAAGATCCAGGGGTTTCCCAGAGTGCGTAGCCCTGGGACATTTGCTAGATTGTCTCGAAAGCGGAGAGGAGCTTGCCCCTTGCCTCGACTCATGATGGAAATCCAATTTCCAATACGAGTAATTCGGTTTTAATTGTAGAACTAGTATGGCGACATGATAGATGGTACCCATGCTGTCTATGATTTATATTTATGATTGAAATGTTTTGACACTATACACTTATTATAGTATCAAATGATTTGTTTTAAACGTACCAAGCATGTTTGGCTATTATAAGGGAAAACCCTATCCTCCGACTTGCGTTGCATTGTGTGATGGGACCTGGGTCTTATAATAGCTTCATTTTTCGAAAAAGCATTGCGTTGTTTATTCTATGCACTAGTATTCTTGGGAGGAAACCCGTTCCGTGTTATACGGCGTGGTCCCTTGAATTACTTTCTTTTAAAATAAAGTTTTAAATAATTGTTTTAGTTCTCACACCAGTCACATGACTGACCTGGAGTTTATTGTTTTAACCTAAACTCTGGGTGCCCTTAATTTCGACACGGGCAGCTAGTAGTTTTGGTTTTGCAGATTTATATTCACAGGATCCTGGTTTACAGCTGGAATGATATCCGGAAAGCTCTGTATCCGTATATCACCTTCAGTTGTGCTTTGTATTATTTTCCGCTGCTATGTAATTTATTGTAATCTCTGATATTTATATCGAATGTAATTTATTCATTATACTCTGTATATTCTTGTATCTGATGGAATTGTTGTAATAACAATGAAATGTTCTTCTGTTTGCGTTCTGTTTTGTCTTGTCCTCATAGTAATTCGTTCTTTCTCATCTCTTCGGAGTCCGGGGAAGTTCGGGTCGCTTCATTTGGTATCAGAGCTTTGGTTTACAGAGCTCGAGAACAAGACACATTAGAACCATACGAAAGAATTCATCAGATATTGGATTAGCAATATCCAATTAAAATGACTCGTTAGAGATAGGATCGGTATTATCCTAGAACGAGTGTGAAGAGTATATTTTTCAAATGAAAACAATTTTGTTTTGAATATTTATTTATTTTGAATTTGGACAATCCAGTATATAAAGGTTTTGCATATACGCGTCATGAACGTATATTCGAAGTTTTAATATATTAGATAGATATAGAGTCATACTCTAGTCGCCCGGAGATGATTCTACTGATGACTATATAGCATCAGTAGTGTGTGTTCGAGTTTCGAAGGTGTGATTTTCTATATATTTCCATTAGACTGGTGTGAGAACCAAAACTTATATAGCTAGATTTATTTGTTGTGAATTGGCATCAAAAACAAGATTTTCAGTATATATATCAAAAATTATGAATTTGAAACGTTAATCCACTAATTGATTGATGTTTGTGTTGTTTGTTTATTTGTTTGATAATTTTGAACCATTTAGCCTAATTGAATCAAATATTGAATTGTATTGAAAATTGGTCGCATTTGCATGCATATATATGTACTTACATTGAACAGGTCATAGCAAGAAGGCTAGAGCAGAGAATAAAATTTGTTTGCCCGACAAATAGGTACATGTTTACTGTAATTTACTGTTTTGTTTGGGTGATGATGATTTTATGAGCCTATTGGCTAGCCGCTTGGCTTTTTCTTTTTCTTTTTGAGATCAGAAGGCCTGTATGGCAATTTCGGGATTTTCCCGTGTCTCCCGGTGCAGGGGAGGATATGGCGAAATTTTTCGAAAATTTAGGGTGTTAGCCAAATTTTTGAAAATTTGAAAATTCTCAGAAACTGAAAAGCTGGAGAATGGAAGCCAGATCGAACGTAGGGTTGATTAATCAAACCACTTTCGACTTTGTTCCTTTTCGGGGACGAAAAGTTTTAAGTGGGGGAGATTGTAATAACCCGAAAATCAGGGCCAGTTTAAAAATTTTATTTTGGCAATTTTAGCGAATTTTGATTATTTAAAATGAATTATTTTAAATAATATTGACGAGAAATTTATTTTGAATATAATTAGAACGTATATATTATACGCGGCGTCGTTAGAATATAAATATTTATATATAATTATAAAAAGAAATTGAAAATGGCGCGGTAGTTCGATAATTCGATTTCAAACTTCAATTGAATGTACCGGGTGCAAAACCATCCGGATTTTGGTGAAACCAAAAACAATAGGATCTAATTGATGATATCTTTCCAACGAATCTGACAAATCAAGATTTCATAGCGGGAATCAAAAGATATGTCCAGTTGAAAATTCTGAATAGTCGCTATGGAATTCAGGTCCTTAAAAATGGGAATTTTGCAAACGACCTAGGATTTCGACGAAACCACTTTTGTTGGATCCGCAGTGTCAAATTAATGCTAGATTCCAAATTTCATAATTTTTCGAATCAATATGTGAGCGTGGCAAAGGAAAACGCGTTTGACCAGTTTCAGTTGATTTTAATCGACTGGAAAATGGCCATTTTTCAAACGGTCTCAGAATTCGACGAAACTAGTTTTGTTAGGACCGTATCATTAATACGAGGCTAGAAAATATTTTTCTGGAATTTTTCGAGTTAGTATGTGACCCCGGTAAATTGAAATACGCGTTCAAATTCAATATATAGAGTTATATGTTGATTTTGACGGAAACTGATCGAAACGATCGAATCAGCTTACGATACATATCCCATTGTGTTCGGAATGGGGGTAATTAGCTATGGACGACAGGCGGTGGGCCTCGTTTCGAGGTCGTATGTAAAAGTCAACTTTTTGAAAATAAATTAAATAAATAAATTAAAAATTAAATCTCTCTCTCCTCACCCTCTCTATTTCCCCCCCCCCCCGTTCGATTCATTTCAGGAAACAAAGAAAGAAAAAAAAAGAGAATTCGACGGAGGCGGAAAACCGCCATCGCCATCGCGCCCCAGCGGCGGCGGCGGCGCCACATCCTCCCCCTAAACCACCACGACACCCTCCAAACCCCTCCCCCCCTCGATCGATGCATCGCAGACCCCCCCCCCCCAATCGGAAATCGAGCACCGCACCCCCCCCCCCAGGGAAACCCAAACCCTAGCCCTCCCTCCCAACCGTCGCCGAGGCCTCCAGCCTCTAACCCCCCGCCTCGACGCCCTCCGACGCCCACCAGAGCCCAAACCCCCTCCGAATCGATAAAGCTGTAAGTTTTATTGATTTATTTATTTATTTTTTGTTTTTTTATATTATTAGGTATGATTAGCATTATTTTGAAAACTGAAATTAGGGATGTTTTGAAAATATAAATGGCGATGTTTTGAAAGAATATAAAAGATTTGATTTTTCGAATAGAAAAAGATGTGATTTTTTTCGAATAGAAAAGATTTGATTTTTCGAATAGAAAAGATTGGATTTTTAAATTAGTTAAGTTAGGATTTTTAAAATAGAAGGGTCATGGTCTTTAAAATAAAAATAGCAATAGGAAAGTGGAGTAAAAATACGATTTTTATATTTTTAAAGCATTAAAAATATGATTTTTATATTTTTAAAGTATTAAAAATATGATCTTTACTATGTAGAAGATGTAAAAATATAATTTTTACATGATAGGCGTATTAAAGGCGAGATCTTTATATGTAAAAAGGTGAAATCTTTATATGAAAAATAGCGTGATAAAAATATAATTATATCTATATTGTAGTAGTAAAAATTCGATTTTTATATATTGAACAACAAAGTAAAAATTCGATTTTTATATATTGAACAACAAAGTAAAAATTCGATTTTTACATATGTAGAGAATACGGGAAGCGAAGGTGACAAAAAGGTGAGAACGATGAAGATTTCTCTAAATGAAGTGTCGTGAAGTTGGATAGCTATCGGTGAGAATTTCTCACCTTTGAATTTCTTTTTCTAGTCATATATATATACTAGGATGCAGACGGTGTTTAGTAGCACCCGACACAATCGTCCACAGACTATGGACTTGTTTGTTTGGTTGTGTAGTTAGTTAGATTATTTGGTTTGAATTGAATTGTTTGGTGTAATGGAATGGATTTGATTGATGTGTGAATGGCGTGGGCCTTCACTAGACCGGGGATAAGGCTAGGCCTTGTCCCGTTTCTAGTATCGTGCCGTTATGCCGCCGAAATTTTCTAAAATAAGTTAGAAAAATAAAAATATCATTTTATTTAAAGAATGAACTGAATAAAAATTCATGAGTTAAAATAAAATATTTTATCGTTAAAAATATAATTTTTAATGTGAATGTGAATAAATAAATATTCATTTACAAACCGGACAGTTTGTTTATGTACACCTATTTGAATGACATTGATTGGGACGATAAATTGTACACATCGCCCGACTGCACAACTAAAATGTGTGTTTAATGGTTTGAAACCCCGCACGGGTGTTGGGATGAAATTTGAAGTTCACTCATCCTGATTGATTAAATATGTCGATCGATTGATTGACAGGCTGTTATAAGCGTTAGATATCTATATTTGATGCTTATACAGTGTAGTGCACTTTGGTTGATGGTTGATTATTTTTCAACGCTATTATATACGTGTGATGTATGAAAATCCATATAATTAACATTATATGGTAATTGATTGGGCCTCATTCCAATTTGAAAAATTAAGAATAATATAAAATAAAGGTTCATGTGTTGACAGTACTCATCCGTTGAGATTAGTCATGTGTTGAACGAAATATTTTAATAATAAAATTTACATCTTTATCAATATAAAATAAAGGTTCATGTGTTGACAGTACTCATCCGTTGAGATTAGTCATGTGTTGAACGATATATTTGATAAGGAAATATTTGAGAAAGAAATATTTGGAACAGAATATTTGAAAATAGAAATATTTGAAAAGGAAATATTTGAGAAAGAAATATTTGGAATAGAATATTTGAAAATAGAAATATATGAAGCCGTGTTGATTAGATTGACGCCATTTTGATGTGAACGATATTTATATCGATTTTATTCATTTTAAAATGAATATTGAAAAGTGATTTCGAAATCAAATATTTTGAAATGAATTGAATAGAAAACAAATTTGATTTCAATTGAATATATAATGAATTTGACTTGAATTGAATAGAAAACCAATTTAATTCAAATTGAATAGAAAACGAATTGAATTCGAATCGAATTAAAATTGATTTGAATTGAAATCAATTAGAAATGAAAGTAAAAAGGATTTAAAATAGGAAATTCAATTTTGATTGAAATAAAGGTTGAAACTGTTTTTGAAGCGAATCCAAGACTATTTATAAAATTTGTTTTAAGTGGTAATCGACGAAATATATATTATATATATAATATAATGGCCTGAATAGAACGCGCCGCGCCGCGGCAGTTCGTGAATTTCGACCATTTATTTCAAACGGACATTACGGGAGATCCGACCGTCGGATTCTCCTAAAACCGGAACCGTTGGGTTCGTATCGAAAAGAGCTTTCTAACGAATATTAGAAATTTGAAATCTAACGGTTGGATTTGGAGATATGTCCAAATCAAATTTGGAAAAGGTCGCTGTAAGTGCAGTTCGATGGCCGTTGATGGAAATCGTCTGTACGGGCCTTGATAAAATTATTAAAAATATCAATAATTTGTGTAAAATCATAAGAAATGATTTGGGAAAAATTGGGGTGAAAAAATCCATATTTGAAAAGATAAAAATGGATTTTTATCGAAATGAACTAGTTTTGAACTAAATTTAAAACCCAATTATTTTTAAATAAATAAATTAGATTTAAAAAGGGGTTTTAAATAATCGGAATTTCTAATATATTTGATTGGATTAGAAATGGGTTTATCGTGAACGGTGTTTTAAATAACACTAGTTCTTTAACCCGATAATAAATAGAATGTGATTTGGGTTTGTCGTGAACTGTGTTTTAAATAACACTAGTTCTTTAACCCAGTAAAAGGAGTTTTATTGGATCTACAATTAGATTGAAATGTGAATTGATAATTCAAATATTCAAATTTAGAAAGTAAGCGAGAATGGAGTATCACCAGTTTTGCTCCAAAGCGATAGTTAAATCTTTTATTAGATTTGAACGTGAAATGGTAATTAATTTTACCGACAACAGTGTGGTGTTAAATATGGAGTATTACCAGTTTTGCTTCATGGGATGAATAGGTTGGGATTGGGAAATAAAATAAATAATTACTTCGATGTGGTTCGCTAATCTCGACTAGTTTAGAAAACCATAATTTGGTTTGAACGACATCCAAAGGAAGATTAAAGGATAAATTTTAAAGAATTTATCTTGGATAAAATTAATGGGAACCTTTCCCTGAGAATATGAATTGGAATGAGGTGTATGTTGTGTTTGTTTAGTATTTGTTTTAATATACGCGGGTTGTTCGGAAAGGTCGGGTTTATACCCATTCTGAATAACCGATTCGACGATATGTCGAAGATGAAAACGGTGGTTGAAGACCGGAAGTCTTCACATCGTTTGGATAATTACTGACGATCCTGATTGGGCTGTACACCCAAGAGGATGGAAATAGTTTGTGGTCGTCCAGACGTACTTGGAGATGGATGGATATGCGAGGAAAGTGCCTCCGGTTTCGTTCAGACCCAGAACGAACTTGAAAATGGATTTTGTGTCTGACATTGGATTTTATTCTGTGTTGATTGATTTCTGTTAAATATATATCTGTTTGGCGGCGGAGAATTTATTCTTTTGCTTAACACCCTTCTCTGAGACGTACGAGCTTAGAGGTTATATATCGATAGATATCAATCGCATGGCATGAATTGCTTGTGTGGCATGCTGAGTTGCATGGATCAAGGCTTCTGTTGAAAAGCAAAGTCTTGTGGTTGATGATCAAATCACGGCCTTTGTGGCGTAGCTTTGTGTATCGCGTGAATTCGCGAGCCTCACACCTCGGTATGAGTTAAAAATGGGATACGGACTGCAGGGAGAGCACGACGTTTCTTTCTAGCTTTGGTGGTGTCAGTGACTTACCAGCCCTGACATTTATATATTTTTCACCTATGTGGTTGTTGGATGAGGCGCCTCGATTATAGGTCTGTAAGGACCGGGAAACGTGTGTTTAGGAATAAATAATCCTCTAACGTAAGTGAGGACCGGCCCTGAAGATCCAGGGGTTGCCCAGAGTGCGTAGCCCTGGGACATTTGCTAGAGTGTCTCGAAAGCGGAGAGGAGCTTGCCCCTTGCCTCGACTCATGACGGAAATCCAATTTCCAATACGAGTAATTCGGTTTTAATTGTAGAACTAGTATGGCGACATGATAGATGGTACCCATGCCGTCTATGATTTATATTTATGATTGAAATGTTTTGACACTATACACTTATTATAGTATCAAATGATTTGTTTTAAACGTACCAAGCATGTTTGGCTATTATAAGGGAAAACCCTATCCTCCGGCTTGCGTTGCATTGTGTGATGGGACCTGGGTCTTATAATAGCTTCATTTTTCGAAAAAGCATTACGTTGTTTATTCTATGCACTAGTATTCTTGGGAGGAAACCCGTTCCGTGTTATACGGCGTGGTCCCTTGAATTACTTTCTTTTAAAATAAAGTTTTAAATAACTGTTTTAGTTCTCACACCAGTCACATGACTGACCTGGAGTTTATTGTTTTAACCTAAACTCTGGGTGCCCTTAATTTCGACACGGGCAGCTAGTAGTTTTGGTTTTGCAGATTTATATTCACAGGATCCTGGTTTACAGCTGGAATGATATCCGGAAAGCTCTGTATCCGTATATCACCTTCAGTTGTGCTTTGTATTATTTTCCGCTGCTATGTATTTTATTGTAATCTCTGATATTTATATCGAATGTAATTTATTCATTATACTCTGTATATTCTTGTATCTGATGGAATTGTTGTAATAACAATGAAATGTTCTTCTGTTTGTGTTCTATTTTGTCTTGTCCTCACAGTAATTCGTTCTTTCTCATCTCTTCGGAGACCGGGGAAGTTCGGGTCGCTTCAAGATCGGATAAAAGATTTTGAAAATTATTTTCGAAAAGGTTTTAAAAGAAAACATTTTCAAAAGAAAAGTCTGTTTTGAAAAACATATTCCCTAAAGCAATATGTAATATCTTTCGAATCCCTATTTGAATCCCTTTTCCTTTTCTCTTCAGCATGTCTGGGGAACCTCGTATTCTTGAGAGTGTTACGATACGAGGCTGGTTCCGTAGGTATCTAGAGGCCACGACGCCCGCTGGTGGCCAAGCAGATGTTCCTCCCCTAGCTGCGCCCACCGTTCCTCATCCTCCTCCTCCGCGAGCAGATAATTTCTTTGAGACCTGCAAAGATTTCTATGCTATGGGTGGAAAGCCATTCTGAGGAACCGAAACTTTCGTAGAGGCAAGGAATTCTCTCAAAAAGATGGAAGATTTGTTTGGAATTTTCAAAGTGGACGATCGTAGGAAGATTCTGTTAGCTGCTTGGCTGCTGAGTGATGAGGCTTCATTCTGGTGGGAAGTGACACAAGTAGGGAATCCTGTTGAGACTTGGGATGATTTTCGGTAGAGGTTTGAAATGAAGTTTCTTTCTAAAGCTGAGAAAAGCATGCAAATGGAAAGGTTTCCGGCGCTCAAGCAAGGAGGCATGACTATTAAAGAGTATGTTAACAAGTTCAACCAACCGGTAAGGTTTGGGTTGGAACTAGTAGATACCCCGCATAAGAAAGCTTTACGGTTTGCTAGAGGACTGAATGAACCCCTCCATGGGTTAGCTATGTCTCATATTCTGATGGGAGCAACTTTTGAAAGGCTCGTTGATATGGTATTGATGCATGAGGAAGATAAAGCTGAAGAGAAAGAAGTTAAGGTTGAGGAAACACAAAACAAGATAGTATGGCCCAAGAAGGGACAACAACAACAACAACAAAATAAGGGAGGAAAGAATGACAAGGTTAAGGATAAAAGGAAGTGCCATAATTGCTGACGCAAGGTCACTTGATCAAGGACTGCAAAAGAAGGAAGAATGCTTGTTGTGGAGAGGTCGGACACTTTTCGAAGGAGTGCCCGAAGAAGCAAGGACAAGGTCAAAGGGTGGGAGATTCTGGATGGTAGGTGCATGCCCTCATGACCAGTGCTCCAGATAGAGGTGGGAAAGTTTCTGTTAAAGGTTCGATTTCTCTTTCCAATCATCTAGTTATAATTCTTTTTAATTCTGGCGCTTCAAATTCTTTTAAATATGATTCTGTGGTTGAGTCTCTACACCCTAGAAATAGTATGGTAGTGGATCCTGTTGTTGTCTCAAACCCCATTGGTGGTACAGCTCATTTATCCATGATTTGTCGGGGTTTGAGAATATCTGTGTTAGGCGTCAAGTTTGAATGCGATGCATATGTGCTTGGTTTCATGGGCTATGGTTTGATTCTAGAGATGGATTGGCTAGCCATGTATGGTGCCATTTGGGATTGTGAGAGGAGGGTTGTTAGACTTTTGACTTGCCATGGGAGGACCCTCGAGATTTCTTGTGACACAAAGGGGTATGTCATGCTTAGTTTCCTAGAGTCACTTGATGCATCTATCGATGATCTACGACCTATACCATTAGTCTGTGAGTATCCTGATGTTTTTGATGAGGTTCAGGGTTTACCTCTGAGGCGCGAGATCGATTTTCATATATACTTGGTGGACAATGCAAAGCCAGTTGCATTGCCTGTGCGTCATATGGCTCCAAGAGAAAGAAGGGAGCTCAACAAGCAAGTAGGGGGCTACTTGAGAAAGGATTTATTAGGCGAACAATATCTAATAGGGTACTCCGGTGGTACTCGCAACTAAGGCGGATGGTTTGCTTCGCTTATGTGTAGACTATAGAGAGTTGAACAAACCCACCAAGAAGAACAAACACCCACTCCCGAGGATAGATGATCTGTTTGGCCAGCTTGTTGGTGCATCAGTTTTCTCTTAGTAAGACTTGGTCAGGGGGTTTAATCAGTTGAGGGTGGCTGAGGATAGCATAGACAAGACCGCTTTTAGGACTCTATATGGTTTCTTTGAATGGCCCATTATGCCTTTTGGGTTGACGAATGCACCTGCCTATTTTGTTGATCTGATGAGTAGGGTGTTACGAGAGTTTCTAAATAAGTTTGTCGTGGTCTTTGTTGTTGACATCTTAATTTTCTCGAAGAGCGAGGAAGAGCATGGCCAATATTTGAGAGATGTCTTGAAAACTCTCTGTGCACACCAGCTTAAGTAGAAGGTCTCCAAATGTCATTTTTGGAGGAAAGAGGTAAGATTCCTAGGGAATGTGGTTTATAAAGATAGGATAGCAGTAGATCCCGCAAAGGTAGTTGCATTAAAAGATTCGCAGATCCCAAAGAATGCAATGGAGGTGATAGGTTTTCTTGTATTGGCAGGCTATTATAGGAAGCTCATTAAGGACTTCGCAAAGATATCAGCCCCACTCACTAGGTTGACGAAGAAAATTTTGATGTTTTCGTGGGATGTAGATTGTGATGTTGCTTTCCAACGATTGAAGAGGGCTCTGACAACAACCCCAGTCTTGACCATGCCCGATTGGAACAAAGTGTTTACAGTATACACTGATGCATGTGGTACAGAGCTTGGTGCGGTTCTAATGCAAGAGGGAAGGGTGGTATGTTATGGAGGTAGACAGCTAAGGGTTCATGAGAAAAACTACCCTACCCATGACTTAGAGCTAGCTGCCATAGTATTCGTGCTTAAGACTTAGCACCATTATTTACTGGGAGAGAAGTTCGAGTTGTACACCGATCATAAATCTCTCAAGTACTTATTCTCGCAGAAGGATCTAAATTTAAGGCAACAAATGTGGATGGAGTTCCTAGCATCTTATGACTCTGAGATTGCTTACACCCCTGGCAAGGGTAATGTGGTGGCAGATGCACTGAGTAGGCAGAGGATGGCCTTAAGTCCTCTGTTTGTGGAGAGGAAAAGCTTGGAGTTTATATCCACTTTTGACTTTAGACCCTCCATCGAGTTTTTACCAGACTTATTAGCATCACTGGAGGTGCGACCTACTCTTATGGATCAGATAGGAGCTTCTCAGTAGAGGATCCACAGATTTCAGACATCTTGGATAGGCTCAATAAAGGGGAGACTTCTAGTCACCTCAGTAGATATTCCATGGACGATAGACGGTGGTTACGACAAGATGGAAGGCTTTGTGTTCCCCGAGTTGGGGTTTTGTTAAAGACAGTCCTAAAGGAAGCCCATCATTCTAGATGATTATTCATCTAGGCGATGATAATATGTATAGAGATATAAAGAGGGATTTCTTTTGGGCTGGGATGAAGAAAGATGTGGCGGAATTTGTTTATCAATGTTTGATTTGCCAGCAAGTTAAGGCTGAGCAAAAGAAGCCCGGTGGTTTACTTCATCCTTTGGAGGCTCCACAATAGAAGTGGGAGAGCGTCTCTATGGATTTCATCGATGGTTTGCCTAGCTCAAGGAAGGGCAACACCAGTATTTTGGTTGTAGTAGACAGACTTATTAAGTGCGCTCATTTCATCCCAGTTAAGAGTAAGAAGACCATGGCATGGTTGGCAGCAGTTTACGTTCGTGAGATAGTATGTCTTCATGGAGTACCTTCCAGTATCGTAAGTGATCGTGAACCCATTTTCACTAGTGAATTTTGGAGGAGATTGCAAGAAGCATTAGGTATGCAGTTGTGTTTGAGCATCGCTTATCACTCTTAGACCGATGGGCAGACGGAAAGAGTGAACAGAGTTCTTGAGGATCTTTTAAGACTGTGTATCCCTGACTTCGGTGGGACTTGGGAAGAGCATCTTCCTTTAGCAGAGTTTGCATACAACAACAGTTATCAAGCTAGTATTGGCATGGAGCCCTTCGAAGCATTGTACGGACGACCTTGTAGATCGCCGACTTATTGGTGGTATCTACAGAAAGACTTCTACTTGGATCGGATATGGTTAGAGAAACGTTCAAAAAAATTGATCTTATTATACGGCGAATGAAGACTGCTCAGGATAGGCAAAAATCCTATGCAGATAGAAAAAGTACTGACATTGAGTTTGAGGTGGGAGACATGGTTTTCATTATGGTATCACCTTCGCTTCGGATCTACAGGGAAACTGGAACCAAGATTTGTAGGGCCATTTCCCATAACAGAAAGGATTGGCCAAATGGCCTATGGAGTAAATCTACCAGAGAGACTGTCCGGCATTCATGATGTTTTCCACA
The DNA here is from genome assembly GCA_030737875.1 of Allium sativum. NCBI lineage: Eukaryota > Viridiplantae > Streptophyta > Magnoliopsida > Asparagales > Amaryllidaceae > Allium > Allium sativum. The sequence continues at coordinate 393,945,294 of CM060912.1, read as the reverse complement.
TCTCTCATTTACGGAAGTGCTTGCATGATACCGCAGAAGAAGTTGATCCAAGTATGCTTGACGAAGTAGACATGGAGCGGGAGGCGACAGTTAGGCAAGTTCCTACCCATATTCTTGGCTAAGAAGTTAAAAAGCTACGCAACCGAGAAGTCAAGTTGATGAAAGTTCAGCGGGGAGATAACCCGGAGGATATAACTTCGGAGACTGAAGACAAAATTCGCACTTTGTACCCTTTTCTTTTCAAGGGTATGTTCTTAACTTCTTTTTCTAAAGCTTTTATTTATGCTTGTTTCTATCATTTAAGTATATTCTATCGATCGAATCTTCGACCTTTAGGTAGGAATCCCATGAATGTAAATATGTGTTTGAGACATGTTATGTTTGACGGATGCAAGTGTTTGCTGGTGGTTGCTCGTGGATGCATATACACACACATTCGGAACTAGATCGGCTCAATCACTCTCATACTGCATATGGATATGTGTGCGTTTTTCTTCTTTTAATGGATGAATGTGGATGTATCATGATATGGATGTTGCATTTTGATGGAAGATTGTGCCCACATATAGAAATTACATGTTATAATAGGATTATTTGCATACATATTGGATTCACGGCACTAACATACATTGCATTAAGGAGGTCGACTAAATCAGTAGACCGCCTGATCTTGCGCATTAGTATAAGGACATATACACACACTTTTACATATGTTCATAAGCATTGGAAACTTTTAATGACAACGGATGTCTGTGATTGATAGATAAGTAGATGGGTGATGGATGTTAGGATATACATTCTTCTTAACTTGGAGATTTCGGGGATGAAATCCTTCAAGTAGGGGAGAATGTAACACCCCGTAATTTTAACAACACTAAAGATGATATATTAAATAATAATTAAATAAATATTCATAATTAAGGGAAATGGACTGCTCCATTGCGTTCGTCTCAGAATTTTGGTCAAAATAGATACCTAGTTTGCGTAAAACGGACACTGTATGAATAAGATATTAAGGTTTAAAGTTTGTATACATATAAGGCAGTTATATATGAATAAAATAGGTCCAAAAATTCAAAACAGTTCAAAAATCAAGCGTTTGGAGGGAGCGGGGAAAATCCCACCCATGGGTGTCGACCCCATCAAGGGGGTGTCAACCCCTGGGTCGACACACCAAGGGGCGGTCGACCCCCTCATCGCAGATCTTGGTAGATTCTTCTGTTTGAACATGGACTCCTTTCTTTGCTTGGTTCGTTGGCTTTAGGCTATAAATAAGACCCTATTTCTCTTGTTTTTCCATACCCAAAACAATGGAGAACTGAATGTTGCCTCTGCCTAGATTAATTTAAGCCTTTTCTTCTTCAACAATTAAGTCATTCAATTTTAGAGATCCGTGATTCAACATCTGCAGTTACTCTTCTATTTCTTAGATCCAGTCATAGTGAGTCTACATTATTTTTAGATCTAAATACTTAAAATTTAATCTTGACATGACTATAACTTGGATCTAAGCCTATGACTATTTGAATAATCTCATATCTGCTTTAACCAGTGTATGAAAGTTATTCTGACATAACTATGAACTAGATCTAAGCCTATACCTATTTATCATGTCAAATCTGCCAATGTTTGTTGATTTAATTCATTGTTTAGATCTCATCATGCCTATTTATGATGTCCCTATTATGTTAGAATCAGATCTACTATCACATGTTCATCAGATCTGTTCCTATATGTCTATCTTGTCACTATGCCCAAATTTGTCACTGTATGTTTATTAGTTGCCATACCTATTCCTTCCATCATATGTCAATCTTGTTATTATGTTTATTTCTATTCTATTCCCTTCTTCTTTTCCCTTTTTATTTTATAGCCAGGCTACCTTCGAACCTAGGCATACTGTTGAAATATGCGAACGCGTGAAATTGGGAACGAAGGGAAAACGTTAAAATTGGGGCATAACTTGTATTTGGAAATTTGGGCATAAATTGAATGTAATACATGAATATGGATTTGGGGCATAAATCAAACTGTGATTAGAACTTAAATTTGGGGCATATGTTACATGATACATATAACTTGAAAACGAGGCATGAAAACCTATAATAACATAGGATTAAGTGGTTAACAATGGAAATGCCTATAATTACAGTAATTAGAAACTGTAACCGCGCTTAGACACGAGGTTAGATTACACTTGTGGTGGAAGTCTACACGGAACCGGCCGACATATCCAGCGGCCACAAGTGGTGAATCTAATGTGAGGGGTCTAAGTGCATAAAAATGTGACGTGCTAAGACACAAGGTTAAGTCTGACTTGTTGAAGAAGTCTGCCCAGAGCCGCTCGCCATATCCAGCATCTACAAGTTGTAGGCTTAATGTGGGAGGTCTAGCACATTATAACCATAAATGAATATAGTAATAAACTTGAATACTTAACCTAGTTGAATCCATAGGGATTGTATCAACATGTTAACTTGAGTAGAGGTTAAGTAAAATTGAATGAAACAGTGGGAGGGTTAAGTATATCTTGGGGTAGTGTGTAATATTCATATATAGGCCCACAAAATTAACCTATGGGGTTATGCAATCTTTTATTCTGGTATGGCATAACCCGTGGAAAACCTAGTAGTCGGGGTGCAAGCGTAAGGGGAAGTTTGTATCCTCTTGAGTGTGGGAAAGTTTCAGTCAGTAACCCATATATAGGTATCAAACGAGTACTCCAAACTAGGTCGGAGTCGTGGCACGCTTACTGGGATGATTGTAAGAGATCCAAAAGTGGGGGACGGTGTGGGTGACGTATTCCGATTGGGTCATGTGCGTGCACATGGGTCCGGCAGAGGAGGTTTAGACATCGTGACACCTGTAGATATGGTTGTGCACATCCTGAAAACGAAGGGCTGCCACTTTAGAAAGTGATACGTCCTACTGTGAGGGGCAGCACAGGGTATCTACGGAGTAGGGAGCCGATTGATTGGGGTAGTAATCAGGGTACATCTAGACTCCGGTATGTTTAGGATCCCGTTATTATCTATTGGGGTAACTCCGATATGATGGGCTACCTGTTATTGTATGGGGTTAAACCTCTCACTAGAAGTACGCCTAAGTCTAACTTCTTATACTTGTTGGGGATCATCTTATTCATACGACACTAGTATTGGTGCAGAGAAAGAGAAAGTATTAGAGAAGTGCAATATATTCTATCATGTTTATCTTATTTACCTTGTCATACCTTCCTTTTATGATACTTTTACTTATTTATATTCTAAAAGTAACTGGACTCGCCAGACTTTATGTTTGACCCATTTTGTTTCCTCTTCTTTCTCTTCCGTCCCCCCCCCCCCCCCACAAGGTTCTTAGGGTGGGAATACTCAAGCTTGATCCGGATTCTACTTTCATCTTGCTTGGAGCTGCTTAGATGTACTGCTTAATTTCATATCTCTGTCTACTATAGCTATGTTTTGGGGATTATGTTTCTTTTATTATTGTACTCTGATGATTTTAGTGCAAGACAGAAATTTTATGTTGATGTACTCGGTTTATGTATTTCAGACTTATGATGTAACTATGTTTTGTACCACGATGTTTTCTGCTTAATAAATTTTTTTAAATCATGTCATGTTATTTTATATCTATCTTGTAATGTTTCTGTTTTACCTATAACGCTTCTCGAAACTTAATGCATTCTCTTAATGAGTGACATTAACGGACGTGAGGTGTCACACTTGGTATCAGAGCTGAAGGTTACCAGATCGGATAAAAGATTTTGAAAATTATTTTCGAAAAGGTTTTAAAAGAAAGCATTTTCAAAAGAAAAGTCTGTTTTGAAAAACATATTCCCCAAAGCCATATGTAATATCTTTCGATTCTCTATTTGAATCCCTTTTCCTTTTCTTTTCAGCATGTCTGGGGAACCTAATACTCCTGAGGGCCTTACGATACCAAGCTGGTTCCGTAGGTATCTAGAGGCCATGGTGCCTGCTGGTGGCCAAGCAGGCGTTCCTCCCCCAGCTGCACCCGCCGTTCCTCATCCTCCTCCCCCGCGAGCAGATAATTTCTCTAAGATCTACAAAGATTTCTGTGCTATGGGTGGAAAGCCATTCTGAGGAACCGAAACTTTCGTAGAGGCAAGGAATTGGCTCAAAGAGATGGAGGATTTATTTGGAATTTTCGAAGTGGATGATCGTAGGAAGATTCAGTTAGCCGCTTGGCTGCTGAAAGATGAGGCTTCATTCTGGTGGGAAGTGACGAAAGTAGTGCGTCCAGTGGACACTTGGGATGATTTTCGGTAGAGGTTTGAAATGAAGTTCCTTTCTCTAGCTGAGAAAAGCATGCAAATGGAAAGGTTTCTGGCACTCAAGCAAGGAGGCATGACTGTTAAAGAGTATGTTAACACGTTCAACCAACTGGCAAGGTTTGGGTTGGAACTAGTGGATACCCTGCATAAGAAAGCCTTGTGGTTTGCTAGAGGACCAAATGAGCCCCCCCATGGGTTAGCTATGTCTCATATTCCGATGGGAGCGACTTTTGAAAGGCTCGTTGATATGGCATTGATGCATGAGGAAGATAAAGCTGAAAAGAAAGAAGCTAAGGTTGAGGAAACACAAAACAAGATAGTATGGCCCAAGAAGGGACAACAACAACAACAACAACAAAAGAAGGGCGGAAAGAATGACAAGACTAAGGATAAAAGGAAGTGCCATAATTGCGGACGCGAGGGTCACTTGATCAAGGAGTGCAAAAGAAGGAAGAATGCATGTTTTAGTTGTGAAGAGGTCGGACACATTTCGAAGTAGTGTCCGAAGAAGCAAGGATAAGGTCAAAGGTCAAGAGCTTCTATGTAACGACCCGTATTTTTAACGAATAATAAATAATTTATTTAATTATTTAAATAATGGTTTGGTAATTTAAAATGACCAGAATTAAATAATATTGAATATTTAATTAATATAAATAATAGAATAATATATTTATTTCCGAAATATTCGGAAATAACAGAATTCACAATATTGTGTGAATTGGACAATTTAAAATATATAATTCAGTTTAGAATTGAATTTATTTATAAATGTCAATTGAACGTATAATTTTTGTTATAATTACAATCAAGCTCGAAATGGCGCGGCAGTTCGTAATTTGGCGATTCGAACTTTAAACAAATATACAAAATCCGTTTTAAGTCAGATTTCTGTGAAACAAGAAACGTTTGGAGCTGGTGAAGTATATTTTTCTAATGGAAGAGAAAAATCGAGATTTCGTCGTGTAGATTGTGAGTTGTGTCCAAATCAAATTTTCGAAAAGTCTCTATGGAATTCCTTTATAATTTATAAGGATTTATATATGTATTATAAATGGATTTGCAACATAAATTAAATACTGATTTAATCTGGATTTGAAATGTTGAGTTACAAATTCAGATAGGAATATTTTGGAGTTGTATTATATTCTATTGTGAATATATACGATAATATTTATTTATAAATTTTTAATTTAATTATTTTTAAATATATTAATATTTAAATGGGTTTATTTAGAGCATTAAAAATAGCCATTTTTGCAAACGACCTCCGATTATGATGAAATAATTTTGATGGATCCGGAATATTGAATTATTGTTATATTTCAATTTACGTGATTTTTGTCGTCAGTATGTGGCCGTACAGGATTTTAATGTAAAAAACAGTCAATAATTTGACTTTAAAAATACGCTGCGTGAGAAAACGGATTCGAATTTCGACGAAACAAGTTTCGTTGGGTCCGTAATGTCGAACTGCAGCTGCATGTCCTTTTTTTCCAATTTGAATATTATATGTGATCATATGAATTTTTAATGACAAATATAGATAGCATTGTAATTAAAATAAATTAAATAATGAATATAAAATTATTTAATTCTTTCTATAAATATCCACTAACTCCTCTATCCCTAAACGAAAGTTTCCTCTTGTCAAATAAATTTTTCCGCCGTCCTCATTATTCATACAGCAAAAATATCGAGCAAAAATAAATCAAAAGAAATGCAAATAAAATTCCATAAATCACCAAAGTGGTATATTTGGATTTAGCAAGTAAAGAGCTTCAACTGGATACTGTCGTTTCATGGTGCAATCACGATTCAGGAATTGGGAAAATTATAGTGGAAACTAGGGTTCAAAATTCTGAGGATTTAAGGCTCCAATTCACCAAAGGGTGTTTGCAGTTGGATTGGCGGGATCAAAACGCAAGTGTTGGCAAAAATTGGGGATAATCGATGCAAATAATTTTGGTACTGTTACTGTACCTATGCGTGGTCACGACTGAAGAAGCAGGGCAGAATCACGTGTTGTCACGATGGAGAGAAAGAGCTTGAGAAAAGAAGAATGGTGGTGAAAGCCATGCGTTGAAATGTTGAGAGGAGAGGGAGAACCGTAGGGAAGAAAGCACGGTTATAGTCATTGGTATGAGGAGGATATGGGAATAAGGGAATTGGAGTTTATTGGAGAAGACAGGCATTGTTTTTGCGGGTTAGGAGATGGAACTTGGGTTGGATACAAAGGTTATGGCCCAAAAGAAAATTAATTTAACTTTTATTGAATTAATGAATGTGTTCAAACTTGTAAATTATATAACTTAATCATACGGTATCGGAATTGGACAAAACGGGATCCAATAGGATCGTATGGACGGCGACTACGTAATGGAACATATTGGGAGTGAATTGGAGCTTGTTACAATTTATAGAGAAATAAATTGTCTGTCTGAATCAACCGACAGTTATCGTTATTTAACGATGATCGTCCAATGTGAGTAAATCTCACTAACTCTGCCCAGTTATATTTTTATTATGTATTTTTAGAATTAATAAATATTGGTTGATTGCTGCGTGTTATTTGTTCGGATTAATTGCAAATTGATTGGTTGAAATTATAGATATAGTTATATATATAAATCGTTAATTATAAATTGATTTTGTTTATCAGAATATTTCATATAGAAATGAAAGTGATGATTAATTTTATTGTTTAACATCCGTGAATGCAGGGAAACAGATTGGAGGGATCCAACTGGATTCCTCGATAGTTATAGTACTGTTCTTCCATATATTGTGATATATGATGTGATATATAATCTGTTGTTGATTATGTGTGTTTAGATGATATTGATCATGGTTATTTGGTATTTTAAATACCATAAGAAATACCAGAATGTAAAAAGGGAATTTTCAAAGTGTATATTGAAAATGAAATATTTATAAAATCAAAGGATTTTGCAAAAGGAAATATTTATAAAATCAAAGGATTTTATAAAAGAAAATATTTATAAAGTCAAAGGATTTTGTAGAAGGAAATATTTATAAAATCAAAAGATTTTATAAAAGAAATATTTATTTAGAAAATAAATAAAATTATAAAAGGAATATTTATTTAGAAAATAAATAGAATTATAAAAGGAAATATTTGGGAAATGAATAGAATTTTATAAAAGTAAATATGTGGAAAATAAATATTAAATGCAAATCGGTTTTAACAGACAAATAGAAAAGATTAATTTAAAGTAGATTTTAAATAGAATCTGTTTTAACAGATAAATTGAGAAGATTAATATATAAATAATTTTTTATAAATTAAATTAAATATTTATCATGTGATAAATGGAATATATAGGTCTGAACTTATATAGAGACGTACAAATCGGTTTTGACATCGATATTTAAATAGAATGTGAACTCAGCATTTATAAAGGGAATTATAAATGAGATTTAAGTGTTAGAAATAAAAAGAAAATTTCGTATGAATAATTCTATAAATCGAAGTATAAATAGAATTTGGAAATGGGATATTATTTTAAAATACGAAATCAAACTTAATGGATTATATAAAAGAAATATTTTTCACATTCGATGTGAATACTAGATTAAAATGAATATTTTATAAATTAAAACATTTATAAGGAAAATTGGGTTTTGAAATAGGAATTCAAATGGAATTTGAATGAGATAAGAAATAGGGTTAAAATAATATTAGAGTTAATCGAATATTAATTATTCTAAGAGAGTTAATTGAATATAAGTTATTCGAAGAGAGTTAATTGAATATAAAATATTCAAAGAGAGTTAATCGAATATAAATTATTCAAGGAGAGTTAATTGAATATAAGTTATTCGACGAGAGTTAATCGAATATAAGTTATTCGAGGAGAGTTAATCGAATATAAAATATTCGAAGAGAGTTAATCGAATATAAAATATTCGAAGAGAGTTAATCGAATATAAGTTATTCAAAGAGAGTTAATCGAATATAGGTTATTCGAAAGAGAGTTAATCGAATAACGGTTATTCGAAGGAGAGTTATCGAATAGAGATTATTCGAGAGAGAGTTATACGTTGGAATTCGACTATATCAAATGTAGGAAAGTACTATTTACTTTTCGTTTTTAAATCAAGATTTATTTATTCATTAATAAATTAGTTGTTTGTTTATTTATTTAAATTAATAAATAAAAGTTACATTTAAGTTATTATATTTCGGAAGCATGGGATTTTAACACTATTGTTATAATCAAATGATTTCTATAAAAGAAGTGGATTCGTAAATAGAATTCGAGAGTTACGTAAGGAAGTTTGTTACAGATTTAAAGGGTGAACTTTGTCTATTTCGAGGTTAAAAATGTTGTTCAGTTAAGGTCTGAGAGGTAGTTATACCCTAACTTGATTGGCTTCATTTTAACTAAGGAATTGTTGAGGTTTGATAGGGAAGGTTGGTTAAGTGAATTTAATTAATGAGTGTAATGGTTTGAGTTGGCATAGCGATGTTTTATTTAAACATCTGTTTAAATCCAATAAAGGAATTTCGGAAACATTTTCCAAATAAGAAATCAAAAATGTTTTCTAATACAGATAATAAGAAATGGGAGTAAACATGGAAATGTTTCCCAATGCTAATAACGTATATTTCTAAATATAGAAGTCGTGTGTGTATATATATATGAGGATGTTTTTCGTTGGTTAAAAAGAAATATTTTCTGGGATATAGAAAATAAATAGTTATAATAGATGGAAACGTTTTTCCAAGAAAAGTGAGTGGCTAAACGATTTTTAAGAAAAATATTGAAAAACGGGAATAGGGAAATGAAATAAATTAATGATAAATTAATTTAAAGGGATAAATGTTAATTGATGATTGATCGATAAGATTTCCATTTGTAAATATGACCGTTGTTTGTACATATGTTTTCCTTTGATAGTTAAATCACCGACTATCAAAGATTTTAACCAATTCCGTTGTCAATACGGAGAGACTGGGATCAGATATATTATCTAAAAACTACTCTGTATGTCATTAGTGCTGTGAATCAAATATGATGAAGATAATTGAAGACGGAGTTATGCAAGGGTTGTTCAGTAAATCCTAGGTAGAAATTGCATAAGATGGATTTACAGAATAGTGCCTTCGTGTTGTCCAGTCACAGGACAACTTGAATGGACGAATATCTAACAGAGTATACCTGGTAGATCGCATAAATTGATCGTTTCAAACGTATTTACGTTGGTGGCAGAGGAATTCGTTTCCCTTAGGTTATACCTGTGGTATTTTTGGGGAAATCAATTTGTGATTTGACGGGTATGACGATGTGGCATTCAAAGTAAATGAAGGAGTGATCTGTTAAAAGATACGTTATGACCTCATGCCTCATCAACTGGGAGATGACAGAAATCGTGCAGGCAGCATGGCTAAGTGGGTCGCACCCAAGTAGGGTATATTGTCACCATTTAGAGAATATTCATATTTGTTACTTCTTTCAATTCTATATCTCCCAGGAACGGTTATGTTGGTATACCAACCGTAAGGTGACAATATATTCGGAACATTCAAGCGAAATGAATGGTCGATAATGTGTGGCCGAGTTACAAGATGTTCTTGTTGAACTCTAGTGTATCGCTTCTAGAGTACACTGATCGGAAGGTGGTTCCATACCTTGTCATAGTTGGAATCCATTACCTAATAAGAGCCCACGGTTTTTGATTGCGTATTATATATGTAGAGCGTGAGATGAAAGCATTCTACTAGATTGCTATCTACTTGATTTAGATATTATTATAATATCAGAAAATATTGATCTTAAGAAATATTTTAGGTTATCGTAAGGTAAAAACCATCTGTATTTATGTGTGGGTCGGTCTTACGATTATCATTGCTTTTGAAAAGGATTTGGAAAAGTTAAACCAAGTGTTTGGAGTTTACTCACACCAGTCACATGACTGACCCAGAGTTTATTTTGTTTCATTTTCCCTAAACTCTTGGGTGCCCAGTTTCGTACGGGCAGTCAAGTAGTCGGGATTTTACAGATACTTGAAGAGCTGGAGCAGCAGGCTTCAGGATTATATGGCTATTCTTTATTTCCACTGTGTTGTAAATGTTTTACTTCGGTAATGGTATTATATACTTATACCGATCTTATTTCAATGTTATGTTATATAATATATTTTATTCGTTCCGCTGTGAGATTTGTGTTACTGTGATGTTGTATCTATGTTCTTCTTCTTATCTATTATAATTTTCTATCTTATCTATTCTTACCTTCTAATTTCTTTCTATAAATGATCTGGAATGTTCGATGCATGAATAATTGACATGGGTTTTATGTTGATTTTCTAGGTCGAAAATTCTCGTTCGTTACAGTGGTATCATAGTTGAAGGTTAAGTAATTTTCCTTGGCTCTGTGGCGTATCTCAGTAGAGATGGGGTTAGTAATGCCCTAGATTGAGTTAAATTGTATATATACGAGAGAGCGTATTTGTAGATTTTTAAAAAAAATGGTTTTGTATTATGGAGATTTATTGGTTGAGTAGTTTATGAGTTCTATTCGATCAATTTGATCCAATGTATCGGTAGGGGTTTCTAAACACTTGAATACGATGAACCGACACAATATGTTTTGAAAAGAGGGTAAAATGAAATAATTTTACCCAAATTATGTTTTGATATAAAAGAAATGTATATCTTGGAATTATTATCATATATAGGATGTGTTGGTTGTTACTATAATCAGATAAGTTTATTATTGAAACGGTTATGTAAATAACTAATCAAAGTTCGTATAAGTGTTACGAAATGAATTAAATCTGAATTTAAATCAGAATTGAAATTAAAACCCTAGAAATTTGGAAAGGTGTTTGTAGATGGATTTGGAATTAATATATGAGAATTTTAAAATCTGGGAGATTTTAAATTGTTTTACAAGCACTGTGAATGGTATTTTGAATTGTATTTCAAACTAGAAGTGTTTAGAAATGGTTTTGAAAGTGATATAGTGTTGAACTCACTTCGGTCTCTAGAAAATAATTCCGATGATGATTCGGACATCATCGGTGTTCATTTTTGTTCATTTTCAAGTGTGTAAGTGACGGATTACTACCAAAGAGATAATTTTTGAATTATTTTCAGAAAAGCAAGTTGTTTTGAATTCCGAAAAGGGATATTTGATTTTAGAAAAGCTAAGTTATTTAAAATTCCCAGGGAAAGATTGTTTGATTTAAAACCAAATTGAATTGAAATTTGGGAAAGCAAATTGGAATTAAAATAAAGTCAGTTAAGTGGTAATCGAAATTGAATTGGATTAGAATGATATCGAGACAAATTGGATTTGTGAGATTTGAATTTGAAATGTAATTGGATAATCGAGTAAATAGTTTAGAATCGAGAATGGAACTCGAGTTTGAAATGAGATTAGCGTTTGGATATAAGCGAATAGCTGTGATGAGGATAAATTGATTAGAGATTGATTGGGATGACATTGGTATATGCAGAATTGGTAACAGATGGAAGGGATACAATGATATGCCCGACAAAAAGGTACAAGTTTATATTTTATATGAGTATGAGATTTATGAGCTGATTTGGCAAGCTTCTTGGCTGTTCGATTTTCTTTTGGATTGGAGAAGGCCTAAAGAGGCGAGTTATAGATCGACCTGTACAAAGGAGGTGCTGGCGAAATTTTTCAAAAATTTAGGGTGTTAGAAAATTTTCAGAATTTTTAAAAATTTTCATTATTTGAAAGGAATTAATATTTAAATCGGAATAAATTGGTTCAGTTAAAACTGAAGTTAAAGAATTAAACAAATAAAAATTTACCCAGTTAATAGGGTTTGTTTTCTACCTTAGCAATTTCGAGGACGAAATTATTTTAAGGGGGGAAGAATGTAACGACTCGTATATTTAGCAGATAATAAATAATTTATTTAATTATGTAAATAATGGTTTGGTAATTTAAAATGACCATAATTAAATAATATTGAATATTTAATTAATATAAATAATGGAATAATATATTTATTTCCGAAATAATCGGAAAAAAGAGAATTCACAATATTGTGTGAATTGGACAATTTAAAATATATAATTCAGTTTAGAATTGAATTATATTAACGAATTTATTTATAAATGCCACTTGAACGTATAATTTATATTATAATTATAATCAAGCTCGAAATGGCACGACATTTCGTAATTTGGCGATTCGAAGTTTAAATGAATATACAAAATCCGTTTTAAGTCGGATTTCTGTGAAACAAGAAACGTTTGGAGCTGGTGAAGTATATTTTTCTAATGGAAGAGAAAAATTGATATTTCATCGTGTAGATTGTGAGTTGTGTCCAAATCAAATTTTCAAAAAGTCTCTATGGAATTCCTTTATAATTTATAACGATTTATATATATATTATAAATGGATTTGCAATATAAATTAAATATTGATTTAATCTGGATTTGAAATGTCATAAATTCAGATAGGAATATTTTGGAGTTGTATGATATTCTATTGTGAATATATACGATAATATTTATTTATAAATATTTAATTTAATTATTTTTAAATATATTAATATTTAAATGGGTTTATTTAGAGCATTAAAAATTGCCATTTTGCAAACGACCTACGTTTTTTACGAAACCAATTTTGTTGGATCCGGAATATTAAATTACTGTTAGATTTCAATTTACGTGACTTTTGGAGTCAGTACGTGGTCGTACGGGATTTTTATGTGAAAAACAGTCAATATTTTGACTTTAAAAATACGCTGCGTGAGCAAACGAATTCAGATTTCGATGAAACAAGTTTCGTTGGGTCCGTAATGTTGAACTGTAGTTGCATGTCCTTTTTTATCGAATTTGAATATTATATGTGATCATATGAATTTTTAATGACAAATATAGACAGAGTTGTAATTAAAATAAATTAAATAATGAATATAAAATTATTTAATTCTTTCTATAAATATCCACTAACTCTTCTATCCCTAAACGAAAGTTTCCTCTAGTCAAATAAATTTTTCCGTCGTTATTCATACAGCAAAAATATCGAGAAAAAATAAATCAAAAGAAATGCAAATAAAATTCCATAAATCACCAAAGTGGTATATTTGGATTCAGCAAGTAAAGAGCTTCAACTGGGTACTGTCGTTTCATGGTGCGATCACGATTCAAGAATTGCGAAAATTACAGTGGAAACTAAGGTTCAAAGTTCTGAGGATTTATGGCTTCAATTCACCAAAGGGTGTTTGCAGTTGGATTGGCGGGATCAAAGTTATTCAAGGAGAGTTAATCGAATATAAAATATTCGAAGAGAGTTAATCGAATATAAGTTATTCGAGGAGAGTTAATCGAATATAAGTTATTCGAGGAGAGTTATTCGAATATAAGTTATTTGAGGAGAGTTAATCGAATATAAGTTATTCGAGGAGAGTTAATTGAATATAAAATATTCAAAGAGAGTTAATCGAATATAAAATATTCGAAGAGAGTCGATCGAATATAAGTTGTAACAACCCGGAAATTCTGAGCCAATTTAAAAATTTTATTTTAGCAATTTTGATGAATTTTGAATATTTAAAATGAATTATTTTAAATAATATCAACGTAAATTTATTTTGAATAGAATTCGAACATATATATTTATATACGTCGTCGTTAGAATATAAATAATTATTTATAATTATAAAAGGTATTGAAAATGGCGTGGTAGTTCGATAATTCGATTTCAAATTTCAAATGAATGTACCGGGTGCAGAATAAACCGGATTTTGATGAAACCAAAAATATTTGAATCTAATTGAGAAAATCTTTCTAACGAATCCAGGAAATCAAAATTTCATAGCGGGAATCAAAAGATACGTCCAGTTAAAAATTCAGAATAGTCGCTATGGAATTCTGGCCCTTAAAAATAGTCATTTTGCAAACGTCCTCGGTTTTCGACGAAACCACTTTTGTTGGATCCGGGATGTTAAATTATTGCTGGGTCTCAAAATTCATAAATTTCTAAATCAATATGTGAGCGTGGCGAAGCTGAACGTGTTTTGTCAGTTTCAGTCAATTGGGTCGACCAGAAAATGGCCATTTTTCAAACGGTCTCAGAATTTGGCGAGATTAGTTTTGTTAGGACCGTATCATCAATACGAAGATAGAAATAATTTTTCTGGAATTTTTAGAGTTCGTATGGGGCCCCGATAAATTAAAATGTACGTTTAAATTTAATATATAGTGATTTATATTTTAAATTCAAAGAAAAACTTATCGAAACAGTCAAATTGGCTTACCCGGCATATCCCATTGTGTTCGGGATGGGGGTATTTGGCTAGGGTCGACAGTCGTTGGGTTTGATTTGGGGTTCGTCTCATTACACTAGTACTTTTGAAAATAAATGAATTAAAAATAATATAATATATATAATCTCGGCCAATCAGAAACCCTAGAAATTCATTTCTGAAAATCTGCCGTTCTAATAAAATCGAGGGCGGAAATCATTTGGTTCTTCTTCCCTCTCCTTCTCTTCATTCAATCGATGGATTTCAAAAACTCCAAAGCTAATCTCTTCGTCTTCGCGAGGTTTCCATAATAACGGTGGAGATGGTGTTTCATTAACTAGGGAAGGGGGGTTTTGGCCACGATGTGGCGTTGCTCGCAAGGAATTTCTGGCCAGGGGTCGTTGATCTTGACGCCGTGGGTAGCTGGAGACGCGGCTCTCCGAGACGGAGCTGATGGTGGCCGCCGATCGTCGTCAAAGTCATTGTTGGCGATGCATATATCCGCCCTAGCTTTGAACGCTAAGTGGAGCATGGGTTTGAGCGTGTAATCAAGGAAGACAGTGAGTTTTCCCTTCTTTCGTATACATTATTTAAAATTCAATTTTTACATGATTTAAAATCCAGTTTTTATACATGATTTAGAATTTAGTTTTTACACTATATAAAATCAGTTTTAAAATCTATAATAGCGTAAATAAAATCAATTTCAACATATATAAGTAGCAGTGTTTAAAATATATATATATATATAACATGATTAAAAAAAATTAAGTAACATCGTTTATATAAAAGAATATAATCTTTACTCAGATTAAAAATTGTTGGAAATATATACATAGCGAAATTTTTGAAAATATATACATAGTGATATTTTTGAATATATATATGATGTGAGGATAAAAATCTAATCTTTATAAAGAAAACAAAGTAATAAAAATTTGATTTTTATATTAGTAGCATATTAAAAATATGATTTTTATATCAGTAGAGTAATAAAATTTTGATTTTTATATTAGTAGCGCATTAAAAATATCTATAATTTGTGGCAAAAAGATTTGATTCTTAGTTATATAAAAATATTTGATGTTTGAATACAAAAAGATTATATTTTTAGAAATAAAAAGATCTGATTTTCAGAAGTGAAAAGATTACATTTGTAGAAGCGAAAAGATTAGATTTTTAATTATATAAAGACGTGATTTTAATTTTATAAAAATATAATCTTTATACATGTAGCGATAAAATAAAAATGCGATTTTTATTATATGTATAACAATAAAAATACGATTTTTATAATATATGAAATGGAAATAAAAATATGATTTTTATGTACATGTAGTGATAATAAAAATGTGATTTTTAATGTGAATAGCGTGAAAAGGATTATGTTGGAAGTACGGGCAAATCCAGACTGTTCTGAATTTCAGAAATAAAGAATGGAGGAGTGGAACCCTCGGTGAGAACTTCTCACTTTAAATTTTCTTTTCTAGTTACAAATATATAATAGGATGCAGACAGTGCTTAGCAGCACCCGACACCATCGTCCACAGACCATGGACTTGTTTGTTTGGATGTGTAGCTGATTAGATTATCGTTTTGAATTTGGTTGTTTGGGTGAAATGAATTTGATTTGATTGATATGTATATGGCATGGGCCATTATTAGACCGGAGACAAGGCTAGGCCTTGTCCCGTTTCTAGTATCGTGCCGTTATGCCGCCGAAATTTTCTAAAATAAGTTAGAAAAATAAAAATATCATTTTACTGAATAAATGAACTGAAAAGAATTTCATGTGTTGAAATAAAATATTTTATCGTTAAAAAAATAATTTTTAACGTGTGTGTGAATAAAATAAAATATTCATTTACAAATCAGACGATTTGTTTATGTACACTGATTTGACTGATATTGATTGGGACGATAAATTTTACACGTCGCCCAACTACACTAATAAAATCTGCGTTTGTTGATGTGAAACCCTACACGGGTATTGGGATGATATTTGACGTACACTAGTCCCAATAATTAGTTGTATGTCGATCGATAGGTTGACAAACAGTGGTGTTGTACACTTTGGATGATGATTGATTATTTATCGTTGCTGTTATATACATGTGTTGTATGGAATCAATATAATTAACATTATATGGTAATTGATTGGGTCTCATTCCAATTTAGAAAATAAAGAATAAAATAAAATATATATTCATGTGTTGAAATTAAATATATATTCATGTGTTGAAACAAAATATATATTCATGTGTTGAAATAAAATATGTATTCATTTGTTGAATAGAATAACGAAGTTATTGAAAAATATAAAGCCGTGTTGATTAGAGATGCGCTATTTTGACGCGAACGATATTTATATCGATTATATTCGTTTTTAAAATGAATTCGAATTGAATAGAATAGAAAATGAATTCGAATTGAAATTGAATAGAAATGAATTCACATTGAAATTGAATAGAATCGAATTGAATTCAAATCAATTTGAAATGAATTTATAACGAATTTATATTGGAAAAATTCAATTTTGATTTGAATTTGAAATGAAGTTGAAATCGTTTTGAAAACGAATTTTAAACGATTTATAAAATTCGTTTTTAAAAGGAAATCGACGAAGTATATATTATATATATAATATAATGGCCTGAATAGAACGCGCCGCGCTGCAGCAGTTCGCGAATTTCGACCATTGACTTCGAATTGACGTTGCGGGAGATCTGACAGTCGGATTCTCCTGAAACCGGAACCATTGGGTTCGTATCGAAAAGAGCTTTCCAATGAGTATTAGAAATTTGAAATCTAACGGTTGGATTTGGTGATATGACCAAATCAATTTCGGAAAAGGTCGTTGTAAGTGCAGTTCGATGGCCGTAGATGGAAATCGGCTGTACGGGCCTTGATAAAATAATTAAAAATATCTATAATTTGTGTAAAATCAAAATAAATGATTTGAAAAGAACTGGGATGAAAAAACTCCATATTTGAAAAGATAAAAATAGATTTTTATCAAAATGAACTTAGTTTTGAACTAGAATTAAAATCAATTTTTTTTGAAATAAATAAATTGAATTTGAAATGGGTTTTAACTAACCAGAATTTCTAATATATTTAATTGAAATAGAATGTGATTTGGGTTTATCGTGGATTGTGTTTTAAATGACATCAGTTCTTTAACCCAGTAAAAGGAGTTTTAATGAATCTTTAATTAGATTGAAATATGAATTGATAATTTAAATTATCAAAATTGGGAAATGATCGAAAGGGGAGTATCACCAGTTTTACTCCTAGCGATAGTTAAATCTTTAATTAGATTTGAACGTGAAATGGTAATTAAATTTACCAATAACACTGTGGTGTTAGTTACGGGGTAATAACAATTTTGCTCCATGGGATGAATAGGTTGGGATTGGGAAATAAAATAAATAATTACTTCGGTGTGGTTCGCTAATCCCGACTAGTTTGGAAAACCATAATCTGGTTTAAAATGACATCCAAAGGAAGATTAAAGAGTAAATTTAAAAGAATTTATCTTTGATAAAATTAATGGGAATCTTTCCCTAGGAGTGTGAATATCTGAATAAAAGAATATTCTGAATTGGAATGAGGCGTATATTGTGTTTTATGGCACTTGTTGATTAAGATACGCGAGTTATTCAGAAAGTCCGGGTATAACCCATTCTGAATAACTGATTCGACGATATGTCGAAGATATTGAAGACGGTGCAAGACCGACGATCTTCACATCGAATGGATGGGTGCTACTGATGCTCACGATGGGAGTAGCTACCTTGAAAGGGGCTAAAGTAGTAGCCGTCCAGACGTACTTGGAGATCGACGAATATACGAGGAAAGTGCATCCGGTTTTGTTTAGACCTAGAACGGACTTGTAAATGGATGGTGTGTCTGACATTGTATTCCTTTATATTTTATTCGGTGATCTCTGCTAAATATATATCTGCTTGGCGGCGGAGAATTTATTCTCTTGCTTAACGCCCTTCTCTGAGACGTATGAGCCCAGAGGTTATATATTGGCAGAAATCAGTGGTACGATATGGATTGATAGTGTGGCATGCTGAGATGCAGTGATCCAGACTTTTGTTGAAAAGCAAAGTTTGGTGGATGATGATCAAAGCGCAGCTTTAATATAGCACGGCTTTGTGTATAGCGTTGATTCGCGAGCCTCACACCCTGGTATGGTGGTAAACTGATGGTTTGATCAGTATGCTTTTTAGTGGATGGGCACCTTAGTGGTGTCGTGGATTCGGTCGATCGAGATTGAGCTTAGTGCTCAGAGGGATAGGGTAAGTGGTGTTTTCTCTCACCAAGACGTAAGCCGCAGTGATACTCGATTTCCCAAAAGTGTGGATGTGCATTACGGTGTTTTCTCTAGCTAAGACGTAAGCCGTTGTGGATGGCACTACGCGATCGATCTTTCGAATCAGGAGCCACCATGATGGAAATCCAATTTCCAAATATGACATTTTGCGGTTTCGATTGTAGAGCCTAGTATTGGCGACATGATATATGGTACCCATGCCATCTGTGATTGATACATTTATATTTGAAGTTGTTTTCTTCACTTATAGTAATAATATAAGATGAAATTTCACGTATCAAGCATATTTGGCTATTATAAGGGAAAACCCTATCCTCCGGCTTGCGTTGCATTGTGTGATAGGATCTGGGTCTTATAATAGCTTCATTGTTCTTTATTTAGCATTGCGCTGTTTGTTTTATGCACTGGTATTCTTGGGAGGAAACCCGTTCCGTGTTATACGGCGTGGTCCCTTGATTTACCTAACTTTAAAAAAAATAAAGATTAGTAACTGTTTTAGTTCTCACGCCAGTCACATGATTGACCTGGAGTTTATTGTTTTAACCTAAACTCTGGGTGCCCCTATTTTCCGCACGGGCAGTGTAATAACCCGGAAAAAGTGAACCAGTTTAAAATTTTTAAATTAGGTTATTACCAAAGAATTTGAATGGTTGAAATAGAATATTTCAATAAAATATAGAATTTGGTATGGGGTGGCAGTTTGAAATTTTGAATACAAACTTTGTCCGACTGTACCGGGTGGAAAATATAACGGATTTTAATGAAACTGAAAATATTTAAATCTGTTTATCAATACCTTTCTAACGAATCTGAAAAATCGAAGTTTCATAGCGGGAATCAAAAGTTATGGCCAAATGAATTTTCAGAAAGGTCGCTATATAGTATATATGTAACGACCCAGAAAATCTAAACCAATTTAAAATTTTTAAATTGGTTAAAATAATGGATTTTAAATATTTAAAATAAATATTTTAAATAATGGCGATGAAAACTGAGTTCGAATCGACATTTGAAAACGAATATAATTAATTATAATTATATATAGAATTGAAAATGGCGCGGTAGTTCGATAATTCGATTTCAAACTTCAATGGAATATACCGGGTGCAAAACAATCCGGATTTTAGTGAAACCAAAAACATTAGGATCTAATTGGTAATATCTTTCTAACGAATCTGACCAATCGAAATTTGATAGCGGGAATCAAAAGATATGTCCAGTTGAAAATTCTGAATAGTCGCTATGGAATTCAGGCCCTTAAAAATGGACATTTTGCAAACGACCTCGGATTTCGATGAAACCACTTTTGTTAGATCCGCAGTGTCAAGTTATTGCTAGGTTTCAAATTTCATAATTTTTCGAATCAATATGTGAGCGTGGCAAAGGAAAACGCGTTTGACCAGTTTCTGTTGAATTTAATCGACTGGAAATTGGCCATTTTGCAAACGGTCTCAGAATTCGACGAAACTAGTTTTGTTAGGACCATATCGTCAATACGAAGCTAGAAAATATTTTTCTGGAATTTTTCTAGTTAGTATGTGACCCCGGTAATTTGAAATGTGCGTTTAAAATTCAATATAATGATTTAAATGAAAATTCAAAAGGAAACTGACTGTAACGATCAAATCAGCTTGCGATACATATCCCATTGTGTTCGGAATGGGGGTAAAACGCTATGGGCGACAGGCGGTGGGCCTCGTTTCGAGGTCATATGTAAAAGTCAACCTTTTTGCAAAATATAATAATTAAATAATAAAAAAAAAATATACTCTTCCCTCCTTTATCTCCTTCTGCCCCCCCCCCCCCCCCCGATTCAGTTAAACAAAAAAAGAAAAAAAAAACCTAACCTAGACATCGCCGCCCCTCTTACCCTCGACGTCGACGAACATCATCGCGCCGCCCTCACCTCGAAGCCGCCGACCTCCTCCTTCCAACGCCTCCATCGCGACGCCCCAGTTCGAGCCCCGAAGCATCGCCTCCCCCGATTGAAGACCCGAGCCTCCAGAAGCCATCACGAGCTCCGACGAAGCCCCCTCGCTCGCGACGCTGAAGCCGCCGACGACATCTTCTTCCCCCCCCCCCCTTTTGCAGCTAATTTGGTGAGCACTTTTTTTTTATTTTTATTTTATTTTATTTATTCTGTAAAACTGATTTCTTTATAAAAGAATTAAAAACAGATTTTTTATAAAAGAATTTAAAACTGATTATTTAAAAGATTTAAAAACTGATTTTTAGAAAAGATAAAAACTGATTTTAAAAGCAAAGAAAAACTGATTTTTAGAAAAGATAAAAACTGATTTTAAAAGCAAAGAAAAACTGATTTTTAGAAAAGATAAAAACTGATTTTAAAAGCAAAGAAAAACTGATTTTTAGAAAAGATAAAAACTGATTTTAAAAGCAAAGAAAAACTGATTTTATAGAAAGGGTAAAACTGATTTTCTTTAAAAGATTAAAACTGTTTTTAAAGAAAGGTTAAAACTGATTTTTCGAAAAAGGATTTGAACTTTAAAAAGTAAAAATCATATTTTTATATATCGAAAGTCGAAAGTAAAAATCATATTTTTATATATCGAAAGTCGAAAGTAAAAATCATATTTTTATATATCGAAAGTCGAAAGAAAAATCATATTTTTATATATCGAAAGTCGAAAGTAAAAATCATATTTTTATATATCGAAAGTCGAAAGAAAAATCATATTTTTATATATCGAAAGTCGAAAGAAAAATCATATTTTTATATATCGAAAGTCGAAAGAAAAATCATATTTTTATATATCGAAAGTCGAAGTAGAAATCAGATTTTTATATATTGAATAGCATAGTAAAAATTCGATTTTTACACGTGTAGAGAATACGGGCGAAAGCGACAAAAGGCGAAGATTTCTATAAAGGAAGTGTCGTGCAGTTGGATAGCTATTGGTGAGATTTCTGATTTAAAAATTATATATATATATGTGTGAAAATAAAAGTGAATTGCTATATATAAATATCTATATATACATATATATACGCCCCCTCGTCCACAAACCATGGACGATATTTATTGGTTGAAATTGTTGTGAAAATTGAATGATTGTTTGGGATTGTTTGTGATTGATATTGGTTGATTGCGGTTGAAAAATACCCATTTGTGGTTGTGAAATATTTGGTTGAAACCACATAGGATTAGTTTGTGGAAATGAAATAAATATATACATGCCGCCTGCGTGCGAACTAGATGCATGAACCCCATTGTCAAAAACCGCGAGGTTTTAAGGTAGAGCGAGGAGCCGTACTAGGGACGGTGCCGGTTTAACTACCCTGCCGTTATGCTGCCGAAATTTTGAATAATATTTGTGTGTTTGAATTATTTTCATATGCTTAAACTATATTTATTCATTGTATAGAAAACATTCATGTGTTGAATTGATATTCATTCGTTGTTTAGAAATTCATGTGTTGAATAGTATTCATATTTTGAAATAAATTGTTCGATAATAAAAATCACATTTTTATCTATATATAGAAACTATAGAAAACATTCATGTGTTGAATTGATATTCATTCGTTGATTAGAAATTCATGTGTTGAATGGTATTCATATTTTGAAATAAATTGTTCGATAATAAAAATCACATTTTTATCTATATATAGAAACTATAGAAAACATTCATGTGTTGAATTGATATTCATTCGTTGATTAGAAATTCATGTGTTGAATGGTATTCATATTTTGAAATAAATTGTTCGATAATAAAAATCACATTTTTATCTATATATAGAAACTATAGAAAACATTCATGTGTTGAATTGATATTCATTCGTTGATTAGAAATTCATGTGTTGAATGGTATTCATATTTTGAAATAAATTGTTCGATAATAAAAATCACATTTTTATCTATATATAGAAACTATAGAAAACATTCATGTGTTGAATTGATATTCATTCGTTGATTAGAAATTCATGTGTTGAATGGTATTCATATTTTGAAATAAATTGTTCGATAATAAAAATCACATTTTTATCTATATATAGAAACTATAGAAAACATTCATGTGTTGAATTGATATTCATTCGTTGATTAGAAATTCATGTGTTGAATGGTATTCATATTTTGAAATAAATTGTTTGATAATAAAAATCCCTTTTTATCGACTATATGAACTATATAGAAAAATAGTGTTATGAAATGAATCGTTTTACAATAAAAATCGCATTTTTATTGTATGCATAAATCGTTGAAATGTGAAGTGTTAAAAATAGCCACTTGTTCAAAATAAGCATATATGAGATGAAATATTCATTAATTAGCTAATGAAATGATTTGCACCTATTTATGTAAAATTAGAATGAATGGAGTTTTTAAACCAAATGGAAATCAAATATGAAGTCGAATAGAAATTGATAAATGATAAGAACTGTATATATACGTATATGCAATATTCATTGAATAGGTTATAGCAAAGGGGCTAGAGAAGAGGAATAAATTTTTTTGTCCGACAAATAGGTACACATTTACTGATTTGTTTGGGTGATGATTTTGAGCCTGTTGGCTAGCCGCTTGGCTTTTTCTTTTTCTTTTTGAGATTAGAAGGACCGGGAACGCTATTTGCGATTTCCCGATGCTCCCGGTGCAGGGGAGGTTATGGCGAAATTTTTCCAAAATTTAAGGTGTTAGAAAAATATTTGAAGTGAAAACGATATGGAAATCATTGAATGAACTATATTTATATAAATATATAAATATAAATAAAGTTAAAACGAAACGAAGCCGTGCAGTTCGTGTTTTGAAACCGTGTTTTCAAACAACTAGTACGGGAAATCCGACCATTGGATTTTCCCAAAACCTCAACCGTCGGGTTCGCCTTGGAATGATCTTTCCAACGGCACCAACTTTGTAAAAATCCAACGGTTGGATTGTCTGGAATGTTTAAATCAAATTTGATGAAAAACAGCGCCAGAAGCGATTATATTTATATATATATAAATATAATTATATATTTAATCGAATAACGACGCTGCAGTTCGTATTTTGAAATCGAAATTTCAAACGATTGTACCGGGAGATCCGACCGTCGGATTTTCCCGAAACTGGAACCGTTGGGTTCGTTTTGAAAAGACCTTTCTAATGATGTAAATTTTGTGAAGATCCAACGGTTAGATTTTCAGATATGTGTAAAACAAATCTGAAGAAAAACAGCGCCACGGCCGCTGTATGGCCCGAAGCGTCGTTTTGAATAAAATGGCTATTTTAAAATAAATAAAAATAGCGATAAATAGTTATAAAATATTGGAAACAATATGGAATGGAAATAAACTGAATTTGCTTGATTTAGGTGGCTTTTGATGGTTGAATGTGTTTGGTGTGAACATTACATTAAAGAACGAAATTGGTGTTGTCGAATAATTTAACCATTGAAATAAATTGAATTGAAATTCTAAATATACGTGAATTATTTGAAAAGGCCGAGTTAATTCTCATTTCGAATAATTGACCGACGATTGAAATTCGAAGATGAAGACGATGGTCGAAGACCGGAGATCTTCACCTCGTTTGGATGGTAACCGAGGTCCTGATTGGGAGGCATCCCGAAATATGGATAATGAGTGGTGATCGTCCAGACGTACGTGGTGATCGAAGGGTTTGCGAGGTATTTAGTGCCTCCGGTTTCGTTCAGACCCAGAACGGACTTGTAAATGGACTGTGTGTCTGACATTGGAGTTTATTCTGTGTTGATTGATTTCTGTTAAATATACATCTGTTTGGCGGCGGAGAATTTATTCTTTTGCTTAACGCCCTTCTCTGAGACGTACGAGCTCAGAGGTTGTATATCGATGGACATCAATCGCATGGCGTGAATTGCCTGTGTGGCATGCTAAGATGCAGTGATCAGGGCTTCTGTTGAAAAGCAAAGTCTTGTGGTGATGATCAAAGCACCGCCTGTGTGGCGTAGCTTTGTGTATAACGTGAATTCGCGAGCCTCACACCCCGGTATGAACCAGAAACGGGAGAAAGGACCTCAGGGAGGGCCTACGTTTCCTCCTAGCTAAAAGTGGTGTCAGTGGTTTTACACGCCCTGACGAGTTTGACTTATGTGGTTGTTGCTGTTGCGAGGCGCCTCGGTTAGATTGGACGATCCGGGTCCGATGGAGTCACTTGTTGGCTCGCTTACGCCCCAAAGGGCGGCGAAACGTAGTGCTCAGGCATTTTAATCCACTCCGTGTGGACCGTCCCTGTCGCTCCTAGGGTCACTCGAGCTCTGATACCACGTTGAGACGACCCGATTTCCCGCTCTCACGGAAACAAGGTTATCTTTGGAATATAACACAGAAACATATAATAGCAGAACAGAATTAAATAAATACACCAGATAATGAACAATAAAATATACTGGATAAAAGTAATCATCAGAGTTACACAGTATACAGGATCTTACTTAGTACAAATACAGTTCAGCTATACATAAATGTCTACAACGAAAATAAACAAAATATGTACAATAGGAGCTGAACAGCATAAAAAGAAATGTCGGTTATAAAAATACAGTCCAGCTTATTTCGTCGATCTGATGAACAGAGTATTCAGAGGAGTATTGAATAAATTTGTTTTGGTTTTTATTGACGATATTCTAATCTTCTCTAAATCAAAGGCCGAACATGAAAAGCATCTGGAACAGGTTCTAGAAATCCTCAGAAGGAATGTATTGAAAGCAAAGTTTTCCAAATGTATATTCTGGCAAGACGAAGTGAAATTTCTGGGCCATGTCGTATCGAAAGATGGAATCGCTGTGGATCCAAGCAAAATCACAGCTATTCAGAATTGGAAACAGCCCAGTGCTCCCACTGAAGTCTGCAGTTTTCTCGGATTGGCTAGCTATTACCGAAAGTTCGTTAAAGACTTTTCGAAGATATCTGGTCACTTAACGAAGCTTACAAAGAAGCATTCTAAGTTCAAATGGACTCAAGAGAGTGAGGAGACTTTCGAAGAGCTAAAGTTAAGATTGACGACAGCTCCAGTGTTAACCATCATTGATGGCAACCAAGATCTAAAAGTCTGGACTGATGCGTCTAGAGAAGGCCTTGGAGCAGTGTTAATGCAAAGAGGCCAAGTGATTGCTTATGCTAGCCGTCAACTGAAACCGCACGAGAAAAACTATGTAACTCATGATCTTGAGTTATTGGCTATCATATTCTCTTTGAAAATCTGGAGACACTATCTTCTGGGCGAGAGATTTGAACTGTTTACAGATCACCAGTCGTTAAAGTATCTGTTCACTCAGAAGGACTTAAATCCGAGACAGCAACGTTGGCTGGAGTTTCTTGCAGCATATGACTTCGAAATTATATATACTCCAGGAAAAGCCAATGTCGTGGCCGATGCGTTAAGCAGAAAGAATGTAATGATCGCCAGTTTTATTATCACGACTTCATTATTAGATAAGATATCTGCTCTTCAGGAGGATGATCACTTCATTCAGAAGATCAGGGGGATAATTCAACAAGGCGAACCTTCGAGTTTTCAAGTAGACAATGATGGGATTTTAAGGCTCAAAGGTCGAATCTGTGTCCCTAACATTCCTGAACTTCGAAAGGAAGTATTGGATGAATGCCACAAGTCAAAACTCAGTATCCATCCGGGAGTAAGAAAAATGTATAATGACATCAAACGCACTTTCTGGTGGAAGTCAATGAAGAGAGACATTTCCTTATATGTTAGCCGGTGCCCTACTTGCCAACTAGTCAAAAGTGACCAACAGAAATTGGCTGGATTATTACAACCGCTGGAAGTTCCTGGTTGGAAGTGGGAGCATATTTCTATGGATTTCATTGATGGTTTGCCCAGAACAAGAAAAGGAAATGACAGTATTTGGGTGATCGTAGATCGCTTCACGAAGACCGCCCATTTTATACCTGTCAGATCAAACAGAACCGCTCAGAGTCTGGCGCAGATTTACTTCAGGGAAATAGTTAGACTACATGGAGTGCCGCTCAGCATAGTAAGTGATAGAGATACGATATTCACTAGTAAATTCTGGGAGGCATTTCAAGTCGAGCTGGGAACGAAGTTAAACATGAGCACCGCTTATCATCCTCAGACAGACGGTCAGACTAAGAGGGTGAATCACATTCTAGAAGATCTATTGCGGGCTTGTGTTATAGATTTCGGTGGATCATGGGAAGACAATTTACATTTGGCTGAGTTCTCTTATAACAACAGCTACCAGGCGAGTCTGACAATGTCGCCATTCGAAGCATTGTACGGCAGACCGTGCCGATCTCCTGCTTGTTGGGTCGAGCCTGGAAATAGACTGGTGTTGGGTCCCGATATGATTCGAGAAGCTGCCGACAAAGTCGATTTTATTAAGAAGCGATTACTCGCCGCTCAAAGCCGACAAAAGAGCTATGCTGATAGAAGAAGAAGAGATATATCCTTTGAAGTTGGCGACTATGTATATTTGAAAGTATCGCCGATGAGAGGAGTTATCCGGTTCGGTAAAACTGGAAAGTTGGCACCCAAATTCATTGGTCCGTTTCCTATTTTGGAACGGATTGGGACTCTCGCTTATAGGGTCAAACTGCCTGACTGGTTGCCTGGTGTGCATGATGTATTTCATATATCTCAGCTTCGAAAGCACGTTCATGATCCAGACTTGATCGTGGAAGAAGCAGCTCAGCAGGATATTGAAATTACTCCAAAATTAGCTGTGAGGCGAGAGCCGCTAAAGATTATCGGCAAAGAAACCAAAGAGCTGAGAAACAAGAAGGTTCACTTAGTCAAAGTGCAATGGAGTGGAGATCCGCGAGATTGTACTTCGGAAACTGAGGAGAGCATTCAGAAAGCTTATCCTAGATGCCGAGTGGATATCTCTGATTGACTCCGGTGCAAGGTACATTTAACCATACTTTGCATTACCATTTAATTCTCTCTTCAGTTGCTATTTTCTTCCCATGGATGTGCACTATTTATTCTATACTCTGAATATTAAAAACAAATTGGTAGTTGTATTTTGTGATTGTAGATTTATCAAACCACTTTCGACTTTATTCCTTTTCGGGGACGAAAAGTTTTAAGTGGGGGAGATTGTAACGACCCAGAAAATCTGAACCAAATTAAAATTTTTAAATTGGTTAAAATAATGGATTTTAAATATTTAAAATAAATATTTTAAATAATGGCGATGAAAATTGAGTTCGAATCGACATTTGAAAACGAATATAATTAATTATAATTATATATAGAATTGAAAATGGCGCGGTAGTTCGATAATTCGATTTCAAACTTCAATGGAATATACCGGGTGCAAAACAATCCGGATTTTAGTGAAACCAAAAACATTAGGATCTAATTGGTAATATCTTTCTAACGAATCCGACCAATCGAAATTTGATAGCGGGAATCAAAAGATATGTCCAGTTGAAAATTCTGAATAGTCGTTATGGAATTCAGGCCCTTAAAAATGGACATTTTGCAAACGACCTCGGATTTCGATGAAACCACTTTTGTTAGATCCGCAGTGTCAAGTTATTGCTAGGTTTCAAATTTCATAATTTTTCGAATCAATATGTGAGCGTGGCAAAGGAAAACGCGTTTGACCAGTTTCTGTTGAATTTAATCGACTGGAAATTGGCCATTTTGCAAACGGTCTCAGAATTCGACGAAACTAGTTTTGTTAGGACCGTATCGTCAATACGAAGCTAGAAAATATTTTTCTGGAATTTTTCTACTTAGTATGTGACCCCGGTAATTTGAAATGTGCGTTTAAAATTCAATATAATGATTTAAATGAAAATTCAAAAGGAAACTGACTGTAACGATCAAATCAGCTTGCGATACATATCCCATTGTGTTCGGAATGGGGGTAAAACGCTATGGGCGACAGGCGGTGGGCCTCGTTTCGAGGTCATATGTAAAAGTCAACCTTTTTGCAAAATATAATAATTAAACAATAAAAAAAAATATACTCTTCCCTCCTTTATCTCCTTCTGCCCCCCCCCCCCCCGATTCAGTTAAACAAAAAAAGAAAAAAAAAGAAAAAAAAAACCTAACCTAGACATCGCCGCCCCTCTTACCCTCGACGTCGACGAACATCATCGCGCCGCCCTCACCTCGAAGCCGCCGACCTCCTCCTTCCAACGCCTCCATCGCGACGCCCCAGTTCGAGCCCCGAAGCATCGCCTCCCCCGATCGAAGACCCGAGCCTCCAGAAGCCATCGCGAGCTCCGACGAAGCCCCCTCGCTCGCGACGCTGAAGCCGCCGACGACATCTTCTTCCCCCCCCCCTTTTGCAGCTAATTCGGTGAGCACTTTCTTTTTATTTTTTTTATTTTTTTTATTCTGTAAAACTGATTTCTTTATAAAAGAATTAAAAACAGATTTTTTATAAAAGAATTAAAAACTGATTATTTAAAAGATTTAAAAACTGATTTTTAGAAAAGATAAAAACTGATTTTAAAAGCAAAGAAAAACTGATTTTTAGAAAAGATAAAAACTGATTTTAAAAGCAAAGAAAAACTGATTTTTAGAAAAGATAAAAACTGATTTTAAAAGCAAAGAAAAACTGATTTTTAGAAAAGATAAAAACTGATTTTAAAAGCAAAGAAAAACTGATTTTATAGAAAGGGTAAAACTGATTTTCTTTAAAAGATTAAAACTGTTTTTTTTAGAAAAGTTAAAACTGTTTTTAAAGAAAGGTTAAAACTTATTTTTCGAAAAAGGATTTGAACTTTAAAAAGTAAAAATCATATTTTTATATATCGAAAGTCGAAAGTAAAAATCATATTTTTATATATCGAAAGTCGAAAGTAAAAATCATATTTTTATATATCGAAAGTCGAAAGAAAAATCATATTTTTATGTATCGAAAGTCGAAAGTAAAAATCATATTTTTATATATCGAAAGTCGAAAGAAAAATCATATTTTTATATATCGAAAGTCGAAAGAAAAATCATATTTTTATATATCGAAAGTCGAAAGAAAAATCATATTTTTATATATCGAAAGTCGAAGTAGAAATCAGATTTTTATATATTGAATAGCATAGTAAAAATTCGATTTTTACACGTGTAGAGAATACGGGCGAAAGCGACAAAAGGCGAAGATTTCTATAAAGGAAGTGTCTTGCAGTTGGATAGCTATTGGTGAGATTTCTGATTTAAAAATTATATATATATGTGTGAAAATAAAAGTGAATTGCTATATATAAATATCTATATATATATACGCCCCCTCGTCCACAAACCATGGACGATATTTATTGGTTGAAATTGTTGTGAAAATTGAATGATTGTTTGGGATTGTTTGTGATTGATATTGGTTGATTACGGTTGAAAAATACCCATTTGTGGTTGTGAAATATTTGGTTGAAACCACATAGGATTAGTTTGTGGAAATGAAATAAATATATACATGCCGCCTGCGTGCGAACTAGATGCATGAACCCCCATTGTCAAAAACCGCGAGGTTTTAAGGTAGAGCGAGGAGCCGTACTAGGGACGGTGCCGGTTTAACTACCCTGCCGTTATGCTGCCGAAATTTTGAATAATATTTGTGTGTTTGAATTATTTTCATATGCTTAAACTATATTTATTCATTGTATAGAAAACATTCATGTGTTGAATTGATATTCATTCGTTGTTTAGAAATTCATGTGTTGAATGGTATTCATATTTTGAAATAAATTGTTCGATAATAAAAATCACATTTTTATCTATATATAGAAACTATAGAAAGCATTCATGTGTTGAATTGATATTCATTCGTTGATTAGAAATTCATGTGTTGAATGGTATTCATATTTTGAAATAAATTGTTCGATAATAAAAATCACATTTTTATCTATATATAGAAACTATAGAAAACATTCATGTGTTGAATTGATATTCATTCGTTGATTAGAAATTCATGTGTTGAATGGTATTCATATTTTGAAATAAATTGTTCGATAATAAAAATCACATTTTTATCTATATATAGAAACTATAGAAAACATTCATGTGTTGAATTGATATTCATTCGTTGATTAGAAATTCATGTGTTGAATGGTATTCATATTTTGAAATAAATTGTTCGATAATAAAAATCACATTTTTATCTATATATAGAAACTATAGAAAACATTCATGTGTTGAATTGATATTCATTCGTTGATTAGAAATTCATGTGTTGAATGGTATTCATATTTTGAAATAAATTGTTCGATAATAAAAATCACATTTTTATATATATATAGAAACTATAGAAAGCATTCATGTGTTGAATTGATATTCATTCATTGATTAGAAATTCATGTGTTGAATGGTATTCATATTTTGAAATAAATTGTTTGATAATAAAAATCCCTTTTTATCGACTATATGAACTATATAGAAAAATAGTGTTATGAAATGAATCGTTTTACAATAAAAATCGCATTTTTATTGTATGCATAAATCGTTGAAATGTGAAGTGTTAAAAATAGCCACTTGTTCAAAATAAACATATATGAGATGAAATATTCATTAATTAGCTAATGAAATGATTTGCACCTATTTATGTAACATTAGAATGAATGGAGTTTTTAAACCAAATGGAAATCAAATATGAAGTCGAATAGAAATTGATAAATGATAAGAACTGTATATATATGTATATGCAATATTCATTGAACAGGTTATAGCAAAGGGGCTAGAGAAGAGGAATAAAATTTTGTGCCCGACAAATAGGTACACATTTACTGATTTGTTTGGGTGATGATTTTGAGCCTGTTGGCTAGCCGCTTGGCTTTTTCTTTTTCTTTTTGAGATTAGAAGGACCGGGAACGCTATTTGCGATTTCCCGATGCTCCCGGTGCAGGGGAGGTTATGGCGAAATTTTTCCAAAATTTAAGGTGTTAGAAAAATATTTGAAGTGAAAACGATATGGAAATCATTGAATGAACTATATTTATATAAATATATAAATATAAATAAAATTAAAACGAAACGAAGCCGTGCAGTTCGTGTTTTGAAACCGTGTTTTCAAACAACTAGTACGGGAAATCCGACCATTGGATTTTCCCGAAACCTCAACCGTCGGGTTCGCCTTGGAATGATCTTTCCAACGGCACCAACTTTGTAAAAATCCAACGGTTGGATTGTCTGGAATGTTTAAATCAAATTTGATGAAAAACAGCGCCAGAAGCGATTATATTTATATATATATATATATAAATATAATTATATATTTAATCGAATAACGACGCTGCAGTTCGTATTTTGAAATCGAAATTTCAAACGATTGTACCGGGAGATCCGACCGTCGGATTTTCCCGAAACTGGAACCGTTGGGTTCGTTTTGAAAAGACCTTTCTAATGATGTAAATTTTGTGAAGATCCAACGGTTAGATTTTCAGATATGTGTAAAACAAATCTGAAGAAAAACAGCGCCACGGCCGCTGTATGGCCCGAAGCGTCGTTTTGAATAAAATGACTATTTTAAAATAAATAAAAATAGCGATAAATAGTTATAAAATATTGGAAACAATATGGAATGGAAATAAACTGAATTTTCTTGATTTAGGTGGCTTTTGATGGTTGAATGTGTTTGGTGTGAAAATTACATTAAAGAACGAAATTGGTGTTGTCGAATAATTTAACCATTGAAATAAATTGAATTGAAATTCTAAATATACGTGAATTATTTGAAAAGGCCGAGTTAATTCTCATTTCGAATAATTGACCGACGATTGAAATTCGAAGATGAAGACGATGGTCGAAGACCGGAGATCTTCACCTCGTTTGGATGGTAACCGAGGTCTTGATTGGGAGGCATCCCGAAATATGGATAATGAGTGGTGATCGTCCAGACGTACGTGGTGATCGAAGGGTTTGCGAGGTATTTAGTGCCTCCGGTTTCGTTCAGACCCAGAACGGACTTGTAAATGGACTGTGTGTCTGACATTGGAGTTTATTCTGTGTTGATTGATTTCTGTTAAATATACATCTGTTTGGCGGCGGAGAATTTATTCTTTTGCTTAACGCCCTTCTCTGAGACGTACGAGCTCAGAGGTTGTATATCGATGGACATCAATCGCATGGCGTGAATTTCCTGTATGGCATGCTAAGATGCAGTGATCAGGGCTTCTGTTGAAAAGCAAAGTCTTGTGGTGATGATCAAAGCACCGCCTGTGTGGCGTAGCTTTGTGTATAACGTGAATTCGCGAGCCTCACACCCCGGTATGAACCAGAAACGGGAGAAAGGACCTCAGGGAGGGCCTACGTTTCCTCCTAGCTAAAAGTGGCGTCAGTGGTTTTACACGCCCTGACGAGTTTGACTTATGTGGTTGTTGCTGTTGCGAGGCGCCTCGGTTAGATTGGACGATCCGGGTCCGATGGAGTCACTTGTTGGCTCGCTTACGCCCCAAAGGGCGGCGAAACGTAGTGCTCAGGCATTTTAATCCACTCCGTGTGGACCGGCCCTGTCGCTCCTAGGGTCACTCGAGCTCTGATGCTAAGACTCGGGCTAGGCAGTCTCGAATTCGGTAAGGACTATCTTTTGCCTTGGTTCATGACGGAAATCCAATTTCCAAATACGACATCGTGCGGTTTTGATTGTATATATATATGGCGACATGATATATGGTACCCATGCCGTCTATGATTGATAGTTATGATTTGAAATTGTTTTCAAAACATATAAACACTAGCAATAATATCAAATGCCTTTGTTTTATTCGTATCAATCATATTTTGGCCATTATAAGGTAAAACTCTATCCTTCGGTTTGCGTTGCATTGTGTGATGGGAACTGAGTCTTATAACGGCTTCATTTTTATAAAAAGCATATCGATGTTTAAAAGAAAGATTTGTTTTAAAGCACTGGCAATCCAATGGAGTAAACCCGTTCCACGAAAGTGGCGTGGTCCTGTGATTAGCCATATTATATATGTGTTGAGTGGATTTCTCATACCAGTCCCATGACTGACTCGTAGTTTGTTTCACTCTCAAACTCGGGTGCCCCTTTTTCTACACGGGCAGCCTTGTATTCAGGTTTAGCTGGTTCTTTCTGGATAGCTAGAGCTGAAGATGGATTCTATCATTTATTTCTTTTTATGCTGTTCAGCTCCTATTGTACATATTTTGTTTATTTCCGCTGTAGACATTTATGTATAGCTGAACTGTATTTGTACTAAGTAAGATCCTGTATACTGTGTAACTCTGATGATTACTTTTATCCAGTATATTTTATTGTTCATTATCTGGTGTATTTATTTAATTCTGTTCTGCTATTATATGTTTCTGTGTTATATTCCAAAGATAACCTTGTTTCCGTGAGAGCGGGAAATCGGGTCGTCTCAATATATAGCCCTTGAAAATTGAGATTTTGCATACGACCTCGGAATTTGACGAAACCACTTTTGTTGGGTCCGGGATGTCAAATTATTGCTAAGTTTCAAATTTCATAATTTTTGAAGCTAGTATGTGAGCGGGGCAAAAGATAATGTGTTTGGTCAA
The DNA here is from genome assembly GCA_030737875.1 of Allium sativum. Taxonomy (NCBI): domain Eukaryota; kingdom Viridiplantae; phylum Streptophyta; class Magnoliopsida; order Asparagales; family Amaryllidaceae; genus Allium; species Allium sativum. Next base: position 393,910,938 of record CM060912.1, on the reverse strand, counting down.
ATTCTGTTAAAATGGGTCGACCTAAAATGGTCGTTTTTCAAACGAGCTCAGAATTCGACGAAACTGGTTTTGTTAGGACTATATCGTCAAAACAAAGCTAGATTTATTTTTCTGGAATTTTTCGATTCAGTTTGTGGCCCTGGCAAATTGAAATGTACGTTTAAATTAAATATCGAATGTTTTATATTTTAATTTGAAAAATAACTGACTGTAACAGTCGAAATGGCCAATGAAACATATCCCATTGTGTCTGGAATGGGGGTGTTTAGCTAGGGGCGACAGTCGTTGGGTTTAAAAAGGAGTCCGTTTGCAAAAACACTATTTAAAATTTCCTATAAAGCATGGACCAATAGGAATTTTTCATTAAAAAAAAATCTGAAACCCTAGCCGCCAAAGACGATCTGGACGACGCACAGTGCTCCAATCTTCTCGTCCATTTAGCCGCCGCCTCAGGCGATTTCACCGCCGCCGCCTGTTGAGACTTCCGACCGCCTTCGCCTCCTCTCCACATCCGACCAACCCACGACCCCAGCCATCGACCATCGGTGTCGGAAATCGTCGAGGAAGTCACGACCTTCAGGGCGCCGCCGGGACGAGCACAGGCCGCCGAATCCTTCACCACCACCGCCGATCTGGAGGTGGTTCGTAGCTCTTTGACGCAGCAAGGTCTGATCGAAGCATCGAGATACGGATTGGCTGAAAATTTGTGACCTAGTTTCAAAGGTTTTAAAAACTTTTCTGATGAAAATTCTGAAATGAAAATAACACTTTTAAGTGTTGCAAAACTTTGAAAAATAATATCTTTTTCGTTCTTTAACGAAATTTGATGAAACAGGAGACACCGTGACCGCAAGGAGGCTCTCTACATTCTAGAAGAAGCCGCGGATTTTTCTGACCTTCCTACGATTTTTAGCACTGGAATAACCAATGTGAGGAATCTAAACTATTTGTGTGAATGAAATCGCGTTGTATAAATTATATAAGCGAAGTGTAAATTATATACGCATTGTATACCTCATGTACATGTGTTGTATAAGTTATATTAGCGATGTATAAATTATACAAGCGTTGAATGAAACATATATGCTTTGAATTGTGATGAAATGCAAGTGAATTATTATATTATATATATATATACTCCCCTCGTCCACAGACCATGGACGATATTTATTGCTTGTGATTAACGTGATATTATATGGTATGACGAATGGTTGGAAATAATTGTTTGTGGTTGATAGTGTGGTTGGAAAATACCTTTATGGTTGAAAAATACCTTTGTGGTTGAAACAAAATAGAATAGGATTGTGGAATTGAAAATAAAACATGCCGCCTGCGTGCGAACTAGATGCATGATCCCCATTGTCAAAAACCGCGAGGTTTTAAGGTAGAGCGAGGAGCCGTAATAGGGACGGTCCCGGTTTTAACTACTCTGCCGTTATGCTGCCGAAATTTTCTAAAATATTTATGTGTTAGAATAATTTTCATTCGTTGAAATAAATTACATAAACTATATCGAATATTCATGTGTTGAGTTGCAATTCATTCGTTGAGTTGAAATTCATGTGTTGAATAATATTTGAATTTAAACAAATGGCTTTAGCGATAAAAATCACATTTTTTTATATATACAAACTATATAGAATATTCATGTGTTGAATTGCAATTCATTCGTTGAGTTGAAGTTCATGTGTTGAATGTTATCATCTTTTAAAAATAAAATGAATCGACAATGAAAACTATATTTTTTATAGTGTATATGAAGTGTTAAAAATACACATGTGTCGAATAAATATTTTTTGATGATAAAAATATTCCTTTTATCATGTATACGCTTAGTTAAAAATACACATGTGTTGAAATAAATAATAGTTTGCTAGAAATATTATTATTAGCTTTGTTCTGCATATATATACATGTGTTGAACAGGAAAAATGGATTAGCTGTAGAGTAAAGAAATTATTTGCGTGCCCGAAAAATAGGTAAACCTTGATGAGTTGGCTGCGCAAATTTATTTATATATCAACTCCTGTGAATGCCATTGGATGCGGAGTGCTGGTTATTCTGTGTGAAATAATAAATAACGCCATAGGATAGTAACAATTAATTTTGAACTACACTACATGGCATACTTCTTGACGATAGGCATACTTCATCATATTCCACATAAGCAATTGGAGCTTGTGTGACGAGGTGGAAGATTTACCACATAAGCAAGAGGCTTGTATGGCGATGACTATGTACTACAGGTTGAACTGATGACTGATATGGACTATATAAATTATAACGATAAATTGCCAGATTAATAAAAACCCCACACGGGTCTGGAGTTGACAATAATCACGTTGCTCTAGTTATTAGATATGGCACATGGACTATTTATTTCTACACGGAAACGGGGTGACGGGAATTTATTCTCTGGAGTGATTATCAGTACATGCTCCCCTGTAAACACCAGAATATATCACTATAAATATGTGAATGCTTTTTAGGATTTATTGGGTACCTAATACGGCCCAATAAATTTCCAAACCCCTCCCCGTACAAAGGAGGTTATGGCGAAATTTTTCGAAATATTAAAGCGTTAGTGAAATATTTGAAGTGAAAACGAAGTTGAAAATATAAAATGAACTATAGTTGAAATTATAGAATGAACTATATTTATATATATAAATATAAATAAAATTAAAAGGAATAGAGGCCGTACAGTTCGTGTTTCGGAATCGTAATTTGAAACGATTAGTACGAGAAATCCGACCATCGGATTTTCCTGAAACCGCAACCGCTGGGTTCGCCTTGGAAATATCTTTCCAACGGCACCAACCTTGTAAAAATCCAACGGTTGGATTGTCCGGAATGTTTAATTCAAACCTGAAGAAAAACAGTGCCAGAATCGTTTATATTTATATATAAGTATAAATATAATTAAATTAAATCGAATAACGACGCTGCAGTTCGAATTTTGAAACTGTAACTTCAAACGACTAGTGTGGAAGATCCGACCGTCGGATTCTCACGAAACTGGAACCGTTGGGTTCGCTTTGGGAATATCTTCCCACTGATATAGACTTTGTAGAAATCCAATGGTTAGATTTTCCGATATGTGTAAAACAAATTAAGGGAAAAACAGCGCCAGTGCCACGGCACGACCTGAAAAGTCGTTTAATTAAATATGGCCATTTTTAAATAAATAAAAATGGCGAAAAATCTTTATAAAATATTATAAGCAATATTGATTGAGAATAAACCAATTGGGCTTGAATTGTTTGATATTTGATGGTTGTTTGTGTATGACATAAAAATAACACTAAAGAACCGAAACATGGATGTCGAATAATATAACCATAAAATGAATCGATTTAAATCCTAATGACGTGAATTATTTGAAAAGGCCGAGCTAACCCTCATTTCAAATAATTTATCGAGCGATTCGAACTGGAAAATGCAAAGACGATTCAAGACCGACGATCTTCGTATCGGTTGGATGGGCGCTACTGAGGTTCCTGACCGGAGTAGCTACCTGAAGGGGACGGAAGTAGTAGCCGTCTGGACGTATGTGTTGATTGTACGGATTTACGAGGAATTTGACGCCTCCAGTTTCGTTCAGACCCAGGACGGACTTGTAAATGGACTGTGTGTCTGACATTGGATTTTGTTCTGTACTGATTGATCTCTGTTAAATATATATCTGTTTGGCGGCAGAGAATTTATTCTTTTGCTTAACGCCCTTCTTTGAGACGTACGAGCTTAGAGGTTATATATCGATGGAAATCAATCGTATGGAGTGGACTGCCTATGTGGCATGCCAAGATGTTGTGATCAAGGCTTCTGTTGCAAAGCAAAGTCTTGTGGATGATGATCAAAGCAAGGTCTATATGACCTAGCTTTGTGTATTTCGTAGATTCGCGAACCTCACACCCCGGTATGAGTTAAAAACGAGATACGGACTGCAGGGAGGGCACGACGTTTCTTTCTAGCTATGGTGGTGTCAGTGACTTACCAGCCCTGACATATATATCTACTTTTCACCTTTGTGGTTGTTGGAATGCGAGGCGTCTCGATTATAGGTCTGTAAGGACCGGGAAACGTGTGTTCAGGAATAACTAATCCTCAAACGTAAGAGAGGACCGGCCCTGAAGATCCAGGGGTTACCCAGAGTGTGTAGTCCCGAGGCATTTGCTAGAGTGTCTCGAAGCGGAGAGGAGCTTGCCCCTTGCCTCGACTCATGATGGAAATCCAATTTCCAATACGAGATAACGGATTCGATTGTAACTTATATATGGCAACATAGTGGCATGGGACGCTCATGTCGCCTATGATTGATATTTATGATGCTATTCGTTTTTTTGAAACATATATGCACTAGTAATAATATCAAATGATTTTGCTTTATACGTATCAAGCATATTTGGCTATTATAAGGTAAAACTCTATCCTCCGGCTTGCGTTGCATTGTGTGATGGGACCTGAGTCTTATAATGGCTTCATTCTTTCAAAAAGCATTGCGTTGTTTTTAAAAGAATTTACTTTGTTTTAAATGCACTAGCAATCACTGGAGTAAACCCGTTCCGCGAAAGTGGCGTGGTCCTATGATTTGCTATTTACTGTTGTTTAACTGTTAATAGATTCCTCATACCAGTCCCCATGACTGACTCGTTGTTTGTTTCACTTTGCAAATGCGGGTGCCCTTATTTGCACACGGGCAGCCTAGTACACAGGTGACAGGTTGTTTTTGGCTCTGCACTGCTGCATAGAGTGCATTTTTGGCTCATGGCGAGGCTGACTTCTCAGAGATGACTTTGACATTTTCCGCCATTACTGTACTTATATTATGATTCCGCCACTGGCGATGCAGACTGATTTACTTTCCGTATTTCTCACTTTATGTATATGTATTCCGCCTCTGGCGATGATGACTGATCACTTTCCTTTTTATTTACTAAGTTATATCCCACGCTATGCTATTCTGATGTTCCTACATGTTGTGATTCCACTGTCATATCCATGTAAAATTATTCTATTTATTGTTTCTGCTATTATCTGTACTCTGCTATGATGATTAATGTGTTATTTCCCTATGATTATCCTTAATACCGCCCCTCGGATTTTGGGATCGTCACAGTTGGTATCAGAGCTTTGGTTAACCTTAGTTCCGGGATCTAACACATTAAACACCTCGTCAGAATAGAATCAGTAGTGTTCTAATGCGAGTAGCTCATTAGAGATAGGATTAGCAATGTCCTAGAATGAGCTAAGCAGATTAGCAAAACAATTTGATCAGTACATCATCATTATCTTTCCTTGTATTCCCCTGCTTTATCATTTATGAAAATTATCAAATCTGTGAGCTTGACTCTTTTCTTGCTCATACAGTTCTCTTAGATGGATACACGAGCAGTAGCAGCTAGAGGAGGCCGTGGAGGCCGAGGAGATGCAGCAGGAGGACGGGGGAATATCCCCGTAGTAGTGGAAGGCCCTATTGTTCCGCCACCAGCACCAGAAGACTTTGAGCTAGATAAAGTAGCGAAGAGGTACAGAAATCTTGGGGGAAAACCTTTTACTGGCACTGGCACAGTGACCGAGGCTATAGCTTGGCTGAAAACCTGTGAGAAAATCTTTGAAGGCATGGGTATGGGAACCAACAACAAAGCCCGACTTGGCATTTGGCTCCTTCAGGAGGAAGCAGAGCTGTGGTGGGATGCCATTACCTCAGAGGATGCAGCTGGTACTATCAGAACTTGGGAGCAATTCAAAGCTATTTTCAATGAGAAGTTTGTACCTGAACAAGCTCTAGAGAGGATGCGAGAGCAGTTTGCTAATCTCCAGCAAGGAGATCTCTCTATTCAGTATTATCTAAATAATTTCACCCAATTGTCGCGCTATGCTCCAGAGCTGATTACGACCAACAAAGCGAAGAACAAGAGATTCATATTTGGGCTGAAGCGCAAGTACCATGATAGAGCTATGAGCAACATCAAACTCTCCTTTACAGAACTAGTAGAAATGGCTTGCAATTACAAAGACATGTATGAGAGGCACGCTAGCCAAGACCGTGCCAAAAGCCAAGCTGGGAATAAGCGCAAGGCTTCAATAGATCAACCCGAGTCTAGCATTACCGTGGCCGCTACCCAGAAACCTGCAAAGATCCCGAAAGGAAATTGTTACAACTGCGGGAAGCCAGGCCACTTCTCTAATGTATGCAAAGCTCCGAGGAAACCAAAGGCAAATGACTCAGCCGAATGCTACAACTGCCATAAGAAGGGGCACTATAGCAGGAACTGTCCTCTGAAGCAGAATGCACAAGTGGCTCATGTCTATGACGGGAAGACCCCGCCAGCTACCACCGATGGATCAGGTAAACCCAATGTCTTGGGAGGTACCCTTACCATTAAAAATATTCCTGTTTCTGTACTTTTTGATACTGGTGCATCACGTAGCTTCATTTCTGGTAACCTTGTTCACAAATTAAAATTGAAACGAAGAATTCTAAAGGAAGCAAATAAAGTTCAAAACCCGATAGGAAGTTCCGTTAGTCTCAGTTTATACTGTAGATTGCCAATCTCTTATTCTTGCTACAAGTTCTCTTTTAAAGTGATTGTCATGGACCTTTCCGAATTTGATATTATACTGGGGCTGGATTGGTTGACACAATATAAGGCCGAAGTTAGATGTGCCGAAAGAATCGTGAAAGTTGAAACAAAATCGGGGAATATCACTATACCATGTCTCGGTGCAAAAATTAATAGAACAGAATTTTGGTCTTCTTTAGAAATTACTCCCCCTTCGATAGAAAAGATACCGGTCGTTAAAAACTATGCGGATGTGTTTGAAGAAGTAGAAAACTTACCGCCGCAAAGAGAGATTGAATTTAGGATAGATCTAATTCCTAACGCCCGACCAGTAGTACATCCAATTAGAAGAATGGCTCCGAAAGAAAAAGAAGAGTTAAGTAGTCAAACCCGAGAATTTCTTTGGAAAGGTCTAATCAGACCGAGCTTTTCAGCTTCGGGAGCCGCAGTAGTATTTGTCCCGAAATCAGACGGTACTCTAAGACTTTGTGTTGATTACCGAGATCTCAATAAACAGACACTTAAGAACAAATATTCCTTGCCACGAATAGATGATCTATTAGATCAATTAAATGGAGCAACAGTATTCTCCAGAATGGACCTAGCTACAGGTTTTCACCAATTACGTATAGCCGAAGACTGTGTTCCTTTGGCAGCCTTCAGGGGTCTGATTTATTCTACGAATGGTTAGTAATGCCGTTCGGCTTGTGTAACGCTCCGGCATACTTCGTTGATCTCATGAACAGAGTGTTCCGTGGTGTATTGAATAAATTTGTTCTAGTCTTCATCGATGACATTTTAATCTACTCCAAGTTGGAAGACGAACATGTAAAACATTTAGAACAAGTGTTGAAAATTCTCAGGAGAAATGTCTTGAAAGCTAAATTTTCTAAGTGTGTCTTCTGGCAGAATGAAGTTAAGTTCCTAGGCCATGTCGTATCAAAAGAAGGAATTGCTGTGGACCCAAGTAAAATTACAGCGATTCAGAACTGGAAACAACCTACTACTCCCACAGAAGTTCGAAGTTTCCTTGGATTGGCTAGTTACTATCGGAAATTCGTTCAGGATTTTTCAAAGATATCTGGAGTTTTGACAAAGCTTACAAAGAAGCATGAGAAATTCAAATGGACTCCCGAATGTGAAGAAGCTTTCCAGGAGCTGAAACTGAAGTTGACAACTACTCCAGTATTGACAATTATAGAAGGTAACCAAGACTTGATTGTATGGACGGATGCTTCTATTAGAGGGCTAGGCGCAGTACTAATGCAAAAAGGCCAAGTGGTCGCTTATGCCAGCCTTCAGCTAAAGCCGCATGAAAGAAACTATGCAACTCATGATCTTGAGTTATTAGCCATCATGTTTGCTTTAAGAATCTGGAGGCACTATTTGCTGGGCGAGAAGTTCGAACTATACACCGATCATCAATCCTTGAAGTACCTGTTCACCCAGAAAGATCTAAATTTGAGGCAACAGCGTTGGTTAGAATTCCTTGCAGCATACGATTTTGAAATTCTATACACTCTAGGGAAAGCCAATGTTGTAGCAGATGCGCTCAGCAGAAAGAATGAAATCATTGCCAGTTTTATCATTACTTCTTCCTTAGAAGATAAGATTACTATTCTGTAGAAGGACGATGAATTCATTAAAAGGATTAGCCAGCGGATCCGAGAAGGAAAACCCTCAGATTTTAGCCTTGATAGCCAAGGAGTTCTAAGATTAAAAGGGCGAATTTGTGTGCCTGGAATCCCAGAGCTCAGAAGAGAAATATTTGATGAGTGCCACAAGTCCAAACTAAGTATCCATCCCGGTGTGAGCAAAATGTATAACGATATCAAGCGCACATTCTGGTGGAAGGCGATGAAAAGAGATATTTCAATATATGTTAGCAGATGCTCCACTTGTCGGCTAGTTAAGAGTGATCAGCAGAAATTGGCTGGACTATTACAACCCTTAGAAATTCCAGGATGGAAGTGGGAACAAATCTCGATGGACTTCATCGATGGCTTGCCTCGAACTAAGAAAGGAAACGACAGTATATAGGTAATCGTAGATCGCTTCACGAAGACTGCCCATTTCATACCTGTCCGATCCAACAGAACGGCTCAAAGTCTAGCACAGATTTACTTCAAAGAAATAGTTAAACTACATGGAGTGCCGCTCAATATAGTCAGCGATAGAGATCCCCTGTTCACTAGCAAATTCTGGGAAGCATTCCAGGAATAATTGGGAACCAAATTGAATCTAAGCACTGCTTATCACCCACAGACAGACGGCCAAACTGAGAGGGTGAATAGAATTCTAGAAGACCTACTGCGGGCTTGCGTTATTGATTTTGGAGGCTCATGGGAAGATCACTTACATTTAGCAGAATTCTCTTACAACAATAGCTATCAAGCAAGTTTGGGAATGTCTCCATTTGAAGCATTATACGGTAGACCGTGCAGATCTCCCGCATGTTGGGTAGAACCTGGCAACAGACTTGTGTTAGGGCCCGATATGATTCAAGAAGCATCGGATAAAGTCGATTTCATTAAGAAGCGATTAAAAACCGCACAGAGCCGACAGAAAAGTTATGCTGATGCGAGAAGAAGGGATATATCGTTTGCCGTTGGCGATTATGTTTATTTAAGAGTTTCTCCAATGCGAGGAGTAATCAGATTTGGCAAGACTGGGAAGTTGGCACCGAGATTTATTGGTCCCTTTCCTATACTTGAACGAATTGGAACTCTTTCATATAGGGTTTCATTACCTAATTGGTTGCCTGGTATACATGATGTGTTCCACGTATCTCAACTCAGAAAACATGTTCATGATCCTGACCTTATTGTGGAAGAAGCAGCGCAACATGATATTGACATAACTCCAGAATTAGCACTCAGTAGAGAGCCATTAAAGATAGTTGGCAAAGAAACTAGAGAGCTAAGGAGGAAAAAGATTCATTTAGTCAAAGTGCAGTGGAGTAGTGATCCTAGAGACTGTACTTGGGAGACAGAAGAAAGCATTAAACAAGCCTATCCCAAATGCAGAGTGGACATCTCTGACTAACTCCGGTGCAAGGTACTTTTACAATACTTTGCATTTACATTTTATTTCCTGCTTAACTATTATTTCCTTTTCGAGGATGAAAAGTTTTAAGTGGGGGAGATTGTAATAACCCGGAAAAAGTGAACCAGTTTAAAATTTTTAAATTAGGTTATTACCAAAGAATTTGAATGGTTGAAATAGAATATTTCAATAAAATATAGAATTTGGTATGGGGTGGCAGTTTGAAATTTTGAATACAAACTTTGTCCGACTGTACCGGGTGGAAAATATAACGGATTTTAACGAAACTGAAAATATTTAAATCTGTTTATCAATACCTTTCTAACGAATCTGAAAAATCGAAGTTTCATAGCGGGAATCAAAAGTTATGGCCAAATGAATTTTCAGAAAGGTCGCTATATAGTATATATAGCCCTTGAAAATTGAGATTTTGCATACGACCTCGGAATTCGACGAAACCACTTTTGTTGGGTCCGGGATGTCAAATTATTGCTAAGTTTCAAATTTCATAATTTTTGAAGCTAGTATGTGAGCGGGGCAAAAGATAATGTGTTTGGTCAAATTCTGTTAAAATGGGTCGACCTAAAAATGGCCGTTTTTCAAACGAGCTCAGAATTCAACGAAACTGGTTTTGTTAGGACCGTATCGTCAAAACAAAGCTAGATTTATTTTTCTGCAATTTTTCGATTCAGTTTGTGGCCTTGGCAAATTGAAATGTACGTTTAAATTAAATATCGAATGTTTTATATTTTAATTTGAAAAATAACTGACTGTAACAGTCGAAATGGCCAACGAAACATATCCCATTGTGTCCGGAATGGGGGTATTTAGCTGGGGGCGACAGTCGTTGGGTTTAAAAAGGAGTCCGTTTGCAAAAACACTATTTAAAATTTCCTATAAAGCATGGACCAATAGGAATTTTTCATTAAAAAAAAAATCCGAAACCCTAGCCGCCAGAGACGATCTGGACGACGCACAGTGCTCCAATCTTCTCGTCCATTTAGCCGCCGCCTCAGGCGATTTCACCGACGCCGCCTGTTGAGACTTCCGACCGCCTTCGCCTCCTCTCCACATCCGACCAACCCATGACCCCAGCCATCGACCATCGGCGTCGGAAATCGTCGAGGAAGTCACGACCTTCAGGGCGCCACCGTGTAACAACCCGTAAAATGCGAGCCAGTTTGAAATTTTTGTTTTGGCAATTTTATCGAATTTTGTTTATTTAAAATGAATTATTTTAAATAATATCGATGAGAAATTTATTTTGAATAGAATTCGACGTATATATTTATATACGTCGTCGTTAGAATATAAATATTTATATATAATTATAAATAGAATTGAAAATGGCGCGGTAGTTCGAAAATTCGATTTCTAATTTCAAATGAATATACAGAATTCAATATAAGTCAGAATTGAACGAAACAAGAAATATTTGAATCTGTATAACTATATCTTTGGAACGAAGTTAACAAACTGAGATTTCACTTTATAAATGATGAGATATGTCCAGTTGAAAATTAGAAATAGTCGCTGTGGAATTTATATCTATTTTAATATAATATATAGCCCTTAAAAATAGCCATTTTGCAAACGACCTCGGATTTCGACGAAACCAGTTTTGTTGGGTCCGGGATGTAAAGTTATTGCTAGGTTTCAAATTTCATAATTTTTCGAATCAATATGTGAGCGTGGTAAAAGAAAACGCGTTTGACCAGTTTCAGTTGATTTTAATCGACTGGAAATTGGCCATTTTTCCAACGGTCTCAGAATTCGACGAAACTAGTTTTGTTAGGACTGTATCGTCAATACGAAGCTAGAAAATATTTTTCTGGAATTTCTCTAGTTAGTATGTGACCCCGGTAATTTGAAATGTACGTTTAAAATTCAATATAGTGATTTAAATGTAAATTAAAAGGAAACTGATCGAAACGGTCGATTCAGCTTGCGGTACATATCCCATTGTGTTCGGAATGGGGGTGAAACGCTATAGACGACAGGTGGTGGGCCTCGTTTAGATGACGTATGTAAAAGTCAACTTTTAAAAATAATAAAATAATAAAATAATAAATAAAAAAAAAGAAATCCTTCTCCCTCTATTACGCTGGCCCCCCCTCTTATTTTTCAAATCGGTTTTCAGAGAGAAAAAAAAAAAGAAATAAAAAAAAAAAAGCCCTAGAACGCGCCGCCCCCTTTCCCGAGGCCGCGCCGCGCCAGAGGCGCCGTAGACCGCCACACCCCCCCCCCCACCCCCGCCTCCTTCCTTCCCTCGTCTCCTTCCTCCTCTCGATTACCGCAAGCCATCGAGAAGCCCAAGCCCTGCCGCGCCACCATCGCTTCCACCCTTCGCCGCCTCAGCAGCCGCAGCCACCACGACCCCCACCCTGCAAGCCACCGCGAGCAGCACAGTCTCCCCCCCCCCCCGGCCGTAAGCCCTTTTTTTTTATTTTTTTTATTTTTTTTATTTGTTTTATTTTATATGAATAGAATTTTAAAAACTTATTTTCTTTAAAACTGATTTTTAATTTAAGTTTAAAACTGAATTTTCTTTAGTTTAAAAACTGTTTTTTTTATTATTTTATATTTTCTTTAAAACTGATTTTGTTTTTAAAAGGATTAAAACTGAATTGATTTTTATAAAGATAAAAACTGAATTGATTTTTATAATTTTAAAAACTGATTTGTTAGAACTTTAAAACTGAATTTTTTTAAAAGAATAAAAACAGTTGATTTTAAAAAAAAAAAGGTTAAAACTGATTTTAATTTTAAGTTTAAGCAAAAGGTTTAAACTTTAAAAAGATCGGATTTGAAGTCGAGATAAAAATCATATTTTTACATATTGAACTTCGAAAGAAAGATATAGTTTTTATATATTGAACTTCGATAGAAAAATAGAATTTTTATATATTAAACTTCGATAGAAAAATAGAATTTTTATATATTGAACATCGAAGTAAAAATTCGATTTTTATATATTGAATAGCGAAGTAAAAATGTGATTTTTACGTATGTAGTGAAAGCAGCAACGAAGATGCGATAGGAATGAAGATTTCTATCAATGAAGTGCCGTGGAGCTAGGATAGCTATATGTGAGAACTTCTCACCTTTCAATTTAATTTTTCTAGTTATATATATACTAGGATGCAGACGGTGCTTAGTAGCACCCGACACAATCGTCCATAGACCATGGACTTGTTTGTTTGGCTGTTTGGTTATTGATTGTGATATTGGTTTGAATGTGATTGGTGGTGTGAAAAATCGAATCGATAAATTGGTTAGGATTAGACGTGCGCCGTTATAAGGCGAAGGAGTAAGGCTAGGTTAGATCCTTACTCCAAATTTTGTGGTTTGCAAAATGAAATTGATTTGATTGATGTGTGAATGGCGTGGGCCTTCACTAGTCCGGGGATAAGGCTAGGCCTTGTCCCGTTTCTAGTATCGTGCCGTTATGCCGCCGAAATTTTCTAAAATATGTTGGAAAATAAAAATATCATTTTATTGTGTAAATGAATTGAATAGAAATTCATAGGTTGAAATAAAATATTTTATCGTTAAAAATATAATTTTTAACGTGAATGTGAATAAATAAATATTCATTTACAAACCAGACGGTTTGTTTATGTACACTTATTTGAATGACATTGATTGGGACGATAAATTTTACACATCGCCCAACTGCACAAATAAAATCTGTGTTTGTTTGTTTGAAACCCCACACGGGTGTTGGGATGAAATATGAATGTCACTCATCCTGATTGATTAAATATGTCGATCGATTGATTGACAGGCTGTTATAAGCGTTGAATATCTATATTTGATGCTTATACAGTGTAGTGCACTTTGGTTGATGGTTGATTATTTTTCAATGTAATTGTATACATGTGTTGTATGAAAATCCATATAATTAACTTTATATGGTAATTGATTGGGCCTCATTCCAATTTGAAAAATAAAGAATATTATAAAATAAAAGTTCATGTGTTGACAGTACTCATTCATTGAGATTGGTCATGTGTTGAACGAAATATTTTAGTAATAACAACTATTTTGAAAAAGAAATATTTGAAATAGAATATTTGAAAATAGAAATTTATGAAGCCGTGTTGATTAGATTGACGCCATTTTGACGTGAACGATATTTATATCGATTTTATTCATCTTAAAAATGAATATTGAAAGGTGATTTCGAAATCGAATATTTTGAAATGAATTGAAAACGAATTCAAATTGAATTGAAAACGATTTCGAAATGAATTGAATTGAAAACGATTTCGAAATGAATTGAATTGAAAACGAATTCAAATTTAATTGAAAACGATTTCGAAATGAATTGAATTGAAAACGAATTGAAATGAATTCAAATTGAATTGAAATTTGAATTGAATAGAAATGAATTTTGAAACGAATTTATAAAGAAGAATTCAATTTTGATTTGAATTGAAAAGGAAGTTGAAATTGCTTTTGAAACGAATTTAAAACTATTTATATAATTCGTTTTAAATAAAAATCGACGAAGTATATATTATATATTATATATATAATATAATGGCCTGAATAGAACGCGCCGCGCCGCGGCAGTTCGTGAATTTCGACCATTTATTTCAAACGGACATTGCGGGAGATCCGACCGTCGGATTCTCCTAAAACCGGAACCGTTGGGTTCGTATCGAAAAGAGATTTCTAATGAATGTTAGAAATTTGAAATCTAACGGTTGGATTTGGAGATACGTCCAAATCAAATTCGAAAAAGGTCGCTGTAAGTGCAGTTCGATGGCCGTTAACGGAAATCGACTGTACGGGCCTTGATAAAATTATTAAAAATAGTAATAATTTGTGTAAAATCATAAGAAATGATTTGTGAAAGTTTGGGATGAAAAACTCCATATTTGAAAAGATAAAAATAGATTTTTATCGAAATGAACTAGTTTTGAACTAGAATTATAATTCTATTTATTTTTAAATAAATAAATTGAATTCGAAAAGGGTTTTAAAAGTAACCAAAATTCCAATGATTGCATTGGAGTGGATTTGAATCGAAATTGTCTTCGGAATATTTCGATGTTGGAATTCGGGATTATACAGGTGTTGTTATGGAAATTTGAAAGATATATATTTATATCGTTATTTCCAATACGACATTTGTTAGTCGTAGAATTCGATATTGAATATAAGCCGATATATTTTCTATTCAGAGCCTTGTATTGAATATCGAATGTGATTTGGGTTTGTCGTGAATGGTGTCTTCACTAACACTGTTCTTGAACCCAGTTGAGAAAAGATTAAATCTTTTTATTTAGATTTAATGAAGTGTACCAATTAAATAATATTTAATTGGAATTGAATTGATATTGATTTTTGGGTTTATCGTGAACAGTGTTTTAAATAACACTTGTTCTTTAACCCGATAATTAATGGAATGTGATTTGGGTTTGTCGTGAATGGTGTCTTCACTAACACTATTCTTGAACCCAGTTGAGAAAGGATTAAATCTTTTTATTTAGATTTAATGAAGTGTACCAATTAAATAATATTTAATTGGAATTGAATTGATATTGATTTTTGGGTTTATCGTGAACAGTGTTTTAAATAACACTTGTTCTTTAACCCGATAATTAATGGAATGTGATTTGGGTTTGTCGTGAATGGTGTCTTCACTAACACTATTCTTGAACCCAGTTGAGAAAGGATTAAATCTTTTTATTTAGATTTAATGAAGTGTACCAATTAAATAATATTTAATTGGAATTGAATTGATATTGATTTTTGGGTTTATCGTGAACAGTGTTTTAAATAACACTTGTTCTTTAACTCGATAATTAATGGAATGTGATTTTGGGTTTATCGTGAACCGTGTTTTAAATGACACTGATTCTTTAACCCAGTCGAAGATTAAAACTAAGTGGAGTTTTAATGAATCTTTAATTAGATTGAAAAGATCGAGAATGGAGTATCACCAGTTTTGCTCCAGGCGATAGTTAAATCTTTAATTAGATTTGAATGTGAAATTTAGAAACTAACTGGCGGTTAGCCAAGCAGAATGGTTTTCTGGATATTGATCTGATGTTGGTTTCGGCCTTCGGGGTTAATATTTGGGGAATTATTCTCTTGATTAATTTACGGTTAGTGACTAATGAATTGGAATGAGGCGTATGTTGTGTTTGTGTAACACTTATTTAAAATATACGCGAGTTATTCGGAAAGACCGGGTTTATCCCATTCTGAGTAACTGATACGACGATAAGTCGAAGATGAAGACGATGGTCGAAGACCGGAGGTCTTCACGTCGTTTGGGTAATTACTGATGATCTTGATTGGGCTGTACACCCAAGAAGATGGAAACAGTTAGTGATCGTCCAGACGTACTTGGAGATCGATGGATATGCGGGGTACTAGGTGCCTCCGGTTTCGTTCAGACCCAGAACGGACTTGTAAATGGACTGTGTGTCTGACATCGGATTTCATTCTGTGTGACTGATATCGGTTGCATAGGATGGTTTGCCTGTGTGGCATGTTAAGATGCAAATGATCAAGGCTTCTGTTGAAAAGCAAAGTCTTGTGGTGATGATCAAAACACGGCCTTTGTGGCGTAGCTTTGTGTAACGTTTACCTCGCGTGTTTCACACCAGGTATGAACCAAAAACGGGAGACGGACCTCAGGGAGGGCCTGCGTTTCCTCCTAGCTAGAAGTGGCGTCAGTGGTTTTACACGCCCTGACGAGTTTGACTTATGTGGTTGTTGCTGTTGCGAGGCGCCTCGGTTAGATCGGACGGTCCGGGTCCGATGGAGTCATTCGTTGGCTCGCTTACGCCCCAAAGGGCGGCGAAACGTAGTGCTCAGGCATTTTTAATCCACTCCGTGTGGACCGGCCCTGACGATCCAAGGGTCGATGCGTTCTGATCCTGAGACTCGGGCTAGGCAGTCTCGAATCGGTTGAGGACTATCTTTTGCCTCGGTTCATAGATGGAAATCCAATTTCCAAATACGTGACATTTGCGGTTTTAATTGTAATCCTATATATGGCGACATAGTGGGATGGGGCGCTTATGCCGCCTATGATTGATACTTATGATTTGAAGTTGTTTTATACACTATGCACTTATAATAGTATCAAATGATTTGTTTTAAACGTATCAAGCATTCTTTGGCTGTTATAAGGTAAAAACCCTATCCCCTGGCTTGCGTTGCATTGTGTGATAGGACCTGGGTCTTATAACAGCTTCATTTTTCTTTATTTAGCATCGCGCTGTTTGTTTTATGCACTGGTGTTCTTGGGAGGAAACCCGTTCCGTGTTATACGGCGTGGTCCCTTGATTTACCTTACTTTGAAAATAAAGATTAACTGTTTTAGTTCTCACACCAGTCACATGACTGACCTGGGGTTTATTGTTTTAACCTAAACTCTGGGTGCCCCTATTTTTGACACGGGCAGCTAGTAGTTTTGGTTTTGCAGATTTCTATTCACAGGATCCTGGTTTACAGCTGGAACGATATCCGGAAAGCTTTGTATCCGTATATCTCTTC
Organism: Allium sativum; assembly: GCA_030737875.1. Lineage (NCBI taxonomy): Eukaryota > Viridiplantae > Streptophyta > Magnoliopsida > Asparagales > Amaryllidaceae > Allium > Allium sativum. The sequence continues at coordinate 393,893,806 of CM060912.1, read as the reverse complement.
TAGTTGTGTATTGTATTATTTTTCCGCTGCTATGTAACTTATTGTTAATCTCTGATATTTATGTGTAATATTCATTTATACTCTGTATATTCTTGTAAGCTGATGCACTGTTGTAATATATAGTGAAATGTTCTTTTATATGCGTTCTGTTGTGGTTTGTTCTCGAACTATCCGACGCTTTCCTTTACGGGGAAGTTACGGGTCTTCACAGTTGGTATCAGAGCTTTGGTTTACAAAGCTAGAGAACAAGACACATTAGAACCATACGAAAGAATTCATCAGATATTGGATTAGTAATATCCAATTAGAATGACTCGTTAGAGATGGGATCAGTAGTATCCTAGAATGAGTGTGAAGAGTATATTTTTAAAAAAAAAACGATTTTTGTTTTGAAAATTTAAATCAATTATTCGTATTTGATTATTTATTTTATATTGATTAGGACAATCCAAAATATAAAGATTTTTGCGTATGCGCCTAGCTAGCGTGTATTCGAAGTTTTGATATATTGGATAGATATAGAATTACACTCTAATCGCCCGGAGATGATTTTGATGATGGAGCTCCATCATTAGAATTTATATTCGAGTGACGAACGTGTAATATCTATATACTTCCTATTGACTGGTGTGAGAACCAAAATTAGATAGGGCTAATTGTTGTGATTTGGCATCAAAAACAGGATTTTTGTATATATATCAAAATTATGAATTTGAAACGTTAATCCACTAATTGATTGATGTTTGTGTCGTTTGTTTAATTGTTTGATAATTTTGAACTAGTATGCCTAATTTGATCGAATATTGAATTGTATTGAAAATTGGTCGCATTTGCTTGCATATACATATATATCATTGAACAGGTCATAGCAAGGAGGCTAGAGCCAGAGAATAAAATTTGTTTGCCCGACAAATAGGTACATGTTTACTACATAATTTCCTGTTTTGTTTGGATGATGATGATTTTGTGAGCCTATTGGCTAGCCGCTTGGCTTTTTCTTTTTCTTTTTGAGATCTGAAGGACCGGGGAAGCTATTTGAAATTCCCCGATGCTCCCGGTGCAGGGGAGGTTATGGCGAAATTTTTCGAAAATTTAGGGTGTTAGCCAAATTTTTGAAATTTTGAAAATTCTCAGAAACTAAAGAGTTGGAGAATGGAAGCCTGATCGAGCGTAGAATTGATTAATCAAACCACTTTCGACTTTGTTCCTTTTCGGGGACGAAAAGTTTTAAGTGGGGGAGATTGTAACAACCCGTAAAATGCGAGCCAGTTTGAAATTTTTGTTTTGGCAATTTTATCGAATTTTGTTTATTTAAAATGAATTATTTTAAATAATATCGACGAGAAATTTATTTTGAATAGAATTCGACGTATATATTTATATACGTCGTCGTTAGAATATAAATATTTATATATAATTATAAATAGAATTGAAAATGGCGCGGTAGTTCGAAAATTCGATTTCTAATTTCAAATGAATATACAGAATTCAATATAAGTCAGAATTGAACGAAACAAGAAATATTTGAATCTGTATAACTATATCTTTGGAACGAAGTTAACAAACTGAGATTTCACTTTATAAATGATGAGATATGTCCAGTTGAAAATTAGAAATAGTCGCTGTGGAATTTATATCTATTTTAATATAATATATAGCCCTTAAAAATAGCCATTTTGCAAACGACCTCGGATTTCGACGAAACCAGTTTTGTTGGGTCCGGGATGTAAAGTTATTGCTAGGTTTCAAATTTCATAATTTTTCGAATCAATATGTGAGCGTGGCAAAAGAAAACGCGTTTGACCAGTTTTAGTTGATTTTAATCGACTGGAAATTGGCCATTTTTCCAACGGTCTCAGAATTCGATGAAACTAGTTTTGTTAGGACCGTATCGTCAATACGAAGCTAGAAAATATTTTTCTGGAATTTCTCTAGTTAGTATGTGACCCCGGTAATTTGAAATGTACGTTTAAAATTCAATATAGTGATTTAAATGTAAATTAAAAGGAAACTGATCGAAACGGTCGATTCAGCTTGCGGTACATATCCCATTGTGTTCGGAATGGGGGTGAAACGCTATAGACGACAGGTGGTGGGCCTCGTTTAGATGACGTATGTAAAAGTCAACTTTTAAAAATAATAAAATAATAAATAAAAAAAAAAGAAATCCTTCTCCCTCTATTACGCTGGCCCCCCCCCCCCCCTCTTATTTTTCAAATCGGTTTTCAGAGAGAAAAAAAAAAGAAAAAAAAAAAAAGCCCTAGAACGCGCCGCCCCCTTTCCCGAGGCCGCGCCGCGCCAGAGGCGCCGTAGACCGCCACACCCCCCCCCCCCCCCCGCCTCCTTCCTTCCCTCGTCTCCTTCCTCCTCTCGATTACCGCAAGCCATCGAGAAGCCCAAGCCCTGCCGCGCCACCATCGCTTCCACCCTTCGCCGCCTCAGCAGCCGCAGCCACCACGACCCCCACCCTGCAAGCCACCGCGAGCAGCACAGTCTCCCCCCCCCCCCCCCCGGTCGTAAGCCCTTTTTTTTTATTTTATTTATTTGTTTTATTTTATATGAATAGAATTTTAAAAACTTATTTTCTTTAAAACTGATTTTTAATTTAAGTTTAAAACTGAATTTTCTTTAGTTTAAAAACTGTTTTTTTTATTATTTTATATTTTCTTTAAAACTGATTTTGTTTTTAAAAGGATTAAAACTGAATTGATTTTTATAAAGATAAAAACTGAATTGATTTTTATAATTTTAAAAACTGATTTGTTAGAACTTTAAAACTGAATTTTTTTAAAAGAATAAAAACAGTTGATTTTTTTTAAAAAAAAAAGGTTAAAACTGATTTTAATTTTAAGTTTAAGCAAAAGGTTTAAACTTTAAAAAGATCGGATTTGAAGTCGAGATAAAAATCATATTTTTACATATTGAACTTCGAAAGAAAGATATAGTTTTTATATATTGAACTTCGATAGAAAAATAGAATTTTTATATATTAAACTTCGATAGAAAAATAGAATTTTTATATATTGAACATCGAAGTAAAAATTCGATTTTTATATATTGAATAGCGAAGTAAAAATGTGATTTTTACGTATGTAGTGAAAGCAGCAACGAAGATGCGATAGGAATGAAGATTTCTATCAATGAAGTGCCGTGGAGCTAGGATAGCTATATGTGAGAACTTCTCACCTTTCAATTTAATTTTTCTAGTTATATATATACTAGGATGCAGACGGTGCTTAGTAGCACCCGACACAATCGTCCACAAACCATGGACTTGTTTGTTTGGCTGTTTGGTTATTGATTGTGATATTGGTTTGAATGTGATTGGTGGTGTGAAAAATCGAATCGATAAATTGGTTAGGATTAGACGTGCGCCGTTATAAGGCGAAGGAGTAAGGCTAGGTTAGATCCTTACTCCAAATTTTGTGGTTTGCAAAATGAAATTGATTTGATTGATGTGTGAATGGCGTGGGCCTTCACTAGTCCGGGGATAAGGCTAGGCCTTGTCCCGTTTCTAGTATCGTGCCGTTATGCCGCCGAAATTTTCTAAAATATGTTGGAAAATAAAAATATCATTTTATTGTGTAAATGAATTGAATAGAAATTCATAGGTTGAAATAAAATATTTTATCGTTAAAAATATAATTTTTAACGTGAATGTGAATAAATAAATATTCATTTACAAACCAGACGGTTTGTTTATGTACACTTATTTGAATGACATTGATTGGGACGATAAATTTTACACATCGCCCAACTGCACAAATAAAATCTGTGTTTGTTTGTTTGAAACCCCACACGGGTGTTGGGATGAAATATGAATGTCACTCATCCTGATTGATTAAATATGTCGATCGATTGATTGACAGGCTGTTATAAGCGTTGAATATCTATATTTGATGCTTATACAGTGTAGTGCACTTTGGTTGATGGTTGATTATTTTTCAATGTAATTGTATACATGTGTTGTATGAAAATCCATATAATTAACTTTATATGGTAATTGATTGGGCCTCATTCCAATTTGAAAAATAAAGAATATTATAAAATAAAAGTTCATGTGTTGACAGTACTCATTCATTGAGATTGGTCATGTGTTGAACGAAATATTTTAGTAATAACAACTATTTTGAAAAAGAAATATTTGAAATAGAATATTTGAAAATAGAAATTTATGAAGCCGTGTTGATTAGATTGACGCCATTTTGACGTGAACGATATTTATATCGATTTTATTCATCTTAAAAATGAATATTGAAAGGTGATTTCGAAATCGAATATTTTGAAATGAATTGAAAACGAATTCAAATTGAATTGAAAACGATTTCGAAATGAATTGAATTGAAAACGATTTCGAAATGAATTGAATTGAAAACGAATTCAAATTTAATTGAAAACGATTTCGAAATGAATTGAATTGAAAACGAATTGAAATGAATTCAAATTGAATTGAAATTTGAATTGAATAGAAATGAATTTTGAAACGAATTTATAAAGAAGAATTCAATTTTGATTTGAATTGAAAAGGAAGTTGAAATTGCTTTTGAAACGAATTTAAAACTATTTATATAATTCGTTTTAAATAAAAATCGACGAAGTATATATTATATATTATATATATAATATAATGGCCTGAATAGAACGCGCCGCGCCGCGGCAGTTCGTGAATTTCGACCATTTATTTCAAACGGACATTGCGGGAGATCCGACCGTCGGATTCTCCTAAAACCGGAACCGTTGGGTTCGTATCGAAAAGAGCTTTCTAATGAATGTTAGAAATTTGAAATCTAACGGTTGGATTTGGAGATACGTCCAAATCAAATTCGAAAAAGGTCGCTGTAAGTGCAGTTCGATGGCCGTTAACGGAAATCGACTGTACGGGCCTTGATAAAATTATTAAAAATAGTAATAATTTGTGTAAAATCATAAGAAATGATTTGTGAAAGTTTGGGATGAAAAACTCCATATTTGAAAAGATAAAAATAGATTTTTATCGAAATGAACTAGTTTTGAACTAGAATTATAATTCTATTTATTTTTAAATAAATAAATTGAATTCGAAAAGGGTTTTAAAAGTAACCAAAATTCCAATGATTGCATTGGAGTGGATTTGAATCGAAATTGTCTTCGGAATATTTCGATGTTGGAATTCGGGATTATACAGGTGTTGTTATGGAAATTTGAAAGATATATATTTATATCGTTATTTCCAATACGACATTTGTTAGTCGTAGAATTCGATATTGAATATAAGCCGATATATTTTCTATTCAGAGCCTTGTATTGAATATCGAATGTGATTTGGGTTTGTCGTGAATGGTGTCTTCACTAACACTGTTCTTGAACCCAGTTGAGAAAAGATTAAATCTTTTTATTTAGATTTAATGAAGTGTACCAATTAAATAATATTTAATTGGAATTGAATTGATATTGATTTTTGGGTTTATCGTGAACAGTGTTTTAAATAACACTTGTTCTTTAACCCGATAATTAATGGAATGTGATTTGGGTTTGTCGTGAATGGTGTCTTCACTAACACTATTCTTGAACCCAGTTGAGAAAGGATTAAATCTTTTTATTTAGATTTAATGAAGTGTACCAATTAAATAATATTTAATTGGAATTGAATTGATATTGATTTTTGGGTTTATCGTGAACAGTGTTTTAAATAACACTTGTTCTTTAACCCGATAATTAATGGAATGTGATTTGGGTTTGTCGTGAATGGTGTCTTCACTAACACTATTCTTGAACCCAGTTGAGAAAGGATTAAATCTTTTTATTTAGATTTAATGAAGTGTACCAATTAAATAATATTTAATTGGAATTGAATTGATATTGATTTTTGGGTTTATCGTGAACAGTGTTTTAAATAACACTTGTTCTTTAACTCGATAATTAATGGAATGTGATTTTGGGTTTATCGTGAACCGTGTTTTAAATGACACTGATTCTTTAACCCAGTCGAAGATTAAAACTAAGTGGAGTTTTAATGAATCTTTAATTAGATTGAAAAGATCGAGAATGGAGTATCACCAGTTTTGCTCTAGGCGATAGTTAAATCTTTAATTAGATTTGAATGTGAAATTTAGAAACTAACTGGCGGTTAGCCAAGCAGAATGGTTTTCTGGATATTGATCTGATGTTGGTTTCGGCCTTCGGGGTTAATATTAGGGGAATTATTCTCTTGATTAATTTACGGTTAGTGACTAATGAATTGGAATGAGGCGTATGTTGTGTTTGTGTAACACTTATTTAAAATATACGCGAGTTATTCGGAAAGACCGGGTTTATCCCATTCTGAGTAACTGATACGACGATAAGTCGAAGATGAAGACGATGGTCGAAGACCGGAGGTCTTCACGTCGTTTGGGTAATTACTGATGATCTTGATTGGGCTGTACACCCAAGAAGATGGAAACAGTTAGTGACCGTCCAGACGTACTTGGAGATCGATGGATATGCGGGGTACTAGGTGCCTCCGGTTTCGTTCAGACCCAGAACGGACTTGTAAATGGACTGTGTGTCTGACATCGGATTTCATTCTGTGTGACTGATATCGTTTGCATAGGATGGTTTGCCTGTGTGGCATGCTAAGATGCAAATGATCAAGGCTTCTGTTGAAAAGCAAAGTCTTGTGGTGATGATCAAAACACGGCCTTTGTGGCGTAGCTTTGTGTAACGTTTACCTCGCGTGTTTCACACCAGGTATGAACCAAAAACGGGAGACGGACCTCAGGGAGGGCCTGCGTTTCCTCCTAGCTAGAAGTGGCGTCAGTGGTTTTACACGTCCTGACGAGTTTGACTTATGTGGTTGTTGCTGTTGCGAGGCGCCTCGGTTAGATCGGACGGTCCGGGTCCGATGGAGTCATTCGTTGGCTCGCTTACGCCCCAAAGGGCGGCGAAACGTAGTGCTCAGGCATTTTTAATCCACTCCGTGTGGACCGGCCCTGACGATCCAAGGGTCGATGCGTTCTGATCCTGAGACTCGGGCTAGGCAGTCTCGAATCGGTTGAGGACTATCTTTTGCCTCGGTTCATAGATGGAAATCCAATTTCCAAATACGTGACATTTGCGGTTTTAATTGTAATCCTATACATGGCGACATAGTGGGATGGGGCGCTTATGCCGCCTATGATTGATACTTATGATTTGAAGTTGTTTTATACACTATGCACTTATAATAGTATCAAATGATTTGTTTTAAACGTATCAAGCATTCTTTGGCTGTTATAAGGTAAAAACCCTATCCCCCGGCTTGCGTTGCATTGTGTGATAGGACCTGGGTCTTATAACAGCTTCATTTTTCTTTATTTAGCATCGCGCTGTTTGTTTTATGCACTGGTGTTCTTGGGAGGAAACCCGTTCCGTGTTATACGGCGTGGTCCCTTGATTTACCTTACTTTGAAAATAAAGATTAACTGTTTTAGTTCTCACACCAGTCACATGACTGACCTGGGGTTTATTGTTTTAACCTAAACTCTGGGTGCCCCTATTTTTGACACGGGCAGCTAGTAGTTTTGGTTTTGCAGATTTCTATTCACAGGATCCTGGTTTACAGCTGGAACGATATCCGGAAAGCTTTGTATCCGTATATCTCTTCTAGTTGTGTATTGTATTATTTTTCCGCTGCTATGTAACTTATTGTTAATCTCTGATATTTATGTGTAATATTCATTTATACTCTGTATATTCTTGTAAGCTGATGCACTGTTGTAATATATAGTGAAATGTTCTTTTATATGCGTTCTGTTGTGGTTTGTTCTCGAACTATCCGACGCTTTCCTTTACGGGGAAGTTACGGGTCTTCACAGTTGGTATCAGAGCTTTGGTTTACAAAGCTAGAGAACAAGACACATTAGAACCATACGAAAGAATTCATCAGATATTGGATTAGTAATATCCAATTAGAATGACTCGTTAGAGATGGGATCAGTAGTATCCTAGAATGAGTGTGAAGAGTATATTTTTTTAAAAAAAAAACGATTTTTGTTTTGAAAATTTAAATCAATTATTCGTATTTGATTATTTATTTTATATTGATTAGGACAATCCAAAATATAAAGATTTTTGCGTATGCGCCTAGCTAGCGTGTATTCGAAGTTTTGATATATTGGATAGATATAGAATTACACTCTAATCGCCCGGAGATGATTTTGATGATGGAGCTCCATCATTAGAATTTATATTCGAGTGACGAACGTGTAATATCTATATACTTCCTATTGACTGGTGTGAGAACCAAAATTAGATAGGGCTAATTGTTGTGATTTGGCATCAAAAACAGGATTTTTGTATATATATCAAAATTATGAATTTGAAACGTTAATCCACTAATTGATTGATGTTTGTGTCGTTTGTTTAATTGTTTGATAATTTTGAACTAGTATGCCTAATTTGATCGAATATTGAATTGTATTGAAAATTGGTCGCATTTGCTTGCATATACATATATATCATTGAACAGGTCATAGCAAGGAGGCTAGAGCCAGAGAATAAAATTTGTTTGCCCGACAAATAGGTACATGTTTACTACATAATTTCCTGTTTTGTTTGGGTGATGATGATTTTGTGAGCCTATTGGCTAGCCGCTTGGCTTTTTCTTTTTCTTTTTGAGATCTGAAGGACCGGGGAAGCTATTTGAAATTCCCCGATGCTCCCGGTGCAGGGGAGGTTATGGCGAAATTTTTCGAAAATTTAGGGTGTTAGCCAAATTTTTGAAATTTTGAAAATTCTCAGAAACTAAAGAGTTGGAGAATGGAAGCCTGATCGAGCGTAGAATTGATTAATCAAACCACTTTCGACTTTGTTCCTTTTCGGGGACGAAAAGTTTTAAGTGGGGGAGATTGTAACAACCCGTAAAATGCGAGCCAGTTTGAAATTTTTGTTTTGGCAATTTTATCGAATTTTGTTTATTTAAAATGAATTATTTTAAATAATATCGACGAGAAATTTATTTTGAATAGAATTCGACGTATATATTTATATACGTCGTCGTTAGAATATAAATATTTATATATAATTATAAATAGAATTGAAAATGGCGCGGTAGTTCGAAAATTCGATTTCTAATTTCAAATGAATATACAGAATTCAATATAAGTCAGAATTGAACGAAACAAGAAATATTTGAATCTGTATAACTATATCTTTGGAACGAAGTTAACAAACTGAGATTTCACTTTATAAATGATGAGATATGTCCAGTTGAAAATTAGAAATAGTCGCTGTGGAATTTATATCTATTTTAATATAATATATAGCCCTTAAAAATAGCCATTTTGCAAACGACCTCGGATTTCGACGAAACCAGTTTTGTTGGGTCCGGGATGTAAAGTTATTGCTAGGTTTCAAATTTCATAATTTTTCGAATCAATATGTGAGCGTGGCAAAAGAAAACGCGTTTGACCAGTTTTAGTTGATTTTAATCGACTGGAAATTGGCCATTTTTCCAACGGTCTCAGAATTCGATGAAACTAGTTTTGTTAGGACCGTATCGTCAATACGAAGCTAGAAAATATTTTTCTGGAATTTCTCTAGTTAGTATGTGACCCCGGTAATTTGAAATGTACGTTTAAAATTCAATATAGTGATTTAAATGTAAATTAAAAGGAAACTGATCGAAACGGTCGATTCAGCTTGCGGTACATATCCCATTGTGTTCGGAATGGGGGTGAAACGCTATAGACGACAGGTGGTGGGCCTCGTTTAGATGACGTATGTAAAAGTCAACTTTTAAAAATAATAAAATAATAAATAAAAAAAAAAGAAATCCTTCTCCCTCTATTACGCTGGCCCCCCCCCCCCCCCCTCTTATTTTTCAAATCGGTTTTCAGAGAGAAAAAAAAAAAAGAAATAAAAAAAAAAAAGCCCTAGAACGCGCCGCCCCCTTTCCCGAGGCCGCGCCGCGCCAGAGGCGCCGTAGACCGCCACACCCCCCCCCCCCCCCCCACCCCCGCCTCCTTCCTTCCCTCGTCTCCTTCCTCCTCTCGATTACCGCAAGCCATCGAGAAGCCCAAGCCCTGCCGCGCCACCATCGCTTCCACCCTTCGCCGCCTCAGCAGCCGCAGCCACCACGACCCCCACCCTGCAAGCCACCGCGAGCAGCACAGTCTCCCCCCCCCCCCGGCCGTAAGCCCTTTTTTTTTATTTTTTTTATTTTTTTTATTTGTTTTATTTTATATGAATAGAATTTTAAAAACTTATTTTCTTTAAAACTGATTTTTAATTTAAGTTTAAAACTGAATTTTCTTTAGTTTAAAAACTGTTTTTTTTATTATTTTATATTTTCTTTAAAACTGATTTTGTTTTTAAAAGGATTAAAACTGAATTGATTTTTATAAAGATAAAAACTGAATTAATTTTTATAATTTTAAAAACTGATTTGTTAGAACTTTAAAACTGAATTTTTTTAAAAGAATAAAAACAGTTGATTTTTAAAAAAAAAAGGTTAAAACTGATTTTAATTTTAAGTTTAAGCAAAAGGTTTAAACTTTAAAAAGATCGGATTTGAAGTCGAGATAAAAATCATATTTTTACATATTGAACTTCGAAAGAAAGATATAGTTTTTATATATTGAACTTCGATAGAAAAATAGAATTTTTATATATTAAACTTCGATAGAAAAATAGAATTTTTATATATTGAACATCGAAGTAAAAATTCGATTTTTATATATTGAATAGCGAAGTAAAAATGTGATTTTTACGTATGTAGTGAAAGCAGCAACGAAGATGCGATAGGAATGAAGATTTCTATCAATGAAGTGCCGTGGAGCTAGGATAGCTATATGTGAGAACTTCTCACCTTTCAATTTAATTTTTCTAGTTATATATATACTAGGATGCAGACGGTGCTTAGTAGCACCCGACACAATCGTCCATAGACCATGGACTTGTTTGTTTGGCTGTTTGGTTATTGATTGTGATATTGGTTTGAATGTGATTGGTGGTGTGAAAAATCGAATCGATAAATTGGTTAGGATTAGACGTGCGCCGTTATAAGGCGAAGGAGTAAGGCTAGGTTAGATCCTTACTCCAAATTTTGTGGTTTGCAAAATGAAATTGATTTGATTGATGTGTGAATGGCGTGGGCCTTCACTAGTCCGGGGATAAGGCTAGGCCTTGTCCCGTTTCTAGTATCGTGCCGTTATGCCGCCGAAATTTTCTAAAATATGTTGGAAAATAAAAATATCATTTTATTGTGTAAATGAATTGAATAGAAATTCATAGGTTGAAATAAAATATTTTATCGTTAAAAATATAATTTTTAACGTGAATGTGAATAAATAAATATTCATTTACAAACCAGACGGTTTGTTTATGTACACTTATTTGAATGACATTGATTGGGACGATAAATTTTACACATCGCCCAACTGCACAAATAAAATCTGTGTTTGTTTGTTTGAAACCCCACACGGGTGTTGGGATGAAATATGAATGTCACTCATCCTGATTGATTAAATATGTCGATCGATCGATTGACAGGCTGTTATAAGCGTTGAATATCTATATTTGATGCTTATACAGTGTAGTGCACTTTGGTTGATGGTTGATTATTTTTCAATGTAATTGTATACATGTGTTGTATGAAAATCCATATAATTAACTTTATATGGTAATTGATTGGGCCTCATTCCAATTTGAAAAATAAAGAATATTATAAAATAAAAGTTCATGTGTTGACAGTACTCATTCATTGAGATTGGTCATGTGTTGAACGAAATATTTTAGTAATAACAACTATTTTGAAAAAGAAATATTTGAAATAGAATATTTGAAAATAGAAATTTATGAAGCCGTGTTGATTAGATTGACGCCATTTTGACGTGAACGATATTTATATCGATTTTATTCATCTTAAAAATGAATATTGAAAGGTGATTTCGAAATCGAATATTTTGAAATGAATTGAAAACGAATTCAAATTGAATTGAAAACGATTTCGAAATGAATTGAATTGAAAACGATTTCGAAATGAATTGAATTGAAAACGAATTCAAATTTAATTGAAAACGATTTCGAAATGAATTGAATTGAAAACGAATTGAAATGAATTCAAATTGAATTGAAATTTGAATTGAATAGAAATGAATTTTGAAACGAATTTATAAAGAAGAATTCAATTTTGATTTGAATTGAAAAGGAAGTTGAAATTGCTTTTGAAACGAATTTAAAACTATTTATATAATTCGTTTTAAATAAAAATCGACGAAGTATATATTATATATTATATATATAATATAATGGCCTGAATAGAACGCGCCGCGCCGCGGCAGTTCGTGAATTTCGACCATTTATTTCAAACGGACATTGCGGGAGATCCGACCGTCGGATTCTCCTAAAACCGGAACCGTTGGGTTCGTATCGAAAAGAGCTTTCTAATGAATGTTAGAAATTTGAAATCTAACGGTTGGATTTGGAGATACGTCCAAATCAAATTCGAAAAAGGTCGCTGTAAGTGCAGTTCGATGGCCGTTAATGGAAATCGACTGTACGGGCCTTGATAAAATTATTAAAAATAGTAATAATTTGTGTAAAATCATAAGAAATGATTTGTGAAAGTTTGGGATGAAAAACTCCATATTTGAAAAGATAAAAATAGATTTTTATCGAAATGAACTAGTTTTGAACTAGAATTATAATTCTATTTATTTTTAAATAAATAAATTGAATTCGAAAAGGGTTTTAAAAGTAACCAAAATTCCAATGATTGCATTGGAGTGGATTTGAATCGAAATTGTCTTCGGAATATTTCGATGTTGGAATTCGGGATTATACAGGTGTTGTTATGGAAATTTGAAAGATATATATTTATATCGTTATTTCCAATACGACATTTGTTAGTCGTAGAATTCGATATTGAATATAAGCCGATATATTTTCTATTCAGAGCCTTGTATTGAATATCGAATGTGATTTGGGTTTGTCGTGAATGGTGTCTTCACTAACACTGTTCTTGAACCCAGTTGAGAAAAGATTAAATCTTTTTATTTAGATTTAATGAAGTGTACCAATTAAATAATATTTAATTGGAATTGAATTGATATTGATTTTTGGGTTTATCGTGAACAGTGTTTTAAATAACACTTGTTCTTTAACCCGATAATTAATGGAATGTGATTTGGGTTTGTCGTGAATGGTGTCTTCACTAACACTATTCTTGAACCCAGTTGAGAAAGGATTAAATCTTTTTATTTAGATTTAATGAAGTGTACCAATTAAATAATATTTAATTGGAATTGAATTGATATTGATTTTTGGGTTTATCGTGAACAGTGTTTTAAATAACACTTGTTCTTTAACCCGATAATTAATGGAATGTGATTTGGGTTTGTCGTGAATGGTGTCTTCACTAACACTATTCTTGAACCCAGTTGAGAAAGGATTAAATCATTTTATTTAGATTTAATGAAGTGTACCAATTAAATAATATTTAATTGGAATTGAATTGATATTGATTTTTGGGTTTATCGTGAACAGTGTTTTAAATAACACTTGTTCTTTAACTCGATAATTAATGGAATGTGATTTTGGGTTTATCGTGAACCGTGTTTTAAATGACACTGATTCTTTAACCCAGTCGAAGATTAAAACTAAGTGGAGTTTTAATGAATCTTTAATTAGATTGAAAAGATCGAGAATGGAGTATCACCAGTTTTGCTCCAGGCGATAGTTAAATCTTTAATTAGATTTGAATGTGAAATTTAGAAACTAACTGGCGGTTAGCCAAGCAGAATGGTTTTCTGGATATTGATCTGATGTTGGTTTCGGCCTTCGGGGTTAATATTAGGGGAATTATTCTCTTGATTAATTTACGGTTAGTGACTAATGAATTGGAATGAGGCGTATGTTGTGTTTGTGTAACACTTATTTAAAATATACGCGAGTTATTCGGAAAGACCGGGTTTATCCCATTCTGAGTAACTGATACGACGATAAGTCGAAGATGAAGACGATGGTCGAAGACCGGAGGTCTTCACGTCGTTTGGGTAATTACTGATGATCTTGATTGGGCTGTACACCCAAGAAGATGGAAACAGTTAGTGACCGTCCAGACGTACTTGGAGATCGATGGATATGCGGGGTACTAGGTGCCTCCGGTTTCGTTCAGACCCAGAACGGACTTGTAAATGGACTGTGTGTCTGACATCGGATTTCATTCTGTGTGACTGATATCGGTTGCATAGGATGGTTTGCCTGTGTGGCATGCTAAGATGCAAATGATCAAGGCTTCTGTTGAAAAGCAAAGTCTTGTGGTGATGATCAAAACACGGCCTTTGTGGCGTAGCTTTGTGTAACGTTTACCTCGCGTGTTTCACACCAGGTATGAACCAAAAACGGGAGACGGACCTCAGGGAGGGCCTGCGTTTCCTCCTAGCTAGAAGTGGCGTCAGTGGTTTTACACGTCCTGACGAGTTTGACTTATGTGGTTGTTGCTGTTGCGAGGCGCCTCGGTTAGATCGGACGGTCCGGGTCCGATGGAGTCATTCGTTGGCTCGCTTACGCCCCAAAGGGCGGCGAAACGTAGTGCTCAGGCATTTTTAATCCACTCCGTGTGGACCGGCCCTGACGATCCAAGGGTCGATGCGTTCTGATCCTGAGACTCGGGCTAGGCAGTCTCGAATCGGTTGAGGACTATCTTTTGCCTCGGTTCATAGATGGAAATCCAATTTCCAAATACGTGACATTTGCGGTTTTAATTGTAATCCTATACATGGCGACATAGTGGGATGGGGCGCTTATGCCGCCTATGATTGATACTTATGATTTGAAGTTGTTTTATACACTATGCACTTATAATAGTATCAAATGATTTGTTTTAAACGTATCAAGCATTCTTTGGCTGTTATAAGGTAAAAACCCTATCCCCCGGCTTGCGTTGCATTGTGTGATAGGACCTGGGTCTTATAACAGCTTCATTTTTCTTTATTTAGCATCGCGCTGTTTGTTTTATGCACTGGTGTTCTTGGGAGGAAACCCGTTCCGTGTTATACGGCGTGGTCCCTTGATTTACCTTACTTTGAAAATAAAGATTAACTGTTTTAGTTCTCACACCAGTCACATGACTGACCTGGGGTTTATTGTTTTAACCTAAACTCTGGGTGCCCCTATTTTTGACACGGGCAGCTAGTAGTTTTGGTTTTGCAGATTTCTATTCACAGGATCCTGGTTTACAGCTGGAACGATATCCGGAAAGCTTTGTATCCGTATATCTCTTCTAGTTGTGTATTGTATTATTTTTCCGCTGCTATGTAACTTATTGTTAATCTCTGATATTTATGTGTAATATTCATTTATACTCTGTATATTCTTGTAAGCTGATGCACTGTTGTAATATATAGTGAAATGTTCTTTTATATGTGTTCTGTTGTGGTTTGTTCTCGAACTATCCGACGCTTTCCTTTACGGGGAAGTTACGGGTCTTCACACACCGCGACGAGCACAGGCCGCCGAACCCTTCACCACCACCACCGCCGAACCCTTCGCCACCACCGCCGATCTGGAGGTGGTTCGTAGCTCTTTGACGCAGCAAGGTCTGATCGAAGCATCGAGGTACGGATTGGCTGAAAATTTGTGACCTAGTTTCGAAGGTTTTAAAAACTTTTCTGATGAAAATTCTGAAATGAAAATAACACTTTTAAGTGTTGCAAAACTTTGAAAAATAATATCTTTTTCGTTCTTTAACGAAATTTGATGAAACAGGAGACACCGTGACCGCAAGGAGGCTCTCTACATTCTAGAAGAAGCCGCGGATTTTTCTGACCTTCCTACGATTTTTAGCACTGCAATAACCAATGTGAGGAATCTAAACTATTTGTGTGAATGAAATCGCGTTGTATAAATTATATAAGCGAAGTGTAAATTATATACGCATTGTATACCTCATGTACATGTGTTGTATAAGTTATATTAGCGATGTATAAATTATACAAGCGTTGAATGAAACATATATGCTTTGAATTGTGATGAAATGCAAGTGAATTATTATATTATATATATATACTCCCCTCGTCCACAGACCATGGACGATATTTATTGCTTGTGATTGACGTGATATTATATGGTATGACGAATGGTTGGAAATAATTGTTTGTGGTTGATATTGTGGTTGGAAAATACCTTTATGGTTGAAAAATACCTTTGTGGTTGAAAAATACCCTCTTGTGGTTGAAACAAAATAGAATAGGATTGTGGAATTGAAAATAAAACATGCCGCCTGCGTGCGAACTAGATGCATGATCCCCATTGTCAAAAACCGCGAGGTTTTAAGGTAGAGCGAGGAGCCGTACTAGGGACGGTCCCGGTTTTAACTACCCTGCCGTTATGCTGCCGAAATTTTCTAAAATATTTATGTGTTAGAATAATTTTCATTCGTTGAAATAAATTACATAAACTATATCGAATATTCATGTGGTGAGTTGCAATTCATTCGTTGAGTTGAAATTCATGTGTTGAATAATATTTGAATTTAAACAAATGGCTTTAGCGATAAAAATCACATTTTTTTATATTTACAAACTATATAGAATATTCATGTGTTGAATTGCAATTCATTCGTTGAGTTGAAGTTCATGTGTTGAATGTTATCATCTTTTAAAAATAAAATGAATCGACAATGAAAACTATATTTTTTATAGTGTATATGAAGTGTTAAAAATACACATGTGTCGAATAAATATTTTTTGATGATAAAAATATTCCTTTTATCATGTATACGCTTAGTTAAAAATACACATGTGTTGAAATAAATAATAGTTTGCTAGAAATATTATTATTAGCTTTGTTCTGCATATATATACATGTGTTGAACAGGAAAAATGGATTAGCTGTAGAGTAAAGAAATTATTTGCGTGCCCGACAAATAGGTAAACCTTGATGAGTTGGCTGCGCAATTTTATTTATATATCAACTCCTGTGAATGCCATTGGATGCGGAGTGCTGGTTATTCTGTGTGAAATAATAAATAACGCCATAGGATAGTAACAATTAATTTTGAACTACACTACATGGCATACTTCTTGACGATAGGCATACTTCATCATATTCCACATAAGCAATTGGAGCTTGTGTGGCGAGGTGGAAGATTTACCATATAAGCAAGAGGCTTGTATGACGATGACTATGTACTACAGGTTGAACTGATGACTGATATGGACTATATAAATTATAACGATAAATTGCCAGATTAATAAAAACCCCACACGGGTCTGGAGTTGACAATAATCACGTTGCTCTAGTTATTAGATACGGCACATGGACTATTTATTTCCACACGGAAACGGGGTGACGGGAATTTATTCTCTGGAGTGATTATCAGTACATGCTCCCCCGTAAACACTAGAATATATCACTATAAATATGTGAATGATTTTTAGGATTTATTGGGTACCTAATACGGCCCAATAAATTTCCAAATCCCTCCCCGTACAAAGGAGGTTATGGCGAAATTTTTCGAAATATTAAAGCGTTGGCGAAATTTTTCGAAGTATTTTCCAACCGCTGGGTTCGCCTTGAAAATATCTTTCCAACGGCACCAACCTTGTAAAAATCCAACGGTTGGATTGTCCGGAATGTTTAATTCAAACCTGAAGAAAAACAGCGCCAGAATCGTTTATATTTATATATAAGTATAAATATAATTAAATTAAATCGAATAACGACGCTGCAGTTCGAATTTTGAAACCGTAACTTCAAACGACTAGTGTGGAAGATCCGACCGTCGGATTCTCACGAAACTGGAACCGTTGGGTTCGCTTTGGGAATATCTTCCCACTGATATAGACTTTGTAGAAATCCAACGGTTAGATTTTCCGATATGTGTAAAACAAATTAAGGGAAAAACAGCGCCAGTGCCACGGCACGACCTGAAACGTCGTTTAATTAAATATGGCCATTTTTAAATAAATAAAAATGGCGAAAAATCGTTATAAAATATTATAAGCAATACTGATTGAGAATAAACCAATTGGGCTTGAATTGTTTGATATTTGATGGTTGTATGTGTATGACATGAAAATAACACTAAAGAACCGAAACATGGACGTCGAATAATATAACCATAAAATGAATCGATTTAAATCCTAATGACGTGAATTATTTGAAAAGGCCGAGCTAACCCTCATTTCAAATAATTTATCGAGCGATTCGAACTGGAAAATGCAAAGACGATTCAAGACCGACGATCTTCGTATCGGTTGGATGGGCGCTACTGAGGTTCCTGACCGGAGTAGCTACCGGAAGGGGACGGAAGTAGTAGCCGTCTGGACGTATGTGTTGATTGTACGGATTTGCGAGGAATTTGACGCCTCCGGTTTCGTTCAGACCCAGGACGGACTTGTAAATGAACTGTGTGTCTGACATTGGATTTTGTTCTGTACTGATTGATCTCTGTTAAATATATATTTGTTTGGCGGCGGAGAATTTATTCTTTTGCTTAACGCCCTTCTCTGAGACGTACGAGCTTAGAGGTTATATATCGATGGAAATCAATCGTATGGAGTGGACTGCCTATGTGGCATGCCAAGATGTTGTGATCAAGGCTTCTGTTGCAAAGCAAAGTCTTGTGGATGATGATCAAAGCAAGGTCTACGTGGCCTAGCTTTGTG
Organism: Allium sativum; assembly: GCA_030737875.1. Lineage (NCBI taxonomy): Eukaryota > Viridiplantae > Streptophyta > Magnoliopsida > Asparagales > Amaryllidaceae > Allium > Allium sativum. Next base: position 393,875,195 of record CM060912.1, on the reverse strand, counting down.
TATTTCGTAGATTCGCGAACCTCACACCCCGGTATGAGTTAAAAACGGGATACGGACTGCAGGGAGGGCACGACGTTTCTTTCTAGCTATGGTGGTGTCAGTGACTTACCAGCCCTGACATATATATCTACTTTTCACCTTTGTGGTTGTTGGAATGCGAGGCGCCTCGATTATAGGTCTGTAAGGACCGGGAAACGTGTGTTCAGGAATAACTAATCCTCAAACGTAAGAGAGGACCAGCCCTGAAGATCCAGGGGTTACCCAGAGTGTGTAGTCCCGAGGCATTTGCTAGAGTGTCTCGAAGCGGAGAGGAGCTTGCCCCTTGCCTCGACTCATGACGGAAATCCAATTCCAATATGAGATAACGGATTCGATTGTAATTTATATATGGCGACATAGTGGCATGGGACGCTCATGTCGCCTATGATTGATATTTATGATGCTATTCGTTTTTTTGAAACATATATGCACTAGTAATAATATCAAATGATTTTGCTTTATACGTATCAAGCATATTTGGCTATTATAAGGTAAAACTCTATCCTCCGGCTTGCGTTGCATTGTGTGATGAGACCTGAGTCTTATAATGGCTTCATTCTTTCAAAAAGCATTGCGTTGTTTTTAAAAGAATTTACTTTGTTTTAAATGCACTAGCAATCACTGGAGTAAACCCGTTCCGCGAAAGTGGCGTGGTCCTATGATTTGCTATTTACTGTTGTTTAACTGTTAATAGATTCCTCATACCAGTCCCCATGACTGACTCGTTGTTTGTTTCACTTTGCAAACGCGGGTGCCCTTATTTTCACACGGGCAGCCTAGTACACAGGTGACAGGTTGTTTTTGGCTCTGCACTGCTGCATAGAGTGCATTTTTGGCTCATGGCGAGGCTGACTTCTCAGAGATGACTTTGACATTTTCCGCCATTACTGTACTTATATTATGATTCCGCCACTGGCGATGTAGACTGATTTACTTTCCGTATTTCTCACTTTATGTATATGTATTCCGCCTCTGGCGATGATGACTGATCACTTTCCTTTTTATTTACTAAGTTATATCCCACGCTATGCTATTCTGATGTTTCTACATGTTGTGATTCCGCTGTCATATCCATGTAAAATTATTCTATTTATTGTTTCTGCTATTATCTGTACTCTGCTATGATGATTAATGTGTTATTTCCCTATGATTATCCTTAATACCGCCCCTCGGATTTTGGGATCGTCACAGGCAGCTAGTAGTTTTGGTTTTGCAGATTTATATTCCCAGGATCCTGATTTATAGCTGGAACGATATCCAGAAAGCTCTGTATCCGTATATCTCTTCTAGTTGTATTTTGTATTATTTCCGCTGCGATGTATTTAAATGTAATTTAAATATCTGATAGTTTTTTGTGTAATATTTATTCATACTCTGTATATTCTTGTATTCTGATGGAATTGTTGTAATAAGCAATGAAATGTTCTTCTGTTCGTGTTCTGATTTGTCGTGTTCTCGAAGCAATCCGGGCTTTCCTTCACGGGGAAGTTTGGGTCACCACATAATTTATTCGAAGAGAGTTAATTGAATATAGGTTATTCAAAAGAGAGTTGATCGAATAACGATTATTCGAAGGAGAGTTATCGAATAGAGATTATTCGAGAGAGAGTTATACGCTGGAATTCGACTATATCAAATGTAGGAAAGTACTATTTACTTTCCGTTTTTAAATCAAGATTTATTTATTCATTAATAAATTAGTTGTTAGTTTATTTATTCAAATTAATAAATAAATAAATGTTACATTTAAGTTATTATATTTCGGAAGCATGGGATTTTAACATTGTTGTTATAATCAAATGATTTCTGTAAAAGAAGTGGATTCGTAAATAGAATCCGAGAGTTACGTAAGGAAGTTTGTTAAAGATTTAAAGAGTGAACTTTGTCTATTTCGTGGCTTAAAATATTGTTTAGTTAAGGTCTGAGAGGTAGTTATACCCCAACTTGATTGGCTTCATTTTTAACTATGGAATGGTTGAGGTTTGATAGGGAAGGTTGGTTAAGTGAATTTAGTTAATGAGTGTAATGGTTTGAGTTGGCATAGCGATTTTTTATTTAAACATTTGTTTAAATCTAATAAAGGAGTTTTGGAAACATTTTCCAAATAAGAAATCAAAAATGTTTTCTAATACAAAAAATAAGAAATGGTAGAAAATATGGAAATGTTTCCCAATGCTAATAACCTATAGTTTCTAAATATATAAGTTATGTGTGTGTGTATATATATATGAGGATGTTTTCCGTTGGTTAAAAATAAATATTTTCTGGGATATAGAAAATAAATAGTTATAATAGATGGAAACTTTTTTCCGAGAAAATTGAGTGGCTAAACGGGTTTTAAGAAAAATATGGAAAAACGGGAATAGTGAAATGAAATAAATTAGAGATAAATTAATTTAAAGGGATAAATGTCGATTGATGATTGATCGATAAGATTTCCATTTGGAAATACGACCGTTGTTTGTACACATGTTTTCCTTTGATAGTTAAATCACCGACTATCAAAGATTTTGACCATTTCCATTGTCAATACGGAGAGACCGGGATCAGATATATTATCTGAAAACCATCTGTATGGCATTAGCGTTGCGAATCAAATATGATGAAGATAATTGAAGACGGAGTTATGCAAGGGCTGTTCAGTAAATCCTAGGTAGAAATTGCCTAAGATGGATTTACAAAATAGTGCCTTCGGTTGTCCAGTCCCAGAACAACTTGAATGGACGAATGTCTGACAGAGTATATCCAGTAGATCACGTAAGTTGATCGTTTCAAACGTATTTACGTTGGTGGTGGAGGAATTCGTTTCTCTTAGCTTATACCCGTGGTATTTTGGGGAAATCAATTTTTGATTTGACGGGTATTACGATGTGGCATTCAAAGTAAAGTAAGGAGTGATATGTTAAAAGATACTTTATGACCTCAAGCCTCATCAACTGGAAAATGACAGAAATCGGGCAGGCAACATGGCTAAGTAGGTCGCACCCAAGTAGGGTATATTGTCACCATCTAGAGAATATTCATATTTGTTACTTCTTTCAATTCTATATCTCTCGGGAATGGTTACGTTGGTATACCAACCGTAAGGTGACAATATATTCGGAACATTCAAGTGAAATGAATGGTTGGTCATGTGTGGCCGAGTTACAAGATGTTCTTATTGAACTCCAGTGTATCGCTACTAGAGTACACTAATCGGAAGGTGGTTCCATACCCTGTCATATTTGGAATCCATTACCCAATAAGAGCCCGCGGTTTTGGATTGTATATTATATATGTAGAGCGTGAGATGAAAGCGTTCTACTAGATTGCTATCTACTTGATTTATACATTATTGTAATATCATAAAATATTGATCTTAAGAAATATTTGGGGTTATCGTAAGGTAAAAACCATCTATATTTATGTGTGGATCGGTCTTACGATTATCATTGCTTTTCAAAAGGATTTGGAAAAGTTAAACCAAGTGTTTTGAGTTTACTCACACTAGTCACATGACTGACTTAGAGTTTATTTTGTTTTGTTTTCCCTAAACTTTTGGGTGCCCAATTTCGTACGGGCAGTCAAGTAATTGGGATTTTACAGATACTTGAAGAGCTGGAGTTGGAGGCTTCAGGATTATATAGCTATTGTTTATTTCCGCTGTGTTTTAAGTGTTGTACTTAGGTAATGGTATTATATACATATACTGATCTTATTTCAAAGTTATGTTATATAATATATTTTATTCGTTCCGCTGTGAGATTCGTGTTACTCTGATGTTGTATCTATGTTCTTCTTCTTCTATTTTAATTTTCTATTTTATCTATTCTCACCTTCTAATTTCTTTCTATTAACGATATGGAATGTTCGATGCTTGAATAATTGACATGTGTATTATTTTGATTTTCTATGTCGAAAATTCTCGTTCGTTACATTCTGGAGGGCAGGTGCATACTCTCGTGACCAGTACTCAAGATAGAGGTAGGAAAGTTTTTTTTGAAGGTTTGATTTCTCTTTCCAATCATCTAGTTAGAACTCTTTTTGATTCTGGCGCTTCACATTCTTTTATATATGATTCGGTGGTTGAGTCTCTACACCATAGTACTAGTATTGTAACAACCCGGAAAATCAGAGCCAGTTTAAAAATTTTAATTTGGCTATTTTAGTGGATTTTAGATATTTAAAATAAATTATTTTAAATAATAACGACGAAAAGTAGTTTGAATCGATGTTTGAAAATAAATATAATTATTATAAATTATAAACAAGGCCTGAAATGGCGCGGCAGTTTCAAAATTTCAGTTCAAACTTTGACTGACTGTACTGGGTGCAAAATAAAACGGATTTTTGTGAAACCAAAAATATTTAAATCTGTTAGTGAATATCTTTCTAACGAATCTGAAAAATCGAAGTTTCAGAGCGGGAATCAAAAGTTATGGCCTAATGAATTTTCAGAAAGGTCGCTATAGCGAATATACAGCCTTTGAAAATAGACATTTTGCAAACGACCTCTGAATTCGACGAAACCACTTTTGTTGGATCCGGGAGGTCAAATGATTGCAAGTTTTCAAATTTCATAATTTTTGAAGCTAATATGTGATCATGGAAAAGGAAAATGTGTTTGGTGAATTTCTGTTAAATTGGATCGACCAGAAAATGGCCATTTTTCAAACGGTCTCAGAATTCGACAAAACTAGTTTTTTTGGGACCATATCGTCAAAACATATCTAGATTTATTATTTTTTGGAATTTTTGGGATCAGTATGTGGCCCCGACAAATTGAAATATACGTTCAAATCAAATATTGAATGTTTTATATTTTAATTTGAAGAAAAACTGACTGAAACAGTCAAATGGGCCATGGGCCTACGAAACATATCCCATTGTGTTCGGAAGGGGGGTATTTAGCTAGGGGCGACAGTCGTTGGGTTTGGATTGGAGTTCGTATGGATAAACAGATATTTTCAGAATTAAAATAAAAAAAAATTAAAATATAAAACCATGGGCCAATAGGGTTTCACCTTTCATTTTCTCGGTCAACAGTCAAACCCGATAACCCTCTTCGTATACGGCGGCTCCCCCTTCAATTCTTCTTGCCCCGATTCCTCGTCATCCACACCACGATAGACAACGCCACCACCCCACTTTTGAAGCGCCGCCTCCCCTCTTCAAACCCATCCTAGCCTCGCACCCCCTCGTCACGTGCTCTTGAGAACGGACGCCTCGAAGTGCTGACGTTCAACATGTTGCTGCCTAGCCCTGACGTCGTCGATCTGAGAAAGACTGGTGGCGCCGGGAAGCTCCTCCAACCTTCTTCGACGCTGCAACACCTGATCGTCCAACCGCTTCACGGATCGAGCGAAAATTTAAAACCTAAGTTTGAACCCTTCGTAAAAGGTACGGCCTTTGTTTTCTTGAACTGAAAATAACACTTTTAAGTGTTGCGAACTTTGAAAAATCGTATCTTAATCGTGTGTTGACGAAATTCGATGAAATAGGAGACATCGAGACCGTGAGGAGTCTTCTACATTTTAGAAGAGACCGGATATTTTTCTAAGCCTTTTGCTATTTTTGGTGGAGTGGAACCCAATGTGAGATTTCTAATATATAAAGGATATGGAAAACAACGATGTATAAATTATATAGTCGATGTATGAGTTATATAAGCGTTGTACACCTCATGTATAAGCGTTGTATAAGTTGTACATTCGATGTATAAGTTACATATGTATTGTAAAAATTATATGTGCGTTGAAATAAATTGAAATGATATTGAAGTGAAATCGAAATATATTTATATACGAATATATATATACACACACTCCCCTCATCCATAGACCATGGACAATATATATTGGTTGTGATATTGTTTGGATTGGTTGATGGGAAATTTGGTGAATACCACGAATGGTTGATTTGAAATGATTGATTGTGATTGAAATCCCAATAGGATTAGAATATGGGAAAATTCATCTACGTACGAACTAGATATTGAAAATTCCCATTGTCAAAAACCGCGAGGTTTTAAGGTAGAGCGAGGAGCCGTACTAGGGACGGTCCCGGTTTTAACTACCATGCCGTTAAGCTGCTGAAATTTTCAATAATATTCATGTGTTAAAATTATTTTCATGTGTTGAAACTATATTCGTGTGTTGAATAGAAATTCATGTGTTGAATAGAAATTCATGTGTTGAATGAAGTTCATGTGTTGAATAAATTATTTGAAGAATAAAAATCACATTTTTATTATATATATAGACTATATAAAATATTAGTATTTTAAATAAATTGTTTTAACACCAAAAATAACATTTTTACCTTATGTATAGATAATATAAAATAATCGTGTTTTGAAATAAATTGTTTTACAATAAAAATCACATTTTTAATATATATATATAAACTATATTCATGTGTTGAATAAAGGACTAAAATGATAAAAATCATATTTTATCGTATGTGTGAAGTCGAAAACGTTCATGTATTGAATATATAGATTGAACAATAAAATCTACATTTTATTGTGCATATGAAGTGCTAAAAATGGTGATGTGTGGAATAAATATTTTTGATGATAAAAATATCATTTTTATCAAATATATAAAGTGGATATGGTTTTGAAATCGAAGAAAGAATTATATTTATATATATTTATATAAATATAATTAAAATAAATCGAATAATGAAGCTACAGTTCGTGTTTTGGAACCGTGATTTCAAACAATTAATGCGGGAGATCCGACCATCGTATTTTCCCGAAACCGAAAACGTTGGGTTCGATTTGGAAATATCTTTCCAACAACACCAACTTTGTGAAGATCCAACGGTTGGATTGTCTGGAATGTTTAATTCAAATCTGAAGAAAAATAGCGCCAGAATCGATTATATATATATATAATTAAATTAAATCGAATAACGACGCTGCAGTTCATATCAGAAACCGTAACTTCAAACGATTAGTGCGAGAGATCCAACCATCGGATTTTCCCAAAACTAAAACAGTTGGAATCGTTTTGAAAAGATCTTTCTAATGATATAAAATTTGTGTAGATCCAACGGTTAGATTTTCAGATATGTGTAAATCAAATCTGAAGAAAAACAGCGCCACGGCCGCATTATGGCCTGAAGCGTCGTTTGAATGAATTGGTTATTTTTAAATAAATAAAAATAGCGATAAATCATGATAAAATGTTATAAACGATATGGAATGGAAATAAACTGAATTTGCTCAGTTTATGTGGTATTTGATGGTTGAATGTGTTTGGTGTGATAATTACATTAAAGAACAGGATTAGTTATATCAAATAATTTAACCATTGAAATGAATTGATTTGAAATTCTAAATATACGTGAATTATTTGAAAAGGCCGAGTTGATTCTCATTTCAAATAATTCTTCGACGAGTGAAAGTCGAAGATATGAAGACGGTGCAAGACCGATGATCTTCACGTTGAATGGAGGGGTGCTACTGATGCTCATGATAGGAGTAGCTACCTTAAAGGGGCTAAAGGAGTAGCCGTCCGGACGTACTTGTTGATTGTACAAATATGCGAGGTATTGAGTGCCTTCGGTTTCGTTCAGACCCAGAACGAACTTGTAAATGGACTGTGTGTCTGACATTGGATTTTATTCTGTACTGATTGATCTCTGTTAAATATATATCATTTTGGAGGCGGAGAATTTATTCTCTTGCTTAACGCCCTTCTCTGAGACGTACGAGCTCAGAGATTATATATCGATAGAAATCAGTCGCATGGAGTGAATTGCCTGTGTGGCACGCCTAAGTGGCAGATGATCAAGGCTTCTGTTGAAAAGCAAAGTCTTGTGGTTGATGATCAAAGCGCGACCTATGTGGCATAGCTTTGTGTATAGCGTTGTTTCGCGAGCCTCACACCTCGGTATGATCCAGAAACGGGAGAAGGACCTCAGGGAGGACATGTGTTTTCTTCTAGCTAGGAGTGGTGCTTTGGGATTTGCACGCCCGGGTATTTTAATTATGTGGATGATGGAAAGCGAGGCCTCGGTTTGCTTCGGTCTCTTCGGAGCCGATGGTGTGGTCGGACATGACCAGTGACGCCCCATAAGGCGGGGAAACGCAGTGTTCAGGAATTTTAATCTATATCGGTGGACCGGCCCTGACGATCCAAGGGCCTACCTGAGTCTGGGTCCTGAGGGGCGGGCTAGAGCGTCTCGAATTCGGTAAGGACTATCTTTTGCCTTGGTTCATGATGGAAATCCAATTTCCAAATACGACCCCATGCGGTTTTGATTGTATACATATATATATATATATATATATATATATATATATATATATGGCGACATGATATATGGTACCCATGCCGTCTATGATTGATAGTTATGATTGAAATTGTTTTTGAAACATATATACACTAGCAATAATATCAAATGATTTTTTTTGCTTATATCAAGCATATTTTGGCCATTATAAGGTAAAACTCTATCCTCCGGTTTGTGTTGCATTGTGTGATGGGAACTGAGTCTTATAATGGCTTCATTTTTATAAAAAACATTGTGATGTTTAAAAGATTTACTTGTTTTAAAGCACTGGCAATCCAATGGAGTAAACCCGTTCCGTGAAATTGGCGTGGTCCTGTGATTAGCCATATTGTAAAATGTGTTAAGTAGATTTCTCATACCAGTCCCATGACTGACTCGTAGTTTGTTTCACTTGCAAACTCGGGTGCCCCTATTTCAATACGGGTAGCCTTGTATTCAGGTTTTAGCAGGCTCTTTCGGGATAGCTGGAGCTGAAGATGGATTCTATCATTTATCTCTTTTTATGTTGTTCAGCTCCTGTTGTGCATATTATGTTTTGTTTTCCGCTGTAGACATTTATGTATAGTTGAACTGTATTTGTACTAAGTATGATCCTATATACTGTGTAACTCTGATGATTATATTTATCCAGTGTACTCTATTGTACATTATCTGGTATATTTATTTATTTCTGTTCTGCTGTTATCTGTTTATGTATTATATTCCAAAGATTACCCTTGCACCGTCTTATCGGGGTTTGGGGTCGTCACAAGTATTGTAGTGGATCATGTTGTTGTCTCAAACCCCATTGGTGGTATGGCTCATTTGTCCATGACTTGTCGGGGTTTGAGAATATCTGTGTTATGCATCAAGTTTGAATGCGACTGAAACGACCCAAACTCGCCCTTTCGGGAAAACCCGGATTGAGTTGAGAACACGACAAATCACAACACAAACAGAAGAACATTTCATTGCTTATTACAACAATTTACATCAGAGTACAAGAATATACGGAGTATGAACAAATAATATACATTTGATAAATATCAGAGATTTACAAATTACAATGCAGCAGAAAATAATACAAAACACAACTGAAAGAAATACACGGATACAGAGCGTTCTGAATATAGCTCTAGCCGTAAACCAGGATACTGTGAATATAATATCTGCAAAACCAGAACTACTAGCTGCTCGTGTGGATAATAGTGGCACCTAGAGTTTAGGTTAAAACAATAAACTCCAAGTTAGTCATGTGACTAGTGTGAGAACTAAAACAGTTATCAAATCTTTACTTTAGAATAAAGTAAATCAAGGGACCACGCCGTATAACACGGAACAGGTTTTCTCCCAAGAATACCAGTGCATATAATAAACAACGCGATTCTTTTGGAAAAATGAAGCTATTATAAGACTCAGGTCCCATCACACAATGCAACGCAAGCCGGAGGATAGAGTTGTACCTTATAATAGCCAAGCATGCTTGATACGTTTAAAACAAATCATTTTTATACTATTATAAGTGTAAAGTGTGTAAAAAAACTTCAAATATAAATGTATCAATCATAGACGGCATGGTATCCCATACTACTATATCGCCATACGGGTTTTCAATTAAAATCGCACAATTTCATATTAGAAGTTGGATTTCCATCTGTGAACCATGGCAAAGGGATCATCCTGTGCAAATTAGAGATAATCTAGCCCATGTCTTAGGAACAGCCACAACTGCACCTGGATCGTCAGTGTCGGTCTATACGGAGTTGATTAAAATTTCTGAACAATGTGTTTCCCCACCCTATGGGGCGTAAGACTGGTCAATATTTCGACCATGTCATCCATCGGCCCCGTAGTGACTGATATATCCGAGGCACCTCGTTGTCCATCATCCACATAAGTAAAACGTCTGGGCTCCATACCATGACACCACTCCTAGCTAGAAGGAAACGCATGTCCTCCCTGAAGTCCTCTCCCATTTCTGGTTCACACCGAGGTATGAGGCTCGAGAATTAATGCTATACACAAAGCTATGCTATATTAAAGTCGTGCTTTGATCATCAACCACAAGAATCTGCTTTTCAACAAAAGCCTTGATCATTTGCATCTCAGCATGCTACACAGGTAATTCACGCCATGCAACTGATGTCTATCAATCACATAGAATGAAATCCAATGTCAGACACACATCCATTTACAAGTCCATTCTGCGTCTGAACGAAACCGGAGGCACTTTATTCCTCGTCCCATATGTCTAATACAGGAAAGAGGTCCTCGCATATCCAGTCGATCTCCAAGTACGTCTGGACGATCACCACTTATTACCTCGTCTTAGGTGTACAGCCCAATCAAGACATCAGTTTTCATCCAAACAATGTGAAGACCTCCGGTCTTTAACCACCGTCTTCATCGTCGACATATCGTCGAATCAGTTATTCAGAATGGGATAAACCCGGTCTTTCTGAATAACCCGCGTATCTTATAAACAAGTGCTATAAAAACACAACATACGCCACATTCCAATTTTGAATATTATTTTAATTAAATAGTCATATCCTTTGGGAAAGGTTCCCATTAATTTTATCACAGATAAATTCTTTAAATTTATTCTTTAATCTTCCATTGGATATCAATTCAAACCAAATTAAGGTTTATCCAAACTAGTCGGGATTAGTGAACCTTACCGAAGTAATCATTTATTATATTTCCTAATCTCAACCTATTCATCCCATGAAGAGAAACTGGTAATACTTCATATCTACAACACGGTGTTATCGGTAAAATTAATTACCCTTTCACGTTCAAATCTAGTTAAAGATTTAACTATCGCTTGGAGAAAAACTGGTGATACTCCATCCTCGATCATTCCATGAATTTGATAAATTTAGTTATCTCATTCACATTCCAATCTAATTAAAGATTCATTAAAACTGTAATTCAGTTTTAATCCCAAAAATCATTGCTTAATGATTATTCAAAGTTAAGAAATTAATCTTATCTTTAACTGGGTTAAAGAACCAATGTCATTTAAAACATAGTTCACGATAAACCCAAAATCACATTCCATTAATTATGGAACCTTCACGGAAAACAAATCAACATATATAATTGATATAAACTTCCATATCCAACCGATAATATAAATGGAATAACGGCAAAGCCTTTTAAATTCCATGTATAGTAACAGTCTTCCTCCATAGAAGTTCACTTCGATTAGTACCAAATCGAATTCCATTCCATTTCAATTTATATTATTAAATTGGAAACCTTTTCTTTGGAAAATTCCCCTAAATCTTAATTAAAAGATTTATAAATTCCAAATTATATTTCACTGTTAATCGGGTTAAAGAACGAATGTCGTTAAAAACACAGTTCACGATAAATCCGATTCATATTCCATTTCATTCCAATTACCAAATGTAACTGGAAACTCTAATAATCTTAATTAAAAGATTTATTCTTTTCAAACGGGGTTTAAGAACAGTGTTATTGAAGACACCATTCACGACAAACCCAAAATCCATTTCTTTTATTCAATTCCAATTAAATATTAATTAATTGGAAAATCTCCTTAATTCTTAATTAAAAGATTTATTCTTTTCTCAACTGGGCCTAAGAACAGTGTTAATGAAGACACTATCCATGACAAACCCAAAATCCTATTCTTTTATTCAATTCTAATTAAATATTAATTAATTGGTAAACTTCTCTAAATCTTAATTAAAAGATTTAATCTTTTCTCAACTGGGTTTAAGAATAGTGTTAATAAAGATACCGTTCACGACAAACCCAAAATCCCATTTGATATTAAATACAAGTCTCTGAATAGAAAATATAACGGTTTATGTTCAATATCAAATTTTGAAACCAACAAATATCGTATTGGAAATAACGATATATATATCTTCCAAATTCCTCAAAAATATCCATATAATCACGGAATCAAAATCAAAATATTTCGAAGATAATTTCGATTCAAATCCATTCCAATTCATATTTTGGAAATTCTGGTTATATTAAAACCCATTCTCAATCCAATTTATTTATTTGAAAATAACTGGATTATAATTCTAGTTAATAACTATTTCATTTTCGATAAAAGTATATTTTTATCTTTTCAAATATATAATTTTACATCCCAATTCTTTTCAAATCATTTATTATGATTTTACACAAATTATTAATATTTTTAATAATTTTATTAAGGCCCTTTCAGTCGATTTCCATAAACGGTCATCGAACTACACTTACAGCGACCTTCTCCAAATTTGATTTGGACATAATTCCAAATCCAACCATTAGATTTCAAATCTCTTATATTAGTTGGAAAACTCTTTTGGATACGAACCCAACGGTTTTGGTTTTAGGAGAATCCGATGGTCGGATCTCCCGTAGTGTCAATTCGAAGTCAGTGGTCGAAATTTGCAAACGATCGCGGCGCGATGCGTACTATTCAGGCCATTTAATATATAATATATATATTATATATATTTCATCGATTTCCATTTAAAACTTATTTTATAAGTTCGTTTTAAATTCATTTTAAAAACGATTTCAACTTCATTTTCAATTTTAAATCAGAATTGAATACTCCTTATCATTATATTATTTAAATGATAATATTTTCAAAATATCAGATTTTGGAATAATTTCCTTTTCGATATTCATTATAAAAATGAATAAAATCGATATAAATATCGTGCACGTCAAAATGGCGTTATTCTAATCAACACGGCTTTATATATTTAAATATTTTCGTGTCCATCCCAAATCGGACATCAAAATCATATTTTGATCCATTACTAAATATTATTTTAAAATATTCGTTATTTTAAAATATTCTTTATTTTAAAATATTCGTTATTTTAAAATATTATTTATTTTAAAATATTCATTTCTTCTGAATTGGAATCAGACACAGTCAATTATCATATAATGTTAGTTAAATGGATTTCATACAACACATGTATATAACAACAATGGTAAACAATCAACCATCATCCAAAGTGCACTACACAACTGCATAAGCATTAATTATGAATAATTAACACTTACAACAGTCTGTCAACCAATCGATTGACATACAACTAAACAATTGGGATTAGTGTATGTCAAATATCATCCCAATACCTGTGTGGGGTTTTCAAACAACAAATACTGGTTATTATTTGTGCAGTTGGGCGATGTGTAAAATTTATCGTCCCAATCAATATCAGATAAATGGGTGTACGTAAACAAACCGTCTGATTTGTATATGAATATTTAGTTCAACGCATCACTATTTTATATAGTTCATATATTCAGTAAAAATAATATTTTTATTGTTCAAATATTTTATTCAACACGTGAATATTTTATTTTCCATTTCACAACATAATCACTATCAATTTCCACACCATAATACAATCAAACAAGTCGTCCATGGTTTGCAGACAATGGTGTCAGGAGCTACTAAGCCCCGTCTGCAACATAGTATATATTTAACTACAATATAAATTAAGTGAGAAAGAGTTCTCACCTTTGGTTTCCACTCCGCCAGTTTTATTTCTGGATTTCTGAACAGTTTGGATTTGCCTGAATTTCCAACGCAATCTTTTTCACGCTGTTCATAGTAAAAATCACATTTTTAATATGATGTTTATATATTTAAAAATTGCATTTTTATATTGCTATATATATATATATATATATATATATATATATATAAGATCATATTTTTAGATAACCAAAAATCGAATTTTTATCTAACTAAAAATCAAATTTTTATATAAATAAAAATCAAATCGAATTTTTATAACAAAGGTTTTTATATAAAAATCATATTTTTATATCTAAGCTATTTCATTTATTAAAAATCAATTTTATATCCAAGTTATTTTATTTATTAAAAATCAATTTTATATCAAAGTTATTTTATTTATTAAAAATCAATTTTATATCAAAGTTATTTTATTTATTAAATATCAATTTTATATCAAAGTTATTTTATTTATTAAAAATCACATTTTTAAAACCTTAAATGATTTAATTACATAATTAATAATAATATAAACAGAAATTAAAAAAAATCAAGGTTTTAATTACCTTAAATATTTCTGGGCCGTTGATCTTCAAATCACACAGTCCCTGGCTTTTCTCCCTTCTCCCGTTAGTTTATTGGAACATGCACTTTCATTAAAACCCATCGCTCAAATATTAGGGCTGCTTCTTGCGCGCAAACCGAGACACGAGGGGACGATCAGCTGGTACACATCGAAGAGCTTCGAACGAGTTGTCCAGTGCCACCTGTCATGTCGAACTTGGTGGTACACAGGTGGAGGATTCCGACATCGAACGGCGCGGGTTTAGGAGGGTGGATCAACCAAAATACGTGGCAATGAGGATCAAACTTTTATTGACTTGGAGAGGATGGTTTTCTCTACAAAATTGCTTCAGAAAGTTTTTGATTTTATTGAGAGGATCGAAATTTTTGGAAGGGGAAAGATTGGAGCTCATCCGCCGTTTATCGCTTTGAAGAAAGAGGCGGCCCCAATGGAATGAATTAACATTAGGGTTTTTTAATTTATTTATATATATTTTTTTATAATATTTTAATTTGTTTAAAAGTCCAAACTGTCACGAACTCTAAATCAAAGCCAACGACTATCGCCCCTAGCCAAATACCCCCATTTCAGACACAATAGAATATGTCCCGTAAGCCAATTCGACTGTTTCGATCATTTTTCATTAAAATTAAATTATAAATCGATATATATTGAATTTGAACGTACATTTTAATTTACCGGGGCCACTTACTGACTCCAAAAATCCCAAAAAAATAAATCTAACTATATTTTGATGATACGGTTATAACAAAACTAATTTCATTGAATTTGGAGACCAATTGAAAAATGACCATTTTCTGGTCGATCCAATTCAATTGAAATTGACAAAACACGTTTTCTTTTGTCACGCTCACATATTAATTCCAAAAATTATGAAAATTGGAATCTAACAATAATTTGACATTTCAGATCTAACAAAAGTGGTTTCATCGAAAACAGAGGTCGTTCGCAAAATGGTTATTTTTAAGGACTATATATTATATTAAAATATATATAAATTCCATAGCGACTATTCTGAATTTTAAACTGGACATAACTTTTAGTTCTCGTTATGAAATCTGGATTTTTCACATTCGTCAAAAATATATTATTAAACAGATTCAAATATTTCTGGTTTTATTAAAATTCGATTTATTTTGAATCTTGTACATTCATTTGAAATTTGAAATCGAATTTTCAAACTGTCGTGCCATTTCAGGCTCGTTATATGATTAAAATAAATTTATACGTTCTAATTTCATTTAAAATTAATTATTGGTCATTATTATTTAAAATTTACCATTTTAAATATTCAAAATTCATTAAAATTGCTAAAATAAAAAATTTAAATTGGTTCTGATTTTCGAGTTGTTACAGCGCTGCATATGTGTTTGGTTTCATGGGCTATGGTTTGATTCTAGGGATGGATTGGCTAGCTATGTACGGTGCCATTTTAGATTGTGATAGGAGGGTTGTTAGACTTTTGACTTGCCATAGGAGGACCCTCGAGATTTCTTGTGACTCAAAGGGGTCTGTCATGCTTAGTTTCCCAGAGTAACTTGATGCATCTATCGATGATCTACGATATGTACCAGTAGTCTGTGAGTATCTTGATGTTTTTGATGAGGTTCGGGGTTTACCTCCGAGGCGCGAGATCAATTTTCGTATATACATGGTGGACAATGCAAAGTCAGTTGCATTGCCCGTGCGCCATATGGCTCCAAGAGAAAGAAGTGAGTTCAGCAAGCAAGTAGGGGAGCTACTTGAGAAAGGGTTTATTAGGCGAAGCATATCTGAATAGGGTGCTCCAGTGGTATTCACAACTAAGGCGGATGGTTCGCTTCACTTATGTGTAGACTATAGAGAGCTGAACAAACTCACTAAGAAGAACAAACACCTACTCCCGTGGATAGATGATCTGTTTGACCAGCTTGTTGGTGCATCAGTTTTCTCTCAGTTAGACTTAGCCACGGGGTTTCATCAGTTGAGGGTAGCTGAGGATAGTATAGACAAGACCGCTCTTAGGACTCTATATGGTTTCTTTGAATGGTTCGTTATGCCTTTTGGGTTGACGAATGCACCCGCCTATTTTGTTGATCTGATGAGTAGGGTGTTTCGGGAGTTTCTAAATAAGTTTGTCGTGGTCTTTGTTGATGACATCTTAATTTTTTCGAAGAGCAAGAAAGAGCATGCCCAACATTTGAGAGAGGTCTTAAAAACTCTCCGTGCAGACCAGCTTAAGGCGAAGTTCTCCAAATGTCATTTTTAGAGGAAAGAGGTGAGATTCCTAGGGCATGTGGTTTATAAAGATGGGATAGCAGTAGATCCCACAAAGGTAGTTGCATTAAAGATTCGCATGTCCCAAAAAATGCAACAGAGGTGAGAAGTTTTCTTCGATTGGCAGGCTATTATAGGAAGCTCATTAAGGACTTCACAAAGATATCAGCCCCACTCACCAAGTTAACAAAGAAAATTTTGACGTTTTCGTGGGATGTAGATTGTGATATTGCTTTCCAGCGATTGAAGAAGGATCTGACAACATCCCCAATCTTGACCTTGCCCGATTGGAACAAAGTGTTTACAGTATACACTGATTCATGTGGTACAGGGCTTGGTGTGGTTCTAATGCAAGAGGGAAGGGTAGTATGTTATGGAGGTAGACAGCTAAGGGTTCATGAGAAAAACTACCCTATCCATGACTTAGAGCTAACTGCCATAGTATTCACGCTTAAGACTTGGCGCCATTATTTACTTGGAGAGAAGTTCAAGTTGTACACCAATCATAAATTTCTCAAGTACTTATTCTCGCAGGAGGATCTTAATTTAAGGCAACAAAGGTGGATGGAGTTCCTAGCATCTTATGACTTTGAGATTGCTTATACCCCTGGCAAGGGTAATGTGGTGGCAGACGCACTGAGTAGGCAGAGGATGGCCTTAAGTCCTCTGTTTGTGGATAGGAAAAGCTTGGAGTTTATATCCACTTTTGATTTTAGACCCTCCATCGAGTTTTTGCTTATTAGCATTACTATAGGTGCGACCTACTATTATGGATCGGATAGGTGCTTCACAGCGAGAGGATCCATAGATTTCAGACATCTTGGATAGGCTCAGTAAAGGGGAGACTTCTAGTGACCTCAGTAGATATTCCAAGGACGATAGATGGTGGTTGCGACAAGATGGAAGGCTTTGTGTTCCCCGAGTTGGGAGTTTGTTAAAGATATTCCTAGAGGAAGCCCATCATTCTAAGATGACTATTCATCCAGGCAGTGATAAGATGTATAGAGATATGAAGAGGGTCTTCTTTTGGGCTGGGATGAAGAAAGATGTGGCAGAATTTGTTTCTCAATGTTTGATTTGCCAGCAAGTCAAGGCTGAGAAAAAGAAGCTTGGTGGTTTACTTCATCCTTTGGAGGTTCCACAGTGGAAGTAGGAGAGCATCTCTATGCATTTCATCGATGGTTTGCCTAGATCAAGGAAGGGCAACACCAGTTGTAGTAGACAGACTTATTAAGATCGCTCATTTCATCCCAGTTAAGAGTAAGAGGATGGCGGCATGGTTGGCAGTATTTTATGTTCGTGAGATAGTACGTCTTCATGGAGTACCTTGCAGTATCGTAAGTGATCGTGACCCCATTTTCACCAGTGAATTTTGGAGGAGCTTGCAAGAAGCATTAGGTACGCAGTTGTGTTTGAGCACCAATTGTCACCCTCATACCAATGGACAGACGGAAAGGGTGAACAGAGTTTTTGAGGATCTTTTAAGACTGTGTATCCTTGACTTCGGAGGGACTTGGGAGGAGCATCTTCCTATAGTAGAGTTCGCATACAATAATAGTTATCAAGCTAGTATTGGCATGACACCCATCGAACATTGTACGGACGACCTTGTAGATCACTGACTTATTGGTGGGAGTATACAGCCGTATATGGTTAGAGAAACATCCAAAAAAATTGATCTTATTAAACGGCGAATGAAGACTGCTCAAGATAGGAAAAAAATCCTATGTAGATACAAGAAGGACTGACATTGAGTTTGAGGTGGGTGACATGGTTTTAATTAAGGTATTACCATTAAGGAATGTAGTTCGCTTCAGATCTGTTGGGAAACTGGCACCAAGATTTGTGGGGCCATTTCCCATAACAGAAAGGATTGGCCAAATGGCCTATAGAGTAAATCTACCAGAGAGATTGTCGGGTGTTCATGATGTTTTCCGTGTCTCTCATTTACAGAAGTGCTTGCATGATACCACAGAAGAAGTTGAGCCAAGTATGCTTGACGAAGTAGACGTGGAACGAGAGGCGACAGTTAGGCGAGTTCCTACTCGTATTCTTGGATCAGAAGTTAAGAAGCTACGCAACCAAGAAGTCAAGTTGATGAAATTCAGTGGGGAACCCAGAGGATGCAACTTGGGGGACTGAAGACAAGATTCGCACTTCGTACCCTTTTCTTTTCAAGGGTACGTTCTTAATTTCTTTTTCTAAAGCTTTTATTTATGCTTGTTTCTATCATTTAAGTATATCCTATTGATCGAATCTTCGACCTTTAGGTAGGAATCCCATGAATGTAAACATGTGTTTAAGACATGTTAAGTTTGATGGATGCAAGTGTTTGCTAGTTGTTGCTCGTGGATGCATATACACACACAGTCGGAACTAGATCAGCTCAATCACTCTCATACTGCATATGGATGTATGTGCATTTTTCTTCTTTCAATGGATGGATGTGGGTGTATGATCATATGGATGTTGCATTTGGATGGAAGATTGTGTCCACATACAGAACTTACATGTTATAATAATATTATTTGCATACATATTGGATTCACGGCACTAACATACATTGCATTAAGAAGGTCGACTGAATCAGTAGACCGCCTGGTCTTTCGCATTAGTACAAGGACATATACACACACTTTTGCATATGTTCATAAGCATTAGAAACTTTTAAGGAAAATGGATGCCTGTGATTGATGGATGAGTAGATGGGCAATGGATGATAGGATATACATTCTTCTTAACTTGGAGATTTCGGGGACGAAATCCTTTAAGTAGGGGAGAATGTAACACCCCGTAATTTTAACAGCACTAAATATGATAAATAAAAGAATAATTAAATAAATATTCATAATTAAGGGAAACAGACTGTGCCATTGCGTTCGTCTCGGAATTTTGTTCAAAATAGATACCTGATTTGCGTAAAACGGACACCGTATGAAGAAGATATTAAGGTTTAAAGTTTGTATAAATATAAGCTAGTTATATATGAATAAAATAGGTCCAAAAATTTAAAACAGTTCAAAGATTGAGCGGCTGGAGGGAGCGGGAAAATCCCGCCCATGGGGGTCGACCCCATAAAGGGGGTATTGACCCCTGGGTCGACACACCAAGGGGCGGTCGACCCCCTTACCGCAGATCTGGGCAGATTCTTCTGTTTGAACATGGACTCCTTTCTTGGCTTGGTTCGTTGGCTTTAGGCTATAAATAAGACCCCATTTCTCTTATTTTCCACACCCAAAAACAATGGAGAACTATATCCTGCCCTTTCCAGATTAATTTAAGCCTTTTCTTATTCAACAATCAAGTCATTCAAGTTTAGAGGTCTGTGATTCAACATCTGCAATTACTCTTCTATTTCTTTGATCCAATCACAGTGAGTCTACGTTATTTTTAGATCTAAATACTTAAAAGTTAATCTTGACATGACTATAACTTGGATCTAAGCCTATGACCATTTGAATCATATCAGATCTGCTATAACCTGTGTATGTAAGTTATTCTGACATGACTATGAACTAGATCTAAGCCTATACCTATTTATCATGTCAGATCTTCCATTTTTTGTTGATCTAATTCATTGTTTAGATCTCCTCATGCCTATTTATGATGTCCCTATTATGTTAGAATCAGTTATACTATCACATGTTCATTAGATCTGTTCTTATATGCCTATCTTGCCAATATGCCCAACTTTGTCACTATATGTTTATTAGTTGTTACGCCTATTCCTGCCATCATATGTTAATCTTGTTATTATGTTAATTTCTGTTTCTTCCCTTCTTCTTTTACCTTTTTATTTTATAGCCAGGCTACCTTTGAGCCTAGGCATACCGCTGAAATATGCGAATGCTGAAATTGCGAACGAGGGGAAAATGTTCGAATTGGGGCACAACTTGTATTTGGAAATTTGGGCATAAATTGAATGTAATACCTGAATATGGATTTGGGGCATAAATCAAACTGTGATTTAGATCTTAAATTTAGGGCATATGTTACATGATAAATATAACTTGAAAAAGGGGCATGAAAACCTATAATGACATAGGAATAAGTGGTTAATAATGTAAATGACTAGAATTACAGTAATCAGAAACTGTAACTGGTCTTAAACACGAGGTTAGATTACACTTGTGGTGGGAGTCTGCCCAGAACCGACCGACATATCCAGTAACAACAAGTGGTGAATCTAATGTGAGGGGTCTAAGTGCATAAACATGTGACGTGCTAAGACACAAGGTTAAGTCCGACTTGTGGAAGAAGTCTACTTGGAGCCGCCTGACATATCCAACATCCACAAGTTGTAGGCTTAACGTGGGATGTCTAGCACATTATAACCATAAATGAATATGATAATAAACTTGAATACTAAACCTAGTTGAATCCATAGGGATTGTATGAACATGTCAAATTGAGTAGGGGTTAAGTAAAATTGTATGAAACAGTGGGAGGGTTAAGTATATCTTTGGGTAGTGGGTAATATTTATATATAGGCCCACAAACTTAACCTGTGGGTTTATGCAATGTTTTATTTAGGTATGGCATAATATGTGGAAAGCCTAGTAGTGGGGATGCAAGCTTAGGGGGAAGCTTGTATCATCTAGAGTGTGGGACCCGTTTCAGTCAGTAACCCATATATAGGTATCAAACGAGTACTCCGAACTAGGTCGGAGTCATGGCACACTTACTGGGCTGATTTTAAAAGATCCAAAATCAGGGGACGGTGTGGGTGGCGCATTCCGACGGGGTCATGTGCGTGCATGGGTCCAGCAGAGGAGGTTTAGACGCTGTGACACCGATAGATATGGTTGTGCACAACATGAAAACGAAGGGTTGCCCTTTTAGGAAGTGATACATCCTACTGTGGGGCCAGCACAGGGTATCTAGTAGGGAGCCGATCGATTAGGGTTGTAATTAGGGTACATCTAGACTTCAGTATGTTTAGGAGCCCATTATTATCCTTAGGGGTAACTCCAATATGTCCGGCTGCCTGTTATTATATTATGTTAAACCTCTCACTAGAAGCACGCCTAAGTCTACCATCTTATACTTATTGGGGCTCATGTTGTTCATACGACACTAGTATTGGTGCAAAGAAAGAGAAAGTATTAGAGAAGCGCAATATATTATATAATGTTTATCTTGTTTGCCTTGTCATACCTGCCTTTTATGATGTTATCTCTCTTATCCACTTTATATGCATGTCATGATGCTTTTACTTATTTATATACTAAAAGTAACTGGACTCGCCAGACTTTATGTCTGACCCATTTTGTTTCCTCTTCTTTCTCTTCCATTCCCCCCCCCCCCCCCCCAAGGTTCTTAGGGTAGGAATACTCAAACTTGATCAGGATTCTGCTTTCATCTTGCTTGGAGCTGCTTAGATATACTGCTTGATTTCATATCTCTCTCTACTATGGCTATGTTTTGGGGATTATGCTTCTTTTATTATTGTACTCTGATGATTTTAGTACAAGATAGAAATTTTAAGTTAATGTACCGGGTTTATGTATTTCAGACTTATGACGTAACTATGTTTTGAACCACGATGTTTTCTGCTTAGTTAAAAGTTTTAAATTCCGCTGCTATTTTATATCTGTCTTGTAATGTTTCTGTTTCTGTTTTACCTATAACACTTCACGAAACTTAATGCACTCTCTTAATGAGTGGCATTAACCGACATGGGGTGTCACAGTGGTATTTAAGCGTGGCACGTTATTGAATGAGGAATGCGGTTTTTGTTGGAAACAGAGTATTTGAGGTGGTATTTGTATGTGGTATTTATATAAAATATTTATATATAATGCTACAAAGTGAGAAGAACGCGCTGAAAAATGGACCTACGTCGGATGCTAACGGTCCATTTTTCATCAATCAAAACGATCATGGTTGGGTGTAGTTTACCACGTCTTCGCGTCCGACGAGTCGAATGCGAAAAACACTCTAACATGCTTAAATATGACTACGAACGACACCTAAGTCATCATGTGTTATAGCTTTTAGTAGTACATGGAGAAGGGTAAAACCTTTGATAATCAGTTAGTGTTTTGTGCTTGTAAGTTGTGTTCTCTGTTTGTATCTAGTTTGAGTTGCTTTGTGATATTTTTTTATATTAATTGTCCGCAGTATTAGACTGTAAACTATGATATTGCTTTTATAAGATGAAAAAAGATGGGTCCTTAGTAATGTATTATGAGCAATGCTAGAACGACGTGGAGTTCAAATTAGGGAATTTATATTTTTATGGTAATTGTAGTGCGTTTGTTGGATCCTTCAGTGTGAGTGACAGTAACATTAATAGTTACACTAGACTCAAAGCTATAACAAGCAAAATTTGGGGTCATATTTGAAATATTAGTTGTTTTTTCTTTCATTTTTGGACTAAGCCTGCAATTTGTTTGCATGTGATTTTAATATATTAATTTAGGAGTACATGTATGTAACTACCTGCATTTTTGACCGTTCAAATCGACAATAATCCTCACATGTCGATTCTAAGATACAGGTAGTTATTGGAACTAATATAAGAAAAATAAGTAAAACAATCACATAATCTCGCAGCGGAGTGACAAATTATAATAACTAAATAATTGTTCGTGAAGCTGGTAAATTATACATTTGATTATACATTACAGCAATTATCAATGTTAAACTATCACAAAGTATGTCAATATATGTAGCAGAATAATACTTAATAAATACGTTTATCAAGCTCCATCTTCATATTCAATATAATGTGGTCTTCGCTAAGTGAAAAATTCAGGATGATCCGAGCAAAATGAAAATACAAAAATACTCGGACAAGAACTAAAATATTTTCATATCAGTCAAATCAAAACCATGTAACAATTGAGTGTCATGGTGTTAGAGATGCTTACTGTAGTTCACATCTCATACCCAACGTGCTCGTGAGTGCGGTAATTTAAGAAATGTTACGTGGATTTCCATCTCCTATGGATCTAATAAACTAAATACTACATAATACAATACGCTATTATAATAGTGTCTATTTAGTAAAGTATCGAAATAGCGTAAGCGTGATTACATTTTTACCCTTACACCGTTTGTAAACATTACAATCTATACAGTACTGTAAACTCCACCAAACTAGTGGGCTATCAGGGAGCACTCCATAGGTACAATGCAAAATAAAATCATACTGGGAGCGATCAAGATAATGTGACAAGGCACACGAGGAATACCTAGGATATGAATCTACCGGTTGCGTGCTCGAACTGGTGGTAAGCATAGCTGCACCACTCACCTCGGAACAACACTCCCAAATCAAGGATGCACATCAAATCAAATCAATCAAACCAAGGAACAATAGTAATAAAGGAAGAAGTGTTGCTGATGAGAGTAGCTAACCCCATTTGGTCATTGTATAGCACATGTTTTAGACATTTTAATTATGACCCGAAGGCCAAGGACATTCATCATCGTTCTCTTACTTCATTCCAATAGTGTTCGCCCAACCAACCTACTTCATTCTGGATTCATCCACCACATACACAGTTATTGAAGTGGTTTTCTGTATTGACAGAGAGTATGACAATATTCGATCCCGGTCTCTATAACAACCAAATGTTTACATTTTACAAACCAGTCGGGTTTACGTTTCAAATGGTTCGTACTTTATTTTGAATTATCATATTTGCTTTAAATACGTTTCATATTCAAAATAGAATATACTTTCATATTGAAGTCTCAATTTAAACCAATCTTAGAATCTTAAAACAATTCCAATTTAAAATAGATTGAATTTTAAAAATAGTTGAAAAGGTAAATAAAATATATTAGATATATATTTGAAATAGTTTGAAAAAAATAGTCAGGAAAATAGAAGTTAATTAAATAGTTTGAAGTTAAAATATGATTTATCAAAATTGTTGGTCTCTAAAGTAATTTTATAAATAAATAGTTGATTGCTAAGATAGTTTATAAAATAGAATATATATATATATATATATATAATTTAAAAAAGTTTATAGAGTAAAGTAGTTATTTACTAATTAGTTCACTAAATAGTTAAATTATATGTATAAGCTAGAAATATAAAAGATTATAAAGTAAAATAATTATTTAGTGGAATAGTTTATATAGTGATTTAAAATACTATAATTGGAATTAGAATTATTTTTTCTAAATTTTCAATTGAACTCGAAGTCATGTTTCAATTTTAAATCAAATCGACTCAACTTTGATATTTCAATTCAAATCGACTTCCATTTCAAATTCAATTCATTTCAATCAACTCAATTCGATATTTAGTGTTTCAAATTAGAATTCCCATGTTTAATTATTTCAATTTATAGCATCTCGAGTTCACAATTTAAATATCACTTTAAATTGAATTAATTTAAAATAAAATTTTAAAGATGGATCAATAATTCAATTTTGATAGATTCAGTTCATATTCAGTTTCATTTTTAACTTCAATTTACAACATAAACAATTTCCTTCAAATTATATATTTTAGAGTCCAAAGTTCAGGTTCAAAGGAACTCAATTCATAAAATAGCATTTATATTATTTTAAAAATAATCTTTCAAGTTTCAAGGTTAAAACAAATTTTATTTGACCAACTGGTGTCCGTATAAAATTTTCTATCATATAGCCAAGTGATGCTTAAAATTTAATTTTAATATTTTAGGTAAGGATTTACATATCATTTCAATCCAAATCAGTGTCATAGGTATTGGTCATTTCAACCTACGTTCTTGATTTATTCTAATGATTAATCCTAGGTTTATTTGATGCACGTAACATCTAAGGTAAATGACTGGGATTAATCAACCAAAACAAATAGTTATATATAGTGAATAACAAGTAAATTCACACAATTAAACATTGATATATCAAACATATAAATCCAAGGCATCCATCAACATCAATCCATCCAAATAGTTCAATATCACATCAGTTTACTACTAATCAAGTGTTGGGTTTTAAACCAGTAGTTAAAGGTTAATTTTACTTAACTTTAAAATTTAAACTAACAGTCAAATTAAATTACACTATCGATGTCAATCAACATAAATATGAAATTTTAACTACCAAACAACAGTCAATACAGTCATATCATAACATGAGTTTAATTTAACGAACAATCAAATATTTTAGTTAAGCGTGAGTGAGTTTAGTCACTCATCTTAAATTTCGAACACGATTGAAATCCAATTAAAGGCTCGAAATTTAATTATCTTCAATTCCAACCAAACCAGCACCACATCGTCCAGAATTCCAATATGATACTAGCGAAACAAACTGTGAGTCAATCTGAGTTCATACAAGCAAGTTATACATGTCTGAATATTTCACATTCAAATTAAAATCTTATTAAATTCAAAATTTTAAATAGTCAAAAAATACAGGTTGTTACACTCTCCCCAGCTCAAAACTTCTCATCCTCGAAAAGGGCATAGTGCGGAAGTTGTTAATTAATATATTCAATCATATAATTTCCTAATCAACTCTGAAAACATGTAATTTACACATGTAGTTTAATATAGGTTTGAAACTCCAATTTTCCAAAAAAAAACTAAGTCCTAAATTCATGAAAATTTTCGGTAGATCCTCTTTCGTACGGCTAGGTCTGGAAAAACAACAATAAACGTATAACCAAAAATATACATTTCATCTCAACGATGAGGCATCCCAAACCATAGGGAAACAATATACGACCCAAACATGATATATAATCCAAGATACGTACCTTTTATGAGCATTATTAGCAATTTAGCTTATTTTTAAGCAAGCAAAAGCAATAATATTATGCATAAGCACTTTAGTTCAAATAAGGGGGCTTACCATGTACATAAGCCTGATGACCCCGCAGACCGGGTTAGGTGCACAAGGGGGAGTTTTATGGCATTGACGGTTTCTCCCCTGAAAAATTCAAAACAAATATTATGCATAAGTGACTCCAAAAGCATGCAAATGCCATCGATACCTACTAAATCACTCAACATCCAAATAAGAACATATATATAAAAGAAACAAATCTATTTATCTACAATAAACATATATGAAATAGCTAATACAACCAAAGCACCAAATAAAACATCCAACAATCGCGTTCATCCAAACAAGCACAATAAAAAAAATTCAATGTCAATATATTATTTATACAATTTCATTTGTATACACTTCACATTTCCAAATGTCATTATTCTAGTTTAAAAATCATTATTATAAACATACTCTATTTCATATACGTTTATAATTCATTAAGCAGTTATTCCAAATTCAATATACTCTAATATTAGCTAAGTGTATAAACACTAACATTCTCGAACTCAAGAGGTTTGATACTTTCAAAACCGGTTTTAACTCTTTATTTCTCATATTCCATATTCTAAACATCCATTTCATTAATATTTTAGTTTTAAACGTGAATTACCAAACTGTGATTTTTCTGAAAGTTTGATTTACACATATCTTAAAACCTAAAAGTTGAAATCTAAAATTTTCTCTTTCATTAGAAAATTATATTCCAATAGATCCGGAAGATTTTTGTTTCAAAGAATTCCAATTTATTTTGGATTATGTACATTCATTTAAACTTCAATCCAGAATCCTGCTCTAAGAATCTGCAAAACAAACTACCCGGCTTCCCATGTGGCAAAATGGCCACTCGTGTTTGCAAGGGAAAAATAAACTATAAGTCAATCATGGGACTGGTATGAGAAACTCTAACAGTTATTCTTAACTTATTTAAAAGTGAGGCATATCTCGGGACCACGCCGTATGACACAGAACGAGTTTACTCCACACGAATGCCAATGCACAAAACTACGTAATGCTTTTGAAAAAATGAAGCCATTATAAGACTCAAGTCCCATCACACAATGCAACACAAAAAAATTTACCTTATAATGGCCAAACATGCTTGATACGAGAAAATCGTTTGATATTATTATTAGTGCCTAAGTGTTGAAATCAATTTCGAAAATAAATGTATCAACCCGAGACGGCATAATACCCTGTCCTATTATGTCGCCATATAGGTTAACAACTGAAAAACGCAAAGTCTCGTATTGGAAATTGGATTCCATCATGAGCCAAGGAAAAGGATCTTCCATATCCGATTCGTAGCATCTCTAGTAGGATGTCCAGGACTCACACGCATGTGGCCCTTGGAACAACAGAGTTGGCCAACACTGAACATGACTGGTTAGAACCTTACTTGAACATAATGTTCATCGGTCGTATCAGACTGTCTTCCTGGTCGTTAATTGACCATCATCCGAGGTGCCACAATCCATCATCCACATAAGTAAATTGCCTGGGCTCCATACCATGGCATCACTTTTAGCTAGAAGGGAACATATATCCTTTCTCTGGCGTCAATCATTCTGTTTTCGACTCATCCCGGGGTGTGAGGCCCTAGAGTCAACGTCTCACAAAGCTCTTCTTTTCAACAAAAGAATTGATCTATCTGCCAGCAGCACTCGGCATGCCACATTGTCAATTCACAACATATAATTGGTGTTTATTAATATATAACCCTCTGGCTTCATAAGTCTTAGAGGATGGTGTTAAGCTACGAGAATAAATTCTCTGCCACCAATTGATATAACATCAGTAGACATCAATTTGTTGTCATAACTTACAATGTCAGACATACATCCATTTACAAGTTCTTTCTGGGTCTGAACGAAACCGAATGCACCTTATTCCTTATCCAATTAAGGAGAGAGGCTCTTGCATATCCAGATAATCAACAAGTACGTCCAGACTACTGCCACTATAACCCCTTAATGGGAGTTACCTATATCTAAGGCATCAGCAAGCAGTCCATTTGATGTGAAGATTCTCGATCTTCCTCCGTCTTCAATGTCTTCGACTTTAATTCATCGTATAATTATTCGAAATGGGTTGAATTCGATTTTTTCAAATAATTAACGTCAATACAAAATCAAACAAATTATATATTGGATTATCAACCCACCAATTAAGTTTCCTTTAATTGGAATCCATTTCATAAGATTTAAATCTTATTCTTAAACTTGGTTAAGCTACTTAGCCTTCAAAAATCATCTTTACAATTCCTTATAACCTTATAAAAAAGGTTTACTAAGGATTAGATTCGTTTTACAAATTAAAATCCTTATTTCAAAACATTAGCCAAAACTTGTTTATAAAAGGCATTACCAAAAATAGCCAAATCCCACTTAACCAGTTTTTATCATTCAAAACCATAAATAATTGGTTCAATCCTCTTTCAAATCATTTATAATGATTTTTCTTTATAAAAATAATTCATTTTCACAAATCTCAGTTCCAGGTCATTATAGGTCCAGGCGCTGCTTTTATTAAAATTTGTTTTGAACATTTCTTAAAATTCTAACCGTTAGATTTCAAAACTCTTCTTATCATTTGAAAGGTCCTTTCATTATGAACCCAATGGTACTTATTTCAGAAAAATCCGGTAGTCGGATCTCCCGGCACATCGGTTTTAAGTTACAAGTCGATGTTCGCAACTACCACTGCGCGATGAGTTCTATTTTGACCTTGATTCGACGTACATAATAAACTACGTCGAATGACTTCAAAAATAGTACCATTTATTGTATAAAGTATATATAATAATTTTTAGAAGCCATATTTTAATTTTTCAACTTCAAATTCCGAATATTATAATATTTAAGTATTATATTAATTTTTAAATCATTAAAATAATATCATTTTTCAAACTTCATTATTTTAACCCCAAATTCTCCTGACATCCGTTATAAAAATAAATAAGAAAGTTTTGTAAAGGAAATATTTTTAGAACCTTCCCTGGATTCCTCAACCGAACTTCACTTTTACCTGTTACTATTCATTTTAAAAATAAATCTTGAACAGGTCATAACTATATGAAAATAAATTCAAATCAAATTATTTCTGTTATGAATATTCATCATAATTTTATTAACTTTGTGTCCATCCAAAATCGGACGTCAAATTCAAACTTTTATTTTTCAACTATTATTATATATTGATAAAATATTCATTAAATCATGTTATTTGATGGAGACTTAACCAATGAACCAATAATCACATCTATTGGTCATATTTAATCAGTGATCACATAATACTATATCAACCATCAATATAACATCCAATCCATATATAGTGGAATACACCATATAAGCTTTAAGTCATTTACAATTATTTGGGTTTGTCAATCAATAGATTAACCACAATATCAATCAATGTCAACCAGTCGTTATTCAATACCCAAATAGGGTTCATATCAATACTAATTAACCAGTAATTAGTTAATTACTTTCTAATGTTCATCAAAGGTTTAATCAATTTCCAGTGTCCACATCATTGAATTTAAGTGTCATAAACCCAAGCAACTACATGTATATCACTTAAAAATTATATTTTTATCATGTTAAACATCATTAAACATCGTAATGAACTTATATTATCAATCACTAATCCTTATATAACTCATATAAGTTTAGTAATAATAGTTACCAAAAAACAAGCCTATTTCAGTTAACAGCTTCTCACCAAGGGTTCCACTCCGTCAAAGTTTAAGCGGAAGATATCTGAACGTTTCCGGAAGATTTTAGCAGCCTCCCGACGTTACTGGAGAGTTTTGAAAACAAATCTGGTAGAGTTTTGATGCGTCGGGGTTTCTAAACCAACATACAAACAAATGGAACTAGATCTGGGTTTAGGGAGCAAACAGAGCGGGATTTTGACGAGTTAAGGGCTTGGGATAGAGGTAGGACCCATATTGGCAGCTATTGTGGCGGAAGTGGGCTGTTTAGGGCTAGGTGGGGTTAGGCGTCGGTTGTATGGGGTCCAAGGGGTGGAGATTTGGGTGAAAAAGAGGCCAAGGTAGTGAAATTAGGTGATTTAAGGGGTGTTTTAGGGTTTTGGAAGGAGGCGGGACTACGGGGAGATAGTGGAGAGGGCTCAAGAGGTGCGCCAGGTAAGAGGGGAGGGGTCAGGTGGCGAAAGTTGCTGGGTAGAGGTTAGGGGGTGGCGACCATGGCTATGAAGTGAAGGAGGAGGAGAAGAAGTGGAAAATGGAATGGAAAAGGAGAAAAAGGTTGACTTTTCATAGAAAGTGGAAGGAGATGGATTGGTGAGGTGTTGCGTGATGGAGGAAGGCGAGAAAACACAATGATATGGGCTAATGGCTTGAAACTTCAAAAAGAAATATGTGTGCTTTTTAACTAGTTTGAAGGTAAGGTTCATTCAAGTCTTTTCAAACGGTAAGTCTGATGGACATGAAATTTGGAATCCTACTATATTTTGTAGTTAAGATCCAATGAAACAGACCTCGTCAAAGTGGAGTGCTTTGACCATTGGTCTTATTATTTTATTACGTTATTACTTAATTTTGAATAATTGACCCGATACGCGTTTATTTTTCGTACGCTCACATACTAACTTCAAAAATTATGAAATTTGAAACTTTACCATTATTTGACGTTCCAGATCCGAAAAACATGGTATATCAAATTCTGAGATCATTTAAAAAATTTCTCTTTTTAAGCTATTGAATTCTGAATGATTTTTCAATACGCCTTTATATCATGTATGCTTACACACAAACTCCGATCAAAATGAAATTTTAAACCTAATAATAATTTACTATTACAGTCCAATGAAAGTGGTTTCAGAGGATTCCGATATCGTTTAAAAATGTCTATTTTTAGGCTTATCAAAATAATATCAAATTATTGATTTTCAATATATAACTTTGAAATCGATTCTAAAAGTTTACTAACCTTAACAAGATATAAAATAAATTAGAATTCATTTTCAATAGTTTTCTAGGTCGAGATTCAATATTTACTAAAATTTGAAATTCAATCGGACTTATCCATTTAAAAATCCTTTTTATATCTATTTAAATCCTATGTTAAATTAATTGAAAATTTGGATCGTTATGAAAAGAAACAAATAATTTAGTTGCACCCCTCCAACACCGCTTGCACATAAATATATAACGCTAGTGCTTTCATCTATACAATATAGTCGTTGACAAACAAAATGCAACCGCGACCATGAATACATCAAGAGAGAAGAGCTAAAATCATTCAAAGAAACAATATGAGATGTACCATTTGAAGAGTTATCGATAGGACTTCCTCATACTTTCCTCTATCTCCCATGTACAATCACTATCATCTTTGCTCCACTGTACCTTGATTAGCCTAATTATCTTCCGTAAGCTTTTTTTTGGTCATTTTCAACTAATCGAAGTGGATTACGAGGTCATGAGACTTCTGGTTTTATCTCTACATCTTCAAGCTAATTCGGATATACTATAACACTCGAGTCGTGCACAAATTCCATAAACATGATATATAAAAAATATTGTGCACACCTTCCATCCTTTGAGGTGAATCTACTCTATAAGCAAATTTCTCGATCCTTTCCACAATCGAAATGGTCCAACAAATCTCAGAGTTAGCTTTCCTTTCTTTTAGAATCGAACAACATTCTTGAAGGTGAAAACTTAACGAATACCAAGTATGCAACAACAAATTCCATATACTTTCATCTCTCATCAGCATAACTCTTCTGACGATCTTAGGTCACCTTTATTCATTGATAAACGATTTCAGTCTTATTTGTAGTTTCTCTTATCATTTCTGTCCCAAGCTATGCAGTTAAATCCTCGGTAAAGCCCTGCAATATCCCCGCTATAGCCCATAGCGATCTTCAACCGCTACGCTATTTCAATTTAGCGCTGATGAACGGTAGATCCGCTTTTAGCCCGCTATTTTCCGCTACATCCACTAAATCAAGGGTATTTAGCATCATTTTTAGCAATATTCATATATAAACTTTGATTTGACTAGTTCTCTTTTCAAAAAAATCAGTAAATTTAGTGTAAATGGCTAAAATTAAGGCATAAGTGCCTAATATAGGGTAACAATCAATTACACTCATCAAATTTAACAAGCATAACTATGATATTCTTTGATTTCGTAATATAAGATTAATTAATATTAGTTTCTTGTACACACATAATGTGAGAAAGATGATTAATTAATTTTCAAATATTTGATTTAACATCTAATGAATCTTTTTGCGCCTCTGCTATATCCCCGCTATTTCACCGCTTTATCCCCGCTGCACCTTTTTGCACCTCCATCGCTATCGAATTGCTAAGCGCTTTAATTGCACAGGTCCCAAGTATCAACTTCTCTTATGTTTCCACCCAACAAAAGGGTGCATTACATGGTGTGTGCTGTACAATGCCTCATACGATATCAAACCAATACTCGATCGATAACTATTATTGTAGGCAAACTCATGAAGATGGTCTTCCTATGATCCTTCAGAATCCATAACACAGCTTTAACAAAACTTTGTTAACTCTCTCGGTTTGCCCATCGATCTTTGGATGATAAGTTGTACACATATGTAGCTCAGTCCCTAATACTTCTTTCAAACTCTTCCAAAATCCGCTAGTGAATAGATGATCTCTATCGCTTACTATACTCTTGGCACTCCATGGAGTCGAACTATCCAACTAACGTATAACTCGGCAAACTAGGATGTTGTTCTGGTAGATTTAATAGGGCAAACCTTGTGCTTTAGTCAAGCGATCAACAACTACCCATATACTATCATATCTTGCTCTGGTTCTAGGCAACTCATTAATGAAATCTATCGATACTTGTTCTTATTTCCTTTGAAAAATGGCTGCAACAACCCACTCAGTTTCTTCTGCTCAGCTTTAACTTCTTGGAACTTCGTACGCTTTGAGAAGAACCTTCCAACATAATTTCTCATAACTTCCCAGTGGTTGGTTCTCTTCATATCTCTATACATCGTATTGCCACAAGGATGTATGATCAACTTGGAATGATGGCATTCCCTCAAATCTTCGTCTCTCAATCCACCAATATCTGGAACAACCAGTTTTCCATCCTTACGAAGCCAACCATCACGGTCGACCTCGTATTGCTTACGCTCTATTGATTTGACTCTTATACTTAGCCTTTCCATTATCTCAACAAGCTTTACGTCTCATTCTGACTAACTCTAATCCATTCGATGAGAGTTGGTCCAATAGATAGGTCTGCCAACATCTCAGGCTCTAACTCACAATGATGCCTAAAATCAAATTCAGCCAAATACTCCAATTGCTTCCAATCTAGAAACATAGCTCCCAAACTAGCATATCTTCTACTTAGTGCATTTGCAACTGCATTTCCTTTACTTGGAGTATAGGCGATACCAAAACCATATAAAGCAGGAAACTCAATTCATCGTTGCTGCTGAAGATTTAAATCCTTTAGGGCACTTCAGTGGCTTGTGATATGTGAATAGCTCAAATATGACTCCCAACAGATAATGCATCCACATTTTCAGATCAAACGCTATCGCACTAACTCTAAATCATGAGTAGGGTAATTCCTTTCATGCGACTTTAGTTGTCGATTAGCATAAGCAATAACTTTCCCTTTCTGCTTCAATACTGCTCGTAAACTGGTACCACATGCAACAGTTTAAGGAACTGTTTCCTTATTCCTACTCGGAATAATGAACATAGGTTCAGTAGTCAATCTTTCCTTTATAATCATAGAAGCACGCTCACACTTAGCATTCCACTCAAAGGTCTAATTCTTCTTCGTCAAACTAGTCAGTGATGTAGCTATCTTCGAGAAATCCTTGAAAAACCATCGATAATATCCAGCCAACCCAAGAAAATTCCAAATATCCGTAGCATAAGTAGGTCGATTTCAATCTTGGATTGCTGCACCTGAGCATGGTCCGCTGTTATTGTAACAACCCGAAAATCTGGGCCAGTTTAAAATTTTTATTTTGGCAATTTTAGCGAATTTTGATTATTTAAAATGAATTATTTTAAATAATATCGACGAGAAATTTATTTTGAATAGAAATCGAACGTATATATTATATACGTCGTTGTTAGAATATAAATATTTTATTTTAATTATAAATAGAATTGAAAATGGCGCGGTAGTTCGATAATTCGATTTCAAACAACGTACCGGGTGCAAAACAAACCGGATTTTAGCGAAACCAAAAACATTAGGATCTATCTGAGAATATCTTTCCAATGAATCCGAAAAATCGAAATTTCATAGCGGGAATCAAAAGATATGTCCAGTTGAAAATTCTGAATAGTCGTTATGGAATTCAGGCCCTTAAAAATGGGAATTTTGCAAACGACTTCGAATTTCGACGAAACAACTTTTGTTGGATCCGGGATGTCAAATTATTGCTAGATTCCAAATTTCGTAATTTTTCGAATCAATATGTGAGCGCGGCAAAGGAAAACGTGTTTGACCAGTTTCAGTTGATTTTAATCGACTGAAAAATGGCCATTTTTCCAACGGTCTCAGAATTCGACGAAACTAGTTTTGTTAGGACCGTATCATCAATACGAAGCTAGAAAATATTTTTCGGGAATTTTTAGGGTTAGTATGTGGCCCCGGTAAAATGAAATGCGCGTTCAAATTCAATATATAGAGTTATATGAAGATTTGGACGAAAATTGATCGAATCAGCTTGCGATACATATCCCATTGTGTTCGGAATGGGGGTAATTAGCTATGGACGACAGGCGGTGGGCCTCGTTTAGAGGTCGTATGAAAAAGTCAACTTTTTATAAGTTAAATAATTAAAATAATTAAAAATTAAAAACACTCTCCCCTTCCCCTTAAAACCCGTTGCCCCCCCCCCCTCCTTTCTCTTCCACTCAGAAATCAAAACGAAAAAAAAAGGCGAACGACGGGGGGGAGGAGCGCCGCCGCTCCTCCCATCGGAGCGCCACTGCGCCCCAAGGCGGCGCCGCCACATCGCACCCCCCTTAGATCCCTTCTTCTCCTCTCCCCTCTGCTAAAAACCGTGACCGCCCTCCCCTTCTTCTTCTTTCCTCGTCGAAGCCCCCCCCCCCCCCCAGCCGACACCCCCCTCTTTCAGCCTCCACGAGCACAGCAGTCCCCTCTCCCTCTCCACTTCAAATTCGCAGCAAAACCCCCCTCCCTATTCGCTGTGAGTTCTTCTTTCTTTTATCTATTTATATTAAATGTTTAGCTTAGTTTAATCAATTTAAAATCAGATTTGTATATAGGTAGATTAGTGTTAAAAATATGATTTTTACTTCGATGAAAGTAGCGATTTTTATCATAGAGAAGAAGTGATTTTCATATGAACGATATTGATTTGAAAATACGATTTTTATATTATAAAGAGATTAAAAATATAATTTTTATATGATGTGAAGGATAAAAATATAATTTTTATAATATAGAAAGGTTAAAGATATAATTTTTATATTTTATAGATGGTAAAAATATCATCTTTATATATGTAGCAAAATAAAAATGTGATTTTTATAGTGTTGAAATAGAAAAGGCGAAATCTTTATAATAGAAAAGGTGAAATCTTTATATTTGAAAAGGCGAAATCTTTTTATAAAGAATAGCGTGATAAGAATATAATCTTTATTATATAGTAGCGGTGTAAAAATAGAATTTTTATCTATATAATAGCGATGTAAAAATAGAATTTTTATCTATATAATAGCGATGTAAAAATAGAATTTTTATTTATATAGTAGCGGTGTAAAAATGGAATTTTTATCTATATAGTAGCGGTGTAAAAATGGAATTTTTATCTATATAGTAGCGGTGTAAAAATAGAATTTTTATCTATATAGTAGCGGTGTAAATATGGAATTTTATCTATGTAGTAGTAGTATAAAAATATAATTTTTATATACATAGCAACAATATAAAAATATGATTTTTATATATGTAGTGGCTACGGGTAACGAAAGTGATGAAAGGCGAGCACGGTGAAGATGTTCTACATAGGAAGTGTCGTGGAGTTAGGATAGCTATTGGTGAGAACTTCTCACTCAAAAATTATTTTCTAGTTATATATATATATATATATACTAGGATGCAGACGGTGCTTAGCAGCACCCGACACCCGTCATCCACAGACCATGGATGGCTTGTTTGTTTAATTGATGTGTTGTGAAATTGTTTGTGATGTTGATGTGAAATCGATAATAAAATGTAGATGGTTGAAATAAATTAATTATCGTTAAAAATATAATTTTTATCGTGAAAGTGAATAAATAAATATTTATAAACAAATCAGCCGATTTGTTTATATACACTGATTTGACTGATATTGATTGGGATGATAAATTTTACACATCGTCCAACTGCACAAATAAAAATCTGTGTTGGTTGATTTGAAACCCCACACGGGTGTTGGGATGATATTTGAGTACACTAATCCCAATTATTTAATTGTATGTCGATCGATTGGTCGACAGACTGTGTAAGCGTTGATTATTTATATTTGATGCTTGTGCAGTTTTGTGGTGCACCTTGGATGATGGTTGATTGTTTATCATTGCTATTATATACATGTGTTGTATGGAATCCATATAATTAACATTATATGGTGATTGATTGGGCCTCATTCCAATTGGGAAAATAATGAATATTATAAAAGAAAATTCATGTGTTGAATATAAAAATAGTCATGTGTTGATGATCTTCATGTGTTGAAACTATTTATGTGTTGAGTAAAATATTTTATACTATAAAATTTACATCTTTATCATATTTAAAATTAGAACTACTTCACGATGGAGTCTAATTAAAAATCAAACGATAGATACCATAGTTTTATAAAATATTTTACATAACAAAAAAAAGTAGTCGTGTGTTGACAGTACTCATGTGTTGAGATTAGTCGTGTGTTGAAAGAAATATAGATTCATGTGTTGAATGGAATATATATATTCACTTGTTGAATAGGATAACGAATTTATTGAAATATATAAAGCCGTGTTGATTAGATTGACGCCATTTTGACGTGAACGATATTTATATCGATTTTATTCATTTTATAATGAATATCGAAAGTGATTTCAAAATATGATATTTTGAAAAGAATTAGAATTCGAATTGAAAGTGCATAGAAATGAATTCGAATTGAAATTGAATGAAATTGAAAACGAACTGAAATTGAATTAAAAATCGATTTGAATTGAAATCAATTTGAAATGAATTTAAATCGAATTTATAAGGAAAAATTCAATTTTGATTTGAATAGAATATAGAGTTGAAATGGTTTTGAAAACGAATTTAAAACGATTTATAAAATAAGTTTTAAAAGGAAATCGACGGAATATATATAATATATATATTATATATATAATGGCCCGAATAGAAGCGCCGCGCCGCGGCAGTTCGTGAATTTCGACCGTTGACTTCAAATTGACGTTGCGGGAGATCTGACCGTCGGATTCTCCTAAAACCGGAACCGTTGGGTTTGTATCGAAAAGAGCTTTCCAATGAATATTAGAAATTTGAAATCTAACGGTTGGATTTGGAATTATGTCCAAATCAAATTTGAAAAAGGTCGCTGTAAGTGCAGTTCGATAGCCGTTGATGGAAATCGACTGTACGGGCCTTGATAAAATTATTAAAAATATCTATAATTTGTGTAAAATCATAAGAAATGATTTAGGAAAAATTGGGCTGAAAAATTCCATATTTGAAAAGATAAAAATAGATTTTTATCGAAATGAACTAGTTTTGAACTAGAATTAAAATCAATTTATTTTTGAAATAAATAAATTGAATTTGAAAGTGATTTTAAAAAATAATCAATATTCCCAATACGTGAATTAGACTGGAGTTGAATCGAAATTATCTTCGAAATATTTCAATATTGGATTCCGTGACTATACAGATATTGTTATGGGAATTTGAAAGATATATTTTATATCGTTATTTCCAATACGATATTTGTTGGTTTCAGAATTTGATATTGAATATAAGCTGGTATATTTTCTATTCAGAGCCTTGTATTTAATATCAAATGTGATTTGGGTTTATCGTGAATCGTGTTTTAGATGACATTGGTTCTTTAACCCAGTTAAAGGCAGGATGTTGATTTTTGAAAAGATTAAAACTAAGTGGAGTTTTAATGAATCTTTAATTAGATTAAAATGTAAATTGATTATTTAAATTATCAAATCTGAAAGGTGATCGAGAATGGAGTATCACCAGTTTTGCTCCAAAGCGATAGTTAAATCTTTAATTAGATTTGAATGTGAAATGGTAATTAATTTTACTGATAACACCATGGTGTTAAATATGGAGTATTACCAGTTTGCTCCATGGGTTATATAGGTTGGGATTGGGAAATAAAATAAATAATTACTTCGGTGTGGTTCGCTAATCCCGACGGCTTAAAATGATATCCAAAGGAAGATTAAAGAATAAACTTAGAAGAATTTATCTTGGATAAAATTAATGGGAACCTTTCCCTCAGAATGTGATTTTGTGAATAAAAGAATATTCTGAATTGGAATGAGGCGTTTGTTGTGTTTGTGTAACATTTGTTTACTATATACGTGGGTTATTCATAAAGGCCGGGTTTATACCCATTCTGAATAACCGATTCGATGAGATGTCGAAGGTGAAGAAGGCGGTTGAAGACCGGAAGTCTCCACATCGTTTGGGTGATTACTGATGATCTTGATTGGGCTGTACACCCAAGATGAGGGAATCAGTTGGTGATCGTCCAGACGTACTTGGAGATGGATGGATATGCGAGGAAAGTGCCTCCGGTTTCGTTCAGACCCAGAACGAACTTGTAAATGGATTGTGTGTCTGACATTGGATTTTATTCTGTGTTGATTGATCTCCATTAAATATACATCTGTTTGGCGGCGGAGAATTTATTCTCTTGCTTAACGCCCTTCTCTGAGACGTACGAGCTCAGAGGTTGTATATCGATGGACATCAGTCGCATGGAGTGAATTGCCAGTGTGGCACACGTAAGTGGCAATTGATCAAGGCTTCTGTTGAAAAGCAAAGTCTTGTGGTTGATGATCAAAGCACGGCCTGTGAGGCGTAGCTTTGTGTATAATGTGAATTCGCGAGCCTCACACCTCGGTATGAGTCAAAAACGGGAGACGGACCGCTGGGAGAGCACGACGTTTCTTTCTAGCTAGGATGGTGTCAGTGACCTACCAGCCCTGACATTTATATACTTTTCACCTATGTGATTGTTGGAATGCGAGGCGCCTCGGATATAGGTCTGTAAGGACCGGGAAACGTGTGTTCAGGAATAACTAATCCTCAAAAGTAAGAGAGGACCGGCCCAGCCGATTCCAAGGATCAAAGTGGGGTCCTGGGACATTTGCTAGAGTGTCTCGAACGTGGAGAGGAGCTTGCCCCTTGCCTCGGCTCATGATGGAATCCAATTTCCAATACGTGTGTTTCGGTTTTATTTGTAGAGCCTAGTATGGCGACATAGTAGATGGTAGCTATGCCGCCTATGATTGATACTTATGATTGAAACTGTTTTGACCCTATACACCTATAATAGTATCAAATAATGTATTTTAAACGTATCAAGCATGCTTTGGCTGTTATAAGGTAAAAACCCTATCCTCCGGCTTGCGTTGCATTGTGTGATGGGACCTAGGTCTTATAACAGCTTCATTTTTCTTTATTTAGCATTGCGCTGTTTGTTTTATGCACTGGTATTCTTGGGAGGAAACCCGTTCCGTGTTATACGGCGTGGTCCCTTGATTTACCTAACTTTAAAAATAAAGATTAATAACTGTTTTAGTTCTCACACCAGTCAGATGACTGACCTGGAGTTTATTGTTTTAACCTAAACTCCGGGTGCCCTTATTTTCGACATGGGCAGCTAGTAGTTTTGGTTTTGCAGATATATATCCACAGGGTCCTGATTTACAGCTGGAACGGTGCTCGGAAAGCTCTGTATCCGTGTATCACTTTCAGTTGTGTTTTGTATATTTTTCCGCTGCTGTGTAATTTATTGTAATCTCTGATATTTATCGAATGTAATTTATTCATTTATACTCTGTATATTCTTGTATTCTGGTGGAATTGTTGTAATTAACAATGAAATGTTCTTCTGTTTGCGTTCTATTTTGTCCTGTTCTCAATTCTATCCGTGCTTTCCTTCATGGGGAAGTTCGGGTCGCTCAAGTTATCCCTTGTCCAGATACTTTGTGACCTAAGAATTTCACGTCTTCCTTTCATGACTAACACTTAGAAAACTTAGCTCTCAACTGGTTCTTTCTTAGAATCTCTAAAATGATCCTCAAATGCATCTTGTTTTCCTCGTCGGTCCTGGAGTAGATCAATATATCATCCATAAACACAAACATGAACTTATTTAATTGATCTTTGGAAACTCAATTCATAAGATCCACAAAATATGCTGGTGCATTGGTCAGTTCAAATGGCATCACCAGCCACTCAAATAAACCCAACGGTGTCCTAAAAGTAGCATTCGACACACTATCTTTTGCTAGTTTTAGTTAGTGAAATTTTGTAGCTAAATCCATTTCGGAAAACACCTTGGATTTTTGAATTTGATCTAATAAATTATCGATCCTTGGTAATGAATTCATGTTTTTCTGGGTCACATTATTCAGCTCACAATAATATATATACATAATCTCAAAGATCCATCAGCCTTGGTTGCAAACATAGTTGGTGTACCCCATTCAGATAGGCTTCTCCAAATTAATACTTTACTCAATAGATCATTAGCTTAAACCTCTAATTCTCACTATTTTCCAGGCTCCATCCACCCAATAGGCATAACTATAGGTTTGGTTCCATCCACTAAATCAATATGAAACTTAATCTCCCATTACATCGGTAGTCCTTTAACCTCGTCAAAGACATCAGAAAAATCTATATAGATGACAACCCATCCCATCGAATTTCAAGAGAATATAAAAGGCTAACCAATACACGATCCTCTAGTAGGCAGCGTATCACAACCTTCGCCTTTCCACATTCTTGATTGTCACATCGAGCTTCTCACAGTTCACTATAACCACATATTTCTTGAGCTCATCCATACCCAATACAATCTCAAACCTAGCGAAGTTCAAAAACAATCACAAGTAAAAGAGCAACCATGACTCGATAAAACTAGACCATGACAAATTATATAAAGACTAGTGGGTCCTCCCGTAGGTTTAGTCCCCATCAATGGTCCATCCGCTGTCTCAGATTCTAAACCCGACTACATATTAGCTCATTACAGATAAAAGAATGCAATGCTACAACATCAAACAAAATTTAGTTTAGAAACATGTATGATGGGAAGCATTCTTGCACAACAACACTCTTCCCTTTCTCTGCAGTAGTAGGAGCCTTCGAAGTAGTCAGTACAACATCTAGTACATAAGCCTTAAGAAGTTGTTTATCCTTTGGGGACTCTGGGAAATTCTTCCTCAAGTGCCCTACCTTTTCACAATTAAAGCATTTCTTCTTAGTCTTGGCGGCCTTGTAATTCCTAGAGTGATGGACTTTCTCATTGCAGTAATATTAGATCAATTCTCCCTTATTCTTCTTCTTACTTGGTTCACCATTTCCTTACTATTGTTGCTTCCTTTTACTATTCCATTTTTTTTATTCCTGCCACCTTGTTATGGTTCCAGTTCTCCTTTCTCATTAACATCAACAACATCCTTAACCTCCTTCGGAGATATGCTCTTTTGCCTAAGAGCCTATATAACAAGCTTCTCAAATGGAACCTCAACATGGTCTATGAGCTCATGTCCAAGGTACCCATTTAGACCGGTGATAGACTACTAGTTCTTTCTTAAGGGAATATCAATAAACGATTTCCTATACTTAGAAAAGGATTCAAACTCCGCAACGTACTCAGCAACTGACTTATCATCTTGCTTCAACTCAGCAAATCTCTCGAAGAGAATATACTTTTGAACCATAAAAATGAACTTGTACTTGTACTTAGTCCTGAACTGTTCCCAAGATATATAATCTTCTGGGGTCTCTATGGTGACTGCATTCCACCAATCCATAGCTCGACCCTATAGCTTTCTCGAAGTAAGCTTCCTCTTCATTGCATCATCTATTCCAAGGTCCGCAAAGATGTGAGTACATGTATTTAACCAATATGAACTTCGATAGACAACCCCGTCCTAACAAACAGCTTGCCATTAAGAGAAGAGTATCCTTGCACAATTTAGCAAAATCAACCCTAGTGCCTTCACATGAACATCGCCGCCTACTGCCACCTCTGGAGTAGGTACGCTCCTCATAATCAATGCCATTATGACCTTGAACATAGCTAGATACTCCGATGTAGCGATGCCCGAGCCACCTCTCTCACCACTAACTTTGGAAGCGGAATAATTCCTAGCACCGTTTCTTAGTTGTCGATTCATTCTTTGTCTAAAACAATAATGATTAATTTACTCCAAAGAAAAAATGTAATTGTACTCAAGTGCATGTTAATATACTACACTATATTATATAATTACCAACTAAATTAATTACAAATACGTCTCACATACGCGTATACTCTCTAAAACTTTGGGTAAATCGATTAACCAAAGCTCTGTAACCAAATGTGACAATCGCCTCATACTTCCTACACCGAATGCTAAGGAAGATGCATTGTACACTGTGTCACACTGATACGGGATGACCAATAAGGAAAATAAACATAAATAGATCATGTCATATATCTCACAACGTATGGATAATATATAAGAAGAAAGTATAAGCAGAATATTAGTGAAGTATGATAAAGCAGAAATCCCGTCTCCAAATAAAATCTCAAAGTCTAATTCCACATGTCATCAATCTGAATACACCAAGCCTCACTACAATCCCTCTCATAGTATATATCAATAAACACAACGAAAAACAAATAGCTAAATAAAAGAATAACGCATCTGCATCCTCGATCACCTACATCATCGCCATCCTACTACTCAGCATACTCAACAACATCGTTGATGAGCATCCCAAGGTAATCACAGGAAATTTAAAACCTTGAGTCAGAAAATAGTCTGGTGTCAGCGATAAATGGCTCTCAACAACTATATTGCAAAATATGATATTTGACCATTTAAGTCTCCTGACCTGTCCCCACAACCAAAGAGTTAGCACATAATAAATAAATAAGATACACTACTCTAATAAAAAATAAATACTGAACAAAGTAGGAAAGAAGAATCTAATCAGCTTCTTTCAGCTCTATATTCCCCAACCCCTCACTTCACTTCAGTATCTTATAGGTGGTAGCCTACCCAGAAAAAGAGCATCTATTGATATCACGGTATCCATCAAATATCCTAACTGTTACTTTCTAAAACCATGAATGCGCTGATAACTTGTATGACCATCCTCACATATGTTAGGGGATAATGGAAAACCCTAATTCTAGTCGGAGTTCTATATTTCTCAAACATGTTTGACTTCCCAAGACAACTAGATTGCCCTGATTGTGCAATCCAGGACACACTACCATCCCAAATGGGTGTCGTATGATACTCCTACCTTGAGTTTGCATAACCCTAGAGCACCTATGAGCTATCAACGATTCTTTGGCACTTCCAAACACATGAGTATCCACAACTCCATCTTTAGGTTAGAGTCCCACGCACACCAGTTCAATAACCTGCAACCTCATTCCATCCCGAGCTACCTATCATGATACTTCGACCACACCCATTTGAGTTCACAATCGAAGTGCTACAATTTCGTTAG
This sequence comes from Allium sativum, assembly GCA_030737875.1. Lineage (NCBI taxonomy): Eukaryota > Viridiplantae > Streptophyta > Magnoliopsida > Asparagales > Amaryllidaceae > Allium > Allium sativum. The sequence goes on along the minus strand of CM060912.1, from coordinate 393,830,983 downwards.
GTAATAATTTCCACCTCGTAGAAATAATTGATGAACCACAAGCTTCTGTAAGCTCCTGAAGAAGACCTCAATCACCTCCATGGATCGCAACCTCCACAAATACCCCCTGATGGATCAATATCGATCCATCCCCTATGGATCGACACTGATCCGTATGCTTAGGCACTTTTGGTAAATCACTTCATGTTGCCTTCTAGTGCTTCTTTGCCAAGTTGCTTCAACCCATATGCGAATGGGACCATCCCTTCGTCTATTGGATGATCCATTAAATATACAATACATAACTCATCTAATTCAAACAAAATTTTCGCAGTAACTTCAACAGGGTCCCACCATGCCATTAAAGAAGTCGCTTACCTATTTGACTCATCTTCAACGATCGATGTCGATCCAGGTCCCATCGATCGGTACTGTTCCCCATCCTTAGCGAGATTTGGCATCAAAACTTCTGAGCACCTTCCTAATATCCTCCAGAGCCTATCCTCTAAGTTTCATGTGAATCCGATGAACTTTAATTCTGATATTCCCTGATTAATAATCCTTTGTCCTAATTCAAGTAATTCTAACAACCAAATTAAGCATAACATGCAATTCGAATAATCAAACAGCAATTACAATCGATTTAAGTTATATACAAACAAATGTTCATACATAAACATGAATCAATTAATAACAATCATAGATTTAAGGCAAATTTAGGCTAATTACACACTAATCATATTAGACCTAACAAATTACTTAATATATATCATAATTAGGCTAAGTTAGGGGTTTATAGATCTAAAATTAACATGTATAGTCAGGTTCTAGGGTTAAATTAACATGTATGATGATTAAAATACCTAATTACAACGTATAATCCATTATAGTCACGTGAGAGATAATTACCACACACCACAACCTCCAATCCAATGTAAAAGGTTATAGATCTAATTTAAAAAATGTTGAAAATGCATAATTCAATGATGATATGATGAGATCTAATATTTCCTAGATCCAGCATCTAAATGTTGATTTAGGATGATTCGATGCAAAATGGAGATTGATTTGAGAGAATTAGGATGAACTAGAGTAGATCGTAGTCTAAACCTAAATTTGAGAACGATGGAGAAAGCTTCTAATCTCTCCCTACAACTGCTACCTATAATTGCATGTCATTAATCTAATGGGTTAGTTAATATCAGCTCGTTAGCTATGTCTTAGTCTATTTAGCAAAAACAAAACTTAAAACTACAATTTCTCTCGAACCTTTGAACCGGTTTTTTTATTTTATCACTCTACGGAATAGCCAACAATCATCCCGAAGCAATGAAACTAGTTAGAGCACCTAATTCGATGTCTATCAAAAGTTATGGCTAAAACAAGACATTTGAGGGACAAAACAGTCACAAAAGATTCCATCAAAACCACGGACATGTAGCAAATCCCCATGAATCACATACTCAGATATTTGAGTGATACAACCACTTATGAATTAAATAGAATTATTTTACGATCATCCGACATGTAAAATGTGGATCGTTACATATTTTGTATAAACTATGTTTACAAAATTTGATTTTTTTTTAACTAAACGTCGGTTTTTAGTATTTCAAAATGCTAAGCTAAGGCCAGCGGCCACCAAGCACTTAACCAACACTATTCATTGATTTCTATCACAACAGGGGATCAAGTTCCAACATATATCAATCTCACATAAAAAGTATGGTCCACGGTTAGGTTTTATGTTCAACAGGGGATCAATTTCTATCACAACAGGAGATGTATACATTTGGTTGGGAAGTTTTTAAACAAATGTTGAAGTTGCGTGAATAACAAAGAACTGGGAACTGGAAAGCATATAAACGAAATGGCAACTAGAAGCAGTGGGTTGAAATGTGTGAGGTCGTTGTTGTATGGGACGGGAAGAAATAACGTGCGTGAAGAACCAGTATGAAGGGACGAGAACCAAAACTGGGATGAGTAAACAAAGAAATATTGGGCCATGTCATCACGTTTGTGTTCCCAGAGGTGCAGCTACTTTGGCGTGAAGAACACAAGTGTTAAAATTCAAGGAAGAAATAGGTAAAAACAACGTAACTAAGTTTTTAAATTATATAACTAGTGTTAAACCTTAACTAGTAACAGTAGTAAAAGCATCTGTCTGTTTTATTTTCAGATCGAACGAAGACCGTCAAGCAACAGTGAACGAACGGGGAGAATTATATCGGCCTAACCAAACTACTAGTTTGTTAATGAAATAATTAAGGATATAAATTTTATTTAATTAAATCGTACAACTAAAATATTTGTAACTCGTTCGTATTATCATAATGAGATCAAACCGAAGACGCTAAGACCGTACTGACGAGATCAACATTTTTGAACTGATCTGGACAGTGCAGGGGATAATTGTGGTTTACAGTTAAATTAAACAACTATTTAATTTAACTGTAACCAAACCAAATCAAATCAATGTGAGTTTAACTCACTCAGTTTACCCACTTATATTTATATAAGTTGGGTTTATTATCTGTTTGCTATGTTTGTTAATTGGTTGATGGATGCTATATATATATTTATATATGTTGAACTGAAATGATTTAAATTAAACGTTCGTTTAACTTAATTTGAAACAATCGTCATTTTTAATGATTATTTCAAAATAAGGTAACTTGCCTCGTTGGTTACGTTTATAATAATATAAACGTATTAAATTATAATAGGGATGACTGGATTGCTGTGATTTATTGTTATTGAATATGACATCTGTTATTGAATTGTACAAATATTATTTGTGGTAACATATTTGATGCAGGGAGAAACAAGTTGGAGGGATCCAACTAGATTCCTCAAATTTTTTGTTATTTTCATATCACAATTATATGAACTGTTTCACCAATATGGATTGGACAATTGATTCGGTTGTTGACTATTGAACTGAAATTCAACGGTTTTTTGATTTTAACAAATAGGCAGTATTGGTTGAGTAATTGGCATCATATGGCTTGAAAATCAATTGTGTTAGAAATAAGGATTTACCGTCATGTAAATCGACTGGAATGAAGTCATAAAATTTATTTTATAACTGAAGATAGATTTTTAAATCTATTTATTTAAAATTGAAGTTTATTAAAATGAAATAAATAAGTATTATTTATGACTATAAATAATTATAGAATTATTTTATATAAAGCAAATTCTTATAATAAGGAGAATTGTAAGCGGATGGGCAGAAATTAACTGACGGTTAAGAATTGAATCAATTGTTCGAAGAAACAATTAAATGAAGTTATTTAAATTAATTATATTATTAATTAATTTAAAGGAAGAATTAATTAGAATTGGTTAACTAGATAACCGTGTTTTGGATTGACGAAGTCAACCACTTTTATTAGAATTGATTATTAAATTATATTAGTTATTATCGATTAATCCATTGAAATGGTTTAATGAACATTTGTTTTAATTTAATAAGATAGAGAGAAATTTGATATATTTTTTAGTTAATCAAGGATTTAACTACTTTTACAGTAGTTAGTGATGAAGTAAATTATTAATTTAATTAATAATAATTTAAGAGATTTCTTTTTAAGTGAAATTCGTTTAAGTAAGAAATCAGAGTTTGAAATGAAATCGAGTTGAATTGTGAAAGGAGATCTGAATGGGTTTTATATTTAAAACCGAGTTTTATAACTAAGTTATAAAGAGATTTAAGCGAGTACGATAGCTTAAATGAAATATACTATGGTTTTCAAGTATTGAAACAAAAGATATTATCGAAATGATTATTTTTACGAATAAGAAGTTAAACCGATTTCCCAGTTTAGAAAATGGATAATGTTGGGCAAATGATAATCAAATGGAATATTGGATAGTGTTATCATATATTTTTTCGAAGTATTAGAATGAAAGGGTTTTGCGAATATTAATAAGAAGTGTAATGTTATTTCCAGATATTGGAATATTTTAATTAATCGTTTATTTAATTATTTACAATTAAATAAGCCAAATGATGCCGAGTACTAAACCAGTAAATATATTTTATTTTATGGTTGAATGGTTGTTTATTTGATAGTTAAATAACCGACTATCAAATCTGTCCAATACGATGGTTGGTACGGAAAGACCAGGATCGAATGTAAATTCGAAAACCATTCCGACCAGCAAATACAAAAATGTTGAAGATATTATATGTTGATCGAGATGGAGAAATCGAAGACCATAGATCTTCATAACACAGAATAACCACTTAAAAACGGAGATATACTAGGGTTCTGTCGTGGTTGAAATCTACAAAGTTGCAAGGAGTACTCGCTACTGATCTCTAGGGTGATACTTAGGATGTGGTAGGAGGGTACCTTCCGTTCATCTTGTTCCTGGATGACTTGTATAGACGAATGTCGGACATAATATTTCTTAAGAATCACGTACGTTATTTTTACAAACGTATTTCTGTTAGTGGCGGAGAAAGACCTTTCTCTTAGCTTATCGACCAGAGTATGGTTGTGGACGTCAATTAGTGATTTGGCGGATCTGATGATGTGGCATTCAAAATGAATGGTGATATGTGTGCTAAAGGTAGTGTTAAACCTCAAGCCTCTTCAATTGGGAAATGACAAAAATCGGGCAGGTAGCATGGCTAAGTGGGTCGCACCGAAGTAGGGTGTATAATCGCCTATCTAGAGATAATTCATTTCCTTCTTTATCTATTTTGATGTTGTCCCTTTTCGGGAAACGGTAGGGTAGCTCCCAACCGTTGGTGATATACATTCGATACACTCAAATGAAATGAGTGGTCGGTCATGTGTGGCCGGGTTACAAGATGTTCATGTTGAACCCTGTTTATTCGCCTTTAGAGATACACTATCGGAAGGTGGTTCCATACCTTGTCATAGCTGGAAATCCAATCTCCAATAAGAGCCCGCGGTTTTGATCGTATACTATATATGTGGAACGTTAGATGCAAGCGTTCCGCTAGATTGATATTTACTTGTGTTTAGACACTATTATAATATCATAGAAAATATATGATTTCAAAAAGAAATGGTTTGACTTTAAAATCAAGTTGTGTTATGTTTTAAATTTAGCGTGTTTTCTCACTCTGGTTCACCAGACTGATCCGGCATTTTGTAAATGCTCGGGTTAGACCGGGTTGTGCAGGTTCAGGTTATCGGATGTTGTGAAGTCTGGAGACGAGCTAAAGGTGTTCAGACGTATGATATCTAGATTTATTTTGCTTTGTGTTGTATATGAGTACATATTATTATATGACTGTCCAGATGTATTATTGTACTCTGATGATTGTAAGTTTTATTTTAAAGCTCTCAATAAAGTTTTGTTTCTATTTTATTTTATTCTGCTGCGATATGAGACTCTGATGTTGTTGTGTTCTTGTTCTTCTTCTTCTTCAAATCTAAATTTTCTTTATTTCTTATCTCACCCTCTATATTCTTTCATTAACTATCTGGTGTTTTTGATACTTGAGTTCTGACAAGCTATACGGGTTATGTAATATTGTTGGAATTCGGGAGTCGAAATCCCTAGGTCGTTACACCTGTCCCCCAACATGACAGCTTATATATATCGGCACACACACACATAATCAACAATGGAAGGGAATCATATTGGATCCTTCCAGCCGTCCCTTTGTATCAAACACAACATATAATCATATACTACTAGTCACTCGCTACTGAGCGAGTACATATAAAAGGTCATATGCTTCAAGGGTAGGAAGAAATCCAAACCAACTAATAAAATAGTAAATTATCCAAACAAGTAATCAAACAATTTATATAATGATATAGTGATAGTAGTATACCAAAAGGCGTGAGTTTTAACTCACCATAATTTTCTGTTAACTCTTTCGCATTCTCAAGTGTGTTCAGTTTTAACTAAATGCTAATGAGTTTAGAGCTCGATGAATCCAATTCCAAAATGTAGATCTCATTAATATGAGCCCAATGCGACTGACTTTGCCCAAATTCGACCACATATGAAATGGATATTGCAACTACAAGTTTATACATGAAATAGTTAAAATAAGAATTTACTAATGACGTCACTGGAGTTAATTATCCTAACTAACCCAAATCAAATGTGAGTTAATCACGCAACAACCTAAAGCGATATCATCGGCCATGTATCCTCCATTCATCGAAATTCCACCGTCGCTCCGCCTTGTCTAGGGCCACCACAATGTAACTCAGCCTATCCTCGAGCACCATGAACCCATTGATACTGGTTTCGTCACCTACGACCTCACCATCAACGAGGAAATTCCTCTCGATATCACATCGTTTAGTTGCCTTTTTCAGCCGCACTACAAGAAAAAGTAGAACATACATCACAGCTTTAACATCGATCGCAAATTCGTCGATGTCAAAACGTTTTTTAACATCGTCAAGTGATGTTGTTGGTTTCTCGGACATCTATTTATTGAAGGAAGGATGTCATATATACACTTTAAAAAAAGAAAAATTGCGTTGTTCAAATCTTTTCCCCCTTACCAATTTGTTTCCCTCCCTTAACCAAATTATTTCCCTCCAGCGCCTTAATCAATTTTTTCCACCAAAAAAAAAAAAAAAAAAAAACTAAACACAAAATTTTAACTTTTCCCCCAACCAATTTTTTCGCTTTTCTCCCGGCAAATCTCTTGAACCCTAATCTCTGAAGCTGCTCTCTCCACTCACACTCGAAGCCCTAATTTGTAAAGTTGCTTTGTGAAGCTCGAAGCTCTGTTTAAAGCTGAATCGATTTGCTGAAAGCCCTAATTTGCGAAGCTCGAAGCTCAAATCTTTGTTTGTAAGTGGTAAGCTGCTCAAATCTATGTTCGTATAACAATTTTTGTTAGTATTGCTTTTGGTTTGTAAGTGGTTAAGCTTGGTTTGATATTTCTAATTTATATCTGTTCTAAGTAAGTAAGCTTGAATTTGATATTTCTGTTTTGTAAGTGGTTGAAATGGATAAGTCATGGATTAAAGAAGACATGGATTCTTTACAACTGTAGCTCAATAAAACTGTAGCTCGCATCCTCTCTCTCATGTTTTCATGTGTCCTGCAGGATGATTCTTATGCTGAAAGCTACATTAGTACACTTGGAGTCGATTTCATATGATTTTTAACGTGTTTTTGTTATTTTATTACTTTAAAACTTCCATATTTTGAATTTTGTTTATTTATTCTTTTGTAGAAAATTAGAACACTGGAGCTTGACAAGAAGGCAGTTAAGCTACAAATCGTAAGTGGTACCTATTGACATTAGAAGTGTATTTTTTGGAAGTTGGGTGAACATTATCAGCTCTTCATAATCTAGTGTCAACAATACCGATTTCTTTCATCAGTTAAACATTAGAAATGTATTTATTGGTAGTTTGGTAAGATTCTTGCTGCTCTGGTTGAAATTTCATTGTTCATTATCAGTTTTTGTAAGTTAATATCGTATATTTAGCATCAAAATTATATGGAAATGTTAACCCATATTTATTACGAGTATCTTAGATATATTTAATTGTTTAGCTGCATTTTTTGCTTTTCATTTATGATACCCTTCATTGAGATGGAGTTTATACCAGAATTTGATTCCCTTATAAATTGGGTGTCTCGTGTATGCAAAATAACTCAACCATACAATATTTCTTTATTTGCTTACAATTTTTTTTAATATTTTTTTGTTGGGCTATCCAATTTGGAAATATATGAAACCAACTGTGTATCACAAACCCCAACTTGAAAGAATAAAATGTTATGTTTAGTTTAAAGTTATATTTATATAGAATATAGAAACGATAATTGATTGTACTTAAGGATGAAACTTATGTCCTAACTGTCATTAGATCTGAGTTGACCTTGATCCTTTATCTTAGTTATATTTAGCTCATCTTCTCTTGATATCTTTTGTCATTGGATTATAAAATAAGGTTTTGTATATGAAAGCTTCTGGACTAAAACCTCTTGAATGCATGCAATTTTACTATCCATTAGAAACGGGAATAAACCACACTGATAGGCGAAATCGTGCTGCACTCAGCCAATAAAATAGCATGGAAAATTGTTCTATATTATCCAACTGAAACAGATAATATAAACCAAACTGATCCAATTAAATACGGTTTCATTTTAGTTTGAAAGTTTGAGCCGGTTGGATTAAACTAGTTCAAAATACTTGTTAAAATTTAACAGTTTTAATAAAAAAGTTTAATTTCACACCGGCATAAATTTCGTCGAAAATTGTTAAATATTTACAAATAATGTCTAAATAACCATTGTCTAGTGTAACAATATAATGCATTTAGATCATGTAACATGACTTGTATTTATTGGTAATCAATAACACATCTTATTTCGAATGCTTGGTTTCACATATTGTCAAACTTAGTTGTTGTTTTCTAAGTTATAGTGATTTCTTACTGATAGACTTGTAATGGAAAGATAAAATTTCATCAATTTATTTTAAAATCTATGGAATTTTTAATCATCATACTAAGCAACATTACTTTTCATTTTCAGTTTTATATTATGAAGCACCTGCATTCTTAGTTGTATTACCTATCTATGGACTAAATCATTGCATGTGTTAAAGTATTTAGTAGGATGTAACACAACATATACTTGCAAATAACTTTGTACAATAGAATTTTGTAAAGTCTAACCCTGACATTCTTTTAAAACATGAAATGGCTTTAATCTATTGTAATTAGGGGTGTTCTTTTTCCTTCTTTTAGTGGGATACTGCTGGGCACGAACGGTTGAGGACCATAACTAGCAGTTATTAACAAGGAGCACATGGGATCAATGTGAGAGCCATTCTTTTTATAATTTTGTTACAGACAGAAGCCACGTTGAATCTTCCCCGTCTGCTGCACAATGAAACCAAATCTCAACTTCTGGAATCTTCAAATTGTGTATGATGTTAATAAAATGGGAACTTTAACAATGTCAAGCAATAGCTAAGTGAAATCAATAGAAATGCAAACAACATTATTTCTAAACTTCTTGTTGGTATGCGATTTTTTTTAAAATTCAACTTTTGACCCATGAACATAATAACAGCTTTTTTCACTTGCTCCCCTCTCTTTCTACCATTTGCAGCTGCTACAGTTGTAGCCTTTGCCTTTGTGTTTGTCGCTTCTTTCTTCCATTGTAAGTGGCTACAGTTGTAGCAAAATTTGGTTATGTTTCTGTGTCCATTGATGTTAGTTCCTGCGAAGACTTCAAGTTGTAAGTGGCTAATCGATCTTCCAGTTCAAGCACATCAGCATCCTCATCTTCACTTTCAACAATAACAACCTTCTATGGTGCAGTTTTCTTAGGTGCAACTTTCTATTTTGTAGCAGGTGCGTATTCATCATCAGCGGCATTTTTTTCACTGCGTTATTTTTTCTAGGCTTTTTTGGAACCTATTTGGCAGCAATGAGGCCGACAACGTTGTTTCTTATGTTCTCATTCCTTAATTTCTCGTCTTCAATGTCTTGAACATCTAGTTCATCAAGTTTCTTTTACAATGCATCAAGATCTTTTAGCCATAGCCCAGTTGGACATGTATTTCTTAACTCCACTAGTTCATTTTCTATTTTTTTTTTTTTTTCTCTTCATAGTTCTCGAACTTTTTCCAGAGTTAACGTTCCTATTGACATAGATATTAAATAGTCATAATAGCTAGCTATTACTCCACCTTTGATCATTTCAAGATTATCCTCGGCATCCTCATCTCCTTTTACAAGATCTCCAGCTATTGCTGCTTCTACTCCTTTTGTTTTCTTTGGGAAAAGAGTAAATCCTTTTTTATGCAGTTCAAGTAATAAATCTGACTTTTTCAGATACTGGCTATTATTTCACCATTGATAACAAGAAGAATGAATGTGACTTTGTTTTTAATTTTTAGGTGTTCTAGCTCAAGGTTGTTCATCAATACTTTCTTTCTCTTCTCAGTCAATTACATGGGCCTCCACACTTGAGAGGTGAGTCATGTTTCCTGCAAATGAATATCTGCTTCTATTATTTTTTTTACTGTCATTTCAAAAATAAAAATGTGGATGCACCATGGTGCAAGTTTCACAAAATACGGACAAAAACAAGAGATTCAAATTATATCTATTTGATGTTCTTTTCTTTATAGCTATATTTTTCAATTGAAGATGACCATATGAGTTGCTCTGGAAGTAATTAATAAATCGGCAAATCAAAAAGGTAATATTTCTGAATACAAAGTTTAGTCGATGGTTCATTCATGGGAACTTGTCCCTTTTATAATCAGGTAAGCTATTTTATTTTAGTTTGACAACCAACTTTTGGTTTCATTGTAAAACCTGATTGTTTTAGGATAATTTGCACTACATATGGTTTTATTAAAATGTCCACTGCTACTTCTAGTGAAATAGAGAATTAGCACAGTAGTTGGTTTTTAATTCATTTATAAATCTCATTTTATGAACCATTCAACTTTTTTTATTTGCGCTGTTGCTCAGGACTGCATGTTAAACTCCTCAACATAGAATAAACCTAGTGTTCTTATACTGATCTGAATAGAATAGAATAGAAGTCAATTTTGTGGAACAGTCTCATATCACCATTGTGTATATATATGGCAGGTTTCACCATATACTAACAAAGTGAAAAAGATAAAATTGAATATGATACAAATGGTCGTATTGTTTTAATTTAGAAAACCTAGATTTGAGATGGTTTTCCACAAAAGGATGAAGCCTTCAAATCTATATCCTAACCCCTTCGTTTTTGAAATTTTCGTAAATCTTCATGATATAACGTGCAGTCTTAGTTATCATCCATCATCATTTCCAAAAACAAACATGTATATGCAACTAATTTAATTAAACTACCAAATTAATAGCCTTATCATATAATATAGAAGTACTATGGTTCAACATTATTATTGAAGATTACTCTTTTTGTTTTTTGATGCACCATACTCTTCCTCTTCTCTCACTTTTACATGTTCTTTATTCTCAATTTTGGTATCAGATTTGGTTCAACTATTTTGTAATGACCTGCCTTTTTGACCGCTTCAAGTAGGTAATTAAACGAACTCGAAACGTTCAGAACAACAAATAGTTATTTAGCATACAGGGTTTAATAGAATAAACAAACTACAATATCTCAGAGCACAAACATTTTACACAAAATATCAGAGTTTATACAAAAAATACTTTACCCAGCGGAAATATATATACATATATTTTAATAAATAGGATTTACATATTTTACGATCCAGAGCGCGCACGTCTTCACATGCTTCTAACTTTGATAGCTGAATTCTTTAAATCTGTAACACTCGGATCTGACCCGAGCATTCCATGCAAAACATAAAACACTCAAGTCACGATTAATCTTTGTTCAAGTAAATTTGTTTAAAAGCGATACTCAAATATAATCGTAATCCCATAACTGCATAAAGTAACTAAAATCCATGATACATGCCAAATATTCATGGTCAATAAATCTTGTGTAGAATCAAAAACAGCACGAGATAATACAAGGGCAGAGTCCAAATGACGACCTAACAGGTCCAAGAAAAAAACAATAGTAGCGACCAAAAATGTGTAAACTATCAAACAATAAATGACAGGTAAGAGGCAACGAACGAGCAACTGACACTAGGTGGTACAATAAACCCCTTTTTTCAAGTGAATTTTAAGGTCTTATTTTATTTTGATGTCAATAAACCCAAAACTGTCCAAGTATACTTGCCAGCATATGTAAGATGCCAATATGATTAAGATAATAAACTTCCAATGTGTCATACTTAAAATCAAGCATGTAGTACATGTTTCAACATTTCAACAAGTTCAAGTATGGTGCAACAGTGGACGCAAGAAGGTTTTTGACTAGCACATAGAGATTTTTTCTAGCAGACAAAAGATTTTATTCCTATTACATATTATATTATCCTACTATTCAAAAAAAAAAAAAAAAATTAACTAAACATAGTCATGATTACTCGCAGCTATTCTTTTCATATAGGGTACAATCTAGTTTATTAGTTCTTTTTCACAGTGATGTGCAGTAACAAATTGGCATATATTTCAAATATGTCAAGTTGACAGGCGCAAGAGGGGGTATGAACAACATATGCAACTTGGACAACAAATGTAATTAAACCATATTTTACAGCATAGACAAGATATACGTACATATATGTCATATACAAAATTAAGCCTTACATACACAAGACAAATACAAGGGGTATGAACATTATATGCAACTTGGTCTACATCTATATACGTAATCAAGCCTCACATAAATAAGACAGGCACAAGGGGGGTACGAACAATCTATGTAACTTGGTCAGCAAATGTAATAATTATATTCCAGTAACTCAATTGAATATATAGACGTGAATCAAAGGTAATCATGAGTGAAAATTCACCTTAAAACAATAGTGATTTAAGTTGCAACGACGAATAGAATCGGGGAGGAGCAAGATCCGAATATCAGTGGCAGCGCACAGGGCCGGAGCTGATCGGTTGTGGTAGAGAATGGCGGTTTTAGATCTGAATGGATACGATTTTTTTTATGGAGCTTCAGATGGCAAACCAAAAGAAAGAGGAGAGTGACCATGTAGAATGGAGAAGGATGTGTTATAAATATATTTTTTATTTTTATAAGTGGATGTCATGTTGTTTCACATTCAAGGCTCAAACGGAAGAATAGGTATTCAATTCTTTCCATTTCAAATTACATGTTTTTTTCTGTTATAAATGTATTAATTAATACATGCCATTTTAGAGTTTCAAAAGGGAAAGAGAGAGAACATGGAGAGTGAGGGTAAGAGGAAACGGTTAAAATAAATAAAGTAGCAGATGTTTAATTCGTAGTTTTCCAATTGAAGGAAAGGGAAATTAACGAAAAAGAAGTAAATAAAAGATATGTGTTAATGAGATATTTAATTTCAAAATATTTTGAACCGAAAATGAATTGGTTGAGATCCATAAATTGAGGTGATTTTTGAACGTTCCAGCTTGTCAAGAGGCGCATGCGAAAAAAGTTTTGGAATAGGAATTAACAAAATTTAAAACTAACTGAACGTGAATCGGTATTTGTCTCTATTAAATGTCAATTTAACAGAGTAAATTTTGTTTACTGATTTTTAAGCATAAATTGCGGTCAACCGTAGGCTCAAAATAATACGTTACATGATAATATGCTACAACTTAATGATTTATTTTCTATTTGAAATTCCATTATTGTTGTAACCAATAATCTCTGCTAACTATTTATATGAAACTATTCAAACGCAGCTACTGAATCAAAAATTCAGTAAAACAATATTGACGTTTCTTTTTATTTTATTTTTAAGATTCCTAAATCATATTACATAAAGTGGTTATAATCCGAGAATATATATATATATATATATATATATATATATAAAGCTGTTATTATTAACTGAATTTAAAGCTATAAAATAAGACTAAATTATATCTTCAATATTAGTGCTCGATTTAATTTAATTAAATGAAACAAAACAGTCGCAATACAAATTTAAAATCAAAAAGATTAAATTTAACGTCAAAACCATTTCCGCATCACTAGAGCTATTATTTCACGATCGACAATCATCATTTCAGTTTGTATATTAAAACGTTACACAAATCAAGGATTAGACTGCTAACCTTTCCTTTTTTTATATAAACAATACTTCAAAGCTGATGATTTCAAATACACTTACAATATAATAATTTTAATTGTAGTAAATCATCATTTATATAATTACAAATTGTTGTTTATTAGAAATTAATTTGAAATCGTTCATAAATAACATCATTAAATTTATCTTAAAACCACTTTAAATTCAATAATTAAATTTATTCAATGACTTGAATGCTCGAAATTTACGGGATGTTACACATTTCTTCATCCTCAGTTTTGACATCAACTGAAATTTCAAAATATTCTCCTCTTCTACGTGTGACATTAGTTTCTGATGCAGTGTTGGTGAATGTGACCAAAATAGTTTTCTCAATGATGCCGACTTTCTTACACTTTGCAAAGAAATGAAATTCCTAGCCTTAGGCTGTAATAAAACTCGTTAACCACTGCAACTAGGGCTTGTAAGTAGCATTTTTAGCGCTACTTGTAGCAGCATACTACGGCTATATGAAGGTAGAAATATATATATATATATACATATAATATGTATGTATATATGTCTATATATGTATATATCACAGTTTAGAATTCAGAGGCTTTAAAATATAAAATCATCTTTAAAAGGAAATGCATAATGATATGCGGCAAACTTGTTTTGTTAATATAACTCTGTTTTTGTTGGAGTTGCAGCGTGATGTAGGCTTTTTGTTGCATAAATGGGAGATGGAGTGCTTTAGTGAAGTTGGAATTTTAGTGGTCGTGCATTTTGTATTGCAAGTGGAATGTGGTTTTAGTTTGGGCTAGTCAATTGACTTGCAGGTTGTGGATGTTGTTAGGAATTGCGGAATGGATCGTTAAGGCAAAACAAACACTAGAGGGGGGTGAATAGTGTTTTTGAGAATTTAAACAAAATCTAAAACTTAAGTGAACTATTATATGAATCAAACACTACAGAAACAATCACAGATACAAAATAAAAAACAATGCAAAAATAAACAAAAATAAAGTACAAAAAAGGAAAGAACACATCAGATTTTATACTGGTTCGGAATTGCTCCTACGTACAGTCTTATGCAACGCTGGATTGCGCAGAGTTTTATTACTATATCAATATACAATTACAACCCTCCTTGATTTCACGACTACAAGGGATACCACTGATTCCACACACACACACTTGATCAAGTATACCTTCCTTGATTTCACGGCTACAAAGGATACCACCGATTACCCGTCCTTGATTTCACGGCAACAAGGGATACCACTGATTCCTTTACTCAACCAAAAAAATTACAAACAGCACTATAACTCTTCAATAGCACTTGATTTTGAGAGTAATGAGTAGAGAGTGTAGAGAGAAGAGGATTAGTGAAAACAGAATTGAATTCGACAGAGTATAGGTGTAGAAATCATAAAAATGATAAGAAATAATGGTGTAATGAAAGAGAGCAGAAAGGGAGAAGAAGAAGTGATTAAAAATTCGAAATTAGCCCCTTTTTATAATGTGTGAAAGGTTGCAACGGTCCAGAACCGTCACAAATAGTGAAAATACACTTCCTTTCAAATTTGAAAAAAAAATGATAGTTATATACGTCTATATATATGTCGACATATATAGGTACAAAATTGAAATTTGAACATTTTTCAAGTGTTTTGATATAAATATAACTCTGGAAATTCTTGTATTAAAATACAGTGTTATAAATAAATATTATAAAGTAGAAAATCATATAGAAACGTAAATATAAACTATATAAACGTATCTATAAAATTATAGAGTTTATAACTATATAAATATAAAGTATATAGAATGTAAACATATAAAATTTATAAAGTATAAACTTATAAGACTTAAGTTTAAAATTAAAATAAAATAGAGAGGAAAGAGATTGAAAATAGAATTTAAAAACAAAATTTGAAAATCAGAATTTGAAATTAATTTGAATTCGAACCTGGAGTGCTATTCAGAGTCTTACAAAATCTAGACTCTATAACTATATTTTTCTTCAACTCTTGAACTCTTGAATACTCATGAGCCTTGAAATATCTATGAATTATGAATTTCTAACATCTTTAAACTGTACGGTCTTTAGTAATATTTCCTGTATATAAATCATGTATATGTGTGCGTATATATATATTCTAAATAGAGGTGTTAGTATATATTTTATAATCAATTAATATTGAAATAAGGTTGTTGTCATCAAAACTCCATTCTCTAATAATCTCCCCCTTTTTGATGATGAAAACCTTAGCTTATAAAATATCATACCTATTGATGATGATCCTTCTAATACTCCCCTTGTTTATATAAATCCTATAAACTATGTCTATATCTTATAACTTCTCCCTCTTTGGCATTATCAAAAAGAAATTCTAAAATTATTCCCCCTAAATCGTATAACTATCTAAACATATCTTATAATTAAATCTATACTAAATTTCTAAGATATATAAATAACTTCTCTTGAATCCTAAATCTATCTATATATCCTAGCATAAAATACTCCCCTTAAATCCATGCTATAAATGATCCTAATGATTAAATATAACTATCCCTGATTTTGATTCTAATCCTAAAAGATTATAACTCCTCCTAAAATTATGACTATACTATTCTAATAAACTAAACAGAAGGATAATAAACTAAGCAAACCAATTAATATTTATAATCGATTCAAACAAGCAAGTCAATCCAAATAAGCAGTTCACACAAACAATTCAAGCAATTAACTAAAGCAATCAATTCAAGCCATCAATTCAAGCAATCAACTAATTTAACCAAATTAAATTATATGTGTCAATAAATACTTCTTAGACCTTCAATTAATCCTAGAAACTACAAAATTTCCCTTAATCTAATACAAGATTAAACCTAGCCCATACTCTAATTCAATTAAAACTATAATAAGACTTTAATCTAGACTAAGAAATAACTCTGATAAGATATCCTTAAAACTATGATACAACTTAAAGTTATATATGTCAAATAATGATAAGTCAATATTCAAGCAATTTAAACCAATCAATCAACCAATTTAAGTTTTTTTGTCAAAACATAAACTCAAACATTTCTTGTAACTTCTATTACTCCTAAAAACTTATAAAGCTCCTACTGACTAAAAATGCATAAGTATTTTTTTTAACAAATCTATCAACCACTAATGACATTTAACCATGTTAAGTAAGTCAATCAAGTTAATCAATACAAAGTAAATATGTTATGTATTTGATTAATAATCCTATATTTCTAATTAGATAAAAACTTCTCATATTGTATTCTTGTTATGTATGGAGTTAAAGTTAACATGTGATGCACTGTGTTGGCTATAATGCAGTATGTCATATGCAAAACTATACGAAGTGACATATTGAATGCAACTTGTGATGTGAATGATTTTAATTTGAGATGATGTATGATATGAAATAAGATGTGTAATGATAGTAATCTAGACTTAGGTTAATTGTGACGGCCCGCCCCGCACCAACCAACATTAACTCCAAAGGTGCGCTGTACACATGCCCAGTTAGCACGGGACGGTCGTCAGGAGAAAAAGGAAGAAGGGAATGAGCTAACAAGGAACCTGTAGAATGTCTCACAGCACATGGAACAAAATATAATAATAACATAATCTTGACATAAAACAGGCGAGACAGTGTATAAGCTGAAAACTAAACCAACATAGCAGCGGAAATCCAAATATAGCTTATGTTCCACAACATCATTATTACAACTTTTAAAAACTGTCTATAAAATCAAGACAAGGAAGGTACACTACTAATGCCTAAGTAGTGACCACCAACGACACAGGGAGAATATCTATATATATCATACGTGGAAGCCTCATGCTCGCCTCCGGATCAGCTACTCGTACATCACCAGCTAACCTGTCTCTAGTCTGCTCGTTTAGGAGCACCCAGAGTAATAAGAAGAGACATAAAACTCTAGGTCAGACAAAAGCCTGGTATGAGCAATAAGCAGCTAAACAGAACAATAACGGGTATACTAAACCATACCTGAACCTGGACCTGCAAACAAAGTGTTAGCACTACGTACTGTACAACACTCTAAGGTGCCACTAACATATGGTGTACAAGCATACGGGGGTGGGGATGTGCATGTCATAGTGATGGCAAACAAATCAAACATAGCAATCATCCTCACATCTCTCACTCAGTGCGTAAAGCATACGATATCCACCACTTCGATCACCCAACACTTTGCTATGATCACTCTGCCCCATGAAGTCACAACGGCTTCACTGCACTGATCCATAGCCACTATTCCTTCGCTATGTCCACTTTGCCCTGTGGAGTCGTACACACCCCACTGCACTGGCTCATAGCCTTACTAATCCTTTACTATGTCCACTCTGCCCCATGGAGTCACAATGGCTCCACTGCACTGGCTCATAGTCTTACTACGATCACTTTGCCCCTCGAGTCACGGTGACTCCACTACACTGATACGTAGCCCATCATTCCTTTTCAGTGGTCAATCGAAGTTATGAACGTCGACAACTCCTTAGCATACGTCCCGCAGCAAAGCCCAATCATAAAGTGAACTCATTGGTTCCTAACTGGATCCTGAGCTCTAACTTCCATTTGGACTACCTTTGCATCTCGGGTTATTGGTCTTCATCGGATCGGTTCGGATCGTCGCCTTCATGTCATAGCGGTTCGGATCGGCCTCCTTCCAAGTGCTCTGGATCGGGTCATGGCCTCTAAGACCCTTCGTAGTACATCGGTTCGGTTCGGGTTCCCTCTAGCGGGTCGGGTTGGGTAGATGCGTCTTGGTTCGGTTCGGACCCATGCCCTGATTCGATTCAGCTCGGTAGCTCTCCTCCTTTAGATGTTGGCCCGTTCGGTTGTGATGCTCCGATCCGATCCCAGTTTAACCATAATGGCCTTCCTTTTTGCCAAACTTTCTGTTATGCCAAGCCTCGGTTCGGTTCGGTGATCCCTTGCCCAGTCCATTATTCGGTCTGAGCCCATCCCTCCGATCCGATCCGAAAACCTGCACCGTTTTCCAATAACTTTTCCAGCGAGTGTTTTACGCCATTTGACGATGTTTTCGACCATTCTACCTATTCTAATCAATCACAAAGCATACCATACAGTCATAGCAACAAGTAGAAGTGACCTCAAACACCAAAACATAAATATGATGGGTTAAAATGGATCAAACATAGCCAAAATCCCATATATCCCTTTAAGCATGTTCAAGCATAATTAATGATAGGATTAGCAAAACTTAACCAAATTAACCCAAGTTTCTAACAGAGGTCTAAAACATAATTTAAGAATTTATAAATATTTTTCTAGAATTTTATCATGTTTAAATTCGCTAATCTTCACTAATTACCCTTAATTAACCGTAATTAGTGCAAAACTATGCAAATCACTTACCTTAGCCACAAATAAACCTTAGATCTAAAATAAATCTCTGATACCAATGCTAAATAGTAGCTCTAATCTTGGTTTGGTGAAGATCTCCCTTGATTCGATGTTGCTAAGCTTAATCCTTGATTAGAAAGTGATTTGGAGGTGATTTAGAGGTTGGAAGCCATTTTTAGGGTTTCTAAGAGGTAAGTGGAGGCTAGAAAACGGAAATGGAATGAAACCCTAACTCTTTTCAGCCTCCCCATAACCCTAATCCAGAAATGGGTTATGGGCTCATTCGCTAATCATCCTATTTGGCCCGGTTAAGCAGTTTTTCACCTTCCAAACCTTATTTCAGCCATTTCTCCCAAACGGTAAGTCCGTTTTCCACATGTGACCACTCTACGGAAAGGTAAGCCATCATCCGAAGCCAATGGAAGTGGTTTTAGGTCAAAACTCCTTTCCAATCAAAATTTATGGCCAAAACAAGATCAGATGGGGGCAAAACGGTCATTTAAAAATTGGCAAAAATCATGAACATGGGAAATGACCCCAATGGTCATTTCCCAAAGCCACATGATCATACGACTTCATATAGGAAAGAAATAAATATTCTACGATCCTTTGATGCGTAGAATGCGGGTTGTTACATTCTCCCCTCCTTAAGAAATTTCGCCCCGAAATTCCCTAACCAAAACACACAAAAGGGTCCTGCATGCCTATCAGCCATAAAACAACAATCAAACATGCAAAACAGCAAAACAAGTCTATCCTAGCATGCGGAATAACTAAGTTGCAAAGTAAATCTTACCAGGCAAAGTGTTCTGAATACGTCTTCCTAATGCTCTCCTCTGTCTCCCAAGTACAGTCATTCTCGTTCTCACCCCACTGAACCTTGACTAGCTTCACCGCCTTCCTTCGAAGTTGCTTCGTATCGTGCTCGACAATACGAATCGGCTTACGGTTCCCAACCGCCTCGGGTTTGTAATGACCCGCATTGGCAGAGGTATTATAATTAATTTATTTAATTATATAAATAGTAATATAGTGAATTAATTCGTCGTTTAATTAAATAATATGGAATAATTAATTTAATTAAATAATTAAATAATATATTTAATTAAGAAATAATCAAAATATTTGGAAATCACAATATAATGTGAACTGGGTCGTCCCTTAGATTTAATTCAGCTTAGAGTTGAATTATATTGACAAATATATTCAATCGACGTCAGTTTGAATGTAGAATTATAATATAATTAAAATCGAGCGCGTAACGACGCGGCAGTTCGCTATTTGGTGATTTAGACTTCAACTGAGTATACAGGGTTCGTTTTAAATCAGATTTCTGTGAAACATGTAGAGCTGGTGGAGTATATCTTTCTAGTGGAAGAGAAATATCGGGATTTCGTCATGTAGATTTTGAGTTACGTCCAAATCAAATTCTCAGAAATGCAGCGCACTGACCATAACAATTTAATTATATTTTATATAAGGATTTAAATAGAAATCGAACATCGATATAACTCTAACGATGTAATATCGAGTTGTAAATCCATATAGGAATATTCTGAAGTTGTACGGTATTCCATGTGAATATAGACAAGAATATTTAATTTTAAATATTTAATTTAATTATATTTAAATATATTTATATATTTAAATGGGTCATTCAGAGCTTTAAAAATAGCCACTTTTGCAAACGAAGTCGGAATTCAACGAAACTAATTTTGTTGGATCCGCAATATCAAATTATTGCTAGATGTAATGACCCGGATCCTTAGGGGTTAATTTTTGAATATATAATATTTAATTTAAATATTGGGTTGGTAAAATAAGTGAATTTTATATTTGAGTTATCGATTTAAAAATCAATCTCAATTTAATATTGAAAATATTAAATCATCGTAATACGAAAAATATAATTCAGTTCGAGATTTAGAGCTGAATTAAATAACAGTTCAGAATTCTGTTTGAATTTGAATAATAATGTTTATTTATTATCGCAGAATGAATTGTTTTAAAAATAATTTAATTTAATTTATATTGGTTTAATTTAATATCTCCTCCAGATGAAAAATTAGACTCCGTGACCTATCCCAGTGTGTTCGAAATAGAGGTATTACCCTAGAAATGACATTTGTTGGGTTCAGAACGGAGTTTGGTATCAAGGCGTATTTTGATTTTAAAGGACGTCGATTCGAAATAAAATAAAATAATAATAAATATCATTATTTGAGTGGACATAATCAAAACACCCAGCTTCAAAAGAGATTGGCCACGCTCCCTTTAATATCCTTCACAAATCAAAAGGGCTCAGAAGCTATAAATCAAAATTGGCCGCCATCTAAACACTTAAAACAATCAAACCGTATAATCCTAAATCTCATCCACTTGGAACTCTCTGGCCTCGGCATCAATTCGTGACCGATTACTGGAGCCGCTCAAAGTCTCCAACATAGGCGGAAGTAGGGTTCTAGAATGGTGAAAAGGGGGGACCGCGACAAGGCTTTAGTAAACGAGCGAAGTGGAAATTGGGGGTTGCGGTGGAGTTGGCAAGGTCAGCAGGAGTTCGAACTTCAGATTTTTGTAGAGGATGAGGTCGTGATCCCTAGAAGCGTGCGGATGTGGAATCGAGTTCATTTGTGGTGTTCTCGTGGTGGATGTGCCAACGCAAAGGGGTTCAGTGATGGAATGAGAGTTGTTCTGTCTTCTAGAGTGAAGTGGGATTGCTAGTAATGTGAAGCGTGGTGATACCGGATTGGGATTCACTGACGGGATTGGGGAGGGTGAAGAAGCTGTCAGCGTGTTGAGTAATTAGACAGGAGCAAGTAGGAAGAACATGGCGTTTTGGTGGAGTGCGATTTCTATTCTGGTTTGGGGAATCGAACTGCCATAAGGTAAATTCTTATTTGAATTTAATCAGTACATTAGTTAAAACTAAATCTAGTGTACTGTTAGAAAAATAGATATCATTAACTACTAAGATAAAAGCAAATGGCATTAACTTTTAATCAGAAATTGGGAAACTAAGAAGAGAAAGTTGATTAGTGAATCATTTTATATATAGTTAATTAGATGGGTAAGGTATGAATTTATTTCAAGATAACTAATTAACTTAAGTATTTGTGCAAGATAATTTTAATTTGAAATGCATGGAAATGAGTTTACATTTTTATTAACTAATTAAAGTTAAATTTTACAAACCTATAGGGTAGTGGTAAAGAAATAAAATCTATAAACAAATCGGTTGAATATGAATTTAAGCTTTAAAGTGGAATTAGTTTACACATGAGTAATTAATTTAATTTAATTAGTATAATTCGATAACTGGAATTTTAATATCGGTTTACATTGGAAAACAGACTTATGGAGGAATCACTGTGAAATGTATATAATGTGCTTCAGTGGGTATTCAACACAAATAAAAATCACGGTGAGTAAATCTCACCTTTTATTTAGAATTTATTTTTATATAGTTAAAAATAATTGTCTGTGCTTGTTTGAATGCTGTCTGATTGTTTTATAAAATATATTAGTTATCTAGGATTGGTTGACTATTATATATATATATATATATATATATATATATATATATATATATATATATTGGGTTGATGATTGGTTGGATTCCCGCAGTATCATTAGCGGATGCCCGCGGTTTCATTAGCGGATGATTACCCTATACGCCCCACGCTATGATTAGTGGATGACCTTCTATACCGCGATATCCTGCCTCGAAGCAGGATGGGTATTATTTATGTGCTAACGTTTGTGGATGCAGGGAAAACAGGTTGGAGGAATCCAACTGGATTCCTCAAAAATATATTATCTGTTTGTTGTTTGTTTGATTTCATATATATTCATATATGATGTGTTAAAAATCAAATGATTGAAAATTGGTTGATTTGATTGTTTAAAATATCCCTGGGGCTTGAATATTGATTTATAAAAATATCATGAAAAGGGATATTTGAGATTTAGAAAGAAAATTCAATTTTTCTAAAATAGAAATTTGAAATTTGAATATATAAGATTCAAATAGAATAGAATTTGAAATTCGAATAGAATAAAAATATTAACTTGTTTTGAATATATATATAAAAATAATATGGAATTTATAAACTCTGTTTATAAATGGAAAAGATGGGATTTGAATTGAATTTATAAACTTTGTTTATAAATGAAAATATGGAATTTGAATTGAATTTAGAAACTTTGTTTATAAAGGAAAAGATGGGATTTGAATTGAATTTATAAACTTTGTTTATAAATATATAATGGGGGGGATTTTAAGTGAAGTTATAAACGTTGTTTATAAATAATGCAGAGAACAATAGAATTTGAATATTGAATTCAAATGGACTTTAAACTATAGAATTTGAATATAGAATTCAAATGGACTTTAAACTATAGAATTTGAAAATAGAATTCAAATGAAGTTTAAATAAAGAGAATTCAAAAAGAATTGAATTGGAATTTGAATAGAGAAGTCGATAAGGAAACGAAAGTATGAGTATAATTAGAATTTGTTATTATGCAAGTTAAAATATATTTGAACATGTCATGTTCAAATATGAAGGTGAAATAGACTGAAGAGTTAATTAACAAATTAATTAACGAATTTAGTTAAAATGATTGGTATAGTTAAAATAGATTGGACAGGTATAAATATACAGGAGACAGGTTTGGAATAAAGTGTTAGAAGGTATATAAATAGAATGCCCGACAAAAAGGTACGTATTTAATTCATATATGAGATTTTATGCGCCGTATCGGCTAGCCGCTTGGCTTTCCTTTTTCTTTTTGATTGGAAAAGGCCTGTGTGGCAGTTTGGGGATTTTCCTGATGCTCCCGGTACAAAGGAGGTTATGGCGAATTTTTCCGGGAATTTAAGGTGATAGAATATTTTTAAGATAATTTGATAGTTAGAAATCAACGTATCGATGTATATAGAAGTCGATAAGAAAACGAACTTAGAAATAGAATAGTATAATCAAAAAGGAAGTATAAGAATAAAATCTAGTAAGAATAGAAAGAAAAAGTGTATACGTGTTTAAAGGTAAATAAGTAGTTGTATGTTATTGATTGTTCGAGCAAGTAGTCATATCTGTTTTGACGTTATAAATGTTATTCAGTCAAGGTCTGAGAGGTAGTTATACCCCAACTTGATTGATTGCATTATTAACAAATGAACAGTAAGATTTCAAGCTCGAAGATCAATGTTGGATAAGAGTTAGTTGAATATAGTATTTGGGTTGTCGTAACGATGTTTTACACAACATCCGTTTTAACCCAAATAAGTGTAAACTTAAAATAGAATATTTCCTAAGTATAGGAATAAACGAGATTGAGAAAGAGATAAGTAATTGGAATATTTTTCAATTATAAATAGCTTATATTTTCTAAAGTTTAGAAAATAAAGGAAGGCGATATTCGGAAATGTTTTCCAAATAACGTAAAAGGCCAATATGGTTATTGAAAATATTTGGTTAACAAATATTGATAAAGAAATAGAGAAGAGATTTAATTAATGGAATATTAATTAAGGGCTCAGTGATTGTTTGATAATTGGATGAACACTTGTTTTTATTCGATAGTTAAATCATCGACTATCGAAACACTTGTTTTTATTCGATAGTTAAATCACAGACTATCGAAGTTTTGACCATCGTTGTCGATATGGAGAGACCGGTTGGATTATTATCCGAAGAACCACTCCGTATTGGCAGTAGCGTTGCGAATCAGATTATATAAAGATAATCGAAGACGGAGTAAAGTGCAAGGACTTTTTCTATTAATAGAAATTGTACCTTCAGTTCATCCTGTAACAACCCGTATTTTCAATAACCTGTTATAACATAAATGGAGGCAGAATTAAACTGTAAAATCTGAATCAAGGGAAACGGGCTATGCCATTGCGTTTGTCTCGGAAAAATACGCGAAATAGAGTCCGAGTTTTCGAAAATCGGAGTCCGTATGACCAAGATATGGCCTCGCGAAGTTTCACGAAAAATTCCCAAATTAAAGTATACTTAATTAAGTGAAATGGGTTGCGCAGAGAAATATATATATATATATATAATTGAAAATTAAATAAATAAATATGCAAAAATGTTCAAAACAGCGAATTGGGAGAGGGGAATAACCGAACCGGCCGATTTTTGAGGTCGACCCGAGCTCGCTGGGTCGACTAGGGGTTAATCCAGGGTGTTTGGCTGTCAACCCGTGGGCCGATTCGCTCAAATGCAGATTTTGCATTTGGATGGTTCTCATGGTTCATCTTTAATCTAAAGGCCCTAGATGGTTCCTACACTTGACTTCTTCCCCAAGACATGCTTTGATGGCTTGGATTGAATCTAGGTTTAATCCTATGGCCTAAAACACTTGCCTAATCTATAAATAAGACCCTAACCTATCCTAAATCCTCATTATTCATTCATGCAACTAAACTATGGCAAAATTTTACCTCTCATGGCCTCCACTCTCTTCATAAAATTTCTAAATGGTTTCTATGAGAGATTTTCCATGCATACAAGTGTTTTCAAGCTTGTATGAGTGTCATTAGCTTGCATTCAAGTCAAGTTTCTATCTTTGCATCATAAAGCAAGGGTTTTGATCATTTTGGCTCAAGGGTTTTTATGTTAGAGCTTGCATTTTGGGTCTATTTGATTGCATAAGGGCTTTGTCATATCTTTTGTGCCTTCATAGCAATGTAAGCCCTTTCCCTACTCTTAGATATTAACTATGAAGTTAAATGTTCATGTTGCAAGTTTGGGTTTGATCATTGAGTATGATACATGCTATCATGTCATGCAAGTTTATGAAGTCATTATCTTGATCTTGTGAGCTAAAAGCTACAACCTTTATGTTGAAATGTTGCATTAGGCAACATGAGAACCCTCATAACCTTTATGTCAACTTGCATATGAAGTCATAACCCTTATATGATGATATATGCGAGTTACTAGTCATCATTCCATATCTTTTGTCACCATGATTCGCTTATGTGCCAAGTTTGGGTTTATGCATGTTTTGAGGCTTAAGAATGTAACATGCAAGTTAATGAACACATTTGTGCCTCATTTGCCACCATGATTAACTTGTGGCTTAATATCCATTTTTGTCATGCCTTTGCCAAGTCTCTTCTTTTAATCCATTACGTTGTCGCGAACGTATATGCGAGTTTAAAAGCGTTGGGTTATGTTATGGGTAATTTCTAATGACATGAAAATACAACTTGAAAACATGACTTGAAATATAACATGGAAGTTGACATGTAAGTATGGATAAAAACATAAGCTTGGGAATTTACCTATTAAGTTAGGTCTACCCTTTGGGAATTTACCTATTAAGTTAGGTCTACCCAAATGCTTGAAAACTTGTAACATGTTTTGGGAAACATGATGGACATGACACTTAGATAATATAAGTGTGGCCAACTCGAGGTTGGGTTGAGTTTGCAACGTAAAACTACCCGGAACCGACCGGCCTAACTAGTAGTTGCAAACAATAGGACCCAATGTGAGAAGTTGGTCATGTTGTGCTTGAACCCGAGGTTAGACCAAGTTGTGGTGTAAAGCTACCCGGAACCGACCGGCTTAACTAGTAACCACAACAAAGTCTAATGTGAGAGGTGAAGGTGCATTAAGTAATTAATGCCACATGATAGGGTTAAGTTAATTTGATTAATGACTCTTAACCAAATATGACATGGACAAATGGGTTAAGTAATTTGATTAGGCTAATGATACTTAACAAAACATGACAAGGTTGGGTAGGTTAAGTAACTTGATTTGCCTAATGACACTTAACCATTTTTATATGACTAGTGGATGGGGTTAAGTTAATCAACACTTAATCAATCCAACGCGATAACTTGGTAAGGTTAAGTAAGTTTTCTTAATGACGCTTAACCGAAAAATACGGTTAACGAATGGGGTTAAGATTAGACTCAACTAGTCTGAACATGGAAATCGGATGGGGTTAAGTTAGCCTAGACTTAATTAATCCCACTTGGTAGTTTAATGGAGTTAAGTTAAACACTTAACTAATCTAAACATGATGAATTGATGTGGTTAAGTGACCTATACTTATCCAATCTAACTCGTTAATTTATTGTGGTTAAGTTAACCAATACTTAACCAATATAACGTGAAAACATGATAAGGCTAAGTCACGAATCGCTTGAATACACTTGACCGATTTGACTAAGTAAATTGATAGGGTCAAGTTAATATATACTTAACCAATCTAGAATGATAATTGGACGAGGTTAAGTCGTGAATTGCTTAATATACTTAACCAACTTGAGCATGGTTTGTAGGGTTAAGCCTTGAACTTGGATACTTAGCCAATTTTGACAGGATTTGTAGACGGGTTAAGTCATGAACTTAAGTGACACTTAATCCATTATGTAAACCCTAGTTCTGAGGATTAGGTGGATAACCGTAGTTAACAAGGATAACGGGAACAATGCTAAGTGGTAAACCTTAGTTGAAGAATAACTAAGTAATGATTCTTAGTCAAGGAAATTTAGACCAGTTCATGGATAGATGAGTAACATGATACGGTAGGTCATCGTTTAAGTATACGAGTAGGAGCAAGTATCTGATTTAGATAAAGGCTCCAGCGAACTGGGTAACGAAGCAGCGGCTTCGGGGAACGTGAGGATATTCTTGGTATCCCTCTATGAGCTGTCAGGTGATTATACTAGGCTCATGAGAGGTTAAGGTCTGCGTTAGAAGAACCAAGAGTATGCCTTGGTTGCTATACGAGCGACCTAAAGACGGGGATGGATAGGGGATAGTCGACGATACACGGTCGTACACTAGATTGCATTTCGTCAGGCTACCTACCATCTTTGGTCAAGCGTGTACGTACGGAAAGGCAGAGAACACCCAAAAGACCATAATTGCTATCTAATTATGGTTGCGGTAAGGCTTGGATGTGGGTTGGCCAGTGTTGTGTTCTCATACAGGATTTATCCTGTCTTGTCTTTCACTAGTTGAGGGAGTGGTCTCGTGGGACCATAGCCACGTATAAGAAAAACAGACCTTAGCATCTGCATCGGCAGACAAAATCGAAAGCTCCCGACCGAGTCCTGTATTTCTTGATTTGCCCTGTGACAGGACTCGGATGGCACGATGTGATACATGTGCATACAGTCATGGAAAAGCGATTCACGATGAATGCGTGGGAAAAAGGGTGCGGTTGGCGGTTAGCGTAATCCCTAGTGGCCCTAGGTGGTTGAACCCAAACCGAGATACGAAAACGTGCAATAGGTAAGCATAATCCCTAGCAGCCCTAGGTAGCATAAGTCCTAGTTGTACAAACAATAATTCATGTTGGAAGACCCTAGCTAGGTTTAGGGTAACAGTCCAAATCGATCTTAAGGATCATGGAACTATGTTAAAGTAATATAGAATCTCATGGGAAAGCCCGTATGGTCTACGGCAAGGGACTGAACATTTACATGGAATAAAACATACAAGTTGAGTAACCTATATATGCGATATATTAGGTTGACATGGACCATTACACGACTTTTGAGTGAGGGTCATTCTTGGTTAACACATGACACGGTGGGGATACTAGTACGGTAGGTGCAGAGCTAAAATACAGGATAGATATCACGGGGCGTTATACGTGACAGATATCTTGGGGATATTATACTTGATAGAAACCTGACGATGTGATACCTTGTTTTATCTTGACATCGTAATTTATCATGACACCTTAGTTTATCTGAGTTCAGTAGTTCATCCTGTTATTTTGATTTAGCTTATCTATCTTGTTATCATGCTTATGTTCATCTCAGTTTCTCATGTCAGTTAACTTTACTAGTTTTTATGCTAATAGTAGATAGGGCTTACTCAGTCTTTTTGACTGACCCGTTTTGTTTCGCCTCTTTTCTTCCGTTTCCCCCCCCCCCCAGGTTACAGGGAGGAAATACTGTTGTTTAGTTCGGACTTCTTCTGCTTGAAGGTCATCATGGATGGCTTGGACTTTTCTTGGCTAATGGCTACTTTACTGTTTTTACTTGGGGAATAATTTATGAAAATGTCTTTATGCTTCTTTACTATTGCAAGACAGGTTTTGATGTACTCTGATGTAAAAGGCTTTAGACCTTATTTATTCATGTTATGAAAGTTTGATTTTACTTCCGCTATTTTATATGTTCTGTCTTGTGATATTTCTGTGCATGTTTACCAATAATGCCCCTCTAAAGCTAGTGCATTCCTTTGCGAGTGACCCTAGCGGAGGTGGGGTGTTACACGTGGTATTAGAGCAGAAGGTTACCAGACTGGGCAAAAGTTTTTAAAGACCTTCTGAAAACTATTTGAAAAAAAAAACGTTTACAAAGAAGCATTTTTCAAGAAAATTTTCTTTTAAAAGAAAAAGGCTATTCCCCAAAGGCCATTAGCACTATCCTTGTTTCCTTAATTGAGTCTCTTTTCCTTTCTTTCCTCCATCTGTAGTCACAGTAGTTTTAACTGCGACTAGTCTTTTCTACCTACGAAAGTGCTTTCCATACGATGGAGGTGGTTCTCGAGAGACCAGTGGCCGCGTTATAAGAATGGATCGTGAGAAAGAAGGATAAAGGATACGAGCTTAAGGATGAGCAACTTGTTGGTATGGCTTAGTCCTCAAAGGAGGGAGAAAGATGAACAATGAAACCCATGACGAGAGAGTACCTTTGGCATGGTAAAACGGGGCGGATAGTTAAGTATTATGGGACAAGGACAAGATCATCGGGAGGGCAGTAGTATGCTCTCATTTCTAGAGTACCTCGGAAGGAGGGTAACGATCTTGTTAAAGGTTTAGCTTTTCTTCTCTATCATCCCGTTAGGACTTCGTTGTTCGTATCATTTAAGTCTGCTTCGATAGTTGAGTCTCTGCACCTTAAGTACTAGCGTAATAGAGAATCCCATTTTTGTCTCAAAGTCCTATTGGAGAATCAGTCCATTTATACATGACTTGTTTGGATTTGGGAATGTCTATGCCAAGTGTTGAGTTTGGAAATAATGCTTATGTTTATAAGCTATGGATGGATTCTAGGGATGAAGTGGTTATCCAGTAGGGGGTGCCACCCTCGGTTTTGATAGGAGGGTAGTTAGACCTTTTGACTAGCCTTGGTAATGCCCTCGAAGTATCGGGTAACCTTTTTGAGGTTCTGTCATGACTAGTTACTTAGAATCCCTTGATGCCTTTATTGGAAATTTGAAGCCCGATCGAGTGGTGTTCGCCAATAAGACGGATGGTTTACTTCATTTATGCATGGGTTATAGAGATCACCCTAGTAAGTGCGCATGATAACCTGATTGACATCTGTTTACTTTCAAGAGAAAGTTCTTCTACATGGAATGCCTTATAGTATATAAACGAGATCCAAGATTCACTAGTGAATTTTGGAAAGCTTGCATGAGATCATGAGTACGCAGTCATGTTTGCGTCAAGTATTCTAGGAAAAGGATAAGTGCAAGTGGAACGAGAGGCGATGAAGAAATGAGTTCCAGCTCATGTTATGGAAACAGGAATAAGAAGCTACAAAATCGCGAAGTTAAAAGACGACTTTGATGGTCAAAGACTAGATACGCGCATGATATCTCTTTTTGGGAGTATATCCTTGATCCCTGTTTTCTGTAGAGCTTACTTGTAGGCTATCTTTTGTGGACATCCTCTCGGTCCTATTCTCCGTTACAAACCCTGTAAGGAGTTTGTCATGTTTATCTTCTCGACCCTGTTTCAGGGAATTCTAGGTAGAACCCTATGGATGTAAACATGTATTTGAAACATGTTATGATTGATATGGTTGCAAGTGGTTGCTCGTGGATGCACGAATACACATTAGATACTAGCTCGACTCGGTCACATTTCATATTGCATATGCACGAGTATTTATACTTGTTTATGGATGAAATCGAATGTATTATCATGCGGTTGTTGCATATGAGTGAATGATTGTGCACGCATATAGTATCTATATGACTAGGACTATTTGCATACATGTTGGATTCATGGCACTATACATATTTTGCATTAGAAAGATTATTCAGGCCTGATCATTAGCATTAGCTAAGGAACATGTACACACACGTTTTGCATATATTCATACAGCATTAGAAATCATCTAAGGACAATGGTTGCTTGTGGATGATGTTTTGAGTAGATGGATGATGGATGGTAGGATATGTTCTTCCTAACTTGGAGATTTCGGGGACGAAATCCTAAAAGGTGGGGAGAATGTAACAACCCGTATTTTCAATAACCTGTTATAACATAAATGGAGGCAGAATTAAACTGTAAAATCTGAATCAAGGGAAACGGGCTATGCCACTGCGTTCGTCTCGGAAAAATACGCGAAATAGAGTCCGAGTTTTCGAAAATCGGAGTCCGTATGACCAAGATATGGCCTCGCGAAGTTTCACAAAAAATTCCCAAATTAAAGTATACTTAATTAAGTGAAATGGGTTGCGCAGAGAAATATATATATTGATATATATATATATATATATAATTGAAAATTAAATAAATAAATATGCAAAAATGTTCAAAACAGCGAATTGGGAGAGGGGAATAACCGAACCGGCCGATTTTTGAGGTCGACCCGAGCCCGTTGGGTCGACTAGGGGTTAATCCAGGGTGTTTGGCTGTCAACCCGTGGGCCGATTCGCTCAAATGCAGATTTTGCATTTGGATGGTTCTCATGGTTCATCTTTAATCTAAAGGCCCTAGATGGTTCCTACACTTGACTTCTTCCCCAAGACATGCTTTGATGGCTTGGATTGAATCTAGGTTTAATCCTATGGCCTAAAACACTTGCCTAATCTATAAATAAGACCCTAACCTATCCTAAATCCTCATTATTCATTCATGCAACTAAACTATGGCAAAATTTTACCTCTCATGGCCTCCACTCTCTTCATAAAATTTCTAAATGGTTTCTATGAGAGATTTTCCATGCATACAAGTGTTTTCAAGCTTGTATGAGTGTCATTAGCTTGCATTCAAGTCAAGTTTCTATCTTTGCATCATAAAGCAAGGGTTTTGATCATTTTGGCTCAAGGGTTTTTATGTTAGAGCTTGTATTTTGGGTCTATTTGATTGCATAAGGGCTTTGTCATATCTTTTGTGCCTTCATAGCAATGTAAGCCCTTTCCCTACTCTTAGATATTAACTATGAAGTTAAATGTTCATGTTGCAAGTTTGGGTTTGATCATTGAGTATGATACATGCTATCATGTCATGCAAGTTTATGAAGTCATTATCTTGATCTTGTGAGCTAAAAGCTACAACCTTTATGTTGAAATGTTGCATTAGGCAACATGAGAACCCTCATAACCTTTATGTCAACTTGCATATGAAGTCATAACCCTTATATGATGATATATGCGAGTTACTAGTCATCATTCCATATCTTTTGTCACCATGATTCGCTTATGTGCCAAGTTTGGGTTTATGCATGTTTTGAGGCTTAAGAATGTAACATGCAAGTTAATGAACACATTTGTGCCTCATTTGCCACCATGATTAACTTGTGGCTTAATATCCATTTTTGTCATGCCTTTGCCAAGTCTCTTCTTTTAATCCATTACGTTGTCGCGAACGTATATGCGAGTTTAAAAGCGTTGGGTTATGTTATGGGTAATTTCTAATGACATGAAAATACAACTTGAAAACATGACTTGAAATATAACATGGAAGTTGACATGTAAGTATGCATAAAAACATAAGCTTGGGAATTTACCTATTAAGTTAGGTCTACCCAAATGCTTGAAAACTTGTAACATGTTTTGGGAAACATGATGGACATGACACTTAGATAATATAAGTGTGGCCAACTCGAGGTTGGGTTGAGTTTGCAACGTAAAACTACCCGGAACCGACCGGCCTAACTAGTAGTTGCAAACAATAGGACCCAATGTGAGAAGTTGGTCATGTTGTGCTTGAACCCGAGGTTAGACCAAGTTGTGGTGTAAAGCTACCCGGAACCGACCGGCTTAACTAGTAACCACAACAAAGTCTAATGTGAGAGGTGAAGGTGCATTAAGTAATTAATGCCACATGATAGGGTTAAGTTAATTTGATTAATGACTCTTAACCAAATATGACATGGACAAATGGGTTAAGTAATTTGATTAGGCTAATGATACTTAACAAAACATGACAAGGTTGGGTAGGTTAAGTAACTTGATTTGCCTAATGACACTTAACCATTTTTATATGACTAGTGGATGGGGTTAAGTTAACCAACACTTAATCAATCCAACGCGATAACTTGGTAAGGTTAAGTAAGTTTTCTTAATGACGCTTAACCGAAAAATACGGTTAACGAATGGGGTTAAGATTAGACTCAACTAGTCTAAACATGGAAATCGGATGGGGTTAAGTTAGCCTAGACTTAATTAATCCCACTTGGTAGTTTAATGGGGTTAAGTTAAACACTTAACTAATCTAAACATGATGAATTGATGTGGTTAAGTGACCTATACTTATCCAATCTAACTCGTTAATTTATTGTGGTTAAGTTAACCAATATTTAACCAATATAACGTGAAAACATGATAAGGCTAAGTCACGAATCGCTTGAATACACTTGACCGATTTGACTAAGTAAATTGATAGGGTCAAGTTAATATATACTTAACCAATCTAGAATGATAATTGGACGAGGTTAAGTCGTGAATTGCTTAATATACTTAACCAACTTGAGCATGGTTTGTAGGGTTAAGCCTTGAACTTGGATACTTAGCCAATTTTGACAGGATTTGTAGACAGGTTAAGTCATGAACTTAAGTGACACTTAATCCATTATGTAAACCCTAGTTCTGAGGATTAGGTGGATAACCGTAGTTAACAAGGATAACGGGAACAATGCTAAGTGGTAAACCTTAGTTGAAGAATAACTAAGTAATGATTCTTAGTCAAGGAAATTTAGACCAGTTCATAGATAGATGAGTAACCTGATACGGTAGGTCATCGTTTAAGTATACGAGTAGGAGCAAGTATCTGATTTAGATAAAGGCTCCAGCGAACTGGGTAACGAAGCAGCGACTTCGGGGAACGTGAGGATATTCTTGGTATCCCTCTATGAGCTGCCAGGTGATTATACTAGGCTCATGAGAGGTTAAGGTCTGCGTTAGAAGAACCAAGAGTATGCCTTGGTTGCTATACGAGCGACCTAAAGACGGGGATGGATAGGGGATAATCGACGATACACGGTCGTACCCTAGATAGCATTTCGTCAGGCTACCTACCATCTTTGGTCAAGCGTGTACGTACGGAAAGGCAGAGAACACCCAAAAGACCATAATTGCTATCTAATTATGGTTGCGGTAAGGCTTGGATGTGGGTTGGCCAGTGTTGTGTTCTCATACAGGATTTATCCTGTCTTGTCTTTCACTAGTTGAGGGAGTGGTCCCGTGGGACCATAGCCACATATAAGAAAAACAGACCTTAGCATCTGCATCGGCAGATAAATCGAAAGCTCCCGACCGAGTCCTGTATTTCTTGATTTGCCCTGTGACAGGACTCGGATGGCACGATGTGATACATGTGCATACAGTCATGGAAAAGCGATTCACGATGAATGCGTGGGAAAAAGGGCGCGGTTGGCGGTTAGCGTAATCCCTAGTGGCCCTAGGTGGTTGAACCCAAACCGAGATACGAAAACGTGCAATAGGTAAGCATAATCCCTAGCAGCCCTAGGTAGCATAAGTCCTAGTTGTACAAACAATAATTCATGTTGGAAGACCCTAGCTAGGTTTAGGGTAACAGTCCAAACCGATCTTAAGGATCATGGAACTATGTTAAAGTAATATAGAATCTCATGGGAAAGCCCGTATGGTCTACGGCAAGGGACTGAACATTTACATGGAATAAAACACACAAGTTGAGTAACCTATATATGCGATATATTAGGTTGACATGGACCATTACACGACTTTTGAGTGAGGGTCATTCTTGGTTAACACATGACACGGTGGGGATACTAGTACGGTAGGTGCAGAGCTAAAATACAGGATAGATATCACGGGGCGTTATACGTGACAGATATCTTGGGGATATTATACTTGATAGAAACCTGACGATGTGATACCTTGTTTTATCTTGACATCGTAATTTATCATGACACCTTAGTTTATCTGAGTTCAGTAGTTCATCCTGTTATTTTGATTTAGCTTATCTATCTTGTTATCATGCTTATGTTCATCTCAGTTTCTCATGTCAGTTAACTTTACTAGTTTTTATGCTAATAGTAGATAGGGCTTACTCAGTCTTTTTGACTGACCCGTTTTGTTTCGCCTCTTTTCTTCCGTTCCCCCCCCCCCCAGGTTACAGGGAGGAAATACTATTGTTTAGTTCGGACTTCTTCTGCTTGAAGGTCATCATGGATGGCTTGGACTTTTCTTGGCTAATGGCTACTTTACTGTTTTTACTTGGGGAATAATTTATGAAAATGTCTTTATGCTTCTTTACTATTGCAAGACAGGTTTTGATGTACTCTGATGTAAAAGGCTTTAGACCTTATTTATTCATGTTATGAAAGTTTGATTTTACTTCCGCTATTTTATATGTTCTGTCTTGTGATATTTCTGTGCATGTTTACCAATAATGCCCCTCTAAAGCTAGTGCATTCCTTTACGAGTGACCCTAGCGGAAGCGGGGTGTTACACATCCTGTTCCTGGGTGACTTGTATGGATGAATGTCTGACAGAGTATTTCCAGGAAGGTCGCGTACATTGATTTCTTCAACCGTACCAAGAGTGGAAGCGGAGAAGGAAACTTCTTTTAGCTGACACGTAATGTACTGTTGTAGACGTCAATTAGTGATTTTCGATGGATCTGACGATGTGACATTCGAAGTGAATCTGGTGTGATGATAAAGCGTAGCTTCAAGCCTCATCAACCGGTAAATGACAGAAATCGGGCAGGCAGCATGGCTATGTAGGTCGCACCTATTAGGCTGTATAATCACCTGATCTGGAGTTTCATTTACTTCTAAAAATCTATTGTCGATGTTGTCCCATTCGGGAAACGGTTGCTGATCCCAACCGTTGGTGATATACATTCGATACACTCAAGCGAAATGGGTGGTCGGTCATGTGTGGCTGAGTTGCAAGATGTTCTTGTTGAACTCGGTGTATTCTCCTCTAGAGATACACCAGCGGAAGGTGGTTCCATACCTTGTCATAGTTGAAAATCCATTACCCAATACGTGCTTGCGGTTTTGATTGTATATTATATATGTGGAACGTGAGATGCAAACGTTCCACTAGATTGTTATTTACTTGATTTAGACATTGTTATAATATCAAAAGAGTTTTGATATAAAGATAAGTCAAGTGTTTGGATTCTCATAAGGGAAAAACCCGTTCCATGTTATACGGCGTGGTCTTATGAGGTATCATTTAGTTTCTAAAACGGTTTTAAACTGTTTACTCATACCAGTCCATGTTGCGTGCTTGGGGCATGTGTTGCATGATAGGGGGTTCTCGCTTTTCGTTAGGTGGCGAACGGGAGACTCTTACCCCTACATGTCCCGAAAATGAGGGTTGGTTGGGAAGTCGAAAGGCTGGCCGTAAAATGTGGTGCTGGGGTACCAATGTAAGTCACGGTGGGGTATTACCCTGCTACTTTGTGAGGATGGGAGAGGATGGTTGCAAAGCCTACTTGAACTTGAGTTTATTTATTTTGTTCTACCTAAACTCTTGGGTGCCTAAATTTGTACGGGCAGTCAAGTAGTTCAGGATTTTTCAGATATATCTAAAGGAGCTTGGAGCAGGAGGCTTCAGCGTCATCTAGTTATAGTGTTGTTCCGTTGTGTTGTAAGTGTTGTACTCTGATAAGTGTATGTTATACAGTTGAGATTTTGTATTTCAAAAGATATGGTATATTATATTTTGTTCCGCTGCGATGTGAGATTCTGTGTTGTTATTTCTGTTCTTCTTCTACCTCTTTCTTCTAAAAAAAACGTTTCGTATTTTCGTGATATTTGGGTTGGACGTATGATGTATATAGTCAACTCCGATGTTACGGAAATCTGGGTCATTACAGTTGGTATCAGAGCTTAGGTTGAGCGAATACCTAGGCTTGTTGGAATGTGCTCATTAGAGATAGGATTAGTAGTATCCTAGAATGAGTTGAGTGTATATATATATACGAGAGAGCGTATTTGTTATTTGATATAAAAACTGTTTTATATTGTGTTGACTAGTCTGTTGAGTGGATTATGAATTCTGATCGAATCGTGGGACGCCACGATGTCGATAGGAGTTTATAAACACTTGAACAGGAGATTGGACACGATATTGTTTTTAAATAGTTGAGTTGATTGTTAGGATTATAATCGAATAAGATTATAAAAACTGAAAAAGTTATATATATAACCAATGGAATTTGTATATGAAATCAAATAAACAAATGTGATAAATTGAAATTGAATTCCAACCAGAATTCAGAATTTAAAATCCTGAGAGTTTGGAAAATATTTTTCTAAATGGGTTTTGAAAGAAATAAAGCACTGAACTCATTCAGTAGCTGGGAAATAATTCTGATGATGATCGCAACCTCATCAGTGTTCATTTTCGAGTTTCTAAGTGATGAATTGTTGCCTTAGAAAAGTTTTGATGGAAATTTGTTTGAAAGAAACAAGTTGTTTTAAAATTCAAATGTTTTGAATAAGAGATAGATATAAATATATGTATATATTTATATGACTTCAAAGGAATTTTGAAATGGGAATTGGAATATAGATTTCAAATAAAAGTAAAATATAAGGGAATTCAAATATAGAATTTGAACATAGAAATTTAAACAGGATTTGAATAAAGAAAATTCAAATAGAAATTGTATAAGAAAGATTGAAATGGAATTTGAATTCAAAGGAATTCAAATGGATTTGAATAAAGAAAAGTCAAATAGATATTTGAATATTAGAATTCAAATGGAATTTGGTTAAATAGAATTTTAAAGAGAATATAAAGTGGAGGTTGAATATTAGAATTCAAAGAAAATATAAAATTTGAAATATAATTTTAAACAAAAGGAGTTAAAATAGAATTTAAATTCAAAGGATTTCAAATAGAAATTGAACAAAGGAATTTAAATAGAAATTGAATAAAGGATTTCAAATGGAATTTGAATAAGGGATTTGAAATGGGTTTTGAATAAAGGATTTCAAATAGAAATTGAAGATAAGAAATTCAAATAGAATTTGAAGATAAGGAATTGAAATAGAATTGAACAAAGGAAATTCAAATAGAAATTGAATAGAAGGAAATTCAAATATAGAGTTTGAATAAAGAGATTCAAATGGAATTTGAATATTGTAAATATATAGGATTTGAATATTAGAAGTGAAATAGATCGGAAATATTATGTTGAAATGGAAAAATGGATTTGATATGTATTAAAAATATATCAAAATGGAGTTGAATTTATAAACAAAGTTAAAACGTTTATATTTATAAATATAATTAAAACGAGCTCGCCGTAACGCGACAGTTCGTAAATTGGCGATTCGAACTTCAATTTAGTATACAGAACTCAATTGAAGTCGGAATTCTTTGAAACAAGAATCGTCGGAACCGGTTGAACAATAGTTTTCTAATGAAAGAGAAAATTTTGGATTTCGTCGTATAGATTTTGAGTTATGTCAAAATCAAATTTTTAGAAAAACAGCGCCAAAACCATTATAAAACCATAACGGTTTAATTAGATAAATAAAAGGATTTTTAGGAAATAAAATTCGAATTGGCATTAGAAAAATCCAGACTAGAGATATAAAATAAATATGAACTCCAGTGAAGTAAGTGAAATGATTTTTAAGACAAAAATCATATTTTAAATGGTTAAATAGAATTAACTAAATTGGAAAATAATTAGTTAAAGGAATTTTGAATCGAAATTGGGGTTTTGGATAAGTGAAAGAGATTGAGAATTTATATTCGAAATCGAATATATAACTCGAGTTGAAAATATAATTAGATTAGTTATAATTAAGTTGACACATATTTGAACAAATTATATTCAAATAAAAAGGGTGAACTAGGCAAAACGGTTAATCAGCAACTAGTAAATGGGAATTTGAATGACTGAAATTAAATTTAACTTAGGTAAGTTAAATGGATCGAAATGAATAAATTGAGTAAAATCAATGTGAATGAAATATGAATTGGGAAATATAAAGGAAATATATTTGTAACACAAATACAAAGGAAGTTATGTGCAAACAAATAGAAGAAGAAATATTTGTAAAACATTTACAAATAGAATTTAAAAGGAAATATTTGTAAAACATTTACAAATAGATTAAATGGGAATATTTATTTATAGAAAATAAATAGAATGTTATAAATGAGATATTTATTTGTTAAATAAATAGAATTTAATCAAAGGAATATTCAGAAGATGAATAGAAAATGGAAATCTGTTTTTAACAGATAAATAGAAAAGATTAATTTATAAATAAGAGTTTATAAATTAAATTAAATATTTATCATTCGATAAATGGAATATATAAGTCTGAACTTATATAGAGAAGAGATATCGGTTTTTAACACCGATAGTTTTAAATAGAAGGGGTACACAACACTTGTATAAGTGAAGTAACGCTAATAAAGAGAACATTTATGAAGTGAGGAACCGTTACTAAAAGTAAATCTTTATAAATGAATAAACGTTATCCAGTAGAAGTTATTCGAATAGAAATAATCGATTAGAGTTAGAATAAATCGATTAGAGTAAGAATTAACCAGTTAGAGTTAACCAGTTAGGGTAAATCCGTAGAGTTAATTGAATATTAGCTATTCAGTTAGAATTTATCGAATATTTGTTATTCAAATTAAGAGTTAACCAGATATAGTAAATTGAACATAGTCAATCGAGTTAGAATTTAATTGAATGTTAGTTATTCAATTAAAGTTGATCAAATATAGTTATTGAGATAGAGTTAGTCAAACATAGTTACTCAGGATAAGTTGCCATTTCGAACGACTGCTAGCGTAATTCGCAGGGCTGCAGATAGCCTAGGGCGGTCGGATGTTTCCTGGGGGAATCAGGCGTAACCATTGTGATCGCTGCGATCTAGAGTCAAGCGAATGGAGTTAAATCGAATAGAATTAAAGGAGTTAATCGAATAGGAGTTATTCGAATAAAGTCAAAAGGAGTTAATCGAATATTGGTTATTCGAATAGAATTAAAGGAGTTAATCGAATAGGAGTTATTCGAATAAAGTTAAAAGGAGTTAATCGAATATTGGTTATTCGAATAGAATTAAAGGAGTTAATCGAATAGGAGTTATTCGAATAAAGTTAAAAGGAGTTAATCGAATATTGTTTATTCGGATAGAATTAAAGGAGTTATCGAATATAGTTTTATTCGAAAGGAATTATCGATTAATAGTTAATCGGAGGAGTTATCGATTATTAGTAAATCGGAGGAGTTATCGATTATTTGTTAATCGAAATGAGTTATCGATTATAGTTTAATCGAAAAGAGTTATCGATTAGTTTAATCGAAGTGAGTTATAGAATATTGGTTATTCGAAGGAGTTATCGAATTTAGTTATTCGATGGAGTTAATCGAAAAGAGTTAAATCCAATAGAGTTAATTGATAAGAGTAAATAGAATAGAGTAAATCGAATATAGTTTATTCGAAGAGAGGTTTTCGAATCAAGTTATTCGAAAGAGAGAGTATCGAATATAGTTATTCGAAGGGAGGAGTTATCGAATAGGGATTGATTCGAAAGAGAGTTACGTAAGGAAGTTTGAAATGTTGAATATCAACATAAATAAGTTCTGAAAAGTTAATGGGTTTGTAGCACTTTTTCTACCTTAGCAATTTCGAGGACGAAATTATTTTAAGTGGGGAAGATTGTAATGACCCGGATCCTTAGGGGTTAATTTTTGAAAATTTAATATTTAATTTAAATATTGGGTTGGTAAAATAAGTGAATTTTTATATTTGAGTTATCGATTTAAAAATCAATTTCAATTTAATATTGAAAATATTAAATCATCGTAATACGAAAAATATAATTCAGTTCGAGATTTAAAGCTGAATTAAATAACAGTTCAGACTTCTGTTTGAATTTGAATAATAATGTTTATTTATTATCGCAGAATGAATTGTTTTTAAAATAATTTATTTTAATTTATATTGGTTTAATTTAATATCTCCTCCAGATGAAAAATTAGACTCCGTGACCTATCCCAGTGTGTTCGAAATAGAGGTATTACCCTAGAAATGACATTTGTTGGGTTCAAAAAGGAGTTTGGTATCAAGGCGTATTTTGATTTTAAAGGACGCCGATTCGAAATAAAATAAAATAATAATAAATATCATTATCTGAGTGGACATAATCAAAACACCCAGCTTCAAAAGAGATTGGCCACGCTCCCTTTAATATCCTTCACAAATCAAAAGGGCTCAGAAGCTATAAATCAAAATTGGCCGCCATCTAAACACTTAAAACAATCAAACCGTATAATCCAAAATCTCATCCACTTGGAACTCGCTGGCCTTGGCATCAATTCGCGACCGATTACTGGAGCCACTCGAAGTCTCCAACATAGGCGGAAGTAGGGTTCTAGAATGGTGAAAAGGGGGGGGGGACCGCGACAAGGCTTTAGTAAACGAGCGAAGTGGAAATTGGGGGTTGCGGTGGAGTTGGCAAGGTCAGCAGGAGTTCGAACTTCAGATTTGTGTAGAGGATGAGGTCGTGATCCCTAGAAGCGTGCGGATGTGGAATCGAGTTCATTTGTGGTGTTCTCGTGGTGGATGTGCCAATGCAAAGGGGTTCGGTGATGGAATGGGAGTTGTTCTGTCTTCTAGAGTGAAGTGGGATTGCTAGTAATGTGAAGCGTGGTGATACCGGATTGGGATTCACTGACGGGATTGGGGAGGGTGAAGAAGCTGTCAGCGTGTTGAGTAATTAGACAGGAGCAGGTAGGAAGAACATGGCGTTTTGGTGGAGTGCGATTTCTATTCTGGTTTGGGGAATCGAACTACCATAAGGTAAATTCTTATTTGAATTTAATCAGTACATTAGTTAAAACTAAATCTAGTGTACTGTTAGAAAAATAGATATCATTAACTACTAAGATAAAAGCAAATGCCATTAACTTTTAATCAGAAATTGGGAAACTAAGAAGAGAAAGTTGATTAGTGAATCATTTTATATATAGTTAATTAGATGGGTAAGGTATGAATTTATTTCAAGATAACTAATTAACTTAAGTATTTGTGCAAGATAATTTTAATTTGAAATGCATGGAAATGAGTTTACATTTTTATTAACTAATTAAAGTTAAATTTTACAAACCTATAGGGTAGTGGTAAAGAAATAAAATACATAAACAAATCGGTTGAGTATGAAGTTAAGGTTTAAAGTGGAATTAGTTTACACATGAGTAATTAATTTAGTTTAATTAGTATAATTCGATAACTGGAATTTTAATATCGGTTTACATTGGAAAACAGACTTATGGAGGAATCACTGTGAAATGTATATAATGTGCTTCAGTAGGTGTTCAACACAAATAAAAATCACAGTGAGTAAATCTCACCTTTTATTTAGAATTTATTTTTATATAGTTAAAAATAATTGTCTGTGCTTGTTTGAATGCTGTCTAATTGTTTTATAAAATATATTAGTTATCTAGGATTGGTTGACTATTATATATATATATATATATATATATATATATATATTGGGTTGATGATTGGTTGGATTCCCGCAGTATCATTAGCGGATGCCCGCGGTTTCATTAGCGGATGATTACCCTATACGCCCCACGCTATGATTAGTGGATGACCTTCTATACCGTGATATCCTGCCTCGAAGCAGAATGGGTATTATTTATGTGCTAACGTCTGTGGATACAGGGAAAACAGGTTGGAGGAATCCAACTAGATTCCTCAAAAATATATTATCTGTTTGTTGTTTGTTTGATTTCATATATATTCATATATGATGTGTTAAAAATCAAATGATTGAAAATTGGTTGATTTGATTGTTTAAAATATCCCTGGGGCTTGAATATTGATTTATAAAAATATCATGAAAAAGGATATTTGAGATTTAGAAAGAAAATTCTATTTTTCTAAAATAGAAATTTGAAATTTGAATATATAAGATTCAAATAGAATAGAATTTGAAATTCGAATAGAATAAAAATATTAACTTGTTTTGAATATATATATAAAACAAATATGGAATTTATAAACTCTGTTTATAAATGGAAAAGATGGGATTTGAATTGAATTTATAAACTTTGTTTATAAATGAAAATATGGAATTTGAATTGAATTTAGAAACTTTGTTTATAAAGGAAAAGATGGGATTTGAACTGAATTTATAAACTTTGTTTGTAAACATATAATGGGGGGGGATTTTAAGTGAAGTTATAAACGTTGTTTATAAATAATGCAGAGAAAAATAGAATTTGAATATAGAATTTAAATGGACTTTAAACTATAGAATTTGAATATAGAATTCAAATGGACTTTAAACTATAGAATTTGAAAATAGAATTCAAATGAAGTTTAAATAAAGAGAATTCAAATAGAATTGAATTGGAATTTGAATAGAGAAGTCGATAAGGAAACGAAAGTATGAGTATAATTAGAATTTGTTATTATGCAAGTTAAAATATATTTGAACATGTCATGTTCAAATATGAAGGTGAAATAGAATGAAGAGTTAATTAACAAATTAATTAACGAATTTAGTTAAAACGATTGGTATAGTTAAAATAGATTGGACAGGTATAAATATACAGGAGACAGGTTTGGAATAAAGTGTTAGAAGGTATATAAATAGAATGCCCGACAAAAAGGTACGTATTTAATTCATATATGAGATTTTATGCGCCGTATCGGCTAGCCGCTTGGCTTTTCTTTTTCTTTTTGATTGGAAAAGGCCTGTGTGGCAGTTTGGGGATTTTCCCGATGCTCCCAGTACAAAGGAGGTTATGGCGAATTTTTCCGGGAATTTAAGGAGATAGAATATTTTTAAGATAATTTGATAGTTAGAAATCAACGTATCGATATATTTAGAAGTCGATAAGAAAATGAACTTAGAAATAGAATAGTATAATCAAAAAGGAAGTATAAGAATAAAATCTAGTAAGAATAGAAAGAAAAAGTGTATACGTGTTTAAAGGTAAATAAGTAGTTGTATGTTATTGATTGTTCGAGTAAGTAGTCATATCTGTTTTGACGTTATAAATGTTATTCAGTCAAGGTCTGAGAGGTAGTTATACCCCAACTTGATTGATTGCATTATTAACAAATGAACAGTAAGATTTCAAGCTTGAAGATCAATGTTGGATAAGAGTTAGTTGAATATAGTATTTGGGTTAAAAATAGAATATTTCCTAAGTATAGGAATAAACGAGATTGAGAAAGAGATAAGTAATTGGAATATTTTCCAATTATAAATATCTTATATTTTCTAAAGTTTGGAAAATAAAGGAAGGCGATATTCGGAAATGTTTTCCAAATAACGTAAAAGGCCAATATGGTTATTGAAAATATTTGGTTAACAAATATTGATAAAGAAATAGAGAAGAGATTTAATTAATGGAATATTAATTAAGGGCTCAGTGATTGTTTGATAATTGGATGAACACTAGTTTTTATTCGATAGTTAAATCATCGACTATCGAAACACTTGTTTTTATTCGATAGTTAAATCACAGACTATCTAAGTTTTGACCATGGTTGTCGATATGGAGAGACCGGTTGGATTATTATCCGAAGAACCACTCCGTATTGGCAGTAGCGTTGCGAATCAGATTA
Organism: Allium sativum; assembly: GCA_030737875.1. Taxonomy (NCBI): domain Eukaryota; kingdom Viridiplantae; phylum Streptophyta; class Magnoliopsida; order Asparagales; family Amaryllidaceae; genus Allium; species Allium sativum. The sequence goes on along the minus strand of CM060912.1, from coordinate 393,786,201 downwards.
TATAAAGATAATCGAAGACGGAGTAAAGTGCAAGGACTTTTTCTATTAATAGAAATTGTACCTTCAGTTCATCCTGTTCCTGGGTGACTTGTATGGATGAATGTCTGACAGAGTATTTCCAGGAAGGTCGCGTACATTGAATTCTTCAACCGTACCAAGAGTGGAAGCGGAGAAGGAAACTTCTTTTAGCTGACACGTAATGTACTGTTGTAGACGTCAATTAGTGATTTTTGATGGATCTGACGATGTGACATTCGAAGTGAATCTGGTGTGATGATAAAGCGTAGCTTCAAGCCTCATCAACCGATAAATGACAGAAATCGGGCAGGCAGCATGGCTATGTAGGTCGCACCTATTAGGCTGTATAATCACCTGATCTAGAGTTTCATTTACTTCTAAAAATCTATTGTCGATGCTGTCCCGTTCGGGAAACGGTTGCTGATCCCAACCGTTGGTGTTATACATTCGATACACTCAAGCGAAATGGGTGGTCGGTCATGTGTGGCTGAGTTGCAAGATGTTCTTGTTGAACTCGGTGTATTCTCCTCTAGAGATACACCAGCGGAAGGTGGTTCCATACCTTGTCATAGTTGAAAATCCATTACCCAATACGTGCTTGCGGTTTTGATTGTATATTATATATGTGGAATGTGAGATGCAAGAGTTCCACTAGATTGTTATTTACTTGATTTAGACATTATTATAATATCAAAAGAGTTTTGATATAAAGATAAGTCAAGTGTTTGGATTCTCATAAGGGAAAACCCGTTCCATGTTATACGGCGTGGTCTTATGAGGTATCATTTAGTTTCTGAAACGGTTTTAAACTGTTTACTCATACCAGTCCATGTTGCGTGCTTGGGGCATGTGTCGCATGATAGGGGGTTCTCGCTTTTCGTTAGGTGGCGAACAGGAGACTCTTACCCCTACATGTCTCGAAAATGAGGGTTGGTTGGGAAGTCGAAAGGCTGGCCGTAAAATGTGGTGCTGGGGTACAAATGTAAGTCACGGTGGGGTATTACCCTGCTACTTTGTGAGGATGGGAGAGGATGGTTGCAAAGCCTACTTGAACTTGAGTTTATTTATTTTGTTCTACCTAAACTCTTGGGTGCCTAAATTTGTACGGGCAGTCAAGTAGTTCAGGATTTTTCAGATATATCTAAAGGAGCTTGGAGCAGGAGGCTTCAGCGTCATCTAGTTATAGTGTTGTTCTGTTGTGTTGTAAGTGTTGTACTCTGATAAGTGTATGTTATACAGTTGAGATTTTGTATTTCAAAAGATATGATATATTATATTTTGTTCCACTGCGATGTGAGATTCTGTGTTGTTATTTCTGTTCTTCTTCTACCTCTTTCTTCTAAAAAAAATGTTTCGTATTTTCGTGATATTTGGGTTGGACGTATGATGTATATAGTCAACTCTGATGTTACGGAAATCTGGGTCATTACACTAGATGTCAAGTTTCGTGTTGGTATGTGGCCGTATGGATTTTTAGAGTGAAAAATAGTCAGTATTTCGACAGTTAAAAATACGCTGTGTGAGCAAACGGAGTCGGAATTGGACGAAACTAGTTTCGTTGGGACTGTAATGTCGGACTCTAGCTACTTGTCCAGTTTCGTGATTTTTGAATATCATGTGTGATCACGAATTTTTAGAAGACTGAAATGGATATAAAACAATAAAAAAGAAAATATCTAAAACAAAATGTGTGGATATTAAAGGAGCCACATCCTTCTCTCTCAGCCACACAAGACATCGCATCCCCTTATAAAAGTATTTGTAAGCCGCCACGGCAAAAAAAATCCAACGAGAAAACCATCTTCATTTTATTCATATAAAATCAAAGTAATCCCCTTAAGTCATGATAAATATATTTTCGGATTTCTGAGAGGATGCTCTTCATCGCTATACCAGTTTTAGAGGGTTCGATACCCATTCTGGTTCGTTGATTTTCGTGAATGGGCGGTTAGGGTTGGGGTATCCTCGACTTGTGAGCATCTGTTGGAGGAAGTAAGGGTGTATTTGAGTTCGGTGAAGGATTTAGCACCTCGTTGGGATTCTTTTGTGGTGTTCGATGGTAATTGTGGGGTCGAGAGCTCCCTGTAGTGCTGAGGTCGCACGTCTCTGGTTGAGACCGAGGTTGGAAATAAGGGATGGAGATGGAAGAGGAGATCATGGAGAGATGTTTGGTAGTGGTTTTGTTGATTTTCAGTGAAGAGAATGGGAAGTGTGGTTGGTGAAAGACGCGGCCATGGTGATTGTTGGGGAGCAGACATCGATATGGTGATTTGGGGGAGAAGTATAAATCGGGTCTGGGTAGTTGATTTGGAGGATGGGCTATGCAAGAAAGATAAGGCCCAAGAGAAATAAATTCATGTTTTTTTATTTTTAATTTAATGTATATTAACTTCGACATTGAATATCTTGGTCACACAATATCAATTTGACGAACGGTCGGATTCGTTGGGATCGTATGGACGGGAGCAACCCAATGAGACTGACCGGGAGTGGATCGGAGATAGTTACAATTTATGGCGAAATAAATTGTCAGACTGAATCAAATAACGCAAACCGTTATTTAACGGCTAACGCGCAAATGTGAGTAAATCTCACTAACTCTGAACAGTTTATAATTTCATGTTGTATTGTTAGAAAACCGTTAAATATTGGTTGATTGATTGTGTGTTGACTGTTTGATTGAACTGTTAGTCAGTTAGTTGAGTTTCTATATTGATTCTGTTTAACAGAATATATCATATAGAACTGAAAGTGATGTTATCTATATTGTTTAACATCTATGATGCAGGGAAACAGGTTGGAGGAATCCGACGGGATTCCTCAACATTTATTTTACCGTTTTTCATATATTGTGATATATGACGTGATATATAATGTGTATGGATTATATGTGTTTTGAATGATAGTAATCATTGTTGTTAAGTTAAACTAAGTGAATTAGTTAAGTTAATCAAATTGAATTAGCAAGTTAAGTTAAAACTAAGTGAATTAGTTAAGTCAATCAAATGGAATTAGCGAGTTAAGTTGAACTAAGTGAATTGGTTAACTTAATCAAAGTGAATTGGTTAAGTTAATCAAAGTGAATTAGTCGAGTTAATCAAAGTGATTAGTTCAATTAATCGAGATAAGTAAATCAAGTTAGGTTAATCGAGTTGAAATTATCAAGTCGAGTTGATCAATTGAGTTAGTAAAACGAGTTAATCAATTGAGTTAGTCAAACCAAGTAAATCAAGTTAAGTCAGTCGAAGTAAATCAAGTGGGTTAGCCAAGTGAGTTAATCAAATGAGTTAATCAAGTGTGTTAATCAAAGTGAGTTTAAATAAAATAAGAGTTAATCAATTAGAATTAATCGAATATTAGTTATTCAAATAAGAGTTAATCCAGATGAGTCGCCATTTAGCACGAGTGCTAGCGAAATTCGCAGGGCTGCAGATAGCCTACGGCGGTCAGATGTTCCCTGAGGGAATCAGGTGTAACCATTGTGATCGCTGCGATCTAGAGTCAAGCAAATTGAGTTAAATCGAATATAGTTATTCGAAATAAAGTTAAAACAGATACTAGTTATTCGAATTAGAGTAAATCAATTAGAGTTAATCAAATAGAGTTAATCGAATGGAGTTAAAGAAATAGAGTTAAGAAAAATTAGAAACTGACTAGAGATTAGTAAGTTGAATGGTTTCCTGAGTATCGATCTGATGTTGGTTTCGGCCTTCGGGGTTTATACTTAGGGAATCGTTCTCATACTAGTATATAGTTAGGGACTGATAGTTGTGGAAGGATAGTGATAAGTAAATAAACAACGGAAATGTTTTCCAATGTTGATAACGAATATTTTCTAAATATAGAAAATAAGGAAATATGCATATAAATACATGATGATTGATCGATATAACTTCCATCTGGAAATAATATCGTTGTTTGCACTCGAGTTTTTCTTTGATAGTTAAATCACCGACTATCAAAGTTTTGACCATTTTAACGTTGTTAATATGGAGTGACCGGTTGGATTATTATCCGAAGAACCACTCCGTATTGGCATAAGCGTTGCTAATCAAGTATACCGAATATATTGAAGACGGAGTAAAGTGCAAGGGCTGTTGTATAAATCTTAGATAACAGTGCCAGTCCTAGGACAACTTGTATGGACGAAGGTCTGACAGAGTATATCTGGTAGATCACGTAAGTTGATCGTTTCAAACGTATTTACGTTGGTGGCGGAGGAATTCGTTTCTCTTAGCTTATACCCATGATATTTTTGGGAAAATCAATTTGTGATTTAGAGGGTATGACGATGTGACATTCTAAGTGAATGAAGTTGTGGTATGTGAAAAGATAAGCGTAGCTTCTAGCCTCACATCCGGTGAATGACAGAAATCGAGCAGGCGGCATGGCCAAGTCGGTCGCCCCGAAGTAGGGTGTATAATCACCTATCTAGAGAATATTCATTTGCTCATTTAATCTATCAATGTTGTTCCATATATATATACGGGAACGGTTGTTGATCCCAACCGTTGGTGATGTACATTCGATACACTCAAGCGAAATGAGTGGTCGGTCATGTGTGGCTGAGTTGCAAGATGTTCTTGTAGAACTCCAGTGTATCGTTTCTAGAGTACACTGATCGGAAGGTGGTTCCACACCTTGTCATAGTTGGAAATCCATTACCCCATACGTGCTTGCGGTTTTGATTGTATACTATATAAGTAGAACGTGAGATGAAAGAGTTTCTGCTAGATGATTAATATATTGTGGCTGATAGACATTATTATAATATCAAAAGGTTTTTGATATAAAGATATTTTAGATTCTAATAAGGGAAAAACCCGTTCCGTTGTACGGCGTGGTCTTATGAGATATCATTTACCTGCTTGAACTGTTTTTAAACTGTTTTACTCATACCAGTCCCATGACTGACCCGGAGTTTATTTTGTTTTGTTTTCCCTAAACTCTTGGGTGCCCAATTTTGTACGGGCAGTCAAGTAGTCAGGATTTACAGATATATCTGAAGAGCTAGAGCAGGAGGCTTCAGGATCATATAGCTATAGTTTATTTCCGATGTGTTGTAAGTGCTGTACTTTGATAATGATGTATATTCAAATACAGATGTATATTTCAAGTTATGTTATATTTTATTCGTTCCGTTGTGAGATTCATGTTACTCTGATGGTGTAAGTTCTTCTTTTCTTCTTCTATTCTAAGTTTCTATCTTATCTTTCCTCACCCTCTATCTTCTTTCTACTAATTTCTTGAATTTCTAGTACAATTTGGGGTTGGACTTGTGTTGTTTGGTTAGCTCAAATTGGTCCGGATTTTCGGGTCATTACAGTTGGTATCAGAGCATAAGTTAAGAATTACCTTGGCTCTGTGGCGTGACTCAGTAGAGATGGGGTTAGTAATACCCTAGATTGAGTTGAGTGTATATATACGAGTGCGTATTTGTATTTGATATAAAAATGGTTTTATATTGTGGAGATTCATTGGCTGAGTAGTTTATGAGTTCTGGTCGATCAGTTTGATCCACTGTATCGATAGGAGTAAATAAACATTTGAATACGATGGACCGACACAGTATGGATATGTGGTATATTATCATATATAGGATGTGTTGGTAGTAATTATAATCAGATAAGATTATAAAATGTGAAATGGTTATATATAACCAACCAGAATTTATACAAGTGAATTATATGAAATTGAAATGAATTAAATCTGAATTTAGATCAGAATTGGAATTTAAAATCCCAGAAATGGGAAAGGTGTTTGTAAATGAATCTGGATTTAATGTATGTGAATTTTAAAATCCTGGGAGATTTTAAATTTGTTTACAACATTGTAAAAGGATATTTGGAATTGATTTCAAGGTGGAAAGGTTTAAAAATGGGTTTTGAAAGTGCTATAGTATTGAACTCACTTCGGTAGCTGGAAAATAGATTCCGGTGTTGATCATGACATCATCGGTGTTCATTTTCGAGTATGTAAGTGACGGATTACTACCAAGGATTTTGTTTTGAATTTGTTTTGGGAAAACAAATTGTGTTAAATTTCAAAAAGGAAAATTTGATTTTTTGAAAGAGGTAAACTATTTAAAAGCTTCCAGGAAGAAAAGGTTGTTTGAATTAAACCAAATTAAAGTAAAATTTGTAAAATCCAATAGAATTGAGATGGAATTAGAAATCAGTTAAGTGGAAACTAAGTTGAAATAGAAATATCGAACAAATTGGATTTATAAGATAGAAATTTGAAACGATATTTGGTTGATGGGTTGTGGATTTGAAATCAAGAATAGTGCTTGAGTTTGAAATGAAATTCGACTTAGGTATAAGCGAATGGTTGTGTTAAAGATAAATTGATTTGGGATCAAGTTGGAACTGCATTGGTATATGTTAAATTGATGACAAGTAAAGTGATAGAGTTGATATGACCGACAAAAAGGTACAAGTTTATATTTGATATAAGCATGAGATTTATGAGCCGAATTGGCAAGCCGCTTGGCTGTTTGATTTTCTTTTGGGTTGGAGAAGGCCTAGAGAGGCGAGTAGGAGTTTTACTGGTAGGGCTGTACAAAGGAGGTTATAGCGAAATTTTCCGAAAATTTAAAGTGTTAGAAAATTTTCAGAATTTTTGAAAATTTTAGTTAGTCGGAATGAATGAATATTTTAGTCGATATTAATTGGTTCAGTTGAAATCAGAAATAAGGGGTAAACAAATCTTAGGAATTCCAATAGATAGGGTTGTCCTCTAACTTAGCAATTTCGAGGACGAAATTATTTTAAGTGGGAAAGATTGTAATGACCCGCATTAGCAGAGGTATTATAATTAATTAATTTAATTATATAAATAGTGATATAGTGAATTAAATCGTCGTTTAATTAAATAATATGGAATAATTAATTTAATTAAATAATTAAATAATATATTTAATTCAGAAATAATCAAAATATTTGGAAATCACAATATAATGTGAACTGGGTCGTCCCTTAGATTTAATTCAGCTTAGAGTTGAATTATACTGACGAATATATTCAATCGACGTCAGTTTGAACGTAGAATTATAATATAATTAAAATCGAGCGCATAACGACGCGGCAGTTCGCTATTTGGCGATTTAGACTTCAACTGAGTATACAGGGTTCGTTTTAAATCGGATTTCTGTGAAACAAGAAACGTGTAGAGCTGGTGGAGTATATCTTTCTAGTGGAAGAGAAATATCGGGATTTCGTCGTGTAGATTTTGAGTTACATCCAAATCAAATTCTTAGAAATGCAGCACCCTGACCAAAACAATTTAATTATATTTTATATAAAGATTTAAATAGAAATCGAACATCGATATAACTCTAACGCTGTACTATCGAGTTGTAAATCCATATAGGAATATTCTGAAGCTGTACGGTATTCCATGTGAATATAGACAAGAATATTTAATTTTAAATATTTAATTTAATTATATTTAAATATATTTATATATTTAAATGGGTCATTCAGAGCTTTAAAAATAGCCACTTTTGCAAACGAAGTCGGAATTCAACGAAACTAATTTTGTTGGATCCGCAATATCAAATTATTGCTAGATGTCAAGTTTCGTGATTTTTAGAGTTGGTATGTGGCCATACGGATTTTTTAGAGTGAAAAACAGTCAGTATTTCAATAGTTAAATTTACGGTGTGTGAGCAAACGGAGTCGGAATTGGACGAAACCAGTTTCGTTGGGACCGTAATGTCGAACTCTAACTACTTGTCCAGTTTCGTGATTTTTGAATATCGTGTGTGATCACACGAATTTTTATAAGATTGAAATGGATATAAAACAATAAAAAAGAAAATATCTAAAACAAAATGTGTGGATATTAAAGGAGCCACATCCTTCTCTCTCAGCCACACAAGACATTGCATCCCCTTATAAAAGTATTTGTAAGCCGCCACAGCAAAAAAAAAATCCAACAAGAAAATCATCTTCATTTTATTCATATAAAATCAAAGTAATCCCCTTAAATCATGATAAATATATTTTCGGATTTCTGAGAGGATGCTCTTCATCGCTATACTAGTTTTAGAGAGTTCGATACCCATTCTGGTTCGTTGATTTTCGTGAATGGGCGGTTAGGGTTGGGGTATCCTCGACTTGTGAGCATCTGTTGGAGGAAGTAAGGGTGTATTTGAGTTCGGTGAAGGATTTAGCACCTCGTCGGGGTTCTTTTGTGGTGTTCGATGGTAATTGTGGGGTCGCGAGCTCCCTGTAGTGCTGAGGTCGCACGTCTCTGGTTGAGACCGAGGTTGGAAATAAGGGATGGAGATGGAAGAGGAGATCATGGCGAGATGTTTGGTAGTGGTTTTGTTGATTTTAAGTGAAGAGAATGGGAAGTTTGGTTGGTGAAAGACGCGGCCATGGTGATTGTTGGGGAGCAGACATCGATATGGTGATTTGGGGGAGAAGTATAAATCGGGTCTGGGTAGTTGATTTGGAGGATGGGCTATGCAAGAAAGATAAGGCCCAATAGAAATAAATTCTTGTTTTTTTTATTTTTAATTTAATGTATATTAACTTCGACATTGAATATCTTTGTCATACAATATCAGTTTGACGAACGGTCGGATTCGTTGGGATCGTATGGACGGGAGCAACACAATGAGACTGACCAGGAGTGGAACGGAGACAGTTACAATTTATGGCGAAATAAATTGTCAGACTGAATCAAATAACGCAAACCGTTATTTAACGGCTGACGCGCAAATGTGAGTAAATCTCGCTAACTCTGAACAGTTTATAATTTCATGTTTTATTTTTAGAAAACTGTTAAATATTGGTTGATTGATTGTGTGTTGACTGTTTGATTGAACTGCTAGTCAGTTAGTTGAGTTTTTATATTGATTCTGTTTAAAAGAATATATCATATAGAACTGAAAGTGATGTTATCTATATTGTTTAACATCTGTGATGCAGGGAAACAGGTTGGAGGAATCCGACGGGATTCCTCAACATTTATTTTACTGTTTTTCATATATTGTGATATATGACGTGATATATAATGTGTATGGATTATATGTGTTTTGAATGATAGTAATCATTGTTGTTAAGTTAAACTAAGTGAATTAGTTAAGTTAATCAAATTGAATTAGCAAGTTAAATTAAAACTAAGTGAATTAGTTAAGTTAATCAAATGGAATTAGCGAGTTAAGTTGAACTAAGTGAATTGGTTAAGTTAATCAAAGTGAATTAGTTAAGTTAATCAAAGTGAATTAGTCGAGTTAATCAAAGTGATTAGTTCAATTTATCGAGATAAGTAAATCAAGTTAGGTTAATCGAGTTGAATTTATCAAGTCGAGTTGATCAATTGAGTTAGTAAAACGAGTTAATCAATTGAGTTAGTCAAACCAAGTAAATCAAGTTAAGTCAGTCGAAGTAAATCAAGTGGGTTAGCCAAGTGAGTTAATCAAATGAGTTAATCAAGTGTGTTAATCAAAGTGAGTTTAAATAAAATAAGAGTTAATCAATTAGAATTAATTGAATATTAGTTATTCGAATAAGAGTTAATCCAGATGAGTCGCCATTTAGCACGACTGCTAGCGGAATTCGCAGGGCTGCAGATAGCCTACGGCGGTCGGATGTTCCCTGAGGGAATCAGGCGTAACCATTGTGATCGCTGCGATCTAGAGTCAATCAAATGGAGTTAAATCGAATATAGTTATTCGAAATAAAGTTAAAACAGATACTAGCTATTCGAATTAGAGTAAATCAATTAGAGTTAATCAAATAGAATTAATCGAATGGAGTTAAAGAAATAGAGTTAAGAAAAATTAGAAATTGACTAGAGATTAGTAAGTTGAACGGTTTCCTGAGTATCAATCTGATGTTGGTTTCGGCCTTCGGGGTTTATACTTATGGAATCGTTCTCATACTAGTTTATAGTTAGGGACTGATGGTTGTGGAAGGATAGTGATACGTAAATAAACAACGGAAATATTTTCCAACATTGATAACGAATATTTTCTAAATATAGAAAATAAGGAAATATGTATATATATACACGATGATTGATCGATATAATTTCCATCTGGAAATAATATCGTTGTTTGCACATGAGTTTTTCTTTGATAGTTAAATCACCGACTATCAAAGTTTTGACCATTTTAACGTTGTTAATATGGAGAGACCGGTTGGATTATTATCCGAAGAACCACTCCGTATTGGCGTAAGCGTTGTGAATCAAGTATACTGAATATATTGAAGACGGTGTAAAGTGAAAGGGCTGCTGTATAAATCTTAGATAACACTGCCTAAGATGGATATACTGAATAGTGCCTTCGGTTTGTCCAGTCCCAGGACAACTTGTATGGACGAAGGTCTGACGGAGTATATCTGGTAGATCACGTAAGTTGATCGATTCAAACGTATTTACGTTGATGGCGGAGGAATTCGTTTCTCTTAGCTTATACCCGTGGTATTTTTGGGAAAATCAATTTGTGATTTAGAGGGTATGACGATGTGACATTCTAAGTTAATGAAGCTGTGGTATGTGAAAAGATAAGCGTAGCTTCTAGCCTCACATCCGGTAAATGACAGAAATCGGGCAGGCAGCATGGCTAAGTCGTTCGCACTGAAGTAGGTGTATAATCACCTATCTAGAGAATATTCAGTTGCTCCTTTAATCTATCAATGCTGTCCCATATATATATATATATATATATATATATATATATATATATATATATATATATGGGAACGATTGCTGATCCCAACCGTTGGTGATGTACATTCGATACACTCAAGCGAAATGAGTGGTCGGTCATGTGTGGCTGAGTTGCAAGATGTTCTTGTTGAACTCCAGTGTATCGTTCCTAGAGTACACTGATCAGAAGGTGGTTCCACACCTTGTCATAGTTGGAAATCCATTACCCAATACGTGCTTGCGGTTATGATTGTATACTATATATGTGGAACGTGAGATGAAAGCGTTTCCGCTAGATGATTAATATATTGTGGCTGATAGACATTATTATAATATCAAAAGGTTTTTGATATAAAGATATTTTGGATTCTCATAAGGGAAAAACCCGTTCCATTATACGGCGTGGTCTTATGAGATATCATTTACCTGCTTGAACTGTTTTTAAACTGTTTTATTCATACCAGTCCCATGACTGACCCAGAGTTTGTTTTGTTTTCCCTAAACTCTTGGGTGCCCAATTTTGTACGGGTAGTCAAGTAGTCAGGATTTACAGATATATCTGAAGAGCTAGAGCAGGTGGCTTCAGGATCATATAGCTAATGTTTATTTCCGCTGTGTTGTAAGTGTTGTACTTTGATAATGATGTATATTCAAATAAAGATGTATATTTCAAGTTATGTTATATATGTTATATTTTATTCGTTCCGCTGTGAGATTCGTGTTACTCTGATGGTGTAAGTTCTTCTTTTCTTCTTCTATTCTAAATTTCTATCTTATCTATCCTCACCCTCTATCTTCTTTCTATTAATTTCTTGAATTTCCAGTACAATTTGGGGTTGGACTTGTGTTATTTGGTCAACTCAAATTGGTCCGTATTTTCGGGTCATTACAGTTGGTATTAGAGCTTAAGTTAAGAATTACCTTGGCTCTGTGGCGTGACTTAGTAGAGATGGGGTTAGTAATACCCTAGATTGAGTTGAGTGTATATATACGAGTGCGTATTTGTATTTGATATAAAAATGGTTTTATATTGTGGAGATTCATTGGCTGAGTTGTTTGTGAGTTCTGGTCGATCAGTTTGATCCACTGTATCGGTACGAGTAAATAAACACTTGAATACGATGGACCGACACAGTATGGATATGTGGTATATTATCATATATAGGATGTGTTGGTAGTAATTATAATCAGATAAGATTATAAAATGTGAAATGGTTATATATAACCAACCAAAATTTATACAAGTGAATTATATGAAATTGAAATGAATTAAATCTGAATTTAGATCAGAATTGGAATTTAAAATCCCAGAAATGGGAAAGGTGTTTGTAAATGAATCTGGATTTAATATATGTGAATTTTAAAATCCTAGGAGATTTTAATTTTGTTTACAACATTATAAAAGGATATTTGGAGTTGATTCCAAGGTGGAAAGGTTTAAAAATGGGTTTTGAAAGTGTTATAGTATTGAACTCACTTCGGTAGCTGGAAAATAGACTTCGATGTTGATCATGACATCATCGGTGTTCATTTTCGAGTATGTAAGTGACGGATTACTACCAAGGATTTTGTTTTGAATTTGTTTTGGGAAAACAAGTTGTGTTAAATTTCAAAAAGGAAAATTTGATTTTTTTTGAAAGAGGTAAACTGTTTAAAAGCTTCCAGGAAGAAAAGGTTGTTTGAATTAAACCAAATTAAAGTAAAATTTGTAAAATCCAATAGAATTGAGATGGAATTAGAAACCAGTTAAGTGGAAACTAAGTTGAAATAGAAATATCGAACAAATTGGATTTATAAGATAGAAATTTGAAACGATATTTGGTTGATGAGTTGTGGATTTGAAATCAAGAATAGTGCTTGAGTTTGAAATGAAATTCGGCTTAGGTATAAGCAAATGGTTGTGTTAAAGATAAATTGATTTGGGATCAAGTTGGAACTGCATTGGTATATGTTAAATTGATGACAGGTAAAGTGATAGAGTTGATATGATCAACAAAAAGGTACAAGTTTATATTTGATATAAGCATGAGATTTATGAGCCGAATTGGCAAGCCGCTTGGCTGTTTGATTTTCTTTTGGGTTGGAGAAGGCCTAGAGAGGCGAGTTGGAGTTTTACCGATAGGGCTGTACAAAAGAGGTTATAGCGAAATTTTCCGAAAATTTAAAGTGTTAGAAAATTTTCAGAATTTTTGAAAATTTTAGTTAGTCGGAATGAATAAATATTTTAGTCGATATTAATTGGTTCAGTTGAAATCAGAAATAAAGGGTAAACAAATCTTAGGAATTCCAATAGATAGGGTCGTCCTCTAACTTAGCAATTTCGAGGACGAAATTATTTTAAGTGGGAAAGATTGTATTGACCCGCATTGGCAGAGGTATTATAATTAATTTATTTAATTATATAAATAGTGATATAGTGAATTAAATCGTCGTTTAATTAAATAATATGGAATAATTAATTTAATTAAATAATTAAATAATATATTTAATTCAGAAATAATCAAAATATTTGGAAATTACAATATAATGTGAATTGGGTCGTCCCTTAGATTTAATTCAGCTTAGAGTTGAATTATATTGACTAATATATTCAATCGACGTCAGTTTGAACGTAGAATTATAATACAATTAAAATCGAGCGCGTAACGACGCGACAGTTCGCTATTTGGCGATTTAGACTTCAACTGAGTATACAGGGTTCGTTTTAAATCGGATTTCTATGAAACAAGAAACGTGTAGAGCTGGTGGAGTATATCTTTCTAGTGGAAGAGAAATATCGGGATTTCGTCATGTAGATTTTGAGTTACGTCCAAATCAAATTCTCAGAAATGCAGCTCCCTAACCATAATAATTTAATTATATTTTATATAAGGATTTAAATAGAAATCGAACATCGATATAACTCTAACGATGTAATATCGAGTTGTAAATCCATATAGGAATATTCTGAAGTTGTACGGTATTCCATGTGAATATAGACAAGAATATTTAATTTTAAATATTTAATTTAATTATATTTAAATATATTTATATATTTAAATGGGTCATTCAGAGCTTTAAAAATAGCCACTTTTGCAAACGAAGTCGGAATTCGACGAAACTAATTTTGTTGGATCTGCAATATCAAATTATTGCTAGATGTCAAGTTTCGTGATTTTTAGAGTAGGTATGTGGCCGTACGGATTTTTTAGAGTGAAAAACAATCAGTATTTCGACAGTTAAAAATACACTGTGTGAGCAAACGGAGTCGGAATTGGACGAAACCAGTTTCGTTGGGACCGTAATGTCGAACTCTAGCTACTTCTCCGGTTTCGTGATTTTTGAATATCGTGTGTGATCACACGAATTTTTAGAAGACTGAAATGGATATAAAACAATAAAAAGGAAAAAAACTAAAACAAAATGTGTGGATATTAAAGGAGCCACATCCTTTTCTCTCGGCCACACAAGACATCGCATCCCCTTATAAAAGTATTTGTAAGCCGCCACAGCAAAAAAAAAATCCAACGAGAAAACCATCTTCATTTTATTCATATAAAATCAAAGTAATCCCCTTATATCATGATAAATATATTTTCGGATTTCTGAGAGGATGCTCTTCGTCGCTATACCAGTTTTAGAGGGTTCGATACCCATTCTGGTTCATTGATTTTCGTGAACGGGCGGTTAGGGTTGGGGTATCCTCGACTTGTGAGCATCTGTTGGAGGAAGTAAGGGTGTATTTGAGTTCGGTGAAGGATTTAGCACCTCGTCGGGGTTCTTTTGTGGTGTTCGATGGTAATTGTGGGGTCGTGAGCTCCCTATAGTGCTGAGGTCGCACGTCTCTGGTTGAGACCGAGGTTGGAAATAAGTGATGGAGATGGAAGAGGAGATCATGGCGAGATGTTTGGTAGTGGTTTTGTTGATTTTCAGTGAAGAGAATGGGAAGTGTGGTTGGTGAAAGACGCGGCCATGGTGATTGTTGGGGAGCAGACATCGATATGGTGATTTGGGGGAGAAGTATAAATCGGGTCTGGGTAGTTGATTTGGAGGATGGGCTATGCAAGAAAGATAAGGCCCAATAGAAATAAATTCATGTTTTTTTATTTTTAATTTAATGTATATTAACTTCGACATTGAATATCTTGGTCATACAATATCAGTTTGACGAACGGTCGGATTCGTTGGGATCGTATGGACGGGAGCAACACAATGAGACTGACCGGGAGTGGATCGAAGATAGTTACAATTTATGGCGAAATAAATTTTCAGACTGAATCAAATAACGCAAACCGTTATTTAACGGCTAACGCGCAAATGTGAGTACATCTCACTAACTCTGAACAATTTATAATTTCATGTTGTATTTTTAGAAAATCGTTAAATATTGGTTGATTGATTATGTGTTGACTGTTTGATTGGACTGCTAGTCAGTTAGTTGAGTTTCTATATTGATTATGTTTAACAGAATGTATCATATAGAACTGAAAGTGATGTTATCTATAATGTTTAACATCTGTGATGCAGGGAAACAGGTTGGAGGAATCCGATGGGATTCCTCAACATTTATTTTACCGTTTTTCATATATTGTGATATATGACGTGATATATAATGTGTATGGATTATATGTGTTTTGAATGATAGTAATCATTGTTGTTAAGTTAAACTAAGTGAATTAGTTAAGTCAATCAAATTGAATTAGCAAGTTAAGTTAAAACTAAGTGAATTAGTTAAGTTAATCAAATGGAATTAGCAAGTTAAGTTGAACTAAGTGAATTGGTTAAGTTAATCAAAGTGAATTGGTTAAGTTAATCAAAGTGAATTAGTCGAGTTAATCAAAGTGATTAGTTCAATTAATCGAGATAAGTAAATCAAGTTAGGTTAATCGAGTTGAATTTATCAAGTCGAGTTGATCAATTGAGTTAGTAAAACGAGTTAATCATTTGTGTTAGTCAAACCAAGTAAATCAAGTTAAGTCAGTCGAAGTAAATCAAGTGGGTTAGCCAAGTGAGTTAATCAAGTGTGTTAATCAAAGTGAGTTTAAATAAAATAAGAGTTAATCAATTAGAATTAATCAAATATTAGTTATTCGAATAAGAGTCAATCCAGATGAGTCGCCATTTAGCACGACTGCTAGCGGAATTCGCAGGGCTGCAGATAGCCTACGGCAGTCGGATGTTCCCTGAGGGAATCAGGCGTAACCATTGTGATCGCTGCGATTTAGAGTCAAGCAAATGGAGTTAAATCGAGTATAGTTATTCGAAATAAAGTTAAAACAGATACTAGTTATTCGAATTAGAGTAAATCAATTAGAGTTAATCAAATAGAGTTAATCGAATGGAGTTAAAGAAATAGAGTTAAGAAAAATTAGAAACTGACTAGAGATTAGTAAGTTGAATGGTTTCCTGAGTATCGATCTGATGTTGGTTTCGGCCTTCGGGGTTTATACTTAGGGAATCGTTCTCATACTAGTTTATAGTTAGGGACTGATAGTTGTGGAAGGATAGTGATACATAAATAAACAACGGAAATGTTTTCCAACGTTGATAACGAATATTTTCTAAATACAGAAAATAAGGAAATATGTATATATATACATGATGATTGATCGATATAATTTCCATCTGGAAATAATATCGTTGTTTGCACACGAGTTTTTCTTTGATAGTTAAATCACCGACTATCAAAGTTTTGACCATTTTAACGTTGTTAATATGGAGAGACCGGTTGGATTATTATCCGAAGAACCACTCTGTATTGGAATAAGCGTTGCTAATCAAGTATACCGAATATATTGAAGACGGAGTAAAGTGCAAGGGCTGTTGTATAAATCTTAGATAACAGTGCCTAAGATGGATATACTGAATAGTGCCTTCGGTTTGTCCAGTCCCATGACATCTTGTATGGACGAAGGTCTGACAGAGTATATCTGGTAGATCACGTAAGTTGATCGTTTCAAATGTATTTACGTTGGTGGTGGAGGAATTCGTTTCTCTTAGCTTATACCCGTGGTATTTTCGGAAAATCAATTTGTGATTTAGAGGGTATGACGATGTGACATTCTAAGTGAATGAACCTGTGGTACGTGAAAAGATAAGCGTAGCTTCTATCCTCACATCCGGTAAATGACAGAAATCGGGCAGGCAACATGGCTAAGTCGGTCGCACCGAAGTAGGGTATATAATCACCTATCTAGAGAATATTCATTTGCTCCTTTAATCTATCAATGTTGTCCCATATATATATACGGGAACGGTTGTTGATCCCAACCGTTGGTGATGTACATTCGATACACTCTGGCGAAATGAGTGGTCGGTCATGTGTGGCTGAGTTGCAAGATGTTCTTGTTGAACTCCAGTGTATCGTTCCTAGAGTACACTGATCGGAAGGTGGTTCCACACCTTGTCATAGTTGGAAATCCATTACCCAATACGTGCTTGTGGTTTTGATTGTATACTATATGTGTAGAATGTGAGATGAAAGCGTTTCTGCTAGATGTTTAATATATTGTGGCTGATAGACATTATTATAATATCAAATGGTTTTTGATATAAAGATATTTTGGATTCTCAAAAGGGAAAAACCCGTTCCGTTATACGGCGTGGTCTTATGAGATATCATTTACCTGCTTGAATTGTTTTTAAACTGTTTTACTCATACCAGTCCCATGACTGACCCGAAGTTTATTTTGTTTTGTTTTCCCTAAACTCTTGGGTGCCCAATTTTGTACGGGCAGTCAAGTAGTCAGGATTTACAAATATATCTAAAGAGCTGGAGCAGGAGGCTTCAGGATCATATAGCGATAGTTTATTTCCGCTGTGTTGTAAGTGTTGTACTTTGATAATGATGTATATTCAAATACAGATGTATATTTCAAGTTATGTTATATATGTTATATTTTATTCGTTCCGCTGTGAGATTCGTGTTACTCTGATGGTGTAAGTTCTTCTTTTCTTCTTTTATTCTAAATTTCTATCTTATCTATCCTCACCCTTTATCTTCTTTCTATTAATTTCTTGAATTTCCAGTACAATTTGGGGTTGGACTTGTGTTATTTGGTTAGCTCAAATTGGTCCGGATTTTCGGGTCATTACAGGGTTCCACTTCGAAGTCCTCCAACTGATCAGGTGAAATAGTCATCTCTGGGTCGTGCACGAACTTCCTCAGCTGGGAAACATGAAATACGTTGTGAACTCCCGCCATCTTCTTGGGTAAGTCAACTTTATACGCCAAATTCCCAACTTGTTCGAGAACTGGGAATGGGCCAACAAATCTTGGTGCCAACTTGCCTCTCCTGCCAAATCGTATCACGCTCTTCAACGGAGAAATCCTGGCAAACACCAAGTCACCAACGGAGAAATTTAAGTATCTTCTCCTCTTATCAGCATAACTCTTCTGCCTATCCTGGGCAGCCTTCATCCGTTGTTGAATGATCTTAATCTTATCTGAAGTTTCCCTTATCACATCTGGTCCAAGCACAAACTTTTCACCGGTCTCTATCCAACATGATGGTGAGATGCACGGTTTTCCGTACAAAGCTTCATATGGAGCCATACCGGTACTGGATTGATAGCTATTGTTATATGCAAACTCTACTAGATGCAAATGGTCATCCCATGATCCACCAAAATCCAATATACAAGCTCTCAAGAGATCTTCCAATATACGATTCACCCTCTCTGTTTGACCGTTGGTTTGAGGATGATACGCGGTACTGAGATATAATTCCGACCCTAGAGCCTCTTGTAAGCTCTTCTAAAACCCACTAGTAAACAACGGGTCTCGGTCACTCACAATGCTTTTAGGTACTCCATGAAATCTCACTACCCACTTCATATACAGTTCTGCTAACTTAGTTGCCGTTCTGATCGATTTGACTGATATAAATCTTGCACTCTTGGTCAATCGATCCACAATTACCCAAATGCTATCATGTCCCGATTTAGTCCTTGGTAGACCATCAATGAAATCCATCGAGACTTGCTCCCATTTCCATTCGGGAATTTCTAATGGTTGCAACAAACCACTAGGCTTCTTTTGCTCGGCTTTAACTAGCTGGCAATTCATGCACTTGGATATAGACTTCCCAACGTCTCTTTTCATCCCTTCCCAGTAGTAAATCTGCTTCATGTCTCGATACATCTTATCACCACTGGGGTGTATGGTCAGTTTTGAGTGGTGACATTCCCTAAGCACTTCATCTCTCAAACCATTCACGTTGGGTAAAACTAGTCTTCCATTCTTTTGAAGCCATCCTTCTCAATCAAGCCCATACAAATTCATCCCCTCACCGTCGATACTCATCTCTAACTTGGAGATGATTTCCAATAGATTAGGATCGTCCCTCTGACTGGAACCAATCCGCTCAATCAAAGTGGGTCTGATCGTCAAACTAGCCAACATCTCTGGATCCAATTCACACTTTGGTCTGAAATCATATCCTGCGATATACTCCAGTTGCTTCCATTCAAGAAACATAGCCCCTAAACTGACATGTCTCCTACTCAAGGCATCGGCTACCGCATTGCCTTTCCCAGGTGTATATGTGATATCAAAATCATACGAAGCCAAGAACTCTAACCATCTTTGCTGATGGAGATTCATATCCTTCTGAGAGAAGAGATACTTTAATGATTTATGATCTGTAACAACACAAATCTCTCTCCCAAGAGATAATGTCTCCACATCTTCAACGCAAACACGATCGCTACTAGTTCCAAATCATGGGTAGGATACCTTTTCTCATGTGGCTTTAGTTGTCGACTAGCATAAGCTACAACCCTACCTCCTTGCATCAATACAACACCTAGTCCGGTACCACAAGCATCTTTGTATAGCGTCATCTCTTCATTCCCTTTAGGAATGACTAACACTGGCTCACGCGTCAACTTTTCTTTTACACTCTTGAATGCATTCTCACACACTCCGTCCCAGACGAAGGCTTGATTCTTCTTAGTCAACAGAGTCAACGGTGCTACTATCTTGGAGAAATCCTGGATAAACTTACGATAATATCCAACTAACCCCAAGAAGCTTCTTACGTCTGTTGCATTCTTGGGCGTAGACCAATCCTGTACCGTAGCAACCTTCGCAGGGTCCACGGCAATACCATTCTCTGAAACAACGTGGCCCAAGAATCTCACTTCCCTCCTCCAGAAGTGACACTTAGAAAATTTTGCTTTCAATTGGTGTTTTCTCAACACCTCCATCACTATCCTCAAATGTCCCTTGTGTGCTTCCTCTGTCCTCGAGTAAACAAGGATGTCGTCTACGAACACAAGAACAAACTTATTCAACTGATCTCTGAATACCCGATTCATAAGATCCACGAAGTATGTTGGTGCATTGGTCAACCCAAATGGCATGACCAACCACTTATAAAATCCAGACGGCGTCCTAAATGCCGTTTTCGGAACACTCTCAGTCGCTACTCGGAGCTGATGAAATCTTGTTGCGAGGTCCAATTGGGAGAACACTCTTGTTCCTTCCAGTTGATCAAACAAATCATCTATCCGCGGTAGAGGATAATTATTCTTCCTAGTCACCTTATTCAACTCGCGATAGTCCACACACAAACAAAGGGAACCATCTGCCTTAGTGGCAAACACAACTGGTGCTCCCCACTCGGAGACACTTCTTCTAATAAACCCCTTCTTCAAAAGATCGCTTACTTGCACCCCGAGCTCTCGCTTCTCTCTTGGTGCCATACAACGAAGTGGCATCACTATAGGTCTGGCATCTTTCACTAAATCAATACGGAACTCAATCTCTTGGTGTGGTGGAAGTCCGGTCACTTCCTCGAAGACATCCGGATACTGGCCAACCACGGGCACATCTGACAACTCATCATGCGGGATGTCGAGGGAATTTATAATACTAGCCATTACCCCATCACTAGGTAGACTACCAAACACTACCCTCCCTCCATCATCCGCCCTAACTGTCACCAAAAAGCCCTCACAGTCTACCACCACCCCATATCTTTAGAGCCAATCGATCCCCAATATAATGCCAGACCCAGTAAAGCCCAAAACAAAGCAATCACAAACAAACATACATCCATGACTCGATAAGACCAAATTTCGGCAAATCATACTAAGGTTAGTCGAACCACCAAACGGGTTCGTCACAACCAATGGTCTATCGACTATCTCGGGTTCCAGTCCTAACCTATCTACCAGGTCACTAGATATGAAGGAACGGGAAGCCCCAGTATCAAACAAAACTCGAACAGGTACATCAAGAATAGAAAGCATACCTTGAATGACGACATTCTTTCCTTTCTCCACCGTAGTTGGGGCATTCGATGAAGAAGGAATAGCACTGATAGCATATGCTTTCACAATCTGCTTCTCCTTAAGAGGATGTGGACATTTATCCTTTGATGTCCCACTTGGCCACAGTTGTAGCACTTCCTATCTGCTGGCTTGGCCCGACATTCTTTGGCATAGTGGCCCTTCTTACCACAGTTGAAGCATTCAACATCTTTCTTACTCTTTTTCTGGCCATCCTTAGTTTGGTTCTGCTTCCTCTTATTCTGAGTGTTATTCTTGCCTCCACCGCCTGCTTGCGGCATTAGCCCTTCTGCAGATGCAACTTCAATTTTTGACTTAGGGTAAAGACTCTCTGATCTCAAAGCTTTCCCAATAATCGATTCAAACATCTCATCGATGTGGTTAATAAGCCTTTCCCCCAAGTATCCATCCAAACCAGTAATGAACTTCTCATTCTTCTTCTCAGGAGTATCGATAAGGGATAATCCATACTTCAACAAAGTGTCGAACTCAGTCGAACTCAGCAATATAATTCGAGACTGCCCTACCATTCTGCTTAAGCTCCAAGAACTTCCTAAACAATTCCGACTTCTGAGCAGCTGGGATAAACTTGTCGCTAAAGCGAGCCTTAAACTGATCCCAAGTAACCTGATCCTCTGGAGTGGCTGTCTTAATAGCATTCCACCAATTCATCGCTCGCCCTTGCAGTTGACGAGACGCTAGCCTTCTCTTCATCGCATCCTCGATACCCAAGTCGTCGAAGATACGATCACAGCTATCCAACCAATCCTGAACATCCGTGGCTGGCTCCGTTCCGTGGAACGGCTTCCCAGCAGGGTTAGTGTAATCCTTGCACAGCTTGGCGAAATCGGCCCTAGGCGCCTGCACTACTGGACCACCACCATTACCGTCATTGGGAACTGCTCCCTGAACATCCCTAAGCATCTCTCTCATGAAGTCAGTGAACATTGTCCTCATGTCAGGAGCATTCCCATTATTGACCCCTCTACCAGCACCCCTCGTGTCTCGACTCATCGTTCAATCTGTAAAGAGAAAACGATTAACTATCTCCATAGTGGTGCTAGTGCAGTACGACTTCATCCTTATACTACTAATAGTGTGTGTGTGTGTGTATACATAGCTTTTGAAAACCAAAGTAATCACAAATACGCACTCTCATATACGTACTATCTCTCCCTAGTGTCTTTCCCTAGGTTAACTACGCAACCTAGAGCTCTGATACCAAATGTGACGGCCCGCCCCGCACCAACCGACATTTACTCCAAAGGTGCGTTGTACACATGTCCAGTTAGCACGGGACGGTCGTCAGGAGAAAAGGGAAGAAGGGAATGAGCTAACAAGGAACCTGTAGAATGTCTCACAGCGCATGGAACAAAATATGATAATAATAACATAATCTTGACATAAAACAGGCGAGACAGTGCATAAGCTGAAAACTAAACCCACATAGCAGCGGAAATCCAAATACAGCTTATGTTCCACAACATCATTATTACAACTTCTAAAAACTGTCTCTAAAAGCAAGATAAGGAAGGTACAACATGGAGAATATCTATATATATCATACGTGGAAGCCTCCTGCTCGCCTCCGGATCAGCTACTCGTACATCACCAGCTAACCTGTCTCTATTCTACTCGTTTAGGAGCACCCAGAGTAATAAGAAGAGACATAGAACTCTGGGTCAGACAAAAGCCTGGTATGAGCGATAAGCAGCTAAACAGAACAATAACGGGTATACTAAACCATACCTGGACCGGCAACCAAAGTGTTAGCACTACGTACTGTACAACACTCTAAGGTGCCACTAACATATGGTGTACAAGCATACGGGGGTGGGGGTGTGCATGTCATAGTGATGGCAAACAAATCAAACATAGCAACCATCCTCACATCTCTCACTCAATGCGTAAAGCATACGATATCCACCACTTCGATCACCTAACACTTTGCTATGATCACTCTGCCCCATGAAGTCACAATGGCTTCACTGCACTGATCCATAGCCTCTAATCCTTCGCTAAGTCCACTTTGCCCCCATGGAGTCGTACACACCCCACTGCACTGGCTCATAGCCTTATTAATCCTTTACTATGTCCACTCTGCCCCATGGAGTCACAATGGCTCCACTGCACTGGCTCATAGTCTTACTACGATCACTTTGCCCCTCGAGTCACGGTGACTCTACTGCACTGATACGTAGCCCATCATTCCTTTTTAGTGGTGAATCGAAGTTATGAATGTCGACAACTCCTTAACACACGTCCCGCAGCAAAGCCCAATCATGAAGTGAACTCATTGGTTCCCAACTGGATCCTGAACTCCTTGGTTCCCAACTGGATCCTGAGCTTTAACTTCCATTTGGACTACCTTTGCATCTCGGGTTGTTGGTCTTCATCGGATCGGTTCGGATCGTCGCCTTCATGTCATAGCGGTTCGGACCGGCCTCCTTCCAAGTGCTCCGGATCGGGTCATGGCCTCTGAGCCCCCTCGTAGTACATCGGTTCGGTTCGGGTGCCCTCTAGCGGGTCGGGTTGGGTATATGCGTCTTGGTTCGGTTCGGACCCATGCCCTGATTCGGTAGCTCTCCTCCTTTAGATGTTGGCCCCTTCGGTTGTGATGCTCCAATCTGATGCCAGTTTAACCATAATGGCCTTCCTTTTCGCCAAACTTTCTGTTATGCCAAGCCTCGGTTCGGTTCGGTGATCCCTTACCCAGTCCATTATTCAGTCCGAGCCCATCCCACCGATCCGATCCGAAAACTTGCACCGTTTTCCAGCAACTTTTCCAGCGAGTGTTTTACACCATTCGATGACGTTTTCGACCATTCTATCTATTCTAATCAATCACAAAGCATACCATACAGTCATAGCAACAAGTAGAAGTGACCTCAAACACCAAAACATAAATATGATAGGTTAAAATGGATCAAACATAGCCAAAATCCCATATTTTCCTTTAAGCATGTTCAAGCATAATTAATGATAGGATTAGCAAAACTTAACCAAATTAACCCAAGTTTCTAACAGAGGTCTAAAACATAATTTAAGAATTTATAAATATTTTCCAGAATTTTATCGTGTTTAAATTCGCTAATCTTCACTAATTACCCTTAATTAACCGTAATTAGTGCAAAACTATGCAAATCACTCACCTTAGCCACAAATAAACCTTAGATCTGAAATAAATCTCTGATATGGCGCGAATACCAATGCTAAACAACAGCTCTAATCTTGGTTTGGTGAAGATCTCCCTTGATTTGATGTTGCTAAGCTTAATCCTTGATTAGAAAGTGATTTGGAGGTGATTTAGAGGTTGGAGGCCATTTTCAGGGTTTCTAAGAGGTAAGTGGAGGCTAGAAAACTGAAATGTAATGAAACCCTAACTCTTTTCAGCCTCCCCATAACCCTAATCCCGAAATGGGTTATGGGCCCATTCACTAATCATCCTATTTGGCCCGGTTAAGCAGTTTTTCACCTTCCAAACCTTATTTTAGCCATTTCTCCTAAACGGTAAGTCCGTTTTCCACATGTGACCACTCTACGGAAAGGTAAACCATCATCTGAAGCCAATGGAAATGGTTTCAGGTCAAAACTCCTTTCCAATCAAAAGTTATGGCCGAAAAAAGATCAGATATTGGCAAAACGGTCATTTAAAAATCGGCAAAAATCATGAACATGGGAAATGACCCCAATGGTCATTTCCCAAAGCCACATGACTATACGACTTCATATAGGAAAGAAATAAATATTCTACGATCCTCCGATGCGTAGAGTGCGGGTTGTTACATTAATGGTACTTATGAAAGAGATTTAAAGGATAGTAAAGATGAAAGTTTTATGGTATTCATAATAAATAATAAATTTTTTAGAATAATTCTATAGTAAAGACGAAAGAAATGTGAAGTTAAATAATCTTAGTAGGGTGCTTCTTTAATATAGTAAAATTTGAAGATCTTTTTAAAGAGAATATAGAAAAATATCATATAAAGTAAACATATATTCATAATTGTGTATATATATATAAATATAAACTAATTTTAAAAAGAACTTAAAATTTAATTTATTATGAAATATAAATCAATTTTTTGATACAAATAAATTTTAAATTTAAACTATTAGAAATTAATTTGATAAGGAACCATTTATATGTTAAAACTTTAAAATGAATTCTATAGTCATAACAAAATTATGAAATCTGGATAGAAATTAAACTATAAAATTATAACTTCTTGTATTTATACTACACATTTAAGACATGAAATCATATATATATATATATATATATATATATATAATTTTTGTACCAAAATATTAGGTTAAATATTGAAGCTTTTATAAATCTTAATAAGAAATCAAAATTTATATTAAGCTACAAATATTATTTGTGATAACGTAACCCAAAATTGTTATGAAATCATACGAATAATATATAAGTTAAACTATGCATGTTTAAACTATATAAAAGATAAGTAAAATTTTATTTTATAACAATAAGAAATATTCTTTTAATATATATATATTTTGAAACAAGATATAAGAAAATAAGTAGACAGACAAAATTAATAACTAGAATTTGAACGGATATTTTCTAATTGAAAAGACGGAGGGAAGTTTGAAAGTTCAAATTTGAGTTTATTGGTACATGTATCGACATGCCCTTCTATGTATGTTGACATACATGTACAAATTTCAAAAAATAATATGGTTTTGTGACTTTGGTTTTAAATTATTGATGTATATTTCAGGTTTAACTATTTCCTAAAATAATATTAATCCTAACAAATATCCAAAATTTATTTTATTATTTATTATTTTATTGATATTTGAATTTCAAAATTCAAATTTCAAATTTGAATTTCAAAATTCAAATTTCAAATTTGAATTTTTAATTTCAAGTTTTAATTTTAAAGTTTAAATTTCAAATTTAAAACGAAGCAAAGCAAAGCAAACAAAACATCCATTCAACCAAAAAAATTAAAAATTAATCAAGGCGTACCCGGTTTTTAGATTCATTTCTTCGATATTCTCTGAAATCTGAATTACTGTAAAACACATATTTTAATTTTCGACTTCTGGCTCTTCATCGCTTGATGATGAATCTGAATCATATTTACATCTTTCGGAATTTGATGATGAGATCGATAATTTAGTAGTTTAACCAACTTGGCGTCAAATTTTTGAATTTGAATTTTGAATGAATGTACACTTCAACCACCATAAGCCCAAAAGTCATACCCTTCATATACTCTTCTTTTCTTGATGAATGATCATCTTGGTATCTCTTGGCCAACAGTCACCAAAAATAACTTCTTTTCCTGCAAAACAACATATCTTTTCAAGAATCAAGTGACTTTTCAAAATAACTACTTGTAATTTGAGATAATAATATCATGCTGATTTTGTGATATATCTATTTAAATTTTTCAAGAAATCATATCATGATAACTTGATTTTTCAATAAAATTGAATGCAAACTCATCTAATACCGATGGAATACAAGAATTAAAACTAGTGTTAACAATTATTTCAAAATTTGCCATTTAAATTTTTTCATAAATCAGATTATGAACTTTTTGAAAGACCTTGCTCTGGTACCAATTGCTAGAAATTGCGGAATGGATCATTAAAGCAAAAAAAACACTAGAAGGGGGTGACTAGTGTTTTTGAATCAAACACTACAAAAACAATCACAGACACAGAATCAAACACAAATGCAAAAATAAACAAAAATAAAGTACAAAAATGGGAAGAATACACCGGATTTTATACTGGTTCGGAATTGCTCCTACGTCCAGTCCCACGTAACGCTGGATTGCGCAGAGTTTTATTACTATATCAATATACAATTACAACCCTCCTTGATTTCAAGGTTACAAGGGATACCACTGATTCCACACACACTTGATTAAGTATACCTTCCTTGATTTCACGGCTACAAGGGATACTACCGATTACCCGTCCTTGATTTCACAGCTATAAGGGATACCACAATTCCTTTACTCAACCCAAACAATTACAAACAGCCCTATAACTCTTCAATAGCACTTGATTCAGAGAGTAATGAGTAGAGAGTGTAGAGAGAAGAAGATTAGTGAAAACAGAATTTAATTCGATAGAGTATAGGTATAGAAATCATAAAAATGATAAGAAATAATGGTGTAATGAAAGAAAGCGGAAAGGGAGAAGAAGAAGTGATTAAAAATTCAAAATCAGCCCCTTTTAATAACGTGTGAAAAGTTGCAACGCTTCAGAATCGTCACAAATAGTGAAAAGACACTTCCTTTCAAATTGGAAAAAACGACAGTTATATGTCGATATGTATATATATGTATGTTGACATATATAGGTACAAAATTGAAATTTGAACATTTTTCAAGTGTTTTGATATAAATATAATTCTGGAAATTCTTGTATTAAAATATAGTGTTATAAATAAATAATATAAAGTAGAAAATCATATAGAAACATAAATATAAACTATATAAACATATCTATAAAATTACAGAGTTTAAAACTATATAAATATAAAGTATATAAAATGTAAATATATAAAATTTATAAAGTAAAAACTTATAAGACTTAAGTTTAAAATAAATATAAAATAGAGAGGAAAGAGATTGAAAATAGAATTTGGAAACAAAATTTGAAAATCAGAATTTGAAATTTATTTGAATTTGAACCTGGAGTGCTATGCAGAGTTTTACATAATCTAGACTCTATAACTATATTTATCTTGAACTTTTGAAATCTTGAATACTCATGAGTCTTGAAATATCTCTGAATTCTGAATTTCTAACATCTTTAAACTGTACAGTCTTCAGTAATATTTCCTGTATATAAATCCTGCATATGTGTATATATATTTTTTAGATAGAGGTGTTAGTATACATTTTATAATCAATTAATATTGAAACAAGGTTGTTGTCATTAAAACTCCATTCTCCAACAGATGTTAGTGGGTTGTTCAAGTGATTGGATGTTCACGAAGGTGGTGCTCATGTATTTATTATTGCAGTGGAGCATGAAGAACCGAAAGTGTTACACTGGACCAATTGGAGGTGCGTAATGGGGCTCGGTTATATTGAAGAACACTTGTAAATCTTGTTTAATGTTTCTCTGACTGGAATGTAATGTACATGTGCTTGTTGGTGTTAGATGAATTACTGGTGTTTGTTGTTTTGCTTTTGCGAATGTTGGGATAGTATCAATGACAAGTTTAATTTCAGTTATTTTTTGGTGTTGAAGGAAAATTTTGGTTTTGTCTTTGATATTACATGTTTGTGGTGAATGATTTACAGCAGGAAACTTTTGTTTTTGGTATTAGTATTGCATTTTTGAGGTAGGACATATATCAAGAAAAACATTGTTGTCTAAAATCATAACTGACAATAGTAATGTAGAATAAAACAATGTATAAACATAACAAGCACATCACCTTCTTTAAAGGAAAATGATGTATAAACGCCACATAAACATCATTTCACTGAAAATGAATTGATGTATGTTTGGTGTATAGACATCACTTCTTTTAAAAAGAAATGATATGGTAAAACACTTATTACAACAGATATTCGCACCAAAAACGATGTATTAGTCATTTTGTACTACTTGCATGATATATTTATAGTAATTCAAGACCGATAATAAGCCATTATCAACATTCAGTTAATGCAAATAAACAAAAAAAGGGTTAATACATCGTTTTTAATTAATTTATGATGTCTTAATACTGCTTCGACATCGTTTTTTAACTGATGTAAAAAAGTGGCACTTTAGACATCACCGACAAAGACATCACTCCAGAAAAATGAGGACATCGTTTTTAACCGATGTCTAAGTGAAGTTTTCTTGTAGTGCCACCACATTCAGCCATTAACCACCAAACTTTGTCAGAACATCGACCTCGACACCCTCTTTAACCACTACAACAGATATAGTCTTTTATAGCGGCAAATCGCCACTATTAAACAATACTATAGCGGCTCCAAAAGCGTTGTATAACGACATGTTATAAAAAACAGTTGAATAATTATAACACAGAAACTGCCGCTATAAAAGGGTATGATTTTATCTTTTATAGCGAATATAAGCTGCTATGATACATCTGGATAATAGCTCGCTATTGCCGTTGTAAAACATGTCATTCTTCGTGAGAATAATGAATTTCTATAACAACGTATTGCCGCTATAAAATATTAATTCAATGCTATCCTAGCTGTAACACCCCACCTCCGTTAAGGTCACTCACAAAGGGAATGCCTTAACTTTGGTGGAGCATTTTAGTAAATAGAACAGAAACTTACAAGACAGATAAAACAGTACTTGAAAAATTTATAACTTTATTACAACGGAAACCGAAATAAGCTTGGTTATATCCTTTCAAATCACAATATCAGAATTCAAGTACAAAATATCAGTCTTGTACAAAAGCCTTCAGAATGCATAGTTTAAAATCATGATCCCCACAGAAGAAGACAAGCCATACTTTAAGCACTTCAAGCAGAAGAAATCTGGATCAAGCTAGAGTATTCCCTTCTACAAAACCTGGGGGGGAAACGGAAGAAAGGAGGCGAAACAACAAGGGTCAGACAAAAAGTCTGGCAAGTCCAGTGATTTTCAGTTATAAACAGATGATAATAATAACATGACATGAAAATAAAACTAGATGAGAGATAACTGTAACAGGTGCAGCAGATATAACAGAAGAACAAAATGATATAAGCTATTGCTTTATACTTCTCTGCACTAATACTAGTATAACAGAATTAGGTGTCACCCTAATGTCTAAACTGAAACAGAAACGGGTACAGAATAATTTCCACAGAAGAGAATGCTAGTAATGGGCCTTTACCACCCCCAACAGAAACGGACAGAAACAGAATGCTAATAATGGGCCTTTACCACCCCAGCAGAAATGGACAGAAACAGATTAATCCTTACGGAAACAGAATGTAGAATTAGGTGTACACTAGTAATGGGCCTTTACCACCCGAACAGACGGTACCACTCCGAAATAGACAGGTGTTACCACCCAACAGAAACATACGGTACCAACAGAAACAGACAGAACTAAGTGTACCCTAAAACCCTACCCCAAGTGATCGGCTCCCTAATACATAAATACCCTGTGCCATCCCCACAAAAGGGTGTATCACTTCCCAAAGTGGCAACCTTTAAATGACACAGACCTATTTACAGATGTCACGGCGTCTTACATCCTCAGAGGCAGACCGGGATCCATGCACGCACATGACCCGGTTGGAACGCACCATCAACACCCTCGCCATTATCAGAATGAACCGCTTATAATTAGTTCAGTAAGCATGCCCGGACCCTACCTACTTTTGGGTCAAAGTTTTGATACCAGAAAGGGTTACTGACTAATATGGGTCCCAACAACAGATGACACAAGTATTTTCCCTCCTAACCTTGCGTCCCCAGACAATAGATTTCAGATTAACTTGTTTACAAGTTCGGACATACGAAGTTCAGATCAACTAGTTCACAGATCAGACAATCAAGTTGACAAGTTTTCAGACTAATGGATCAGATATACGGATCTTAACAGATTTGCAGATTTGTCTAACTTTGTATTGGGCCAACAGATTCATGAAACGGGTTTATTGAATTCATTTGCCAGTTGGTTTAACCCTACCCAACACGTTTTAGACATCATGTTTATCTTAGATTTTTGTTAATTAAATATTAATGCCCAGACCTCTCACATTAGACTGACAGTTTGCGGCCACTGGTTAGGCCGGTTGGTTCCGGGCAGGTTTTTGCCGCAAACTGAGTCTAACCTCGGGTTTCAAGCACGTTATGACTAACTTCTCACATTAGAACCTATTTTTTGCGGCCACTGGATGTGCCGGGCGGTTCCGGGCAGAATTACGCCGCAAACTCATTCTAACCTCGAGTCAGCCATGTTTATCTTTGCGTCCAATTAATTAATAATTTACCATTTATGCCCACGCCTAATATACATGTCAATTATTCATAGCTAATTCAGATTATGTCAATAACAGACTGAATATATCAACTTAACAGATGTAGCAGATAACATATTTTCGCAGATTAGGTGACTTAACGGATTCAGCAGATTAAGTAATTTAGCAGATTTAGCATATAACAGATTTGGCATTTTCAGCAGACTCAGCAGATGACAGATTTGGCGGATGAACAGATCTAGCAGACTAGGCAGTAGAGCAGAACTAACAGATTAAGCAATATAACAGAACTAGCAGATTAGGCAATATAACAAAACTAGCAGATTAGGCAAATATAGCAGAACTAGCAAATTAGGCAAATATAACAGATTTAATCATTCCTTAAAGTTTCACAAACATATCTTGCCTAATTATAAATTTGGCCTAAGTTTGCATGCCTAAATAGTTGTCATGATTCACACTATGATCATATACCCCACGTTTGCATTGAATTTACATGTCACAGATTATGGTCATAATTTACATGTCCCAATTTAGTTCAACTTGCCTAGTACAAAAGATTCACATATAAATTATACCAAATATAGCCATCGATTTCAATGCATGTCATGTATTCAAAAATCTCCTGCTTAGGTGTTATTCACATTTGATAGTTATCAAATCTTAATATGGATCTTCACACCTAAGTCATATTCTCTTTCAAATCATGAATTGTTATATAAACAATATGCCCAACAATCTAGTTATAACAGATCTTAATTCAAAATATGCGTTATGTCCAATGTCTCAAGTCACATGTTAACATACCATGGTTCCTCTTCTTCCAATTCACAGAATATGCATAGATCTAAATCTAGTTTACAACCTATGTCCTTTTTCTTAAATCATTCACAGATTAGCCATGTCCAATTATGCCACATTCATTATTTGTCCCAAACATTTTAGCATTCGTGCGTTAATCTCTTAGGAGATTGGCGCAGGATCGTAGTAGCCTGGCTATAGAACAGAAAGAAGAAGAGATACAGAATAAAATAGATCAGAACAGAACATACACAATCTCAAATTCAGATTTACAATCATGTCACAATTATGATTAAAATTTATATCGGAAAATAACTACACTTGCCTTTCGTGGTTTAAGAAAGGAAATAAACTGGTGTTGATGCAGAAAGGCTGAATTACTCTTCTTTAATTGTTGTCGTAGCTCTAAACTCTAATTTGAGATTTTATTTAGCTTTTAATTCTAATCAGGTTGGAAGAAGGTGCTTTAGTCCTAGTTCCAGTTCAGATTTTAGCAGGGTAGCGATGCCATTATTTTATTTAATTAGAACAGAGGCAGAGTACAGGGCAGAATGAAATGGTGTAGAGAGAATGAGGCTAGAGGGCTGTTTATATAGGGTTAGGCGGACGAACTTAGGCAGAAAACGTGACCAAATACATCAGAACGAACCAGGTTCAAAAACTGGATTTCGGGAGCAGGTCGACCCCCAGGTCGACTACCCAGTCGACCTGGTCAGGGGGGTCGACTACCCAGTCGACTCCCCAGTCGACCTGGTGGGGGGGGCTCGACTCCCCAGTCGACCTGGGTCCTGCGCGGGAAATTTTCCGCCCAGCCCGCTTCTGGGTTTGAATTCGAATTTTGAATTCGAATTTCGAGCTGTTTTCGATTCTGAAAATTCCTGAAACTTCGGAGGGTCATGTCTCCCTCATACAGACTCCGATTCTTGCAAAATCGGACTCGTTTCCAAGCAGAATTCCGAGACGAACGTAATGGCGCAACCGATTTCCCTTGGTTCTTATTTTAAAAATTAATTGTCCTCTGATTTGTTACTTATACGTTCATAGAAAATACGGGGTGTTACATTCTCCCCTCAAAGGATTTCGTCCCCGAAATCCTCAAGTTAAGAAGAATGTGTCCTACCATCCAACATCCATCTACTCAATCATCAATCACTGGCGTCCATTGTCCTTAGAAACTTCTAATGTTGTATGAACATATGCAAAAGTGTGTGTATATGTTCCTTATCTAATGCAAAGATCAAGCGGTCCACTAATTCAGTTGACCTCCTTAATGCGAATTATGCCAGTGCCATGAGTCCAACATGTATGCAATTTTCCTACTCGATACATATCATTTCTATATGAGTGCACAACCATTAAGTCAAATGCAACATCCATGTGCTGAGTCAATTATTTTGCATCCACAAAAATTGAAAATTCTCACACATCCATATGCAGTATGAGAGTGTTTTCGAGCCGATCTAGTGCCTAGTGTGAGTATATGCATCCACGAGCAACCACTTGCAACCATCAAACATAACATGTATCAAACACATGTTTACACCCATTAGTTTCTACCTAAAGTTCGAAGATTCGATCGATAGGATACAGTCGAATGATGGAAGCGGGTACAGATAAAACAAAAACTTGGTTCCTATTAGACATTGGTCCTAAGTATCGGCCTCGAAGACCAAAACCAACATCAGATTGACACCCAGAGGATTACTCTCTTTAGATAATGTCAAAACTGGAAATCTTAACCTTCTCAGAAATTTCAGATATTTACAGATTACTGGTATAGATCAGATTACCGAATGATTCTTAGGAAACTAAGCAGGATAAATCCCAGAATGTATGCGTCCTACTTGACGCCTAACACGAATATCTCTCAAACCCCAATCACAAACAGATGAGTCATAACCCTTATGGATTTGGGTCTACAGCGGAATCAGAAACAATACTAGTATTAAAGTGCAGAGTATCGATTACAGAATCAAAATGCCAGAATCAGAAAGAGTTTTAACTCAACAATCAGATAAGAAAATTAAACCTTCTACTTAAATTTTCTTATTTCTACCCTATCTACCAGTCCCTTGAGCATTCGCATGACACGACCCGAACTTCCCCGTTAAGGAAAACGCGGATAGCGTTGAGTACAAGACAAAATAGAACGCATACAGAAGAACATTTCAATGTATATTACAACAATGCATCAAATTACAAGAATATACAGAGTATGAAACAATATTACACAGAAATATCAGAGATTTAAATTACATTTAAATACATAGCAGCGGAAAATAATACAATACACAACTAGAATGAGATATACGGATACAAAGCTTTCCGGATATCGTTCCAGCTGTAAACCAGGATCCTGTGAATATAAATCTGCAAAACCAAAACTACTAGCTGCCCGTGTCAAAAATAGGGGCACCCAGAGTTTAGGTTAAAACAATAAACTCCAGGTCAGTCATGTGACTGGTGTGAGAACTAAAACAGTTAATCTTTATTTTAAATCATTAGGTAAATCAAGGGACCACGCCGTATAACATGGAACGGGTTTCCTCCCAAGAATACCAGTGCATAAAACAAACAGCGCAATGCTAAATAAAGAAAAATGAAGCTGTTATAAAACCCAGGTCCTATCACACAATGCAACGCAAGCCGGGGGATAGGGTTTTTCCTTATAACAGCCAAAGAATGCTTGATACGTTTAAAACAAATCATTTGATACTATTATAAGTGCATAGTGTATAAAACAACTTCAAATCATAAGTATCAATCATAGGCGGCATGAGCGTCCCATGCCACTATGTCGCCATATATAGGTTTACAAATAAAACCGCAAATGTCACGTATTTGGAAATTGGATTTCCATCTATGAACCAAGGCAAAAGATAGTCCTCAACCGATTCGAGACTGCCTAGCCCGAGCCTCAGGATCAGAGCTCGAGTGACCCTTGGATCCTCAGGGCCAGTCCACCGATGTGGATTAAACTTAAACCCTGAACATGCGTTTCCCCGCCCTATGGGGCGTAAACGAGCCAACTAAATGACTCCATCGGTTCGAGAACGACCGATCAATCCGAGGCGCCTCGCAACAGCAACAACCACATAAGTCAAACTCGTCAGGGCGTGTAAAACCACTGACGCCACTTCTAGCTAGGAAGAAACGCATGCCCTCCCTGACGTCCTCTCCCGTTTTTGGTTCATACCGGGTGTGAAACTCGCGAATCAAACGTTACACAAAGCTACGCCACAAAGGCCTTGCTTTGATCATCAACCACAAGACTTTGCTTTTCAACAGAAGCCTTGATC
This sequence comes from Allium sativum, assembly GCA_030737875.1. Classification (NCBI taxonomy): domain Eukaryota; kingdom Viridiplantae; phylum Streptophyta; class Magnoliopsida; order Asparagales; family Amaryllidaceae; genus Allium; species Allium sativum. The sequence continues at coordinate 393,751,196 of CM060912.1, read as the reverse complement.
ATTTGCCACTTAGGCATGCCACACAGGCAATTCACTCCATGCGTTTGATATCCATCAATATATAACCCCTGAGCTCATACGTCTCAGAGAAGGGCGTTAAGCAAGAGAATAAATTCTCCGCCGCCAAACAGATATATATTTAATAGAAATCAATCACATAGACTAAAATCCAATGTCAGACACACAGTCCATTTACAAGTCCGTTCTGGGTCTGAATGAAACCGGAGGCACCTAGTACCCCGCATATCCATCGATCTCCAAGTACGTCTGGACGATCACAAACTGTTTCCATCTTCTTGGGTGTACAGCCCAATCAAGATCATCAGTAATCACCCAAACGACGTGAAGACTTCTGGTCTTCGACCACCGTCTTCATCTTCGACACCACGTCGAATCAGTTATTCAGAATGGGATAAACCCGGTCTTTCTGAATAACTCGCGTATATATTCTAAAAGTGTTACACAAACACAACATACGCCTCATTCCAATTCAGAATATTCTTTTATTCAAATATTCCTATACTTTGGGAAAAGTTCCCATTAATTTTATCCAAGATAAATTCTTTAAATTTATTCTTTAATCTCCTTTGAATATCAATTCAAACTAGTCGGGATTAGCGAACCACACCGAAGAAATCATTTATTTTATTTCCCAATCCCAACCTATTCATCCCATGAAGTAAAACTGGTAATACTTCATATCTAACACCACAGTGTTATCGGTAAATTCAATTACCATTTCACGTTCAAATCTAATTAAAGATTTAACTATCGCCTGGAGCAAAACTGGCGATACTCCATTTTCGATCTTTTCAATCTAATTAAAGATTCATTAAAACTCCACTTAGTTTTAATCGTTAACTGGGTTAAAGAATCAGTGTCATTTAAAAACACAGTTCACGATAAACCCAAAATCACATTCATTAATTATCGGGTTAAAGAACGAGTGTTATTTAAAACACTGTTCACGATAAACCCAAAAATCAATATCAATTCAATTCCAATGAAATCTCATTTAATTGGTACACTTCATTAAATCCAAATAAAAAGATTTAATCTTTTCACAACTGGGTTCAAGAACAGTGTTAGTGAAGACACCACTCACGACAAACCCAAATCACATTCGATATTCAATACAAGGCTCTGAATAGAAAATATACCGGCTTATATTCAATATCGAATTCTACGAATAACAAATGTCGTATTGGAAATAACGATATAAATATATATCTTTCAAATTTCCATAACAACCCCTGTATAATCACGAATTCCAACATCGAAATATTCCGAAGACAATTTCGATTCAAATCCACTCCAATGCAATCATTGGATATTCTGGTTATTTTCAAAACCCTTTTCAAATTCAATTCATTTATTTAAAAATAAATAGAATTATATTTCTAGTTCAAAACTAGTTCATTTCGATAAAAATCTATTTTTATCCTTTCAAATATGGAGTTTTTCATCCCAATCCTTTCTAAATCATTTCTTATGATTTTACACAAATTATTACTATTTTTAATAATTTTATCAAGGCCCGTATAGTCGATTTCCATCAATGGCCATCGAACTGCACTTACAGCGACCTTTTTCAAATTTGATTTGGATGTAACTCCAAATCCAACCGTTAGATTTCAAATTTCTAATATTCATTAGAAAGCTCTTTTCGATACGAACCCAACGGTTCCGGTTTTAGGAGAATCCGACGGTCGGATCTCCCGTAATGTCCGTTTGAAATAAATGGTCGAAATTCACGAACTGCCGCGGCGCGGCGCGTTCTATTCAGGCCATTATATTATATATATAATATATACTTCGTCGATTTCTATTTAAAACGAATTATATAAATAGTTTTAAAATCGTTTCAAAAGCTATTTCAACTTTCTTTTCAATTCAAATCAAAATTGAATTCTTCTTTATAAATTCGTTTTAAATTTCATTTCTATTCAATTCAAATTTCAATTCAATTTGAATTCGTTTTCAATTCACTTTCAATTCAATTTGAATTCGTTTTCAATTCAATTCATTTCGAAATCGTTTTCAATTCAATTTGAATTCGTTTTCAATTCACTTCATTTCGAAATCGTTTTCAATTCAATTCATTTCGAAATCGTTTTCAATTCAATTCATTTCGAAATCGTTTTCAATTCAATTCATTTCGAAATCGTTTTCAATTCAATTCATTTCGAATTCATTTCGAAATCGTTTTCAATTCAATTCATTTCGAAATCGTTTTCAATTCAATTCATTTCGAAATCGTTTTCAATTCAATTTATTTCGAATTCATTTCGAAATCGTTTTCAATTCAATTCATTTCGAAATCGTTTTCAATTCAATTCATTTCGAAATCGTTTTCAATTCAATTCATTTCGAAATCGTTTTCAATTCAATTTGAATTCGTTTTCAATTCACTTCATTTCGAAATCGTTTTCAATTCAATTCATTTCGAAATCGTTTTCAATTCAATTCATTTCGAAATCGTTTTCAATTCAATTCATTTCGAAATCGTTTTCAATTCAATTCATTTCGAAATCGTTTTCAATTCAATTCATTTCGAAATCGTTTTAAAATCGATATAAATATCGTTCACGTCAAAATGGCGTCAATCTAATCAACACGGCTTCATATATTGATATTTTCAAATATTCCATTTCGAATATTTCTATTTCAAATATTTCTATTTTAAAACTGGAATGAGGCCCAATCAATTACCATATAAAGTTAATTATATGGTTTTTCATACATCACATGTATATAATAGCAACGATAAATAATCAACCATCAACCAAAGTGCACTACACCGTATAAGCATCAAATATAGATATCCAACGCTTAAAACAGCCTGTCAATCAACCGATCGACATATTCAATCAATCGGGATGAGTGAACTTCAAATTTCATCCCAACACCCGTGTGGGGTTTCAAACAATCAAACACATATTTTATTTGTGCTGTTGGGTGATGTGTAAAATTTATCGACCCAATCAATGTCCTTCAAATAGGTGTACATAAACAAACCGTCTGGTTTGTAAATGAATATTTTATTTTATTCACTTTCACTATATTCATTCTCACGTTAAAAATTATATTTTTAACGATAAAACATTTTATTCCAACATATGAATTTCTATTATTCATTTCTTCAATAAAATGATATTTTATTTTTCTAACATATTTTAGAAAATTTCGGCGGCATAACGCCACGATACTAGAAACGGGACAAGGCCTAGCCTTATCCCCGGTCTAGTGAAGGCCCACGCCATTCACAAATCAATTTCAATCAATTTCCAATTCAACCAAACGAATAAATCAATCACCCAACATTCAACTAAACAAACAAGTCCATGGTCTGTGTACGGGTGTCGGGTGCTTCTAATAAGCACCGTCTGCATCCTAGTATATATATATAACTAGAGAAATAAATTGAAAGGTGAGAAATTCTCACCGAAAGCTATCCAAGCTCCACGGCACTTCATTTGCAGAAGTCTTCGTCGTTTCGCCTTTTTGTCACCTTCGTTGTCCGCTTTCACTACATATGTAAAAATCGAATTTTTACTTCGCTATTCTATATATAAAAATCATATTTTTATTTCGAAGTTCTATATATAAAAATCATATTTTTATTTCGAAGTTCTATATATAAAAATCCCATTTTTATTTCGCTATTCAATATATAAAAATCCTATTTTTACTTCGACTTCCAATATAAAAAAAATCTGATTTTTACTTCTAAAAGTTCAAATCCTTTCCTTTTTAAAGTTTAAATCTTTTCACTTTTTTTTCTTAAAATAAAAATCAGTTTTTAAAACCTATAAAAAGACAGTTTTAACTTTATAAAATTTTCAGTTTTCAACCTATAAAAAAAAACAGTTTTAACTTTATAAAATTTTCAGTTTTCAACCTATAAAAAAAACAGTTTTAACTTTATAAAATTTTCAGTTTTCAACCTATAAAAAAACAGTTTTAACTTTATAAAATTTTCAGTTTTCAACCTATAAAAAAACAGTTTTAACTTTATAAAATTTTCAGTTTTCAACCTATAAAAAAACAGTTTTAACTTTATAAAATTTTCAGTTTTCAACCTATAAAAAAACAGTTTTAACTTTATAAGATTTTCAGTTTTCAACCTATAAAAAAACAGTTTTAACTTTATAAAATTTTCAGTTTTCAAAACCTTTTTTTTTAAAAAAATCTGTTTTCTTTTTAATATAAAAATCAAATAAAATAAATAAGCTAAAAAAACTTACGGGGGGGGGGGGGGGGGGGTTTCTCTGTCGGCAGCAGGATTAAGGGGGGGGGTTTCTCTGTCGGCAGCAGGATTAAGGGGGGGGTTTCTCTGTCGATCGCTTGAGGAGAGAGGGGGGGGTCGCAGCTACCGCAGGTGGAGGAGGGAACGTCGCGAGGTCGGCGCCGTAGGGAGGTGGTGGTGGCGATGAGGGCGGTGGGTGCTTCGAACGAGAGGCGCGATCTAATTTAGGTTTTCTCTTTTTTTTTTCTGTCTGAAATGAAATTTCAACGGGGGGGCCAGATGAGTTATAGAGGGGAGAGAAGGATTATATTTTTCTTTTATTTTTAATTAATTATTTTATTCAAAAAAAGTTGACTTTTACATACGACCTCGAAACGAGGCCCACCGCCTGTCGTCCATAGCGTTTAACCCCCATTCCGAACACAATGGGATATGTATCACAAGCTGATTCGATTGTTACAATCAGTTTTCGTTAAATTTACATTTAAATCACTATATTGAATTTTAAACGTACTTTTCAAATTACCGGGGTCACATACTAACTAGAAAAATTCCTAAAAAATATTTTCTAGCTTCGTATTGACGATACGGTCCTAACAAAACTAGTTTCGTCGAATTCTGAGACCGTTGGAAAAATGGCCATTTTCCAGTCGATTAAAATCAACTAAAATGGTCAAAACACGTTTTCCTATGCCACGCTCACATATTGATTCGAAAAATTATGAAATTTGAAACCTAGCAATACCTTTACACTGCGGATCCAACAAAAGTGGTTTCGTCGAAATCCGAGGTCATTTGCAAAATGTCCATTTTTAAGGGCCTGAATTCCATAGCGACTATTCAGAATTTTCAACTGGACATATCTTTTGATTCTCGCTACGAAATTTTGATTTGTCGGATTCGTTGGAAAGATATTATCAATTAGATCCCATTATTTTTGGTTTCACTAAAATCCGGATTGTTTTGCACCCGGTACATTCAATTGAAGTTTGAAATCGAATTATCGAACTACCGCGCCATTTTCAATTCTATTTATAATTATATATAAATATTTATATTCTAACGACGACGCGTATAATATATACGTTCGAATTCCATTCAAAATAAATTTCTCGACGATATTATTTAAAATAATTCATTTTAAATAATCAAAATTCGCTAAAATTGCCAAAATAAAAATTTTAAACTGGCCCAGATTTTCCGGGTTATTACAATCTCCCCCACTTAAAACTTTTCGTCCCCGAAAAGGAACAAAGTCGAAAGTGGTTTGATTATTCAGCTCTACGTTCGATCCGGCTTCCATTCTCTCTTTTCAGTTTCTGAGAATTTTCAAAATTTCAAAAATTTGGCTAACACCCTAAATTTTTGAAAAATTTCGCCATAACCTCCCCTGCACCGGGAGCATCGGGGAATTTCAAATAGCTTCCCCGGTCCTTCAGATCTCAAAAAGAAAAAGAAAAAGCCAAGCGGCTAGCCAATAGGCTCATAAAATCATCATCACCCAAACAAAACAGTAAATTATGTAGTAAACATGTACCTATTTGTCGGGCAAACAAATTTTATTCTCTGCTCTAGCCTCCTTGCTATGACCTGTTCAATGATATATATGTATATGCAAGCAAATGCAACCAATTTTCAATATAAGTCAATATTTGGTTCAATTAGGCATAATGGTTCAGAATTAGCAAACAAATAAACAAACAACACAAACATCAATCAATTAGTGAATTAGAGTTTCCAATTCATAATTTTGATATATATACAGAAAATCATGTTTTTGATGCCAATTCACAACAATGTGTTTTAGCTACATATACAAGTTTTGGTTCTCACACCAGTCTAATGGAAATATATAGATATCACACCTTCGTCACTCGAAAATAAATGCTGATGATGTTTCGAACCACCATCAGAACATCTCCGGACGACTAGAATGTGATTCTATATCTATCCAGTATATTAAAATTTCGAATACACGCGGATCAGACGTATACGCAAAATCTATATATACTGGATTGTCCACATCAATATAAATAGATAATCAAATACGAATAATTGATTTAAATCTTCAAAACCAAAATTTGTTTTCACTTTAAAAATATACTCTTCACACTCGTTCTAGGATACTACTGATCCCATCTCTAACGAGTCATTCTAATTGGATATTACTAATCCAATACCTGATGAATTCCTTCGTATGGTTCTAATGTGCCTTGTTCTCGGAGCTTTGTAAACCAAAGCTCTGATACCAAACTGACACGACCCGAACTTCCCCGTTAAGGAAAACGCGGATAGCGTTGAGTACAAGACAAAATAGAACGCATACAGAAGAACATTTCAATGTATATTACAACAATGCATCAGATTACAAGAATATACAGAGTATGAAACAATATTACACAGAAATATCAGAGATTTAAATTACATTTAAATACATAGCAGCGGAAAATAATACAATACACAACTAGAATGAGATATACGGATACAAAGCTTTCCGGATATCGTTCCAGCTGTAAACCAGGATCCTGTGAATATAAATCTGCAAAACCAAAACTACTAGCTGCCCGTGTCAAAAATAGGGGCACCCAGAGTTTAGGTTAAAACAATAAACTCCAGGTCAGTCATGTGACTGGTGTGAGAACTAAAACAGTTAATCTTTATTTTAAATCATTAGGTAAATCAAGGGACCACGCCGTATAACACGGAACGGGTTTCCTCCCAAGAATACCAGTGCATAAAACAAACAGCGCAATGCTAAATAAAGAAAAATGAAGCTGTTATAAGACCCAGGTCCTATCACACAATGCAATGCAAGCCGGGGGATAAGGTTTTTCCTTATAACAGCCAAAGAATGCTTGATACGTTTAAAACAAATCATTTGATACTATTATAAGTGCATAGTGTATAAAACAACTTCAAATCATAAGTATCAATCATAGGCGGCATGAGCGTCCCATGCCACTATGTCGCCATATATAGGTTTACAAATAAAACCGCAAATGTCACGTATTTGGAAATTGGATTTCCATCTATGAACCGAGGCAAAAGATAGTCCTCAACCGATTCGAGACTGCCTAGCCCGAGCCTCAGGATCAGAGCTCGAGTGACCCTTGGATCCTCAGGGCCAGTCCACCGATGTGGATTAAACTTAAACCCTGAACATGCGTTTCCCCGCCCTATGGGGCGTAAACGAGCCAACTAAATGACTCCATCGGTTCGAGAACGACCGATCAATCCGAGGCGCCTCGCAACAGCAACAACCACATAAGTCAAACTCGTCAGGGTATGTAAAACCACTGACGCCACTTCTAGCTAGGAAGAAACGCATGCCCTCCCTGACGTCCTCTCCCGTTTTTGGTTCATACCGGGTGTGAAACTCGCGAATCAAACGTTACACAAAGCTACGCCACAAAGGCCTTGCTTTGATCATCAACCACAAGACTTTGCTTTTCAACAGAAGCCTTGATCATTTGCCACTTAGGCATGCCACACAGGCAATTCACTCCATGCGTTTGATATCCATCAATATATAACCCCTGAGCTCATACGTCTCAGAGAAGGGCGTTAAGCAAGAGAATAAATTCTCCGCCGCCAAACAGATATATATTTAATAGAAATCAATCACACAGACTAAAATCCAATGTCAGACACACAGTCCATTTACAAGTCCGTTCTGGGTCTGAACGAAACCGGAGGCACCTAGTACCCCGCATATCCATCGATCTCCAAGTACGTCTGGACGATCACAAACTGTTTCCATCTTCTTGGGTGTACAGCCCAATCAAGATCATCAGTAATCACCCAAACGACGTGAAGACTTCTGGTCTTCGACCACCGTCTTCATCTTCGACACCACGTCGAATCAGTTATTCAGAATGGGATAAACCCGGTCTTTCTGAATAACTCGCGTATATATTCTAAAAGTGTTACACAAACACAACATACGCCTCATTCCAATTCAGAATATTCTTTTATTCAAATATTCCTATACTTTGGGAAAAGTTCCCATTAATTTTATCCAAGATAAATTCTTTAAATTTATTCTTTAATCTCCTTTGAATATCAATTCAAACTAGTCGGGATTAGCGAACCACACCGAAGAAATCATTTATTTTATTTCCCAATCCCAACCTATTCATCCCATGAAGTAAAACTGGTAATACTTCATATCTAACACCACAGTGTTATCGGTAAATTCAATTACCATTTCACGTTCAAATCTAATTAAAGATTTAACTATCGCCTGGAGCAAAACTGGCGATACTCCATTTTCGATCTTTTCAATCTAATTAAAGATTCATTAAAACTCCACTTAGTTTTAATCGTTAACTGGGTTAAAGAATCAGTGTCATTTAAAAACACAGTTCACGATAAACCCAAAATCACATTCATTAATTATCGGGTTAAAGAACGAGTGTTATTTAAAACACTGTTCACGATAAACCCAAAAATCAATATCAATTCAATTCCAATGAAATCTCATTTAATTGGTACACTTCATTAAATCCAAATAAAAAGATTTAATCTTTTCACAACTGGGTTCAAGAACAGTGTTAGTGAAGACACCACTCACGACAAACCCAAATCACATTCGATATTCAATACAAGGCTCTGAATAGAAAATATACCGGCTTATATTCAATATCGAATTCTACGAATAACAAATGTCGTATTGGAAATAACGATATAAATATATATCTTTCAAATTTCCATAACAACCCCTGTATAATCACGAATTCCAACATCGAAATATTCCGAAGACAATTTCGATTCAAATCCACTCCAATGCAATCATTGGATATTCTGGTTATTTTCAAAACCCTTTTCAAATTCAATTCATTTATTTAAAAATATTTAGAATTATATTTCTAGTTCAAAACTAGTTCATTTCGATAAAAATCTATTTTTATCCTTTCAAATATGGAGTTTTTCATCCCAATCCTTTCTAAATCATTTCTTATGATTTTACACAAATTATTACTATTTTTAATAATTTTATCAAGGCCCGTATAGTCGATTTCCATCAATGGCCATCGAACTGCACTTACAGCGACCTTTTTCAAATTTGATTTGGACGTAACTCCAAATCCAACCGTTAGATTTCAAATTTCTAATATTCATTAGAAAGCTCTTTTCGATACGAACCCAACGGTTCCGGTTTTAGGAGAATCCGACGGTCGGATCTCCCGTAATGTCCGTTTGAAATAAATGGTCGAAATTCACGAACTGCCGCGGCGCGGCGCGTTCTATTCAGGCCATTATATTATATATATAATATATATAATATATACTTCGTCGATTTCTATTTAAAACGAATTATATAAATAGTTTTAAAATCGTTTCAAAAGCTATTTCAACTTTCTTTTCAATTCAAATCAAAATTGAATTCTTCTTTATAAATTCGTTTTAAATTTCATTTCTATTCAATTCAAATTTCAATTCAATTTGAATTCGTTTTCAATTCAATTTGAATTCGTTTTCAATTCAATTCATTTCGAAATCGTTTTCAATTCAATTTGAATTCGTTTTCAATTCACTTCATTTCGAAATCGTTTTCAATTCAATTCATTTCGAAATCGTTTTCAATTCAATTCATTTCGAAATCGTTTTCAATTCAATTCATTTCGAAATCGTTTTCAATTCAATTCATTTCGAAATCGTTTTCAATTCAATTCATTTCGAATTCATTTCGAAATCGTTTTCAATTCAATTCATTTCGAAATCGTTTTCAATTCAATTCATTTCGAAATCGTTTTCAATTCAATTCATTTCGAAATCGTTTTCAATTCAATTCATTTCGAAATCGTTTTCAATTCAATTCATTTCGAAATCGTTTTCAATTCAATTTGAATTCGTTTTCAATTCACTTCATTTCGAAATCGTTTTCAATTCAATTCATTTCGAAATCGTTTTCAATTCAATTCATTTCGAAATCGTTTTCAATTCAATTCATTTCGAAATCGTTTTCAATTCAATTCATTTCGAAATCGTTTTAAAATCGATATAAATATCGTTCACGTCAAAATGGCGTCAATCTAATCAACACGGCTTCATATATTGATATTTTCAAATATTCCATTTCGAATATTTCTATTTCAAATATTTCTATTTTAAAACTGGAATGAGGCCCAATCAATTACCATATAAAGTTAATTATATGGTTTTTCATACATCACATGTATATAATAGCAACGATAAATAATCAACCATCAACCAAAGTGCACTACACCGTATAAGCATCAAATATAGATATCCAACGCTTAAAACAGCCTGTCAATCAACCGATCGACATATTCAATCAATCGGGATGAGTGAACTTCAAATTTCATCCCAACACCCGTGTGGGGTTTCAAACAATCAAACACATATTTTATTTGTGCTGTTGGGCGAGGTGTAAAATTTATCGACCCAATCAATGTCCTTCAAATAGGTGTACATAAACAAACCGTCTGGTTTGTAAATGAATATTTTATTTTATTCACTTTCACTATATTCATTCTCACGTTAAAAATTATATTTTTAACGATAAAACATTTTATTCCAACATATGAATTTCTATTATTCATTTCTTCAATAAAATGATATTTTATTTTTCTAACATATTTTAGAAAATTTCGGCGGCATAACGGCACGATACTAGAAACGGGACAAGGCCTAGCCTTATCCCCGGTCTAGTGAAGGCCCACGCCATTCACAAATCAATTTCAATCAATTTCCAATTCAACCAAACGAATAAATCAATCACCCAACATTCAACTAAACAAACAAGTCCATGGTCTGTGGACGGGTGTCGGGTGCTTCTAATAAGCACCGTCTGCATCCTAGTATATATATATAACTAGAGAAATAAATTGAAAGGTGAGAAATTCTCACCGAAAGCTATCCAAGCTCCACGGCACTTCATTTGCAGAAGTGTTCGTCGTTTCGCCTTTTTGTCACCTTCGTTGTCCGCTTTCACTACATATGTAAAAATCGAATTTTTACTTCGCTATTCTATATATAAAAATCATATTTTTATTTCGAAGTTCTATATATAAAAATCATATTTTTATTTCGAAGTTCTATATATAAAAATCCCATTTTTATTTCGCTATTCAATATATAAAAATCCTATTTTTACTTCGACTTCCAATATAAAAAAAATCTGATTTTTACTTCTAAAAGTTCAAATCCTTTCCTTTTTAAAGTTTAAATCTTTTCACTTTTTTTTTCTTAAAATAAAAATCAGTTTTTAAAACCTATAAAAAGACAGTTTTAACTTTATAAAATTTTCAGTTTTCAACCTATAAAAAAAAAACAGTTTTAACTTTATAAAATTTTCAGTTTTCAACCTATAAAAAAAAAAACAGTTTTAACTTTATAAAATTTTCAGTTTTCAACCTATAAAAAAACAGTTTTAACTTTATAAAATTTTCAGTTTTCAACCTATAAAAAAACAGTTTTAACTTTATAAAATTTTCAGTTTTCAACCTAAAAAAAAAGTTTTAACTTTATAAAATTTTCAGTTTTCAACCTATAAAAAAACAGTTTTAACTTTATAAAATTTTCAGTTTTCAACCTATAAAAAAACAGTTTTAACTTTATAAAATTTTCAGTTTTCAAAACCTTTTTTTTTTTAAAATCTGTTTTCTTTTTAATATAAAAATCAAATAAAATAAATAAGCTAAAAAAACTTACGGGGGGGTTTCTCTGTCGGCAGCAGGATTAAGGGGGGGGGGTTTCTCTGTCGGCAGCAGGATTAAGGGGGGGTTTCTCTGTCGATCGCTTGAGGAGAGAGGGGGGGGTCGCAGCTACCGCAGGTGGAGGAGGGAACGTCGCGAGGTCGGCGCCGTAGGGAGGTGGTGGTGGCGATGAGGGCGGTGGGTGCTTCGAACGAGAGGCGCGATCTAATTTAGGTTTTCTCTTTTTTTTTTCTGTCTGAAATGAAATTTCAACGGGGGGGCCAGATGAGTTATAGAGGGGAGAGAAGGATTATATTTTTCTTTTATTTTTAATTAATTATTTTATTCAAAAAAAGTTGACTTTTACATACGACCTCGAAATGAGGCCCACCGCCTGTCGTCCATAGCGTTTAACCCCCATTCCGAACACAATGGGATATGTATCGCAAGCTGATTCGATTGTTACAATCAGTTTTCGTTAAATTTACATTTAAATCACTATATTGAATTTTAAACGTACTTTTCAAATTACAGGGGTCACATACTAACTAGAAAAATTCCTAAAAAATATTTTCTAGCTTCGTATTGACGATACGGTCCTAACAAAACTAGTTTCGTCGAATTCTGAGACCGTTGGAAAAATGGCCATTTTCCAGTCGATTAAAATCAACTAAAATGGTCAAAACACGTTTTCCTATGCCACGCTCACATATTGATTCGAAAAATTATGAAATTTGAAACCTAGCAAAAGTGGTCTCAGAATTCCATAGCGACTATTCAGAATTTTCAACTGGACATATCTTTTGATTCTCGCTACGAAATTTTGATTTATCGGATTCATTGGAAAGATATTATCAATTAGATCCCATTATTTTTGGTTTCACTAAAATCGGATTGTTTTGCACCCGGTACATTCAATTGAAGTTTGAAATCGAATTATCGAACTACCGCGCCATTTTCAATTCTATTTATAATTATATATAAATATTTATAATCTAACGACGACGCGTATAATATATACGTTCGAATTCCATTCAAAATAAATTTCTCGACGATATTATTTAAAATAATTCATTTTAAATAATCAAAATTCGCTAAAATTGCCAAAATAAAAATTTTAAACTGGCCCAGATTTTCCGGGTTATTACATCGCATGTCCCTCAGAAGTGGGTTCTGCCCTCTGCCCTTGCCCTCGTTTCTTCGGGCAGTCCCTAGTGAAGTGTCCCATCTCACCACAGTTGAAGCAAGCGCCCTTCCTTTTTCTGCAATCCTTGTTCAGATGAGTCGAGCTTCCACAAGTAAAGCACTTTTTCCCCTTCTTATCTTCAGACTTCTCATCCTTCTTTTGTGTTTCCTTTTTGGGCCATGCTTTCTTATTCTATGGTTCTTCCTTCTTTGTCTCTTTCGGGCCCGTGTCTTCCTCGTGCAGTAGTGCCATGTCCACCAATTTCTCGTAAGTCGCTCCCATGGGTACATGGGTCATGGCTAGGCTGTGCAGTGGCTCATTCAATCCTTTAACAAAGCGGAGAGCCTTTTTTATGCTGAGTGTTGACTAAATCCAATCCGAACCTAGCCAGTTGGTTGAACTGGTTGACGTTTTCCTTGACCGTCATACTTCCTTGCTTAAGAGATAAGAACTTTTCCAGTTGTAAACTTCGTTCAGCTTGCGAGAGGAATTTTGTCTCAAACCTTGTTCTGAAATCCATCCATGTTTCAACCGGCCTCTCGGCGTTAGTGACTTCCCACCAATACGAAGCTTCATCTTTGAGCAACCATACCGCCAACTGTACCTTCTGCCCATCATCCACCTCGAAGATAACGAATAGATCCTAAGTTTCTTTGAGCCAGTTCCTCGCCTCTACGAATGATTCAATTCCCTTGAAATCCTTTCCACCCATGGCCCTAAAATCTCTACAGATCTTTGAGAAAGCAATTGCACGAGGAGGAGGATCATTTGCTGGACCTACGGCGGCGGTCCTAGCCTCAAGATATTGACGAAACCAACCAGGTACATGAACACCCTCTGGTATCTCAGATGCTTCAGACATGCTGAAACGAAAAAGGAAAGATTCAATACAAAAAGGACTGAAGGAAAGATATATGGCTCTTGGGGATCATGTTTTTCAAAATAAGCTTTATTTTTGAAAATACTTCCTTTCGAAACCTTTTTGAAAATAGTTTTCAAAAACTTTACCCAATCTGGTAACCTTCGGCTCTGATACCAAGTGTAACACCCCACCTCCGTTAAGGTCACTCACAAAGGGAATGCCTTAACTTTGGTGGAGCATTTTAGTAAACAGAACAGAAACTTACAAGCAGATAAAACAGTACTTGAAAAATTTATAACTTTATTACAACAGAAACCGAAATAAGCTTGGTTATATCCTTTCAAATCACAATATCAGAATTCAAGTACAAAATATCAGTCTTGTACAAAAGCCTTCAGAATGCATAGTTTAAAATCATAATCCCCACAGAAGAAGACAAGCCATACTTTAAGCACTTCAAGCAGAAGAAATCTGGATCAAGCTAGAGTATTCCCTTCTACAAAACCTGGGGGGGAAACGGAAGAAAGGAGGCGAAAAAACAAAGGTCAGACAAAAAGTCTGGCAAGTCCAGTGATTTTCATTTATGAACAGATAATAATAACATGACATGAAAATAAAACTGGATGAGAGATAACTATAATAGGAGTAGCAGATATAACAGAAGAACAGAATGATATAAGCTATTGCTTTACACTTCTCTGCATTAATACTAGTATAACAGAATTAGGTGTCACCCTAATGTCTAAACTGAAACAGAAACGGGTACAGAATAATTTCCACAGAAGAGAATGCTAGTAATGGGCCTTTACCACCCCAACAGAAACGGACAGAAACAGAATGCTAATAATGGGCCTTTACCACCCCACCAGAAACGGACAGAAACAGATTAATCCTTACGGAAACAGAATGTAGAATTAGGTGTACACTAGTAATGGGCCTTTACCACCCGAACAGACGGTACCACTCCGAAATAGACAGGTGTTACCACCCAACAGAAACAGACGGTACCAACAGAAACAGACAGAACTAAGTGTACCCTAAAACCCTACCCCAAGCGATCGGCTCCCTAATACATAAATACCCTGTGCCATCCCCACAAAAGGGTGTATCACTTCCCAAAGTGGCAACCTTTAAATGACACAGACCTATTTACAGATGTCACGGCGTCTTACATCCTCAGAGGCAGACCGGGATCCATGCACGCACATGACCCGGTTGGAACGCACCATCAACACCCTCGCCATTATCAGAATGAACCGCTTATAATTAGTTCAGTAAGCATGCCCGAACCCTACCTACTGTTGGGTCAAAGTTTTGATACCAGAAAGGGTTACTGACTAATATGGGTCCCAAACAACAGATGACACAAGTATTTTCCCTCCTAACCTTGTGTCCCCAGACAATAGATTTCAGATTAACTTGTTTACAAGTTCAGACATACGAAGTTCAGATCAACTAGTTCACAGATCAGACAATCAAGTTGACAAGTTTTCAGACTAACGGATCAGATATACGGATCTTAACAGATTTGCAGATTTATCTAACTTTGTATTGGGCCTACAGATTCATGAAACGGGTTTATTGAATTCATTTGCCAGTTGGTTTAACCCTACCCAACACGTTTTAGACATCATGTTTATCTTAGATTTTCGTTAATTAAATATTAATGCCCAGACCTCTCACATTAGACCGACAGTTTGCGGCCACTGGTTAGGACGGTTGGTTGCGGGCAGGTTTCTGCCGCAAACTGAGTCTAACCTCGGGTTTCAAGCACGTTATGACTAACTTCTCACATTAGAACCTATTGTTTGCGGCCACTGGACGTGCCGGGCGGTTCCGGGCAGAATTACGCCGCAAACTCATTCTAACCTCGAGTCAGCCATGTTTATCTTTACGGCCAATTAATTAATAATTTACCATTTATGCCCACGTCTAATATACATGTCAATTATTCATAGCTAATTCAGATTATGTCAATAACAGACTGAATATATCAACTTAACAGATATAGCAGATAACAGATTTTCGCAGATTAGGCGACTTAACGGATTCAGCAGATTAAGTAATTTAGCAGATTTGGCATTTTCAGCAGACTCAGCAAATGACAGATTTGGCAGATGAACAGATCTAGCAGACTAGGCAGTAGACCAGAACTAATAGATTAAGCAATATAACAGAACTAGCAGATTAGGCAATATAACAGAACTAGCAGATTAGGCAAATATAGCAGAACTAGCAAATTAGGAAAATATAACAGATTTAATCATTCCTTAAAGTTTCACAAACATATCTTGCCTAATTATAAATTTGGCCTAAGTTTGCATGCCTAAATAGTTGTCATGATTCACACTATGATCATATACCCCACGTTTGCATTGAATTTACATGTCACAGATTAAGGTCATAATTTACATGTCCCAATTTAGTTCAACTTGCCTAGTACAAAAGATTCACATATAAATTATACCAAATATAGCCATCGATTTCAATGCATGTCATATATTCAAAAATCTCCTACTTAGGTGTTATTCACATTTGATAGTTATCAAATCTTAGTATGGATCTTCACACCTAAGTCATATTCTCTTTCAAATCATGAATTGTTATATAAACAATATGCCCAACAATCTAGTTATAACAGATCTTAATTCAAAATATGCGTTATGTCCAATGTCTCAAGTCACATGTTAACATACCATGGTTCCTCTTCTTCCAATTCACAGAATATGCATAGATCTAAATCTAGTTTACAACCTATGTCCTTTTTCTTAAATCAGTCACAGATTAGCCATGTCCAATTATGCCACATTCATTATTTGTCCCAAACATTTTAGCGTTCGTGCGTTAATCTCTTAGGAGATTGGCGCAGGCTCGTAGTAGCCTGGCTATAGAACAGAAAGAAGAAGAGATACATAATAAAATAGATCAGAACAGAACATACACAATCTCAAATTCAGATTTACAATCATGTCATAATTATGATTAAAGTTTATATCGGAAAATAACTGCACTTGCATTTCGTGGTTTAAGAAAGGAAATAAACTGGTGTTGATGCAGAAAGGCTGAATTACTCTTCTTTAATTGTTGTCGTAGCTCTAAACTTTGATTTGAGATTTGATTTAGCTTTTAATTCTAATCAGGTTGGAAGAAGGTGCTTTAGTCCTAGTTCCAGTTCAGATTTCAGCAGGGTAGCGACGCCATTATTTTCTTTAATTAGAACAGAGGCAGAGTATAGACATAATGAAATGGTGTAGAGAGAATGAGGCTAGAGGGCTGTTTATATAGGGTTAGGCGGACGAACCTAGGCAGAAAACGTGACCAGATATATCAGAACGAACCAGGTTCAAAAACTGGATTTCGGGAGCAGGTCGACCCCCAGGTCGACTACCCAGTCGACCTGGTCAGGGGGGTCGACTACCCAGTCGACTCCCCAGTCGACCCGGTTGGGGGGGGTCGACAACCCAGTCGACCTGGGTCCTAGGCGGGAAATTTCCCGCCCAGCCCGCTTCTGGGTTTGAATTCGAATTTCGAGCTGTTTTCGATTCTGAAAATTCCTGAAACTTCGGAGGGTCATATCTCCCTCATACGGACTCCGATTCTTGCAAACTCGGACTCGTTTCCAAGCAGAATTCCGAGACAAACGCAATGGCGCAACCCATTTCCCTTGATTCTTATTTTAAAAATTAATTATCCTCTAATTTGTTACTTATACGTTCACAGAAAATACAGGGTGTTACACTAGCCAGCAAGCTCCTATATTGCATTATATATAACACTTTTCAATATGTATATTATAATCATAGCAATCAAATGAATCTTCATAACAATTTCAAAAGCAACATATGACCGAAAAAATTATAATAATCAACAAATATAATGCATATTCATAATAGCAAAATAAAGGAACAACTAACAAAAAATAAGTTCAGTACATGTTTTTAATTCCATATTGATGTCAATTTGAGTTAACAAAAAACAAAACATAGTTCATATTTAACGTTTACAAATGCCAATTGCATCGATAAGAACTTCAACTAAAAAAATCTTTCTTCAAATTATGATGATATTCATGTGCTTCTAAACCTGAAAAAAAGGAGTATAATCATTAAATATTGGATATCAGAATAATAGTTGTTATAATCAAATAAGGGAAACTGAAAATAATTAAGTCAACATCAATAATGTCAATACATAAAAGAGAAGAAATCATTTCCTGAAAATGTTGGAGGACACAATATCAATAATGTCATATCTGAACAGTAAACTAGATGTATTTGAATTGATCATTTTCTTATTTTGTTTCTTTACACTTTCTTTCTAATACCAACACATATTGGAGATTATTGTCTTGATTTACAGATTCAGATGCAACTCTGGACTTGTTTCTTGGAGTTGAACGGATCGAAACTTACACCGCAAAGACTAAAATGAAACAGCTGACGATGCTATACAATGGATATTGACACTATATTTGGTTCATAGCATTTATAATGAAAAGACTACGCATTTGATTTTAATTTGAATTTTAGGAAAGGGAAGTCAAATAATGAAAAGACCACACGTTTAATTTTAATTTGAATTTTACACATTATCTGCTTATAATAATGAATAGTACCTTGTATCTTAGACACCGAAAGTTAAAGCCTTGTTGCTAAACATAATTGTTACAAGGATCAGAGCTATAGAACCACATGTCCACAACACCTTATTTCCCTGCATTTTAAAAGTTGATCGCAGCCTATATTCCACAAAAAATAATGATATATAGTATCTTTGAGCGTAATTTTTTAGCAGATGCAACCAAGTTGTCTGTGAGAAAGCATGCGTTTCCTTTCCATCATGAGCTTTGATGCACAACAACGCCGGTAAGCAGTCATCTTCTTCCAATTCGATGCAAAATCTTTCATGGATGATTGGAGGAGGTGGATCTCGACCAAATCCAACCAAATGCTCCCATGTGGTCTCTATTACACGCCTCTTTTCTGTTGAAGTATGCGATACTATGTGTTAGATCTAGAGGATATTTTGGATCTGGAGGATATTTTGGATCTGGAGAATATTTTGGATCTGGAGGATATTTTGGATCTAGAGAATATTTTGGATCTAGAGGATATTTTGGATCTGGAGAATATTTTGGATCTAGAGGATATTTTGGAGGAAATTTTGGAAATTTCCATATACTTCTCTATGCCTATATAAGCTACATCGAATACAAAAGGAGGTGGATCACAAATCAAGAGATTAGATCTAAGTTTATTCTAATTAGGGTTTAGGCAATCCTAATCTTCTTCAATTCCTTTCTCCACAAAATCAAAATTTTCTAGTAAATTTGATCATTGTAATCAATCTCTTGTACTCTTCTATTGATATTAATAAAGGTTTCTCTCTCAAAGTGGACGTACATTGACAAGACGTCGGTGGAACCACCATAAATCACTGTGTGATTTAGTTTCTCATTATTGCTCTATTATTTCCATTGTTTGGTGATTGTGATTGGCTTGGATAAGATTGAGATTGTTCGATTGGTTGTTTTTGCACTATTACCACGATCTCATTTTCCGCGGCATTAGGGATTTTTGATTTAAGCGGTCTTGAATCAAAATTTCTCCACAACATTTAGTATCGGAGCATTGGTGTTGGTAGATAGTTGTAGAAATGCCGGAATCAGGTTCAAATAATCCATCAACAGGTGGTCCAAGTGGTGTAGCTCCTTATGTACGTGGGTCGTATGCAGTTGCTGGTTCACAATTGGTTATCGACAAGTGGAATGACGATAATGATTTCGAAAAGTGGCAATGGAAGATGAAAGCGGTTCTTAGGCGGAATCAGGTACACCGGGTGGTGTTTGATACACATTTATTGCCAGAGGACATCTCAGATGTAGAGAGAGAAGAAATGGAAGAGTGGGCATTCACTACACTTCAACCTGCCATGGGAGAGAATGTTATTTCCGAAATTAGTGGTGAGACGACTGCTAAAGGTATTTGGAACAAGTTGGAGGAGTTGTATATGAAGAAATCACTCACAAATTGACTGATCTTGTTCCGGACTTTCTTTACCTACAAGATGAAGGAAGGAACTTCGCTAAAGGCGCACTTAAATGTGTTTGATAATTTGCTAATGAAGATGGAGGCGGTAGATTTGAAGATTGAGGAGGAGCAGAAGGCGATGATATTGCTATGTTCGTTGCCTGAACGCTATACTGGGTTCTCAAATAGTTTGATCTATGGCCGGGATACATTGACTCTAAATGATGTCAAAACGGGTCTTCTTAGTGAGGAATTGCGAGATCAGATGAAGGAGCTGAGTGATGGTAGTAGTGGTGCTGGTAATGGTCAAGGTTTATTTGCGGAGAAAGATAAGTCAAAGAAGAAGGGAAACCGGTGGCGTTCTAAGTCTAAGAAGCCCGGTGGAAGAGGAAAATCGAAGGAAAGAAATGACAAGTGCTTTATATGTAAGAAACCTGGTCATTGGAAGAATGATTGTCCAGACAAGGGGAAGAAGGAAGTAGCATCTTCATCAGTAGCGATGGAGAGAGATGTTGGTGAGGAAGACACAGATGTTTTGTTGGCTGTTGCATCGGATGTTTCGGGCAGCGATTGGGTGCTTGATTCGGGGGCTTCATATCACATGACGCCTAATAGGAATTGTTTTTCTTCTTATGTTGATCGAGAAGGAAATTCAATTTTTATGGGAAATGGTGCAGTTTGCAAGTCAAAAGGCATTGGATCCGTGCAAATTCGGATGTTTGACGGAGTGGTTCGTACTCTCACTAATGTGCGCTATGTTCCGGGACTACGGAAGTCACTTATCTCTTTGGGACAGTTGGATTCTCTAGGTTGCAAGATCACCATTGAGAGTGATAGCTTGAGGGTTTCGAAGGGTGCGCTTGTGGTTATGAAGGGTACTAGAACTCATGGTATCTATTTGCTTCAAGGAGTGACCGTGGAAGGCGAAACTTGTGTTAGTGTTGATAGTTCTCGTGGCTTAGATGCGACACGGCTGTGGCATTTGAGATTGGGTCATGTCTTGGAGAAGAGTTTAGATGTTCTTCGTCGAAGGGAGATGATTGATGGTGAGAGTTTCAGCAAGTTAGAGTTTTGCGAGGAATGTGTCATGGGGAAGCAAACTAGAGTGTCATTCGGTGAAGGAAAACATGATTCAAGAGGGATTCTTGAGTATGTGCACATGAATGTTTGGGGACCAGCACCTGTAGCTTCTTTGGGAGGAGCAAGATATTATATTTCTTTCATTGATGATTTTTCTCGAAAGGTTTGGGTGTATGTAATGAAGGCCAAGTCAGAGGCATTTGCAAGATTCAAAGAATGGAAGGCTCTTGTTGAGAATGAGAGTGGAAAGACTTTGAAGGTTCTTAGGTCCGATAATGGCGGCGAGTATGTTTCTGGAGAATTTCTGAATTTTTGCAAGCATCATGGTATTCGGAGGCATTTTACTACACCGGGAGATCCGCAATCTAATGGAGTGGCGGAGAGAATGAACATAACCCTATTAGGGAAAGCTCGATGCTTGAGATTGACATAGGGTTTGTCTAAGGGATTTTGGGCCGAAGCTTTGTGCATATTATTAATCAAATTTCGTGCTCGGCTATTGGTAACAAAATTCTGGAGGAAGTGTGGAAGGGGAAGAGCACTGACTTGAGTTATCTTCGTGTATTTGGTAGTCCTGTTTATGTGCATGATCCGGGGAATGATAAGCTCTCACCTAGAGCTTTCAAAGGGATTTTGCTTGGTTATATGGATGGAGTCAAAGGCTATCGGATTTGGAATCCGAAAACGAAGAAGGTTTCAGTTTCTCGTCATGTTACTTTTGATGAGTCGACTATGTTCAAGGATAATGAAGGCCCATCGGATGTTCCGGATTTGGTTCATGGTGAATCAAAGGAGAAGGAAGATATTCCCACTTTCAGGCCTAGAGAGAGTAGAGTTGTTGGAGGTGCTTCATATTCAACAATCACAATTACTCTCGTATTCAACAATTTGTTTATCCAGACAAACATTCTTAGAAGGAAACTTCAAGCTCTCTCCGGTTATCTTCTCCAAAAAGGTAACAATGGCAGACTCCCTAGAAGCTGCCATCTAGCGCTTTTAGGCTCTAGCAGCAGCCTTTTTATCCACTCTTGTTGTTTCCTGCTTCCTCCATGCCTCTTCTCTAACACTCCTTTCATGATCCTTCCTCTCCATGAGTTCTAAAAATTTACAATGAAAGCTTTCTTAAACAAGTCGTACTAATAAGTCAGCTAATATATTTATTTATGTAGAATAACAACATAGTTTAATACAAGTCGGACTAATAAGTTACCTAATGTATTAACATATAAACCAATTAATAAAATATTAATAATTGAAAATGATGAATCCGGTTCGATAACATATGTTATGCCTCCTTTTAATATGTGCATGTATTTTTCAAAGTCTTGAAACTTGTGTTGACAGGCTTTATTCTGTTTCTTGATTTGTTGGGCTAAAATAGCCGTTGTAAGCACTAGTATATAAGTGCAGTAGTTCATGTAACCAGATATGCAAAATAAATTAATAAAACTTATCCCATTTTCACCTCCTTCTGTGTTTTCCATTCTCTAATTCTATATTGTTATTCTCTTCTCAAAACACAAGTTGATCACATTATTTTCTGAAGATCTTCTTGTGAAATCCCCTTACTTCTGAAGTGTCAATTCTGCACTGCTCCTTTACCCCTGTTTCTGATCACTGTGTTGGTCACTCCATTTTCTTGTGATCACACTGTGCCATTCCCCTATTTTCCCCATTCCCACTCATTCCACATTATCCCAGTATCTACCATCTCTTCTCTACATCAATTCCATCACCATAATGCCAGAAAGTTATGCGCAGTTGTGCTTCAAATCTGTAGTACAACAAGGCTGCTTCAATTTGGTATCGGAGCCACCGGGTAAGCAAGATTCGGACCCTTGCCTAGTAGATCCTTTACAGAGTGATGGCAGTGAAGAGGATTCAAATTCTTCCGATTCTGCGATCAATAATTTAGAGAAATGTGGTGGAAAAAATGGACAAGATACTCGAACAAATTTTGTTGGAATTAAAAGAAATGAGAAGCTAGAAAGATCAAGAAGCTATATCAAGAATTCTTGAAGTCAAAATTTGCAATATGGTTTGTCCTATCAGCATAGATGTGTTTTGTGAAGTGTTCGATCCATATGGGTATATTGAGAGTATAACTATTTCATTCATACCGGATAGGTTAAGGGCATTAATACAATTTGAATCATATAACTCGGCTGTCACATCAAGGGATGATTTACATGGAAGAAATATTTTTGAAGAATGTTGTCAGCTGGATATAATTTTTTTATACAAATGAATGCAATGGAGTAGCTGATGATGTTCACTCAAGGACTGTAGAAACAAGTGCAAGAAATGCTGATGCTCACATAAGGACTACAGATATACATCCAAGAAATACAGAAAACAACTCAAGAATTACAGACATACCGACAAGACACGATGACAATATGAGTACTACATCAAGAGATCCTTCAAAAATAAATTTCAAGATAGATTTTCCCTTATTCTCGAGAAGATAAAGTTGTTGATTGGCTGCGACAAGCGGAGCAATTCTTCATGAATCACAACATTGATATCCAAAGATGGGTTCATATTTGTTCTTACAATCTTAGAAAAGAGGCGTTGCCATGGTTTTATAAATATTCTCATAATGTTTTAGACTATGATCATTGGTCCACTTTCTTGTAGCCATTCAGTTACACTTTACAGCAAGTCATTTAAGCACATCTGATGATGAAGACAAGCTTGTTGTCCTAGAAGTTAGTAAGGAGTTAAATGATAATTTGTATGGACATGTTGATGTTGTTGAAGTTATTATTGAGTCAAGTGAAATTACTGATGATATCAATCTCGGATGCAAGACTGCAGGAGTCCCAAAAGTGACTGCAAATAATACTGCCATCAAGGACGCTTTCAACAAGCTAGACAAGTTTGATTCTGATTTCAGTGAATGTGATACTCAGTTGGGAACATATGTGAGTAAATTTGATGATAAATCCCAGTTTATTCAAGAAGATTATAAAATTTAATGATAAATCTCATTTTTTTCGAGAAGATGGTCCTTCACTTATTGAATGTTAGCTAGAGCAGAATCCAAATCATGATATTGAAAGTTCAAAACTGGCTGTCACTTGCAATAATTATAATGATCATTATTTGTTGAGAATAGATTTATTTTTTCAAGTTTATGAGGGAATCTTAAAGAAGATTGCTCGGTTTAAAAATAGAAACCTGAAATGCTTAGATATGTCACTTGGGAATAATTACCATGCAAAATTTTCAGATGGGGATTGTTAATGGGACTCCACTTTTGGTTAAGGGGAGTACAATTTTCAGTTTATTTTAAAATTGTTAAGGGGGACTAAAATAAATTAGCCTCCCCTTAAACATATTAATAAAATTTCCAATACTAACCATATACTCTTCATTAATGCAACCTTAAAACATAAACTCTAACTTAATTCTGCCCATAGAAAAATAATAATACATGAAATATAAACATTCTGCACACATGAAAATAACATATTCAAGCATTGTTTACTATAGTTTTCACTATCAAAGTAAGCATGGAACACAATAACAACAAATAAACACATACAAAACAGACTAGCCACAAAAAAAAGAGTAACAACATACACATACACTTAACACAGCATGAGCATAAGCAAAAATTCAGTTAACAAACATTTGTTTTAATGTAATTACTTTTGACAAATCATCTCACAGCGAGGTTGTTTTTCTTATCGAACTGTAAGATCTAAACCTTAACACACTATATTCACCCTCGAACAAAATCCAAACTTTCCATGATGAACTGTATTCATCATTCGTGCAAATGAACGATATTCATCCGCTTCCTGCAAATCGTATTCATTTTTTCAACAACATCTAAAATTTCAAAAAAGGGATTTATCAGCGTTTGATTTTTTTTTTTTACCTCGCGGCGTGTTTGGATTGAACTGAGATTGAATTTTGATTGATAGGGTTTAAGGGATGATGAGGCCAGGGTACTTTGGTCTATATTTTATTTTATTTTTAAAATTCCAAACCCCCCTTAACAAATAAAAAATAAGATGGAGTCCCCTTAAATTTATCCTCCCCTTAACAAAAAATGGAGTCCCTTTAACAATCCCCTTTCAGATCTCGGATTGGTTAAAGAAGGGTCAGTTGGTGGTCAAACATTAGTTATAAAAACAAGAGTTGTGCTTTTTGAAGTTATTACTACAAGAAGATTTGAAGAATTCAACAACATAGAAGCTAAAGCTCCTGCTGCTTCTACACCACCATGTGCAGTCTTTAAAAATGTTTTGGCCCATACAACTAGTTTTTCGCTTCAATGCAAACATTGTAATGGAAGAAAGATATTTATATTTCAACCGAGTGGTCGCTTAATTGCTGGTGGACTGTTGGGGGCATCTCTACTCAACCTTGGGGACAAGGTTGTTTTCAAGGGAAGGGGAAAATGTTATGCCTCCTTTTAATATGTGCATATATTTTTCAAAGTCTTGAAACTTGTGTTGACATACTTTATTCTGTTTCTTGAATTGTTGGGCTAAAATAGCCGTTGTAAGCACTAGTATATAAGTGCAGTACTTCATGTAACCAGATATGCGAAATAAATTAATAAAACTTATCCCATTTTCACCTCCTTCTGTGTTTTCCATTCTCTAATTCTATATTGTTATTCTCTTCTCAAAACACAAGTTGATCGCATTATTTTCTGAAGATCTTCTTGTGAAATCCCCTTACTTTCGAAGTGCCAATTCTACACTGCTCCTTTACCCATGTTTCTGATCACTGTGTTGGTCACTCTATTTTCTTTGTGATCACGCTGTGCCATTCCCCTATTTTCCCCATTCCCACTCATTCCACATTATCCCAGTCTCTACCATCTCTTCTCTTCATCAATTCCATCACCATAATGCCAGAAAGTTATGCGCAGTTGTGCTTCAAATCTGTAGTACAACAAGGATGCTTCAACAAATCACTGCCATGGCAAGTTCGAATGGAGCTTCTTAAACATGAGGTTGCAATCTTAACTTCAAGTATAAATATCACCGAGAATCTACTGCAAATCAGACTTGATCATGTTAGATCAATCTATTAGTTTTCCACATCTTGCCTTTTTTACTAGCTTCTCGTGCTGACTCTCGGTTTCATCCATCTTGATTTAAGCTTCCTTCTCCCAACAAATGATTAGCATAGGGTTTTTGCGTCGATTGAGAAGGGTTCCACCAGTTTAGAAGCCCTATCTCATTTTGCTTTTTGGATTTGGTGGTTACTTCGCTGTCTTTTGAGATCTGGTTTGGGACGAGTGGTGGTTTCGAAAAAAAAAGTATAGATTAAAGCCTGACGTACCCAGGCAAGCAAATTAGGGCACTGTAAAACTAAATTGAAGAAAAAGGAATTGACAGGAAGTAATTTAAGAAAGAAGGAAGTGTGAAAAATAAAAGAGGGAAATATTTTAGTAGAGAAGAGGGAAGATCAAAATAATTGGTCGAGGATGCGGTAAAAATAAAATAAAAAATAATTGGAGGGTAGAAAGCCTTAGGAGAAGGCTAACTATAAGACAAATTAGAATAAACAATAACACAATTAAATAATGCGTTATTAATTGTTGTCATAAAAAACTATTTTTCTTGTAGTGAACTTCCCTTTTGGCACCATCGTTAAACAATCGACGACAAAGCCAAAAATCGTAAAAATACCTATCTTCGTTCATCGCCTGATTCTGGAGAACTCAAGACCCCGTTCGACATCTAATCATGCACAACACTCATACCACCTAGCCGAACATTTTCCTAGTTGGGGTCGAGGCATAAAAACGCCTTTAGCTCATCAATCAATATCGATCGTTCGATTGGATTTTTTATGGTGGTTAGGGTTTAGTTTCTCAAAAAGAAAAAAAGTGATGTCCTTTTATAGAAAAAATATCTCGATACTATTCATCTGAAAAATTAAGAACTCTAGTCGAGGCATGCACACTGGCGTTCTACACCAAATACTAGTATTCAGAACTCAATGGATGTAACGACCTGTCTTTTCGACCGCTTCAAGTCAGTAGTTAAACAAACTCAAACCACTCAAAACAACAGATTTTTATTTAGCTTATAGATTTAAACAAAATTAGACACAAAAATCATAGAATAAATAAACTACAATATCTCACAGCGGATGCATTTTACACAAAATATCAGAGTTGTACATTATTTTACACAGTGGAAGCTCAAATACATATATTTTAAATAAAAAAATTATATAGAAATTACAGATTTGTAAATGTGTGCATGTGCGTCTTCATGTATCTCCAACGTTAATACCTGAGAACATTAAATCTGCAACACTCGAGTCAGGATTAATCTTTATTCAAGTAAATTAACTTCAATAAAAACTAAATATAATAGTTAATTCTAATCATCCAATATATTATATGCAAAATGTCAAGTGCACACATGTGTAGTATCTGCTCAATATCAGCTTAAAATATTAGACAGTGTTCACTCAAATCAGTTTAAACTAGATATAGATCTAATATAACATCGGTTTAAAATCAAGTATAATATTTGTATATATCAGTTTTTTTTTTCCAGGGACAAACGGTCCTGAAAGCCTGCACGTAGACACATGTACATATACACATATACACGGCCTTAGCATACCGCAAGCAAGAAATAACAAGTGCGATTGAAAGTCACAGAGTGTGCACAAATATGCAACAAACAGGGCAGCAAGAATGAAATGAAAAGTGAGAAAAAACAGGGGTACTAAATCAAAATAGCTAGACAAACAGCTCTAAATTTAAAACCATACTGGTGAGCGAGGAAACTTTTATTTTTAGATTTTCCATAGCCACACAATATGCATATTATTGGTACATGGAACAGTTCAGCTCTGCTCATGCCTGCATCAAATCTAATGCAGTAGTGTGTGTGTGTGTGTGTAAAACAGGTGGATGAATTAAATTTTATACGCATATAATGGGTATGTAAATCGAAGTAGCATGCAATAGATGTTGAATTAGGTAAACATGGGTATATATGTTTATTCAAGTGTGTACCAAATGTCATGAAATATATGCCCAAATCTACAGGTTCAAGGCAAGATAAGTGAACAAAATCTGGTGAGTAGTTTTATGGATAAAAATTTCGGTAAAGGCATGGGAAACTATCAAAGCACAACCAGTATATGAACAAAGTATATATTTGTAAACAAAAGGATATACATGGCAAACATTTGCATATTCAAATATGTTACCTTTGATCATTTTGGTAGTTTAACTGTAGTTAGTACAAAATCGGTTCCAAATTTGTTTTCCATTATTCTATTTATATTACGGACGTTTTTGTAAATGTGACGAAAAATTGGTTGCCCTTTTTCTACATTATAACCATGAACCCAAGATTAGTTAGTACAGTGCAGTAGTGAAATAAAAAAAACATTTGTTTACTTCACTTATACGTCCTTCACTGTTTTGCAATATGCAATTGCAGCGCAATAAATCAGCATTGTAAAATGAGTATGCTAATACTGTCATACATGGAAACTCATATTTCTTTCTCAAACAATGTGTCTATTTTTCTCCATGTCTCAAATTTTTCCAAACTCATGTCAATTTGTTGTTTATTTTGAAACCAATCTGCTTATCAACTCAATTTATAAATTGGTTTTGTACAACACATTGGTGCTTAACCATTTACCATTGTTTGTTCTACAGAACTAAAATCATGCTTACATATTTTCTCAACATATTGTGGTTAAGTTTGTAACCAATCAAACCATTAAGAAAACACATAGAAGATCAAGGCTGCCACTCACAAATGGAAAAGGTAATAAGGTAAATGCTGCACCACAATATCATGAACAAAATCAAATGACAATCAACAGAACAACAAGGTAACGGTTCTATACCAAGACCGTAAACCATCATAATTTTTAGTTTAAACTGAAATTAGATTACTTAGAAAAAACAATCGTGAGGGGGAAACTCACAATAGACAACGATTGATTCACGAGGGTGAAAGCAACGGTTTCGATTTGCTGGTGCGATCTTGGTGGTGGTGAACATCATCAAATAACATTACACTATTATTTCCCCAAAATAATTTACTCTAACATCTTTACCATTACGACTTATACAATCCTTTCGATAATCATGAAGTCGTTCAAGTTGGGGTATTTTAATTACCTCTCAGACCTTGATCAACAACGTTCTTATCTTAAGATAAATATGAATCATAATTCAAAAACCCACATTCATTTTAATACCCCTTCACTATTTTATTAAAATATGGCTTTATAAAACTTTCTTGCTTTTGAAATCTCCTTTTCAAATATATGGTTATTACTAAATTCATTATCATGTTAACTCTTAAACTTTAACTTCTTTATTTGTCCCATTATCTGGGTTTTTATTTCAAATCCTATTGTTAAACATTTTACCAAATTCAATTACAGAAATCCCTTTTCAAATCCTTTAAATCATTTCCTTTGGGAAATCTTACTTTAGTCTCATTCATTACACTTAATGCCAATATTAGGTAACGTTAATTTACCATTTAACGCTTTAACTCCCCATCTCCTTATTCACAACTCGTTTACACATCTCTGGTTTAATATAAAGCACTTTTCCATCTCGATTTCCTTTACCTAAAATATTAAGTAACATTTGTTTTAAGCTTACCGTATTTGTTTAAAATCACTTTATAACTTCATTTACCAAATTTGATTTAAATATAACCCGTTCATAAACTTCCTTTGAAATTTAATTATATTTTACTTAAATGAACTTCATTTAAGAAATAATTTCTTAAATTAAGTAAAAATTATAATTTACTCCTTCATTAACTGGAAATTAAATTTCCTTTTTAAAATCTCATTAAGTTAAAAAAACTATTCGCTAAATTATCTCATTAGATTAATCGGCACAATCTAATTTAATTTCCAACTTCTGTTAAAACAGTTGGCTTGGTCAATCTTAAAACATGATTAACCCATTGGTCAACTCTAACTCGTCTTTTCATTAATAACATTATTAATTTAAATAATCTCATTTATTTCGATTATTATTAAATAAACAATAATCTCATTTAAACAAAAATCTTTTTTTTTTCCATTTTTTTTCATATACCAGGGTTCGGGTCCTCTGATGTTTCGTTAATGGCGACAATAGCTTTCACTCTACGCTCTTTTTTCTTCATGAATTTCTTCAATTCTCTTCTCCAACACTTCAAATCCTTCCACCGCTACTCTCCCTTTCAATTTCCTAGCTATTACTTTCACCTACGTGAAACATTAGTAAACCCTAGTTTTTACCTTCCTATTTGAACCCTGGTACTCTTCGTCGCCGAACCCTGGTGCTTGATTCGATACAGTCTCTTTTTCCCTCTTACACTGCTTTATCCTTCCTAGATCTATGCGCGGTGGTCTTCTAAGTCTACGACTTTCAAGGTTCGACTTGCTTTTTTCAGGGAGTTGGAATTGGCGTGGAGCTGTTATGAAGGCAGCAACTTCTTGTGTCTGATTTTGGTTTCGCGTCTTGCTTCACATCTGGTACGTACCCTTTCTACCAAGATCTTTGGTCTACCTCTGCTTGATGAGTACTGGCGAGTTCTCGTGACTGTGCGAGGTTGAGATGGGCCATTTTTGGTCGCTTGATATTCAATGTCGAGTGGTTGTCGTCTTGCTGGTTTCATTTGATGTTACAGTGTGTTATGGAATTAGTTTACTGTGTATGTTTGAGTACTTCACTTTGGTGACTGAAGTACATGTCGTTCTTTCAATTGTGTCAGCTGTTTGCTCTTCCTGGTCAGTGGTGTATCATCACCGGCAAAATGGTGAAGCTTTGCTCTCTACTGCCGTGATGGTAACCACTGCATTTTTCCATCGACTTTCACAATAGAATGGGCAGTATGTATTATGTCATGTAAGTGATCTTTTTGTGGTTAATACTGGTGTTGCCGTGGATCTAGTTCTCTAGTTCAACGCATGGTTATCGGTACAACAGTGATACAGGTGAAGACATGTCTCCCAACATTGCTATCGTATTGGTGAACATCATTTACCTCTTATCCCTCGACATGTCAGTATGGCCACAAGTCATTTTTGCACCATGTTACTTGCGCCTGATATTTCAAATTTTCGGTGTGGAGCCCAAGAAACCACGTTTTGTCACTGTTTGGTCCTTTCTGAAGCATGGCTCCTTTCAGGATTTCCTACTGTTGTCAAGACATGCAAATCTTTTGGATGCTATTGTTTTAACTTTATCAGACTAATGCTGTTATTTATGTATTCAAAATGAAATTCACTCCTTTTGGAGTATGTAATATTGTAGTCTAGTACTTTAGCTAGCTCCAGTGCTCTAAGCTTGATAAGTAGAGTGGACAGAACTCTATAAACTTCATAGGAGGTGGACGATCCACCTTAAAAACCGAATTAGCTGATTGTAACCACAATCACCTGTTCTATACTGTATTTTTATTATTGGTTATAATAAAAAGTGTTAGGATCACTATAAAAACCGGCTGGCCTTGCCAAATAATAATAATAATAATAGTAATTTCATTTTAATTATTTCTTAAAATAATAAATCCTGATTATTAATCGTCGCGTTAATTCCAGACCACTTGCTTATCAATCTTATAAATATAAGAATCAACTTTATAAGATTATTTAGTAATTGAGATGATGCACGTGCTTCACACATGGTAGATTTTGGTACAAAATAGTGCTTCGTGGTTAAAACAAACAATATATATATATAGTTGGTTTATTTCCTTTTTATAAACATTATTTAAAAATATATTTAAAATCTATATTCAGTAATAAGATAAATTTCATAACTTCATTTTATTGATTCACCTGACGGTAAATCAATCTTTATAAAACAGTTTGTATTTTGGCCATCTGCTATAAACTGCTCAACCAGTATCACCCATTGGTTAATAACCAAACAAATGTTGCATTTGGGTTTCACAATCAATAACCAATTCAATAATCCAACCATATGGGTTCAACAGTTCATATAATGATCATATACAGATAAATAATCAATTCAACTGATAGCGGTCGATTAATAATAATAATTCAAGCATCCAATTTAATTTAAATACGTTTTATATTATTATAACGTAACCAACAAGGTAAGTTACCTTCCTTGGAAATCATCTTA
The DNA here is from genome assembly GCA_030737875.1 of Allium sativum. Classification (NCBI taxonomy): domain Eukaryota; kingdom Viridiplantae; phylum Streptophyta; class Magnoliopsida; order Asparagales; family Amaryllidaceae; genus Allium; species Allium sativum. The sequence continues at coordinate 393,719,010 of CM060912.1, read as the reverse complement.
AAAATAACGATGTCATTTCTTTTAAATTAAACAACTGTTTAATTTAAATGATTGATATAAAAATATTTAACATGCATTCAAAGAACCATCAACAACCAAAGTTAGCATCCATAACACACAAATAATAAACCCAACTTATAATAATTATAAGTGGGAGAACTGAGTGAGGTTAACTCACCTTGATCTGCGTTGTATACACAGCTCATTCCAGTTAATTCCAATCCTGTCCAATTCAAATCCATTCCATACCGTCTTGCTCATAAATACAGTTCCAGTCTATTTCGAATCAGCCAATTCTAATAAGATATGAATACCTTGTTAATATTTAAAATTTAACTTTATTTTAAATAACTAATTAATTCTAAATTAAATTAATTAACGAACAAATTACTCCATTTTAAATACTTCGGGCTGGCTCCTTCATTCACAACTCCATCTGTCCTTGCTTTGTTCCAAATTGTGCCCGCAAAACCCAGAACCCTGGCCAACTTGCTATAAATCATGTCGTGTTTTAAATATTATAAAATTATTAACAATTTAAAATATAATTTAATTAACTTTTAATTCCATAATAATTTACCCTAATTATTAGTAAATAAACTTAAGTAGGCCATTTGCTTTTCCTTACCGAAGTTGGGTCTCCCTTGAATTTCCAACCCAGCGATCTTAAAGCCCAATCGTTAGAAACCCAAACCAGTCCATGTTAAAACCCCTTTCCGAATAAAAGAACAAAGCCGCCTTCAATTCTACCCATCGCTCTTCATTTCATCTCATCAAAAAAGAAAAACCTACTATGTCAGAACAAATCGCAGTGCCTCCCTCATTCCTCCGTTGACCGGAGTTCCAGCGAATACCCCCAAATCAAGCACGCCAGTCATATCCTTCAGCAATTTGAACCTTGTCGCCCCAAGTACTTTCGTTAGCCCACAGTTTGTCCACAAAGGTTTTGCCTTTCTTGCGAGATCCCTTCCTCCACGTCAGTTCGATTTTCACCAAAGCAGGTCAGAGTATAAATCTCTCTATCCTTTATATATATGCAGTTTAAAGGTTTGAGAATAAGTGTGTGGATCAAGATTTTATGGGGTAGAAGTATTCGAGTGGGTTACTGCATTTTATTCCTTTATGCATGATTTTTTTGATCACACTGAAGAAGTTGCGAATGGAAAAAAAATGGGAAAAGTGAAAACATTTTTGGCTTGGGAACTATTGGTTTTGCGTGGGTATATATATGGGTGAACAAGGATTTAAGGATGAGAACAAAGTTCGTTCTATAGGTCTGCACGGCTATGAGCTTTCTCTTCATGTAGCTGCTGTGTAAGTCCATCGATGTGAGAAGATTTGAGGGAGAACGCAATACTGGGTTGATGGGTTTAGAGTACCAGGCATGTATTGTCTTCTCAATAAGGTCTGCGGCTACTAGTAGTAGTAGATTAGGCATGCTGTTTTCGTACAAGTTGTCCCATTTTTGCAAGGCACCATCACTCAACATTTATGCAGGGATTGTGTAGAAGTACACACATATCTCTTGGATGATTTGAAATACATTCTCGTCAGTATTAAAGCTTCAATTAGGCTTGGTAAAAGTCTTGTACAGAAGTATACATGTGAAAAGTTGGTTCCATCTTAGTGTGTGTGTGTGTGTGTATATATATTTTAAAGATTTTTAGCTTTGCATTGTATAGTTTTTGTGTGATGATTTCACACCAGTACTAAAGTATGTAGATGTATCTTGGCAAAAGATTTTTGTATATGAACATGAGGAGTTGTTCTTTTCTTACTGTATTTTCCGTTTTCTCCTTTACTTATTTGATCTTTAGCTTAGTATTGAATACAATTTTGCTGGATGATTTGTTTTCTTTGGTTCAGCATTCTCTTTTGATATGTATCACTCGTTGAAATGAATATATTTTATGTATTCAGTCTTATATATGTATGCTATATTTAAATAGTTGTAAACTAATATTGACTAGTACTGCTCGTGACTTGCTTGAACATCATAATCATGTAGGTCGACTGTGTAGTGTTAAAATTTGTTAATTAGACTTGGCATGAACGTGAAGTAGCTGTCTCTCTCCTATGTTATATTTTTTTTCCTTTATCTTATTTATGCATTTGATGCTTATCTTAGTGAGTGGTTTGGTTGGACGTTTTTCTCTTGGCTTCAGCACTCTATTTACTTACATTTCTCGATATCGGTTGCTTCGAATGATTTTAGGTTTCCAATTGTATACTGATCATTTCTTTGCAAAATCCTGTATGTTGATTATTATATTCAACATACGCTTTGCCTATATGATCTATTACGCGTACACGTAAGAATTCAATATTTACCATAGGACGATTATATACTGCATCGTAAGTTATACTGTCTATTATTATAAATGAAGGCCCAAGCGTTAGTTATTTGCATATATACACGTACAAGTAGGGTCGGTAAATATGTAGATAGTTTATAAAATAATATCGATAAATTATTTAATAAATCCCGGAACTAGTAAATTCAAAAATAAATAAATTATTATCGTCAGATATTCCTGACTGGAATAGTGTATCACTTCAGATTAATCAATATCGAATTATGACTCTGTATCAAAAAGTTCGAGTCAACCGAAATCTAATTTATATAGAAAACGTTATTAAGTTTATTAAATAAATGCTATCGTTTATTAACGATTTCCATAGCGACTATTTTAAAATTTGAATTGGACATAACTAACAATCTATAAGCTGAAATCCCGATTTTTCTCTTTCATTAGAAAATTATAATCAACTAGATTCAAATGTTTCTCGTTTTATGAAATTTCGACTTATTTCAGATCCTGTATATTCAATTGAAGTTCAAAACTGAATATTACGAACTACCGCGCCATTACGAGCTCGTTTATAATTAAATATAAATTATAACGTTTAAACTTTGTTTTAATACACGAATTAAATATTAAAAATCCATAAATATTCCAATTAAAATACTTAAAACAAATTAAATATCCAAATTAACATGATCATTCAGAGAAATATGCAGATTACATCAAATACACCAAGAACGCAACTAGCATTATAACGAGCTGGATTCAGAGAAATATGCAGATTAGGCTTTTTTAAGATAGATCATGCACTAGTTACTTCATTGGTGGACAGGTAAAGACCGGAAACTTCCACTTTCCATCTTCCCACTAGTGAAATTACTATCACGTTGCAAGATGCTAGTTGTCTTTTGAGTGTTGTAGTGGCAGGTTATCCTATTACTGCTACGCATCTTAGTAATTATGAAGATATTTGTTATGAGTGTTTAGGCGTGGTCCCAAATCGAAATGAGATAAGAGGTGCAACGGTTAAGTTGACTTGGCTTCGTCGTATGTTTGAAAATGAGCCATCACATGATGCGTCAGACGAAGAAGTTGAATATCATGCGAGAGCCGTTATTCTACACTTGATATCTTGTCGTCTATGTCCCGATCATTCTAAAGGGCGACTGAACCTTTTTTGGCTATTATTTGTGAAAATGTTGGAAGATTGTGCACGATATTCTTGGGTTAGTGCTATATTGACAACATTATACACTGAGTTAACAAATGTTGCGCTCAGTAAATCCAAATCGATAGCCGATTGTCTTTCTCTTCTACAGGTAAATATTAGTATGTATAATTGTTAATGGTCATATATAATATGCAATCCTACCATTTTTATTTTTTATATATTTTACAGCTTTAGTCATGGACACATCTTCCTATCGATCATCCAAATGTGACTTTATCTGCGCAGATCAATACGACATTATCTTATAGTGCAAGGTAGTTTATTTACATTTACATATTTTTATTTTTTTTGGGATGCAAATTAAATTATTATGATTTTTTTTATAGATAACAATTCACTATTTCATTTTACATCATTTACTGCTTAGTGGAATAACCATATCATATCTTAGATATACGAAAAGATATCACTTTATATTGCAAAAATATTAGTACCCATGATGTCCAATAATGGTGCTTATGCTTATGCTATATTATTTACATGCTTTATTTATATTTACTTTATATCGCAGGTGGTTTGGAAATAAGAGTTGGATTGAGTCTCCAAAGCAGGTTACCATTTATTATCGAGATCAGCTCGACATGCTGATATGTGAGGCTCTTGTATGGAATCCCTACACACATGATGTGCTAGTTGATCTGCCCCAGATATGTCTAAGAGGCAAGCCAAGTTGGCTTTGTAAGACACCGATCATATGCATGCGAACTGTAGATATGTATAATCCTGATCGAGTGATGCGACAATTTAGTCTTCAGCAACACATCCTTGAGCCTTGTGAATCAAAGCCAAATTTGGATTTTGTTGTCATTCAATGGAACGATAGACATAACCGTATCGTTCATCAACAAATTCATACCATTCCTATTTCAAGGTACATGAGTTGGTATTGGTCGATCACTCAAAGATTCATTATTGTGGATCAGACTCCTCACGAACGAGCATACACCGCTCATGTACCGCTTGAGCGAGATGTCGTAAGTATTTAACTTTTCTTTATTGTTTTACTTTGTTGACTTAAGTCTTTCAATCCCTAAAGTTAAGTGTTTATGTAATATTAAATAACACAATTTGTAGGTCGATGTGTTAGAGACAGTTGGAAGAGGGTTGGAGGATATCAGACATGGTCGAGTACTAGAGCATGACGTCCAACCATGATGTATTAACTTGAAGAAACTCATTGATACATTACCTTTTAGACGTGGACTACAATACCTAGGACAACCAGAGCAAAGAACTAAAAGAAGACGTGATCTTTCTCAAGCTCCACCTCAACATGACTCAACTCAATCGCAAGCGGCAAGACCTTCTCAATCTCCACCTACTCAAGATTAAACTTCACCATAAGCGTTCTTTTTAAGTGTTGTATAAGTGTATATTTGTAAGCGAACCATGTGCACTTTGGATTTGTGATCGAATTTTATTTGTGTTGGTAGTCGAATATTAACATCGCTTTTAAGTATTTGTGTTTGAAGTTGATTCATATATGTGTTTGATTCAATATATGTGCACGAGAAGCTGTTGTGTAACAGGAGGTTATTTATATGTTCACTTTGTAGGCAAGTTGCTATTAAGCAGCATGCTAGTATAGGCGCACCTTGCAGGTGCTCCTGTGCTAACTTCTTAAGGGCGCACGTATCAAGTGTGCCCTTGTAAATAAGCAAGGGCGCATTGACAAGTGCGCTCTTATATTTTTTAAGGGGCACACCTTACTGTTGGGATAAACCAAAATTAATGATTAGTTTAAAGAGTCGTGTCTATTTTAATGAGGAGTCATGTCAGTTTGATGAAGTGTCATGTCTGTTTAGTGAAGTGTCATGTCTGTTTAATGAAGTGTCATGTTTGTTTAATGAATAGCCGTGTCAGTTCAACGAAGGGTCATGTCCATTGAAATGAAAATGTGTATATTAGTGTTTGTTAGGTCATGTAGACCACTATATATGTGTGGTTATTTTGTTGTAAGGAAAGAAGTAAAAGAAAAAAGTGAGGAAAGGAAATTAAAAAGAGTTCTTCCTCAAAACAAAAATTAAGTTTTCTCCTCTTCTTCAATTCTACAAATTGGTATCAGAGTCTGGTTGAAATTATGACATTTCTATTTTTCTCATCGTTTGTTCTCACAAAAGAAAATTATGAAAAATGGAGTAATAGAAAGAAAGAAGAGTTGATCTCAAAAGGGCTATGGGAGATTGTTGAGAGTGGCTACGAATAACCAAAAGATGTTAAAAATATGACGGAGAAAGAGAGTGAAGCATTTACAAGTATGAGAAGGAAAAATCTTCAAGCTTTTATGGTGCTGAGTGAGAACGACGATAAAGAAGCATTGTGTCATATTAATGGAGAAAAATCCGCAAAAGTTTCTTGGAATTTATTGAAAGAGATGTATGCAAAGTATGACAGAAAAGTAGAAGAAAAAGATGAAGAGGAAGTCGAAGAGCTGAAGAAGAAGAAGAGGATGAAGAGAAGGAAGAAGTAGAGGAAAAGATGGTTAAAGAAAAAGTGGAAGTAAATGGAAGTGAAGCAACGACAAATGATGAAGTAGATGGAATTGGAGGGGATGCAAACGAGAAAAACCATGAAAGCGAAGAAGATGGAAATGAAGAGGATGAGAATGAAGGAAATGATGGAGACATAAATGATGAAGAAGTTGAGAGTGAAGAAGTCCAAAATGAAGAAGACCTGAATGGAGATGAAAATAAAAAAACCTGCAGATAGAGCAGAAGAGGGTGCTGGAAGAATGGAGAAAGTGAAGGCCAATGGAGATGGTGGAAAAGGAAGAACGGCTGCAAATGATGTTTCTACCAATAGTGAAAAAGGTGAAGCTATGGTTAAGGAAGGGAAAGATTATATCATTTCCGTTTCAAATGATGCTATTTTTCCACCAATGTGTTTTGTAATCTCACGCGGAAATCAAATTTTGGAAACACATAAAGAGATTGAATGGAAAGATATTATGTATGATTCATTCAAATTTTACGACACTAGATCAAGATGGGAACTGATGAGCATAATTTTTGGAGAATTCTGTAGCAATGAAGGAGGAGATATGAATGGATTGCAGCAAAGATTCGAGAAATTGCATCGAAGATCTTTGTGATAAAAAAGAAGAAAAGAAGAAAGAAAGCTTGGATGATTTCTATAGTTTTACCAAAGCACGTAAAATACAAAAAAAAGGCATAAGTGGTTTCGTGTTCAACAAATGTTGCTGCATTGCGAGTTTGAAGAAATTTTGGTTTAAGAGAGACATTTGTTAGGATAAACCAAAATTAATGATTAGTTTAAAGAGTCATGTCTATTTACTGAGGAGTCATGTCAGTTTGAGTGAAGTGTCATGTTTGTTTAGTGAAGTGTCATGTCTGTTTAATGAAGTGTCGTGTCCGTTCAACGAATAGTCATGTCAGTTCAACGAATGGTCATGTCCGTTGAAATGAAAAGTTGTCTATTAGTGTTTGTAAGGTCATGTAGACTATTATATATGTGTGTGGTTATTTTGTTGTAAGGAAAGAAGTAAAAGAAATAAAGTGAGGAAAGGAAATTAAAAAGAGTTCTTCCTCAAAACAAAAATTAAGTTTTCTCCTCTTCTTCAATTCTACACCAGGTGCACATCGTAATTTTCTTTTTAAAACATGGCCACCTCATCATTGAGGTAGCCAAAAAACAAACATATTTCTGTAAGTTGAAAATAGAAAGGAGGACAAGCTTAACAAAAAAATGAGTGAAAAGTATGAAAAAATTAGAATTTAGTGAGAAGCCAATCGGTAGTGTAAATGAAAAAAAATTAGTGGACTTCCTGAATTCCATCTTTAGTGTAAATGTGTCATTCTTCTCTATTTTGAAACTTTCCATATTTTTCACCAAATTTTTTTCAATATTTGTCCTTTAAAAGAAAATCCTCTTTTGAAAATTTGTTCTTTTTTATATTTGAGGGGAAATTTTGTTTTTCAGCGGGGGTTTAAACTGAATTTGGGAATAGCAAATGGTTGTATTGCACTGTAAAGTGTAAACCCTACTTTCCATGTAATTATGTAAATTGTCAGACCCGGTTCTTCTCGGGAGTTGCAAGCTTCAACAATGTCTAAATTGGATCGACTATTATTTTGGGTTTGTATCTCGGTCTTAATTCTTTCAGCGAATCCTCAATCTGTCGTCATTGCTGAAAACTGCGAGCTCAGCTTCCGAAATCGTAACACTATTTACAACTATAGCTTAGCTTCTCCGATCTCCAAATATCCCCATGGCGCTCTTAGCGAAGATGGGTAAACTTGCTTTTTGCTTATTAATCATTCACCGATATTAAATAGGGGTTCCGGCAGTGTGAAAATGCACTGGTCCTAACTTAGTTTTGATCCTCAAAAACTATGCTCTACACAATGAGAACTTTATATATTCAGATTTACTACTCATTTGATCTATTTCGTGTTGAATACGAGTACTTGAGCTTTTAAAATGCAAGAACTATTTATGCAACTGTACTTATAAAAGTAATTCAAACATTCCAAAACAATGATCTTTTATATTTTATGAAACTTCTATATTTCGATTCAGCTTGTTGTTGATTGTTTTACGCTAAATTTTATTTCTGACTTACTGTGTTGCAGGCATTACAAGATAGCAGTTAATGAAACTTTGCTCTGGTTTCAGGTTGGCTTCACCAGGTTACCTTTTCTAGAATTTCACGTCTATGTGATGCATCTGTATTTCAATCAAATTAGAATTTAAGAGTATTTTTTTCTTAGTTATCGGTTGTCCCACTAGTCTCATCCTTTTTTTTAACATCCTTTCCTTCCTCGAAAAACCAAACCCTATTTATGATCAAATTCCATTTATTGACTTGATTTATGTAAAACTGAGTGGTTGTTGCAGACACGATATTTGTACCAAATCATGTTTCTTATGGATGCCGTGTTCATTCTACGTTGGACCTGTTAAGAAGAGCAGTTATGGCACCCTATTACAGTAGGGATGGACCGACTGGTCAAACATTATATATAAATCGATGTGGTGGAAATTACTCTCCCATTGGTTATTGGAATAGTATGGTTGGTGCTGAACTTATCTTTTAATTACAAATAGTGCTATTGTCATTTGAAATTGACTCAAACCATTCATATAGTGATGTAGTCCACGCTTGTAAGTTGTAACATGTTTTGTCTTTCCATTAAAAAAAATAAAATCAAAGTATTGACAAAATTGTTTTTTCAAAATTGATTTGGATGGGAAATAGACTCAACTTATCATTTTTTTGTGTTCTATATTTTCTCCATTATCATTTTTGTGAGTTCTAAATTTTATTTTTGTTCTAAGGAGCAAAACATTGGTATGATACATTGATATAAGAATTTATATAACATTACAACAACAACTACAAAGCCATTAATCTCAAATAAGTTAATGTTGACTAGAGATAGAATCCAAAACCAAAAGACAAAGTCAATTCAAATGTAATGATAATAACAATAGATAAAATGAAATTTAAAGTTTCAAATTGAACATATAATAATAGTAATAGTAATGAATAAATCAACCATGATGATGCTGATGATGAAGATAGTAGTAGTAGTAATAATAGTAAAAATTGATAGTGAAGACCATCACTACGCCTTATGCCTCTATATACAAGTTCTATCATCTAAATTAAAACAACTTCCCTTAAACTAACCAGAAGTTCAAGGTTCTAGAACATGAATCACTACATTTCATGTGCTCCTGTTCGACATCAGCTCTTCAGATATAGTTCAATTTCTCAAGTTTCTTTTAATTACCTCCTCCCATGCAGTGTATTAAAAAAGGCGTTTGGCAAGGCGTAGGCAAAAACGCCTTGAGGCGCATCTCAAAAGGCGTTTTACCTCTGAGGCTTAAGCCTTAACCAATTGAGGCGTAAAAAACGCAAAAACTTACATCTCAGAGCCTCAATTGGTTGAGGCGTACATATATTAAAAAAATCCTTTTTATTTACAGCCTCGGTTACCTGCTTTTCACTTTTACTGATGCTTTGTTTTACCCTACTCCAGAGTGGAAAAAAAGAGATAAACGATTATTTTGAAGTTTCGAATTTGAATCCATCGATTCAACTGGAATCGAGCTTGATTTCAGGTATCGAGCTCGATTCCAGTGAAGGAATCGAACTCGATTCAAGTATACCGGAACCAAACTCGATTCTGGTGGAATCGAACTTTTGAGGCCATTTTTTGGGTCCTTTTTCCTTCTGTTTGCTATGTTTCATGGAAAGTCATTTTAATTGTTTCCTCCTTTCTATTGTTGGTTAGGTTAATTTAAAATGAGCAAATGGGATATTGCATGAAAGTGGGTTAAAGATATACAGAATTATACCAATTCAAAATTTTCTTTGTGAATTTTTACTGAGTATTTGACATTTAATGTTATTTCATATTAAAAATTAAGTATATGTTTTGCGTTTTTTTTTTACTTGAAAGGCTTTCGCCTCAACGCTTCAGGTTTACGCCTCGCCCCACGGACCTGAAAACGCACCACGTACGCCTTTTGCGTTTTAAAACATTGCTCTCATGTCATCCTTTACCTCTTTTTGGGCATTATGTGCGGTTTATAATTCCAGCATGCATAGGTGCATCGTGAGGTTTTTGGTAAAAATGTCCAAACCATCTTAAGCGGTGTTGAACTAAGTTGAGACGACGCAGACTTCCCCGATTCCCCAAGAGACGGAGGAACCCGGATTGTGTTGAGAACACGACGCATCAGAACATAAACGATAGAACATTTCATTGCTATTACAATAATTTACATCAGAGTACGAATAAATGATATACAGCAGAAATTATCAAAAATTTAAATTACATTTAAATACATAAGCATAATGTACAGCGGAAATACATCAACTACCACAACTGAAAGAGATACACGAATACAAAGCTTTCCGAATATAGCTCCAGCTGTAAACCATGATCCTGTTAAATAGAAATCTGCAAAACTAAAACTATTGACTGCCCGTGTGGAAAATATGGGCACCCAAAATTTTGGTAGAAACAATAAACTCCGAGTCAGTCATGAGACTGGTGTGAGAACTAAAACAATTATTAGCTTTATTTTAAAGTTGGGTAAATCAAGGGACCACGCCGTATAACACAGAACGAGTTTACTCCCAAGAATACCATAAACAAACAACACAATGCTAAAAAAGAAAAATGAAGTCATTATAAGGCTCATGTCCCATCACACAATGCAACGCCGGAGTATAGAGTTTTACCTTATAATGGTCAAATATGCTTGGTACTTGAAATTTATCTTTTATTATTATTATAAGTAAAAAAATCAACTTCAAATATAAATGTATCAATCATAGACGACATAATACCCCATCCTACTATGTCGCCATATAGGTTTACAACTAAAACCGAAAAGTATCGTATTGGAAATTGGATTTCCATCATGTGTCAAGGCAAGGGATGGTCTCCTTACCGATTCGAGTCATCTCTAGCAAGATGACTCGGGATCACACCTACGGGCAACCCTTGGATCCTGTAGTGCCGGTCCAAGCTTACTTTAGTGGGCTGATTATTCCTGAACACACGTGTCCCGGTTCTATCGGAGGCGCCTCACAATCCATCATCCACATAAGTAAAAATGTCTGGGCTTCATACTATAACACCATTTTTAGCTAGAAAGAAACGTCATGCACTCACTGCGGCCCCTTATCCCGTTGTTGACTCATACCGAGGTGTGAGGCTCGCGAACTAACGCTATACACAAAGCTATGTTACTTAAAGCTGCGCTTTGATCATCATCCACAAGACTCTGCTTTTCAACAAAAGCCTTGATCATTTGCATCTTAGCATGCCACACTGACAATCCACGCCATACGACTGATGTCTATCAATATATAACCTCTAAGCTCATACATCTCAGAAAAGGGTGTTAAGCAAAAGAATAAATTCTCCGCCACCAAACAGATATATATTTAATAGAAATCAATCAACACAGTGAAATCCAATGTCAGACACACATCCATTTACAAGTCCGTTCTGAGTCTGAACGAAACCAGATGCACCTTATTTCTCGTCCCATATGTCCAATACAGGAGAGAGGTCCTGGCATATCCGGTCGATCTCCAAGTACGTCTGGACGATCACCACTTATTACCTCGTCTTGGGTGTACAATCCAATCAAGACATCAATAATCATTCATTCGATGTGAAGATCTCCGGTCTTCAACCACTGTCTTCATCGTCGACTTCTAGTCATCGTATCAGTTATTCAAAATGGGACAAACCCGGTCTTTTCGAATAACTCGCGTATTTTATAATCAATAATCTAGTGCTATAAAAACACATCATACGCCTCTTTCCAATTTAGAACATTCTTTTATCCAAATATTCACATCTTATGGGAAAAGTTTCCATTAATTTTATCAAAGATAAGTTCTTTTAAACTCATACTTAAATCTCCCTTTGGATATCATTTTCAAAAGATTTTATTATATCTTTTCACAATCTAAACCAAAACAAGGTTTATTAACTAGTCGGGATTATCGAGCCTTACGGAAGTAACTATTTATTTATTAATCTCAATCCTAACCTATTCATCCCATGGAGCAAAACTGCTAGTACCCCATATCTAACACCCACGGTGTTATCGGTAAATTTAATTACCATTTCACGTTCAAATCTAATTAAAGATTTAACTATCGCATGGAGTAAAACTGGTGGTACTCCATTCTCGATCATTTTTTGAATTCGATAAATTTAATTACTCTATTCTCATTTCAATCTAATTAAAGATTCATTAAAACTCTAACTTGGTTTTAATCTCAAAAGTCATTAATTTATGATTATTCAACTTTAGGAAATTAATCTTATCTAACTGGGTTAAAGAACCAATGTTATTAAAAACACAATTCACAATAAACCAAAATCAACTTCCATTTACTATGGAATCTTCACGGAAAACAGATCAATATATAATCAATATAAATTTCCGTATCAGACTAATAATATAAATGAATAACGACAAAACCTTTTAAATTCCATATGTAGTAACGGTTTTCCTTCACAGAAGCTCATCTCGATAATCGAATTCCGTTCAATTTCAATTTAATATATTAAATTGGAAAACTTTACTTTGGACAATTACCATTAAATCTTAATAAAAAGATTTATAAATTCCAAATCATATCTTCACTGTTAATTGAGTTTTAAGAACAAATGTTATTTAAAACATTGTTCACAATCAACCCAAATTCGACTACCATTTAATTCCAATTTATATTTATAAATGGTAAAACTTCATTAATCTTAATTAAAAGATTTATTTCTCAACTTGGTTTAAGAACAATGTTATTTAAGACATCATTCACGACAAACCCAAAATCCAATTTGATTTTAAATACAAGGCTCTGAATAAAAATAATATCGGCTTATATTCAATATCAAACTCTGAAACTAACAGATATCGTATTGGGAATAACGATATCTGTATCTTCAAATTTCTCAACAATATCCGTATAATCATGGAATCCAATATCGAAATATTTCGAAGATTATTTCTATTCAAATCCATTTCAATTCATATGTTGGAAAATTCTGGTTATATCAGAACCATTTCAATTCCTTTCTGATCTTTACTTAGGGTGATAAACAACTTATTCTGATAAAAATATCTTTTATCGTTATAAACGTGGAATTTTCCATCTAAAATCATTTCAAATCATTTATTATGATTTCACATAATTTATTCATATTTTTAATAATTTTAATAGGGCCCTTACAGTCGGTTTCCAATATCGGTCATCAAACTGCATCCGTAGTGACCTTTTTCAAAACTGATTTGGAGATATTTTAAAATCTAACCGTTCAAATTTAAATCTCATGTATTCATTGGAAAGATCTTTTCGATACGAACCCAATGGTTTCGGTTTTAGGAGAATCCGACGATCGGATCTCCCGTTACGTCCATTTGAAGTTAATGATTGAAATTCGGGAACAGTCTCTGCGCGGCGCGTTCTATTCAAACCATTAAATATATATAATATATATATCGTCGATTTCTATTTAAAATGTATTTTATAAAATCGTTTATAAATTCATTTTTAAAACGATTTCAACTTCATTTTCAATTTTAAATCAAAATTGAATATTCTATATCATTATAATGTTAAAATGATAATATATTTCAAAATTTCAGATTTTGAAATCAAATCTTTTCGATATTCATTATAAAATAAATAAAATCGACAGAAAATTGGATTCGAGTTAAAATCAAGCACTACTACCTAACCTGTCTCCATATATTTCAATATTTTCGTGTCCATCCAAAATCGGACATCAAAATCATATTTTGACTTTTCAGTAAATATTATTTTAAAATATTCGTTATTTCTGAATTGGTATGAGACTCAATCAATTACCATATAATTTTATTTATATGGATTCCATACATCGCATGTATTCAAAAATAGTGATAAACAACTATTAAACAGTCAATTCACATCCAGAGTGCAATTTACAACTGTATAAGCATTAAATAATTAAATAACGCTTATCACAGTCTGTCAATCAACCGGTTGACAAACAATTAAATCCAAGGGAGATGTGAATTAATTATCGTCCCCAGAACCGTGTGGTGTTTTCAAACAACAATAATAAATTTAAATTCATTACCGAATAATGAATTTTATCATAAATAGTTCAATTCGAGTTATTTTCCAAATTAACTAATTTTCACTGTTCAAATGTATAAATGGATATTTATATCTAATTTCAACTACCACAAAATAATATTAAATTATTTTTAATATGTTCAAGATCACAGTCACAACACAATACAATCAATCAGATCATCCATGGGTTTCAAACAACAGTGAAGTGAGCTAACATGCACCGTACAACATTTTTATGATAATTAAAACTAATAAAAAATCAACACTGGCAATCTATATATTCAGTTATAAAATAAATAACTGTACAAATATTTTAGTGAGAGAGTTCTCACATTGGTTTCCACTCCGTCAGTCTTTAATGAAGGATTTATTTTTAAACTAAATTAAACGAGCGTTTAATTTAGCTAAAAATTCAACTTGCTCCGTTTCTGTTCTGTTCAGTTTCATGTTGTAGAGTTTGTTGTCGCGATTCCAATGCTTTTGAAATCGCTGAATTCTGATTTCGTTTGGACAAGATACATTTTTTTTAAACCTTAATCACATAATTAAAATTAATTAACATATTTAATATACTAATTACATTATTAAGGGTCACTTAACCCCTTTCTTCCCCATCCAGGCTTCAGCTAATTTACGAAAAGCTTCATCGCGCCTTAGGGTTAGAAACCACCACTACCACGCTTGATTGAACGTTGATCAATCACCGCCACGTTGAAGGCCTCGACGTCGGCCACCACCGCCTGGAACCAGGCTCAACTCGCCGCCCCCATCCCTTCAAAAATCATGCTCGGAAGTCAGCTGTTTGAGCCACGAATTCACGCCAATTACTTGACGAAAATTCATCAACTTGGTATGGATTGGAAGAGCACAAAAAAGACTCCAAATTTTGTTTTATAATTTTTCCGAATTGATTGGTGGATAAAGAGAGAAAAAGGAGAAAATGAATGAGCAATTTCAGCCGTTGGAATTAAAATGGCGGCAGCTTAGAGAAAATGAACTTAGGGTTTCAATTTTTCTAGGATATATATATATATATATGTAAATTAATATTTAATTCAAAAGTAAGCTGTTTATCGATCCGAACTCCAAATCAAACCCAACGACTGTCGTTGCTAACCAAATACCCCCTTTTCTAGGGGTGATAATTAGACCCGACCCGTCAGGTCTTAGGTCTAGGCGGGTCGGGTTTTGTTAGGTCTAAACTATACATTTCCAAAATTTGGCACCGCCATACATGTCTGCACCAATACTAGTATAACAGGTTCAACATGATTAGGTCGATTACCTAATTACATATCAACAAGACTACTGTAGAATTAAATAGCAGGAAAGTGTTTGGGTCGGGAAACAAAATGGGCCAATGGGAAAATTAAATAAAAGAAAGTAAATAAAGGAAATTAAAAGGAAGGTAAATAAAAGAGTAAAAGGAAAAAAATAGGATATAAAGGAAGGTAAGAAATAAGAATATAAAAGGGAAATAAAAGGAATGCATTTGTAGGAAATAGCTGTATCGCAGAATTTTCTTAGTTAATGTATGTCCCTCTATATGACCTCCACATTCACCTTCATGAAGTTCTACTAAGATTGCCCTAGATTCTTCCTTAGTCGCACATCGAAGTAAAGGCATAGAGAAGCCTCTTCTATATAAACGATCGTCCTGAATGAGATATAAAGATGCTTTTCGGAGCTATCTCTTCCGAGCTTCGGTTCGGGTGGGGTCAGTTCGGGTCCTATTGGGTAGCAACACTAAAATTACATATATTTCAATGTTTTTGGTCGGGTATTTTGGGTCGGGTCAATTCGGGTAGGATTTTATCGGGTCTTTATTGTATTTTTCATCACCTAGACGCGACCCAAGACCCGTCAGGTTCGGTTCGGGTCCGGGTCTTTTCGGGTCGGGCCGGTTTTTCAGTTCTAATTGCCAGCCCTACCTCTTCCGGACACAATGTAATCTGTTTCGTAAGCCAATTCGACTGTTTCGATCAGTTTTTATTAAAATTAAAATATAAATTAACATAACGGTCAACATTGAATTACAACATACATTTTAATTTACCGGAGCCGCATACTGACTCCAAAAATTATGAATTTTGGAATTTAACTATGTTTTGACGATACGGTCCTAACAAAATTAATTTCGATTGTAGGAAAAATGACCTTTTTATTTGGTTTATTAAATTCAAACTGAAATTGAAAACGCGTTTAAACTTACTACGCTTCCATATTAAAACCAAATGACTTGAAAATTTAAACCTAACAATAATTTGACATTCCGGATCCAACAAAAGTGGTTTCGTCGAAAACGGAGGTCGTTTGCAAAATGGTCATTTTTAGGGCTATATATTATTAATATATATATATAAATTTCATAGCGACTATTTTAAATTTTAAACTGGACATAACTTACAATTTATAATATGAAATCTCAGCTTCTCACCTTCATTTGAAAGATATAATTAAACAGATTTTAACATTTCTTGTTTTACTGAAATCAGATTTATTTTGAATTCTATATATTCATTTAAAGTTCAAAATCAAAATTTCAAACTACCGCGTCATTTCGAGTTCGTTTTAATTAAATTTAAATGTATACGTTTTAGCTTCGATTTAAATAAATTTTAAATTGTTAGTTCTCATAATAAATCATTTTAAATATTTAAAACTCATCAAAATAGCTTAAATTAAACTTTTAAATTGATTCTGAAATTTCAGGTTGTTACATAATTTCTCAACTCATGCAACTCCAAATTGGTTCTGAATACCATCATTTCTAATTTGATCTCGTCTGGTATGTCAACAACTCTATCGTAACATACACATCTCTGCTACACTCAAAGTTTTAAATCTCGGATATTAGTCATGTTTCGTCTTGGAGATTTTAATGACTCAGTATAGTATTAGGGGAGATCTTGGAGAAGACGAGTACATCTTGGGGGTCAATATTAGATTTACATTTCGAAGCTTAAAGTTCATGTCAGGACCATATCAACGTATATTTTATGTTAAAAATTAATTTGATTACATAATAATATTTACATATACTAAAATATATATAGAAAATTAAGCTTACTTGATTTGTAAAATTACATCGTATACCATTGTCGTTGATAGCTCAAAAGAACATCCAAGTCATTTCCATTTTGGATAGTTGGATCTACACAATACAAATAAATTATGAATTATAAGCATCAGTTAACATATAAATATATAATGTCATATACATATACATATATAACAAGACAAAAAACATATAAAAACAACATAGAGAAGAAACACGCATGTATGTATGTAACATGTACAAAAAAAGAACGTAGAATATAAGGCGTGCATAAGAGTATAAAGCTTTATACATAATTTCTTAATAAGTCGTATATTCTTACACAAAACATGTGAAAAAGTGCATAATGGTCTAAGCAAAATAAAACACAATTTTGACCATTTATATTTCTAAATATAAACCAAGTATACTAACAAAAAAAGAGTCACTAACACATTTTATAAGATAAATCTTCATCGAATTCCGAATCGGATTCTGAAGATTATAAAGTATCTTTATGTGACATCATATCTAATTCATCTTCTTTATCCAAAATTTCTTTTCCTTTTCTTGACGAACTCTTCCCATTTACGAAATTTATAACAGGAAAAACATAAATTCAGTTTATGTATTATTTACGAAATACTGAATACAATGCACAAAAAAAAAAAAAAAAAAAGGAAAAAAAAAAACATTTTATATTATTAGCAAGAGTCTACAAATGCATACAGCAAGGTAGGAAGCTACAAATGGATACAAAACATAAGACAATCTAAATGCATAAAAATACCACAGGTGGCAAGAAGCTACAAAAGCTGAAATCCATGCAGCAACAATTAATTGAACATGGCTGAACTGCAAGTGCATACAATTTAATCAAAGCTCCTACAACCTAGGTTTTTTGAACTGTAAGTAATAGTTGGAAAACGTGACTGCAATGTAAAATTGGGTCAACCAGAATTAGAATGTAGAGAAGCAAATAGTAATAGGGACGTGCAAACACAGAATCTAAATAACTACATGTTGAAATATAGCTTGACAAATAAAACTTGAATAGAAAAAAACCCTAATTTACATACCTGGGAGCGAAAATTGGGTTGTTGCGACTTGCGAGTAGAGAGGGAGCTGAAACGAGAGCGAGCAATTTAAGTCGCCACCCAATTGTCGAGAGTTGGAAGCTATTTATTTTTTTTCCCTGAGAACAACGATTCCGGTTTTTTTTTTTTTTTGTTTTTTTTTTTTTATCGAGAGGGGGAAGTTTGATTTTTTGATGGAGATCGATGTTGAGGGAGGACTTAAAAAGCAAAGAGGAAGACTATGTTGATGATGGGCTGATTTGGGCTTTGCTTATTTTTTTAAATGAAAATCGTGTGATATATCAGAAAATCATTTCGCTCGAAATATCGGTCGATATATTTAAAATAAGGCACCTAGCGATATTTTAAGTTAACTTTCGTTTCGTTTTGGCCTCCAAATGAAATCTCGGCTGAGATATCGGCCGAGGCGGCCGATATTTAAAACATTGGTTCACTTTTTTTCCGGACTTATTATCTTTTTAGTAGGCCAACATTCCACACAATATAACATCACGTGCTTAGTTGCTATTCTATAGAACTTTCCTTTAAGCTCCTATTAAATTTTTCTAATCATAGAAAATACCAGATGTTAGTCGTCATTTCATCCATCCTGTTTGAATTCTAAAACTAACATCTTCATAAATCTCATCATTAAACTGCAATGTAAATCCTAAACATCGAAAGGATTCTTACCTGGATACTACTTGATCTAGTCATTTAATGACCTGACACCGTCGAACTCGCACTTCAAATATTATGTTTTAGTTCTGTTAAGCCTGAAACATCTCGATTTCAAAGTCTTTCTCCACAACTTCAGCTGTCTATTAAATCATATCTTACTTTCAGCAATCAACACAACATTATCATCAAAGAGCATACACTAAAGAATCTCATATTGTATACCCTTCGTGACTTCATCCATCACTAAGGCAAAAATATAAGAGTCCAAAGTCGTTCCTTGATGTAATCCTATGTTAAAGGAAAAGTCAGTGGTTTCACCATCGCATGCACTCGTCACAACCTCATTGCACATATCCTTGATAAATGTTATGTATTTTGTTGGGACTCTTTTTTTTTCCAGCGCCCACCACATAACCTTTCTTGATGATTTGTCATAAGCTTTCTCCAAATCGACAAATACCATGTGTAGATCTTTCTTTTGCTTCCTAAGTCTCTTTATAAGTTGTCTTTCCAAAAAAAACCGCCTTTGTGGTTGACTTTCCAGGCCTGAAACAAAATTGATTTTTTGTAACACTTGTCAAATTTCTCGATGCTCTTTTAAAGCTTCATTGTATGACTAATAAGCTTAATTCCTCTATAGTTTGTGCAACTTTGAATATCTTCTTTATTTTTGAAGATTGAAACCAAAATACTTCTCCTTCATTCATTTAACATCTTGTTTGATTTGAAAATGTTATCGAACAATTTAGTTAGTCGGGTCATCTTTGCATCTTCAAGGCATCTCCATACCTCAATAGGGATGTCATCAGGCTCTACCGACTTGCCTATTTTCATCTGTTTCAACGTCTCCTTTATCTCAGCCTCTTGAATTCTTTAAACAGAACGTCTATTGGGGTCGTTGACAAAGCTTTCCTGTTCGATCGGAGAACTATCGCTTTCTTCGTTGAAAAACTTATCGAAGTATTCTCTATATTTATTTTTTATTCGTCATCCCCCACCAAAATTCTATCATTTTCGTCCTTAATATATTTAACTTGATTGAAGTCTTTTGTCTTCCTCTTGCGTAACTTGGCTATCCTGTAGACGTCTCTTTCACACTGTTTTGTACTTAGCATTTGATACAGATCTTCATAAGCCCAACTCCTTTCACCTACAGCTCTGTTTGCAGTCTTCTTTGTCACTTCATACTTTTGCATGTTGTCCTCGCTCCTATGATGATGTAGACATCTACAACATTCCTTCTCTTTGATAGCTTTTTTGCATACCACTGTTCCACCACCACGAATCTTGAGGTTCTCGTTTATTTTCTCTTGTTATTCCAAACATTTCAGTAGCCATTTTTCGAATGCGTGTTGCCATCTCATTCTACATGCCATTTGCTTCTCCTTTCATATTTCATTCCCCTTCTTCCATCACTCTATCCTTAAACGCCTGTGAGGCGTCTCCTTTGAGTTTCCACCACCTTGTTATACTAATCTTAGCTCTCTTATATGTCAAATAAATAACTAATTTGTTTTTCCAATATCACAGAATCATTTTCAAATATCAACCATTTAAATTTTCATTTTAGATATTAATTTATATAACATTAACATCTAAAATGAACGTTTAAATGGTTGAATCTAGAAATATTTGAAAATGATTTTGTGATATTGAGAAAACGAATTTGTTATTTATTTGATATATGAGTAGATGTTAATAATCTATATGTACCGCATGTGGATTTTAGTAGTATTTTGTTATACATAATAAAAGCTTGACTAATATACTGTTAAACAAAATAATAATAATCCATTTTCTATACTTCAAACATCAAAACTCAAATGCTGTATAGGTTAGTTGGGGTATTGCACATGCAAATTATCATGTTATAATTAAAAAAATAGAATATTTTGCACAATTTGTAGCCGTCAAAACAAAATTTCAGATGCAAGCCTAGATTTTAGATACATTGATGCTCATTTGATTAAATCAATTCACTGTAGATTAAATTATCCATTGATTATTTTATTCAGGTCACTGATATTCAACCCGTCAATTTGTATGTGAACAGTTATGCGACGATATGATTTTCAACCATGATCCACCTTATTGTTATGGATGTCAGGTATACTCAATGTATTAGTATTTCTACTTCTTAATGTAACGTTATATTCTTATGTACTAGTGTACGTATCAGCCATTTCACTGTCTATGAAATATGTCATTACCCTTTTGTTGTGATAAATAGGCTTTAGTGACATTTTGATTAGCTGTGGATGTTTTTGCCCTTTAGCTGCGATGAGTAGGCTTTTGTGAATTTTGATTAGCAGAGAAGACAACTACAAAATAAATAATTAACAGCACCAGATGTCTTCACACCGTTAAAACTTCTAAAACTCTGATATCATCTGTGAAGCAAAGCTTCATTTTCAAACTTCACCAGTACTTGTAAATGCTCTAGTATGAACAGATATCCGCTTACAAGCTTATGCACACATATATCAAAATATGCATATAGACTGTGGGTAGGTGCATGAACAATTCCACTTGGTATATTTATAGAAGAAACGTTGAGTTAAAAGCTTCTTTCCATATGCATAGCTAAAGCGTGTAGCTTGTGACATCCTGTATTTCGTCAGAAATTCTCTTTCCTAATACCAAAAATGGGACATCGGGCATCAATTACAAATGTTTACATTCATACTTTATATTTGTTTGCCCCTGCCATGGCATTTATTTTGTGTTATTGTTTCCTAAGCTTGCATGCCACAGCTTGTTCAGCTTAGATGCTTTGGTTCCAATAATTTGAATACTTGCAGAAATTGTTATTTAAAAAACATAAAATTATATGTTCGGCTGTCTCTTAGTTGTATTTTATTTTTCCACCCTGATAAACTAATGTTATGTTTAGCAATTTATCATATATTTGCTTCTGAATAAATCTGACATTAGTCCATCATATATAACGTTATAGGAGGACTGTGGAGGTCCTTCACAATGTGGTACAAAGTGCAGTGCACTGGCGGTTACTGAAGAGGGAGGTTAGTTTTGTTATTATTTTTCTTCTGATGTTGCTACCTTGTTCATTGTATTTGTACTATTTTATTTATGTTTTTTTTTTTTAAATACTAATGTTAAATAGGTAGCTAAGATTTCCATTAAGGGTACACAATTATACTATTTCGACCAGTTATAGTTTGTCCACATGGTTTGTTTACTTTCTTAGCATTAGCTATATCCTTATACTATATAAGATATTACGGCAAGGCTCTTGCCTAGGCATAGAAAATCCTTTGGTGCAGCCATTGTGCCTTTCAGCAGTTCATGATGCAGGCGACATACACGGTGCAAATAAAGCACATGAAGTGGAAAGCCCAAAAAGGCACGCCTTGGTCACTTAACACAGTAATTTTAAGGTTTTTATTGTTGTAAGTGGACGTCATTGTGGCTTCTTATTTTAATATGTGTTAAATCCAAAATTGTTTAAAATTCGAAAGTTGGTTTTAATTGCCTTTTTTGAGTAACATACAAAAAATTGGTGCTCAAGGTGTTGAATATTTGTGATTCAAATATTTGATAAGAGGGAAAGAAATTAGCTAATCGATTCAATCAATTAATTATACTATATGTGGAAATACATGAGAGGATATTTTGATAGAAAACTAATTGATTACATAATCAATTGGTCAATCAATGAATTTATAAATAGGGAAATATGTATATTCATTAATTTTGTAATATGAAGAGATAAGTGATTGGCTTGGAGAATCATGCATGGAAGGAAACATTTGGAAATCAAAATCTTCTCTTTTCATTTACATTGCAATCACATCATGGAGATTTGGAATGATTTCAAGACAATGGGAAATTGTTTTTCTTCATTTCTAATAAACTTTTCATCCTGAAGCCTATTTATATCTTCATATTTGTGGAGCATGAATGTGTGAGAGCATCCACCATTATTCTGTTCTTCAGTGTACTCTAATTTCTGTTGTCAATCAATTAGGGATTTTGAGTGCATACAAGTCTTTGTTGAAATTGATTATTCAATTTGTAATTGTAGGTTAGTGTCTCCATCTACTACCTATAGTTTTGCAATTTCTCTCTTGTGTTCTCTTTTGTACTCTCTTCAGTGAAATAAGGAATAGTTGGGTCCGTGGACGTAGGCATAGCCGAATCACTTTAAATCTTTGTGTTTTCTATTCTTCTTCTATTTTGTTTTATTTGGTGGTTATTTTTCATTGAGTTGGTGGTTAATAATTAATCGACAAGTTAGATCCTTTTTTTTGTATTGCTTCCGCATTTGTGTAATTTTTGCATAATATTTTGGTATCAGAGCGAGACGATTTGTTTTTGTGCATCAATTATTCTACAAAGGTTGGTAGATTCAGTGGTGATTATACTATTGCTATTTTGGGAGAAAATGAGACTTTGGCGGAGAAGATTATGTTGAGAGAGAATAGTGTTCCAGGCTTGAAACTTTGATGTAGCTTGAACTTTGGATTCTCATTAAGGTGGAGTTATATGTTTGTTTACGGCCCGACCCAACCGTTGAAAATATGACTCTTTGTAGAAACAGCTTGGTGAAACTGCTTAGAGGTGGTAGCGACCGAAGACAATCCGCTGGAGGTGTTAGCGACCTCTCCAAGTGTTTGAGGACTCTGTATAATTTCAAGTTTAGTTGAGATTGCTCGCATTGTATGAGATTTATGTGATAGAGTTTAGTGTGTTGAAGAGACCATTGGATTTAAAAACTGTCTGATGTGATGTGGCTGATTTTGGTGATGGTTTTGACGCTACTCAAACTTATCGACTTGTGATGTCGTCTTGGAGTGTTCAGTTCATAAGGCTGATTTTGGTGGATTTGGTGCCACTATGATAAATTGTCGATTTTGTGATGTCGTCTTAAAGGAGTGGAGCTACATGCAGGTATGTGGATGGAGAGAGATTTATCTTGCATACGGAGATCCGGATTTTATCTCTGTATTTGAATTGGTGACTAAGAGAATTATTTTTGGCCTTAGTGGTATTGAGATTATTTTAAGATCTGCCTTTTTTTCCGAATTTGGATATTTGCAACATTTTGTTGGCCGGTGGGACGTAGTCTGAGCTCGTTAACATGGTGTGATGGAGGGTAGTTTTGCTGGAACCCATTAGGCAAATATTCATTTTTGGTTTCTATTTCATTGTGAGATTTTGATTTAAGGTGGAGCTCTATTGAAGTGTTTTATTTGTGAAGAGAATTTTATTCGAGATGGGTATTGAAGATATGTGATTTTGCATCAAGGTGAAGTGTTAAAATTAGGTGATACAAAATTACAAATAGATGGAAAGTAAATATTTGTTTAATATGGAAACACGTGAATTAATCTATTGCATTTGTATGAGATGGAAAGAAATAAATGCAGATATTAATTTCTTCCATCTGCCCTAAGGAAAGCGATTGATTTACTTTCTATGTGTGCACATTTGTTGCTATTATAATTAGCCTCCATTATTTTATTACCATATGTTGGTAATTTAATTGATGACTCACATAGATTTGCACTTGCTATATATTGAGGGGTAGACTTCTTTGTAAAACCATCCTGGCATGGAGCCAGAGATCCACAATGATGTCTCTTTTTGTTAAGCCTATTTGAGGTTTGGATATGTAAACTCTTATTTTACAATCTCTTGTAATTCTCTCATATGGAATAAAATCTCTCTTTTGGACTGGACGTATTCTATCTCGATGATAGTGGAACCAGTATAAATATTGTGTGTCTCTTTGTTTTTCTGTTATAGTTATTTAATATTTGTTTGATGTAATAAAATAATTGTTATCAGATTTGATTGATGTTCAATTGGCAAATCTAGATCTTGTTTATTGTGCTTCCGCATTCGCGCAATCTTCCTGCACAACTGTTGTGCAAAAATTACACAAATATGGAAGCAATACAAAAAATAGGATCTAGCTTGTCGATTAATTATCAATCACCAACTCAATGAAAAATAAGCATCAAATAAAATAAAATAGAAGAAGAATAGAACACACAAAGATTTAACGTGATTCGGCCATGCCTACGTCCACAGACCCAATAACTATTTTTTATTTCACTGAAGAGAGTACAAAAGAAAACACAAAAGAGAAATTACAAAATTATAGGTAGTAGATGGGGACACTAACCTACAATTACAAAGTGAATAATCAATTTCAACAAAGACTTGTATGCGTTCAAAACTCCTAATTGATTGACAACAGAAATTAGGGTATACTGAAGAAGAGGATAATGGTGGATGCTCTCACACATTCATACTCCACAAATATGAAGATATAAATAGGCTTCAGGATGAAATGTTTCTTAGAGATGAAGAAAAATAATTTCCTCATTGTCTTGGAATCATTCCAAATCTCCATGATGTGATTGCAATGTAAATAAAAAGAGAAGATCTTGATTTTCAAATATTTCCTTCCATGCATGATTCTCCAAGCCGATCACTTATTTCTTCATATTACAAAATCAGTGAATATATATTTTCCTATTTATAAATTCATAGATTGACTAATTGATTATGTAATCAATTAGTTCCGTATCAAAATATTCTCTCATGTATTTCCACATATAGCACACAACTAATTGATTGAATCAATTAGCTAATTTCTTTCCCTCTTATCAAATATTTGAATAACAAATATTCAGCGCTCCAACTTGATTCAAATATAACAGTATCTCTTTAAAACCATATCTCAACGAATTGTTGGGTCTACACCATCAAAGCTCAATGCGAACTACTATGGGCAATAGTCATGTAGAAACCATATCAAAACTCTTCAATATATCCAATGTAGGAGATAAACATGTAGAAACTATGCTTCGAGAGACCAATGGAGATTCAACAACATGCTTTACCTTCTGCGTTCCAAATTGAGTGAGGACATACTCAATATCATTTACTCTAATCTCCTTCGTAAGAATTTTGCTAAAATTTTCTTTGTCAGTATCAACACTCACAAACAAAATCTGCAGCATTCAAAGCATAAGATGTAGAATAGGGCCAACTCAACTAAAATGCATTTTGTGCAACTGAGCTCCACATAGAGTCTGAACCTTTGACATCTTCTCATCAACCATGGTACCATTGGAAATACTACTTTCTCTCTGAACATGGAAACAATATGATGACTCCAAACGTGTTTGAAAATTTTGTGTTCTCTAACTTCATCACTTGATAGAGGCTCCACCTTCAATAAAGACCTCTCATCAAATATCACATGCCTACTAGTCACAATTCTCTTAGTTGTTTTGCAGCACAACCTATACTTCTTCGCTCCTTTTCCATAACCTAACAAAATGTGCTTGCTTCCTCTAGGCGTCAGCTTATCATGTCTCTCATCTTCTAAATAAGCTGAACAACCAAACACTTTAAGGAATGAATAAGCAATAGGCTCTCTTTTTCATATTTCTTCTGGGATCTTCATATCTATGGCAATAAAAGGTGTCGGTTGATGAGAAATACTGTCATAGATATCGTTTCTGCCCAAAATCTCTCTTCTAGACCAGCAGTCAGTCTCAAGTCCATAGCTCTTACCCATAATATCCGACACATACTCTCTGCCACTCCAAAAGAATGTGACTTCGTAGAAAAATCTCTAAATACATGCTCGAATGCATAAAAGTTAATGAATTCTTGTGACGTAAATTCACTACTATTGCCAACTCTAAGAACTCTCAGTTGCTCTTCTGACTTCTTTTCAACTAAGGTCTTCCACTTCTGAAATTGGGCAAATATTTCGGATTTAGTCTTCATGAAATAGACCCAAACCATACACAAGAAATCATCCACAAATAAGGCGATGAAAGCTCCACCTAAAGATGCAATTGGGGTGGGTCCCCACACATAAGAATGAACATAATCTAGAAATTCTATAGCTCTAGGTCTTCCAACATCAAATGTGACATGCTTCTCCTTTTCAAAAGAACAATCTCCACAAGAGCTAGGCTTTAATTGAGAATCACCAGTGATTAATCTACGCCTCTTTAATACTTCCAGGCTCTCCACATCAACATGACCTAAACGAAGGTGCCATAACTGAGTAGAATCTGGAACGCTAGAATTAAAAGAAATTACTGAATCTCCCAAGACTGTCTGTCCACGAAGCATATAAATATCATCGACTCACCCCTTTCATCATTACTAAGGAACCCTTTCGCCACTCTTAAATTCTCTCCATCTATTATTATCCTCATACCAAGTCTACTCAAAGCTCCAACTGATAATAAACTCTTTTGTAACATCAAACCATGTCGAACATCTGTGATAGTCCTAATAACACCATCACGCATCTTAAACCTCACACTTCTAACGTCCACAACATGAAAAGACGTGTCATTCTCCAAATGAACTGCTTCGCCATTAATTTTTTCATAATCGACAAAACAATTATCTGGCGTTATATGGCAAGAAGCTCCAGAATCAATCACCCAACTTGTAATCTCTAAAGGTGAAATAATGGCTGAAAATTATGATGTATCACTATCACATCTATCTGCATCTAAACTAACTGCTGGCAAAATTGAAGCTTTCTCCTTCTTCTTCTCTCTCTTCTTTCTAAGAGCTGAACAATTCGTATGAAATGTCCCTTACAATAATAGCAAACACCTCTTTTAGAACCCATGAAGTGAGTCCTATGCATATCTCCTCCAAGGTGGTTCTGCATTTTATCTCTTCTTCCAGGTGAACGAAGTTGTTGCTGAAGAACATGGTCAGTATCTTCACTTTAACCTTCCATGTCCCAAAAATATCTTTTCTAACAAATCTGGTGACGTCATAATTTTTCATACCACTACTAAAAGAATTAGCCATTGGTAACTAATCAAGAACAAGACGGCTAGCTCTGATACCAATCTGTTGTGCGAGAAGATTGCACGAATGCGGAAACATAATAAACAAGATCTAGATTTGCCAATTGAACATCAGTCTAATCTGATAACAATTATTCTATTACATCAAACAAATAGTAAATAACTATAACAGAGAAACAAAGAGACACAATGTTTATACTGGTTCCACTATAATCGAGATAGTGTACGTCCAGTCAAAAAAAAAAAAAAAGATTTTATTCCACATGAGAGAATTACAAGAGATTACAAAATAAGAGTTTACATATCCAAACCTCAAATATGCTTAACAAGAAGAGACACCGTTGAGGATCACTGGCTTCATGCCAGGATGAGTTTACAAAGAAGTCCACCCCTCAATATATAGCCAGTGCAAATCTATGTGAGTCATCAATTAAATTACTAACATATGGTAATAAAATAATGAAGGTTAATTACAATAGCAACAAATGTGCACATATAGAAAGTAAATCATTCTCTTTCCTTAGGGCAGATGGAAGAAATTAATGTCTGCATTTATTTCTTTCCATCTCATGCAAATGCAATCAATTAATTCATGTATTTCCATATTAAACAAATATTTACTTTCCATCTATTTGTGATTTTGTATCACCTAAATTTAACACAAGGCACATAAAAAAGCGGAAGTTGCAAAAAAAATTAAAAAAAAAAAACACATATGGTGCAACTCGTTGGCCTTGCACCTTTTTGCACACTTTCACTGTAACTTGATGGGCATCACAATGTCATTATCGTAAAGAATATTGAGATTTAAGCTCGCATGGAAAAAATATATCTGCATGTATGTACATCCACAAGTTCCTTCTTGTATAAAATAGTTTGAATGCACCTTTATGCTTGGGTTCATCTTGATGTTCATGGCATGATTGGTATTTGTTGCTCCTATTTTTGGTGCTGAACTTGACATGGGAATGGGGGCAAGCCACCTTTCCTACCATGCTATATTTTATCACACCTATCAAATAAGTAGAGGTTGACGTAGGCTCCACATTGTGGTGGTTCAAAATTGACATCTACGACAGTTCCTGTAGAGTTGAAGCGACTAACATCCACAAATGATGTATATATCATACCCTATTTGGTCGCTTTCGTCCAGTAGGCTGAACTATGGTACGGAATTTTGTTTCTCAGAAGGATTCAGTGTTATTATTGTTTGAACTCCAATTACATTGGTTTACTTGCGGTAGCGTTGATGTTTATCATCTTGGTTTGTAAGATTGTGTTGTTAATACGAAATTTCCAGGAATATTTGACATCACTCATGATGATACTTTTGTTTCGGAGACCTAAAACTTATTCGAAAGACATTTTACAATAAGACATTTTTATTTCTCCGTTATAAAGACATTTCATGCTATGGCAATTCATGAAAAAACA
The DNA here is from genome assembly GCA_030737875.1 of Allium sativum. NCBI lineage: Eukaryota > Viridiplantae > Streptophyta > Magnoliopsida > Asparagales > Amaryllidaceae > Allium > Allium sativum. Next base: position 393,689,793 of record CM060912.1, on the reverse strand, counting down.
CTTCAGATTTTTTCTCAAGTTGTAAAAACACTTCATGAAAAAAACAAATTGTAATAGGACGCTTTGTAAAAGGATCCTTTGGAAGTTTCAACAACAAGGTTTGAGAAACAGCAATGGAAATCATTTGTAATTCTTCGTAAAAATGTAAATGAAAGTCAAATTTGTATGCAATTTCACAGTAGGAAGGTAAGCGGTTTCATTTTGGTCATTTGGTGATTTTGAAATTTCGGGTTCGTTTAGAAATTTTGCAGGAAGCCCATTTCAGTTATGGTTTCTAAATTTCCTTACGTTTCATACTTTTTTGATCCAATACCAAGATTTGTCCAAAATCAGCACAAACAAGTCCAAAAGGAAAACCTTGATATTTCCTTTGAAAAAACAGTCAATCCAGGCATTAAACTAAACTCATAAATCAAGCTAACCCACATCTTCTATTTGTTCTACTGCCTTCATCGGACAGTGAACCTTTAATCACGTTGACAGAAAAGAAAAATAACATTAGCTACTTGTCATGGATTTTGCTTTCTTGAACATTTTGAAGCCCTAGGTTCTCGATTCCTCAATTTATTTGCTGAAAACTTCTATTCTATATCCCTAGTTTATTTCTGATCTCTTACCCTTGTTTGTTGCGTTGGCTTGAATTTGTTTTTCTCTCCGTAGATTTGGTTTTTCATTTTTTAGTACTTTTTTTTCTTTTTTGCTCTTCTGTTCGAAAACCTTATTTTGGTGCGAACTATAGCCCTCTTGATGTCAGAAACCACAGCAGAATGATCGGAATTCCAAACTTTCATGTAAAGTAAATAACAAATTTAACAAAGACATAATGTTGGAAGAGCGACATCTGATTTATCTTTGTTTTGATAGTCTTCTAATGTCATATGTCCTGTCATGAAATGTCTCCTATGAATTTTTCACTATCTTGTATTGACTGAAGGCCCGCATACCTAATATTCCTCTCGTAGTTTGGGAAAAAAGTTCTTATCTCGGTCAAACTGCTGATCCTTTTTAATGAAGTTCATTTATAAATAAACTAAAATATAAAACGTTTTATATCACATAGTTGACCGCAGTTTTTCGTGTATGATGTTCAGTAAATAATTAGTTCGTCAATAAACGATTTGAATGGATATTGAAAAGAATGAAGAACATAAGGAAGTTGATCAAAAGTTATCATACACGCTTTTGAAAATGATGAGAGTTAAGGGTATAAAAAACGTTGTTTTCTATGTTTAAAAAAATGAATGTTTGAATCGGAAAGTAAATCGAATCGTATAGGGAGAGATTCAATTCCAAACGGGATTTTTAAGGACAATGTATGCTGAAGAGACGGTATGCTGAACAGATACGAAAAAGTTCTAAAGTTGGAAGCTAATCTTTTAGGTTTGTAATGGTATTTTAGCTTCAATTGCCAGTAGAAATGGTCGGCTGTTGAATTTTTGATTTGGATAGTCGATACGAGGTGGTCTTAAGTTTACAATTGATTCAAGACTCTCATAGAGGCATTTCTTTTTTGTGTTTTAGTTTAGAAAATCGACTGTTGAAGGTTTTTTGTTTTTTTTGTATGTGCCTGAGGAAAAGAGAGGGGGGGGGGGGGGGGGGGGGGAGTTGTTTGTCCTTTTTGGGGTCATCACTACTTTAAGTGGTAAGACTTCTAACTTTAGTTGTAGCTAGTCTGGGTTCGATGCTATGCACTAGACATACGCTAAAAAGACAACTTTTTTAAAAAAAAAAAATCCTCTTATAAATGTTTGGATTTCTATAACATTTTCAAGTGAAGTGTGAGTGATTGTGAGGTTCAATGCCACTCTCAACACTACACACACAAACTATTTATCAATTCAACCCCAAGTGTCTATTTGCAACACCGTTTTACATCTTACTCAGGTTATTATTTTGTAACTCATAGTTAGTTTCCTCTCTTTATAATGTAGATACAATGTTCAATTTAAATTAATGAGAACGTTTTCTTCTACATGGATCACTGTTACACTCTAATTCCTTCTCAGCGAAAAGTTTGAGTTGTATACAGAATTGATGTAGACGAAGTTATGCACTTCTCAAATAGTAGTTCATTTCTTGCACATGTTGGTTTCCGTCAGTTGTTTGAGATCTTTGGATGACCTATGTTGTCGTCATTATAATCGAAATTAATTTGAATTTTCTTTTTGTCTTTTCCAAGCATCGTCATACCAAATGTACCCCATATTGGCTTACAATTGTTATTTTTTCAAAGCGTTTATAGATAAAATGTTAAATCTTGCAGTAGCTCATTCCTCACTTACAAAATATTCTAAAAATCTATTTGGAAGAGAAAATAGATTTTGAATTTCTACAAAGTTCTGACTTTTTTTTACAACCCTTGAATTGCTAATATAGGTGGAAAAAGTCAGAGCAGTTGATCACTACTCCTAAGATGTTGACCCCTCGGTTTCAATTATGCATCGTCTTTTTAAAATAAAAATACATGTTTGTGTGGGTGTGTATGCAAGTTTAAACCTTTCAGTTCCACATTCCTTTGTAAAATTTGCAATCCCTCAAGGTGATGCTCTTTATTTGACATTGCAAGGAATTATATCCATGGTTTCGTGTTTCTGCTAAAGACTACAATTACTTCTTATACCTCCTCTTAAGCCTTGCTGTGCTGCATTATCATCTGTTTTAGAAAATATATATTCATAAATTCAAATCTAATGTAGGTTCTCCATCAATTGGGTGTTATTTGTGCTTGCTTTGGTTTGTACTAGTCGTGCTTTCTAATAGATGGTTTGTTGCCAGTATCATGTTTCCTCCCTCGTTATGACTGCAACATAAGAAGTTTAACCACATATTTGAAGTGTACAAAAATAATTAGAAAAACAAAAAACAATTGCATCCTTCCAGCAGTACTGATGTCATCTTTATACTCTTTTGCCCTTGATTCTAGTAGCTCTCAGAGAATGCTGTTATGCATTTCCACATCACCATACGTGTATGCAACTTTAATCCTTTCAGATCATTATAACTTCATAGAATTTTGTGCAGTCCCTCGGGGTTACACTTTTTATTTGACATTGAAAGGAAGTATGTCTGTAGAAGCTTTCAGAATGCTGTTATGCATTTCCACATCATCATAACATGTATATGCCATAACAAGTGTGTTTCTAGTTTGCATCTAGAGAATGCTATTATGCAGTTCCACATCATAAGTCATAACATGTAAATGCCACCTTAATCCTTTCAGATCATTATGGCTGTAAAATTTGCAATCCCGTGAGGTTAAGCTTTTTATTTGACATCACCCAAGGAGCTATTTATATTTAGTTTCCTATTTCTACTGAAGTCAACTTGTTTTCTATACCTCCTTTTAAGCCTTGCTGTGCTTCTACATCATCTCTATTATGAAAAATATATATTCGTAAATCCAAATCGGTGATGGTTTTTCCTGGGACTGAGAGTTATTGTGCATACTTTGCTTGCAGTAATTGTTTTTCTTATTGTATGGTTTATTGTCAGTTATACGCTTACTTTCCAGCTGTCACTAAAACTTTAAAAATAAATTGTGAGCTAAAAAATTTAAAAGAAATTTAAAATAATTAGAAAACAAAGTTCACATGCTCCATTGTTCAGTCACAATATTGGTGTCTTCGTATACTCTTTCCCATGTTTCTAATAGCTTGCAAAAAACGCTGTTATGAATGTTCATAACATGATCTATAAATGCAAGCTTAATCCTCTTGGATCATTATTCATTTGTAAATTTACAATCTTGGGAGGCCATACTTTTTTTGTTGACGTCACAAGGAATAATTTCCCTAGTTTCCTGTTTCTACCAAGATAAAACTGTTGCTTGTTATAGCTCCTTTTGAACCTTGTGCTACTGCGTCGCCTTTTACGTAAAAATATATTCAGAAATTCAAATCTGTTGTAGTTTTAACACAGACTAGGTGTTACTTGTGCTTATGTTACTTGTGCTGATTATTCTTTCTGATATACGTTGTCTATTTCCAGTTATATGCTTCTTTCTTTGCTATCACTGAAACTAAAAAGTTTTATTTTTCCGTTCAATCACTATTTTAAGCGTAAACATGTAGCTGTATAAAATTCCATTGCTTATTTCAAGCACCTTTAAGGACATCTAACATTTTTTTTTTTAACATCAAATTTAGAACTTCTTTGAAGTCACAACCATGTTTCATTTTCTTATCCAAGATGCGTAGAAACATGTGTGTAGGCTTCCAAATTTGTCTTAGCTCCTATTTATGATTACAGCTGTCTTTTTTACTCATATGCAGGTTATCCCGTTTGTAAAACGATAGGACTTGCAACACGTACTGTCATATCTCTCATTGGTACTCTATTTTATATTTTACCTTTGAGTTTTAGCATGCAATCACAATTCTTTTAACGAATTTTAATAATTTTGTGTATGCTTATTAATTTAAACTAGTGTTTAACTGTACTAACTAATCTGTCTCCAGTTTCTCATATATCTTACTTTTAGCTATAAAAATAATAAATACATTGTACTGATATCATGTTATATGAATTTCACAAGTATATTTTAATTTTAAATTATCATAACAAACGCCTAGTCATGTATGCTGTGTATGCAAACATTACTTATCGCACATCATCATATGAAAGAATGTGCATGCTTACATCCAATTTTAAATACTTTTTTTTTATAGTAAAAGAATACACATGCAATCATGCTTGCATCCAGGTTTGAATACATTTCTTCCGAAGTACCAGGATACCAACTTTCACACTTATACCCTTGAATAGTGTGTGCTTGCCTTAGACAAATCAAAATAAGTAAAGGGGAAGTGTGGCTATCAGCTTTTGAATTTTGACCTCTTGTCCCTTAACTTGATGTTTTACTACTCAGCTATCATTTGAAGAATAATTCACATGTACGTACGTATGCTTGTATAACAATATGTCCTGTAAATTCTTTTTTAATTAAAAAAATGCAATACCTTTTTGCGATCCAATAATTCTTTAAACGAATAGATATCATTTGTTAATCTTTCGACTATTTATATGTCCAGTGTTAATTTTGTAAATCTCTGTCTAAATATAGTATAACATAAAATAAATCAATATTGTTCAGTAATCTTTCGGCTGTTTATATGTCTATTGTTTAATTTGTAGCACTATGCAAGGTGTTACATGCAAAACAAATCTCTGTCTATATATAAGGTCAAACCAATATACTTAAAACATCAGTATAAAATTTCCATATCATTTGAGATTGATAAAACTAGTAAAATGCAGTTTTTACCATTTTGTTGATTGCTGAAATTAGCAGCAGACTTATATCTATGTGCAACAGCAATATATGACTCATAGGTGCTTAGGTGGGATATTTACTTTCCTTTTTATGTCAACTCAGGGTACATATGATGGAAACCATCCAGCAATATACAAATCCGCATACATATTACCAAAGCCACACCCGTTAAGGTGTGGATTTAACCTTACACAAATTAATCAGATTGTGATCATGCATAGGCATCACAAGTTGGTTTTCTTGTAATTCAATCAATATTCGGGGCCACACATTAATTTTCAGAAGGGGTTTTTCACTCAAAGGGCCTATTAATTTAGAGTAATAAGTGTTAAGGACCAGCACTTCTGGAAAATTAGTTTTAAGGACAATTTGCAGATTTTCCTTTTTAATCATTTTCAGTTGTATAAAAATAATGATAAATGAATTTATCTTTTTTCTGTATAATTTAAATATATAAAAGAATTTATCTTTTTTCTCTAAAATTGTACTTGAAACTTATTTTTTAGAAGTGTTGTCCTTAAACTAATTATCCTAAAAAAATAAGCAGTTCAACGTAATTTCCACCTCTCAGAAATAGTACTTTGATATTGTGATGCTTGTACACGTAAAAGATGATCTTTTATCTTGAACTGTTCCATTTTTAAATCTCGAGTACTTTTTAAAAAATCAACTATTACTTGCATAGCATAGGTTTTTAAAGTAACTTTCTATCTCATTCATTTTTTTCTTGAAAAAAATACTTATACTGAAAATGAAGTGTTCGATAGAGGTGAAAACTCTTTTGTATGAATTTATAAAACTAAACTATAAGTTACTTGTAAGATTCATATGCTATCTATAGTGTTTATGTTCATTTATAATATATGCATCATTACAAAATGCGGACATTTTTGAATCACTCTCCATCTTTTTTATTTTTTCATAGAAAAATGTTTATAATGAAAACGAAGTGTTTGATAAAGGCAAAAACTCGTTTGTATGAATTATAAAATTAAATTGTAAGTTATTTATTTTCTATTTATAATGTTATGTTCATTCACGATGTGTGTATCATTACAAAATGCATTAAAAAAAATATCATGAGGTGTTATTTTTGATTAATTAAGTTTTTTTTTTTAAAAAAAAAAATTCTAAGATTATAGCCGTATGATTTTATATAAAGTACTCTGTTCAGAATCATTTGAGGAATTGTGTGAAGTTTCTTGCCTATAAAATTTAATTGCTAACTATAATTTTTTTGTTAGAAAATAATAATTGGTTATTCTTCTTTAAAGTTTTTTGGAAACAATTATCTTTCTTTGTAATAAATGACGTGGGTATTTTGGAAACAATTTATCTTTTTTTTTTCTTTTTTTCTTTTTTTTAAGTCATCGAATGAGGGATAATAGAAATGTTTGTGTCTACACTATATAACTATATTTAAATAAGAAATGTCAACCGTTGCACCCCTAAGTAAAATTGTATATTCCTAGGCAAGACATATAGTACATCGGACCTAAATTAATTAGAGAAATTTGATTTGAAGCTACTAAGCTATGATTGATTACACATCATGTTTGCTATGCTTTTTGTAATCCTGAATCATACTTATGATGGCTGGTAAGTTGAATTTAATTACTTGATCTACTCCCATCTTTACCTTTTTTTTTCACGTACCTTAATTATATGTTTCATTGACCATGGTTTTATGTAGCTGTAGCTACTATTCAACTAGGTTGGGCTTGATATACGTTCAGATGTATGGTACAATATAACTCCATAATAGCATTTTATTAATTTGCATCGACAGATGAAAAATATCCACAGAAAGGCATTACTGTGAAGATGTATGCTTCTAACCATAAGCGTAACTGTTCACTCTCTGTTTCAGTCTTATGTGATTCCAAAGAAGCTCAAGTATGTGTAGTAGAGTTATTCTATATGCTGGCTTCTGCTTTTGATATTACACTTATTCTTTATGCTGGCTTCTGCTTTTGATATTACTAAAGATGGCATTATTTGTTTTCCCCCCTTTTGTCAAGGTACCAAGTTCATTGCAACTGCTGGGTGACTGCGACTATGTGAGTAGGCAATACCTTCTTGTACTAGGCATGTGTTTGTAATTTGTATAAGACATAAGTAGACACGATGAATGGATGATAGCACTTTAAAAGCATATTTGAGCAGTCCATTCAATTATGATGTTATATAATAAGCAAAATATGATAGTTCATATTATTTTTTATAGAAAAGAAAATTTGCGAATCATGATAGCTTACTGGAAATTTGTCAGTCCGCTTGAAAATAATTACCAAGATAAGTTTTACACTTTACCCTTTGCACCGATCAAATTGGAGAAATATATCTGTAGGAGCGTAATTTGCCTTGTTAATGGCTTTAGTATCACTCTCGAATGTTTCAATGAATATAATTGGCCACCGTATTTGATTAACCATCGGCCTAATGAGATGGTCATCATGTTATGAGCTCAAGTCATTTTGATTTGCCAAACTTATAACCTTGTGAAGATCCATAGATTAATAAATAAATGTATGTGTAGGAAAATTCTATTAGGACCCAAAGTGGTGACACAACTGATCTCGACCATTGAATTGCCCCACCCCTTTTTTTTTATTTCAACCCTAAATATGAACACAATGAGATCCAGTGCTTAGAGTCCGTTGTGTCACATTTTGCATTTTGTGTGTTCAAATAGCTGCCCACACACGCATGTGCACACACACACACACACATGGTTCTTCATCCTGTTTCTTTTAATTTCCCTACCAGTGTCCTGAAATTGTGTGTGTACGATGTCAGATCTAATTGTTTTAAAAAACGTGGTCTACAGGTTACTGAACTCAGACATCCATCTGGTTGTGCAAAAACTATTTCTAGTAATGGTAGTCGATTGGGATGGTTTGGCACATTATTGACTATGTATGTTTCTCAATATTTGTTAACACAGGAAATTATCTGTCAGTTCTTTTGGGTTCCAATCTTTTATTATTTGGCTAATCTTCTGACCAACAACGGTGTTTATAATTCTCTTCTCAGAGCGCTATGTGTACTTGGAGGCTATCTGGTTGTTGGAACCATATATAGGTTCTATTTCCTTGGAATTCATGGTTTAGAGGTATGCTTAGAGATATTTATACAGGATCTTATATAGTTTATGAAATCCAGATGCTAAGCAGTTAAGAAAGGACTGTGTTAAAAATTGACCGTGTTTATCATCTGTCTTTTCAGTTGAAATAAAACCACAGGCAAAAAGTTGCTTTAAGTAAACAAATCGACTTTAGGATTTTCTGTTTCAGTGGGGTCAACTTTTAAGACCTGTTAGTTGGATGAGTACACAGGAAATTAACTTCCACATAAAACTATATAGTGAAGATGATTAAACAAGCATTTCTTCCTTACATGGGATCATTCAAATGTAGAGAATTATTTGAGGTAGTTGAGGAATGATTACAGTTGGTCAATTCAGACTACGCGTGAGGTTGGTCCATTCTGACTATGCGCGAGGACCGTAAAACATTGACATTGAACAAATTTCATAATTCAATTGTTTAATTCAAAATCATTTGTAGGGATGTCATCAGTTGGTTAACGGTTAGCGTGATGATCGCAACAAACATTTTGACTCTTGAAGTACAGATTGCTTTTCTTCTGAATATATGGTAGATGGGTGTATAAGAATTGAAATGGAGGGGACTTATCACACAATTGCACATGCATACACAAGTAGATGCTTTTAGAGATATTCTAGCAGCACAACTAATGGTTCTTAAGGGCTTGCATTTGTTGTATTCTTCTATAACATATGATATCATGCGTGCAGCGGAGCTCTATGAGTCAATGTTTTCAGAAAGTGCAAGACACTCATAAGCAACAGTATCAGAAGCCATTACGACATGATAACATTTTCAGTTCCAACAGTAATATAGATATCTTAGCTAGAAGTAGAAGATCCATAAGAATTTGTGTTATATATAACATGTCACACATACATTTGAAGATCAATTTCAGATACTGTGATAGAATATTAGAATGTTAAAATAATCAACAAGATGGGACTAAGCTATGAGTTTTATTGGAAGAATGAGTTGGGATTGAGTTAGGCAATATATTGCCTTTTTGTGCTGTTGGTCCAGTTTAATCTAAAAACATGAAATTTAGCATATTATGAGTGCCCATTCCTTTTCCGAGTTCCCACCATGAATCCTTTCTATGTTAGTTTTTGTGCATTCCTTGCATTATACAAGTTCTTATCTGCGATAACTTATGTTTACGTTGACAGGCAATTCCAAATTTGGAGTTCTGGCTCAGTTTACCTCAAAGAGCTAAGGTTAGTTTTCGGTTCAGCCAAAGTAACATGCAATGTAAAATTGGCAGAATTTTGAAATCACTAAACAATTGATTCATGCTCCCCGGTAACACTAACACCTGTACTTTGATCAGATCTAAATTCGTAAAATATGCGAGTATCTACGTGATTCTTATTTTGTAGCTGAAATAATTTGACACAGCAAACACTCCTTTTTCCCCAGTATTTACCCGTCATTTCAGGACAAATATTTTATTTATCTTTACTTGGTGACAGATTTAGTAGTGTTTTTATTTTAGTAGTGTTTTTATTTTTATTTGTATTTTTAAGTATAAGATCCATTATCTCAAGGCTCATTACAACTTTAAGGTTTTACCAAAACAGTTGTTACATCCAATTTTATAGGAGCCAAACAGGTTTAATCCCCCACTACCCGCAGTTAAACTGAAGAATGAAAACTGCTGTGTAAATTCAACATTTTAACCTCTCATCGTAACTTTAAAGTTTCGGTGAAATGGCTAAACATTTCATTTGTCAAACAAGGATAGGTCTATGCAGGGTGCATTGCAGGCAAGTGCCCTTGCTCAAATTTTGTTATTATATAGAAAGATTTTACTGATCTTTTTATTCTGAACGAATATTTGGTTTTTCTGGAAAAAAAAGAAGAAAATGGAGAGATGATGGAAGGAGTGGAAAAGATTGATCTTGTTTTGGAACTTGCAAAACTATTAGGCTTTTAATTTTAATTTATATGCAAAGGCCCATTATAATTCATCGTAGTTACCATCTTGAATTTAATAAAGATGTCTGTGCTCTCATTGGTTGTTACAATTAAATATAATTTTGCAAACATCTCAGCTCTTTCACTCATTTTATGTTATTATCATTTTGATGTATACCTGGCAGTTTTGATGTTATCTATTTGAATTTAATACAAGTGTCCTCTTCTCTACTTTAGTTCAATAACAGAGGGTTTACATAATTTTTTATTTCAAATAGAAGCATACATTTTTCAACTGTGTGCTCTTTTAACGTGATAAGTTACATAAATAACCTTCCAATTTTCTTACTTTATCACATCTAAACATCATGAACAGTATAATTTCCTTCACTTGAGTTCATCAATCACTTACTTTATGTGCGTACGTGTGTGCACAATGTGTGTGTGTGTGTGTGTGTGTGTGTGTGTGTATGTTGGGTGTGGGTATGTGTAGGTGGGTGGGTGTGGCAAAAGAGACAATTTAGCACACATTCTTGCGTTGATACACATATTATGTATGTTCGGATTGTTGGGAGAAAGGGAGAATTGATTCAAATTTGAAACCATAATTTTCCAGTAAAAAGAAAATTTGAGTGGGATAGTTGCAGTTTACTAGGTCTGAGCTAGGGTTGTGATGGTGTAGGACATCATTTAGTATGAAAACGTTCTTCCTTTTTTCTCTGTAAAATAATTTATCTAATACATTTACTGTTTAACGTATAACAATTCGTTCACTGAGAATCCACACCCTTCTGTTGGAGGAAATTTTGTAGAAGTACATAGTACATATCTCTTTTGGGTCAAGGTAGGATCTGCAGAGAAAGGTGAACCAGATCAGCTCAAGGTAGGGATTTTTTGGGAATCCCTACCTTGACATTGAGATGAGACTATTATTCGCTGCATGCAGTATTAACGGTTCAGTTTGTGCTACAATTTGTTTAATTTTTCATCTGTATGTTACTTTCCGCAATGATTTCATCCACCGATAACCTAGATTTTAGGTTATTACAATCAATTACTTATAGTTACGTCCATTTTTATGAAGTAATAATCAGTTTACGTTTTTGTTCTGATCATGTATACTATTTGTGTTGTAGGCTTTGCTTGGTTCTTTGGTGAGAAAATTAAGAGGAAATCAAATATATAGCAGCGGTTCTTATTCTCCCTTGGATTCCTAACGATGATCTTATTTGCATGGTCTTCAGAGTTCAGATACAACCAAAGTGCAAACCAATAGACCCCCCCCCCCCCCCCCCCCCACTTCCCTCTCTCTCTCTTTCTCTCGCCCCCTCTCCTCGCTCTTTTTAAGATTTCATTTGTCGATTCTTCAAGCCAAAGCCATATCTTGATAGAGTGTTACCTAAATCCTCTTTGGTGCAGACTCTTCCATTTTCTCAGTTATGTCCTTGTAGACTTTTTGCTGGTGCTGTGTTGTTAATATTTAAATGCTGCCTCAAAACACTTTAGGTGGTTCCACAACTATTTTTAATATTGGTTTTGACATGAGATGGTAATAATTGCTTTGTTCAAAATTTACAAATCTAACTTTAATGAAAATACGTTTAAAATCATGACCATGGTTTAGTTATTATGCTTGAAATCAAAATTAATCCGATCGTTTGTTTTCCATTTAGGACGTGAATCAAAACAATAAATTTTGCATGATATTTGTCCTACATGCTTTATATATCAAATATTGGGTTAATTGCATGTTACATATTAACAGTTTAAGCTGGGCTGAAACAAGGCCTATCCATGTCTAGGCGCTAATATAAAAGGTTTGTCCCTAATGGATTGAAAGGGGGAATTATAAAAAAAATGAATTTGTAGTTTTCTTTCTTTCCTTATCGTTTGATTCTGATATTTTTTTTATTTGAGTGCTTTTATTTCTACCATCTTTTTCTAATCTCATCTTCTTTCACTTTACCAAATTGTACAATGAAACGTTGGAACCTCACAATTTATTCGATAATTTTCTTATTGTTCATTCATTGTTTGGCTCGTACAAAGAGTTACGTGGTGTTTGATTTATTTTGTGTTTTTAGTTTTCAGCGTTAATTGTGGAAATTGTAAAAAATTGGAGTATAGTGGATATCACGGATTAAAGACGGAGGGAGTAACGGAGGGGTGGAGGGATGGTATGGAAAAATTTGTTATCGTGCCGTCGTTGTTTCTTATAATATAAAAAATCATATATATATATATATATATATATATATATATATATATATATATATTTGTGTTGATTTTGTTTTGTAAAATGATTGTTACCGTATGTGTGCATTGTATTTTTGTATGTCCTTAAATTTAAAATTTTAAAAATAAACCGAACGCACCCTTCGTTCCAAAAGTTTATCTGTGTTCGGTCTTAACGCTCTCCACGGACAGCCTCAAAAGTGAAATATGTACGTTTTAAGTGTTCAAGAAGGGATCTTACCTCTGTGCATTGTATTTTTTTATTATTTTTTCCTTTTCTTTAATCCCTTGTTTCCGGTGTGCTAGTTTTTGCGCCTTTGGTAGATAGAAGTCTGTGAGAATCTATCGTAAACCAAGTCTACCGTGAGAAATACTGAGAGAGATTGCAAATATGACAGTAATGAACATGTGTCGATACAAGAACATGTTTTAGTTGCTAGATTTGCTTTAAAGTTCCTCCATAAACAGTACATGCCTTAACGAGTTGCTAAAAACAACTTTTGGTTCTATTTGCACATAAAGACGCTTGGTGTATGCACTTGTGAGCAGGTGTCTCGCATTTTGTTAAGATAGGAATGTCGATTTGGATATAAAGTCTCACATCACCGAATAAGTTGAAGAAGTAGTGTATAAATATGAGTTGATAGACACGTAACTTCAGAGATTTTTGTTGTTGTAAGGATGTGTATGTCAACTCATATGCATGTGCTGTATGTTAGTAGGAAGGGAAAACTTTGTTCCGACCGTTGTCACATGACATAATCTTCAAAACACTGTATGATAGATAATTGTAGTCTAAACTCAAATTGCTTCTGCTTTTGGGATTGGGATGTTCAGAAGCTTCGGGCATCTCTGCACTTGAAAATCTTTGCATTGGAAGGTTTGAATCATGTACTTTCTTCGAACTAGCCATCGTATAAATGTATTACTAGTGCGAACCTAATTTACCTACTTAAGCATTTTAAAGAATTTTTACATATATGAAGCTAATAGCGTATTTTTATGAATTGAAGGTAGTGTTTGATTTAAAATATATTTTGAGTTTTGAGTTTTCAATATTGATAACAAAACATAAGAAAATCTAATGGACGATGGAGGGAGTGAACGGATGATGGAGGTAACCACGTAAAGGAGAGAGGGAGGATGAAATGATATATCATCTCTCTTTCTTGTGTTAATTCTCAAATTAAGGAAAACAAATTAAAGTTGCTTTTTATTTTATATGTTAACTTTGTTTTTTAAAACGATCGTTGTTGACGTTGTACATGCATCGTTCGCATTTTACTGTGGGCGAAAACTAAAAATTAAAAAGTGTAAACCAAACACCGTCGAATTTATTAGAACAGATTTTTCTTTCTTGAACAATACTGACAAATGACTCTTGAAGCATATCTAGGAATGACAATGGAGCGGGTTTCTCATGCCCCAGACTCGACCCGGACTTTTCAAACCCCGCCCCAGACCCGCTCCGTAGACCCGGTGCGGGTCTGTAATTTCGCCCCGTACCCGAAACCCGTACGGGTCAGGGTGGACCCGACCTGTCCCATGACCCGGTGATATTGTGTTCTAATGTACACAAATTTATATACTTATACTTTTTATCAGTAAATGATAAATTATATACATATTGTAATGTGTTCACAATGATAACAGAATATAATAAAATGAAGTGTAAGATAATAGTTCAAAATGTATGCATTTTTTATTGTATGATTATCATTGATGAAACTTAATACTATGAAAATTTTATATTTATTTCAATCATGCGGGTCGGGTTGGAGCGAGTTAGCCGTGCCCCAGACCCGACCCGATACCCGGACCTCCAAAAGCGGGTCGCGGGTTTACCCGCCCCGAAGACCCTATGGGGTGGGTCTAAATGGGTCAAAATAGGGACGGGTCAAGCGGGTTTGGTTTACAGGAATGAAAATCTTTATCGAAATTTGTTTGAAATAAAAAGTATTTTCATCCAGAAATATAATTTGTTGTATTAATCAATTAATTATAAGTACATAGAAAAGTCATAAATGATATATTTTATGATAGTAGTTACGAAGTGTTGTAATCGTGATTAATTGATCACAATAGAAATATATATCATTTTAAATGTTCTTAATTAATGCATCAAGACTAAATATATAAGTATCCGTTGAGACTATAGAATGTGATACTCTCCAAATGTTGGATATTGTATTATTTATGATTGCTGAAGTTACTAAAGAGGCTACATATATGTTGTTGTTGGATAATTACAAAATGACTCACTAAACTAAGATCAAATAGAAAATATCGACATGACGATTGACGTAGTTTTCTCAATTTGCGAGTATCATCGATCTTCAATATGATATCCCCGCTTTGATTAAAGTCAAATCACGAAATTGCGTGCATCGAGTGACTATTTTTGAATCCAACGGAAGCATTAGAAGTGAAACACTATTTAAAAGATGATTCATCTCCTCATTTATATAAAGTTAGTATCAACCCAAGGTCAATCTCTCTGGAACATTCCATTTAATAATAAGTATATTGTTGAATTAGGAACTTTGTGTTTGAATTATAGAGTTGAATATTGGTGATATTGGTATTTTGACAATTACCTAACTCTATAAATCCAAAGTGCTATAGTTTTAGCACAGAGAATTGATGTAAAATAAATGTCAGAACCGATAGTAGTATAAAATGAAATTTACCTGAAACTATGTAAGAAATAGATTTGGCTAAAATGTCAATCCGCATGCTAAGTGATGGAAGGACATCAACATTCAAATTGTTCAATATTTATCGCCGATCGAATTTACACCTAATGAGTTACACAACCAGAATGATGAATTCTCCTCAGACTAATTGATTTAATTAGTGTAACGACTCCGAAAATTTGACGCTCAAATTTTGACAATAATACATGGCTTGTGTTCACTTGCCAAAAACTCAAGTATCAAAAACTCAGATAGTTAAAAGAAAGAAGTTAAAGGGTGAGAATTAGAAAAAATAGAAGAATATGAATACCAACACTACAAAATCAGAGCGGAATAAAATATCACAGTGGAATGAATAAAATATAATATATTAATACTCTCTACACAAAGAGAAAACTGTGTATATATATATATATATATATATATATATATATGATTACAAAACCAGAGTACACACTAGATCAACACAATGTTGATCAATGCAACACACATAGCGGAAATAAATTTAATACCAGAAAATACAGGAATACGACTTCGGCTCCTTTCCTGAAGCTCCAAGCAAAAACTCAATGCAACCTGAAAAATGTATTCGGTCTGACTGAGCCCATTTTGTGGAAAGCAAAGTCACATGGATTGTCGGTCTATGATACTTTAAGCGAGAAAGCTCACATCACAAACAACTTGCTTAACTTTTAAAAATTCTATGAAAGAATGGAACTCTCGTAAGAAACGACACCACATAAACATGGCACGTGTTTTTCCCTTATGATAACCAAATCACTTTCATTATAAAATCCAATGATAATATAAAAATGTCTATCAGTCCACAAATAAAATAGGATTATAGCCAAAATGTTTGCATCTCACTTTTCGATGTAGTTGGTTTACAACTAATGCTGTACGGCTCGTGTCGGAGTTTGGATTCCTATACACGACTAGGTAAGGGACTACTTTCCGATCAATGTTCTCTCGAGATGTATAAAATATAGATTAACCCTAAAGGAGGAGTGAACGGGGTTTATTGGAGTTTTACGAGATATTAAAATCATCACAGCACAGATTGCAACAGAGAAAATAAATGCAGAAAATAAATGACATAGATTTTACCTAGCTTCGGCAAACCATGCCTACTGCTGCATTTAGGGGTGAGCATTCGGTCGGTTCGGTTAGTTTGGACGTAAAAAACATCAAACCGAATTAAAACCGAAAATTTTCTAAACCGAACCGAACCGAACCGAATTAATTTCGGTTAATTCGGTCGGTAACCGATTTAACCGAACTTGAAGGATGCACTATAATTCAAATGATGGATTCACTCAAAGTAAAATATAAATTCATATTTACAGAAATTTTATGTAGTAAATTTTATGTTTATGATAAGATTTGATCTATTTGCAACAAATTTCTTTGTACTATATAACTAAACAAATTATTTAAAGCACTACAAGACCGTAAAATTAGATAATAAATTAAAAGTTCGGTTAATTCGGTTAAACCGATAACCGAAAAAAATTATTTTACAAACCGAATTCAAACCGATTTAGTTTTAAAACCGAACCAAACCGACCGAAATGAACCGGTTTGGTCGGTTAATTCGGTTTGAACCGAATATTGCTCACCCCTAGCTGCATTCCCAAGGTTTCTACTGGAATTAAAACAATCTCTACACTTACAAATTCCCTGTAAACTCGCGACACCCGCTCCCAACTGTTCTAATCCTACGCTCAAAACCCTGCACTAATCTTTATCCCCAAGATCAGGTTTTCCCCGAATTACAATCCTGTAACTCGTAAACTCTAGTTTAGGGAGAACTAGAAAAATGTATGAATCATTTACTAAAATGAAACAACTTAAAATAGAAAAACAAAAGAAAGAAAAAACCTTAGTATTAGAAATTGGTCGGTCCCTTTGTCACTTTAAAAAATTGTATCTCCTCACTTCAACGGCCACCAAGCAGTATGATTAGGGTTTTCTTTATTCCCCAAATCGCGACTTCAAATTGTTTCTCTGGAAAAGTATTCTCTGATGCTTTGATTCCTTCTTGCTTTCTTGTGGTTCGATTTGAGGTTGGCTTTGAGATCAAAACCTGTGAGTAATTCTGATTTTAATTTCGTTTGCTCTCAAATTTTGTTGCTTGGTTTCGATCACCTTGCCTGTGGTGAATCATGTGTTTAAATAGGGTTCAGAAACCCCTTGATAATATCTAATTTCACGTGACTTGGTGTTGATTGTTGCATGATCAAATAATAATTGATTTCCATGACATTGATGACTTGCCATGATTTTCTTATTCGATTTTGGAAACATTTGATTTGATTTTATGACCATGATAGTGCTTACGATTAAATGGAATGTTCCTAAAGCGTGGAACATTCTTTCCATAAAACAATTTTCCTCATGTTGAAATCTTTAACTTTGGAAATATTGTTTTTGGGTGATTGGGTTATTACTTGCCAAAAATAATTCCTTGTGTGATTGAAGAACTTTCCAGATCATTTGCCAAAAATAAGATTCTTTCCATTTTCGTGAACCAGTGAATTTTGGAAGAGATTTCTTTGCATCCTTTTTACCTGAGCATATCTCCTTGTCCACATGCTACTGAACTTGAAAAAGACTTCTTTGTGCACACGAATTTGCGTGTACATGTACACTGGTTATAGTGTGTGTGTACCAGTGGCTTGTAGTGTACTTATTGATTAATTGATACACACATTTGATATTTTGTTGACATTTTCTCCATGCAACCTACACTATCATGTTGTGTACTTGTGCACCACTCCATACTTCTTCATGTGCATCCCTGCACCCATTTCGTGCCTAGCTGGTCCTCTGGCTTGTGTTTGTGGCTTCTGTACATTAGCCACTTTTCTGTCTGGCTGATTTGGACTTGTGCATTTTCCTTGTTTTGTTCCATATATCTCTCAGCCCTGAACTTGAAAGTACTTGTATTACTTTTTCATGTATGTGTTGACTGCCTTATTACTGAAACTGTATATGCTTGTCCATATTGATGTATTTGAAATTGTCTTGAGCCTCCCATGTATAATTATGATTTGTAGTTGCACATACATGCTGCACATGTGTTACATTTGTGTATTTGGTCTTGTGCTCTATCTATCCGTGGTTTTGTGAGTTCCCTCACTTGACTTTGATACTTGGAAACATGATGTTGCTTCACTGGTTCTTGTGTTATCCATGCACCTGTTGCACTTCTGACTTTTGTGCATATTGTATTATTTGAACTTGTAGACTGGCCATATACATATGTATACATACACAATGATGCGTGTAACACCCCGTAATTTTAAAGAACACTATAATGATAAACTAAGGAATACTTACTTAAACATTAGGAATTAAGTAAAATGGACTGCGCCATTGCGTTCGTCTCGGAATTCTGCTTAAGATAGACTTCAAGTTTGCGTAAAACGGATAACATATGAAGAAGATATTAAAGTTTGAAGTTTGTATACATATAAGCATAATATATATAAATAAACTAACCCAGAAAATCAAAATCACGAAGCAGAAAAAGGGGGAGAAATCGGCATGTCCCTTGTGGGTGTCGACCCATGGGTCAACCCCTGCACGGGGGTGTCGACCCATAAGTCAATCCCGGGGTCGACCCCACTGAGATCTGGGCAGATTCCTACCTGGAGCCTGGACGCATTTATGAGCATGATTCGTTGACCTTAGGCTATATGTAGGACCTCATTCTCATTGTTTTTATTTACCAAAAACAATGGAGACAACGAGGTGCTACCCCAACTCAGTTTGAACTATCCTATTCTTCTTCAACAACAAGTTATATGTATTCAAGGATCTGTGCTACAACATCTACAACCAATCCTCTGTTCTTTAGATCCAGTCACAGTGAGTTTATGTTGCTTTTAGATGTAAACACCTAAAAAGTAATCTTGATGTGTTTATAAGTTTGGATCTAAGCCTATGCCTATTAGCAAGCTAAATTATAACAGATCTGCCATTACTTGTATACCTAATTTACTACTTAGTTCTCTTATGCCTGTTTATGATATCCTTATTCTGTTAGTTTGCCTTATCATGTCACTGTATGCCTATTCTGTTAGTATGACCAATTCTATCATCATGTGCCAGTTTTAATTAATATGCCTATTCTTGTTCTCTTCTCTCCCTCTTTCCCTTTTTGTTTTTATACTAGGGCTACCTTCGACCCTAGGCCCATCGCTGAAATACGCGAGCGCACAAAATTGGGAATGGTTGGGAAAGATAAATTGGGGAATAACTTATGTTGTAAATTATGATTGGGATTTGGGGGCATAATCTATACCTAGGTCTAAACTTTAATCTGGGGCATAACTTGTATCGTGAATCAGACGGGGATTTGGGGCATAATAAACATGAAAATTGGTTAGTAATGAACATGCCTAGATTTATAGTAACAAGAAACTGTAACCGCACATAGACACGAGGTTAGATTACACTTTTGGTAGAAGCCTTCCCGGAACCGCCCGGCAAATCCAGCGTCCACAAGTGGTTAATCTAATGTGAGGGGTCGAGTGCATATAATGGTGCTAAGACATGAGGTTAAGTCCGACTTGTGGTAGAAGTATGCCCGGACCCAACCGGCATATCCATCATCCACAAGTGGTAGACTTAATGTGAGAGGTCTAACGCATTAATAACCATAAATGAATGTATAGTAATAAACTTGTAACGCTTAGCCTATTTGAATCGGTGAGCGTTACATGATCCTGTCAACTTAAGTAGGGGTTAAGTACACTTGCTTGAATCAGTGGGAGGGTTAAGTTAATCTTGTTAAATATTTAGGGGCGATTATACATATAAACCCGACAAACTTAAACTTGTTGGAGTTATGCAATCTTGTTAAACTGGTAGGCATAGCTTGTTGAAATCCTAGTAGTGGGGATGCAAGCCTAGGGGGAAGCTTGTATCATCCGGTGTGTGGGACCTGTATCAATTAGCAACCTATCTTGGTATCAAACGGAGAACCTCGAACTAGGTCGGGATCAGGGAACGCTTACTGAGTTGGTTGTAAGAGGTCCATCCAAGAGACGGTGTGGACGGCACACTCTGACGGGGTCATGTGCGTGCATGGGCCCGGATTCCAGGGCGGATGATAAGACGCCGTAACACCTATAGACATGGTTGTGCATCTTGTAAACAACGGGGATGCCACTTTATAAAGTGATACATCCTACTGTGGCGCCAGCACAGGGTATCTACGAGTTAGGGAGCCGATCAATTGGGGGTAGTAATTAGGGTACATCTTGTCTTTCTTGTTTAGGAGCCCGTTATTATCATTGGGGGTAACACCCGTTAGTTCTGTTGGGCTACCTGTTATTGATGGGGTAAAACCTCTCACTAGAAGTATACCTGAGTCTACCATCTTGCACTTGTTGGGGTCATCTTGTTCTGTTATACTAGTATTGGTCTAGAGAAAAGTATTAGAGAAGTGCAATATATTATATTTTGTTTATCCTGTTTACCTTCTATATCTGCCTTATAACACTGTTATCTCCCTCTCCAGTTTATATGTCTGTCATGATGCTTTTACTTATTTATATGCTAAAAGTAACTGGACTCGCCAGACTTTATGTCTGACCCATTTTGTTTCCTCTTCTCTCTCTTCTGTTCCCTCCGGTTTTCAGGGTGGGAATGCTCAAGCTTAATCAGGATTCTTCTTTCATTCTGCTTGTAAATGTATTGCTTGATTTCGTATCTTCTCTACTATGGCTATATTTTATGGATTATGCTCTTTTTATGTATTATTGTACTCTAATGATGATTTTGGTACAAGATAGAAGTTTTATGTTAATGTAATGGGTTTTCAGTATTTTAGACTTATTATGTAACTGGTTTTGGACCACGAAGCTTTTCTATTTAATAAAGTTTTAATTCCTCTGTTATCTTATATTTGTCTTGTGATGTTTCTGTTTCTATTTACCTATAACACTTTACAAAACTTAATGCATTCTGATAAAGATTGACATTAACGGACGTAGGATTTGATATCAGAGCTGAAGGTTACCAGATCGGATAAAAGATTTTGAAAATTGTTTTCAAAAAGGTCTTAAAAGAAAACATTTTCAAAAGAAAAGTCTATTTTGAAAAACATATTCCCCAAAGCTATATGAAATATCTTTCGATTCTCTGTTTGAATCCGTTTTTCCTTTTCTTTTCAGCATGTCTGGGGAACCTAAATATTCCTGAGGACATTCAGATACCGACTTGGTTTCGTTGGTATCTGGAGGCTACGACATCTACCGAAGGCCAAGCAGACGCCTCTCCCCCAACTGTAGCCGTTGTTCCTCCTCTCCTCCTCTGCATGCTGATAATTTCTATAAGATATACAAGGATTTTTGTGATATGGGCGGAAAGCCATTCCGAGGAACTGGGACTTTTGTAAAAGCAAGGAATTGGCTTAAAGAGACAGAGGATTTGTTTGGAATTTTCGAAATTGACGATCATAGTAAGATTCAGTTAGCCATTTGGCAGCTGAAGGATGATGCCTCATTTTGGTGGGAAGTGACACATGTGGACGTCCAGTCGAGGCTTAGGATGATTTCCGACAGAGATTCAAGATGAAGTTTCTTTCTCAAGCAGAGCAAAGTATGCAAATGGAAAGGTTTTTGGCACTTAAGCAAGGAGACGTGTCTGTTAGAGAGTATGTTAATAAGTTTAATCAATTGGCGATGTTTGGTTTGGAGCTAGTAAATACCCCGCACATGAAAGCTTTGAGGTTTGGTAGATGATTGAATGAACCCCTCCATGGGTTGGCTATGTCTCATATTCCGATGGGAGCAATTTTTGCGAAACTCGTTGATATGGCATTGATGCATGAAGAAGATAAAGGTGAAAAGAAATAGGCTAAGGTTGAGGAATCACAAAAAAAGAAAGTGTGGCCCAAGAAAGAACAACAACAGCAGTAAAAGAAGAGTGGAAAGAACGACAAAACCCAAGACCAGAGAAAATGTCATAATTGTGGGCGCATGAGTCATTTGATCATGGATTGCAAGAAAAGGAAGAACGGTTGTTTCCATCGTGGAGAGGTCGGACATCTTGTTAAGAATTGCCCGAAGAAGCAAGGACGGGCCAAAGGACAGGATCTTCTGGGGGGCAGATGCATGCTCTCGTGGCCAGTGCGCCAGATAGAGGTAGGAAAGTTTCCGTTGAAGGTTTGATTTCTCTTTCCAATCATCCTGTTAGAACTCTTTTTGATTCTGGCGCTTTGCATTCTTTTATATTTGATTATGTGGTTGAGTCTCTACACCTTAGTACTAGCATGGTTTTGGATCTCGTTGTTGTCTCAAACCCCATTGGTGGTATGACTCATTTATCTATGATTTGTCGGGGTTTGAGAATATCTGTTTTGGGCGTCGAGTTTGAACGCGACGCATATGTGCTTGGTTTCATGGGTTATGGTTTGATTCTAGGGATGGATTGGCTAGACATGTATGGTGCTGCCCGTTGTAATATAATAATATTACAACGATCATTTTCTGAACCGTTGTAATAGATGCCTATACAACACCCTTTTTACAACGGATATAGACTGCCCGTTGTAATAGGGTTCTATTACAACGGTCGTTTCTGGACAGTTGAAATAGATATCATTTGCAATGCTCTTTTTACAACGGTTAAAGACTGCCTGTTGTAACATAATGCTATTACAACGGTCATTTCATGTCCGTCGTAATAGATTTCAATTTGCAACGTTCACAAAATATCCGTTGTAACAGATGTTTATTTTACAACGGTCACAAAATGCCGGATGTAATATGTGCCAATTTTCGACAGTCAATAATTAATAATTATAATACTTTCATAAAATTAATACTGATTATTTTCTATCATTTAATAATCAATCAATAATTATATATTACTAATTATTAACTATTATGTTATATTACTAATCATTAATAATTTTATATTATTTATTGATATTTAGTAATTAATCCTTAATACACTACAAGAAAATTGTCCTTTTGCAACTGACTTCTACAACAGTTTGATGAACCGTTGTATATACGTTTTTACAACATGTAACTGGGTAAGTGTCGTGGAAAGCATACTTGAAAAAAAAAGTTTAAAGGCAAAATGTAGTAAAATAAATTACCTTAATTACCTTTTCAAAACGTTGCGGAAACATATCTTTAATAACAAAATATTTGTATTATGAAAGATTGTATTCTTCAACAACATTTATTCGATGTCGTTGCATTGTATAAATAGATGACATATTTCACTTGCTGCAAGACTATATATTATGGTAAACTAATTAAGCCATGAATTTTGGTTTAACAAAGAGAAATAATATTTCGAAATAATAACATAATCATATATATTATAGTGTAAGTCCATAAAGTAAAATTTTATTTTACACATTGTAAAGAGATCATGATTCAGAAATATTCAAAAATTTCTTTTAAAAAAATAGTCAAATAATATAAAACTTCAACCTACAAAAATTTTCATTGGAAATTATGAACCCATAAAAGTTTTAAATCCCACAAGCGATGCAACGTAAAATTAGAAAAATATCAGTGCTTAAAAATATAGATTTTAAAAATTGTTTAAATTTCAAAAGAAAAAAATTGCTTTTGAAGATTGTATCTTAAAGAAAATATTGGAAATAATGCGAATCTCAAAAGGGAAAAAAACGTGGGAAAGATATATTTTATTAGATCCGGTTGATTTGGCATCTAAAAATTTCAATTTTTTTTTTAAATAAAAGAAATTTGTTCACAATTGCTTCAAAAAATTTCTAGTATTATTAACAACCTTTGAGTTGTATTACTTAAAGCATCCACCGTTGGATCTAGAAATCATCAGTTACCCATTGATACTGCATATCATTTCAACTGCCTCCGCAGCAATCCACGTGCTAACATTAGGGCAGCTTCAACCATTAGATATGCAATCCAACCGGCGATCCGAGACATCCGGAGAAAGCACACTCGTGAGCCTCACCCGTTCGATATCTAGTTCAACTTGTAATCTGACCCATCCAGAGAAAGCAAGCCCATTTCTTCCCTCAGAATTTTCTTCGTTTCTGATTCCTGTAAAGAAATTTTCTCATTCACCAAACCCTACCTTCTCCTCATTCCCAATCATCTCCAATGAAATACGACTGCCAAATATTGGACAAACTTTATGGTATTAGATCTGGAGCAGCCTATGATCCACTCATTCTTCAGGCGCCTGCATTAATTTTGATGTTCTTGATGTTTATGTTCCTTCAAATTAACCATGAAAGATTATTTTTATTGAAGCAATCAGTTGCTGTAGTGAAAAGAAGGGTCAGGAAAAAGTTCTACTTAGACTTCCTTTGATCAACATTAAAGGTAATTTCACGAACTAAAACCAATTTATGTCTTTTTCCCATAATTTCTAAGGGTTTTTGTTAGCATATATTGACATATACAATATCATATCATCTATTTATAATGTATGTTTTCGCTAGCAGCAACAACATTTATAAGTATAAAATTTGATATTGTGTCCTTTATTTCCTCTTAAAAGAACTATTTTTTCATGTAAGAACAAAGTAAACAAATACAGTAAGTAAATTTGATGATTTAGTTTGATTTATAGGTCTGAATGAACAAAAATTGCACAACTCATTTGTTATCTTTTTGTATTTGACGCGGGCAACAATAAGGTCATCTAGCAACAAATTTGCTTATTTTCACACTATATACAGGTAAATGTGAATATAAAATGATATTTTAGAGGGATCTAAAAGCGCGGGGTTGATACATTTTTCATACGCTGTGGTTCTATGTTTGCTATTAATATTAATGTCATTAAGCACCCTTTTTTTACATCCAGAATTACCGAAAAGGGCTACTATTTGTGTGTAATATTTTAACTTTTTTTAAATCATCTCAATTGGTTTTTAATTTAACTCGTTTCAAAATATTTTTCAATGGATATTTAATTTCTTTTTCCTTTTTTTGTGACACTTATCGAATTACTTTTGACCATGGCAGTGTTGGAATGAAACGGAGTTTTATATGGATTCAACCTTGAGTGTATTTGTATTTCATATGTTTACAAGGTTGATTTGGATCAACCAAGAACTTGGAATTTTATATGTGCCTTTTTATGGAAATGCTTGTTTTGTATTTGCTTTACATTTCACATTACAAATAAAAACAAATTGGAAGAACAAATCATATTTGTTGCTGACCGCAATTATGTCACATTGAATTATTTTTCCAATTTAATATTTGTGGATAAAATTCTTCAAACTTCTGATCTAATATGTTCCTTGCGAACTCATCTACTATGAGAAAACTTGGTTGAAGATTTACTTTAGAAGTAGCGACCACACTTTATAGGGGTACACATAATTTACTAGCTTGTCATATCTATATAATTTAAAATTTGGTAGGTTATTTTGTATGCTTAGGATATGTGATTTGTGTTTCATTTGTTCCAAATCAACTTTATATATAATTCCTAATTGTCATATCATTTTTTGATCGCACCATAAACTACGCTGATCATCTTATTCCTTAAAAATAAATCAATGTATCACCTAAAAATTATGCTTTTAACATAAACTATGATATTATCGACCAAAATATAATGAATTAGTGCAAGAATACATTACGTGGGATAAATTATCTTTTATCATCAGTTTTTGTAGATTTATTGGATCAAGTCATCTGACTGATCCTAACGAATCTCTCTTTATTAGTAAATCGTGTTTTATTTTTTTATAGTAGAATATAGGGCGAACAAGTATGAAATTGGCACATGCTTTTGGAATTTTGCATTTGCAACTGGCATATGTTTAGAAACCATTTTTCATTTATACAAAATAAAATTTTGGAACCAGGTATTTAACTATATTCATTGCAAATATAAAATATAATATGACAATGAATTCACTCAAGCGTCTTAATTTATTTGATGATCAACTAGGTGATGTTTTCCTATTTTTTTTCCTTTTTATGGTTAACTAATTGTAGATATACGGTGATTTCGTACCAAGAATATGGGTTGTCTTTTAAAGCCAGTATCATAATTGAAACCATCAAGTTTGAGTTTTACATGTACCTTTTCCAACCTCTATCAGAAATTTATGAAGTTCTGTTAAAAAAAATTAGTTTGTCAATCATATTTTATTATGTTTCATTCTAATTTGATTCACATTCTTTATACTCTTCACTTCATTATTCCTTGTTACTTTATATGTAATTACAACAAAAAAATTGAGTGAAACAGGTCAGCTACAAATATTAAATCATTATGGTGCTAACTAGTTTTTGATTTAGTTGTAGGTGATGAAAGTCTAGTATTGATATTGCTACTTCAAAACTATGATAGAAAGTTGGGATGATTTTCCCGGTAAACTATCTACCATGACAAACTAGGCAAGGCGAAGTACTATTTCAGGTTATAATTCCTTCTTCCTTACTGAATATCATTGCCCATGTAAAAATCTCACTTTTAATTTTTAACTGATGTTCCAGCACCTGTTTTCGGGTCTTTTCCATTTTTTCTTTTTTTGGTTTGCTGAGCTTCCCTTGCATCACTCATAGATGAAGAATCATCTCTGTCATAGTGACATTTCCAGCGGGGTTTTCCCCTTAATTGGGTTGACGTTGAAACAAATTGCATCTTTATTTTAGCAGTAGAGGGGGTTCTTGTCTCTTGAACCCTAGTATAGCTTACATGATTATATATTATGTTTCAGTAAAATCATACTCTTCTATCAAATTAATTAAATTTTGATGTCATTTCTATTGCATAGGCATGTGTCCTTGATGTGAATTCACTTGGTTAGTTGGATCTAAATGGTCCAAGAAATTCTATTCTCTCAAATGTTGGTATATCTTATTTACTTGAATGTTTCAATTTTTTTTTGGTCTTTTTCTCTAAATTAAATTATTATGTCAATTGTCAAACTATATGAATTTTGGTATTATTTTTGAGACAGAAGCGAATGCGGCCAATGTGAATTTGCATGTCAGCTATATCTGAATGCTCCAAACAATGAAGAGTGTAAGTGTTATATTCTTCTTTTTATGCTATATATACTAGATGTTGATCTATATAGCAGTCTTCTATCATGATTATTGTCATGTTAGTTTAGTATACTAAGCGGTTCTCCTCGGTTATATAATTTACCTGTGCATATTTTTGCAGGAAAGAAGCTGAGGTTGTTTATTTTAGACATTGTTATGCAGAGCCAGTTTTGATATGAAAATTTTAGTACATAGGCTTTGCTGTTTCATCTTCTCGTTCGGTGAACTCGGTGAATGTTTTCGCCAAAAATAAAAATGTGACAATTCTATTTCAGTTAGGTTTACCTGATCATGTGGCTATGCTTGTTGGGGACTTTTGGAGCTCTACTGGGGATGTAGGACAATTCTTTATTATGTCCATCCAGTCCTTGTTGTGTTGTGCAACAGCTGTTCTCGGAGCTGGCTCCTTGAGAGTTGCTTAATTAGGATCATCGATGTTGGAAAAGGTGAGTTCTAATTTGTATTTGTTATAAGTTATATTTATAAGATTGATTTTCTTTTGGAATTTTACTTACACTCAACTCATGCCTCCCAATTTTATTTTTTTAAGTTTGAGGTTATCATCACAACAACCTGTTGTAGCCTTTGCCTCGCTGGCCCTCTGTAACCATTGCTGCAACCATGTTAGCCATAAGAGCTGCCCCGAGCAAGCCACATCGTTATACCTAGAGGCATATCCATAGTAAAGAAGCAACATACTAAGTAACATCTACTAGTAACATGTACTAATGTACGAAGTAACACATGGATACTACAGATGCCTGAACTGAGAAGAAGGAACCAAGTATATCGATGATACTGAGTAGTTTCGGGAATACAATTGATCCATATGGCGCTATGAGCACTCCTCTATATCAAACATGCACATATCTTCAGGTTAATTTTTTTTATTTTTTATTCCAGAAACACATGCATTCAACCATACAGATTTGAGAATTTTCAGTGCTATTTCAATAACACGGCATCTTTGTTAATTTATGTCATGGATGTCTTAATTTGATTCACTCATGTTTGTAGCCATCAATCATTGGTTTATTGATTATTATCATCCAACAATGTACTTGGTGGATTCAATTAAGGAATCAAATTATTTTTATCATGGATCGAGAGTTATTACATTTCTTAGGGACATGAATGAAGCATGAAAAATCTGTGAGATAATTAATAAATTAATTAATGGTGTGTTATATGGTGAGGCTTTTCAACAGTATGATATTATTCTGTACTTTGGCATGAATGTTATGTGGTGGGAATTTATATTCATATGCTACAGAACCTTATGTTCCTCAACTTACTCTGACTTAAAATGTTTTATACATAATAACCAACATATATACTTGTAAATAATAGTATTATGAATAAAAAATTCAATTTTGATTTTTTGTTGGAAACTCAATCATAAGCAATAATTCTGACTTGAACTTTTTGTATTTACAATATACAGTTTGAGGTGCTGCATTGACTTCGTTGATGGACCATGATGTTCATAAACTGAGTTATGAGATTTACATGCACCGTGGTGGTAATAATAACAGCAGCAGTGGGTGGAGGTGATTCTACTTCACAGAGATATGAAAGGGGAAGACATTGAGTGTAAGAGTGAGTGTAACTGAGTGTATGCAGTGAGGCAATGCTTATATAAATGGGTATTTTGTACGTAGTTATTGTGTAACAGATAAATAAAAATGTGTACTATTCAAGTGTAATAAAATATTTGTTTAAAAATAATTTTTGAATCAAATATTCAATTCTTGTAAATATTATGTGTAATATTTAAATTCATTGCAACTTTCAACATTTTACAACGGTTAGTACCCGTTACCATGTTTAAAGACTATTACAACGTTTAAAGACCATTGTTATAGAAGATATTATAACAATCAATACCTGTTGCAAAAAATGTTACAACGGGCTGCTATTTTATTGAAGGAACATACAACAGCAACATAAGACCGTTGTAAAAAGTCTATTACAACTGCTTGTTACCACGTTCATTGCCTGTTGTAAAAGATGACATATTACAACATGGCCTAATACAGCGGTCGGGCTGGCCGCTGTAAAACCCGTATTACAATGGGCATTGCCCGTTGTAATAGATCTGTTTTTTTTGTAGTGAATTGAGATTTCTTGTGATCCTAAAGGGTCTGCCATGCTTAGTTTCCTAGAGTAGCTTGATGCATCAATCGATGATCTACAATCTGTACCAGTAGTCAGTGAGTATCCTGATGTTTTTGATGACGTTCGGGGCTTACCTCCAAGCGCGAGATTGATTTCCGTATATACTTGGTGGACAATGCAAAGCCAGTTGCATTGCCTGTGCGCCATATGGCTCCAAGAGAAAGGAGGGAGCTCAGCAAGCAAGTAGGGGAGCTACTTGATAAAGGGTTTATTAGGCGAAGCATATCTGAATGGGGTGCTCCAGTAGTATTCGCCACTAAGGAGGATGGTTCTCTTCGCTTATGTATGGATTGTAAAGAGTTGAATAAACTCATGAAGAAGAATAAACTCCCACCTCCGAGGATAGATGATCTGTTTGACCAGCTTGTTGATGCATTTGTTTTCTTTCAGTTAGACTTGACCATGGGGTTTCATCAGTTGAGGGTGGCCGATGACAGTATAGACAAGACCGCTTTTAGAACTCCAGATGGTTTCTTCGAGTGGCTCGTCATGCCTTTTAGGTTGACGAATGCACCCGCCTTTTTTGTTGATCTGATGAGTAGGGTATTTCGGGAGTTTCTAAATAAGTTCGTTATGGTCTTTGTTGACGACTTCTTAATTTTCTTGAAGAGCAAGGAAGAGCATGCCCTACGTTTAAGGGAGGTTCTGAAAACTCTCCGTGCGCGCCAGCTTAAGGCGAAATTCTCCAAATGTCATTTTTGGAGAAAAGAAGTTAGATTTCTAGGGCATGTGATCTCTAAAGATGGGATAGCAGTTGATCCTGCGAAGGTAGTTGCAGTTCAAATTGGCAAATTCCAAAGAATGCCACGGAGGTGAGGAGTTTTCTTGGATTAGCGGGCTATTATAGGGATTTTGCAAAGATATCTGCCCCACTCACCAGACCGACGAAAAAGAATCTGACACTTTCTTGGGGTATAGACTGTGAGGATGCTTTCAAGCAATTGAAGAGGGATCTGACAACAGCCCCAGTCTTGACTTTGCCTGATGGAAACATAGTGTTCACAGTATACACTGATGCATCTGTTACATGGCTTGGTGCGGTTCTGATGCAAGAGGGAAGGGTAGTATGTTATGGAGGTAGATAGTTAAGAGTTCATGAGAAGAACTAACCTACCCATGACTTAGAGTTAGCTGCCATAGTATTCGCGCTTAAGACTTGGCGCCATTATCTACTAGGAGAGAAGTTCGAGTTGTACACTGATCCTAAATCTCTTAAGTACTTCTTCTCGCAGAAGGATCTCAATTTAAGGCAATAAAGATGGATGGAGTTCCTAGCATCCTATGACTTTGGGATTGCTTATACCCCTGGCAAATGTAATGTGGTGGCAGACACATTGAGTAGGCAGAGGATGACCTTAAGTCCTCTGTTTGTGGAGAGGAAGAGCTTGGAGTTTATATTGACTTTTGATTTTAGACCCTCCACCGAGTTTACACCTGGTTTATTGGCATCATTAGAGGTGCAACATACTTTGTTGGACCAGATAGGAACTTCGCAACAAGAAGACCCATAGATAGCAGATATCTTGGATAGGCTCGGTAGAGGGGAGACTTCCAGTCACCTCAGTAGATATTCCACGGATGATTGAGGGTGGTTATGACGAGATGGAAGGCTTTGTGTTCCTCGAGTTGGGAGTTTGTTGAAGACAGTCCTTGAGGAAGCCCATAGTTCTAGGATGACTATTCATCCCCATGGTAATAGGATGTATAAGGATATGAAGAGGGTTTTCTTTTGGGTTGGGATGAAGAAAGATGTAGCACAATTTGTTTCTCGATGTTTGATTTTCCAGCAAGTCAAAGCTGAGTAAGGAAGCCCGGTGGTTTACTTCATCCTTTGGAAGTCCCACAGCGGAAGTGGGAGAGCGTCTCTATGGATTTCATTGATGGTTTGCCTAGATCGAGGAAATGCAACACCAGTAATTGGGTTCTAGTTGACAGGCTTACTAAGAGTGCTCATTTCATTCATGTTAAGAGTAAGAGGACAACAACATGGTTGGCAGCCATTTATCTTTGTGAGATAGTCCATCTACATGGAGTACCTTCCAATACTGTGAGTGATTGTGACCCCATATTCACCAGTGAGTTTTGGAGGAGCTTGCAAGAGGCATTAGGTACACAGTTGTGCTTGAGAACCGCTTATCACCCTCAGACCGATGGATAAACAGAAAGGGTGAATATAGTTCTTGAGGATCTTTTAAGACTATGTATCCTAGACTTCGGAGGGACTTAGGAAGAGCATCTTCCTTTGGTAGAGTTCGCCTACAACAACAGTTATCAGGCTAGTATTGACATGGCACCCTTCGAAGCATTGTACGGACGACCTTGTAGATCACCGACTTATTGGTGGGAATCTACAGAAAGGCTTCTACTTGGACATGAGATGATTAGGGAAACTTCAGAGTAGATTAATCTTATTTGCAGGCGAATGAAGACAGTTCAGGACAGACAGAAGTCCTACGCTGATAGGAGAAGGACTGACATTGAGTTTGAGGTGGGAGACATGGTTTTCATCAAGGTATCACCTTTGAGGAATGTGGTTCATTTTGGATCTATAGGAAAATTGGTACCAAGATTTGTAAGGTCATTTCCCATAACAGAAATGATTGGCCAAATGGCTTATAGAGTAAAGCTACCAGAGAGACTGTTTGGCGTTTATGATGTTTTCCATGTTTCTCATTTACGGAAGTGCTTGCATGATCGTAGAAGTAGTTGGGCCGAATATGCTTGAAGAAGAAGAGGTTGAACAGGAGGCGACAGTTTGACGAGTTCCTACCCGTATTCTTGGATCAGAGGTTAAGAAGATACACAACCGAGAGGTCAAGTTGACGAAAGTTCAATGGGGAGAAGACCCCGAGAATGCAACTTGGAAGACCGAAGACAAGATTCGCGCATCGTACCCTTTTCTTTTCAAGGGTATATTCTTAACTTCTCTTCCAAAGCTTTTATTCGTGCTTGTTTCTATCGTTTAAGTATATCCTATCGATCGAATCTTCGACCTTTAGGTAGGGAACCAATGGATATAAACATGTGTTTGAAGCATGTTATGTTGATGGATGCAGGTGTTTGCTAATGGTTGCTTGTGGATGCATATAAACACATTAGGCATTAGATCGGCTCAGTCACTCTCATACTGCTTATATATGCATGTGCATTTTTTTTATGAATGAAAATGGATGTCTCATCATGTGGATGTTGCATGCGGATGAATGATTGTGCACACATATAGAACTTACATGTTATAGTAGGATTATTTGCATAAATGATGGATTCATTGCACTAACATACATTGCATTAAGGAGGTCGAATGAATCAGTAGACCGCCAAATCTTTAGCATTTGTATAGGGACATATACACACACCTTTGCATATGTTCATATAAGCACTACAAATCTTTTTAGGACAATGGATGCCTATGATTGGTGGATGAGTAGACGGATGATGAATGTTAGGATATACATTCTTCTTAAGTTAGAGATTTCGGGGACGAAATCCTTTAAGTAGGGGAGACTGTAACACCTCATAATTGTAAAGAAAACTATAATGATAAACTAAGGAATACTTAATTAAATATTGGGAATTAAGTAAAATGGACTGTGCATTGCGTTCGTTTCGGAATTCTGCTTAAGATAGACTCCAAGTTTGCATAAAACGGACATCATATGAAGAAGATATTAAGGTTTGAAGTTTATATACATACAAGCATAATATATATAAATAACTAAACTAGAAAATAAAAATCACGAAGCAGAAAAAGGGATAGAAATCGGCCTGTTAGGGGTCAACCCCGTCCCTTGTGGGTGTCGACCCCTCCATTGGGTTGTCGACCCCTATGTCAACTCCAGGGTCAACCCCACCGAGATCTAGGCAGATTCCTGCCTGGAACCTGGATGCATTTCTGAGCATGATTCGTTGACCTTAGGCTATATATAGGACCTCGTTCTCATTGTTTTATTCACTAAAAACAATGGAGACACGAGGTGCTGCCCGCAATTCAGTTTGAACTTGCCTATTCTTCTTCAACAATAAGTTATACGTATTCAAGGATCTGTGCTACAACATCTACAATCAATCCTCTGTTCTTTAGATCCAGTCACGGTGAGTTTATGTTGCTTTTAGATATAAACACCTAAAAAATAATCTTGACATGTTTATAAGTTTGGATCTAAGCCTATGCCTATTAGTAACCTAAATTATAACAGATCTTCCATTACTTGTATACCCATTTACTACTTAGTTCTCATATGCCTGTTCATGATATCCCTATTATGTTAGTTTGCTTAATTATGTCACTGTATGCCTATTCTGTTAATATGACCAATTCTATCATCATATGCCAGTTTTAATTAATATGCCTATTCTTGTTCTCTTCTCTCCCTCTTTCCCTTTTTGTTTTTATAGCCAGGCTACCTTCGAGCCTAGGCCTATCGCTGAAATACGCGAGTGCACGAAATTGGGAATGGTTGGAAAAGATAAATTGGGGCATAACTTATGTTGTAAATCATGGTTAGGATTTGGGGGCATAATCTATACCTAGGTATAAACTTTAATTTGGGGCATAACTTGTATCTGAATCAGACGGGGATTTGGGGCATAATAAACATGAAAATTGGTTAGTAATGAACATGCCTAGATTTACAGTAACTAGAAACTGTAACCGCACATAGACACGAGGTTAAATTACACTTGTGGTAAAAGTCTGCTCGGAACCACCCGACAAATCCAGTGTCCACAATTGGTTAATCTAATGTGAGGGATCGAGTGAATATAATGGTGCTAAGACACGAGGTTAAGTCCGACTTGTGGTAAAAGTCTACCCGAACCCAACCGACATATCCAACATCCACAAGTGGTAGACTTAATGTGAGAGGTCTAGCGCATTAATAACAATAAATAAATGAATGGTGATAAACTTGTAATGCTTAACCTGTTTGAATCGTTGAGAGTTACATGAACATGTCAACTTAAGTAGGGGTTAAGTAAACTTGCTTGAATCAATGGGAGGGTTAAGTTAATCTTCTTAAATATGCGGGGACGGGCTATACATATAAACCCGACAAAGTTAACTTGTTGGGGTTATGCAATCTTGTTAAATTGGTAGGCATAACCTGTTGAAATCCTAGTAGTGGGGATGCAAGCCTAGGGGGAGCTTGTATCATCTGGTGTGTGGGATCCGTATCAGTCCGTAAACTATCTTGGTATCAAACGGAGAACCCCGAACTAGGTCGGGGTTAGGGCACACTTACTGAGTTGGTTGTAAGAGGTCTATCTAAGGGATGGTGTGGGAGGTGCATTCCGATGGGGTCATGTGCGTGAATGGGTCCGGATTCCAGGGAGGATGATAAGATGTCGTGATACATGTAGATATGGATGTGCATCTTGTAGACAACGGGGTTGCCACTTTAGGAAGTGATATATCCTACTGTAGCGCCAACATAGGGTATCTACGAGTTAGGGAGCCGATAAATTTGGGGTAGTAATTAGGGTACATCTAGTCTTGCTTGTTTAGGAGCCCGTTATTAACGTTGGGGGTAACACCCATCAGTTATGTTGGGCTACCTGCTATTGTATGAGGTAAAACCTCTTACTAGAAGTACACCTAAGTTTACCATCTTGTACTTGTTAGGATTATCTTGTTCTGTTATTGTAACACCCTGGATTTTTGAATAATCGAATTAACTAAATTAAAGAATAATTAATCTCAGACGTGAGAATTATGGGGATTGGGTTGCGCCATTGTGTTCATCTCGGAATTCTGGTTAAAATAGAGTCTGAGTTTGCGGGAAACGAGTACCGGATGAAGGAGTTATGGACGAACGAAGTTTGGTGGCAAAGTAGAAAAAAAAATGCACTGGCGCACTTGGGAAGTGCGCCAGTACATATTTGCACTGGCGCACCTGCCAAGTGCGCCCAGGCCGAGGCAAAAGCCTGCACAGCTTTCTGGTTCATGCTGACCCATGTTGTTGAGTCCTTTCTGACTCCTTGCTGAGTATTTAGGGCTGACTCATCACCCTATCATGATTGAATTGTTTTGATTAACCCTAAGATCATCCGACGGCTTAAATTAATTCAAAACTCTATAAAAAGACCTATAGACTCAAACCCTAAATCAGAACTAAAATTGAAAATATGGCCGTCATGCTGTTGTCTTGAACCCTAGAGCAGCTGCCACCAAAATTAAGAGGAAGAACAGCAACCAAATCAGAACTACTCAACCCTAACAGCGAATCTTCTTCAAAGGAGCGCTAATTCAACTCTAGAAATCAGAAATCAGAATTCAGAACTCAAGACTGCTTTTGAGTTGTGAGTTCGATAGTTTTAACAAAATAATTAATAAATGAATCGGATTGAGTTATAATGCGGATAATTTGGATGTGATATGAATTGTTGATTGCATGTTGTAATTATGTTGTAGAATTGTGTTGTAATTTCTATGATATTATGTTATGATGCTATCATTTACGATGTAAAGTCATGTTACTATCATCCATGTTGTAAATTTATATACAATCAAGTCATCATGTTTCTTATGCTAGTTTGTTATATTGATTCATATGATAAATCATATGTAGGAAAGTTTAGATGTTGATTCAAACATGAACCATATACATGTTTGGGTAGAATTATATGTGACCTTACATGGCTATGGCACCTAGTTTATGTGAGAATTTAATTGGAAGTTAGGCTATGACATATGCTAAATTCTACATGATACTTTACATGTTAGATACTAGTCCACACCATTGTTGCAATGTATAAATCACCTATGTAAGTTTATGAATTGGATATGAATCATGTTATGCAAGTTTAGGATTATTACCTATGCGAATTGTTGGCTAGCTTTTTGACCAAGCCACCCAGGTTCACTCACAAGAAGAAAGTATGAAACTACGTTCCTTAAGTACATGAAGGAACGGATCGCACCAGAGGATCGCCCTTCATCGGATCGCCCCCATTGCATCAGCGATACGACCACTTCTACGCGACTCGATCCGTACATACACTACTACCCAGTACAGACCGATCCGATCCCCTGGTGCACGGCGAAGCCTCTGACCCGTTCGAGCACGAGCTAGTCTTCGGCGATCCGGGATGCACGGATCCAGCGACACGTGTCCCCAACTGTCACTTTGACTGATTCTCCCCCTTTGCTCGATCCGATATTCAAGGGGATCGCGACACCTGTCCGCAACGGCTAATTTGACTAATTCTTCATCAGGCTGCGATACGGTCCGATATTCTCGGGATTTGTGCCACTTGTGACCGCGATCCGCCTGACAAAATCAGCTATAAATAGCCCAGAGCTTGGCATTTCTCGGGATCTTTTGGTAATATTGAGTACTGATTCCGCCATTATTGTCATACCACCATTTCTTGTCAGTTTGACTACGAGATTACTGAGAGAAATCACAATTGTAAGAGTGAGTTTGAGAGAGATAATTGATTGTACCAGCATTCAAAGTATAATCGATAACATATAAAGTGGACGTAGGCTCGTTAACGCCGAACCACTATAAATTCTGTGTATTTTCTGCTTTTTCCTCATTCTCCAATTAAAATTCTTTAAGAATCAGAACGATTTGGGTGTTAGGTCCAAATTTTGATCTAACATTTTGGTGTTTTCATTGACAGATACAGTCCCAAAACTTCACTGTTCAGCCTTTCGAAGATTCCAGCGACATCTGATATCATGGCTGGAAAGAAGTCTAAGGAAGTACGAGCTTCACGGACAAATGAAATCGTGAATGAAGCAGTTGAAGAAAGTGTGCACGAGCTGGGCAATGAGGGAACTTTGGATCGCGGAGCGCCAGGGGCGAACCGATCCGATGAAGGTGCCACGCTCTGAGTCGACCAGGACGAGGCGATCTGGACTGCTGAAGGGGTTGTTACTCGATCCCGTGATAACGCCTCGAATCCTCCGCGTACCATGACCGCGAACCGATCCCAGGGGGGCGCTGCGTGCCACCATCCTCGATCCACAGCGATCCGAATTGATGATCGGACTACAACTCGACCTGGAAAGGAGCCTATGGCTCGCTCCTACCGTCCTGGCCCCTCCGCTCGACCTGGCTCAAGCTCTTTGCGCATAAGAGAAAGTGATGATGATCAGTATGACCCATCTGCTCCTGTTACTGAGGGGGATCTCTCTCGCTTTTCCAAAATGTGGGAAAGATTGTTTGATGAATTGGCTGCTCAAAGGCAGGAAAGTTCCATTCTGCGACAAAATTTGACTGCTATGGATAGAAGGCTTAATGATCTCGCAAGGCAAAGGACGCCACCAGTTCGTCCGCTCACCCCAGAATATTCTTCTTCGTCAGAGGAATCGCCGAGACCTCCGCGGCGACCATACGAGAGACCCGAAAACATAGAGCAGCTTCGATTTGGAACCTTGCCATCATGGGAAGAAGAAGCACTGGATGCAGGGCCCTCAAACCGTAATGTGAACGATCACGCCGCAACTCTCAGAGCTCGAGGTGTGGACAACCCTGTACAGAACAGACTACCTCAGCCCCGTCGCCGTGCAAATGCTCATGGTAACAGGGGGCAACGAAGCCCAATCCGAGCTCCGGATTTTGTGACTGCTCCCGGAAGAGAGATTAGAGAACCCCACCGAGTAAGAAGCGCTGGCTCCGAACCTCCGTTGACCAGTGCAAATGTTGCAGCTATGATCCATCAAATTCTGGCAGATAGCCGTGAACAACGGAATGAAGATTGGGGAATTGACCGCAGTCCTACCCCTTTCACTGATGATATTTTAGATGCGACTTTCCCGAGGCGTTTCAACATGCCACATATGAACCGTTACGTGGGTAGATCTGATCCCGTCCAGCATCTGATGAGATATTCTTGGTCAATGATCGCTGCCGCAGCTTCTGACGTTGTCAAGTGCAAAGCATTTCCCATATTCTTGGAGGATGTAGCATTGTTATGGTTTACTCGCTTACCAGCATGATCAATTTCCAGCTTCAGGGAGTTGAGTGAAAGGTTCGTGGAACAGTTCCGCATCTACGCACAAAAGACAAAGAGTGTGATTGACTTGTTCCTTGTCAAGCAACGACCAGGCGAGAGTTTGAGGGTGTACCTAGACCGTTTCAGCCTGGCCGCTACTGAAGTTAAAGATCCTCATGAGCCAACCGTTGTGGCAGCCCTGATTGATGGAGTAGATAAAGACACTGAATTTGGGAGATACCTGGCCGGCAAGCCACCCCATACTAGAGAGTTATTCTACGAAAAAGCTAACGTACACTTATGCCGGGAGGAAGTATATGCTAACCGAAAGGCAAAAACGGCCGATAGAGAGGAAATCCAGAACAATGTTGCCATTAAGCAGACAGGAGACAGCTCGGGGAAGGTCGAAGTTAATGTCGGAAATCGGAATCAGGGTGGTCGTCGGTCAGGGAACAATGATAATAACAGTAATGGCAACAACCGGAAGAGGAATCGAGGGAACGACTCCCAGAGAAGGACTCGTCCCAGAGCTTTTGAGAGTTATACGCCAATAAATGATACTTTGGAAAATATCTTCATGGATTCGTACAACGTCCTCCAGAATAAGAGGCCACCTCCCAGAGAGTCGACAGAGAAAGAACGCGAAGCGGGGAAGTTTTGTCTCTTTCATCAGATTCATGGCCATTCAACAAATGAATGCCGTCACCTAAGAGATGTAGTCGAGAGGCTTCTCCGAGAAGGAAAACTAGATGAATACAGAGTAACGCCCAGAGATAGGGGGCAAGCTGTACAGGCCCCAAATCAGAACCAGAATCAACCTACTGTCAGGCCAACTGCCCAGAAAAAGGGAAAGGACCTTGTTATCAATACCGTAATCGGAGGGCTTTATCTTGCCAGACACGGTTCCAAGGCATTGGATCAGTATGTCAATGCAGCTAAGAAACACCTCGAGGTAGGGGAGTGTAGCAACCCCGAGGACAATATCCCGGTAAAGCAACAAAAGATGATGTCCGACGATGTCGTTTTCCGTGAACGAGAAAGAATTGGAGTCCATGCTCCGATTGAAAATCCATTTGTAATCACAGTACCTATTGGACCAGCCACTGTTCATAAGGTTTTGGTGGATAACGGGAGTTCCGTCAATATTCTTTTGAAAAGGACATTTGACCAGATGAACCTCGAGATAAAAGACTTAAAGCCCTGTCAGGGATGGATCCGTGGATTTAACGGAGCATCCACCGCTCCAATGGGCTATGTAGAGTTACCAGTTACGCTTGGGGAAGGAGAACGCCAGAGAGTGAGAATCCTTCCCTTCGTGGTTTTGGATATTGAATCACCCTACAATGCCTTCTTGGGCCGACCGACCCTCGCAAAGTTTAGAGCCTGTATAGCCCCCTGGTGCTTATTATTGAAATTTCCCACGGAAGCTGGCATTGGTATTGTCAGAGGAGATCAGGTTGCCGCACGAGCATGTTATGTTGCAGAGCTAAAGCTACTCCGCAATGGAGGGGACATAGAAACCAAGGGCCCTTCTTCCCCTACAAGGGCGGAGACCTTATAGCAACTAAAGAGGATAACCATAGGAGAGTCGCCCAGAGAGTTGCCCGAGGATATAGATCCCAGAGAGGACCAAGAACCTGGGGGCAGAATGGCGACTCCCAACGAGACAACTGTGGATGTACCGATCGATGATAGTGACCCAGAGAAGGTCCTTAAGATTGGATCCCAGTTAAATCCGAATCTCGCTAAAGAACTGACGAATTTCTTAAAAAATAACTTGGATGTATTTGCTTGGACCCACGCAGACATGTGCGGGATATCTCCATCAATCATGAGCCATTCATTAAGCATTAACCCTAAACATCCTCCGGTAAAACAAAAAAGGCGAATGCTGGGCCCAGAGAGGTCCGCTGCCTTGAAAGAAGAAGTTGGAAAGCTAAAAAGTAATGGATTTATCAGAGACTCGATCTACCCAGACTGGATTTCAAATCCAGTCCTGGTAAAGAAGGCCAACGGGAAGTGGCGAACGTGTATCGATTTCTCGGATTTGAACAAAGCCTGCCCAAAAGACAGTTTTCCGTTACCCCGGATCGACCAGTTGGTGGACTCGACGGCGGGCCATAAACTTCTCTTATTTATGGATGCTTATTCAGGATATAACCAGATTCCAATGCACGTTCCAGATCAAGAACACACTAGTTTTATTACGGATCTGGGATTATATTGCTATGTAGTAATGCCCTTTGGCTTGAAGAACGCAGGCGCTACATATCAACGGTTAGTGAACAGAATGTTCTATAACCAGATCGGGAAAACAATGGAAGTATACGTCGACGATATGTTGGTTAAGTCCAAGCAATCCTCCAATCACACTACGAACTTGGCAGAGATGTTCGGCATTCTTCGAAAGTACGGGATGAAACTCAACCCAACAAAATGTTCATTCGGTGTCGCCTCCGGAAAATTCTTGGGGTTCATCGTCAGTTCTCGTGGGATTGAGATTAATCCAGACCAGATCGCAGCAATCAAAGACATTCAGGAACCTAGGCAAATTAAAGATGTGCAAAGCCTTGCAGGGAAAGTAGCCGCACTAAGCAGATTTATCTCCAGGGCTACGGACAAATGCATCCCATTCTTCGAATTGATAAAGCGAGGAAAACGCCACTCCAAATGGACGCCCGACTGCGTAGAAGCGTTTCAGAACTTGCTGAGACACCTGGAGAAACCTCCGATATTATCTAAGCCGATGGATCACGAGGACTTATTCGTGTACTTGGCAGTGTCATCCCACGCGATCAGCTTAGCGTTGGTAAGAGAAGAAGATAAGGTCCAAAGACCTGTGTATTACGTGAGCAAAAAATTGACGGCAGCAGAGCGTAATTATCCAAGGATAGAAAAGTTGGCGTATAGTTTACTGATCGCCTCTAGAAAGCTTCGACATTATTTTCAGGCGCATCCCATTACCGTATACACCGATCATCCACTCAAGCAAGTTCTACAGAGACCAGAAGCATCTGGAAGGTTACTCAAGTGGAACATTGAGTTAAGTCAATTTGATCTGAACTTTCAGCCCCGACGGTCAATTCGGGGGCAAGTGATAGCCGACTTCATAGCAGAGTTTACCGTCCCGGAGGAGGATATAGCAAACGAAGAAGTTGACCCCTCAAAATTACTTCTCGACCCCAGTGCCTGGAGATTGTATACTGATGGCGCTAGGAATGACGAGAGATCCGGAACTGGAATAGTGCTTGAAACTCCCGAGAAACGATTGATTTCCTATGCTATCCGGATGGAGTTTCACGCCACTAACAACGACTCCGAATATGAAGCCCTGATAGCCGGACTAAGGATCGCAAAGGAGTTAGAAGTCACAAAGCTGGACATCTTTTGCGACTCCAAGTTAGTTGTGAACCAGGTTACTGGAAAATTCCAAGCCAAAAGTGCAAGATTGATTTTATACTTGAAGAAAGTGAAGGAGTTGCTGAACGACTTTAATCACTGCAGCATATCTCACATTCTGCGGTCAGAGAATCAGCAGGCGGATAAGTTGGCAAAGATGGCTAGTTCCGACAATCCAGAAGAGACCGGGCTAGCCCCCGTTGAAGTACTTCGGTCTCCTAGTATAGATCAAATGGAAATTGATCCAGTACTAAAGACGGAACCAGAAAGGGAGTCGTGGATGACCCCTCTAAAGAATTTCTTGATGAATGGAGCGCTTCCGACCAAGAAAAGCGAGAGGCGTAAAGTAATTCGTAAAGCTGCCCGATACGTTTTGCAAGGCGGAGTTCTTTACAGACAAGGATTTTCGATGCCCCTTCTTCGGTGTATAGCTCATGACGACATCAAGCGTGTGCTGCAGGAGGTACACGAAGGTGAATGCGGCGATCACACTGGAGGGCAAACATTGGCGAAAAAGGTGTTGCGGCATGGTTATTTCTGGCCTACCATAAACAAGGATGCGGCGAAGTACGCACGACGGTGTGATGCGTGCCAGAGATTTTCAAAGATACCTAGAGCACCTCCTAATCAGTTAAAAACAATGACGAGCCCATGGCCTTTTGCTATGTGGGGAATTGATATCATCGGAAGTCTCCCCATAGCTAGGGGCGGAGCGAAGTTCGCTATTGTAGCCGTAGATTATTTCACTAA
Source organism: Allium sativum (assembly GCA_030737875.1). Classification (NCBI taxonomy): domain Eukaryota; kingdom Viridiplantae; phylum Streptophyta; class Magnoliopsida; order Asparagales; family Amaryllidaceae; genus Allium; species Allium sativum. The sequence goes on along the minus strand of CM060912.1, from coordinate 393,647,252 downwards.
GTGGGTCGAGGCTGAACCACTGACTACAATCACAACCAAACGAGTGATCAATTTTGTCGTTAGAAACATCATCTGCCGATTTGGGATTCCAAAGATTGTTATAACTGATAACGGAACTCAGTTCGATAGCACTGAATTCAGAAACTTCTGCCAGAAATACCACATTGAGAAACGGTACACCTCTGTGGCGCACCCGCAATCGAACGGACAAGTTGAAGCGGCGAATAAAGTGATTAAGTCCATTCTAAAAAGAAGGCTGAAACGGGCCAGAGCCATGTGGGCTGATGAATTACCCTTAGCACTATGGGCCTACAGGACAACGTATAAATCGGCAACAGGGCATACCCCCTTCTCCCTTGCTTTTGGAGCAGAAGCAGTCATCCCGGTTGAGATAAAAGTACCTTCTCACCGAGTGACTTATTACGATCCGATGACTAATAACGAATTGCTCCTTGAATCCCTGGATATGATCGAAGAAAAGAGGGATGAAGCAGACCTGCGTGCCTTGAGATGCAAACAACAGGTCGCTCGATACTACAACAAAAAGGTTCGAGCTCGAACCTTGGAACCCGGAGACTTGGTTCTGAAGCGTGTCTTTCCACCCCCAACTTATATGGGTGCGAAGTGGGGAGGACCGTACTCCATTCTGAGCAAGCTTGATAATGGAACCTTCAAGCTGGCAACCATAGATGGAAAGGAAATCCCCAGAGTGTGGAATGCCCAACATTTACGGCCGTACCTAACATAAAAATTTCAAATCTGTTCTTTTGCTTTATTGAGAACCATGTACAAGGCACGACTTGCCTAGAATAGTCTGATTTCTTAAAGCAAAAAATTATAAAGTGGACGTATGTCATGATTCGACCGAACCACTATAAAAATATTGTGTGTCATTTACCTTTATTGCACTATTATTTATCTGCCTTTCTATTTTTATGGAAATTGCTGTGAATCATGCAACGATCCCAGAAGCATATAATTATAGATGCCTTCCATCAGAATGGAATGTAATCACCAGTCAAAATTCTGAGGATGCAATAAAGTAAATCATATCGTTGATAGCGCTCTAACTCTCCAGAGCCGAGAGAGAGCATAACAGATATAAAGCCGATGTCCGTAAGTCATGGCGGTGTACCATGATCGGAACCGCCTTGACGGAACTCTAACCTCGGTGACCGCCAGGAGAGTATAAAAGTGTCTCCGATTGAGCGCTGAGAAAGAGCTCCTTCCCCGCTGAAGGATCGGGGAGCGATTGAACTGCTGAGCTCGGACTCTAACTCTCCAGAGAGAGAGAGAGAGAGTATAAAAGCGTCTCCGATTGAGCGCTGAGAAAGAGCTCCTTCCCCGCTGAAGGATCGGGGAGCGATTGAACTGCTGAGCTCGAACTCTAACTCTCCAGAGAGAGAGAGAGAGTATAAAAGCGTCTCCGATTGAGCGCAGAGAAAGAACTCCTTCCCCGCTGAAGGAACGGGGAGCGACTGAACTACTGAATTCAAACTCTAACCTCGGTGGCCGCCAGGAGAGTATAAAGGAGTCTATGGTTAAGCACTGAGAAAGGTGCCAGAAACTCAACACCATAAGGACAATTATCTTGCTAAATTCTCTAAGTCCCCCATATTCAGAAATAGGGGGCAACGTGCCGACAATGCTAATCAATCCTTAATAAGCCCTAGTCAGGCGCTATGTTAACGATTGATTGGGGGCACATATACATATATACATATACACATGAACTTCGATGCAGCACTGAAATTTTTAAATTTTTCTTTCTGTTGCTTGACTGATTTGTAGTTATAATTAGATGGTCTATGACTAAGCATGAAAAGTTTATTGAATACAGGTACACAATGATGCAAAAAGAGATAAACTTTCATTTATATACTGCAAGCCTACAAAGTGAAAAACAACATAGAAAGCAAAATGTGGGCCAGTCTCATAATTACATTTCCTGACCAGTGGGAAACCTAAAGACAAAATATAAACAAGCGACAATATCTTATTTACGCTTTGACCGCTTCTCCTGCTTCTGTTTCTCTAGCTTCACCTTGTCAGCGTCAGATTGATCACCTTTCTTTCTCTTCCTCTTGTCTATGAGAGGAACGTCCGACTCTTCATAAGATTCCTCTTCCGCCTCCTTTCTCTTCCTTTTATCAGTAAGGGAAGCTGGGAAATCATCAGGATTCGCAAAATGAAGCTGTCTGCTGATGGATTTGGGCTGGAATCTCAAAACCATCCCAGTTTTGGGATCAAACTCCGCGATAGGGACTATGTTCAAAGGCTCTTGTCCCACCTTCTTCAAAGCCATCTCCTTTTCCTGCCTAGCTTTTCTGTTAGCCAAAGTTTCTTCGTCATCGTCTTCGGTTTCTTTGGCGCTAATGATATCCTCCTCGTCCTCTACATGGCGCCCATCCATATCTTTCAAGGCCTCGATGGTTTCATCATCCTTGGGAACATCAGAACTGGGTGCCAGGACGCCTTTCTCTGCTGTTGTACCCTCAACCTGCTTCGGTATATCAACACCGGCACCTGGCGAGACGACAACCTTCTCCGCCTCTTTCCTTTGCTCAACATCCTTGTCGACGGGCTCGCCACCTGTATTATGGGGGACACATGTTACTAATTCAATTGGTTGCTCTACCAGACGACGACAATTCACAATTGCTTTGACAAATTGTGGGGAAAAAAGGGAGATACCTTCCGCAGATCCTCCATCTAGGCTAGCTGCAGGAGCTTCAACAACCACAGGAGTTAGGCCCAAAGGGATTAATGGATCATTAGGATGGTATTCCTCAACTCCGGAGGTCTTAGGCTACACAGCTGAGCTCGAACCTTCGTCAGCCTTGCTTTTTCCCTTAGCCAGGACCCTCTCCTTTTCCATTTCTGCTTGGATTAGACGACGGCTGTAATGACCCGTATTCTACACATCATAGGATTGTAGAATATTTATTTCTTTCCCGTATGAAGTCCTATGGTCATATAACTTTGGGAAACATCTATTAGAGTCATTTCCCATGTTCATGATTTTTGTCGATTTTTAAATGACCATTTTGCCCCTAGTTGGTACTGTTTTGGCCATAACTTTTGATTGGAAAGGAATTTTGACCTGAAACCACTTCCATTTGATTCGTTTGATGGTTTCTCTTTCCGTAGAGTGGTCACATTAGCCAAACGGACTTACCGTTTGGGAGATATGGCTGAAACAAGATTTGGAGGGTGAAAAACTGCTTAACCGGGCCAAATCGGGTGATTAGTGAGTAGGCCCATAACCCATTTCGGGATTAGGGTTATGGGAGGGCTGAAATGAGATGGAGAATCATTCCATTTCAGTTTTCTAGCCTCCACTTATCACCAAGGATCCCTAAAAATGGCCTCCAACCTCTAAATCACCTCCAAATCACCTTTAGGTTAAGGATTTGGCTTAGCAACCCCTAATCAAGAAGGATCTTCACCAAATCAACAAAGGAGCTGCTGTTTGGTATTGAAATTCGCATCAAATCAGAGAATCATTTCAGATCTTAGTTTATTTTGTGGCTAAGGTGAGTGATTTGCTTAGTTTTGCACTAATTATGGCTAATTAGGGGTGATTAGTGTTAATTAGCGAATTTAAACATGATAAAATTCTGGAAAAATGTTTATAAAATTCGGAATGATGTTTTAGACCTCTGATATGAATTTGGGTTAATTTGGTTAAGTTTTGATAATCCTATCATTAGTTTCACCTAAGTATGCTTAAGGGGAAATTTGGGATTTTGGGTATGTTTGATCCATTTTATATGCTATGATTTATGTTTTGATGTTTGGGATCGACACTACATGTTGCTATGACTGTATGGTATGCTGTTTGGTTGTTTGGAAGTGTTAGATTGGTCGAAAACGCTGTCGAATGGCATAAAAACAGTCGCAGGAAACATGTAGGAAATGACCCAGAATCCGGATCGGATCGGTGAAGGGGAGCGCGACTCGATCTGTTCCAGCTGGGCGTCACGATCCGTTTGAAGGAGTTGGTCACGACTTAAGTTAGGTGGCACGATCCGGTAGTAGGAGCCCGATCCGAACCAACAAGTATTCCCGATCCGAACCAGAAGAGGGTGGGGAGTTCACGAGTCGATGGTACTAGGGCGAGACGATCCGACCCGATCAGAAGATGCGACCCGACCCGGATGAAGCAACCCGATCTGATCCGAAGTGGTGACGCCAATCCGAATCAGGAAGAGGAGCCACGAGCTGGAGGACCACGACCCGATCCGATGCAAGAGGCGCGACCCGATCCGAATGCAAAGGCCGATCCGATCCGATGAAGAATGTGAAGGCTGATCCGATCCGATTCGATGGTAATGACCAATAACCCGAGATGCAAAGGTAGTCCAAATGGAAGTTAGAGCTCAGGATCCCGGAACCAGTTGGGAACCAATGAATTCACTTCATGGTTGGACTTTGCTGCGGGACGTGTGCTAAGGAGTTGTCGACGTTCATAACTTCGATTCACCACTAAGAATGGATGATGGCTACTTATCAGTGCAGTAGGGTCATTACGACCTGAGGGGCAAAGTGATGGTAGCAAGACTACGTTATCAGTGCAGTAGGGTCCTTATGACCTGAGGGCCAAGGTGATGCGTAGTAAGACTATGAGCCAGCGCAGATGGGGTGAATAACTCCATGGGGCAAGTGGACATAGTAAGGATTAGTAAGACTATGAGCCAGCGCAGATGGGGTGAATAACTCCATGGGGCAAGTGGACATAGTAAGGATTAGTAAGGCTATGAGCCAGCGCAGATGGGGTGAATAACTCCATGGGGCAAGTGGACATAGCGAGGAATTAGTGGCTACGTTATCAGTGCAGTGAAGCCATTTATGACTTCATGGGGCAAAGTGATCGTAGTAAGGAATGTTGGGTGATCGAAGTGGTGAATATCGTATGCTTTACGCACTGAGTGAGAGATGTGAGGATGGATGCTATGCTTGATTGTTTGCCATCATTATGACATGCACACCTCCCCCACCTCCGTATCTTTATACCGTTTGATATGATACCTTAGAGTGTTGTACAGTATGTAGTGCTAACTCTTTGGTTGCAGGTTCAGGTTCAGGTATGTTTTAGTCTACCTGTTATTGTTCACTTTAGATGCTTATCGCTCATACCAGGCTTTATGTCTGACCCAGAGTTTTATGTCTCCTCTTATTACTCTGGGTGCTCACACGAGCAGACTAGAGACAGGTTAACTGGTGATGCGCGAGTAGCTGATTCGGAGGCGGGCAGGAGGCTTCCACGTATTATATATATATACACATTCTCCCTGTGTCGTTGGTGGTCGCTACTTGGGCATTAGTAGTGTACCTCCTTTATCTTGTTTTGCTTTGAGACAGTTTGAATGTTGTAATAAGCTGTATTCTGAATTTCCGCTGCTATGATGTTTAGTTCTGATTTTCAGCTTATGCACTGTCTCTCCTGTTTTATGTCAAGTATGTTATTATTATATTTTGTTCTATGCGCTGTGAGACATTCTATAGGTTCTTTGTATGTTCATTTCCTTCTTCCTTTTCCTTCTGGCGACCCGTTCCGTGCTAACTGGACATGTGTACAGCGCACTTTTGGAGTAAATGTCGGTTGGTGCGGGGCCGGCCGTCACACTTGGTATCAGAGCTCTAGGTTGCGTAGTTAACCTAGGGAAAGACACCAGCTAGAGATAGTACGTATATGAGAGCGTGTATTTGTGATTATTTTGGTTTTCAAAAGTTATGTATGTATATACTATTAGTAGTATAGGAATGAAGTCGCACTGCACTAGCACCACTATGGGGTCGTTAATCGTTTCCTTTTTACAGATTAACGATGAGCCGAGAGACGAGGGGTGCTGGTAGAGGGACCAACCAAGGGAATGCCGCTGACATGAGGGCTATGTTTACCAACCTCATGAGAGACATGCTTAGAGAAGTGCAAGGGGCAGTTCCCAATCCCGGAGTTGGTGTTGGCCCGGTAGTGCAGGCGCCTAGGGTCGATTTTGCCAAGTTGTGCAAAGATTACACTAATCTTGGTGGGAAGCCGTTCCATGGAACGGAGTCGGCCACAGATGTTCAGGACTGGATGGATAGCTGTGACCGTATCTTTGATGACTTGGATCTTGAGGATGCGATGAAGAGAAGGCTAGCGTCTCGCCAGCTGCAAGGGCGAGCGATGAATTGGTGGAATGCCATTAGAACAGCTACTCCAGAGGACCAGGTTACTTGGGTTCAGTTCAAGGCTCGCTTTAGCGAGAAGTTCATTCCAGCTGCCCAGAAGTCAGTGTTGTTCAAGAGGTTCTTGGAACTCAAGCAGAATGGCAGGGCAGTTTCTGATTATATTGCTGAGTTCGACACTTTGTCGAAGTATGGACTGTCTCTTATCGATACTCCTGAGAAGAAGAATGAGAAGTTCATTACTGGTCTGGATGGGTACTTGGGGGAAAGGCTTATCAACCACATCGATGAGACTTTTGAATCGATCGTGGGAAAAGCTTTGAGGTCAGAGAGCCTTTACCCTAAATCAAAGACTGAGGCTGCATCTGCAGAAGGGCCAAAGCCGCAAGCAGGCGGTGGAGGCAAGAATAGCTCTCAGAATAAGAGGAAGCAGGACCAATCTAAAGGTGGCCAGAAAAAGAGCAAGAAGGATGTTGAGTGCTTCAGCTGTGGAAAGAAGGGCCATTATGCTAAAGAGTGTCGGGCCAAGCCAGCGGAAAGGAAGTGCTACAACTGTGGTCAAGTGGGACATCGGAAGGATAAGTGTCTGCAACCTCTTAAGGAGAAGCAGATTGTGAAAGCATATGTTATTGATGTTATTCCTTCTTCGTCGAATGCCCCAACTGCGGCGGAGAAAGGGAAGAATGTTGTTATTCAAGGTATGCTTTCTATTTATGATATACCAGTTCGAGTTTTGTTTGATACTGGGGCTTCCCGTTCCTTCATATCTAGTGACCTGGTAGATAGGTTGGGACTGGAACCCGAGATAGTCGATAGGCCATTGATTGTGACGAACCCGATTGGTGGTTCGACTAGCCTTAGTATGATTTGCAGGAATTTGGTCTTATCGAGTCATGGATGTATGTTTGTATGTGATTGCTTTGTTTTGGGCTTTACTGGGTATGGCATTATATTGGGAGTCGATTGGCTCCAAAGATACGGGGTGGTGGTAGACTGTGAGGTCTTTTTGGTGACAGTGAGGGCGGATGATGGGCGGAGGGTAGTGTTTGGTAGTCTACCTAGTGATGGGGTTATGGCTAGTTTTGTTAATTCCCTCGACATCCCGCAGGATGAGTTGTCAGATGTGCCCGTGGTTGGCCAGTATCCGTACGTCTTCGAGGAGGTGACCGGGCTTCCACCACACCGAGAGATTGAGTTCCGTATTGATTTAGTGAAAGATGCCAGACCTATAGTGATGCCACTTCGTCGTATGGCACCAAAGGAGCAGCGAGAGCTCGGGGTGCAAGTCAGCAATCTTTTGAAGAAGGGATTTATTAGAAGGAGTGTCTCCGAGTGGGGAGCACCAATTGTGTTTGCCACTAAGGCAGATGGTTCCCTTCGTTTGTGTGTGGATTATCGCGAGTTGAATAAGATGACGAGGAAGAATAAGTATCCTCTACCGCGGATAGATGATTTGTTTGATCAGCTGGAAGGAGCTAGAGTGTTCTCCCAGTTGGACCTCGCGACAGGATTTCATCAGCTTCGAGTAGCGGATGAGAGTGTTCCGAAAACGGCATTTAGGACGCCGTCTGGATTTTATGAGTGGCTGGTCATGCCGTTTGGGTTGACCAATGCACCAGCCTATTTTGTGGATCTTATGAATCGAGTATTCAGAGATCAGTTGAATAAGTTTGTTCTTGTGTTCGTGGATGATATCCTTGTTTATTCAAGGACAGAATAGGAACACAAGGGGCACTTGAGGATAGTGATGGAGGTGTTGAGGAAACACCAATTGAAAGCGAAATTCTCTAAGTGTCATTTTTGGAGAAGGGAAGTAAGATTCTTGGGTCATGTTGTTTCAGAGTGTGGTATTGCCGTGGACCCTGCGAAGGTGGCTACGGTACAAGATTGGCCTACGCCCAAGAATGCTACAGATGTAAGAAGTTTCTTGGGATTAGCCGGATATTATCGTAAGTTTATCCAGGACTTCTCCAAAATTGTAGCACCGTTGACTCAGTTGACTAAGAAGAATCAGTCCTTCGTCTGGGACGGAGTGTGTGAGGATGCCTTCAAAAGTCTAAAGGAGAGGTTGACGCGTGCGCCAGTGTTAGTCATTCCTAAGGGGAATGAATAGATGACGGTATACACGGATGCTTGTGGTACCGGACTGGGTGCAGTATTGATGCAAGGAGGTAGGGTTGTAGCTTATGCTAGTCGACAGCTAAAGCCGCATGAGAAGAAGTATCCTACCCATGATTTGGAATTGGCAGCGATTGTATTTGCGCTGAAGATGTGGAGACACTATCTCTTGGGAGAAATATTTGAGTTGTTTACCGATCATAAATCGTTAAAATATCTCTTCTCTCAGAAAGATCTGAATCTTCGTCAGCAGAGATGGCTAGAGTTCTTGGCTTCGTATGATTTTGATATCGCATACACATCTGGGAAGGGTAATGCGGTAGCCGATGCCTTGAGTAGGAGACATGCCAGCTTAGGGGCAATGTTTCTTGAATGGAAGCAACTGGAGTATATCGCGGGGTTTGATTTCAGACCAAGGTGCGAATTGGATCCAGTTATGCTAGCTAGTTTGACGATCAGACCCACTTTGATAGAGCGGATTGGTTCTAGCCAGAGGGACGATCCTAATCTATTGGAAATCATCTCCAAGTTAGAGATGGGTATCGATGAGGAGATGAATGTGTATGGGCTTGATCGAGATGGATGGCTTCGAAAGAATGGAAGACTAGTTGTGCCTAACGTGAATGGTTTGAGAGATGAAGTGCTTGGAGAATGTCATCACTCAAAACTAACTATACACCCCGGTGGTAATAAGATGTATCGAGACATGAGACAGACTTACTACTAGGAAGGGATGAAAAGAGACGTTGGGAAGTTTATATCCAAATGCATGAATTGTCAGCTAGTTAAAGCCGAGCAAAAGAAGCCTAGTGGGTTGTTGCAACCATTAGAAATTCCCGAATGGAAATGGGAGCAAGTCTCGATGGATTTCATCGATGGTTTACCAAGGACTAGATCGGGATATGATAGCATTTGGGTAATTGTGGATCGATTGACTAAGAGCGCAAGATTTATACCCGTCAAATCGACCAGAACGGCAGCCAAGTTGGCAGAATTGTATATGAAGTGGATAGTGAGATTTCATGGAGTACCCAAAAGCATTGTGAGTGACCGAGACCCGTTGTTCACTAGTGGGTTTTGAAAGAGCTTACAAGAGGCTCTAGGGTCAAGATTACATCTCAGTACTGCATATCATCCTCAGACCGATGGTCAGACGGAGAGCGTGAATCGTATATTGGAAGATCTCTTGAGAGCGTGTATATTGGATTTTGGTGGATCATGGGATGATCATTTGCATCTAGTAGAGTTTGCATATAATAATAGCTACCAATCCAGTATCGGTATGGCTCCATATGAAGCTTTGTACGGAAGACCGTGCAACTCACCATCATGTTGGATAGAGACTGGCGAGAAGTTTGTGCTTGGACCAGATGTGGTGAGAGAAACGTCGGACAAGATTAAGATCATTCAGCAACGAATGAAAGCTGCCCAAGATAGGCAGAAGAGTTATGCTGATAAGAGGAGAAGAGACTTGAAATTCTCCGTTGGTGACTTGGTGTTTGTCAAGATCTCTCCGTTGAAGAGCGTGATTCGATTTGGCAGGAGAGGCAAGTTGGCACCAAGATTTGTTGGCCCGTTCCCTGTTCTTGAACTAGTCGGGAATTTGGCGTATAGAGTTGGCTTACCAGAGAAGATGACAGGAGTTCACAATGTATTTCATGTTTCCCAACTAAGGAAGTTCGTTCACGACTCAGATGTGACTATTTCACCTGATCAGTTAGAGGACTTCGAAGTAGAACCCGAGGCGGTTGGGAACCGCAAGCCAATTCGTATTGTGGGGCTCGATACAAAGCAACTTCGAAGGAAGTCGGTGAAGCTAGTCAAGGTTCAGTGGGGCGAGAACGAGAATGATTGTACTTGGGAGACAGAGGAGAGCATTAGGAAGGCATATCCAGAACTCTTTGTCTGGTAAGATTTACTTTGCGATTTAGTTATTCCGCATGCTAGGATAGACTTATTCTACTTGTTTTGCATGTTTTGATGGTTGTTTTATGGTTGCTAGGCATGCGGGACCTTTGTGTGTGTTTGGATTAGGGAATTTCGGGGGCGAAATTTCTTAAGGGGGGAAGAGTGTAATGACCCGTATTCTACACATCATAGGATTGTAGAATATTTATTTCTTTCCCGTATGAAGTCCTATGGTCATATAACTTTGGGAAACATCTATTAGAGTCATTTCCCATGTTCATGATTTTTGTCGATTTTTAAATGACCATTTTGCCCCTAGTTGGTACTGTTTTGGCCATAACTTTTGACTGGAAAGGAATTTTGACCTAAAACCACTTCCATTTGATTCGTTTGATGGTTTCTCTTTCCGTAGAGTGGTCACATTAGCCAAACGGACTTACCGTTTGGGAGATATGGCTGAAACAAGATTTGGAGGGTGAAAAACTACTTAACCGGGCCAAATCGGGTGATTAGTGAGTAGGCCCATAACCCATTTCGGGATTAGGGTTATGGGAGGGCTGAAATGAGATGGAGAATCATTCCATTTCAGTTTTCTAGCCTCCACTTATCACCAAGGATCCCTAAAAATGGCCTCCAACCTCTAAATCACCTCCAAATCACCTTTAGGTTAAGGATTTGGCTTAGCAACTCCTAATCAAGAAGGATCTTCACCAAATCAACAAAGGAGCTGCTGTTTGGTATTGAAATTCGCATCAAATCAGAGAATCATTTCAGATCTTAGTTTATTTTGTGGCTAAGGTGAGTGATTTGCTTAGTTTTGCACTAATTATGGCTAATTAGGGGTGATTAGTGTTAATTAGCGAATTTAAACATGATAAAATTCTGGAAAAATGTTTATAAAATTCGGAATGATGTTTTAGACCTCTGATATGAATTTGGGTTAATTTGGTTAAGTTTTGATAATCCTATCATTAGTTTCACCTAAGTATGCTTAAGGGAAAATTTGGGATTTTGGGTATGTTTGATCCATTTTATATGCTATGATTTATGTTTTGATGTTTGGGATCGACACTACATGTTGCTATGACTGTATGGTATGCTGTTTGGTTGTTTGGAAGTGTTAGATTGGTCGAAAACGCCGTCGAATGGCGTAAAAACAGTCGCAGGAAACATGCAGGAAATGACCCAGAATCCGGATCGGATCGGTGAAGGGGAGCGCGACTCGATCCGTTCCAGCTGAGCGTCACGATCCGTTTGAAGGAGTTGGTCATGACTTAAGTTAGGTGGCACGATCCGGTAGTAGGAGCCCGATCCGAACCAACAAGTATTCCCGATCCGAACCAGAAGAGGGTGGGGAGTTCACGAGTCGATGGTACTAGGGCGAGACGATCCGACCCGATCAGAAGATGCGACCCGACCCGGATGAAGCAACCCGATCCGATCCGAAGTGGTGACGCCGATCCGAATCAGGAAGAGGAGCCACGAGCTGGAGGACCACGACCCGATGCAAGAGGCGCGACCCGATCCGAATGCAAAGGCCGATCCGATCCGATGAAGAATGTGAAGGCTGATCCGATCCGATTCGATGGTAATGACCAATAACCCGAGATGCAAAGGTAGTCCAAATGGAAGTTAGAGCTCAGGATCCCGGAACCAGTTGGGAACCAATGAATTCACTTCATGGTTGGACTTTGCTGCGGGACGTGTGCTAAGGAGTTGTCGACGTTCATAACTTCGATTCACCACTAAGAATGGATGATGGCTACTTATCAGTGCAGTAGGGTCATTACGACCTGAGGGGCAAAGTGATGGTAGCAAGACTACGTTATCAGTGCAGTAGGGTCATTATGACCTGAGGGCCAAGGTGATGCGTAGTAAGACTATGAGCCAGCGCAGATGGGGTGAATAACTCCATGGGGCAAGTGGACATAGTAAGGATTAGTAAGACTATGAGCCAGCGCAGATGGGGTGAATAACTCCATGGGGGCAAGTGGACATAGTAAGGATTAGTAAGGCTATGAGTCAGCGCAGATGGGGTGAATAACTCCATGGGGCAAGTGGACATAGCGAGGAATTAGTGGCTACGTTATCAGTGCAGTGAAGCCATTTATGACTTCATGGGGCAAAGTGATCGTAGTAAGGAATGTTGGGTGATCGAAGTGGTGAATATCGTATGCTTTACGCACTGAGTGAGAGATGTGAGGATGGATGCTATGCTTGATTGTTTGCCATCATTATGACATGCACACCTCCCCCACCTCCGTATCTTTATACCGTTTGATATGATACCTTAGAGTGTTGTACAGTATGTAGTGCTAACTCTTTGGTTGCAGGTCCAGGTTCAGGTATGTTTTAGTCTACCTGTTATTGTTCACTTTAGATGCTTATCGCTCATACCAGGCTTTATGTCTGACCCAGAGTTTTATGTCTCCTCTTATTACTCTGGGTGCTCACACGAGCAGACTAGAGACAGGTTAACTGGTGATGCGCGAGTAGCTGATTCGGAGGCGGGCAGGAGGCTTCCACGTATTATATATATATATACACATTCTCCCTGTGTCGTTGGTGGTCGCTACTTGGGCATTAGTAGTGTACCTCCTTTATCTTGTTTTGCTTTGAGACAGTTTGAATGTTGTAATAAGCTGTATTCTGAATTTCCGCTGCTATGATGTTTAGTTCTGATTTTCAGCTTATGCACTGTCTCTCCTGTTTTATGTCAAGTATGTTATTATTATATTTTGTTATATGCGCTGTGAGACATTCTACAGGTTCTTTGTATGTTCATTTCCTTCTTCCTTTTCCTTCTGGCGACCCGTTCCGTGCTAACTGGACATGTGTACAGCGCACTTTTGGAGTAAATGTCGGTTGGTGCGGGGCGGGCCGTCACAACGGCCTTCTGCCAGATCCTCGGGCTCGTTATCCCTCAGGATAGTCTTCATTAGCTCATCTTCGTCAATCTCTTCAACTCCCAATCTCTGCTTCTCACCCTCAACGATGGCATCACATAAATTGGCTAAAGTAACGTGGTAATCCGGGATCCACGAGATGTTACGGGTTTTGAGGACATGTCCGAGGAAGTCAAAAATTATCTCTTCGAACCCTTCGATATCCTTCTCTCTCTCGAGGAGCTTGTTGTTAGAAGCAGTAGCCATTTCAATGGCACTTTCAACATTCTTTTCGGCAAGAGCCGCGCGCCTCTCCGCATCCGCTACTTGATCATTTAAAATCACCTTTTCCGCTTCATCCAAAGCTAGACTTTCTTTCAAACTTGCTTTTTCTGCCTCCCAAGCAGCTCTCTCAGCTTCAAAATGGCCTTGTGTTGTCTTCAACTCAATGTTGGCCATTTTAAGATCTTCTACCTCCTTCTTTAAGGCCACTTTCTGTTGACTATTTGAGTCAAGTTCCGAATGAAAGCGTTTCTTAGCATTCTCCAATTCGGTCTTGTAATTTTCAGCATCTCTCTGTGCTAAGGCAAGTTGGGATTGAGCATCTTCCAAGTCCTTCTCCATCTTCGTCCTGGCCCTCTCGTTGTTATCAATCCTCACCTTGGATCTATGTGCTTCCATTTCAAGCGTTCGAATGACTTCTGAAAGATTAACCGCGTGTTTCTTCATCATTTCATACTGCCTGGCTACGTGGCGAATGTGCCCGATAACTTCATTATCCCAGTTCCTAGGGACTGGCTCCAGGGCTGGAACAAACGTCATCCTTTCGAAGAAGATGTTGGGGAATTGTTCCCGCAACTTTTCCAGCCTACCTTGAGTCTCGGGACCATGGATGTAATCTCGTGACCCGGGGGCAGCCAACTCGGGCTGGCTGGAAGGGACAATGTCACTCCTTTCCTTTTCAGAATCTTTGATTGGATCCTTGCTTTTATCCTTAGGCTCATAGTGTCTTTTTGACGACCTGCTGTGAGAGGGTGCACTCTTCGGAGGAGTTAACTCTTTAGGAAGTTGTTTCCCCCTGCAGGAGCTACCGGATAACTGGGAAGCTTGCCAGAAGTCGATTTTGATGGAGACCGGGGTTGTGAAGAAGTAGGCTTGTGAGAAAGACCGCGAGAGCGCTCGGTACTCGGATGGAGACTGGGTGTGCTTTCACGAAGAGAGCGATAAGAATAAGACCGCCTGCGAGACATCTTTCCTGCAAAGGAGAAAAGAGCATATTAAAACATTGGATACTGTTGATATAAAAGTGTGGGGTCAGACAGTGCGTGTGATTTGTGCATCCCATATAATTCCCCCTAACAGTCCCGGGCCTGAAGTCAGGCTCATCTGAGTAGTTTCTTGTCCTCTAATTGGAACGGTGGTCTCCTCAGAAGCAGGGAAAAATGGCTCCCCTTCAAAGTCTCCCTCTGTGTATACATCATCGGGCAAAGAATTTTGCTCAGCTCTTTAAATAGTTGTTCTTCTGTCAAATCATCGGGAGCAGTAGGTTCGATCGGAAGAGAAGCCCTTGAGGGGAAACCCCCCGGAGAAACTGGGATTTTCTTGGACTTGTCACCACGGGCCTCATCTCCTCTATATATGTTCAGGTCCTCGTCGTCCTGGATGATTATCGGGGAAGGACTCTTACGAAATTTAGTTGTTCCTACCGCCCGTGATGTTCCCTCTCCCTCTGTTGGGGGCACGTATTTGTAGGGTTTGCCGCCAGCACCAAGTCCAAATCTTATATCCAGAAGGCGATGCTTATGAAGATTCTCGTCAGTGATGCACTTCTTGATCCTTAGAAAATCGGATCGCCTTTGTAGAAGAATAGACAATCGATTATTGTATAACGGGCCTTCCGTCTTGGGGAAGACGTGATCTGCTTAAAACAAAAAAAAGGGGGGGATGTTAATGTTTCGGTTTCTTAAGCAAGATATTCAGTCAAAAGATTAAAGTTTACTTGATTTAAGCCATCTTCTTGAGCACCCGGCCTGTTTCTTTATATAAAACCAATCAGACTTGGGATCCCCTATATTGCTGTATCCGTCATACAGAACCTTCCTATTCGCCACCGATTCGAAGAAAGAGAAATTTGGGGTTGCCGAGGAGCGATGCTTGAAAAGATAAAAGAATGTTAAATCTTTAAATGTGAGTTCGGTATGCAGGATCTCCGCGTATGCAATATATAGGGTGTATAGAGACGCGTAGGCGTTAGGATGAAGCTGCATCGGAGCGATACCCAGTCGTTTTAAGGTCTCGATGACGATTGGAGGAAACGGACGAATAGCTCCTACCAAGCACATGATTCGGCTGACTTCCATATACCCTTCCGGAGCTAAGTGGGGTCTATCTTCACTAACGGGTGTCCTGACATCATCCCAAGGGATCCCATGTCTCAGGCAAATTCTTTTAAGCTTTATGTCATCGAGTTTAGATGCTAAAGAATCAGAAAATTTCTCTATCTCGAGCGCGCCAGGAATCTCATCGGGAGCTCGCCTGTCTGCTTCAGACTCTTCACTAAGTGAAGTACTTTCAGATGGATCCGATTCCGTTGCCTCGTATTCAGATCCGGAATCTTCACCCCCTGGGTTAATTGGAGGGACCTCGGGGTTGTGTTGCTCAGGAACCTCGGACTCCGTTTTTGTGACGGATCTTGAAGAGGAATGATTATCCGACATTACTATTCAGGCGAGAAAACATGAGAAATGAGATTAAAACTACCCGTCCTCCCTGTGTGTGCAAGTGCCCGTGTGTGTGCTTGTGCATGCATTAAAGAAAAGTACAAGGGTCAATAAAATCATCCAGACATTGGTCAGTGTTCGGTTGATAGATTATGCATTTGTTCGATCCGGAATGTTCGTCTCAAGGGCTCTAACCTAACTTTTCATCAATTTTTTAGAGTTGCATCATATTATTTAGTCAGCGTGTGCATCAGATCGTTCGTCAGTCGGATCGCAGGACAGGTTCGGATCGCGACGTGTGGACGGATCGTGGTGAAGGACTCGGTACGCGAAAGGGTATTAGATCATGGAAAGGCTTCGAATCGTGAGGCACACCAATTCATCCAGAACGGATCGCGATGGTTTCTTGGCGATCCGCATCGCCCCCATCCTCCACGACCCGAAGCTCCGGTATCTCCGCGATCCGACACTCACATCTAGTTCCCCACGAATCGTAGCCTTGCCGTTTCCGCGATCCGATCCACTAGCCAAATCAACTTTCCAGTTCCGTACCCTCTCCCCTCGCCTCACCACTGCTTCGAACTCGGGCCTCGCCCATGAACCGACCTGGTCATCCCTTCCTTCTTCTTCCTCAACTCTCCTCTTCATCCTTAAATCCATGGAATCACACCAGGCACGCTCGCGTTCACTATCGTCGAATCCTATGAATTTCCGCTGTCTACACTCTCTAAATCAGTGCGAACAAGCTAGAAACTAATGAAAAGCTGTTTAATTACCTTCTTAAAGTTTGAGGTTGGTTGGAAATTTGAAAATCAAAGTTAGGGTTTTTCTCTCAAGAAAATTGGCGGCGGCTGCGAACAAAGAAAAAAGAAGAGGAGAATGAGGGTGAGGATTGGTTTATATAGGTAAAAGGGCGACCGTTTGTCTCCCCTTTTTGTTTATTCGATCCGCGAAAATAGACGGGCCGCGAACCAAAAGCCCACCACGTCTCGAAGAGAAGCCCACCTCGTTCCGTTCCGTGAAGAGGCCCAAGTGCTCACCAAAGGACGAGGCGAATGACTCGCTAACGGACCGCGACTCGCGCATGCGATCCGAACCGATAAATGGCCGACAGGAATGAAAATTCAAAAATGCACCTGACAGATTCGATGATGAAGACTCTGAAAGATCCCAGAAAAGAATTGTCCAATAAACAGGGAAACTATTAAAGATTTATCCAATATTTATGGCAAACAAAGAAACAGCTTTCCGTAAACGATATGGCCTTTCGGATAGACGCTACCACTGATTTGCATCTCTTTATGAAAAGACGTTTCTATAGTTTCGAAGCATGTTCCATCATCGATAAAACATACTTCGAGGGGGCAAAATGTTGGCTAGCTTTTTGACCAAGCCACCCAGGTTCACTCACAAGAAGAAAGTATGAAACTACGTTCCTTAAGTACATGAAGGAACGGATCGCACCAGAGGATCGCCCCTCATCGGATCGCCCCCATTGCATCATCGATACGACCACATCTACGCGACTCGATCCGTACATACACTACTACCCAGTACAGACCGATCCGATCCCCTGGTGCACGGCGAAGCCTCTGACCCGTTCGAGCACGAGCTAGTCTTCGGCAATCCGGGATGCACGGATCCAGCGACAAGTGTCCCCAACTGTCACTTTGACTGATTCTCCCCCTTTGCTCGATCCGATATTCAAGGGGATCGCGACACCTGTCCGCAACGGCTAATTTGACTAATTCTTCATCAGGCTGCGATAGGTCCGATATTCTCGGGATTTGTGCCACGTGTGACCGCAATCCGCCTGAATAAATCAGCTATAAATAGCCCAGAGCTTGGCATTTCTCGGGATCTTTTGGCAATATTGAGTACCGATTCCGCCATTATTGTCATACCACCATTTCTTGTCAGTTTGACTACGAGATTACTGAGAGAAAACACAATTGTAAGAGTGAGTTTGAGAGAGATAATTGATTGTACCAGCATTCAAAGTATAATCGATAACATATAAAGTGGACGTAGGCTCGTTAACGCCGAACCACTATAAATTCTGTGTGTTTTCTGCTTTTTCCTCATTCTCCAATTAAAATTATTTAAGAATCAGAACGATTTGGGTGTTAGGTCCAAATTTTGATCTAACACGAATATAGATCTATGACATATGATGTTTATGCAAGTTTGTGGCCATTATTTCATCAAGTTCACACCTTTAGATTTGGATCTATGACATATGATGTTTATGTAAGTTTGTGGCCATTATCTCATCAAGTTCACACCTTTAGATTTGGATCCATGACATATGTTGTTTATGCAAGTTGTAACTTTGGCCTATGCAAGTTTTAGATGTAGAACATCATTCACATATGCAAGTTCATCCCTATGTTTAGATTTATGTTTTAATTATGTGTATATTGTGATGTTTTCTCTTTATTCCATGAGTTAGACTATTGGAGTCTAACGTATATTTTTACGTTAAACGAACAACCGTACTACGTGGGGTAAAGGGGATAATATTAAAAAGATTTAATTGGCATAAATGCCATAAAAGGCATAAAATATAATAGTGGTGAAAAATTGGTATGATTTTACATACCATAAATGGATGGACATAATTGAGTCAATTATGGACATCGTTAAATTTGGAATTGATTGATAATTTGAATAGGGAAAGTAATTCAAATTGGTGGATGACTAATTAAGAGTAATTAATCATCTAAGACACGAGGTTAGACTCTTTTGTAGTGTAAGACTGCCCGGACCCGCCGAACAAATCCAGCTTCCACAAATGCCAGTCTAATGTGAGAGGTCTTAGGCACAAACTAAATACGTAACAGTTGTAAAGACACGAGGTTAGGCTCTTTTGTGGTGTAAGACTGCCCGGACCCGCCCGGCAAATCCAGCTGCCACAAATGTCAGTCTAATGTGAGAGGTCTTTATGAGGTTACGGTCTTAATGAATTAAGAAACACTTAACCAAATAAGCATGTAGTGGGACATGAGGGGGTTAAGTGAGTGCCTTGGGTGGCATATGGAATCTAGTGGGTGCCTTGGGTGGCATTTGGAAATACGATTAGAAACACTTAACCAAATTGAAACATGTAATTGAAACATGAATAAGAAGTGGGTTAAGTGGGATGTACTAGAGGGGACCAAGCTTAGGTGGATAGCTTGTGTCAAGTAATGGGGGCCCGTTTCAACCAGTAACCCATACGTATCTTTGTGGGCTCGACCCAAGTTGAGGACGGGACACGCATACTGGGCTTGACTATAAGAGGCCAAATCGGGTTAGCGGTGGCAACGCAAGTCCAACGGGTTCATATGCGTATGTGGACCCGGGCTGGTAGGTAAGACGTTGTTGCATCGTGTAGGTATAAGCCGTGCATTGTTAGTTGTATCGCGTTGCCACTTTGGGGAGTGATACACCCCACTGTGGGGCCAGCACGGGTATCTACGAGTTAGGGAGCCAATCGCTTGGGGGTAGTGGGTACACCTAGTGGAGATAGGGGCAGACGACACCTATGAAGGCAACTAGGGGTGCACGAAACTACCAATATCATTATTAAGTCGGTAGGCGGGATCAACCTTAGGGTGACTAGTGGTGGTGCAGTATACTAGTGGCGGTGCAGTATAGCAATTGTCCTATAGTGTTGGTGTAGCTTAGTAATTATCTTAGTGGGTTAGGTATGCTTTAACGATATCGTTATTCATCTTGTTTCCTTGTTTACTCTGTCATACTCAATGGTTCATGATCATTCCCTTATTTTCCAACTTATGCCTTAGCCTAGTTACTTTGTTAATTATATTGTTAGAGTTATCGCACTCGCCAGACTTTATGTCTGACCCCCTTTTTCCATCTCTTTCCTTCCCCCCTGGTGCTCAGTTGGAAGTAGCACCAGTGGAGCTTGATTTTGGACTGCTTTTTAGAAGATTGCTTGGATCGCTGAAGTAAAGTTCAGCTTCTCTTTTATTTATGGCTATTTTGATGTTGGGGATTATGTCTTTCAGTTTATGTACTTTGTTTTATCAAGATGGATATGATGTACTTGACTTTGGTTTTATGGTTTTGATGATGTAACCAAACATATGGGTTTATCCGCTGCAATAAATGAAGTTTTAAATTTTCAAGTACTGCTTTATATCTGTCTTGTTGTGATTTTCTGTTCTATATTCACTTAAAATGCTCCATGGAAGTTAATGCATTCCCTTTGTGAGTGACATTAATGGACGTGGGGTGTTACACGTGGTATCAGAGCTGAAGGTTACCAGAACAGATATGAATTTAAAAAAAAAAAAACTATTTTTCACAGCAAATTTTATGAAGAAGTACTTTCAAAAGTATGTTTTAAGGAAAGTATTTTCAAGAGAAAAGTATATTTTAGAAAGCATAACCCCAAGAGCCATATATCTTTCCCTCGGTTCTTTTATATTGAATCTTTCCTTTTTCGTTTCAGCATGTCTGAAGTATCTGAGATACCAAAGAGTGTTCATGTACTCGGTTGGTTTCGTCAATATCTCGAGGCTAGGGCCACCACCGCAGGTCCAACAAATGCTCCTCCTCCTCCTCGTCGTGTCGATAATTTCACAAAGATATGTAAGGACTTTAGAGCAATGGGTGGAAAACCTTTTCACGGGACGGAGACATTTGTTGAAGCTCGTAACTGGCTAAAGGAGGTGGAAGAATTTTTTAGAATCTTTGAAGTGGATGATGGAAGAAAAATCCAGCTAGCTGCATGGCTAATGAAGGATGAGGCCTCGTTTTGGTGGGAGGTCACTAATGGGGGACGTCCAGTCGATACATGGCCAGATTTTAGGTAGAGGTTTGAGGCGAAGTTTCTCTCACGGGCTGAAGAGAATCTACACATGGAAAGGTTTTTGTCATTGAAGCAAGGGAATCTATCGGTGAAAGAGTACGTTAACAAATTCAACAATTGGCAAGGTTTTGCTTAGACTTGGTGAACACTCCAGAAAAGAAGGCTCTAAGATTTGTTAAGGGTTTAAACGAGCCGCTTCATGGGTTAGCTATGACCCACATTCCCATGGGGGCTACCTTCGAGAGATTAGTTGACATGGCACTCATGCATGAAGAGGAGAAGGGCACCAATGCTAATAAGGCACCCGAGAAGAAAGGGGATCAAAAGAAGCCGCAATAGCAACAACAGAACAAGAAAGGTGGCAAAGGCAACAATGCTAAGGGGAAGAAGAAATGCTTTAACTGCGGGACACCCGACCATCTAAGCAAAGATTGTAGGAAGAAAAAGAAGACTGGTTGTTTCCACTGTGGCGAAGCGGGACATCTTATTAAGGACTACCCAAAGAAAGGGCAGAGGGCAGGGTCTACCTCGGGAGGACAGGTGCAAGCTCTTATGGCACCCGGGCAGGCAAGGGGACAAGTTCAGGCTCTCGTGGTCCCACCGCTGCAAGAACGAGGTAGAGCAATTTCCGTTGAAAGTTTAATTTTTCTGTTTGATCATCCTGTCCGTACTTTATTCGATTCTGGCGCATCGCATTCATTAATTTCTACATCATTAGTTGAAACACTACACCTTGATACTAGTCTAGTTACTGATCCCTTAGTAGTCTCAAATCCTATCGGTGGTTCAGCTCATCTTTCTATGATTTGTCGGGATTTGAGAGTGTTTATATTGGGCGTTGAGTTTGAATGCAATGCTTTTGTTCTTGGCTTCATGGGCTACGTTTTAATTCTAGGTATGGATTGGCTAACTAGATATGGGGCCATCCTAGATTGTGAAAGAAGGGTAGTTAGATTGTTGACTCATTCTGGAAAGACCCTTGATATTTCTTGTGACCCTAGAGGTCCAGTAATGCTTAGTTACCTAGAATCCCTTGACGCATCCAATGATGATTTGCATTCTGTTCCCATAGTCCGTGAATATGCTGATGTCTTCGATGAGGTGAGGGGTTTACCCCCAAAACGTGAGATAGACTTTCGAATATATCTAGTGGACAATGCAAATCCAGTTGCATTGCCAGTGCGCCACATGGCTCCAAGAGAGAGAAGAGAACTCAGTAAGCAAGTGAAAGAATTGCTTGAGAAGGGGTTCATCAGACGTAGTGTAACACCCCGTGTATTCTATAGCTGTGAAATTAACAAATTAAAGTATAATTAATTCGAAATCAAAGAACTAAGGGAAACAGGTTACGCCATTGCGTTCTTCTTGAAATTCTGCTTGAGATAGAGTCTGAGTTTGCGTAAATTGGACTCCGTATGAAAAAGATATCCTTAAATTAAAAATTGCAGCAAAACATGGAAAAAGAGGAATGAGAAAAGAATAATGTTTAGCATTGTTCTAACTTTTGTAAGCAAAAGACTTAGTAGCTCATTTGGTTGGAACACATGACTTGCATACAAGAGGTACAGAGTTCGATCCCCGCCAGCGCCTTATTTTTGTTTTAGGGGAATGGCTTAAAATAGCCTAGTGTGAATGCAGTTCAAAAAGTGGTTTAGTGTGAAAATGGGTAATTGGGAAGATAGATAAAAAGAAAAAAAAAAGAAAAAAAAAGAAATATATATATATATATACATATACGTATACATACATATATATATATATGACATGTACGTATCATGAGGCGTATGTTGCGCATTTTTGCCTGCCAAGAATTGTTTTTTTTATAAGTGGCCTTCTCTAATTGGATTCATGACAAATTAAAGGAAAGAAATATTTAACATATTCGTACATATGTGCATTTATGTCATAAACATACAAATTAAATAAAGATGTGTGGATGCAAGCAGTGAAAAGAAAGGTTTATGCATAATATTTGTATGCAGTAAATGGGGATTTTCAAAGAGGAAGAATATGAATAGGTTAGACTTAATTTTCTATTAATAGGAATGTCATTTATAAACCTGCAATTGACATCAATGTGGCACTGAATAAGAAAAATATGGTATGTGATATTATTTTGTGAACATAACATGCAAGCATATTAATATGACGAATATTTATCTGGCATTTAATTTAAAGATATGTCAACAGGGCATTGATTTGAAAACATGCTATTAACATTTATCTGTACATGTTAATTTGAGAAATATATAAATATGTTGAGAAATATATAAATATGCTAATTTACAATGAAAAGGATACATTAGTATTGTCATTCTTGTTAATTGACATGTATATATGAATAATTAATGTATACGGTAAAAGGAAAGATGTATCTATTAAATACGTATTTATGTTTGATGGATTGGCAATAAATAATGAATGTTGATAATGTACATTAAGGGAGTAATTATGGCATAAGTGTGTTAGGAATTATTTATATATAGAATTTGTCCTAAATGAGAAATGTGTACATTGTAGGAAATATATATATATGCTAAAACATGGAATTGCATGTAATTGGCCTCTTTTGAAATTGATGGCCTTGATTTACCCTAGCATCATCGGACGGCTCAAATTAACTTGCAACTCTATAAAAATGACCCTAGACTCTACCTAGGTTTCTTACACAATTCTCTAGCCTCCATTGCTCTCTTCTTCTAATAAAAATAAAAATAAAAATGGCGTCGCTGCTCTGCTGGAATTAAAACTAGAAGATAATCAACATCAACCTAAGCAACTCAATTCAAACTAGAGATTAAAGTTCATGCAAAGATTCTACAACAAGTTAAAGTTCTTTCTTTAATCCAATCAAGGCAAGTACAGTTATTCTCCGCTATAAACGTTAATTATAATTTTGATATGCATTTAAATATGAGTTTGAGGTTGTATTCTCTTCTGTTAGATCTGTTTTCTGTGACTGTTCTATATTCCTTTCTTCTTTTCTGTTTCTATAGCCAGGCTACCACGAGCCTGTGCCTAATCTCATAAGAGATGAACGTATGAACGCAAGTTTTGGGATGAATGATGAGAAATTTGACAAAACCAAATTGAATGTATGACTTTAGGACTGAGGCATAAAATATATTGGACATATGACTTGGGATTGGATGCATAAATTTGACTATGAACATAAAATTTATGCATGTTGTATGCATAGTTATGTTGTAATTTAGACCTGTAATTAATTAGAAAAAAATAAGCATATGTTATAAACTAGTTTTAGACCTATGCATATTTTGTGATAAAAGAAGAAGAGGAACCACTGTAAAGATTACATATGATTTGAGGCTTTGGACAAAATGCATATAAAAAGGCAAGATCTGATTTTTAGAGGATATGGTTTAAAGATTTATATTATTGGGGATAGTTTGCATAATGATTCATGACATGAAAAGAAGGAAGATATGGAAACTTAAGATTTACTTTAATTAGGATATCTATTATTGTAATTACACCTAAATAGGGATTTTTGGATATATGACATGCATTGAAATTAATGGTTATATTTGGTATAATTTATATGTGAATCTGCTGTAAAATGCTAGTTTAACAAAAATTGGAACATATGTTATATGGCAAATTATGTCCATATTCTGCGAGTATATGTTGTGAATCATGACAATTATGTAGGCATATGAATTTAGGCTAATTTATGACTAGGCAAGGCATGTAAATAGAACCTTTGGAAATATTAATTTTGCTAAATCTGCTAATTTGCCAAGTTGCCTAAACTGCTAGTTTTGTTATATTGCCTAGACTGCTAATTAGATTAAAATGCCTAATCTATTAAATTTGTCGGTTGAAATGCCTAACCTGTTATATGCAAAATTCTGCTAAGTTGCTAAATCTGTAAAATCCATTAATTCATATAAAATTTGTTATCTGCTATGTTGATATAATCATTCTGTTATTGATATAATCTGAATTGGCATATATATTGGACGTGCGCATAAACGGTAAATAATTAATTAATTGGCCGCAAAGATGAACATGGCTAACTCGAGGTTAGAATGAGTTTGCGGCGTAAATCTGCCCGGAACCGCCCGGCACATCCAGTGGCCGCAAACAATAGGTTCTAATGTGAGAAGTTAGTCATAACATGCGTAAGACACGAGGTTAGGTCTGGCTTGTGGCAGAAGTCTGCCCGGAACCGCCCGGCATATCCAGCGGCCACAAGCTACCGACCTAATGTGAGAGGTCTGTGCATTAATAATTAATTAATGCAAATCTAAGATAAGAACGACGTCTAAAACGTATTGGGGAAAATAGGGTTAAACCAATGGGGTTAATAGATGTAGTAAAACCCGTCCATGAATCTGTAGGCCCAATACAAAGTTAGACAAATCTGAAAAGTCTGTACATCTGACCCGTTAGTCTGAAAACTTGTTAACTAAATTTGTGAATTAGTAAATCTGAATTCTGTATGTCTGAACTTGTAAACAAGTTAATCTGAAATCTGTTAGTCTGGGGACACAAGGTTAGGAGGGGAATTACTTGTGTCATCTGTTGTTTGGGACCCATATTAGTCAGTAACCCTTTCTGGTATCAAAACTTTGACCCAACAGTAGGTAGGGTCCGGGCACGCTTACTGAACTAATTATAAGTGGTTCATTCTGATAATGGCGAGGGGTGTTGATGGTGCGTTCCAACCGGGTCATGTGCGTGCATGGATCCCGGTCTGCCTCTGAGGATGTAAGACGCCGTGACATCTGTAAATAGGTCTGTGCCAATTGGTTGTCACTTTAGGGAGTGATACACCCTACTGTGGGGCCGACACAGGATATTTATGTATTAGGGAGCCGATCGCTTGGGGTAGGGTTTTAGGGTACGCTTAGTTCTGTCTGTTTCTGTTGGTACCGTCTGTTTCTGTTGGGTGGTAACACCTGTCTGTTTCTGTGTGGTACCGTCTGTTCGGGTGGTAAAGGCCCAT
Organism: Allium sativum; assembly: GCA_030737875.1. NCBI lineage: Eukaryota > Viridiplantae > Streptophyta > Magnoliopsida > Asparagales > Amaryllidaceae > Allium > Allium sativum. Next base: position 393,621,656 of record CM060912.1, on the reverse strand, counting down.
TACTAGTGTACACCTAATTCCACATTCTGTTTCCATAGGGATAAATCTGTTTCTTCTTCTGTCTGTTTCTGATCGGGTAGTAAAGGCCCATTATTAGCATTCTGTTTCTGTTAAAGTATTCTGTACCCGTTCCTGCTTCAATTTAGACATTAGGGTGACACCTAATTCTGTTATACTAGTATTAGTGCAGGGAAGTGTAAAACAATAGTTTATATCATTCTGTTTTTCTGTTATATCTGCTACACCTGTTATAGTTATCTCACATCCAGTTTTATGTTCATATCATATTATTATTATCTGTTCATATGCTGAAAATCACTGGACTTGCCAGACTTTTTGTTTGACCCTTGTTGTTTCGCCTTCTTTCTTCCGTTTCCCCCCCAGGTTATCCAAGGAGGGAAATACTTTAGCTTGATCCGGATTTCTCTTTGCTTGAAGTGCTTAAAGTATGGCTTGGCTCTGTATAGCTTCCGTTCCATGGGGATTATGATTTTAAACTATGCATTTTGAAGGCTTTTGTACAAGACTGATATTTTGTACTTGAATTCTGAAATTGAAAGGATGTAACCATACTAATTTCTGTTTCCGCTGTAATAAAGTTAAAAATTTTCAAGTACTGTTTTATCTGTCTTGTAAGTTTCTGTTCTGTTTACTAAAATGCTCCACCAAAGTTAAGGCATTCCCTTTGTGAGTGACCTTAACGGAGGTGGGGTGTTACACTTGGTATCAGAGCAAAAAGTTACCGGATTTGATAAAGAATTTTTGAAAACTATTTTCAAAAAGGTTTTGAAAAGGAAGTATTTTCAAAAGTAAAGCTTATTTTGAAAAACATAGTCCCCTAAGCCATATATCTATCTTTTGATCCTCTGCTTGAATCCTTGTTTCCTTCTTTCTTGAGTCTCTGGGGCTCCCGGTTTTCTGGGAGGTAACCTCATCGAAGGGCAAAGTAGTGCCCGACTTCCATCAATAGCTGTAGTAGTTTCACCTGCAGCTAGTTTTCTTTAGAGCTTTGAAGGATTTTTCCGGGCGATGGAGGCAGCTTTCGAGGGATTGGTCAGCATGTTACACAAGGATAGTAAAGATGAGAATGATGAGGTTTGGCTAAGGAGCACAACCCAAAGGTGAGAAACTCATATAGACTTAGTTCACAATGGAGGCAAAAGGGAAACACAAAAGAAGGAAGGAAAGTTTGAAGATAAGGAGGAGGAAAGTGTTTTACTTATGGAAGCTCGACTCATCTGAATAAGGATTACCGAAAGAGGAAGGGGAGGGCACTTGCTTCAACTGTGGGGAGATGGGACACTTCACTAGGGACTGCCCGAAGAGACGAGGACAAGGAGGGCAGGCGAACACTCTTGAGGCTAGTGGCTAGGATAGAAATAGGAAAATTTCTATAGTAGGTTTAATTTCTTTATCTGATTATGGAGTTAAGACTTTTTCTGATTCTGGTATTTTGATTTTGTAATCGATACTCTGCACTTTAATACTAGTATTATTTCTGAATTCCGCTGTAGACTCAGACCCATAAGGGTTATGGATCATCTGTTTGGGACTGGGGTTTGAGGGATATCTGTGTTAGGCGTCAAGTATGACGCATACATTCTGAGTTTTCGTGGGGTATGATTTTATCATGCTTAGCTTCCTAAGAATCATTAGGGAACCCGATCTGTGCCAGTAGTATGTAAATATCTAAATACTTTTTATAGGATTTCCAGTTTCGACATTGTCTAAAGAAGGTACTCCTCTGGGTGTCAATTTGATGTTGGTTTCGGTCTTTGGGGCCGATACTTAGGACCCATGTCTAATGGGAACCAAATTTTCGTTCTATCTGTACTCGCTTCCATCATTCGACTGTATCCTATCGATCGAATATTTGAACTTTAGGTAGAAACTAATGGGTGTAAACATGTGTTTGAGACATGTTATGTTTGATGGTTGCAAGTGGATGCAAGTGGTTGCTAGTGGTTGCTCGTGGATGCATATACACACACTAGGCACTAGATCGGCTCGAAAGCACTTTCATACTGCATATGGATGTGTGAGCATTTTTAAATTTTTATGGATGCAAAATGGTTGAATCAGCATATGGATGTTGCATATGAATGAGCAGTTGTGCACTCATATAGAAATGATATGTCTCAAGTAGGAAAATTTGCATACATATTGGACTCATGGCACTAACATGATTTGCATTAAGGAGGTCGACTGAATCAGTGGGCCGCCTGATTTTGCATTAGATACGGACATGAACACACACTGTGCATTTAAACATGAAAGCATTAGAAGTCTATAAGGACAATGGATGCTTGTGGATGATGGTTGAGTAGATGGGTGATTGGATGGTAGGACACATTCTTCTTAACTTGAAGATTTCGGGGACGAAATCCTTTTAAGTGGGGGAGAATGTAACACCCCGTGTATTCTATAGCTGTGAAATTAACAAATTAAAGTATAATTAATTCGAAATCAAAGAACTAAGGGAAACAGGTTACGCCGTTGCGTTCTTCTTGAAATTCTGCTTGAGATAGAGTCTGAGTTTGCGTAAATTGGACTCCGTATGAAAAAGATATCCTTAAATTAAAAATTGCAGCAAAACATGGAAAAAGAGGAATGAGAAAAGAATAATGTTTAGCATTGTTCTAACTTTTGTAAGCAAAAGACTTAGTAGCTCATTTGGTTGGAACACATGACTTGCATACAAGAGGTACAGAGTTCGATCCCCGCCAGCGCCTTATTTTTGTTTTAGGGGAATGGCTTAAAATAGCCTAGTGTGAATGCAGTTCAAAAAGTGGTTTAGTGTGAAAATGGGTAATTGGGAAGATAGATAAAAAGAAAATATATATATATATATATATATATATACACACATATACGTATACATACATATATATATATATGACATGTACGTATCATGAGGCGCATGTTGCGCATTTTTGCCTGCCAAGAATTGTTTTTTTATAAGTGGCCTTCTCTAATTGGATTCATGACAAATTAAAGGAAAGAAATATTTAACATATTCGTACATATGTGCATTAATGTCATAAACATACAAATTAAATAAAGATGTGTGGATGCAAGCAGTGAAAAGAAAGGTTTATGCATAATATTTGTATGCAGTAAATGGGGATTTTCAAAGAGGAAGAATATGAATAGGTTAGACTTAATTTTCTATTAATAGGAATGTCATTTATAAACCTGCAATTGACATCAATGTGGCACTGAATAAGAAAAATATGGTATGTGATATTATTTTGTGAACATAACATGCAAGCATATTAATATGACGAATATTTATCTGGCATTTAATTTAAAGATATGTCAATAGGGCATTGATTTGAAAACATGCTATTAACATTTATCTGTACATGTTAATTTGAGAAATATATAAATATGTTGAGAAATATATAAATATGCTAATTTACAATGAAAAGGATACATTAATATTGTCATTCTTGTTAATTGACATGTATATATGAATAATTAATGTATACGGTAAAAGGAAAGATGTATCTATTAAATACGTATTTATGTTTGATGGATTGGCAATAAATAATGAATGTTGATAATGTACATTAAGGGAGTAATTATGGCATAAGTGTGTTAGGAATTATTTATATATAGAATTTGTCCTAAATGAGAAATGTGTACATTGTAGGAAATATATATATATGCTAAAACATGGAATTGCATGTAATTGGCCTCTTTTGAAATTGATGGCCTTGATTTACCCTAGCATCATCGGACGGCTCAAATTAACTTGCAACTCTATAAAAATGACCCTAGACTCTACCTAGGTTTCTTACACAATTCTCTAGCCTCCATTGCTCTCTTCTTCTAATAAAAATAAAAATAAAAATGGCGTCGCTGCTCTGCTGGAATTAAAACTAGAAGATAATCAACATCAACCTAAGCAACTCAATTCAAACTAGAGATTAAAGTTTCTGCAAAGATTCTACAACAAGTTAAAGTTCTTTCTTTAATCCAATCAAGGCAAGTACAGTTATTCTCCGCTATAAACGTTAATTATAATTTTGATATGCATTTAAATCTGAGTTTGAGGTTGTATTCTCTTCTGTTAGATCTGTTTTCTGTGACTGTTCTATATTCCTTTCTTCTTTTCTGTTTCTATAGCCAGGCTACCACGAGCCTGTGCCTAATCTCATAAGAGATGAACGTATGAACGCAAGTTTTGGGATGAATGATGAGAAATTTGACAAAACCAAATTGAATGTATGACTTTAGGACTGAGGCATAAAATATATTGGACATATGACTTGGGATTGGATGCATAAATTTGACTATGAACATAAAATTTATGCATGTTGTATGCATAGTTATGTTGTAATTTAGACCTGTAATTAATTAGAAAAAAATAAGCATATGTTATAAACTAGTTTTAGACCTATGCATATTTTGTGATAAAAGAAGAAGAGGAACCACTGTAAAGATTACATATGATTTGAGGCTTTGGACAAAATGCATATAAAAAGGCAAGATCTGATTTTTAGAGGATATGGTTTAAAGATTTATATTATTGGGGATAGTATGCATAATGATTCATGACATGAAAAGAAGGAAGATATGGAAACTTAAGATTTACTTTAATTAGGATATCTATTATTGTAATTACACCTAAATAGGGATTTTTGGATATATGACATGCATTGAAATTAATGGTTATATTTGGTATAATTTATATGTGAATCTGCTGTAAAATGCTAGTTTAACAAAAATTGGAACATATGTTATATGGCAAATTATGTCCATATTCTGCGAGTATATGTTGTGAATCATGACAATTATGTAGGCATATGAATTTAGGCTAATTTATGACTAGGCAAGGCATGTAAATAGAACCTTTGGAAATGTTAATTTTGCTAAATCTGCTAATTTGCCAAGTTGCCTAAACTGCTAGTTTTGTTATATTGCCTAGACTGCTAATTAGATTGAAATGCCTAATCTGTTAAATTTGTCGGTTGAAATGCCTAACCTGTTATATGCAAAATTCTGCTAAGTTGCTAAATCTGTAAAATCCGTTAATTCATATAAAATCTGTTATCTGCTATGTTGATATAATCATTCTGTTATTGATATAATCTGAATTGGCATATATATTGGACGTGCGCATAAACGGTAAATAATTAATTAATTGGCCGCAAAGATGAACATGGCTAACTCGAGGTTAGAATGAGTTTGCGGCGTAAATCTGCCCGGAACCGCCCGGCACATCCAGTGGCCGCAAACAATAGGTTCTAATGTGAGAAGTTAGTCATAACATGCGTAAGACACGAGGTTAGGTCTGGCTTGTGGCAGAAGTCTGCCCGGAACCGCCCGGCATATCCAGCGGCCACAAGCTACCGACCTAATGTGAGAGGTCTGTGCATTAATAATTAATTAATGCAAATCTAAGATAAGAATGACGTCTAAAACGTATTGGGGAAAATAGGGTTAAACCAATGGGGTTAATAGATGTAGTAAAACCCGTCCATGAATCTGTAGGCCCAATACAAAGTTAGACAAATCTGAAAAGTCTGTACATCTGACCCGTTAGTCTGAAAACTTGTTAACTAAATTTGTGAATTAGTAAATCTGAATTCTGTATGTCTGAACTTGTAAACAAGTTAATCTGAAATCTGTTAGTCTGGGGACACAAGGTTAGGAGGGGAATTACTTGTGTCATCTGTTGTTTGGGACCCATATTAGTCAGTAACCCTTTCTGGTATCAAAACTTTGACCCAACAGTAGGTAGGGTCCGGGCACGCTTACTGAACTAATTATAAGTGGTTCATTCTGATAATGGCGAGGGGTGTTGATGGTGCGTTCCAACCGGGTCATGTGCGTGCATGGATCCCGGTCTGCCTCTGAGGTTGTAAGACGCCGTGACATCTGTAAATAGGTCTGTGCCAATTGGTTGTCGCTTTAGGGAGTGATACACCCTACTGTGGGGCCGACACAGGATATTTATGTATTAGGGAGCCGATCGCTTGGGGTAGGGTTTTAGGGTACGCTTAGTTCTGTCTGTTTCTGTTGGTACCGTCTGTTTCTGTTGGGTGGTAACACCTGTCTGTTTCTGTGTGGTACCGTCTGTTCGGGTGGTAAAGGCCCATTACTAGTGTACACCTAATTCCACATTCTGTTTCCATAGGGATAAATCTGTTTCTTCTTCTGTCTGTTTCTGATCGGGTAGTAAAGGCCCATTATTAGCATTCTGTTTCTGTTAAAGTATTCTGTACCCGTTCCTGCTTCAATTTAGACATTAGGGTGACACCTAATTCTGTTATACTAGTATTAGTGCAGGGAAGTGTAAAACAATAGTTTATATCATTCTGTTTTTCTGTTATATCTGCTACACCTGTTATAGTTATCTCACATCCAGTTTTATGTTCATATCATATTATTATTATCTGTTCATATGCTGAAAATCACTGGACTTGCCAGACTTTTTGTCTGACCCTTGTTGTTTCGCCTTCTTTCTTCCGTTTCCCCCCCAGGTTATCCAAGGAGGGAAATACTTTAGCTTGATCCGGATTTCTCTTTGCTTGAAGTGCTTAAAGTATGGTTTGGCTCTGTATAGCTTCCGTTCCATGGGGATTATGATTTTAAACTATGCATTTTGAAGGCTTTTGTACAAGACTGATATTTTGTACTTGAATTCTGAAATTGAAAGGGTGTAACCATACTAATTTCTGTTTCCGCTGTAATAAAGTTAAAAAATTTCAAGTACTGTTTTATCTGTCTTGTAAGTTTCTGTTCTGTTTACTAAAATGCTCCACCAAAGTTAAGGCATTCCCTTTGTGAGTGACCTTAACGGAGGTGGGGTGTTACACGTAGTATATCGGAGTGGGGTGCTCCAGTAGTGTTTGCCACAGAGGCATATGGGTCCCTTAGACTTTGTGTGGACTATAAAGAACTTAATAAGCTTACTAAGAAGAATAGACACCCACTGCCGAGGATTGACGATCTCTTCGATCAGTTAGTTGGCGCCTCAGTGTTTTCGTAGTTGGACTTAGCCACGGGTTTCCATCAGTTGAGAGTGGCTGAGGATAGCATAGACAAGACTGCCTTTAGGACTCCAGACGGTTTCTTCGAGTGGCTGGTGATGCCCTTCGGTTTGACAAACGCCCCCGCATACTTTGTTGATTTGATGAGTAGGGTGTTTAGGGAGTACCTTAACAAATTCGTGGTAGTCTTTGTAGATGACATCTTGGTCTTTTCTAAGAGCGAAGAAGTGCATGCCCTACATCTTAGGGAAGTGTTGGAGACTCTTAGAGCGCATAACCTTAAAGCAAAATTTTCTAAATGTCACTTTTGGAGGAAAGAAGTGTGATTCTTAGGGCACGTGGTTTCCAAAGAAGGGATAGCCGTGAATCCCGCGAAGATAGTGGCCATCCAAAATTGGAAGGTTCCTAAAAACGCTACCGAGGTGAGGAGTTTCTAAGGGTTGGCTGGCTACTATAGGAATTTTATCAAAGACTTCGCAAAAATATCAGCTCCATTAACACGCTTGACGAAGAAGAACTTAGTTTTCACGTGGGACGTAGATTGTGATGATGCGTTCCAACGTTTAAAGAGAGCTTTGACCACAACCCCAGTCTTAGTGTTGCCAGATGGGAGTAAGCCATTTACCGTTTATACCGACGCTTGTGGGACAGGACTAGGCGCAGTTTTAATGCAAGAGGGAAGGGTAATACCCTATGGCGGAAGGCAGTTGAGAGTGCATAAAGAAATTACCCTACACATGACCTTGAGTTAGCCGCTATTGTCTTCGCGCTTAAGTCTTGGCGTCATTATCTTCTTGGCGAAAAATTCGAATTGTTCACTGACCACAAATCGCTAAAATATTTATTCTCTCAGAAGGACTTAAACTTAAGGCAACAAAAGTGGATGGAGTTCTTAGCATCCTACGACTTCGAGATAGCATATACCCCTGGCAAGGGTAACGTAGTGGCAGATGCCTTAAGTAGAAAAAGGTTATCCTTGAGTCCTTTGTTTGTTGAGCGGCGAACTTTAGAGTTCATCTCTACGTTTGACTTCACACCTTCCGTTGACTTTGTACCCGGTTTGCTAGCATCCTTAGAGGTCAGACCTACGCTTTTGGGACGGATTGGTGAGGCACAGCGAGACGACCCACAGTTGGTTGAGTTAGTAGAAAAGCTCAAAGGAGGGGAGTCATTGAGCCATCTCCGTAGGTATACCCTAGATGATAAGGGTTGGTTGCGTAGGGATGGTAGACTTTGTGTACCAAAAGACGATGACCTAAGGAAGACCATTCTTGATGATGCCCATCGTTCGAAGATGACCATTCATCACGGCAGGGACAAGATGTACATGGACATGAGACGAGTTTACTTTTGGGTCGGCATGAAGAAAGATGTGGCTGAGTATGTCGCTAGATGCTTGGTGTGCCAACAAGTAAAAGCAGAGCAAAAGAAGCCCGGTGGATTGCTTCACCCATTGGAGGTCCCACAATGGAAGTGGGAAAGCGTCTCGATGGACTTTATTGATGGATTACCGAGATCGAGAAAGGGTAATACGGAGATTTGGGTCGTGGTAGACAAACTTACTAAGAGCGCCCATTTCATTCCCGTGAAGAGTAAGAGGACTGCTCCATGGTTAGCCTCCTTATACATTCGAGAAATAGTTCGTTTGCACGGTGTTCTTTCTAGCATAGTGAGCGACCGCGATCCTATCTTCACTAGTGAATTTTGGAAAAGTTTGCAAGAGGCGGTAGGGACTCAGTTATGTTTGAGCACCGCATATCATCCTCAGACGGACGGCCAGACTGAGAGGGTGAATCGTATTGTAGAGGACCTATTGAGATTGTGTGTCTTAGATTTCGGAGGTACATGGGAGGAACATCTTCCGTTGGTAGAGTTCGCATATAATAATAGCTTTCAGTCTAGCATTGGCATGGCACCGTTGGAGCCTCTTTATGGACGGCCGTGTCATTCGCCTACATGTTGGTGGGAGTCTATAGATAAGATCTTGCTTGGACCCGATATGATTAGAGAGACTTCGGAAAAGATCGATTTGATTCGAAGGAGGATGAAGACGGCACAAGGTAGACAGAAATCTTATGCAGACAAGAGGAGGTCAGATCTTGAGTTTGATGTTGGGGACATGGTCTTTGTTAAGGTGTCTCCGTTACGGAACGTCGTTCGCTTTGGGTCCGTTGGGAAATTAGCACCATGGTTCGTTGTGCCGTTTCCTATTAAGGAAAGGATTGGGCAGATGGCGTATAGAGTGGAGTTGCCCGAGAGACTTAGTGGTGTACACGACGTATTCCATGTATCACATTTGAGGAAGTGCTTGCACGAGACCGCGGAAGTGGTAGAACCGAGCTTGCTTAGAGAGGTGGAGATCGAGCGTGATGCGACGATTCGACGAGCTCCTATGTGCATTCTTGGGTCGGAGATTAAGAAGTTGAGGAATCGAGAGGTCAAACTAGTCAAAGTGCAATGGGGAGATGATGAGAGCAACGCTACTTGGGAGACGGAAGCGAAGATGCGTTCATTATACCCTTTTCTTTTCGAGGGTATGTCTTTTAATTTCTCCTTTATCGCTTACTTTGTCCTTATCTTATCTTTAGTATGTCCTCTCGCTAGTATCTTTGACCTTTAGATATGGTAGTCCTATGGTTGAAACATGTGTTTGAGACATGTTATGTATGATGGATGCAAGTGGATGCAAGTGTTTGCTAGTGGTTGCTCGTGGACGCATATACACACACACTTTAGGCACTAGATCGACTCAGTCACTTCATATTGCATATTGCATATAAATGTGTGTACATATTTAAGTTAATGGATGAGTAATGGTTGTACCATCATATGGATGTTGCATTTTGGTGAATGGTTGTGCACACATGTAGAAATGATATGTATCGATAGGGTTCTTTCGCATACATAATGGACGCATGACACTATCATAGTTTGCATTAAGGAGGTCAACTGAATCAGTAGACCGCCTGATTTTGCATTAGATAAGGAACATATACACACACACTTCTTGCATATGTTCATACAGCATTAGAAATTTTACAAGGACAATGGATGCCCGTGTTTGATGGTTGAGTAGATGGTTGTTTGGATGGTAGGATATGCATTCTCCTTAACTTGGAGATTTCGGGGACGAAATCCATTAAGGAGGGGAGAATGTAACACCTCGGATTTTTGAATAATCGAATTAACTAAATTAAATAATAATTAATCTCAAACGTGAGAATTATGGGGATTGGGTTGCGCCATTGTGTTCGTCTCGGAATTCTGGTTGAAATAGAGTCCGAGTTTGCGGGAAACGAGTACCGGATGAAGGAGTTATGGACGAACGAAGTTTGGTGGCAAAGTAGAAAAAAAATGCACCGGCGCACTTGGGAAGTGCGCCAGTACATATTTGCACTAGCGCACCTGCCAAGTGCGCCCAGGCCGAGGCAAAAGCCTGCACTGCTTTCTGGTTCAGGCTGACCCATGTTGTTGAGTCCTTTCTGACTCCTTGCTGAGTCATTAGGGCTGACTCATCACCCTATCATGATTGAATGGTTTTGATTAACCCTAAGATCATCCGACGACTTAAATTAATTCAAAACTCTATAAAAAGACCCATAGACTCAAACCCTAAATCAGAATTAAAATTGAAACTATGGCCGTCATGCTGTTGTCTTGAACCCTAGAGCAGCCGCCACCAAAATTAAGAGGAAGAACAGCAACCAAATCAGAACTACTCAACCCTAACAGCAAATCTTCTTCAAAGGAGCGCTAATTCAACTCCAGATATCAGAATTCAGAACTCAAGACTGCTTTTGAGTTGTGAGTTCGATAGTTTTAACAAAATAATTAATAAATGAATTGAATTGAGTTATAATGCGGATAATTTGGATGTGATATGAATTGTTGATTGCATGTTGTAATTATGTTGTAGAATTGTGTTGTAATTTCTATGATATTATGTTATGATGCTATCATTTACGATGTAAAGTTATGTTGCTATCATCCATATTGTAAATTTATATACAATCAAGTCATCATGTTTCTTATGCTAGTTTTTTATATTGATTCATATGATAAATCATATGTAGGAAAGTTTAGATGTTGATTCAAACATGAACCATATACAAATTTGGGTAGAATTATATGTGACCTTACATGGCTATGGCACCTAGTTTATGTGAGAATTTAATTGGAAGTTAGGCTATGACATATGCTAAATTTTACATGATACTTTACATGTTAGATACTAGTCTACACCATTGTTCCAATGTATAAATCACCTATGTAAGTTTATGAATTGGATATGAATCATGTTATGCAAGTTTAGGATTATTACCTATGCGAATATAGACATATGATGTTTATGCAAGTTTGTGGCCATTATTTCATCAAGTTCACACCTTTAGATTTGGATCTATGACATATGATGTTTATGTAAGTTTGTGGCCATTATCTCATCAAGTTCACACCTTTAGATTTGGATCCATGACATATGTTGTTTATGCAAGTTGTAACTTTGGCCTATGCAAGTTTTAGATGTAGAACATCATTCACATATGCAAGTTCATCCCTATGTTTAGATTTATGTTTTAATTATGTGTATATTGTGATGTTTTCCCTTTATTCCATGAGTTAGACTATTCGAGTCTAACGTATATTTTTACGTTAAACGAACAACCGTACTACGTGGGGTAAAGGGGATAATATTAAAAATATTTAATTGACATAAATGCCTTAAAAGGCATAAAATATAATAGTGGTGAAAAATTGGTATGATTTTACATACCATAAATGGATGGACATAATTGAGTCAATTATGGACATCGTTAAATTTGGAATTGATTGATAATTTGAATAGGGAAAGTAATTCAAATTGGGGGATGATTAATTAGGAGTAATTAATCGTCTAAGACAAGAGGTTAGACTCTTTTGTGGTGTAAGACTGCCCAGACCCGCCCGGCAAATCCAGCTGCCACAAATGCCAGTCTAATGTGAGAGGTCTTAGGCACAAACTACATACGTAACAGTTGTAAAGACACGAGGTTAGGCTCTTTTATGGTGTAAGACAGCCCGGACCCGCCCGGCAAATCCAGCTGCCACAAATGTCAGTCTAATGTGAGAGGTCTTTATGAGGTTACGGTCTTAATGAATTAAGAAACACTTAACCAGATAAGCATGTAATGGGACATAAGGGGGTTAAGTGGGTGCCTTGGGTGGCATGTGGAATCTAGTGGGTGCCTTGGGTGGCATTTGGAAATACGATTAGAAACACTTAACCAAATTGAAACATGAATAAGAAGTGAGTTAAGTGGGATGTACTAGAGGGGACCAAGCTTAGGTGGATAGCTTGTGTCAAGTAATAGGGGCCCGTTTCAACCAGTAACCCATACGTATCTTTGTGGGATCGACCCAAGTCGAGGACGGGACACGCATACTGGGCTTGACTATAAGAGGCCAAACCGGGTTAGCGGTGGCAACGCAAGTCCAACGGGTTCATATGAGTGTGTGGACCCGGGCTGGTAGGTAAGACGTTGTTGCATCGTGTAGGTATAAGTCGTGCATTGTTAGTTGTATCGGGTTGCCACTTTGGGGAGTGATACACCCCACTGTGGGGCCAGCACGGGTATCTACGAGTTAGGGAGCCGATCGCTTGGGGGTAGTGGGTACACCTAGTGGAGATAGGGGCAGACGGCACCTATGAAGGCAGCTATGGGTGCACGAAACTACCAATATCATTATTTAGTCGGTAGGCGGGATCAACCTTAGGGTGACTAGTGGTGGTGCAGTATACTAGTGGCGGTGCAGTATAGCAATTATCCTATAGTGTTGGTGTAGCTTAGTAATTATCTTAGTGGGTTAGGTACGCTTTAACGATATCGTTATTCATCTTGTTTCCTTGTTTACTCTGTCATACTCAATGGTTCAGGATCATTTCTTTATTTTCCAACTTATGTCTTTGCCTAGTTACTTTGTTAATTATATTGTTAGAGTTATCACACTCGCCAGACTTTATGTCTGACCCCCCTTTTTCCATCTCTTTCCTCCCCCCCCAAGGTGCTCAGGTTGGAACTAGCACCAGTGGAGCTTGATTTTCGACTGCTTTTAGAAGATTGCTTGGATCGCTGAAGTAAAGTCCAGCTTCTCTTTTATTTATGGCTATTTTGATGTTGGGGATTATGTCTTTCAGTTTATGTACTTTGTTTTATCAAGATAGATATTATGTACTTGACTTTGGTTTTATGGTTTTGATGATGTAACCAAACATATGGGTTTATCCACTGCAATAAATGAAGTTTTAAATTTTCAAGTACTGCTTTATATCTGTCTTGTTGTAATTTTCTGTTCTATATTCACTTAAAATGCTCCATGGAAGTTAATGCATTCCCTTTGTGAGTGACATTAATGGACGTGGGGTGTTACAGTTATACTAGTATTGGTGTAGAGAAAAGTATTAGAGAAGCGCAATATATTCTATTCTGTTTATCCTGTTTACCTTGTTATACCTGCCTTATGACACTGTTATCTCCCTCTCCAGTTTATATGCCTGTCATAATGCTTTTACTTATTTATATGGTAAAAGTAACTGGACTCGTCAGACTTTATGTCTGACCCATTTTGTTTCCTCTTCTCTCTCTTTCGTTTCCCTCCCGCTCCCCCCTAAGGTTCTCAGGGTGGGAATACTCAAGCTTAATCAGAATTCTTCTTTCATTCTGGTTGGAGCTGCTTAGATGTACCACTTGATTTCGTATCTTCTCTACTTTGGCTATATTTTGGGGATTATTCTCTTTTTATGCATTATTGTACTCCGATGATGATTTTGGTTCAAGACAGAAGTTTTATGTTGGTGTAATAAGTTTTCAGTATTTCAGACTACTATGTAATTAGGTTCGGACCACGAAACTTTTCTATTTAATAAAGTTTCAATTCCGATGTTATTTTATATCTGTCTTTTGATGTTTCGGTTTATATTTACCTATAACGCTTCACGAAACTTAATGCATTCTGATAAAGAGTGACATTAACGGACATGGGTGTCAAAATGTGTATACTCTGTGTGAGTTCCATGTCCATGTATTTGTGTATGGGTTCACCATTTGTTTATAAATGAACCTTGCTGCTTCTTGTCTATCTTGATGTTAATGTCACTTTCCTGTCATGTGCAAACTTTAACCTTGCTGCTTACTTGGGACTATCCATGTACATATTAACATGCATGAAGCTATTCCTCCACATTGTATTTGAACTAGTGCAGCTTCTCAGATTTGTTATATGCTCCTTATCACCCTTACTGACAGGTTTGATTTTGTTTTCTCATGTTCATACATTCATGGTGACATGTACATGTTGTATTGGCTTGACCATTGTGTGCACTTTGTCATGCTTGTTTTATTTTCTCTTGTTCACTACTGCCATGGCTATGTTGATTTTGTTGCATGTTGCCATTTCTCTCGACCTGTTGGTTTGAAGTGTGCACTCACTGATATTTGACTATATTTCCCTTGCACATTATATATGTATATACATACACATGTATGTGCAATTATATTTTCTATTTACATCAGCAGACCACTGTACGTTGTGTCGTGGCTGGTCAAGATCAGTAGATCACAATAGCTGTGTGGAGGTCGATCTGCGGACACAAGATATATAGTCTAACTTGTTGTATTTACAATGAATCATTATGAATATCATAAGCAGTCTAGACATAGATAGTTGAATATACATATCAGATCTAGTCAAGAAATATAATGAGAAACAAATCAAAATTTAAAATAAATTTATATCTACTGGAATTTAAGTCTATTTTTTGTTCCAGTTTACTGTGTGTTTCTGTGACAGGAAAGCAGGTGACTGGACTGACTATGAAGCAGACTGCTGAAGATAAGAGACTCAGTGTATATGTGTCTGTGTATGAATGTATATATCCGAGTTTGTACATGTAAGAATGAGTGTAACTGATTCTGAGTGAATGGGTATTGTAGTGAGGAACCATTGTAATTGTGAAATTGAATGTATTATATCACTGAGATATACAATAGTGGAGTTATAATTTTGTACTATTCAAATGTTGAAATAAAATATTTATATTGAATAAAAATACTATTTAAATTGTAAGTTCTATGCAATAGTATTTTATTCAAAATAAATATATTTTTCTATATGTGATGTAGTAAAATAGTACAACTACATGCACATTTATATTATAGTATATATGTTTGTTATCATTAAACAAAAAACACATTGTTATATACAACAAGATGAAACACCGGGGTTCAATAAGAACATCTTGCAACCGGCCATACAAAACTAGCCACTCATTCAACTTGAGTGTACCAAATATATCATCACCACGCTAGTAGGTCATCCGACCGTACTCATTCTGAAGCATACAAAAGGGACAATCGATTTCTCTTGATCAGGTGATGATATACCCTAATGGGTATGACCCACATAGCCTTGCTACCTGCCTAATTTTATTCTTTTCCTGGCTGATAAGGCTTAAGGCTACGATTACCTTTTTCAGACGGCACATCCAAACTTTGAATGCCACATTGTCAGATCCGTCAAATCACTAATTGATTTATATAAAGATACTCTTTGTGTTAAGCTAAAATAAGTTTCCTTCTCCACCACCATACGTATATTTGTAAAAACCAATGTACGTGATTATAAGAAGCATTCTGTCAAACATTTGTCCATACAAATTCGTTTTGGGACTGAACAAAACAGAAGATACCCAAGAACATAGGGGTTACTGCTACAAGTTTAATCCTGATAGTTAGCTAGAGACATCGACGAGCACCCTTTCTTCTCAAAAGGTCTTCAAACCACCTTCATACGCATAAGCATCCCTACAAATTCAGTTTTCGAATGCAAAGTCGGTTCGAAGTTCTTTTGGGTCCAGCTCCCATTCCAGTATCCTCGAACTAACACGTCATAAGTTAAAAGGGATATTCATTTGATGGTCGTTTCATTAACTATCAAATCAAACAGTATTGTTCAGTACATCAATAGCTCAGGATCTTTTAGTTATAACCATTCATTAAATCATTTCATCGATTCTTAAAAATCAATACCATATATTTATTTTGTCGGAATAGGTATATTCACAAATCTCTTATTTTCGTTTACTTCGAAAACGATAACCATACACTTATCTCTTCAGAGTAAGCATGTTAACAAAATCCCCTGTTTATTTCCTTTACTTCGAAATTATCGCTATACATTAAAAAACCTTTTTATTTGGAAATATCGTTATATATCCAGAAAACTCCTTTTTATTTCCTTTACTTTGAAAATAGTGCTATATACTTAGCCAAATAGTATGAGTATAGTCACACTTATAACTGGGCCAAACAATGTCAAGTGATACATTGTTTACTATATAACCCAATAGTTTTTTATTAAAATTTTAAACTTTGCAAAATAAAGTTTCAATATCTCTTATGGAAATAATCAAATATTTCCAACATCACTACCTTTCAAACCAGTACCATCCTTTGGATAATAATGAAGTCGTTCAAGTTGGGGTATTTAATTACCTCTCGAACCTTGACTCAACAATGTTCTTATCTTAAGATAGATAAAAGTTTGTACTTAAAAATGATATTAGTTAAGATATCATACCAACTTCATTTAATATTCCATTTTAAATAGGTTTTTAAATAGCATTCCTTGCATTTAGAAATCTACTCTCAATTTCAGTCATGTTTACTTAATTTGTTTATTAAGTAAATACTTACTAAAACACAAACCCTTAGCTTCAAATCTCTTTTCTACAATTTTTTTACAACTTGTATTTTATTACAAAAATCCATTTACCAAACCCTTTACTCAAATCCATTAAACATCTATCCTTTTTATTTTTAGAATCTCCTTTATAAACTTGATTCGCAAAGCCTTGATTCCATTATCAAAGAAATCTTTTATAAGAACCCTTTATATATCTTATTTCAAAACTCACTTTAATTTATCATATACAACTTCATTTCTCATTTAAAATTTACGAATTTAAATCGAATCATTTAGAAATTGACTTGCATAATCCAATTTAGTAAATTTTAGTCCCCCATTTAGATTTTCAAAACTTCATATGTAACAACCCGGAAAATCAGAACCAATTTTAAATTTTATTTTAAGGAAAATTTTGCTAGAAAATGCATCAGAATTTAAAAATTCAATTATTAATTTAAGTTATTGAAAAATATAAAAAAAATATAAAAAGAAGTTTTTAAATAAAATTATGATGTATTTAATGAGATTTATAAGTATATGCTGATAGTTTGATTTAAAGTAATATGTAGATTCTAAATGAAATAAATTATGACAACATACATGTGTATATCTTTAGCCATTCGCTTTAATACATTCCTTGTCTATCCAAAGTGTAATGTTCGTTAATTTATTTATTTTATATTGTGAATAGTTTCATTTGTTTTAAATGTCCTCCATTCTTCATTAATATGCATTCATTGCTTTCTATTTAATTTCTTTCCCTCTATGATTTAATTTTGAATTTTGAATTTTGAATGAGAAATAAGCTTTGCCACCTCAGCCTTAGTCATCCACATTTATTTTATTTGTAATTTGGATAATACAAAGAGGCATCTCAGGAAAACATTTCATGTATTTATTCTCTCCTTTTCTACTCTTTTATCTATCATTCAAATTCAGTTAGAAACAAAGCTATTCCCTTTATTTCTCCTTTTCTTCATCCCTTCTCTTTATACCTACAATCTTCAAATCTCAAAATAAAATAAAATAAATAAAACAAAAGCCTGCAAAACTATATGCATATTTCTATGATTTATTCTTATTAGTCCAATTGAATATGTCCCATAAATTATGTTATTTAATATTATGTGTTTTGAAATTTAAAAAGCCACATAACTTTCTTATAGTCATCATTAAACAATAAATTATGCATTCGTTACCTTCAGTTATTCTCTTTCTTTATGTATTTTTTTTTGAATTTTGAATAAGAAATAAATGTTATTAAATGTTGATTAGATTAACATGTCATGCCTAGTCAACTAATTTATTCATTTGTAACCTACTACATATGAAGAGACTCAAGTGAGGAATGAAATAAAGTATATAACCAAATATATATAGACATTATATGAAAATATGTATAGGCGTTGTATAAAAATATACATAAATGATATATGAACATACATATATGCGATATATAAAATGGTCATGAAATAAAGTATTCATTAACTAGTTAAAAATATATTTTGTTAGACAAAAGCATCACCATTATCATATTAGTGAAATATAAAATCATAATAAAGAAAAAAAGGGAAAGTCGCCTCCTTCATAAAATAGATAAATAAATTTCAAATTATATCCAATGGAAATTAGACGTGTGTCATTCATGGCAAGAAGAAAAAAAACATAATGACAATAATTGCCGCATGCGTTTCATTCATATCCTTCAATTCTTTTATGTTCTTTCTCTTCCTTTCATATACATATATGCCATGTTTTATACCTTTTATAAATATAAGATAAAAAAATAAGACACCTCATGCCTATCAACTAATTTAATTCTTTTTGTAACATATAACATATGGATTAGCGGGCCTTTTTTGAATTAAAGAATTAAATTAAATATAATTATATATACCCCATTCAATTAGCCCTAACCCTAATTCTCAAAACAAACAGCCGCCACCCTTCGAATTTAATGGCTGAGACGCTCCTTCCTCCCCCCATAACTTTCCATCCACACTATAAAATCAAAGGCTTACAAAAGCAAAAATGAAGAGAAAAAGGAGATGAACAACTTCAACGGTGGTGGCTTTCTAATGGTGCACGCTGATCGGTGACGCGATGGTTGTAGGAGGTGCAGCGGTGGAAGATTGAAGTCGACGATGGGTACGATGCAAAGAGGAAGAAGGCGGCCAATATTACAAAAGGAAGGAGGATTAATATTCTAATTTAGGTTAAAGGAATTTTAATTAATTAATTAATTAATTGTCATATTAATTATTTAGTGTTTAAATGATCGTAATTCTTTCATATAATATCAGAATCGAGATTCAAATTGCACTGAAATCGTGAAAGTAAATGCTACAACATGGAGCAGATTAGAACTTAAACAGAGGCCGTATGGATTTTTGATAAAATTAAACATATGTTTAATTTTATTAAAAATAATCATTTTATTGATTTCTAAAACAGATCAAGGTGAGATTTCTTATTTATAAAAATTAAAATAAATTGTTATGCTTTGGAAATCTTTATTTGTTATTAAGATTTATATTGTTTGTTGTACATGATTTGAATTGGTTGATGTTGTATGTGGTGATCCGATGGATTTAATTAGATGTAATGGAATTGTTAAAAATTGTTAGACAAATAAAAATCCTACTTTTTTATTTGTCATGTTAATACAAATAAAAATTCCTTTTTTTTGTTTGTCATGTTAAATATAGAAATTGTTGTACAAATAAAAATTCCTTTTTTTATTTGTCATGTTAAATATAGAAGTTGTTATACAAATAAAATTCCTCTTTTTATTTTATACATATGTAATATAGAATTGTGTAGACAAATAAAATTCTCTTTTTATTTGTCATTAGAAATATATAAATTGTTATGCGAATAAAATTCTCTTTTTATTTGTCATTAGAAATATAGAAATTGTTATGCGAATAAAATTCTCTTTTTATTTGTCATTTGAAACATAGGAATTGTATGTGAATAAAAATTCTTCTTTTTATTTGTCATGTTAAACATAGGATGTGTAGATAATAAATTATTCTTTTTATTTGTATACATATTGAACATAGGATGTGTTGAAAATAAAATATTCGTTTTATTTTATACATGTGAAACATAGAATGTGTAGACAAAAAAATATCCTTTTTATTGTATACATGTTAATGTAGAATTTGATAAATAATAAAATATTCTTTTTATTATAATATGTTAATGTTAGAAATATGTAGACAATAAAATTCTTCTTTTTATTTGTATACATAAAACATAGCAATTGTTGTATAAATAAAATTCTTCTTTTTATTTATACATATGAAATATAGAATTGCGTAGACAATTAAATATCTTTTTATTTCATATATATGAAATGTAGAAATTGTGTAGACAATAAAATTCTTCTTTTTATTGTATATACGAGAACATAGGAATTGTCAAAATTAGGTACGCATTAAAAAGAAACATTTTTAATGTATATGTTGATTCACTATTTAAAGTGACATGTTTATTAGAAAATATGTGTAAACATTAAAAAGAAACATTTTTAATGTATAAGTTGATTCACTATTTAAAGTGACATGTTTATTAGAAAATTTGTGTAAACATTAAAAAGAAACATTTTCAATGTATGAAACGATTCATTATTTTAAGTGACATGTTTATTATCAAATTATGTAAACATTAAAAAGAAACCTTTTTAATGTATAAAATGATTCATTAATAAAAACGACATGTACATTGGAAATTGTTTAGAGATTAAAAAGGACATTTTAATGTTTATTTAGTTTCATTAAAAATGTTACATTTTACATGTACATTTAGATAAAAAGGGATTATAGGTTAAAATAGGATTAATTTCTAGAAAGTTGAATAATCAATAAGAAATGATTTCAGAGATTGAAACCAATTGGAGTTTAATAAATCTTTAATTAGATTGTGAATGTACAGATGGTAATTAAATTACCAAAACATGAAATGTGATTGAATCAAATACAATTGGTTGCTGATATTGATTATGATGGATTGACTGTTTGGATTGTGCTAGACCAGTTTATGAGCAATATATGCTTTTACATTTAGCATTGGGTTGGGTAAAAATATCTATGTGCTAACACCTTGTGAAACACTTCACGATTTGACTATAAGGTATTTAGCGATGTTGTTTATTTCAAAATTTAATAAATGATTTTGAAATGATATTTCTTAAGTTAAAAGAATAGTATTCCCGAATTTGGACACGGAACGTTTTATAAAATGTTTTATAAAACAGAAAGGATTTCGAGGACTATACCCGATGAATTCGAAATGATTTGGAAGTGGAAATCTATATAGATTTGAAAGTACTGTGATTATTATATTGTGAAATGATTTTCCCTACTTCGGGATATGAAATGATTTAGTATGTGGCTAAAGATGCGGGTGACCAGGATGGCTAAAATGACGGGGATGGTGGTGGATGATGGCGGTGTAGTTCCCTGGAGTGTGGGAGGTGCATTATTAGTGTAGCCTGCTCCTAGATGGGAGGTGCACACATATATATCGAGCCGGAGAGGTGCGTCCTGTAGCTTTGTCTAAGGGAACATCACCGATATTTGGTTGCATATTTATTCGTATGCATTTGTTTTGAAATTCATATTTTCAAATGATTTTGGCTTGAGATCCCGAAGTGAAATCTATTTTATTATGAAAGCTAGATACGTATTTCAAATGATTTGAAATAAGAAATCGGAAAATAAAGTCCAAAGGAATAATTTCTGCAAAGTGAATTGGATTTTTTAAAAAAATATAAATTTGGGGTTAAGCCTAAATGGGTAGATTGAAAAATTGCATGTTGTATGATGCATTGTAGATCCATATGACTATTATTTATGATTGTTGTTTATGAATCGGCGTTTATGTGGAGTAAACCCGTTCCGTGACATATGGCGTGGTCCCGTGATATGCTTCACGGTTATAAAGTAAATTTTAACTGTTAGATTTTTCATACCAGTCCCATGACTGACTCGTAGTTTGTTTCACTTGCAAACTCGGGTTCCCTTAATTTTCCACACAGGCAGTCGAGTGGCTTGTTTTGCAGATATTTATTTTATTAAGAAGGATTCTGGATGGAAGCTTAAAGCTGTGTCCAGAGCAATGATAGTCTTCCGCTGTGTTAGTTTAATTGTTCCGCTGTGCATTTTATTACATTTATTGTAAATTATCTTCCACTGTATTATATTCGATGTGCTCTGATATTCTGTACTCTGATGTAACATTATTATAATGTTTATAAAAGTCTTCTGTTATTTGCTCTGATGTGTTGTATGCCCAGAGTTAGCGTATGCGGGATTCGAACGGTCTTGGTCGATTTAGCGATTGATTAAGTTCGGGTGAAATCCGTTATCGTTACTTCATATCTTGCCACTTCTAATTTTAACTCCATTTA
The DNA here is from genome assembly GCA_030737875.1 of Allium sativum. Taxonomy (NCBI): domain Eukaryota; kingdom Viridiplantae; phylum Streptophyta; class Magnoliopsida; order Asparagales; family Amaryllidaceae; genus Allium; species Allium sativum. Next base: position 393,599,519 of record CM060912.1, on the reverse strand, counting down.
ACCCTTTTCTTTATTTTATAACCGACTTATAAAAGTCGTTTCAATAGTGAAAACACTTATAAAACTTCTTTGTTTGTAATCTTGGCATCTCTAAGCTTTGTAAAACTTGGATTTATGATAAAGTCCATTATTAAAATTCTTTATTAAATTTTAATTTAAACTCATTTCAACTTAATAACTTCCTTATTTGAATTTCAGATAAAAGGAAATCACTTGAATTATTATTAATTAAAATAAAAATTGATTCCAAAATTTAGTAAAGCAAAAGTAGTTTACCTCGTTATTAAATAAAAATAGAATAGTTAATCTCTTTTAGAAATTTATTTAAATAATAACTAACTTTCTTAATAACCAACAACTCGATAATTATTTTTAAGCACATTTAATTAAAGGATTAATTAACTTTTATGAACACTCATTAAGTGTAAACAACCAATTTTTTCAAACTATTTCTATTAAATAAATTGGAAACAAATTAATTTAATCGCCAATTTTAATTAAAACAGTTGACTAAGTCAACTTAAAAACAAAGTTAATTTGTTAACTGATTTGAAATAATCAGTCCTCTTAAATTAATTAATAACTTGATTATTAAATAATATCATACTTAATTTTTTCTTAAAAACAATTATTCACTTGCTTATGAGACTTATTTAAAAAAATACAGGAGTTTGCTATATAAATAATTTTGTAATTAATTTATAAAATTAGATTGTAAATATTTATTTCTTTATTAAATCTCTATTTATATAACTTATAAAAATATAATTTAAATCCTGGTTTTGTTATAAAAATAAAATTTATAACTTTAGCTTAGTCAATTCGCCTGACGACGAATCAACATCTTAAAAAGGTGGATTTTTAGGCCACTGCCTACCAATCACTTAATCAATAATATTTATTGATTAGTAAAACGTCAATGTCGAATATCAATTCAACAATCAACATCCAAACAAAATTTAATGTTTCTTGGGTTAAACAGTTCATGTATGAATAATATGAAAGCAAGTAACATTCAATATATTGGAGGAATCCTATTGGATAGCTCCAACTTGTTCTCCCTGCATCACAAGTTGTAATATCATTTATATATGTATATGAAATATATAATCTAATCTAATTCATTTAAGATGATGGAATATAATATCGTCAATCATCAACCAAACAATAATCATCCAAAGCATCCAAACACACAATTTATCCTAATAACAATGAATATTATAACGAAATAATAATATTTAGAAAGTATTCCAGAAAGAGTGAGAGTTAAATCATAATTTATTTTTGATCGACGATTTTGCGTCATTTTATCTAATTTCAAATGAGCAATTAAAATTAGATAAATTCTAATGAGGTCAAAATCATTCCAAACCAGTTCGTATGAGTAATATTTGAAGGTATGATTCCAACAGATCCTACTTCGTCAAAATCTGATCATGTATGAAAGAATTACTAATATTACGAGTTTAAAAACAATTTAAAGTGTCATTAGTTAATTATTAAATTAGTTAGACCTGAATCTCTTTCTTAACCTTTCTTCATCGAATTGATATTTCACGTTGCTCCTTCGTCCTAGCATAACCGAACATTCCATCCAAACCTCCATGCCTCCACAGTCCACGAAAATAATTTCCGACATCACCGATGATCTTACCTTTCTGACCTCTTCACCCTCATCACCACGACTTCGAACCGGCATGCCCCCTTGCAAACATGTCTGTGGCCCAGCCATGCACGGCAGTAGTACTTCAAATGACATTTTTTTATTACAAAATACCTCCAAACACTGGCTTTCGACTCGCCTGGCCACCAGAAGATCAACACCACCATCCCTTCAACCCATCCCCCATTTCATCATTGGAGCTCCACCCTAGTCGCGCTAGTTAAAAATTGAACCACCAAAAAAATGACCAAACCCAGGTTGCAACCCTCACACACATGATGGCAACAAATCGGGCCTCGCTCGATTCCATGGAGTAATCGATTTTATACTTGCTAGTTTGAATGTAGTTGATGTTTTAAAGTCAAGTTACGAACTTAAATCAGCCGCAAATCTTGAACCAAAGACAACGTATCTTGGACTGAAGATATGAAAAGCTTTGCGCCGATATTTTTTTATTAAAAAAAGTGTACAGATTTTACCTAAGATATGCTAACGTTTTGATTTTTCAAAGCTACCATAATATGATTTAACTCTAAACTATCTCCCAGTTGCAAACTCCAATCAAGACGCCACGACCGATATTTTAGGCTTTAACTGGTATTTTGAACACATCGGAACACGTTTCGAGGTCTAATTAGAAGTATGGAGAAGATATCAATTTATAATCGATGATTTAAATTGATTTCAGTTAAATTATTTCTCGGTGTTTTCGACACCAAACGGTAACGTCAAATGTTTTGAAATTTAAAATTCGACAATTATATACTATTATGGATCTAATGAAACTGGTTTCGTCGAATTTCGAGACTGTTTGAAAAAACCCTATTTTTATTATCAAATTGTTAATCGATAAGCGTTCATATCGTGCATGATCACAAAACAACTCCATTTGACGCGAAACTTGAAATCTAGTAATAATTAACTATTATGGATTTTATGAATTAATTTTGTTGAAATCCGAGGCCATTTGAAAATTGCACATGTTAAATTAAATCAATAAAATATAAATCGATTTCAATACAACCAAATTCATCGATAATAAATTATTATTATCGTATATATATATTCAAATAGAATTTTATATAGCTTCAAATAAACTTAAATCAATTTTAAATTCAAGAGTTTTATTTTCAAGTCAATTTAACGTTCAATTCTTTATTTAAATAAATTTCAAGACACTAAGCCTTAAAATTAATCGTTTTAGATATTTAAATTAATTAAATATTTCTGCATAAAAATTCAGGTCATTACATTCTTCCCTCCTTAAATGGATTTCCTCCCCGAAATTCCAAGTGAAGAAGATTGTTATAAACAAATTAATTTTACTTTAAAAATATTCCTCAAAATTCTATTAAAATTTTCTAACTTTTGAAAATTTCGAAAAAATTCGGTAGAGTATCCCTTGCGTGGCTTGATCCGAAAAATTCCCAAATGCCTCGTAGGGCCTCATTCAATCCAAAGAAAACAAAAGGCAAGCGGCTACCCATTGCTGGGATAAAAATCACCCAAACCAACCATAACATAGACGTGTACCAATTTGTCGGGCAATTTAACTCTTAATTACGAAACCAAAGCTATAAGCAAGAAAACTAGCTTTTGCCTCTATATACCTATATATACTTACATAACCCAAAGAGAGTTAAGTAAATAAACAAGTAACATAACAACGACAAGCAATATATACATAAAAAAACAAAGCAATCACAATCAGTCAACACACATTGTTATCATATAGTGTTATAAACATTAAATAATTTAACTTGAGGTTTATCCAAAATATAAATCTTGTCGTCACGTAAGGATGATGAACAACTTATCAAGCATTACCATCTGCTCGACAGTCTCAGGTCACTACTTAATCAAGCATTTATGCTACCTTAAGCAACTCAAAAATTTAAGTCCAAACTCACCAAAAATAAATATACCCAGCAGGTATATTTTATTAATGGAAATCCCAATTCATTTTCTTAATTTCTTCCATTTTATTAAATAAATCATTATAGTTTATAAATTACCACACCGCGATTTTGCTGAAAATTTGATTTTAACATAACTCAAAATCTACAAGATGAAATTCCGTTTTTTCTCTTTCATTAGAAAACTATAATCCAATAGATTCGGAACATTCTTATTTCGAAGAATTCCGACTTATATTGGATCTTATACACTCAATTGAAGTTCTAATCATAAAATTACGAACTAGCACGATGCGTCGAGCTCATTTATAATTAAATTTACTTTATACGTTCAAACCTGTTAATTAATAAATTATAGCCATATAAACTAAGCAAGGTTTTCAAATCTTTGAAAATTTCTATTGTCCAAAATCGTCGAATATTTCGTTACGAATCTATAAAATATCATAAGTCAAACACGTAATCAAATAACTCTATTACTTAGGATATATATGTATTCATATTATAATTTGGTTGAAAATTTCGGGACTGAACTACGAGTTCCAAAATCATAAACTCTGGATTTAAAATTAACTTTCGTTTTAATCCAACAATTTATCTATAGTAGCATGTCTTACTTAGAAACTCAAAAATGATCGTTGTTGATGTCGCGGTCATCATCGGAATTATTTTCCAGCGATACGAGCAATATCTATGCTTTAAAAATCTTTAAAATCCATTTTTATTCACAAACACTTTAAAATAAACTACAATTTCTTTTTGAAAAACCAATTTTCAAATTCACTGGAAATTTAGATCCTTCAATTCTCAACTTAGATCCATTTCATATTTATAAATCCCAACTATAAATTTTTCTTATATAACTTCAATCTTACATAAGATAATTTCACATAGCTTCTTTCTTGTTTAAATTCACGTTAAACACTTACTTAGGTTAAATTCTTACTCAACCCATGCAAAAGAAAGGTAAGATTTCTCCTATCTAAACAAGTAACTAATGCCCATAAACTGGTTGGGCACAATTACCAATCAATCAATAATGGTTAATGCTCAAAAGTGAGCACGACTTAAAAATAAATGATAATAGTAGAATATTATCATTTCCAATCGAACTAATCATCCATAAACTATATTTAGTTTTAAAATTCTTTTATATATAAAATCTTGGTAAAATTATTTAATTAATTAACTCTTTAAAATAGTATTATGTCGATTTGCCTCGTTCAAGAATTTTGAAATCCTATTGACCACGTTAGCTAAACACGTCAATTTGGAATTTATATACCACTCAATTGATAAACAAACATAATATAAAAACTTTTATAACACTAACAAGTATGCTCTCATATATATGTATATACACACACTCAAACTCAATCTATAGTATTACTAACCTCACCTCTATTGACTTACGCCGCAGAGCCAAGGTTATCACTTAACTTTCAGTCCAATCTTAAGTTCTGATACCAACTGTAATGGGTTTAGGATTTTCAACCATCAACCAATAGGTAACACCCACTGCGACGTACAATGGTACTTGGAAACTGCTTTTACGGCCAGTCTCTCGACTCGTAACCAACCCATGGTGGGACATGTAGGGGTAAGAGTCTCCTGCTCGCCACCAAACACGAAGCGAGAACCCCCTATCACGTAAAAGCACACACGACAAGCACTTTCCATCTTGGACTCCTTGAACTTACACGTCATAAGTTAAAAGGGATATTCATTTGATAGTCGGTTCTTTAACTATCAAATCAAATAGTATAGTTCAGTACATCAGCAACTCATGCCCTTTTAAATAAAACTATTCATTAAATCATTTCATCGATTCTAAAAAATCAATTCTATATACTTTCCTCATCGGAATAAGTATATTCACAAATCTCTTATTTTCATTTACTTCGAAAACCATAACCATACACTTATTTCTTCAGAATAGGCGTATTCACAAAATTCCCTCTTTTTTCTTTTATTTTGAAAATATTGCCATATATCTATAAAACCCTTTTTTATTTTCTTTACTTCAGAAATATTGCTATATATTCACAAAACCCCTTTTTATTTCCTTTACTTTGGAAATATCGTTATATATTCACAAAACCCTTTTTTGTTTCCTTTGCTTTGAAAATAGTGCTATATACTTAGCCAAATGGCATAAGTATAGTCACACTTCATAGCTGGGACAAACAATGTCAAATGATACATTATTTACTATAAAACCTAATAGTTTTTTAATTAAATTTCTAAACTTTGCAAAATAAACCAGCAATATATGTTATGGAAATAATAAACTATTTCCAACATCACTACCATTTCTAACTAGTACCATCCTTTAAATAATAATAAAGTCGTGCAAGTAAGGGTATTTTAATTACCTCTCACACCTTGATTCGACAACGTCCTTATCTTAAGATAATAAAAGTTACACTCAAAAACTAATATTAATTAATATATCATACCAATTTCATTTACTATTCCATTTTAATATGGTTTTTAAATATCAAATGCAGCATTTGGAAATGTAATCCCAATTTCAGTCGCCTTCATTTAATTTGTTTATTAAGTAAACATTTACTAAAACACAAACCCTTAGCTTTAAACCTCTTTTCTACAATTTGTTTACAATTTGGATTTTATTATAAAAAATCTATTTACCAAATCCTTTACCCAAATCCACTAAACATCTACCCTTTGCATTTTTGGAAATCTCCTTTCTAAACCTGATTCGCAAATCCTTGATTCCATTATCAAAGAAATCTTTTGTAAAAATCCTTTATACGTCTTATTTCAAAACTTACTTTAGTTTTATCTTATACAACTTCATTTCTCATTTAAAATTCTATAATTTATATCAAATCATCTAGAACTTAACTTGCATAATCTAATTCAGTAAATTTTAGGCTCCCGTTTAGATTCTAAAACTTCATATATCTTTCAACTTCTAAGTTTAACTCCATTTAACCATTTTCTTAAGTTTTATAATCGACTTACAATAGTTGTTTCAACAGTGTAAAACACTTATAAAGCTTCTTTGTTAATAAACTTGGCTTCTCTAAACTTCGTAAAACTAGGATTTATTGATAAATCCATTAATAAAATTATCTAATAAATTTTTAAGTAAAACTAGTTACAACTTAATAACTTGCATATTTGAATTCCAGTTAAAAGGAAATTACTTAAATTATTATTAATTTAAAATATTAATTAATTTCAACATTTACAAAAGCATAGTTTACTTCATTATTAACTAAAAAAAGAATAATTAATATCTTTTAGAAAGTTATTTAAATAATAACTAACTTTTTCAATAACCAACAACTCGGTATATCTTTAAACACCGGTAATTAATGGATTAATTAATTTTCATGAACACTCATTAAGTTTAAACAAACCATTTTGTCAAAACTATTTCTATTAAATAAGTCGAAAACAAATTAATTTAATCGCCAATTTCCATTAAAATAGTTGAGTTAGTCAATTTGGAAACACAGTTAACTTGTTAAATGATTTCAACTAATCCTTCCTCTTAAATCAATTAATAACTTAATAAACTAATATAATACTTAATTGTTTCGTTAAAAAAATTATTCCAAGATATGAACCCTTAGGTTAATTTTTAACGTACTTTCTTATAAGACTTATTTTAAAAAAACTGAGGAATTTACTATATAAATCATTTTATAATTACTTTTATAAAATTCGATAATAAATATTTATTTATTTATAAAATATCCATTTTATAAAACTTATAAAAATATATTTTTTTAGAAAAAAGGGTTCTTTATTACAAATAAAAGGTACAAATTTCAAAGAGGTCAAGAATACTTTGCTTTACAACAAATTTTATGCATAAAAACTAAGTTCTCTTTGAAGTAGTAAACTATAACATTCACGTGATACCACAAGGCGACAAAACAGAAATTAAATAAACTAACAGCCCGCGTGTCTCTTCTCATTCTCCAAATTTTGGATCTCGCAAATACCTTCAATTCATGGCGGCTGGAGAATTTCAACATCTGAATCAAGCCTCATGCAATCATCTGAACTGCAACCGTTGTAGGTAATCCTTCTTTCAACTTTTTGTCTCCTATTAAACTTGTATATGAGAGATTTAATCTCAGCTATAATAACCTTTGCCAATAAAATGGACGGAGCCGAAGCTTTTTTAAAAGTTCTTCTACACCTTTCACCCCAAATTTTAGCAATTGTTGTGGTAATGGCAATTCTGGCAGTCGAAATGTATATTTTAGATGTATAGGATCTGCTAAATTCCGCGATAATATCCAGTAAATTGTTTGAAGAAGATTTGAGCTTGAACTCCTGCTTAACTAACTCCTAAATAGATCTAGAGTAATTACAATTAAAAAGTAAATGATCGCTATCTTCCTCACTGCGGAAACATAAATTACATATGTTACCTGTCTCTTGATTCCATTTGCTCACTCTATGTAAGGTATTGAGCTTATTTAAACAAGCAAGATAGGATACAATGCATATTTCTCCACAACAGGTTGTTTCCAAATGAATGATGACCATTCGAGTTTAGGCATAGAAGGATATAGAACTTGATAGGCAGAGTTGAGAGAAAAATTTCCACTTTTATCTGCAACCCATTTCCAATGATCACTATTTCCTTCTGGATGAATCTTAATATCCATAATTTTCCTTTTAATGTTTGCAGGCAAGCTGATATCACACAAATCCCATTGCCCATCTTTTATAACACTGCTAACTATAGAATGCTGCCAATGATCATGATACAAGTACTGCCACCCTGCTATAGAAACCAAATTCTCCCCTTCAATCCAAGGATCAAACTAGAAGTAAGTGTTCAAACCGTTGACAATAAGTTACAACATTGCTTGCTGTAATCTCTTAATTTTAGCATAATTTTTCATGTAAAAGAGGCATTACTGTCTGTAGGCATAATCCAAAAATTATTGTTCTTTTCATATCTATTATGCATCCACTTTGCCCATAAGAATCTCCTTGCAAGTATTTCCAGATCAGTTTCAATATAAGAGCAGATTGTAAGCTGTTACTATCCCTTAACCCCATACCTCCATTCTCTTTAGGTTGACACAAATGATCCTAAGAAATTTTATGCTGCTTATTGTCCCATATAAAATTATCACACAATGATTCAATTTTATTAATGACTTGCATTGGAATTTAACCAACCTGTAGCCAAAACTGTAATAGAGGATATGTACAGGTTTTCACAAGTTCGGTTCTACCTGAAGTGGGCAGAAATTTATCGCTCCAACATGTAAACTTATTCCTAATATCATCTAGCAGTTGCAACACATCATTATATTTCGGTTTCTTATTAGAAAGAGGAATCCCTAAATATTTAACATGAAACTTATCTTATGTCAAATTTAAACATTCGAGAACATAACATTTCTGCTTGTTGCCTTTATTGAAATAAACTTTAGATTTGTTCTTATTAACTGTTAAACCCATCCTGCTCATATTCTGAAACATATGTCTTATTGACAAAACACTTTTCTGGTCACATTTAGCAAATAAGAGAAGATCATCTGCATACATCATATGAGTGATTATAGGCTGAAATTTATATATAGTAGTATAACTCCCTCTTATAAGATCCATCTCCAACTTTAAGGAAACGATTCCATAGCGATACCAAACAAATAGGGAGAAATCAGATCTCCTTGTCTCAAGCCCCTATTAGTTTTAACAAACCCTTGAGGGATACCATTAATTAAAACAGAAAATGAAGGGGTTGTTATACAGGTATTAATAAATTTAGGAGGAAACCCCAATTGTCTCATCATGTGAATAATAAACTGTTTGCTAATCTTATAATAAGCCTTATGTAGATCAATTTTAAAACACATTCTATCTGCACCTGGTTTGTTGAAACTTCTTACCATTTCATAAGCCAATAAATTATTTTCTACCATGTATCTTCTTGAAATAAATGCATTTTGATACTCTAAAATAATATATGGTATGATCAACTTCAATCTTCTGTTGCGAATACAACTCATTATCTTATAAATGACATTACAACAAGAGATAGGTCTAAAGTCCTGTGGCTCACAAGCATTAGTTTTTTAGGGAGTAAAACTATGAAAGTAAGATTAATATGATTAAAAATCTTACCCTCCAAAAATGCTTCATTAATAGCTTGCCAAAGATTGTCCTTTAGCTCATTCCAGTGCAATTTAAAAAAAATAGATCCAAACCCATCTGGTCCTAGGCTGCTATCATCATTCATATTAAAAATCACATCATGAATCTCTTCCATTGTAATGCTGCTATCCAACATTTCTTTACCAGCAGAAGAAATAATTTTCTTAGGAATTATGTCTGGAAAATTAATCATCTGGGGAGCATCATTAAATAAGTCCTGAAAATATTCAATAGCCTTTGAAGCAAACTGAGCATTATCAATAATAGCCTTACCATCAGCATTTAACACATAATTAAATTAAAGTCTTTCTTTCTTGGCTGATAGTTTAGAATAGAAATATTTAGATGGTATATCACTCTCTACAAGCCCCATTAATTTCACTTTCTGTTTTAATTCAATGCTTTGATTATATAACAGGAATTCCAGCTCCCTCAAATTGGTTTGATACAGCAGCATCAAGTTCTCATCCTCTGGATTGTCCAACAGCAAGCTATAAATTCTATCATTCTGATTTCTTAACGACTCTATTTGTTTCTTAACATTGACATGGGATTTACTTCAACATTTGGGGTAATTTTCAACTATTTTAAGCTTATTAATCAATTGGTAGAGATGATTACCAGGTAACTTGATTTTTAGAATAGATGAAACCATCTGATAATATCCATTCATATTGCACCAATTATTCTTATATCTGAAAGGTGGCCTCTTCATAGCACTTTCCAATACCTTTTGACAAGATAGAGAAATTAATATAGGGGTGTGATCACTAGTCGAATGATTAAGATAATTAATAAGAAGGTTAGGGAAAATTGAAGCACATTCTTGATTAATGAATACTCTATCAATTTTTGAATGAATATTAAAATTCAAACCACCTCTCCACGTGAAGAAATTACCAATACATTTAGGCTCTATCACATTAATCCGAGAAATACACTACAAGAAATCCTCATTAAGAGAAGAACATATATTCTGATTAGATATTCTTTCATCATTTTTTAGAATATCATTAAAATCCCCCGCTATCAGCCAAGAACAATCAACCATAGAGTAAATATCATCCAAATGCTACCACAAACCTTTTCTAAGATTTTTAATGTTACGACCATAAACTGCTGAAATGAGTATGTGGAGACCACCCTTATTAATAAATCTACAAGCAATGCACTGCTCATCTAACTTCATGATGTAATGCCTCTAATAATTTTTGTCATAACCAATTAAAATTCTGCCTTTAGCATTCTCATTGTTATTATTAATAAATTCCCATCCATAAAATTTCAAAGAAAAATAAGCTAGTGATTGGTTGGATAATTTATGTTCTATTACAGCCATCATCTTTACATCATTCCCACTCAAAAACTCACAAAGATCCCTCTGTATAGTTAAAGAATTCAATCCTCTTATGTTCCAAAATAATAAAGTCATTGATATATGCATTTTTTCTTTGAAATAATCCTGTTTTCCACACCAACAGGGAGGTTATTTTCCTCTTTGGATTTTTTTCCCTTTGATATGGTTTTAATTTGATTATCAAAGTTATTCCATCTAGGATTAGACTCCACAAAAGGCTCACCATTATAACTACCTCTTTACCATTAAGGTTATCCAAGTTAATCTTGCTTCTCTTTTTCTTGAAACTTTCAGATAAATTGAATGAGTCATTCATATTAGTGTCTGTTAAGTCAAAATTATCCTTATCAGCTGTAGAATTTATTTCATGCGCAACTACATCTTGTAAGTTCAAATCCTCATTATTTTGTACTTCAGTCGGAACATTAGATATATTATTACCATTTAACAATTTACCTTCATCAGAGCACTCCAAAGAATTGCTTTCATATTTGCTGTCTCCATTAGAATTTACTTCTATGTTACTTAGTGACTCAAATTGATTAAAAGTAGTTATAATTCCATGTTGCTTGTTCTTCAAAGTTCCAATCCTATGATTTCCTTCATGATTAATCGTCTTTTCACCATTTAGCGTGGGTTCCTTCACATGACTTTCATTAGAACAATTGGTTTCTTCAACTGTGACTTGACCATTACCTTTAATATCCATTTTAGTAACTTTAGTTGACTGTTCCTTAGGCCTCCAAACTTTCTTAGTAGTGCATCCAAAAGTAGAATGCCCAAAGTTACGACAATCGCTACAAATAACTGATGTCCATTCATATTGTACTTTCTGCCAAATAACTTTTCCATCATAGCAGTATATAGGTATTTCAGTAGGAAAGGAAATGTTGATGTCAATTTCAATTAAGATTCTCGCATAAAAAAATTTGATTAACTCCTCAGTAACTTGATCCAATTTTACAGGTTGTCCAAGCACCGAAGCAATACGACTGATAGCATCAGTGGACCAGAAATCCAGTTCCAAATCTGCTTCGATTATAAAAATAAAATTTATAACTTTAACTTAGTCAATTCGCCTGATGGCGAATCAACGTCTTAAAAAGATGGATTTTAGGCCATCTCCTACCAATCACTTAATCGATACTGTTTATTGATTAATAACACATCAATATCGAACTTCAATTCAATAATCAACATCCAAAGAAAATTTAACGGTACTTAGGTTAAACAGTTCTTATATGAATAATATGAAAGAAGGTAAGATTCAATATATTTGAGGATTTCTATCGGATTCCTCCATCCTGTTTTCCCTGAATCACTGCTCATAATATCATTTATATATGCATATACAATTGGTAATCTAATCTAATTCATTTAAGATGACGAAATATATATTGTCAATCACCAACCAAACCATAATCATCCAAAGCATTCAACACACAATTTATACTAACAACAATGAATATTATTACGAAATAATAATATTCAAAAAGTATTACAAAAAGAGTGAGAGTTAACTCACAAATTATTTTCGATCGATGATTTCACGTCGTTTCATCTAATTTCAAACGAGCGTTTAAAATTAGATAAAATTCCATTGAGCTCCAAATCATTCTAAACAAGTTCGTATGCGTTGTGTACGTAGGGACGATTCCAATGGATCATGTTTCTTTGAAATCTGATCACATAAGAAAGAATTATTAATATTATGAGTTTAACAACAATTTAAAATGTCGTTAGTTAATTATTAAATTAATTAAACCTTAATCTCTTTCATAACCTTTCTTCCCCAAATTTATATTTCATGCTATTCCTTCATCCTAACATAACCGAACACTCCATCCCAACCTCCACAGTCCATGAAAACAATTTCTGACATTACCGATGACTTTCATTTCCGACCTCTTCACCTCATCACCACGACTTCGAATTGGCATGCCCCTTGCAAACGAGTCTATGACCCAGTCACACACGACATCAGTACTTCGAATGACATTTTATCTCACCAAATACCTCCAAACACTACCACCCGACTCGCCTGGCCACTAAAAGATCAACGCCAACATCCCTTTAACCTAGCTCTGCCCCTATCATCATTTGAGCTTCGCCCCAGTCGCACTGGTTAAAAATCCAACAACCAAAAAAATGATTGAACCTAATATCAGGCATATAAGGTTGAATCCCTCACATACACGATCGCAATGGATTTGGCCTCGCTCGATTCAATGGAGTAATCGATTTTATAAAAAAATTTGAATATTATCTATGAGGTGACTTCATTTTATACTTGTTGGTTTAAAGGAAGATGATGCTCTAAAGTCTAGCAATCAAATCAGCCGTAAATCTTGAAACAAAGGCAATGTACCTTGTACTAAAGATATGAAAAGATTTATGCCTAGATTTTTCTTTTAAAAAAAATTTGTAAAGATTTGCCGACATTCTAATTTTTGAAAGTGTCCCTCATATTATTTAACTACGAAATATCTCATGGTTCTGGACTTTAATCAAGACACCGCGACTGACATTTCTAGGCTTTAACTGCTATTTTAAACACATTGGAATAAGTTATGAGGTGTAATTCGAATGCGTGGGGAAAGATATTAATTTATAATCGATGGTTTAAATTGATTTCAATTAAATTATTTCTAGGCGCTTTCAACACGTACGGCTAAGTGATAACTCCAAACGTTATGAAATTTGAAATTCGACAATAGTATACTTACGTATCCAATGGAACTAATTTTGTCGAATTCCGAGACTATTTGGAAAAACATTATTTTATTATCAAATTGTTAAGCGATATGTGTTCATATAGCGCATGATCATAAAACAACTCCATTTGATACAAAACTTGAAATCTAGCAATAATTAACTGTTACAAATTTTATAAAATTGATTTCATTGAAATCCAAGGGCGTTTGAAAATTGGCTATTTTCACGTGTTAAATTAAATCGATAAAATATAAATCGATTTCAAAATAATCAAAACTATCGATAATAAACTATTATTATCATATATGTATTCAAATAGAACTTCACATAGCTTTAAAAAAAACTTAACTCAATTTTAAATTTAAGATTTTTATTTTTAAGTTAATTTAATGTTCAATTCCTTATTTAAATAAATTTCAAGACACTACCCCTCAAAATTAATCATTTTAGATATTTAAATTAATTAAATATTTCTATATAAAATCATGGTCATTACAATTAGTTTATAATTATTATAAAGTAACTAAATTAATTAGTATCAATGAAATATTAATTATGTGATTTTTTATATAATTTGAAAATAAATATTATTATATGTATATTTGTAATAGTCATAAATGTATTGGTCGATATGAGATATTGATAAGAGATTGAGTTATATTTAATTAAAAATATTTAGTTAAGCTTAAATGGGCCTAAAGCATATGAAAGTGGCTGGAAAATTTGAACAAACAAGGGAAATATTCAACCATAAGATGGTGCAACCAATGCCGTGAGATGGAGGGATAAGAGGAGGATAATTTGTAAAAGATGGTATAGGAAATTGATTTTAATATATCTAAAACTTATCCTTTATGTAAGCATCTTTATCCTCGACCTCTAGATGACATTTAGCTGCCTCTGTTCGCGCATTGTTGGTTGATTTCACTTATCATAAAGCTCTAACAAATTCTCAAATCAGTTTAAAGATGATAGCTATTGGATAATAGTCAACGGTCTATGATCCAAAATTAGCCATCTGCTGAATTAGGAAGATTTCAAAGGAGGATGGACTCATCATTACATGGGGTGGTATAAGGAATTAATATTACGTATGTTTCTACTATATTGTATGATTTATAATTTCTGCATAATATTATAATATTCATATACATCATTATTATATTGCTACTTAGAGAGATTCTTATATCTATTATTAATGTTGCCTTGCATCATAGCATACTTAGTGAGATTCTTATACTTAGTGAGATTCTTATACTAAGTAAATGATTATTATAATATTCATATACATCATTATTATGTTGCTTCTTTGTAAGATTCTTATAATTTCTACTATATTGTATGTTTCTTATATTTATTACTATGTAGCTTACCACTTGTAGATTCAGATTTGTCGAGCAGTTCTGGGCAGTCTTGTACTACAAGTTGGGCCTAACTTCACATCATAGCATACTTATTATAGTAGCCCATGGCACCTAGACCTCTCACATTATCTATATTTACTTGTAGATGTTGGATATGTCAGTCGGTTCCGGGCAGACTTCTACTACAAGTAACTGTTAACCTCGTGTCTATGTGTCATTAATTTAACTAAGTCATTAACTCACATACATACACGCATACAAATCCGATGGGGACATTTAAATTCTATTCCTAATTTAATCTTATTTATAATGCACTTAATACACATTTATGTACATTGATTACGTTATATATAAACAAAAATTAATTGAACGAGATTAACGTCCTTACCACGTATTTGAAATGTCATTCCTATTAAATTCTTATAGTATACAAGTCAATTTTCCCTTTTTTTCTTAACCATAACATAAGTGTGCGTATGACAATCAAATAAAGAAAATGATCACAGTAACATATAAACTTGCAACCTAGGTTTTTACTTGATTATTATAACAATAAAGATGAACATAATGAATTTAGATTCAGAAATTGGATTTGGCCTTCAATAATGAATGTACACTCCAAGCCTTTCAGAACTATATATATATATATATATATATAAGAATCACCATTAGAATCGTATATATATACACATATGAATCTAAATTCTAGATAATTCTCAAATACAAATATTAGAACAAGAGAAAGAAGATAGAATATATTAGAATAGATTTAGAATAAATTTAGAGTAGTAGGAGAAACCTAAATCCTTCAAGCTGTTTGTAATTTGAGATAGAAGAAATGCATAATGGAGGCGCCGAGAGAAATGGTTGTATGGTTTAGAATGAGGGTTTGAGAGGCTATTTATAGTTGCTATCGTGTGTTTGAATCGTTAGATTAGTTTGATTAAATCTAGATGGTCCAATTGGTATATTATAAATAAGTACCTACATAAAACAACCCTCATCGGGCTCCCTGCAGGAGGGCAGTTGACACCCTCCTTAGGAGGGCGGCCGACCCCCTTCTAAGGCCAACCCAGTAGGAAATTCGTCAAGAACATTACTTTTTTATCATTCCTTGATTGATTCTCTTTATTTCTTTCCTCGGTTAATTTGTTCTTGTCCCCTACTATGTGTGAATATATACACATAAGTTTGAAATGAAAGGAAATATTCTATTCAAGCTTATCCTATTTAATATATTCCTAACTTATATATATATATATATATATATATATATATATATATATTTGAAATTCAAACCTTTATACATTAATATATACGTACAACTTAGCTAATTAATATCTTTTGCATACGGACTTCGTTTTTAGAAAATAAGATATGAAAACAGATCAGAATCTTGCCACGAATGCAACTACAATACTATTGTGGCCCAATTCTTAATTGTCCAAAAATTACATTTTCAGCCTTTTAATATATTATTAATTCTTATTGTTTATTTTTAAACAAATTAATCTACTTATAAATTAATTATAATTTTTAAGGTGTTACAATATATATATATGTATATGTATGTATGTATATATACTAAAGAATGAAGACTGTATAGTATAAAGATTCAAGGCTGAAGAATTCAAGATTGAAGAAACCAAGAATGAAGATTCATGAGTTTCAAGATTTTAAGACATCAAGATAAGTAATAAAATATAGAACTATAACTTCATAATAGTTCTTAAATCTTTATTCTAATTTTAATCATGGAACAGAATCCATGAATTTTTAAATAGCCTATTTTAGATTCTAAACTATGTTTTCAAAAATATCTTTAAAATCATCTCTTCTATTTTAGATATTTTAGGCTCAAATTTTAAAATCTATTTTCAATCATTATAATGTGATTTAATTTTTTAGTCTCAATCTCGAAATTATATTTTAAGATTTTATATAATCTCCTATATTCTGATTTATAGTTCTGTATGTATATATATAATATTTAAAAGTTTTAATCTCTAAAAGTTTTTTAACAAGTTCTACGATTCAAATATATCCAAAACGATTGACAAGTCTTGGAATTATTTCGATGAGTTTTGAAATAGAGACTAATTTTAAAACAAAATCAATTTTCCGAATATACATAGGCATGACGACATGCCCCATCCCCCCATGTCAACAAGATGAGATTAATTTCAAAAATCAAATTTCAAAAGAAGTGTATTGGTGTATCTCTTCATGAATGGACATAGTTGTTAATTTCTTATGAATGCTAGATGTTTTCAACGAATTTTTAATGAGTTTTTCATCATTTCTTCACTCCTTCCCCACTCTTATTTTCTAAATATTCTTAAAAAAAATCTGAGTGAATCGATCTCGATTATCTCTAATTTGATTCTCTATCACTCTCTCTTAAAGTTCTTAGTGCTATTCAGAGTTATAAGACCATTTGCAATCCACATGATAATATCAATTCTCTTTATCGATCTAAGAAATTTACATTGGTGTGACTGTGGTATTTAAATCATTTGGGTGTGATTATAGCCTGGTAAATCAATCGAGTCTCACTGTACTTGGTAAATAGGAGTGGTGTACCTCACGACCTTGAAATTGAAGGTTGTAATACATTATATTTGAAAATAAATCTGCATAAGAAACTGTGTGGGATTGGATGTAGGGTAACTTCGAAGCCGTATGAAATCCTGGTATGCTCTTTCCTTTACTGCTTTTTATTTATTGTTTGAATCTATGTCTGAATCTATGATTGTTTTTGTGCTTGTGAATTACATCTGTTTGTATTCAATTTCAAAGGATTTCTCATATAATTCATTAAACACTATTCACTCCCCCTCTAGTGCTAATCCAGCCATGAGATTTTTAATCCGAATTCCTCACATTTGGTATCATAGAATTGGTTTTCAAAATTTTCATAATTTGATTTTTGAAAAGGTTTCAAATGGATGCAAACACTGGTAATGTCAACACTATTACTAGCTCATTTATAGAGGGTCAGTCTACTAACCTGACCATCATTTTCTAATTGCAGTAACTATGCATATTGGGAATGTAAGATGAAAATCTATATATAATCAATAGGATTAGACACTTGGAATATTGCAAAAACTGAGTACCTTGAACCAATAAGTAATTTTGCACAACGGACTACTAAATAAAAGGTTGTAGCACAAAATAATTTCAAATCCATGAATATTTTTTCTGCTCACTTGATAGGAATGAGTTAATATAGTATCTATTTGTAGGTCTGCATATGAGATCTGGAAAATTTTGCAAGTTACTCATGAAGGATCAAGAAAAGTCAAACAGACCAAAATATCCATTTTGACCTATCCGATTCAATTATCGAAAATGGATCCAAATGAGTCCATTTCAGACATGTACAATCAGTTCCAAGACATTGTGCACTCACTAATTGCATTAGGAAAGACCTTTTCCAAGGAAGATCAGGTTAGAAAAGTTTTTAATTCACTCACTCTAGAATAAAATCAGAAGACACTCGCAATTGAAGAAGCCAATGGTATTAGTACATTGAAATTGAAGAATTAATTGGGAACTCGATGTCTTTTGAAGTACAAATGAAAGGGAGAAGAGAAAGCAAGGCCTCGGAAAAGAAGTCAATAACATTCAATTCAATAACAAATGATTCAGACTCTAAAAGTGACGATAATAAGGAAATAGCCCGGATGACAAGGAATTTTAGAAAGTTTTTGCAATATAGAAAGATGAATAATTATAAGAGAAATGATTATAAGAACTCTGGAAAAAATAATGAGACACTGGACAACGTTTGATGCTTTAATTGTCATGAGACATACCATTTAAAAAGGGATTGTCCGTACCCAAATAGACAAAAATTACCTCCAAGCAATGATTCATAAAAGAAAAGGAAGAGAGCATATGCTGCTACACTAGATGATCCAGACTCGTCCTCTAACAATGAAGATTAAAGGACAAAAAAAATAAATCAAATTTGTGCTTTAATTATTCATGATCTAATGATCTCGGGAATATGGATCTAAAAATAGATGTACGTTTAAATTACATTGGCTAAAATTGCTTGATTGAATGTGCACATGTTTTAAGATTACTTGTTGTTTAAATTTAAATTTCCAAATAATATTACTTTAATAATATTTTTGATATTAAATATTAAAATTAAAATGTTATCATATTTAGTATTATTTTAGATAAATTATAAATTAGATTATGAGACATATATAATATAGAAATTAAAACAAAATAAGAAATTTAGTCACATGAATTGGACCTGTGTCGACAAAGTCCTACCCCTCATGTCGACTAACCCCTCGGAATTTTGAAATTCAAATTTGAATCCAAAACATAGAAATTTTCTCTACCTTTTCACCAACTCCAAAGCTCTGAAAATGTGTCTCTTGACCAGAAGGCATGACTATTGGATATCTATTTATTTCCCTAACTTTATTTTATCTTTTCATTTTCATTTCAAATTCAAACTCTCTTTCAAATTCTCGTGCTCTCTACTCTCTTCAATACTGGCCTCCTCAAGTACTTCATCCACTATTAGGATGTCCAAAGCCATTAAAGATTATTTTTATAATGACCTAGAAGCTATCAAAATTTACATAACCTATGTAAATTTTGATAAAATCTATATAGGAAAATTTGCAGTTTATAATGACTTTTCTTCTTATGAACTCAATATTCTTCTTGATGAGAATTAAATTATCAGTTCAATTGATGATTCTCAAAATGATTTCGTTTATTATCATAATCCTTTCAAAATATTTTATGCAAATTTAAATCAAGATTTTTATAAAGGAAAAGAAGGAGAAATTTGGAGTAATGTTAAAGGGACACAAATTATTTTAGATGTGAAGTTTTACTAAGTACTTTTGGATCGTAAACATTCAAAATGGATCTTTTAGATTTTCAAATTGATAAACATGATTGTGGGACATTTCATCACATTTTTTAAGTAGATGATAAATTTGAATTTAAAAACCAAAATTTCCATCCGAAATCAAGAATTATAAACCTTCTTTTGCCACATACCATAACTCCATTATCAGAAAATTTCAATAATCCAATCTTGAAAGTTTAGAAGGTTCTTTTTGTTATTTTTGGGAAGAAAACATTAATTGATCATAAGTAATTTTAGATCAACTTCATCCCAAAAGTTTTACTAGTGGAGAAAACACTTTATATCATGGAATTTAGCTTATCCAATTTTTAACTATTTTGGAGTAAATTATAAAAGAGAGGGGTTCGTATAAAGAAAAGTGTTTAATTATGGAAATATCTCTCTTATGAAAATCCCACTTATGTTTCAACCTTATGAAACACTTACGGAAAAAGAAGAAAGACTGGAATATGAAGATATGGAAGAAGAAATGGGAGATGAAGGGGTGAAAATGGAAATTGAAAAAGAAGAAGGGTGGAAGTAGAAATTTAAAAAGAAGAAGAAGATGCTTCTCGAAAACCAAAAGATAATAGTTGAAAATCAAAAGATTCTCAAAAGATCCACTAGTAAGAAATTAGATAAAATTTCCACTAAGATGAACAAATTCTTTGAGAAAGAAAGTAAAATAAACTTGGATTATCATCATCTTCATCATCCTTTGCCGAATTCTAGTTTCATTTCATGTTGTTCTAGTTTGTATCTCTATTTAGTTAATGTTATGTATCCCTTTTATGTAATTTAACTAAAATGACCAATGCATATCTTTTATTTTTGTTCTTTAAAATGTCAAATTTTACCAGCATAAAATCATTTTCAAAATCAACGCACATCATAATACGTCTTTACTAATTATTAAAATGATAAAAATAACAACATGCAATTTAAGAAGATGATAAACCATTGTTCAACAATAAAAAATAACAAAATAACCGTTCAGCTAACCCAAAGCTCATTCTTCAACAACAAATAGATAATTCAAAGACTAACATCATTGTTTTAGTGGTTAGATATTTTGACTATGGTGTAAAAGGTAATGAGTTCGGAACTAGCATCGTATGATTCGAACATGTACTGATATGTGGTACATTGTATACTATCTAAGGCTTGTAATATTAATATCTACTGTCATTCAAATATCTAATTTTGAAAATAAAGGAAAATTTAGACAATCCAAATAAAACTTTAAGCATGATATAATTCCTAAACTAAAAGTAAAAGAAAAACCAACTCAAATCAAGAACCAAAAAAATAAAAATAAACAAATAGTCTAAAATTTTAGTAGAAAATGTTCATTGTTAACTTTCAACAAAATTGTAAATCGAAGTTGACAAAGATGAGGGCGAAGACAAAGATATTTATATTGAAACTTAAACAACGCTCACCATAATTTTATAATTAAAGAAGTTAGTGGGAAGAAAGATGACACGACCCGAACTTCCCCGTGAAGGAAAGCACGGATGGCGTTGAGGACAAGACAAAATAGAACGCAAACGGAAGAACATTTCATTGTTATTACAACAATTCCATCAGATACAAGAATATACAGAGTATAAATGAATAAATTACATTCAACAAATATCAGAGATTTAAATTACATTTAAATACATCGCAGCGGAAAATAATACAAAAGCACAACTAGAAGTAATGCACGGATACAGAGCTTTCCGAGCATCGTTCCAGCTGTAAATCAGGATCCTGTGAATATAAATCTGCAAAACCAAAACTACTAGCTGCCCGTGTCGAAAATAAGGGCACCCAGAGTTTAGGTTAAAACAATAAACTCCAGGTCAGTCATGGGACTGGTGTGATAACTAAAACAGTTATTTAAAACTTTACTTTAAAAGAGAGTAATTCAAGGGACCACGCCGTATAACACGGAACGGGTTTCCTTCCAAGAATACTAGTGCATATAACAAAACAGCGCAATGCTTTTTGAAAAAATGAAGCTATTATAAGACCCAGGTCCCATCACACAATGCAACGCAAGCTGGAGGATAGGGTTTTCCCTTATAATAGCCAAACATGCTTGGTACATTTAAAACAAATCATTTGATACTATTATAAGTGCATAGTGTCAAAACAATTCAAATCATATATATCAATCATAGGCAGCATGGGTACCATCTATCATGTCGCCATACTAGTTCTACAATTAAAACCGAAATATCACGCATTGGAAATTGGATATCCATCATGAGTCGAGGCAAGGGGCAAGCTTCTCTCCGATTCGAGACACTCAAGCAAATGTCCCAGGACCCCACTATGATTCTTGGATCTTCAGGGCCGGTCCTCTCTTACTTTTGAGGATTAGTTATTCCTGAACACACGTTTCTCGGTCTTTACAGACCTATATCCGAGGCGCCTTGCATTCCAACAACCACATAGGTGAAAAGTATATAAATGTCAGGGCTGGTAGGTCACTGACACCACCCTAGCTAGAAAGAAACGTCGTGCTCTCCCTGCAGTCACTATCCCGTTTTTGACTCATACCGAGGTGTGAGGCTCGCGAATTCACGTTATACACAAAGCTACGCCACACAGGCCGTGCTTTGATCATCAACCACAAGACTTTGCTTTTCAACAAAAGCCTTGATCAATTGCCACTTACGCGTGCCACACTGGCAATTCACTCCATGCGACTGATGTCCATCGATATACAACCTATGAGCTCGTACGTCTCAGAGAAGGGCGTTAAGCAAGAGAATAAATTCTCCGCCACCAAACAGATGTATATTTAATAGAGATCAATCAACACAGAATAAAATCCAATGTCAGACACACAATCCATTTACAAATTCGTTCTGGGTCTGAACGAAACCGGAGGCACTTTCCACGCATGTCCATCCATCTCCAAGTACGTCTGGACGATCACCAACTGTTTCCCTCATCTTGGGTGTACAGCCCAATCGAGATCATCAGTAGTCATCCAAATGATGTGAAGACTTCCGGTCTTCAACCACCGTCTTCATCTTCAACATCTCGACGAATCGGTTATTCAGAATGGGTATAAACCCGGCCTTTCTGAATATCCCACGTATATGATAAACAAATGTTACACAAACACAACAAACGCCTCATTCTAATTCAGAATATTCTTTTATTCACAAAATCACATTCTTTGGGAAAGGTTCCCATTAATTTTATCCAAGATAAATTCTTCTAAATTTATTCTTTAATCTTCCTTTGGATATCATTTCAAACTAGTCGGGATTAGCGATCCACACTGAAGTAATTATTTATTTTATTTCCCAATCCCAACCTATTCATCCCATGGAGCAAAACGGGTAATACTCCATATCTAACACCACGGTGTTATCGGTAAATTTAATTACCATTTCACGTTCAAATCTAATTAAAGATTTAACCATCGCTTTGGAGCAAAACTGGTGGTACTCCATTCTCGATCACCTTTCAGATTTGACAACTTAAATTATCAATTCACATTTCAGTCTAATTAAAGATTCATTTAAAACTCCACTTAGTTTTAATCTTCTCCAAAAATCAACATCCTGCCTTTAACTGGGTTAAAGAACCAATGTCATCTAAAACACGATTCACGATAAACCAAAATCATATTTTATTGTTAATCGGGTTAAAGAACAGGTGTTATTCAAAACACCGCTCACGATAAACCCAAAAACCAATTCAAATTCTATTCCAATTAAATATTATTTAATTGATACACTTCGTTAAATCTAAATAGACTAATCTTTTTCTCTATTGGGCTTAAGAAGAGTGTTAATGAAGACACCATTCACGACAAACCCAAATCACATTTGATATTAAATACAAGGCTCTGAATAGAAAATATACCGGCTTATATTCAATATCAAATCCTGAAACCAACAAATATCGTATTGGAAATAACAATATGAAATATATCTTTCAAATTCCCATAACAATATCTGTATAGTCACGAAATTCAACATCGAAATATTCCGAAGATAATTTCGATTCAACTCCAGTCCAATTCACGAATTGGGAATATTGATTATTTTTAAAATCACTTTTAAATTCAATTTATTTATTTCAAAAAATAAATTGATTTTAATTCTAGTTCAAAACTAGTTCATTTCGACAAAAATCTATTTTTATCTTTTCAAATGTGGGAATTTTCACCCCAGTTCTTTCCAATTCACATATTATGATTTTACATAAATTATTAATATTTTTAATAATTTTATCAAGGCCCGTACAGTCGATTTCCATCAACGGCCATCGAACTGCACTTACAACGACTTTTCCCAAATTTGATTTGGACATAATTCCAAATCCAACCGTTAGATTTCAAATTTCTAATATTCATTGGAAAGCTATTTTCGATACAAACCCGACGGTTCCGGTTTTAGGAGAATCCGACGGTCGGATCTCCCGTAATGTCAATTCGAAGTCAATGGTCGAAATTCACGAACTGCCGCGGCGCGGCGCATTCTATTCAGGCAATTATATATATATATATATAATATATATATCTATATTATATATATTTCGTCGATTTCCTTTTAAAACGTATTTTATAAATCATTTTAAATACGTTTTCAAAACCATTTCAACACTATATTCAATTTCTAATCAAAATTGAATATTTCATATCATTACTATATAAATGATAATATTTTCAAAACGTTATATTTTGAATTCACTTCTTTTCTATATTCATTATAAAACGAACATAATCGATATAACTATCGTTCACGTCAAAATGGCGCAACTCTAAACAACACGGCTTTATATATATATTTCAATAAATTCGTTATTCTATTCAACAAATGAATATTTATTCTATTCAACACATGAATCTATATTTCTTTCAACACACGACCAATCTCAACACATGAGTACTGTCAACACACAACTATTTTTGTTATGTAAAATATTTTATAAAATTTTGGTATCTATCATTTGATTTTCAATCAGACTCCACCGTAAAGTAGTTTCTAATTTTAAATATGATAAAGATGTAAATTATATTATTAAAATATTTTACTCAACACATAAATAGTTTCAACACATGAACATCATCAACACATGACTATTTTTATATTCAACACATGAATTTTCTTTTATAATATTCATTATTTTCCCGATTGGAATGAGGCCCAATCAATCACCATATAATGTTAATTATATGGATTTCATACAACACATGTATATAGTAGCAACGACAAATAATCAACAATCACCCAAAGTGCACCACACAACTGCATAAGCATCAAATATAAATAATCAACGCTTACACAATCTGTCGACCAATCGATCGACATACAATTAAATCATTGGGATTAGTGTACGCCAAATATCATTGCAACACCCGTGTGGGGTTTCAAATCAACAAACACTGAATATTATTTGTGCAGTTGGGCGATGTGTAAAATTTATCATCCCAATCAATATCAGTCAAATCAGTGTATATAAACAATCGGCCGATTTTTTTATAAATATTTATTTATTCACATTCACGTTAAAAATTATATTTTTAACGATAAAATATTTTTAATTATATAAATATTTTATTTCCTTTCAACACAAGAATATTTTATTATTCAATCATTCCACAACACAATCAATTTTCACAACACATCAAACAAGCATACAAGCCGTCCATGGTCTGTGGACGACGGGTGTCGGGTGCTGCTAAGCACCGTCTGCATCCTAGTATATATATATATAACTAGAAAAAGAATTTTAGAGTGAGAAGTACTCACCCAAGCTATCCCAACTCCACGACACTTCTAATGTAGGGAATCATCACTGTTCTCGCTTTTTGTCACTTTCGTTGCCCGTAGCCACTACATATATAAAAATCACATTTTTATATTGTAGCTATGTATATAAAGATCATATTTTTATAATTACTCCATATGGATAAAAATTCTATTTTTACATCGGTGTTCATATAATAAAGATTATATTTTTATCACGCTATTCTCTATATAAAGATTTCGCCATTTCAAATATAAAGATTTCTCCTTTTCAAATATAAAGGTTTCGCCTTTTCAAATATAAAGATTTAATTTTTATTTCATCACTATAAAAATTATATTTTCACATCATATAAAAATTATATTTTTATATAATTAAAAATCACTTCTTTACTAGATTAAAAATCAAATCTTTCTCTCTATTAAAAACGCACTCTTTCTACTTTGTAAAAATTCGATCTTGCTACAACAAAAATCATATTTTTACCATGCTAGTATACACATAAAAATCGAATTTTTATTTGTTAAAAATCGTATCTTTTATATGTGTAACGTCTCGCATTTTTGTCGGTTGGTATTTGAATATTTAAATCAGTTTAAATATTGAATTCAGAATATAAATGGATTTATATATTAATTAAAACGAAGTTGAACGTGTATAAATATATATTAATTATAATCGAGCTCAGAACGACCCTGCAGTTCGTAATTTAACGTTCTGAACTTCAACTGAGTATACCAGACTCGTTTTGAATCGGATTTCTTCGAAACGAGAAACGTTGGAGTCTGTTGAACTGTATCTTTCTAACAGAAGTGAAAAATCGAGATTTCGTCGTATATACTGCAAGATATGTCCAAATCAAATATTCGAAAAGTCGTTGTAAAATCATATATCGACCGTAACAGTTATTTGAATATAACTTAATAACAGTCGCAAATCAGAACAAGGTTCTTTTGAGGCACAGCGATAATTTAATTTTTAGAATTTTACTGTAATTTTTAATTAATTAAATAAGCAACTTTTTATTTGGAGTTGTGCACCCTGTATCAATATTTCGGGGTTTCAAAATATGAGTCAACCTACCGGTATTATTATATTTTTAGGATCATGACACCTCGTTGAGCATGACTGTACTCTTACTTCTGTCCGTGCGTGAACAGAATTTATAATTAAAACAAATAAGCCGAGTTGCTCTTGGCAAAGAGTTTGACTAACAATTGCCTTACGTTTAAAATAATTCAATCTTCATTGTCAAATGGAATGAACCCTCACCTAGGTAGCATTTCACTTCACGTGTAGCAATATATGCAATGTATGGTCTAAAGAGAGCCAATATGATGAATATTGCCAGACTTAGTTTCCACGGCATGATCTACCTACCTACACGATGACAACCAAAATTGCAAACCCACCTACAGTTAAAGACACAAAAAGAAATATCTCCATTTGCTTTGCCATGAAGCATCGTACCCATCTTATCACGTAAACTATAGATGAATTAGACTGCCTACCCTACAGAAAACCACCGTAGGCTAAATGAAGGCGTGACATATCATGTGTTCACTGATAAGTGTTGTATAGAGTATGTTGTAGAGTCATGGCCTCAAATGTGGCCATGATAGGCGCCTAATGATTCAGATACTACGAATATTGTATAGATAAATATATTACATTATTTTACATATATGGCGGTACTAAATTAGAGGATGACATATACCCAACGTTTGTTGATATAATCCAATAGAAGGCACGTAATGCATTGATCTACTGGTGTTACTAACGAACAACCTACCCTAGTAACACAACACGTCTGACCCATACCCTAAGCCCTATGATAAGGCAATTCAAAACCATAACTTAGCCTAAAGCTTCATGTCGAAGTAACATTTAAATATATATGTATATACCTTACTTTCCTCAGTAGCAGACTGCTATTTCCTTTCCTACCCTAAGCTTGAAAACGTGGCCAACTTAACCTATGTGGCTGAAACACGATAAAGAAGTACCAAACAACCCATACTCTAAACACTAACCTACCCTAAGTAAAATAGTCAACAGCTAAAACAAACGAGCATGCCTGAGAAGTATGGAATGGTTCCCATCACACGCACCTACCCTAAGCCTATTTCTTAGTTGCCAAGCATCAACGTATATAAATATACAACCTGCTTTGTATACTTTTCTGGATCACAAACCCGTTTTGCGAAGCTTTTAAT
Source organism: Allium sativum (assembly GCA_030737875.1). NCBI lineage: Eukaryota > Viridiplantae > Streptophyta > Magnoliopsida > Asparagales > Amaryllidaceae > Allium > Allium sativum. The sequence goes on along the minus strand of CM060912.1, from coordinate 393,571,475 downwards.
GGCCAAACAAAATTAAAAACAAACCATGTTTCCCATTAAAAATTGTGAGGGCTGTATATATGTAATCCTTGCCATCTTCTTTTCACTTCTGCATAAATTCCAACACTCGGTATGAATTTTTGGATCTCGAAAGGAAGCAGAGAACTAGCGCAGAGTTTGACGGTGAGTTGGAAAGGAGTTGGATCATTTTGGTGGTAGAGTGGTGAATCTAAGGCCGAGGCGAGCACGACAGTGAACTTTGGAGGCTTGTGGAGATAACCACCCGTTGCTACTTGGCTGTAGCAAGACCGTGACATAGTGTGAGTGGGAGATGAGGCAAGCGAGGTCAGTTTTGGAAAGTGAAGGCGTGCGAGAATGGGTAACAAAGTTAAAATGAAATTAGTGATTAAGAGTGGTTAAGCCTGCATTTATTTTCGAGGGGAGCATTCCTATGTATTTTCTGGAAGAGTTTGACGCAAAGCTTGGTACGCGTGATATTTGAAGTAGTGGACGGTTGAAATGAAAGATGAGAGTTTGGTGAGAGTTTGGCGGATCTGAAGCATGCAAGTTCAAGGGGGACGTGGCCTTTGAAGTGAAGTAATGGTTTTGGAGTACTGGTATGGGGCGGATCTTGTAAAACTGGGTGCATGGGAAGGGGTAACTGTTGATAATGGGAAGTGCAGTGAAGTAAGTGGAGTGTTTTGTACATGCAGGACAGTTTTCAAGATGAAGAAACAAACGTTGGAAAGTTTAGTGGTGTACAGGCTTTGAAAGCCATGAAAATGGTGGACTGTATATGTAAGAAGAAGGAGTCAAAAAAACAATGAGCACAGGAGGACGCAACCTTTAAAATCTTAAGGTGATATGCGAGCTGAAGTGTTCGGATGTGGGTGTACGGTGAGGATGTGTGGTTGTCGCTTAGTAGGATGATGGGAAGCATGTATGGGGGCGGTGCGGACTTCTGCATATTTTGGAAATGGGTTGGTGAAATCACGGAAATGACTTTGAAGAGTAGCATGAGAATTTCAAAGGGGTTTACATTTACAGGAAAATGACATTTCCGTTGTGGGAAGAAAAGTGATTTGCATGGTGAAGGATGGGTGCAGTAGTCTTGTGGAAATTACGAACAGTGCATGGGGTTGTAGAGTTCTGGTGCATGTTTTGTTAAGGGGGGTGATACATGAACGTGAGGACCTGAGGTGTAAGTAAGAGAATAAGAATAAAATTTTGATACCAACTTTCCTCACATGAACGTGTATGCTGATGGGTGGGGAGGCTAACACGTGGTGCGAGGGTTGAACAGACAGAACGGAAGTATCAAAAGAGTAGAAGAGGGACCGACGTGATTTAGTAGAAAGTAAAATGATAAGGAAGGTATGGGATGAGCGAAGATGTGCAGAAACGACCTTTTGTATTGAATATACGGATGCATGAGTTACTCGACATTTCGCTCGGATGTTTGGGTGCATATGAAGTATAAGAAATATATGAATGAATTCATGGGAGTTTTACTACCGGAGCTCGTGAAAAATTGGTGATGTTGGTTTGAGAAATCATTGGAAATAAAGTGGTGAGGGTCAGTGAATGATCGGCAATGAAGTTTGAAGTTTTTACTGAAGCAAGAAATTTAGACGGAAAGAAGAAGGAGCGTAAAAACGGTGTATGGGCTGACGGTGGAAAGAAGAACATGCGGGTTGGTCATGAATGGTTCACTAAGATGAGAACGTCAGTAAGAGGAAGCAAGGAATGACGCAAATCGTTATTTAACGGTTAACGCGCCAAGGTGAGTAAAATCACTCACTCTGATCTATTTTAAAATATTGCAATTATATTTTAATGTTGTTTGAATGCTGTGTGATGGTTGATTAGGTTGATTACAATTAATTTGGTTGAATATTATATACCGTTATATATATGTACACATCATCAGTTGGACATTGATTCCACCGATTAGAATACCCCCTAGTATAGAGTTAGTGTAAACTGTGTTGGCTGACATCTATGGATGCGGAAAACCGGTTGGAGGAATCCGACCGGATTCCTCGATATTTATATGTACTGTTTGTTTTGTATGCACTGTTTGAACCCGAATTATATTTAAAACCCGGTGTGAATATTGATGTTGAACGAAAATTCAACATTTGTTTAGATTAAATAAATAAACGATATCGATTTAGAAAATGTTAACAGTCGACGTTAAAACCATCGTTTTGTTAAGAAACTGATTTACCGTCAGGCAAATCAATGAAGTTAATTATAGAAATTATATTTTTATAATTAAAGTGAAGTTTTAAATTATAATAGAAGTTCTATTATAAACCAGTATTTTAGAGTTCGTTTTTATAAAGCAAATAAAAGCGATTGTTGATATTTAAACAAGTTTATAAAGTAAAACTATCCGACGATTAAATATTTGGATAATTATATTTAAGATAAATAATTTAGAGATATCATTAGATTAATTAGATTAATCTAATGTTAAGAAGTAATTAAAATCAGTTAACGAATTTACTGATGGAAATAAGTTGATTTAATCAACTGTTATTTGGGAACATGATTATTAGATTAATTGGTCTTTAATTAATCTAATGAAAACAGGTTAGAAATAAGTTTATCGAAATTAATGAGAGTTAATTACCATTTAAGAAGTTATAGATAAGAACTGGGAAATGGAGAAAGCAAAGAGTTAATGTTTAAATTAAATATTCATAAACCACAGAGATTCCAAAGTAAGAATATGGTGTTGTAAAACCATATTCCAAAATACAACAAGGAAATACGATTTAATAAATATATTAAGTAATAAGGAATTTGAATACAGACTTGTATCGGTTCTAAGGTAAGAACGTTGTCGATCAAGGTCTGAGAGGTAAATAAAATACCCCAACTTGAACGGCTTCGCTATTACCGAGGAACGATATCAGTTTGTAACGGAAAGAGATGTCAAGATTTTTGTAACGGAAAGAGATGTCAAGATTTTTGTAACAGAAAGAGATGTCAAGATTTTTGTAACGGAAAGAGATGTCAAGATTTTTGTAACAGAAAGAGATGTCAAGATTTTTGTGACGGAAATAGATGTCAAGAGTAGTATAAAAGGAATATAGCGGCGTATGCAAGTCTTAGAACTATAGCAATAAAATAACGCTGTTGATAAGATAAGTGTGAATGTTATGTCAAGATTAGTTATAACAAAGAATATTACAGCGTATGATAAGTTGAACTATAGCAATAAAATAACGTTGTTGATAAGGTAAGTGTGACTGTAATTAGTTATAAGGAGAATATTACAGCGTATGACAAGTTTAGAACTATAGCGACAAATTAACTGCTGTTAATTTGACTTAAGCGTGACTTTTATATATAGCAGCACTTCCTAGGAAATGTAACAGTTGGTTTGAAATCCACTTATTCTAGAGTAATAAGTAACGACGTTTGTTCAAAGAAATATAAGAAAGAGTTTAGAAAAAGAATTGGGGAATCGTATTAGAAACTGATGACAGCATTTCGATGTTCGAAATGTGATTTGAATTAAACTGTTAGGATTTGTAACTAGAATTCGACGATGTCGAATGTATTAAAAGTAAACTATTTTTAGGGATTATAATCTGATAGAATAATTAACATTTAGTTTAAACAAATAAATGTTGATAGGATAGGAGTCAGTATTTAGTTATAAACTTGATATCGATTTGATAAGAAGTTGTCTTAGAAAACAGAGTTTATAAAGTGGATTGGGAATATAAAGTATGAAAGAGGTTTCGGTAAACGAGATAAGTATTACTTGAATAAAGAGTTAATTGATAAAGGTATTCAGATTTCTATAACAGGAATGGTATTCACATTTTAAAGTGAATTATGTTTTAAAAGTAAACGGTTGGCCGATTAAAATATTTATAATGAAATTGGAAATATTTTCCAATGAAGATAGGGTATACGATCCAAGTGTAGAAACCAAGGAATGTGAAAAGAATGAAAATGTTTCGAACGTTAATAACGTATGTTTCTGGAACATGAAAGAATAAGAGTTTATAATAACTGGAAATGTTTTCCAAGAAGTATGGAAAGGCTAAAACGGGATTTGAGAAATATCTGGTAAGATATGAGAATTCGAATAATAAAGTCGAATGTTAAAATTAAAAATACCCATGGTTGTGTGATGTTAATTATACATTAGAATGAATGTTGTTTTTACTTCGATAGTTAAATAACCGACTATCGAAGTGTTTGACCATCGTTGTCGATATGGAGAGACCGGTTGGATACGTTATCCGAAACCACTCCATATAGGCATAAGCGCTGCGAATTAGATATGCTGAAGATGATTGAAGACGGAGTTAAATGCAAGGATTGTCCAGTTATAGAATGGTGTGTTTTTGTTTGTCCAGTCCCAGGACAACTTGTATGGACGAGTGTCTGGCAGAGTATTTCCAACGGTCATGCCGTTGATTTTACGAATATACCAAGTTGGTGGGGAGAATATAACTTCTCTTTATTCTACACCCAGTGTGCATTTGTGTAATCAATATGTGATTACGGATTTGACGATGTGGCATTCAAAGTGAATGGTGATAAGATGTTCTGAATATAGACGTAGACTCTAGCCTCACAACCAGGAAGGGACAGAAGTTGGGCTAGGCAGCATGGCTAGTTGGGTCATCCCCAAGCAGGGTGTATTGTCACCGATCTAGAGAAAATTCATATTTATACTTCTTTTCGATTCTGTATCTTCGGATGACGGTTGGATGGCCTGCAACCGTGGTGGCAATATATTCGCGACACTCAAGCTAAATGAGTGAGCGGTCATGTGTGGCCGGGTTGCAAGACGTTGTTGTTGAACCCTGAGTGTATCCCCTCTAGAGTACACTATTCAGAAGGTGCTCCCATACCTTGTCTGTTGAAATCCATTCTCCGATAAGCGCCTGCGGTTTATGATTTTATACTATATATATGTGGAGCGTGAGATGCAAGCGTTCTGCTACTTGATGATTTAATTGAGTAGACATTATTATAATATCACTGAAGTTTGATATAAAAATATGTTGGGTTATAGTAAGGTAAAAACCGTCCATGTTTATGTGTGGGTTGGTCTTACTATTACCTTCTTGTTTGGAAAAGGATTTTCAAAGTTAAACGGTATGGTTGGAATTTACTCACACCAGTCCCATGACTGACCCAGAGTTTATTTTGTTTGTTTTCCCTAAACTCTTGGGTGCCCAAATTTGTACGGGCAGTCAAGTGTTTCAGGCTTTGCAGATTCACTTGGAGGAGCTCAAAAGCAGGAAGCTTCACCATTAGTTATGTAGAGTTATTCCCGCTGTGATATGATGTATTGTACTCTGATAATGGTATGTATATACAATACAGTTTTGTATTCAAAGTTATGTTATATAATACATCTTATTTTGTTCCGCTGCGAGTTTCGTGTTACTCTGATTCTGTTCAGTTGTGATCTTCTTCTTCTTCTATTCTATTAGTTCTATCTTTTCTTTCTCACCCTCTAAATTCTTCTATTAATGTCCTGGTGTTTTCGATGCTTGAATAGTCAACAGTGTGTTTTTATGTTGATTTTCTGGGTCGAAAATTCCATCCGTTATAATATGTTAAAAACATCGCCTTTATACTTAGTTAAAAATCTAACCTTTTTGTTTTCAAAAATCTAGTCTTTCCTATATATAAAAATCTAAACTTCTATTTTATTTAGATATACAAAATCCTATCTTCATATATACTTTATTTTCAAATTTTATAAATGCTAATTCATATATTAAAAAAAACTGATTTTATAAATAAAAATATAATTAAAAACTTACAGCGTTTGCTCGAGGGGAGGGGAAGAGTTCGCTGCAGATGGTGTAGGAGCTGGAGATGGTGGCGGGGCGAATCGGCAGGGAGGCGGCGGTTTGGGTTTCAGTGGTTGGGAGGCTCGCGTGTGGAGAGGGGGGGCGAGGTGGGTTCGGGGGGGGGGGGGGGGGGACGCGAGAGGGGGCTCCGCCCTGGTGGCGGCGCTGCTGGGAGGAGCGGCGGCTCCTCCCCCTTATTCGTTTCTTTTTTTATCTCGACAGAATGAACAAAAAGGGGGGGGGGCAAAGAGGAAATAAGGGGAGAGAGGGAAGAGGGTTTTATTTATTAGTTTATTTAATTATTTAATTTCAAAAAGGTTGACTTTTTATTCGACCTCTAAACGAGGCCCACCGCCTGTCGTCCATAGCTAATTACCCCCATTCCGAACACAATGGGATATGTAATGTAAGCTGATTCGATCGTTTCGATCAGTTTTCGTCAAAATAAAAATATAACTCTATATATTGAATTTGAACGCGCATTTCATTTTACCGGGGTCACATACTAACTCTAAAAATTTCAGAAAAATATTTCCTAGCTTCTTATTGACTATACGGTCCTAACAAAACTAATTTCGTCGAATTCTGAGACCGTTAGAAAAATGGCCATTTTCCAGTCGATTAAAATCAACTGAAACTGGTCAAACACGTTTTCCTTCGCCACGTTCACATATTGATTCGAAAAATTATGAAATTTGGAATCTAGCAATAACTTGACATCACGGATCCAACAAAAGTGGTTTCGACGAAATCCGAGGTCGTTTGCAAAATGGCTATTTTTAAGTGCCAGAATTCCATAGCGACTATTCTGAAATTTCAACTGGACATATCTTTTGATCCCCGCTATGAAATTTTGATTTCTCGGATTCATTGGAAAGATATACTCAATTAGATTCAAATGTTATTGGTTTCACTAAAATCCGGTTTATTTTGCACCTGGTATGTTCAATTGAAGTTTGAAATCGAATTATCGAACTACCGCGCCATTTTCAATTCCTTTTATAATTGTATATAATTATTTATTTTCTAATGACGACGTATATAATTATATACGTTGAATTCTATTCAAATTAAATTTCTCGTCGATATTATTTAAAATATATCATTTTAAATAAAGAAAATTCATTAAAATTGCCGAAATAAAAATTTTAAACTGGCTCAAATTTTCCGGGTTGTTACATTCTCCCCCACTTAAAACTTTTCGTCCCCGAAAAGGAACAAAGTCGAAAGTGGTTTGATTAATCAACTCTACGTTCGATCTGGTTTCCATTCTCCAACTTTTCAGTTTCTGAGAATTTTCAAATTCTTCAAAAATTTGACTAACACCCTAAATTTTCGAAAAATTTCGCCATAACCTCCCCTGCACCGGGAGCCACAGGAAAATCCCGAAATTGCCATACAGGCCTTCTGATCTCAAAAAGAAAAAGAAAAAGCCAAGCGGCTAGCCAATCGGCTCATAAAATCATCATCACCCAAACAAAACAGTAAATTATGATAAATATGTACCTATTTGTCGGGCAAACAAATTTTATTCTCTGCTCTAGCCTCCTTGCTATGACCTGTTCAATGTAAGTACATGTATATGCAAGCAAATGCGACTAATTTTCAAACAATTCCCTATTTGGTACAATTAGGCATAATGGTTCAAAATTAGCAAACAAATAAACAAACAACACAAACATCAATCAATTAGTGGATTAGAGTTTCAAATTCATAATTTTGATACATATTCAAAAAATAAAGTTTTGATGCCAATTCACAACAATGTATTCTAGCTATATTAGTTTTGGTTCTCACACCAGTCTAATGGAAATATATAGAAATCACACCTTCGAAACACGAACACAAATTCTGATGATGATATATCAATCATCAGAATCACCTCCGGGTGTCTAGAATGCGACTCTATATCTATCCAGTATATTAAAACTTCGAATATACGTTCATGACGCGTATATGCAAAATCTTTATATATTGGATTGTCCAAATTCAAAATAAATAAATAATCAAATACGTATAAAACGATTTAAATTTTCAAAACAATATTGTTTTCATTTGAAAACTATATTCTTCACACTCGTTCTAGGACACTACTGATCCTATCTCTAACGAGTCATTCTAATTGGATATTACTAATCCAATATCTGATGAATTCTTTCATATGGTTCTAATGTGTCTTGTTCTCGAGCTCTGTAAACCAAAGCTCTGATACCAAACTGACACGACCCGAACTTCCCCGTGAAGGAAAGCACAGATGGCGTTGAGGACAAGACAAAATAGAATGCAAATGGAAGAACATTTCATTGTTATTACAACAATTCCATCAGATACAAGAATATACAGAGTATAAATGAATAAATTACATTCAACAAATATCAGAGATTTAAATTACATTTAAATACATCGCAACGGAAAATAATACAAAAGCACAACTAGAAGTAATGCACGGATACAGAGCTTTCCGAGCATCGTTCCAGCTGTAAATCAGGATCCTGTGAATATAAATCTGCAAAACCAAAACTACTAGCTGCCCGTGTCGAAAATAAGGGCACCCAGAGTTTAGGTTAAAACAATAAACTCCAGGTCAGTCATGGGACTGGTGTGAGAACTAAAACAGTTATTTAAAACTTTACTTTAAAAGAGAGTTATTCAAGGGACCACGCCGTATAACACGGAACAGGTTTCCTCCCAAGAATACTAGTGCATATAACAAAACAACGCAATGCTTTTTGGAAAAATGAAGCTATTATAAGACCCAGGTCCCATCACACAATGCAACGCAAGCCGGAGGATAGGGTTTTCCCTTATAATAGCCAAACATGCTTGGTACGTTTAAAACAAATCATTTGATACTATTATAAGTGCATAGTGTCAAAACAATTCAAATCAAAAATATCAATCATAGGCGGCATGGGTACCATCTATCATGTCGCCATACTAGTTCTACAATTAAAACCGAAATATCACGTATTGGAAATTGGATTTCCGTCATGAGTCGAGGCAAGGGGCAAGCTCCTCTCCGATTCGAGACACTCTAGCAAATGTCCCAGGACCCCACTATGATCCTTGGATCTTCAGGGCTGGTCCTCTCTTACTTTTGAGGATTAGTTATTCCTGAACACACGTTTCCCGGTCTTTACAGACCTATATCCGAGGTGCCTCGCATTCCAACAACCACACAGGTGAAAAGTATATAAATGTCAGGGCTGGTAAGTCACTGACACCACCCTAGCTAGAAAGAAACGTCGTGCTCTCCCTGCAGTCACTATCCCGTTTTTGACTCATACCGAGGTGTGAGGCTCGCGAATTCACGTTATACACAAAGCTACGCCATACAGGCCGTGCTTTGATCATCAACCACAAGACTTCGGTTTTCAACAAAAGCCTTGATCAATTGCCACTTACGCGTGCCACACTGGCAATTCACTCCATGCGACTGATGTCCATCGATATACAACCTCTGAGCTCGTACGTCTCAGAGAAGGGCGTTAAGCAAGAGAATAAATTCTCCGCCGCCAAACAGATGTATATTTAATAGAGATCAATCAACACAGAATAAAATCCAATGTCAGACACACAATCCATTTACAAGTTCGTTATGGGTCTGAACGAAACCGAAGGCACTTTCCTCGCATGTCCATCCATCTCCAAGTACGTCTGGACGATCACCAACTGTTTCCCTCATCTTGGGTGTACAGCCCAATCGAGATCATCAGTAGTCATCCAAACGATGTGAAGACTTCCGGTCTTCAACCACCGTCTTCATCCTCGACATCTCGTCGAATCGGTTATTCAGAATGGTTATAAACCCGACCTTTCTGAATATCCCACGTATATTATAAACAAATGTTACACAGACACAACAAACGCCTCATTCCAATTCAGAATATTCTTTTATTCACAAAATCACATTCTTAGGGAAGGTTCCCATTAATTTTATCCAAGACAAATTCTTCTAAATTTATTCTTTAATCTTCCTTTGGATATCATTTCAAACTAGTCGGGATTAGCGAACCACACCGAAGTAATTATTTATTTTATTTTCCAATCCCAACCTATTCATCCCATGGAGCAAAACGGGTAATACTCCATATCTAACACCACGGTGTTATCGGTAAATTTAATTACCATTTCACGTTCAAATCTAATTAAAGATTTAACCATCGCTTTGGAGCAAAACTGGTGGTACTCCATTCTCGATCACCTTTCAGATTTGATAACTTAAATTATCAATTCACATTTCAGTCTAATTAAAGATCCATTTAAAACTCCACTTAGTTTTAATCTTCTCCAAAAATCAACATCCTGCCTTTAACTGGGTTAAAGAACCAATGTCATCTAAAACACGATTCACGATAAACCCAAATCATATTTTATTGTTAATCGGGTTAAAGAACAGGTGTTATTCAAAACACCGCTCACGATAAACCCAAAAACCAATTCAAATTCTATTCCAATTAAATATTATTTAATTGATACACTTCATTAAATCTAAATAGAAAGATTTAATCTTTTTCTCTATTGGGCTTAAGAACAGTGTTAATGAAGACACCATTCACGACAAACCCAAATCACATTTGATATTAAATACAAGGCTCTGAATAGAAAATATACCGGCTTATATTCAATATCAAATCCTGAAACCAACAAATATCGTATTGGAAATAACGATATGAAATATATCTTTCAAATTCCCATAACAATATCTGTATAGTCACGAAATCCAACATCGAAATATTCCGAAGATAATTTCGATTCAACTCCAGTCCAATTCACGAATTGGGAATATTGATTATTTTTAAAATCACTTTCAAATTCAATTTATTTATTTCAAAAAATAAATTGATTTTAATTCTAGTTCAAAACTAGTTCATTTCGACAAAAATCTATTTTTATCTTTTCAAATGTGGGAATTTTCACCCCAGTTCTTTCCAATTCACATATTATGATTTTACATAAATTATTAATATTTTTAATAATTTTATCAAGGCCCGTACAGTCGATTTCCATCAACAGCCATCGAACTGCACTTACAGCGACTTTTCCCAAATTTGATTTGTACATAATTCCAAATCCAACCGTTAGATTTCAAATTTCTAATATTCATTGGAAAGCTATTTTTGATACGAACCCAACGGTTCCGGTTTTAGGAGAATCCGACGGTCGGATCTCCCGTAATGTCAATTCGAAGTCAATGGTCGAAATTCACGAATTGCCGCGGCGCGTTCTATTCAGGCCATTATATATATAATATATATATATATATATATTATATATTTCGTCGATTTCCTTTTAAAACGTATTTTATAAATCGTTTTAAATACATTTTCAAAACCATTTCAACACTATATTCAATTTCTAATCAAAATTGAATATTTCATATCATTACTATATAAATGATAATATTTTCAAAACGTTATATTTTGAATTCACTACTTTTCTATATTCATTATAAAACGAATATAATCGATATAACTATCGTTCACGTCAAAATGGCGCAACTCTAATCAACACGGCTTTATATATATATATATATATATATATATATATATATATATATATATATATTTCAATAAATTCGATATTCTATTCAACAAATGAATATTTATTCTATTCAACACATGAATCTATATTTCTTTCAACACACGACCAATCTCAACACATGAGTACTGTCAACACACAACTATTTTTGTTATGTAAAATATTTTATAAAATTTTGGTATCTATCATTTGATTTTCAATCAGACTCCACCGTAAAGTAGTTTCTAATTTTAAATATGATAAAGATGTAAATTATATTATTAAAATATTTTACTCAACACATAAATAGTTTCAACACATGAACATCATCAACACATGACTATTTTTATATTCAACACATGAATTTTCTTTTATAATATTCAATATTTTCCCGATTGGAATGAGGCCCAATCAATCACCATATAATGTTAATTATATGGATTTCATACAACACATGTATATAGTAGCAACGACAAATAATCAACCATTACCCAAAGTGCACCACACAACTGCATAAGCATCAAATATAAATAATCAACGCTTACACAATCTGTCGACCAATCGATCGACATACAATTAAATCATTGGGATTAGTGTACGCCAAATATCATTGCAACACCCGTGTGGGGTTTCAAATCAACAAACACTGAATATTATTTGTGCAGTTGGGAGATGTGTAAAATTTATCATCCCAATCAATATCAGTCAAATCAGTGTATATAAACAAATCAGCCGATTTGTTTATAAATATTTATTTATTCACATTCACATTAAAAATTATATTTTTAACGATAAAATATTTTTAACTATATAAATATTTTATTTCCTTTCAACACAAGAATATTTTATTATTCAATCATTCCACAACACATTCAATTTTCACAACACATCAAACAAGCATACAAGCCGTCCATGGTCTGTGGACGACGGGTGTCGGGTGCTGCTAAGCACCGTCTGCATCCTAGTATATATATATATATATATATAACTAGAAAAAGAATTTTAGAGTGAGAAGTACTCACCCAAGCTATCCCAACTCCACGACACTTCTAATGTAGGGAATCATCACTGTTCTCGCTTTTTGTCACTTTCGTTACCCGTAGCCACTACATATATAAAAATCACATTTTTATATTGTAGCTATGTATATAAAGATCATATTTTTATAATTACTCCATATGGATAAAAATTCTACTTTTACATCGGTGTTCATATAATAAAGATTATATTTTTATCACGCTATTCTCTATATAAAGATTTCGCCTTTTCAAATATAAAGATTTCGCCTTTTCAAATATAAAGGTTTCTCCTTTTCAAATATAAAGATTTAATTTTTATTTCATCACTATAAAAATTATATTTTCACATCATATAAAAATTATATTTTTATATAATTAAAAATCACTTCTTCACTAGATTAAAAATCAAATCTTTCTCTCTATTAAAAACACACTCTTTCTACTTTGTAAAAATTCGATCTTGCTACAACAAAAATCATATTTTTACCATGCTAGTATGCACATAAAAATCGAATTTTTATTTGTTAAAAATCATATCTTTTATATGTTAAAAACATCGCCTTTTTACTTAGTTAAAAATCTAACCTTTTTGTTTTCAAAAATCTAGTCTTTCCTATATATAAAAATCCAAACTTCTATTTTATTTAGATATACAAAATCCTATCTTCATATATACTTTATTTTCAAATTTTATAAATGCTAATTCATATATTAAAAAAAACTGATTTTATAAATAAAAATAAAATTAAAAACTTACAGCGTTCGGTCGAGGGGAGGGGAAGAGTTCGCTGCAGATGGTGTAGGAGCTGGAGATGGTGGCGGGGAGAATCGGCAGGGCGGCGGCGGTTTGGGTTTCGGTGGTTGGGAGGCTCGCGTGTGGAGAAGGGGGGGGGGCGAGGTGGGTTCGGGTGGGGGGCGCGAGAGGGGTTCGGGGGGGGGTTGGCGCGAGACGGGGCTCCGCCCTGGTGGCGGCGCTGCTGGGAGGAGCGGTGGCTCCTCCCCCTTATTCGTTTCTTTTTTTTATCTCGATAGAATGAACAAAAAGGGGGGCCAGAGAGGAAATAAGGGGAGAGAGGGAAGAGGGTTTTATTTATTAATTTATTTAATTATTTAATTTCAAAAAGGTTGACTTTTTATTCGACCTCTAAACGAGGCCCACCGCCTGTCGTCCATAGCTAATTACCCCCATTCCGAACACAATGGGATATATAACATAAGCTGATTCGATCGTTTCGATCAGTTTTCGTCAAAATCAAAATATAACTCTATATATTGAATTTGAACGCGCATTTCATTTTACCGGGGTCACATACTAACTCTAAAAATTCCAGAAAAATATTTCCTAGCTTCGTATTGACGATACGGTCCTAACAAAACTAATTTCATCGAATTCTGAAACCGTTAGAAAAATGGTCATTTTCCAGTCGATTAAAATCAACTGAAACTGGTCAAATGCGTTTTCCTTCGCCACGTTCACATATTGATTCGAAAAATTATGAAATTTGGAATCTAGCAATAACTTGACATCACGGATCCAACAAAAGTGGTTTCGTCGAAATCCGAGGTCGTTTGCAAAATGGCTATTTTTAAGTGCCAGAATTCCATAGCGACTATTCTGAAATTTCAACTGGACATATCTTTTGATCCCCGCTATGAAATTTTGATTTCTCCGATTCGTTGGAAAGATATACTCAATTAGATTCAAATATTTTTGGTTTCACTAAAATCCGGTTTATTTTGCACCCGGTATGTTCAATTGAAGTTTGAAATCGAATTATCGGACTACCGCGCCATTTTCAATTCCTTTTATAATTATATATAATTATTTATTTTCTAACGACAACGTATATAAATATATACGTCGAATTCTATTCAAATTAAATTTCTCATCGATATTATTTAAAATATATCATTTTAAATAAAGAAAATTCATTAAAATTGCCAAAATAAAAATTTTAAACTGGCTCAGATTTTCCAATTTGTTACAAAAGACAAATGAGAATGTGTGGTGAAAATCATGGAGGTTGTAGAGTGGAATATCATTTGAGTGTTGTCGTTTGTATCTCATATATATATATATATATATATATATGTGTGTGTGTGTGTGTGTGTGCGCATGGGCGTGTTTGAGATTTGAGATGAACACAAAGATGATTCACATGAATTTAAAAGTGACGGCTGCTGGAATTTAAGAAAAAGGGTAAATTTGGAAAATTAAAATTTGAAATGAATAAACATGGATGTATAAGGGAAAAGAAAAAAGAAAGGATGTTTTTTTTAAAAGGTAGAAAAATATGATGTGTCCCGAATTTACACTTTTTTATACCCAGGTACATGTAGAGGTTACCATAGACGAAAAAGTTACGTCATCCCTAGCCATTGAGTTTTGAGGAATGTAAACGCTTTCCATTATATCCATGATATAGCCAATACACCGAGTCGAACCTGATATACATCGAATCGAACCTGACGCGTTAAACGTAATCCCTGTTATCTCTTTCTCTTTAATTTTTTATTCGTCCTTGAACGAAACCTTAATGTGGAGACCATTTAACTATATATGAGCGTTATTGTACGCGTTTTGCGTGTGATCATGATACATGCTTTTTACATTTTAAGAAATTGTACATGTCTAATGCATTCCAAATAAACTAATTTGCGAAAATATTTAGTTATATCTTTACATTGAAGTCATGTGTAATTAGTTCAAACTTCTATTTCTAAGTTTCAATATCTAACTTTTTTGATTAGTTTTTTATTTATTTAGGTTGACAATTAATAAAGCATGATGATGTAGTGAATGTGTACTTGTTAGATAATTCTTTTAAGTGATATTAAGATTTGTTAATATGTATAGAAATATAGTTTGTATTTGTTGAAATGTTCAACTACACAATCACTTTTTTTTAAAGTGATATATAAAACTAAAAATATGTAAGGGTATTTTGATTCACGGTTATATCCAAAGGTTGTATTTCCAAGGTAACTACTAATGAAGGTACAATTCAAAATACCAACTGACACTGTTAAAAGATTTCTAAACCTATTCAATGCCTAAATGATTAGAAAAACCATTGTCTAAGAGCTAAATTTGGCAATTAATATTCAAAAAATCCAAAATCTGTTTGCATCAATATCTAAAAAATGAATAAATATCTAATATTCAGAAAAAACTAATATAGATTCTAATATGAAATTATCCATGTTCTGAAATATCCAATTTTGTGTAAAGGTTATAGTTAATATTATATATATTTTAGCATGATGAAACATGGGTTCATTAAAAAGTCTATATTATGTGTATACGCATGCGTGTGTGTATGTGTGTGTATGCATATATATATATATATATACATATATATATATATGTGTGTGTGTGTGTGTGTGTATGATTAGTAGCATTCGATACAGTGTAGTATCACTGTAGCTCTCATGATTTCCATCATATTCTCATTTCTCTCCCTTCCAATTAATTTATTAAATTATAGGGGATTGTTAAAGGGACTCCACATTTGGTTAAGGGGAGTACCATTTTTAGTTTATTTTAAAATTGTTAAGGGGGGTTAAAATAAATTAGCCTCCCCTTAAACATATCAATAAAATTTCCAATACTAACCCTATATTCTTCATTAATGCAGCCTTAAAACATAAACTCTAATTTAATTCTGCACATAAAAAAATAATAATACATGAAACATTCTGCACACATGAAAATAACATATTCAAGCATTGTTTACTTTAGTTTTCACTATCAAAGGAAACATGGAACACAATAACAAAAAATAAACACATGCAAAAAACACTAGCCATAATAAAAAAGAGTAACAACATACACATATGCTTAACATAGCATGAACATAAGCATAAGTTCACTTAACAAACATTTGTTTCAATGTTGGAATATGTACACTATTTTAATGTAATTATTTTTGACAAATTATCTCACATCGATGTTGTTTTTCTTATCAAACTGTAAGATCTAAACTGTAACACACTGTATTCACTCTCGAACAAAATCCAAAATTTTCATGACGAATGTATTCATCATTCGCGAAAATGAACGAATTTCATCTGCTTTCTGCAAATTGTATTCATCTTTTTCAACAATATCTAAATTTTCAAAAAGGGGATTTATCAACGTTTAATTTTTTATTACCTCGCGGCGTGTTTGGATCGAACTGAGATTGAATTTTGATCGATAGAGTTTAAGGGATGATGAGGACGGGGTACTTTAGTCTATATTTTATTTTATTTTTGAAGTTCTTAACCCCCCTTAACAAATAAAAAATAATATGGAGTCCCCTTAAATTTATCCTCCCCTTAACAAAAAATGGAGTCCCTTTAACAATGCCCAAATTATAAATGATTGGACATCATTCGGATACAAAAAAGATATCCTGAAAGAGAGATGTCATATATACCCCTTATCCCCCATACCATGTGTGTGTGTGTGTGTGTGTGTATATACGAGGAGCGTTTCAGGGCACCCCTGTTTTGCAGCACCCTTTTAGCATTCCTATCTTATCATGAACTACACTAATCCAAGTTCAACAAAAAATTGTAGATGTCCAATCCACATATATATTAACATTTATCGAAAATTTGATCTCGTTTCGACATTCATAGAATAATACATTTGATGTTTAAATTTAACGGTTCGAATAAATGTATGTATGATTGGTGAATAATTAAGCTAAGATTTTGAAAATATTACGAATGTCGAAACAAACTCAAATTTTGGATAGATGATAATATATATGTGGATTGAACATCCACAAAATTTCATTGGATTTGGAATGGTTTATCTCATGAAACAATAGAGGTGCTACAAAAGGGGTGCTACGGAACGCTTATATATATACGAGATAGAAACATAACGTAGATAATGGCAGCCACCTCAGGAGAAAACCCTAACCCTAGTAAATAAGGGGAAACGCAGAGTTAAGGCAGAAAGAGGTCAAGAAAAAACACTCAAGCTATGCTAATGCCGTCTCTGGTAACAATAATGGAGCTCACGTCGGTACAACACAAACGAATGGAGGCAAACGAATGCAAACTGTGGAGAAAAACCAAAACTTTAAATTGGGTAGCAGGAATTGGATAGATGATCTTGCTGGCAATACCAAAATTGAAGGTGAAGTGAAAAATTTACTGTCGGGAAGACAAGGAAGAAGAGTATGTGGAGTTTAATGAAGAAATATTGTATGAAGCTACCAATATGTGGGCCAACTCGATCTATATCTATCTTATTAGTAAAAGACCTTTCTATGTTCGTCTGCATGCTTACCGTAGAATAGAATGGAAAAGTGACGACCTTGGAAATCCTTTCCCTTTGAACTGACTTCATGCAAGACAAGTCCAATCCAAAAATTAAGCATCCTCAAAATATCCTACGATAAACCGAATTTCTGATCTTTGATAGTTGATACTTAACGCATCCACAGTGTTCATGTACCACAAAACCAAATCTCGCAAACTCAATCCATTGCAGTTTATCATAGCAAAAGAAGAAGAATAGAACAAGAGACAAGAACAGAATCTCATAGCGGAATAGAACAAAATATGATATTTAGATATATATTTATAATGGAAAAACATTTGAATAATCAAAGTAAACATACCATGGACAGTTATAAAATCTATCCTCATATAATACAACTACGACATCCAGGTATAGATAGTAAAATTTTCCTTGCCTTTTGAAGAAGATCACCAGTTCATCTAGAATCCTCTTGGAAATCCTTGAATCCTACCTAATCTTGAAATACACTTGAGTCAGGCTTGGATTAACCAGCTTGAGAACTAGGTAATAAACCTTACATAAGTCAAACAATCATCAAAAGGGTTTCAAAACTTGGTACATATTTTTTGGAAAATGAAGCTATCATAAGACATGCATCCCATCACACAATGCAAGTGCATACCATTAGGAGCAAGTTTTATTGTATAAAACCAATATGCTTGGTACGCAAAGATCACTGGATATTATCATTAATGTCTATCTTTGAAAAATCTTTTCAAAATAAATGTATAAATCTTAGCAGACGTAGGTACACATATATTACGTCCACATACATATATTACAATTAATACAGTAAAGGTTTGTATTGGAGGTTGGATTCGAACAATGGCCAAGGCAAAGGATCTTCCTTAACTGATTCAGATACACCTCTAGTAGGTATGCCAGGGGCTAACAGATGATTCTCTTTCTCTATAGCGGTAGAATCGGCCCACCTATATATGGCATAGCTCGGGTTTCTCCTGAACATAATGTCTTTCAGTCATAACCGACCATTATTCGAGGTGCCTTGATCTATCATCCACTAAGTAAATTGCCTGGGTTCTATACCATAACATCACTTTCTCTACTAGAAGGAAACATTTGTCCTTAACTCTACGGCACTTCATCCTATTTCGACTCATTTCCGGATTGTGAGTCCCTGAAGTCACGCTTCCATACAAAGCTATGCTATACAAGCCATGTGTAACACCCTATATTTTAATACATAGTAATTATATTAAAAGGATAATAAAATGAATATTAATTAAATAAATATTCATAATTAGGTAAAATAGAATTTACCATTGCATCCGATATGAAATTTTGGTTCAGACAGACTCTTAGGTTTCGTAAATCAGATTAAATATGAAAAATTATGGGCTTAAGAAGATTGGACAAGAATATTTATAATATATATATATATATATATATATATATATATAAAATAAAAATAAATAGCTTAGAAAGCAACGGTCACGGGAGACTTAGCCAATCCGAGTCGACCCAGGGGTCGACCCATGTCTAAGGCAGGTCGACCCTAGGGTCGACACAGTAGGTAGGTGGGTCGACCAACCTGCATGCTGGCAGGGTTCCTGCTTCTGTATCTGGACTACTTTCTTCACTATATTCATACGCTGACTCAGCTTGAGGTGTACTGTAACAACCCGCATTCTACGCATCGAAGGATCGTAGAATATTTATTTCTTTTTCTTGATAAGTCGTTTGGTCATGTACTTTTGGGGGACGACTAGTGGGGTCATTTCCCATGTTCATGATTTTTGTCGATTTTTAAATGACCGTTTTGCCCCTAGTTGATCTTGTTTCATCCATAACTTTTGACTGGAAGGGAATTTTTACCTGACACCACTTCCATTAGCTCCGGATGATGGTTTCTCTTTCCGTAGAGTGGTCATAATAGCCAAACGGACTTACCGTTTGGGAGATATGGCTGAGTTAAGGTTTTGCGGGTTAAAAACAGCTAATCGGGCTTAACCGGGTGATTAGCAGCTAGGCCCAATGGGGGATTTCGGGTTTAGGGGTATTCAAGGACTGATGGGGTTAGGGATTTCGGTTTTTAGTCATTTTCCAGCCGCCTCAAACCTTCTCTTCATCCCTAACAATGGCTTCTACCTCCTAATTTCACTCCAATACACCTCTAATCACTTTCTAATCAAGCAAAACTACATCAAATCAAGGAGGATTAGCACCAAATCAGAGAGAGTTGCTGGAACACATAGAGATTGGATCTATATCAGAGGAGTTTCAGTTCTGAAAGTTTAATTGTGCCAAAGGTGAGTGATTTGCATAGTTTTACACTAATTACGGCTAATTAGGGTAATTAGCGAAGATTAGCGAAATTATAACTCAGAAAAATCTAGAAAAATTCCTAAAATTCTAAAACATCATTTTATGCCTCTGATATGAATTTGGGTTAATTTCGACTAATTTTGCAAATCCCGGAATTTGGGGGATTAAGGGGTGATTAGTGGAAATTAGCGAATTTATGCATGTAAAAAAAAAATCTGGAAAAATATTTATAAATTCTAAAATATTATTTTAGACCTCTGTTAGAAAAATTGGCTAATTCGGTTAAATTTTGTTAATTCTATCATTAAGTTTGCTTGAACATGCTTAAGGGAAAAATATGGTTTTTTTTGGGTATGTTTGATCTATTTCACATGCTATGATTTATGTTTTGGTGTTTGTGGTCTATCCCATATGTTGCTATGACTGTTTGACATGATTTATGATTGCATTATAAAGTTAGAATGGTTGAAAACGCCGTCGAGAGGCGAAAATAGCTTGCTGAAATGGTGCAGGTTTTCTTCGGCTCGAGTTAGACCGACCAGGGGAGGGTTTTGACCGACCGACCCGAGCTTACGACCGACCAGGAATGGTGAAGTGTTCGACCGACCAGGGATGGTGAAGTACGACCGACCAGGAATGGTGAAGTGTTCGACCGACCAGGGATGGTGAAGTACGACCGACCAGGAATGGTGAAGTGTTCGACCGACCAGGGGGCAATATCGACCGACCAGGGTAGAGATGATGAAAACCGACCAGAATGAAAGGTTCTTGACCGACCGACCCGAACAGGAGGAAACCAATAACCCGAGATGCAAAGGTAG
This sequence comes from Allium sativum, assembly GCA_030737875.1. NCBI lineage: Eukaryota > Viridiplantae > Streptophyta > Magnoliopsida > Asparagales > Amaryllidaceae > Allium > Allium sativum. Next base: position 393,550,708 of record CM060912.1, on the reverse strand, counting down.
TCCAAATGGAAGTTAGAGCTCAGGATCCCGGACCCAGTTGGGAACCAATGAGTTCACTTCATGATTGGGCTTTGCTGCGGGACGTGTGCTAAGGAGTTGTCGATGTCTGTATCTTTGGATCACTATGTATGGGAAGTATGTGAACGGATTCAGGGTCACAGTATGTAGTGACCTAGGTACAACTAAAAATAGCTATAGACCAATGAAGTGGGATCATTGAAAAGGTTTGGTCATGATTCCATGTGGGTAAGCTTGGTTGTAGCAGTAGTTGTACAGAGTCGAACTCCGTCACTACTTCGATGAGTCTAGTGATTTACAGTGGTGGACATCGTATGCTTTACGCACTGAGTGAGAGATGTGAGGATGGATGCTATGATTGATTTGTTTGCTATCATTATGACATGCACACCCCCACCCCCGTATCTTTACACCACTTGTTTTGAGGCACCTTAGAGTATTGTACAGTATGTAGTGCTAACTCTTTGGTTGCAGGTCCAGGTTCAAGTATGGTTTAGTATACCTGTTATTGTTCTGTTTAGTTGCTTATCGCTCATACCAGACTTTTGTCTGACCCAGATTTTTATGTCTCCTCTTATTACTCTAGGTGCTCACACGAGCAGACTAGAGACAGGTTAGGTGGTATGCACGAACAGCTGATCCGGAGACGAGCAGGAGGCTTCTATGTATGATATATAGATATTCTCCCTGTGTCGCAGCTGGTCACTACTTTGGGCATTAGTAGTGTACCTTTCCTTTTTGCTTTAGAGACAGTATTTTTAAGTTGTAATAAGCTGTATTTTGGATTTCCGCTGCTATAATGGTTCTGATTTAGTTTTCAGCTTATGCACTGTCTCGCATGTTTAAGTCAAAGTATATTATTATTATATTTTATTCCATGCGCTGTGAGATATGTTACAGGTTCTGTGCTAATTCAATTCTTCAAATCCCTTTCCTTTTCCTTTCTTTTGGCGACCGTTCCGTGCTGGTTGGACATCAGTACAGCGCATTTCAGTGAAATGTCGACTGGTGCGGGGCGGGCCGTCACACTTGGTATCAGAGCTCTAGGTTGCGTAGTTTACCTAGGGAAAGACACTATGGAGAGATAGTACACGTATATGAGAGCGCGTATTTGTGATTATTTTGGTTTTCAGAAAGCTATATATATATACACTACTAGTATAGATAAAGATAAGGTTGCACTGCACTGACACCACAAAGAAGAGGGTTAATCGTTTTCTCTGTACAGATTGAACGATGAGCCGATATACGAGGGGTACTGGTAGAGGAGCCAATAATGGGGATGCTGCTGAGATGAGGACGATGTTTACTAACCTCATGAGAGAGATGCTTAGGGAAGTGCAAGGAGCAGTCCCTAATGCTGTTAATGGTGGTGGTGCAGCGGTGCAGGCGCCTAGGGCCGATTTCGCCAAGCTTAACAAGGATTATACTAGTCTTGGTGGGAAGCCGTTCCACGGAACGGAGTCGGCTACAGAAGTCCAAGATTGGCTTGATAGTTGTGAGCGCATCTTTGAAAATTTGGGAATCGAGGATGAGATGAAGAGAATGCTAGCATCCCGTCAATTGCAAGGACGAGCTATGAATTGGTGAAACGCTATTAAGGCAGCTACTCCAGGGAATCAAGTTACTTGGAATCAGTTTATGACTCGTTTCAGCGAAAAATTCATTCCATCTGCCCATAGATCAGAATTGTTCAAGAGGTTCTTAGAGCTTAAGCAGAATGGCAGGGCAGTCTCGGAGTATATTGCTGAATTCAACACTTTATCGAAATATGGATTGTCCCTTATCGATACAGTCGAGAAGAAGAACAAGAAGTTTATAATTGGCTTGGATGGGTACTTGGGGGAAAGACTTGTAAACCATATCGACGAGACGTTTGAGTCTATTGTAAGAAAAGCATTAAGGTCTGAGAGCCTTTTCCCTAAGTCGAAGACTGAGGTTGCTATTGCATCTACAGAGGAGCCAAAGCCGCAAGCAAGTGGTGAAGGCAAGAAGAATTCTCAGAGCAAGAGGAAACAAGACCAGGTTAAGGATGGTCAGAAAAAGAAAAATAAGAAAGATGGCGAGTGCTTTAGTTGTGGCAAGAAGGGCTATTACGCCAGAGATTGTCAAGAAAAACCTGGGGAAAGGAAGTGCTTTAACTGTGGACAAGTCGAACATCAAAAGGATAAGTGTCCACAACCTTTGAAAGAGAAGAAGATCGTGAAAGCATATGCTATCAGTGTTGTTCCTTCTTCGTCGAATGCCCCAACTGCGGCGGAGGAGGGAAAGAATGTCGTCATTCAAGGTATGCTTTCTGTTTACGATGTTCCTATTAGAGTTTTGTTTGATACCGGAGCTTCCAGTTCTTTCATATCTAGTGACCTGGTAGATAGGTTGGGATTGGAGCCCGAGATTGTCGATAGACCTTTAGTAGTGACGAACCCGATTGGTGGTTCTACTAGCCTTAGCATGATTTGTCGTAATGTGGTCTTATCGAGTCATGGATGCATGTTTGTTTGTGATTGCTTTGTTTTGGGTTTTACTGGGTTTGGCATTATTTTGGGAGTAGATTGGCTCCGAAGATACGGGGTGGTGGTAGACTGTGAGGGCTTTTTGGTGACAGCTAGAGCGGATGATGGGCGGAGGATAGTGTTTGGTGGTCTACCCAGTGAGGGGGTATTGGCTAGTTTTCTAAACTCCATTGACATTCCGCATAGTGAGTTGTCAGGTTTGCCCGTGGTTGGCCAGTATCCGGATGTTTTCGAAGAAGTGACCGGACTTCCACCACACCGAGAGATTGAGTTCCGTATTGATTTAGTTAAAGATGCCAGACCTATAGTGATGCCACTTCGTCGTATGGCACCAAGGGAGCAGCGAGAGCTCGGGGTGCAAGTCAGCAATCTTTTTGAGAAGGGATTTATCAGAAGGAGTGTTTCTAAGTGGGGAGCGCCTATTGTGTTTGCTACCAAGGCCGATGGTTCCCTTCGATTGTGTGTGGACTACCGCGAATTGAATAAAGTGACGAGGAAGAATAAGTATCCTCTACCGCGGATAGATGATTTGTTTGATCAACTGGAAGGAGCGAGAGTGTTCTCCCAGTCGGACCTTGCGACAAGATTTCACCAACTCAGGGTGGCAGCTGATAGTATAGATAAAACGACCTTTCGAACGCCGTCTGGATTTTATGAGTGGTTGGTCATGCCATTCAGGCTGACCAATGCACTAGCATATTTTGTGGATCCTATGAATAGAGTATTCGGAGATTAGTTGAATTAGTTTGTTCTTGTGTTCGTGGACGATATCTTGGTTTACTCGAGGACAGAGGAAGAACACAAGGAACACTTGGAGATAGTGATGGAGGTGTTAAGAAAACACCAACTGAAGGCGAAGTTTTCTAAGTGTCACTTCTAGAGAAGAGAAGCGAGATTCTTGGGCCATGTCGTTTCAGAGAATGGTATTGCCGTTGATCCTTCAAAAGTGGCTACGGCGAAAGATTGGTTTACGCCCAAGAATGTAACAGACGTAAGAAGTTTCTTGGGATTAGCTGGACATTATCATAAGTTCATCCAAGATTTTTCCAAGATAGCAGCACCGTTGACTCAGTTGACAAAGAAGAATCAAGCTTTTGTTTGGTTGTTTTGCTAGTATCATATCACGTAGATTTTCTGAATTCGGAGGAGATATTCCTTTGGTGCTTGTCTGATATTGGTTTAGGCCTTTGGGGCTTGTGCTTTGGGAATGTCAAGTCCGACAAGGATGGTTTACGTGAGAGATAAATAGTTGTGGTGATTTTTCATCGAGTGCATTGAGTTGGAGACATGTTAGTCTAAGGGTTATGTTTCTAGGTTGGAAGCAACTAGAGTATATCACGGAATATGATTTTAGACCTAAGAGCGAATTGGGTTCAGAAACGCTAGTAAGCTTGACGATTAGATCGATTTTGGTTGAGTGGATTGGTTCCAGTCAGAGGAACGATCCTAACCTATTGGAAATCATCTCTAGGAGAGAGGCGGGTATCGATGGTGAGAGAATGATCAAATAAGTACTTGATCGAGAAGGAGCTTCGAAAGAATGAAAGGCTGGTTGTACCCAACGAAAAATGATTGAGTAATGAAGAGGAACGTTGGGAAGTTCATATCCACGTGCATGAATTGCCAGTTAATTAAGGCTGAGCAAAGGAAGCCTAATGGTTCGTTACAACCGTTGGAAATCCCAGAATGGAAATGGGAAAAAGTTTCAATGGACTTCATCGATGGTTTACCGAGGACTAGATCGGGCCACGATAGCATTTGGGTAATTGTGGGCCGATTGGCCAAGAGCGCAAGTTTTATACCAGTCAAGTCGACTGGAACAGCAGCTAAGTTGGCCGAACTATATATGGAGTGGGTAGTGAGATTTCATGGAGTACCAAAAGGCATTGTGAGTGACCGAGATCCATTAATTACTAGTGGTTTTTGGAAGAGCTTACAAGAGGCGTTAGGATCATGATTGCATCTCAGTACCCCGTATCATCCTCAAACCGACGGTCAAACAGATAGGGTGAATAGAGTACTAGGAAGACGTATCCAGAACTCTTTGCTTGGTAAGGTTTTGGTTTCGATTTAGTTATTCCGCATGCTAGGATAGGCTTGCTTTGTTTGTTTTGTATGCTTTATTGTTTGTAAATGATTGGTAGGCATGCGGGATCCTTAGTATGTTTTGGGTTAAGGAATTTCGGGGACGAAATTTCTTAAGGGGGGGAGAATGTAACAACCCGCATTCTACGCATCGAAGGATCGTAGAATATTTATTTCTTTTTCTTGATAAGTCGTATGGTCATGTACTTTTGGGGGACGACTAGTGGGGTCATTTCCCATGTTCATGATTTTTGTCGATTTTTAAATGACCGTTTTGCCCCTAGTTGATCTTGTTTCGTCCATAACTTTTGATTGGAAGGGAATTTTGACCTGAGACCACTTCCATTAGCTCCGGATGATGGTTTCTCTTTCCGTAGAGTGGTCATAATAGCCAAACGGACTTACCGTTTGGGAGATATGGCTGAGTTAAGGTTTTGCGGGTTAAAAACAGCTAATCGGGCTTAACCGGGTGATTAGCAGCTAGGCCCAAAGGGGGATTTCGGGTTTAGGGGTATTCAAGGACTGATGGGTTAGGGATTTCGGTTTTTAGTCATTTTCTAGCCGCCTCAAACCTTCTCTTCATCCCTAATAATGGCTTCTACCTCCTAATTTCACTCCAAATCACCTCTAATCACTTACTAATCGAAGATCAAGCAAAACTACATCAAATCAAGGAGGATTATCACCAAATCAGAGAGAGAGTTGCTGGAACACATAGAGATTGGATCTATATCAGAGGAGTTTCAGTTCTGAAAGTTTAATTGTGCCAAAGTTGAGTAATTTGCATAGTTTTACACTAATTACGGCTAATTAGGGTAATTAGCGAAGATTAGCGAAATTATAACTCAGAAAAATCTAGAAAAATTCATAAAATTCTAAAACATCATTTTATGCCTCTGATATGAATTTAGGTTAATTTCGACTAATTTTGCAAATCCCGGAATTTGGGGGATTAAGGGGTGATTAGTGGAAATTAGCGAATTTATGCATGTAAAAAGAAATCTGGAAAAATATTTATAAATTCTAAAATATTATTTTAGACCTCTGTTAGAAAAATTGGCTAATTCGGTTAAATTTTGTTAATTCTATCATTAAGTTTGCTTGAACATGCTTAAGGGAAAAATATGGTTTTTTTTGGGTATGTTTGATCTATTTCACATGCTATGATTTATGTTTTGGTGTTTGTGGTCTATCCCATATGTTGCTATGACTGTTTGACATGATTTATGATTGCATTATAAAGTTAGAATGGTTGAAAACGCCGTCGAGAGGCGAAAATAGCTTGCTGAAATGGTGCAGGTTTTCTTCGGGTCGAGTTAGACCGACCAGGGGAGGGTTTTGACCGACCGACCCGAGCTTACGACCGACAAGGAATGGTGAAGTGTTCGACCGACCAGGGATGGTGAAGTACGACCGACCAGGAATGGTGAAGTGTTCGACCGACCAGGGATGGTGAAGTACGACCGACCAGGAATGGTGAAGTGTTCGACCGACCAGGGATGGTGAAGTACGACCGACCAGGAATGGTGAAGTGTTCGACCGACCAGGGATGGTGAAGTACGACCGACCAGGAATGGTGAAGTGTTCGACCGACCAGGGATGGTGAAGTACGACCGACCAGGAATGGTGAAGTGTTCGACCGACCAGGGGGCAATATCGACCGACCAGGGTAGAGATGATGAAAACTGACCAGAATGAAAGGTTCTTGACCGACCGACCCGAACAGGAGGAAACCAATAACCCGAGATGCAAAGGTAGTCCAAATGGAAGTTAGAGCTCAGGATCCCGGACCCAGTTGGGAACCAATGAGTTCACTTCATGATTGGGCTTTGCTGCGGGACGTGTGCTAAGGAGTTGTCGATGTCTGTATCTTTGGATCACTATGTATGGGAAGTATGTGAACGGATTTAGGGTCACAGTATGTAGTGACCTAGGTACAACTAAAAATAGCTATAGACCAATGAAGTGGGATCATTGAAAAGGTTTGGTCATGATTCCATGTGGGTAAGCTTGGTTGTAGCAGTAGTTGTACAGAGTCGAACTCCGTCACTACTTCGATGAGTCTAGTGATTTACAGTGGTGGACATCGTATGCTTTACGCACTGAGTGAGAGATGTGAGGATGGATGCTATGATTGATTTGTTTGCTATCATTATGACATGCACACCCCCACCCCCGTATCTTTACACCACTTGTTTTGAGGCACCTTAGAGTATTGTACAGTATGTAGTGCTAACTCTTTGGTTGCAGGTCCAGGTTCAAGTATGGTTTAGTATACCTGTTATTGTTCTGTTTAGTTGCTTATCGCTCATACCAGACTTTTTTCTGACCCAGATTTTTATGTCTCCTCTTATTACTCTAGGTGCTCACACGAGCAGACTAGAGACAGGTTAGGTGGTATGCACGAACAGCTGATCCGGAGACGAGCAGGAGGCTTCTATGTATGATATATAGATATTCTCCCTGTGTCGCAGCTGGTCACTACTTTGGGCATTAGTAGTGTACCTTTCCTTTTTGCTTTAGAGACAGTATTTTTAAGTTGTAATAAGCTGTATTTTGGATTTCCGCTGCTATAATGGTTCTGATTTAGTTTCAGCTTATGCACTGTCTCGCATGTTTAAGTCAAAGTATATTATTATTATATTTTATTCCATGCGCTGTGAGATATGTTACAGGTTCTGTGCTAATTCAATTCTTCAAATCCCTTTCCTTTTCCTTTCTTTTGGCGACCGTTCCGTGCTGGTTGGACATCAGTACAGCGCATTTCAGTGAAATGTCGACTGGTGCGGGGCGGGCCGTCACACTTGGTATCAGAGCTCTAGGTTGCGTAGTTCACCTAGGGAAAGACACTATGGAGAGATAGTACACGTATATGAGAGTGCGTATTTGTGATTATTTTGGGTTTTCAGAAAGCTATATATATATATACACTACTAGTATAGATAAAGATAAGGTTGCACTGCACTGACACCACAAAGAAGAGGGTTAATCGTTTTCTCTGTACAGATTGAACGATGAGCCGATATACGAGGGGTACTGGTAGAGGAGCCAATAATGGGGATGCTGCTGAGATGAGGACGATGTTTACTAACCTCATGAGAGAGATGCTTAGGGAAGTGCAAGGAGCAGTCCCTAATGCTGTTAATGGTGGTGGTGCAACGGTGCAGGCGCCTAGGGCCGATTTCGCCAAGCTTAACAAGGATTATACTAGTCTTGGTGGGAAGCCGTTCCATGGAACGGAGTCGGCTACAGAAGTCCAAGATTGGCTTGATAGTTGTGAGCGCATCTTTGAAAATTTGGGAATCGAGGATGAGATGAAGAGAATGCTAGCATCCCGTCAATTGCAAGGACGAGCTATGAATTGGTGGAACGCTATTAAGGCAGCTACTCCAGGGAATCAAGTTACTTGGAATCAGTTTATGACTCGTTTCAGCGAAAAATTCATTCCATCTGCCCATAGATCAGAATTGTTCAAGAGGTTCTTAGAGCTTAAGCAGAATGGCAGGGCAGTCTCGGAGTATATTGCTGAATTCAACACTTTATCGAAATATGGATTGTCCCTTATCGATACAGTCGAGAAGAAGAACAAGAAGTTTATAATTGGCTTGGATGGGTACTTGGGGGAAAGACTTGTAAACCATATCGACGAGACGTTTGAGTCTATTGTAAGAAAAGCATTAAGGTCCGAGAGCCTTTTCCCTAAGTCGAAGACTGAGGTTGCTATTGCATCTACAGAGGAGCCAAAGCCGCAAGCAAGTGGTGAAGGCAAGAAGAATTCTCAGAGCAAGAGGAAACAAGACAAGGTTAAGGATGGTCAGAAAAAGAAAAATAAGAAAGATGGTGAGTGCTTTAGTTGTGGCAAGAAGGGCCATTACGCCAGAGATTGTCAAGAAAAACCTGGGGAAAGGAAGTGCTTTAACTGTGGACAAGTCGGACATCAAAAGGATAAGTGTCCACAACCTTTGAAAGAGAAGAAGATCGTGAAAGCATATGCTATCAGTGTTGTTCCTTCTTCGTCGAATGCCCCAACTGCGGCGGAGGAGGGAAAGAATGTCGTCATTCAAGGTATGCTTTCTGTTTACGATGTTCCTATTAGAGTTTTGTTTGATACCGGAGCTTCCAGTTCTTTCATATCTAGTGACCTGGTAGATAGGTTGGGATTGGAGCCCGAGATTGTCGATAGACCTTTAGTAGTGACGAACCCGATTGGTGGTTCTACTAGCCTTAGCATGATTTGTCGTAATGTGGTCTTATCGAGTCATGGATGCATGTTTGTTTGTGATTGCTTTGTTTTGGGTTTTACTGGGTTTGGCATTATTTTGGGAGTAGATTGGCTCCGAAGATACGGGGTGGTGGTAGACTGTGAGGGCTTTTTGGTGACAGCTAGAGCGGATGATGGGCGGAGGATAGTGTTTGGTGGTCTACCCAGTGAGGGGGTATTGGCTAGTTTTCTAAACTCCCTCGACATTCCGCATAGTGAGTTGTCAGGTTTGCCCGTGGTTGGCCAGTATCCGGATGTTTTCGAAGAAGTGACCGGACTTCCACCACACCGAGAGATTGAGTTCCGTATTGATTTAGTTAAAGATGCCAGACCTATAGTGATGCCACTTCGTCGTATGGCACCAAGGGAGCAGCGAGAGCTCGGGGTGCAACTCAGCAATCTTTTTGAGAAGGGATTTATCAGAAGGAGTGTTTCTAAGTGGGGAGCGCCTGTTGTGTTTGCTACCAAGGCCGATGGTTCCCTTCGATTGTGTGTGGACTACCGCGAATTGAATAAAGTGACGAGGAAGAATAAGTATCCTCTACCGCGGATAGATGATTTGTTTGATCAACTGGAAGGAGCGAGAGTGTTCTCCCAGTCGGACCTTGCGACAAGATTTCACCAACTCAGGGTGGCAGCTGATAGTATAGATAAAACGGCCTTTCGAACGCCGTTTGGATTTTATGAGTGGTTGGTCATGCCATTCAGGCTGACCAATGCACTAGCATATTTTGTGGATCCTATGAATAGAGTATTCGGAGATTAGTTGAATTAGTTTGTTCTTGTGTTCGTGGACGATATCTTGGTTTACTCGAGGACAGAGGAAGAACACAAGGAACACTTGGAGATAGTGATGGAGGTGTTAAGAAAACACCAACTGAAGGCGAAGTTTTCTAAGTGTCACTTCTAGAGAAGAGAAGCGAGATTCTTGAGCCATGTCGTTTCAGAGAATGGTATTGCCGTTGATCCTTCAAAAGTGGCTACGGCGAAAGATTGGTTTACGCCCAAGAATGTAACAGACGTAAGAAGTTTCTTGGGATTAGCTGGACATTATCGTAAGTTCATCCAAGATTTTTCCAAGATAGCAGCACCGTTGACTCAGTTGACAAAGAAGAATCAAGCTTTTGTTTGGTTGTTTTGCTAGTATCATATCACGTAGATTTTCTGAATTCGGAGGAGATATTCCTTTGGTGCTTGTCTGATATTGGTTTAGGCCTTTGGGGCTTGTGCTTTGGGAATGTCAAGTCCGACAAGGATGGTTTACGTGAGAGATAAATAGTTGTGGCGATTTTTCATCGAGTGCATTGAGTTGGAGACATGTCAGTCTAAGGGTTATGTTTCTAGGTTGGAAGCAACTAGAGTATATCACGGAATATGATTTTAGACCTAAGAGCGAACTGGGTTCAGAAACGCTAGTAAGCTTGACGATTAGATCGATTTTGGTTGAGTGGATTGGTTCCAGTCAGAGGAACGATCCTAACCTATTGGAAATCATCTCTAGGAGAGAGGTGGGTATCGATGGTGAGAGAATGATCAAATAAGTACTTGATCGAGAAGGAGCTTCGAAAGAATGAAAGGCTGGTTGTACCCAACGAAAAAGGATTGAGTAATGAAGAGGAACGTTGGGAAGTTCATATCCACGTGCATGAATTGCCAGTTAATTAAGGCTGAGCAAAGGAAGCCTAATGGTTCGTTACAACCGTTGGAATTCCCAGAATGGAAATGGGAAAAAGTTTCAATGGACTTCATCGATGGTTTACCGAGGACTAGATCGGGCCACGATAGCATTTGGGTAATTGTGGGCCGATTGGCCAAGAGCGCAAGGTTTATACCAGTCAAGTCGACTGGAACAGCAGCTAAGTTGGCCGAACTATATATGGAGTGGGTAGTGAGATTTCATGGAGTACCAAAAGGCATTGTGAGTGACCGAGATCCATTAATTACTAGTGGTTTTTGGAAGAGCTTACAAGAGGCGTTAGGATCATGAATGCATCTCAGTACCCCGTATCATCCTCAAACCGACGGTCAAACAGATAGGGTGAATAGAGTACTAGGAAGACGTATCCAGAACTCTTTGCTCGGTAAGGTTTTGGTTTCGATTTAGTTATTCCGCATGCTAGGATAGGCTTGCTTTGTTTGTTTTGTATGCTTTATTGTTTTTAAATGATTGGTAGGCATGCGGGATCCTTAGTATGTTTTGGGTTAAGGAATTTCGGGGACGAAATTTCTTAAGGGGGGGAGAATGTAACAACCCGCATTCTACGCATCGAAGGATCGTAGAATATTTATTTCTTTTTCTTAATAAGTCGTATGGTCATGTACTTTTGGGGGACGGCTAGTGGCGTCATTTCCCATGTTCATGATTTTTGTCGATTTTTAAATGACCGTTTTGCCCCTAGTTGATCTTGTTTCGTCCATAACTTTTGACTGGAAGGGAATTTTGACCTGAGACCACTTCCATTAGCTCCGGATGATGGTTTCTCTTTCCGTAGAGTGGTCATAATAGCCAAACGGACTTACCGTTTGGGAGATATGGCTGAGTTAAGGTTTTGCGGGTTAAAAACAGCTAATCGGGCTTAACCGGGTGATTAGCAGCTAGGCCCAAAGGGGGATTTCGGGTTTAGGGGTATTCAAGAACTGATGGATTAGGGATTTCGGTTTTTAGTCATTTTCCAGCCGCCTCAAACCTTCTCTTCATCCCTAATAATGGCTTCTACCTCCTAATTTCACTCCAAATCACCTCTAATCACTTACTAATCGAAGATCAAGCAAAACTACATCAAATCAAGGAGGATTAGCACCAAATCAGAGAGAGAGTTGCTGGAACACATAGAGATTGGATCTATATCAGAGGAGTTTCAGTTCTGAAAGTTTAATTGTGCCAAAGTTGAGTGATTTGCATAGTTTTACACTAATTACGGCTAATTAGGGTAATTAGCGAAGATTAGCGAAATTATAACTCAAAAAAATCTAGAAAAATTCCTAAAATTCTAAAACATCATTTTATGCCTCTGATATGAATTTGGGTTAATTTCGACTAATTTTGCAAATCCCGGAATTTGGGGGATTAAGGGGTGATTAGTGGAAATTAGCGAATTTATGCATGTAAAAAAAAATCTGGAAAAATATTTATAAATTCTAAAATATTATTTTAGACCTCTGTTAGAAAAATTGGCTAATTCGGTTAAATTTTGTTAATTCTATCATTAAGTTGGCTTGAACATGCTTAAGGGAAAAATATGGTTTTTTTTGGGTATGTTTGATCTATTTCACATGCTATGATTTATGTTTTGGTGTTTGTGGTCTATCCCATATGTTGCTATGACTGTTTGACATGATTTATGATTGCATTATAAAGTTAGAATGGTTGAAAACGCCGTCGAGAGGCGAAAATAGCTTGCTGAAATGGTGCAGGTTTTCTTCGGGTCGAGTTAGACCGACCAGGGGAGGGTTTTGACCGACCGACCCGAGCTTACGATCGACCAGGAATGGTGAAGTGTTCGACCGACCAGGGATGGTGAAGTACGACCGACCAGGAATGGTGAAGTGTTCGACCGACCAGGGATGGTGAAGTACGACCGACCAGGAATGGTGAAGTGTTCGACCGACCAGGGATGGTGAAGTACGACCGACCAGGAATGGTGAAGTGTTCGACCGACCAGGGGGCAATATCGACCGACCAGGGTAGAGATGATGAAAACGACCAGAATGAAAGGTTCTTGACCGACCGACCCGAACAGGAGGAAACCAATAACCCGAGATGCAAAGGTAGTCCAAATGGAAGTTAGAGCTCAGGATCCCGGACCCAGTTGGGAACCAATGAGTTCACTTCATGATTGGGCTTTGCTGCGGGACGTGTGCTAAGGAGTTGTCGATGTCTGTATCTTTGGATAACTATGTATGGGAAGTATGTGAACGGATTCAGGGTCACAGTATGTAGTGACCTAGGTACAACTAAAAATAGCTATAGACCAATGAAGTGGGATCATTGAAAAGGTTTGGTCATGATTCCATGTGGGTAAGCTTGGTTGTAGCAGTAGTTGTACAGAGTCGAACTCCGTCACTACTTCGATGAGTCTAGTGATTTACAGTGGTGGACATCGTATGCTTTACGCACTGAGTGAGAGATGTGAGGATGGATGCTATGATTGATTTGTTTGCTATCATTATGACATGCACACCCCCACCCCCGTATCTTTACACCACTTGTTTTGAGGCACCTTAGAGTATTGTACAGCATGTAGCGCTAACTCTTTGGTTGCAGGTCCAGGTTCAAGTATGGTTTAGTATACCTGTTATTGTTCTGTTTAGTTGCTTATCGCTCATACCAGACTTTTGTCTGACCCAGAGTTTTATGTCTCCTCTTATTACTCTGGGTGCTCACACGAGCAGACTAGAGACAGGTTAGGTGGTATGCACGAACAGCTGATCCGAAGACGAGCAGGAGGCTTCTATGTATGATATATAGATATTCTCCCTGTGTCGCAGCTGGTCACTACTTTGGGCATTAGTAGTGTACCTTTCCTTTTTGCTTTAGAGACAGTATTTTTAAGTTGTAATAAGCTGTATTTTGGATTTCCGCTGCTATAATGGTTCTGATTTAGTTTTCAGCTTATGCACTGTCTCGCATGTTTAAGTCAAAGTATATTATTATTATATTTTATTCCATGCGCTATGAGATATGTTACAGGTTCTGTGCTAATTCAATTCTTCAAATCCCTTTCCTTTTCCTTTCTTTTGGCGACCGTTCCGTGCTGGTTGGACATCAGTACAGCGCATTTCAGTGAAATGTCGACTGGTGCGGGGCGGGCCGTCACACTTGGTATCAGAGCTCTAGGTTGCGTAGTTCACCTAGGGAAAGACACTATGGAGAGATAGTACACGTATATGAGAGCGCGTATTTGTGATTATTTTGGGTTTTCAGAAAGCTATATATATATATACACTACTAGTATAGATAAAGATAAGGTTGCACTGCACTGACACCACAAAGAAGAGGGTTAATCGTTTTCTCTGTACAGATTGAACGATGAGCCGATATACAAGGGGTACTGGTAGAGGAGCCAATAATGGGGATGCTGCTGAGATGAGGACGATGTTTACTAACCTCATGAGAGAGATGCTTAGGGAAGTGCAAGGAGCAGTCCCTAATGCTGTTAATGGTGGTGGTGCAGCGGTGCAGGCACCTAGGGCCGATTTCGCCAAGCTTAACAAGGATTATACTAGTCTTGGTGGGAAGCCGTTCCACGGAACGGAGTCGGCTACAGAAGTCCAAGATTGGCTTGATAGTTGTGAGCGCATCTTTGAAGATTTGGGAATCGAGGATGAGATGAAGAGAATGCTAGCATCCCGTCAATTGCAAGGACGAGCTATGAATTGGTGGAACGCTATTAAGGCAGCTACTCCAGGGAATCAAGTTACTTGGAATCAGTTTATGACTCGTTTCAGCGAAAAATTCATTTCATCTGCCCATAGATCAGAATTGTTCAAGAGGTTCTTAGAGCTTAAGCAGAATGGCAGGGCAGTCTCGGAGTATATTGCTGAATTCAACACTTTATCGAAATATGGATTGTCGCTTATCGATACAGTCGAGAAGAAGAACAAGAAGTTTATAATTGGCTTGGATGGGTACTTGGGGGAAAGACTTGTAAACCATATCGACGAGACGTTTGAGTCTATTGTAAGAAAAGCATTAAGGTCTGAGAGCCTTTTCCCTAAGTCGAAGACTGAGGTTGCTATTGCATCTACAGAGGAGCCAAAGCCGCAAGAAAGTGGTGAAGGCAAGAAGAATTCTCAGAGCAAGAGGAAACAAGACCAGGTTAAGGATGGTCAGAAAAAGAAAAATAAGAAAGATGGCGAGTGCTTTAGTTGTGGCAAGAAGGGCCATTACGCCAGAGATTGTCAAGAAAAACCTGGGGAAAGGAAGTGCTTTAACTGTGGACAAGTCGGACATCAAAAGGATAAGTGTCCACAACCTTTGAAAGAGAAGAAGATCGTGAAAGCATATGCTATCAGTGTTGTTCCTTCTTCGTCGAATGCCCCAACTGCGGCGGAGGAGGGAAAGAATGTCGTCATTCAAGGTATGCTTTCTGTTTACGATGTTCCTATTAGAGTTTTGTTTGATACCGGAGCTTCCAGTTCTTTCATATCTAGTGACCTGGTAGATAGGTTGGGATTGGAGCCCGAGATTGTCGATAGACCTTTAGTAGTGACGAACCCGATTGGTGGTTCTACTAGCCTTAGCATGATTTGTCGTAATGTGGTCTTATCGAGTCATGGATGCATGTTTGTTTGTGATTGCTTTGTTTTGGGTTTTACTGGGTTTGGCATTATTTTGGGAGTAGATTGGCTTCGAAGATACGGGGTGGTGGTAGACTGTGAGGGCTTTTTGGTGACAGCTAGAGCGGATGATGGGCGGAGGATAGTGTTTGGTGGTCTACCCAGTGAGGGGGTATTGGCTAGTTTTCTAAACTCCCTCGACATTCCGCATAGTGAGTTGTCAGGTTTGCCCGTGGTTGGCCAGTATCCGGATGTTTTCGAAGAAGTGACCGGACTTCCACCACACCGAGAGATTGAGTTCCGTATTGATTTAGTTAAAGATGCCAGACCTATAGTGATGCCACTTCGTCGTATGGCACCAAGGGAGCAGCGAGAGCTCGGGGTGCAAGTCAGTAATCATTTTGAGAAGGGATTTATCAGAAGGAGTGTTTCTAAGTGGGGAGCGCCTGTTGTGTTTGCTACCAAGGCCGATGGTTCCCTTCGATTGTGTGCGGACTACCGCGAATTGAATAAAGTGACGAGGAAGAATAAGTATCCTCTACCGCGGATAGATGATTTGTTTGATCAACTGGAAGGAGCGAGAGTGTTCTCCCAGTCGGACCTTGCGACAAGATTTCACCAACTCAGGGTGGCAGCTGATAGTATAGATAAAACGGCCTTTCGAACGCCGTCTGGATTTTATGAGTGGTTGGTCATGCCATTCAGGCTGACCAATGCACTAGCTTATTTTGTGGATCCTATGAATAGAGTATTCGGAGATTAGTTGAATTAGTTTGTTCTTGTGTTCGTGGACGATATCTTGGTTTACTCGAGGACAGAGGAAGAACACAAGGAACACTTGGAGATAGTGATGGAGGTGTTAAGAAAACACCAACTGAAGGCGAAGTTTTCTAAGTGTCACTTCTAGAGAAGAGAAGCGAGATTCTTGGGCCATGTCGTTTCAGAGAATGGTATTGCCGTTGATCCTTCAAAAGTGGCTACGGCGAAAGATTGGTTTACGCCCAAGAATGTAACAGACGTAAGAAGTTTCTTGGGATTAGCTGGACATTATCGTAAGTTCATCCAAGATTTTTCCAAGATAGCAGCACCGTTGACTCAGTTGACAAAGAAGAATCAAGCTTTTGTTTGGTTGTTTTGCTAGTATCATATCACGTAGATTTTCTGAATTCGGAGGAGATATTCCTTTGGTGCTTGTCTGATATTGGTTTAGGCCTTTGGGGCTTGTGCTTTGGGAATGTCAAGTCCGACAAGGATGGTTTACGTGAGAGATAAATAGTTGTGGCGATTTTTCATCGAGTGCATTGAGTTGGAGACATGTCAGTCTAAGGGTTATGTTTCTAGGTTGGAAGCAACTAGAGTATATCACGGAATATGATTTTAGACCTAAGAGCGAATTGGGTTCAGAAACGCTAGTAAGCTTGACGATTAGATCGATTTTGGTTGAGTGGATTGGTTCCAGTCAGAGGAACGATCCTAACCTATTGGAAATCATCTCTAGGAGAGAGGTGGGTATCGATGGTGAGAGAATGATCAAATAAGTACTTGATCGAGAAGGATGGCTTCGAAAGAATGAAAGGCTGGTTGTACCCAACGAAAAAGGATTGAGTAATGAAGAGGAACGTTGGGAAGTTCATATCCACATGCATGAATTGCCAGTTAATTAAGGCTGAGCAAAGGAAGCCTAATGGTTCGTTACAACCGTTGGAAATCCCAGAATGGAAATGGGAAAAAGTTTCAATGGACTTCATCGATGGTTTACCGAGGACTAGATCGGGCCACGATAGCATTTGGGTAATTGTGGGCCGATTGGCCAAGAGCGCAAGGTTTATACCAGTCAAGTCAACTGGAACAGCAGCTAAGTTGGCCGAACTATATATGGAGTGGGTAGTGAGATTTCATGGAGTACCAAAAGGCATTGTGAGTGACCGAGATCCATTAATTACTAGTGGTTTTTGGAAGAGCTTACAAGAGGCGTTAGGATCATGATTGCATCTCAGTACCCCGTATCATCCTCAAACCGATGGTCAAACAGATAGGGTGAATAGAGTACTAGGAAGACGTATCCAGAACTCTTTGCTTGGTAAGGTTTTGGTTTCGATTTAGTTATTCCGCATGCTAGGATAGGCTTGCTTTGTTCGTTTTGTATGCTTTATTGTTTGTAAATGATTGGTAGGCATGCGGGATCCTTAGTATGTTTTGGGTTAAGGAATTTCGGGGACGAAATTTCTTAAGGGGGGGAGAATGTAACAACCCGCATTCTACGCATCGAAGGATCGTAGAATATTTATTTCTTTTTCTTGATAAGTCGTATGGTCATGTACTTTTGGGGGACGACTAGTGGGGTCATTTCCCATGTTCATGATTTTTGTCGATTTTTAAATGACCGTTTTGCCCCTAGTTGATCTTGTTTCGTCCATAACTTTTGACTGGAAGGGGATTTTGACCTGAGTCCACTTCCATTAGCTCCGGATGATGGTTTCTCTTTCCGTAGAGTGGTCATAATAGCCAAACGGACTTACCGTTTGGGAGATATGGCTGAGTTAAGGTTTTGCGGGTTAAAAACAGCTAATCGGGCTTAACCGGGTGATTAGCAGCTAGGCCCAAAGGGGGATTTCGGGTTTAGGGGTATTCAAGGACTGATGGGTTAGGGAATTCGGTTTTTAGTCATTTTCCAGCCGCCTCAAACCTTCTCTTCATCCCTAATAATGGCTTCTACCTCCTAATTTCACTCCAAATCACCTCTAATCACTTACTAATCGAAGATCAAGCAAAACTACATCAAATCAAGGAGGATAAGCACCAAATCAGAGAGAGAGTTGCTGGAACACATAGAGATTGGATCTATATCAGAGGAGTTTCAGTTCTGAAAGTTTAATTGTGCCAAAGTTGAGTGATTTGCATAGTTTTACACTAATTACGGCTAATTAGGGTAATTAGCGAAGATTAGCGAAATTATAACTCAGAAAAATCTAGAAAAATTCCTAAAATTCTAAAACATCATTTTATGCCTCTGATATGAATTTGGGTTAATTTCGACTAATTTTGCAAATCCCGGAATTTGGGGGATTAAGGGGTGATTAGTGGAAATTAGCGAATTTATGCATGTAAAAAAAAATCTGGAAAAATATTTATAAATTCTAAAATATTATTTTAGACCTCTGTTAGAAAAATTGGCTAATTCGGTTAAATTTTGTTAATTCTATCATTAAGTTTGCTTGAACATGCTTAAGGGAAAAATATGGTTTTTTTTGGGTATGTTTGATCTATTTCACATGCTATGATTTATGTTTTGGTGTTTGTGGTCTATCCCATATGTTGCTATGACTGTTTGACATGATTTATGATTGCATTATAAAGTTAGAATGGTTGAAAACGCCGTCGAGAGGCGAAAATAGCTTGCTGAAATGGTGCAGGTTTTCTTCGGGTCGAGTTAGACCGACCAGGGGAGGGTTTTGACCGACCGACCCGAGCTTACGACCGACCAGGAATGGTGAAGTGTTCGACCGACCAGGGATGGTGAAGTACGACCGACCAGGAATGGTGAAGTGTTCGACCGACCAGGGATGGTGAAGTACGACCGACCAGGAATGGTGAAGTGTTCGACCGACCAGGGGGCAATACCGACCGACCAGGGTAGAGATGATGAAAACCGACCAGAATGAAAGGTTCTTGACCGACCGACCCGAACAGGAGGAAACCAATAACCCGAGATGCAAAGGTAGTCCAAATGGAAGTTAGAGCTCAGAATCCCGGACCCAGTTGGGAACCAATGAGTTCACTTCATGATTGGGCTTTGCTGCGGGACGTGTGCTAAGGAGTTGTCGATGTTTGTATCTTTGGATCACTATGTATGGGAAGTATGTGAACGGATTCAGGGTCACAGTATGTAGTGACCTATGTACAACTAAAAGTAGCTATAGACCAATGAAGTGGGATCATTGAAAAGGTTTGGTCATGATTCCATGTGGGTAAGCTTGGTTGTAGCAGTAGTTGTACAGAGTCGAACTCCGTCACTACTTCGATGAGTCTAGTGATTTACAGTCGTGGACATCGTATGCTTTACGCATTGAGTGAGAGATGTGAGGATGGATGCTATGATTGATTTGTTTGCTATTATGACATGCACACCCCCACCCCCGTATCTTTACACCACTTGTTTTGAGGCAACTTAGAGTATTGTACAGTATGTAGTGCTAACTCTTTGGTTGCAGGTCCAGGTTCAGGTATGGTTTAGTATACCTGTTATTGTTCTGTTTAGTTGCTTATCGCTCATACCAGACTTTTGTCTGACCCAGAGTTTTATGTCTCCTCTTATTACTCTGGGTGCTCACACGAGCAGACTAGAGACAGGTTAGGTGGTATGCACGAGTAGCTGATCCGGAGACGAGCAGGAGGCTTCTACGTATGATATATAGATATTCTCCCTGTGTCGCAGCTGGTCACTACTTTGGGCATTAGTAGTGTACCTTTCCTTTTTGCTTTAGAGACAGTATTTTTAAGTTGTAATAAGCTGTATTTTGGATTTCCGCTGCTATAATGGTTCTGATTTAGTTTTCAGCTTATGCACTGTCTCGCATGTTTAAGTCAAAGTATATTATTATTATATTTTATTCCATGCGCTGTGAGATATGTTACAGGTTCTGTGCTAATTCAATTCTTCAAATCCCTTTCCTTTTCCTTTCTTTTGGCGACCGTTCCGTGCTGGTTGGACATCAGTACAGCGCATTTCAGTGAAATGTCGACTGGTGCGGGGCGGGCCGTCACATGTACAATCTATTTGTAAACCTAAAATCTATTGGTTTAGAATTATCCTAGCTAATCTATAAATAGGCTAGCAATATCACTATTTTCCTACACATAAACATTCTTTATTCTTTTTCCTCCAAACTATTTCTAAATAAAAATAAGGAGATGCTGAGGTGCTGCCTAAATGTAGATTAAAGAGGACAATTCTAGTTTTTCTACAACAATAACATAAAGAGACCTTTATTTGGATTTCAATCAAACCACTGTGAGTTCTAGTTATTTTTAGATTTGATAATTTCAAAGTATTCTAACAGTAAATATTATGAATATGAAATTATACAGCTTATATGTTATTGTTTTACTGTCAGTTATCTATTTAGTTTTCAATTGTTTTACTGTTACATGTATATCCCTATTATCCATTTTTTGTCCTAGTTTTATTTATAGTCTTATGCCTATTTATCCAGTTTATGTATTTCTAAGTTGAATCTATAATTTCTCCTTTTCCTATTTTTTTGCGCTATGCCTAGGCCGTCAAATGCCTTGGAAATTCACGTTAGAATTGCGTAAGATTGGGTTAAATTGGAATAACTTATAATGACAATAAAAAGGAGAATTAGGCATATTGAAACATGGAATCCAAAAACTGTATAATTAGGATAATATGCAAAACATGTTAATCTGGGTAGATGAAACATAATTTAATAATTAAGTAGAATATGTTGGGAGGATCCGATGTAATTAAGTAAAATAGTTTACTTAATACACACACACACATCTGAGCAGCTCCTTATTTGCTTTGGGAAAGGGGTTGTACACAAAACAACATTTATAGGAGATGTCATCTACAACCATACTTATTAATGAACTTAAACCTGCTAAGTTAAACTTGTTAATTAATATGCTAAGAGGTCCTACGTCTTACTGTTTATATACTGTTTCAGGACTCTTAAAATCATAGTTTTTGGGCACAAGCCCTGGGGTGACTTGTGTCAATCTTATTGTGTGGAAGTCGTATCAGTCAGTATCCCTGTTGGTTTCATAGAGAGGGGCCTCGCACTAGGTAGGGGCCAAGGCACGATTTACTGATCTGGATTGTAAGAGCTTCATAGGTGGAAGGTGGGTACGACCGTGTTCCGGCGGAGTCATGAGCGTACATGGGTCCGATGGGGGAAACTAAGATATTTTTACATGAGTGAATAGGCCTGTATCTTATAATTAATGGATAAGGGACTAATATCCCCTGCCGTCGTGGATGACACATGATAATTGTGTAGTAGGGAGCCGATCACATAGGTAGTAATTAGGGTAACACCTAATCTTGATATTCTAATAGTTAGTGTAGAAACTTGTTCTTAGGATATGAATGAGAAGCGTACATGATCTTTACCTTACCATATTATCCTTGCATCCCACGATTTTGAGATAGCTTACACCCCAGGTAATGGTAATGTGGTTACAGACGCATTGAGTAGGCAAAGGTTGACCTTGAGTCCTTTATTCATAGAGAGGTAGATCTTGGAGTTTATCTCGACCTTTGATTTTAGGTCATCTATGAATTTTGCACTTAGTTTGTCAGCATCATTGGAGGTGCGACCTACTCTTATGGAGCACACAGGATCCACACAGCGAGAGGATCAAAATTGGACATCTTGGACAGACTTGGTTAAGGAGAGACCTCTAATCATCTAGCTAGATATTTGGTGGACGAGAAAGGGTGGTTAAGACGAGATAGGAGATTGTGTGATCCCAGAGTTGGATATTTGCTGAGATTAGTTCTTGAGGAGGCTTGTAACAACCCGGATTTTTGAGTAACCGGGAAGTACAAATGTAATAAGCTTTTTTGATTCTTAAGGTAATATGTTAGTGATACGAGTTTGTGAGACTAACTCGTATAACGATTAAATAAGAAAATAAAGCTTTGAGCATTTCTAAACTGAGTATTTGGAATAAATATATATACAATTTGGTCATAATAAGGGATTTATTCCAAAAAAATATTTGAATTTGTTCTGGAGGGAAACCAACCGGAGTCGTAAATCCCTTCCTAGTGCACCTAGCCTAGTCCACGAGCACCACTAAGTGGCTGATCTTAGCATATGCACATGGTAAGCTCTTAGCACACCATTCCGGGTTTCGAACCCACGCCACTGTTACCATGGTGCAAATTCCTTAACCAATGGGCTACTTTTGCGGACTCCAATATGTATATATATATATATATACACACACACACACACACACACACACACACACATATATATATATATACATTATCACTTTAAGATTGCAATTAAATTAATTTGGGATATTGAAAGTATAAAATATTGATTGGGAATCAATACTTAAAGGGAAATATATATTTTCAATATTTGGGATTTATTTTTTGGTTGTAATTATTGAATTATTAATTGAGGTTTTAAATACTAGATGTGTCTTTGATAATGATATCAATAGAGGAATTGTGTTTGAATTAAATTAATGAATTTAAAGTGTACATGTGGCTTTTAAAATGTTAATCAATGAATTAATTGGTTTGTTGAATATATGAGAATATAAAATATTGATGTGAATCAATATTTATTGTCTGGATGAATGTTATTATCGTTAATAATAAATTTAATTTATTGAGTAATAAAGTATACAATAACATTGTTGTGGTAATGAATTGGGAAAATTTGTGTTTTTGAATACCAACAATATGTATAAACATATGTGTGTATTCTTTAATTGAAGTAACGAGATGAGAAGTGTTTATGTTATAATTACTTAGTTAAAACCGTTTTATTATGGTTCGATATGTAAATATTTGTTGATCAAAGCAATTAGTATACTTTTGGGTTACGATATATATATACACATATTATTATATGGATTTTTAAGTGTTCAAAATTATTGTATTTAATAATAAAATAAAATAAAAATATGTGTTTTGATATGTTTAGTGATTTATTAATTTCAAATAAATCATTATGATAAGTTACATTTGTTGTGTGCAAAGATTACAAGTCCCGTTGTAAAAAGACAAACAAGTTTTGATTGTAAAATAAATATTTTGATGAATATGTTGATATTAGTGTATTTGTGTCTAGTTGGATTTAAAAAATAATACTAAAAAGGTGATTTGGACTTAATTCTAGGGTGTATATTTGTATTTATAGATCGAAAACAATATGTTTTGTATGTATTGTACTTTAATTGAACATGTTTAGCTTAATTAAGTTGTAAATGTGTGTTTAATACTTAACATAGTGTATTTAGGCTTAATTTGGGCCTTAGTTGGATGTCCAGCCCATTACCTCCTCTGTAGTCGGTTCAGGAGTATTCATTGAAGAGGGGAAAAAAGAACGATACTTTTTCTTTTCCTTCCTCCTCATCTATCTGAAACTTACCAATGAGAAATCATGGCTTCCTCCCTCATTTTCCTCCAAAAACTCAATGAATGCTCTCATTTTAGGTATGATTAGGTTATTACTTGTTCTCTCTTCATTTCTCATCCTAGATCCAATCGCTAATCCATCTCCAATGAAAGGAGAAATCAAAATTAAGAAGAATTGGGGTTTTTCTAAAAGAGAAATGGTGTTGCATATCTTTCTTTTGTTGCTACATGTTCCTTCTTAGCCTCCTATAGCTCCAAATCAAGGTGAGTCGATTGATTCACGCATTCTTGTTTACTTTTATTTTGATTTATTAGTATAATTTTTTCTGAGTTGAACTGATAAACATTTCTTTTCATGAAAACACAGCCAAACCTTCACTTTGAGCCCTCATAACTCCCTGGTTATTAAGTCTTTTGGCATAATTCTTTTTGCATGTTGTTGTACATCTTCTTGTGAATATATCAGCAAATTTTGGTATCATTTCGACTTGATTTGGTTGGGTAAACGGGTCACCAAATAGGGATTTCGCTGGGATATTGACCTGGAATGAAATAGTGCCCTGGTCATGGGTGTTGTATCTCCTTCATTATTGATCGAAATTGAGTGATTCTATTTTTGTTTCGAATCTTAGGATCTTGCCTATAAGTCTGCAAATTTTGGTGCCATTTAGATTTGATTTGGGTGGGTAAACATGTTGCTAAAGTTGGGGTTTTGTTGTGATTGTTGTTCATCTTGTTCTTATTGCTGAAATCACAGCCAAAGTGTAACTTTGGGCTGCTATAACTTCATGATCATTGATCTGTTCTGGACGATTCGTTTCTTTTTTCTATAAATCTTGAGGGTTTTTCTTCTTATCTGCAAAATTTTAGGCTAATCCGAGATCGTTTGGCCGTGCAAACCTGGTCCCAAAGTTGGACCTGGAAGTGATTTCACCTCAGGCTGAAATTCAATCCAAAGTCCAAGTTTGGGGTCCTATATTTTTTCGTGTGATGTCGAAATTTAGTAAATCTTTTTTTATTTGAAAGCCAGGTCTTTTGTAACAACCCGGAAAATCAAAACCAATTTAAAAAAAATTATTTTAGTGAATTTTGAATATTTAAAATGATTTATTTTAAATAATAATGATTAGAAATTTATTTTGAATAGAATTAGATTGTATAAATTTATTTAAATCGAAATTAGAATATAAAAATTTATTTTAATTATAAAATAAATTAGAAATGGCGCGGTAGTTTGAAGATTCGATTTCAAATTTCAAATGAATGTACAGGATTCAAAATAAACTGGATTTTAGTGAAACCAAAAATATTTGAATCTATTTGAAAATATCTTTCCAACGAATCCGAAAAATTGAAATTTCATAGCGGGTGTAAAAAGTTATGTCCAATTGAAAATTCAGAATAGTCGCTATGGAAAAACAGCCCGTAAAAATAGCCATTTTGCAAATGACCTCAGTTTTCGACGAAACCACTTTTGTTGGATCCAGAATGTTAAATTATTACTAGATTCCAATTTTCAAAATTTTCGGAGTCCATATGTGGCCGTACGGGATAAATTGTGAATTGAACAGCCATTTAAGCCAGAAATAGAGTTTTCTGAGCAAACGGAATTGGAATTCGATGAAACTAGTTTTATTAGAACTGTATCGTCAAGACATAGCAACAAGTCAATTTTCATCGCCAACGGAGTTCGTGTGTGGCCGCACCATCGATAACTGTCGATTGGAGACAGCGCCAACTAAAGAAAATAATAAAAAAAATAAAATTTTCCACAATATAATATCTTTTCCTCCACAAAACACTCACTTCTCTCCCTTTTCTTCTTTGGAAATAGGCAGCCCCTTACCTCCCTTAAAAACATCTTGCAAAAAAGCCCCTGAAACTAAATAATTTATATCTCACAAACCATAAAGAGTTAGGCCATGAAATTTTGTGAGATTGTAGAGCATGATGAGTACTAGCTACTGCAAATATTTGGTGGTGATTGGACTGGTGGTTTGATCGGAATTGGGCTCAACATGCAACAGGTCGGTTTTCGTATTTTGGTTGTTGCGGGCCCCACGTAGAGAATTAGTTCGAGCGGTTTGGAGGAAGGTAGAGTGGAAGCATACAAAGATTTTGGCGGTGGTGGCATGGTCCCATGTGGCCAAAGTTGACCGGAATGTCAATTTTATTGGAGGGATGCTGAAAACAGGACAATCGCAAAGAAGAGAAATTTCTCGTCGATCCGTGCATTTCCAGGCAAAGGGAACAAAGGGAAAATTGTTCGGAAGGTCGAGACAAAGCTACTGGTGAAAATTGGGGGCATTTGGAGCACCGAGGTGGCCGCAATAGTGAGATGAACGGAAACTGCAGTTTTCCGTTCAACTACAGATCGTAGGGCCCACGTGGTGAACTGGAGGGGAAGACCACTAGGCTGGAAAGAGGAGGAGAAGCGGGAGATAATGGCGCTAGTTTCGTGCAATTCCGACTTACGGTTTGGCCGTGGCGAGCATTTTAATTTAAGGGTGTCGTTTGGAGAAGAAGGTGAATAGTGATCTTATTTTTTAAATAATATTCCATGTTCGTATATTAATATCTTTTTGCCACAAACTCCAAATCGCATGAAACGTGATCCTTTGCGACCGTGGACTCGAGAGCTTCGCAACAAAACTAACTGGGTCCAAATTGGAGCTTGTTTGAATTTGGAGCAAATTTAAATCCAAACGGTACCAAAACCGTCAATTAAAGACTGGCGGAATGGAAACCAAAGTTGAGAACTTCTCACCAAAATTATTTTTATACAGTTATTTATTTCATAACTGCATATATGAATTGTTCCCCGTTGTCTAAAGACCATGGACGACTTGTTTGTTTGTTTGATTGTGTTGTGATGTGAAATGGACTAGATAAAATATTCATGTGTTAAATAAAATATTTTGTAGTTAAAAATATAATTTTTAACGTCTATATGATAAAATAAATATTCATAAAAAATCGGATGATTTGTTTATGTACACACATTTGACTGATATTGATTGAGACGATAAATTTTACACATCGCCCAACTGCACAAATAAAATTCATTATTTGTTGATTGAAACCCACACGGGTATTGGGATGATATTGGACATACACTAATCCCAATATTTAGTTTAATGTCAATCGATTGGTTGACAAGCTGTGTAAGCATTGAATATTTATATTTAATGCTTATGCAATGTAGAATGCACTCTGGATGATGGTTGACTGTGTTTGGTTATTGTTGTGTATATGTGTTGTATGAAATCCATATAATAACATTATATGGTAATTGACTGTGTCTGATTCTAGTTCAGAAAGAATGAATACTTTAAAACAACGAATATTTTAAAATGATGAATATTTTAAAATAATATTCAGTAAAAGATAAAAATCTGATTTTGATGTCCGATTGGGGATGGACAAGAAAATATTTAAATATATAAAGACGTGTTGATTAGATTAACACCATTTTGACATGAATGGTATTTATATCGATTTTATTCATTTTTATAATGAATATCGAAAAGGAACTGATTTCAAATTCTAATGTTTTGAAAATACTATCATTTATATATCGATGACATGGAATATTCAGTTTGATTTGAAATTAAATATGAAGTTGAAATCGTTTTGAAATCGAATTTAAAACAATTTATAAAATACTTTTTAAATGGAAATCGACGAAATATATATAATATATATATTATATATATTATTGGCCCGAATAGAATGCACCGCGAAGCGGTAGTTCGCGAATTTCGACCATTGACTTCGAATTGACGTTACGGGAGATCCGACCGTCGGATTCTCCTAAAAGTGAAACCGTTGGGTTCGTATCGAAAAGAGCTTTTCAACGAATATAAGAGATTTGAAATCTAACGGTTGGATTTGGAATTATGTCCAAATCAAATTGGGAAAAGGTTGCTAAAAATGCAGTTCGATGAACGTTTATGGAAATCGACTGTACGAGCCTTGATAAAATTATTAAAACTATCAATAATTTGTGTAAAATCATAATAAATGATTTGGAAAGAATTGGGATGAAAATTTCCATATTTGAAAAGATAAATATATATTTTTATCGAAATGAACTAGTTATGAACTAGAATTATAATCCAATATCCTCAAATAAATAAATTGGATTTGAAATGGTATTAAAAATAACCAGAATTTCCAACATATGAATTGGAATGGATTTGAATCAAAATTATCTTTGGAATGTTTCGATATTGGATTCCGTGATTATACGGACATTGTAGAGGAATTTGGAAGATATATATATATCGTTACTCCAATACGATATTTGTTGATTTTAGGATTTGATATTGAATATAAGCCGATATATTTACTATTCCGAGCCTTGTATTTAATATCAAATGGGATTATGGGTTTGTCGTGAACGGTGTCTTCACTAACACTGTTCTTAAACCCAGTTGAGAAAAGATTAGATCTTTTTATTAAGATTTAATGAAGTTTTCCAATTAAGTAATATTTAATTGAAATAGAATTGAATTGAATTTTGGGTTTGTCGTGAATAGTATCTCTAATAATACTATTCTTAAACCCAATGGAGTTAAGAAAATTAGAAACTAACTGGAGATTAGCTCAGTTGAATGGTTTCCTGGGTATTGATCTGATGTTGGTTTCAGCCTTCGGGATTAATACTTAGGGAATTGTTCTCTTACTAATTCACGTTAGAGACTGATGGAATGTAATTTTGGGTTTATCGTGAACGGTGTTTTAAATAACGCTTGTTCTTTAACCCGATTAACAATGGAATGAGATTTTGGGTTTGTCATGAATGGTATCTTTAATAATACTGTTCTTAAATCCAATAGAGTTAAGAAAATTAGAAACTAATTGGAGATTAGCTAAGTTGAATGGTTTCCTGAGTATTGATCTGATGTTGGTTTCGACCTTCGGGATTAATACTTAGGGAATTGTTCTCTTACTAATTTACGGTTAGAGACTAATGGAATGTGATTTAGGTTTATCGTGAACTGTGTTTTAAATGACATTGGTTCTTTAACCCAGTTAAAGACAGGAATTATTTTCCTAGAAGTTGAATAATAATTAATATTGATTTTTGGGAAGATTAAAACTAAGTGGAGTTCTAATGAATCTTTAAATAGATGGAAAAAGGGAATGTGATAATTTAAATTATCAAATTTGGGAAATGATCGAGAATGGAGTATTGCCAGTTTTGCTCCTAGCGATAGTTAAATCTTTAATTAGATTTGAACGGGAAATGGTAATTAATTTTACTGATAAGACCATGGTGTTAGTTATGGAGTATTACCAGTTTTGCTCCATGGGATGAATAGGTTGGGATTGGGAAATTAAACAAATAATTACTTCGGTAAGGTGCGCTAATCCCGACTAGTTTGGAAAACCGTAACATGGTTTGAATTGACATCCAAAGGAAGATTAAAGAATAAATTTAAAGAATTTATCTTTGAAAAAATTAATGGGAACTTGT
This sequence comes from Allium sativum, assembly GCA_030737875.1. Taxonomy (NCBI): domain Eukaryota; kingdom Viridiplantae; phylum Streptophyta; class Magnoliopsida; order Asparagales; family Amaryllidaceae; genus Allium; species Allium sativum. The sequence goes on along the minus strand of CM060912.1, from coordinate 393,521,945 downwards.
CCCAAAGTATATGAATATTTGAATAAAAGAATATTCTGAATTGGAATGAGGCGTATGTTGTGTTATTATAGCACATGTTTACTATATACACGAGTTATTCAGAAAGGTTGGGTTTATACCCATTCTAAATAACTGATTCGACGATAAGTCGACGATGAAGACGGTGGTTGAAGACCAGAGGTCTTCACATCGTTTGGATGATTACCATGTCTTGATTGGTTTATACACTCAAGACAAGGTAATAAGTGGTGATCGTCCAGATGTACTTGGGGATCGACCGGATATGAGAGGACCTCTCTCCTGTATTGGACACACAGGACGAGGAATAAGGTGCCTCGGTTTTGTTTAGACCCAGAACGAACTTGTAAATGGACCGTGTGTCTGACATTGGATTTTATTCTGTGTTGATTGATTTCTATTAAATATATATCTGTTTGGCGGCGGAGAATATATTCTCTTGCTTAACGCTCTTCTCTAAGACGTACGAGCTTAGAGGTTATATATCGATAGACATCAGTCGCATGGCGTGAATTGCCTATGTGGCATGCTGAGATGCAAATGATCAAGGCTTCTGTTGAAAAGAAGAGTCTTGTGGTTGATGATCAAAGCACGGTTTAATATAGCATAGCTTTGTGTATAGCGTTAATTCGCGAGCCTCACATCTCGGTATGAGTCAAAAAGGTATAAGGGAACGCAGTGATCGTGTGTTCAGAAATAACCAATCCACTAACGTAAGTGTGGACCGGCACTGCAGGATCCAGGGTTGCCCAGAGTGTGTAGTCCTGAGGCACTATCTAGGGTGTCTCAAAGAGGAAAGGAGTACATCCCTTGCCTAGGCTCATGACGGAAATCCAATTTCCAATACGTGGCATTTCGGTTTTGATTGTAGAGCTTAGTATTGGCGACATGATATATGGTACCCATGCCGTCTAGGATTGATACATTTATATTTGAAGTTATTTTGACACTATACACTTATAATAGTATCAAATGATTTGTTTTAAACGTACCAAGCATGTTTAGCTGTTATAAGGGAAAACGCTATCCTCCGGCTTGCGTTGCATTGTGTGATGGGACCTGGGTCTTATAATAGCTTCATTTTTTCAAAAAGCACTGCATTGTTTATTCTATGAACTGATATTCTTGGGAGGAAACCCATTCCGTGTTATACGGTATGGTCCCTTGATTTACTTCATTTTAAAGTAAAGTTTCAAATAACTGTTTTAGTTCTCACACCAGTCACATGACTGACCTGAAGTTTATTGTTTTAACCTAAACTCTGTGTGCCCCTATTTTCCACACGGGCAGCTAGTAGTTTTGGTTTTACAGATTTATATTCAAAGGATCCTGGTTTACAACTGGAGTGGTATTCGAAAAGCTCTGTATCCGTATATTCTTTTCAGTTGTGTTTTTGTATTATTTTCCGCTGCTATGTAATGTATTTTAATCTCTGATATTTTACAATGTATAAATTATTCATACTCTGTATATTCTTGTACTCTGATGTAAATTGTTGTAATAAGCAATGAAATGTTCTTCTCTTTGTGTTTTGATTTGTCTTGTCCTCAAACAATCCAGGCTTTCTTTTATGGGGAAGTTCGGGTCGTGTCAGTTTGGTATCAGAGCTTTGGTTTAAAGAGCTCGAGAACATGACACATTAGAACCATACAAAAGAATTCATCAGAGATTGGATTAGTAATATCCAATAAGAATGACTCGTTAGAGATAGGATCAGTAGTATCCTAGAACGAGTGTGAAGAGTGTTATTTTAAAAATTAAAATGAAAACAAATATTGTTTTGAAAATTTAAACCTTATTCAACGTATTTGAATATTTATTTTATATTGAATTTGGACAATCGAGTATATAAAGATTTTGCGTATATGCCTTACAAACGTATATTTGAAGTTTTAATATACTGGGTAGATATAGAATCACACTCTAGTTGCTCGGGGATAATTCTGGTGATGTTCAGACATCATCAGCATTTGTGTTCAAGTTTCGAAAGTGGGATTTCTATATATTTCCAATTGACTGGTGTGAGAACCAAAACTAGATAGGGTTTATTGTTTGTAAATTGGCATCAAAAATATGATTTTTGACCATGTATCAAAGTTATGAATTTGAAAATTTAATCAACTAATTGATTGCTGATTGTAGATTGTGTTGTTTGATTATTAATTAAACCAACATGTGAGTGAAAGGCAAATTTAGCCAAATTATGTCAAATATTGAACTGAATTGAAATTTGATTAAAAGTGCATATGTATACATGCATATACGTTGAACAGGTAAATGGATTTGCTGTTGAGTAAAGAATTTATTTGTGTGCTCGACAAATAGGTAAACCTTAATGAGTTGGATGCACAATTTTATTTATATATCAACTCCTGTGAATGCCATTGGATGCGGAGTGCTGGTTGTTCTGTGTGAGATTATAAACGCCGCCATAGGATAGTAACAATTAATTTTGAACTATACTACATGGCATACTGCGTGAAGATAGCATACTCTATCGTATACCACATAAGCCCTTGGTGATTGTGTGACGAGGTTGAAGATTTACCATACAAGCAAGAGGCTTGTATGGCAATGACTATATTTCAGGTTGAACCGAAGACTGATATGGACTATATAAAATGTAACGGTAAATTGCCAGATTAATAAAAAAAAACACATGGGTCTGGACTTGACAATAATCACGTCTCTCTAGTCATTAAGGCACAAAAACTATTTATAGGGTGACGAGAATTTATTCTCTGGAGTTATGATCTATACACACTCCCTTGTGGACATAAAGTTATATCATTATAAATATGCGTATGCTTTTTAGGATTTATTGGGTGCCTAGTACGGCCCAATAAATTTCCAAACCCCTCCCCATACAAAGGAGGTTATGGCGAAATTTTTCAAAAATTTAGGGTATTAGCCAAATTTTTGAAAAAATTGAAAATTCTTAGAAACTGAAAAATTGAAGAATGAAAGCCAAACTGAAAGTTGAGTTGATGGGTTAAACAACTTTTAGCTCCGTTCCTTTTCAAGGACGAAAAGATTTTAAGTGGGGGAGATTGTAACAAACCGGAAAATCAGAACTAATTTAAATTTTTTTATTTTGGCACTTTTAGCGAATTCTGAATATTTAAAATGATTTATTTTAAATAATAACGATTAGAAATTTATTTTGAATAGAATTAGAACGTATAAATTTGTTTAAATTGAAATTAGAATATAAAAATTAATTTTAATTATAAAATAAATTGGAAATGGCGTGGTAGTTTGAAAAGTCGATTTCAAATTTCAAATGTACATGATTCAAAATAAACCGGATTTTAGTGAAACTAAAAATATTTGAATCTATTTGAAAATATCTTTCCAACGAATCCGAAAAATTGAAATTTCATAGCGAGAAAAAAGTTATGTCCAGTTGAAAATTCAGAATAGTCGCTATGAAAAAATAGCCCTTAAAATTAGCCATTTTGCAAATGACCTTCGTTTTCGACGAAACCACTTTTGTTGGATCTGGAATGTTAAATTATTGCTAGATTCCAATTTTCATAATTTTTGGAGTCCATATGTCGTCGTACGGGATAAATTGTGAATTGAACAACCATTTAAGCCAGAAATAGAGTTTTCTGAGCAAACGGACTCGGAGTTCGATGAAACTAGTTTTATTAGAACCGTATCGTCAAGACATAGTAGCATGTTAATTTTTATCGCCAACGGAGTTCGTGTGTGGTCGCGGCATCGATAACTGTCGATTGGAGACAGCGCCAACTAAAGAAAATAATAAAAAATAAAATTTTCCACTATATAATATCTTTTCCTCCACAAAACCCTCACTTCTCTCCCTCTTCTTCCTTGGAAATCGACTGCCCCTTTCCTCCCTCAAAAACATTTTGCAAAAAAGCCCCTAAAACTAAATAATTTATATCTCCCAAACCATAAAGAGTTATGCCATGAAATTTTGTCAGATTGTAGAACATGATGAGTACTAGCTACTGTAAAAATTTGGGGGTGATTGGACTGGTGGTTTGATCGGAATTGGGCTCGAGGTGTAGTAGGTCGGTTTTCGTATTTTGGTTGCTGCGGGCCCCACGTAGAGGATTAGGACGAGCAGTTTGGATGGAAGGTAGAGTGGAAGCATACGAAGATTTTAGCGGCAGTGGCATGGTCCCAGGTGGCCAGTGTTGGCTGGAATGTCAATTTTATTGGAGTGGTGCTGAAAACAGGACAATCGCAAAGATGAGCAATTTGTCATCGATCCGTGCATTTCCAAGCAAAGGGACCAAAGGGAAAATTGTCCGGGAGGTCGAAACCAAAATACTGGTAAAAATTAGGGGCATTTGGAGCACCGAGGCGGCCGCAGCACTGAGATGAACGAAAACTGCAGTTTTCCATTCAACTGTAGATTGTGGGGCCCTCGTGGAGAATTGAAGGGTGAGACCACCAGGCGTGGAAAGAGGAGGAGAAGCCGGAGATAGTGGCGTTGGTTTTATGCAATTCCGACTTACGGTTTGGCCGTGGCGAGCATTTTAAGTTGAGGGTGTCGTTTGGAGAAGAGGGTTAATAGTGATCTTACTATTTAAATAATATTCCATGTTCGTATATTACTATCTTTTTGCCACGAACTCCAAATCGCATGAAACAGGATCCGTTGCGACCGTGGAGTCGAGAGCTTCGCAAAAAACTGATTGGGTCTAAATTGGAGCTTGTTTGAATTTGGAGCAAATTTAAATCCAAATGGTACCAGAACTATCAATTAAAGACTGGTGGAGTGGAAACCAAATGTGAGAACTTCTCACCAAAATTATTTTTATACAGTTATTTATTTCATAACTGCATATATGAACTATTCCCCGTCGTCCACAGACCATGGACGACGTGTTTGTTTGTTTGATTGTGCTGTGAAAATTGTTTGTGATGTGAAATGGAATGTATAAAATATTCATGTGTGAAATAAAATATTTTGTAGTTAAAAATATAATTTTTAACGTGTATATGAATAAAATAAATATTCATAAAAAAATCAGAATATTAGTTTATGTACACACATTTGACTGACATTGATTGGACGATAAATTTTACACATCGCCCAACTGCACAAATAAAATTCATTATTTGTTGATTGAAACCCCACACGGGTATTGGGATGATATTGGACACACTAATCCCAATATTTAGTTGAATGTCAATCGATTGGTTGACAAGCTGTGTAAGCGTTGAATATTTATATTTAATTCTTATGTAGTTTAGAATGCACTCTGGATGATGGTTGACTGTGTTTGGTTGTTGTTGTGTACATGTGTTGTATGAAATCCATATAAATAACATTATATGGTAATTGATTGTGTCTGTTTCCAGTTCAGAAAGAATGAATATTTTAAAATAACGAATATTTTAAAATAATGAATATTTTAAAATAATATTCAGTAAAAGATCAAAATGTGATTTTGATGTCCGATTTGGGATGGACACGAAAATATTTAAATATATAAGGCCGTGTTGATTAAATTAACGCCATTTTGACGTGAACGGTATTTATATTGATTTTATTCATTTTTGTAATGAATATAAAAAAGGAAGTGATTTTAAAATCTAATACTATCATTTATATATCGATGACATGGAATATTCAATTTTGATTTGAAATTAAATATGAAGTTGAAATCGTTTTGAAACCGAATTTAAAACCATTTATAAAATACGTTTTAAACGAAAATCGACGAAATATATGTAATATATATTATATATATTAATGGCCCGAATAGAACGCGTCGCGCCGCGGCAGTTCGCGAATTTCGACCATTGACTTCGAATTGACATTACGGGAGATTCGACCGTCGAATTCTCCTGAAACCAGAACCGTTGGGTTCGTATTGAAAAGAGCTTTTCAACGAATATAAGAGATTTGAAATCTAACTGTTGGATTTGGAATTATGTCCAAATCAAATTTGGAAAAGGTCGCTGTAAGTGCATTTCAATGACCGTTTATGGAAATCGACTGTACGGGCCTTGATAAAATTATTAAAAAATATCAATAATTTGTGTAAAATCATAATAAATGATTTGGAAATAATTGGAATGAAATTCCATATTTGGAAAGATAAAAATATATTTTTATCGAAATGAACTAGTTATGAACTAGAATTATAATCTAATATTTTTAAATAAATAAATTAGATTTGAAACGGTATTAAAAATAACCAGAATTTCCAACATATGAATTAGAATGGATTTGAATAATAATTATCTTTGAAATATTTTGACATTGGATTCCGTGATTATACGGACATTGTTGAGGAATTTGGAAGATATATATATCGTTACTCCAATTCGATATTTGTTGATTTCAGGATTTGATATTGAATATAAGCTGATATATTTTCTATTCAGAGCCTTGTATTTAATATCAAATGGGATTATGGGTTTGTCATGAACGGTGTCTTCACTAACACTATTCTTAAACCCAGTTGAGAAAAGACTGAATCTTTTTATTAGGATTTAATGAAGTTTTCCAGTTAATTTATATTTAATTGAAATTGAATTGAATTTTGGATTTGTCGTGAATAGTATCTCTAATAATACTGTTCTTAAACCTGGTGGAGTTAAGAAAATTAGAAACGAACTGGAGATTAGCTAAGTTGAAAGGTTTCCTGGGTATTGATCTGATGTTGGTTTCGGCCTTCGGGATTAATATTTAGGGAATTGTTCTCTTACTAATTTACGTTAGAGACTGATGTAATGTGATTTTGGGTTTATCGTAAATGGTGTTTTAAATAACGCTTGTTCTTTTACCCGATTAACAATGGAATGAGATTTTGAGTTTGTCGTGAATGGTATCTTTAATAATTTATTCTTAAACCCAATGCAGTTAAGAAAATTAGAAACTAACTGGAGATTAGCTAAGTTGAATGGTTTCCTAGGTATTGATCTGATGTTGGTTTCGGCCTTCGGGATTAATACTTAGGGAATTTTTCTCTTACTAATTTACGGTTAGAGACTGATGGAATGTGATTTGGGTTTATCAGGAACTGTGTTTTAAATGACATTGGTTCTTTAACCCAGTTAAAGACAGGAATTATTTTCCTAGAAGTTGAATAATCATTAATATTGATTTTTGGGAATATTAAAACTAAGTGGAGTTTTAATGAATTTTTAAATAGATGGAAAAAGGGAATGTGATAATTTAAATTATCAAATTTGGAAATGATTGAGAATGGAGTATCCCCAATTTTTCTCCTAGCGGTAGCTAAATCTTTAATTAGATTTTAACGGGAAATGGTAATTAATTTTACCGATAAGATAGTGGTGTTAGTTATGGAGTATTACCAGTTTTTCTCCATGGGATGAATAGGTTGGGATTGGGAAATTAAACAAATGATTACTTCGGTAAGGTGCGCTAATCCCGACTAGTTTGGAAAACCGTAACATAGTTTGAATTGACATCCAAAGGAAGATTAAAGAATAAATTTAAAGAATTTATCTTTGATAAAATTAATGGGAACTTTTCCAAAGTATATGAATACTTGAATAAAAGAATATTCGGAATTGGAATGAGGTGCATGTTGTGTTTTTATTGCACTTGTTTATTATAAACGCGATTTATTCAGAAAGGCCCGGTTTATACCCATTCTGAATAACTGATTCGACGATAAGTCGACGATGAAGACGGTGGTTGAAGACCAGAGGTCTTCACATCATTTGGATGGTTACTGATGTCTTGATTAGGCTGTACACCCAAGACAAGGTAATAAGTGGTGATCGTCCAGACGTACTTGGAGATCGACCGGATATGCGAGGACCTCTCTCCTGTATTGGACATACGGGACGAGGAATAAGGTGCCTCTGGTTTCGTTCAGACCCAGAACGAACTTGTAAATGGACCGTGTGTCTGACATTGGATTTTATTCTGTGTTGATTGATTTCTATTATATATATCTTTTTGGCGGCGGAGAATTTATTCTCTTTCTTAACGCTCTTCTCTGAGACGTACGAGCTCTGAGGTTATATATCGATAGACATCAGTCGCATAGCATGAATTGCCTGTATAGCATGCTGAGATGCAGATGATCAAGGCTTCTGTTGAAAAGCAGAGTCTTGTGGTTGATGATCAAAGCACGGCTTTAATATAGCATAACTTTGTGTATAACGTTAATTCGCGAGCCTCACACCTCGGTATGAGTCAAAAACGGGATAAGGGAACGCAGTGAGAACATGACGTATCTTTCTAGCTATGGGTGGTGTCAGGGTTTTGCACGCGTGTGTTCAGGAATAACCAATCCACTAACGTAAGTGTGGACTGACACTGCAGGATCTAGGGTTGCCCAGAGTGTGTAGTCCTGAGGCACTACTAAAGTGTCTCGAAGAGGAAAGGAGTACATCCCTTGCCCAGACTCATGATGTAAATCCAATTTCCAATACGTGGCATTTCAGTTTTGATTGTAGAGCCTAGTATTGGCGACATGATATATGGTACCCATGCCATCTAGGATTGATACATTTATATTTGAAGTTGTTTTGACACTATACACTTATAATAGTATCAAATGATTTGTTTTAAATGTACCAAGTATGTTTGGCTATTGTAACACCCCATGTCCATTATTGTCACTCACAAAGGGAATGCATTAACTTCAATGGAGCGTTTTGAGTGAGTATAGAACAGAAACTTAACAACAAGACAAATATAAACAGTACTTGAAAATTTTAAAACTTCATTTTATTGCAGCGGAAAATACATAAGTTTGATTACATCATCAAAACCAGAGTCAAAGTACATAATATCTATCTTGACCAACTCAAAGTACATAATTTGAAAGACATAATCCCCAATACAAAATAGCCATAGAGAGGCTGAACTTTGCATCAGCGATCCAAGCAATCTTCTAAAAGCAGAGAAACAGCAGTCCAAAATCAAACTCCACTGGTGCTAGTTCCAAACTGAGCACCTGGGAGGGGGGGGGGGGGGGGAAGGAAGAAAAGAGGAGGAAACAAAGGGGGGTCAGACATAAAGTCTGGCGAGTGCGATAACTTTAACAATATAATTACCAAAATAACTAGGCTAAGGCATAAGTTGGAAAATAAGGAAATGACTGTGAACAATTGAGTATGACAGAGTAAACAAGGAAACAAGATGAACAAAGATAACGTCAAAGCGCACACTAACCGCTATAAGATAATTACTATGCTGCACCACCACTTCTATACTGTACTGCACCACCACTAGTTACCCTAAGGTTGATCCCGCCTACAAGACTTTAATAATGATAATGGTAGTTTTGTGCACCCCTAGCTGCCTTCATAGGTGCCGCCTTCCCCTATCTCCACTAGGTGTACCCACTACCCCCATGCGATCTGCTACCTAACTCGTAGATACCCATGCTGGCCCCATAGTGGGGTGTATCACTCCCCAAAGTGGCAACCCGATATCACCAAGAATGCACGGCTTATACCTACACGATGCAACAACGTCTTACCTACCAGCCCTGGTCCACACATGCATATGAACCCGTTGGACTTGCGTTGCCACTGCTAACCCGGTTTGGCCTCTTACAGTCAAGCCCAGTACGCGTGTCCCGTCCTCGACTTGGGTCGATCCCACAAAGATACTTATGGGTTACTAGTTGAAACGGGCCCCCATTACTTGACACAAGCTATCCACCTAAGCTTGGTCCCCTCTAGTACATCCCACTTAAACCACTTCTTATTCATGTTTCAATTACATGTCTCAAATTTTGGTTAAGTATTTCTAATCGTATTTCCAATGCCACCCAAGGTACCCACTAGAATCCATATGCCACCCAAGGCACCCACTTAACCCCCTCATGTCCCACTAAATGTTTATCTGGTTAAGTGTTTCTTAATTCATTAAGACCGTAACCTCATAAAGACCTCTCACATTAGACTGGCATTTGTGGCAACTGGATTTGCCGGGCGGGTCCGGGCAATCTTGCACCACAAACGAGCCTAACCTCGTGTCTTTACAATTGTTACGTATTTAATTTATTCCTAAGACCTCCCACATTAGACTGGCATTTGTGGCAGCTGGATTTGCCGGGCGGGTCCGGGCAGTCTTACACCACAAACGAGCCTAACCTCGTGTCATAGACGATTAATTACTCCTAATTAATCATCCCCCAATTTGAATTACTATCCCTATTCAAATTATCAATTAATTCCAAATTTAACTATGACCATAATTGACTCAATTATGTCCATCTATTTATGGTATGCAAAATCATACCAATTATCCTCACAATTTATTTTATGCCATTTAAGGCATTTATGCCAATTAAATCTTTTTAATATTATCTCCTTTACCCCACGTTGTACGTTTGTTCGTTTAACGTAAAATATACGTTAGACTCGAATAGTCTAACTCATCTACTAAACAGAAAACATCACAACATACATGTAGATAAAACCAGATCTAAACATAGGGGTGAACTTGCATGTGTGAATGATGTTCAACTTCTAAAACTTGCATAGGCCAAAGTTACAACTTGCATAAAACTACATATGACATAGATCCCAAATCTAAAGGTGTAATCTTGTTGAGATAGTGGTCACAAACTTGCATAAATCATGTATGTCATAGATCTACATCTAAAGGTGTAAACTTGCATAGGCAATAACCACAAACTTGCATAACATGATTCATATTCAAACACATATATTTATATAAACTTGCATATGTGATTTATGCAACATAACAATGGTCTAAACTTACATCTAAACATGTAAACTAGCATTTCGAATTTGGCATATAACTCTCACATGTCATCGCCTTACTTTAGATCTAAAATAGATGTCATTTATACCTAATCTCCATTAACTTGCATATGATCCACATCTAAATCAACACCTAGACTTGCATATATACGTATGATTTATCATATGAATCAACATAACCAAACTAGCATATGAAACATGATGATTTGATTATATATAAAATTACAACATAGATGATAGCAACATAACTTCACAACATAGATGATAACATTACAACATAACATCATAGAATTTATAACATATATGATAACATCAATAATTCACATCATATCCAAATAATCCACATCATAACTCAATCCAATCAATTTGCTAATTATTTTATTAAAGAAATCGAACTCACAACTCAAAGAAGATCTTGAGTTCTGAATTCTGAATTCTGAAGTTGTATTAGCTTTCCTTTGGAGATGATTCGTTGTTAGAGTTGAATAGGACTGATTTGATTTGCTGTTCTTCCTCTTTAATTGGTGGCGGCTACTCTAGGGTACAAGATGACAGCATGACGGCCATAGTTTCAGTTTTTATTTTGATTTAGGGTTTGAGTCTACCCATGTTTATATAGAATTTTAATTTAATTATAGCCGTCGGATGATCTTAGGGTTAATCAAAACCATTCAGTTGGAATAGGGTGACAACTCAGCCCTAATAACTCAGCAAGGAGTCAGAAAGGACTCAGCAACACGGATCAGACTGAACCAGAAAGCAGTGTAGGCCTGCTGCTCGGCCTGGGCGCACTTGGCAGGTGCGCCAGTGCAAATTTGTACTGGCGCACTTCCCAAGTGCGCCAGTGTAATCCCCCCTTTTTTTCTATTTTCTCTCTTGACTTTGTTCGTCCATATCTTCTTCATCTGATATCCGTTTTACGCAAACTCAGATTCTATCTCGACCAGAATTCCGAGACGAACACAATGACGCAACCCAATTCCCTTAATTCTCATGTCTGAGATTAATTATTCTTTAATTTAGTTAATTCGATTATTCAAAAATCCGGGGTGTTACATTCTCCCCTCCTTAAAGGATTTCGCCCCCGAAATCTCCAAGATAAGGAGAATGTATATCCTAACATCCAAACAACCATCTACTCAACCATCAAACACAGGAATCCATTGTCCTTATAAAATTTCTAATGTTGTATGAACATATGCAAGAAGTGTGTGTATATGTTCCTTATCTAATGCAAAATCAGGCGGTCTACTGATTCAGTTGACTTCCTTAATGCAAACCATGATTGTGCCATGCGTCCCTTATGTATGCGAAGAACCCTATCGATACATATTATTTCTACATGTGTGCACAACCATTCACCAAAATGCAACATCCATATGATAGCACAACCATTATACATCCATTACTTAAATATGTACACACATTTATATGCAATATGCAATATGAAGTGACTGAGCCGATCTAGTGCCTAAAGTGTGTGTATATGTATCAACGAGCAACCACTAGCAAACACTTGCATCCACATGCATCCATCATACATAACATGTCTCAAACACATTTTTCAACCATAGGATTACCCTATCTAAAGGTCAAAGATACTAGCAAGAGGACATACTAAAGATAAGATAAGTACAAGGTAAGCGATAAAGGAGAAATTAAAAGACATACCCTCGAAAAGAAAAGGGTACAATGAACGCATCTTCTCTTCCGCCTCCCAAGTAGCGTCGCTCTCATCATCTCCCCGTTGCACTTTGACTAACTTGACCTCTCGATTTCTCAACTTCTTAATCTCCGACCCAAGTATGCACGTAGGAGCTCGTCGTATTGTCGCATCGCGCTCTATCTCCACCTCTCTAAGCAAGCTCGGCTCTACCACTTCCGCGGTCTCGTGCAAGCATTTCCTCAAATATGATACATGGAATACATCGTGTACACCACTAAGTCTCTCGGGCAACTCCACTCTATACGCCATCTGCCCAATCCTTTCCTTAATAGGAAACGGCCCTACGAACCTTGGTGTTAACTTCCCAATGGACCCAAAGCGAACGACGTTCCATAATGGAGACACCTTGACAAAGACCATGTCCCCAATATCGAACTCAAGATCTGACCTCCTCTTGTTCGCATAAGATTTCTGCCTATCTTGCGCCGTCTTCATTCTCCTTCGAATCAAATCGATCTTTTCCGAAGTCTCTCTGATCATATCGGGCCCAAGTAAGATCTTATCTGTAGGCTCCCACCAACATGTATGCGAACGACACGGCCGTCCATATAGAGCTTCGAACGGTGCCATGCCAATGCTAGACTGAAAGCTATTATTATATGAAAACTCCACCAACGGAAGATGTTCCTCCCATGTACCTCCGAAGTCTAAGACACACAGCCTCAATAGGTCCTCTAGAATGCGATTCACCCTCTCGGTCTGGCCGTCCGTCTGAGGATGATATGCAGTGTTCAAACATAACTGAGTCCCAACCGCCTCTTGCAAGCTCTTCCAAAATTCGCTAGTAAAAATAGGATCGCGGTCGCTCACTATGCTAGATGGAACACCGTGCAAACGAACTATCTCTCGAATGTATACGGAGGTTAACCATGGAGCAGTCCTCTTACTCTTCACGGAATGAAATGGGCGCTCCTAGTAAGTCTGTCTACCATGACCCAAATCCCCGTATTACCCTTCCTTGATCTCGGTAACCCATCGATAAAGTCCATTGAGACACTTTCCCACTTCCATTGTGGGACCTCCAACGGGTGAAGCAATCCACCGGGTTTCTTTTGCTCTGCTTTTACTTGTTGGCACACCAAGCATCTAGCGACAAATTAGGCCACATCCCTCTTCATGCTGACCCAAAAGTAAACTCGTCTCATGTCCATGTACATCTTGTCCCTGCCGGGATGGATGGTCATCTTCGAACGATGTGCATCATCAAGAATGGTCTTCCTCAAACTCTCGTCCCGTGGTACACAAAGTCTACCGTCCCTACGCAACCAACCCTTATCGTCTAGGGTATACCTACGGAGATGGCTCGATGACTCCCCCCTTTTGATCTTTTCTACTAACTCAACCAACTGCGGGTCATCTCGTTGTGCCTCACCAATTCATCCTCACCAATTCGTCCTAAAAGCGTAGGTCTGACCTCTAAGGATGCTAGCAAACCGGGTATAAAGTCAACGGAAGGTCTAAAGTCAAACGTAGAGATGAACTCTAAGCTTCGCCGCTCAACAAATGACGGACTCAAGGATAACCTTTTTCTACTTAAGGCATCTTCCACCACGTTACCCTTGCCAGGGGTATATGCTATCCCGAAGTCGTAGGACGCTAAGAATTCCATCCACCTCTGCTGCCTTAAGTTCAAGTCCTTCTAAGAGAACAAGTATTTTAGCGATTTTGGTCAGTGAATAATTCAAATTTCTCGCCGAGAAGATAATGGCGCCAAGACTTAAGCGCGAAAACAATAGTGGCCAACTCTAGGTCATGTGTAGGGTAATTTCTCTCATGCACTCTCAACTGCCTTCCACCATAGGCTATTACCCTTCCCCTTTGCATTAAGACTGCGCCTAGTCTTGTCCCATAAACGTCGGTATAAACAGTAAATGGCTTACTCCCATCTGGAAACACTAAGACTGGGGCTGTGGTCAAAGCTCTCTTTAAACGTTGGAATGCATCATCACAATCTACGTCCCATATGAAAACTAGGTTCTTCTTCGTCAAGCGCGTTAATGGGGCTGATATTTTTGCGAAGTCTTTGATAAAATTCCTGTAGTAGCCAGCCAACCCTAAGAAACTCCTCACCTCGGTAGCATTTTTAGGGACCTTCCAATCTTGGATGGCCACTACCTTCGCGGGATCCACTTCTATCCCTTCTTTGGAAACCACGTGCCCTAAGAATCGCACTTCCTTTCTCCAAAAGTGAGATTTAGAAAATTTAGCTTTAAGGCTATGCGCTCGAAGAGTCTCCAACACTTCCATAAGATGTAGGGCATGCTCTTCCTCGCTCTTAGCAAAGATCAAGATGTCATCTACAAAGACTACCAGAATTTATTAAGGTACTCCCTAAACACCCTACTAATCAAATCAACAAAGTATGCGGGGGCGTTTGTCAAACCAAAGGGCATCACAAGCCACTCGAAGAAGCCGTCTGGAGTCCTAAAGGCAGTCTTGTCTATGCTATCCTCGGCCACTCTCAACTGGTGGAAACCCGTGGCTAAATCCAACTGCGAAAATACCGAGGCGCCAAATAACTGATCGAAGAGATCGTCAATCCTCGGCAGTGGGTGTCTATTCTTCTTAGTAAGCTTATTAAGTTCTCTATAGTCCACACATAGTCTAAGGGACCCATATGCCTTCGTGACAAATACTACTTGAGCACCCCACTCCGATATACTACGTCTGATAAACCCCTTCTCAAGCAATTCCTTCACTTGCTTACTGAGTTCTCTTCTCTCTCTTGGAGCCATGTGGCGCACTGGCAATGCAACTGGCTTTGCATTATCTACTAGATATATTTGAAAGTCTATCTCATGTTTTGGGGGTAAACCCCTCACCTCGTCGAAGACATCAACATATTCACGGACTATACGAACAGAATGTAAATCATCATCGGATGCGTCAAGGGATTCTAGGTAGCTAAGCATTACTGGACCTCTAGGGTCACAAGAAATATCAAGGGTCCTTCCACAACGAGTCAACAATCTAACTACCCTTCTTTCACAATCTAGGATGGCCCCATATCTAGTTAGCCAATCCATACCTAGAATCAAGCCATAGCCCATGAAGCCAAGAACAAAGGCGTTGCATTCAAACTCAACGCCCAAGATAAACACTCTTAAATCCCGACAAATCATAGAAAGATGAGCCGAACCATCAATAGGATTTGAGGCTACTAAGGGATCAATAACTAGACTAGTATCTAGGTGCAGTGTTTCAACTAATGATGTAGAGAAAAACGAGTGTGATGCGCCAGAATCGAATAAAGTACGGACATGATGGTCAAACAGAAAAACTAAACTTTCAACGGAAATTGCTCTACCTCGTTCTTGCAGCGGTGGGACCACGAGAGCCTGAACTTGTCCCCTTGCCTTCCCTGGTGCCATAAGAGCCTGCACCTGTCCTCCTGAGGTAGACCCTGCCCTTTACCCTTTCTTTGGGCAGTCCTTAATAAGATGTCCCGCTTTGCCACAGTGGAAACAACCAGTCTTCTTTTTCTTCCTACAGTCTTTGCTTAGATGGTCGGGTGTCCCACAGTTAAAGCATCTTTTCTTCCCTTACCATTATTGCCTTTGCCACCTTTCTTGTTCTGTTGCTGCTGTTGCGGCTTCTTTTGATCTCCTTTCTTCTCGGTGCCTTATTAGCGTTTGCGCCCTTCTCCTCTTCATGCATAAGCGCCATGTCAACTAATCTCTCAAAGGTAGCCCACATAAGGATGTGGGTCATAGCTAACCCATGAAGCGGCTCGTTCAAACCCTTAACAAATCTTAGAGCCTTCTTTTCTGGAGTATTCACCAAGTCCAAGCCAAATCTCGCCAACTGGTTGAACTTGTTGACATATTCTTTCACCGATAGATTCCCTTGCTTCAGCGCCAAAAACCTTTCCATGTATAGATTCTCTTCAGCCCGTGAGAGAAACTTCACCTCAAACCTCCGCCTAAAATCTGGCCATGTATCAACTGGACGTTCTCCATTAGTGACCTCCCACTAAAACGAGTCCTCATCCTTCATTAGCCAGGCAGCTAACTGGACCTTTCTTCCATCATCCACTTCAAAGATCCCAAACAATTCTTCCACCTCCTTTAACCAATTTCGAGCTTCTACAAATGTCTCCGTCCCGTGAAAAGGTTTTCCACCCATCGCCCGAAAGTCCTTACATATCTTCGCGAAAGTATCGACACGAGGAGGAGGAGGAGGAGGGAGAGGAGGAGGAGGAGGGAAAGGAGGAGGAGGAGGAGTATTTGCTGGACCATCCTGGTATCGTTATCCCCTCGGGTATCTCAGGAATTCCAGACATACTGAAACGAAAAAAAGGAAAGATTCAATATAAAAGAACCGAAGGAAGGATATATGGCTCTTGGGGTTATGCTTTCTAAAATATACTTTTCTCTTAAAAATACTTTCCTTAAAACATACTTTTGAAAGTACTTCTTTTTAAAAATGGTTTTTGAAAAACAACTTTTCAAGATTCATATCTGTTCTGGTAACCTTCAACTCTGATACCACGTGTAACACCCCATGTCCATTAATGTCACTCACAAAGGGAATGCATTAACTTCAATGGAACATTTTGAGTGAGTATAGAACAGAAACTTAACAACAAGACAGATATAAACAGTACTTGAAAATTTTAAAACTTTATTTCATTGCAGCGGAAAATACATAAGTTTGATTACATCATCAAAACCAGAGTCAAAGTACATAATATCTATCTTGACCAACTCAAAGTACATAAATTGAAAGACATAATCCCCAATACAAAATAGCCATAAATAAGAGAGTCTGAACTTTACTTCAGCGATCCGAGCAATCTTCTAAAAGCAAAGAAACAGCAGTCCAAAATCAAACAGCACTGGTGCTAGTTCCAACCTGAGCACCTAGGGGGGAAGGAAGAAAAGAGGAGGAAACAAAGGGGGGTCAGACATAAAGTCTGGCGAGTGCGATAACTTTAACAGTATAATTACCAAAATAACTAGTCTAAGGCATAAGTTGGAAAATAAGGAAATGACTGTGAACAATTGAGTATGACAGAGTAAACAAGGAAACAAGATGAACAATGATAACGTTAAAGAGCACCCTAACCGCTATAAGATAATTACTATACTGCACCACCACTAGTCACCCTAAGGTTGATCCCGCCTACAAGACTTTAATAATGATAATGGTAGTTTCGTGCACCCCTAGCTGCCTTCATAGGTGCCGCCTGCCCCTATCTCCACTAGGTGTACCCACTACCACCATGCGATCGGCTCCCTAACTCGTAGATACCCGTGCTGGCCCCACAGTGGGGTGTATCACTCCCCAAAGTGGCAACCCGATACCACCAAGAATGCACGGCTTATACCTACACGATGCAACAATGTCTTACCTACCAGCCCGGGTCCACACATGCATATGAACCCGTTGGACTTGCGTTGCCACCGCTAACCCAGTTTGGCCTCATACAATCAAGCCCAGTACGCGTGTCCCGTCCTCGACTTGGGTCGAGCCCACAAAGATACTTATGGGTTACTGGTTGAAACGGCCCCCCATTACTTGACACAAGCTATCCACCTAAGCTTGGTCGTCCCTCTAGTACATCCCACTTAACCCACTTCTTATTCATGTTTCAATTACATATTTCAAATTTTGGTTAAGTGTTTCTAATCGTATTTCCAATGCCACCCAAGGCACCCACTAGATTCCACATGCCACCCAAGGCACCCACTTAACCCCCTCATGTCCCACTACATGTTTATCTGGTTAAGTGTTTCTTAATTCATTAAGACCGTAACCTCATAAAGACCTCTCACATTAGACTGGCATTTGTGGCAGCTGGATTTGCCAGGCGGGTCCGGGCAGTCTTAAACCACAAACGAGCCTAACCTCGTGTCTTTACAATTGTTACGTATTTAATTTATGCCTAAGACCTCCCACATTAGACTGGCATTTGTGGCAGCTGGATTTGTCGGGCGGGTCCGGGCAGTCTTACACTACAAACGAGCCTAACCTCGTGTCTTAGTCGATTAATTAATCCTAATTAATCATCCCCAATTTGAATTACTTTCCCTATTCAAACTATCAATTAATTCCAAAATTAACTATGGCCATAATTGACTCAATTATGTCCATCTATTTATGGTATGCAAAATCATACCAATTATCCTCACAATTTATTTTATGCCATTTAAGGCATTTATGCCAATTAAATCTTTTTAATATTATCCCCTTTACCCCCACGTTGTACGTTTGTTTGTTTAACGTAAAATATACGTTAGACTCGAATAGTCTAACTCATGAAATAAAGAGAAAACATCACAACATACATATAGATAAAACTAAATCTAAACATAGGGGTGAACTTGCATGTGTGAATGATGTTCTACATCTAAAACTTGCATAGGCCAAAGTTACAACTTGCATAAAACTACATATGACATAGATCCCAAATCTAAAGGTGTAATCTTGTTGAGATAGTGGTCACAAATTTGCATAAATCATGTATGTCATAGATCTACATCTAAAGGTGTAAACTTGCATAGGCAATAACCACAAACTTGCATAACATGATTCATATTCAAACACATATATTTATATAAACTTGCATATATGATTCATGCAACATAACAATGGTCTAAACTTACATCTAAACATGTAAACTAGCATGTAGAATTTGGCATATAACTCACACATGTCATAGCCTAACTTTAGATCTAAAATAGATGTCATTTATACCTATTCTCCATTAACTTGCATATGATCCACATCTAAATCAACACCTAGACTTGCATATATACGTATGATTTATCATATGAATCAACATAACCAAACTAGCATATGAAACATGATGATTTGATTATATATAAAATTACAACATAGATGATAGCAACATAACTTCACAACATAGATGATAACATTACAACATAACATCATAGAATTTATAACATATATGATAACATCAATAATTCACATCATATCCAAATAATCCACATCATAACTCAATCCAATTAATTTGCTAATTATTTTATTAAAGAAATCGAACTCACAACTCAAAGAAGGTCTTGAGTTCTGAATTCTGAATTCTGAAGTTGTATTAGCTTTCCTTTGGAGATGATTCGTTGTTAGAGTTGAATAGGACTGATTTGATTTGCTGTTCTTCCTCTTTAATTGGTGGCGGCCTCTAGGGTACAAGATGACAGCATGACGGCCATAGTTTCAGTTTTTATTTTGATTTAGGGTTTGAGTCTACCCATGTTTATATAGAATTTTAATTTAATTATAGCCGTCGGATGATCTTAGGGTTAATCAAAACCATTCAGTTGGAATAGGGTGACAACTCAGCCCTAATAACTCAGCAAGGAGTCAGAAAAGACTCAGCAACACGGATCAGACTGAACCAGAAAGCAGTGCAGGCCTGCTGCTCGGCCTGGGCGCACTTGGCAGGTGCGCCAGTGCAAATTTGTACTGGCGCACTTCCCAAGTGCGCCAGTGCAATCCCTTTTTTTTTCTATTTTCTCTCTTGACTTTGTTCGTCCATATCTTCTTCATCTGATATTCGTTTTACGCAAACTCAGATTCTATCTCGACCAGAATTCCGAGACGAACACAATGATGCAACCCAATTCCCTTAATTCTCACGTCTGAGATTAATTATTCTTTAATTTAGTTAATTCGATTATTCAAAAATCCGGGGTGTTACAGCTATTATAAGGGAAAACCCTATCCTCCGGCTTGCGTTGCATTGTGTGATGGGACCTGTGTCTTATAATAGCTTCATTTTTCCAAAAAGCATTGTGCTGTTTATTCTATGCACTGGTATTCTTGGGAGGAAACCCGTTCCGTGTTATACGGCATGGTTCCTTGATTTACTTCATTTTAAAGTAAAGTTTCAAATAACTGTTTTAGTTCTCACACCAGTCACATGACTGACCTGGAGTTTATTGTTTTAACCTAAACTCTGGGTGCCCCTATTTTCCACACGGGCAGCTAGCAGTTTTAGTTTTGCAGAATTATATTCAAAGGATCCTGGTTTACAGTTGGAATGGTAGTCGGAAAGCTCTGTATCCGTATATTCTTTTCAGTTGTGTTTTTGTATTATTTTCTGCTGCTATGTAATGTATTTTAATCTCTGATATTTTACAATGTTTAAATTATTCATACTCTGTAAATTCTTGTACTCTGATGTAAATTGTTGTAATAAGCAATGAAATGTTCTTCTGTTTGTGTTCTGATTCATCTTGTCCTCAAAGCAATCCGGGCTTTCCTTTATGGGGAAGTTCGGGTCGTGTCAGTTTTCTAATTTGTGCATATCAAATTTTAGACCAATCAGAGATCGTTTTGTCATCATGTACTTATGTGAAAGTTGCAACCTAAAGTGATTTGGGATGCGTTTTCTTGTCTTTATACGTGATTTCCATGGGGTTTTGTGTTTGTTGTTGTGACTTAGTTATTACTTTATTAACTTGAGAAGCCAAGTTCGTTTCTTGAAAAATCCGAACTTCAAATTACGGGGAAAATCTATGGTGATACATTGTTGAGACTTTTGATGAGATTTTCATTGACGTTGAGTACACACACACGGTTTTAACTAGTTTTCCAATATATACATAAATATCGATTTCACTATAGTTTTGAGGCTAAATGAGTTTTATTATCTTAGTTTTAAAAATTAAATGGCCTTAAAACAATTGTATAAAAATTATTTTCGCAAATATATTGTTTTCATAAACAAAGTAATCATTTCTAGGGAAATCGTTTTATAAACTTGTTTTGTCAAAACCAAGTATTTTCTAGTTATAAACCGCACTTTTCTGCGCCCTTCAAGATGACATTAGGATATTAAATAATGTTGTAAACCCCGTGGCATGGGACACAGTGGTATACGAGATTGGTTAATTTCCTATTTCGTCTGATTGAAGCTATTGAGTTGTTGTTGTGATTTATGAGATTTTTGTGATCGGAGATTTTTGAGTTTTCCAGTGCAGTGTTGACGAGCAGTTAGTAAACCAAGCAGTGAGAACATGTGGTATGGGACGCACTGTTACCACTGTTTGGGTTACTACCTATGAGTTGATGGCGTATATAAACCATAATCTATACTGAGAAATCCTGAGAGACTGTCTCCTAACCAGTACTAGATAGTCCTGAGCGGTTATCGAGGTAGTCTTATGTGACCAACCCATATTAGACCTGAGAGTCTAACTTATGGAGATCCGAGTATCTTCCATTATAGGCGTCAAAATTTTTTGGTACTAGTATATGATATTTCCATTTGCACATGCGGCGTTGCTGAGTCTCGCTAATGTTGATATGGATCCATATGATCTTTTAGGAATTTTCTTATATTTTGAAGTGATTTACAAATATGATTCTTGTTTATGATTTCATCATGTTATTGTATTTTGATGGCCCATGAGCTATCGTGTGTGTGACGACCGCCCATAAGCCCTGCACTAAACAAGAGGAGTAATGCGCTAAAAGGTGTACATGGCAGCTATGCACGATCATCATAGTAGGTAACACAAGTGGAACCTGTCGTAAACTCACAACATAAGGATAAAATATAATAGAACATATACAACAGGTAGTGATAGTGAAGCAGAAAACACTAAATTTTCATGCCAATTAGAAAATATTTCCCATACGTATGGATAACAACAAAAGTGTTTGTACAATTTGCCTCACCACAACACTCAGAGAAATAGCAAATAGTGGAAACAAATACTAGATAGTAATAGAACTAGTACGCGAGCCTCCTGCTCGCCATCGATCAGCATCGTCGTCCTCACTAAAGAAATACCAGCCACCTGTTACTCAATCTGCCCATCCACAAACGGATGAACATCCCAAGGTAATAAGAGGAAACATAAAACCTTGAGTCAGACAACAGTCTTTGTAACGACCTGGAAATCCGTACCTTTTGAATCGACAATAATCCACACATGTCTAACTCAAAACTGTACGTATTTACAGATTGTTAAATGACGATCCACATCTTCAACCATTATAGTCAAAAATATAGATAATCAAGGGGATTAATTTAGAATTAGAAAGAAAGAAGAAAACAAACACAGAATCTCGCAACGGAATGGACAAAATATAATAATCAAATAACAGTTCATGAAGCTGTTTAAAATAAACATTTGATCATTTTAAAACATTTATCAGAGTTATACATTTATATACATAACTGGTAATATAGAGTAATGCAACAGAATAGTAGTGGGATACAATAGTAATAATAGTATATCGTCTTCGTCTTCATCCTTCAGAAGATAACCTTTGAAACTGGAATGCTCAAGTCTGACCCGAGCGTAATAGCGTGAAAATAAAACAAGCTCAGATCAGGCAAAAATATTCTCATCTAAGTCAAATCGATATCATATGAACATGCACACACATAACTCAAGAGATGTTACAGGAAATTCCATCTCCTAAGGATCCGTCAAACTAGATACTATATAATATAATTTCGCTATTATACTAGTGTCTATTCACAAATACTTGTCAAAAAAATAGCGTAAGCGGGGTTACATTGATTACCCTTACACGGTTTATAAGCACATGGTCTATGCAGGTCCTGTAACACAACCAGTAACGTCGGTAGCCAGTGAGTCCCCTATAGACCTATGCCAAAAATCAAAATCGTAGTTGTCTCGCATAAGGATAAACGTATGACAAGGCACATGAGGCTATACCCAAAGTAGTATGCTACTAGTTTGCCTGATCCAGACTAGTGGTTACCCCTAACGGCCCACCGTAGACATCCGCCCCATATCGAATCAAAGGGAAATACCTCCCATCAAGGGTGCGCACCAACAAAACAACAACAACAAATAGTAATAGTATGGACCCGAGGCCCAGGAAAATCGAAGAGCAGATGTCCACTAAGAGGTAGTCAAGCCTCATTTGGTCTGGCACGGCTCCTGTTTTAGTCATTTCAAATCGACACAAGTGTCGGGGTCATCCATTATCGTTCACTTTCTTCAAATCCAGTAATCGCCTCCAAATTCATCCTACTTCATTTCTGGAACTCCAACACGTACACAGTTGTTAAAGTGGTTCCAACATTGACAGAGAGTATGTCAATAAGAGGTCCCGGTCTCTTTAACAACAAAACGTCATGTTACACACCGATTGGTATTTTTATATTTCAAAAGTGAATCATTATGATATCAAAATATCATATTAAACTAAATAAATTTCACTTTAAAATATCATATTATTTTAATCACAATAATATTTTCTTTCAAAATTCATATTCACTTTGAGATAAATTTCAAATTCAATAATTGGTTATAACTTCAATTAACCGCATTTTCTTCGAATCATTCAATTTACTTCAAAATTCGTTTTGAATTCATTTATGATTTTAACATCAAACTAATCATATTTACTTTTAAATTAGAGATTTAAATGTAAACAATTCCACTTCTAAAACAGTTTAAAAGTTTGAAATAGTTTTGGGGTTTAAATAAAATTTTGAATAATTGTAAATAGTTGGGAGATTTGGAATAGCTTGGAAATCAAAACAGCTTGAGTATTGGAAATGGTTTTATGTATATTAAAATATTTTATAAAATAAACTACTTTTATATGTATATAAAGAATAGGTTTTTGAAAAACAATTTATATAAAGTACTCCATATATCACAGGAATAAATTTCATAAAATAGTTTATATATAAATTTTGTTCATATAGAAATAATTTCAAATCAACCGTTTCTTTCCATTTTCAATAAATCTGAACCTAAGTTCAAATCTCAAACAAACCAAATTGATTTCCAAAATCCAATCCAAATCGATTCCACAATCAAATTCATTTGAGAACAATCCATTTTAAAGGATAACTTCCAATTTAAAAATATTATTTGAATCTATTCGATTCAAATCAAATCCGAGTTCAAGTTCATAATATTTATTTAAGCCATTTAATTTGAATTTAATTTCAAAGTTTAAATAAAAATTTAATCCTTTGAAATAATTCAATTTCAACATTCCCATATAATTCAATTTGGAATGATTTCAATTTATAACCAATTTTAGTTCAAATTTCAAGATAACCAATTAGGTCATTTCAATTCGAATTAAATTCCAATTCGATAAATCCAAATCGTACTTTTAATAATAATTTAAAATTTTTCTTTAACAATTCAATTTCAACATTTCAAATTTGAATTCCAATGTATAATTCAATTTAAATGATTTCAATTTATTTTCTTTACATGGAATCACTTATTGAAATCGGTTTCACAAATTCTAAAATTAATAGATTTGACCAATCCGGTGTCCATATAATAATTCTCTATCCTATGGCCAAGTGATCAGTTATTTCAAATTTTAATTTTTAATTTCAGGGAATGGATATATATCATTTCAATCCAAAGGTCAAATGTCATAGGTATATATCATTTCAACCTATTTCTTAATTTATTCGAAATGATAGTTTATGATGATGCCCGTAACATCCAAGGTGGTAACACTGATATAAAAATATAGACAACATCCATACAGTTCAATATAACCATAAATTAACACTCATTACAACCATCATCCAAAACAATTCAATTTGCAATAATTAAATGATTATATGTGTCGGGGTTTAACTAGCAATTCAATTGAAAAATAAACTAACTATCAATTTAATTTATAACAGTTCAAATCAGATGTCCATTTAAAATAGCAACCAACAACCAAATAATCAAATCAATCACAGATTTCAAATTCACAAAAATGTGAATATTTTTGCAGGTGTGAGAAAACTCACCTTTCGTGGCACGAAAAGAGATGATGACACGGACGGACGAGAGATAACAACGAAATCTGAGCACGCTCGAAATTTGAATTGACTACTACAACCGGATCGAATCTGTTTACGCAACAAGAAGCGTACACAAAAATTAATTACATAATATATATATTTTTCTTCCTCTTTTTTTTTTACTACTTTGCGCTAGAAAGTAGAAAAATATATACTAAAATAAAATGGACAAAACTTGGTCACATGCATGCATTTTGTTCCAAACGGATGGAACCAATGCATGCTACTAGGAGCATGCAATTTGTGCATGTTCCCATTCATTTCTTTTTTTTTTATGAATGCCCTTCTCAAGTTCATGCGTTAGCTTACAAATTATATATACAAAGTTCACATATAAAAGAGGGGACATTAAACTATTTTGGCCACTTCAAAATGATTTCTACTTGAATGTAACTCAACGATGAACGAACTTGCATAATTAACCCACATTAAAATTCAAATGCTTAGAAATATCTCACCCCAAACCAAGTTAGGAAGTCTGAACCACCATGCTGAGACCTAAAAGCTCCCATGCGTACCAATATCCATGTTAAAGTGGACCTAACTGCAAATCCTTTTGCAATTACAGAATCATATATTTTCCACTTTTCTTTCATGCGCCTGCAGATACTCCCGCTTTCATTTCCCACATGCCAGAACATAACCCCATGCAGCCATTCGCATGCACAAGATTACGATGCCCACACCTCCACCTTCCATGCGTTTTTTTTTCTTTTCTTTTTTTTTTCTTTTCATCATGCGTGTGTTCATTTTGAAAGTGAAGAAGTCTTCTTGAATTTGTGTCATGCGTGAAGCATAAAGAAGAGAAAGGAAATGGAAACAATAATGTGTGTTTTATTTATTGGAAGAGAAAAGATAGAGGGGATGGTTGGAAAGATTGGGGAAGAGCTTGCTGTGAAGAAGAAATATGAGATGTCAGGAATGAAGTCTCAAAAGAAGAAAAACGTGAGCCCAAGAATTTCTCCATGCATGCTCCTGCTAAACAAAACAAGGCCATGCCTCCATTTTCTCTCTCCTTATTACCAAAACCCGCACATGTCCCTCCTCTTCTTCTTGCGCCTTCTCAGTTCACATACCATTTTGTTCCTCTCTTCCATTTGTGTTTCCAGGAATTTGTCACCTCAAAATGAACTTCTCTCCCTCCTTGAATAACATGGTTTGTGTGTATGCACATGTAGGCTAGTATATTTACCTTGAAGCCCACAAACCACACACTCAGATCTGTCCATCCATTTATATATTTTTGTGAATGAAAATAGTGAGCGCAAGAAAATAAAATGAATGATGGCAAGATATATGTTGCGTCCCATTTATGTGAAGAAGGAAGAGTGAGACTGAGAAAGCAAGTAAGGGAAAGTAGTGAAGAGAAAGAATAAGAGAAGAAGATGGTAAAATGTGTTTGCTGTAGAAATATTGGAAGTAGAAAAAATGGCAAAATGAATTTCATCATGTCCCCTTTTCTATCCCATGCGTGTACTATAACATAGGAGTATATTGTAGTAAACTTAATAGCTAAGGTATGGCTACAGACGAACGTGCAACGCATAGGGCAGTGGAGCATTTAATGCGAAACGTGGGACGGTAGACAAAATGATGAGAGGATGGGAGGGAAACGTATGAAAGTAGGGCGCAATGTAAATAATGACAACGTGAGGAAAGTGAGGGGCATGTGAATCCATGCATGATCTTGGGAAGGAAAGAAAAATGAGTTGTGTTGTGTCCTTTTGTCATAAAGGAAGCATGAAGCATGGTTCACGTTAAATGTATGTGTCCTTTTGTCATAATGGACGTGCATGCCATGGTTTTCTTTAACCATAAACAAAAGTGCCCAACTAAAGAATAAAAATAAAAATAAAAATGGTTGGCTTAGAAAAATAAAAAGACAACTTTTGCAGACCCAAAATGTTTAGAAATATATGTATGATCGTAAAAGGGACACATCGAACTGAAATGGCTCTATTTCAAAAATGAACTGTGCAAGCTTTTTCACAATTTTAACGCAAACCGAACACCGAAACTGACAAATGAATATATTTCGGTAATCAGCGCGACGAGACAGACACAACGGTATATAATTTGCAGTGTATGCATGCTCCGTTCAAAAACGCGTTACGGACCCCTTTAACATAGAAATGTGGATGGGAAACGAAGGTCAAAACGTTCGATTTTCGCGAAACGAATTTCACCGTTGGATTATTGACAACGAATAGAATATTTTTCGTGTTTGTCCGAACAGGTTTCGGAGAGATTTTAAAATCGCTAAAATTTGAACTGTTATGCGCAGCTTTGCACTGAAAAATTGCGCGACCGACAACATTCAAATTTTCCGACGAAACTTTCACAGCTGCTACATCTTACTGAACGTATTTCAAATTGAAAATTCTCATTGCGAGAAATTATAGAATATTTTCAAAATAAAATGCGATTTAGATCGCAGTTTAAATCGTTAAAAATTGCGGGATGTTACATTCTCCCTACCTTAAAACTTTTCGTCCTCGAAAAGGAACGAAGCATGGTAGCAAGTATGTATATATACTTACCCCAAAGTAATTTACAAAAAAATAAATTTGTAAGTTTCGAATTTTAAAGTCTCCAAAAAAAAATTCCAACGCCCGAAATCACAGAAAATTTTGGCAGCACCTCCTTTGTACGGAAAGACTTTGGCAACACTCCAGTAAAGATTAAACTTATACATCGGCTCTCATGGCCGAAAAACACAATATATATCAATATACACATCCTATTTATATTTTTGTGTAGGCGTACTTTTTATTTTATTTATATATAAGAGAGTTCGCTTATATGCATAAGCAAAACGATAAACGTGTGCAATCTTCCAAATTAAATCAAACACCTTCTGTACCTACCAATTACTCAATAACAATGATATGTGAATCATGTACTTGAGATAACGTCAATGCATACGTCAAAATGCAACAACAATACACGTGAACATAGCAAATGCAACATAATAACATACAACAATCAAATTTATATAGTTTATTCGTACCCATAAAATTTTCGTTTGATTGGTTCACATATATGTCTTTATGTTTAATGTATTCTCGTTAAATTGTTTCTCATCCAATTTTCTTACATCTATTGATTTCCATATATTCATTCGTGTTTAGTGAATTTCTAGTCTTTAGTTTTCATTAGTTCAAAATATACTTATTTCAACTATATTAAATTTTTCTATATGTTGGTGTTTCATTTTATCTATACTTATTATCAACATATTTGAAATTTACTTACCCATCTCAATTTCTATATATGTTACTACTTTAATTTCATCTATATCTTATGCTCTCTATGTTTTTAATTAACTTGCTTAAATATTATTGTAAATTTTCTTAAACTTATCTTTGATACTTTATTCAATCAAAATCTAAGTTCATTTTCCTTTTTTCATAACTAACCAAATTTGTAATTTATTGTTAATTCACATTATTTCACAACTTATAGACTTTAGTTCCTTTGTTATTTACGTTACTTTATAAATTTATTATTATGAAATGACTTGTTACATAATTTCTTAAGTTCATACATTACTTAAGACTCGTTTTTTTTTTTGATATAATTTAATTCAAGTTTACAATTATCTCAGGAGGTTACAATTTTAGTTATTACCAATCCTTTGCAAATATTCCATCCATTTGTTAATCGTTTAACAAATAAAAAAATTATTACAACCACTTGATTAACCTTTATAAACATTTCTTTAGTTCAAATTCATTTACATTTTTTTTTGAACATCTTTACTTTTCTTTATCTTCATAACATTTCTATGATTCAACATATCATTTTGGAGCATGTTATTCATTTAAATTTTATTTGTAATATATTTCATTTCATATTTATATACTCTTAAACTTTTCATTTAAGTAGGTTTGTATATATAACAAATGAAATTTAGTATTTCACAACTTTACTCTTTATTATCAAAGTAACATGAGTATTTGTTTCTATTTTACTTTAACATTTTCCTTACTTCATGTTTCAATTTTTATAATATTATAATATATTTTCATTTCTCTTATTCATTTATTGGTATTTCTTTATTCACCTATTCAAAATTTCATTTGATATTAATGCTGACAATTATTTATTCCATTGATTATCAACAAGAAGAGTAATTTGTATAAATGGAGACTTGAGAATCTTAAATACCAATTTCTTTTCAAAACATTTTGAAATACTATATACTATACATAATATTTATATATCAAAACATACTCAAAATTTCAAATTTTAAAATTATTTTCAAAAATGAATAAGTAGCTATGCTACCAAGTGGTGTTCCCCACTTTGAGACTTGGAAATGAAAGTTGATGACTATGATCATCTCATCACCGAAATTTATTTCCCAGTAGCAAAATGGAGCACTTAACCAATTTTTATTTGAATATCCTTCAAATATTACTACTATATTTTTTTTCAAAACCTTGAAAAACATTTACAAATCATCAGAATTTAAAGATCTCATATTCTCCATTTAAATTCATTTGGTTTACAGTTAATTATAAATCACATATAAAAGATCGATTTATTGTTATAATCAATAGGTTAAGAGTATAGACTAATTTACCATCAAACTTCAAAATTATTTATCTTACATATATAAAATATATATGAAAACAATGTTGTGTTAGAATGCCTTATTCAAGTGTTTTAGAAATCGTGTCGATAACGTTGTCCAGACGCATTGACCAGAACTCCAAACTCAAACTCAACAAGCCAAACAACACAATACAAAACCATTTTATATCAAAATACAAGTACGATCTCTCGTATATACGTACACTCATAACTCATTCTAGGGTGTTACTAACCCTATCTCTAATGAGTAAATCCCAATAGAGCCAAGGTTTACTGCTAAACCGTAAGCTCTGATACCAACTGTAACGACCTGGAAATCCGTACCTTTTGAATCGACAATAATCCACACATGTCTAACTCAAAACTGTACGTATTTACAGATTGTTAAATGACGATCCACATCTTCAACCATTATAGTCAAAAATATAGATAATCAAGGGGATTAATTTAGAATTAGAAAGAAAGAAGAAAACAAACACAGAATCTCGCAACGGAATGAACAAAATATAATAATCAAATAACAGTTCATGAAGCTGTTTAAAATAAACATTTGATCATTTTACAACATTTATCAGAGTTATACATTTATATACATAACTGGTAATACAGAGTAATGCAACAGAATAGTAGTGGGATACAATAGTAATAATAGTATATCGTCTTCGTCTTCATCCTTCAGAAGATAACCTTTGAAACTGGAATGCTCAAGTCTGACCCGAGCGTAATAGCGTGAAAATAAAACAAGCTCGGATCAGGCAAAAATATTCTCATCTAAGTCAAATCGATATCATATGAACATGCACACACATAACTCAAGAGATGTTACAGGAAATTCCATCACCTAAGGATCCGTCAAACTAGATACTATATAATATAATTTCGCTATTATACTAGTGTCTATTCACAAATACTTGTCAAAAAAATAGCGTAAGCGGGGTTACATTGATTACCCTTACACGGTTTATAAGCACATGGTCTATGCAGGTCCTGTAACACAACCAGTAACGTCGGTAGCCAGTGAGTCCCCTATAGACCTATGCCAAAAATCAAAATCGTAGTTGTCTCGCATAAGGATAAACGTATGACAAGGCACATGAGGCTATACCCAAAGTAGTATGCTACTAGTTTGCCTGATCCAGACTAGTGGTTACCCCTAACGACCCACCGTAGACATCCGCCCCATATCGAATCAAAGGGAAATACCTCCCATCAAGGGTGCGCACCAACAAAACAACAACAACAAATAGTAATAGTATGGACCCGAGGCCCAGGAAAATCGAAGAGCAGATGTCCACTAAGAGGTAGTCAAGCCTCATTTGGTCTGGCACGGCTCCTGTTTTAGTCATTTCCAATCGACACAAGTGTCGGGGTCATCCATTATCGTTCACTTTCTTCAAATCCAGTAATCGCCTCCAAATTCATCCTACTTCATTTCTGGAACTCCAACACGTACACAGTTATTAAAGTGGTTCCAACATTGACAGAGAGTATGTCAATAAGAGGTCCCGGTCTCTTTAACAACAAAACGTCATGTTACACACCGATTGGTACTTTTATATTTCAAAAGTGAATCATTATGATATCAAAATATCATATTAACCTAAATAAATTTCACTTTAAAATATCATATTATTTTAATCACAATAATATTTTCTTTCAAAATTCATATTCACTTTGAGATAAATTTCAAATTCAATAATTGGTTATAACTTCAATTAACCGCATTTTCTTCGAATCATTCAATTTACTTCAAAATTCGTTTTGAATTCATTTATGATTTTAACATCAAACTAATCATATTTACTTTTAAATTAGAGATTTAAATGTAAACAATTCCACTTCTAAAACAGTTTAAAAGTTTGAAATAGTTTTGGGGTTTAAATAAAATTTTGAATAATTGTAAATAGTTGGGAGATTTGGAATAGCTTGGAAATCAAAACAGCTTGAGTATTGGAAATGGTTTTATGTATATTAAAATATTTTATAAAATAAACTACTTTTATATGTATATAAAGAATAGGTTTTTGAAAAACAATTTATATAAAGTACTCCATATATCATAGGAATAAATTTCATAAAATAGTTTATATATAAATTTTGTTCATATAGAAATAATTTCAAATCAACTGTTTCTTTCCATTTTCAATAAATCTGAACCTAAGTTCAAATCTCAAACAAACCAAATTGATTTCCAAAATCCAATCCAATATTCCACAATCAAATTCATTTGAGAACAATCCATTTTAAAGGATAACTTCCAATTTAAAAATATTATTTGAATCTATTCGATTCAAATCAAATCCGAGTTCAAGTTCATAATATTTATTTAAGCCATTTAATTTGAATTTAATTTCAAAGTTTAAATAAAAATTTAATCCTTTGAAATAATTCAATTTCAACATTCCCATATAATTCAATTTGGAATGATTTCAATTTATAACCAATTTTAGTTCAAATTTCAAGATAACCAATTAGGTCATTTCAATTCGAATTAAATTCCAATTTGATAAATCCAAATCGTACTTTTAATAATAATTTAAAATTTTTCTTTAACAAATTCTTTTAACAATTCAATTTCAACATTTCAAATTTGAATTCCAATGTATAATTCAATTTAAATGATTTCAATTTATTTTCTTTACACGGAATCACTTATTGAAATCGGTTTCACAAATTCTAAAATTAATAGATTTGACCAATCCGGTGTCCATATAATAATTCTCTATCCTATGGCCAAGTGATCAGTTATTTCAAATTTTAATTTTTAATTTCAGGGAATGGATATATATCATTTCAATCCAAAGGTCAAATGTCATAGGTATATATCATTTCAACCTATTTCTTAATTTATTCGAAATGATAGTTTATGATGATGCCCGTAACATCCAAGGTGGTAACACTGATATAAAAATATAGACAACATCCATACAGTTCAATATAACCATAAATTAACACTCATTACAACCATCATCCAAAACAATTCAATTTGCAATAATTAAATGATTATATGTGTCGGGGTTTAACTAGCAATTCAATTGAAAAATAAACTAACTATCAATTTAATTTATAACAGTTCAAATCAGATGTCCATTTAAAATAGCAACCAACAACCAAATAATCAAATCAATCACAGATTTCAAATTCACAAAAATGTGAATATTTTTGCAGGTGTGAGAAAACTCACCTTTCGTGGCACGAAAAGAGATGATGATACGGACGGACGAGAGATAACAACGAAATCTGAGCACGCTCGAAATTTGAATTGACTACTACAACCGGATCGAATCTGTTTACGCAACAAGAAGCGTACACAAAAATTAATTACATAATATATATATTTTTCTTCCTCTTTTTTTTTTTTACTACTTTGCGCTAGAAAGTAGAAAAATATATACTAAAATAAAATGGACAAAACTTGGTCACATGCATGCATTTTGTTCCAAACGGATGGAACCAATGCATGCTACTAGGAGCATGCAATTTGTGCATGTTCCCATTCATTTCTTTTTTTTTTATGAATGCCCTTCTCAAGTTCATGCGTTAGCTTACAAATTATATATACAAAGTTCACATATAAAAGAGGGGACATTAAACTATTTTGGCCACTTCAAAATGATTTCTACTTGAATGTAACTCAACGATGAACGAACTTGCATAATTAACCCACATTAAAATTCAAATGCTTAGAAATATCTCACCCCAAACCAAGTTAGGAAGTCTGAACCACCATGTTGAGACCTAAAAGCTCCCATGCGTACCAATATCCATGTTAAAGTGGACCTAACTGCAAATCCTTTTGCAATTACAGAACCATATATTTTCCACTTTTCTTTCATGCGCCTGCTGATACTCCCGCTTTCATTTCCCACATGCCAGAACATAACCCCATGCAGCCATTCGCATGCACAAGATTACGATGCCCACACCTCCACCTTCCATGCGTTTTTTTTTCTTTTCTTTTTTTTTCTTTTCATCATGCGTGTGTTCATTTTGAAAGTGAAGAAGTCTTCTTGAATTTGTGTCATGCGTGAAGCATAAAGAAGAGAAAGGAAATGGAAACAATAATGTGTGTTTTATTTATTGGAAGAGAAAAGATAGAGGGGATGGTTGGAAAGATTGGGGAAGAGCTTGCTGTGAAGAAGAAATATGAGATGTCAGGAATGAAGTCTCAAAAGAAGAAAAACGTGAGCCCAAGAATTTCTCCATGCATGCTCCTGCTAAACAAAACAAGGCCATGCCTCCATTTTCTCTCTCCTTATTACCAAAACCCGCACATGTCCCTCCTCTTCTTCTTGCGCCTTCTCAGTTCACATACCATTTTGTTCCTCTCTTCCATTTGTGTTTCCAGGAATTTGTCACCTCAAAATGAACTTCTCTCCCTCCTTGAATAACATGGTTTGTGTGTATGCACATGTAGGCTAGTATATTTACCTTGAAGCCCACAAACCACACACTCAGATCTGTCCATCCATTTATATATTTTTGTGAATGAAAATAGTGAGCGCAAGAAAATAAAATGAATGATGGCAAGATATATGTTGCGTCCCATTTATGTGAAGAAGGAAGAGTGAGACTGAGAAAGCAAGTAAGGGAAAGTAGTGAAGAGAAAGAATAAGAGAAGAAGATGGTAAAATGTGTTTGCTGTAGAAATATTGGAAGTAGAAAAAATGGCAAAATGAATTTCATCATGTCCCCTTTTCTATCCCATGCGTGTACTATAACATAGGAGTATATTGTAGTAAACTTAATAGCTAAGGTATGGCTACAGACGAACGTGCAACGCATAGGGCAGTGGAGCATTTAATGCGAAACGTGGGACGGTAGACAAAATGATGAGAGGATGGGAGGGAAACGTATGAAAGTAGGGCGCAATGTAAATAATGACAACGTGAGGAAAGTGAGGGGCATGTGAATCCATGCATGATCTTGGGAAGGAAAGAAAAATGAGTTGTGTTGTGTCCTTTTGTCATAAAGGAAGCATGAAGCATGGTTCACGTTAAATGTATGTGTCCTTTTGTCATAATGGACGTGCATGCCATGGTTTTCTTTAACCATAAACAAAAGTGCCCAACTAAAGAATAAAAATAAAAATAAAAATGGTTGGCTTAGAAAAATAAAAAGACAACTTTTGCAGACCCAAAATGTTTAGAAATATATGTATGATCGTAAAAGGGACACATCGAACTGAAATGGCTCTATTTCAAAAATGAACTGTGCAAGCTTTTTCACAATTTTAACGCAAACCGAACACCGAAACTGACAAATGAATATATTTCGGTAATCAGCGCGACGAGACAGACACAACGGTATATAATTTGCAGTGTATGCATGCTCCGTTCAAAAACGCGTTACGGACCCCTTTAACATAGAAATGTGGATGGGAAACGAAGGTCAAAAAGTTCGATTTTCGCGAAACGAATTTCACCGTTGGATTACTGACAACGAATAGAATATTTTTCGTGTTTGTCCGAACAGGTTTCGGAGAGATTTTAAAATCGCTAAAATTTGAACTGTTATGCGCAGCTTTGCACTGAAAAATTGCGCGACCGACAACATTCAAATTTTCCGACGAAACTTTCACAGCTGCTACATCTTACTGAACGTATTTCAAATTGAAAATTCTCATTGCGAGAAATTATAGAATATTTTCAAAATAAAATTCGATTTAGATCGCAGTTTAAATCGTTAAAAATTGCGGGATGTTACAGTCTTAGTGAGCGATAAAACAACTAACAAACTTAATCAATAAAGTATATGAGAATGGGTAAATAATCAACTAATCTACCCAGCTTTAGAGAAGAACTCTCAATTTCCTTATCCATTACATGGCAATGATATCTTTTACAATCCATACACCCAAAGGAATAACAATTCAGTCATGGCAATTAAAGCATCCATTCATAAATGACAAAGCAACTCAATTATGATTACAACATACATTCAAACGTCCATGACTGACTCTGGCTATCACTGCCAACTTGCTTTGAAACTCCGTTATCGTATGACTGGCTAACAATTTGCCGTAAATTGTCAAGAACCACACACGATGCCCCAGTTCTAGAAAAACTCCACATGCAATACTCAACACATGCTACACGCTATACTCAACACGTGTATAGGCCATACACGACGCCCAAAGAACTCGACCTACAATCGGTCTTCAATTGCACCTCTGCTTTGAGTCCGCTAGAACCCGTGACAACGAAAATTACTCGACCTTCGTCTCTCTAGTCGTTATCAATTACGACTATTAATTATCTTAGAACACCTTAGAGCTATCACTTCACACGAACTCAATACATCCATGAGTTGTCTCCCCATTTGTTGCATACAATGAGCAATAAACACTTTTTAACACTTCCTAAGTTCCCAATTGAATCCACTTTGAAGTCACATCATCACCGGAAGTGTACGACCAGAAATAGCTGACCAGAAATGGAAAAAATGGCTGACCAGAATAGCCTGATCCAGTTATGCCCGATCCAACTTTGATCCGATCCAACTCTAGTCCGATCCAACTTCAATCCGATCCAACTTCAGTCTGATCCAACTTCAGTCTGATCTAACATATGGCCGATCCAAAACCTGCATATTACAATTCAACTCCGATTTTGACCAAAACTTCACCAAACGATAAATCCGACGAAACTAACTCATCCAATTCATCAAAAAGGATTACAAGCATGCTATGAAATCAACAATATCATCAATATGACCAATCTATCAATGATAACGTCAAATTAACCAAAATCACCACAAATATGCATATGAACAAAAACCATGGATCTAACTTGCACATTAGTGTGAAATATCATAGAAATTACCTATCTAAACTTACTAAATCGGATCATAGGGTGATTTATACGAAAATGAACTTACCAATGCATAGATTTAAGGAAAAACACTTGAATTTGATGAAAAATATGATCTACTACCCATACACTTTATTGAATCAATGTGAGAGGATAATCCACTCACCGATTCTCCAATACAAGCTAAAAGGATAGAATTATGAATTCGGACAGTGAGCAATTCGAACCAAACTCCTCGATCCGATGAATTCTCCTTTGAAATGATGTAGATCTAGCCTCCAATGGTGTAGATCTAGATTTCCCTCCTTTGATTTGGATTTTCAATGGTGGAAAGGTGTTAGAGGAAGAAGGAGATCAATGCCTCCAAATGAGAGAATGGGAAAGTAAATCTTTTCCCTCCACTTTCATCCCCTGTTTATAGGATTCCACCAGCCCACTAATGGGCCTCCCCAATTCAGTCCGTTAGGCTCTCCAAACCTGAACCGCACACTGTAAAACCTTAAAACAGCGATTTCTTCCAAACCGCTGAGCCAAATCTTTAATGTAACCACTCTACGGAAAGACAATCACCAATTCCTTTACAATGGCACAGATCTTACCCTCTAATTCAATCTGAGTCAAAAGTTATGCCCTGTACAAGACTGACAGGGGCAAAATGGTCACAAACAAAGTCGGTAAAAATTATGGACATGTTTCACATCCTCATAAGCAACATATTAAAAGATGAGAATGAGCCAATCCTCAGGGAATAAAATTTTTTTTTTTTACGATCTTCCGATACGTAAAATGCGGGTTGTTACATTCTCTCCCTTAAGAATTTCTCCCCCGAAATTCCAAACAAACACAAGCAACCACAACAATTCTGCATGCCTATCATCCTTGGGAAGCCAATTCTATCATCCAAACTAGCAACCATCAAGCCATGCATCCATAGCCTTATCCTAGCACTTGGAATTCTACCACACAACAATAAGATACAACGATATAACGATGATACGATATCAAAGGGTCCTACCGATGAAGAGTTCTGGATGAGTCACCTTCATGCTCTCTTCCGTCTCCCATGTAAAATCGTCACCATCTTCACTCCATTGTACCTTGACTAGCTAAACCGTCTTCCTTCTAAGTTGTTTCGTGTCATTCTCCACAACAGAAGAGGCTTACGAGGTCTCGCAACTACGGTTTCCACTTCTAGGTCTTCGTACTGCTCTGGAGATACCACCTCATTCGAATTATACACGAACTTCCATAGAAACGACACATGGAAAACATTATGCACACTCGACATCTTCTCAGGTAACTCCAATCTATATGCGAGCTTTTCAATTCGCTCGACCATTGGAAATGGTCCCACAAACCTAGGAGCTAACTTTCCTTTACTTCCAAATCTCACCATATGCTTCAACGGCGAAACCTTCACGAAAACCATATCGCCAATGTCGAATTCCACGTCCTTACGACGCTTATCGGCGTAACTTTTCTGACAATCTTGGGCTGCCTTCATTCGTTGCCGAACGATCTCAATACAATCCGAGGTCTCTCTTATCATTTCTGGCCCAAGTACCAACTTATCTCCAGTTTCTAACCAACATGCTGGAGAATTGCTTGGTCTCCCATACAATGCCTCGTATGGTGTCATCCCAATGCTAGACTGGTAGCTATTATTATATGCAAACTCAACCAGACGTAGATGATCCTCCCATGATCCTTTAAAATCCAATACACAAGCTCTTAGGAGATCTTCCAAAACTCGATTGACTCTCTCGGTCTGACCATCAGTTTGGGGATGATATGCCGTACTCAAGCACAACTCTGTTCCCAAAGCTTCTTGCAAACTCTTCCAAAATCCACTCGTGAATAATGGATCTCGGTCACTCACTATACTCTTTAGGACACCATGGAATCGAGCTATCCATTTCACATAAAGTTCAGCCAGTTTTGATGTCGACTTGACAGGAATGAATCTTGCATATTTGGTTAAGCGATCCACAATGACCCAAATTCCTTCATTTTCTGCCCTGGTTCTAGGTAGTAATCCATCGATATTTGCTCCCACTTCCACATAGGAACTTCCAACGGCTGAAGTAAACCACTTAGCTTCTTCTGTTCAGCTTTCACTAACTGACAGTTCATGCACTTGGAAATGAACTTCCCAATATCTCGCTTCATCCCCTCCCAGTAGTAAATTATGTTCATGTCCTGATACATCTTATTACCACCGGGATGAATCGTCAACTTCGAGTGATGACATTCTCCCATAACCTCATCTCTCAATCCATCGATATCAAGAACAACTAACCGCCCTTGCTTCCGAAGCCAACCTTCTCGATCAACTTTGAACTCTTTATCTTCTGGTTCTAGCTTCTGGACGAACTCCACAAGCTTTGCATCTTGCTTTTGGCTCTCGCCAATCCTTTCGATGAGAGTAGGTCTTATCGATAAGCTTGCTAGCATTTTAGGTTCCAACTCACACCTTGGCCTGAATCAAACCTTGCCAAATACTCAAGGCTCTTCCATTCTGAATATGTTACCTTTTCCAGGAGTATATGCTATATCAAAATCATACGATGCCAGAAACTCTAACCATCGTTGCTGCCGAAGATTCAAATCCTTTTGGGAGAAAAGATACTTCAATGACTTATGATCCATAAATAACTCGAATCAGACTCCCAACAGGTAATGTCTCCACATCTTCAGAGCAAACACAATCGCTGCCAACTCCAAATCATGAGTTGGGTAATTCTTCTCATGCGGCTTTAGCTGTCAACTTGCGTAGGCCACAACCTTATCCTTTTGCATTAGCACTGCTCCAAGCCCAGTACCACATGCATCGGTGTATACCACCATCTCTTCATTTCCATTTGGAATGGTCAACACAAGAGCACTTGTCAATCTCTCCTTCAGGATTTCGAATGCTTGTTCACACTTTGCATCCTATGTGAACACTTAGTTCTTCTTCATCAATCCTGTCAACGGTGCAGCTATCTTGGAGAAATCCTTAATAAACCGTCGGTAATATCCTGCCAACCCAAGGAAACTCCGAACATCTGTTGCATTCTTAGGTCAATCCCAGTCCTGGATTGCTGCAACTTTAGTGGGGTCAACCACTATGCCTTTTCCAGAAACTACATGGCCTAAGAATCTTACCTCATCCTTCTAGAAGTGACACTTCGAGAACTTAGCCTTCAACTGATGCTTTCGCAAGATCTCTAACACAACCCTTAAGTGTGTCTTGTGTTCTTCCTCATTCCTGTAAACCAGAATGTCATCAAAGAACACAAGCACAAACTTATTCAACTGATCTCTGAATACCCTATTCATAAGATCCACGAAATACGCTGGCGCATTTGTCAACCTGAATGGCATCACCAACCACTCAAAGAAACCAGATGGTGTTCTAGAAGCAGTCTTTGGAACACTATCCATAGCTACCCTCAATTGGTGAAATTCCGTTGCCAAATCAATCTGAGAAAACACTTTGGCTTCGTGAAGCTGATCGAACAAGTCATCAATCCTTGGCAATGGATACTTATTCTTCTTAGTCACCTTGTTTAGCTCACGATAGTCCACACACAATCTTAATGAGTCATCTGCCTTGGTTGCAAACACGACCGGTGCACATCATTCGGAAACACTTCTCCGAATGAATCCCTTCCTTAGAAGGTCACGAACTTGCACCTCCAACTCTCGTTGTTCCTTAGGTGTCATACGCCTAAGAGGCATAACAATTGCTCTAATACCCTTGACCAAATCGATCCTAAACTCGATCCCACGATGCGACGACAACCCTTTGACCTCGTCAAAGACATCCTCATACTCATTAGCGATCAACATAGATGACAAGTCTTCTTGTGGAATCATAAGCAAATATAGATAGCTAACGAAGACACCCTCTTCGTGCTTACACTTTATCAACACCTTTCGCCCTGTTACATCCCCGACTCTCACCTCTAGTTTCTCGCAATTCACCCTTGTCGCATATCTCATGAGCTAATCCATGCCTAAGATGATCCCAAACCCGGTGAAGTTAAGAACAAAGCAATCACACACAAAAGAGCAACCATGACTCGATAACACTAGACCTCGACAAATCATGCAAAGATTTGACGAACCCCCAATTGGATTAGTTACTACGAAAGGTCTATCACATATCTCGGGTTCCAAACCCAAGCGGCACACAAGCTCATTGCAAATGAATGAATAAGATGCTCCAGTATCGAACAAAACTCGAACTGAAACACCATGAACAGAAAGAGTACCTTGCACCATGTCACCCTTTCCCCTCTCCTCAGCAGTAGGAGCCCTCAAAGATGATAGCACTGCCCCCAAAGCATAAGCCTTAACCACTTGCTTCTATTTGGCTGATTCTGGACAATCTTTCTTCTCATGTCCTGGCTTTCCACACTTGAAGCACTTCTTCTAAGCTTTAGGATTCTTGCATTCACTAGCAAAATGACTCTTCTGTCAACAATTGAAGCAAGTCACTTCTCCCTTCTGATTCTTTTGGCCATCCTTTCTTTTCTGTTGTTGCTTCCTTTTCTTATTATTACCATCCTGCTGTGGCTTCTGTTCCTCCTTAGGTGCAACAACAACATTTGCTTCTTTAGGAAACAAGCTCTCATGACGAATAGCTTTTTCCACAATCTTCTCAAATGGATCATCAAGATGGTCCACTAACGGATTTTCAATATCTGCATCCAAACCCAAGACAAATGTCTCGTTCTTCTGATAGGGTGTATCAATGTATGAACGAGCATATCTAGACAAGGCTTTGAATTCAGAAATATATTCAAACACAGAATGACCATTCTCTTTCAGCTCTACGAACTTCTTGAATAGAACAAATTTATGAGCTGTGGAGATAAACTTTGCTTCAAACTTAGCTTGGAATCGCTCCTATGAAATTTCTTCCTCTGGAGTCTCGAGTGTAACATAATTCCACCATTCCATGGCCCTGCCATGTAGTTGCCTCGATGCAAGCTTTCTCTTTATTGCATCCTCAATACCCAAGTCTCCAAAGATTCGGACACATGAATCCATCCACCTCTGAACCTCTTCAGCTGGTTCAACTCCCTTGAATGATTTTCCCCTAGGGATGTAAAGTCCTTGCACAACTTTGCAAAATCTACTACTCTAGGAACTCACACACTAACATCTACCGTTGCTACCACTGGAGCGGGTACCCTTCGCATATTTGCTTCTGTCATGGCTTCAAACATGGCCGGGTAATTAGGTTCACCACCATTTCCCCCTCCAGTATTGGCTCCTCTAGCAGCGTGTCTTGTTTCTCGTCTGCTCATTCTAAATCTGCAATCTAGAATAATTAGCCACTTTCAAGAAAAACTGCTAAAGGAAAACAATCGTTACTACTATATATATAGTAAGCATCTAACTGAAATCTACAAGTATGTCTCTCGTACGTGTTTACGTTTTAGAACTTTGGTTAAAATTGTTAACCAGAGATCTGATACCAAATGTGACAACCGCCCATAACCCCTGCACTAAACAAGAGGAGTAACACGCTAAAAGGTGTGGACGGCAGCTATGGATGATCATCATAGTAGGTAACACAAGTGGAAACAGTAGTAAACTCACAGCGCAAGGATAAAATATAATAGGACATATACAACAGGTAGTGATAGTGAAGCAGAAAACACTAAACTTTCATGACAACTAGAAATTATTTCCCATACATGTGGATAACAACAATAGTGGTTTGTACAATTTTCCTCACTACAATACCCAGGGAAATAGCAAACATCGGAAACAAATACTAGATAGTAATAGAACTGGTACATGAGCTTCCTGCTCGCCATCGATCAGCAAGGTCGTCCTCACTAAAGAAATACCTACCACCTGTTACTCAGTCTGCCCATCTACAACCAAATGAACAGCCCAAGGTAATAAAAGGAAACATAAAACCTTGAGTCAGACAACAGTCTTAGTGAGCGATAAAACAAGAACTCTCAATTTCCTTCTCCATTACATGACAATGATAGCCTTTATAGTCCATACACCCAAAAGAATAACAATTCAGTCATGGCAATTAAAGCATCCATTCATAAATGACAAAGCAACTCAATCATGATTACAACATACATTCAAACGTCCATGACTGACTCTGGCTATCACTTCCAACCTTACTTTGGAAACTTCGTTATCATATGACTGGCTAACAATTTGTCGTAAATTGTCAAGAACGACACATGACGCCCCAGTTCTAGCAAAACTTAACATGTTATACTCAACACATGCTACACGCTATACTCAACACGTGTCTAGGCCATCATGACGCCCAAGGCACTCGACCTACAATTGGTCTTCAATTGTACCTCTGCTTTGAGTCCGCTAGAACCTACGATAACGAAAATTCCTCGACCTTCATCTCTCTAGTCATTATCAATTACGACTATTAATTAGCTCAGAACACCTTAGAGCTGTCACTTCACACGAACTCAATACATCCATGAGTTGTCTCCCCATTTGTTGCATAAAATGAGAAACAAACACTTTTCAACACTTCCTAACTCCCCAATTGAATTCACTTTGAAGTCACATCATCACCAGAAGTGTCCGACCAGAAATAGCTGACCAGAAATGGCAAAAATGGCTGGCTAGAAATGGCTGACCAGAATAGCCCGATCCAGTTATGCCCAATCCAACTTTGTTCTGATCCAACTTCAGTCTAATCCAACTTCAGTCCGATCCAACTTTTGTCCAATCCAACTTATGTTCGATCCAACTTATGGCCGATCCAACTTATGGCCGATCCAAAACCTGCATATTGCAATTCAACTCCGATTTCGACCAAAACTTCGCCAAATGATAAATCCAATGAAACTAACTCATCCAATTCATCAAAAAGGATTACAAGCATGTTATGAAATCAACAATACCATCAATATGACAATTCTATTAATGATAACGTCAAATTCACCAAAATCACCACAAATATGCATATGAACAAAAACCATGGATCTAACTTGCACATTAGTATGAAATATCATAGAAATTACCTATCTAAACTTGCTAAATCGGATCATTGGGTGATCTATACGAAAATGAACTAAATAATGCATAGATTTAAGCAAAAACACTTGAATATGATGAAAAACATGATCTACTACCCATACACTTTATTGAATTCATGTGAGAGATATAATCCACTCACCGATTCTCCAATACAAGCTAAAAGGATAGAATTATGAATCCGAACAGGGAGCAATTCGAACCAAAATCCTCGATTCGATGAATTCACCTTTGAAATGATGTAGATCTAGCCTCCAATGGTGTAGATCTATGATTTCCCTCCTTTGATTTGGATTTTCAATGGTGGAAAGGTGTTAGAGAAAGAAGGAGATCAATGCCTCCAAATGAGAGATTGGGAAAGTAAACCTTTTCCCTCCACTTTCACCCCCTGTTTATAGGATTCCACCAGCCCACTAATGGGCCTCCCCAATTTAGGCCATTAGGCTCTCCAAACCTGAACAGTCTACTGAAAACCTTAAAACAACGATTTCTCCCAAACCGCTGAGCCAAATCTTTAATGTAACCACTCTACGGAAAGGCAAACACCAATTCCTTTCCAATGGCATAGGTCTTACCCTCTGATTCGACCTAAGTCAAAAGTTATACCCTGTACAAGATTGACAAGGGCAAAATGGTCACAAACAAAATCGGTAAAAATTATTGACATGTCTCACATCCTCATAAGCAACATATTAAAAGATGAGAATGATCCAACCCTCAGGGAATAAAATAAAAATATTTTACGATCTTACGATAAGTAAAATGCAGGCAATTACAATGTGATTATGATATTTTGATGATTTCATAACACATCATAAGTTTTGAATGGGATTCACTTGAGTAAGATTATGTTGCCATTTGCATATGTTCATATATGGTATTGCTTTAGTGTGTGGGATTTATTTAGTATCATCTATGTGTAAAGTGTGAATTTAACTTAACATATTCTTGCATGTAGGTTATTCACAACTCTTGGATAAATAGTTGTATATCTTGCACTTATTTACCCCTTATATTGATTTGTAAACTAGACTGACCTGTGTGTGTATTCCTCAGGTCAAACAGAGATGTTTCAGGTGTGGTTGCTAAGCTTTGAGGTTACCGAGTTCTCTTTGGACAGTCTTCGCCATAGTTACTTTCATTAGAGTTCACGTAGTCGAGTCACTTATTCTTAAGATCGCATGTTGTATAAGTATTAGAGTTGTTTCT
Organism: Allium sativum; assembly: GCA_030737875.1. Lineage (NCBI taxonomy): Eukaryota > Viridiplantae > Streptophyta > Magnoliopsida > Asparagales > Amaryllidaceae > Allium > Allium sativum. The sequence continues at coordinate 393,477,055 of CM060912.1, read as the reverse complement.
TTTCATCTATAGATCATGTAAATGTTGTACTTCGACGTTGTAATATCATGTAACTATTTTATGATTTGTGATAGTGTATTTATATGTACTGTGTTCTGAGCTGATTCTGGAGCCACCGTAGAATTGTACTACATAAAGCATTAATTATGTTGAGCCTTTTGAAAAAAAGCAATCACTTTATTGACATATTTAAGACTTGCTAATGCAAATCTGTGAATGGTCTCCCTAACCATCCTTATTCTCTGCTCTAATAGACAACAATACATAGTATTGCTCTTTATTAGTGTCGGTCTCGGGGTAGGGCATAACAAGGCTCATCACTCTCAGATGACTATCCATCCAGGCGGTGACAAGATGTACCAAAACATGAAGCGGTTTTTCATTGGACAAGCATGAAGAAGGATGTTGCAGAATTCGTCGCCCGATGTCTGACTTGCCAACGAGTAAAGGCTGAACAAAGAAAACCTGGAGGATTGCTTCAGCCCTCGGATATCCCACATTGGAAATGGGAGAGTGGTCTATATGGACTTTATTGATGGACTTCCCCAATCGAGGAAGGGAAACACGAGTATATGGGTTACAGTAGAAAGACCTACTAATAGCACTCACTTTATTCCAGTCAAGAGCAGGAGAATGACAGCTTGGCTAGCATCAGTTTACCTTAGGGAGATCATACGACTTCATAGGGTACCTTCTAGTATAGTAAGTGACCGTAACCCCATCTTTACAAGTGAATATTGGACGAGCTTGCAAGAGGCCCAAGGTACATAGTTTAGACTTAGCATAACTTATCACTCTCAGACCGATGGCCAGACTAAGAGGGTCAATAGGGTTCTTGAGGATATACTAAGACCATGTATCCTAAACTTTAGAGGGACTTGGGACGAGCATCTCCGAGTGGTTGAGTTTGCCTATAATAATAGTTACCAGTAAGCATAGGGATGGCGCCCTTCGAGTCACTTTATGGACGACCCTGCAGATCGCCGACATGTTGGTGGAAGTCTACAGATAGTCTTCTACTTGGACCAGAAATGGTTAGAGAGACTTTTGAGAAGATATACCTTATTCGAAGAAGGATGAAAGCAGCTCATGGTAGGCAGAAGTCATATGCCAATAAGAGGAGGACTGACTTGGAATTCTAGGTAGGAGATATGTTTTTTATCAAAGTATCACCTTTGAGGAACGTAGTTCGATTTGGCTCGGTAGGGAAGTTGGCACCAAGACTCGTAGGACCATTTCCAATAGTTGAGAGGATAGGTCAAATGGCTTATGAAGTTAGACTACCGGAGAGGCTGTTGGGAGTTCACAACGTGTTCAATGTTTCCCACTTGAGGAAATGTCTACATGATTCGGTAAAGGTAGTAAAGCCCAGTACATTTGACGATGTCGAAGTTAAGAAGGAGGCGTCAGTTAGGAAAGTTCCTACCTTTATTCTTGGATTGGAAGTTAAGAGACTACGCAATAAAGATATCAAGTTAGTAAAGGTGCAATGAGGAGAAGACCGAGATGACACGACATGGGGACCCGAAGGCAAGGTTCGCGCTTCTTACCCTTTTCTCGTTGAGAGTTTGTTCTTAATTTCTTTCTAAGCTTTTGAGTTTGAATTTGTTTATCACTATCATTTGAATCATCGATCCTTTGGTAGAAATAATATTTGAAAACATGTGTTTGAGACATGTTATGTTTGATGATTACAAGTAGATGCAAGTGTTTTCTCATGGATGCCAGTGGATGCATATACATACACATTAAGCATTAGATCTGCTCAAGCACTTACATACTGCATATGAATGTGTGTGCATTTTAAATTTTCAATGGATGAAAATGGTTAAATTATCACATGTATGTTGCATTTTGTTGAATGGTTGTGCACACATATAGATCTTATATGTACTATTAGGTTTATTTTACATACATATTTGATACATGGCACAGACAAATGTTTCATTAAGGAGGTCAACTGAATCAGTGGATCGCCTGATTTTCGCATTAGTTTAGGTACATATACACAATACCTTTACATTTGTTCATACCAAGCATTAGAAATTCTAAGGATAACGGATACCTATGCATGATGGATGAGTAGATGAGTGTATGTATTAAGTAAAAACATTCTTCTTAACTTGAAGATTTCGGGGACGGATTCCTTTAAGGAAGGGAGAATGTAACACCCTATATTTTAGTACATAGTAATTATATTAAAAGGATAATAAAATGAATAATAATTAATTAAATATTCAGAAATAGGTAAAATAGACTTTATCGTTGCATCCGTTACTAAATTTTGGTTCAGATAGACTCTTAGTTTTTGTAAATCGGATTAAATATGAAGAAGTTATGGGCTTAAGAAGATTGAATAAGAATATATATATATATATAATATATACACAATAAACAACACAAAAAGCAACAGTCACTGGGCGACCTAGCCAGACTGGGTTGACCAAGGGGTCCACCCATGTCTAAGGCAGGTCGAGACAGTGGGTAGGTAGGTCGACCCACCTGCATGATGCAGGGTTCCTGCTTCTATATCTAGACTACTTTCTTCATTATATCCATACGCTGACTCAGCTTGATGTGCACAGTCTAATTTGTAAACCTACAATCTAATGGTTTAAAATTATCCTAGCGAATCTATTAATAGGCTAGTAGCCTCACTATTTTCCTATAGATAAATATTCTTTATTTTTCTTCCTCCAAACTATTTCTAATAAAAATAAGGAGATGCTGAGGTGATGCCTAAATGTAGATTAAACAGGACAATTCTAGTTTTTCTACAACAACATAAAGAGACCTTTTTCTGGATTACGATCAAACCACTGTGAGTTCTAGTTATTTTCAGATTTGATAATTAAGAAGTATTATGACAGTAAATATTCTTAATCTAAAATTATACAGTTTATATGTCATTGTTTTACTACCAGTTATCTATTTAGTTTTCAGTTGTTTTACTGTTACATGTATATCCCTATTATCCCTTTTTCTATCTCAGTTTTATTTACAGTCTTATACCTATTTATTCAGTTTATGTATATCTTAGTTAAATCTAAAATTTATCCTTTTCCTTTTTTTTGCGTTGTGCCTAAGAAATTCACGTTAGAGTTGCGTAAAGTTGGAATAACTTATAATGATAGTAAAAAGGAGAATTAGGCATATTGAAACATGGAATCCAAAGATTGTATAATTGGGATAATATGCAAAACATGCTAATCTGAATAGGTGAAACTTAAATTAATAATTAAGTAGAACATGTTGGGAGGATCAGATGTAATTATGTAAAATAGGTAATTTAATACACACACACACAAATACATCTGAGTAGGTAATTTTCTGTTTTGGGGAAGTGGTTGTACATAGAATAACATTTATAGGAAATGTTATTTACATCCATGCTTATTAATGAACTTAAACATGCTAAGTTAAACTTGTTAATTAATAAGCTAAGAGGTTCCACGTCTTGTTGTTTATATCCGGTTATAGGACTCTTAAAATTCAAGTTTTGAGGAACAAGCCTAGTGGGTGGTTTGTGTCAATATTGCTATATGGAACCCGTGTCAGTCAGTATCCCTGCTGGTATCATAGAGAAGGGTCTCACACTAGGTAGGAGCCAGGGCATGCTTTACTGATCTGGATTGTAAGAGGTTCAAAGGTGTAAGGTGGGTACGGGCGCGTTCCGGCAGAGTCATGAGCGTGCATGGGTCCAATGGGGAAAATTAAGACGCTGTAAAACCAACGAATAGGTTTGTATCTTATAGTTGACAGGTTAGGGACTGATACCCCCTACTGCCGTGGCTGGCACATGATATTTGGGCAGTAGGGAGCCGATCACATGTGTAGTAATTAGGGTAACACATATCTTGATATTCTAGTAGTTGGTGCAGAAACTTGTTCTTAGGATATGAATGAGAAGCATACATGATCTTTACCTTACCTTGTTATCTTCTTATCATGTTACCTCGTTTACTTTGTACTTATCTATTTACTGTATTTTCATGTTCATCGTTATTTACCTGTCTTGATACTCTCTATTTTATCCTATTGCTGAAAATCACTTGAACTCGCCTGAGTTTATGTCTGACCTATTTTGTTTTCCCTTCTCTCTCTTCCTTCCCCCCTTAGGTTCTCAGAGCGGTGGTGGACAGTAGCTATGACCGTGATTCTATTTTGCTTGGACTTGGTTGCATTCATTTCATGTATTTCTTCAGTTTATTTTATCAATGTTTATTGTTGTTACATACTAAGGATATTATTTGTTGTTTTTTTACTCGATGATTTCTGAGACAGATACTTATGGTTTTGACATTGATGGTTTGTTTAAAAAATGTAACGCCTTATTTTATTTGAAATAAAAAGTTGAAATTTTCCGCTGCATTTTTACATTCTGTCTTGTTTAATTAGTCTCTGCATTATTATTGCTCTTCATGAAACTTAATGCATCCTCATATGGGTGACATTAAGGGATGTGGGATGCCACACCATGCTTTGATCATCAATAGTTCAACACTTAGCATGCCACATTATCACAAAATATAATCAATATCTATTAATATATAACCCACTGAGTACATATGTCTCAGAGGAGAGTGTTAAGCTAGAGGATAGATCCTCCATGACCTAGCTGATATATCATCAATAGAAACCATTTTATTATGCCGTAAAATACAACGTCAGACATACATCCATTTACAGGTTCGTTTTGGGTTTTGAACGAAACCAATGACACTTTATTCCACGACCCCGCTTAGGTGCGAAAGTCCTTGCAATTCGAATCACTTTAAGTACGGTCGGATCGCTGTCACAATATAACTTCCTAATAGGTGGCCACCAGAGATATCAACGAGCAATCCATCCGATGTGAAGGCCTCCGGTCTTCAATCACAGTCATCGCCATTTTCAGTTGCACTTATTGCGTCATATAGTTATTCACAATGGGTTGAAACCGAGGCTCTCCGAATAACTACCACATCTTTAAAATCAATAAATATACAAAGATATCCTACATTTCATTCAACTTTGGAATGTTCTTTTACTAAAACCGTTCTTTATATTGGGTATACTCATTTAAATCTTATCAAAGATTTACGTACCTTAAACTCTTGTTTAAATCTTTCCTTGGAAATCATTTCAAATGATTATAAAACCTCATTTCACATATTTAACTCAAATCAAGGATTCTAAGATTTATCAGGATGATTGAACCTCACGAAAAGGTAATTTCTCAAATTCTTATCCCATTCCCATCATATTCATCCCATGGAGCAAAACCGGCAATACTCCATGTCTAATTTCTCTTGTATCTTGGTAAGTTTAATACCTTTATTAATTCCATTCTTTCATTTCAAATCTGATTAAAGATTTCATTTATCTTTACGGAAAAACATATTTACCCAAACCCAACCCATTCATTTATCATTGATTAGGGTAAATTACTTTATCTTTCCTTAATTATATCTCTAACCCAGAATTGTACTTACTATTTCTTAATCTTATCATTAGGGAAAACCATTAATTAACCATAATTAGTTCTCAATTGCGCAATGCTAAGAAAATAATCTATGAAGCGTATGACCCCGAAGGCCTAAACCAACATTAGATCAAACACTCATAAGATCACCTAACTCAACGAAAAATCATTGAAGTTACAAAATTCTTTTTTATCCCAAAATCTTATTTAAGATTCAATCTTATCTTTACGCCAAAAACAATCTTATCTTCTTTTAAGCGATTCTTAAACTTTGTTCTCATTATCGTTTGCTAGGGGGAACTCTTTCATTAATTTTTTTGTGTTTAAATTTAATAAATATTACTCTTCAAATTAACTTGTAAAATTATCTTTTCCTTTAAATGGGGTAAAGAGCAAATGTTATTTAAGACATTGTTCACGATAAACCCAAAATAATACTTTCATCCTAAATGAAATCTTCACGTAAGTCATATCAGCTCATAATCGATATGAATTCATGTATTGAACTAATTCTATAAGCGGAATAAAGGTAAAGCCTTTCAAATTCCTTAAATAGTAAAGGTCTTCATCCATAATGACGCATCTCAATTATCACCAAACTGATTCCATTTAATTCTAATTTAATTCATTAATTGGGAAACTTAAGCTTGGTTTTGAACTTTTTAAATTCAAATCCTCATTATAATTCTTTGGATATTTGTGCGAAACCTTTGGATAACACGAGCTATGTCAAAACATTTTCATCTCAGCCCTTGCAATAAATTCATTGCAAACAACGTTGCTAAAATAACTCATTTACATTAAAAAAAATTAACTTAGTATATTCAATCCATATCACTTTTAAAACACTTATTATGATTTATCATAATTTCTATTTTTCATAATTTAAAAATAGCTTATTCCATAAAAATCCAATTTTAGGTCTCAAACTACACTAACGAGATTTTTATTCAAATTTGATTTGGACTTTTTTCAAGATCTAACCGTTGGATTATAAAACTTTCCTTACACTTAATATCTCTTTTCATTTTGAACCAAATGTTTTTCGTTTTGGGAAAATCCAACGGTCAAATCTCCCGGTACGTCAATTTGAAGTCAACATTGAAATTCGCGAACTACCACTGCGCAACTAGTCCTATTCAGACCAAATTTCGACTTGTATTTAAAACCAAGTCGAATTAACTTCGAAATAATTATTAGTTATATAAAACATATATAATAACTTTTGGAAACTATATTTCCAAATTTTAACTTTAAATTCAAATATTCCATTATTTAAATATTATATAAATTACTAAAATAATATTATTTCTCAAACTTTATCTTTTGGAACCCAAACTTTCTTGAAACCCATAAAATAAATAAATAAGATAGTTTGGATAATAAAATTTAGTTAAAACACTTTCTACATATCCAAACGGAACTTCGGAACTTCACTTTTCAAAGTTACTATTCACTACTAAATTTTAAATTTGAGCATGCCTTGATTACTTGAAAACTTATTCAAATAAATTTTCCACCTTTACGAAAAATATTCATAATTACTTAAACTATCTTTCTAAATCATTTCGGATTAAAAATTCAAAATTTTATTTTTGTCTTGTTATATAATTAATAAAATATTTCATTAAATTCCAGTTAGGAATAAAACTCAATCAGTCACCATATAATCCAACTTATATAGGTTCAGCTCATCATTAACATCCATTAACAAAACCAATATTAACATCAAGTTATCACATAATGGCATCATTAACATAAGTGTTAAGGTCATTAATACTTAACATCATAACAAACCATATTTAACTTAAGTATTAATTATCGTTAATACTTTATTGCTATTATTAGCAAATCCAAACATGTCAAATAAATGTCAATACACATAACATCAAGTTATCAATCAATGTCACATCAATGTTGACCAATGTCACATTAATACTAACGTCACTATTCATCCATCTGCAACAACCACGTTATCAACTAAACTAACCAATCATTTATTTATAGTTTAACTTCATAACCATTAAGGTAACCACTTAATTACTAAACTACCAAGTAATTAACTTTCTAACTTAACCATTAATATCATTAAACCCATAATTACTTAATCAATAAGCAATTATTAAACACAACATAATTAGCTACACTAATTATTATCGTTAACAAAACGCGAGCAAAATTAGCTCATCATAACTTCTCCACTCCACCAAACTTTAGCGACCCCCTTAGCTTCTCTACAAACTTGAATTCCACTTAGTAGCCAAGTTAGCACATTTTTCACTTCAAACTCTTCATGAACACTATGTAGATTTTTGTGTGTGTGTATATATGTATATATTTGTTTGCACTTAAGAGAGAAAAAGGTGCGATCTTTAAGGGTTTTAGTCTCAACTAAGGGGGTGTAGGACCCATGGTTGGACAGAGGGACTACAAGGGGTATTAAATGCGGCGGTGGGGTCCAAAGGGATGTATTGTGGTGGTAGGAAGGGGTGCAAGTGTTTGGGTGTTGAAAAAATGGAGAAAAGGTGGAAGCCTTGAACTTTAAAGAGGAAAGGAGGGGTCTTTGGCCAAAGGGGACCACGTGGGATTGGCAGGGCTGCGCAGAGGTGGGAGGGGGGGGATGGTGTGATGGTCGGCAATGGTAATAGGGGGAGGAGTGGAGTAGTTTTAGAGAGGGAGAAGAAGATGGAAGAAAAGGAAATCAAAATGAAAATGAAATAAAATGAATTCATCACTTAACCATGTGCTAAGTAACTTGAGGAGGAGCCAAGATGGAAGAAGGCGACAAGTGAAGTGAGAGAGCGTGAGTTGTCAAATAAAGAGAGGGTTTAGGAATTAGTGCTTTAAGAGTTGTTTTTCTTTTAAATTAAACTAATTATGACACAAGCATGCATAAGAGAGCACTAACTCTCTTCTTTGAATTATTTAAGCTACATTAAACACTTAATGTATGTTAACATGTTAATTAAGATGTCATTGGCCATTTTAAAATACTAATGGGGTTCTCTAAATAGCATTTAACAAGTATTATCCTTTTAACGATTCAAATTTCTAATATAAAACTATTGTAAATATTACTAGTATTTTCTATTTATATAAATTAACTATAAAATTTATAAATGGGTCCAATATCGTATAAATTCATTTCAAACCATATTTTATTAATACTTTTAATATTCAATATCGTCCAAAACTGCCTAATTTAAATCGAATTTAATTAAACGATCTCTACGCATTTTAAACTCACACAGTCAAACCGTAAGTGCACGTGATACAAAATTCGAAATCCTACTATATTTCATAGATATTGATCAAACAAAACTAGTTTTGTCGAATTCTGAGACTCTATCCAATATGATCTATTTTTATGCTATTAAAATAATATTAAATTATCAAATTATAATATATTTACTTGTAATTCAATTTCAAAAGTTCACTAACCTTATTTCAACTTAGTAAAATATAAAACAAAGTTAGAATTCATTTTCAATAGTTTTCCGTTTCTAAATTTAATATTTAATCAATGAAAAACTATATTTGAAATTGACTAAAAATAATGGTCATTACAATCTCCCCTACTTAAAAGATTTCATCCTCAAAATCAAAATGATGCAAAGAACAAAATACTGAACAATACTCATGCATTTGTAACTAGAAGTGTTATATCATATCGCATCCTAAACAGAACATCATACTGTAATCACAGACAGGACCTATACCCTAGTGTTGAGTGCCACTTAAGTATAAGTTATGTATATGCACCTAACCTACTGACCTGAGAGCATACTACGACTTGAGGTGGTCTATACAATATTAAAATGTATCGTGCCCCAAGATATATACCTATTGCTTTTCCTACATCAAAAGGAGACCTAACCACACATACAATATCAACACAGACCGAAGCAACAACTGGCTCCCTAATCCTCCTCGGAGTCATGAACTAAAGGTCCTGAAAGATCTATCTCCTCTGGTACCTAATTTGCCTCATCTAGATCCTAGCCTGGCTCACCCAGATCTCATCCTGGTGCCAAGTACTCCTCAACTCAAAAGTCGTTTGGATCCTCGTCCATAATCTCCTCCTCCTCATCCAACCAATAATCGTCTGGAACCTCGAGTTCCTCGTCATAAAGCTCATCATGGCGTCGTAGCCAGCCTCGTCTATCTCCAGATCCAACTTTGACTCATCCTCCTCATTAATCTCTGGCACGAGATCCCATACGGTGGGTCCTTCGGCACTACAGGCTGTGCAAAATCTCATAATACAACATCCAACTCCTGCTTCATTTGATGCTCATCCCACACCGACCCAACTTGTGACGACCCCAAAACCCCATGACACGGTGTTAAGGATAATCATTGGAACATAACACATTAATCATCATTAGCAGATCACAGAAAATAGCATAAACAGAAAATAGAATAATTTACACACATATGACAGCGGAATCATATAGACATCATCACATCAGAGAAGCACAGTACATGATACAACTTAGTGCATAATGATACATAGTCAGTCACCATCGCCTGAGGCGGAATCATACATAAAGAGTACACAAAATAAATATCAGTCTACATCGCCAATGGCGGAATCATAATATAGATACAATAATGGCAGAGAAAATCCAAGTCAGCACGGTGTAGTCAAGCCTCGCCATGAGCCAAAAGGTGCGTCAGAAACCTGTAACTAGGCTGCCCATGTGAAAATGAGGGCACCCGAGTTTGCAAGGTGAAACAAACTACGAGTCAGTCATGGGACTGGTATGAGAAATCTACTTAACTTATTAACAACAATAATAAGGCAAATCAAAGGGCCACGCCACTTTCGCGGAACGGGTTTACTCCAATGAGTGCTAGAGCATGAAATAAAGTAAATGATTAAATCATCGCAATGCTTTTTACAAAATGAAGCCATTATAAGACTCAGGTCCCATCACACAATGCAACGCAAGCCGGAGGATAGAGTTTTTACCTTATAATGGCCAAAAATGCTTCATACGAATTAAACAAAAGTGTTTGATATTATTACTAGTGCATATATGTTTCAAAAGCGATTTCAATCATAAATATCAATCATAGGCGGCATAAATGACCCATACCACTATGTCACCGTACTAGTAATACAATCACATCCGCATATTTCGTATTGGAAATTGGATTCCTTCATGAGTCGAGGCAAGGGGCAAGCTCCTCTCCGATTCGAGACACTCTAGCAAATGCCTCGGGACCGCACACAGCAATCCCTGGATCCTCCAAGGCCGGTCCTCCCTTACTTTTGAGGATTAATTATTCCCGAACACACGTTTCCCGTCCTTACAGACCTATAATCGAGGCGCCTCGTATTCCAACAACCGCACAGGTGAAAAGTATATATAAATGTCAGGGCTGGGAGGTCACTGACACCACCATAGCTAGAAAGAAATGTCGTGCACTCCTTGGGTCCTTCTCCTGTTTTTGACTCATACCGAGGTGTGAGGCTCGCGAATTCACGTTATACACAAAGCTACGTCACACAGACCATGCTTTGATCATCAACCACAAGACTTTGCTTTGCAACAGAAGCCTTGATCTTATGCCACTCAGGCGTGCCACACAGGCAATCCACTCCATGCGACCGATTTCTATCAATACATAACCTATGAGCACGTACGTCTCAGAGAAGGGCGTTAAGCAAGAGAATAAATTCTCCGCCGCCAAACAGATATATATATATATATATTTAACAGAGATCAATCAGCACAGAACAAAATCCAATGTCAGACACACAGTCCATTTACAAGTCCGTTCTGGGTCTGAACGAAACTGGAGGCACCAATTCCTCGCATATCCGCACCATCAACAGTATGTTTGGACGGCTACTACTTCAGCTCCTTCATGGTAGCTACTCCAATCACGAGCATCGATAGCGCCCATCCATCCAATATGAAGATCGTCGGTCTTTAATTGTCTTCGACTCTTCGAGTTCTCAATGTCGAGCGATTATTTGAAATGAGATGGACTCGGATTTTTCAAATAACCCACGTATATTTAGATTTTCAAATCAATTTATCACATGGTTGCACTATTCAACATTCACATTTCAGTTCTTTAGTTATAATTCTCATGTTAAATACATTCAACCATCACATATCAAGCAAATACAATGAAATTGGATTATTTCCACTCTATATCGTCTATAGTATTTTATAACGATATTTCTCCATTTTTATTTATTTTAAAACGACCATATTTAATTAAACGACGTTTCAGGTCGTGTCGATGCACTGGCGCTGCTTTTCACTAATTTTGTTTTACACATATCTGAAAATCTAACCGTTGGATCTTCACAAATTTTATATCATTAGGAAGTTCATTTCAAAACGAATCCAACGGTTTCGGTTTTGGGAAAATCTGACGGTCGGATCTTCCACACTAGTCATTTGAAGTTACGATTTCAATTTACAAACTGCAGCGTCGTTAATCGATTTAATTTAATCATATATATATATATATATAAATAATCGTTTCTGGCGCTGTTTTTCTTCAGATTTGAATTAAACATTCCCGACAATCCAACCGTCGGATCTACACAAAGTTGGTGCCGTTGGAAAGACATTTCCAAGGCGAACCCAACGGTTGCGGTTTCGGGAAAATCCAATGGTCGGATTTCCCGCACTAGTCGTTTGAAATCACGGTTTCAAAACACGAACTGCACGGCCACGTTTTGTTTTAATTTTATTTATATTTATATATTTATATAAATATAGTTCATTCAAAAATTCCTATATCGTTTTCACTTCAATTATTTCACTAACGCCTTTAAATTATGGAAAATTTCGCCATAACCTCCTTTGTACGGGAGGGGCTGGGAAAATTCCCAAATAGCCACACGGGCGTCTCATGTCAAAAAGAAAAAGAAAAAGCCAAGCGGCTAGCCAACAGGCTCATAAAATCATCACCCAAACAAAACAGCAAATGTGTACCTATTTGTCGGGCACAAAATATTATTCCTCTTCTCTAGCCCCTTTGCTATAATCTGTTCAATAAATATGCATGTACATATATACAATTTTTATCACTTATCATTTTCCATTCAACTTCATATTTGATTTACTTTGGTTTAAAAACACCATTCATTCTAATGTTGCATGCATAGGCTAAAATCTTATCATTAGCTAGTTAATGTATATTTCAACTCATGCACATTTATTTGAACAAGTGGCTATTTTTAACACTTCACATTTCAAAGATGATAATTTTGGCGAACTAAAATAGATTTCAACACATGACTATTTTATTTAGTTCCTATGCATGTTAAAAATAATATTTCATTCACAAATATTTATTTCAACGTCCGCATATCTCTAGCATATCACATATATGATAAAAATGATATTTTTATCATTTAAAATATTTATTCGACAAATGGATGTTTTCAACACTTCATAGTTTCAATAAAAATGTAATTTTTATTGTTCGATCTTTTTATTCAACACATGAACTTTTCCACCACACACACTTCTCAACACATGAGCATTTCCACACATGGATATTTTATTTATGTTGTTCATATTAGAAAGATGGAATTTTTATTGTTGAAACTATTTATATATAAGGCGAATATTTTTCATACTTCATATATATTATAAAAAGGTGATTTTTATTGTTTATACACTTCATTCATTCACAAATGAATTTAATTTTCACACATCACTTTTCAACACATGAACATTTCCACACATGGATATTTTTCAACACATGACTTTAATTTCAACGCATGAAGATAATTTCAACATATGAAAATAATTCTAACACATAAAGATTATTCAAAATTTCGGCAGCATAACGGCAGGGTAGTTAAAACCGGCACCGTCCCTAGTACGGCTCCTCGCTCTACCTTAAAACCTCGCGGTTTTTGACAATGGGGATTCATGCATCTAATTCGCACGCAGGCGACATGTTTTATTTTTATTTCCACAAATATTTCCAATTCATTTCAATCACCAATGGGTATTTTTCAACCACAACCAAACAATATCAACCACAAACAATTATTCAGCCATTCGTATTTTTCATCCAATATTTCACACCAATTCACAACAATAAATATCGTCCATGGTTTGTGGACGAGGGGAGTATATATGTGTATATATATATATATTATTGCTATATTTCACTTGCATTTCAACACATATATCAATTATTCTATGCATGTATAATTCATACTTCGCTTATATAGCTTACACTACGCATGTACATGAGGTATACAACACGTGTGTAATTTATATTTCGCTTATATAATTTATACACGACATTTTCCATTCAAATTTATTTAATTTAGATTTCTCACATTGGTTTGCGGAGTGCTAAAAATCGTAGGTGACATAGAAAAATCCGCGGCTTCTTCTATGTGGTAGAGAGCTTCCTTGCGGTCCCGATGGTTCCTGTTTCATCGAATTTCGTCAACACACCAAAAAGATATGATTTTTCAAAGTGCAGACATCAAAAAGGACTCACCTTTCACGATGGTTCGAAACTAGGTTTGAGGTTTTCGCGAAATCCGTGGCACGTGGGTACGATCGGGGGTGCTGACGTGGAAGAGCTTCGAGTGGCGGTCCTGTCGGTGGTGGTTTGGTGGCGCTCGGTGGTAGATCGGAGCGGCGACAGCATTGGGAAGTGGTGGACTTTGGGCGCTCGATTCAGGCGGAGGAGGCGATGATTCTGGTCGTGGATGGGTCAGATCTGACGAGGGGAGGGAGGCATGTCGATGACAGGTGGTGGCGGCGGTGATAGAAGGCTGAGGCGGTCGGAAAAGGGGAGGGAAGCGGCGAACGGGTTTCACCGTTAAAATCGAGGGTTACGGGGGTTTTTATTTTTTTTAATTATGAAAGAAAAATTCTGATTGGCCGAAATATATATATTTCAGAAAATTAGGCTTTTCACCAACGAACTCCTTTTCAAGCCCAACGACTATCGCCCCTAGCTAAATACCCCCATCCCGGACACAATGGGATATGTTTCATTGGCCAATTCGACTGTTACAGTCTGTTATTTTTCAAATTAAAGTATAAAACATTTAATTTTTAACTTTGAACGTACATTTCAATTTGCCAGGGCCACAAACTGATTCGAAAAATTCTAGAAAAATAAATCTAGATATGTTTTGATGCTACGGTCCCAACAAAACTAGTTTCGTCGAATTCTGAGATCGTTTGAAAAATGGCCATTTTCTGGTCGATCCAATTTAACAGAAATTGACCAAACACATTTTCTTTTGCTACGCTCACATACTAGCTTCAAAAATTATGAAATTTGAAACCTAGCAATAGTTTGACATCCCGGACCCAACAAAAGTGGTCTCATCGAATTCCGAGGTCATTTGCAAAATATCAATTTTCGAGGGCTATATATTCTATATAGCGACCACTCTGAAAATTCATTCGGCCATAACTTTTGATTTCCGTTATGAAACTTCGATTTTTCAGATTCGTTAGAAAGGTATTGATAAACAAATTTAAATATTTTTGGTTTCGCTAAAATCCGTTATATTCTCCACCCTACACAGTTAGTCAAAGTTTGAATTCAAATTTTCAAACTGCCTTACTATTTCTAATTCACTATTTTATTGAAATATTCTATTTCAATTGTTCAAATTCCTTTGAAATCACCAATTTAAAATTTTTAAATTGGCTCGTATTTTCCGGGTTATTACACAACTAACTTTGGCTATGGTAACTCAGGCAATACCCACTCGGGTTCCTCATGAATAGCCCCTGTAACAACCTCAGGAATAATGTTAGGGATGATCTCCATCATTTGTGGCTGCTGCATACCCGCTATAGTAGTACCGGTGGAACTTGATCGTCTATAATGATATGACCATCTAAATTAAACCTAAGGCCCTCATCGTCTGCCAACATCCTATCATCGTAAACACCTAAATCCTCAGGCTCTATGGAATCTAACTCCATCGGAACATGTTCTGGATCTGAGTTTGAATCTAAAGACTCTATTGGTCTAAAGGATGAGGTAGCATCAGATAGGTACTCATCGTCACTGCTATGGTCTGTTGTATCAGAAAAACTATCCAGGCGAACATTACTCTAGGAGTCTGACAAACTATCATCCATGCTATTAGAAGAACTGCTAGATGCAGAAGGTTCTCTAAATCGTTCCAAGTATCGTCGAGCTGAAAGCTTCTTACCTCTCTATAATTTAAACAAAGAGTTCCTAATTAGAAAATAAGCTCAAACTAATCTTTTAAACCTATACATTTTCTAAAACCTTTTTTTGTTAAAATGACCAAGGAGTTTCATTTCTAAATCTACTAACTTTATTTAATTTTTCACAAAGTTTTACTTAGTTTACCCTACTTTGTTATTACATCTACGATTGCTTTCCCTTTTGATTCCTCGATGTATAGCCGAATATTTTAACTTTCTTATATCTCATAGCTAGACTTATCCAAGGATATACTTATACTCTTCTTAATTAGTTAGACTAATTAGCCTGCATCACATTCAACGATCAAATAGTTGATTAACTTTTCAAATATAACTTAAATGTTATCGAAACATAATCCTTTTGTATATAAAATATATATTATTATTCTTTCAAAAATCAAAATCGTATATATATGAAAATCACAAATACGTCTCTTATATATAATACTCTTAACTAATTCTAGGGCATTACTAACCCTATCTCTAACGAGTTACTCGTCCTATTGATACTACTGATCCCATCTCTGATGAGTCTTTGCTCCACAAAGCTAAGATTTTCGTCAAACCAAAGCTCTGATATCACGTGTGACAACCCCGAAAATCCTCACCCTTTGAATCGACTATATACCACACAAGTCCTGTCCACGATAGTCGATACTTAACACATCCACGGTGTTCATGTACCGTAAAACCAAATCTAACAAACTCAATCCTTTAGAGTTTTTCAGAGCAACCACAACGGAATGGAACAAGAGACAAGAACGTAATCTCACAACGGAATAAAACAAAATATGATTTTTAAATATAGCTTTACAGTCGTAAAACATTTGAATAATCAGAGTAAACATACCATGGATAGTTATAAACTCTGTCCTCACATAATACAACCATGACATCCAACTATAGATAGTAGAATACACCTTGCCTTCTGACGAAGATCAACAGCTCTTCTGGAATCGTCTGGAAACTCCTTGAATCCTGCATAATCTTGAAATACACTCGGATCTGACCCGAGTGTCAAACACTCGAGTTAGACTTGGATTAACCAACTTGAGAACTAGGTACTAAACCGTATATAAGTCAAACAATCATCAAAAGGGTTTCAAAATTTCATACATTCTTTTTGGAAAATGAAGCTATCATAAGACATGCATCCCATCACACGATGCAAGCACATACTATTAGGAGCAAGTTTTACATATGATAACCAATATGTTTGGTATGTGAAAATCAATGGATATTATCATTAATGTCTATCTTTGAAAACATTTTTCAAAATAAATGTATAAATCTTAATAGACGTAAGTACCCATATATTATGTCTACAAAAATAGATTATAACTAATACAGTAAAGGTTCGTACTGGAGGATGGATGCTAACAATGACCAAGGCAAAAGGTCTTCCTTAATCGATTCGGGTATAGCTCTAACGGAATGTCCCAAGGACCAACATATGATTCCTTTTATTTGTAGCGGCAGAGCTGGCCTACCTATACCAGGTGTAGTTCGGGTTTGTCTTGAACATAACGTCTCCCAGTCGTAAGTCACCATTATCCATGGCACCTCGATCTATCATCCACTAAGTAAATTGCCTGGGCTCCATACCATAGCATCACTTTCTCAACTAGACGGAAACGTTTGACATAACTCTGCAGTACTTCATCCTATTTTGACTCATTCCATGGTTGTGAGGGCCTGAAGTCACACTTCCACACAAAGTTACGCTATACTAGTCATGCTTTGATCATCAATAGCTCAACACTTAGCATGCCACATTGTCAATTCACAACATATAATCGATATCTATAAATATATGATCCTATAAGTACATATGTCTCAGAGGAGAGTGTTAAGCTAAAAGGATATATTCTCCACCACCTAGCTGATATAACATCAATACAAATCAATTTACTATGCCGTAAAATACAACGTCATACATACACCCATTTACAAGTCATTTTGGGTTTTGAACGAAACTGGAGGTTCTTTATTCCACAACTCCGCCCTAGTGCGAAAGTCCTTGCAATCCAAATCGCTTCAAGTACGGTCAGATCACTGTCACAATATAACCTCATAATGGGAAGCCACCCGAGATATCAACAAACAATCCATCCAATGTAAAGGTCTCTGGTCTTTAATTGTAGACATCGTCGTTTTCAATTTCTCTTATTACGTCGTATAGTTATTCACAATGTGTTGAGACCAGGGCTTTCCGAATAACTAGTGCATCTTTAAAATCGATAGATGTACACAGATATTCTGGGCCTAATTCCATTTTGGAATAATCTTTTACTTTTTCTCAAATCATTCTTTATATTGGGTATACTCATTTAAATCTTATCAAAGATTTACATACTATAAACTCTTGTTTCAATCTTTCCTTGTAAATCATTTCAAGTGATTATAAAATCTCATTCCATAAATTTTACTCCAATAAAGGTTTCTACACTTTATCGGGATTATTGAACCTCTCAAAAAGGTAGTTTCTCAAATCATTATCCGATTCCCATCTTATTCATACCACAGAGAAAAACTGGCAATACTCCATATCTAATTTCCCTCATATCATGGGTTTAATTACCTTTATTAATTTCATTCTTTCATTTTAAATCTGATTAAAGATTTTATTTATCTTTACGGAAAAACATATTTACCCAAACCTAACCAATTCATTGGTTATTGATTAGAGTAAATTAACTTCTTTCCTTGATTATATCTCTAATGCAAAATCGTACTTATGATTTCATAATCTTATCATTAGGGAGAACAATTCATTAACCATAAGTAGTTCTCGATTGCACGATGCCAAGAGAATAATCTATCAAGTGTATGACCCCAAAGGCATAAACCAATATTAGATCAAACACTTAGAAGATCACCAACTCAACGATAAATAAATAAAGTTCTAAGTTCTTTCTATATCCTAAAATCTTATTTATGATTCAATCTTAACTTTACAGGAAACACACTTATTTTCTTTTAAGTGATCCTTAAACTTTGTTCTCATTATTGCTTGCTAGGGGAATCTCTTTCATTAAATCATTATATTCAAATTTAATAAAAATTACTCTTTGACTTAACTTGGAAAATAATATTTTCCTTAAAATGGGTTAAAGAACAAATGTTGTTTAAGACATAATTCACGATAAATCCAAAATCATACATTCATCCTAAATGAAATCTTCACAAAAATTATATCAGCTCATAATTGATATGAATTCCCATATCGGACTAATATTATAAGCGGAATAATGGAAAAGCCTTTTACATTCCTTAAATAGTAAAGGTCTTTTTCCATGGAGATCCATCTCAATTGTCACCAAACAATTCCTTTAATTCCAATTTAATTCATTAATCAGAAAACTTAAAGGCATAGGGGAGATCAGAGCAACAGGGAACGCCTAGACGCCGCCGCCCCCGGGCTACTGTAAGTAGATCGAGGGGTCGTTCCGCCCCTTGTACCCGAAGATGGGTAATATGTTCTCATACAATATTGCTGCAAGCTTGGTTATGAACTTTTCAAATTCCAAAATATCTTGAAATCCTTATTATAATTCTTTAGATATGTTGTTTGCAAAACCTTTGGATGACATTGGTTATATCAAAACCTTTTTGTCTCAACACTTTCCATAAACCCATTGCAATTAGCGTTGCTAAAACGACTCATTTTCAAAAAATAGCTTTTTATCTTTTCAAAACGTAGTATATTTAATCTAAATCACTTTTAAACCACTAATTATGATTTACCATAATTTGTCTCTATTTTTTATAATTTAAAATATCATATTTCATAAAAAATCCAGTTTCAAGTTCCAAACTGCAGTAGCATGATTTTTATTCGAATTTGATTTGGACTTATTTCAAGATCTAACTGTTCGATTATAAAACTTTCTTTTGCACTTGAAAACTCTTTTAATATTGAACCAAACTTTTTTTTACTTCGGGAAAATCCGACGATCGGATATCCTGGTAAGTCAATTTGAAGTCTACGGTCTAAATTCACGAACTACTGCTGCGCGACTAGTCATATTTAGACTAAACTTCGATTTATATTTAAAACTAATTCAAATTGCCTTCAAAATAATTTACTAATTACGTAAAACATATATAATAACTTTTGGAAATTATATTTCCAAATTTTAAATTTAAATTCAAATATTCCATTATTTAAATATTATAATATTATTTAAATCATTAAAATAATTTTATTTTTCAAACTTCAACCAAACCTGGTATAGGAAATTCAGAATATTATTTTTCAAACCTTTTTAAAACCCATAAAAATATAGTTTGTATGATTAAATCTAGTTAACAAACTTTCTACACATCCAAATCGAACAACACTTCTAAAGTTATTATTCTCTATTAAATTTGAACATTCCTTAATTACTTGAAAATTTATTTAAATAAATTTTCCACCTTTACAAAAAATATTTGTAAATACTTAATCTATCTTTCCAAATAATTTTGGATTAAAAATTCAAACTTTTATGTTTATCTTGTTGTTTAATTAGTAAAAATATTCCATTAAATTCTGATTTGGAATAAAACTTAATCAATCACCATATAATCCTACTTATATGGGTTTAACTCATCATTAACATCCATTAACAAACATTAACCACCATTAACATCCAATTATCACATAATGACATCATTATCATAAGTGTTAAGGTCAATAACACTTAACATCATAACAAACCATCTTTAACTTAAGTATTAATTATCGTTAATACTTATTTCTATTATTAGCAAATCCAATCGTGTCAAATTAATGTCAATAACATCACATCAAGTTATCAATCAATCCCACATCAATATTGACCAATTTCATGTCAATATTAACGTCACTATCCACCCATAACAACCACGTTATCAACCAAACTAACAGATCATTTGTTTACGATTTAACTTCATAACTGTTAAGGTAACCACTTTAATTGTTAAACCACCAAGTAATTAACTTTCTAACTTAACCATTTACATCATTAAAACCATAATTACTTAATCAATTAGCAATTATTAAACATAACATAATTAGATATACTAATTGTTATAGTTAATCAAACGTGAGCAAAGTTAGCTCACCATAGCTTCTTCACTTTACCAAACTTTAGTGTAGGACTCCCTTAGCTTCTCTATAACTTTGAATTTCACTTAGCAACCAAGTTAACACATTTTCCACTTCAAACTCTTCATGAACACTATGTAACTTGTATATATATTTTTGTTTGCACTTAAGAGAGGAAAGGGAGATCTTAAAGGGTTTTAGGCTCAACTAAGGCGTTATGGGACTCGCTACCAGAGGGGATGCTAGGGGTGTTGCGTGCGGTGGTGGGTTCCATAAGGAGGTGCGGTTGTAGTAGGAAAGGGTGCAAGTGTTTGGGTGTTGCAAAAATGGAGAAAAGGTGGAAGATTTGGACTTTAAGGAGGAAACAAAGGGTCTTTGGCCAAGGTGGGCCACATGATGACTAGTAGGGCTATGCACGGGTGAAGGGTAGAGGGTGATGGTCGTGGGTGGTGGTAGGGAGAGGAGTTGTTTTGGAGAGGAAGAAGAAGATGGAAGAAAAAGAAAACAAAATGAAATAAAACAAAATAAAACCATCACTTAACCATATGCTAAGTAACTTAAGGAGGAGGCAAGATGGAAGAAAGCGACAAGTGAAGTGAGGGAATGTGAGTTGTCTGATGAAGAGTGGTTTTGGAATTAGTGCTTTAAGAGTAGTTTTTATTTTCAAATTAAACTAGTTATGACATAAGCTTGCATAAGAAAGCATTAACTCTCTTCTTTGAATCAATTAAGCTTCATTAAACACTTAATGTATGTTACCATGTTAATTAAGATGCCATTAGCCATTTTAAAATACTATTTGGGTTTTCTAAATAGCATTTAACAAGTATTATCCTTTTAATGATTCAAATTTCTAATTTAAAACTATTGTAAATATACTAGTATTTTTTATCTATATAAATTAACTATAAAATTTATAAATGGGTTCAATATCGTATAAATTCATTTTGAACCATGTTAAACTTATTTTATCAATATTTTTAAAATTTAGTATCGTCCAAAACTGCTTAATTTAAATTGAATTTAATTAAACGATCTCTACGCGTTTTCTACTCGCACGATCAAACCGTAAGTCCAACTGATACGAAATTTGAAATCCTACTATATTTCATAGATATGGATCCAATAAATTTGTTTCATCGAATTTTGAGACTATGTCCAAAATGATCTATTCTTATGCAATTAAAATAATATTAAATTATCGAATTTTAATATATTTACTTTTATTTTAATTTCAAAAGTTCACTAACCTTATTTTAACTTTAGTAAAATATAAAACAATGTTAGAATTTGTTTTCAATAGCTTTCAGGTCTAGATTCAATATCCAATCATTAAAATTCCATATTTTAAATTGACCAAAATACGGATCATTGTTAGAAACCCAACGGAAATTGGAATGTCTATGCTAGAGAGAATGTGTTTTATTTGATAAAGTTCACAGACATTGAAGATTTCTTTAGAGTACTAGATAATGGTCCATGGTTCATGGATAGTAAGTTAAATTTCAAAAATTAATGGGTACTTAATCTCAAATTAGAGCGCGACATGCTTAAAACACATCCAGTTTGAATTCGATCACATAATATGGATCTATCCCTCTGGAATACCAGAGGTAATTGAAAAATTGCTAGTTCTGTGGGTTACCCCTTAGCCATTGATGATTGCACCAATCATATGAAAGACTCAAATGTGTTAGAGTTCTCATGGAGATTAAAGCATATAATGCAATCAAAAAGCAGATAAGAGCTAAAGACAAGGAAGGCAATATTTACATCCAGGATAGTGAGTACGAGCACTTACACCTTATATGTAGAACATGTAAATGCTTTGGCCACTCTGATAACCAATGCTCTACCACTTTCCAGTAAGTGTGGATGGCAAAGAGACCTGATGAAAATATTATAAAGGAAATTCAGCTCGACAAAATGGCAAGCATTCCTATAATGCTTAACCCCAACCCAGCTGCTAATGAAGTTAATACACAATTATTTATAGAAGGAACTAGCTTAAATGCCAGCAGTGATATGCAAAAGAATCCTGTGGCTCTAGCCGCGGGGATGGTGTTGATGGATGTGGACCAGTCTCAGCAGCAACAGAAGGAGGCAGATCCGGTAGGAAGCCTTGACATTAGGTCCAATCCAATAAATTGGGCACCTGAAACAATTGTAGAATTGAAAGACTTAGTTGTGGACCTCAGTTTACCAAAGGAGGAGGACAACACAACTAAGGGTGGTAAATTCACTAGAAACAATGACAAATATGATGATCAATTTAAAACTGGTGGGAAGAAAGGTAAGAACTTGAACTCTCAAGTTGTATCTCCTAAGAATTTGAGGAATAACTCCCTCAAACCAAAATGTCTGTAATAAGTTGGAATGTGAGAGGTATAAACAACGATACCCAAATTTAGACCTCTATAATCTTAGAAGGAGTCTTGCTCCTTCTATAACGACCCAATTTTTTCAGTCATTTGAATTTAAATATTTAGATCCTATTTTAAATATTATATTCGAAATGACAATGGATTTTTATATAAGTCATTAATAAAACAACGTTTGAATGTATAAATTTATATTTGATTTAAAATGAGCTCGCAACAACGCGCTAATTTGTAATATTGAGTTTGAACTTCAATTGAGTTGGAATTCTTTCAAACAAGAATCTTGCAAATCTATTTGATTATAATTTTCTAATCAAAGAGAAAAGTCAAGGTTTCATATTTTAGATTTTTTGTTATGTCAAAATCAATTTTTCAAAAAGTCGCCATGAAATCGTTTTATAAACCATAACGATTAATTAAATAAATTTAATTTGATTAGAAAGGGTTTGTAACTAACTTGAGCTAATGATCAAATTAAGATGAGATACTAGTTTCGTTGAGTTCGTATCGATGTTTAGAGTCAGGATAGGTAGGTAGTTCGTTATTTTTAGAGATTGGGTAATTTAGTGTCCAAAATAGCGTCGTTTTGCATGTAAAATATCATTCCAAGGAAATAGTCTCTTAATGCAACAGAACTTGTGCAATTAGATTGGTATTAGCAAGTTACTATAACACTTCGATTTTCGTATTGATCGGACTTACTGTTTGATCATGCGAATGGTAAACGCTTAGATTTATTTAATCATTTTATCGATTTAATATGGAACTTAAGAATAACCAATTTTCAAATGTATCTGATTTCAGCGAAACTAATTTTATTAAATCTATTACAATTGATTATTGTAAGATTTCAAGTTTCAACTCAATTGGATATATTTTGTGATCGTGCGCAATTTAAACACATATCGATTGAAATTGTAAATTATAAAGGAAGTTTTACAAATGATCTCAGAATTCAATGAAACTAATTTCATCGTGTCTGGAATATTGAGTTATGCAAGATTATCAATTTTCATCGCAATCGGAGGTCGTATGTGGTTGTTTTAACATGTTATTTTGTGCCAAAGTTTCATATAATAATATATATTTTCTATAAATAGTAGCCTTACCCTTATTTTCTTGGTCAAAATCCTAGCCCATGGTCAAACATTCTAAGTTGCGCCTCCATTTACGAAATGAACAACCAGGCGATCTCCAATCTTTCTCTTCAATTCTTTCGAAATCCGCTCATCTATATCAAAATTCCCAACTAGAAAAATGTCGAGTTCTATGAGACCTTTAAGTTGGTCGGTGGTGATCAGTTTCTGATGATCGGGGTGGCCATAATCGAGGAAGTAGAGGCCGACGGTTCGTGGGTGTTTACTAGTTAAAAGAGGCGTCGAGTTGCGTGATATTCAGGGCAGTGGTAGGACACGTTGAGGTGCATCGCCTACGACTTCTGATCATGCTCCAATGAACTGTAGGGGAAGTGACAACAGTGATGTTCATGCGTTTGGATGCGTGAACGATCATGCGGGGCGTGGTTCTGGACCAAAATCGCATGAACGAGAAAGAATGGGATCAAATGTAAATTTAAATAATGTAATTAATGTATATTAAACTATATTTAAGGATTATTATTAATTAAATTTGTGTATAACTTATAATAATTATAATTTGCTTGTACTTTATCAGAATTGGACAAAACAAGAGATATTGGAATCGTCTTGGCGAGATCTTCATTATGGAATTGATTTGAATGTGTTTGGATGCAACTAGAATTTCCAGTCAAATTAAATGTGTGTTTAATTTAATTGAAATCAATTGTTATCCTAACAAATGGAATTCAAGGTGAGTTTACTCACTCAGTTTTTCCCAATTATATTTGATATAAGTCGGTTTCATAATGTATGTGCTATGGTTGCTGATTTTTGAATATGTGTTAGTTATATATTTATATGTTGAATGAATTGATGAAATTAAATATTTGTTTAATTCAAGAGAAAATCGAATTGTTATTTTACGATTGGAACCAATTGAGGTAACTTACCTTATTAATCATATTTATATCAATAAAAACGTGATAAATAAAATGATTGATGTTAAATTACTGTTAGTGGATGTTTATAGAAATATTCAGTTGAATTGGATATTCTCATGGATGATTATATTAAGGTAATCGTGTTCGTAATGCAGGAAAAATAGGTTGGAAAGATTCAATTGGATTCCTTACTAGTAGTTGTTAAATTGTATATGTATTATGCTATATGTTAAAATATGAATTTATGGTGCCGGAAATGACATGTTGCAGGGATCCAGTAGGATTCCTCATGGATATTGATAATGTTTATTAATGTGATTAGATATGTTCGATTGAATGTAAAATTGGTTGATATTTCACTGTTTGGTACTTTAGGAGTTATTTGTCTCCTTAGTATCGTCGACAAAATAAAAAATTGTCGGAATCGATGTTAAATCAATTCTGAACGTTTTCAAAGTTATTTTTATATATGCACTGGAAATACAACTTTTGTTTTAAAAGTAAATGCCTAAGTTTTATTTACGTTTTATAATTATTTAAATTATAATTAATGGAAATTCCGAGATATCATTAAATTAATGGTTAGAATGTTATATAACTAGTGGTACTAATGAATTTAAGAGTAATGGTCGTGTTAAGGACATTAAAGTGTTGTAAATGGAATTTATAAGATTTTACAGTATTGGGATGGGTTAAAGGAATCATAAGTGCACGTGAATTGATTTTAAAAGAATTGAAAGTGATTTCCATAACCAATGAACATTTTGCAAACGTTGTTAATAAATATACGGCAGGTGATCAAATGGGTTTTTTGAGAATGAGATTAGCGAATAATTTAGCGTATAATTGGGGTCAGGACAAATATTTAATAAATGAGATTTCAAGTCAGATTTTCCAAAAGTAGTTATAAATGAGAATGTGGATATAAATAGAGTTATATGCGAAAGTGTGATGAAATGGATTTCCTGTGATAAAGGAATTTGTCAAATTAGAGTTAAATGTTGGAAATGGAATAAAGATAAGGCTAAGTAAAAGAATCCCAATTATTTGCAAAGTACTTGCAAATAGAAAGGATATGATAAATGTAGGGTAAATGGTTTTGGAAATGAAATCTGTAACATTGTTTATAGATGTTAAGTTGACCTATTTTGGTTAATAATCATAAGATTTGGTAAAAGATTTATGTATATGGTTTTAAACAATGAATAATATTTATTAAAAGATATTTGAAGTGAAGTGATAATAGAATAGTCTTATATTAAATGAAAGAACAAATGTTTTCCTAATATAGTAAGGATTTAAAAGTTTGAATTAATAGATGGTTAATAAAAGAGGCTAAATGATGCTGGGTATTGAATCAGTGAATTCATTTTCTTTATATGGATGAATGGTTGTTTATTTGATAATTAAATAACCTACTATCAAATCTGGCCTATATGATTGTTGGTATGGAAAGACCAGGATCAAATTTATATTCGAATACCATTCCGAAACAGCGAATACGTAAATATGGTAGATGCTAGTTGAAAATGGAGAAGTTGAAGATCGTGGATTTTCATAAGCAGAAGAACTACATGTTGAATTTCTATGGATTCGCACCCAATGATACTTTGATTGTGATTCTGTTGTGGTTAGAATCTGCGGATTGCAAGGACTACTCGCTACTGATCTATAGGATGATTCTTAGGATGGGGTAGGAGAGTGCCTTTGGTTCACCCTGTTCCTTGATGACTTGTTTGGGTGGATTCCTGATAGAGTACTTCCAAGGGGTTGCACACGTTTATTTCTTCAAACGAACCTTAGTTTGTGGCAAAAAAGGCAACTTCTTTTACATTAACACCCAGAGTTTTTTTTTGTGTGGAAATCATTAGTGATTTCTAGCAAATCTGACGAAGTGGAAATCAAACTGAATGGTGATGTGTTATTCTGAAGGGTAAGATAACCTCAAGCCTCATCAACCGGGAAAATGGCAGAAATCGGGTAGGCCACATGGCTATGTGGGTCGTACCCATTAGGTTGTATCATTACCTGATTTGGAGAAATCAAATGCCTTCGGTTGTCCCTTTTTGTATGCTTTCGGTTCGGTTGGCTGGCCCCCAACCGTGGTAATGATATATCCAGTACACTCAATCGGAATAAGTGGTCGGTCATGATTAGTCGGGTTATAAGATGCTATTGTTGAACCCTAGTGTATTCATCCCTGGAGGTACACTATTCGGAAGGTAGTCCCATACCTCTCTATAGTTGGAATCATTCTCCAATAAGATCCTCGGTTTTTGGTTATATACTAAGTGTGTGGAGCATGAGATGCAAGTGTTTTGCTAGATGGTTATTTATTTGATTTAGACACTATTATAATATCAGAATAGTTTTGATATAGAAATTGTTCTAAATTATCGTAAGGTAAAAACTGTCTGTGTTTATGTATGGTCATACAATTATCCTTTTGCTTTCAAAAAGGTTTTTAACTTCAAGTCAGTTGGATGGTACCTATAAACTTAGTGATTTTTCTCATGCTAGTTCATCAGAATGATCCGTAGTGTTTGCAATGCTTGGGTTAGACCGAATTTTACAGGTTCAGGATAGGATGCTACGAACTTCGGAAGACAAGCTGGAGAATTTCATGCGTATTATTCGTATCTATTTTTTTCGTTGTGTTTTGTATACGAGGACAGGTTGCATAACTGTCCAGATGTATTTGGAGTACACTGTACACTGATGATTGTAATTATTATTTCAAGCTCTCAATAAAGATTTATTTCTATATTATATTTTATTTTGCTGCGATGTGAGACTCCGTGTATTATTGTTGTTTAGTTTTGGTTCTTCCTCTTGTTTTCTATTCTAATCTTTCTTTCTTATTTGTTTCTTACCCTCTAAATTCTTTCCATTGACATCTGAGTTTCCAACGCACTTTGGGTTGGACTTGTGTTGTTTCTGGTCAACTCAAAGAGTACATGGAGTTCAGGTTGTCACAGGTGGTATAGAGAAATGGTTTGGTGGTAACCTTGTCTCTGTAGGGTAAACTCAGTACGAGATAAGGTAATGGAATACCTTATTATGAGTTTGTGTAATGGCCCGGAAATCCGCACTATTTGAGCTGACTAAATACATCACTAGACCAACCCAAGTTGCAAAGAAATACGAATCATTATGAACAAAGAAGAAAAAAATAGAAGAAGAACAAAAACAACAACACAAAATCTCACATCGCAACGGAATAAAAATATTATATATAACATAACCTTTGAAATACAAATCAATATCTGTTCAATACCATTATCATAGTACAACACTTACAACACAGCGAAAATAACAATAAATATCTAACGCTAAAGCCTTCTACTTCAGGCTCCTCCAAGGGTATCCGTAAACACCTGAACTACTTGACTACCCATACAAATTTGGGCACCCAAGAGTTTAGGGTAAAAAAAACAAAATAAACTCTGGGTCAGACATGGGACTAGTGTGAGTAAACTCCAACTACTTGGTTTAACTTTTTTAAAATAATCCTTTTTAAAAGAAACAATGATCGTAAGATCGATCCATGCATAAACACAGATGGTTTTTACCTTACGACAACCCAAAACATTCTTTGAAATTAATACTCTTTTGATATTATAATAGTGTCTAAAACAAATAAATATCAATCTAGTGGAACACTTGCATCTCACGATTCACATACATAGTATACAATCAAAACCGCGGGCTCTTATCGGATAATGGATTCCAACTGCAAGGTATGGGACTACCTTCCAATAGTGTATCTCTAGAGAGGAATACACCGGGTTTAACAAGAACATCTTGCAACCCAGACTAAACATGACCAGCCCCTCACTTCGCTTGAGAGTATCGAATGTATTATCACCAATGGTTGGGATCAACAACCATTTCGAAGCAATAGTAGTGATAAGATAAAGAAGCAAAAGGATTTTCTTTAGATCAGGTGATAATACACCTTACTTGGAGGCGACCCACTTAGCCATACGACCAACCCAATTTTATACCATTTCCCAGTTGCGAGGCTTGAGGTTACGATTACTTAGCATTCATTGATAGCACAATCACTTTGAATTCCACATTGTCATATTCGTTAATCACTAATTGATTTGCACAAAGATATCCTGGATATTATGCTAAGAGAATAAATTTTCCACCACTATATGTATATTTGTACAGACCAACATATGCGATCATTAGAAATACTATGTCAGACATTCGTCCATGCAGGTTCATTCTAGGACTGAACGAAACCGGAGGCACAATTTCCATTAATCCATCTTAGGCAATTTCTACCTAGAATTAACAGAAAAAGCCCTTGCACTTTACTCCGTCTTCGATTGTCTTTATATAATCTGATTCGCAACGCTACTACCAATACGGAGTGGTTCTCGGATAATAATCCAACTGGCCTCTCCATAGTGACAGCGATATTGGCCAGTACTTCAATAGTCGGTTATTTAACTATCGAATAAAAGCAAACATTCATCCAAAGCATCAAACAATCACTAGGCCCCTTAATTAATATTTCATTAAATAATATTTTCACCATTTCCTTTTCAATATTTGTTAACCCAATATTTCCAACAATCCTCTTGGCCTCTTACGCTACTTGGAAAACATTTTCATATATCAACTTCTTTTATTTTTTATACTCAGAAAATATCTTTTATTTATAATTGGAAAACATTCCAATTACTTATCTCTTTTTCGAAATCGTTTATTTCTGTACTTAGGAAATATTTGTTATTATATTTCCAAACTTACACTTATTTGGGTTAAAACAAATGTTGTGTAAAACATTGTTACAACAACCCAAAATACCGCATTCAACTGAATTATATTTAAACATTTATCTTCGAGGCTGAATCTTTCTATTTAACGGTTAATGATGAAATCAATCAAGTTGGGGTATAACTACCTCTCATACCTTGATTGAATAACATTCTTAACTTCAAAACGGACATGTGACACCCCACGTCCGTTAATGTCACTCACAAATGGAATGCATTAAGTTTCGTGAAGCATTGTAGGTAAACATAAACAGAAATATTACAAGACAGATATAAAATGGCAGCGGAATTAAAAAATTTATTAATCATAAAGCATCGTGGTTCAAAAACATCACATGTCTGAAATACACAAAAACAGTTACATCATACAAATTACTATCTTGTACTTTAAAACATTAGAGCACATAAAAGAAGCAAAATTCCCCAAATAAAATATAGCCATAGTAGCAAGGATAGGAGCTTGAGCCATACATATAAGTAGCTCCAGCAAAATGAAAGCAAAATCACGGTCAACCCTGAGTATTCCCACCCTGAGAACTTAGAGGGGAGAACGGAAGAAAGAAGAGGAAATAAAAAGGGTCAGACATAAAGTCTGGCGAGTCCAGTTACTTTTAGCAAGTAAATAAGTAAAAGGTATCATGACAAGCATATAAAGTGGATGAGAGAGAGATAACAACATATAAGACAGATATGACAAAGTAAACATGATAGAGCGTATATACTTCACTAAAGATTCAATGATTCTCTACACCAATACTAGTATCACCAAAATGAGATGATCCCAAAAACTATAAGATGGTAGACTTAGGCATACATCCCGATGTATCCTAACCACTACCCTAATCGATCAGCTCCCTACACCGTAGATACCCTATGCCGGCCCCATAGTAGGAGGTATCACTTTCCTAAAGTGGAAAACCTTCGTTGACGTGCACAACCATATCTACTAGTGTCACGGTCGTCTTATCCCCCTCCACCCGGCCCATGCACGCACATGTCCCCGGTTGGTTTGCGCCGCCACACCGTTCTCCACGTTTGGATCTCTTACAATCAGTCCAGTAAGCGTGTCCCTACTCCAACCTAGGATGGAGTGCTCGTTTGATACCGTTATATGGGTTACTGATTGAAACGGGTCCCCCACACAAGATGATACAAGCTCTCCCCTTTGTCTTGTATCCTCATTAGGATTTCCTCAGGTTATGTATACCTATTGGTGTCTTTAATTACATAACCCCCTCATTTCTACAAGTTATACTTACCTTACGGTGTCTTTAATTATATAACCCTAATATTTCCACAGGTTATGCTTACTTAAAAAGGTGTATTTAATTACATAAACCCAACCGGTTAAGTTTTGTGGGCCTATATATAAATATTACCCACCACCCCAGATTTACTTAATCCACCACTATCCAAATAAATTTACTTAACCCCTACTCAAGTTCATGTTCATACAATCCCTATGGATTCCACTAGGTTAAATATTCAAGTTTATTACCATATTTCATTTATAGTTATAGTATGCTAGACCTCCCACATTAGGCCTACAATTTGTGGATGCTGGACATGCCAGGCAGGTCCGGGCGGGCTTATTCCATAAATCGGGCCTAATCTCGTGTATTAGCACGTCTCGTGCACTTAGGCCTCCCACATTAGATTCAGCCCTTGTGGTCGCTGGATATTGCGGTCGGTTCCAGGGCAGACTTCCACCACAAGTGAATCTAACCTCGTGCCTAAGCGCGGTTTACAATTTCAAGTTATTGTAATTCTAGGCATTTCCTTTATTAGCCAATTTTACCTATCTCTTTATAGGTGTTCATGCCGCTTTTTCCCCATTATGAATTATATGTCCAATTTCATGTTCATAAACATTACTCAAGTTATGCCAAATTAATATTCATATAATTCATTCAGGTCATTCATAAACTTCCCATTACCAATTTATGCGAATTTCAATATTTTACCCCTCGTTCCCCGTTTAAAGCATTTGCTCATTTTAGCGACATGCCTAGGCTTGAAATTAGCCTGGCTATATAAAATAAAAGGGAGAGGGTGAAGGGAAGATGACAGAGATGATTATTCTAGCAAAAATGACATAAACATTTAATGGCATAATGTTAAGATGGACATATAAGAGTAGATCTGGTGAATTTGTGATAATATACTAGTTCTAACCTAGTAGGGATGTCATACTGTAATAACCCGGAAATACGAACCAATTTAAAATTTTTATTTTGGCAATTTTGAATATTTAAAATGATTTATTTTAAATAATAACGACAAGAAATTTATTTTGAATAGATTTAGAATGTATATATTTATATAAATCGGCGTTAGAATATAAATATTTTATTTTAATTATAAAAGGAAATGGAAATGGCGCGGTAGTTCGAAAATTCGATTTCAAATGAATGTACAGGATTCACAATAAACCGGATTTTAACGAAACCAAAAATATTAGAATATATTTGAGAGTATCTTTCCAAAGAATCCGAAAAATTAAAATTTCATAGCGGGAATAAAATGTTATGTCCAGTTGAAAATTCAGAATAATCGCTATGGAAAATATGGCCCTTAAAAATGGAAATTTTGCAAATGACCTCTGTTTTCAACGAAACCACATTTGTTGGATCCGGGATGTCAAGTTATTGCTAGATTCCAAAATTCGTAATTTTTGAAAGTAATATGTGACCTTGGCGAAAGAAAACGTGTTTTAACAATTTCAGTCAATTTCGATCAAGCAGAAAATGGCCATTTTTCAAACAGTCTCGAAATTTGATGAAATTAGTTTTGTTAGAACCGTATCGTCAATACGAATCTAGAAAATGTTTTTCGGGAATTTTTGTGGTCCGTATGTGGCCCCAGTAAATTGAAATGTGCGTTCAAATTCAATATATAGATTTATATTATGATTTTGACTAAAACTGGTCGAACAATCGAATCAGCTTATGATACATATCCCATTGTGTTCGGAAAGGGGGTAATTAGGTAGAAACGACAGGTGGTGGGTCTCGCTTGGAGTTCGAAAATAAAAGTCAACTTTTTGGAAATTATTTAATATAATAAAATTTTATATAAAACCTTTTACATTAAAACCCTCCCCCCCAAATTAGTTTTCCCCGATACCCCCCTTTCTCCTTTAAGATCAAAAATGGCGACCGCCGCCTAGTTCCAGGGCCACCATGCCGTACGCCAGAGCCGCCGCCTCTGGCAGGTCTCCCCCATCTCGCCTCCGACCATCCTCTTCCCCGGCACGCCATTCTCCGTTCAAAGCCCCTCATCGACTGAAATCGAGACCGCCACCGCACCCCCAAGCCCTTCGCCCTGTTCACCAGCCCACCCCGCGTCCTCCGCCACCCTCTGCCAGACCCACAACCACCTGAGCGCCGTCATCCCCCCTCTACCTTTTGTAAGTTTTATTTATTTATTTACTTAGTTTTTATTTATTTAAAAGTAATATGTTTTATAAAAATAAATATGGTTTTTATATATATTATTATGACATGGAAAAATATGATTTTATTTTTATAGTTACGATTTTCAGTTTATACAATAGATGATTTTTCACGAGAAGAGTTTATATTTTTATAAAGGAAAAGTTATATTTTCAAATATGAAAAGATTAGACTTTTAATTATACAAAGATCAGATTTTTATCATAGGAGTAGCGAGATAAAAATATGATTTTTATCAATAAGAAGTAGCGTTGAAAATTGGATTTTTATTGTATGAAGAGCACTATAAAAATATGATCTTTTATACGTATGTAACAATATAAAGATTGGATTTTTAGAAATATAAAGAAGCGATTTTTATATATAGAAAACCGAATTGTAAAAATATGATTTTTAGTTAGATAAAAATATATAAACATCATATTAAAAATGTGGTTTTTAATATGAACAGCGTAGAACATACTGCATTAGAATTCTGGCCGAATCCAGACGATTCAGAAATTCAGAAATAAAACTGGCGGAGTGGAACCCAAAGGTGAGAACTCCTCACTTTAATTTTCTTTATACAGTTATTTATTATGTAACTGCATATATGAACTGTTCCCCGTCGTCCACAGACCATGGACGACTTATTTGATTGTTTGTGTTGATTGATGTGTTTGGTTGGATATTGGTTTATGGTGTAAATCTGAAATTGATTTGATTGGTACTATATGGCGCATGCCATTATTAGACTGGGGATAAGGCTAGGCCTTATCCCGTTTCTAGTATCGCGTCGTTATGCCGCTGAAATTTTCTAAAATATATTAGAACAATAAATATGTTTATTGTGTAAATGAATCGAATGAATGTTTTATCGTTAAAAATATAATTTTTAACGTGTATGTGAATAAAATAAATATTCATTTACAAATCATACGATTTGTTTATGTACACTGATTTGACTGATATTGATTGGGACGATAAATTTTACACATCGCCCACTGCACAAATAAAACATGTGTTTGATTGTTCGAAACCCCACACGGATATTGGGATGAAATTGGATATACACTAATCCCAATAATTAGATGTATGTCGCTCGATTGATTGACAGGCTGTTATAAGTGTTAAATATTTATATTTGATGCTTATGCAGTGTAGAATGCACTCTGGATGATGGATGATTATTTATCACTGTTGTTATATACATGCGTTGTATGAAATCCATATAATCATATTATATGGTAATTGACTGTGTCTGATTCCAGTTCAGAAGAATGAATATTTTAAAATAATAATTATTTTAATATAATGAATATTTTCAATTAATATTCAGAAAAGAATCAAAATATGATTTTGATGTCCGATTTGGGATGAACACGAATATATTTAAAATATATAAAGCCATGTTGATTAGATTGACGCCAATTTGACGTAAACGATATTTTATCGATTTTATTCATTTTTATAATGAATATCGAAAAGGAAATGATTTCAAAATATAATATTTTGAAAATATTATCATTTATATACCGATGATATGGAATATTCAATTTTGATTTGAAATTGAATATGAAGTTGAAATCGTTTTGAAAACGAATTTAAAACGATTTATAAAATACGATTTAAAAGGAAATCGACAAAATATATATTATATATAATATATAATGGCCTGAATAGAACGTGCCGCGCTGCGGCGGTTCGCGAATTTCGACCATTGACTTCGAATGGATATTACGGGAGATCCGACCGTCGGATTCTCCTAAAACCGGAACCGTTGGGTTCGTATCGAAAAGAAATTTGTAACGAATATTAGAAATTAGAAATCTAACGATTGGATTTGGAATTATGTCCTAATCAAATTTGGAAAAGGTCACTGTAAGTGCAGTTTGATGGCCGTTTATGGAAATCGACTGTACCGGCCTTGATAAAATTAGTAAAATTATCAATAATTTGTGTAAAATCATAAGAAGTGATTTGGAAAGAATTGGGATGAAAAAATCCATATTTGAAAAGATAAAAATAGATTTTTATCGAAATGAACTAGTTTTGAACTAGAATTATAATCCATTTTTTTAAAATAAACAAATTGGATTTGAAATGGTTTTAAAAATAATCAGAATTTCCAATATATAAATTGGAAATGGATTTGAATCGAAATTGTCTTTGGAATATTTAGTTGTTGAATTTCGTGATTATACATATATTGTTATGGAAATTTGAAAGAAATATTTATATCGTTATTTCCAATACGATATTGGTT
The DNA here is from genome assembly GCA_030737875.1 of Allium sativum. Lineage (NCBI taxonomy): Eukaryota > Viridiplantae > Streptophyta > Magnoliopsida > Asparagales > Amaryllidaceae > Allium > Allium sativum. The sequence continues at coordinate 393,441,421 of CM060912.1, read as the reverse complement.
GGTCGTAGAATTTGATATTGAATATAAGCCGATATATTTTCTATTCAGAGCCTTGTATTTAATATCAAATGGGATTTGGGTTTGTCGTGAATGGTGTCTTCATTAACACTATTCTTAAAACCCAATTGAGAAAAAGATTAAATATTTTTATTTAGATTTAATGAAGTATACCAATTAAATAATATATAATTGGAATTGAATTGGAATTGATTTTTGGGTTTATCGTGAACGGTGTTTTAAATAACACTTGTTCTTTAACCCGATCGTTAATGGATTGTGAATCGGGCTTACCGTGAACTGTGTTTTAGCGACATTTGTTCTTTAACCCGATTTACAATGAAATGGGATTTGGAATTTATAAATCTTTTGTTAAGATTTAAAGGAGATTTTCCAAAGTAAAGTTTTCCAAATTTAATAAAATAAATTGGAATGGAATGGAATTCGATTTGGTAATAATCGAAGTGCATTTCTGTGGATGAGGACTGCTAATATATATGGAATTTAAAAGGCTTTGTTGTTATTCCATTTATATTATTAGTCGAATATGGAAGTTTATATCGATTATATATATCGATTTGTTTTCCATGAAGTTTTCATTGTTAATGGAATGAGATTTTGGGTTAATCGTGAACTATGTTTTAAATGACATTAGTTCTTTAACCCCGTTAAAGATAAGATTTATTTCTTATCTTTAAATAATCATTAAGTAATGATTTTTGGAAATTAAAACTGAATTAGAGTTTTAACGAATCTTTAAATAGATGGAAGAGTGAATTTGATACTAAAATTATCAAATTCAAGAAATGGTCGAGAATGGAGTATCACCAGTTTTGCTTCAAGCGATAGTTAAATCTTTAATTAGATTTGAACGTAAAATGATAATTAATTTTACCGATAACACTGTGGCGTTAGATATGAAGTATCACCAGTTTTACTTCATGGGATGAATAGGTTGGGGTTGGGAAGTTAAAACAAATGATTACTCCGGTAAGGTTCGTTAATCCTGACTAGTTTGGATAAACCATAATCTGGTTTGAATTGATATTCAAAAGAAGATTAAAGAATAAATTTAAAGAATTTATCTTTGATAAAATTAATGGGAATCTTTCCCAAAACATAAGAATATTTGAATAAAGGAATATTCTGGATTGGAATGAGGCGTATGTTGTGTTTTATAACACTTGTTTACTATATACGCGAGTTATTCGGAAAGGTCGGGTTTATACCCATTCTGAATAATTGAATCGACGATAAGTCGACGATGAAGACAGTGGTTGAAGACCGGAGGTCTTCACATCATTTGGATAATTACTAATGATCTTGATTGGGCTATACACCCAAGAAGAGGGAATCAGTTGGTGATTGCCCAGAAATACTTGGAGATCGATGGGTATGCGAGGAATAAGGCTCCTCCGGTTTCGTTCAGACCCAGAACGGGCTTGTAAATGGATGTGTGTCTGACATCGGATTTCATTCTGTGTGATTGATATACATCGGTTGCATAGCGTGAATTGCCTGTGTGGCATGCTAAGATGCAAACGATCAAGGCTTCTGTTGAAAAGCAAAGTCTTGTGGTTGATGATCAAAGCACGACCTTTGTGGCATAACTTTGTGTAGCGTTAATTCGCGAGCCTCACTCCCCTGTGTGAACCAGAAACGGGAGAAGGACCTCAGGGAGGGCATGCATTTCCTTCTAGCTAGGAGTGGTGTTTTGGGTTTTACACGCCCGGACATTTTACTTATGTGGACCGGCCCTGACGATCCAAGGTGCAGTTGTGGCTGTTCCTGAGACACGGGCTAGAGCGTCTCGAAGCGGTAAGGACGATCCCTTGCCTTGGTTCACAGATGGAAATCCAACTTCCAATACGTGACTTTGCGGTTTTGATTGTAGAACCTATATACGGTGACATAGTGCTATGGGGCACTTATGCCGTCTATGATTGATACTTATGACTAAAACTGTTTTGACACTATTCACTTGTAGTAATAATAAAAGATGAAATTTCACGTACCATGCATGTTTGGCTATTATAAGGGAAAACCCTATCCCCGGGTTGCGTTGCATTGTGTGATAGGACCTAGGTCTTATAATAGCTTCAATTTTCCAAAAAGCATTGTGCTGTTTTGATATATGCACTGGTATTCTTGGGAGGAAACCCGTTCTGTGTTATACGGCGTGGTCCCTTGATATATTTGATTTAAAGAAAAATTTTAAATAACTGTTTTAGTTCTCACACCAGTCACATAACTAACCTGGAGTTTATTGTTTTAACCTAAACTCTGGGTGCCTCTATTTTCCACACGGGCAGCTAGTAGTTTTGGTTTTGCAGATTTATATTCACAGGATCCTAGTTTACAGCTGGAATGATATTCGGAAAGCTCTGTATCCGTATATTCCATTCAGTTGTGTTTTGTATATTTTCCGCTGCATTGTAACTTGTAAATCTCTGATGTTTAGTAAATGTGTAATATTTATTCATACTCTGTATATTCTTGTATTCTGATGAAATTGTTGTAATAAGCAATGAAATGTTCTTCTGTTTGTGTTCTGATTCGTCTTGTCCTCAGTACAATCCGGGCTTTCCTTCACGGGGAAGTTTGGGTCGTTATAGTTGGTATCAGAGCTCTGCTTTACAGAGCTCGAGAACATGACACGTTAGAACCAATTGAAAGAATTCATCAGAGATTGGTTTAGAAATATCCAACGGGAATGACTCGTTGGAGATAGGATCAGTAGTATCGTAGAACAAGTGTGAAGAGTGATATTTTTAAAATAGAATTGAAAACAAATTTTGTTTTGAAAATTTAAACCTTATTCAATGTATTTGAATACTTATTTGTATTGAATTTGTACAACCTAGTATATAGAGATTTTCATATACGTCTGATCCACGTGTATTGAAGTCTCAAATATACTGGATAGATATAGAATCACGCTCTAGTCGCCCGGACATGATTCTGGTGATGCCCGGGCATCATCAGTAATTGTGTTCGAGTTTCGAAAGTGGGATATCTATATATTTCCAATTGACTGGTGTGAGAACCAAAATTGATAATGTCTATTGTTGTGATTTGGCACCAAAATGTAATTTTTGACTATATATCAAAGTTATGAATTTGAAAAGATAATCAACTAATTGATTGCTGATTGTTGATTATGTTATGTGATTATTCATTTAAACCATTATGTGAAAGAAAGGTAAATTTAGGCCAAATTGAACCAAATATTGTACTGTATTGAAAATTGGTTGGAAATGCATGCATGTACATATATATGTGTATCCATTGAACATGTCATAGCAAGGAGGCTAGAGAAGAGGAATAAAATTGTTGGCCCGACAAATAGGTATATGTTTTTTTTGTATTTCTTTGGATTTGGATGATTTTATGAGCCGATTGGCTATTTCTTTTTCTTTTTGGATTGGAGAGGCCTGTATGGAAATTTCGGGATTTTCCCGTGCTGCTCCCGTGCAGGGGAGGTTATGGCGAGATTTTTTGAAAATTTAGGGTGTTAGCCAAATTTTTGGAAAAATTTGAAAAGTTCTTAGAAAATGAAAAGTTGAAGAACTTAAGCCATAATGAAAATAATGAAAGTTGAGTTGATTAGTAAACAACTTTCAGCTTCGTTCCTTTTTGGGATGAAAAGTTTTAAGTGGCGGAGATTGTAATAACCCAGAAATCCGAACCAATTTAAAATTTTTATTTTGGCAATTTTGATGAATTTTGAATATTTAAAATGATTTATTTTAAATAATAACAACGAGAAATTTATTTTAGATAGAATTAGAATGTATATATTTATATAAATCAACGTTAGAATATAAATAATTTATTTTAATTATAAAAGGAAATGAAAATGGCGCGGTAGTTCGAAAATTCGATTTCAAATTTCAAATGAATGTACATGATTCACAATAAACTAGATTTTAACGAAACCAAAAAATATTAGAATCTATTTGAGAATATCTTTCCAAAGAATCCGAAAAATTAAAATTTCATAGTGGGAATAAAAAGTTATGTCCAGTTGAAAATTCAGAATAGTCGCTATGGAAAATATGGCCCTTAAAAATGGAAATTTTGCAAACGACATCTGTTTTCGACGAAACCACTTTTGTTGGAACCGGGATGTCAATTTATTGCTAGATTCCAAAATTCGTAATTTTTGAAAGCAATATATGAGCGTGGCGAAAGAAAACGTGTTTTAACTGTTTTAGTCAATTTCAATCGACCAGAAAATGACCATTTTTCAAACAGTCTCGGAATTTGACGAAATTAGTTTTGTTAGAACCGTATCGTCAATACGAAGCTAGAAAATATTTTTTGGGAATTTTTGGGGTCTGTATGTGGCCCAGTAAATTGAAATGTGCGTTCAAATTCAATATATAGATTTATATTTTGATTTTGACGAAAACTGGTCGAAACGATCGAATCAGTTTACGATACATATCCCATTGTGTTCGGAATGGGGATAATTAGCTAGGGACGAAAGGCAGTGGGTCTCGTTTGGAGTTCAAAAATAAAATTCAACTTTTTGGATACTATTTAATATAATAAAATTTTATATAAAACCTTTTACATTAAAACCCTCCCCCCCCCCCCCAAATCAGTTTTCCTCGATACCCTCTTTCTCCTTCACAATCAAAAATGGCGACCGCCGCCTAGTTCCAAGGCCACCGTACCCCATGGCAGAGCCGCCGCCGCTGGCAGGTCTCCCCCCTCGTCTCCGACCATCCTCTTCCTCGGCGCTGCCATTCTCCGTTCAAAGCCCCTCATCGACTGAAATCGAGACCGCCACCACACCTCCAAGCCCTCCGCCCTGTTCAACAGCCCACCCCGCGTCCGCCGCCACCCTCTGCCGGACCCACAGCCACCTGAGCGCCGTCATCCCTCCTACCTGCTGTAAGATTTTTTATTTACTTAGTTTTTGTTTATTAAAAGTAATAAGTTTTATAAAAATAAATATGGTTTTTATATATATTATTATGACATGGAAAAATACGATTTTTATTTTTATAGTTACGATTTTCAGTTTATACAATAAATGATTTTTCATGAGAAGAGTTTATATTTTTATGAAGGAAAAGTTATATTTTCAAATACGAAAAGATTAGACTTTTAATTATACAAAGATCAGATTTTTATCGTAGGAGTAGCGAGATAAAAATATGATTTTGATCAATAAGAAGTATCCTTAAAAATTGGATTTTTATTGTATGAAGAGCACTATAAAAATATGATCTTTTATACGTACGTAACAATATAAATATTCGATTTTTAGAAATATAAAGAAGCGATATTTATATATAGAAAACTGAACTGTAAAAATATGATTTTTAGTTAGTTAAAAATATATAAACATCATATTAAAAATGTGGTTTTTAATATGAACAGCGTAGAACAGACTGCATTAGAATTCTGGGCGAATCCAGACGATTCAGAAATTCAGAAATAAAACTGGCGGAGTGGAACCCAAAGATAAGAACTCCTCACTTTAATTTTCTTTATACAGTTATTTATTATGTAACTGCATATATGAACTGTTCCCCGTCGTCTACAGACCATGGACGACATGTTTGGTTGTTTGTGTTGATTGATGTGTTTGGTTGGATATTGGTTTGTGGTGTGAATGTGAAATTGATTTGATTGGTATGTGTATGGCGTAGGCCATTATTAGACTGGGGATAAGGCTAGGCCTTATCCCGTTTCTAGTATCACGCCGTTATGCCGCCAAAATTTTCTAAAATATATTAGAACAATAAAAATATTATGTTTATTGTGTAAATGAACCGAATGAATGTTTTATCGTTAAAAATATAATTTTTAACGTGTATGTGAATAAAATAAATATTCATTTACAAATTAGACGATTTGTTTATGTACACTGATTTGACTGATATTGATTGGTACGAGAAATTTTACACATCGCCCAACTGCACAAATAAAACCTGTGCTTGATTGTTCGAAACCCCACACGGGTATTCGGATGAAATTGGACATACACTAATTCCAATAATTAGCTATATATCAAATGATTGATTGACAGGCTGTTATAAGCGTTAAATATTTATATTTGATGCTTATACAGTGTAAAATGCACTCTGGATGATGGATGATTATTTATCACTGTTGTTGTATACATGTGTTGTATGAAATCCATATAATCATATTATATGGTAATTGACTATGTTTGATTCCAGTTCAGAAGAATGAATATTTTAAAATAATAATTATTTTAAAATAACGAATATTTTCAAATAATATTCAGAAAAGAATCAAAATATGATTTTGATGTCCGATTTGGGATGGACACGAATATATTTAAAATATATAAAGCCGTGTTGATTAGATTGACGCCATTTTGACGTGAACAATATTTATATCGATTTAATTCATTTTTATAATGAATATCGAAAAGGAAATGATTTCAAAATATAATATTTTGGAAATATTATCATTTATATATCGATGATATGGAATATTCAATTTTGATTTGAAATTGAATATGAAGTTGAAATCGTTTTGAAAATGAATTTAAAACGATTTATAAAATACGTTTTAAAAGGAAATCGATGAAATATATATTATATATATAATATAATGGCCCGAATAGAACGCGCCGCGCTGCGGCGGTTCGCGAATTTCGACCATTGACTTCGAATGGATATCACGGGAGATCCGACCGTCGGATTCTCCTAAAACCAGAACCGCTGGGTTCATATCAAAAAGAGCTTTTTAACGAATATTAGAAATTAGAAATCTAATGGCTGGATTTGGAATTATGTCCAAATCAAATTTGGAAAAGGTCGCTGTAAGTGCAGTTTGATGGCCGTTTATGGAAATCGACTGTACGAGCCTTGATAAAATTATTAAAAATATCAATAATTTGTGTAAAATCAGAAGAAGTGATTTGGAAAGATAAAAATAGATTTTTATCGAAATGAACTTGTTTTGAACTAGAATTATAATCTATTTTTTTTAAAATAAATAAATTAGATTTGAAATGGTTTTAAAAATAATCAGAACTTCCAATATATAAATTGGAAATGGATTTGAATCGAAATTGTCTTTGGAATATTTCGATGTTGAATTTCGTGATTGTACAGATATTGTTATGGAAATTTGAAAGATATATTTATATCGTTATTTCCAATACGATATTTGTTGGTCGTAGAATTTGATATTGAATATAAGCCAATATATTTTCTATTCAGAGCCTTGTATTTAATATCAAATGGGATTTGGGTTTGTCGTGAATGGCGTCTTCATTAACACTATTCTTAAAACCTAGTTGAGAAAAAGATTAAATATTTTATTTAGATTTAATGAAGTATACCAATTAAATAATATCTAATTGGAATTGATTTTTGGGTTTTTCGTGAACGGTGTTTTAAATAACACTTGTTCTTTAACCCGATCGTTAATGGAATGTGAATTGGGCTTTTCTTGAACTGTGTTTTAGCGACATTCGTTCTTTAACCCGATTTACAATGAAATGGGATTTGGAATTTTAAATCTTTTGTTATGATTTAAAGGAGATTTTCCAAAGTAAAGTTTTCCAATTTAATTAAATAAATTGGAATGGAATGGAATTCGATTTGGTGATAATCGAAGTGAATTTCTGTGGATGAGGACTGCTAATATATATGGAATTTAAAAGGCTTTTCCGTTATTCCATTTATATTATTAGTCGGATATGGAAGTTTATATCGACTATATATATCGATTTGTTTTCCATGAAGTTTCCATTGTTAATGGAATGAGATTTTTGGTTTATCGTGAACTGTGTTTTAAATGACATTAGTTCTTTAACCCGTTAAAGATAAGATTTATTTCTTAACTTTGAATAATCATTAAGTAATGATTTTTGGAAATTAAAACTAAATTAGAGTTTTAATGAATCTTTAAATAGATGGAAAAGTGAATTTGATAACTAAAATTATCAAATTCAAGAAATGGTCAAGAATGGAGTATCACCAGTTTTGCTCCAAGCGATAGTTAAATCTTTAGTTAGATTTGAACGTAAAATGATAATTAATTTTAACAATAACACCGTGGTGTTAGATATGAAGTATCACCGGTTTTACTTCATGGGATGAATAGGTTGGGGTTGGGAAGTTAAAACAAATGATTACTCCGGTAAGGTTCGTTAATCCCGACTAGTTTGGATAAACCATAATCTGGTTTGAATTGATATTCAAAAGAAGATTAAAGAATAAATTTAAAGAATTTATCTTTGATAAAATTAATGGGAACCTTTCCCAAAATATATGAGTATTTGAATAAAGAAATATTATGGATTGGAATGAGGCGTATGTTGTGTTTTATAACCCTTGTTTATTACATACGCGAGTTATTTAGAAAGGCCGGGTTTATACCCATTCTGAATAATCGAATCGACGATAAGTCGACGATGAAGAAGGTGGTTGAAGACCGGAGGTCTTCACATTGTTTGGATAATTACTGATGATCTTGATTGGGATGTACACCCAAGAGGAGGGAATCAATGGTGATCATCCAGATGTACTTGGAGATCGATGGGTATGCGAGGAATAAGGTTCCTCCAGTTTCGTTCAGACCCAGAACGGACTTGTAAATGGATGTGTGTCTGAAATCGGATTCCATTATGTGTGATTGATATACATCGGTTGCATAGCGTGAATTGCCTGTGTTGCATGCTGAGATGCAAATGATCATGGCTTCTGTTGAAAAGAAAAGTCTTGTGGTTGATGATCAAAGCACAACCTTTGTGGCATAGCTTTGTGTAGCGTTAATTCGCGAGCCTCACACCCTGGTGGGAACCAGAAACGGGAGAAGGACCTCGGGGAGGGCATGCATTTCCTTCTAGCTAGGAGTGGTGTTTTGGGTTTTACACGCCCAGACATTTTACTTATGTGGATGATGGATTGCGAGGCGCCTCGGTTATATCGGTCGATCCGGGACCGTTGGAGTCATTTGGCTCATTAACGTCCCATACGGCGGGGAAACGCAGTGTTCAGGCATTATAATCCACATTGAGTGGACCGGCCCTGACAATCCAAGGTGCAGTTGCGGCTGTTCCTGAGAAACGGGCTAGAGCGTATCAAAGCGGTAAGGACGATCCCTTTCCTTGGTTCACATATGGAAATCCAACTTCCAATACGTAACTTTGCGGTTTTGATTGTAGAATCTATATATGGCGACATAGTGGTATGGGGCACTTATGCCGTCTATGATTGATACTTATGATTGAAATTGTTTTGACACTATTCACTTATAGTAATAATAAAATATGAAATTTCATGTACCAAGCATGTTTGGCTACTATAAGGGAAAACCCTATCCCCCGGCTTGCGTTGCATTGTGTGATAGGACCTAGGTCTTATAATAGCTTCATTTTTCCAAAAAGCATTGCGCTGTTTTGATATATGCACTGGTATTCTTGGGAGGAAACTCGTTCCGTATTATACGGCATGGTCCCTTGATAAATTTGATTTAAAGCAAAGTTTTAAATAACTGTTTTAGTTCTCACACCAGTCACATGACTGACCTGGAGTATATTGTTTTAACCTAAACTCTGGGTGCCTCTGTTTTCCACATGTGCAGCTAGTAGTTTTGGTTTTGCAAATTTATGTTCACAGGATCCTGGTTTACAACTGGAATGATATTCGGAAAGCTCTGTATCCGTATATTCCTTTTAGTTGTGTTTGGATTATTTTCCGCTGCATTGTAACTTGTAAATCTCTGATGTTTAGTAAATGTGTAATATTTATTCATACTCTGTATATTATTGTATTCTGATGAAATTGTTGTAATAAGCAATGAAATGTTCTTCTATTTTTGTTTTGATTTGTCTTGTCCTCAGTACAATCCGGGCTTTCCTTCACGGGGAAGTTTGGGTCGTTATACATACTAGGCATGATTAGATCTAAACAAGGATTTAGATGTCCAATTAATGACGGATCCAAATTAACCACAACATGATTGACACAAGATGATCTAAATAGTAAATTAGATTTATAATCAAAAGTACATCTGACATGATAAAGGTTAAGATCCAAGTCATAGCTAATTCAGAATATCACGGGGTTCACAAATTACAATAGATCTGGTATGATTTAGTCACAGGCATATATCCAAATTAATATATCATGGATTCAAAAATTATAATAGATCTGATATGATTCAGTCACAGGCATAGATCCAAATTACAGTCATATCATGCTCTACTTTTAATTATTTAAATCCAAAGACAACTGAAACTCACATTGTTTAGATCTAGAAAATAGAAGAAGAATAGATCTACACTTGAATCTCTAAACTTGATTTGCAAAAGAAGAAAAGGATTTGATTCAGTCCAAGCACCGACAACATTTAGGCCTCCATTGATTTTTAGTGAAGAAAACAGGAGAAATGGAGCCGTATTTATAGCTGTTAGCCCCTAGAAACCGACTTGCCACGTCAGCCCTAGGGGGGTCGACCCAGGGGTCGACACCACCTTGAGGGGTCAACCAGGGGGTCGACACCAACCTTAAGGGGTCGACTCCCCTGGGCGGGAATTTTCCTGCTCACCCCGTATTCTGAAATTTTGACTTTTGAACTGAGATTTTGAACTTCTGGACCCTTTATATATATATAATTATCTTGCGCCTATACAAACTTCAAACCCTCATATACGGTGTTTGTTTTACGCAAATCAAATATCTATCTTGACCAGAGTTTCAAGACGGATGCAATGGCGCACTCTATTTCCCTTAATTTTGAATATTAAATTAATTATTATTTAATTTATCCTCCTTAGTGTTGTTAAAATTACTGGATGTTACATTCTCCCCTACTCAAAGGATTTCGTCCCCGAAATCTCCAAGTTAAGAAGAATGCATATCATATCATCCATCACCCATCTACTCATCCACCAATCACAGGCATCCATGGTCCTTAAAGACTTCTAATGCTTATATGAACATATGCAAAGGTGTGTGTATATGTCCCAATACTAATGCGAAGATCAATGTATGTCAGTGTCATGCATCCAACATGTATGCAATAATCCTATTTTAACATGTAAGTTCTATATGGGTGCACAAACATCCATCCAAATGCAACATCCATATGATGATACATTGAATTTTATCCATAAAAAGAAAAGAACATGCACACACATCCATATGCAATATGAGAGTGATTGAGCCGATCTAGTGCTTAATCTGTGTATATGCATCCACGAACAACCACTAGCAAACACTTGCATCCACCAAACATAACATGTCTCAAACACATGTTTACATCCATGGGATTCCTACCTAAAGGTTGAAGATTCTATCGATAGGACATAATTAAATGATGGAAACAAGCATAGATAAAAGCTTTAGAAAAGGAGTTAATAACATACCCTCGAAAAGAAAAGGGTATGAAGCACGAATCTTGTCTTCGGTTTTCCAAGTTGCATCCTCTGGGTTATCTCCCCACTGAACTTTCACCAACTTGACTTCTCTATTGCGCATCTTCTTAACTTCCGATCCAAGAAGACGGGAAGGAACTCGTCCGACTGTCGCCTCCCGTTCCACCTCTACTTCTTCCAATATACTGGACGCAACTACTTCCGCGATATCATGCAAGCACTTCCGCAAATGAGAAACGTGGAAAACATCATGAGCACCGGATAATCTCTTCGGCTACTTTACTTTATAAGCCATTTGGCCAATCCTTTCTATTATGGGAAATAGCCCTATGAACCTTGGTGCCAATTTTCTTATAGATCCAAAGCGAACCACATTCCTCCAAGGTGACGCTTTAATGAAAACCGTATCTCCTACTTAAAATAAATATCAGTCATTCTCTTGTCTGCGTAGGATTTCTGCCTATCTTGAGCAGTCTTCATTCGTCATCCAATGAGATCAATTTTCTCGGACGTTTCTCTAATCATATCTGGTCCAAGCAATAGCCTTTCTGTGGATTCCCACCAATAAGTTAGTGATCTATAGGGTCATCTGTACAATTCTTTGATGGGTGCCATGCCAATGCTAGCTTGATAACTATTGTTATAGGAAAACTCTACTAAAGGAAGATGCTCTTCCCAAGTCCCTCCGAAGTCTAGGATACGCAGCCTCAAAAGATATTCAAGAATTTTGTTCACCCTCTCTGTCTGTCCATCGGTCTGAGGATGATAAGCGGTGCTCAAACATAACTGTGCACCTAATGCTTCTAGAAAACTCCTCCAAAATTCACTAGTGAAGATGGGGTCACGATCGCTAAACGATGCTGGAAGGTACTCCATGAAGATGGACTATCTCACGAACATAAATTGTTGTCAACCAAGCTGCCGTCCTCTTACTCTTAACTAGAATAAAATGAGTGCTCTTAGTAAGTCTATCAATTACCACCTTGCCTTTCTTTGATCTAGGAAAACCATCTGTAAAGTCCATAGAGACGCTCTCCCACTTCCATCGTGGAACCTCCAAAGGATGAAGTGTACACCAGGATTCTTTTGATCAGCTTTGACTTGCTGACAAACTAAACATTGGGAAACAAACTCTGCCACATCTTTCTTCATCCCAGCCCAAAAGAAAAACCTCTTTATGTCCCTATACATCTAATCACCGCCTGAATGAATAATCATCTTAGAATGATGGGCTTCCTCTAAGACTGCCTTTAACAGACTTCCTGTTTGAGGAACACAAAGCCTTTCATCTCGTTGCAACCAACCTTTATTGTCAATGGAATATCTATTGAGGTGACTAGAATTACTGAGCCTATCGAAGATGTCTAAAAACTATGGATCATCTCGCTGCGAAGTTCCTATCTGATCCATAAGAGTAGGTTGTATCTCTAGTGATGCAAACAAACCAGGCAATAACTCGGTGGAGTGTCTAAAATCAAAAGTTAACATGAACTCCAAGCTTTTCCTTTCCACAAACAGAGGACTTAAGACCATCCTCTGCCTGCTCAGTGCGTCTGCCACCATGTTACCCTTGCCAGTGGTATAAGCAATCTCGAAATCATAAGAAGCTAGGAACTCCATCCACCTTTGTTGCCTTAAATTAAGATCTTTCTGCGAGAACAAGTACTTGAGAGATTTATGATCGGTGTATAACTCGAAATTCTCTTCATGCAAATAATGGCGCCACATCTTGACCGCGAATACTATGGCAGCTAGCTCTAAATCATGGGTGGGGTAGTTCTTCTCATGGACTCTTAGTTGTCTACCTCCATAACACACTACCTTCCCTTCTTGCATCAGGACTACACCAAGCCCTATACCACATGCATTAGTGTAAACTGTAAACACTTTATTCCCATCAGGCAAGGTCAAAACTGGGGCTGTTGTCAGAGCCCTCTTCAGTCGTGGGAAAGAAACATCACAACCAATATCCCATGAAAATGCCAAATTCTTCTTCATCAGCCTGGTGAGTGGGGCCGATATCTTTGCGAAGTCCTTAATGAACTTCCTATAATAGCCTGTCAATCCAAGAAAGTTTCTCACCTCTGTTGCATTTTTCGGAACTTACCAATCTTGAACTGCAACCACCTTTGCGGGATCCACTGTTATCCCATCTTTGGAGAGCACATGCCCAAGAAATCTCACTATTTTCTCCAAAAATGGCATTTAGAGAAATTTGCCTTAAGCTGATGTGCACGGAGAGTTTTCAAAACTTCTCTCAAATGTTGGGAATGCTCTTCCTCCCTCTTTGAGAAGATCAAGATATCATCAACAAAGACCACAACAAATTTATTTAGAAACTCCCAAAACTCCCTACTCATCAGATTAAAAAAATAGGCGGGTGCATTTGTCAACCCAAAAGGCATAACTATCCATTCAAAGAAACCATTTGGAGTCCTAAAAGCGGTCTTATCTATGTAACACCCCGCATTTTTAACTTAAGATAATAAAATAAGAATAACTTAATTAAATATTCAGAATTAAGTAAAATGGACTGCTCCATTGCGTCCGTCTCGAAATTCTGGTCAAGATAGACACCTGGTTTGCATAAATCGGACATCGTATGAAGAAGTTATGAGCGTCAGAAGTTTGTATACATATAAGGAGCTTATATGTAAATATATTAAATAAATATATCCAAAAAATTCGAAATCAGTTCAAAAATCAAAATTTGCAAGGCGAGAAGGTGAGCGGGAATTTTGGCCGTTGGGGTCGACCCACCAATAGGGGGTCGACTTAGGGGTCGACCCACCTGCAGATCTAGAACATTCTTTTCTGACGTGGTCAGTTTTGGTGTTTTAGATTTAGATCTAAGCGTCCTGGTTCCTCCGCTGCACCTATAAATAAGACCCTAGACCCATTGTTTTATTCATATAATTCAATAGCAATGACGAAGTGCTGCTCCAACATAGTTTGTTCTAGCCTTTCTTCTTCTTCAACCTATTGGAGTTATTCAAGCTTGGAGATCTGGGATTCTACATCAGCAATACCTTTTTCTATTTTTCTAGAACTGATCTACGTTAATTTTAGATCCCTTATCGAAGTGAGGTAATTCCTAGATCTAGTCTATTTTTCAATTCCCTTCTCTTTTATTCCCTTTTTCTTTTAGTAAAATTTTTACAAAATCCATGATTGTTACGTTTTGAATCTAATTAGGGGAAAACTATGGAAGGGTAGTTCTGGACTAGATACAGGATTTGGAAAGCTTACGAGGTGAGTGGATTTAAGCCATATTATTTTAGATAATGGTATATTACCATTTAGCATTCCCCATTATGAAAAATTGGAATATGACATGTTAAGATGCCTAAACATATGCTAATAATGATATATGACATGCGGGAATGATTAGCATGATATAACGTCAAATTGTTAATATGAATCAGTTTAAATGTTGGAATGTTTACATGTTATAATATTAATATGAACATGTTGGAAAAATTCATATACTGAATTAGTTAAAGTGCTAAAAAGTTTAAATGTTATGAACTTGTTAGAATATGAGTATCAACTGTGACTGTTCTTGTTGCATGTTAATTTGTCCCAAATGTATATATGAAATAATTAGAGCAAGTATATGATTATATGGTTTCATGTTAACATAGAATTGAATAAATAAATATGGATTGGGGCAACGACCAAATTATGTTTAAAGACCTTAAATTGGGCTAGTAAATATGACTTGGAAAAAGGGGCATGAAAACTTATAATGAAATAGGAATAATTATTAAAGAATAAACATGCCTAGAATTACAGTAATTAGAAACTGTAGCCATAATTAGACACGAGGTTAGATTACACTTATGGTAGAAGTCTGCCTGGACCCACCCGGCATATCCATCAACCGCAAGTGGCGAATCTAATGTAAGGGGACTAAGTGCATAAACATGAAATAAGCTAAGACACGAGGTTAAGTCCGACTTGTGGAAGAAATCTGTCCGGACCCGCCCGGCATATCCAGCATCCACATGTTGTAGGCTTAATGTGAGAGGTCTGAAACATACATACATACATACATATATATATATAAATAGTCGGACTGATAAACAATATTAATTGAAATTAATGGTAATAAATGGAATTGAATGAAAGAAAGATAAGACATTAAATGATTTGGAATAAATGGGGAATGATAATAACCTGTTATAAATTAATAGCATTGATGAGAATGTTGTATAATAGATAGACTTGTCCTAGGGATAAGTGAAGATTATAACTCAGGTTATAATAAACTAGTTAGAACGTGATATAACTGGTGGAATGAGATAAGTGACACTTAATTTTAAATTAAGTAATCAGTAATTGGAGGGAAAATTGAAACCAGTAGATTGTAATACATAGAAAAAGGGGGGAGTTTATGGAAAGTAAGTAGTATTTAATTATAAATTAAGTAATCTATAAACTTGGGAACCGGAAATCTGCTGATAGAATAATATGTTAAGGCTTGTCCTAGGGACAAGTGAGAATTATAACTTGGGTTATAAAAAAACAATAAGAAAAGGGGGATATGTTATGTTAAGAGATAAATTGGGCTTAATTGTAAATTAAGTTATTGGTGAGAACGAGAGTATGAAATCTACGAGGACAACATAAGTTATGGAAAGAAAAACTTATTAGTGAACCTTGGTTAAGAGAACTAAGTTAATAAGTAAACAACGATAAGTTGTAAAGACGGTGGAAATGGAATTATGATTAAATAAGAAGAATGAGGAAAACTTATGAAATGAAATAAGCTATATTTAATCATAAATGGTAAGTGACATGTTAATTGGTAAACACGTGAACTAAGAGATAATTAATAACATATTAAGTAGAACATGTTATCGTGACCTTGAAATCAAACAAGAATATAAAAGAGATTGTGGATTACAAACCTTGGGCCATATTATAGAGAATAACATGTTGTGGGCTTATTAATAAATATAAATGGGTTAAGTTATATGACTGAAATTAATAAGCAAGAGAAACTTGGTAATTTGAATAAGAATTCAATATGAAAGGGAATAACCAAGTTAAATGGAAACCTGGTGAGGTAAGGCAAGCGCGTAAAATAATGTTTAGACGTAGGGTTTAACAACATATTAAAGTGAGCCGCTTAGACCATTCCGTACGTTTGTGGGTGATAACCCAACGGGGTAGATCATCGAGGTGTTATATGGCACAAGGGGAGCGCACATTCATCTGATTGATCTGGCGGCTCTGAAGGACTGGAAGGGGAAACACACGACATCCTGAGTTATGTAAGGTGCTCCTAGTAGTCCTTTGTGCGGTGGCAGATGTCTTAGGCTATGCTCGTAGAGGTTGGGTCTGTGCGTAACTACTAGGTGGGTGGCCTTAACTGCAGAAGTAGTTATGCAGTCAGAATGCTGTGATGCGGTGACACCAGGGTAATTCGGCGGTTGCCTCAACGCGAGGCGGGGTCAGGACCAACAAAGATAGTGGATCGTTGGATAATTGTCATCGACTGCTAGTGGAATGCGAAAAGACTAAGAGCTAAACCCAAGAAACCATTCACCTTTTGCTATTGGGGTATGGTGTTTGATGGGAGACGCCAAATGGATGTTTAAATTGTTTGTTGTTACGGGCACATCGCTTAGCTCTTGTAGTCTTTACTAGTTGAGGGAGGGGCCTAGGTGGGGCCATAGCCACTGTGAAAACAGATCCTAGGAATATCTGTAGAGGCTCTTAAAGACGGGCCTGTACAGATATGGAAAAGCTCCCGACCGAGTTCTGTGTTTCTTGTATCGCCCTACCATGGAACTCGGTGCACATTAGAGGACGTGCGATTGAGGCATCGATCTACAATTGAAGATACGTATGGTGGACAATCTAGATACATGCATGTCGGCTCTGGGTGGTGTATCATAGACTTGAGGGCAGTACTCTGGTATGAATTCTGATTCGAACAAAGGTGGAAGTCCGTACGTTTGCATAGCATAGTAATGATAGATATATGCGGAACGTAATATTGTTATCCGTACGTCACTACGGTGTAGGATGAGGTACTGCGTATATTTCGATGGTGTTACGGTGGAGACCGTGCGAGTGGGGTACCATGGGGTGTACCTCAATATTGGAGGTAACTACATATATACTATATTAGGTTAATCCACTGGGAAGTAAATGGGTACGACGTGTGTGTAAGCCTTGAGTGTTGATAACCCAAGTAACCTAATAAATAAGATAATATGATTGAATGTTATATGTAGGATTATCCAAAGTGTATAGTTTAACTCCAGTCACCAGAGCTTGTGTTCTGACCCCTCCTCATAACATACTTGCAGGTTAGATTTGTGGTAGAGACATGATAGCTTTGGATACTAGTTAGGCGGTATTAATAATACGGTAAGGCTATGTTTTGATTATACTATATTTTATCCATTCCGCTATGAGATATTTTCTGAACTCTGACATATTTTATAACTCTGTCTTTTCTGCAGGATACCAGAGCCAACCAATCCAAGTTTCGATGGATTAGAGTTTTGAAAAAAAAATCGATCTATCGGAATTCAGGTTGTCACAATCTATATTGTCTTCAGCTACACTCAACTGATGAAACCCCGTGGCCAAGTCTAACTGAGAAAATACCGAGGCACCAACAAGTTGGTCAAACAAGTCATCGATCCTCGGAAGTGGGTGCCTATTCTTCTTTGTGAGTTTGTTCAACTCTCTATAGTCCACACACAAATGAAGCGAACCATCCGCCTTAGTCGCAAAGACAATTGGAGCACCCCATTTAGATATGCTTCGCTTGATTAACCCTTTCTCAAGTAGCTCCCCTACTTACTTGCTAAGCTCCCTCCTTTCCCTTGGAGCTATATGGTGCACTATTAATGCAACTGGCTTTGCATGGTCTACCAAATATATACGAAAATCAATCTCGCGCCTCGAGGGTAAGCCCCGTACCTCATCAAAAACATTAGAATAATCTCGGACTACTGGAACAGATTGCAGATCATCGATAGATGCATCAAGAGACTCTAGAAAACTAAGCATGACAGACCCTTGTGGGTTACAAGAATTCTCGAGGGTCCTCCCATGGCAAGTAAAAAGTCTAATAACCCTCCTCTTATAATCTAGAATGGCACCATACATGGTTAGCCAATCCATCCCTAGAATCAAACCGTAACCCATAAAACCGAGCACATACGCATAGCAATCAAACTCGATGCCTAAGATAGATATTCTCAAACCCCGTCAAATCATAAACAAATGAGCTGAATCACTAATGGGGTTTGAGACAACAATGGGATCCACTACCATACTAGTATTTAAGTGCAGAAATTCAACCATAGAGCTAGATATAAATGAATGTGAAGCGCCAGAATCAAAAAGAGTTCTAATAGGATGACTGGAAAGAGAAATCAAACCTTCCACGGAAATTTTCCTAACTCTATCCGAAGCATTGGTCGCGAGAGCATGCACCTGCCCTCTAGAAGCTCCTGCCCTTTGACCTTGTCCCTGTGGTCCCTGTTTCTTCGGACACTCCCTAGCAATGTGTCCGACCTCTCCACAATTATAGCAAGTATTCTTCCTTCTTTTGCAGTCCTTGGCCAAGTGACCCTCTCGTCCACAACTGTGGCATTTCCTCTTATCCTTAGCCTTGTCATTCTTTCCCCCTTCTTCAGTTGCTGTTGTCCTTTCTTGGGCCATACCTTCTTGTTTTGTGTTTCCTTGACCTTAGCCCCTTTCTTTTCACCTTTAACTGAACTTTATCTATGTTCCCTTCGTGGACCATCATTTTCCCCTCCTTGGGTTGTGCTCCTTAGCCCTAACTCCCTTATTCTCCTTTTTACCATCCTTGCGTAACAAGTTAACTAGTCTCTCGAAAGCTGCCTCCATCGCACTGAAATCCTTACAATGCTTGAGAAAATTAGCCGCAGGTGAAACTACTGCGGCTACAGATGGAGGTTAGACACTTCGTTACCCTTCGACATGTGCCGCAGTTTTAACATGCCTACGGAACCATGCCTCCATGAAGACACCTTTCGGGAAGAATCGGTTCCCCAGACAAAAAGGAAAAAGGAATCAAGCGAAGAATCGAGAGATATTTTGTATGGCTTTGGGGAATATGTTTTTTTAAAAAAGACTTTTCTTTTGAAAATTCTTCCTTTTAAAACCTTTTTGAAAATAGTTTTCATTTTTTTTTATCTAATCTAGTAACCTTTAGCTTTGATACCAAGTGTGACACCCAACGTCCGTTAATGTCACTCACAAAGGTAATGCATTAAGTTTCGTGAAGCATTGTAGGTAAACAGAAACATAAATATTACAAGACAGATATAAATGACAGCGGAATTAAAAACTTTATTAATCATAAAGCATTGTGGTTCAAAAAGATCACATGTCTAAAATACACAAAACCCATTACATCATAAAAATTACTGTCTTGTATTTTAAAACATCAGAGTACAGAAAAGAAGCAAAATTCCCCAAATAAAATATAGCCATAGTAGCAAGGATAGAAGCTTGAGCCATACGTCTAAGTAGCTCTAGCAAAATGAAAGTAGAATCACGGTCAATCCTGAGTATTCCCACCCTGAGAACATGGAGGGGGGAAACGGAAGAAAGAAGAGGAAACAAAAAGGGTCAGATATAAAGTCTGGCGAGTCCAGTTACTTTAACAAGTAAATAAGTAAAAGGTATCATGAAAGGCATATAAAGTTGATAAGAGAGAGATAACAACATATAAGGCAGGTATGATAAGGTAAACATGATAGAGCATATATACTTCACTAAAGATTCTATGATTCTCTGCACCAATACTAGTGTCACCAAAATTAGATGATCCCAACAACTATAAGATGGTAGACTTAGCCATATGTCCCGATGTATCCTAACCATTACCCTAATCGATCAGATCCTTACTCCATAGATACAGTGTGTCGGCCCTACTGTAGGAGGTATCACTTTCCTAAAATGGAAACCCTTAGTTGATGTGCACAACCATATCTACTGGTGTCACAGTCGTCTTATCCCCCTCTACCCATCCCATGCATGCACATGTCCCCAGTCGGTTTGCACCGCCTACACCGTCCTCCACGTTTGGATCTCTTACAATTAGTCCAGTAAGCATGTCCCTACTCCAACCTAGGACGGAGTGCTCATTTGATACCATTATATGGGTTACTGACTTAAACGGGTCCCTCACACAAGATGATACAATCTCTCCCCTTGTCTTGTATCCCCACTAGGATTTCCTCAGGTTATGTATACCTATTGGTGTCTTTAATTACATAACCCCCTCATTTCTACAGGTTATACTTACCTTACAGTGTATTTAATTACATAATCATAATATTTCCACAGGTTATGCTTACCTAAAAAGGTGTATTTAATTACATAACCCCACCCGATTAAGTTTTGGGGGCTATATATAAATATTACCCACTACCTCAGATTTACTTAACCCACCACTATCCAAATAAATTTACTTAACCCCTACTCAAGTTCATGTTCATACAATCCCTATGGATTCTACTAGGTTAAGTATTCAAGTTTATTACCATATTTCATTTATGGTTACAGTATGCTAGGCCTCCCACATTAGGCTTACAATTTGTGGATGCTGGACATGCCGGGCGGGTCCGGGCAGGCTTATTCCACAAATCGGGCCTAACTTCATGTATTAGCATGTCTTGTATTTGTACACTTAGTCCTCCCACATTAGATTCACCACTTGTGGTCGCTGGATATGCCGGTCGGTTCCGGGCAGACATACACCACAAGTGCAATCTAACCTTGTGCCTAAGCGCGATTTACAATTTCAAGTTACTGTAATTCTAGGCATTTCCATTATTAGCCAAATTTACCTATGTCTTTATAGGTGTTCATTCCGCTTTTCCCCCATTATGAATTATATGCCCAATTTCATGTTCATAAACATTACTCAAGTTATGCCAAATTAATATTCACATATTTCAATAAGGTCATGCCTAAATTTCCAATTACCAATTTATGCCAATTTCAATATTTTACCACTCGTTCCCCGTTTAACGCATTCACTTGTTTTAGCGACATGCCTAGGCTCGAAAGTAGCCTGGCTAAATAAAATAAACGGGAAAGGGTGAAGGGAAGATGACAGAGATGATTATTCTAGAAAAATTGACATAAACATTTAAAGGCATAATGTTAACATGGACATGTAAGAGTATATCTAGTGAACTTGTGATAATAAACTAGTTCTAACATAGTAGGGATCTCGTACTAGGCATGATTAGATCTAAACAAGGATTTAGATGTCCAACTAATGATAGATCCAAATTAACCACAACATGATAGGCATAAGATGATCTAAATAGTAAAATAGATCTATAATCAAAAGTAGATTTGACTTGATAAAGGTTGAGGTCCAAGTCATAGCTAATTCAGAATATCATGAGTTCACAAATTACAATAGATCTGATATGATTCAGTCATAGGCATAGATCCCAATTACAATATCATGGATTCACAAATTACAATAGATCTGATATGATTAAGTCATAGGCATGGATCCAAATTACAGTCATATCATGCTTTACTTTTAATTATTTAAATTAAAAGGCAACCAAAACTCACAGTGTTTGGATCTAGAAAATAGAAGAAGAACAGATCTACACTTGAATCTCTAAACTTGATTTGCAGAAGAAGAATAGGATTTGTTTCAGTCCAGGCACCGACAACATTTAGGCCTCTATTGATTTTTAGTGAAGAAAACAGGATAAATGGAGCCATATTTATAGCTACCAGCCCCTAGAAACCGACCTGCCACGTTAGCCCTAGGCGGGTCGACCCATCCCTTAGGGGGTCGACGTTGGGGTCGACACCCCCTTAAGGGGTCGACCCAGGGGTCGACACCCCCCTTAAGGGGTCGACTCCCCTAGGTGGGAATTTTCCCGCTCACTCGAATTCTGAAATTTTGACTTTTGAACTAAGATTTTGAACTTCTGGACCCTATATATATACACACATATATACATATAATTATATTGCGCGTATACAAACTTCAAACCCTCATAACTTCTTCATACGATGTTCTTTTTATGCAAACCAAATGTTTATCTTAACCAGAATTTCGAGATGGACACAATGGCGCAGCCCGTTTCCCTTAATTCTGAATATTAAATTAATTATTATTTAATTTATCCTCTTCAGTGTTGTTAAAATTACGGGGTGTTACAGGATAAAACTACTTATCTCGAATAATCAACATCATAGAAAATCAATTATCCATTTTTTAAACATGCATATGTTTCTCTTTCTATTTTTACAAGATTTAAAATTATAGATTTTCATTTTGTTTATAATATTCTATTTTAAGTTTGTTTCCTTATCGAATTCTATATATATATATATATATATATATATTGATATATTGATTCCTAGTTATCAATTTTTCTTAAAAATATTATAACTCCTGAAATTTCCTGAAAATTTCGCCAGCACCTCCTTTGTACGGCTCAATAGCTCAAACCCCAACTCGCCTCTCTAGTCCCTTTCCATTAAAAAAAAATCAAAAAGCCAAGCGGCTTGCCCAATAGGCTCGTAAAATCTCATGCGGAATTTAAACGTGTACCTTTTTGTCGGGCACTCGAATTAAAATCTTCATTCTCTTCATTCCATACCTATTTAACATATAAACGTCCATTCCCAATTTATTCCAACTCCATTCAACATTTTCATTTAACCCGATTCAATTCGCCAATTTATACTTTAATTAGCTCATTTCCCCATTTCGTTGTTTATTGGAATCAATCGTGTTTAAACACATTTGTTATTGACTGATAAACAAGTCGAATTCACTTTCCATATTCGATTTCAAATTTAATTCACGTTTCTAGATTCAATTCCCAATTTTTAATTCACCAAACCAATTTACTTAACCAAATTAAATTCGATCTGACTCCATTAACTAATTAATTTTCTAATTAGTTAACTTCACTCCATAATTTAAAATCTTATTTTTGTCTCAAAAATCATTCCACTTACCTCCCTTGAGTTCATATTTATTTTATAACTCAGGTCCGGATTTTAACAATGAAAAATCCAAATTTTTATTTGCATAAAACCCTTTTATTAATTTAAATAAATCGTTATGGTTTAATAACAATTATAGCACTATTTTTCTGGAAATTTGATTTTGACTTAACTCAAAATCTATAAGACAAAATCTAGAATTTTCTCTTCTATTAGAAAACTATTATTCAAATGGTCCTGACGATTCTTGTTTCAAAGAATTCCGACTTAACTTGAGTTTTATATACTCAATTAAAGCTCGAAATGTCAAATTATGAACTACCATGCCACGGCGATTCATTTTAATTATATTTAAATATAAACATTTAAACTTTGTTTATAAATAAATTTCATCTCCATTCTAATATACCTTAATATATATTAAACTAATTTTCCCAATCTAAACCAAACATTACAATTATCCTAAATCGTCGATTATTTCATAACTCAGTTATGAATTTATTTATAATTCAATCTTCTATATTGAATTCCAATTCATTTGGAAATAAATTATTTTATAAAATTTGATATAATCGAATTCTAATTATACATCCTTTGAATTATCTCAATTCAGTTTATATTCCAAATTTCAAAATAAAATCCGTCGTTCCTTCTTCGAAACGATTTCCAATTCACTTTTAAATTCATACTTGAATTTAAACCTCTAAATTATCTAATAAATAAGTTATCTTACTTAATTTATAAACGTCGTTTTAAAATTTATAACAAGTTTATATTTCAAATCCATTTGAAACCTAATTCCTATTCTGGAATATTTTATTGATTATAACTTATATACATATATATATATATAAACAACGAGACTATAAATTTAAACTTCTATTTAATACAACCCTGATATCTTTTCTGAAAATATTTTATTTAAATAAATTCAATCTAATCGACTTCAAATCAATCAAAAATCATATGGATTTATTTTTAATTCAATTTACATTCCAACCATCGGAATAGACTTCATCGTTCCTTTTTGAAACTATTTTCAATTCCCCTTTTTAAATTCATATTTGAATTTACATTCCCCACATTATCCAGAAAATTATTCCATTTAATTTGTAAACACCATTTATAAATTCATTACTTGTTTCAATCAAAATAAGTTAATATTTCTTAGCCCGTTCGAAGTTCAAATTCTATTTTTAGAAAAATAGATTTTTCCTTTTTAAATTTCAAAATCCCTTTTCACGATATTTTCATATATCAATATTTAGGGCCACTGATATTTAAACATCCAAAACACCCAATTATCAATCACAGGTTTACTAACACATCATATATGATAATATATATGAAAACAAACAATAATAAATTTTGAGGAATCCAATTGAATCCCTCCAACCTGTTTTCTTGCATCCACAGATGTTAGCTAACATAAATAATACTCATCCTGCTTCAAGGTAGTATATCGCAGTATAAAAGGTCATCCACTATAATATATTGTGGGGGTGCATAGGGTAATCCACTAATGATACTGCGGACATCCGCTAATGGTACTACGGGAAGTTTCCAACCATCAATATATATATATAATAGACACAACCACCAAGCCTATATAACCAATATATATAATAACTGCTGACATGCTTTTTAGTCAAAGTTGTCACACGTCAAGTATTTGGTTAGTAACGGGCTCAAGCATGAAGAACATTGTTGGGGAACACAAAGCGATTTGGTCAAAGTCGCATCGCAAACACAAGAAGACTCGAGACTCCTATCAGATTACCTCTTTTGGGCCCGAAAATGTCTATTATAAGGCCTTGCACTATAACTCTTAGGTGAAATGCCAGCTGAGCCAAAGTCGAGTCGTTCTCCGAGCCGAAGTTGAGCCGTCAGCGGGTCCGGGTGCAGCGCCGGTGGGGTTCCGGGGACCCACAGTCCTGTCGGTTGCCCGATTTATTCAATTTACTCAGAACCAGAAGCATAGATCCCTTCACTTCGGACCACCAAAATCTCAAATCCTCTTACTTTGTGTCCGGAACTTCGACTCCCTCAAACAATAAGATTTCGGATCTCCGGTACAAAGATTACGACTCCTCTTTCATTCCCGTATCATTTGGGGGGATAGGAAAATTCGTATTCCTCCGAGGGTACGGAAGTACATACCCCCCGGTGGGGTACGAGATTTCGCACCCCTTCAGGGGGTACGAAAATTCGTACCCTCTAGAGGGGCACGAGATTTCGTACCCCTCCAGAGGGTACGTGATTTCGTACCCCTGAAGGGGTACGAAATTCGTATCGCTCAGGGGTACAAAATTCGTACCCCTGAGGGATACAAATTTCTTGTTTCTTGGCCTTTTCTGGGGTCTGAAATCTGGTGCATGGTCCCCACTTTCTACTACTCCCACCTAACCTCTCACCTATAAATACCCCAAGCCTTGGCCTTCATTGGGATCTTTCTCCCTTGGAATTTTTGGACTTCTAAAGCTCCAAACACTCATTAATGGAAGCCGCCTTCTTCTTCTTGGCCAATGTACATGGCAAGGATAATTAAAACATGGCCTACATGTTTTTCATCAACATTTAGACATTCATAAGGATAATTATACTACCTTCGGGCTCTTTTGGACTTCTCGGACATTAAGGATAAACTTGGACATAGTTGACCAACTATTCGTCTAAACGAGAAAGAAAAAGAACATTGTTGTTCTATAATAATATTTGTACTTGAATATCGTCTAAACTTGTACAATATTGTAATTGGATATCATATCATGAATGATCATTATAAAGTGGACGTAGGCAATAGTGTTGAACTACTAGAAAAGCTGTGTCTCCCCGCATTTACATTATTTACCGCTTATTTGGATATTTGTGCTGTTCATACCACATACACTTTTGGGTGTTGGCGTGCGGACAATTTTCCCCATCAACAATAACCATAATTTATCAATAAATAGCAATGCAACCAATCAACTAACAAATAGCATATAAATATTTATATTAAATAAAAATTCGATTATAATAAATTATGATCAAACCAGAGAGTGAGTTTACTCGCCTGATTTTTAATTGCTGAATATCGGTTTGTTTTCAATTAAATTAAACAAATGTTCAATGTAACCGAAATCTCATCTGACTTCAATCTATTTATATCTAGTCCCAGGATCAAACAAGTCTTCTACAATGTCAATGCAACCAACCTTATTTAAATATGATTTTGAATGAATAAGAAATAATGGTATAAGATTATATAGATTTACATATATATATATATATTTTAGAAACTAAAAAAAATATTACCTTAATTATTTACTTAATGATATCGCTAATCTTTTCCTTCTACTGTCAAAACTCTAATCTCTTCCATGATCAACATCTGTGAGTCTTCTTCCATGTTTCACCATCAGTCTTCATGAACCCACGCACCTCACTGTCCTTACTATCTTCACCTCGAAATTCCCCTCAACATCTACCCAACCTATAGCTTCACATCGCACCACTCTTGAAGAAACCAGATCACGACCTCCTCCCCAACTCAGCTGCGACATGTTTTGATGTCAAACCGTACCCAACTTCTTTCATCGAACCCCCCTTTCAGCTATGAATCCAAAATCGAACACAATGACTTGATTTCCTAAATCCCTAGGTTGTTGTCGAACTTCGAATAACCTAGATGTTTATCACACCCCATTTGAATACATGGAAATTTATCTCGTGTTGCTAAGATGTTAATAAATCAACAAATTTTCGAATTTGAAGGGATTTCGTTTTATGTTTGAACTGAAAATTATCGTCCCAATTATTTTTATTTGATTGAAGCTGCTTTCAATTTCTTTTAGTAAAGGAGGATGGAATACGTATTGAGGAAAGAGGTCAGCTTTTGGTCTGTAATGAGGAATAAATTCACATGTTTAAATGGGAAATGGGGAAAAGCTAATTTCGATTATTAAAAGGGTGGACATTAACTTGCAATCGATTTTTCTGAAGAACCAAATGGAGAAAGGGGAGAAGGTATGTCGCCATTTATATAGACAAATTATAGGAGATAAGAATAACGTCGATTCCAACAGGGTGTAGGTTGGTTTAAGCTTGCAGTGATAGAGAGGTTTGCAGTGTACCTTTATTGGGTAGCTTAGGGTAGAAGAAAAAATAGTTTTAGCTTAGAGTGGAAGGAATTAATATATGTTGACCTTAAATAAATTTGAACCGAAGTAGATTTATTTAATTTAAAATACCACATTGATTTTGAACTCCTATTTGAGCACAACAACAGGCATTTCCAGGGTTATACCATCTGAACACATTGGAACACGTTTTGGAGTCTCATTAGATCGTATGGAGAAGATATCAATTTAAATTGATATAATATAAATTAAATTCAAAATAATTAATTCCTCGATAATAAATTATTATTATTATCGTTTATACTCAAATAAAATTTATAATGATCATATGAGTTATTTTGATTCAGTTCTAACTCAGAATTAAATTATACTTCGTTTTTGCGTGCGATTATTCAATATACTCATAATTTAATCGTATTCGATCGAAAAATTCAATATAAAATCCATTTATATTATCACTTAACATTTAAAACAATATTTAATTTTTCAAAATAAATCGATTAAAAATCCAGCTAGTTACAGTTTGGATGTATATACATATAGATGTATGAGATGGCGTATTTTTAGATTTTATAAAAATTGTTTGTATTGTGTTGTTCTATCGGTTCAAGTGTCTAGAGAATTTATTGAACTGGCAATTGACACAATATTGTTTTATAAAGAGGGTAAATAAAATAATTTTGCCCAAATTTTATTTTTGTATAGGAAAGAAACAATTTTATCAAGTTATTGAAATATTGGTTTGATTAATTGATTTGAACGGAATTCAAACGAGATTATTAATTTGAATGGTTTAATATAACCAGAAGGAATTTCACATATAGAATTTGTGGATGAGAATTTTAATATGGAATTAAATCAATCAGAATTTAACTCAAATATAAGTTGAATGAAATTAAAAGAGAAAACGTACGATTTTGGAATGAAAACCAAAAGAAGAAGAAAGTGAAAAATTGAAAGATCAATTAGTTAATTGAATATGAAATGAGACTTAACTTGGTTAAGTAAATAAGTGGTTGAACTAAATTTAATTATTGGGGGATAGATTGATTAAGTAAAATTCATCAACAATTTAATGAAGTTGAATAAATTGGAAGCTAAAGTAATGAATTTCAATATAATGGATCTGGATGGAACATAAAGGATAAACGTGTGAATTCAAATAATTTGAAAGTTAGACTTGTATATGAATGGGAAATTAATAATCATGCAGATTGCAAATATATAATAATCATGGTTATTGAGCTAATATGTTCTATTGAGATGAGTACAGGTACTAGAAGGCTATGGAGATTGATTTTGATTGCGTGACTGCATATGAGTTGAGAGAGAAGCTAAATAATGCTAATACGGTACACCTACGCGAAAATATAAAATTTTGGTATATGAATTGGATTTTCCAACCATGTGGGTCGATATATATATATATATATATATATATATATATTTGTTGCTCCTACGGTATCACAGATGATCCTCCGTACATGAGAGATTCTACCGAAAATTTTCAAAATTTCAGGAGTTAGAAATTTTTTCAAAAATTTAAGGGGAAGTTGAAAATCTAAATTAATTAAACCAAGCTCGTAACGTCATGATCGGTCAAAATTTTACGATTTGAACTTTAAATCGATGTTTAGAATTCAGTTTAAGATAGTTTTCTTTGAAACAAGAACTATACAAACCTAATTGAATATAGTTTTCATATGGGAGAGAAAAATTTAAATTTCGAATTGTAAATTTTGAGTTATATCCAAACCAAATTTCCAAAACTACAACGATTTGGTAGTTGGTGGGTAGTTCGTAGAAATGTAGTTTTAAATTATCTGGAAACTGGAAAATGAATATCTTCGGGTCTTAAATGTCTGAATTTAATCTTACGATGATAATGAGTTAGTCCAAATCTGAATTTGGATTTGGAAGATAATATATGTGATAAAACTGAAGTAATTCAATTCCAATGTTAAGTTGAATCAAAACTTAGGGGTGAACTTGAGTTGTATTTTATGAAATAACTCATAACTAATTTTGGGATTAGAGGAATATTAGCAACATTATTGAGTAGGATTAATAATGTGTGAAAACTTGGTAGAATTATATGTTTTTGAGGAAGTGCAGACTCGGAGAAGGATGGATTGTTAGCTGCTTTGCTTTGTAATTGGAGTTTGGTTGCGCGACGAACAGGTAAACCTTAATATTGATATTTGGATGATAGATTTTATACCCCTGAGATGGGTAGTCGCTTGGCTTTTGTTTTCTTTTAATCAATTTGAGGCCCAAAGTAGCAGTTGTAGTCGTTCCGATCGAGCGGTGCAAAGGAGGTGCTGGTAAATTTTTAAGGCTAATTTTTTTTGATGATAATTCTTAAATAATTACTTTGAAAGTAACTGGGTTTTGGGCATTTTTCTTACCTAGTAATTTCGAGAACAAAATTGTTTTAAGGGGGAAAGAATGTAACGACTAGGATTTTTCAATAATTTGAATTTAATATTTAAATCTTGTTTTAAATATTATATTTGAAATATTATATTTGAAATATTAGTGGATTTTTATACAGAAGTCGTTAATAAAACGATGTTTGAACGTATAAATGTATATTTAATTTAAAATGAGTTCGCAACAGCATGATAGTTTGTAATATTGAGTGTTCAACTTCAACTGAATATATAGAATTCAATATAAGTCGGAATTCTTTGAAACAAGAATCGTCTGAATCTATTTGTATAATTTTCTAATGAAAGAAAAAAAATCAAGATTTCATATTTTCGATTATTAATTATGTCAAAATAAAATTTTCAGAAAGTCGCTAGGGAATCAGACCACAACGATTAATTAAATAAATTTAATTTGATTAGAAAGGTATTTGTGTGTAACTTGAACTAATGATCAAATTAAGATGAGAGACTAGTTCCGTTGAGTTCACATCGACATTTAGAGTTAGTATAGGAAGGTAGCTTGGTACTTTTGAAGATCGGTTAATTTGGTGTTCAAAATTGCGTCGTTTTGCGTATAAAATATGATTTCGTGGAAATAGTCTCGAAATGTGATGAAACTTGTGCCAATGGATTCGCATTACTAGGTTACTTTAGCATTTCGATTTTTGTATCGATCGGACTTACCGTTTATCGTGTGAATGGTAAACGTTTAGATTTTTATTTAATCGTTTTGTCGATTTAACATGGAACTTAAGAAAAACCAACTTTCAAATGAACTCGGATTTCAGCGAAACTAATTTTATTAAATTTGAATTGATTAATTATTGTATGATTTCAAGTTTCAAGTCAATTAGATTTATTTTGTGAACATGTGCAATTTAAAAGCGTATCGATTCATGTTATGAATTATAAAGGAAGTTCTACAAACGATCTCGAAATTCAAAAAACCAGTTTCATCGTTTTCGGAATATTAAATTATGCTAGGATCTCAATTTTCATTGCAATCGGAGGTCGTATGTGGTTGTTTTAATATGTTACTCCATGACGAAGTTTCATATATGTGTGTATATATATATATATATATATATATATATATATATATATAGTAACCATACCCTTATTTTCTTGGTCAAAAACCTACCCCATTGTTAACTTTGTGCATCCACCTACGAAATGAACGATCAGCCTTCTCCAATCTTCCTCCACAATTGTTTCGAAATTCGTTCATCTATATCAAAAGTCCCCAACTAGAAAGATGTCGAGCTCTGTGAGAGCTTGAAGTTGATCGATGGTGATTGGGTTCTGATGATCGGGGTAGTCGGAATCGGCGAAGAAGAGGTTGTTGGTTCATGGGTGTTTAGTGGTGAACGAAGGCATCGAATTGCGAGATATTCAAGGCGGTGGTTGGCGAAATTGAGGCGCATCTGCCGACAACTTCTGATCGTGCTTTGATGGACTGTAGGGGGACGCCAATGGTGTTGTTCATGTGTGCGTGGTTCTAGAGTAAAATAGTGTGAACGAGAAAGAAAGGGATTGAATATAAATTTAAATAATGCAATAAGTTTAGATTAAACTATAATTAAGGATTATTATTTAATTAAGTTTATGTATAACTTATAATAATTATAACTTGCTCGTACGTTATAAGAATTGGACAAAACAAGAGATGTTGGAATCGTCTTGACGAGATCTTAATTATGGAACAGATTTGAACGGATTTGGATGTAGCTGGCATTTCTAGTTAAATTAAATAAGTTTTTTAATTTAATTGAAATAAGTCGTTATCTCGACAAATGGAAATCAAGGTTAGTTTACTCACTCAGTTTGTCTCACTCATATTTCATATAAGTCGAGTTTATAATGTGTGTGCTACGGTTGATGGTTTTTGAATGTGTGTCAGTTATATATTTATATGTTGAATGAATTGATGAAATTGAACGTTTGTTTAACTCAAGTGAAAACAAATCATTATTTTATGATTCGAACCAATTGAGGTAACTTACCTAGTAGGTCACGTTTATATCAATAAAAACGTGTTAAATAAAATGGTTAATGTTATATTACTATTATTAGATGTTTATAGAAATTATATGTTTAATTAGATATTCTCATAGATGATTTTATTGAGGTAATCGTGTTTGTAATGCAAGAAAAATAGATTGGACGGATTCAACCGGATTCCTAACTAGTAGTTGTTAAATTATATATATATATATTATGATATATGTTGAAATATGAATTTGTGGTGCCGGAAATAACAGGTTGGAGGGATCCAATAGGATTCCTCATTGACATTAATAATGTTTACCAATGTGATTTTTATGTTCAATTGGATGTAAAATTGGTTGATATTTCACAGTTTGGTACTTTAGTTGTTGTTTTGTCTCTTTATTATCGTCAATAAAATAAACGCTTGTTGGAATCGATGTTAAATCGATTTTGAATGCTATCAAAGTTATATTTATATATGTATTGGAAACTCGACTTTGTTTTAAAAGTAAACGCCTAAGTTTGATTTATGTTTTATAATTATTTAAATTATAACTAATGGAAATTCCAAGATATCATTACATTAATGGTTAGAATGTTATATAACTGGTGGTACTAATGAATTTAAGAGTAATAGTCGACAGTAAAGTGTCGTGAATGAAATTTATAAGATTTTAAAGTATTGGAATAGGTTAAAGGAATCACAAGTGCATGTGAGTTAATTTTAAAGGAGTTGAAAATGATTTTCTGTAACCAATGAAAGTTTTCAAACGTTGTTTATAAATATACGGAATGTGATCAAATGGCTTTTTCGTGAATGAGGTTAGCGAATAATTTGGCGTATAATTGGGATTGGGACAAATAATTAGTAAATGAGATTTCAAGATTTTCAGAAGTAGTTATAAATGGGGATGCATATATAAATGGAGTTGCATGGGAAAAATGTGACGAAATAGATTTCCTATAATAAAGGAATTTGTCAAATTAGGGTTAAATGTTGGCAAATGGATTAAATAATACACTAAGTAAAAGAATCCCTGTTATATGCAAAATGTTTGCAAATAGAAAGGATATAACAGCCCGCACCTCCGTTTGCGCAAGATATTGTCCCCAACTTAGCCACTGTATAGGTGTGGGGTTTTGTTCCTCAAAAGGCCTCGGCGTTAGTAAGAGATGGGCTCTACTATATAAGTACCCACTTCACACAGGCTTCCATGATGTGGGACTTTGGGGTGTTACATTCTCCCCTCCTACAGAGCCCAGCGTCCCCGTTGGCTCACAAACACCTCACCCAGGCTTCCACAAATGCGATTTTTATATTAAAAACAAATGCGATTTTTGTATTAAAAAAATGTAAATTTTGTTATTAAAAATAATGCTTTCTTTTTATTACAAAACAATATTCTTTTGATATTACAAAACAATATTCTTTTGATATTACAAAACAATATTCTTTTGATATTACAAAACAGTGTTCTATTTTGTCTTTCAAAACATTACCTTTTTATTTTGAAACAATGCTAACTTTTATCTAAAAAAACATTACATTTTATTTTGATATTATATATAAAAATATGAAATTTAAAAACAATTTTATTTATATAAAAATCTGAAATTTAAAAACAATTTTATTTATATTATAAAATCAGATTTTAACAATGTTTATTACATAAACTAGAAAACCCTCACTGTAAATCCTTTCTCCTTCTTTATCGTTGCTTCCTTCCCTCTTTGTCTTGTTGCCAACGTGAAAACCGAACCCAACATCACCCACTAGGGTTTGAAATCATTCACCATACGTAGCGCCGAACTGAGATTGAACCCTCCCACTCCGACGACCTTGGAAGCGCCTCCAACCGCCAGGAAGTTTGTTACGCTCGAAGCTCCCCAGTGCTTCAGATCTGTGTGCGAACCTGTGCCCTTCGAGGCCAAGAAACTCGAGATTTACCCCTTTATAAATGATCTTAGCCGTTGATTCTACAGAGCTCTATGAGCTCTTCGATTTTCGTTTAGTAATCACAATATATTTCGTGAAGAATTGAAAGAGAACGGAGGACCAAAATCTGAATATCGTGACCGCTGAAATAATTGTGGCGGCGGCATTTTGAAATGAGAATTAGGGTAGGGGAGGATACGAGATATGGTGTATAATTGTGGTATTTGTAGCATATTTTTATATTATTTAATTTCTTTTAATTCAAAAATATCTGTTTCTTGATACGAACTCCAAATCAAACCCAATGACTATCGCCCCTAGCTAAATACCCCCATTCCGGACATAATGGAATATGTTTCATGAGACAATTCGACTGTTTGAATTTGTTTGTTTTCTTTAAATTAAAATATAAATCAATTTATATTAAATTTAAATGTACATTTTAGTTTACCGGGACCATATACGGACTCTAAAAATTCCAGAAAAATCATTTCTAGCTTTATTTTGACGATACGGTCCTAACAAAACTAATTTCATCAAATTTCAAGACCGTTTGAAAAATGGTCATTTTCTGGTCAATCCAAATTGACTGGAATTGTCAAAACATGTTTTCTTTTGCCACGCTCACATATTGATTCCAAAAATTATGAAAATTGGAATCTAGCAATAATTTGACATTTCGGATCCAACAAAAGTGGTTTCGTCGAAAACGGAGGTCGTTTGCAAAATGGCTATTTTTACGGGATATATATTATATTAAAATATATAAATTCTATAGCGACTTTTCTGAGTTTTAAACTGGGCATAACTTTTGATTTCTGTTATGAAATTTCAATTTTTCAGATTCGTTGGAAAGATATTTGTGACGGCCCGCCCCGCACCAGCCGACATTTCCAATGAAAGTGCGCTGTGCCGATGTCAAACCAGCACAGGACACTCGTCAAAGAAAGGAAAAGAAGGGAATTTTGAACTAACAAGGAACCTGTAGAATGTCTCACAGCGCATGGAATAAAATAAAATAATAACATACTTGACATAAAACAGGTGAGACAGTGCATAAGCGGAAAACTAAACATCGTAGCAGCAGAAATCCCAAATACAGCTTATGTTCCACTTCATCATTATTACAATTTTAATATTGTCTCTAAAGCAAAAGAAAGGAAAGGTACACTACCAATGCCCGACACAGGGAAAATATCTATATATATCATATGTGGAACCCTCTTGCTCGGCTCCAGTACAGCTACTCGTACATACCACCTAACCTGTCTCTAGTCTGCTCGTTTAAGAGCACCCAGAGTAATAAGAAGAGACATAAAACTTTGGGTCAGACAAAAGTCTGGTATGAGCGATAAGCAGCAAAACAGAACAATAACAGGTATACTAAACCATACCTGAACCTAGACCTACAACCAAAAAGTTAGCACAACAAGATGCACAATACTCTAAGGTGACACTATAATATGGTGTAAAGATACGGGGTTGGGGGTGTGCATGTCATAGTGATGTCAAACAATCAAGCATAGCAACCATCCTCACATCTCTAACTCAGTGCGTAAAGCATACGATATCCACCGCTTTGATCACCCAAATCCTTGCAATGATCACTCTGCCCATGGAGTCATGGAGACTCCATTGCACTGATCTATGGCCACTAGTCCTTGCTATGTCCACTCTATTCCATGAAGTCATGACGACTCCACTGCACTGTCTCATAGCCATGCTACGATCACTCTGCCCCATGGAGTAATAACTATCCCACTGCACTAATCCATAGCCTAACAATCGTCTCTTGGTGGTGAATCAAAGCTATGGACGTCGACAACTCCTTAGCACACGTCCCGCAGCAAAGCCCAATCATGAAGTTGACTCGTTGGTACCCATCTGAATCTTGAGTACAAACTTCTCCTTTGGACTACCTTTGCATCTCGGGTTTTTGGTCATCATCTTCCCGGTTCGATCCCCATTCTGTTCGTGATCATCGTATAGGCTCGACTCGTCCTCTTCCTCCATTCTGTTCGTGATCGCCATTTGGGTTTGGGTCGTGGTTACCCAAATGGGTCGGGTCGGGTGCATCCTCCCAGGTCTTTAGTTCGCGATGAGCATCTGGGTCGGGTCGTGGTCTTCAAGTGCTGGCTTGTCTCGACTCACGATCCTCAAGGCAATCGACTCATGATGATGCTCCGGTTCGGGGTCAAACTCCCTTGGTCTGTGTAGGCGGGTCGGCTCGGAGAATGATGCTTCCATCGGGTCGGGTCGTGCAACCATTCACAAGAGGGTCGGATCTGAGAACTTCAGATGCAAGCAGTCGGGTAGTGGGATGCTTCACGAGCGGGTCCGTAGAGTGGTTTACCTTTCCGTAGAGTGGTCACCCTAACAGTGAGTCCGTTTGGCAAATGTAACCACTCTATGGAAAGTTAAACCATCATCTGGATCTAATGGAAGTGGTTTTAGATCAAAACTCCTTACCAATCAAAAGTTATGGCCGAAACAAGAACAGCTAGGGGCAAAACGGTCATTTAAAAATCGGCAAAAATCATGAACATGGAAAATGACCCCAATAGTCGTCTCCCAAAGTTACATGGCTATACGACTTCGCATGAGAAAGAAATAAATATTCTACGATCCCCTGATGCGTAGAATGCGGGTCGTTACATTCTCCCCCCTTAATAAATTTCGCCCCCGAAATTCCTTAACAAAAAAAAACAAGTAAAGGATCCTGCATGCCTACCAACCATTCACAACAATCAAACATACAAAACAACAAACAAGTCTATCCTAGCATGCGGAAAACTAAATTGCAATTAAAATCTTACTAGACAAAGAGTTCTGGATACGTCTTCCTAATGCTCTCCTCTGTCTCCCAAGTACAGTTATTCTCATTCTTGCTCCCACTGAACTTTAACTAGATCCACCGCTTTCCTTCGAAGTTGCTTCGTATCGTGATCGACAATACGAATCGGCTTGCGGTTCCCAACCACCTCAGGTTCTACTTCGATATCATCCAACTGATCAGGTGAAATAGTCATATCGGGGTCGTGCACGAATTTCCGTAACTGGGAAATATGAGATACGTTATGAACTCCCGCCATCTTGTCCGGCTACTCAACTTTATATGCCAAATTCCGAACTTGCTCGAGAACTAGGAATGGACCAACAAATCTTGGTGTTAACTTGCCTCTCCTACCAAATCGTATCACGCTCTTTAATGGAGAAATCTTGAAAAATACCAAGTCACCAATGGAGAATTTTAAATCTCTTCTCCTCTTATCAGCATAACTTTTCTACCTATCTTGGGCAACCTTCATTCGTTGTCGGATGATCTTAATCTTGTCTGAAGTTTCTCTTATCACATCTGGTCCAAGCACAAACTTCTCACTGGTTTCTAACCAACATGACGATGAGTTGCACGGTCTTCCGTACAAAGCTTCAAATGAAGCCATACCAATACTGGATTGATAACTATTATTATATGCAAACTCTACTAGATACAAATGGTCATCCCATGATCCATCAAAATCCAATATGCAAGACCTTAAGAAATCTTCTAATATACGATTTACCCTCTCTGTTTGACCATCAGTTTGAGGATGATACGCGGTACTGAGATATAATTCTGATCCTAGAGCCTCTTATAAGCTCTTCCAAAACCCACTAGTAAACAATGGGTCTCGGTCACTCACAATGCTTTTAGGTACTCCATGAAATCTAACTACCCACTTCATATATAGTTCCGCTAACCTAGCTGTTGTTCTATTCGACTTGACGGGTATAAACCTTGCACTCTTAGTCAATCGGTCCACAATCACCCAAATGCTATCATGGCCCGATCTAGTTCTTGGTAACCCATCAATGAAATCCATTAAGACTTGTTCCCATTTCCATTCTGGAATTTCTAATGGTTGCAACAAACCACTAGGCTTCTTTTGCTCAGGTTTAACTAGCTGGCAATTCATGCATTTGGATATAAATTTCCCAACGTCTCTTTTCATTCCTTCCCAGTAGTAGGTTTGCCTCATATCACGATACATTTTGTTACCACCAGGGTGTATAGTCAGTTTTGAGTGATGACATTCTCTAAGCACTTCATCTCTCAATCCATTGATATTGGGCACAACTAGTCTTCCATTCTTCCTAAGCCATCCATCTCGATCAAGCCCATACTTGTTCATCTCCTCGTTGATACCCATATCTAACTTGGAGATGATTTCCAATACCTTAGGATCGTCCCTCTAACTGGAACCAATCCGCTCAATCAAGGTGGGTCTGATCGTCAAACTTGCTAATACTTCTGGATCCAATTCGCACTTTGGTCTGAAATCATACCCAGCGCTGTACTCCAGTTGCTTCCACTCAAGAAACATAGCCCCTAAACTGGCATGTCTTCTACTCAATGCATCAACTACTGCATTTCCCTTTCCTGGTGTATATGCGATATCGAAATCGTAGGAAGCCAAGAATTCTAACCATCTTTGTGGTCGGAGATTTAGATCCTTCTGAGAGAAAAGATACTTTAACGATTTACGATCGGTAAACAACTCAAATCTTTCTCCCAAGAGATAATGTCTCTACATCTTCAATGCGAACACGATCGCTGCCGATTCCAAATCATGGGTAGGATA
Organism: Allium sativum; assembly: GCA_030737875.1. NCBI lineage: Eukaryota > Viridiplantae > Streptophyta > Magnoliopsida > Asparagales > Amaryllidaceae > Allium > Allium sativum. The sequence continues at coordinate 393,402,947 of CM060912.1, read as the reverse complement.
TATTTTCTCATGCGGTTTCAGTTGCCGACCTGCATAAGCTACAACCCTACCTCCTTGCATCAATACAGCACCTAGTCCAGTACCACATGCATCTGTGTATACCGCCATCTCTTCATTCCCTTTAGGAATGACTAACACTGGTGCACATGTCAACTTTTCCTTTAGACTCTTAAATGCATTCTCGCACTTTTTGTCCCAAACAAAAGTTTGATTTTTCTTGGTCAACTGAGTCAACAGTGCTGCTATCTTGGAGAAGTCTTGGATAAACTTATGATAATATCCAACCAATCCCAAGAAACTTCTTACGTCTGTTGCATTCTTGGGCATTGACCAATCTTGTACTATAGCCACCTTTGCAGGGTCCATGGCAATACCATTCTCTGAAACAACATGGCCCAAGAATCTCACTTCCCTTTTCCAGAAGTGACACTTAGAAAACTTTGCTTTCAATTGGTGTTTTCTCAACACCTCCATCACTATTCTCAAATGTTCCTTGTGTTCTTCCTCTGTCCTCAAATAAAATAAGATATCATCCACGAACACAAGAACAAACTTATTCAATTGATCCCTGAATACCCTATTCATAAGATCCACAGAATATGCTGGTGCATTGGTCAACCCGAATGGCATGACCAACCACTCATAGAATCCAGACGGCGTTCGAAAGGCCATTTTAGCTATACTCTCAGCTTCCACCCTAGGCTGATGAAAACGTGTCGCGAGATCCAACTGGGAGAACACTCTCGCGCTACTCAACTGATCAAACAAATCATCTATCCGCGGTAGAGTATACTTATTCTTCCTCGTCACCTTATTTAATTCGCGGTAGTCCACACACAATCGAAGAGAACTATCTGCCTTGGTAGCAAACACAACTGGTGCTCCCCACTCAGAAACACTTCTTCTGATAAATCTCTTCTTCAAAAGATCGCTCACTTGCAAACCAAGCTCTCATTGCTCCCTTGGTGCCGTACGATGAAGTGGCATCGCTATAGGTCTGGCATCTTTCACTAAATCAATACGAAACTCAATCTCTCGGTGTGGTGGAAGTTCGTTCACTTCCTCAAAGACGTCTGGATATTGGCTAGCCACAGGTATATCTGACAACTCATCATGCGGGATGTCGAGGGAATTTAGAAAACTAGCCACTACCCCATCACTAGGTAGACCACCAAACACTACTTCCGCCCATCATCCGCTCTAACTGTCACCAAAAAGCCCTCACAGTCTACCACTACCCCGTACCTTTGGAGCCAATCGACTCCCAAAACAATGCCAAACCCAGTAAATCCCAAAACAAAGCAATCACAAACAAACATGCATCCATGACTCGATAAGACCACACTACGACAAATCATGCTAAGGCTAGTTGAACCACCAATCGGGTTCGTCACCGCTAAAGGTCTATCGACTATCTCGGGTTCCAATCCTAATCTATCTACCAGGTCACTAGATATGAAGGAATGGGAAGCTCCGGTATCAAACAATACTCGAACAGGAACATCATAAACAAAAAGCATACCTTGAATGACGACATTCTTTCCTTTCTCCGCCGCAGTTGGGGCATTCGACGAAGAAGGAACAACATTGATAGCATATGCTTTCACAATCTGCTTTTCTTTAGGGGGTTGCGGATACTTATCCTTGTGACGTCCCACTTGGCCATAGTTGAAGCACTTCCTGTCCGCAGGCTTTAGTCGACATTCTTTAGCATAATGGCCCTTCTTGCCATAGCTAAAGCACTCAACATCTTTCTTATCTTATTCTTCTGGCTATCCTTGGTCTGACTCTGCGTTCTCTTATTCTAATAACCATTCTTGCCTCCTCCGCTTGCTTGCGGTTTTAGCTCCTCTGCAGATGCAGCCTCAGTCTTCGACTTAGGGTATAGACTCTCTGATCTCAAAGCTTTTCCCATAATTGATTCAAATCTCTCATTGATATGGTTTATAAGCCTTTCCCCCAAGTACTGATCCAAGCCTGTTATGAACTTCTCATTCTTCTTCTCGGGAGTGTCGATAAGAGATAATCCATACTTCGATAAAGTATCGAACTCAGCAATATACTCCGAGACTGCTCTACCATTCTGCTTAAGTTCCAAGAACTCCTTAAACAATTCTGATTTCTGAGCAGCTGGGATAAACTTTTCAATGAATCGGGCCTTGAACTGATCTCACGTAACTTGATCCTCTGGAGTAGCTGCCTTAATAGCATCCACTAATTCATCGCCCGTCCTTGCAGCTGACGGGATGCTAGCTTTCTCTTCGTCGCATCCTCGATACCCAAGTTTTCGAAGATACGCTCACAGCTATCCAACCAATCCTGAACTTCTGTAGCCGATTCCGTTCCGTGGAACGGCTTTCCACCAAGACTAGTGTAATCCTTACAAAGCTTGGCGAAATCGGCCCTAGGCGCCTGCACCACTGCACCACCACGATTTGCAGCATTAGGAACTGCTCCTTGCACATTTCTAAGCATCTCTCTCATAAAGTAAGTGAACATTGTCCTCATATCAGGAGCATTCCCATTGTTAGCTCCACTACCAGTACCCCTAGTATACCGGCTCATCGTTCAATCTGTAAGGAGAAACGATAAAATGTGACGGCCCGCCCCGCACCAGCCGACATTTCCAATGAAAGTGCGTTGTGCCGATGTCCAACCAGCACTGGAGGGTCATCAAAGAAAGGAAAAGAAGGGAATTTTGAACTAACAAGGAACTTGTAGAATGTCTCACAACGCATGGAACAATATATAATAATAACATACTTGACATAAAACAGGTGAGACAGTGCATAAGCTGAAAACTAAACATCGTAGCAGCGGAAAATCCAAATACAGCTTATGTTCCACTTCACGTTATTACAACTGTCTCTAAAGCAAAAGAAAGGAAAGGTACACTACTAATGCTCAGAGTGACTAGCAGCGACACAGGGAAAATATCTATATATAACATACATGGAAGCCTCCTGCTCGTCTCTGGTACAGCTACTCGTACATACAACCTAACCTGTCTCTAGTCTGCCTGTTTAAGAGCACCCAGAGTAATAAGAAGAGACATAAAACTTTGGGTCAGACAAAAGTCTGGTATGAGCGATAAGCAGCAAAACAGAACAATAACAGGTATACTAAACCATACCTGAACCTGGACCTACAACCAAAGAGTTAACACAACAAGATGCACAATACTCTAAGGTGACACTAACATATGGTGTAAAGATACGGGGTGGGGGTGTGCATGTTATAGTGATGTCTAACAATCATGCATAGAAACCATCCTCATATCTCTCACTTAGTGCGTAAAGCATACGATATCCACAGCTTTGATCACCCAAATCCTTGCTATGATCACTATGCCCCCATGGAGTCATGGCGTCTCCATTGCACTGATCCATAGCCACTAGTCCTTGCTATGTCCACTCTGCCCCATGAAGTTATGATGACTCCACTGCACTGGCTCATAGCCTTGCTACGATCACTCTGCCCCCATGGAGTAATAACTACCCCACTGCACTGATCCGTAGCCTAACAATCGTCTCTCGGTGGTGAATCAAAGCTATGGACGTCGACAATTCCTTAGCACACATCCCGCAGCAAAGCCCAATCATGAAGTTGACTCATTGGTTCCCATCTGGATCCTGAGTACAAACTTCTCCTTTGGACTACCTTTGCATCTCGGGTTTTTGGTCATCATCTTCCCTGTTCGATCCACATTCTGTTCATGATCATCATATAGGCTCGACTTGTCCTCTTCCTCCATTCCGTTCGTGATTGCCATTTGGGTTCGGGTCGTGGTTACCCAACTGGGTCGGGTCGGGTGCATCCTCCCCGGTCTTCGGTTCATGATGAGCATCCGGGTCGGGTCGTGGTCTTCAAGTGTTGGCTTGTCTCGGCTCATGATCCTCAAGACGATTGACTCATGATGATGCTCCGGTTCGGGGTCAAACTCCCTTGGTCTGTGTAGGCGGGTCGGCTCGGAGAATGATGCTTCCATCGGGTCGAGTCGTGCCACCATTCACGAGAGGGTCGGATATGAAAACTTCAGATGCAAGCGGTCGGGTCGTGGGATACTCCACGAGCGGGTCGGTTCGTCCCCACCGATCCGATCCGGTTCGGGTCACAATCCTGCACTTTTCCAGTAACTGTTTATGCCATACGACGGCATTTTCGACTATTCTAACTATTCTAAGCAATCATAAATCACACCAAACAGTTATAGAAACATTTAACATCAACCATAAACACCAAAATGATAAATAGTCATGTCAAAATGGATCAAACATACCCAAAACCCATATTTTCCCCTTAAGCATGTTTAACCAAATCTATTGATAGGATTAGCAAAACTTAACCAAAGTAACCCAAACTTCTAACGGAGGCTTAAAATAATATTTAAGAATTTCCACATTTTTAACATGCAAAATTTCGTTAATTAACACTAATCACCCTAATCAACTGTAATTAGTGAGAAATTATGCAAATCACTCACCTTAGCCACAAATAAAACTTTCAAAACTGAAACTCCATTGATTTGGGGCGATTTCCAATGTTTAATAGTAGCTCTAACTCTGGAATGGTGCTATTTCTCCTTGATTTGATGTTGTTAAGCTTAATCCTTGATTACAGAGCGATTATGAGCGATTTGGGATGAAATTAGAAGGTGGAGGCCATGGCTAGGGTTAGAGAAATGTTTTAGGCGACTGAAAAATGAAATAAAAATTGTTTTCCTACTGTTCTCAGCCTCCCTATAACCCTAATCCCGAAATGGGTTATGGGCCCTCTTGCTAATCACCCTAATTAGGCCCGGTTAAGCTATTTTTCACCTTCTAACCCTTGTTTCAGCCATATCTCCCAAACTGTGAGTCCGTTTGGCTAATGTGACCACTCTACGGAAAGGTAAACCATCATCTGAATCTAATGGAAGTGGTTTCAGATCAAAACTCCTTACCAATCAAAAGTTATGACCGAAACAAGATCAGTTAGGGGCAAAACGGTCATTTAAAAATCGGCAAAAATCATGAACATGGGAAATGACCCTAATAGTCGTCTCCCAAAGTTACATGGCTATACGACTTCGCATGAGAAAGAAATAAATATTCTACGATCCCCTGATGCGTAGAATGCGGGTCGTTACAATATTTTTAAACTGATTTAATTATTTTTGGTTTTACTAAAATCCGATTTATTTGAATCCTATACATTCATTTTAAATTTGAAATCGAATTTTCAAACTACTGCGCCGTTTCAGGCTCGTTGTATAATTAAAATAAATTTATTCATTTTAACTTCGACTAAAATAAATTTTTTCGTCATTATTATTTAAAATAAATTACTTTACATATTCAAAATTCATTAAAATTGTTAAAATGAATTTTTTTAAATTGGTTCTGATTTTCCGGGTTATTACAATCTCCTCCACTTAAAATCTTTTCGTCCTCGAAAGGGAACGAAGGTGAAAGTTGTTTAATTAACCAACTCAACTTTCAATTCTAATCAATTTTCAATTCAGTTCCATATTAAATTTGATTTAGCTAAATTTATCATTCTTTCACATATTGGTTAAATTAATTATCCTTCCAATATTTTAATTAGTTAAACTAATTATCGAACATCACAACCAGCAATCATTAGGTGATTAACTTTTTAAATATATATAACTTTTTATATATAGTCAAAAATCATATTTCTAGTGCAAATCACATCCATAAACCCTATCTAGTTTTGGTTCTCACACCAGTCAATGGAAATTGTAACGTCCGGCCTTTTTGACCACTTCAAATTGGTAATTAAACCAACTTAAAACGTTCAAAATGATGGACCGCTATTTAGCTTATAGAGTTTAAAGAACAGAATCAACACATAAATATAAAATAAATAAATGACATAGTATTGAACAACAGAATAAAACTTTTATTTATTAATCAGAAATTTGAATACAAGATATTTATATACAGCGGGATGTAAAAAAATTAAAATACAAGAAAAATCTTTACTAGTTCGAAAACTTCAGAGTGCGTCGCCTTTGGAATCTCCAGCCTTTCCAATCTTCGAACTGTTATCTGTAATCTTTAAATCTGCACTGCTCGGGTCTGACCCGAGCATTTCATGTAAAATACAAAATACTCGAGTCAGGATTAAATCATAGTTCAAGTAAATTAATTTCAATGTAACTGAATATAATAGTTAATTCTAACATCGATGTCATATATAAATAACAGTTGGGTATCTGTTCAATCAATTCTATCTATTTTTAGGGATGAACGGTCTTAGGCGTTTGCGAGTGTACACGTGTATATAATATACACGTGTTCACCGCCTCAACTTCCTGAACCGAATACAAATCAATAACGTGTGATTTTGGGAGCTTGCACATACAAGTGTGTGTACCTATACACGCACGTGTATTGCCTCAGCATCCAGAAATCATATATGGCAATGGTTTGGAGCGTGATCCGAAAGAATCATATAATCAAGTTTTGTAACATTTATCATAATAATGGAGTACAAGTAACACAACTGGGCATATGACATGGAAATAGAAATGAGAGCTTCAATACTTCAGGTAATACGTGGATCAGGATGGTCAATGAGCAGCCTAGTGTATGTATGTGTACAAGTTTCCAATAAAGCAACAAACCCAAGGGCAGCACCATATCTAAAGAGATAAATGGAAATGCAGCGTACAAGCTAGCCCAATAGTACAAATATGTGTGATGTAAACTGTCTAAACACAACAGGATAGGGTATACATGTTCAACTGTGTTGTACTAACATCATATACTACAGCATGGACTTATGCACAAAAGAAACAGGAAGGAAAACATAAAAATACAGGGTGGCCCTAAACAAGATTAACACAAATGCCATCATATCCAATATTTACTATCGAAAAAGAGTGGGTAAGACAAATTATTCCAACCTGAGGCCATCATTGACTTAAATCGATACATGAAATTTTCACTGTCACTACACATAATGTATTTACCCAAATATATGTGATTACCATGGGAAATCAATAGGCAGTCATGCGAATAAGGCAGAGAATGCAAAACAAGATGTTAACTAATATTCCTGTAAACAATTTATGTGATGAAAACTACTCTATTAATTCGTCACACTATCATTATTAAATGAGTAGCAAAGCAAGGCTCAACAATAAGGTATGTTGGATGAACAATTATAAGGTGAAAAGTTTCCCTCATTATATCCAAAAGCAGTCACCACTCTTGCCTCGTTAAATGCTCTCTACTATTTCACCTTATTATCTAACATGTTGAAGCAGAAATCTACAGTCTATATAGTTCCTTATTTTGTTTGCCTATTAGTCCTGTAACTTTTTCCCAGCACACTTATAATGGACATTGTGGCATAAACTTGCATAATGCGTGATGCATGTGCAAAATAAAAATAAATGCTTAGCTTTAATCCCAAATAATTTATGCACATATACTTTAATTCGTCACTTTATTCGCAGTCTTAAAACACTGTCCACGACATTGTTTGACTGACTTTAAATGTTAAGCTGTTTGTTAGCATTCCTATATAAGTGAAAATTTTGATTACTGTAAAAGTATATATAATTTGAAGAATATAAACACATAAATCCGTATCATTTACCAACTCTATTAGATTGATCCTAACATGGAGTAACAACAGTTTTTGGAAAGTCAAATGATTAACATAACATGTAGAAAAGCATGAAAAATACAAGTATAAGCAAAGGTACTACTGTATACGCATGTTGCCCAAATGCATGTACCTATCAATAGCAATTTACAAGATCAAATGCACTAGCATGAAGTAACAACAGTTTTTTTTTCATCAATGCAATGGAAACAAAAAGATTTAACTTTTAACTGTTTATCATAGATTTCGTAAGTCAGAAAATAAAGGAGTTCATCCTTTGCATGCTAAGTATATATATAATAAAACAACACCAATCATACCAAATTTCATACCTACCAAGGTCAATAAACATCGTGGGTGTGTACTGTTAGTTATTTTAGTTTACTGATGTGCCCTTATGTCCTTATTTAATGTTCTTCTGAATCCCATTTTGTTGTTTCATTTCTTGAATAATCACATTTTTAGCTCAAATAGAACCATGATATTTTATCTGGACTTCAAATATAATATTTCAATATCAAAAAATTTCCACTATAATACCATGTCTGCTGGTATGTAACACTCCGAGTAAACAAAGTGAATTTAATGCAGTTAATTTAAAAAAAAAAATTTAAGAACTATGTGTAGAAAGCATTTCAAATTTTGATTTAGGTTTGCATTCAGCCGTAACTGACTTTAATGAATGCATCATGTAACAATAACTTACATATACTAAATACTGGGTATGAATATAAAGACTGCCCATTATAATTCAACTAAAACAAATCAAGATTTGAGAAGTCAGACCAAATCTGATGATAGCAAATGGATAGAATCATGGAACTAACAACTAAGGAGCCATGACTTAGTATTTCAATACATGTGACCAAAAATGGATGTATTACTAATGCATGTAAATAAAGAGAAATCTTAAATTTGAGTTTCCCAAAAGAACAATACTTTAAGCAGGTTAGTCATATAGGTAACAGAAATGGTTGGCCAAATAATCCATCCGGTAAATGAATCCGACTACAGAAATGGTTGGCCAAATATATTTGAATTTAGGTATGTGTATATATAATCTAAAGGTAATCCAAATGTATCCGATACTTGGCAACGGGTACATGGGTGTAATCAAGACAGTGTAAAACATGTATACAACATATGGCATGGCACAGTCGAGGCCTAGTGTCTCAGTTCAGGTACGTGATAGTATCAACACAACCACACACACACACTCACACACATACCCATATACATACATACATGTTAGCTAATGGACTGGGGAAAATTAATTTACTGGTTCTAAAATGCATATTAAATACATGTGTACATAGGTGAATATGCATATATATGGACTGTATGTAACCAAGAAATTTAACAGCAGTCCCAACGGAGCCAGGTTTCACAATATCAAGCAATCAATCACAAGACAACCAACAAACATCAACTATTATATCCTAGTTAAAAAATGATATTAAACTACTTGAAACCTAGATTTAATCGTGAGTGAATGCTCACCTAAAGGATGCAGCGAAGCGGCGACGAGATGGCAGGCTTCGGACGTGGACTTAGATTGCTAAAGGATGGGGCTCGAACGATGGTGAGGGATGATGGTTTTGAAGGCGCTTGGTCCTGCGATGACACTTCGAATCATGACGAGGCGGTGGCTTTGACTAGCTGTGCTCACGGAGGAAGGAGCGATCCGACTTAGGCAAAACGAACTGGCTCCGTCCATTGAAAATCGAGAAGGGAAGAACTAATTTTTTTTAGCTGAGAAAAAGGGAACGATTCTATTGTAATTTGGGGCTTCGATGCTCAAGGGTAGTGGCACTTTTAGGGCGGGCGCGGTCGCCATTAAAATTTAGAAGGGAGGGATGGATTTTGTCTGAAGGGATTGGGAAATCAGTGTGACTTTTATAAAAGGAAGAACCGTGGTTACCACGTTTACGTGGGAGCGAAGGAATCGATAATGTGTGAGCGAAGGAATCGATAGTGTGTGTGCGAAGCAACCCAGTGTTTTATTTTATTTAGTTATTTATGGTTCCTTAAATTTTCTACCGCAAAATATGCTGACGTTTTTATTTTCTAACGGCCACAAACAAACTCCAAATACGACAAAAATTATAAGTACTTTTTTGTCTTCGTGTTCTGAATCCAATAAAATTATTTCGGTTGTCATTCGATTTCGTCGGTATACGACGTTATTTTATTTTTATATTATTTATCGGTTTGCTGATTTTTATTCCATCCGTCTACCAATAATAATGTTTATTTTCCAAATTTGGAACGTTAAATTCTAGTTCCACAAATACGCATGTATCCAAGCCAATCTTTATATTTGAAAAAATAAAAATCCCAAATTTGTTCAACATTAATAACGTTTATTTAAATTTAACCATCTATATTTATCAGTCGAATTTCAAATTCAATTTGAATATTTATCCGAATTTAATTCAAATATTCAACAATAAATCTTTGATTTCCAATCAACCCTTCTGAATTAAATATGGGATCTAATTCAACTCAAACTATTTATTTGATTTTAAATTTCCTACCCCAGTATAATATAAAATTGATTAGTAACAGTTAAATCTTTAATTAATCCCATTTCAAACTGTCCAAATTTCTAGGACGTTACATTATTTCCCCCTTTGAAACTTTTCGTCCTCGAAAAGAGAGATTGTTAGAGTTATACCATTGTATAAGTTTTCATATTTGCGTGAAATTTATCCATAATCAATTTAAACATCGATGTTTAAGTCATCAATCTTCTTTGTTTATCCATCATAACATCATATTCAATTACTCGAAAAAATCAAGTTTCTTATTAAAATTATCCCTCAAATTTCAAATTCTGCACAAGTTGGATTTGCACATCTCAACTCATTTCAAACCTCATCCGTCAATACTTACTTATCCATCATTTCACTTATTCATGAAAAACCAAATCCTCTTATATTCAATTCATTTATTCTTTTCCCACACTCATTTAAGAGCGTAAATAACATTCCCCCTTCAAGTCACAAATTATCGACTTGAAAATTTCCAAGATCCGCAATCTATTATAGTTTTTATACAGAAAATATTTGTATTATTATCTCAAAGCTATGGACTTGAAAATACTTCGAAAATCCCTTTCTTAGCTATATTTTTATTTCAAAATATCAATTGTAAAATATTTGACAACTCAAAGTTTGACAAGTCTATTGTCATTCTCACAGATGTTAGGCATACGCTGGCCAGGCGCACGACTAAAATCTCCAAGTACTAAATATTCTTATTTCAACTTCCAGCAAAAATATTTTGAAACTCTTTTAAAACAGATACGGAAAGTACCAATGTGATATTGAAATGTTGATTGTTCATGAATCGCAGATACACAATGGTTTCGTCTGGATCCCCCAGAAAACATCTGTATCCGTAGGAAATCACTTCCCTGCGAATTTCGTCATGGACAGATCAACAGAAGATATTTTAAGAATCAAAAGACATTCTGAGGTCATTGAGCGTTGATTGCTCTGTCTCAGAATCACAGAAACAAACCAAGAAATTATGAAGATACTTCAAGTCACGAGGACAAAACAAGTCCCAAAGACAAATCAGGTCACGAAGACCAATCAAGTCACGAAGACTAACTGCTGCATCAAACAGGTGGCTCACTATCACTAAGATATCTCAAACATTGCATGGCTCCATTCTACCTTTAGTAACTCTAGTGATTACATCTCTTTCACTTGTAGATATGCCATGTGGACTGCAGGTACGCAATGGTTACGCCTGGGTCCCTCAGGAAACATCCATACCCGTGGCTTTCACAGCTCTGCAGATTACGCCCTCATAATTCGACTGTAGATCGCAGCAATCACAATGGTTACGCTTGGTTCCCCCAAGAAATATACGTCTGCCGTAGACTATCTGCAGCCCTGCGAATTTCGCTACATGGTCGAATTCCAATGACTCTAGATCGTAGCGATCACAATGGTTACGGTTGATTCCCTCATGAAATATCCGACCGCCGTAGGCTATCTGCAGCCCTTCGAATAACGCTAGCAGTCGTGCTCAACGGCAACTCATGAGTTTTATGTCCGGACAACCTACTACCACCAGCAACATATCTCAACAAATCTCAAAATTCAAAGGAGAAGGAAGGTACTTTCCTTATTTTTATTTTGAAAACATATAATAATATATACATATAGTATTTTATTTCATACTCCTCATAAATCATACTTATGTAACTTACATAAGATTTTCTTTCCAAATCACATTTTCAAACTTCTCTTTTTTTATATAAAATCTGTTATATAAAATTTATCTCAATTCATTACTTTCCAATCAGTGATTTCCGGATTCGCTATATTCACATTTATATTTCTCAAAAACTTCTATATCCAATATCTCAAATCGAATATCCTCAAATTTCCATACAAATTTCATAACTTCAATTTGATCTCCTTATCAATTCAGATATTTGATATCCTTCAAACTCAGATTTATGAATCGATTGGTTATAAACCAAAATCTCTTTCAACTTCCCCATTATCAAGTTCATCACCTTCGAAAATATGTAATTTTAAAATATTCTTTATTCATTAGTCTGGATACATAAACAATTCATTGATAATATATTAAATTTTAATTAAAACGAAAAGTAAATGGTACTTCCCCGAAATTCGGCATAAATGTCTCTTCTAAGTAACCTCCTTTCGAATAATTTGTTATTCGATACTACATTCCGAACTTTAGAAAAATCTCACGAATTTATATTCTGAATCCAGAATAATCTCACCGTCCTGGCCAATTCATTTCTTTCATCCTTCATTTGCAACACACTTGCTTTCAAACATTACTTACTTCTGAATATCATTCCTTTCATGGGACTCTGTATTCGTCACATACAATCAGTTTTGATTCCATTTAAGTATCGGTTTAAATCTCCTCACATTCTTCATTCATATATCGCTTCATCTCATTTACGATTTACTTCATTTATAATTCTCATTTACAAGCTTATAACTTACCATCGTTTTCATATATTCGATTGTGCATTATTGGTTTGGAACCAATTATAAATTATCTTGCCATATTCTGAATAATATAAGTTAATAACAAAATTTGACATAATCGATTTTCAATTATAACGTTTTAGATTCTAATTTCATTAACGTATATTCCAAATATCGAAATAGAATTCATCGTTTCATCTTTGAAACAATTTCAAATTTCCCCTTTCTATTCAATTTCTCATCTGAATTCTTATTTCTAATAAATTTCAGTCGTCTTTGAATTCTAAAATACACAATTAGATAAATTGTTTCGTTGATTCTACTATACTTATCTTCCTTTGGTATCATTCGATGATGGACTCTGATTTTAAATCTAAAAGGGATCTTAACGAAGAATAATTCTCGCAAACCTGGATTCGAAGATTTCTGAAGACTGGGGATTCCGAACAAAATTTAAAATCTCAAAATACTTCCTCCGCTCTTTTAGTTCCAAAATAAGTCTCAAAAATATTTTTTTTCGAAAATATAATTTCCTCTTCAAAATCTATTTTTAAAATTATTTTCATTTTCAAAATTCATATTTCAAAACCTTTTTATTTTCAAAATTCGCTTTTCTAGTGTCGATTCTACTCATTTAAACTCGATAAGCTAAGCTTTGAATAAACCAAAGCTCTAATACCACTTGTAACGTCCCGCCTTTTTGACCACTTCAAATTGGTAATTAAACCAACTTAAAACGTTCAAAATGACGGACCGTTATTTAGCTTATATAGTTTAAAGAACATAATCAACACATAAATATAGAATAAATAAATGACATAGTATTGAATAGCAGAATAGAACTTTTATTTATTAATCAGAAATTTGAATACAAGATATTTATATACAGCGGGATGTAAAAATAATTAAAATACAAGAAAAATCTTTACTAGTTCGAAAACTTCAGAGTGCGCCGCCTTTGGAATCCCCAGCTTTTCCAATCTTCGAACTGTTATCTGTAATCTTTAAATCTGCACTGCTCGGGTCTGACCCGAGCATTTCATGTAAAATACAAAATACTCAAGTCAGGATTAAATCATAGTTCAAGTAAATTAATTTCAATGTAACTGAATGTAATAGTTAATTCTAACATCGATGTCATATATAAATAATAGTTGGGTATCTGTTCAATCAATTCTATCTATTTTTAGGGATGAACGGTTTTAGGCGTTTGCGAGTGTACACATGTATATAATATACACGTGTTCACCGCCTCAACTTCCTGAACCGAATACAAATCAATAACGTGTGATTTTGGGAGCTTACACATACAAGTGTGTGTACCTACACACGCACGTGTATTGCCTCAGCATCCAGAAATCATATATGGCAATGGTTTGGAGCGTGATCCAAAAGAATCATATAATCAAGTGTTGTAACATTTATCATAATGATGGAGTACAAGTAACACAACTGGGCATATGACATGGAAATAGAAATGAGAGCTTCAATACTGTAACGACCCAGAAAATCTGAACCAATTTAAAATTTTTAAATTGGCTAAAATAATGGATTTTAAATATTTAAAATAAATATTTTAAATAATAGTAATGAAAACTGAGTTTGAATCGACAACTGAAAACGAGTATAATTAATTCTAATTATAAACAAGGCCTGAAATGGCGTTGCAGTTTCAAAAATTGAATTCAAACTTTGTCGGACTGTACCGGGTGCAAAACAAAGCGGATTTGAGCGAAACCAAAAATATTTAAATCTGTTAGTGAATACCTTTCTAACGAATCGGAAAATCGAATTTTCATAGCGGAAATCAAAAGTTATGGCCAAATGAATTTTCAGAAAGGTCGCTATGGAATTTATATAACCCGTGAAATTGGCCATTTTGCATACGACCTCGGAATTCGACGAAACTACTTTTGTTGGATCCGAGATGTGAAGTTATTGCTAGTTTTCAAATTTCATAATTTTTGAAGCCAGTATGTGAGCGTGGCAAAGGAAAACGTGTTTTGGTCAATTACAGTTAAATTGGGTCGACCAGAAATCGGTCTTTTTGCAAACGGTCTCAGAATTCGACGAAACTAGTTTTGTTGGGACCGTATCATCAAAACATAGCTAGATTTATTTTTCTGGAATTTTTCGAATCAGTTTGTGGCCTTGGCAAATTGAAATGTACGTTCAAATCGAATATTGAATGTTATATATTTTAAATTGAATGGAAACTGACTGAAACAGTCGAATGGGCCTACGAAACATATCCCATTGTGTTCGGAATGGGGGTAAAACACTAGGGACGACAATCGTTGGGTTTGGATCGGTGTTTGTGTGTGACAAGGGGTATTTTCGGATTTTTAAAAATATATAAATAAACAAAAAAAATCTGATTGGCCAATAATTTCTCTCTCTCCCCGATTGCTTCAGGCGCGACGAATGAAGGAGATCCGAACCTTCTCTCTTCGATTTCTCAGCAACCACTCAATGAAAAATCGTGATTCTTGATTCATTTCAAAGCTCTTCGTCTCCTCTTCTAATCCATCTAAGGTTTGCTAGTTATCATCAAGTGTGGAGGGAGATACGAGTCCTCAAAGTCAACGACTTTGGAGCGCCGCCGAGCCTTCAGGGCGCCACCGAACGAAGCGAAACCACCGGTGCCGGGAAGGTGGTTCGAAGCTCTTCGACGTTGTGTGAGCTGATTCTCCTATCGCGCAACGGTTTGATCGAAATATTAAAACCTAGTTTTGAACCATCGTGAAAGGTGGGTCCTTTATTACATCTGAACTTTGAAAAATCATATCTTTTTCGTTTCTTGACGAAATTCGATGAAATAGGAAACATCGTGACCGTGTGGACGTCTTCTACAATTTAGAAGAGACCGCATATTTTTTTGAGCCTTCTGCTATTTTTGGTGGAGTGGTACCCAAGGTGAGATTTCTAATTTATAAACGATATGGAAAACGATGATGTATAAATTATATAGTCGATGTATGAGTTATATAAGCGTTGTACACCTCTTGTATAAGCGTTGTATAAGTTGTACGTTCGATGTATAAGTTATATATGCATTGTAAAAATTATATATGTGTTGAAATAGAAGTGAATTGGTATATATATAAATATATATATATACACGCCCCTCGTCCACAAACCATGGACGATATTAATTGGTTGTAATTGGTGTGAAAATTGATTGATAGCGAATGGTTGATTGGAATTGTTTGTGGTTGATATTGATTGATTGTGGTTGAAAAATACCCATTTGTGGTTGAGAAATATTTGGTTGAAACCACATAGGATTAGTTTGTGGAAATGAAATAAATATACATGCCGCCTGCGTGCGAACTAGATGCATGATCCCCATTGTCAAAAACCGCGAGGTTTTAAGGTAGAGCGAGGAGCCGTACTAGGGACGGTCCCGGTTTTAACTACCCTGCCGTTATGCTGCCGAAATTTTGAATAATATTCATGTGTTTGAATTATTTTCATTTTTTGAAACTATATTTATTCGTTGAATTGAAATTCATGTGTTGAATGGTATTCATATTTTGAAATAAATTGTTTTATAATAAAAATCACATTTTTATCATCTATATGAACTATGTAAAATAATATCGTTTTGAAATAAATTGTTTTATAATAAAAATCCTATTTTTATTAACTATATGAACTATATAAAATAATAGAGTTTTGAAATGAATTGTTTTACAATAAAAATCACATTTTTTATTATATACATGAATTGTTAAAAATAGTGAAATGTTGAAATAGAAGACAGTTAGATAAAAATATCATTTTTATTAAATGTACGAAAAGAATATAGTTTTGAAATCGAAGAATCGATATATATATTTAAATAGAATTGAAATATATCGAATGACGACGCTGCAGTTCGTATTTTGAAACCGTGATTTCAAACGATTAGTACGGGAGAATCGACCATCGGATTTTCCTGAAATCACAACCGTTGGGTTCGCTTTGGAAATATCTTTCCAACGACACCAACTTTGTAAAAATCCAACGGTTGGATTGTCTGGAATGTTTAATTCAAATCTGAAGAAAAACAGCGCCAGAATCGATTATATATATATATATATAATTATATTTAATCGAATAACGATGCTGCAGTTCGTATTTTGAAATCGAAACTTCAAACGATTGTACCGGGAGATCCGACCGTCGGATTTTCCCGAAACTGGAACCGTTGGATTCGTTTTGAAAAGATCTTTCTAATGATGTAAATTTTGTGAAGATCCAATGGTTAGATTTTCAGATATGTGTAAATCAAATCTGAAGAAAAACAGCGCCACGACCGCGTTATGGCCCGAAGCGTCGTTTTGAATAAATTGGCTATTTTAAAATAAATAAAAATAGCGATAAATCATTATAAAATATTATAAGTGATATGGATGTGATTTAGAAATTAACTGAAGGTTGGCTAAGTCGAATGGTTTCCTGGGTGTTGATCTGATGTTGGTTTCGGCCTTCGGGGTTAATATTTGGGAAATCGTTCTCTTACTGATTGATGGTTAGTGACTAATGAATTGAAATGATGCATGTGTATGCTAGTGTTGCACTTGTTTATTATACACGTGAGTTACTCAGAAAGACCGAGTTTATCCCATTCTGAGTAACTGAATCGACGATAAGAAATCGAAGATAAAGACGGTGGTCGAAGACCGGAGATCTTCACCTCGTTTGGATGGTAACCGAGGTCCTGATTGGGAGGCATCCCGAAATATGGATAATGAGTGGTGATCGTCCAGACATACGTGGTGATCGATGGGTTTGCAAGGTATTTAGTGCCTCCGGTTTCGTTCAGACCCAGAACGGACTTGCAAATGGACAGTGTGTCTGACATTGGAATTTATTCTGTGTGATTGGTAGCCATCAGTTGCACGGTGTGAATTGCCTGTGTGGCATGCTAAGATGCAGTGATCAGGGCTTCTATTGAAAAGCAAAGTCTTGTAGTGATGATCAAAGCCCCGCCTGTGTGGCGTAGCTTTGTGTATAACGTAAATTCGCGAGCCTCACACCCCGGTATGAACCAGAAACGGGAGAGGACATCAGGGAGGGCCTGCGTTTCCTTCTAGTTAGAAGTGGCGTCAGTGGTTTTACATGCCTTGACGAGTTTGACTTATGTGGTTGTTGCTGTTGCGAGGCGCCTCGGTTTGATCGGACGATCCGAGTTCGATGGAGTCATTCGTTGGCTCGTTGACACCCCAAAGGGCGGGGAAACGTAGTGTTCATGTATAATAATCCACTTCGGTGGACCGGCCCTGACGATCCAAGGAGCAGTTGCGGCTGTTCCTGAGACATGGACTAGAGCGTCTCGAATTCGGTAAGGACTATCTTTTGCCTTGGTTCATGACGGAAATCCAATTTCCAAATACGACATCGTGCGGTTTTGATTGTATTTATATATGGCGACATGATATATGCTACCCATGCCGTCTATGATTGATAGTTATGATTGAAATTGTTTTTGAAACATATAAACATTAGTATTAGTATCAAATGCTTTTGTTTTATTCGTATCAATCATATTTTGGTCATTATAAGGTAAAACTCTATCCTTCGGTTTGCGTTGCATTGTGTGATGGGAACTGAGTCTTAAAATGGCTTCATTTTAATAAAAAGCATTGCGATGTTTAAAAGAAAGAATTGTTTTTAAAGCACTGGCAATCCAATGGAGTAAACCCGTTCCACGAAAGTGGCGTGGTCCTGTGATTTGCCATATTAAACGTGTTGAGTAGATTTCTCATACCAGTCCCATGACTGACTCGTAGTTTGTTTCACTTTCAAACTCGGGTGCCCCTTTTTCTACACGGGCAGCCTTGTATTCAGGTTTAGCTGGCTCTTTCTGGATAGCTGGAGCTGAAGATGGATTCTATTATTTATCTCTTTTTATGCTATTCAGCTCTTATTGTACATATTTTGTTTGTTTCCGCTGTAGACATTTATGTATAGCTGAACTGTATTTGTACTAAGTATGATCCTGTATACTGTGTAACTCTGATGATTACTTTTATCCAGTATATTCTATTGTTCATTATCTGGTGTATTTATTTAATTCTGTTCTGCTTTTATCTGTTTCTGTGTTATATTCCAAAGATTACCCTTGTCTCCGTCTGTGCGGGAAATGGGGTCGTCACAAATACTTCAGGTAATATGTGGATCAGGATGGTCAATGAGCAGCCTAGTGAATGTCTGCGTACAAGTTTCCAATAAAGCAACAAACCCAAGGGCAACACCATATCTAAAGAGATAAATGGAAATGTAGCATACAAGCTAGACCCAATAGTACAAATATGTGTGATGTAAACTGTCTAAACATGTGACAACAAGGAATTCCGCTCGATTTGAATCAGTCACTAAACCGACCCAAACCGTTCGAAACGCCTGATTGTTTTGAAAACACGACAAAATAGAACGCGGACGGAAGAACATTTCATTGTTATTACAACAATTTCATCAGAATACAAGAATATACAGAGTATGAATAAATATTATACAACAAAGAATATCAGAGATTTAAATACAGTATTGCAGAGGAAAAATAATACAAAACGCAACTGAAAGTAATACACGGATACAGAGCTTTCCGAGCATCGTTCCAGCTGTAAATCAGGATCCTGTGAATATAAATCTGCAAAACCAAAACTACTAGCTGCCCACGTCGAAAATAGGGGCACCCAGAATTTAGGTTAAAACAATAAACTCTAGGTCAGTCATGTGACTGGTGTGAGAACTAAAACAGTTATTTATCTTTATTTTCAAAGTTAGGTAAATCAAGGGACCACGCCGTATAACACGGAACGAGTTTCCTCCCAAGAACACCAGTGCATAAAACAACAGCGCAATGCTAAATAAAGAAAAATGAAGCTATTATAAGACCCAGGTCCCATCACACAATGAAATGCAAGTCGGAGGATAGGGTTTTTACCTTATAATAGCCAAGAATGCTTAATACGTTTAAAACAAATCATTTGATACTATTATAAGTGCATATTGTATAAAACATCTTCAAATCATAAGTATCAATCATAGACGACATAAGCGCACCATCCCACTATGTCGCCATACTAGGCTCTACAAATAAAACCGAAATACACGTATTGGAAAGTTGGATTTCCATCATGGTAGCTCCTGATTCGAAAGATCGATCGCGTAGTGCAATTCCCCACGGCTTACGTCCCAACAAGAGAAAACACCGTAATGCACATCCGCACTTTTGGGAACCGAGTATCACCGCGGCTTACGTCCTAGCGAGAGAAAACACCGCTTACTCTATCCCTCTGAGCATTAAGCTCAATCTCGGTCGACCGAATCCACGACACCACTAAGGTCCCCATCCACTAAAAAGCATACTGATCAAACCATCAGTTTACCACCATACCGGGGTGTGAGGCTCGCGAATCAACGCTATAGACAAAGCCATGCTATATTAAAGCTGCGCTTTGATCATCATCCACCAAAATTTTCTTTTCAACAAAAGTCTGGATCACTGCATCTCAGCATGCCATACTATCAATCCATATCATACCACTGATTTCTGCCAATATATAACCTCTGAGTTCGTATGTCTCAGAGAAGGGCATTAAGCAAGAGAATAAATTCTCCGCCGCCAAAAAGATATATATATTTAGCAGAGATCAACGAATACAATATAAAGGAATACAATGTCAGACACACCATCCATTTACAAGTTCGTTTTAGGTCTGAACAAAACCAGAGGCACTTTCCTCGCATATCCGTCGATCTCCAAGTACGTCTGGACGACCACCAACTATTTCCCTCCTCTTGGGTGTACAGCCCAATCCCGATCATCAGTAATTATCCAAATGATGTGAAGACTTCCGGTCTTCGACCACCGTCATCATCTTGGACTTATCGCCGAATCGGTTATTCAGAATGGGTATAAAACCCGGCCTTTCTGAATGACCAACGTATAATAAACAAATGTTACACAAACACAACATACGCCTCATTCCAATTCAGCAGTCACTAACCGTAAATTAGCAAGAGAACAATTTCCCAAATATTAACCCCGAAGGACGAAAACAACATCAGATCAATACCCAGAAAACCATCCTTCTTGGCTAACCTACAGTTAATTTCTAAATTTCACATTCTTAGGGAAAGGTTCCCCTTTAATTTTATCAAAGATAAATTCCTTGAAATTTATTCTGTAATCTTCCTTTGGATATCATTTCAAACCAAATTATGGTTTTCCAAACTAGTCGGGATTAGTGAACCACACCGAAGTAATTATTTATTTTATTTCCCAATCCCAACCTATTCATCCCATGAAGCAAAACTGGTAATACTCCATATCTAACACCACGGTGTTATCGGTAAAATTGATTACCATTTCACGTTCAATTCTAATTAAAGATTTAACTATCGCTTTGGAGCAAAACCGGTGATACTCCATTCTCGCTCCCTTTCCAAATTTGATAACTTAAATTATCAGTTCACATATCAATCTAATTACAGATTCATTAAAACTCCTTTTACTGGGTTAAAGAACTAATGTCATTTAAAACACAGTTCACGATAAACCCAAATCACATTCTATTTATTATCGGGTTAAAGAACAAGTGTTATTTAAAACACCGTCACGATAAACCCACAAATCAATTCTAATTCAATTCCAATCAAATATATTAGAAATTCCTATTATTTAAAACCACTTTCAAATCCAATTTATTTAAAAATGATTGGGTTTTAAATTTAGTTCAAAACTAGTTCATTTCGATAAAAATCCATTTTTACCTTTACAAATGTGGGATTTTTCATCCCAGTTCTTCACAAATCATTTCATATGATTTTACATAAATTATTACTATTTTTAATAATTTTATCGAGTCCCGTACAGTCGATTTCCAACAACGGCCATCGAACTGCACTTACGGCGACCTTTTCCTAATTTGATTTGGACATATCTCCAAATCCAACCATTAGATTTCAAATTTCCAATATTCGTTAGAAAGCTCTTTTCGATATGAACCCAAAGGTTCTGGTTTTAGGAGAATCCGACGGTCGGATCTCCCGTAATGTCCGTTCGAAGTCAATGGTCGAAATTTACGAACTACCGCGGCGCGGCGCGTTCTATTCAGGCCATTATATATAATATATATATATATATATATATTTCGTCGATTTCCCTTTAAAACGAATTTTATAAATAGTTTTAAATTCGTTTCAAAAACAATTTCAACCTTCATTTCAAATTCAAATCAAAATTGAATTTTCCCTTATAAATTCTTTTTACATTCATTTCTATATGATTTCAATTCAAATCGATTTCAATTCTATTTCAGTTCGTTTTCAATTGAATTCAATTCAATTCAAATTCGTTTTCTATTCAATTCAAATTCATTTTCTATTCAATTCAATTCAAATTCGTTTTCTATTCAATTCAATTCAAATTCGTTTTCTATTCAATTCAATTCAAATTCGTTTTCTATATATTAGATTATTAAATCTCTTTTCAATATTCATTATAAAAACGAATATAATCGATATAAATATCGTTCGCGTCAAAATAGCGCATCTCCAATCAACATGGCTTTATATTTTTCAATAACTTCGTTATTCTATTCAACAAATGAATCTATATTTCTTTCAATACATGACTCTATATTTTTGTCAATACATGACTAATCTCAACGAATGAGTACTGTCCACGTGTGACTATTTTGTTATTTAATATAATTTTATATAAAAATTATGGTATCTTTCGTTTGATTTCAAATCAGATTCCAACCGTAAATTAGTAAGAGAACGATTCCCTGAATATTAACCCCGAAGGCCGAAACCAACATCAGATCAATATCCAGGAGACCACTCATCTTATATATTTTCCAGTTAGTTTCTAATTCTATATATAATAAAGATGTAAATTTTATTGTTAAAATATTTCGTTCAACACATGACTAATCTCAACGGATGAGTACTGTCAACATGTGAACCTTTATTTTATAAAGAAGTTAGTTTCTAATTCTATATATAATAAAGATGTAAATTTTATTGTTAAAATATTTCGTTCAACACATGACTAATCTCATAGGATGAGTACTGTCAACACATGAACCTTTATTTTATAATATTCTTTATTTTCTAAATTGGAATGAAGCCCAATCAATTACCATATAAAGTTAATTATATGGATTCCATACAACACATGTATATAATAGCAACGATAAATAATCAACCAACATCCAAAGTGCACTACACTGTATAAGCATCAAATATAGATATCTAACGCTTATAACAGCCTGTCGATCCATCGATCGACATACAACTAATTATTGGGATTAGTTGTAACACCCCACTCCCGCTATGGTCACTCACTAAGGGAATGCCATAGCATCGGTGGAGTATTTTAGTGAATATAGAACAGAAAAATTACAACAAGACAGATATAAACAGTACTTGAAATTCTAAAACATCATCTCATAACAGCGGAAGTAAAACATGTCTGGTTACATCATAAAAAGTCAAGTACAATATCCATCAAAATAAAGAAGTACATAATCCCACTCTCACACAATAGCCAAAACAAAAGAAAAGATAACTGGATAACTGGAGCTTTACATCTATCCAAGCTCCTAAAGACTGGAACAGCAATCCGATCAAGCTCCACTACTGCTAGGATCCACCGTAGGACCTGAGGGTTGGGAAAAAGGTAAAAACAACGGGGTCAGACATAAGTCTGAGTGAGTCCTATAACTTTAACAATACAATCGTTAAAGTAACCAGAGAAGACATAACTTGATGTACGGTAACATATAGGGATGAACGGCTATACTAAGCAGTCAACTAAACTAAGATAACAGATAAAGACGCATCTACCCTTCCTAAGGTAAATTACTAAACTGCACCACACCAGTCGTTCCTAACTTAAAGGTTGATCCCACCCATGGCTTATAAAATTAACTTAATAGTACTTGCGTACCCCTAGGTGACCAAGTAGGCGCCACGGGGCCCTACACTCCACCAGGTGTACACACTACTCCCCATTCGATCGGCTCCCTAACGTAGATACCCGTGCTGGCCCCACCATGGGGTGTACCATTCCCCCAACGTGGCAACCCGATATAATTAACGGTGCACGGCTTATATCTACACGATGCAACAACGACTTATCTACCAGCCCGGGCCCACTCACGCATATGAAGCCCGTTGGACTTGCGTTGCCACCGCTAACCCGTTTTGGCCTCTTATAATCAAGCCCAATATGCGTGTCCCGTCACTCGACATGGGTCGAGCCCACAAAGATACGTTTGGGATATTGGTTGAAATGGGCCTCCACAAGCTACCCACTTAAGCTTGTCCCTTTTTCTAGTATATCCCACTTAACCCTTTAATCATGTTTTAATTACATGTTCCATTTTGGTTAAGTATTCTAATCGTATTTTCTATTGCCACCCAAGGCAACCACTAGATTTTCTCATGCCACCCGAGGCACCCACTTAACCCCTCATGTCCCTCTACATGCTAATGTGGTTAAGTGTTTCTTAATTAATTAATTAAGAACGTAACCTTTGTAAAGACCTCTCACATTAGACTGTCTTTTATGACCGCTGGTTAAGCCGGTTGGGTCCGGGCAGCCTTATGTCATAACAGAGTCTAACCTCGTGTCTTTACATTAATTACGTATTTTAGTTTGTGCCTAAGACCTCTCACATTGGGCTAACATTTGTAGCAACTGGTTAAGCCGGTTGGGTCCGGGCAGTTTTACGCTACAACTGAGTCCAACCTCGTGTCTTAGTCAATTAATTACACCTAATTAATCACCCTCATAATTTTATATTAATTATCCCTAATTAATCAAGTTTTCTTAACATGGGTAGACCTAACTTAATAGGTAAATTCCCATGGGGTAGACCTAACTCAATAGGTAAATTCCCAACACATAGTATGGGTACACCTAACCAAATAGGCAAATTCCCATACTATGTTTATTTATTTTGTGTTATGCATAATTATATTAATTTCACACAATCTTATTAACTTATGCATTTAATTACCCCATCGTTCCCACGTAATTTCGTTCATGATATAACACATATAAAAGGTGTCAACTTGCATATGAATGAACATGTTTCAAAGGTGCCATCTTGCATATTAACAAACACATAACTTGCATATGAACTTGCATAACATGTCACATAACTTGCATATAATATGTCACATAACTTACATATTCATTTTGCATAACAAACTTGCATATTAGCTTATAGACTTGCATAATGTGTCATCATGAACTTGCATATTAATAAACATGTAACTTGCATATTTACATACATGTAACTCGCATATTAACAAACATGTAACTTGCATATAAAGAAACATGTAACTTGCATATTTACATACATGTAACTTGCATATTAACAAACATGTAACTTGCATATTAACAAACATGTAACTTGCATATTTACATACATGTAACTTGCATATTAACAAACATGTAACTTGCATATTAACAAACATGTAACTTGCATAGCATATTACCATGAACTTGCATAACATGCATATGATTACATAGCCCACAACTTGCATATTTAGCATCATGCAAACATAACATACATCATATTAAACTTGCATAAGCTTACATACTCAACATGCATAAACATAAGATTAATGCTAACATCATATCATATGATTCAAAGCTCATTAACCCACATACAAAACCATAAATCTCATCACATCTCATCTAATTAGTTTACCAAAAGATCATCAAAGTGATAGAAACTCACAACTAGCAACTTTGAACACCAAATGAAGAAGATTAAGATGCTAAGAAGGGATTAGAAGTTGATTAGAGAGTGATTAGTATGCAACTCTCTTCATAAAATTAGTGGAGGCCATGAGAGCTAGCATTTTGCCATAGTTTAGTCACTAGGTTTAATTATGAATGAATTAGGGTAGGTTAGGGTCTTATTTATAGATTAGGCAAGTGTTTTAGGCCATAGGATTAACCCTAGATTCAATCCAAGCCATCAAAGCATGTCTTGGGGAAGAAGTCAAGTGTAGGAACCATCTAGGGCCTTTAGATTAAAGATGGACCATGAGAACCATTCAAATGCAAAATCTGCACTTGAGCGAATCGGCCCACGGGTTGACAGCCAAACACCCTGGATTAACCCCTAGTCGACCCAGCGGGCTCGGGTCGACTTCAAAAATCGGCCGGTTCGGTTATTCCCCTCTCCCAATTCGCTGTTTTGAGCATTTTTGCATATTTATTTATTAAATTTTCAATTATATATATATATATATATATATATATCAATATATATATATATATATCTACACAACCCATTTCACTTAATTAAGTATACTTTAATTTGGGAATTTTCGTGAAACTTCGCGAGGCCATATCTTGGTCATACGGACTCCGATTTTCGAAAACTCGGACTCTATTTCGCGTATTTTTCCGAGACGAACACAATGGCATAGCCCGTTTCCCTTGATTCCCATTTTAGAATTAAATTCTGCCTCGATTTATGTTATTACAGGTTATTGAAAATACGGGTTGTTACATTCTCCCCTCCTTAAAGGATTTCGTCCCCGAAATCTTCAAGTTAGGAAGAACGTATCCTACCATCCAATCATCCATCTACTCAAAGCATCATCCACGAGCAATCATTGTCCTTACAAGATTCTAAATGCTGGATGGATATATGCAAAAGTGTGTGTATATGTACTTACCTAATGCGAAAATCAGGCGGTTACTGATACAGTAAACCTCCTTAATGCAAACCATGATAGTGCCATGCATCCAATATGTATGCGAAACCCTATTGACACATACAAATTTCTACATGCGTGCACAACCATACACAAAAATGCATCATCCATATGATAACACAGCCATGATACATCCATCAATCTAACTACCACATCCATTTATGCAATATGCAACATGAAGTGACTGAGCCGATCTAGTGCCTAATGTGTGTGTATATGCATCCACGAGCAACCACTAGCAAACAATTGCATCCTTATGCATCCATCAACCATAACATGTTTCAAACACATGTTTCAACCATAGGTTTTACCCTATCTAAAGGTCATAGGTATTAGCGAGAGGATATACTAAAGATAAGATAAGTACTAGACAAGCAATAAAGGAGAAGTTAAAAGACATACTCTCAAAAAGAAATGGATACAAAGAACGCATCTTTGCTTCCGTCTCCCAAGTAGCATTGCTTTCGTCATCTCCCCATTGCACTTTAACTAGCTGAACTTCTCTGTTCCTCAACTTCCTAGTTTCTGACCCAAGGATGCGAGTAGGAGCTCGTCGAATCGTCGCATCACGCTCTACCTCTACATCTCTAAGCAAGCTCGGCTCTACCACCTCCGCGGTCTCATGTAAGCACTTCCTCAAATGTGATACATGGAATACATCATGAGCACCACTAAGTCTGTCGGGCAACTCCACCCTATATGCCATCCGTCCAATCCTTTCCTTAATAGGAAACGGCCCAACAAATCTCGGTGCTAACTTCCCTACGGACCCAAAGCGAACAACATTTCTCAATGGAGATACTTTGACAAAAACCATGTCCCCAACCTCAAACTCAAGATCCGTCCTTCTCCGATCCGCATAAGATTTCTGTCTATCTTGCGCTGCTTTCATCCTTTTTCGAATTAAATCAATCTTCTCTGAAGTCTCTCTAACCATATCCGGCCCAAGCAAGATCTTATCCGTAGATTCCCACCAACATGTAGGAGATCGACAAGGCCTTCCATAAAGAGCTTCGAAAGGAGCCATACCAATACTGGACTGAAAGCTGTTATTATATGCGAACTCCACCAAAGGAAGATGTTCTTCCCATGTACCTCCAAAATCCAAGATACAAAGCCTCAAAAGATCTTCTAAGATACGGTTCACCCTCTCAGTCTGACCGTCCGTCTGAGGATGATATGCGGTGCTCAAACACAACTGAGTCCCTACCGCCTCTTGCAAACTTCTCCAAAACTCACTAGTGAAAATAGGATCTCGATCACTCACAATGCTGGATGGTACGCCATGCAATCTAACAATCTCTCTAACATAGACTGAAGCAAGCCATGGAGCGGTCCTCTTACTCTTTACGGGTATAAAATGGGCACTCTTGGTAAGTCTGTCTACCACAACCCAAATTCCCGTATTGCCCTTCCTCGATCTCGGTAACCCGTCGATGAAATCCATCGAGACACTATCCCACTTCCACTGTGGAACTTCCAATGGGTGCAGCAACCCACCGGGTTTCCTTTGCTCCACTTTAACTTGTTGGCACACTAAGCATCTAGCCACATACTCGGCCACATCTTTCTTCATACCGGCCCAGAAGAAAACTCTCTTCATGTCTTGGTACATTTTGTCTCCACCGGGATGAATAGTCATTCTTGAACGATGTGCATCATCCAAAATAGCCTTCTTCAAACCCTCATCTTGCGGTACACAAAGTCTACCGTCTCTATGCAACCATCCCTTATCATCTATGGTGTATCTACCCAAATGGCTGGATGACTCCCCTCTTATAAGCTTCTCTACCAACACAACCAACTGTGGGTCGTCTCGCTGAGCCTCGCCAATCCGTCTCAAAAGAGTAGGTCTAACCTCCAAGGATGCCAACAAACCAGGTACAAAATCAACAGAAGGTCTGAAGTCAAACAAAGAAAGAAACTCCAAGCTTCGTCGTTCCACGAACAATGGACTCAAAGATAGCCTTTTTCTACTTAAGGCGTCTGCCACCACGTTACCCTTACCAGGGGTATACGCTATCTCGAAATCATAGGATGCTAAGAACTCCATCCACCTTTGCTGTCTTAAGTTTAAATCCTTCTGAGAGAATAAGTACTTCAATGATTTATGGTCGGTGAACAACTCGAATCTCTCACCAAGAAGATAATGGCGCCAAGACTTAAGTGCGAAAACAATCGCGGCCAACTCTAGATCATGGGTAGGGTAATTCTTCTCATGCACTCTCAATTGTCTCCCTCCATAGGCTATTACCCTTCCCTCCTGCATCAAGACTGCGCCTAATCCTGTTCCACAAGCATCGGTATAAACAACAAACGGCTTACTCCCATCCGGGAGCACTAAAACTGGAGCGGTGGTCAAAGCTCTCTTTAACCGTCGGAAAGCATCATCACAATCTACATCCCACGAGAAAACCAGATTCTTTTTCGTCAAGCGGGTTAATGGGGCTGATATCTTCGCGAAGTCTTTGATGAACTTCCTATAATATCCTGCCAACCCCAAGAAACTTCTTACCTCGGTAGCATTTCTAGGAACTTTCCAATCCTGGATAGATACTATCTTTGCGGGATCCACAGCTATCCCTTCCTTAGAGACCACATGCCCTAAGAATCGCACTTCTCTTCTCCAAAAATGGCATTTAGAGAATTTAGCTTTAAGACTATGTGCTCGAAGAGTCTCCAACACTTCCTTGAGATGTAAGGCATGCTCTTCTTCATTCTTGGAAAAGACCAAGATGTCATCCACAAAAACTACTACAAACTTATTCAGATACTCTCTGAACACTCTACTCATGAGATCAACAAAGTATGCGGGGGCGTTTGTCAACCCAAATGGCATCACTAGCCACTCATAAAAACCATCCGGAGTCCGGAAAGCAGTCTTCTCTATACTGTCCTCCGCCACTCTTAACTGATGAAACCCTGTAGCTAAGTCCATCTGCGAAAATACTGACGCGCCAACCAACTGATCAAAGAGATCATCTATCCTCGGCAATGGGTGTCTATTCTTCTTCGTGAGCTTATTAAGTTCTCTATAATCCACACAAAGTCTGAGGGACCCATCCGCCTTCGTGGCAAACACTACTGGAGCTCCCCACTCCGATATACTTCGCCTTATGAACCCCTTCTCAAGCAACTCCCCTACTTGCTTATGAAGTTCTCTTCTCTCACGAGGAGCCATGTGGCGTACTGGCAAAGACACTGGTTTGGCATTATCCACCAAATAAATTCGGAAATCTATCTCCCGCTTCGGAGGCAAACCCTTCACTTCTTCAAACACATCCGGATATTCCCGGACCACTCTGACAGAACGCAAACTCTCGACCGAAGCATCGAGCGATTCAAGATAACTTAGCAAAACAGATTCCATGGGATTACAAGAGATCTCGAGAGTATTACCCAAGCGGGTCATAAGCCTGACAACTCTCCTTTCACAATCAAGAACGGCACCATTACTGGACAACCAGTCCATGCCCAAAATCAACCCATAGCCCGTGAAGCCCAATACAAAAGCATCACATCTAAACTCAACGCTAAGTATAGAAATCTTCAAACCCAAACATATCATAGACAGATATATGGAGCCCCCAATTGGGTTTGAAACAACCAAGGGATCATCAACTAGACTGGTGTCTAAGTGCAGTGACTCAACTAACGATGATGAGATAAAAGAATGCGATGCGCCAGAGTCAAACAAAGTACGTACTGGATGATCAAACAGAAAAACCAGACTTTCAACGGAAATAGTTCTACCTCTCTGCTGAATCGGTGGAACTGAGAGAGCCTGAACTTGCCCCCCTGACTGAGGTGGTGCTATAAGAGCTTGCACCTGGCCTCCTGAGGTAGACCCCGTCTTCTGCCCCTTCTTTGGGCAGTTTTTCACAAGATGCCCTGCTTCACCACAATGAAAGCAACCGGTCTTCTTCTTTTTGCGACAATCCTTACTAAGGTGTCCTGGTGTTCCACAATTGAAGCACTTCTTCTTCGTCTTCTTTTTGTCACCATTGCCTTTTCCGCCCTTGCCTTGTTGTTGCTGTTGCGGTTTCTTCTGATCCCCCTTTTTCTCTGGTGCCTTAGAATTCTTATCATCCTCATGCATAAGTGCCATGTAGACAAGCTTCTCAAAGGTGGCCCCCATAGGAATGTGAGTCATAGCTATTCCTTGCAATGGTTCGTTCAAGCCTTTAACGAACCTCAAAGCCTTCTTCTCCGGTGTATTCACCAACTCTATGCCAAACCTTGCTAATTGATTGAATTTGTTGACATATTCTTTCACCGTGAGATTCCCTTGCTTCAAATTCAAGAACTTCTCCATAAACAGATTCTCTTCCGCCCTTGAGAGAAACTTAGCCCCAAATCTTTGCTTAAAATCTGCCCAAGAGTCAACAGGGCGTTCTCCATTAGTGACCTCCCACCAGAATGAGGCCTCTCCCTTCATTAACCAAGCCGCCAACTTGACTTTCTTTCCCTCTTCCACTTCGAAGATATCTAGCAACTCTTCCACTTCCTTAAGCCAATCTCTAGCCTCTACGAAGGTCTCTGAACCTAGAAAAGGTTTTCCTCCTATAGCCTTGAACTCCTTGCAAACCTTAGCAAAATTATCCACTCTAGGCTGAGGAGGAGGAGCGGTTGTCTCTGGTGTAGTAGCATTGGCTGGACCCGCAGCCGCGGCCCTAGCCTCTTGCAACCTCCTATACCATAGTGGTATAACTAAACCTTCCGGGATGTTAAGATCTTCAGCCATGCTGAAACGAAAGAGGAAAGATTCAAAAAGGAGATTCCGAAAGATAACGATATGGCTATTGGGGATTATGCTTTTCTTTTTCAAAAACTTTTCCTTTTAAAGACATGTTTTTGGAAAATACTTTCTTCGAAAATACTCTTAGAAAATAAATTTTTTTTTTTTTTTTTTTTTTATCTGTTCTGGTAACCTTAAGCTCTGATACCACGTGTAACACCCCACTCCCGCTATGGTCACTCACTAAGGGAATGCCATAGCATCGGTGGAGTATTTTAGTGAATATAGAACAGAAAAATTACAACAAGACAGATATAAACAGTACTTGAAATTCTAAAACATCATCTCATAACAGCGGAAGTAAAACATGTCTGGTTACATCATAAAAAGTCAAGTACAATATCCATCAAAATAAAGAAGTACATAATCCCACTCTCACACAATAGCCAAAACAAAAGAAAAGATAACTGGATAACTGG
Source organism: Allium sativum (assembly GCA_030737875.1). Taxonomy (NCBI): domain Eukaryota; kingdom Viridiplantae; phylum Streptophyta; class Magnoliopsida; order Asparagales; family Amaryllidaceae; genus Allium; species Allium sativum. The sequence goes on along the minus strand of CM060912.1, from coordinate 393,371,376 downwards.
AGCTTTACATCTATCCAAGCTCCTAAAGACTGGAACAGCAATCCGATCAAGCTCCACTACTGCTAGGATCCACCGTAGGACCTGAGGGTTGGGAAAAAGGTAAAAACAACGGGGTCAGACATAAGTCTGAGTGAGTCCTATAACTTTAACAATACAATCGTTAAAGTAACCAGAGAAGACATAACTTGATGTACGGTAACATATAGGGATGAACGGCTATACTAAGCAGTCAACTAAACTAAGATAACAGATAAAGACGCATCTACCCTTCCTAAGGTAAATTACTAAACTGCACCACACCAGTCGTTCCTAACTTAAAGGTTGATCCCACCCATGGCTTATAAAATTAACTTAATAGTACTTGCGTACCCCTAGGTGACCAAGTAGGCGCCACGGGGCCCTACACTCCACCAGGTGTACACACTACTCCCCATTCGATCGGCTCCCTAACGTAGATACCCGTGCTGGCCCCACCATGGGGTGTACCATTCCCCCAACGTGGCAACCCGATATAATTAATGGTGCACGGCTTATATCTACACGATGCAACAACGACTTATCTACCAGCCCGGGCCCACTCACGCATATGAAGCCCGTTGGACTTGCGTTGCCACCGCTAACCCGTTTTGGCCTCTTATAATCAAGCCCAATATGCGTGTCCCGTCACTCGACATGGGTCGAGCCCACAAAGATACGTTTGGGATATTGGTTGAAATGGGCCTCCACAAGCTACCCACTTAAGCTTGTCCCTTTTTCTAGTATATCCCACTTAACCCTTTAATCATGTTTTAATTACATGTTCCATTTTGGTTAAGTATTCTAATCGTATTTTCTATTGCCACCCAAGGCAACCACTAGATTTTCTCATGCCACCCGAGGCACCCACTTAACCCCTCATGTCCCTCTACATGCTAATGTGGTTAAGTGTTTCTTAATTAATTAATTAAGAACGTAACCTTTGTAAAGACCTCTCACATTAGACTGTCTTTTATGACCGCTGGTTAAGCCGGTTGGGTCCGGGCAGCCTTATGTCATAACAGAGTCTAACCTCGTGTCTTTACATTAATTACGTATTTTAGTTTGTGCCTAAGACCTCTCACATTGGGCTAACATTTGTAGCAACTGGTTAAGCCGGTTGGGTCCGGGCAGTTTTACGCTACAACTGAGTCCAACCTCGTGTCTTAGTCAATTAATTACACCTAATTAATCACCCTCATAATTTTATATTAATTATCCCTAATTAATCAAGTTTTCTTAACATGGGTAGACCTAACTTAATAGGTAAATTCCCATGGGGTAGACCTAACTCAATAGGTAAATTCCCAACACATAGTATGGGTACACCTAACCAAATAGGCAAATTCCCATACTATGTTTATTTATTTTGTGTTATGCATAATTATATTAATTTCACACAATCTTATTAACTTATGCATTTAATTACCCCATCGTTCCCACGTAATTTCGTTCATGATATAACACATATAAAAGGTGTCAACTTGCATATGAATGAACATGTTTCAAAGGTGCCATCTTGCATATTAACAAACACATAACTTGCATATGAACTTGCATAACATGTCACATAACTTGCATATAATATGTCACATAACTTACATATTCATTTTGCATAACAAACTTGCATATTAGCTTATAGACTTGCATAATGTGTCATCATGAACTTGCATATTAATAAACATGTAACTTGCATATTTACATACATGTAACTCGCATATTAACAAACATGTAACTTGCATATAAAGAAACATGTAACTTGCATATTTACATACATGTAACTTGCATATTAACAAACATGTAACTTGCATATTAACAAACATGTAACTTGCATATTTACATACATGTAACTTGCATATTAACAAACATGTAACTTGCATATTAACAAACATGTAACTTGCATAGCATATTACCATGAACTTGCATAACATGCATATGATTACATAGCCCACAACTTGCATATTTAGCATCATGCAAACATAACATACATCATATTAAACTTGCATAAGCTTACATACTCAACATGCATAAACATAAGATTAATGCTAACATCATATCATATGATTCAAAGCTCATTAACCCACATACAAAACCATAAATCTCATCACATCTCATCTAATTAGTTTACCAAAAGATCATCAAAGTGATAGAAACTCACAACTAGCAACTTTGAACACCAAATGAAGAAGATTAAGATGCTAAGAAGGGATTAGAAGTTGATTAGAGAGTGATTAGTATGCAACCCTCTTCATAAAATTAGTGGAGGCCATGAGAGCTAGCATTTTGCCATAGTTTAGTCACTAGGTTTAATTATGAATGAATTAGGGTAGGTTAGGGTCTTATTTATAGATTAGGCAAGTGTTTTAGGCCATAGGATTAACCCTAGATTCAATCCAAGCCATCAAAGCATGTCTTGGGGAAGAAGTCAAGTGTAGGAACCATCTAGGGCCTTTAGATTAAAGATGGACCATGAGAACCATTCAAATGCAAAATCTGCACTTGAGCGAATCGGCCCACGGGTTGACAGCCAAACACCCTGGATTAACCCCTAGTCGACCCAGCAGGCTCGGGTCGACTTCAAAAATCGGCCGGTTCGGTTATTCCCCTCTCCCAATTCGCTGTTTTGAGCATTTTTGCATATTTATTTATTAAATTTTCAATTATATATATATATATATATATCAATATATATATATATATATATATATATCTACACAACCCATTTCACTTAATTAAGTATACTTTAATTTGGGAATTTTCGTGAAACTTCGCGAGGCCATATCTTGGTCATACGGACTCCGATTTTCGAAAACTCGGACTCTATTTCGCGTATTTTTCCGAGACGAACACAATGGCATAGCCCGTTTCCCTTGATTCCCATTTTAGAATTAAATTCTGCCTCGATTTATGTTATTACAGGTTATTGAAAATACGGGTTGTTACATTAGTGTATGCCGTATTTTATCCCAATACCCGTGTGGGGTTTCAAATCAACAAACACAGATTTTTATTTCTGCAGTTGGGCGATGTGTAAAATTTATCGTCCCAATCAATGTCCTTCAAATAGGTGTTCATAAACAAACCGTCTGGTTTGTAAATGAATATTTATTTATTCACATTCACGTTAAAAATTATATTTTCAACGATAAAATAATTTCAACTATATAAATATTCTATTTCATTCCACATCACACAATCGATTAAATCAAATTTATCAACCAAACAAATAAATCAATCATCAAACAATTAACTAAACAAACAAGCCGTCCATGGTCTGTGGACGACAGGTGTCGGGTGCTACTAAACACCGTCTACATCCTAGTATATTTTTATAACTAGAAAAGAAGATTTAAAGTGAGAAGTTCTCACCTTTGGGATCCACTCCGCCATTTTATTCTGAATTTCTGATCGATTGGATCTGCCCAAAATTCCTACGCCATCCTTTTCACGCTGTTCATATTAAAAATCACATTTTTAATATGATGCCTATATATTAAAAATCATATTTTTCTCCCGTTACTTTTTAGATGATTAAAAATCTAATTTTTATAACTTTTCTTATATGGTAAAAACTAATTTTAATAACGCTACTTATATAAAAAGATCACATTTTTATTCTAACGTTCTATACAAAAAAATCATATCTTTACTTTGCTACATATAAAAAAATTATATTTTTAAAATGATGTTTATATAGGAAAGATTATATTTTTAAAACAACACTTTTAATCTATGCTGTTATATTTTATAAAACAATGTCTATTTATATTTCTAAAAACAATGTATATTTATATTTCTAAAGACAATGTATATTTTCATATTTTTAAAACAACAATATTTATATTTTCAAATCAAAGTATATGTATATTTATTTGAAAAACAATGCGTATTTTTATTTACAAAAACCATGTATATTTTAAATTAAAACTATTTTATAATAAAAATCACGTTTTTATTATCTACATAAAAATCACATTCCATTCGATGTTTACACATATAAAACATTTGCTATTTATTCTTATAAAAACAAGACAAATTTTATTTATAAAAACAAGGCTAATTTCATTTATAAAAGCAAGGATAATTTCATTTAAAACTTACTTATAAAATTAAATAAACTAATTACAATGAAGTTAAGATTTAACCTTAATCACTGTCATTAGGGTTTTAACCCTCGTCATCTCCTTCGTATCTATGTACCCATCATCGGAAGGGAAAACCCTCCCACCACACCACCTGTGAGCCACTGGAACCGGATCTGACCATCGCTCGCCAATGGCCGCCCCAAGTCGCACCTCAGCCCTCGCCCGCGCCATGTCCGGTGGCCCCACCTGATCAGAAATCCGATCTGAATGATGTCACTTTGACCCAGGAATTCGACCTCGACTTTGTACGAGAACCGATCACGTTTGGACAGATTGAAAGATCTCCAACAACTTGTCGATTTTGTTTTATTTGCTTTTGAAATTGCTGCTTGGATCGAAGGAGAAATGGATGTGAAAATTCGAGCTGCGTCCGTCGTTTATTTCAATTTGGGGGCGGCAACGATAATGAGGATTGACCAGACAATGACGTTGACTTAGGGTTTTGTGGCCAAGAATGTTTATTTATATTTTTATTTTAATAATATTTAATTTACTTATTGGTTCCATTGCATCCAAACTCCAAATGTGACCCAACGACTGTCGCCCCTAGCTAAATACCCCCATTCTGAACGCAATGGGATATGTTCCGTAGGCCAATTCGATCGTTATGACCTGTTTTGATCAAAATTAAATTATAATTCTATATATATTCAATTTAAACAGACATTTCAATTTACCGGGGCCACATACTAATTCTAAAAATTCTAGAAAAATTATTTCTAGCTTCGTATTGACGATACGGTCCTAACAAAACTAGTTTCGTCGAATTCCGAGAACGTTTGAAAAATGGCCATTTTCCAGTCGATTAAAATCAACTGAAACTGGTCAAATGCGATTTCCTTTGCCACGCTCAAATATTGAATCGAAAAATTATGAAATTTGGAATCTAGCAATAACTTTACATCACAGACCTAACAAAATTGGTTTCGTCGAAATCCGACGTCGTTTGCAAAATTTCCATTTTTAAGGGCCTGAATTCCATAGCGACTATTCAGCATTTTCAACTGGGCATATCTTTTGATTCCCGCTATGAAATCTCAATTTTTCGGATTCGTTGGAAAGATAATATCGATTAGATTCAAATATTTTTTGTTTCACTAAAATCCGGTTTATTTTGCACCTGGTACATTCAATTGAAGTTTGAAATCGAATTATCGAACTACCGCACCATTTTCAATTCCTTTTATAATTATATATATAATTATATATATTCTAACGACGATCTATATAAATATATTGGTTTGAATTATAATCAAAATAAATTCCTTGTCGATATTATTTAAAATAATATATTTTAAATATTCAAAATACATTAAAATTGCCAAAATAAAAATTTTAAACTGGCTCAGGTTTTTGGGTTGTTACAAAACACAACAGGATAGGGTATACATGTTCAGCTGTGTTGTACTGACATCATATACTACTGCATGGACTTGTGCACAAAAGAAACAGGAAGGATAACATATAAATACAGGGTGGCCCTAAACAAGATTAACATAAATGCCATCATATCCAATATTTACTGTCGAAAAAGAGTGGGCAAGACAAATTTAGTCCAACCTAAGGCCATCACCGACTTAAATCCATACATGAAATTTTCACTGTCACTACACATAATGTATTTACCCAAATATATGTGATTACCATGGGAAATCAATAGGCAGTCATGCGAATAAGGCAGAGATTGACAAACAAGATGTTAACTAATATTCCTGTAAACAATTTATGTGATGAAAACTACTCTATTGATTCGTCACACTGTCATTATTAAATGAGTAGCAAAGCAAGGCTCAACAATAAAGTTTGTTGGATGAACAATTATAAGGTGAAAAGTTTCCCTCATTATATCCAAAAGCAGTCACCACTCTTGCCTCGCTAAATGCTCTCTACTATTTCACCTTATTATCTAACATGTTGAAGCAGAAATCTACAGTCTATATAGTTCCTTATTTTGTTTGCCTATTAGTCCTGTAACTTTTTCCCAGCACACTTATAATGGACATTGTGGCATAAACTTGCATAATGTGTTATGCATGTGCAAAATAAAAATAAAAATAAATGCTTAGCTTTAATCACAAATAATTTATGCACAAATACTTTAATTCGTCACTTTATTCGCAGTCTTAAAACACTGTCCGCAGCATTGTTTGACTGACTTTAAATGCTAAGCTGTTGGTTAGCATTCCTATATAAGCGAAAATTTTGATTACGGTAAAAGTATATATACTTTGAAGAATATAAACACATAAATCCATATCATCTACCAACTCTATTAGATTGATCCTAACATGGAGTAACAACAGTTTTTGGAAAGTCAAATGATTAACATAACATGTAGAAAAGCATGAAAAATACAAGTATAAGCAAAGGTACTACTTTATTCGCATGTTGCCCAAATGCATGTGCCCATCAATAGCAATTTACAAGATCAAATGCACTAGCATGAAGTAACAACATTTTTTCATCATCAATGCAATGGAAACAAAAAGATTTAACTTCTAACTGTTTATCATAGATTTCGTAAGTCAGAAAATTAAGGAGTTCATCCCTTGCATGCTAAGTATATATATAATAAAACAACACCAATCATACCAAATTTCATACCTACCAAGGTCAATAAACATCGTGGGTGTGTACTGTTAGTTATTTTAGTTTACTGATGTGCCCTTATGTCCTTATTTAATGTTCTTCTGAATCCCATTTTGTTGTTTCATTTCTTGAATAATCACATTTTTAGCTCAAATAGAACCATGATATTTTATCCGAACTTCAAATATAATATTTCAATATCAAAAAATTTCCACTATAATACCATGTCTGCTGGTATGTAACACTCCGAGTAAACAAAGTGAATTTAATGCAGTTAATTTAAAAAAATAATTAAGAACTATGTGTAGAAAGCATTTCAAATTTTGATTTAGGTTTGCATTCAGCCGTAACTGACTTTAATGAATGCATCATGTAACAATAACTTACATATACTAAATACTGGGTATGAATATAAAGACTGCCCATTATAATTCAACTAAAACAAATCAAGATTTGAGAAGTCAGACCAAATCTGATGATAGCAAATGGATAGAATCATGGAACTAACAAATAAGGAGCCATGACTTAGTATTTCAATACAGGTGACCAAAAATGGATGTATTACTAATGCATGTAAATAAAGAGAAATCTTAAATTTGAGTTTCCCAAAAGAACAATACTTTAAGCAGGTTAGTCATATAGGTAACAGAAATGGTTGGCCAAATAATCCATCCGGTAAATGAATCCGACTACAGAAATGGTTGGCCAAATATATTTGAATTTAGGTATGTGTATATATAACCTAAAGGTAATCCAAATGTATCTGATACTCGGCAACGGGCACATGGGTGTAATCAAGATAGTGTAAAACATGTATACAGCATATGGCATGGCACAGTCGAGGCCTAATGTCTCAGTTCAGGTACGTGATAGTATCAACACAACCACACGCACACACTCACACACATACATACATGTTAGCTAATGGCCTGGGGAAACCTAATTTACTGGTTCTGAAATGCATATTAAATACATGTGTACATAGGTGAATATGCATATATATGGACTGTATGTAACCAAGAAATTTAACAGCAGTCCCAACGGAGCCAGGTTTCACAATATCAAGCAATCAATCACAAGACAACCAACAAACATCAACTATTTTACCCTAGTTAAAAATTGATATTAAACTACTTGAAACCTAGATTTAATCGTGAGTGAATGCTCACCCAAAGACAGCAGCGAAGCGACGATGAGATGGCAGGCTTCAGACGTGGACTTAGATTGCTAAAGGATGGGGCTCGAACGATGGTGAAGGACGACGGTTTTGAAGGCGCTTGGTCCTGCGATGACGCTTCGAATCATGGCGAAGCGGTGGCTTTGACTAGTGGTGCTCACGGAGGAAGGAGCGATCCGACTTAGGCAAAACGAACTGGTTCCGTCCAATGAAAATCAAGAAGGGAAAAACTGATTTTTTTTTTAGCTGAGAAAAAGGGAACGATTCTATTGTAATTTGGGGCTTCGATACTCAAGGGTAGTGGCACTTTTAGTGCTGAGCGCGGTCGCCGTTAAAATTTAGAAGGGAGCAATTGGTTTTGTCTGAAGGGATTGGGAAATCAGTGTGACTTTTATAAAAGGAAGAACCGTGGTTACCACGTTTACGTGGGAGCGAAGGAATCGTTAATGTGTGAGCGAAGGAATCGATAGTGTGTGTGCGAAGCAACCCAGTGTTTTATTTTATTTAGTTATTTATGGTTCCTTAAATTTTCTACCGCAAAATATGCTGAAGTTTTTATTTCCGAACGGCCACAAACAAACTCCAAATACGACAAAAATTATAAGTACTTTTTTGTCTTCGTGTTCTGAATCCAATAAAATTATTTCGGTTGTCATTCGATTTTGTCGGTATACGACGTTATTTTATTTTTATATTATTTATCGGTTTGTTGATTTTTATTCCATCTGTCTACCAATAATACTGTTTATTTTCCAAATTTGGAATGTTAAATTCTAGTTCCACAAATACGCATATATCCAAGCCAATCTTTATATTTGAACAAATAAAAATCCCATATTTGTTCAACATTAATAACGTTTATTTAAATTCAACCATCTATATTTATCAGTCGAATTTCGAATTCAATTCGAATATTCATCCGAATTTAACACAAATATTCAACAATAAATCTTTGATTTCCAATCAACCCTTCTGAATTAAATATGGGATCTAATTCAACTCAAACTATTTATTTGATTTTAAATTTCCTACCCCAGTATAATATAAAATTGATTAGTAACAGTTAAATCTTTAATTAATCCCATTTCGAACTGTCCAAATTTCTGGGATGTTACAGAAATACATAGATATACCACTTTTGAAACTCGAACACAAATACTGATGATGGAGCTCCGTCATCAGAATCATGCCCGACCGACTAGAGTGCGATTCTATATCTATCCAGTATATTTTAGGCTTCGTACATACGCTAGCTAGGCATATGTGCAAATCTTGATATACTCGATTGCCCCAAATCGATTTAAAATATAATATTCAAATATGAATAATAAGGTTTAAATTTTCAAAATAAAATTTGTTTTTATTTTTATTTTAAAGATAATACTCTTCACACTTGTTCCAGGATACTACTGATCCTGTAACAACCCGGAAATTCTGAACCAATTTAAAAATTTTATTTTAGAAATTTTAATGGATCTTAAATATAGAAAATGATTTATTTTAAATAATAACAATTAAAAATTTATTTAAATCAAAGTTAAAATGAATATATTAATTTAACTATAAAAGGCGTTAGAAATAGCGCGGTAGTTTAAAAATTTGAATTCGAACTTTGACTGACTGTACAGAATGCAAAATAAATCGGATTTTAGTGAAACCAAAAATATTAGAATCTATTTAAAGATATCTTTCCAACAAACCCAAAAAATTGAAATTTCATAACGGGAATCAAAAGTTATGCCCAATTTAAAATTCAGAATAGTCGCTATAGAATTTATATATATTTTTTAACGTTAAAATAGCCATTTTTCAAACGACCTCCGTTTTCGATGAAATCACTTTTGTTGGAACCGGAATGTCAAATTATTGCAAGATTCCAATTTTCATAATTTTTCGAATTAATATGTGACTGTGGCAAAATAAAATGTGTTTTGTCAATTTCAGTCAAATTCGATCGACCAGAAAATGGCCATTTTTCAAACGGTCTCCAAATTCAACGAAATTAATTTTGTTAGGATCGTATCGTCAAAATATAACTAGAAATATTTTTTTTGGAATTTTTAGAGTCTGTATGTGACCCCGGTAAATTTAAATGTACGATCAAATTAAATAATTAAATGATTTATATATTAAATTAAAGAAAACAAGCTGGAGATGATCAAAGGGCTCACGAGACCTAGCCCATTGCGTCCGGGACATGGGTATTTGCCTGGGAACAACTTTCGTTGGGCTGAAATTGGAGTTGAAAGGGTTAACGGGCTTTAATTTATGAATTAATGAATTTAATATAATTTTATTATAAATATTCTTAAAATATTCACACCTATACCTAATTCTAACGCAGCCGCCAGAAGGATGAAATCCATGGCCTGCGTGCTCTAGACTTTTCCTCCCCTTTTCTTCGAATCCAAAAATATTTTCGAACGATTTCAATTACAATATTCAAGAGCTAGGAGAGCTCTATCTTCTCAACGGTGGAGATCAACTTTAATGGAGCTATTTGCGAGAAATTTCGTCCCAAGGACGTCGGGTTTGTGCGTGGTTCTAGGCCACGGAAGGACGCCGAGCTTCACCATCTTCTAGGCGCAGGTGGCGATGGCGTAGGGCTTCGAAATGGGAAATCTGATCTAAGTCACGGCGTCGATGTTAGGCGCGAGGAGGAGAGAGAAGTAGCGGTTTTGGGTTTGAATGCTTTCCAGTGGTGAACGACTGAAGAAGAGGGAGATTTAATCCCTTTAATGATGGTGATTAATTTTTAAAAACAATAATTAATTAAAATTTAATTTATCTCATGTACAATTGGTCATAACTCGTCCAAATAAAAACAGAATCAGACGAAACAAAGTCCGTTGAAACCGTGATGACAATATCTTCGCAATGGAGCCAGTTCGGACTGAATTGAAGCTAGTTACAAATTCAAAAAATTCAAAGTGAGATTTCTATTTTAAAATTAAAATTAATTATTTGTTGCAATGTGAAATTTATATTTATTTCATGTTGATGTTGTATATATATTTATTGCAATGTTCATTTGTTTTGTGATTGCGATGAACCGCTGAATTGAATTGTGTATTCATGTTTGTCAAAATTTTGTGTATACAATGAAACCCATATTTTTATTGTATATATAAAATATATGATATTCATGTTTGTTATAAAATAGATGAAAACAAAATTATCATGTTTGAAATAAAATAGATGAAACAAGTTCTACATATTTTATTGAAATAAAATTAGCATTTTTATTTGCTAAGTTAGATTAGAAATTGTAACAAATAAATTATTCTTTTATTTGTTATTAAAATGTAAACATATAAAATATTCTTTTATATGTTGTTAGAATACATATTAAAATGTAAATGCATAAAATATTCTTTTATATGTTATTAGAATACATAGAAAAATGTAAACACGTAAAATATTCTTTTATATGTTATTAGAATACATAGAAAAATGTAAACATATAAAATATTCTTTTATATGTTATTAGAATACACAGAAATTTGTAAACAAATAAAGTATTCTTTTATTTGTTATTAGAACACATAGAAAATTGTAAACAAATAAAATATTCTTTTAGTTGTCATTGGAATACATAGGAAAATGTATGTGAATAAATATGTCATGTTTGTTAAATTAAAATTGACAAAATAAGACTATTATTTTCATTGTATTTGAATTGACAATATAAAACTAACATTTTGTTGAAATAAGAATTGACAAAATAAAAGTGTCATTTCGTTGAAATTAGAATTGACGATAAAAATTGTCATTTTGTGAATTAGAAATGTAAATACACAAATGTCATTTTGTGAGTTAGAAATGTCAAATATAAAAGTGTCATTTTTGTGGAATTAGAAATGTCAACAAAAACAAAAATATCATTTTTATTGTTTTGTTGAATTAGAATTGTCGACAAAACAAAATATACATTTCTGTCAAATTAGAATTAAAATATCATTTTAGTAAATAGATGTCATGTTAGAATCGTCAACATAAATGCCACTATCACTTGTAATCATTTTGTTAAACTAGATTTGTTAACAAAATGAAATTTGTCACTTTTATCGAATTATAATAGTTGAAAACCAAATTTGCCATTTTTGTCCAAATGTAATGGTTGAAAATAAATTTGGCATTTTTGTAAAAGTAAAGTTGTTGAAAACAAGATAATCATTTTCAGTGTTTTGTCGAAATAGAATTGTCTACAAAACAAAGTTATCATTTTATTTGTTTTGTCGAAATAGAATTGTCGACAAAACAAGATAATCTTTTCTAGTGTTTTTTTGAAATAGAATTATCGACAAAATAAAAATATCATTTTATATGTTTTGTTGAAATAGAATTATCAACAAAATAGAAAAAGGTTCGTGTTTTATATAAAAACTTGTTTATATTAAAATTTCACATTTTTAATGTAATGTTAGAAAATAGGTGAATGTTCATGTTTTAAAATAAAAACATGTCTACATTAAAAATTCACATTTTTAATGTAATGTAAGAGAATTGAAAAATGGTCATTTTTTCAAATTAGAATTGTTGAACAAAATACACATTGTTGTAAAAATTACATTTTTGTTCATTAAGAAAAATGAAACAACTTTGTTCATTTAAAAGGGTTAAACAAAAATATACATTTTTGTTCATTAAGAAAGAACGAAACAACTTTTTTCATTTAAAAGGGTTAAACAAAAATACATTTTTGTTCATTAAGAAAGAATGAAACATCTTTGTTCATTAAAAAGGTTTAAAACAAAAATGAAACATGTTTGTTCATTAAAAAGGATGAAACATTTTTGTTCATTAAAAGAGTGAAACAAAAATGAACATTTTTGTCAATTAGAAAGAGAGAAACAAAAATACTCATTTTTGTCAAAATAGTTTAGTTGAAATAAAATACTCGTTTTTGTCAAAATAGTTTAGTTGAAATAAAATACTCATTTCTGTCAAAATAGTTTAGTTGAAATAAAATACTCATTTTTGTCAAAATAGTTAGTTGAAATAAAATACTCATTTTTGTCAAAATAGTTTAGATGAAATAAAATTCTCATTTTTGTCAAATTACATTAGTTGAAACAAAAATGTACATTTGTCAAAATAAGATGATTAGAAAACAAAAATTACATTTTTGGTTAAATAAAAGAGTTAAACACAAATAGCATTTTTGATTAAATAGGTTTGTGTTACAACAAAAATATTCATTTTGATAAAATATAATTGTTAGCAAAATGGATGTATCACTTTTATACATTTTGTTGAAATATAATTTGTATGTAAAATAGAGAATCATTTTTATTTGCTTAACATATATTAGAATTTATATGCAAATATAAGAATCATTTTTATTTGCATAACATACATTAGAATTTATATGCAAATATAAGAATCATTTTATTTGCATAACACACATTAGAATTTATATGCAAATATAAGAATCATATTATTGGTCAAAACATATGTTAGAATTGTATGTAAATTAAAGTGACATTTTATTGTTATATTATACAATAGAAATTGTATGCAAATCCAAGTGACATTTGTATTGTCAAGATTTACATTAGAACTTGTGTATAGATTAAAGAGGCATTTCATACGTTATGATTTGAAACTATATATACAAATAAAATATATATTTTTATTTGTTAAAGTTTAAAATAGAAATTTGCATACAAATAAAGGAAAATGAAAATTATCTTTTTATTAGTTATCAGCAATAAGATCATGTGAATAAATTACATTTTATTTGACATTAGAACTATATAGGAGAATTATGCGAGTAAAATACATTTTTATTCGGCATTAGGAATAAAATAACACGTTTTGTTCATTATCATCAACATGTTAGAAAAATTAAAATTGGTTAAATTCATTAACCAATTATTTACGTATATGAACTGTTATTGGCTGAAAACCCCACACTGGTATTGGGCTGATATTTGACATACACTAGTCCCAATATTTAGTTGAATGTCAATCGATGGATTGACAGGTTGCGATGAGCATTATTTATTCATTTTTAATGCTCACACAGTTGTAAACTTCACTCTTGATGTGAATGGATTGTTAAATGATTATTTAGCATTGTTGCCGTATACATACGATGTATGAAATCCATATAATCCAAAATTATACGGTAAATGATTGAGTCGATTGCTATTCATATATTTTAAATAAAGAATAGTTTAAAGTAAAGAACTTTGTAATACAAAGAATATTTTTACATAAAGAATCTTCTTATATAAAGAATATTTTAAAATAATATTCAACGAGGAATAAAATGATGATTTCTATGTCCGTTTTTGGATGGACAAAAGATAAAATATATTTTTTATCGAAATGAACTAGTTATTAACTAGAATAAATCTTTTAAATTGAGATTTAATGAAGTCTTCTAATTAATTAATATTTAATTGGAATTATATAAAAGAGTTAGATTTTGGGTTGTCATGGATGGTGTCTTAAATAACACTATTCTTAAACCCCGTACGAAAAGAATAAATCTTTTAATTAAGATTATTAGAGTTTCCAATTATATTTAGTAATTAGAATAAAATGATATGTGAATTGGGTTTATTGCGAACTGTGTTTTAAACGACATTTGTTCTTTAACCTAATTAACAATAAAGATATGATTTAGAAATTATAAATCTTTTTATTAAGGTTTAAAGAGAAATTTTCCAAAGTTAAGTTTTCCAATTTAATATATTAAATTGGAATTGAGTGGAAATTCGATTTGATAAAATCGAGATAGGCTTATGTAAAGGAAGACTGTTACCATATATGGAATTTAAAAGGCTTTGCCGTTATTCCATTTATATTATTAGTCTGATACATAAATTTATATCAATTTTATATTATCGTGAACTGTGTTTTAAATGACATTAGTTCTTTAACCCAGTTAAAGACAAGATTAATTTCTTAAAAGTTGAATAATCATAAAGTAATGATTTTTGATATAAAAATCAAATTGGAGTTTTAATGAATCTTTAAAAAGAAGATTAAAGAATAAATTTAAAAGAATTTATCTTAGATTAAATTGATGGGAATCTTTCCCCTTTTAATATGGATATTTTATTAAAAGAATATTCTGAATTGGAATGAGGCGTATGATGTAACGACCCGTATTCTACGCATCATAGAACCGTAGAATATTTGTTTCTTTCACATACGAAGTCGTATGGTCATGTAACTTTGGGAGACGACTATTGGGGTCATTTCTCATGTTCATGATTTTTCCCGATTTTTAAATGAACATTTTACCCCTAGTTGGCACTGCTTTGGCCATAAATTTTTACTGGAAAGGAATTTTGACCTGAAACCACTTCCATTGGCTTCGGATGATGGTTTACAATTCCGTAGAGTGGTCACATTAGCCAAACGGACTCACCGTTTGGGAGATATGGCTGAAACAAGTTTCAGATGGTGAAAAATAGCTTAATTGGGCTTAACCGGGTGATTAGCAGTTAGGCCCAGAGGGGAATTTCAGGTTTAGAGGCATAGGAGGGCTGATTAGGGTTAGGAAATCACTTTCATTTCAGTTTTGAGCCGCCACAAACCTTCTTGAGACCTTAGTAATGGCTTTCATCCTCTAAAACCACTCCAAAACATATTTTTAGTGAAGATTAAGCCTAAACTACATCAAAACAAGGCCAAATAGCAACAGAGCAAGGTTGGAGCTGCTGCTATACATAGGAATTCGACCCAAACAGAGAGTATTTCAGATTTGGTGTTTCATTTGTGGCCTAGGTGAGTGATTTGCATAGTTTTGCACTAATTACGGTTAATTAAGGGTAATTAGTGAAGATTAGCGAATTTATACATTAATAAATTTTGGAAAAATATTTATAAATTCAAAAATATTGTTTTATACCTCTGTTAGAAAATTTGGGTCGATTTGATTAAGTTTTGTTAACCCTATGATTAGTTTTATTTAACCATGCTTAAGGGAAAAATGGGATTTTGGGTATCTTTGATCCATTTTGACATGTAAATTCATTGTTTTGGTGTTTGTGGTCAGTTTGCTATGTTGCTATGACTGTTTGGGATGATTGGTGATTGATTAGTATAGTTAGATTTGTCGAAAACGTCGTCGAATGGCGTAAACAAGTTGCTGGAAAAGTTGCAGAAAGTTGTGCAGGGTTCCAGATCGGATCGGATATGGGCTCGGATCGGATAGGAGACCTAGGCAAGGAACCCGACCCGAACTGGAGTCTGGCACAAAAGAGGCTTGGCGAGAAGGAAGGCCATGTTGGTTGAGCTAGGGATCGGATCGACTTGGAGACGCAGGGCTCGGATCGAAAATTAACACTTGGGAGAAATAGCAAGAGGGAAGGCCACGCAGATCAGATGGCGAAGGAGGGATCGGATCGGAGCACGTGAAGAACGAGGGAGCGGATCGGAGTGGAAGCATGAACTGGAGAGAAGATAGCAACCCGACCCGACCCGGAGGAGGACACCCGACCCGAACCGACGCGATGGAGTGGACCCGAACCGAACCGCTATCAGAGGAAGACCATGCACCAACGCAACGCTGTGGACTTGACCCGACCCAGTATTGACCAATAACCCGAGATGCAAAGGTAGTCCAATATGGGAAGTTAGAGCTCAGGATCCAGTTGGGAACTGATGAGTTCACTTCATGATTGGGCTTTGCTGCGGGACGCGTGCAAAGGGGCAGTCGATGTTTATGACTTTGTATCGCTATGTATAGGAAGTACATGAACGGATTCAGGGCTGAAATGGCCTAGGTACGACTAAAGGGCTATAAACCAATGAAGTGGGGTCATTTGTAAAGATTTGGTCATGACTCCATGTGGTAAGCTTGGTAGTAGCAGTAGTTGTACAAGTCGAACTCCGTCACTACTTCGATGGGTCTAGTGATTGACAGTAGTGGACATCGTATGCTTTACGCACTGAGTGAGGGATGTGAGGATGGTTGCTATGGTTGAATTATTTGCTATCATTATGACATGCACACCCCACCCCCGTATTCTTTACACTATTCATTATGGCACCTTGGAGTACTGTACGGTATGTGGTACTAACTCTTTGGTTGCAGGTCCAGGTTCAGGTATGGTTTAGTATACCTGTTATTATTCTGTTTAGATGCTTATCGCTCATACCAGGCTTTATGTCTGACCCAGAGTTTTATGTCTCCTCTTATTACTCTGGGTGCTCACACGAGCAGACTAGAGACAGGTTAGCTGGTGATGCACGGGTAGATGATCCGGAGACGAGCAGGAGGCTTCCACATAATATATATAGCATTCTCCCTGTGGTGTTGAAGATCACTTCTTGGGCATTAGTGGTGCATCTTCTATTTTAGCTTTCTTTTGTTTAGAGACAGTAAATTTGGAAAGTTGTAATAAGCTGTATTTGGATTTCCGCTGCTCTGATGTTGATGTTGGTTTTAGTTATCAGCTTATACACTGTCTCACCTGTTTTATGTCAAGTATGTTATCATTATTATATTTTACTCCATGCGCTGTGAGACATTCTACAGGTTCTTGATTAGTTCGTTCCCTTCTTTCCTTTCTCCTGACGACCGTCCCGTGCTAGTTGGGCATGTGTACAGCGCACTTTCGGAGGAAATGCAAGCTAGTGCGGGGCGGGGCGTCACACTTGGTATCAGAGCTCTAGGTTGCGTAGTTAACCTAGGGAAGTTATCAGGGAGAGATAATATACGTATACAAGAGAGTGTATTTGTGATTATTTTGGTTTTTAAAAGCTATATATGTATATATACTATTAGTAGTATAAAAATGAAGTCGTGCTGCACTAGCACCACTATGGGGTCGTTAATCGTTTCCTTTTTCAGATTGACGATGAGCCGATATGTTAGAGGTACCGGTAGAGCGGCCAATAATGGGAATGCTGCTTACATGAGGGCGATGTTTACTGACCTCATGAGAGAGATGCTTAGAGATGTACAGAGGGAAGCTCCCAATAGTGGAAATGGTGGTGGTCCAATAGTGCAGGCGCCGAGAGTCGACTTCGCCAAGCTGAATAAGGATTATACTAGTCTTGGTGGGAAGCCGTTCCACGGAACGGAGTCAGCCATGGATGTTCAAGATTGGTTGGATAGTTGCGAACGTATCTTCGCGGATTTGGGTATCGAGGATGCGATGAGGAGAAAGCTAGCGTCCCGTCAGCTGCAATGGCGGGCAATGAATTGGTGGAACGCTATAAAGGCAGCTACTCCCGAAGATCAGATTACTTGGGAGCAGTTTAAGGTTCGCTTTAGCGAGAAGTTCATCCCAGCTGCTCAGAAGTCAGTGCTTTTTAAGAAATTCTTGGAGCTCAAGCAGAATGGCAGAGCTGTCTCGGAGTATATTGCTGAATTCGACACTTTGTCGAAGTATGGGTTATCTGTTATTGATACTGCCGAGAAGAAGAATGAGAAATTCATAACTGGTTTGGATCAGTACTTAGGGGAAAGGCTTATTAACCACATCGATGAGACGTTTGAATCGATTATGGGGAAAGCATTGAGATCAGAAAGCCTCTACCCTAAGCCGAAGACTGAGGTTGCATCTGCAGAAGAGCCAAAACCACAAGCAAGTGGTGGAGGCAAGGGTGGTTCCCAGAATAAGAGAAAGCAGAATCAGACTAAGGATGGCCAAAAGAAAACGAATAAGCAAGATGTTGAGTGCTTCAGCTGTGGTAAGAAGGGCCATTATGCTAGTAATTGTCGGGCCAAGCTAGCGGATAGGAAGTGCTTCAACTGTGGCCAAATGGGACATCACAAGGACAAGTGTCCACAGCCCCCTAAAGAAAAGCAAATGGTGAAAGCACATGCCCTTAACGCTATTCCTTCTTCGTCGAATGCCCTAACTGCGGCGAAGAAAGGAAAGAATGTCGTCATTTAAGGTATGCTTTTTGTTTGTGATGTTCCTGTTAGAGTTTTGTTTGATACCGGAGCTTCCAGTTCTTTCATATCTAGTGACTTGGTAGATAGGCTGGGATTGGAGCCCGAGATTGTCGATAGACCTTTAGTAGTAACGAACCCGATTGGTGGTTCGACTAGCCTTAGCATAATTTGTCGCAATGTGGTCTTATCGAGTCATGGATGCATGTTTGTTTGTGATTGCTTTGTTTTGGGCTTTACCGGGTTTGGCATTATTTTGGGAGTAGATTGGCTCCGGAGATACGGAGTGGTGGTAGACTGTGAGGGCTTTTTGGTGACAGCTAGAGCGGATGATGGGCGGAGGATAGTGTTTGGTGGTCTACCCAGTAAGGGGGTATTGGCTAGTTTTCTAAACTCCCTCGATATTCCGCATAGTGAGTTGTCAGGTTTCCCTGTTGTTGGCCAGTATCCGGATGTTTTCGAAGAAGTGACCGGACTTCCACCACACCGAGAGATTGAGTTCCGTATTAATTTAGTAAAAGATGTCAGGCCTATAGTGATGCCACTTCGTCGTATGGCACCAAGGGAGCAGCGAGAGCTCGAGGTGCAAGTCAGCGATCTTTTGAAGAAGGGATTTATCAGAAGGAGTGTTTCTAAATGGGGAGCACCAGTTGTGTTTGCTACCAAGGCGGATGGTTCCCTTCGGTTGTGTGTAGACTACCGCGAGTTGAATAAAGTGACGAGGAAGAACAAGTATCCTCTACCGCGGATAGATGATTTGTTTGATCAGTTGAGTGGCGCGGGAGTATTTTCTCGGTTGGATCTCGCGACAGGTTTTCATCAGCTTAGAGTGGAAGCTGAGAGTATAGCTAAAACGACATTTCGGACGCCGTCTGGGTTTTATGAGTGGTTGGTTATGCCATTCGGGCTGACCATTGCCCCAGCGTATTTTGTGGATCTTATGAATAAGGTATTCAGAGATCAGTTGAATAAGTTTGTCCTTGTGTTTGTTGATGATATTTTGGTTTACTCGAGGACATGGGAAGAACACAAGGAACATTTAAGAATAGTGATGGTGGTGTTGAGAAAACACCAATTTAAAGCAAAGTTTTCTAAGTGACACTTCTGGAAGAGGGAAGTGAGGTTCTTGGGCCATGTTGTATCAAAGAATGGGATTGCCGTGGACCCGACAAAGGTGGCTACGGTATAGGATTGGCCTACGCCCAAGAATGCGACAGATGTAAGAAGTTTCTTGGGGTTAGCTGGATATTATCGTAAGTTTATCCAAGATTTATCCAAGATAGCAGCACCATTGACCTAGTTGACCAAGAAGAATCAAGCTTTTGTCTGGGATGAAAGGTGCGAGAATGCATTCAAGAGTCTAAAGGACAAGTTGACATGCGCACCAGTGTTAGTCATTCCTAAGGGGAATGAAGAGATGACGGTATACACGGATGCCTGTGGTACCGGATTGGGTGTTGTATTGATGCAAGGTGGTAGGGTTGTAGCTTATGCAAGTCGGCAATTGAAACCGCACGAGAAAAGATACCCTATCCATGATTTGGAATTGGCAGCGATCGTGTTCGCGTTGAAAATATGGAGACACTATCTCTTGGGAGAAAGATTTGAGTTGTTCACAGATCATAAGTCGTTGAAGTATCTCTTCTCCCAGAAGGATCTAAATCTCCGGCAACAAAGGTGGTTAGAATTCTTGGCTTCCTATGATTTTGACATCGCATATACACCGGGAAAGGGCAATGCGGTGGCTGATGCATTGAGTAGGAGACATGCCAGCTTAGGGGCTATGTTTCTAGAATGGAAGCAACTGGAGTACATCGCTGGGTATGATTTCAGACCAAAGTGCGAATTGAATCCAGAAATGTTAGCAAGTTTGACGATCAGACCCACTTTGATTGAGCGGATCGGCTCTAGTCAGAGGGACGATCCTAACCTATTGGTAATCATCTCCAAGTTAGAGATGGGTATCGATGAGGAGATGAACAAGTATGGGCTTGATCGAGATAGATGACTTAGAAAGAATGGAAAGCTTGTTGTACCCAATGTCAATGGATTGAGAGATGAAGTGCTTAGAGAATGTCATCTCTCAAAACTGACTATACACCCCGGTGGTAATAAGATGCATCGAGACATGAAGCAGACCTACTACTGGGAAGGGATGAAAAGAGACATTGGGAGGTTTATATCCAAATTATGAATTGCCAGCTAGTTAAAGCTGAGCAAAAGAAGCCTAGTGGGTTGTTGCAGCCATTAGAAATTCCCGAATGGAAATGGGAGCAAGTCTCGATGGATTTCATCGATGGTTTACCAAGGACTAGATCGGGACATGATAGCATTTGGGTGATTGTAGACCGATTGACTAAGAGTGCAAGATTTATACCAGTCAAATTGACCAGAACGACAGCTAAGTTGGCAGAACTGTATATGACGTGGGTAGTGAGATTTCATGAAGTACCTAAAAGCATTGTGAGTGACCGAGACCCGTTGTTCACTAGTGGGTTTTGGAAGAGCTTACAAGAGGCTCTAGGGTCAGAGTTACATCTCAGTACCGTATATCATCCTCAGACCGACAGTCAGACGGAGAGGGTGAATCGTATTTTGGAAGATCTCTTGAGAGCATGTATATTGGATTTTGGTGGATCATGGGATGACCATTTGCATCTAGTAGAGTTTGCATATAATAATAGCTACCAATCCAGTATCGGTATGGCTCCGTTTGAAGCCTTGTACGGAAGACCGTGCAACTCACCATCATGTTGGATAGAGACCGGCGAGAAATTTATGCTTGGACCAGATGTGGTGAGGGAAACTTCAGATAAGATTAAGATCATTCAACAACGAATGAAGGCTGCCCAAGATAGGCAGAAGAGTTATGCTGATAAGAGGAGAAGAGACCTAAAATTCTCCGTTGGTGACTTGGTGTTTGTCAAGATTTCTCCGTTGAGGAGCGTAATACGATTTGGCAGGAGAGGCAAGTTGACACCAAGATTTGTTGGCCTATTCCCTGTTCTTGAACTAGTCGGGAATTTGGCATACAGAATTGACTTACCAGAGAAGATGGCGGGAGTTCACAACGTATTTCATGTTTCCCAACTAAAGAAGTTCGTTCACGACCCAGATATGACTATTTCACCTGATCAGTTAGAGGACTTCGAAGTAGAACCCGAGGCGGTTGGGAACCGCAAGCCGGCCCGTATTGTCGAGCACGACATGAAGCAACTTCGAAGGAAGGCGGTGAAGCTAGTCAAGGTTCAGTGGAGTGAGGACGAGAATGATTGCACTTGGGAGACAGAGGAGAACATTAGGAAGACATATCTAGAACTCTTTGCCTGGTAAGATTTTGACTTCGATTTAGTTTTCCGCATGCTAGGATAGGTCTGTTTGCTTGTTTTGCATGTTTGATGGTTGTATGTGGTTGTTAGGCATGCAGGATCTTTTGTATGTTTTGGGTTAAGGAATTTCGGGGACGAAATTTCTTAAGGGGGGGAGAGTGTAACGACCCGTATTCTACGCATCATAGGACCGTAGAATATTTGTTTCTTTCACATACGAAGTCGTATGGTCATGTAACTTTGGGAGACGACTATTGGGGTCATTTCCCATGTTCATGATTTTTCCCGATTTTTAAATGACCATTTTACCCCTAGTTGGAACTGTTTTGGCCATAACTTTTGACTGGAAAGGAATTTTGACCTGAAACCACTTCCATTGGCTCCGGATGATGGTTTACAATTCTGTAGAGTGGTCACAATAGCCAAATGGGCTCACCGTTTGGGAGATATGGCTGAAACAAGTTTCAGATGGTGAAAAACAGCTTAATTGGGCTTAACCGGGTGATTAGCAGTTAGGCCCAGAGGGGAATTTCGGGTTTAGAGGCATTGGAGGGCTGATTAGGATTAGGAAATCACTTTCATTTCAGTTTTGAGCTGCCACAAACCTTCTTGAGACCTTAGTAATGGCTTCCATCCTCTAAAATCCCTCCAAAACATATTTTTAGTGAAGATTAAGCCTAAACTACATCAAAACAAGGCCAAATAGCAACAGAGCAAGGTTGGAGCTGCTGCTATACATAGGAATTCGAACCAAACAGAGAGTATTTCAGATTTGGTGTTTCATTTGTGGCCAAGGTGAGTGATTTGCATAGTTTTGCACTAATTAAGGTTAATTAAGGGTAATTAGTGAAGATTAGCGAATTTATACATTAATAAATTCTGGAAAAATATTTATAAATTCAAAAATATTGTTTTATACCTCTGTTAGAAATTTGGTTCGATTTGATTAAGTTTTGTTAACCCTATGATTAGTTTTATTTAACCATGCTTAAGGGAAAAATGGGATTTTGGGCATCTTTGATCCATTTTGACATGTAAATTCATTGTTTTGGTGTTTGTGGTCAGTTTGCTATGTTGCTATGACTGTTTGGGATGATTTGTGATTGATTAGTATAGTTAGATTTGTCGAAAACGTCGTCGAATGGCGTAAACAAGTTGCTGGAAAAAGTTGCAGAAAGTTGTGCAGGGTTCCGGATCGGTTCGGATATGGGCTCGGATCGGATAGGAGATCTGGGTAAGGAACCCGACCCGAACTGGAGTCTGGCACAAAAGAGGCTTGGCGAGAAGGAAGGCCATGTTGGTTGAGCTGGGGATCGGATCGACTCGGAGACGTAGGGCTCGGATCGGAAATTAACACTTGGGAGAAATATCAAGAGGGAAGGCCACGCGGATCAGATGGCGAAGGAGGGATCGAATCGGAGCACGTGAAGAACGAGGGAGAGGATCGGAGTGGAAGCATGAACTGGAGAGAAGATAGCAACCCGACCTGACCCGGAGGAGGACACCCGACCTGAACCGACGCGATGGAGTGGACCCAAACCGAACCGCTATCAGAGGAAGACCATGCACCAACGCAACGCTGTGGACTTGACCCGACCCAGTATTGACCAATAACCCGAGATGCAAAGGTAGTCCAATATGGGAAGTTAGAGCTCATGATCCAGTTGGGAACTAATGAGTTCACTTCATGATTGGGCTTTGCTGCGGGACGCGTGCAAAGGGGCAGTCGATGTTTATGACTTTGGATCGCTATGTATGGGAAGTACATGAACGGATTCAGGGCTGAAATGGACTAGGTACAACTAAAGGGCTATACACCAATGAAGTGGGGTCATTTGTAAAGATTTGGTCATGACTCCATGTGGTAAGCTTGGTAGTAGCAGTAGTTGTACAAGTCGAACTCCGTCACTACTTCGATGGGTCTAGTGATTGACAGTAGTGGACATCGTATGCTTTACGCACTGAGTGAGGGATGTGAGGATGGTTGCTATGGTTGAATTGTTTGCTATCATTATGACATGCACACCCCACCCCCGTATTCTTTACACTATTCATTATGGCACCTTGGAGTACTGTACGGTATGTGGTATGCAGGTCCAGGTATGGTTTAGTATACCTGTTATTATTCTGTTTAGATGCTTATCGCTCATACCAGGCTTTATGTCTGACCCAGAGTTTTATGTCTCCTCTTATTACTCTGGGTGCTCACACGAGTAGACTAGAGACAGGCTGGCTGGTGATGCACGGGTAGATGATCCGGAGACGAGCAGGAGGCTTCCACGTAATATATATATATATATATATATATATATATATATATATATATATATTATTCTCCCTGTGGTGTTGAAGATCACTGCTTGGGCATTAGTGGTGCATCTTCTATTTTAGCTTTCTTTTGTTTAGAGACAGTAAATTTGGAAAGTTGTAATAAGCTGTATTTGGATTTCCGCTGCTCTGATGTTGATGTTGGTTTTAGTTATCAGCTTATACACTGTCTCACCTGTTTTATGTCAAGTATGTTATCATTATTATATTTTACTCCATGCGCTGTGAGACATTCTACAGGTTCTTGATTAGTTCGTTCCCTTCTTTCCTTTCTCCTGACGACCGTCCCGTGCTAGTTGGGCATGTGTACAGCGCACTTTCGGAGGAAATGCAAGCTGGTGCGGGGCGGGCCGTCACATATGATGTGTCTTTATAACACTTGATTTTTGATTATAAAATACGCGAGTTATTCGGAAAGACCGGGTTTAACCCATTCTGAATAATTACTACAACGATTAAAAGTCGAAGACATTGAAGACAGTGATTGAAGACTGGCGATCTTCACATTGAATGGGTGACTACTGATGCCCTGAACTGGGTCGCTCCTAGGAAAGGGTTAAAGTGGTAGTTGTCCAGATTTACTTGTTGATTGTCCGGATATGCGAGCACCTCTCTTCCGTATTGGACATATAGGACGAGGAATAAGGTGTCTCCAGTTTCGTTAAGGTGTCTCCAGTTTCTTTCAGACCCAGGACGGACTTGTAAATGGATGTATGTCTAACATTGGATTTCATTCCATGTAAGTTAAATTGATCTATTTAATATATATATGTGGTGGCGGAGAATTTATTCTCTTGCTTAACACTCTTCTCTGAGACGCACGAGCTCAGAGGCTATATATTGGTAGTTATCGATAGCATGACATGAACAATGTGACATGCCAAGATGCAATTGACCGAGGCTTTTGTTAAAAAGCAGAGCCTTGTGGTTGATAATCAAAGCATAGCCTATTTAGGCATAGCTTTGTGTATAGCGTTACCTCGCGAGCCTCACACCCCGGTATGAGTCAAAAATGGGACAAGGGAACGCAGGGAGTGCACACGTTTCTTTCTAGCTAGAAGTGGTATCAGGTTTTTGCAATCCCTAACATTTTACTTATGTGGATGATGGATTTCGAGGCCTCGGATTTATTGGTCGATTGTGACCATTTTATAGGTTCAATAGGACCGGGAAGCGTGTGTTCAGGAATTGCCAATCCACTAAAGTATTTGTGGACCGGTCCTGCAGGATCCAAGGGTTCGCTAGCATCCGAATCCTGAGACATTGCTAGAGTGTCTCGAATCGGTAAGGAGATCATTCCTAGCCTTGACTCATGATGGAAACCCAACTTCCAATACGACCCCATGCGGTTTTGATTGTAGAACTAGTATGGTGACATAGTATATGGTAGTTATGCCGTCTATGATTGATACATTATGACTGAAATGTTTATGAAACATATATACACTAATAATAGTATCAAATCCGTTTTATCGTATCAAGCATTTTTTACCATTATAAGGTAAAATTCTATCCTCCGGTTTGCATTGCATTGTGTGATGGGACTTGAGTCTTATAATGATTTCATTTTTCTAAAAAACATTGCGTTGTTTAATGATTTACTTTTTTTATGCACTGGCAATCCAATGGAGTAAACCCGTTCTGCGTTAGCGGCGTGGCCCTGTGATTAGTCTTATTACTAGTTAAGTTAAGTAAAGATTTCTCATACCAGTCCCATGACTGACCCGTTGTTTGTTTCACTTTGCAAACTCGGGTGCCCTCTTTTCCACACGGGTAGTCGAGTATCTTATTTTGCAGATATATTGAGCATGATTCTTGATCGAAGCTTAAAACTGTGTCCAGAGCATTGATAGACTTCCGCTGTATCAGATTATTGATTCTGCTACACTGTATTTAATTCATTGTAATTAATATTTCGTTGTATTATTATTTATCGTTGTACTATGATATATTATGTACTCTAATGTAACATTATTATGATGTTTATAAAAGTCTGCTGTTATTTGTTCTAATGTGTTATATGCCCAAAATTAGCGTATTCGGGTTTTTGAACGGTCTTGGTCAATTTTACGATCGATTAGGTCCGGGCAAAATCCGAGTCGTTACAGTTGGTATCAGAGCTCTGGTTAGCACAAATATTTGGGGTACAACTCGTTAGAACTGAATAAAAGACTCATCAGAGATTAGATTAGTAATATCTAATAAGAATATCATTAGAGATAGGATCAGCAGTATCCTAGAAGGAGAAAATTCGTTAGAGATGGGGTTAGTAATGCCCTAGAATGAGTTGAGAGTAACAAGTTTATAATTAACGTATTTGTGATTATATATATTATCCGACCTTAGAAAAAAAGATTTTTGAATATATAAAAGTTATATATATTTGAAAAGTTAATCAACTAATAAAATTACTGAAACCAATAAAAGAATTAAAATTGAATTGGTTAATTAAACGACTTTCAGCTCTGTTCCTTTTCGAGGACAAAAAGATTTTAAGTGGGGGAGATTGTAACAACCCAGAAATTCTGAACCAATTTAAAATTTTTATTTTAGAAATTTTAATGGATTTTAAATATTGAAAATGATTTAATTTAAATAATAACGATTAAAAATTTATTTAAATCAAAGTTAAAACGAATATATTTATTTAACTACAGAAGGAGGTAGAAATAGCGCGGTAGTTTGAAATTTTGAATTCGAACTTTGACTGACTGTACAGAATGCAAAATAAATCGGATTTTTGTGAAACCAAAAATATTAGAATCTATTTAAAAATATCTTTCCAATGAATCTAAAAAATTGAAATTTCATAACGGGAATCAAAAGTTATGCCCAGTTTAAAATTCAGAATAGTCGCTATAGAATTTATATATATATTTTAACATTAAAAATAGCCATTTTTCAAACGACCTTCGTTTGCGATGAAACCACTTTTGTTGGAACCGGAATGTCAAATTATTGCAAGATTCCAATTTTCATAATTTGTGGAATTTAGATGTGAGCGTGGAAAAAGAAAATGTGTTTTGTCAATTTCAGTCAAATTCGATTGACCAGAAAATGGTCATTTTTCAAATGGTCTCCAAATTCAACGAAATTAATTTTGTTAGGACCATATCGTCAAAACATAACTAGAAATAATTTTTCTGGAATTTTTAGAGCCCTTATGTGACCCCGGTAAATTTAAATGTACAACCAAATTAAATAATTAAATGATTTATATATTAAATTAAAGAAAACAAGCTGAAGATGATCAAATAGTCTCACAGGACCTAGCCCATTGCGTCCGGGACGTGGGTATTTTCCTAGGAACAACTTTCGTTGGGCTGAAATTAGAGTTGAAAGGGTTAACGGGCTTTAATTTATGAATTAATGAATTTAATATAATTTTATTATAAATATTCTTAAAATATTCATACCCTAAACCTAATTCTAATGCAGTCGCCAGAAGGATGAAATCCATAGCCTGCGTGCTCCAGACTTCACCTCCCCTTTTCTTCGAATCCACAAAATATTTTTGAATGATTTCAATTACAATATTCAAGAGCTAGGAGAGCTCTATCTCCTTAACGGTGGAGATCAACTATAATGGAGCGATTTGCGAGAAATTTCGTCTCAAGGACGTTGGGTTTGTGCGTGGTCTAGGCCACGGAAGGGCGCAGAGCTTCACCATCTTCTAGGCGCAGGTGGTGATGGCGTAGGGCTTCGAAATGGGAGGTTCCGATCTGAGTCACGACCTCGATGTTAGGCATGAGGAGGAGAGAGAAGTAGCGGTTTTGGGTTTGAACGCTTTCCAGTGGTGAACGATTGGAGAAGAGGGAGGTTTAATCCCTTTAATAATGGTGATTAATTTTTAAAAACAATAACTAATTAAAATTTAATTTATCTCATATACAATTGGTCATAACTCGTCCAAATAAAAACAGAATTAGACGAAACAAAGTCCGTTGAAACCGTGATGACGATATCTTCGCAATGGAGCCAGTTTGGACTGAATTGAAGCTAGCTACAAATTCAGAAAATTCAAAGTGAGATTTCTATTTTAAAATTCGAATTAATTATTTAATGCAATGTGAAATTTATATTTATTTCATGTTGATGTTGTATATATATTTATTGCAATATTGATTTGTTTTGTGATTGCGATGAACCGCTGAGTTGAATTGTGTATTCATGTTTGTCAAAATTTTGTGTGTACAATAAAACCCATATTTTTATTGTATATATGAAATATATAATATTCATGTTTGAAATAAAATAGACGAAACAAGTTTTACACATTTTGTTGAAGTAAAATTAGCATTTTTATTTGCTAAGTTAGATTAGAAATTGTAACAAATAAATTATTCTTTTGTTTGTTATTAAAATGTAAACATATAAAATATATTTTTATATGTTATTAGAATACATATTAAAATGTAAACGCATAAAATATATTTTATATGTTATTAGAATACATAGAAAAATGTAAACACATAAAATATTCTTTTATATGTTATTAGAATACATAGAAAAATGTAAACATATAAAATATTCTTTTATATGTTATTAGAATACATAGAACTTTGTAAACAAATAAATTATTCTTTTATTTGTTATTAAAACACATAGAAAATTGTAAACAAATAAAATATTCTTTTAGTTGTCATTGGAATACATAGGAAAATGTATGTGAATAAATATGTCATGTTTGTTAAATTAGAATTGACAAAATAAGACTATCATTTTCATTGTATTTGAATTGACAATATAAAAATATAATTTTATTGAAATAAGAATTGACAAAATAAAAGTGTCATTTCGTTGAAATTAGAATTAACGATATAAAATTGTCATTTTGTGAATTAGAAATGTAAATACAAAAATGTCGTTTTGTGAATTAGAAATGTCAAATATAAAAGTGTCATTTTTGTGGAATTAGAAATGTCAACAAAAACAAAAATATCATTTTTATTTTTTTGTTGAATTAGAATTGTTGACAAAAAAAATATATACATTTCTGTCAAATTAGAATTAAAATATCATTTTAGTAAATAAATGTCATGTTAGAATTGTCAACATAAATGCCACTATCACTTGTAATCATTTTGTTAAACTAGATTTGTTAACAAAATGAAATTTGTCACTTTTATCGAATTATAATAGTTGAAAACCAAATTTGCCATTTTTTTAAAATGTAATGGTTGAAAACAAATTTGGCATTTTTGTAAAAGTAATGTTGTCGAAAACAAGATAATCATTTTTAGTGTTTTGTCGAAATAGAATTGTCGACAAAACAAGATAATCATTTTTAGTGTTTTGTCGAAATAGAATTGTCGACAAAAAAAAGTTATCATTTCATTTCTTTTGTCGAAATAGAATTGTCGACAAAACAAGATAATCATTTTTAGTGTTTTGTTGAAATAGAATTATCGACAAAATAAAAATATCCTTTTATATGTTTTGTTGAAATAAAATTGTCAACAAAATAGAAAAAGGTTCATGTTTTATATAAAACATGTTTATATTAAAATTTCACATTTTTAATGTAATGTTAGAAAATTGGTGAATGTTCATGTTTTAAAATAAAAACATGTCTACATTAAAAATTCTTATTTTTAATGTAATGTAAGAGAATAGAAAAATGTTCATTTTGTCAAATTAGAATTATTGAACATAATACACATTGTTGTAAAAATTACATTTTTGTTCATTAAGAAAAATGAAACATCTTTGTTCATTTAAAAGGGTTAAAAAAAATATACATTTTTGTTCATTAAGAAAGAATGAAACGTCTTTGTTCATTTAAAAGGGTTAAACAAAAATATACATTTTTGTTCATTAAGAAAGAATGAAATATCTTTGTTCATTAAAAAGGTTTAAAACAAAAATGAAACATGTTTGTTCATTAAAAAGGATGAAACATTTTTGTTCATTAAAAGAGTGAAACAAAAATGAACATTTTTGTCAATTAGAAAGAGAGAAACAAAAAAACTCATTTTTGTCAAAATCGTTTAGTTGAAATAAAATACTCATTTTTGTTAAAATAGTTTAGTTGAAATAAAATACTCATTTTTGTCAAAATTATTTAGTTGAAATAAAATACTCATTTTTGTCAAAATAGTTAGTTGAAATAAAATACTCATTTTTGGCAAAATAGTTTAAATGAAATAAAATACTCATTTTTATCAAATTATATTAGTTGAAACAAAAATATACATTTGTCAAAATAAGATGGTTAAAAAACAAAAATTACATTTTTGGTTAAATAAAAGAGTTAAACACAAATAGCAATTTTGATTAAATAGGTTTGTGTTACAACAAAAATATTCATTTTGATAAAATAGAATTGTCAGCAAAATGGATGTATCACTTTTTATAAATTTTGTTGAAATATAATTTGTTTGTAAAATAAAGAATCATTTTTATTTGCATAACATACATTAGAATTTATATGCAAATATAAGAATCATTTTTAGTCGCATAACATACATTAGAATTCATATGCAAATATAAGAATCATTATATTTGCATAACACACATTAGAATTTATATGCAAATATAAGAATCAAATTATTGGTCAAAACATACATTAGAATTGTATGTAAATTAAAGTGACATTTTATTGTTAAATTATACAATAGAAATTGTATGCAAATCCAAGTGACATTTGTATTGTCAAGTTTTACATTAGAACTTGTGTACAGATTAAAGAGGCATTTCATATGTTATGATTTGAAACTATACATTCAAATAAAATATATATTTTTATTTGTTAAAGTTTAAAATAGAGATTCGCATACAAATAAAGGAAAATAAAAATTATCTTTTTATTAGTCATTAGCAATAAGGTCATGTGAATAAATTACCTTTTATTTGACATTAGAAACGTGTAGGAGAATTATGCGAGTAAAATACATTTTTATTTGGCATTAGGAATAAAATAACATGTTTTGTTCATTATCATCAACATGTTAGCAAAATTAAAATTGGTTATATTCATTAACCAATTATTTATTTATATGAACTGATGGTGGCTGAAAACCCCACACCGGTATTGGGATGATATTTGACATACACTAGTCACAATATTTAGTTGAATGTCAATCGATGGATTGACAGGCTGCGATGAGCGTTACTTATTCATTTTTAATGCTCACACAGTTGTAAACTTCACTCTGGATGTGAATGGATTGTTAAATGATTATTTATCATTGTTGTCGTATACATACGATGTATGAAATCCATATAACCCAAAATTATATGGTAAATGATTGAGTCACATTCCGATTCAGAATATATTTTAAATAAAGAATATTTTAAGTAAAGAACATTGTAATACAAAGAATATTTTTACATAAAGAATCTTCTTATATAAAGTATATTTTTAAATAACAAATATTTTAAAGTAATATTCAACGAGGAATAAAATGATGATTTCTATGTCCGTTTTTGGATGGACGAAAGATAAAATATTTTTTTATTGAAATGAACTAGTTATTAACTAGAATAAATCTTTAAAATTGAGGTTAAATGAAGTCTTCCAATTAATTAATATTTAATTGGAATTAAATAAAAGAGTTAGATTTTTGGTTTTCATGGATGGTGTCTTAAATAACAGTGTTCTTAAACCCCGTATGAAAAGAAGAAATCTTTTAATTAAGATTATTAAAGTTTCCAATTATATTTAGTAATTGGAATAAAATGATATGTGAATTGGGTTTATTGTGAACTATGTTTTAAATGACATTTATTCTTTAACCCAATCAAAAATAAAGATATGATTTAGAATTTATAAATCTTTTTATTAAGGTTTAAAAAGAAATTTTCCAATGTTAAGTTTTCCAATTTAATATATTAAATTGGAATTGAGTGGAAATTCGATTTGATAATAATCGAGATAGGCTTCTGTAAAACAAGACTGTTACTATATATGGAATTTAAAAGGCTTTGTCGTTATTCCATTTATATTATTAGTCTGATACGGAAATTTATATTGATTATATATTGATTTGATTTCTGTGAAAATACCATGTTTAATGGAAAATGATTTTGGGTTAATCGTGAATTGTGTTTTAAATGACATTGGTTCTTTAACCCAGTTAAATACAAGATTAATTTCTTAAAAGTTGAATAATCAAAATGTAATGATTTTTGATATAAAAATCAAATTGGAGTTTTAATGAATCTTTAAAAAGAAGATTAAACAATAAATTTAAAAGAATTTATCTTGGATAAAATTGATGGGAATCTTTCCCCTTTTAATATGGATATTTTATTAAAAGAATATTCTG
This sequence comes from Allium sativum, assembly GCA_030737875.1. Lineage (NCBI taxonomy): Eukaryota > Viridiplantae > Streptophyta > Magnoliopsida > Asparagales > Amaryllidaceae > Allium > Allium sativum. Next base: position 393,338,656 of record CM060912.1, on the reverse strand, counting down.
AATTGGAACGAGGCGTATGATGTGTCTTTATAACAGTTGATTTTTTATTATAAAATACGCGAGTTAGTCGGAAAGACCGGGTTTAACCCATTCTGAATAATTACTACGACGATTTAAAGTCGAAGACATTGAATACGGTGATTGAAGACCGACGATCTTCACATCGAATGGGCGACTACTGATGCCCTGAACTGGGTCGCTCCTTGGAAAGGGTGAAAGTGGTAGTTGTCCGAACATACTTGTTGATTGTCCGGATATGCGAGCACCTCTCTTACGTATTGGACATACGGGACGAGGAATTAGGTGTCTCCGGTTTCGTTCAGACCCAGAACGGATTTGTAAATGAATGTATTTCTGACATTGGATTTCATTCCATGTAAATTAAATTAATTTCTATTTAATATATATATGTGATGGCGGAGAATTTATTCTCTTGCTTAACACCCTTCTCTGAGACGCACGAGCTCAGAAGTTATATATTGGTAGTTATCGATCGCATGGCGTGAATTGTCAATGTGACATGCCAAGATGCAATTGATCGAGACAATTGTTGAAAAGTAGAGCCTTGTGGTTGATGATCAAAGCATAGCCTATTTAGGCATAGCTTTGTGTATAGTGTTACCTCGCGAGCCTCACACCCCGGTATGAGTCAAAAATGGGACAAGGGAACGCAGGGAGTGCACACGTTTCTTTCTAGCTAGAAGTGGTATCAGGGTTTTGCAATCCCTAACATTTTACTTATGTGGATGATGGATTTTGAGGCCTCGGATTTATTGGTCGATTGTGACCATTTTATAGTTCAATAGGACCGAGAAGTATGTGTTCAGGAATTGCCAATCCACTAAAGTATTTGTGGACCGGCCCTGCAGGATCCAAGTGTTCGCCAACATCCGAATCCTGAGACATTGCTAGAGTGTCTCGAATCGGTATGGAGATCGTTCCTGGCCTTGGCTCATGATGGAAATCCAACTTCAATACAACCCCATGTGGTTTTGATTGTAGAACTAGTATGGCGACATAGTATATGGTAACTATGCCGTCTATGATTGATACTTTATGATTGAAATGTTTTTGAAACATATATACACTAATAATAATATCAAATCCGTTTTATCGTATCAAGCATTTTTGACCATTATAAGGTAAAACTCTATCCTCTGGTTTGCGTTGCATTGTGTGATGGGACTTGAGTCTTATAATGGTTTCATTTTTCTAAAAAAGTATTGCGTTATTTAACGATTTACTTTTTTTATGCACTGGCAGTCCAATGGAGTAAACCCATTTCGCGTTAGCGGCGTGGTCATGTGATTAGCCGTATTACTAGTTAAGTTAAGTAAAGATTTCTCATACCAGTTTCATGACTGACCCGTAGTTTGTTTCACTTTACAAACTCGGGTGCCCTTTTTTCCACACAGGCAGTCGAGTAGCTTATTTTGTAGATATATTGAGCAGGATTTTGGATCGAAGCTTAAAGCTGTGTCCAGAGCATTGATAGACTTCCGCTGTATCAAATTATTGATTCCACTGCACTGTATTTAATTCATTGTAATTAATATTTCGTTGTATTATTATTTATCGATGTACTACTCTGATGTAACATTATTATGATATTTATAAAAGACTGTTGTTATTTGTTCTAATGTGTTGTATGCCCAAAATTAGCGTATTCGGGTTTTTGAACGGTGTTGGTCGAATTTACGATCAATTAGGTCCGGGCAAAATCCGAGTCGTTACAGATCCCATCTCTAACGAGTTATTCTTATTGGATATTACTAATCCAATCTCTGATGAATTCTTTTTTCAGTTCTAATGTGTCTTGTTCTCAAGCTCTGTAAACCAAAGCTCTGATACAACCTGAAACGACCCAAACTTCCCCGTAAAAGGAACGTATGGATTGCTTTGAGAACAACACTCATCAGAACACAAACAAAAGAACATTTCCTTGCTTATTACAACAATTACATCAGAGTGCAAGAATATTTCAGAGTACGAATAAATATTACACATTGGAAATACAATAGAAATACAATATCAGATATTTTAAATTACATTTAAATAGCAGCGGAAAAATAATACAAAATACAACTGAAAGGAATACATGGATACAGAGCCTTCCGAATATTGCTTCTGCTGTAACCCAGGGTCCTGTGAATATAATATCTGCAAAACCAAAACTACTAGCTGCCCGTATGGAAAATATGGGCAGCTAAAGTTTAGGTTAAAACAATAAACTCCAGGTCAGCCATGAGACTGGTGTGAGAACTCAAAACAGTTATTGACTTTATTTTTAATGGTGGAGATATCATGGGACCACGCCGTATAACACAGAATGGTTTACTCCACATGAATCTTATTTTAAAATAAAACCATGCAATGTTTTTTGAAAAATGAAGCTATTATAAGACTCAGGTCCCATCACACAATGCAACGCAAGCCGGAGGATGGAGTTTTACCTTATAATAGCCAAAAATGCTTGGTACACGAAATTTCTCTTTTATTATTACTATAAGTACATAGTATAGAAATCAATTTCGAAAGTAAATGTATCAATCATAGATGGCATGAGTGCCCCATCCCACTATGTCGCCATACTAGTTCTACAATCAAAACCGCATGATGTCGTATTGGAAGTTGGATTTCCATCTATGAACCAAGGCAAGGTGCAATCCTTCCGTTTCGAGACTCTCTAGCCCGAGCCTCAGGCTTCAGTCGCAACTGTACCTAGGTAACATGCAGGACCGGTCCACACTAAGTGCGATGGTGGATTCATAATTCCTAAGCCTGCGTTTCCCTGCCCTATGGGGCGTAAAATAATCTGGTCAGTAATGTCGACCAGAACATCTATCAATATATATATCCGAGGCTCCTCTCTATCCATCAAGTAATAATAAGCAACATCTACATGAGTAAAATTTCAGGGCTTGCAAAATACTGACACCCCTCCTAGCTAGAAAGAAACGCAATGCCCTCCCTGCAGTCCTCTCCCGTTTCTGGTTCATACCGGGTTGTGAAGCTCGCGAAGTAACGCTATACACAAACCTATGCTAATTAAAGTTGTGCTTTGATCATCATCCACAAGGCTATGCTTTTCAACAAAAGCCTTGATCATTTGCATCTTGGCATGTCACATTGTCAATCCATACCATACCATTGATTTCTGCCAATATATAACCTCTAAGCTCGTACGTGTCAGAGAAGGGTGTTAAGTAAGAGAATAAATTCTCCGTCACCAAACAGATATATATTTAGCAGAGATCAACAAATACAGCATAAAAGAATACAACGTCAGACATACTATCCATTTACAAGTCCTTTCCGCGTCTGAACGAAACCGGAGGAACCTTATTCCTCTCCCATATGTCCAATACATGAGAGAGGTCCTCGCATATCCATCGATCTCCAGGTACGTTTGGACGATCACCACTTATTACCTTGTCTTGGGTGTACGGCCAAATCAAGACATCAGTAACCACTCAAAAGATGTGAAGATCTCCGGTCTTCAACCACTACCTTCATCTTCGACTCTTGATCATCATAGTAATTATTCAGAATGGGTTAAACCCGGTCTTTCCGAATAATTCGCGTATTTTATAATCAAGTGCTTTAAAATCACATCATACGCCTCATTCCAATTCAGAATATTTTTTTAATAAAATATTCACATTATTAATCTAATTTAAGATTCATTAAAACTCTAATTCAGTTTTAATCTCAAAAATCATTACCTAATGATTATTCAAATTTAAGAAATTAATCTTATCTTTAACTGGGTTAAAGAACAAATGTTATTTTAAAACATTGTTCACAATAAACCCAAATTCATCTTCTTTTCAAAAATGGAATCTACACGGAAATCATAACAGTATATAATCGATATAAATTTTCGTGTCAGACTAATAATATAAATGGAATAACAGCAAGGCCTTTTAAATTCCATTTATAGTAACAGTCTTCATTCATAGAAGCTCATCTCGATTATTACCAAATCGAATTCCATTCAATTCCAATTTAATATATTAAATTGGAAAACTTCACTTTGGAACATTTCCATTTAAATCTTAATAAAAGATTTATAAATTACAAACTATATTTTCACTGTCAATTGGGTTAAAGAATAAATATCGTTAAAAACACAGTTCACGATAAACCTAATTTACATTTCATTTTATTCCAATTACCAAAGATAACTGGAAACTCCAATAATCTTAATTAAAAGATTTATACTCTAAAAATATATTTTCGCTGTAAATTAGGTTAAAGAACGAATGTCATTAAAAACACAGTTCACAATAAACCCAATTCACATTTTATTTTATTCCAATTACCAAAGATAATTGGAAATTCCAATAATCTTAATTAAAAGATTTATAAATTCCAAAATTATATTCTATTTAATTCCAATTTAATATTAATTGGAAAACTTCATTTAATCTTATTTAAAAGATTTATTCTTTTCTGATCGGGGTTTTAGAACAATATTATTAAAGACACTGTTCACGACAACCCAAAATCCAATTTATTCTCTTTAATTCCAATTAAATATTAATTAATTGGATTTTTGTTCTTGTTAATAACTAGTTCATTTTTGATAAAAATATATTTTTATCTTTATAAATTGGAATTTTCATCCAAATTCTTTCCAAATCATTTATTATGATTTTATATAATTTTCCCATATTTTAAATAATTTTATCAAGGCCCGTACAGTTGGTTTCCAATAGCGGCCACCGAACTGCATCCGTAGCAACCTTTTTCAAATTTGATATGGACATAATTCCAAATCCAACCGTTAGATTTCAAACTTCTTATATTCTCGAAAGCTCTTTTCGACACGAACCCAATGGTTCTAGTTTTAGGAGAATCCGCTGGTCGGATCTCCCATTATATCAATTTGAAGTTAATGGTCGAAATTCACGAACGGTCGCTGCACGGCGCGTTCTATTTAGGCCATTAAATATATATATAATATATATTTCATCGATTTCCATTTAAAGCGTATTTTATAAATTCATTTTAAAACGATTCGAACTTCATTTTCAATTTTAAATCAAAATTGAATATTCTATATCATTATAACAATAAAATGATAATATTTTCAAAATATTAGATTTTGAAATCATTCCTTCCCGATATTCATTATAAAATGAGTAGAATCGATCGATAAACCCAATCAGGTTAAAATGGCGTTTGCTACTTAACACGGCTTCATATTTCAATATTTTTGTGTCCATCCAAAATCAGACATTGAAAACATGATTTTATTCTTCAGTGGATATTATTTTAAAATATTCATTATTTAAAATATTCTTTAATTTAAAGGACTCCTTATTATAAAATGCTATGTTTCAGATATACACATTAGTTGAATATTATTATCTCTAATGAAATCAAGCACAATAGTGCAGACACAATCAAGTGTTGTATATTTTTTCTTATCATAATCAAATGTCAAATTATAAGTGGGTCATCGAGTAAAGAATTTTGTTCTTATTTTAATGTATGCAGCAAAATAACAATGGCAACATGCATAAATAAAATCATTATAGAGAAAGGCAGCAATGGCCTAAAAATAACTTGATGACCAAATGGATAGGGGCGGATAAATGACAGTACTAAGTTTTATTCTACCACCGTAATCATATGAGTTTAGATGCTTAACCATCTAAATTTAGATCCCTTGACAGGGGTTCACAACTGGATACAACAAATGGGGTAGCTGCTGAGCACATACTTTTTTTTTACAAATAATTCTCGTGCACCAATACACACATATATACATAAAAAGAGGTAATTAGGGAGAAGGACAAACTTTGCCGAAAATTTAGGCTGAAGGACACCAAGTTTTATTTTTAGTCTGAAGGACAAACTTTGAACCAAAATTAAACTGAAGAAAAATGCTAAATGTAATTAGGATTATATTCGATTTTTACACTACACGAAAATGCTAGTTTTAACTAGCATTATTCAGTTTTACACTGCAGAAAATGCTAATTATATTTAGCATTGTCTTTTAGCCTAATTTTTTTCAAAGTTCGTCCTTCCGCCTAAAAATAAAACTTGATGTCCTTCAAACTAATTTTTTTCCAAAGTTTGTCCTTATGCCTAAAATATGTGTATACATATGCTAACACATGTTAATATATGTGAACAATACACAAACTCGTCAACATAGGGAAAGACTAATATACTATCAACATTCCATGATACACAACTCAATGTACAGAGGAGGCAGAGACATGGCAAGGTAGTGAGACGACCCCAAACCCCGTACTGACGGCGGCAAGGGTAATCCTTGGAATATAACACAGAAACAGATAATAGCAGAACAGAAATAAATACACCAGATAATGCACAAAAGAATATACTGGATAAACGTAATCATCAGAGTTACACAGTATATAGGATCATACTTAGTATAAATACAGTTCAGCTATACATAAATGTCTATAGCGGAAAACAAACATAATGTACAATAGGAGATGAACAACATAAAAAGAGATAAATGGTAGAATCCATCTTCAGCTCCAGCTATCCAGAAAAAGCCAGCTAAACCTGAATACAAGGCTGCCCGTGTAGAAAAAGGGGCACCCGAGTTTGAAAGTGAAACAAACTACGAGTCAGTCATGGGACTGGTATGAGAAATCGACTCAACACATTTATAATATGGCTAATCACAAGACCACGCCACTTTCGTGGAACGGGTTTACTCCACTGGATTGCCAGTGCTTTAAAAACAAATCATTCTTTTAAACATCGCAATGCTTTTTATAAAAATGAAGCCATTATAAGACTCAGTTCCCATCACACAATGCAACGCAAACCGGAGGATAGAGTTTTACCTTATAATGGCCAAAATATTCTTAATACGAATAAAACAAAAGCATTTGATATTATTACTAGTGTTTATAAGTTTCAAAAACAATTTCAATTATAACTATCAATCATAGATGGCATGGGTACCATATATCATGTCGCCATATATTTATACAATCAAAACCGCACGATGTCGTATTTGGAAATTGGATTTCCGTCATGAACCAAGGCAAAAGATAGTCCTTACCAAACTCGAGACTGCCTAGCCCGAGTCTCAGGATCAGAACGCATCGACACTTGGATCATCAGGGCCGGTCCACACGGAGTGGATTAAAATGCCTAAACACTATGTTTCCCCGCCCTTTGGGGCGTAAGTGAGCCAACGAATGACTCCATCGGTCCCGGATTGACCGATATATCCGAGGCGCCTCGCAACAGCAAAAACCACATAAGTCAAACTCGTCAGGGCGTGTAAAACCACTGACGCCACTTCTAGCTAGGAGGAAACGCAGGCCCTCCCTGAGGTCCTTTCTCCCGTTTCTGGTTTATATCGGGGTGTGAGGCTCGCGATTTTACGTTGTACACAAAGCTACGCCACACAGGTGATGCTTTGATCATCACCACAAGACTTTGCTTTTCAACAGAAGCCCTGATCACTGCATCTTAGCATGCCACACAGGCAATTCACACCGTGCAACTGATGGCTATCAATCACACAGAATAAATTCCAATGTCAGACACACTGTCCATTTGCAAGTCCGTTCTGGGTCTGAACGAAACTGGAGGCACTATATACCTCGCAAACCCATCGATCACCACGTACGTCTAGACGATCACCACTCATTATCCATATTTCGGGATGCCTCCCAATCAAGACCTCAGTTACCATCCAAACGAGGTGAAGATCTCCGGTCTTCGACCACCGTCTTCATCTTCGATTTCTTATCGTCGATTCAGTTATTCAGAATGGGATAAACCCAGTCTTTCTGAGCAACTCGCATATATAATAAACACGTGCTACATAAACACTACATACGCATCATTTCAAATCATTAGACACTAACCGTCAATCAGTAAGAGAATGATTTCCCAAATATTAACCCCGAAGGCCGAAACCAACATCAGATCAAAATCCAGGAAGCCATTCGACTTAGCTAACCTTCAGTTAATTTCTAAATCACACATCCATATCGTTTATAATATTTTATAACGATTTATCGCTATTTTTATTTATTTTAAAATAGCCAATTTATTCAAACGACGCTTCGGGCCATAACGCGGCCGTGGCGCTGTTTTTCTTCAGACTTGATTTACACATATCTGAAAATCTAACCGTTGGATCTTCACAAAATTTACATCATTAGAAAGATCTTTTCAAAACGAATCCAATGGTTCCAGTTTCGGGAAAATCCGACGGTCCGATCTCCCGGTATAATCATTTGAAGTTTCGATTTCAAAATACGAACTGCAGCGTCGTTATTTGATTAAATATAATTATATATATATATATATATATAATCGATTCTGGCGCTGTTTTTCTTCAGATTTGAATTAAACATTCCAGACAATCCAACCATTGGATTTTTACAAAGTTGGTGTCGTTGGAAAGATATTTCCAAAGCGAACCCAACGGTTGCGGTTTGAGGAAAATCCGATGGTCGGATCTCCCGCACTAATCGTTTGAAATCACGGTTTCAAAATACGAACTGCAGCTTCGTTATTCGATATATTTCAATTCTCTTTATATATATATATATATATCGATTCTTCGATTTCAAAGCTATATTCTTTTCATACATTTGATAAAAATGATATTTTTATCCAACATACATTAATTTCGACACTTCACTATTTTTAACAATTCATGTATATAATAAAAATGTGATTTTTATTGTAAAACAATTCATTTCAAAATACGATTATTTTATATAGTTCATATAGGTAATAAAAATAGGATTTTTATTATAAAACAATTTATTTCAAAACAAGATAATTTTATATAGTTCATATCGATGATAAAAATAGGATTTTTATTATAAAAAAATTTCTTTCAAAATATGAATACCATTCAACACATGAATTTCAATTCAACGAATGAATTTCGATTCAACACATGAAGGTTTTCTATAGTTTGTATATATCAATAAAAGGGTGATTTTTATATTTAAAACACGAATACCATTCAACACATGAATTTCTATTCAACACATGAAGGTTTTCTATAGTTTGTATATATCGATTAAAAGGTGATTTTTATATTTGAAACACAAATACCATTCAACACATGAATTTCAATTCAACGAATGAATTTCAATTCAACACATGAAGTTTTTCTATAGTTTGTATATATAGATAAAAAGGTGATTTTTATATTTGTAACACGAATACCATTCAACACATGAATTATATTCAATGAATGAATTTCAATTCAACACATGAAGGTTTTCTATAGTTTGTATATATAGATAAAAAGGTGATTTTTATATTTGAAACACGAATACCATTCAACACATCAATTTCAATTCAACGAATGAATTTCAATTCAACACATGAAGGTTTTCTATAGTTTGTATATATAGATAAAAAGGTGATTTTTATATTTGAAACATGAATACCATTCAACACATGAATTCTATTCAACGAATGAATTTCAATTCAACACATGAAGGTTTTCTATAGTTTGTATATATAGATAAAAAGGTGATTTTTATATTTGAAAACACAAATACCATTCAACACATGAATTCTATTCAACGAATGAATTTCAATTCAACACATGAAGGTTTTCTATTCAACGAATAAATATAGTTTCAACAAATGAAAACAATTCTAACACATGAATATTATTCAAAATTTCGGCAGCATAACGGCAGGGTAGTTAAAACCGGGACCGTCCCTAGTACGGCTCCTCGCTCTACCTTAAAACCTCACGGTTTTTGACAATGGGGATTCATGCATCTAGTTCGCACGCAGGCGGCATGTATATTTTTTTCATTTCCACAAACTAATCCTATGTGGTTTCAACCAAATATTTCTCAACCACAAACGGGTATTTTTCAACCACAATCAATCAATTTCAACCACAAACAATTTCAATCAGCCATTCGCTATCAATCAATTTTCACACCAATCACAACCAATAAATATCGTCCATGGTTTGTGGACGAGGGGCGTGTATATATATATATAGCATTTCACTTCTATTTCAACACATATATAATTTTTACAACGCATATATAACTTATACATCGAATGTACAACTTATACAACGCTTATACAAGTGGTGTACAACGCTTATATAACTCATACATCGACTATATAATTTATACATCGTCGTTTTCCATATCGTTTATAAATTAGAAATCTCACATTGGGTTCCACTCCACCAAAAATAGCAGAAGGCTCAGAAAAATATGCGGTCTCTTCTAGAATGTAGAAGACGTCCACACGAGTCCACTGTCTCTTGTTTCACTGGATTTCGACAAGGAACGAAAAAGATATGATTTTTACAAGTTTGCAACGGTTTAAAAGTGTTAATTTCAGTTTAAATAAAACAAGCCGTACCTCAGCTAATTCATTCAAAACTAGGTTTTGAATTTTCGTGCAAACGGTGAAGTGGTTGGACGATCGGCCTTCGCAGCGACGAAGAGGGAGGAGAGGCGCGTCGGAGCCCTGAATGGCGGTGAACTCGAACAGGTGGTTGCGGCGAAAACTGGCGACGAACGGGCGAACTTCTCGAGGGTGATTCTCCCAAAATACTCAACGAAAAAATCGAAATCAGGTATGGATTTGAAGCTCGTCTCGAGCTCTTCAAAATATTCAACTAGAGCTCTTGATATTAGTGAGTGGATTGATCAGAAAATGGATGGGAACGATGGAGCATTAGCCGTCGTCAAATCGGGGAGAGAGAAAAGGGTTTCCGCCCTTTTTTTTATTTTAAAAAAAATCTGATTGGCCGGGGGTTTTAAAAAGGGGTTTTCTGACACGACCTCCAATCCAAACCCAACGACTGTTGTCCCTAGTGTTTTACCCCCATTCCGAACACAATGGGATATGTTTCGTAGGCCCATTCGACTGTTTCAGTCAGTTTTCCTTCAAATTAAAATATATAACATTCAATATTTGATTTGAACGTACATTTCAATTTGCCAGGGCCACAAACTGATTCGAAAAATTCCAAAAAAATAAATCTAGCTATGTTTTGATGATACGGTCCCAACAAAACTAGTTTCGTCGAATTCTGAGATCGTTTGCAAAAAGGCCCATTTCTGGTCGATCCAATTTAACTGTAATTGACCAAAAACATTTTCCTTTGCCACGCTCACATACTAGCTTCAAAAATTATGAAATTTAAAACCTAGCAATAACCTCACATCCCGGATCCAACAAAAGTGGTTTCGTCGAATTCCGAGGTCGTTTGCAAAATGGTCAATTTTACGGGCTATATAAATTCCATAGCGACCTTTCAGAAAATTCATTTGGCCATAACTTTTTCTTTCCGCTATGAAACTTTAATTTTTCAGATTCGTTGGAAAGGTATTCACAAATAGATTTAAATATTTTTGGTTTCACTCAAATCCGTTTTGTTTTGCACCCGGTACCGTCAGTCAAAGTTTGAATTCAAATTTTAAAACTACCGCGCCATTTTAGGCCTTGTTTATAATTCAAAGTGATTATATTTGTTTTCAAACGTCGATTCAAACTCACTTTTCATTGCTATTATTAAAAATATTTATTTTAAATACTTAAAATCCACTATTTTAGCCAATTTAAAAAATTTAAATTGGTTCAGATTTTCCGGGTCGTTACAATCTCCCCCACTTAAAACTTTTCGTCCCCGAAAAGGAACAAAGTCGAAAGTGGTTTGATTAATCAACTCTACGTTCAATCTGGCTTCCATTCTCCAACTTTTCAGTTTCTGAGAATTTTCAAATTCTTCAAAAATTTGGCTAACGCCGGAATTTTCGAAAAATTTCGCCATAACCTCCTTTGTACGGGGAAAGGTTTGGAAATTTATTAGGCCGTATTAGGTACCCAATAAATCCTAATAATCATACACATATTTATAGTGATATATTCTGGTGTTTACAGGGGAGTGTGTATAGATAATAACTCTAGAGAATAAATTCTTGTCACCCTGTCAAAGCCTGAGGGAGTGTGTATTTATTTACTCCAGAGGATAAATCCTCGTCACCTCGTCCCATGTGGGAAATAAATAGTCCATGTGCCATATCTAATGACTAGAGAGACGTGATTATTGTCAACTCCAGACCCGTGTGGGGTTTTTATAAATCTGGCAATTTTATCGTTACAATTTAAATAGTCCATATCAGTCATCAGTTCAACCTGTAAAATATAGTCATCGCCATACAAGCCTCTCGCTCGTATGGTAAATCTTCCACCTCGTCACACAAGCTCCAAGTGCTTATGTGGTATATGATGAAGTATGCCTATCTTCCAGAAGTATGTCATGTAATGTAGTTCAAATTAATTGTTACTATCCTATGGCGATGCTTATTATTTCACACAGAATAACCAGCACTCCGCATCCAATGGCATTCACAGGAGTTGATATAATAATATTTCGCATCCAACTCATTAAGGTTTACCTATTTGTCGGGCACACAAATAAATTCTTTACTCAACGGCTATCCAATTACCTGTTCAAACATATATAATGCACAAGTATATATTTCTATCTATTTTCTAATCAGTTCAGTGTGTGATTTAAATGAATACATTCTACCATTATTCTATTATTGATTAAATTAACTATCATTTTAATAATTCAATTAATCAAATCTACAATCACACAACACAAACAACAATCAAATTGTTTTTAACTTTTCAAAAATATACTAATCAATTTCTATACTCTTTTAAAATCATCCAGACTATAGAATTAAAAGTGCACATCCATGGAAAGAAAATAACAACAGAGTAGAGAACTAATTGGTAATGCAAAGTATGGTAAATGTACCTTGCACCAGAGTCAATCAGATATATCCACTCGGCATCTAGGATAGGCTTTCTGAATGTTCTCCTCAGTTTCCTAAGTACAACCTCGCGGATCTCCACTCCATTGCACTTTGACTAAGTGAACTTTCTTGTTCCTCAGCTCCTTGGTTTCTTTGTCGATGATCTTTAGCGGCTCTCTTCTCACAGCTAATTCTGGAGTAATTTCAATATCTTGTTGAGCTGCTTCTTCCACGATCAAGTATGAATCATGAACGTGCTTTCGAAGTTGAGATATGTGAAATACATCATGCACTCCAGGCAACCAATCTGGCAATTTAACCCTATAAGCGAGAGTTCCGATCTGTTCTAGAATAGGAAACGGACCAATGAATTTGGGCGCCAACTTCCCAGTTTTACCGAACCGGATAACTCCTCTCATCGGCGATACTTTCAAATATACATAGTCGCCAATAGCAAACGATATATCTCTTCTTCTCCTATTTGCATAGCTCTTTTGTCGGCTTTGAGCAGCGAGTAATCGTTTCTTGATAAAATCAACTTTGTTGGCAGCTTCTCGGATAATATCTGGCCCCAACACAAGTCTATTACCAGGTTCGACCCAACAAGCAGGAGATCGGCACGGCCTACCATACAATGCTTCGAATGGTGACATTGTCAGGCTCGCCTGGTAGCTGTTGTTATATAAGAATTCAGCCAAATGTAAATGGTCTTCCCATGATCCACCGAAATCTAGAACACAAGACCGCAATAGATCTTCTAGTATACGATTCACCCTATCAGTCTGACCATCCGTCTGAGGATGATAGGCGGTGCTTAGGTTCAGCTTTGTTCCCAGCTCTACTTGAAATGCCTCCCAGAATTTGCTAGTAAATATTGTATCTCTATCACTGACTATACTGAGCGGCACTCCATGTAGTCTAACAATTTCCTTGAAGTATATCTGCGCCAGACTCTGAGCAGTTCTGTTTGATCTGACAGGTATGAAATGGGCGGTCTTCGTGAAGCGATCTACGATCACTCAAATACTGTCATTTCCTTTTCTGGTTCTGGGCAAACTGTCAATGAAGTCCATGGAAATATGTTCCCACTTCCAACCAGGAATGTCTAGCGGTTGTAACTATCCAGCCAGCTTCTGTTGGTCGCTCTTGACTAGTTGGCAAGTAGGGCATCGGCTAACATATAAAGAAATGTCCCTCTTCATCGACTTCCACCAGAAAGTGCGTTTGATGTCATTATACATTTTGCTTACTCCCGGGTGGATACTAAGTTTTGACTTGTGGCATTCATCCAGAACTTCCTTTCGGAGCTCAACAATGTTAGGAACATAGATTCGACCTTTCAGCCTTAGAATCCCCTTATTATCAACCTGAAAACTCGAGGGTTCGCCCTTCTGAATTATCTCTCTGATCTTCTGAATGAAGTGATCATCCTTCTGAAGAGAAGATATTTTATCTATCAATGTAGTCGTGATAATAAAACTGGTGATCATTTCATTCTTTCGACTCAGCGCATCGGCCACGACATTGGCTTTCCTTGGAGTGTATATAATCTCAAAATCGTATGCTGCAAGGAACTCTAGCCAACGTTGCTGCCTCAGATTCAAGTCTTTCTGGGTGAACAGATACTTTAACGATTGGTGATCTGTAAACAGTTCAAATCTCTCACCCAGAAGATAGTGTCTCCAGATTTTCAAGGCGAATACTATAACCAATAACTCAAGATCATGAGTTACGTAGTTTTTCTCATGTCGCTTCAGCTGACGGCTAGCATAAGCAATCACTTGACCTCTTTGCATTAACACTACGCCAAGGCCTTCTCTAGAAGCATCTATCCAGACTTTCAAATCCTGATTGCCATCGATGATGGTTAACACTGGAGCTGTTGTTAATCTTAACTTTAGCTCTTCAAAAGCCTCTTCACTTTCTGGAGTCCATTTGAATTTAGAGTGCTTCTTTGTAAGCTTCGTTAAGTGACCAGATATCTTCGAAAAGTTTTTAACGAACTTCCGGTAATAACTAGCCAATCTAAGAAAACTGCGAACCTCTATAGGAGTACTAGGATGTTTCCAGTTTTGAATAGCTGTGATTTTACTTGGATCCACAGCAATTACTTCTTTCGATACGACGTGGCCTAGAAATTTCACTTCATCTTGCCAGAATATACATTTGGATAGTTTGGCTTTTAATACATTCCTTCTGAGGATTTCCAGAACCTACTCCAAATGTTTTTCATGTTCGGCCTTTGATTTAGAGAAGATTAGAATATCGTCAATAAAAACCAGAACAAATTTATTCAAAACCCCTCTGAACACTCTATTCATCAGATCGACGAAGTAAGCTGGAGCATTACATAAGCCGAACGACATTACTAACCACTCATAGAATAAGTCTGGACCTCTGAATGCTGTCATAAGAACACACTCTTCGGCAATTCTAAGCTGATGGAAGCATGTAGCTAGGTCCATCCTTGAAAATATTTGTGCTCCATTCAGACGATCCAATAAATCATCGATTCGCGGCAATGGATATTTGTTCTTTATTGTCTGCTTGTTCAAATCGCGATAATCCACACATAGCCGTAGAGTACCGTCAGATTTTGGGACAAACACCACTACTGCTCCCCATTCAGAGAAACTAGGCCTGATCAGACCCTTCCATACGAGCTGCCGTGTTTGATTGTCAAGTTCTTCTTTCTCCTTCAAGGACATTCTTCGAATAGCGTGAACTACCGACCTTGTATTCGGAATCAAAGAAATCTTGAAATCTATTTCTCTTTGCGGAGGTAAGCGAACACATCCGCATAGTTCTTGACGACAGGAATATCTTTCACTAGGTCGGGAACATTCTCTGTGACTTTAGGGATATTTTCTATTTGAGCAGGAGAAACATCCAAAGCTTCCCAGAAGTCTTTTCTATTAGCATTTTGACCTTCACAGGGAATGGTTATATAATCACTTGATTTAATCTTCGCCTTAATGACTCTGTCGGCGCATTTAACGTCAGCTTCATACTTGGTCAACCAGTCTAACCCCAAGATAAGATCAAACTCTGTAAAATTCATGACGACTGCGATGGTAGGAAGCCGATAACGAGAAAAAGAAACCGGCACTCCACAAACCCAACTGAGATCAATGGAACCCCCAACCGGATTCTGGACAGTCATTGGTTCCTTGAGCTTCTTCAAATTCAAATCCAGCTTCTTAGCTGCATTCTTTGCAACAAAGCTTCGCGACGCGCCGGTGTCAAACAGTACTTTAACTGGGATATCTTTGACAGCTAGCGTGCCTTCTAAAACATCTGGCCTTTCTTGAATAGCTGAGGGCTCAGACGTTTCTACTACTTCATTTATATGTACCGCTTTGGATTTCTTAAATTGCCCGCAATCCTTTTCAAGATGGCCAATTCGATGGCATTGACAGCATTTTCTATTCTCTCGAAACTGGTTATCGGGTTTAAACCCCTTCTTTCGTTTCTTCGAGGTTTTACAATTCCTGGTCAAATGCCGTGGTTTCCTGCAGTTAGAGCATATAGCCGTCATTATGGGTTCTTTCTCAGACTTAGCCCTTTTTCTCTTGGCACTTGGCTTCTTACTGATCTCAGACATCGTACTGGCCTCAGGATTATCAGTTTCAGGCTCACCTTTATTACTAGAACTGACTTCTTCTTCATAAGGCAACATACCTTTCTTGTCGAGATCCTCATATTCGTAAGAGATGTATATCATTTCAGAAAAAGGAAGCTTCACATTCCTCATTATACTATTCTGATATTTCCTTTGCAGGCCATGAATAAATCTCAGATTCTTCCTCTTTGGATCTTGAATCAGATGAGGAGCAAAGTGAGAAAGTTCATTGAATTTCTTATGATATTCTGGGATGGTCATATCACCTTGTATCAGATAAGAAAATTCTTCACATAATCGCTCGGTTGCTTCGGGAGGAGTAAATCTTTCTATGAAAATCACTTTGAATCTGTCCCAGGTGATATCACCTTCTGGATTATCTTTAATAATTGAATCCCACCAAAACAAAGCTTCTTCTTTGAGTGCCCAAGACGCCAGTAATCTTTTTTGATCATCTCTCAGCTTTAAACCCTCAAAGATTTTCTCTGTAGAACGGATCCAAGCTTGTGTTTCCATAATGGACTCTTTGCCTAAGAATGGCGATCCACCCAGATTTTGAAATCTCTTGAATAGAACTTCTATATCTGATTCTGGCTGAGGGAGCACAACTGGCTCATTAGCTGGTCGAGCCATACGATTATTTCTTCTGTTCCTGTCACTCATTTTCTAGTGCTTCTGCAATTAGCAGACAAAGTGTCAGGTCAACAGAAAAGATATTTCAAAATGTAGAGGCAAATACTTCAATGTAAATGTGTCTACTGGGGTGTATTTCATTCTGCTTTACTTATACTAGGATATTACTGATCCTATCTGTATAGAGTTACCCATCCTAGAACACTACTGGTTCTATTTCTGACGAGTTCGTTCATATGTTATATTCTAGAACTAAGCTTAACCAAAGCTCTGATACCAAATGAGACGACCCCAAACCCCGTACTGACGGCGGCAAGGGTAATCCTTGGAATATAACACAGAAACAGATAATAACAGAACAGAAATAAATAAATACACCAGATAATGCACAAAAGAATATACTGGATAAACGTAATCATCAGAGTTACACAGTATATAGGATCATACTTAGTATAAATACAATTCAGCTATACATAAATGTTTACAGCGGAAAACAAACATAATGTACAATAGGAGCTGAACAGCATAAAAAGAGATAAATGGTAGAATCCATCTTCAGCTCTAGCTATCCAGAGAAAGCCAGCTAAACCTGAATACAAGGCTGCCCATGTAGAAAAAGGGGCACCCGAGTTTGAAAGTGAAACAAACTATGAGTCAGTCATGGGACTGGTATGAGAAATCTACTCAACACATTTATAATATGGCTAATCACAGGACCACGCCACTTTCGTGGAACGAGTTTACTCCATTGGATTGCCAGTGCATTAAAAATAATTCATTCTTTTAAACATCGCAATGCTTTTTATAAAAATGAAGCCATTATAAGACTCAGTTCCCATCACACAATGCAACGTAAACCGGAGGATAGAGTTTTACCTTATAATGGCCAAAATATGCTTGATACGAATAAAACAAAAGCATTTGATATTATTACTAGTGTTTATAAGTTTCAAAAACAATTTCAATCATAACTATCAATCATAGACGACATGGGTACCATATATTATGTCGCCATATATTTATACAATCAAAACTGCACGATGTCGTATTTGGAAATTGGATTTCCGTCATGAACCAAGGCAAAAGATAGTCCTTACCAAATTCGAGACTGCCTAGCCCGAGTCTCAGGATCAGAACGCATCGACCCTTGGATCGTCAGGGCCGGTCCACACAGAGTGGATTAAAATGCCTGAACACTACGTTTCCCCACCCATTGGGGCGTAAGTGAGCCAACGAATGACTCCATCGGTCCCGGATCGATCGATATATCCGAGGCGCCTCGCAACAGCAACAACCACATAAGTCAAACTCGTCAGGGCATGTAAAACCACTGACGCCACTTCTAGCTAGGAGGAAACGCAGGCCCTCCCTGAGGTCCTTTCTCCCGTTTCTGGTTCATACCGGGGTGTGAGGCTCGCGATTTTACGTTGTACACAAAGCTACGCCACACAGGTGATGCTTTGATCATCACCACAAGACTTTGATTTTCAACAGAAGCCCTGATCACTGCATCTTAGCATGCCACACAGGCAATTCACACCGTGCAACTGATGGCTATCAATCACACAGAATAAATTCCAATGTCAGACACACTGTCCATTTGCAAGTCCGTTCTGGGTATGAACGAAACCGAAGGCACTATATACCTCGCAAACCCATCGATCACCACATACGTCTAGACGATCACCACTGATTATCCATATTTCGGGATGCCTCCCAATCAAGACCTCAGTTACCATCCAAACGAGGTGAAGATCTCCGGTCTTCGACCACCGTCTTCATCTTCAATTTCTTATCGTCGATTCAATTATTCAGAATGGGATAATCCCGGTCTTTCTGAGCAACTCGCGTATATAATAAACACGTGCTACATAAACACTACATACGCATCATTTCAATTCATTAGACACTAACCGTCAATCGGTAAGAGGACGATTTCCCAAATATTAACCCCGAAGGCCGAAACCAACATCAGATCAAAATCCAGGAAGCCATTCGACTTAGCTAACCTTCAGTTAATTTCTAAATCACACATCCATATCGTTTATAATATTTTATAACGATTTATCACTATTTTTATTTATTTTAAAATAGCCAATTTATTCAAACGACGCTTCGGGCCATAACGCGGTCGTGGCGCTGTTTTTCTTCAGACTTGATTTACACATATCTGAAAATCTAACTGTTGGATCTTCACAAAATTTAAATCATTAGAAAGATCTTTTCAAAACGAATCCAACGGTTCCAGTTTCGGGAAAATCCGACGGTCCGATCTCCCGGTATAATCATTTGAAGTTTCGATTTCAAAATACGAACTGCAGCGTCGTTATTTGATTAAATATAATTATATATATATATAATCAATTCTGGCGCTGTTTTTCTTCATATTTGAATTAAAAATTCTAGACAATCCAACCGTTGGATTTTTACAGAGTTGGTGCCGTTGGAAAGATATTTCCAAAGCGAACCCAACGGTTGCGGTTTCAGGAAAATCCGACGGTTGGATCTCCCGCACTAATCGTTTGAAATCACGGTTTCAAAATACGAACTGCAGCTTCGTTATTCGATATATTTCAATTCTATTTATATATATATATATATATATATATATATATATATCAATCCTTCGATTTCAAAGCTATATTCTTTTCATACATTTGATAAAAATGATATTTTTATCCAACATACATTATTTTCGACACATCAATATTTTTAACAATTCATCTATATAATAAAAATGTTATTTTTATTTAAAACAATTCATTTCAAAACACGATTATTTTATATAGTTCATATAGGTAATAAAAACAGGATTTTTATTATAAAACAATTTATTTCAAAACAAGATTATTTTATATAGTTCATATCGATGATAAAAATAGGATTTTTATTATAAAACAATTTCTTTCAAAATATGAATACCATTCAACACATGAATTTCAATTCAACGAATGAATTTCGATTCAACACATGAAGGTTTTCTATAGTTTGTATATATCGATAAAAGGGTGATTTTTATATTTAAAACACGAATACCATTCAACACATGAATTTCTATTCAACGAATGAATTTCTATTCAACACATGAATGTTTTCTATAGTTTGTATATATCAATAAAAAGGTGAATTTTATATTTGAAACACGAATATCATTCAACACATGAATTTCAATTCAACGAATGAATTTCAATTCAACACATGAAGGTTTTCTATAGTTTGTATATATAGATAAAAAGGTGATTTTTATATTTGAAACACGAATACCATTCAACACATGAATTCTATTCAACGAATGAATTTCAATTCAACACATGAAGGTTTTCTATAGTTTGTATATATAGATAAAAAGGTGATTTTTATATTTGAAACACGAACACCATTCAACACATGAATTTCAATTCAACGAATGAATTTCAATTCAACACATGAAGGTTTTCTATAGTTTGTATATATAGATAAAAAGGTGATTTTTATATTTGAAACACGAATACCATTCAACACATGAATTCTATTCAACGAATGAATTTCAATTCAACACATGAAGGTTTTCTATAGTTTGTATATATAGATAAAAAGGTGATTTTTATATTTGAAAGAATACCATTCAACACATGAATTCTATTCAACGAATGAATTTCAATTCAACACATGAAGGTTTTCTATTCAACGAATAAATATAGTTTCAACAAATGAAAATAATTCTAACACATGAATATTATTCAAAATTTCGGCAGCATAACGGCAGGGTAGTTAAAACCGGGACCGTCCCTAGTACGGCTCCTCGCTCTACCTTAAAACCTCGCGATTTTTGACAATGGGGATTCATGCATCTAGTTCGCACGCAGGCGGCATGTATATTTTTTTCATTTCCACAAACTAATCCTATGTGGTTTCAACTAAATATTTCTCAACCACAAACGGGTATTTTTCAACCACAATCAATTTCAACCACAAACAATTTCAATCAACCATTCGCTATCAATCAATTTTCACACCAATCACAACCAATAAATATCGTCCATGGTTTGTGGACGAGGGGCGTATATATATATATATATATATTTATATATAGCATTTCACTTCTATTTCAACACATATATAATTTTTACAACGCATATATAACTTATACATCGAACGTACAACTTATACAACGCTTATACAAGAGGTGTACAACGCTTATATAACTCATACATCGACTACATAATTTATACATCGTCATTTTCCATATCGTTTATAAATTAGAAATCTCACATTGGGTTCCACTCCACCAAAAATAGCAGAAGGCTCAGAAAAATATGCGGTCTCTTCTAGAATGTAGAAGACGTCCACACGAGTCCATTATCTCTTGTTTCACTGGATTTCGACAAGGAATGAAAAAGATATGATTTTTACAAGTTTGCAACGGTTTAAAAGTGTTAATTTCAGTTTAAATAAAACAAGCCGTACCTCAGCTAATTCATTCAAAACTAGGTTTTGAATTTTCGTGCAAACGGTGAAGTGGTTGGACGATCGGCCTTCGCAGCGACGAAGAGGGAGGAGAGGTGCGTCGGAGCCCTGAACGGCGGCGAACTCGAACTGGTGGTTGCGGCGAAAACTAGTGACGAACGGGCGAACTTCTCGAGGGTGATTCTCCCAAAATACTCAACGAAAAAATCGAAACCAGGTATGGATTTGAAGCTCGTCTCGAGCTCTTCAAAATCTTCAACTGGAGCTCTTGATATTAGTGAGTGGACTGATCAGAAAATGGATGGGAACCATGGAGCATTAGCCGTCGTCAAATCAGGGAGAGAGAAAAGGGTTTCTGCCCTTTTTTATTTTTTTATTATTTTATAAAAAATCTGATTGGCCGGGGGTTTTAAAAAGGGGTTTTCTGACACGACCTCCACTCCAAACCCAACAACTGTCGTCCCTAGCGTTTTACCCCCATTCCGAACACAATGGGATATGTTTCGTAGGCCCATTCGACTGTTTCAGTCAGTTTTCCTTTAAATTAAAATATATAACATTCAATATTTGATTTGAACGTACATTTCAATTTGCTAGGGCCACAAACTAATTCTAAAAATTCCAAAAAAATAAATCTAGCTATGTTTTGACGATACAGTCCCAACAAAACTAGTTTCATCGAATTCTGAGACCGTTTGCAAAAAGGCCCATTTCTGGTCGATCCAATTTAACTGTAATTGACCAAAACACGTTTTCCTTTGCCACGCTCACATACTAGCTTCAAAAATTATGAAATTTGAAACCTAGTAATAACTTCACATCCCGGATCCAACAAAAGTGGTTTCGTCAGATTCCGAGGTCGTTTGCAAAATGGCCAATTTTACGGGCTATATAAATTCCATAGCGACCTTTCAGAAAATTCATTTGGCCATAACTTTTGCTTTCCGCTATGAAACTTTGCTTTTTCAGATTCGTTAGAAAGGTATTCACTAACAGATTTAAATATATTTGGTTTCACTCAAATCCGTTTTGTATTGCACCCGGTACAGTCAGCCAAAGTTTGAATTCAAATTTTGAAACTACCACGCCATTTCAGGCCTTATTTATAATTCAAAGTGATTATATTTGTTTTCAAACGTCGATTCAAACTCACTTTTCATTACTATTATTAAAAATATTTGTTTTAAATATTTAAATCCACTATTTTAGCCAATTAAAAATTTTTAAATTGGTTTAGATTTTCCGGGTCGTTACAGGTAGGACTTAATAATGGATAGTAGCAAGCATTTATCACAAGTGTGAGCAGCAAAAAAAGAACGAGTCCGAAACACACCACTCATACATATATACGCATACATGTGTATGTATGTATGTATGTATGCATGTATGTATGTATATAAATTGAGTGTGTGTAAATTTATGCTGTAAATAAGGTGACTAGCAGTCATCGACGTAATGTAAAGCAGAAATTCATGTATAAATTGTCTAACATACCTGTAGTAGTTGTTCTTCCTTTTCAAGATAGGGTGAGGCTTAAGCTTTGGTTCCTATAGAGCTATCTGACAACAATAGGAACATCATCTGAAGTTGGTGGAATTAGAGTAATCAAATGTGTCCACTTTTGACTAAGCTTATCCCACCAACTCGAATGATGTTCCCATTGTTGCGAACAACTCCACCGAAACCACAAGCTTATGTAATAATTCCAAAAGATCAAAATTTCCAAAGGTAATGTTGGTTGCACAAGTAATAATTTGTATGTTACTTTAGAGGCCTTAAAGTCCCTTAAGTAAGAAGCACTCTAAGGTAGCATATATGTCACAACAAGGAATTTCGCTCGATCTGAATCAGTCGCTAAACCGACCAAGACCGTTCGAAACGCCTGATCGTTTTGAGAACACGACAAATTAGAAAGCAAACGGAAGAACATTTCATTGTTTATTACAACAATTTCATTAGATCAAAAGAATATACAGAGTATAAATGAATAAATATTACACACAAAATATCAGAGATTACAATACATTACATAGCAGCGGAAAATAATACAATACACCACTAGAAGTAATACACGGATACAAAGCTTTTCGAGTATCGTTCCAGCCGTAAATCAGGATCCTATGAATATAAATCTGCAAAACCAAAACTACTAGCTGCCCGTGTCAAAATAAGGGCACCCAGAGTTTAGGTTAAAACAATAAACTCCAGGTCAGTCATGTGACTGGTGTGAGAACTAAAACAGTTATTTAACACTTTACTTTAAATCAGATATATCAAGGGACCACACAATGCTTTTGGAAAAAATGAAGCTGTTATAAGACCCAGGTCCTATCACATAATGCAACGCAAGCCGGGGGATAGGGTTTTCCCTTATAATAGCTAAACAGGCTTAGTACGTTTAAAACAAATCATTTGATACTACTATAAGTGCATAGTGTATAAAATAACTTCAAATCATAAGTATCAATCATAGACGGCATGGGTACCATATATCATGTCATCATACTAGGCTCTACAATCAAAACCGCAAATGTCACATATTTGGAAATTGGATTTCCGTCTGTGAACCGAGGCAAAAGATAGTCCTCACCGATTCGAGACAATCTAGCCCATGTCTCTGGATCAGACCGCATCAACCCTTTGGATCGTCAGGGTCGGTCCACCGATGTGGATTATTATGCCTGAACACTACGTTTCCCCGCCCTTTGGGGTGTAAATGAGCCAACGAATGACTCCATCGGTCCCGGATCGACCGATATATCCGAGGCGCCTCGCAACAGCAACAACCACATAAGTCAAACTCGTCAGGGCGTGTAAAACCACTGACGCCACTTTTAGCTAGAAGGAAACGCATGCCCTCCCTAAGGTCCTCTCCCGTTTCTGGTTCACAACCGGGGTGCGAGGCTCACGAATCAACGTTACACAAAGCTATGCCACACAGGCCGTGCTTTGATCATCAACCACAAGACTCTGCTTTTCAACAGAAGCCTTGATCAATTGCCACTTAGGCATGCCACACAGGCAATTCACTCCATGCGTTTGATATCCATCAATATATAATCCCTGAGCTCGTACGTCTCAGAGAAGGGCGTTAAGCAAGAGAATAAATTCTCCGCCACCAAACAGATATATATTTAATAGAAATCAATCAAACAGAATAAATTCCAATGTCAGACACACAGTCCATTTACAAGTTCGTTCTAGGTCTGAACAAAACCGGAGGCACCTAGTACCCCGCATATCCATCGATCTCCAAATACGTCTGGACGATATCACTAACTGATTCCTTCCTCTTGGGTGTACGTCCCAATCAAGATCATCAGTAATCACCCAAACGACGTGAATACCTCCGGTCTTTAACCACCGTCTTCATCTTCGACACCACATCGAATTAGTTATTCAGAATGGGATAAACCCGGTCTTTCTGAATAACTCGCGTATATAATAAACAAGTGTTACACAAACACAACATACTCCTCATTCCAATTCAGAATATTCTTTTATTCGAATATCCTTATACTTTGGGAAAGGTTCCCATTAATTTTATCAAAGATAAATTCTTTAAATTTATTCTTTAATCTATCCAAACTAGTAGGGATTAGCGAACCACACCGAAGTAATCATTTGTTTTATTTCCCAATCCCAACCTATTCATCCCATGAAGTAAAACTGTTCATACTTCATATCTAACACCACGGTATTATCGGTAAATTCAATTACCATTTCGCGTTCAAATCTGATTAAAGATTTAACTATCGCCTGGAGCAAAACTGGTGATACCCCATTCTCGATCATTTCAATCTAATTAAAGATTCATTAAAACCCCACTTAGTTTTAATCTTTACAGAAATCAATATCCTATCTTTAACTGGGTTAAAGAACCAATGTCATTTAAAACACGATTCACGATAAACCCAAAATCACATTCCATTAATTATCGGGTTAAAAACCAGTGTTATTTAAAACACCGTCCACGATAAGCCCAAGAATCAATTCGAATTCCATTCCAATTAAATACTATATAATTGGTACACTTCATTAAATCTAAATAAAAGATTTAATTTTTTTTCTCAACTGGGCTTAAGAACAGTGTTAATGAAGACACCTTTCACGACAAACCCAAATCACATTTGATATTAAATACAAGGCTCTGAATAGAAAATATACCGGCTTATATTCAACATCAAATTCTACGACCAACAAATATCGTATTGGAAATAACGATATAAATATATCTTTCAAATTCCCATAACAATATCTGTATCATCACGAAATCCAGCATCGAAATATTCCGAAGACAATTTCGATTCAAATCCATTCCAATTCAATTATTGGAAATTCTGGTTATTTTCAAAACCATTTCAAATCCAAATTATTTATTTTAAAAATAAATAAATTATTATTCTAGTTCAAAACTAGTTCATTTCGATAAAAATCTATTTTTATCTTTTCAAATATGGAGTTTTTCATCCCAATTATTCACAAATCATTTCTTATGATTTTACACAAATTATTACTATTTTTAATAATTTTATCAAGGCCCGTACAGTCGATTTCCATCAATGGCCATCGAACTGCACTCACAACGACCTTTTCCAAATTTGATTTGGACATAATTCCAAATCCAACCGTTAGATTTCTAATTTCCAATATTCATTAGAAAGCTCTTTTCGATACGAACCCAAGGTTCTGTTTTTAGGAGAATCCGACGGTCGGATCTCCCGCAATATCCATTCGAAGTCAATGGTCGAAATTCACGGACTACCGCAGCGCGGCGCGTTCTATTCGGGCCATTATATTATATATATAATATATATAATATATATACTTCGTCGATTTCCTTTTAAAACGTATTATATAAATCATTTTAAATTCATTTTCAAAACGATTTCATCTTCTTTTCAAATTCAAATCAAAATTGAATTTTTTCTTATAAATTCGATTTAAATTCATTTCAAATTGATTTCAATTCAAATCGATTTTTTTATTCAATTTCAGTTCGTTTTCAATTCCATTCAATTTCAATTCGAATTCATTTCTATTCAATTTCAATTCGAATTCATTTCTATTCAATTTCAATTCGAATTCTAATTCTTTTCAAAATATCAGATTTTGAAATCACTTTCGATATTCATTATAAAATGAATAAGATCGATATAAATATCGTTCACGCCAAAATGGTGTCAATCTAATCAACACGGCCTCATATATTTCTATTTTCGAATATTCTATTTCAAATATTTCTTTTTTTTTCAAATATTTCTATTCAAAACTGGAATGAAGCCCAATCAATTGCCATAGATTTTATTTCTATGGATTTCCATACAACGCATGTATATATCAACAATGACGAATAATCAACCATCATCCAAAGTGCATTCTACACTGTATGAGCATCAAATATAAATATTTAACGCTTATAACAGTCTGTCAATCAATCGATCGACATACAACTAATTATTGGGATTAGTATATGTCATATATCATCTTAATACCCATGTGGGGTTTCAAACCATCAAACACAGATTTTATTTGTGCAGTTGGGCGAAGTGTAAAATTTATCGTCCCAATCAATATCAGTTAAATGTGTGTATATAAACAAATCGTTCGATTTGTTTATATTAATTTATTTCATTTCATATACACGTTAAAAATTCTATTTTTAACTATATAATATTTTCCACTATAAAATATTTTATTTCGTTTTCCATCACATCACACAATCAACTACACATCAAAATCAAACAAACAAGCATACAAGTCGTCCATGGTCTGTGGACGACGGGTGTCGGGTGCTACTAAACACCGTCTGCATCCTAGTATATATTTTAACTAGAAAATTAAATTAAAGGTGAGAAGCTCTCACCATTAGCTAATCCAAACGCCACGACTCTTCTTATGTAGAAATCTTCGTCGTTCTCGCCTTTTGTCACTTTCGTCGTCTGTATTCACTACATATATAAAAATCACATTTTTATATTCTTTAGTATATAAAAATCATATTTTTAATCTTTTTCACTTTCAAAAATACGATCTTGTCCACTTCAAAAATATGATCTTTTCTATATCAAAAATATAATCCTTTCAATAACAAAAATCGTAACTTTTATATACAAAGACCATATTTTTATTCGCTATTTCCTCTATAAAAATTATATTTTTATTTCAACTCTACATAGATAAAAATCACATTTTTATCACTTCTTCATACATGTAAAAATCAATTTTTTATTACTACTTCATACATTTAAAAATCAAATTTTTATCGCTACTTCATATATGTAAAAATCGAATTTCTACTCCACAAATCTATATGGAAAAATCTAATTTTTTTCTTCGCTAAAGATTATATTTTTATACAAACAAAGATTACATTTTTTTCTTTGACGATATTTATAAATAAAAACCACATTTTTATCGTTGTCATATATATATATATATATATATATATATATATATAAATCACTTCTTTCTAATTTTTTTTAAATATCGGCTTTGCTAAGGTAAAAATCCCGTCTTTACTACGATAAAAATCATAACTTTATATATTAAAAATCTGAATTTTATCACTGTTTATTTAGATCAAAACTGAAAACAAAACATACCATTCACATTTAAAAACTGAAAATTAAAAATAGAAATCGATTTAAATTTACTTACAGTGGGAATTTAGGGAGAGGGGGCTACTGTGCCGGAGATGGAGGAGCGGAGGGGTTGCTTCGCTGGTGGTCTGGTGCGCGGCTCGCGGTGGCGGCGGCATGAGGCTGAAGGAGGTGGCTGAAATCGATTTGGTGCTAGGGTTTTCGGGTACTGACGCGTTTCGAGGAGGGAGACGCGGAGAGAGGGGGGTCCGGTCCGGCGAGGCGGCGCCGTAGGGAGGCGGTGGTGGCGGGCTTGGCGGCGCGTCGTGAGGTGTCGTCGTTTGTTTTTTTTCCTATTTCTGTTGAACGACGAGGAAATGGGGAGGGAGAGAGAGAGTGTGAGGGTTGACCAAACTTTTATAATTTTTATATTTAATTTAATTAAACCCCATATAGTCACTTTTTCATTTTAACTCGAAATTAAACCCACCGACTATCGTCCCTACCTAATTACCACCATTCCGAACACAATGGGATATGTTTCATAATCCAATTCGGCTGTTACTATCAGTTTCCGTTTAAATTAAAATATAATTCTTTATATTTTTAATTTGAACATACATTTTATTTTACCGGGGTCAGATACGGACTTTTAAAAATTCCAGAAAAATTATTTATACCTTCGTATTGACGGTATGGTCCTAACAAAACTAATTTCGTCGAATTCTGAGACCGTTTGAAAAATGGTCATTTTCCAGTCGATTAAAATTAACTGAAACTGGTCAAACGCGTTTTCCTTTGCCACGCTCACATATTGATTCGAAAAATTATGAAAATTGGCATCTAGCAATAACTTGACTTCACGGATCCAACAAAAGTGGTTTCGTCGAAATCCGAGGTCGTTTGCAAAATTTCCATTTTTAAGGGCCAGAATTCCATAGCGACTATTCCGAAATTTCAACTGGACATAACTTTTTATCCCCGCTATGAAATTTCGATTTTTCGGATTCGTTGGAAGGATATTCTCGATTAGATTCAAATATTTTTGGTTTCACTAAAATCCGGTTTATTTTGCACCCGGTACATTCATTTGAATTTAGAAATCGAATTATTGAACTACCGCGCCATTTTCAATTCATTTTATATATATAAATAAATATTTATATTCTAACGACTACATATATAAATATATACGTTCTAATTCTATTCAAAATAAATTTCTCGTTGTTATTATTTAAAATAATTCATTTTAAATATTCAAAATTCATTAAAATAGCCAAAATAAATTTTTTAAATTGGCCCGGATTTCCGGGTTGTTCCAATATAAATTATTACTTGTGCAACCAACGACACCTTTGGAAATTTTGATCTTTTGGAAATTATTACCTATGACTTACCCCTAGCCGACGCAAAGATTACTAAGTAGATCAACTTATAATCACGAGTAAAAGATACTCATCAGAAACTACTAAATATAAATCGAACAATAAATTCGTGTATAAAGTGTCAACATACCTACAGTAGTTGTGCTCCGTTTTCGAGCTAGGCGTGAGGCTTTATCTTGTGGTTTTGGTGGAACTGTCTGACAATTACATGAACATCGTCCGAAGTTGGTGGGATTAGACTAATCAAAAGCATCCCCTTTTGACTAACATTATCCCACCAACTCAGACGATGTTCCTATTGTTGCAAACAGCTCGATCAAAACCATAAGCTGAAGCCTTACCCCTAATCGGTACAAAAACCATTAAGTAGATCAACCTATAAGCATAAGGGATACTTGACACAAACCACTAAATATAACTCGAACAAAAATTAATATATTTTTATATTTTGCCTCAAATATTTGGGTTTTCCTTCATCATCTTTTGATTATATATTATCTGTTCTTATTAGTTTTGACAAAGTGTAGTATCTGTTCTTATTAATTTTGAGCAAGTGTACGCATGCTAACGATCTGTACATACATGCAAGTATTAAGTCATGTTTCCAAGCATGCAATATCAAGTAAGGCATAAAAGCAACAAGGAGCAGTTGAGCACCAAACATGCATGGATGCTAGATATGTAATAATCAGCACATCACGACATTAGGAATGTATGAGTTGTCACATATATAAAACTAATACATATGTAAATCAAAAGAAAAGCAAGTATATAAAAAATCATGAATAGAAAACATGTGCTGCAAGAAACAAATTCTTATCAGTAAAGAAATAGCCATTAAATTATATAAGCTCCCATTTAAGCTAAGAATTATATAAACCTTCATATAAAGATTACAATTTTCTAAGTGAATGTATGAGTCAAGCAACATGTAGCAAATCAAAATTGTTAGAATCGGTCAATCATAATCAGACTAGAAAATAGGAGTTTCAACCCCTGACACGCACCGAATTCGCCCGGCCTCTGAAGAGACAGGAAACCGCGGATTGTAATGAAAACATGACGCATCAAAACACAAACATGAGAACATTTCATTGCTTATTACAACAATTTACATCAGAGTACAAGATATCAGAGTACAAATGAATAATATAGATCGGAAAAATATCAGAGATTAAAATTACATTTAAATTCATAAACATAATGTGCAGTGGAAAACATCTACTACCACAACTGAAAGAAATACACAGATACAAAGCTTTTCGAATATAGCTCCAGCTGTAATCTAGGATCCTGTGAAAAGAAATATCTGCGAAAACCAAAACTACAAGCTGCTCGCGTGGAAAATATGGGCACCCAGAGTTTAGGTAAAAACAATAAACTCCGAGTCAGTCATGGGACTGGTGTGAGAACTCAAAACAATTATTAAACTTTTACTTTAAAATAGGGTACACCACGGAACCACCCCGTATGTCACGAAACGGGTTTACTCGCATGAATACTCTAAAGTAAAACAATTTGTAAACAACGCAATGCTTTTTGAAAAATGAAGCAATTATAAGACTCGGATCCCATCACATAATGCAACGCAAGCCGGAGGATAGAGTTTTCCCTTATAATAGCCAAACATGCTTGATACGCTTTAAAACAAATCATTTTGATATTACTATAAATGCATAGTGTCAAAACAACTTCAAATATAAATGTATGAATCATAGATGACATAAGTACCATATATTATGTCGCCACAAACAAGTTTACAACTAAAACCGAAAATTCGTGTATTGGAAGTTGGATTTCCGTCATGAGTCAAGGCAAGGGATGGTCTCCTTACCGATTTGGATCACCTCTAGTAAGATGACCCAGGATCACACCTATGGGCAACCCTTGGATCCTACAAGGCCGGTCCTCTCTTATGTTTGAGGATTAGTTATTCCTGAACAATACGTTTCCTGGTCCTATCAAACCTATCTCTGAGCCTTTTAGTCAGCTCGATATCCGAGGCGCCTCGCAATCTATCATCCACAAAAGTAAAAATGTCTGGGCTCCATACCATGACACAACTTCTAGCTATAAAGAAACGTATGCCCTCCTTGCACCCCTTATCCCATTTCTGACTCATACCGGGGTGTAAGGCTCGCGAATTAACACTATACACAAAGTTATGCTACTTAAAGTTGTGCTTTGATCATCATCCACAAGGCCCTACTTTTCAACAAAAGCCTTGATCATTTGCATCTTAACATGCCACATTGTCAATTCTTGCCATACAAATAATTTCTTTCAATATATAATCTCTAAGCTCATACGTCTCAGAGAAGGGTGTTAAGCAAGAGAATAAATTCTCCGCCACCAAACAGGTACATATTTAATAATAATCAATCAATACAGAACGAAATACAATGTCAGATATAATCCATTTACAAGTTCATTCTGGGTTTGAACGAAACCAGAGGCACCTTATTCCTCGTCCCATATGTCCAATACAGGAGAGAGGTCCTTGCATATCCGATCGATCTCCAAGTACGCCTGGACGATCACCACTTATTACCTCTTCTTGGGTGTACAGCCCAATCAAGACATCAGTAATCATCCAAACAATGTGAAGATCTCCGGTCTTCAACCACCGTCTTCGTCGTCGAATTTTAATCGACGTAACAGTTATTCAAAATGGGTTAAACCTGATCTTTCCAAATAACTAACGTGTCTTTACAATCATGTGATAAATACACAAAGATAACACACATCTCATTCCAATTCAGAATATTCTTTTATTCAAATGTTCATATATTTGGGGAAAGGTCCCCATTAATTTTACCAAAGATAAATTCTTTTAAATTTATTCTTTATTCTCCCTTTGGAAATCATTTCAAAATATTTTATAATATCTCTTCACAACTTAAACCAAATTAAGGTTTATCAACTAGTCGGAATTAACGAACCTTATCGAAGTTATCATTTATTTTATTACCCTGATCCCAATCTATTCATCCCCTGGAGCAAAACTGGTAGTACTCCCTATCTAACACTCATTGTGTTATCTGTAAATTCAATTACCACTTAACGTTTAAATCTAATTAATGATTTAACTATCGTATGAATAAAACAGGCTGTATTCCATTCTCGCATATTTCTTCAATTCGGTAAATTTAATTACCTTATTCACATTTCAATCTAATCAAGTATTCATTAAAACATCACTTAGTTTTAATCTCAAAAGTCTTAGTTAAAAGATTTAAAAATTCAAATTTCATAACTTAAGCTGCATAAGATAAATTGTGCATTTCAGCACAAGTCAGACGTTTGACATAAAATGCACAGACGTCTGATCTTACAGGGTAAGATTTCTCAAGAGGCTTGACAGACATCTGACCCCCTTTGGACAGATGTCTGAGCTGAAGTATATATTTTTTTTCTTTGAAGAGGTTGAACAGACATCTGACGCCCCCATGGACGGACAGACGTCTGTTTACAGGGAAATTTTATCCCGAGAGTTTGTATATACGTCTGACCATATATGGTCAGACGTCTGAGTTGAAACCATTATTTTTCTTCCTACTTTAGCTTCAATAGACGTCTGACATCCCCATGGACAAATGTTTGTTTACAGGGAAAGGATATTCCTGAGAGTTTACCTTAGATTTTTTTTATTAATATTAATTAAAAGATTATAAATTCCAAATCATAACTTCACCGTTAATTGGGTTTAAGAGCTTATGTCATTTAAAAATACCATTCACAAAAAACCCAAAATCCACTTTGATATAATTTCCAATTATATCCATTGATTGGAAAATCTCATTAAATCTTAATGAAAATATTTATTCTATTCTCAACCGGATTTAAGAATAGTATTATTAAATATACCATTCACGACAAACCCAAAATCCACTTTGATATTAAATACAATGCTCTGAATAGAAATCACATCGATTTATATTCAATATCAAATTATGAAGCCAATAGATATTGTATTGGGAATAATGATATCTATGTCTTCCAAATTCCTCAACGACATTCGTATAAACACGGAATCCAATACCGAAATATTCCGAAGATTATTTACATTTAAATCCTTTCTGATTCATACGTTGGAAAAATTCTGTTTATATTAAAACCAAACCAATTCTTTATTCTAGTTGTTAACCATTTCATTTAGATAAAGTATCTTTTATCTTTTCAAACTTGGACTATTTCATCCAATCTTATTTGAATATTTCGTGTCCATCCAAAATCGGACATCAAAATCATATTTTGATTCTTTACTGAATATTATATCAAAATATTCGTTTATACTCTGAATCGGAATGTGACACAATCAATTACCATATAATTTTAGTTATATGGATTTCATACATTGCGTGTATTCAACAATAGTGATAAGCAACTATTGAACATTCAATTCACATCCAGAGTGCAATTTGCAACTGCATAAGCATTAAACAATTAAATAACGCTTATAACAGTCTGTCAATCAATCGGTTGACATAAAAATAAACACAAGGGAGATGTGTGAAGTAATTATCATCCCCAGACCGATGTGGGGTTTCTAATCAACATCCAATTATTATTTACATACTTGGGCGATGTATAAAATTATCGTCCCAATCCCCGTGTGGGGTTTACATCACAATCCATGTGAACTTATCTAATATTTTCACATTTTAATATAAAGATAACAATATAACTATAAATATCAATCAATCACCAAACAATATTGTAAGTCACAGGAAAACAAAAAATA
Organism: Allium sativum; assembly: GCA_030737875.1. Taxonomy (NCBI): domain Eukaryota; kingdom Viridiplantae; phylum Streptophyta; class Magnoliopsida; order Asparagales; family Amaryllidaceae; genus Allium; species Allium sativum. The sequence goes on along the minus strand of CM060912.1, from coordinate 393,304,454 downwards.
TTCATTTATAAGAATGAATAACTGTACAAAGATTTCAAGTGAGAAAGTTCTCACCTTTGGTTTCCACTCCGCCATTCTTTAATTAATGATTCATAAAACGATTTTGCAAGAATTGGCCTGTTAAAATCAATGAATTATTTAAATTGACAAGTCATAAACGAAGTCAAAATGGGCTGAAACTCGGCCGGGAAAGAGCCTGGATGGACCTAAACTGTTGAACTGTTGACCGTGGTCTCCACCAGTCAACAACAATTTTTAGCCAAAAGACGTCTGTCACCCTCAGGACAGACGTCTGACCTAACAGTGAGCAGTTTTTTTATTTTTCCTGAGAGCTTGGATAGATGTCTGACCCATTTCGGTCAGACGTCTGAGCTGAAGCAATTGAACATTTTGATTGCCAATGAGTATGCAATCGGCCGCGGACGAGCCCGGATCAATAGTGATGGGTTTTGATGATTCCTAAGTGTCAATGGTCCCCTAAGGCTCACCAAAACCACTCATGAATACATAATATAAGATTGCAATGATTTCTATTATAACCTCAAAGACGACTAAATTCTCTAACAAAAGCAATCAAATGCGATATAAGCGAATTGTGAAGTCTTAGAACTTGCCTGTGGGAAAACGGAGCTTCACAATATCGCCAAATCAACTTCTAACATATGAACTAGGTTGTATGGACAATTCTAATCATAATTTTCAACTTAACAAAACTAAAGCATAATGAACCGCAAGGTGTATACTTATCTAACCAATTCATATGCATATGCAACTCAAATGAACACTAATCTACACTTTATTAAGCCAATAGCTTGTGGCATAGACACAAAGAACTCACATTTGGCTCTTGAATGACAAGAACAGGCTCCAACAAGGAAGAACAAACCTCTAGAGCTCTTAGCAAGCAGTAACTTCTTAAACCTCATCAAAATCACCTCATGCAAGAACATAAAGCAATTATCAAAACTAGGGTTATCAAAAATCCGAAATCTGCATGATAGAGAGGTAGAGAATGAGTGTAAAGAGCTTACATGAGTCACTAAATTGATTTAGCACTTGATTCCTACAAGATTGGAGCTCCTAGAATCAATTAGGGTTTAGGGAATTTTAATTTCCCATTCCCTATCCCCATTTCTAATTTTATTTGAAGAGAGGAAGTGAATGAAGGAGAGGAGGCTGATTTGGGGGTGCTTTAAGTGGCTAGGTCTAGCCAAACAAGGACCCAACCCAAGTGCCAAAACTCCGAAGCTTGGAATATATCAAAGTTTATACTTTTCGAACACCTGAACAACATTCTGGACTAAATGGAAGTGGTTTCAAGTCCAAATTCGTCAATATGTAAAAAGTGATATTTTGGTCATACATCCAATGAAAGAGACCAAATTTCTCCAACTCCATAAATATCGATGTTTAGAGTTTTTGAACACGCAAATGTCATTTTGAACCCAATAGAAGTGGATTCGTTGAAAACGGAGGTCATTTGCAAAATGACGATTTTTTTAAGGGCTATATATATATATATATATATATTCCATAACGCTTACTCTAAATTTTAATCGGGACATAACTTATAATTTATAAAGTGAATCTCAATTTCTTACTTTCATTAGAAAATTAAAATTCAAAATATTCCAATGTTTCTTGTTTTGTCAAATTTTGTTTTATATTGAATTCTATACATTCATTCAAAGTTTAAAGTCGAATTTTCAAACTACTGCGCCATTTCGAGTTCGTTTTAAATAAAATTAAAAAAATTATGTTCTCACTTCGATTTAAATAAATTTTAAATCGTTAATTCTCAAAATAACTCATCTAAAATATTTAATTTCCATAAAAATCAATTTAAGATAAATTTTAAATTGGTTCCAAAAATACGGTTTGTTACAATCTCCCCCATTTAAAATCTTTTTGTCCCCGAAAAGAAAGAAGGAACTGAAGGTCGTTTACTTAACCAACTCAATCTTCGCTTGACTCAAGTTCTTCAAATTTTCAGTTTCTAAGAACTTTCTAATTTCTCAAAATTTGTCTAACGCCTTAAATTTTCAAAAAAATTCGCCATAACCTCCTTTGTACGGGTTGATGGTAGAACTACAAATGGCCTCTAGAGGCTCTCATATATCAAAAGAAGACCCAAAAGCCAAACGGCTAGCCAATCGGCTCATAAAATCATCAAACCCAATCAATATAGTAAACATGTACCTATTTGTCGGGCATATAATTTTATTCCTCTTCTTAGCTTCCACGCAATAATCTGTACAACATATATATACATGTATATATATCCAATTCCAATAAATTTTCAATTCCGTTCAATTTTACATTTGATTTGGCTTAATTTACCTTTTCATTTTCACATTGGTTTTATTATTCCAATCTTTTAATTAGTCAAACTTATTATCATCCGTCACAACCAGCAATCAATTAGTTAATTAACTTTTCAAACATATATCTTTTATATATGCTCAAAAATCATATTCTAATGCCAAATCACAACCATAAACCCTAACTAAGTTTTTGGTTCTCACCCCAGTCAATTGGAAATATATATATACCACTTTCGAAACTCGAACATAAATGTTGATGATGATTTCTCAATCATAAGAATAATCTCCGAGCGACTAGAGTGTGATTCTGTATCTACCCAGTATATTTGAGACTTCGAATATACGTTCATGACGCGTATATGCAAAATCTTCTTATACACGATAGTCTAAATTCAATATCAAATATAATATTTAAATCATTATAAGAAGATATGGTTTTCAAAACTAAATTCGTTTTTAGAAATAGGAAACTCATTCTAGGTTATTACTAACCCTATCTATAACGAGTTATTCTTATAGGATGTTACTAATCCTGTCTCTGATGAATTCTTTCATTCAGTTCTAATGTGTCTTGTTATCGAGCTTTGTAAACCAAAGCTCTGATACTAAACTGACACGCACCGATTCGCCCGGCTTTTGAAGAGATGGGAAAACATGGATTGTAATGAGAACACGACGCATCAGAACACAAATATGAGAATATTTCATTGCTTATTACAACAATTTTCACAGAGTACAAGATATCAGAGCACAAACGAATAATATATAGCGGAAAAATATCAGAGATTTACATTTAAATACATAAACATAATGTGTAGAGGAAAACATCTATTACCGCAACTAAAAAAAATACACGGATACAAAGCTTTCCGAATATAGCTCCAGTTGTAATCTAGGATCATGAAAAAGGAATATCTGCGAAAACCAAAACTACTAGCTGTCCATGTGGGAAATATGGGCACCTAGTGTTTAGGTAGAAACAATAAACTCAGAGTCAATCATGGGACTGGTGTGAGAACTCAAAACAGTGATTATACTTTTACTTTAAAATAGGGTACATCAAGCGATCATGTCGTATGTCACGGAACGGGTTTACTCCCGTGAATACTCTAAAGTAAAACAATTTGTAAACAATGCAATGCTTTTTGAAAAATGAAGCTATTATAAGACTTAGGTCCCATCACACTATGCAACGCAAGCCGGAGGATAGAGTTTTCCCTTATAAAAGCCAAACATTCTTGATACGCTTTAAAGCAAAACATTTTTATATTACTATAAGTGCACAGTGTCAAAACAACTTCAAATATAAACGTATCAATCATAGACGACATAGGTACCATATATTATGTCGCCATGAATAGGTTTACAACAAAAACCGGAAAGTCGCGTATTGGAAGTTGGATTTCCTTCATGAGTCAAGGTAAGGGATGGTCTACTTACCGATTTGGATCACCTGTAGAAAGATGACCCAGGATTACACCTATGGGCAACCCTTAGATCCTGCAAGGCTGATCCTCCCTTACGTTTGAGGATTAGTTATTCCTGAACAATACGTTTCTCGGTGCTATCAGGCCTATCTCTGAGCCTTTTAGTCGGCTCGATATCCGAGGTGCCTCGCACTCTACCATCCATATAAGTAAAAATGTCTAGGCTCCATACCATGACAAAACTTCTAGCTAGAAAGAAACGTATGCCCTCCTTGCATCCTTTATCCCATTTCTAACTCACACCGGGGTGTGATGCTCTTGAATTAATGCTATACACAAAGCTATGCTACTTAAAGCTGTGATTTGATCATCATCCACAAGGCCCTGCTTTTCAACAAAAGCCTTGATCATTTGCATCCTAACATGCCACATTGTCAATTCATGCCATACAACTGATTTCTATCAATATATAACCTCTAAGCTCATACGTCTCAGAGAAGGGTGTTAAGCAAGAGACTAAATTCTCCGCCACCAAACAGTACATATTTAATAGAAATCAATCAATACAGAATGAAATACAATGTCAGATGTAATCCATATACAAGTTCGTTCTGGGTCTGAACGAAACCGGAGGCACCTTATTCTTCGTCCCATATATCCAATACAGGAGAGAGGTCCTCGCATATCCGATCGATCTCCAAGTATGCTTGGACGATCACCACTTATTACCTCGTCTTGGGTGTACAACCCAATCCAGACATCAGTAATTATCCAAACGATGTGAAGATCTCCGGTCTTCAATCAATGTCTTCATTGTCAACTTTTAATTGTTGTAACAGTTATTCAGAATGGGTTAAACTCGGTCTTTCCAAATAACTAACATGTCTTTACAATTATGTGATAAATACACAAAGATAACACACATCTCATTCCAATCCAGTATATTCTTTTATTCAAATATTAATTTCTTCGGGGAAAGGTTCCCATTAATTTTATCAAAGATAATTTTTTTTTAATTTTTTTTTAATCTCCCTTTGGAAATCATTTCAAAAGATTTTATAATATCTTTTCACAACATAAACCAAATTAAGGTTTACCAACTAGTTGGGATTAACGAACCATAACGAAGTAATGACTTTTTAAAATTCGCAATGTCTTTTTGAAAAATGAAACTAACATAAGGCCTCGCGGAACACACACAATGCAAACGCACACATGGGCAAGATTTCTCCTTACGCAGTCAAAAATGCTTGATACGTGAAAATCCTCTTTCAATACTATAATATAGTGTGAAAACAATTTCGAAAATAAATGTATCAATCTTAGCCAGCATAGGTACCATATACTATACCGACGTATGGAATACAATCAAAATCGTACGGGTTCGTAGCAGAGATTGGGTTTCCAACAATGACCAGGCAAAGGAACTTTCTTCCGAACCGAATTTTGAACTCCTCTAGAGGGATGTCCGAGGATCAATAGTGATGTTCCTCATGCCAACACAAGCCAGGTTACCTCTGTAACTAGGTAACTTAGAGTAGGCCTAAGTATGTCATCTCCCGGTCGTTACCGAACTTTCCGAGCGCATGCCAAAAACAATCAAAAAAGTAGATGCTTTTACCACATAAGTTAATACCTGGGCTCCATACCATAGTACACCTTTTATCTAGAAGGAGACAACACACTATAACCCTGCTGCATTTCTTCCTTTTTTGGCCATTTACCGGAGTGTGAGGTTTATCGAGGTCCCGATATACACAAAGCTATGCTTAAATAAGCCATGCTTTGATCATCCATAGCTCATCACATAACTTAAATATGCCATATTGTCCATTCACAACACATCACCGATTTCTATCAATATATAACCTCTAAGATCATACGTCTTACAAAAGGGTGTTAAGTAAGAGAATAAATTCTCCGCCACCAAGCAGATATATATTTAACAGAGATCAGTGCTATGCACTCAATCACAATGTCAGACGCACAGTCCATACAAGTGCATTCTGGGTCTGAACGAAACCACAATCCGGAATTCCTTTACATACGTTCGGGCTTCTTGCTGTTTAGCTGATATAAAATCCATCTGCAAATGGGAGCTACCCATTTGAGACATTCAACAAGTCGTCCTTACGATATGAAGGGTCCCGGTCTTCAATGTTGACTTCAATTGCTCCACTACGTCGTATTATTACTTGGAATGGTTGTCGAACATACATCTGATCCCGGTCTTTCCAAATAATAAGCGCAATTAAAAAATACAATTACAGTACATACAGGCTTTCAACCAAATCTCCTTTCATCTTGAATTTTGTTAAATTAAACTTCTTTAAATCCATTCTCAAATTATAATAAAATCCATATTTAACCTTTCTCCTTTAAAAAACACCTTTTAAATCAAAGATAATTTAGCCTCAAACCATTAATTAACTTCCTATTTGATAACTCATTATCAAACCCCAGTTTCCTTTGAAAATCCTTATCCATGTTTCAATCCTAGTTTCCACTTAAATCGGTTTCCCAACATTCAATTCTTTAGTCTCAACTGAAAGATTATACTTCCTTCCCAATTCCTTATTTTTAATTTTCTCAAATCAAAGATTTGATTAAATCCTCAAATTACGATATGAATTACCATAACTCAATCTCATTGGGTTTCAAAAATGATATTATTGATGATATGTTTCATGACAAAACCCAAGTCAATCGATATTGAACATAAGTTACAGAGAAATTGTATCTACTTATATTCGATATCAATTCTCATAATCAACGAATACTATAAGTGGAATAACGATATAATAATAATATCTTCCAAATCCCTCAAATAGTATACATTTACACCACAGAATTTCATATCAAATATCCGAATATTATTTCTATCCAACTTATTTCAATCAATTTAGAAAACTCAAATCTTAGTTAAAAGATTTATCCAACTCTTTGACATTAGGTCTGGATATAAATATCATCAACTAATACTCAATATTAATCTCTGTATCCAACTCACACTATAAGCGGAATAGCGGTGAACTCCCTTTTAAATTCCTAAAATAGTAAGAGTCATCATTTACCAAATTAATGTCAAACATCTGGAGATTTATCTCCAAACATATCCAATTATTTAAAATTGAAAAACCCATTTTAATATCAAATAAATCAATTTAAATTCCATATAAAACATTTTCAATACTTTTAATTTTTTCAAAACATTCCACCAATCATTTACAAATGATTATTTATCGATCGAAAAATAGTTTGCAGGTTAAAAACTTCAAAATAAATTGTTTCTGAAGAAAGCGTTACAATAGTGTTTTCAAAAGCGTTACATAAGTGTTACAAAATAGTTGTCTTAACTATTTTGATCAAAATATTGTTTATCTTAGCAAAAACTTAAAACTTTACAATTCAAAACACTTTTACATAATTTATAATGATTTTACAATTTTTTTTCCATATTTTTAAAACATTTAAAATAGCTGTTTATAGTCTGGTCATACAGCGACCTTTTTCAAAACGGTTTTAAATATAACTTGAAAATTATAACTCGAAATTAAAATCTGCTTCCACTCATTTGAAAGTTCTTGTTGATGGAAATCACACGTTTTTCATTTCATGGAAATCCGATTTGAATTGCAAAAGTTACAAGCATTTACAGTTTGTGACTAAAATACGCAAATTTGCCATTGTGCGACAAGCTCTATTTTGCCGAATTAGAAATTATTCTTCAATACTTCAAAATACCTTAGAAAACCATTATATACTTATATAAACATTTTAAAGTCAGTTAAAGTAATTTACATTGACTTTTCAAATTATTTTGGGTTCAAAATTCAACTTTTATTTTTCAGTTAATAAATCAAATCCCAATTCATTTCTAAATTGGAATAACTTCAAATTAACCATCCCATTCGTCGGATCAGTTAGGGATAGCTACGGAGAGAAGGAAATTGTAACAACCCGGAAAATCCGAACTAATTTAAAATTTCTATTTTGGCTATTTCAGTAAATTTTGAATAGTTAAAATAATTTATTTTAAATAATAGTGATTAAAAAAATTTAGAGCAAAAGTATTCATTTTGATTTCTAAAAGAAATTAGAAATAGTATGGTAGTTTGAAAAGTCAAACATGTACTTTGACCGAATGTACCGGATTCAAAATTTAAAGAATTTTAGTGAAACCAAAAATATCTAAATATATTTGAAAATATCTGTTCAAGAATCCGAAAAATCAAAGTTTTGTAGCGGGAATCAAAAGATATGGCCAATTGAATATTTGGGATGGTTGCTATAGTATAATTTATAACCCATACAAAATGTCATTTTTCAAACGACCTCCGTTTTCGACGAAACCACTTTTGTTGGATTCAGAATTTCAAATTATTGCTAGGTTTCAATTTTCATAATTTTTCAAGTTAATATGTGAGCGTGGCAAACGAAAATGTGTTTTGTCAGTTTTAGTCAAATCTGATCGACTTGAAAATAGCCATTTTTCGAACAGCCTCAGAATTGGACGAAATTAATTTTGTTAGGATTGTATCGTCAAAACAAAGCCAGAAATAATTTTTTTGGATTTTTCTAAATTCGTAGGTGGCCCCAGTGGATTTAAATAGACGATCAAATTTATTATTTAAATGATTTAAATAATAATTTGAAAATTTCGGGCCACAAACAGTCGTTTGGGCTGACGAGACCTAGCCCATTGGATCCGGAATAGGGCTATTGGCTAGGGTCACCTTCGATTGGACTGAAATCGAATTTATTTAAGAGATATGGTTTTATTTGTAAAAATCACATTAAAATATTATATATAATTCAAAGAAACCCTAAAAAACACTATTCACTTTCTTCCAGCCGCCGCCTTATAAAAATCGATAGCCACCAACCTCCTAACTTCATCTCTTAATATCGACCAATCCTCTCAGTAAAATCCTTTGCTCTAGTTCAATCTTTTGAAGAAATTCTCGTGCTCTTCAATTTCATACGACTGGATTGATCTCTGGTGGCCCGAACTCCGAGGTCCAGACCCACGAACCCGCACCGAAGTTCGCTGTCACCCTCCCCCCAGGCACCACCGAGCTCCTCCCCCTTCCAGGCGTGGCGGCGCATCCCCGAGCCCAACAACCCCGAACCAACCGATCTTCAAACCGTTGCTCCAATCGATCACCAAATCAAAACCTAAGATCGAACCTATTTCTGAAAAACAGCGGTAGTGTTCTGAGAAGAGGAGTATGGCATATTAATTTATTAATTTAAATTGTTACAACCTTGAATGAATCGTAACTAATACAAGCGATATCGAAACTGAACAATTTCAGATCCTATTCGATCGTGAAACTGAGATCTACGCTGCTGTCCAGACTAGATCCAATTCTGAGCAGTTCAAATTTTGGACAAATTCGCGTTACGACTGTGAGAATTCTTCTTTTTAATAATAAATTAATTATTTAATTTAATTATTATGTGAAGATTGAATGTGTATAATTCCGATTCTGATATGTGATGATATTATGGATGTTTTTATCTGTTGTGGTTGACGTATAAACACAGGTTTGTTTGTGAAACGATGAAAATAGTCATTTTTTTTATTGATTTGGATTAGAATTTCCAAATCGATAAAAATAATCACTTTACTATGTTAAATTACATTGGATTGGAATTTTCAAAATGATGAAAATAGTCATTATTGTTTTTTTATGATTTGGATTAGAATTTCCAAATTGATAAAAATAATCACTTTACTATGTTAAATTACATTGGATTGGAATTTTCAAAACGATGAAAATAGTCATTATTGTTTTTATTGATTTGGATTAAAATTTCCAAATCGATAAAAAAAAATCACTTTACTATGTTAAATTACATTGGATTGGAATTTTCAAAACAATGAGAATAGTCATTATTGTTTTTTTTATTAATTTGGATTAGAATTTCCGAATCGATAAACATAATCATTTGGTTATGTTAAATTTCGTTAAATTCCCATTTCCACATCAAAACATTATTTGGATTATTTTGTGTTGAACTGATTTAAATGGTCAATCCAATATAAAATTATTATCTCGATCATATTAGTTGGATGGAATAGACTGTCAATTCAATATTTAAAATATATTTTTAACATTTTTGAGCATTGAAATAAGATTATCAATTTAACATAAAACATTAATTTATCATTTTTTTTTATTGTATTGAAATAGAATTGTCAATACAATAGAAAATATATCAATTTTTGACTATATCATTGAATTAATAAAAAGTTCCTTTATTTGCATTTCTTTTATGCAAATATATTTAGAAAAATAAATTGTTCTTTTATTTGCATCCCTTGATGCAAATATACATGGGAAATAAATTGTCCTTTTATTTGCATTCCTTTATGCAAATATGTACATAGAAAATAAAGAGTTCCTTTATTTGCATTTCTTTTATGCAAACATATTTAGAAAAATAAATTGTTCTTTTATTTGCATCCCTTGATGCAAATATACATTGGAAATAAATTGTTCTTTTATTTGCATCCCTTAATGCAAATATACATTGGAAATAAAATGTTCTTTTATTTGCATTCCTTTATGCAAATATATTCATTGAAAATAAATTGTCCTTTTATTTGCATTCTTTTATGCAAATAAACTTTGAATATAAAATATCCTTTTTATTTTGCATTCACTAACGCAAATATGCATTGAAATAAGAAAAAAACAAATCATTAGAATTAAAACAAATCATTAGAATTAAAACAAAACAGTAGAAATAAAAATCATATTTTTGTTTGCAATTTTAGATGCAAAAAAATCATTAGGAATAAAACATATTTTTGTTTGTAAGTTTTATATGCAAACAAAACAGCACTAATAAAAATCATATTTTTGTTTGCAATTTTAGATGCAAACAAATCATTAGGATTAAAACATATTTTTGTTTGCAAGTTTTATATGCAAACAAAACATTAGAAATAAAAATCATATTTTTGTTTGCAATTTTAGATGCAAACAAATCATTAGAATTAAAACAAATCATTAGAATTAAAACAAAACAGTAGAAATAAAAAAAATCATATTTTGTTTGCAATTTTAGATGCAAACAAAACCTTAGAATTAAAATCATCATTTTGTTTACATTTTAGATGTAAACATTAACATTAGGATGAATATACATTTTTGTATATTGCATCAAAATATAAATGATTCAAAAGGTTACATTTTTTGCTGTAAATTAAGCTGCAAACAAAACATTAATAAAGTTGCATTTTTATTTGCATATATAGATGTAAATAAACAACATTAAAAAAGATTTCATTTTTATTTGCATATTTAGATGCAAATAAATATTTAGAAAAAAAAGCGTTTTTATTTGCATATTTAGATGCAAATAAACATTTAGAAAGGATTTCATTTTTATTTGCATATTTAGATGCAAATAAAACAACGTAGAAAGGATTTCACTTTTATATGCATATTTTGATGCACAATCAACACCGTAGGAGGAAGTTGCATTTTTGTTTACAAATTTGGTTGTAACCAAAACATGATAATGAAAGAATTGATTTAAATGTTGAAATGTTCATTGTCACTTTAATTGCAATAAAATAGTAAAATCGCCAAATGATTTATATTTATTTATATAAATTAAAATTTAACGAATCGCGCATGGTAGTTTGCGTTTCGGCAATCGTAACTTTAAATGATTATATCGTAAGATCCAACCGTCGGATTTTCCCAAAACTGGAACCATTAGGACCGCTTTGGGAAGATCTTTCCGATGATATAAACTTTATCAAAATCCAACGGTTAGATTTCAAGATAAGTGTAAATCAAATTTTGGGAAAAACAGCGCTAGGGCCGCCTATTGGCCGAAGCGTCGTTTAATTATTTTGAGCTATTTTTAAATAAATAAAAATAGCAGAAAATCGTTATAAATTAATATTAACGACATCAAATGGTTTAAATGATAATAATTCGAAAAATTATTTGAAAATCCTAGTTCAACTCATTTCAAATAATTTTACGGCGATTTAAAGATATCGAAGACGGCTATTGAAGACCGGCGATCTTCACGTCGAAAGGATAGCTACTGATGCCTGGCATTGGCTTGCTACCAATAAAGGGTTAAAGTGTTAGTTGTCCGGACGTACTTGATGATCGTCCGGATATGCGAGCACCTAGGTGACTCCGGTTTCATTCAGACCCAGAACGGACTTGTAAGTGGATGCATGTCCGACATTGATTTTCGTGCCATGTAATTTAATTGATACCTATTAATATTTTTCTGAGGTGGCGGAGGATTTATCCTTTTGCTATACACCCTTCTTTGAGACGTACGAGCTCGAAGGTTATATATTGGTAGTTATCAATCGCTTGGTATGGACTGTCAATGTGGCATGCCAAGATGCAATTGGTCGGGGATTTTGTTGAAAAGCAGAGCCCTATGGATGATGATCAAAGCATAGCCTATTTAGGCATAGCTTTGTGTATTATGTTATCTCGCGAGCCTCACACCCCGGTGGAGTCTAAAACGGAATAAGGGAACGCAGGGAGTGCACACGTTTCTTTCTAGCTTGAAGTGGTGTTGGGTTTTCACACGTCCCGGCATTTTTACTTATGTGGTTGATGAAATGAGGCGCCTCGGATTTTTATTGGCTGCAATAGACAATTTATAGGTCCAATAGGATCGGGAAGCGTGTGTTCAGGCATAACTAATCCAGTAAAGTATTTGTGGACCGGCCCTGCAGGATCCAAGTGTTCGCCAGCGTCCGAATCCTGAGACATTGCTAGAGTGTCTCGAATCGGTCAGGAGATCGTTCCTAGCCTTGACTCATGATGGAAACAACATCCAATATGACATTACGGTCTTCATTGTAAACCTATATATGGCGACATAGCATATGGTAGCTATGCCGTCTAGGATTGATACATTTACTTTGAAGTATTTTTGAAACATATTAGACACTAATAATAATAGTAAAAATATTATTTTCCATGTATCAAGCATTTTTTATCATTATAAGGTAAAACTCTATCCTCCGTTTGCGTTGCATTGTGTGATGGGACTTGAGTCTTATAATGATTTCATTTTCTAAAAAGCATTGCGTTGTTTTTAGCTTAAAAATTTATAAAACTTATGCACTGGTAATCCAATGGAATTAAACCCGTTCTGCTATAGCGGCGTGGTCCAGTGTTAGCCATATTATTAGTTTAGTTAGATTTCTTATACCAGTCCCATGACTGGCTCGTAGTTTGTTTCACTTTGCAAACTCGGGTGTCCTCTTTCCATACGGGCAGCCAATTGATAGGTTTTGGGTAAAGACTGATTTCGGGACTCAAGCTTATTGCTGAAGATGTTGGAAGATCTCTTCTTTTTATCTTTATTTCCTTGAGATTTGAGACAGTATTGGATATTGATGTATTTTGGGAGATTGAGACCTTATTTCTTTCCCTGTTTTAGACATCTGTTTTGCTAAGTGTATCCTGTACTGCGTACTCTGATGTTCTGTGATGATGGTTGTGATGACATTTCATTTCCGCTGCAATGATTTATATGTTCTGCTATGTAACTGTGATCTGTTATTGTTTTAATTTTGTTATACTTCTATGATTATCCTTACTTTCGTTCTACGGAAGTTTGGGTTGTCACATTTGGTATCAGAGCTAAAGGTTAACCTTAGCATTTGGAGTATAACATTTTTAGAACAATTTGTCTTAATAGAATCAATAGTATTTAAGACGTGTAGCTAATTAGAGATAGGATTAGTAATGTCCTAGAATGAGCACAACAGATTTGCACATATTAATCAGTTATTACATCATTATCATTTCGTCATATGTCTCTATTTTAAAATCTTTCCTTTGAAATTTATCATTTCTCTCGGTTTGACTCTTCCCTTGATGTTACAGACTAATTGAGAGATGAGTACTAGAGCCTGTACTAGAGCGCGAGGCAGAGGTGGGGCAAGAGGTCTCGCCCGAGATGAGACTTCTGCAGTCCAAGAACAGAGACATGCCTCCCCAGAAATTGAGACACCACCACCACCCCCACGTGCTTTTGATCTTGACAAAGTGGATAAAATAATAAAGAACCTAGGAGGTGTGCATTATACAGGCCAAGAAACGGTGACAGAGTCGCAAGCATGGCTTAAGACGATGGAAAAGATTTTAAGGGGATTAGAGCTCGAGGACCACAAAAAGCGGTTCATGGCAACTTGGTTTCTGAAAGACCAGGCCCAAATTTGGTGGGAAATAGCTATGGTTGGGGGTAATGTGGCCGATGTGACTTGGGGAAAATTCAAGGAGTTATTCAATGAGAAGTTCATTCCACCCCACGAAGTATAGCGCCTCCACGATGAGTTCGCCCACCTCCAACAAGGGAGCATGACCATTTCAGAGTATGTTAAGAAATTTGATGAGCTTTCCAGATACGCCCCAGAATTAATCCAAGACCCACTACAGAAGAATAAAAGATATATCAATGGCTTGGCAAGGAGGTACCATAAAAGGGTGACTGCACACATCGAGCGCCCATTTGCTAAGGTAATCGAGATGGCTTGCAGATTTGAAGAGATTGATCAGAAGGGTTCCCAGCAAGAGAAAGAAAAGAATCAAGCCAACAACAAGAAGAAGGAGTCGGATAAGAAGACTGAGGCGGGCAACTCTTCCACCACCAAGCCCCAGGAGAAGAAGAAGAAGAGAGACAGATCCAAAGTCAAGTGCTTCAATTGCCAGAGGATAGGTGTAATGTCCCACATTTTATCGGTTTGTATTTGAACATTTAAATCAGTTTAAATATTGAATTCATAATATAAATGGATTTATATATTAATTAAACGAAGTTGAACGTATAAAAATATATATTAAATATAACCGAGCCTGTAATATCGCGGCAGTTCGTAATTTAACGTTCTGAACTTCAACCGAGTGTACAGGACCCGTTATTAGTCGGATTTCTTCGAAACAAGAAGCGTTGGAATCTATTGAACTTTATCTTTCTAACAGAAGTGAAAAAACAAAATTTCGCGTTATTGATTGTGAATTATATCCAAATCAAATATTTATAAAAAGCAGCGGTATATTCGTATATCGACCAAAACGGTTTATTCGAAATAACTAGATACCGGTCGCAAATTTGAACAAGGTTCATTTGAGGCGCAGCGATAAATTAATTTTTATAATTTTACTGTAATTTTTAATTAATTAAATAAGCAACTTTTTATTTGGAGTATTTTGCACCCTGTATCGGTATTTCGGGATTTCAAAATATAAGTTAACCTACCGGTAGTATTATATTTTGGGGATGGTGGCTCATCGCTGGACACAACTGTATTTTTACTTCTGTCCATAGCAGTTCATAAATAGACGACGTAACGACTATGCAACTATCCATTTATATAAACCGTTTGGTCTGTACCTAGTTAACTTATATAATTATGAATAGTTACCCATCAGTACACATGTCTATGGAATTCTGAAGTCCTACCTCCTAAACGACGTGTACCAATCTCCTATTGTGTGTACATTGAAGCATGCAGCTATCCCATAAATTTTGCCGACCAAATCTCAAATTATACACTCTTCAGCAAATCTAGTTTAAAAATATAGGAAATCTAGTAGAAGTGACTTTAACCTTATCTAACAAAACAATAAAAATATAGGTGACTACATAAATATAGCTCATAGGGTATTGTCTTCTGTGTTAAGTAATGGTACCGCCCATACCTTGTGAGTAAAAGTATAAGCTACTCTACTAACTAAAGAACATACCCCTACTGCTCTCTATTCCTTCTCCATTAAGCATCCACTGATATAAATAAACATAGCAGTCACCTTCATTTTGCTTCACGAAGACCAGTCAAGCCGTGAGTTTTCTTCATGGAGTTCCAAATAAAATAAATATATATAATACAAATGAAATGTCCTCTGTTCAGTTCGATACTAATACTGTAGCTATCGGTTTAAGGACGTCGACTCGATTTTCTTGGCACACTCAAATAGAGATTTGAGGTGTTAGTTGCGAAGAGGAGATGATGAAGAGGAGTTGGGTGTTAGTTTGAGAACTGTCGGTGATAAAGTGTTGAAGGAAATGGGACGTTTTAAGTGGGGTAATGGCCATTACATACAGGAGGCCACACATTTTAAAAGAGGAGGGGAAGGCTAAGTTTGGGGTATGGAAAAAGTGAGCACGCGCAGGTGCTTTTCAGCGCACAGAAGAAACAAAGAGGAACTTGTGGGGACTTGGTCATATAAGAGCTCGGCATGCAAACTAAAAAGGCATGGATAATGGGAGACTGCTGTGAGCTGATGATAGTTTGGAGAGGTTTGCGGATCCAAGTGTTGTATTGGGCGCTGCGTTAAAGTTTAGATATAATTAAGGAGTAAACAGTTGCATGGAATATGGGGAGGTGCGAAGTTTGTTGTGTACGTTGGGTTAGTTTGATGGGCGTGAACTGTTGGAGGGTGCAAATATTGTGGAGTTTGGTGTGATCTGTGGAGCGGTGCACGTAAGTGAATGGATGGTGGACAAAGTTTTGGGAGCAGTGACTTATTGCTGGTGCTGACGTGGTTCTGAAGGGGGAAGGAGTTGTAAACTAAGAATGTATGGTGGGCTGTATTCACGAAATGGTGAATGCCAAACAATGAAGTAAGGAATATGCGAATGGGAGGAACTAATATAATAAAAGGGAAAGTGGTAAGTTGTTTTAAACGGTGGAATGCATGGTGATATTGGTTTTATAAAGCATGGAGTTTGGGTTCTAACGCAAGAAAAGGTGGGTGAAGATTGGGTAGTGGAGCATGCATGGCGGGTATTTGCTGGAAGGTAAATAGTAAATGGTCAAGTAGATGGTAATTTCAAGAATGAGGAAGGGCAGTGGATGTAAACGATAAGAAAACCTTGACTAGGTGGTTAGTGTTTAAACCCTACATTATATCATAAGTGAAGCATAGCTGTTTATTGCAATAGCAAGGAGGATGTGATATTTTTGCCAAATAAGAAAGAAGTCCATGTGGATGATGGAGTTGGTCCAATGTTATGAGGAGAAAGATGTCGAAGGGCATGGATATGGCATTTAAAACTGGAGCTGCAGATGTTGTTCGGGAAGGTGCCCTGTAGTAGCGGGTCAGTGGAAATAAATATGTTGAATGGGCCGATTCTTGAACAAGGGAATTGTTCACATGAAACGGGTGTAAATGCTTGCATGGACATGTCGCATGGAGTAGTTTCTGACTTGGGTTTGAATCGATATGGGATGGGTCGATTAAAGTGGTAAAAGCCCAGAGTATAATAAAAAGAAAAAGGGAATAGTTGGAGGGCGAAACTGCAAATGGATCTGGGAATGGATGTACGGGCGGAAACAGCGGACCCAACAGCCACGAAGACGAAGAGAAAGGTGGAGATGAACTCGGCTATGTAGGCGCAGAAGGACGACGATGAGAAACAGTATTCAAAATCATAGATAGGAAGAAACTGGGCTATACGGGTTTTCAAAAAGGAAACCGACGCAAATCGTTATTTAACGGTTAACGCGCCAAAGTGAGTAAAATCACTAACTCTGATCTATTTTAAAATATTATAATTATATTGTAATGTTGTTTGAATGCTGTGTGATGGTCGGTTAGGTATATTACAATTAAATTGGTTAAAATATATATATCGTTGCATATGTACACATCACCGGTTGGATACTGATTCCGTCGATTTTAAATATCCCCTAGTATGGAATCAGTGATAATTGTTTGACTAACATCTGTGGATGCGGAAACCGGTTGGAGGAATCCGACCGGATTCCTCGATATTTATATGTACGGTTTGTTTTATGTATATACACTGTTTGAACCCAAATGACAGCAAAACCCCATGTGAATATTGATGTTGAATGGAAATTTAACAAATTGTTTTGATTAAATAAATAAACGATATCGATTAAGAAGGTGACAACAGTCGACCATAAAACCCATCGTTTGTTAAGGAGTTGATTGGCCATCAGGCAAATCAACGAAGATAATTACAAAAAATTATATTTTTATAATTAAAGCGAGGTTTTAAATTATAATAGAAGTTCTATTATAAACCAGTATTTTAGAGTTCATTTTTATAAAGTAAATAAAAACGATTGTTGAAATTTAAATAAGTTTATAAAGTAGAAATTATCCTACGATTAAATATTTGGATAATTATTTTAAGACAAACAATTTAGAAATATTATTAAATTAAATATATTAATCTAATGGTAAGATGTAATTAAAATCAGTTAACGAATTTACTGATGGAACGAAGTTGATTTAAATCAACTGTTTAAGTGAAAAATGATTATTAGCTTAAATGGGTCCTTGTATAAAGTAATAAATAGAACTGTGGAATGAAGTTAAAGCGAAGAGTTAATGTTTAAAATAAATACTCATAAACAATGAAGATTTCAAAGTATGAATATGGTATTATAAAACCATATTCCAAAATAAAACATGGAAACACGATTTGATGCATATTATAAGCAATAAGGGATTAGAGTACAGACTTATATCTGTTCTAAGGTAAGAACTTTGTCGATCAAGGTCTGAGAGGTAAATATAATACCCCAACTTGCACGGCTTAACTATTATCGAGGAATAATATCAGTTTGTAACGGGAAAAGAGATCTCAAAATTAGTTACAAAAAGGAATATAGTAGCGTATTGCAAGTCTTAGAACGATAACAATAGAATAAACGCTGTTGACTAGGCTTAAGCATGACTGTTAGGTCGAGATTAGTTATAAAGGGGAATATTACAACGTGTGACAAGTTTTTGAACTATAGCTATAAATTAGCGCTGTCGACCAAACTTAAGCGTGATTTTTATATATAGCCCTACTCCATAGGGAATGTAAACAGTTTGGTCTGAAATCCACTTATTCTAAAAGTATTAAGTTACGATGTCTGTCCAAAGAAATATCCGAACGAGTTAGAAAGAGATATTGAAAAATTGTTTCAGAAAGCAATGACATCATTTCGATATTCGAAATGTGATTAGAATTAAACCATTAGGATTTGAGATTTTTAATTCGAAGATGTCGAATATATTAAAGTAAATCATTTTTAGGAATTATAATCTGATAGGATAATTAACATTTAGTTTTAAATAAGTAAATGTTAATAGGATAGGAATCAGTATTTAGTTATAAACTTGATATTGATTTGATAAGAAATTGACTTAGAAACAGAGTTTATAAAGTGGAATAGGAATATAAAAGTAGGAAAGAGATTTCGGTAAACAAGATAAGGGAAATTATTACGTGAATAAAGAGTTATATGATAAAGATATTCATATTTCTATAATAAGGGATGGTATTCACATTTCAAAGTGAATAATGTTTTAAAAGTGAACGTGGGGCCGATTAAAAGGTTAAAATGAAATTGGAAATATTTTCCAATGTAAATAGGGTAGATTATCCAAGTATAGAAATAAAGAATGTGAAATTAATGAAAATAGTTCGAACGTTAATAACGTATATTTTCTGAAACATGAAAGATTAAGAGTTTATAATAACTGGAAATGTTTTCCAAGAAGTATAAAAAGGCTAAAACGGGATTTGAGAAATATCTGGTAAGATATGGAAATTCGAATAATACAAACGAATGTTAAATAAAAAGTACCCGTGTTTGTGTGATGTCTAGTTATACATTTGAATGAATGTTTGTTTTTACTTCGATGGTTAAATAACCGACTATCGAAGTGTTTTGACCATCGTCGTCAATACGGAGAGACCAGTTGGATATATTATCTGGAAAACCACTCCGTATAGGCATAAGCGCTGCGAATGAGATTAAGCTGAAGACAATTGAAAACGGAGTAAAACGCAAGGGTCGTCCAGTTCCAGAATGGTACTTTCTATTTGTCCAGACCCAGGACAACTTGTATTGACGAGTGTCTGACAGAGTATTTCCAACGGTCATGCCGTTGAGTTTTACGAATATACCAAGTTGGTGGGGAGAAGGTAACTTCTCTATATTCTACACCCAGTGTGCATTTGTGTAATCAATATGTGATTACGGATTTGACGATGTGGCATTCAAAGTGAATGGTGATCAGATATTCTGAAGATAGACGTAGCCTCTAGCCTCACAACCAGGAAGTAACAAAAGTTGGGCTAGGCAGCATGGTTAGTTGGGTCATCCCCAAGCAGGGCGTATTGTCACCGATCTAGGGAAAATTCATATTTATACTTCTTTTCGATTCTGTATCTTCGGATGACGGTTGGATTGCCTACAACCGTGGTGGCAGTATATTCGCGACACTCAAGCTAAATGAGTGAGCGGTCATGTGTGGCCGGGTTGCAAGACGTTCTTGTTGAACCCAGGTGTATACCCTCTAGAGTACACTGTTCGGAAGGTGCTCCCATACCTTGTCTGTTGGAATCCATTCTCCAATAAGCGCCCTGTGGTTTACGATTTTATACTATATATATGTGGAACGTGAGATGCAAGCATTCTGCTACTTGGATATTTATTTACTTAGACATTATCATAATATCACTGGATTTTATATCAAAGATATTTTGGGTTATAGTAAGGTAAAAACCGTCCATGTTTATGTGTGTGCTGGTCTTACTATTATCTTCTTGTTTGAAAAGGAGTTTCAAAGTTAAGCAGTATGGTTGGAATTTACTCACAACTCAGATTTGTATTTCAAACTTGTTATATAATAAAGATTATTATTCCGCTATGAGATTCGTGTTTACTCTGATTTTGTTCAGTGTTCTTCTTCTTCTATTCTATTAGTTTTATCTTATCTTTCTCATCCTCTTAATTCATTCTATTAATGATCTGAATTTTCGTGCACTTAAGTTGAATGTGTTGGATATTAGTCAGCTCAAATCGGTACGGATTTTCAGGCCGTTATAGTTGATATCAGAACATAAGGTTAAGTGATTACCTTGGCTCTGTGGGATGACTCAATAGAGATGGGGTTAGTAATACCCTAGATTGAGTATGAGTGTATATATATGAGCGCGTATTTGTAAATTTATAAAAACTATTTTATATTGTGTTGACTGGTCAGTCGAGTGGTTTATGAATTCTGGTCGAAACAGTAATGCAAACTGTGTCGATAGGTGTTTCTAAACTCTTGAACAGAGTAATTCGACACAATATGTTTTGAAAAAAGGGTAAACGAAATAATTTTACCCAATATATTTTGATATAAAAAGAAGTATATATTCTTGAGATATTATAATATATTGGATGTGTGATCATTATTATGATCGAATAAGATTTATAATTGAGTTGGTTATATAAATTACCAATCGAAATATTATATAAGTATGATATGAAAAATCAGATGAGCTGAATCTAAATTTAAAAACCAGAATTGAAATAAAACTCTAGAAACTTGGAAAAGAGTTGAAATTGAATTTGAATTAAATATAAGGGAATTTTAAAATCCTGGGGATTTGAAAATTTGTTTTCCAATTGTCGTGAAAGATATTTTGAAGTAATTTCAAAAATAGAGTGATTATAAATGATTTTTTAAAGCAATATAGTATTGAACTCACTTCTATGGTTGGAAAATAAATTCCGATGATGATCGCGACATTATCGGTGTTCATTTTCGAGCTGGTAAGTGACGGATTACTACCAAAGATTTTGTTTTGTATTGTTTTGAGAAACAAGTTGTCAGAAACTCAAATGTTTTGAATTATATATGATTTCAAACTGATTTGAAATAAATCTCAGGAATTTGAATTCTGAAATAAAAATTAAACTTATAGATTTAAAATGGAAAAGGTGGAACTTAAGGAAAACAAAATTGGACTGAATTTGGAACGATTCAGAATTAAAATTGTAAAAGAGAAATATTGGAGATTCGAGTTATTAAAATGAATTGATTCTTGGAGAATAAGAATCGAATTTTGAATTTGGAGATAAAGATAACTGATTTGAGAAATAAATCAGTAAATGGAATTGAAGTTGAAATAGAATTTGGCTTGCGTATAAAAGGATTATGGGTTTGATGATTAATGGATTTGAGATCAATTGGAATGCTGGAGTATAGATTGGACTGGTAGCCAATAGGAGAGGCAGAGTTGAATGCCCAACCAAATGGGTACAGATTTATAATATATGGAGTAGAAGATTTTTGAGTCTGTTAGGCAAGCCATTTGGCTGTTCGATTTTTTGTTGAATTGGAGAAAGCCAAGAGAGGCAAGTTGTAGTAGTGCCGAATGAACCGTGCAGAGGAGATGCTGACGAAATTCTCCAAAGTTTAATCTGTTAGGAAATTTTCAGAATTTCTAAAAGTATTTATAAATAAGAAGTAATTAATTTTTAATTAAAATTAATCAATTCAGTAGAAACTGAAATTACGAAGTAAACCAAAAAGATTTTTACCTGTTTACAACAGAGATTGTAGCATTTTCCCCATCTTAGCAATTTCGAGGACGAAATTATTTTAAGGGGGAAGGAATGTAATGTCTTGCATTTTATCGGTTTGTATTTGAATATTTAAATCAGTTTAAATATTGAATTCGTAATATAAATGGATTTATATATTAATTAAACGAAGTTGAACGTAAAAAAAATATATTAAATATAATCGAGCCTAATAATATCGTGGCAGTTCGTAATTTAACGTTCTGAACTTCAACTGAGTGTACAGGACCCGTTATTAGTCGGATTTCTTCGAAACAAGAAGTGTTGGAATCTGTTGAACTGTATTTTTCTAACAGAAGTGAAAAAACAAAATTTCGCGTTATAGATTGTGAATTATATCCAAATCAAATATTCAGAAAAAGAAGCGGTATATTCGTATATCGACCGTAACGGTTTATTCGAAATAACTAGATACCGATCAGAAATTTGAACAAGGTTCTTTTGAGGCATAGCGATAAATTAATTTTTATAATTTTACTGTAATTTTTAATTAATTAAATAAGCAACTTTTTATTTGGAGTATTTTGCACCCTATATCGGTATTTCGGGATTTCAAAATATAAGTTAACCTACCAGTATTATTATATTTTTGGGATGGTGGCACATCGTTGGACACAACCGTATTTTTACTTCTATCCATAGTTGTTCATAAATAGACGACGTAACGACTATGCAACTATCCATTTATATAAACCGTTTGGTCTGTACCTAGTTAACTTATATATTTATAAATAATTACCCATCAGTACACATGTCTATGGAATTCTGAAGTCCTACCTCCTAAACGACGTGTACCAATCTCCTATTGTGTGTACATTGAAGCATGCAGCTATCCCATAAATTTTGCCGACCAAATCTCAAATTATACACTCTTCAGCAAATCTAGTTTAAAAATATAGGAAATCTAGTAGAAGTGACTTTAACCTTATCTAACAAAACAATAAAAATATAGGTGACTACATAAATATAGCGCATAGGGTATTGTCTTCTGTGTTAAGTAATGGTACCGCCCATACCTTGTGAGTAAAAGTATAAGCTACTTTACTAACTAAAGAACATACCCCTACTGCTCTCTATTCCTTCTCCATTAAGCATTCTATGATATAAATAAACATAGTAGTCACCTTCATT
The DNA here is from genome assembly GCA_030737875.1 of Allium sativum. Taxonomy (NCBI): domain Eukaryota; kingdom Viridiplantae; phylum Streptophyta; class Magnoliopsida; order Asparagales; family Amaryllidaceae; genus Allium; species Allium sativum. Next base: position 393,281,175 of record CM060912.1, on the reverse strand, counting down.
TTGCTTCACGAAGACCAGTCAAGCCGTGAGTTTTCTTCATGGAGTTCCAAATAAAATAAATATATATAATATAAACGAAATGTCCTCTGTTCAGTTCGATACTAACAATGTAGTTATCGGTTTAAGGACGTCGACTCGATTTTCTTGGCACACTCAAATAGAGATTTGAGGTGTTAGTTGCGAAGAGGAGATGATGAAGAGGAGTTGCGTGGTAGTTTGAGAACTGTTGGTGATAAAGTGTTGAAGGAAATGGGACGTTTTAAGTGGGGTAATGGCCATTACGTACAAGAGGCCACACATTTTAAAAGAGGAGGGGAAGGATAAGTTTGGAGTATGGAAAAAGTGAGCACGCGCAGGTGCTTTTCAGCGCACAGAAGAAACAAAGAGGAACTTGTGGGGACTTGGTTATATAAGAGCTCGGCATGCAAACTAAAAAGGCATGGATAATGGGAGACTGCTGCGAGCTGATGATAGTTTGGAGAGGTTTGCAGATCCAAACGTTGTATTGGGCGCTGCGTTAAAGTTTAAATATAATTAAGGAGTAAAAAGTTGCATGGAATATGGGGAGGTGCGAAGTATGTTGTGTACGTTGGGTTAGTTTGATGGGCGTGAAGGTGAACTATTGGAGGGTGCAAATATTTTGGAGTTTTGTGTGATCTGTGGAGCGGTGCACGTAAGTGAATGGATGGTGGAAAAAGTTTTGGGAGCGGTGACTTATTGTTGGTGCTGACGTGGTTCTGAAGGGGGGGAGGAGTTGTAAACTAAGAATGTATGGTGGGTTGTATTCACGAAATGGTGAATGCCAAACAATGAATTAAGGAATATGCGAATGGGAGGAACTAATATAATAAAAGGGAAAGTGATAAGTGGTTTTAAACGGTGGAATGCATGGTGATATTGGTTTTATAAAGCATGGAGTTTGGGTTCTAACGCAAGAAAAGGAGGGTGAAGATTGGGCAGTGGAGCATGCATGGCGGGTATTTGCTGGAAGGTAAATAGTAAATGGTCAAGTAGATGGTAATTTCAAGAATGAGGAAGGGCAGTGGATGTAAACGATAAGAAAACCTTGACTAGGTGGTTAGTGTTTAAACCCTACATTATATCATAAGGGAAGCATAGCTGTTTATTGCAATAACAAGGAGGATGTGATATTTTTCCAAATAAGAAAGAAGTCCATGTGGATGGTGGAGTTAGTCTAGTGTTATGAGGAGAAAGAAGTCGAAGGGCATGGAGATGGCATTTAAAACTGGAGCTGCAGCTGTTGTTCGGGAAGGTGACCTTGTAGTAGCGGGGCAGTGGAAATAAATAAGTTGAATGGGCTGATTCTTGAACAAGGGAATTGTTCAAATGAAACGGGTGTAAATGCTTGCATGGACATTTCGCATGGAGTAGTTTCTGACTCGGGTTTGAATCGATATGGGATGGGCCAATAAAAGTGGTAAAAGCCCAGAGTATAATAAAAAGAACAAGGGAATTGTTGGAGGGCGAAACTGCAAATGGATCTGGGAATGGATGTACGGGCAGAAATAGCGGACCCGACAGCCACGAAGATGAAGAGGAAGGTGGAGATGAACTCGGCTGTGTAGGCACAGAAGGACGACGATGAGAAGCAGTGTTCAAAATCATGGATAAGAAGAAACTGGGCTATACGGGTTTTCAAAAAGAAAACCGACGCAAATCGTTATTTAACGGTTAACGCGCCAAAGTGAGTAAAGTCACTAACTCTGATCTATTTTAAAATATTATAATTATATTTTAATTTTGTTTGAATGTTGTGTGATGGTTGATTAGGTATATTACAATTAAATTGGTTAAAATATATATATATATATATATATATATATATATATATATATATATATATATATATATATATATATCGTTGCATATGTACACATCATCGGTTGGATACTGATTCCGTTAACTATAAATATCCCCTAGTATGGAATCAGTGATAATTGTTTGACTAACATCTGTGGATGCGAAAACCAGTTGGAGGAATCCGACCGGATTCCTCGATATTTATATGTACGGTTTGTTTTATGTATATACACTGTTTAAACCCAAATGACAGCAAAACCCCATGTGAATATTGATGTTGAATGGAAATTCAATAAATTGTTTTGATTAAATAAATAAACGATATCGATTAAGAAGGTGACAACAGTCGACTATAAAACCCATCGTTTGTTAAGGAGTTGATTGGCCGTCAGGCAAATCAACGAAGATAATTATAAAAAAAAATATTTTTATAATTAAAGCGAGGTTTTAAATTATAATAGAAGTTCTATTATAAACCAGTATTTTAGAGTTCGTTTTTATAAAGTAAATAAAAACGATTGTTGAAAATTAAATAAGTTTATAAAGTAGAAATTATCCTACGATTAAATATTTGGATAATTATTTTAAGACAAACAATTTAGAAATATTATTAAATTAAATATATTAATCTAATGGTAAGATGTAATTAAAATCAGTTAACGAATTTACTGATGAAATGAAGTTGATTTAAATCGACTGTTTAAGTGAAAAATGATTATTAGATTAAATGGGTCCTTATAAAAAGTTATAAATAGAACTGTGGAATGAAGTTAAAGCGAAGAGTTAATGTTTAAAATAAATACTCATAACCAACGAAGATTTCAAAGTATGAATATGGTATTATAAAACCATATTCCAAAATAAAACATGGAAATACGATTTGATGTATATTATAAGTAATAAGGGATTAGAGTACAAACTTATATCTGTTCTAAGGTAAGAACGTTGTCGATCAAGGTCTGAGAGGCAAATATAATACCCCAACTTGAACGGCTTCACTATTATCGAGGAATAATATCAGTTTGTAACGGGAAAAGAGATGTCAAAATTTGTTACAAAAAGGAATATAGTAGCGTATTGCAAGTCTTAGAACGATAGCAATAGAATAAACGCTGTTGACTAGGCTTAAGCATGACTGTTAGGTCGAGATTAGTTATAAAGGGGAATATTACAGCGTATGACAAGTTTTTGAACTATAGCTATAAATTAGCGCTGTCGACCAAACTTAAGCGTGATTTTTATATATAGCCCTAATCCATAGGGAATGTAAACAGTTTGGTCTGAAATCCACTTATTCTAAAAGTATTAAGTAATGATGTCTATCCAAAGAAATATCAGAACGAGTTAGAAAGAGATATTGGAAGATTGTTTCAGAAAGCAATGACATCATTTCGATATTCGAAATGTGATTAGAATTAAACCATTAGGATTTGAGATTTTTAATTCGACGATGTCGAATATATTAAAGTAAATCATTTTTAGGAATTATAATCTGATAGGATAATTAACATTTAGTTTTAAATAAATAAATGTTTATAGGATAGGAATCAGTATTTAGTTATAAACTTGATATTGATTTGATAATAAGTTGACTTAGAAACAGAGTTTATAAAATGGAATAGGAATATAAAAGTAGGAAAGAGATTTCGGTAAACAAGATAAGGGAAATTATTACGTGAATAAAGAGTTATATGATAAAGATATTCAGATTTCTATAATAAGGGATGGTATTCACATTTCAAAGTGAATAATGTTTTAAAAGTGAACGTGTGGCCGATTAAAAGGTTAAAATGAAATTGGAAATATTTTCCAATGTAAATAGGGTAGATTATCCAAGTATTGAAATAAAGAATGTGACATTAATGGAAATAGTTCGAATGTTAATAACGTATATTTTCTGAAACATGAAAGATTAAGAGTTTATAATTACTGGAAATGTTTTCCAAGAAGTATAAAAAGGCTAAAACGGGATTTCAGAAATATCTGGTAAGATATGGAAATTCGAATAATACAAACGAATGTTAAATAAAAAGTACCCGTGTTTGTGTGATGTCTAGTTATACATTTGAATGAATGTTTGTTTTTACTTCGATGGTTAAATAACCGACTATCGAAGTGTTTTGACCATTGTCGTCAATACGGAGAGACCGGTTGGATATATTATCTGGAAAACCACTCCGTATAGGCATAAGCGCTGCGAATGAGATTATGCTGAAGACAATTGAAAATGGAGTAAAACGCAAGGGTCGTCCAGTTCCAGAATGGTGCTTTATGTTTTTCTAGACCCAGGACAACTTGTATGGACGAGCGTCCGACAGAGTATTTCCAACGGTCACGCCGTTGATTTTTACGAATATACCAAGTTGGTGGGGAGAAGGTAACTTCTCTTTATTCTACACCCAGTGTGCATTTGTGTAATCAATATGTGATTACGGATTTGACGATGTGGCATTCAAAGTGAATGGTGATCAGATGTTCTGAAGATAGACGTAGCCTCTAGCCTCACAACCAGGAAGTAACAAAAGTTGGGCTAGGCAGCATGGCTAGTTGGGTCATCTCCAAGCATGGTGTATTGTCACTGATCTAGGTAAAATTCATATTTATTCTTCTTTTCGATTCTGTATCTTCGGATGACGGTTGAATGGCCTACAACCGTGGTGGCAATATATTCGCGACACTCAAGCTAAATGAGTGAGCGGTCATGTGTGGTCGGGTTACAAGACGTCCTTGTTGAACCCAAGTGTATACCCTCTAGAGTACACTGTTCGGAAGGTGCTCCCATACCTTGTCTGTTGGAATCCATTCTCCAATAAGCGCCCTGCGGATTATGATTTTATACTATATATAAGTGGAATGTGAGATGCAAGCATTCTGCTACTTGGATATTTATTTACTTAGACATTATCATAATATCACTAGATTTGATATCAAAGATATTTTGGGTTATAGTAAGGTAAAAACCGTCCATGTTTATGTGTGGGTTGGTCTTACTATTATCTTCTTGTTTGAAAAGGAGTTTCAAAGTTAAGCAGTATGGTTGGAATTTACTCACACCAGTCCCATGGCTGACCCAGAGTTTATTTTGTTTGTTTTCCCTAAACTCTTGGGTGCCCAAATTTGTACGGGCAGTCAAGTGTTTCAGGATTTTACAGATTTACTTGGAGGAGCTCAAAAGCAGAAAGCTTCACCATTATTTATTTAAAGATTATTTCCGTTGTGATGTATACCATGTATTATACTCTGATATGGTATGTATATATATACAAACTCAGATTTGTATTTCAAACTTGTTATATAATAAAGATTATTACTCCGCTGTGAGATTCGTGTTTACTCTAATTATGTTCAGTGTTCTTCTTCTTCTATTCTATTAGTTCTATCTTATCTTTCTCATCCTCTTAATTCTTTCTATTAATGATCTGAATTTTCGTGCACTTGAGTTGAATGTGTTGGATATTACTCAGCTCAAATCGGTACAGATTTTCAGGCCGTTACAATAGGGCGTTTTGACTACGAGTGCCGAGCTCCGAAGAGGCCTAAAAGGAATGAGTCTGGACCGAGTTAGAGCAGTGGACAGAATCCCCATGGCCCAAGGGAATGTTTCAATTGCCACAAGCCTGCACACCTCATCAAGGATTGCCCTTTGCTCAAGAAATCTCAGGTGGCACATGTCTACAAAGGAGCGGCTGCACCGACTTCTTCAGAAGCAGGTACGCCTGATGTTTTATGAGGTACACTTAACATTAAAAACATTCCTATCATAGTTTTGTTTGATACGGGTGCATCTAGAAGTTTTTTATCTGTTGACACAATTAAAAAGCTTAAATTGAAACCCAGAAAACTCAAAGAACTAATTAGAGCCCACAATCCGATAGGGGGTTCGCTTATTCTCGATCAATATTGTAGAGTGCCTGTCTCTTACTCTTACTTCCAGTTTCCTTTTAATATGGTCATCATGAATTTCTCCGGGTATGATATCATACCTGGAATGGACTAGCTAGCGAAATATGAGGCTGAGTTACTTTGTGCTGAAAGAATAGTCAGAGTCAAAACAACATTTGGAGACATCATTGCAATTCCAAGCCACGGCTCAACCACAGATAGGAAAGAATTATGATCTTCTCTAGAAGTCACTCCTGCTTCTATAGAGAATATTCCTACCATAAGAGACTACGCGGATGTGTTCGAAGAAGTAGACGGCTTACCTCCACGTAGGGAAATCGATTTCAGAATTGACTTAGTCCCTAATGCAAGGCCCGTCGTGCATCCCATTCGAAGAATGTCGCCAAAAGAAAGAGAAGAGCCGAGCAATCAAACCAAACAGCTTTTTTGGAAGGGTTTGATCAGACCTAGTTTCTCAAGCTGGGGTGCAGCAGTGGTTTTCGTCCCAAAGTTAGACGGTACCCTCAGGTTATGTATGGACTACCGTGATCTAAATAAGCAGACTCTTTAAAATAAATACCCACTGCCCCGCATTGATGATCTGCTAGACCTCTTGAACGGAGCACGAGTATTCTCTAGGATGGACCTAGCTACAGGTTTCCACCAATTGCGCATTGCCGAAGAGTGTGTGCCTTTGACAGCTTTCAGAGGACCAGATATATTTTATGAATGGCTAGTAATGCCCTTCGGCCTATGCAATGCTCCAGCATACTTTGTTGATTTAATTAATAGAGTCTTTCGTGATGTTCTAAACAAATTTGTGCTAGTGTTCATCGACGATATTATCATCTTCTCTAAGTCCACTGTTGAACACGAAAAACATCTGAAGGAAGTCATGGAGATTTTGCGTAGAAATGTGCTGAAAGCCAAATTCTCTAAATGCATATTTTGGCAAGAAGAGGTGAAATTCCTCGGCCATGTTGTATCTAAGGAAGGCATCTCTGTAGATCCAGGAAAGATCTCGGCCATCAAAGATTGGAAGCAGCCTACTACGCCCATTGAAGTCAGAAGTTTCTTAGGTCTGGCTAGTTATTATCGAAAATTCGTTAAGGATTTCTCGAGAATATCTTGTCCATTGACGAAGCTGACTAAGAAGCATACCAAGTTTAAGTGGACATCTGAATGTAAGGCAGCTTTCCAAGAGCTGGAACAGAAATTGATCACTACTCCTGTGTTGACCATCATTGATGGCAATCAGGATTTGAAAGTCTGGACTGATGCTTCCAGAGAAGGTTATCCTTTCCATCTAAATAAACATGTCAAAAATGACACTTTTCTAATGTCAAGTCTTATTTTAACATGTTATTCTTTTCTCTATTTAAGGTATTGGTGCAGTGCTAATGCAAAGAGGCAAGGTTGTCGCACATGCTAGACACCAATTAAAACCACATGAGAGGAATTATGCCACTCATGACCTTGAGTTAATGGCCATAGTATTTGCTTTAAAAATATGGAGACACTATCTCTTGGGCGAGAAATTAAAGCTATATACGGATCACAAATCCTTGAAGCATTTATTTACCCAAAGAGATTTGAATCTGAGGCAACAGCGTTGGGTTGAATTCCTTGCACCCTATGACCTGGACATCTTATATACTCCAGGGAAAGCCAATGTTGTGGCAGATGCTCTCAGTCAGAAGAATACAGCCGACTCCAAGCTTATCCTTACCAATCTTATTATCATCCCTACCTTAATCGATAAAATCTCGGTCCTTCAGAAGAATAATGAATTTATCCAAAGAATCATCAAAAGGATCAGGGAAGGCGAATCCACAAGTTTTCAGATTGATGACAAAGGAGTTTTGAGGCTATCGGGCCGAATTTGTGTTCCAAATCTTCCTGAGCTCAGAAAGGAAGTGATGGATGAATGCCACAAGTCTAAGCTCAACATTCATCCGGGCGTGAGCAAGATGTACCATGACCTCAAACGTACTTTTTGGTGGAGATCTATGAAGAGATATATCTATATCTATGTTTCTAGATGTCCCACCTGCCAGCAAGTCAAAAGCGATCAGCAAAAGCTAGCAGGTCTATTGCAACAGCTAGAGGTTCCAGGTTGGAAATGGGACGAAATTTCTATGGAATTCATTGATGGCTTGCCTCGGACTAGGAAAGGAAATGACAGCATATGGGTGATTCTAGATCGCCTCACAAAGACTGCACATTTCATTCCTGTCAAATCCAATAGGACAACTCGAAGTTTGGCACAACTTTATTTCCGAGAGATTGTCAGACTGCATGGAGTTCCCAGCAGCATTATCAGTGACCGCAACCCAATATTTGCTAGTAAGTTCTGGGAAGCTTTCCAAGAAGAGTTAGGGACTAAGCTGAATATGAGCACTGCTTACCACCCTTAAACAGATGGCCAGACTGAGAGGGTGAATCGTATATTGGAGGACTTGTTGCGAGCATGCATCTTAGATTTTGGAGGGTCATGGAAAGGTCATTTGCACTTGGTCGGGTTCTCTTATAATAATAGCTACCAAGCCAGCCTGTAGATGTCTCCATTTGAAGCCTTATATGGCATGCCATGCCGATCTCCCGCATGTTGGGTGGAACCCGGTAATCGGTTGGTATTGGGTCCCGACATGATTCGCGAAGCCTAGGAAAGAGTTGACTTTATTAAGAAGCGATTACTTGCCGCCCAAAGCCGACAGAAGAGCTATACAGACTCTCAAAGAAGGGATTTAGAATTCTCTGTCGGTGATCTTGTATACTTGAAGGATTCCCCACTGAGAGGCGTAGTACGATTTGGGAAGCAGGGAAATTGGCGCCGAGGTTTATTGGTCCATTTCCTATTCTCGAAAGGATTGGAACTCTCGCCTATAGAGTACAGCTACCTGACTGGCTCCCAGGGGTCCACGATGTATTTCATGTGTCCTAACTCCGGAAGCATTTTCATGATCCAGATTTAGTTGTGGAGGAAGCAGCATGTAATGACCCAGGTTTTTGTCGACTTTGGTTATCGCCATAAACTCAATGATGACTAACCAAACATAAAAAAATACCGGATGATTAATGAAAGAAATTAGAGGGTGAGGAAAGATAAGATAGAAACTTAGAATAGAAGAAGAAGAAGAACACAACATCAGAGTAACACGAACCTCACAGCGGAACGAATAACATATAATATATATATAACATAACTTGAAATATACATCTGTACTTAAATATACATCATTATCACAGTACAACACTTACAACACAGCGGAAATAAACTATAGCAATATGATCCTGAAGCCTCCTGCTCCAGCTCTTCAAGTATCTGTAAATTCCTGACTACTTGACTGCCCGTACAAAATTAGGCACCCAAGAGTTTAGGGAAAACAAAAAAATAAACTCTGAGTCAGTCATGGGACTGGTATGAGTAAAATAGTTTAAAACAGTTCGAACAAGTAAACGATATCTCATAAGACCACGCCGTATAACGGAACGGGTTTTTTCCTTATGAGAATCCAAAATATCTTTATATCAAAAACCTTTTGATATTATAATAATGTCTATCAACCACAATATAATAATCATCTAGCAGAAACGCTTTCATCTCACGTTCTACATATATAGTATACAATCAAAAACGCAAGCACGTATTGGGTAATGGATTTCCAACTATGACAAGGTATGGAACCACCTTCCGATCAGTGTACTCTAGGAATGATACACTGGAGTTCAACAAGAACATCTTGCAACTCAGCCACACATGACCGACCACTCATTTCGCATGAGTGTATCGAATGTATATCCCCACGGTTGGGATCAACAACCATTTCCCGTATTTATGGGACAACATTAATAGATTTAAGAAGCAAATGAATATTCTCTAGATAGGTGATTATACACCCTACTTCGGCGCGACCTACTTAGCCATGTTGCCTGCCCGATTTCTGTCATTTACCGGTTGATGAGGCTTGAGGTTACGCTTCATCATCACATCAGATTCACTTCGAATGCCACATTTCAGATCCATCGAAAATCACTAATTGACGACTACAACAATACATTACGTGTTAGCTAAAGAAGTTTCCTTCTCCGCTTCCACTCTTGGTATGGTTGAAGAAATCAATGTACGTCACCATTTTGGAAATACTCTGTCAGACATTCATCCATACAAGTCATCCAGGAACAGGATGAACCGAAGGTACTATTCAGTATATCCATCTTAGACATTGTTATCTAAGACTTATACAATTGCCCTTGCACTTTACTCCGTCTTCAATTTTCTTTAGCATATATGATTCGCAACGCTTATACCAATACAGAGTGGTTCTTTAGATAATAATCCAACCGGTCTCTCCATATTAACAACGTTAAAATGATCAAAACTTCGATAGTCTGTGATTTAACCATCAAAGAAAAACAGGTGTGCAAACAACGATATTATTTCCAGATGGAAATTTACATCGATCAAACATCATTTAACATTTATCTCCTTAGTTCATTTTTCATCTCCTGTTTCCCTATATTCAACATTTCTTATTTTTTAAATTTAGAAAATATATGTAATTGCCATTGGAAAACATTTCCATTTCTTGTTTTCTATATCAGAAAACATTTCTGGTTCTCATTTGAAAAACATTTCCAAAACTCCTTCATTGGACTTAGACAGATGTTTAAACAAACCATCGCGATGCCAACTCAAACCATTACGCTTATTAACTAAATTCCTTTAACCCACCTTCCCTATCGAACCTTAACCATTCCTTAGTTAAAAATGAAGTCAATCAAGTTGGGGTAATACTACCTCTCAGACCTTAACTGAACAACATTTCTAACCTTGAAATAGACAAAGTTCACCTTTTAATTCTTTAACAAACTTCCTTACGTAACTCTCTTTCGAATCATCTCTATTCGATAATTCTTTCCTTCGAATAAGGTAAATTCGATAACTCTATTCAATTTACTCTATTGGACTAACGCTATTGGATTAACTCTATTTGATTTAACTCTAGTCGATAACTCCTTTAACTCTATTCGAATAAACCAAATTTGATTAACTCCTTTAATTCCATTCGAATAAACTATATTCGATTTATTCCTTTAACTCCAATTAACTCTATTCGAATAACTAATATTCGGTAACTCTATTTAACTCTTATTCGAATAACTAATATTAGATAACTCTATTTAACTCTATTTCGAATCATAAATATTCGATTAACTCAATTGATTCTATTCGAATAAACTATATTCGATCAACTCCTTTATTTTAACTCTAATCGATTAACTCCATCGAATAACTAAATTCGATAACTCCTTCGAATAACCAATATTCTATAACTCACTTCAATTAAACAAATCGATAACTCTTTTCGATTAAACTATAATCGATAACTCCTTCGATTAACTAAAAATCGATAACTCCTTTCCTTTAACTCTATTCGAATAAACTAATATTCGATAAACTCCATTTGAATAACTCTAGTTTGATTTAACTCTATCGATTTACTCTAATGGTTTTACTCTAACTGGTTAACTCTTATTCGAATAACTAATATTCGATTAACTCTATTCAACTAACTCAACTCGACTAACCCCTTTCAAATAACTAATTCGATTTACTAACTTTCGAATACCATATTCGATTTAATTCCTTTCGAATACCATATTTGATTTAACTCCTTTCGAATAACTAAATTCGATTTAACTCCTTTCGAATACCATATTCGATTTAACTCCTTTTGAATACCATATTCGATTTAACTCCTTTATTTGCTTTATAAAGATTTTTTTTAACAACGTTTATTCATTTTTAAAGATTTACTTTTAGTAACGGTTCTCCACTTTAAAATGATTTCCTTCTTATAACAGTTTCATTTTTATAACGTTTATTCATTTTCTAAATATCTCCTATTTATAAATATTCCAATTTATAAATATTTCTTATTTATAAATATTCCATTTATAAATATTTTATTTTCGAATATCACTTTGAAAATATTCCCTTATCAACATTTCGGTAAGTTATGGTATTCAACATATCAAATCACGATGATCAGTATCGTCTAAACACATATAATCGACAACAGATTATATATCACATCATATATCACAATATATGAAAAACAGTAAACAAATGTTGAGGAACCCAGTTGGATTCCTCCAACCTATTTCCCTGCATCCACAGATGTTATACAATAAAATCAACATCACTTTCAGTTCCATATGATATATTCTGTTAAACAAAATCAATATAGAAATTCAACTAACTGACTAGCAGTTCAATCAAACAGTCAACACACAGTCAATCAGCCAATATTTAACAGTTCTAAAAATACAACATGAAATTATATTGGCAGTTCATCGTTAATTAACGATAATTGTCGTTGATTCAGATCGGACAATTTATTTTGCTATAAATTGTAACCAGCTCGGATTCACTCCTAGTCAGTTCCAGTGCGTAGCCACCGTCCATACGATCTCAACGCAACTTACGATTCGTCAATCTGATATTGTATGACCAAGATATTCGATTTACAAGATTGAACTAATTTAAATAAATTAAAACTTGAATTTAATTATAAATGGGCTCACTAATTAAACCGGCCCATCTGCACCATTTCTGCCCGCTCAACCCAATACGCGTCCCCTTCTTCTTCCTCAAATTCCACCATAACTTCCCAGTATTTCCTCCGCCATTTCAACCACATCTCAGCCCTTGTTCTCTCTCCATTCATCACCGAACTCAAAACTGTTTCCACCATTCATCATCTCCTCGATTTCTCTACCCGACCACATCCTCCTTATCACACTCGGTCCCCAAACCGAACAGCGACCTGCTGTTGCTCCATCGCGACGTCGATTGTCGCTTCTCTCCTGCCATCACCGCAGGAGTTCAAATCACCACCAAAATGTGCCCCTCTCCTCCACGAGTTCATCCATACCATTGGTTTGACCTCCGACGCCACGAGATGACCAGTAAACCAAACCCTAGTTCACACTGGTAAATCCCAGCGAGCCAAGACAGACATCGAACCACCCAAAAGATACACCAGATCGAAGAGCAACGTGTAATGATCACATATTTATTTATTTAGGAATTTATAACCTTTTATTTGATTTGATGAAAATTTTTGAAGATGAATAATTTACTGGAGATGGTAGAATATGAAGACGGCGGATTTTCTGAAGTTGGAATTAGGTTTAAGGGTTAAGGGGTGGTATTTATAGGGGACATAAATATCTAGATATTTTTTTAGATATTTTTGGATATTTTATTTATATCATTTTATATTCGTATCCGTCTTCTAAAAATCCGTGTGGTCACACACGATACCCAAAAATCACCAAACTGGACATGTAGCTAGAGTTCGACATTACGGTCCCAACGAAACTGGTTTCGTCGAATTTCGACTTCGTATGCTCACACATCGTATTTTTAACCGTCAAAATACCGACTGTTTTTCACTCTAAAAATCCGTACGGCCACACATTGACTCTAAAAATCATGAAACTTGGAATCTAACAACTATTTGACATTGCGGATCCAACAAAATTAGTTTCGTCGAATTCCGACTACGTTTGCAAAAGTGGCTATTTTTAAAGTCCTAAATAACCCTTTTAAATATATAAATATAATTAAATATAATTAAATTTAATATTTAAAAATAAATATTATCGTCTATATTCACAGTGGAATACCATACAGCTCTACTGGGATTTATAACTTGATATTTCAAATCTGGGTCAACCCGATATTCAATTTATATTGAAATTCTTTTTTTAAAAATATAAATAATTCCTTTATAAATTACAAAGGAATTCCACAGCGACTTTTCTGAAATTTGTTTTGGACATAAATCAAAATATACACGACGAAATCCCGATTTTTCTCTTCTACTAGAAAGATATACTCCACCAGCTCCACACGTTTCTTGTTTCACAGAAATCCGGCTTAAAACGAATCATGTACATTCAGTTGAAGTTTGAATCGCCAATTTACGAACTGCAGCGCCATTTCAAGCTCGATTTTAATTATATTATAATTCTATGTTCAAACTGTCGTTTATATAATATATTCGTTATTCAAATTCAATTCCAAGCTGAATTAAATATCATAGATGATCCGGTTCACACCATATCGTCATTTCAGCCAATTCTGATTATTTCAGAATTAAATATATTATTTAAATTTATTATTTTTATTAAATATTCACCATTATTTAATTAAACCGCCATTTAATTCACTATATCACTATTTATATAATTAAATAAATTAATTATAATACCTCTGCCAATGCGGGTCATTACAATCTTCCCCACTTAAAATAATTTCGTCCTCGAAATTGCTAAGGTAGATAACAACCCTATCGACTGGTTAGAACATATTTGTTCACTTCTTAACTTCAGCTTCAACTGAACCAATTTAATTTCGATTAAATTATTAATTCGTTCTTATCAACGAAAATTTTCAAAAATCCTGAAAATTTTCTAATGCCTTAACTTTTCGAAAAATTCGCCAGCGCCTCCTTTGTACTGGTCAATAGGTCAAACTCCAACTTGCCTCTCTGGGCCATCTCCATCCCAAAAGAAAATCAAACAACCATGCGGCTTGCCAATTCGGCTCAAAAATCTTATATCCGATAGGAATATAAACTTGTACCTTTTTGTCGGCATATCATTATATCGTTTCCACCTGTTATCAATTCAACAGATATAAGGGTCATCCCAATCAAATTCCAATCTGCTTTTATCCACAACGCAACCATTCGCTTATATCTAAGCCAAATGTCATTTCAACTCGAGTTTCTTCTCGATTCCCAACTCTTAACTTGATTATCACATTACACTTCAAATTTGAATCTCATAATCCAATTTGTCTTGATATCATTCTAATTCAATCTCAGTTACCACTTTACTGGCTTTACTTTAATTCAAATTTGCTTTCACGGATTTCTGTTAAATTTGTTTTTAATTCAAACGGTCTTTCCCTGGGAGTTTTTTTTAAATAGTTTACACTTTTCAAAAATCTAATTTTCCTTTTGAACATGTCACTGAGCCCTTAATTAATATTCCATTAGTTAAATCACTTCTCTATTTCTTTATCAATATTTGTTAACCAAATATTTTCAATAACCATATTGGCCTTTTATGTTATTTGGAAAACATTTCCAAATATCGCCTTCCTTTATTTTCTAAACTTTAGAAAATATATGCTATTTATAATTGGAAAATATTCCAATTACTTATCTCTTTTCCGATCTCGTTTATTTCTATACTTAGGAAATATTCTTTATTATATTTTCAAGCTTACACTTATTTGGGTTAAAACGGATGTTGTGTAAAGCATCGTTACGACAACCCAAATACTATATTCAACTAACTCTTATTCAACATTGATCTTCGAGCCTGAAATCTTACTATTTATTTGTTAATAATGAAATCAATCAAGTTGGGTATAACTACCTCTCAGACCTTGACTGAATAACATTTATAACGTCAAAACAGATATGACTACTTACTCGAATAATCAATACCATACAACTACTTATTCATTTTTAAACATGTTTACGCTTCCTCTTTCTATTCTTACTAGATTTTATTCTTAGTCTTCCTTTTTGATTTTACTATTCTATTTCTAAGTTCGTTTCCTTATCGACTTCTATATATATATATATTGATATGTTGATTTCTAACTATCAAATTATCTTAAAAATATTCAAACTCCTTAAATTCCCGGAAAAATTCGCCATAACCTCCTTTGTACTAGGAGCATCGGGATATTTCAAATAGCCTCCCATGGCCCTCACCAATCCAAAAGAAAAAGAAAAAGCCAAGCGGCTAGCCGATACGGCGCATAAAATCTCATGTATGAATTAAATACATACCTCTTCGTCGAGCATTCTATTTATACCTTCATACCTTATCCATACCTACCTCATGTATATTTATACCTGCCCAATCAATTTTAACTATACCTGGTCGTTTTAACTCAATTCGTTAATTAATTTGTTAATTAACTCTTTAATCTATTTCACTTTTATATTTGAACATGACATGTTCAAATATATTTTAACTTGCTTATTAACTAATTTGAATCCAAATTTCAAATTTAAGTTCTATATTCGATTTCGAATATCCATTTACAAATCCAATTCACCTTTCAAAGTTCAACTTCAAATTCAAAACTCGATTAACTAATTCCTCTTCGACTTAGTTAATTCTATTCAATTTCTATTCAAATTTTATATCACTTCTATTATTCAAATCTATGTATCAAATTCTATTATTCAAATTCTATATATCAAATTCTATTATTCAAATTCTATATATCAAATTCTATTATTATAAATCCCATTTTGAAATTCAACACAACTTGTCTTTCCCAAAACAAATTCAAAACAATATCTCTGGTAGTAATTCGTCACTTACAACTCAAAAATGAATACTGATGATGCAGCTGTCATCATCAGAATTTATTTTCCAGCGATCGAAGTGAGTTCAATACTATAAAACCATTTCTAAACATTTCCACTTTGAAATTCAATTCAAAATATAATTCACACTGCTTGTAAAACAATTTAAAATCTCCCAAGATCTTAAATTTTCCTTATTTTTAATCCAAATCCATTTAAAAACACTTATCCAATTTTCCAGAATTTTAATTCGATTTCTGGTTTAAATTTCAGATTTAACTCATCTGATTTCACGTGTTTCACTTATATGAATTCTGATTGGTTATTTACATAACCATCAAATTTATAATCTTATTCGATTATAATAACAACCAATATACCCACTATATTATAATTTTGATATATATATCTTCTCTATATCAAGATATACCTTGGGTAAACTTATTTTAATTTACCATCTTTTCAAAACATATCGTGACGACCCATCGTATTCAAGTGTTTAGTAACTCCTACCGATACAGTGGATCAAACTGATCGACCAGAACTCATAAACAACTCAACCAATGAATCTCCACAATATAAAAGCATTTTTATATTAATAACAAATACGTTCACTCGTATATATACACTCAACTCAATTTAGGGTATTACTAACCCTATCTCTACTGAGTCACGCCACAGAGCCAAGGTAATACTTAACTTAAGCTCTGATACCAACTGTAATGACCCGGGTTTTGTCGACTTTGGTTATCGCCATAAACTCAATGATGACTAACTAAACATCGAAAAATACCGGATGATTAATGAAAGAAATTAGAGGATGAGGAAAGATAAGATAGAAACTTATAATAGAAGAAGAAGAAGAACACAACATCAGAGTAACACGAACCTCACAACGGAACGAATAACATATAATATATATAACATAACTTGAAATATACATCTATACTTAAATATACATCATTATCACAGTACAGCACTTACAACACATCGGAAATAAACTATAGCTATATAATCTTAAAGCCTCAAACTCCAGCTATTCAAGTATCTGTAAGTTCCTGACTACTTGACTGCCCGTACAAAATTGGGAACCCAAGAGTTTAGGGAAAACAACAAAATAAACTCCGGGTCAGTCATGGGACTGGTATGAGTAAAACAGTTTAAAACATTTCGAACAAGTAAACGATATCTCATAAGACCACGCCGTATAACGGAACGGGTTTTTTCCTTATGAGAATCCAAAATATCTTTATATCAAAAACCTTTTGATATTATAATAATGTCTATCAACCACAATATAATAATAATCTAGCAGAAACGCTTTCATCTCATGTTCTACATATATAGTATACAATCAAAACAGCAAGCACGTATTGGGTAATGGATTTCCAACTATGACAAGGTATGGAACCACCTTCCGATTAGTGTACTCTAGGAACGATACACTGGAGTTCAACAAGAACATCTTGCAACTCAGCCACACATGACCGACGACTCCTTTCGCTTGAGTGTATCGAATGTATATCCCCATGGTTGGGATCAGCAACCATTTCCCGTATATATGGGACAGCATTGATAGATTTAAGAAGCAAATGAATATTCTTTAGATAGGTGATTACACACCCTACTTCGGAGCGACCGACTTAGCCATGCTGCCTGCCCGATTTCTGTCATTTACCGGTTGATGAGGCTTGAGGTTATGCTTCATCATCACATCAGATTCACTTCGAATGCCACATTGTCAGATCCATCGAAAATCACTAATTGACGTCTACAACAATACATTACGTGTTAGCTAAAGAAGTTTCCTTCTCCGCTTCCACTCTTGGTACAGTTGAAGAAATCAATTCACGTGACCTTTTTGGAAATACTCTGTTAGACATTCATCCATACAAGTCATCCAGGAACAGGATGAACCGAAGGTACTATTCAGTATATCCATCTTAGACACTGTTATCTAAGACTTATACAATAGCCCTTGCACTTTACTCCGTCTTCAATTTTCTTTGGCATATATGATTCGCAACGCTTATGCCAATACAGAGCGGTTCTTTGGATAATAATCCAACCGGTCTCACCATATTAACAACGTTAAAATGATCAAAACTTCGATAGTCTGTGATTTAACCATCATAGAAAAACAGGTGTGCAAACAACGATATTATTTCCAGATGGAAATTTATATCGATCAAACATCATTTAACATTTATCTCCTTAGTTCATTTTTCATATCCTGTTCCCCTATATTCAACATTTCTTATTTTCTAAATTTAGAAAATATATGTTATTACCATTGGAAAACATTTCCATTTCTTGTTTTCTATATCAGAAAACATTTCTGGTTCTCATTTGAAAAACATTTCCAAAACTCCTTCATTGGACTTAGACAGATGTTTAAACAAACCATCGTGATGCCAACTCAAACCATTACGCTTATTAACTAAATTCCTTTAACCCACCCTCCCTATCGAACCTTAACCATTCCTTAGTTAAAAATAAAGTCAAACAAGTTGGGGTAATACTACCTCTCAGACCTTAACTGAACAACGTTTCTAACCTTGAAATAGACAAAGTTCACCTTTTAATTCTTTAACAAACTTCCTTATGTAACTCTCTTTCGAATCATCTCTATTCGATAATTCTTTCCTTCGAATAAGGTATATTCGATAACTCTATTCAATTTACTCTATTGGACTAACGCTATTAGATTGACTCTATTTGATTTAACTCTAGTCGATAACTCCTTTAACTCTATTCGAATAAACCAAATTAGATTAACTCCTTTAATTCCATCGAATAAACTATATTCGATTTATTCCTTTAACTCCATTTAACTCTATTCGAATAACTAATATTCGATAACTATATTTAACTCTTATTCGAATAACTAATATTCGATAAATCTATTTAACTCTTATTCGAATAACTAATATTCGATAACTCTATTTCGAATCACTAATATTCGATTAACTCAATTGATTCTATTCAAATAAACTATATTCGATTAACTCCTTTATTTTAACTCTAATCGATTAACTCCATCGAAGAACTAAATTTGATAACTCCTTCGAATAACCAATATTCTATAACTCACTTCGATTAAACAAATCGATAACTCTTTTCGATTAAACTATAATCGATAACTCCTTCGATTAACTAAAAATCGATAACTCCTTTCCTTTAACTCTATTCGAATAAACTAATATTCGATAAACTCCATTTGAATAACTCTAGTTCGATTTAACTCTATCGATTTACTCTAATGGTTTTACTCTAACTGGTTAACTCTTATTCGAATAACTAATATTCGATTAACTTTATTCAACTAACTCGATTCGACTAACCCCTTTCGAATAACTAATTCGATTTACTAACTTTCGAATACCATATTCGATTTAATTCCTTTCGAATACCATATTTGATTTAACTCCTTTCGAATAACTAAATTCGATTTAACTCCTTTCGAATACCATATTCGATTTAACTCCTTTCGAATACCATATTCGATTTAACTCCTTTATTTGCTTTATAAAGATTTACTTTTTAACAACGTTTATTCATTTTTAAAGATTTACTTTTAGTAACGGTTCTCCACTTTAAAATGATTTCCTTCTTATAACAGTTTCCTTTTTATAACGTTTATTCATTTTCTAAATATCTCCTATTTATAAATATTCCAATTTATAAATATTTCTTATTTATAAATATTCCATTTATAAATATTTTATTTTCAAATATCACTTTGAAAATATTCCCTTATCAACATTTCTGTATGTTATGGTATTCAACATATCAAATCACGCTGATCAGTATCGTCTAAACACATATAATCGACAACAGATTATATTCACAACATATATTACAATATATGAAAAACATTAAAATAAATGTTGAGGAACCCAGTTGGATACCTCCAACCTGTTTCCCTGCATCCATAGATGTTATACAATAAAATCAACATCACTTTCAGCTCCATATGATATATTTTGTTAAACATAATCAACATAGAAATTCAACTAACTGACTAGCAGTTCAACCAAACAGTCAACACACAATCAATCAGCCAATATTTAACAGTTCTAAAAATACAACTTGAAATTATAAACTGTTCAGAGTTAGCGAGATTTACTCACTTTGGCAGTTCATCGTTAATTAACGATAATTGTCGTTGATTCAGATCGGACAATTTATTTTGCTATAAATTGTAACGAGCTCGGATTCATTCCTAGTCAGTTCCAATGCGTAGCCACCGTCCATACGATCTCAACGCAATTTACGGTTCATCAATCTGATATTGTAAGACCAAGATATTCGATTTACAAGATTGACCTAATTTAAATAAATTAAAACTTGAATTTAATTATAAATGGGCTCATTAATTAAACCGGCCCATCTGCACCATTTCAGCCTGCTCAACCCAATATGCGTCCCCTTCTTCCTCAACTTCCACCGTAACTTCCCAGTATTTCCTCCACCATTTCAACCACATCTCAGCCCTCGTTCTCTCTCCATTCATCACCGAACTCAAAACCGTTTCCACCATTCATCATCTCCTCGATTTCTCTACCCGACCACGTCCTCCTTATCACACTCGGTCCCCAAACCGAACAGTGACCTGTTGTTGCTCCATCGCGACGTCGACTGTCGCTTCTCTGCTGCCATCACCGCAGGAGTTCAAATCACCACCAAAATGTGCCCCTCTCCTCCACGAGTTCATCCATACCATTGGTTTGACCTCCGACGCCACGAGATGACCAGTAAACCAAACCCTAGTTCACGCTGGTAAATCCCAACGAGCCAAGACAGACATCGAACCACCCAAAAGATACACCAGATCAAAGAGCAACGTGTAATGATCACATATATATTTATTTAGGAATTTATAACCTTTTATTTGATTTGATGAAAATTTTTGAAGATGAATAATTTACTGGAGATGGTAGAATATGAAGACGGCGGATTTTCTGAAGTTGGAATTAGGTTTAAGGTTTAAGGGGTGGTATTTATAGGAGACATAAATATCTAGATATTTTTTTATAGATATTTTTGGATATTTTATTTATATCATTTTATATTCGTATCCGTCTTCTAAAAATCCGTGTGGTCACATACGATACCCAAAAATCACCAAACTGGACATGTAGCTAGAGTTCGACATTACGGTCCCAACGAAACTGATTTCGTCGAATTTCGACTTCGTATGCTCACACATCGTATTTTTAACCATCAAAATACTGACTGGTTCTCACTCTAAAAATCCGTACGGCCACACACTGACTCTAAAAATCACAAAACTTGGAATCTAACAACTATTTGGCATTGCGGATCCAACAAAATTAGTTTCGTCGAATTCCGACTTCGTTTGCAAAAGTGGCTATTTTTAAAGTCCTAAATAACCCTTTTAAATATATAAATATAATTAAATTTAATATTTAAAAATAAATATTATCGTCTATATTCACAGTGGAATACCATACAGCTCTACTGGGATTTATAACTTGATATTTCAAATCTGGGTCAACCCGATATTCGATTTATATTGAAATTCTTTTTTTTTAAATATAAATAATTCCTTTATAAATTACAAAGGAATTCCACAGCGACTTTTCTGAAATTTGATTTGGACATAAATCAAAATATACCCGATGAAATCTCGATTTTTCTCTTCCACTAGAAAGATATACTCCACCAGCTCCACACGTTTCTTGTTTCACAGAAATCCGGCTTAAAACGAATCCCATACATTCAGTTGAAGTTTGAATCACCAATTTACGAACTGCAGCGCCATTTCAAGCTCGATTTTAATTATATTATAATTCTATGTTCAAACTGTCGTTTATATAATATATTCGTTATTCAAATTCAATTCCAAGCTGAATTAAATATCACAGATGATCTGGTTCACACCATATCGTCATTTCAGCCAATTCTGATTATTTCAGAATTAAATATATTATTTTCATTAAATATTCACCATTATTTAATTAAACCACCATTTAATTCACTATATCACTATTTATATAATTAAATAAATTAATTATAATACCTCTGCCAATGCGGGTCATTACACAACACAACGAGATTTGGAGATTACCCCGGATCTAGCAATGAGAAGGGAGCCAGTGAAGATTGTGGGCAAAGAAACCCAAGTGCTGAGGAATAAGAGGATCCACCTAGTCAAAGTGCAGTGGAGCGGGGATCCTAGAGACTGTAAATGGGAGACTGAGGACTGCATCAATTAGGCCTATCCCAAATGCAGAGTGGATATCTCAGCTTTTGTGTTGAGGTACATTTACAATACCTTGCATTTTCTGTTTTGTTTCCTACTTTATCATTATTTCCTTTTCGAGGATGAAAATATTTTAAGTAAGGGAGATTGTAACAACCCGGAAAATCTGAACCAATGTAATTTTTTTTTTGGCTATTTCAGTAAATTTTGAATAGTTAAAATAATTTATTTTAAATAATAACGATTAAAAAAATTTAGAGCAAAAGTATTCATTTTGATTTCTAAAAGAAATTAGAAATAGTATGGTAGTTTGAAAAGTCAAACCTGTACTTTGACCGAATGTACCGGATTCAAAATTTAACGGATTTTAGTGAAACCAAAAATATTTTAATCTGTTTGAAAATATCTTTTCAACGAATTCGAAAATCAAAATTACATAGCGGGAATCAAAAGATATGGCCAATTGAATATTCGCGATGGTCGCTATAGTATAATTTATAGCCCGTATAAAAGGCCATTTTTCAAACAACCTCCGTTTTTGATGAAATCACATTTGTTGGATTCGGAATGTCAAATTATTACTAGGTTTCAATTTTCATAATTTTTTGAGTTAATATGTGAGCGTGGCAAACGAAAATGTGTTTTGTCAATTTTAGTCAAATCTGATCGACTTGAAAATAGCCATTTTTCGAACAGTCTCAGAATTGGACGAAATTAATTTTGTTAGGATTGTATCGTCAAAAAAAAGCCAGAAATAATATTTCTGGATTTTTCTTAGTTCGTAGGTGGCCCCGGTGGATTTAAATAGACGACCAAATTTATTATTTAAATGATTTGAATAATAATTTGAAGATTTCGGGCCACAGACAGTCGTTTGGGCTGACGAGACCTAGTCCATTGAATCCGGAGTAGGGGCTATTGAATAGGGTCACCTTCAGTTGGACTTAAATCGGATGTATTTAAGAGATATGGTTTTATTTGTAAAAATCACATTAAAATATTATAAATAATTCAAAGAAACCCTAAAAAACACTATTCACTTTCTTCCAGCCGCCGCCTTATACAAAATCGATGGCCACCAACCTCCTAACTTCATCTCTTAATATCTACCAATCCTCTCAGTAAAATCCTTTGCTCTAATTCAATCTTTTGAAGAGATTCTTGTGCTCTTCAATTTCAAACGACTGGATCGATCTCTGGTGGCCCAAACTCCGAGGTCCAGACCCACGAACCCGCACCGAAGTTCGCCGTTGCCCTCCTCCTAGGCACCACCGAGCTCCTCCCCCTTCCAGGCGTGGTGGCGCCTCCCCGAGCCCAACAACCCCGAACCAACCGATCTTCAAACCGCTGCTTCAATCGATCACCAAATCATAACCTAAGATCGAACCTATTTCTGAAAAACAACGGCAGTGTTCTGAGAAGAGGAGTATGGCATATTATTTTATTATTTTATTAATTTAAATTGTTACAACCTTGAATGAAACGTAACTAATACATACGATATCGAAACTGAACAATTTCAGATCCTATTCGATCGTGAAACTGAGATCTACGCTGTTGTCCAAACTAGATCCAATTCCGAGCAATTCAAATTTTGGACAAATTCGCGTTACGACTATGAGAATTCTTCTTTTTAATAATTAATTAATTATTTAATTTAATTATTATGCGACGATTGAAAGTGTATAATTCGAATTCTGATATGTGATGTATAAACACATGTTTGTTTGTGAAACGATGAAAATAGTCATTATTGTTTTTATTGATTTGGATTAGAATTTCCAAATCGATAAAAATAATCACTTTACTATGTTAAATTACATTGGATTGGAATTTTCAAAACGATGAAAATAGTCATTATTGTTTTTTATTGATTTGGATTAGAATTTCCAAATCGATAAAAATAATCACTTTACTATGTTAAATTACATTGGATTGGAATTTTCAAAACGATGAAAATAGTCATTATTATTTTTATTGATTTGGATTAGAATTTCCAAATCGATAAAAATAATCACTTTACTATGTTAAATTACATTGGGTTGGAATTCTCAAAACGATGAGAATAGTCATTATTGTTTTTTTTATTGATTTGGACTAGAATTTTCGAATAGATAAACATAATCATTTTGTTATGTTAAATTTCGTTAAATTCCCGTTTCCACATCAAAACATTATTTGGATTATTTTGTGTTGAACTGATTTAAAATGGTCAATCCAATATAAAATTATTATCTCGATCATATTAGTTGGATGGAATAGATTGTCAATTCAATATTTAAAATATCTTTTTAACATTTTTGAGCATTGAAATAAGATTATCAATTTAACATAAAACATTAATTTATCATTTTTTTATTGTATTGAAATAGAAATGTCAATACAATGGAAAACATAACAATTTTTGACTATATCATTGAATTAATAAAAAGTTCCTTTATTTGCATTTCTTTTATGCAAATATATTTAGAAAATTAAATTGTTCTTTTATTTGCATCCCTTGATGCAAATATACAATGGAAATAAATTGTCCTTTTATTTGCATTCTTATTTGCAAATATATACATAGAAAATAAAGAGTTCCTTTATTTGCATTTCTTTTATGCAAATATATTTAGAAAAATAAATTGTTCTTTTATTTGCATCCCTTGATGCAAATATACATTAGAAATAAATTGTTCTTTTATTTGCATTCCTATATGCAAATATGTACATAGAAAATAAAGAGTTACTTTATTTTCATTTCTTTTATGCAAACATATTTAGAAAAATAAATTGTTCTTTTATTTGGATCCCTTGATGCAAATATACATTGGAAATAAATTGTTCTTTTATTTTCATCCCTTGATGCAAATATACATTGGAAATAAAATGTACTTTTATTTGCATTCCTTTATGCAAATATATTCATTGAAAATAAATTGTCCTTTTATTTGCATTCTTTTATGCAAATAAACTTTGAATATAAAATATCCTTTTTATTTTGCATTCTCTAACGCAAATATGCATTGAAATAAGAAAAAAAAACAAATCATTAGAATTAAAACAAAACAGTAGAAATAAAAATCATATTTTTGTTTGCAATTTTAGATGCAAAAAAATCATTTCGAATAAAACATATTTTTGTTTGTAAGTTTTATATGCAAACAAAACAGTAGAAATAAAAATTATATTTTTGTTTGCAATTTTAGATGCAAACAAATCATTAGGATTAAAACATATTTTTGTTTGCAAGTTTTATATGCAAACAAAACAGTAGAACTAAAAATCATATTTTTGTTTGCAATTTTAGATGCAAACAAATCATTAGAATTAAAACAAATCATTAGAATTAAAACAAAACAATAGAAATAAAAAAAATCATATTTTATTTGCAATTTTAGATGCAAACAAAACCTTAGAATTAAAATCATCATTTTGTTTACATTTTAGATGTAAACATTAACATTAGGATGAATATACAATTTTATTTTTGTATATTGCGTAGAAATATAAATGATTCAAAAGGTTACATTTTTTGTTGTAAATTAAGTTGCAAACAAAACATTTAGAAAAATTTGCATTTTTATTTGCATATATTGATGCAAATAAACAACATTAAAAAAGATTTCATTTTTCATATTTAGATGCAAATAAATATTTAGAAAAAATTGCACTTTTATTTGCATATTTAGATGCAAATAAACATTTAGAAAGGATTTCATTTTTATTTGCATATTTAGATGCAAATAAAACAACGTAGAAAAGATTTCACTTTTATATGCATATTTTGATGCAAAATCAACACCGTAGGAGGAAGTTGTATTTTTGTTTACAAATTTGGTTGTAACAAAAACATGATAATGAAAGAATTGATTTAAATGTTGAAATGTTTCTTGTCACTTTAATTGCAATAAAATAGTAAAATCGCCAAATGATTTATATTTATTTATATAAATTAAAATTTAACGAATCGCGCGCGGTAGTTTGTGTTTCGGCAATCGTAACTTTAAACGATTATACCGTAAGATCCAACCGTCGAATTTTCCCAAAACTGAAACTGTTAGGATCGCTTTGGGAAGATCTTTCCGATGATATAAACTTTATCAAAATCCAATGGTTAGATTTCAAGATAAGTGTAAATCAAATTTTGGGAAAAACAGCGCCAGGGCCGCCCATTGGCCGAAGCGTTGTTTAATTATTTTGATCTTTTTATAAATAAATAAAAATGGCAGAAAATCGTTATAAATTAACACTAATGACATCAAATGGTTTAAATGATAATAATTCGAAAATTTATTTGAAAAGACCGAGTTCAACTTATTTCAAATAATTTTACGGCGATTTAAAGATATCTAAGACGGCGATTAAAGACCGGCGATCTTCACGTCGAAAGGATAGCTACTGATGCCTGGCATTGGCTAGCTACCAATAAAGAGTTAAAGTGGTAGTTGTCCGGATGTACTTGATTATCGTTCGGATATGCGAGCACCTAGGTGACTCCCGTTTCGTTCAGACCCAGAACGGACTTCTAAATGGATGCATGTCCGACATTGAATTTCGTTCCATGTAATTTAATTGATACCTATTAATATATTTCTGAGGTGGTGGAGGATTTATCCTTTTTCTATACTCCCTTCTTTGAGACGTACGAGCTCGAAGGTTATATATTGGTAGTTCTCGATCGCTTGGTATAAACTGTCAATGTGGCATGCCAAGATGCAGTTGGTCGGGGATTTTGTTGAAAAACAGAGCCCTGTGGATGATGATCAAAGCATAGCCTATTTAGGCATAGCTTTGTGTATTACGTTACCTCGCGAGCCTCACACCCCGGTGGAGTCTAAAACGGAATAAGGGAACGCAGGGAGTGCACATGTTTCTTTCTAGCTAGAAGTGGTGTTGGGTTTTCACACGGCCCGACATTTTTACTTATGTGGTTGATGGAATGAGTCACCTCGGATTTTTATTGGCTGCAATGGCCAATTTATAGGTCCAATAGGATCGGGAAGCATGTGTTCAGGCATAACTAATCCACTAAAGTATTTGTGGACCGACCCTGCAGGATCCAAGTGTTCGCCAGCATCCGAATCCTTAGACATTGCTAGAGCATCTCAAATCGGTCTGGTGATCGTTTCTAGCCTTGACTTATGATGGAAATCAACATCCAATACGACATTACGGTCTTGATTGTAAACCTATATATGGCGACATAGTATATGGTAGCTATGCCGTCTAGGATTGATACATTTACTTTGAAGTATTTTTGGAACATATTAGACACTAATAATAGTAAAAATATTATTTTCCACGTATCAAGCATTTTTTATAATTATAAGGTAAAACTCTATCCTCAGTTTGCGTTGCATTGTGTGATGGGACTTGAGTCTTATAATGATTTCATTTTCTAAAAAGCATTGCATTGTTTTAACTTAAAAATTTATAAAACTTATGCACTGGCAATCCA
Organism: Allium sativum; assembly: GCA_030737875.1. Lineage (NCBI taxonomy): Eukaryota > Viridiplantae > Streptophyta > Magnoliopsida > Asparagales > Amaryllidaceae > Allium > Allium sativum. Next base: position 393,253,388 of record CM060912.1, on the reverse strand, counting down.
ATGGAATTAAACCCGTTCCGCGATAGCGGCGAGGTCCAGTGATTAGCCATATTATTAGTTTAGTTAGATTTCTCATACCAGTCCCACGATTGACTCGTAGTTTGTTTCACTTTGCAAACTCGGGTGCCCTCTTTCCACACGGGCAGCCAATTGATAGGTTTCGGGTAAAGACTGATTTCGGGACTCAAGCTTATTGCTGAAGATGTTGGAAGATCTCTTCTTTTTATCTTTATTTCCTTAAGATTTGAGACAGTATTGGATATTGGAGTATTTTGGGAGATTGAGACCTTATTTCTTTCCTTATTTTAGACATCTGTTTTGCTAAGTGTATACTGTACTTCGTACGCTGATGTTCTGTGATGATGGTTATGATGACATTTCATTTCCGCTGCAATGATTTATATGTTCTGCTATGTAACTGTGATCTGTTATTGTTTTAATTTTGTTATACTTCTATGATTATCCTTACTTTCGTTCTACAGAAGTTTAGGTCATCACAGAAACTATATTTCCAAACCCAAGCCTAGACACTATCCTCTCTGTCATCCTAGAACGTTCAGGTATTTATTTATTTATTCCAAGAAACTTTATCAATGTATATGAATTTATACATATGTATCTTTTCTAATTATTAACCTTCAATTTCAATAATAATATTGCTTCTAATTACGAAGAAGATTTGTTGATCACCAATGTGATACCATAATTATTGTGTCATATTATGTGTGCAACAACATCAACAACTATTATAAACATCCATAAAAGCCATCATCAACATAATTAAATAAATCATAACTATGCATAAGCGTTATAAAATTAACGCTTAATAGTGTGTTTCTAAACCACGCATCCAAATTCCATCACAACAAACATCAATCATAATTAACCACTAATAATTCATCACTATATTTAAATTAGTCTAATTACTAGTTAAGTATATAAACCGTGGTTAAAGAGTCATCACCAAACAGCTTTCCAAATTTCCTGGTAAGCATCCTAGCTGAGCGAACCGTCGGACAGTATTTCGGCACAACGTCTTCTTCACCAAAATATATATACTAATCTCTCTCTCTCTCTCTCTGTCATAAGAGGAGGACAACGAACTTTGGCAAGGTGGTGGTGGAAAAGAGGAAGACTTATGTCATGGAAACCATGGCCATAAGCTTAAGAAGAAGAAGGAAGATAGGAAAAATGAGAATGGATGATAAAAAATGAAGTCAAGAGCTCCTTATATAGGAAAAGAGGAGTAAGGAGGTAAAGACATGTAAGGGGACAAGTGGAAACCATGCATGAAAGCTTACATGCAAAATTACAAGTGTCCATACACTTGTCTTAAGGAGGGAAAGTGTTCTTTTGGTTGCATTTCCCTTAAAATGCTATGAAAACTAAGAGCAACACTTAATTCTAACGCTACTAATTCATGTTATGGTTTGACAAATCCAATCGAATGACAAATAGTATTAATAAATCCAAGCTTATTAATAATCATTCTCAGCCATAAATTTATAATTCAAGTAACATATATTATATAACTAATCAAAATTATTAAATATACTTAACCATATATATTTATGTCAAATTCAAATTTAAATTCAAACTGAGTAATAAAATTTCCAATTTTAAATTGGTTAAAAATTCTCGATCGTTACATTCACCCCCCCCCCCCACCCCTTTAAAACTTTTTGTCCTCGAAAGGAAAAGGGAAGCGCAATTACTCATTCGACATCTTGTAGATTTTCAGACACAAGATTAAAATTCTTTATACCAAATCTCCCTGTTCTCATAATGAATATACAGGGTAGAATATTCTTACACACATATTAACGGACAACCATATCTACCATGTCCTCCAATGAAAAATTCCAGTTACCCTTATATTCGATTCACCATTTAGTGGACCAATTATTTATACTTAACCATTTACTTCTTTCAAAAAAATTCAGAGTTATAAATTTATTCTCTTAGATATTATCTTCCAAATTAAACGGTTATGAAACTTACTCCCTTTCGGTTTCATAAAATTACTATTATTCTTTATACAAAAAACTTGATCATCTCAGAACTCAGCTTCTCTAAATGTTTCAGTTTAGGTAATTTTTTATAGTCATATGGTGAAATTGAATTCTGAAGATATTTGCATTTTAAATTTAACCAGTTGGGGAGAACTAATTATCAGATATCCTGATTGATTAATTCCAACTTAGCCTTTAAATCATGCCCAAACTACCTTTTATATTTGGATTGCTTAAGTAAATTACAACTTTACATATACGTCTTTTAGTCAACTAAGAAATTCCAATCACAAGATGTCCATGCTCAAGTTTTTATTTCCTAATATTTTCAAAGACCCTTTTTCCTTTATATTGAAATTATATTCTTTCAAAATCAATTCCAAAAATTAATTTCAAAGTAACTGCCAATTCTTACTCAAAATTTTTATTTAAGTTTTCAAACTATATACCTTTTCAAAACCATTTTTTGTATCACAAATACACTTTCTCATATACTCTCTACTTAATTTACTAGCTTATCCTTATTATAAGTTTACCTAATATATTCTATCAAATTTTCAACATCTCGCTTACTTGTTCAAATTCACATCAATTTACCCAACATTTTCAAACACTTATCTAATTGGGTTTAAGTATATATTGATGTTTTAATCAGAATCATATAATCATCCCGCTTTCGAAACTCGAAAATACATACTGATGATGATGCATCAACAGAATTATCTTTAAGCGAGTAGAGTGTGATTCTTTATCTATGTAGTATACTTAAGACTTCGTATATATGTTAGCAAGGCGTATATTCAAAATCTTCTTTTACTCGATAGTCCAACCTTAACATTGAATACAATACTCAAATTCTCATTATAATTTCTAACCATATTTATTTGTTACCTTAAGGGAGAATTACCTTAATAAATTTGACCCAAGTTTATTAATATTTCGGAATGTTACCCAATAGTGAAATTACATCCAAAAGGCATTTATACTCGGATCATTTTCCAGATCAATGAAAGGGGCTTAATTATCATGCCATAAGAAGTATTTTATGTGTATTTATAATCACAAAATGTAAACTTAACCTTAATCAATTGATTAAGTATCCATGTTATAATTAACCATATACTTGCAAAATATGTTTCTTTCTTAAAATATAACTTTTCAAAACTCACTTCATATTTCAAATACGCTCTCTCAAATATAATACTCCAAAATCTCATTCTAGGATATTACTAACCCTATCTCTAATGAGATATTATAACTTTGATGGGTCTTTCCTTTTGTTCAAATGAGTCATACCCCATTGCTTTGTATAAACCAAAGCTCTGATACCAACTGTAACAACCCGGCTTTTTGCCCGTTTTTCGCTGGTAATTAAACCAACTTAAACCGTTCACAAAGACAGATTGTTAGGGGTACATACACATTTTCACATAATAAAAAGAACTTTTCAATTATCATTACAATAATATTACATCAGAGTTACAGGAGAAACATCAGAGTACATCAATTACATAGTGGAAAAGATATTAAACTCAGTGGAAGAATATGCATGCTCCAAGATATAATAGCTCCAGCTAAACCAGCATCCTGCTCCAACCACTCCAAGTGCAAAGTGCAAACTGCAAACCAAACTACTAGGCTGCCCATGTAAAAATTATGGGAACCCAGAGTGTAACAACCCGGATTCTTGGAAGCCGATCGGAAAATTTTGGCGCTTAGAAAAAGAATTAAATTTAGATTTACATTGAAAACAAATGTTTATTTGGGCGTCTATCCATTTTGAACTTTGTATCTACTTTTAAAATAAAATGATTTTGTACATATTATCTCTTCTCATAAACTTAATTTTTAATATGAACATATTGAAACCAAGTATTATTAGCTTTATTAATTTAAATTTACGTAACTTCAAAATCCTATTCAGTTCTAAGACTTATTTACAAATTTAAAGTAGCTGATTTATTTTAGAATTAGTTTAAAACCAAATTATTAAGTGTAAATTTAGTTTTGTAATTGGATAACTTGAGGTCAAATTTATCTTAAAGCGTGGTTCTAAATATATACAAATTCTAAATTTAACCATTAAATTATTTTTAGTAAGTGCAGTGCATTTCAAAATGATAATAGTTGAATATATAATCGATGAATGAACAAGTAAGAAATAAGTTGTGAAATAAAATTTCGCGTATTTTGTTAACCTTTAAGATTAATTTATGGTTAGCAGTTGTTAAATTTATAACGCGTTTATATTAAGCAAACAACGTTGTTTGTTTCAGCTGTATACCGTTCAGTAGAAACGGTCGTTCAATCTATTTCTCTTATTCGACCCAACATTAAAATATAACAGTATCTAGATCATTCTATAAATCTCTACAGTTTTTTTTGTTAGTCTGTATGCGTAACACGTGTTGTTTGGATCTGTAAATATCTAGATCCTTCTGTAATCCCTTTGGGGAATTATAAAATTAAGCCTACTCCTTTCTCTTTGGGAAAGAGAAAGGACTACACTCTTTTCTGGTCTCCTTTGTGTTAACAGCCGATGCTTCTTTCAATTCCCAAATCAGAGAAAATTAGTCTCCTTCCTCAAAATCAAGCTCCCCAACTCGAACAAAAACCTGATCGCTCCACCATAAATCAGTTCGAAATGGCCTCTCCATTGCCTCTCCATTCTGCGCCACCCCAACAAGTTCTGCAGCTCATCGCCGTTGCAATCGAAGTCGCAACGCTGCTTCACCACCACTGGCTGCTAAGACAGCGTACTGACTCTGACATTGTCGCGACTCCAGCACGTCAGCCCGTGCCAATCCCAAAGTCTTCAGTGTCGGTTCAATGACATGGCGTGGGATGCCGCTGCCACTAAATTCACCGGTGCAGGAGTTTGGAACCATATATAAAGGCCGATCATTTTTATTCTTTTCAAAACTGGGGTTTCTTTGGAAAACGAAGCGAAGCCGTCGTTCTCTTGTTCTTCCTTGGACAAATATGATGTGGATTTTTGTGGCTGTCATGTGTATGCCTAGGTCATGTTCATCTTGGCTTAAACATGGAAGGTAAGATTTCACTCACGTTTACATTTGTTTTAGGTTTTTTCAACATCAACGTAAAACTAAAAGTATAATATTAGAAGCCTTATTTGTTTGATTTTCACTTGCGGTATGGTTTTCCGTGATCATACAGTATTGTTTGTTGAACTCTTAGCACTTTGGTTTTGTACTTCCATGTTATTCTAATGTACATGTATGTTGTTTGGGTTGTCTCGGCTTGTGTTGCCATTTGTAGGTTCCTATAAACTCACTTCGATGTTTATGTCCCACAGTACCTAGGCCATACTTGTAGGACTTCACGTTATGTTGAGAGTTGTACTCTGCCATGTTCTTGCCCATGCTTGTCTTGAATATGACCTGCAATACTTGATTTTATACCTGTATTTCTATTGCTTATGCCATGACCATGACCCTTGCTATTGGACTGTCCATTTGCATATCCTTTCGTAGCCATGCTTATGGCCTTGCCAAAATCAAATATTGCCATATGCATGCTTGTACTGATGACTTGAGTTCATTTCTTATGAACTATTTCCCTTGCTTCTTTTTGTGGACAGGCAACTTGCGCCTGCATTGGATGTTGAGAAATATTGTTTGACCTATTCTGATTTGTTTCATGCACTTGCATAGTTTAATTCTACATGTATATACATATAAATCAATTAACCTGCTACTGAGGTTATTGTTTGTCGTACAGGTTAACCATGTACAAAATATGGGTTATAATTTATACTACTGAAATCATTTGGATAATCCTATCATTTACGTTTTAGCTTTATCCTGTCGATTCTTGTTCTTTTCAAATTTGCGTAGTCATTTTATTGATCATATAAGTATTTTAGTTGGATGTTGGTTTACAAAATGTTAATCCAACCATCAGTGTGTGCGTATTTTGTTTTATTTCTTGAACTACATTATATTTTCTTATAGCTAAATCAGAAATATTATACTGTACGTTTATAATAGGTTTATTTTGCGCTGAAGAAAAAAGAAAAGAAAAAAAATGGAGTATTGAGTCCTGCTACTTAAGATAGTTTTTTTCTTTGTGAAGAACCAAGTCATTGGATCACCTTGAGAAGCCTGCACTCAATTTTAGAAAATGAATGTTGATTTAAGGTTTTAATGTAAAGGTTTTAACTTTGGAATTGTTAAGGATTAGTTAAAATTTTGTGAATGATATGAATTCTTGAAACATGGTTTTTGTGTCAGCTTTTGTAGGGATTCTTTGCTGTTTTACTTCTTACCTCTTTGTGCTTGACCAGTTCTATTTCTTGTGCAAATGATTGGTCCATAAATTATTATCTTGCTTGTATAGAACAAGGACATTTGGTTTCAATTTTTCTCAATAAATTTGCTTTCCAGTTGACAACAAAGTGTATAATTTTGGTTTTTTTTTTGACAATTAGTATCGCGTTAAACACATAATGTTCTATTTACCTAATTCTTCATGAATATGCTTATGCAAGCTTCTGTACCATACTGTAGTTACTATATTTTAGTCAGTATTTGGTGAAATAATTAAAAGCATGTTCATTATTTATGCACACAATTCTAGCTTTGGTTTTTCTTTTAACTAGAATATTTTTGCTGTGTTGGGATGCATATGAAATATCTAAACAAACAGAATGAAACATCAAAGGAAAAGGAATAAACAAAAACCAAGGATAGGCTTTCGTTAGCATCCATTGACGTGTTTCCCATTAAACTTGTAGTTCTTGTTTCATTGTATTATTGAGACTTTATAGTATATAAGAAAGTCCTTTGTTTCAATCAGTTTCATTTTTATTTTGATAGCAGCGAGATCATTTAATAATGAAGTCTTTTGATTCAGTTTTCTTGTGATTGCTTAAACAATAAAAATTCTCAATAACACATATCTTTTAAGTCTCTGATTTTTATTTTAATGTCAGTTTCTATTTTATAGAATGGATCAAGATAATTAGGAAAACTACATTTTTATAAAAATGTATTCTGTTGCAAATTTGTGAATTGCAGATGCAAAGTTTTCAGCTCTTAAAGAGGAGTGGCACGAGAAGATGCAAGTGTGCGCAAAGCCTAGCGAAATTTGTAAAGCTTTATTCATAAAAATTAACGTATGAATTTGTTCTTTTGCGCTGTACAAAATATTGAAATCTCTAATATTTGTATAAAATTTTAATTTCGCTGCAGTTATTGTACTCTGTGATTCGGTATCAATTATGTTAAACCCTGTAAGCCAATAACAATTCATCGTTTTGAACGCTTCGAGTCGGTTAAATTACCGACTTGGGACGGTCAAAATGGCGGGCTGTTACATAGAGTTCAGGCGTGGGAACAATAAACTCCAGGTCAGTCATGGGACTGGTGTGAGAATTCAAAACAATTTTCTTTAGCGTTAATTTTAAAGTTAGGTAATTCACCAGACCATGCCGTTAATGCGGAATGGGTTTACTACATATGTACACCAGTGCATAGAAATTCGCAATGACTTTTTGAAAAATGAAACTAACATAAGGTCTCACGGCACACACACAATGCAAACACACACATAGGCGAGGTTTCTCCTTATGCAGTCAAAAATGCTTGATACGTGAAAATCCTCTTTCAATACTATAATATAGTGTGAAAACTTTTTGAAAATAACTATATCAATCTTAGCCAGCATAGGTACCATATACTATACTGACGTATGGTATACAATCAAAATCGTACGGGCTCGTAGCGGAGATTGGATTTCCAACAATGACCAGGCAAAGGAACTTCCTTCCAAACCGAATTTTGAACATCTCTAGAGGGATGTCTGAGGATCAACAGTGATGCTCCTTATGCCAACACAAGGCCGGGTTACCTCTGTAACTAGGTAACTTAGAGTACGCCTGAGTATGTTATCTCCCGGTCGTTACCGACCTTTCCGATCGTGCGCCAACAACAACCACAAAAGTAGACGCTTTTACCACATAGGTTAATACCTGGGCTCCATACCATAGTACACCTTTTATCTAAAAGGAGACAACACCCCATAACCCTGCTGCATTTCTTCCTGTTTTGGCCATTTACCGGGGTGTGAGGCTTGTCGAGGTCACGATAAGCTACACGTAAATAAGCCATGCTTTGATCATCCATGGCTCATCAGATAACTTTAATATGCCACATTGTCCATTCATAACGCATCACTGTTTTCTATCAATATATAACCTCTAAGCTCATACGTCTTAGAGAAGGGTGTTAAGTAAGAGAATAAATTTTCTGCCACCAAGCAGATATATATTTAACAGAGATCAGTGCTACGCAGTCCATTACAATGTCAGACACACAATCCATACAAGTACGTTATGGGTTTGAACGAAACCACAATCTGGAATTCCTTTACATACGTTCGGACTTCTTACCACTTAGCTGATATAAAATCCATCTGCAAATGGGAGCTACCCATTTGAGACATTCAGCAAGTCATCCTTATGATATGAAGGGTCCCAGTCTTTAATATTGTCTTCAATTGCTCCACAACATCGTATTATTACTTGGAATGGTTTTCGAACATACATCCGATCCCGGTCTTTCCACATAATAAGCGCAATTAAGAAAATTACGATTACAGAACACACAGGCTTTCAACCAAATCTCCTTCCATCTTGAATTTTGTTAAATTAAACTTCTTTGAATCCATTCTCAAATTATAATAAAATCCATATTTAACATTTCTCCTTTAAAACACACCTTTTAAATCAAAGATAATTTAGCTTCAAACCTTTAATTTACTTCCCATTTGATAGCTCGTTATCAAAACCCCAGTTTCCTTTGAAAATCCTTACCCATGTTTCAATCCTAGTTTCCAATTAAATCGGTTTCCCAACATTCAATTATTTAATCTTAACTAAATGGTTATACTTCCTTTCCAAATCTTTATTTTTAATTTTCTCAGATCAAAGATTTGATTAAATCCTCAAATTATGATACGAATTTCCATAACTCAATTCCATTAGGTTTCAAGAGTGATATTATTGAAGATATGATTCACGACAAAACCCAAATCAATAGATATTGAACATAAGTTACATAGAAATTGTATCTACTTATATTTGATATCAATTCTCATAATCAACGAATAAATAAGTGGAATAACGATATAATAATAATATCTTCAAAATTTCTCAAATAGTATACGTTTATACTATAGAATTTCATATCGAATATCCGAAGATTATTTCTATCTAACTTATATCAATCAATTTAGGAAACTCGTATCTTAATTAAAAGATTTATTCAACTCTTTGACATTAGATCTGGATAGAAATATCATCAACTTATACTCAATATTAATCTCCGTATCCAAATCACACTATAAGAGGAATAATGGTGAACTCCCTTTTAAATTCTTCAAATAGTAAGAGTCATCATTTACCAAATTATTATCAAACATCTGAAGATTTATCTCCAACCATATCTAATTATTTAAAATTGAAAAATCCATTTTAATATCAAATAAATCAATTTAAATTCCATATAAAACATTTTCAATACTTTTAAATCTTTGAAAACATTCCACCAATCATTTACAAATGATTACTTATAGTTCGGCAAATAATTTGCAGGTTAAAAACTTCAAAATAGATTATTTCCAAAGAAAGCGTTACAATAGTGTTTTCAAAACCGTTACAAAAGTGTTACAAAACAGTTGTCTTAACTATTTTGATTAAAATATTGTTTATCTTAGCAAAAACTTAAAATTTACAATTCAAAATACTTTGCCATAATTTATAATTATTTTACATTTTTTTTCCATATTTTTAAACATTTAAATTAGTTGTTTATAGTCTGCTCTTACAGCGACCTTTTTCAAAACGATCTTAAATATAACTTGAAAATTATAACTCAAAGTTAAAATCTTATTTCACTCGTTTGAAAGTTCTTATTGATGGAAATAACACATTTTTCATTTCATGGAAATCCGATTTGAATTGCAAAAGTTATAAACATTTACAGTTTGTAACTAAAATTCGCGAATTTGCTATTGTGTGACGAGCTCTATTTGACCAAAATAGAAATTATTCTTCAATACTTCAAAATACCTTAGAAAACAATTATATACTTATATAAACGTTTTAAAATCATTTAAAGTGATTTACATTGACTTTCCACATTATTTCCGGTTCAAAATTCAACTTTTATTTTTTAGTTAATAAATCAAATTCCAATTCATTTCTAAATTCAAATAACTTCAAATTAACCATCCCATTCGTCGGATCAGTTAGGGATAGCCAGGGAGAGTAGGAAACAATATTTCCAAACCCAAGCCCAGACACTATTCTCTCTGTCATCCTAGAACGTTCAGGTATTTATTTATTCATTTCAAGAAACTTTATCAATGTATATGAATTTATACATATGTGTCTTTTCTATTTATTAACATTCAATTGCAATAATAATATTGCTTCTAATTACGAAGAAGATTTATCGATCATCAATGTGATACCATAATTGTTGTGTCATAGTTTGTGTGCAACAACATCAACAATTATTATAAATATCCATAACAACCATCATCAACATAATTAAACAAATCATAACTGTGCATAAGCGTTATAACATTAACGCTTAATAGTGTGTGTGTTCTAAACTACGCATCCATCATCCATCACAACAAACATCAATCATCATTAACGACTAATAATTCATCACTATACTTAAATTAGTCTAACTACTAGTTAAATATATAAACCGTGGTTAAAGAGTTCTCACCAAACAGCTTTCCAAATTTCCTGGTAGGTGATCCTAACTGAGCGAACCGTCGAACAGTATGTCGGCGCAATGTCTTCTTCACCAAAATATATATTAATCTCTCTCTATCATAAGAGGAGGAGGAGGATGACGACAAACTTTAGCAAGGTGGTGGTGGAAAAAAGGAAGAATTATGCTATGGAAACCATGGCCATAAGCTTAAGAAGAAGAAGGAAGATAGGAAAAATGAAAATGGATGATAAAAAGTGAAGTAAAGAGCTCCATATATAGGAAAGGAGGAGTAAGGAGGTAAAGACACATAAGGGGACAAGTGGAAACCATGCATGAAAGCGTACATGCAAAATTACAAGTGCCCATACACTTAAGGAGGGAAAATGTTCTTTTGGTTACGTTTCCCTTAAAATGCTATGAAAACTAAGAGCAACACTTAATTCTAACGCTACTAATTCATGTTATGGTTTGAAAAATCCAATCGAATAACAAAGAGTATTAATAAATTCAACCTTATTAATAATCATTCTCATCCGTTAAATTTATAATTCAAATAAAATCTATTATATAACTAATCAAAATTATTAAATATACTTAACCATATATATATATGTCAAATTCAAATTCAAATTCAAACTGAGTAATAAAATTTCCAATTTTAAATTGGTTAAAAATTCTAGATCATTACATTCACCCCCCTTTAAAACTTTTCGTCCTCGAAAGGGAAAGGGAATCGCAATTACTCATTCGACATCTTGTAGATTTTCATACACAAGATTAAAATTCTTTATACCAAATCTCCCTGTTCTCATAATGAATATACCGGGCAAAATAATCTTACACACATATTTACGGACAACCATATTTACCATGCCCTCCAATGAAAAATTTCAATTACCCTTATATTCGATTCACCGTTTACTGGACCAATTATTTATACTTAACCATTTACTTCTTTCAAAAAAATTCAGATTTATAAATTTATTCTCCTAGATCTTATCTTCCAAATTAAATGGTTCTCCCTTTCGGTTCCATAAAATTACTATTATTCTTCATACAAAAAATTTGATCACCTCAGAACTCGGCTTCTCTAAACGTTTTAGTTTAGGTAATTTCTTTATTCCTGCTTGCCAAATTTTTTGAAACTTAATTCTCAAGGTATCCATTCTTACTTAAACAGTTCCTTTTATGACCGCAATATACTTTAGAAATTAATGACTGTCCAAATTTGCCGATAATTCTAGATTTTAGTTCCTGATATTGTTTAATTTTGGCTATCCTCATTAATTATTCAAATTTCAAGGTTACAAAACATATTTCCTTCAAACTTTAGAGATACCATTATATATATATTTTTATTAACATCTTTAACCACCGTAGTCCTTAACCAAAATATCATCAAATATCTTATAGTCATATGGTGGAACTGAATTCTCAAAATATTTGCATTTTAAATTTAATCAATTGGGGAGGACTAATTAATAGATATCCTGATGATTAATTCCAACTTAGCCTTTAAATCATGCCCAAACTACCTTTTATATTTGGATTGCTTAAGTAAATTACAACTTTACATATACGTCTTTTAATCTACTAAGAAATTCCAATCACAAGATGTCCATGCTCAAGTTTTTGTTTCCAAATATTATCAAAGACCCTTTTTCCATTATATTGAAAATATATTCTTTAAAAATCAATTCCTAAAATTAATTTCAAAGTAATTGCCAATTCTTACTCAAAATTTTGATTTGAGTTTTCAAACTATATATCTTTTCAAAACCATTTTTTTGTATCACAAATACACTTTCTCATATACTCTCTACTTAGTTTACTGGCTTATCCTTATTACAGGTTTACCTAGTATAATTCTTACAACTCTATCAAATTTTCAAGATCTCGCTTACTTATTCAAATACACATCAATTTACCCAACATTTTCAAAAACTTATCTTAATGGGTTTAAGTATATATTGATGTTTTAATCAGAATCATATAATCATTCCACTTTCGAAACTCGAAAATACATACTGATATTGATGCAGTCATCAACAGAATTATCTTCAAGTGAGTAGAGTGTGATTCTATATCTATCTAGTATACTTAAGACTTCGTATATATGTTAGTTAGACGTATATTCAAAATCTTCTTTTACTCGATAGCCCAACCTCAACATCGAATACAATACTCAAATTCTAATTCTAATTTCTAACCATATTTATTACCTTATGAAAAGACCCGTAACTTCCCCGGTGAGGAAAGCGCGGATAGTTCGAGAACAGCACACAAAGGAACGCAGACAGAAGAACATTTCATTGTTAATTACAACCATTCCATCAGATACAAGAATATACAGAGTATAAATGAATAAAATACATTCGATAAATATCAGAGATTACAATACATTACACAGCAGCGGAAAATAATACAAAATACAACTGAAGAAGATACACGGATACAAAGCTTTCCGGATATCGTTCCAGCTGTAAACCAGGTTCCTGTGAATATAAATCTGCAAAACCAAAACTACTAGCTGCCCGTGTCAAAATAAGGGCACATAGAGTTTAGGTTAAAACAATAAACTCCAGGTCAGTCATGGGACTGGTGTAAGAACTAAAACAGTTATTCATCTTTATTTTAAAGTTCGGTAAATCAAGGGACCACGCCGTATAACACGGAACAGGTTTCCTCCCAAGAACACCAGTGCATAAAACAACAGCGCAATGCTAAATAAAGAAAAATGAAGCTATTATAAGACCCAGGTCCTATCACACAATGCAATGCAAGCCGGGGGATAGGGTTTTACCTTATAATAGCCAAAGAATGCTTGATACGTTTAAAAACAGATTATTTTGGTAGTACTATAAGTGTATAGTGTATAAAACAACTTCAAATCATAAGTATCAATCATAGACGGCATAAGCGCCCCATCCCACTATGTCGCCATATATAGGATTACAACTAAAATCGAAACGTCACGTATTGGAAGTTGGATTTCCATCTGCGAACCAAGGCAAAGGATAGTCCTTACCGACTTCGAGACAATTTAGCCCATGTCTCAGGGTCAGAGCGCATCGACCCTTGGAGCGACAGGGCCGGTCCACCGATGTGGATTAAAATTCCTGAACACTACGTTTCCCCTCCCTATGGGGCGTAAATGAGCCAACGAATGACTCCATCAGCTTCACATAGTCACAGATATATCTGAGGCGCCTTGCAACAGCAACAACCACATATGTCAAACTCGTCAGGGCATGTAAAACCACTGACGCCACTTCTAGCTAGAAAGAAACGCTTGTCCTCCCTGAGGTCCTCTTCCGTTTCTGGTCCACTACCGGGGTGTGAGGCTCGCGAATCAACGCTACACAAAGCTACGCCACAAAGGCCAAGCTTTGATCATCAACCACAAGACTTTGCTTTTCAACAAAAGCCTTGATCATGTGCATCTTAGCATGCCACACAGGCAAACCACTCTATGCAACCGATATCAGACACACAGAATGAAATCCAATGTCAGACACACAGTCCATTTACAAGTTCGTTTTGGGTCGGAACGAAATCGGAGGCACCTAGTACCCCGCATATCCATCGATCTCCAAGTACGTCTGGACGATCACCAACTGATTCCCTCCTCTTGGGTGTACGGCCCAATGAAGATCATCAGTAATTATCCAAACGACGTGAAGATCTCCGGTCTTCTACCATCATCTTCATCTTCGATTTATCGTCGTATCAGTTATTCAGAATGGGATAAACCCGGTCTTTCTGAATAACCGCATATATAAAAATACGTGTTACACAAACACAACGTACGCCTCATTCCAGCTCATCAGTCACTAACCGTAAATTAATCAAGAGAATAATTCCCCAAATATTAACCCCGAAGGCCGAAACCAACATCAGATCAATACCCAGGAAACCTTTCTGCTTAGCTAACCTACAGTCAGTTTCTAAATTTCACATTCTTAGGGAAAGGTTCCCATTAATTTTATCAAAGATAAATCCTTTAAATTTATTCTTTAATCTACTTTTGAATATCACTTCAAACTAGTCGGGATTAACGAACCTTACCGAAGTAATCATTTGTTTTAATTTCCCAACCCCAACCTATTCATCCCATGAAGTAAAACTGGTCATACTTCATATCTAACACCACGGTGTTATCGGTAAATTTAATTACCATTTCGCGTTCAAATCTAATTAAAGATTTAACTACCGCCTGGAGTAAAACTGGTGATACTCCATTCTCGATCTTTTCAATCTAATTAAAGATTCATTAAAACTCCACTTAGTTTTAATCTTTGACGGGGTTAAAGATTCAGTGTCTTTTAAAGCACGGTTCATGATAAACCCCAAAATCACATCACATTCCAATCAGTCCCTAATCGTAAATTAGCAAGTGAGCAATTCCCTAAGTATTAACCCCGAAGGCCGAAACCAACATCAGATCAATACCCCATAAACCATTCAACTTAACTAATCTCCAGTTAGTTCCTAATTTTCTTAACTCCTTGGGTCTAAGAACAGTATTATTGAAGATACCGTTCACGACAACCCAAAATCACATTTCATTGGTTATCGGGTTAAAGAACAGGTGTTATTTAAAACACTGTTCACGATAAACCCAAAAATCACATCACATTTCAATCAGTCCCTAACCGTAAATTAGCAAGTGAGCAGTGCCCTAAGTATTAACCCCGAAGGCCGAAACCAACATCAGATCAATACCCCAGAAACCATTCAACTTAACTAACCTCCAGTTAGTTTCTGATTTTCTTTACTCCTTTGGGTCTAAGAACAGTATTATTGAATACCGTTCACGACAACCCAAAATCACATTTCATTGATTATCGGGTTAAAGAACAAGTGTTATTTAAAACATTGTTCACGATAAACCCAAAAATCAATACCAATTCAATTCCAATTAAATATTATTTAATTGTTACACTTCATTAAATCTAAATGAAAAGATTTAATCATTTTCTCAACTGGGCTTAAGAACAGTGTTAATGAAGACACCATTCACGACAAACCCAAATCACATTTGATATTAGACATAAGGCTCTGGATAGAAAATATATCGGCTTATATTCAATATCAAATTCTACGACCAACAAATAACGTATTGGGATTAACGATATATATATATATATATCTTTCAAATTTCCATAACAACATTTGTATAATCACGAAATCCAACATCGAAATATTCTGAAGACAATTTCGATTCAAATCCATTCCAATGCAATTATTGGAAATTCTGGTTATTTTCAAAACCATTTCAAATCCAATTTATTTATTTTAAAAATAAATAAATTATTATTCTAGTTCAAAACTAGTTCATTTCGATAAAAATCTATTTTTATCTTTTCAAATATGGAGTTTTTCATCCCAGTTCTTCACAAATCTTTTCTTACGATTTTACACAAATTATCACTATTTTTAATAATTTTATCAAGGCCCGTACAGTCGATTTCCATCAACGACCATCGAACTGCACTTACAGCGACCTTTTCCAAATTTGATTTGGACATAATTCCAAATCCAACCATTAGATTTCAAATTTCTAATATTCCTTAGAAAGCTCTTTTCAATGCGAACCCAACGGTTCCTGTTTTAGGAGAATCCGACGGTCGGATCTCCCGCAATGTCCATTCGAAGTCAATGGTCGAAATTTGCGAACTGCCACGGCGCGGCGCGTTCTATTCAGGCCATTATATTATATATATAATATATATAATATATACTTCGTCGATTTCCTTTTAAACGTATATTATAAATCGT
Source organism: Allium sativum (assembly GCA_030737875.1). Classification (NCBI taxonomy): domain Eukaryota; kingdom Viridiplantae; phylum Streptophyta; class Magnoliopsida; order Asparagales; family Amaryllidaceae; genus Allium; species Allium sativum. The sequence continues at coordinate 393,236,842 of CM060912.1, read as the reverse complement.
TTTAAATTCGTTTTCGAAATGATTTCAACTTCATTTCAAATTCCAATCAAAGTTGAATTTTTCCTTATAAATTCGTTTTAAATTCCTTTCAAATTGATTTCAATTCAAATCGATTTTTAATTCAATTTCAGTTCGCTTTCAATTCAATTTGAATTTCAAATTAATTCAATTCCAATTCGATTTCAATTCTATTCAATTTCAATTTGAATTCAATTCTTTTCAATTTCAATTTGGATTCAATTCTTTTCAGTTTGAATTCAATTCTATCCAATTTCAATTTGAATTCAATTCTATTCAATTTCAATTTGAATTCAATTCAAAACGATTTCAATTCTATTTCAATTTAATTCGAATTTCAATTCTATTCGAATTTCAAATCATTTCAGTTTATTTTGAATTTCAAATCAATTCAATTTAATTCGAATTTCAATTCACTTTAATATTCATTTCAATTTGAATAAAATCGATATAAATATCGTCAACGTCAAAATGGCGCAAATCTAATCAACACGGCTTCATATATTTCTATTTTCAAATATTTCTATTTCAAATATTTCTTTTTCAAATATTTCTCTTTAAACTGGAATGAGGCCCAATCAATTACCATATAATGTTAATTATATGGATTTTCTACAACACATGTATAAAATTACAACGATAAATAATCAACCATCATCCAGAGTGCATCACACAACTGCATAAGCATTAAATATAAATAATTAACGCTTACACAGTCTGTCGACCAATCGATCGACATACAACTAAACAATCGGGATTAGTGTACGTCAAATATCATCCCAATACCCGTGTGGGGTTTCAAACAATCAAACACAGATTTTATTTGTGTAGTTGGGCGATGTGTAAAATTTATCGTCCCAATCAATATCAATCAAATGTATGTATATAAACAAATCCTTTGATTTGTTTATATTTATTTCATTTTAAATACACGTTAAAAAATCTATTTTTAACTATAAAATATTTTTAACTATATAAATATTTTATTTCATTTCACTTCACATCACACGATCAACTACACATCAAAATCAAACAACCAAGCATACAAGCCGCCCATGGTCAGTGGAAGACGGGTGTCGGGTGCTACTAAACACCGTCTGCATCCTAGTATATATTTTTAACTAGAAAATTAAATTAAAAAGTGAGAAGTTCTCACCGACTAGCTAAACCAACGCCACGACTCTTCTTATGTAGAAAATCTCCGTCGTGTTATCCATGAGATCCATTTCACACGGTACATGTTAAAAATCATATTTTTAACATTGCTACTTGTATAGAAAAGATTGTATTTTTACAACGCTATATATATAGAAAAGATTATATTTTTACAACGCTATCTATATAGAAAAGATTATATTTTTATAAAGCTATCTATATAGAAAAGAATATATTTTCACAACGCTATCTATATAGAAAGATTATATTTTTACAATGCTATCTATATAGAAAAGATTATATTTTTACAAAGCTATCTATATAGAAAAGATTATATTTTTACAAAGCTATCTATATAGAAAAGATTATATTTTTACAACGCTATCTATATAGAAAAGATTATATTTTTACAAAGCTATCTATATAGAAAAGATTATATTTTTACAAAGCTATCTATATAGAAAAGATTATCTTTTTACAACGCTATCTATATAGAAAAGATTATATTTTTGCTTCATATTATTTATAAATTAAAACTGAAAATAAATCATATTTTTATTTTCCAAGCGATTTCTTTTTAAAATCATATTTTAACAATGTTTATAATATATAAAAATCAAAAAGGAAAATCAATGATGTTTATTATAAAATCTAGTTACATGGGTAAAAGGTTTTACACGGCGTCCTCACCATGTTTCTGGACTGGTAAACCCATCAGTTCACGTTCCAGGAATTGCTCAGCGAAGAACCCATCTAATCGAAACTAGGTCAGCAGTTTACATGCGCCATGAGGCGCCGTCGACTGATCGGGACCTACCACTGGACTCGTCTCCGAGAGAGCCACCCACCGACCCCCCTTCTGGCCAATTCGATGGCGGTTTAAAGTCAGAAACCCCCGACGAATGGCGGTTCTTTGGAGCAGAAATCCACGCTCGACGGGGTGCCATTTCCCATCATGCTTGTACTAATTGAAGGAGCATAAAAAGTTCTCCAGTATTTGCTTTGGGACGAGGATCTAACTCGGGGTAGATGGAAAATAATTTGGGGATTTTCATTTGAAGATTTCATCCATCGTTTTTGTGGGGGCTCGAGCAAAACGAACGGGAGAGGGTTTAGAGCGGAAATGATTATTTATATTATATTTTTAATAATATTTAATTCAATCTATTTTAATAATACTTGTTTGTCAATACGAACTTCAAATGAACTCCAACGACTGTCACCCCTAGCTAATTACCCCCATTCCGAACACAATGGGATATGTATCGTAAGCTGATTCGACCGTTTTGATCAGTTTTCATCAAAATATAACTTTATATATTGATTTTGAACGCACATTTCAATTTACCGGGGTCACCTACTAACTCGAAAAATTCTCGAAAAATATTTTCTAGCTTCGTATTGATGATACGGTCCTAACAAAACTAATTTCGCCAAATTCTGAGACCGTTTGAAAAATGGCCATTTTCCAGTCGATTAAAATCAACTGAAACTGGTCAAACGCGTTTTTCTTTGCCACGCTCACATATTGATTCGAAAAATTATGAAATTTGAAACCTAGCAATAATTTGACATCCCGGATCCAACAAAAGTGGTTTCGTCGAAAACCGAGGTCGTTTGCAAAATGGCCATTTTCTAAGGGCCGAAATTCCATAGCGACTATTCTGAAATTTCAACTGGACATATCTTTTGATTCCCGCTATGAAAATTTGATTTTTCGGATTCGTTGGAAAGGTATTCACAAATAGATTCAAATATTTTTGGTTTCACTAAAATCCGGTTTAATTTGCACCCTGTACATTCATTTGAATTCTGAAATCGAATTATCGAACTACCGCGCCATTTTCAATTCCTTTATATATATAAAAATAAATATTTATATTCTAACGACGATCTATATAATATATACGTTTGAATTTTATTCAAAATAAAATTCTCGTCGATATTATTTAAAATAATTCATTTTAAATGTTCAAAATTCGCTAAAATTGCCAAAATAAAAAATTTAAATTGGCTCAGATTTCCGGGTTATTACAATCTCCCCCACTTAAAACTTTTTGTTCCCGAAAAGGAATGAAGCCGAAAATTGTTTAACTAATCAACTCAACTTCCATTATTTTCTTTACGGCTTAAGTTCTTCAACTTTTCAGTTTCTAAGAACTTTTCAAATTTTTCAAAAATTTGGCTAACACCCTAAAATTTCGAAAAATTTCGCCATAACCTCCCCTGCACCGGGGACTTCGGGATATTTTATATAGCCTCCCATGGCCTTCTTCAATCCAAAAGAAAAAGAAAAGGCCAAGCGGCTAGCCAATCGGCTCACAAAATCATCATCACCCAAACAAAACAGTAAATTATGGTAAACATGTACCTATTTGTTGGGCAAACAATTTTATTCTTCTGCTCTAGCCTCCTTGCTATGACCTATTCAGTGTAAGTACATGTATATGCAATAAAATGCGACAAATTTTCAATACAATTCAATGTTCGGTTCAATTTGGCTAACGGTTCAACATTCAATTAATCAAAATAGTAATCAAACAACACAACCATCAATTAATTAGTTGATTAGCTTTTCAAATTCATAACTTTGATACATATACGGAAAATCACATTTTTGATGCAAAATCACAACAATAGGCCCTATCTAATTTTGGTTCTCACACCAGTCAATAGGAAATATATAGAAATTCCACCTTCGAAACTCGAACATAAATACTGATGATGTCATGACAATCATCAGTACAATCTCCGGACGACTAGAGTGTAATTCTATATCTATCCAGTATATTAAAACTTCAAATACACGTGGATCAGACGTATATGCAAAGTCTATATATATTGGACTGTCCAAATCAATACAAATAAATATTCAAGTACGTATAAAACGATTTAAATTTTCAAAACAAAATTCGTTTTCAATTTAAAAATATACTCTTCACACTCGTTCTAGGACACTACTGATCCCATCTCTAACGAGTCATTCCCGTTGGATATTACTAATCCAATATCTGATGAATTCTTTCGTATGGTTCTAATGTGTCTTGTTCTCTGAGCTCTGTAAACCAAAGCTCTGATACCAGCTGAAAAGACCCTTAACTTCCCCGGTGAGGAAAGCGCGGATAGTTCGAGAACAGCACACAATGGAACGCAGACAGAAGAACATTTCATTGTTAATTACAACCATTCCATCAGATACAAGAATATACAGAGTATAAATGAATAAAATACATTCGATAAATATCAGAGATTACAATACATTACATAGCAGCTGAAAATAATACAAAATACAACTGAAGAAGATACACAGATACAAAGCTTTCCGGATATCGTTCCAGCTGTAAACCAGGTTTCTATGAATATAAATCTGCAAAACCAAAACTACTAGCTGCCTGTGTCAAAATAAGGGCACCCAGAGTTTAGGTTAAAACAATAAACTCCAGGTCAGTCATTGGACTGGTGTGAGAACTAAAACAGTTATTCATCTTTATTTTAAAGTTCGGTAAATCAAGGGACCACGCCGTATAACACGGAACGGGTTTCCTCCCAAGAACACCAGTGCATAAAACAACAGCGCAATGCTAAATAAAGAAAAATGAAGCTATTATAAGACCCAGGTCCTATCACACAATGCAACGCAAGCCGGGGGATAGGGTTTTACCTTATAATAGCCAAAGAATGCTTGAAACGTTTAAAAACAGATTGTTTTGGTAGTACTATAAGTGTATAGTGTATAAAACAACTTCAAATCATAAGTATCAATCATAGACGGCATAAGCGCCCCATCCCACTAAGTCGCCATATATAGGATTACAACTAAAATCGAAACGTCACGTATTGGAAGTTGGATTTCCATCTGTGAATCAAGGCAAAGGATAGTCCTTACCGACTTCGAGACAATTTAGCCCATGTCTCAGGGTTAGAGCGCATCGACCCTTGGAGCGACAGGGCCGGTCCACCGATGTGGATTAAAATTCCTGAACACTACGTTTCCTCACCCTATGGGGCGTAAATGATCCAACGAATGACTCCATCGGCTTCACATAGTCACCGATATATCTGAGGCGCCTCGCAACAACAACAACCACATAAGTCAAACTCGTCAGGGCGTGTAAAACCACTGACGCCACTTCTATCTAGAAAGAAACGCATGTCCTCACTGAGGTCCTCTCCCGTTTCTGGTCCACTACAGGGGTGTGAGGCTCGCGAATCAACGCTACACAAGGCTACGCCACAAAGGCCGTGTGTAATGACCCGTATATTTGACGGTGTAATAATTAACTTATTTAATTATTTAAATAACGAATATATTATTTAATCGTCGACGTTAGAACGTATAATTATATTATAATTAAAATCGAGCTTGAAATGGCGCTGCAGTTCGTAATTTGGCGATTCGAACTTCACTGAATGTACAGAGTTCGTTTTAAATCGGATTTCTGTGAAACAAGAAACGTGTGGAGCTGGTGGAGTATATCTTTCTAGTGGAAGAGAAAAATCGGGATTTCGTCGTGTAGATTTTGATTTATGTCCAAATCAAATATTCAGAAAAACAGCGGTATATTCGTTCGTGGCCATAACGGTTATTCAAATATATTTGAATATCGGTTTTGAATTTAAACAAGGTTATTTTGGGAAGTAGTGATAATTTAATTTTTAGAATTTTATGGTAATTTTTAATTAATTTAATATGCAACTTTTTATCTGGAGTATTTTGCACCCTGTAATCAATATTTTGGGTTTTCACAATATGAGTTCATCTACCGGTATTATTACATTTTTGGGATCGTGACACCGAGCTCATCACAATGGTATATTTATTTTTGTCATTAGCAGTCCCTAAGTGTATGAAATTTCATGAAATCGGTACCCTAAATAAATTTCTAAAAATATCTAAACTATTTGTGAATAAAACAAGCCACGCCGTTCCTCTATTTCAGCCACATGAAAACGCTTGGTCCACAAGAAAAATCGTGGTCTTCAAATCATCCTCTCAATGTAAATATAATCTCTCTATATAATACCCCTCCTTAAAATACCTAATTCGGATTCGTTCTCTGGTAAAATGGAACCCACGCTCTCCTCTTGATTTTTCTTCTTTCAGCAAACGCCGAAGCCTATTTAATGGCTTCAAAGAAATCAAAACTTGCAGTCGCCACTTCATTCCCCTTTTCTTCAAACGCGAAAATAGGCACACCCAAACTCTGGAGCTCGCGCAAGGATTCTAAAGGAGGGCGAGACTGAAACCGAAGGGGTCGGTATCAAATGACGTCGTGGGGTTCAGCAGTGAGAGGAGGACGGTCTGGAGAAGAAGTCTTAAAAACTGGAGCGAGATCTGGTTGCTGTAGCGAGGTGCTGAGGCCTGGAGGTTGACGTCGAGTTGTGTACGTCGGTGATGAAGGTGTGTCGGTGCTTTTCAGTAAAGAAGTGTACGTGAGGGATTCATGGCAAAAGGATTCGGTACATGTACTGTGGAGGCTAACGACGCAACTGTGTATGGAGGAACGCAACACTGGGACATGTTCGAGTTGAACAGTGTTGATCTAAGAAGAAAGGGCTGTGGGAGAAAAACAGAGAAGTATCAAAAATGGGGTTTGCTGATGTAAAAAGGAAAGGAGGACCAGTTTTTCGTTGCAAGGAGGAAGGGAGTTACAGCAACTAGTTGGGTTATTATTGAATAAGTCGGCCAGGGTACCAACGTGAGGAACGAGATGGTCAAAGCATGGGTATCAGGAAGGGAGCATACAAAGTCAAGAAGTAGCTGTATACAATATACATTGGAAAAGTGTGGACAGTATGAAGAGAGAGGAAAGAGACGAGACTGGACAAGAAAATAGGAAAGTGGCATAAGCAACGGATGACGTGGCAGATGGGATAAATGAAGTCCGACCTTTTCTTTCGGAAACTGGAGTTATGTCGGCCCGTGTGTTTCTTTATCCAAAAGTAAGTGATTTTTACTAAGCTTAATAATTTATCCAATTATAATTGAATTAGGGAAAATTTTAATTTATTTAATTAAACTATTCAACGTATCTTAATTAATATGTGAAATTGTACAGGCCGGGGATGTCTGAAGCTTGAATTGCGTGAATGAGGAACACAGAGTTCAATTGTATTTATTGACCAATGTAATTATTTTTAAACTAAACTCGATTAAGTAACCAATCATTTATTTAATAATTTTATAAATTAAAATGTTAATAACTTTTGTACGGTGAACAGAATTTAACAAAAACAAGCCTCACTGGAATCATGGTAACGAACCGTAAAGTTACATTGGGACCGTATGGACGGACACTTCGCAATGAAACTGACGGGAAGTGGATTGGAGCTCGTTCGAATTTATGGTGGAATAAACTATTTGATTCAAATCAAATAACAGTTTATCGTTCTTTAACGATGAACTGCCAATGTGAGTAAAACTCACTAACTCTCCTCAATTTATATTTTAATATAAATTGTACTTTATTTATTGACTGCTGTATATTGATTGTTAAACTGGACTGTTAAATAGATTTGATTGAAAACGTAGTTATAGTAAATCTATGCACTGTTAATCAAATATGGTTCTGTACAGCAGGCTATTTCATTTAAAAATGAAATATGATATATATTATACTGTGTAACATCTGTGGATGCAGGGAGACAGGTTGGAGGAATCCGACTGGGTTCCTCAACAATTATTTTACTGTTTTCATATATTGTGATATATGTGTGATTTATAATCTGTTATTGATTATGGATGTTAGAACGATATTGATCATCGTTGTTTGATATTTTAAATATCATAAGAAACCCTGAGTTGTGAAAAGGAATATTTCAATGTATATTGAAATAAAGGAAATTATTTATAAAACGAACACGGTTTTATAAAAGGAAAGTATTTATAAAACGAATAGAGTTTTTATAAAAGGTAAAAATGTTGATAAAACAAATAAAGTTTTATAAAAGGGATGTTTATTTAGAAAATAAATAGAATAGGAATATTTGTAACGGTAAATAGAAGTTGTAAATAGGGAATATTTGTAACGGTAAATAGAAGTTGTAAATAGGAAATATTTGTAACGGTAAATAGAAGTTGTAAATAAGGAATATTTGTAACGGTAAGTAAACGTTAAAAAAGGAAATAGTTGTAACGGAAAATAAACGTTATAAAAAGGAAATTGAAGAGATAATCGAAATAGAGTAATTGAATATTAGTCATTCAATTAGAAATAACCTGATTTGAGTTAGTCTAATATTAGTTAATCGAATAAGAATAGTCTAATATTAGCTAATCGAATTTAGTAACCGAATACAAGTAAATCAAAAGGAGTTTATCGAATTTAGTTATTCGATAGAGTAAATCAAAAGGAGTTTATCGAATTTAGTTATTCGATAGAGTTAAATCAATAGAGTTAGTCGACTTATAGTATTCGAATAAGAGTAAATCAAATAGAGTTAAACAATATTAGAAACTGACTAGAGATTGGTAAGTTGAATATTTTTCTGAGTGTTGATCTGATGTTGGTTTCGGCCTTCGGGGTTTATACTTAGAGAATTGTTCTCTTACTAGTTTACAGTTAGGGACTAATAGTTGTGGAATGATAGTGATGCGTAAATGAGGATTGGAAATGTTTCCAATGTTGAAAATGTATATTTTCTAGTTTTAGAAAATAAGGAAATATGAATATATATATATATATGGTTGATGATTGGATCGATAATTCCATTTGGAATTTAGATCGATGTTTGTACACCGACATGTTTTCATTGATAGTTAAATCACAGACTATCAAGTTTTGACCATATTTACGTTGTTAATATGGAGAGACCGGTTGGATTATTATCCGAAGAACCACTCCGTATCGACATAAGCGTTGTGATCAAATACGATGAAGATAATTGAAGATGGAGTAAAGCGCAAGGGCTGTCCTGTTTACAGAATAGTGCCTTCGGTTTCGTTCAGTCCCAGAACGAACGTATATGGACGAATGTCTGACAAAGTAGTTCCAATGATCGAAAGAGTTGGACTGTACAAATATATATGGTGGCCAACGGATTTATTTCCTTCGCATAATATCCAGAATCTATTTGTGCAGATCCAACTAATGATTAACGGATCTGATAATGTGGCATTCAAAGTGATCGTGTTATAAATGAATGGAAAGTAAGCGTAGCTTCTAGCCTCACATCCGGTAAATGACAGAAATCGGGCAGGCAGCATGGCTAAGTCGGTCGCACCGAAGTAGGGTGTATAATCACCTATCTAGAGAATATTCATTTGCTTCTTTTAATCTATCAATGCTGTCCCATATATATACGGGAAACGGTTGCTGATCCCAACCGTTGGTGATGTACATTCGATACACTCAAGCGAAATGAGTGGTCGGTCATGTGTGGCTGAGTTGCAAGATGTTCTTGTTGAACTCCAGTGTATCGTTCCTAGAGTACACTGATCGGAAGGTGATTCCATACCTTGTCATAGTTGGAAACCCAATCATCCAATACGCACCTGCGGTTTTGATTGTATACTATATATGTAGAACGTGAGATGCAAGCGTTTATACTAGACTGATATCTATTTGTATTTAGACATTATCGTAATATCAGAATGATATTGCTTTTCAAAGATGTTTGGATTCTCATAAGGGAAAAACCCGTTCCGTATTCACGGCGTGGTCTTATGAGATATCATATACCTGTTTAAATGATTTGAGTTTACTCACACCAGTCACATGACTGACCCGGAGTTTATTTGTTTTGTCTTCCCTAAACTCTTGGGTGCCTAAATTTGTACGGGCAGTCAAGTAGTCGGGATTTACAGATGCACTTGGAGAGCTTGGAGCAGGAGGCTTCAGCAGTCGATAGCTATTATTTATTCCGCTGTGATGTTATATGTTGTACTCTGAAAATGGTATGTATAAACAGTTATAACTTTGTATTTCAAAAAGTTATGTTATATTTTATTCGTTCCGCTGTGAGATTCGTGTTACTCTGATGATGTTGTTGTTGTCTTCTTCTTCTTCTATTCTAAGTTTCTATCTTATCTATCCTCACCCTCTATCTTCTTTCTATTAGTTTCTTGAATTTCCAGTGCAATTTGGGGTTGGACTTGTGTTATTTAGTCAGCTCAAATTGGTCCGGATTTTCGGGTCACTACAGTTGGTATCAGAGCTTAAGTTAAGTATTACCTTGGCTCTGTGGCGTTACTCAGTAGAGATGGGATTAGTAATATCCTAGATTGAGTTGAGTGTATATATACGAGTGAACGTATTTGTAATTGATATAAAAATTTGTTTTATATTGTGGAGCTTTATTGGATGAGTGGCTTATGAATTCTGGTCGATGGTGGGGCACCACAATATCGATAGGGGTTTCTAAACACTCGAATACGATGAACCAACATGATATGTTTTGACATTAACATAGTATAATTGGTTGTTATTACAATCAGATGAGATTATAAAAAGGCAAAATGGTTATAGATAACTAATCAGAATTCATATAAGTAAAGTACATGAAATAAGATGAATTAAATCAGGATTAGGAATTAAAATAAGGAAATTTTAAGTTCCTGGGAGGTTTTGAAAATGTTATCAAATTGAAAGTGTTATAGTGTTGAACTCACTTTGATAAACTGGGAAATAACCCTGATGAGTGTGGCCACATCATCAGTGTTCATTTTCGAGTTGCTAAGTGACGGATTACTACCAAAGGTTGTGTTTTTGAATTGTTTAAGGAAAACAGGTGTTTAGAAATTCAAAGGTTTTGAATTGGTATTATGGTTTCAAATTGATTTGAAATAAACCCAGGAATATAAATTCTGGAATTAAGATTTAACTTATGAAGTTAAATAGATTAAAATATTGAAAGTGAATAAATTAATTTGAATTAAACTTGGACAAGGTTATATATAATATGAAATTATATTGGGATGATATCGAGTAAGTTGATTGATTTTATAAGGATTTGGAATCAAGAATTGTACTTAAGTTTGAAATGAAATGTGACTTGAGTATAAGCAATTGTTTGAGTTTGAGGATAAAAACTGACAGGAGATGGATTGGAATGACATTGGTATATGTTAAGTTGATAACCAATGGGAATGGTATAATGATATACCCGACAAAAAGGTACAAGTTTATATTTCATATGAGTTGGAATTTATGAGCCGATTTGGCAAGCCGCTTGGCGTTTTGATTTTCTTTTGGGTTGGAGAAGGCCTAAAGAGGCGAGTTGTGGTTTTACCGATAGGGCTGTACAAAGGAGGTTATGGCGAAATTTTCCGAAAAATTTAGGCGTTAGAAAATTTTCAGAATTTTTGAAAATTGAGTTGGTCGGAAGGAATTAATATTTTAGTCAATATTAATTGGTTCAGTTGAAACTGAGGTTAAGGGGTAAACCGATAAATATTTACCCAGTAGATAGGGTCGTCCTTTAACTTAGCAATTTCGAGGACGAAATTATTTTAAGTGGGGAAGAATGTAATGACCCGTATATTTGACGGTGTAATAATTAACTTATTTAATTATTTAAATAACGAATATATTATTTAATCGTCGACGTTAGAACGTATAATTATATTATAATTAAAATCGAGCTTGAAATGGCGCTGCAGTTCGTAATTTGGCGATTCGAACTTCACTGAATGTACAGAGTTCGTTTTAAATCGGATTTCTGTGAAACAAGAAACGTGTGGAGCTGGTGGAGTATATCTTTCTAGTGGAAGAGAAAAATCGGGATTTCGTCGTGTAGATTTTGATTTATGTCCAAATCAAATATTCAGAAAAACAGCGGTATATTCGTTCGTGGCCATAACGGTTATTCAAATATATTTGAATATCGGTTTTGAATTTAAACAAGGTTCTTTTGGGAAGTAGTGATAATTTAATTTTTAGAATTTTATGGTAATTTTTAATTAATTTAATATGCAACTTTTTATCTGGAGTATTTTGCACCCTGTAATCAATATTTTGGGTTTTCACAATATGAGTTCATCTACCGGTATTATTACATTTTTGGGATCGTGACACCGAGCTCATCACAATGGTATATTTATTTTTGTCATTAGAAGTCCCTAAGTGTATGAAATTTCATGAAATCGGTACCCTAAATAAATTTCTAAAAATATCTAAACTATTTGTGAATAAAACAAGCCACGCCGTTCCTCTATTTCAGCCACATGAAAACGCTTGGTCCACAAGAAAAATCGTGGTCTTCAAATCATCCTCTCAATGTAAATATAATCTCTCTATATAATACCCCTCCTTAAAATACCTAATTCGGATTCGTTCTCTGGTAAAATGGAACCCACGCTCTCCTCTTGATTTTTCTTCTTTCAGCAAACGCCGAAGCCTATTTAATGGCTTCAAAGAAATCAAAACTTGCAGTCGCCACTTCATTCCCCTTTTCTTCAAACGCGAAAATAGGCGCACCCAAACTCTGGAGCTCGCGCAAGGATTCTAAAGGAGGGCGAGACTGAAACCGAAGGGGTCGGTATCAAATGACGTCGTGGGGTTCAGCAGTGAGAGGAGGACGGTCTGGAGAAGAAGTCTTAAAAACTGGAGCGAGATCTGGTTGCTGTAGCGAGGTGCTGAGGCCTGGAGGTTGACGTTGAGTTGTGTACGTCGGTGATGAAGGTGTGTCGGTGCTTTTCAGTAAAGAAGTGTACGTGAGGGATTCATGGCAAAAGGATTCGGTACATGTACTGTGGAGGCTAACGACGCAACTGTGTATGGAGGAACGCAACACTGGGACATGTTCGAGTTGAACAGTGTTGATCTAAGAAGAAAGGGCTGTGGGAGAAAAACAGAGAAGTATCAAAAATGGGGTTTGCTGATGTAAAAAGGAAAGGAGGACCAGTTTTTCGTTGCAAGGAGGAAGGGAGTTACAGCAACTAGTTGGGTTATTATTGAATAAGTCGGCTAGGGTACCAACGTGAGGAACGAGATGGTCAAAGCATGGGTATCAGGAAGGGAGCATACAAAGTCAAGAAGTAGCTGTATACAATATACATTGGAAAAGTGTGGACAGTATGAAGAGAGAGGAAAGAGACGAGACTGGACAAGAAAATAGGAAAGTGGCATAAGCAACGGATGACGTGGCAGATGGGATAAATGAAGTCCGACCTTTTCTTTCGGAAACTGGAGTTATGTCGGTCCGTGTGTTTCTTTATCCAAAAGTAAGTGATTTTTACTAAGCTTAATAATTTATCCAATTATAATTGAATTAGGGAAAATTTTAATTTATTTAATTAAACTATTCAACGTATCTTAATTAATATGTGAAATTGTACAGGCCGGGGATGTCTGAAGCTTGAATTGCGTGAATGAGGAACACAGAGTTCGATTGTATTTATTGACCAATGTAATTATTTTTAAACTAAACTCGATTAAGTAACCAATTATTTATTTAATAATTTTATAAATTAAAATGTTAATAACTTTTGTACGGTGAACAGAATTTAACAAAAACAAGCCTCACTGGAATCATGGTAACGAACCGTAAAGTTACATTGGGACCGTATGGACGGACACTTCGCAATGAAACTGACGGGAAGTGGATTGGAGCTCATTCGAATTTATGGTGGAATAAACTATTTGATTCAAATCAAATAACAGTTTATCGTTCTTTAACGATGAACTGCCAATGTGAGTAAAACTCACTAACTCTCCTCAATTTATATTTTAATATAAATTGTACTTTATTTATTGACTGCTGTATATTGATTGTTAAACTGGACTGTTAAATAGATTTGATTGAAAACGTAGTTATAGTAAATCTATGTACTGTTAATCAAATATGGTTCTGTACAGCAGGTTATTTCATTTAAAAATGAAATATGATATATATTATACTGTGTAACATCTGTGGATGCAGGGAGACAGGTTGGAGGAATCCGACTGGGTTCCTCAACAATTATTTTACTGTTTTCATATATTGTGATATATGTGTGATTTATAATCTGTTATTGATTATGGATGTTAGAACGATATTGATCATCGTTGTTTGATATTTTAAATATCATAAGAAACCCTGAGTTGTGAAAAGGAATATTTCAATGTATATTGAAATAAAGGAAATTATTTATAAAACGAACACGGTTTTATAAAAGGAAAGTATTTATAAAACGAATAGAGTTTTTATAAAAGGTAAAAATGTTGATAAAACAAATAAAGTTTTATAAAAGGGATGTTTATTTAGAAAATAAATAGAATAGGAATATTTGTAACGGTAAATAGAAGTTGTAAATAGGAAATATTTGTAACGGTAAATAGAAGTTGTAAATAGGAAATATTTGTAACGGTAAATAGAAGTTGTAAATAAGGAATATTTGTAACGGTAAGTAAACGTTAAAAAAGGAAATAGTTGTAACGGAAAATAAACGTTATAAAAAGGAAATTGAAGAGATAATCGAAATAGAGTAATTGAATATTAGTCATTCAATTAGAAATAACCTGATTTGAGTTAGTCTAATATTAGTTAATCGAATAAGAATAGTCTAATATTAGCTAATCGAATTTAGTAACCGAATACAAGTAAATCAAAAGGAGTTTATCGAATTTAGTTATTCGATAGAGTAAATCAAAAGGAGTTTATCGAATTTAGTTATTCGATAGAGTTAAATCAATAAAGTTAATCGACTTATAGTATTCGAATAAGAGTAAATCAAATAGAGTTAAACAATATTAGAAACTGACTAGAGATTGGTAAGTTGAATATTTTTCTGAGTGTTGATCTGATGTTGGTTTCGGCCTTCGGGGTTTATACTTAGAGAATTGTTCTCTTACTAGTTTACAGTTAGGGACTAATAGTTGTGGAATGATAGTGATGCGTAAATGAGGATTGGAAATGTTTCCAATGTTGAAAATGTATATTTTCTAGTTTTAGAAAATAAGGAAATATGAATATATATATATATATATATGGTTGATGATTGGATCGATAATTCCATTTGGAATTTAGATCGATGTTTGTACACCGACATGTTTTCATTGATAGTTAAATCACAGACTATCAAGTTTTGACCATATTTACGTTGTTAATATGGAGAGACCGGTTGGATTATTATCCGAAGAACCACTCCGTATCGACATAAGCGTTGTGATCAAATACGATGAAGATAATTGAAGACGGAGTAAAGCGCAAGGGCTGTCCAGTTTACAGAATAGTGCCTTCGGTTTCGTTCAGTCCCAGAACGAACGTATATGGACGAATGTCTGACAAAGTAGTTCCAATGATCGAAAGAGTTGGACTGTACAAATATATATGGTGGCCAACGGATTTATTCCCTTCGCATAATATCCAGAATCTATTTGTGCAGATCCAACTAATGATTAACGGATCTGATAATGTGGCATTCAAAGTGATCGTGTTATAAATGAATGGAAAGTAAGCGTAGCTTCTAGCCTCACATCCGGTAAATGACAGAAATCGGGCAGGCAGCATGGCTAAGTCGGTCGCACCGAAGTAGGGTGTATAATCACCTATCTAGAGAATATTCATTTGCTTCTTTTAATCTATCAATGCTGTCCCATATATATACGGGAAACGGTTGCTGATCCCAACCGTTGGTGATGTACATTCGATACACTCAAGCGAAATTAGTGGTCGGTCATGTGTGGCTGAGTTGCAAGATGTTCTTGTTGAACTCCAGTGTATCGTTCCTAGAGTACACTGATCGGAAGGTGATTCCATACCTTGTCATAGTTGGAAACCCAATCATCCAATACGCACCTGCGGTTTTGATTGTATACTATATATGTAGAACGTGAGATGCAAGCGTTTATACTAGACTGATATCTATTTGTATTTAGACATTATCGTAATATCAGAATGATATTGCTTTTCAAAGATGTTTGGATTCTCATAAGGGAAAAACCCGTTCCGTATTCACGGCGTGGTCTTATGAGATATCATATACCTGTTTAAATGATTTGAGTTTACTCACACCAGTCACATGACTGACCCGGAGTTTATTTGTTTTGTCTTCCCTAAACTCTTAGGTGCCTAAATTTGTACGGGCAGTCAAGTAGTCGGGATTTACAGATGCACTTGGAGAGCTTGAAGCAGGAGGCTTCAGCAGTCGATAGCTATTATTTATTCCGCTGTGATGTTATATGTTGTACTCTGAAAATGGTATGTATAAACAGTTATAACTTTATATTTCAAAAAGTTATGTTATATTTTATTCGTTCCGCTGTGAGATTCGTGTTACTCTGATGATGTTGTTGTTGTCTTCTTCTTCTTCTATTCTAAGTTTCTATCTTATCTATCCTCACCCTCTATCTTCTTTCTATTAGTTTCTTGAATTTCCAGTGCAATTTGGGGTTGGACTTGTGTTATTTAGTCAGCTCAAATTGGTCCGGATTTTCGGGTCACTACACCGTGCTTTGATCATCAATCACAAGACTTTGCTTTTCAACAAAAGCCTTGATCATGTGCATCTTAGCATGCCACACAGGCAAACCACTCTATGCAACCGATATCAGTCACACAGAATGAAATCCAATGTCAGACACACAGTCCATTTACAAGTTCGTTCTAGGTCGGAACGAAACCGGAGGCACCTAGTACCCCGCATATCCATCGATCTCCAAGTACGTCTGGACGATCACCAACTGATTCCCTCCTCTTGGGTGTACGGCCCAATCAAGATCATCAGTAATTATCCAAACGACATGAAGACCTCCGGTCTTCTACCATCATCTTCATCTTCGATTTATCTTCGTATTGGTTATTCAGAATGGGATAAACCCGGTCTTTCTGAATAACTCGTGTATATAATAAATACGTGTTACACAAACACAACATACGCCTCATTCCAGTTCATCAGTCACTAACCGTAAATTAATCAAGAGAATAATTCCCCAAATATTAACCCCAAAGGCCGAAACCAACATCGGATCAATACCCAGGAAACCATTCTGCTTAGCTAACCTACAGTCAGTTTCTAAATTTCACATTCTTAGGGAAAGGTTCCCAATAATTTTATCAAAGATAAATCCTTTAAATTTATTCTTTAATCTACTTTTGAATATCACTTCAAACTAGTCGGGATTAACGAACCTTACCGAAGTAATCATTTGTTTTAATTTCCCAACCCCAACCTATTCATCCCATGAAGTAAAACTGGTCATACTTCATATCTAACACCACGGTGTTATCGATAAATTCAATTACCATTTCGCGTTCAAATCTAATTAAAGATTTAACTACCGCCTGGAGTAAAACTGGTGATACTCCATTCTCGATCTTTTCAATCTAATTAAAGATTCATTAAAACTCCACTTAGTTTTAATCTTTGACGGGGTTAAAGAATCAGTGTCTTTTAAAACATGGTTCACGATAAACCCCAAAATCACATCACATTCCAATCAGTCCCTAATCATAAATTAGCAAGTGAGCAATTCCCTAAGTATTAACCCCGAAGGCCGAAACCAACATCAGATCAATACCCCAGAAACCATTCAACTTAACTAATCTCCAGTTAGTTCCTAATTTTCTTAACTCCTTGGGTCTAAGAACAGTATTATTGAAGATACCGTTCACGACAACCCAAAATCACATTTCATTGATTATCGGGTTAAAGAACAAGTGTTATTTAAAACACTGTTCACGATAAACCCAAAAATCAATACCAATTCAATTCCAATTAAATATTATTTAATTGGTACACTTCATTAAATCTAAATGAAAAGATTTAATCAATTTTTCAACTGGGCTTAAGAATAGTGTTAATGAAGACACCATTCACGACAAACCCAAAAATCACATCACATTTCAATCAGTACCTAACCGTAAATTAGCAAGTGAGCAGTTCCCTAAGTATCAACCCCGAAGGCCGAAACCAAAATCAGATCAATACCCCAGAAACCATTCAACTTAACTAACCTCCAGTTAGTTTCTGATTTTCTTAACTCCTTTGGGTCTAAGAACAGTATTATTGAAGATACCGTTCACGACAACCCAAAATCACATTTCATTGATTATCGGGTTAAAGAACAAGTGTTATTTAAAACACTGTTCACGATAAACCCAAAAATCAATACCAATTCAATTCCAATTAAATATTATTTAATTGGTACACTTCATTAAATCTAAATGAAAAGATTTAATCAATTTTTCAACTGGGCTTAAGAATAGTGTTAATGAAGACACCATTCACGACAAACCCAAATCACATTTGATATTAGACACAAGGCTCTGGATAGAAAATATATCGGCTTATATTCAATATCAAATTCTACGACCAACAAATATCGTATTGGGAATAACGATATATATATATATATATATCTTTCAAATTTCCATAACAACATCTGTATAATCACGAAATCCAACATCGAAATATTCCGAAGACAATTTCGATTCAAATCCATTCCAATGAAATTATTGGAAATTCTGGTTATTTTCAAATCCAATTTATTTATTTTAAAAATAAACAAATTATTATCCTAGTTCAAAACTAGTTCATTTCGATAAAAAACTATTTTTATCTTTTCAAATATGGAGTTTTTCGTCCCAATTCTTCACAAATATTTTCTTATGATTTTACACAAATTATCACTATTTTTAATAATTTTATCAAGGCCCGTACAGTCGATTTCCATCAACGACCATCGAACTGCACTGACAGCGACCTTTTCCAGATTTGATTTGGACATAATTCCAAATCCAACAATTAGATTTCAAATTTCTAATATTCCTTAGAAAGCTCTTTTCGATGCGAACCCAACGGTTCTAGTTTTAGGAGAATCCGACGGTCGGATCTCCTACAATGTCCATTCGAAGTCAATGGTCGAAATTCGCGAACTGCCGCGGCGCGGCGTGTTCTATTCAGTCCATTATATTATATATATAATATATACTTCGTCGATTTCCTTTTAAATGTATATTATAAATCGTTTTAAATTCGTTTTCGAAATGATTTCAACTTCATTTCAAATTCCAACCAAAGTTGAATTTTTCCTTATAAATTCATTTTAAATTCCTTTCAAATTGATTTCAATTCAAATCGATTTTTAATTCAATTTCAGTTCGCTTTCAATTCAATTTGAATTTCAAATTAATTCAATTCCAATTCGATTTCAATTCAATTTCAATTTGAATTCAATTCTTTTCAATTTCAATTTGGATTCAATTCTTTTCAATTTCAATTTGAATTCAATACTATTCAATTTCAATTTGAATTCAATTCTATTCAATTTCAATTTGAATTCAATTCAAAACGATTTCAATTCTATTTCAATTTAATTCGAATTTCAATTCTATTCGAATTTCAAATCATTTCAGTTTATTTCGAATTTCAAATCAATTTAATTTAATTCGAATTTCAATTCACTTTAATATTCATTTCAATTTGAATAAAATCGATATAAATATCGTCAACGTCAAAATGGCGCAAATCTAATCAACACGGCTTCATATATTTCTATTTTCAAATAATTCTATTTCAAATATTTCTTTTTCAAATATTTCTCTTTAAACTGGAATGAGGCCCAATCAATTACCATATAATGTTAATTATATGGATTTTCTACAACACATGTATAAAATAACAACGATAAATAATCAACCATCATCCAGAGTGCACCACACAACTGCACAAGCATTAAATATAAATAATTAACGCTTACACAGTCTGTCGACCAATCAATCGACATACAACTAAACAGTCGGGATTAGTGTACGTCAAATATCATCCCAATACCCGTGTGGGGTTTCAAACAATCAAACACAGATTTTATATGTGCAGTTGGGCGATGTGTAAAATTTATCGTCCCAATCAGTATCAGTCAAATGTGTGTATATAAACAAATCTTTCGATTTGTTTATATTTATTTCATTTTAAATACACGTTAAAAATTCTATTTTTAACTATAAAATATTTTAACTATATAAATATTTTATTTCATTTCACATCACATCACACGATCGACTACACATCAAAATCAAACAAACAAGCATACAAGCCGCCCATGGTCTGTGGACAACGGGTGTCGGGTGCTACTAAACACCGTCTGCATCCTAGTATATATTTTTAACTACAAAATTAAATTAAAAAGTGAGAAGTTCTCACCGACTAGCTAAACCAACGCCATGACTCTTCTTATGTAGAAAATCTCCGTCGTGTTTTCCACGAGATCTGTTTCACGCAGTACATGTTAAAAATCGTATTTTTAACATCGCTACTTGTATAGAAAAGATTGTATTTTTACAACGCTATATATATAGAAAAGATTATATTTTTACAACGCTATCTATATAGAAAGATTATATTTTTACAACGCTATCTATATAGAAAAGATTATATTTTTACAAAGCTATCTATATAGAAAAGATTATATTTTTACAAAGTTATCTATATAGAAAAGATTATATTTTTACAACGCTATCTATATAGAAAAGATTATATTTTTACAAAGCTATCTATATAGAAAAGATTATATTTTTACAAAGCTATCTATATAGAAAAGATTATATTTTTACAACGCTATCTATATAGAAAAGATTATATTTTTGCTTCATATTATTTATAAATTAAAACTGAAAATAAATCATATTTTTATTTTCCAAGCGATTTCTTTTTAAAATCATATTTGAACAATGTTTTTAATATATAAAAATCAAAAAGGAAAATCAATGATGTTTATAATAAAATCTAGTTACATGGGTAAAAGATTTTACACTGCGTCCTCACCATGTTTCTGGACTGGTAAACTCATCAGTTCATGTTCCAGGAATTGCTCAGCGAAGAACCCATCTGTTCGAAACTAGGTCCGCAGTTTACACTCGCCACGAGGCGCCGTCGCCTGATCGAGACCCACCACTGGACTCGTCTCCGAGAGATCCACCCACCGACCCTCCTTCTAGCCAACTCGATGGCGGTTTAAAGTCAGAAACCCCCGACGAACGGCGACTCTTTGGAGCAGAAATCCACGCTCGACGGGGTGCCATTTCCCATCACGCTTGTACTGATTGAAGGAGCATAAAAAGTTCTCCAATATTTTCTTTGGGACGAGGATCTAACTCGGGGTAGATGGAAAATAATTTGGTGATTTTCATTTGAAGATTTCATCCATCGTTTTCGTGGCGACTCAGGCAAAACGAACGGGAGAGGGTTTAGAGTGGAAATGATTATTTATATTATATTTTTAATAATATTTAATTCAATCTATTTTAATAATACTTGTTTGTCAATACGAACTTCAAATGAACTCCAACGACTATTGCCACTAGCTAATTACCCCCATTTCGAACACAATGGGATATGTATCGTAAGCTGATTCGACCGTTTTGATCAGTTTTCGTCAAAATCAAAATATAACTCTATGTATTGATTTTGAACGCACATTTCAATTTACCGCGGTCACATACTAATTCGAAAAATTCTCGAAAAATATTTTCTAGCTTCGTATTGACGATACAGTCCTAACAAAACTAATTTCGCCAAATTCTGAGACCGTTTGAAAAATGGCCATTTTCCAGTCGATTAAAATCAACTGAAACTAGTCAAACGCGTTTTCCTTTGCCACGCTCACATATTGATTCGAAAAATTATGAAATTTGAAACCTAGCAATAATTTGACATCTCGGATCCAACAAAAGTGGTTTCGTCAAAAACCGAGGTCATTTGCAAAATGGCCATTTTCTAAGGACCGGAATTCCATAGCGACTATTCTGAAATTTCAACTGGACATATCTTTTGATTCCCGCTATGAAATTTTGATTTTTCAGATTCGTTGGAAAGGTATTCACAAATAGATTCAAATATTTTTGGTTTCACTATAATCCGATTTAATTGCACCCTGTACATTCATTGAATTCTGGAATCGAATTATCGAACTACCGCGCCATTTTCAATTCCTTTATATATATAAATAAATATTTATATTCTAACGACGATCTATATAATATATACGTTCAAATTCTATTCAAAATAAAATTCTCGTCGATATTATTTAAAATAATTCATTTTAAATGTTCAAAATTCGCTAAAATTGCCAAAATAAAATTTTTAAACTGACTCAGATTTCCGGGTTATTACACCTTAGGGGAGAATTTTCTTAATAAATTTGAACCAAGTTTATGAATATTTCGAAACGTTACCCATCCAAAAGGCATTTATACTAGGATCATTTTCTAGATCAGTGAAAGGGGCTTAATTATCATGCCATAAGAAGTATTTTATGTGTATTTATAATCACAAAATGTAAACTTAACCTTAATCATTTAATTAAGTATCCATGTTATAATTAACCATATAGTTTCAAAATATGTTTCTTTCTTAAAATATAACTTTTGAAAACTCACTTCATATTTCAAATACGCTCTCTCAAATATAATACTCAAAAATCTCATTATAGGATATTACTAACCCTACATCTATTGAGATGTTATAACTATGATGAGTCTTTTCTTCTGTTCAAATGAGTCGTACCCCATTGCTTTGTATAAACCAAAGCTCTGATACCAATTGTAACGATCCGGTTTTTTGCCCGGTTTTCGCTGGTAATTAAACCAACTTAAACCGTTCTCAAAGGCGAATTGTTAGGAGTACTTACACATTTTCACAAAATAAAAAGAACTTTTCCATTATCATTACAATAATATTACATTAGAGTTACGGGAGAAACATCAGAGTACATCTGTAACGACCCGGTTTTCAAACGACTTTGGTTATCGACATAAACTCAATGACGACTAACCAAACATCGAAAAATACCGGTAGATAATGAAAGAAATTAGAGGGTGAGGAAAGATAAGATAGAAACTTAGAATAGAAGAAGAAGAAGAACACAACATCAAAGTAACATGAACCTCACAGCGGAACGAATAACATATAATAGATAACATATCCTTGAAATAAATCAGTATATGTATACAATAACATTATCAGAGTACAACACTTACAACACAGCGGAAATAAATAATAGTTATATGATCCTGAAGCCGCCTGCTCCAAGCTCTCCATGTATATCTGTAAAATCCGGACTACTTGACTGCCCGTATAAAATTGGGCACCGAAGAGTTTAGGGAAAACAAACAAAATAAACTTCGGCTCAGTCATGGGACTGGTATGAGTAAAACAGTATAAAACAGATTGAGCCATTAAATAATATCTCATAAGACCACGCCGTATAACGAAATGGGTTTTTCCCTTATGAGAATCCAAAATATCTTTATATCAAAACCTTTTGATATTATAATAATGTCTATCAACCACAATATAATAATCATCTAGCAGAAACGCTTTCATCTCACGTTCTACATATATAGTATACAATCAAAAACGCAAGCACGTATTGGGTAATGGATTTCCAACTATGACAAGGTATGGATCCACCTTTCGCTAGTGTACCTCTAGAGAGGAATACACTGGGTTCAACAAGAATATCTTGCAACCCGGCCACACATGACCGACCACTCATTTCGCTTGAGTGTATCGAATGTATATCACCAACGGTTGGGATCAGCAACCGTTTCCCGAATGGGACAGCATCGACAATAGATTTTTAGAAATAAATGAAACTCTAGATCAGGTGATTATACAACCTAATAGGTGCAACCTACATAGCCATGCTGCCTGCCCAATTTTTGTCATTTACCGGTTGTGAGGCTAGAAGCTATGCTTATCTCTGACAGATCACACGTTTATTCACTTTGAATGTCATATCTTCATACCCGCCAAATCATAAATTGATTTCCCAAAAAATACCACGGGTATACAGCTAAGAGAAACGAATTCCTCCGCCACCAAACGTAAATACGTTTGAAGAGATCAACTTACGCGATCTATTAAATATACTCTGTCAGACATTCTTGCATTCAGGTCGTCCTGGGACTGGACAAACCGAAGGCACTATTCAGTACAACCATCTTAGGCAATCTTTACGTAAGATTTATACAACAGCCCTTGCACTTTACTCCGTCTTCAATTATCTTTGGCATATATTATTTGCAACGCTTATGCCAATACAGAGTGGTTCTTCGGATAATAATCCAACTGGTCTCTCCATATTAACAACGTTAAAATGGTCGAAAACTTCGATAGTCGATGAGTTAACTATCAAAGAAAAACACGTGTGCAAACAACGAACTTTTTTCCAGATGGAAATTAAATCGATCAATCATCATTTAACATTTATCTCTTTGGTTCATTAATTTACTTATCTCCTATTTCCATATATTCTAAATTCTTATTTTCTATTGTCAGAAAGCATTTCTGATTCTTGTTTGGAAAACGTTTCCAAAACTCCTTCACTATCAAACCTTACCATTCCTTAGTTAAGAAGGAAGTCAATCAAGTTGGGGTATAATTATCTCTCAGACCTTAACTGAGCAACATTTTAACTTCGAAATGGTTAAAGTTTATCTTTTAAATCTTTAACAAACTTCCTTACGACTCTCTTGGATTCAATTTACGAATCCACTTCTTTTATAAAAACATTGGTTATAACGATAACGTTATAATCCCTACCTTCGAAGTATGTAACTTCAAATATAACTTTTATTATTTAATTTGAATAATTAACCTACTCTAATTTATTTATAAGTAAATAAATCTTGATTTGAAAACCGGAAAGTAAATAATACTTTCCCGAATTCGATATAATCAAATTCGACGTATAACTCCCTTTCGAGTAATCTTTATTTGATTAACACTTCTTCGAATAACCTATATTCGATTATATCTCTTCGAATAACTTATATTCGATTATCTCTCTTCGAATAACTTATATTCGATTATCTCTCTTCAAATAACTTATATTCGATTAACTCACTTCGAATAACTTATATTTGATTAACTCACTTCGAATAACTTATATTCGATTAACTCACTTCGAATAACTTATATTCGATCTCTTTCTTTCGAATACGCTATATTCGAAAATCTCCTTTCGATTTAACTAACATTGATTAACTCATTTAATTCTATTCGAATAAACTATATTCGATTAACTCCTTTAATTCTATTCGAATAAACTATATTCGATTAACTCCTTTCGAATAAGTAGATTCGATAACTCCTTTAAACTCGATTCGAATAACTAATATTCGATAATTCCTTTTAACTCGATTCGAATAACTAATATTCGATAATTCCTAATTCGACTAACTCTAATCGATTTATTCTAATTTGATTAACTCTATTTAATTACTCTATTGGTTAACTCAAACTCTAACTGGTTAACTCTAACTGATCAACTCTAACTGGTCAACCCTAATTGATTTACCCTAACTGGTTAACTCTAATTGATCAACTCTAACTGATCAATTCTAACTGGTCAACCCTAATTGATTAACTCTAACCGATCAATTCTAACTGGTCAACCCTAATTGATTAACTCTAACTGATTAATTCTAACGGGTCAACCCTAATTGATTAACTCTAACTGATTAACTCTAATTGATTAACTCTAACCGGTTAACCCTAAGTGATTAATCCTTTGAATTAACTCCTTTGATTAACTCCTTTTCTATTTGTTTACTTAACAAATAAATATTTCTTTTATCTTTCTATTTTTTTAACCAATAAATATTTCTTTTATCCTTCTATTTATTCAACAAATAGATATTTCTTTTATCTTTCTATTTATTTAACTAATAAATATTTCTTTTATCCTTCTATTTATTTAACCAATAAATATTTCTTTTATCCTTCTATTTATTTAACCAATAAATAACCCTTTATCTTTTATTTATTCCCTAAATAAATAAATAATCTCATTTAATCTATTTGTAAATGTTCTACCAATATTTCCTTTTCAATTCCATTTGTAAATGTTTTACAAATGTTTTCCTTTTTATTTCTATTTGTAATTGTTTTACAAATATTTCTTTTTCTATTCTATTTGTAAATGGTTTACAAATATTTCTCTTTCTATTTCCATTTGTAAATGGTTTACAAATGTTTTCCTTTTTATTTCTATTTGTAATTGTTTTTACAAATATTTTCTCTTTGCATTTGTTTGACAAATATTTCCCTTTACATTTGTTTTACCAAACAATTTTCCTTTGTATTTGTTTTACAAATATATTCCTTTATATTTGTTTTACAAATATCTTCCTTTATATTTTTTTTTACAAATGATCCCTTTATAAAACTCTACTTGTTTAACTAACAAATAACTCATTTAATATATATCCTATTTATTTAACAAATAAATATCTCATTTAATATCTCCTATTCAGTTAACAAATAGATATGTCATTTAATATCTCCTATTTATTTAACAAATAAGTATCTCATTTATATAATCTTATGAGTTTATAAATATTTCCCTTTATAAATATTCCATCTTATAAAGATTTTCCTTTATTTATAATTCCACTTAAAAATATTTTCTACTTATAAATATTCCATTTATAAATAAATTCCTTTTATAAAATCTTCTTTGATTTTATAAATCTTTTCTCTTTTATAAAATCCTTTGATTTTATAAATAATTTATTTTCAATATTCGTTTTGAAAATTCCCTTTTTAACCTTCCGGTATTATGGTATTTACCATATCAAATCACGATGGCCAATATCGTTCAAACACACACACAATCGACAATAGATTTCATATCACATCATATATTACAATATATGAACAGAATGGTATTATACATATTGAGGAGTCCAGTTGGACCCCTCCAACCTGTTTCCCTACATCACAGATGTTAAACAACATGAGTATAAAATATTCTGATAAACAGAAGCAATATTCGATTAACGATTTATATATATATATATATATATCGTTATCTATAATTTCAACCAATACACAACCAATTCAACCAATCAGTTAACACACAGCAATCAACATATAATTATCAGTTCTAAGAATACGTTATAAAAATATAACTGTTCAGAGTTGGTGAGTTTTACTCACATTTCGCGTTAACCGTTAAATAACGATGTGCGTCTGTTGATTTAGACGGACAATTTATTTTGCTATAAATTGTAACGAGCTCCAATTCACTTCCAGTTTGTTCCATGGTGCAGCCACCGTCCATACGATCCCAACGGATCGAACCGTTTGCAAAACTTTGAAATCAGGCCCATCATCCTTTCATAACACCCAGACCCGCTTTCACCCTTCTTCACCGATACACATAAAAATCATGCTCCATCTTTTCTTGACCATCACAGATTTTCCCCTGAAAAAGATCACCACCTGGAGTTGCACTTCGGATCATTAAAGCCCATTAACCATCCTCGTTCAACTACATCACACGCTGCAGATAAATACAACTCCACAAACACCCTTTCACAGCTTTCCAGTAGACCACCCAACGTCCTTGTCGCAAGTCCTAGTCCATGATCAGTCTCCACCCTCACTGTGTGGACACCCCTACCCAACTGTACTCAAGGCCAGATCACTTCACTAGATCAAAAGGCATGTTCTGTTTTCACATCAAGACCCCAATCGTTCACTTCCATTCCACACTTAAATCTCAAAACAGTTCTCACACACATCAGTAAAACAAACTCATCACCACTTCATGCCCCATACACTCCTCATTTACACCACTCTTCACTTGCTTTACACGCCCAACTCCAGACCATGCACAGTCCATCTTCAAAGTCCATCAGTTCACACGCCGGCCATTTCCTTCCCACTTGCAAAGCACCTACCACTTGCATGCTCGAAAACATCGAGAAGTACTTCATCTTCACGGGTTCTACAACGAGAGCTCTCCGGATACGTTCATTTACATACCAGAAACTAGGTGACGCTGTGTATATGTTTGTGTTAGGAATGGGTTCGAAATACACCACAAATGGTGCCAGATTTCATTTATGTATGGTTCGAATTTTTGTTGTGGAAGAATGAATTGATTTCAATTTTCAAAGTTTCGAAACTCTTGCTGGGAAAAATGAGAAACATTGCGGCTTGCTTCGTTGACTACAGCAAAGATGAGACTTAGGTTTAAGGGGATGATAACGGGTATTTATAGAATAGGATATTTACTTTTTTTTCTTGTTGCATTTTGGGTTGAAGAACAAATATGTGGTGGCTGTGAAAAGAAAGGATGCGTGGCCCCATTTGCTTTGAGAAGGAATTTCTGGCTGAGAGAGATGAGAACGTGGCCTTCAAGTGATCGGGAAAACAATGAAATTAGGTTTAGTATTATATTCGGATATCTAGATTTTTTTGTTGGTTATGTTGTCATCTAAAATTTCGTCACATACGAACCGATAACGACAGAACTAAAAATACCTTCATGACGAGCAATGTACCTGGATCCCAAAAATATAATAATATCGGTATGTTAACTCATATTGTGAAACCCCAAAATATTGATATAGGGTGCATAATACTCCAAATATAAAGTTGCGTATTAAATTAATTAAAAATCACAGTAAAATTCTAAAAATTAAATTATCACTACGTCTCAAAAGAACCTTGTCTAAATTTAAACCAGATATTCAAATATTTTTAAATAACCGTTATGGCCACGAATGAATATACCGCTGTTTTTCTGAATATTTGATTTGGACATAAATCAAAATCTACACGATGAAATCCAGATTTTTCTCTTCCATCAGAAATATATAGTTCACCAGCTCCGAACGTTTCTTATTTCACAGAATTCCGGCTTAAAACGAATCCTGTACATTCGGTTGAAGTTCGAATCGCCAAATTACGAACTGCAGCGCCATTTCAAGCTCGATTTTAATTATAGTACAATTATACATTCAAATTGACGTTATTTAAATATATTCGTTATTTTAATTCAACTCTAAGCTGAATTAAATATTTTAAATCGCCCAGTTCACATTAAAATGTCAATTCACTATTTCTGATTATTTCAGAAATTAAATATATTATTTAATTATTAAATTTAATTAAATATTCAATATAATTTAATTAACGACCATTAAATCCCCTAAATCACTATATAAATAATTAAATAAATTAATTATTATA
Organism: Allium sativum; assembly: GCA_030737875.1. Classification (NCBI taxonomy): domain Eukaryota; kingdom Viridiplantae; phylum Streptophyta; class Magnoliopsida; order Asparagales; family Amaryllidaceae; genus Allium; species Allium sativum. The sequence goes on along the minus strand of CM060912.1, from coordinate 393,207,762 downwards.
TAGCTGAAAATACGGGTCGTTACATTCTTCCCCACTTAAAATAATTTCGTCCTTGAAATTGCTAAGGTAGAAAACAAACCTTATTGACTGGTTAGAACTTGTTCGTTCACTTCTTAACTTCAGTTTTGACTGAACCAATTTAATTTCAATTAAATATTTAATTAATTCTTATCAACGAAAATTTTCAAAAATCCTAAAAATTTCTAATGCCTTAATTTTTCGAAATTTTTTGCCAGCACCTCCTTTGTACGGCTCAATAGCTCAAACTCCAACTCGCCTCTCTAGGCCTTCTCCAACCCAAAAGAAAATCAAACAGCCAAGCGGCTTGCCGATCGGCTCATAAATCACCAAACTCATATATAAATAAACTTGTACCTTTTTTTGGGCATATCAACTTTATCACTTCCATCTACTGTTAATTCAGCATATACCAATGTTATCCCAACCCAACTCCAATCAATTCATTCTCAAACCAAATCATTCGCTTATACCAAAGTCGAATTTCATTTTAAACTCGAGTTTCATTTCGATTCCAAACTCTTAACTCATCAACCCAATATCATTTCAATTTTCCTATGTCACCAATCCAAATTTCTCGATATCATTCTGATCCAATTCAATTCCAGCTTACTTTCACAAATTTCTATTTAAATTTGTTTTAATTTCAAACAATCTTTACCTGGGAGTTTCAAATAACTTAGTTTACCCAAAAATCAAATATCCTTTTCTGGAATTTCAATACAACTTTCTTTTCTTAAAATAATTCAAAAACAAATTCTTTGGTAGTAATCCGTCACTTAGGAACTCGAAAATCACACCGACGATGTATCGATCCATCCTCGGAATTATTTTCCAGTCATCAAGGAGAGTTCAATAATATATCAATTTCAAATTGAAAAACATTTTCAAAATCTCCCAGGAACTAAAAATTTTCGTATTTAATTCCTAATTCTGATTTAAATTCAGATTTAATTCATCTTGTGTCATATACTTTACTTATGTGAATTCTGATTGGCTATTTACATAACCATTTAATTTATAATCTTACTCGATTATAATAACAACCAATATATCCAATATATTAAAATCATTTCAATATAAATCCTTTATATCAAAAATATAAATTGGGTAAATTTATTTTGTTTACCCTCTTTTCAAAACATACCATGACGGTTCATCGTATTCAAGTGTTTACCAATCCCTACTGATGCAGTGGATCAAACTGATCGACCAGAACTCATAAACGACTCAACCAAAAAATCTCCACAATATAAAACAAACTTTATATTTAATAACAATTACGTTCACTCGTATATATACACTCAAACTCAATCTAGGGTATTACTAACCCCATCTCTACTGAGTCACGCCACATAGCCAAAGTAATTCACTTAACCTTAAGCTCTGATACCAACTGTAACGACTCGGTTTTCAAACGACTTTGGTTATCGACATAAACTCAATGACAACTAACCAAACATCGAAAAATGCCGGTAGTTAACGAAAAAAATTAGAGGGTGAGGAAAGATAAGATAGAAACTTAGAATAGAAGAAGAAGAAGAACACAACATCAGAGTAACACGAACCTCACAGCGGAACGAATAACATATAATAGATAACATATCCTTGAAATAAATTAGTATATGCATACAATAACATTATCAGAGTACAATACTTACAACACAGCGGAAATAAATAATAGTTATATGATCCTGAAGCCGCCTGCTCCAAGCTCTCCAAGTATATCTGTAAAATCCTGACTACCTGACTGCCGTATAAAATTGGGCACCCAAGAGATTAGGGAAAACAAACAAAATAAACTCCGGGTCGGTCATGGGACTGGTATGAGTAAAACAGTATAAAACAGATTGAGCCATTAAACGATATCTCATAAGACCACGCCGTATAACGGAACGGGTTTTTCTCTTATGAGAATGCAAAATATCCTTATATCAAAACCTTTTGATATTATAATAATGTCTATCAACCGTAATATAATAACCATCTACCAGAAACGCTTTCATCTCACGTTCTAAATATATAGTATACAATCAAAAATGCAAGCACGTATTGGGTAATGGATTTCCAACTATGACAAGGTATGGAACCACCTTTCTCTAGTGTACCTCTAGAGAGGAATACACTGGGTTCAACAAGAACATCTTGCAACCCGGCCACACATGACCGACCACTCATTTCGCTTGAGTGTATCAAATGTATATCACCAACGGTTGGGATCAGCAACCGTTTCCCGAATGGGACAGCATCGACAATAGATTTTTAGAAATAAATGAAACTCTAGATCAGGTGATTATACACCCTAATAGGTGCGACCTACATAGCCATGCTGCCTGCCCAATTTTTGTCATTTACCGGATGTGAGCCTAGAAGCTACGCTTATCTCTGACAGATCACACGTTTATTCACTTTGAATGTCACATCGTCATACCCGCCAAATCATAAATTGATTCCCCAAAAAATACCACGGGTATACAGCTAAGAGAAACGAATTCCTCCGCCACCAAACGTAAATACGTTTGAAGAGATCAACTTACGCGATCTATTAAATATACTCTGTCAGACATTATTCTTCCATACAGGTCGTCCTGGGACTGGACAAACCGAAGGCACTATTCAATACAACCATCTTAGGCAATCTTTACCAAAGATTTATACAACAGCCCTTGCACTTTACTCCGTCTTCAGTTATCTTTGGCATATATGATTCGCAACGCTTATGCCAATATGGAGTGGTTTTTTGGATAATAATCCAACCGGTCTCTCCATATTAACAACATTAAAGTGGTCAAAAACTTCGATAGTCGATGAGTTAACTATCAAAGAAAAACACATGTGCAAACAACAATCTTATTTCCAGATGGAAATTACATCGATCAATCATCATTTAACATTTATCTCTTTGGTTCATTAATTTACTTACTATTTCCATATATTCTAAATTCTTATTTTCTATTATCAGAAAACATTTCTGATTCTTGTTTGGAAAACGTTTCCAAAACTCCTTCACTATCAAACCTTACCATTCCTTAGTTAAGAAGGAAGTCAATCAAGTTGGGGTATAATTACCTCTCAGACCTTAACTGAACAACATTTTAACTTCGAAATGGTCAAAGTTTATCTTTTAAATCTTTAACAAACTTCCTTACGACTCTCTTGGATTCAATTTACGAATCCACTTCTTTTATAAAAACATTGGTTATAACGATAACATTATAATCCCTACCTTCGAAGTATGTAACTTCAAATATAACTTTTGTTATTTAATTTGAATAATTAACCTACTCTAATTTATTTATAAGTAAATAAATCTTGATTTGAAAACCGGAAAGTAAATAATACTTTCCCGAATTCGATATAATCAAATTCGACGTAGAACTCCCTTTCGAGTAATCTCTATTTGATTAACTCTTCTTCGAATAACCTATATTCGATTATCTCTCTTCGAATAACTTATATTCGATTATATCTCTTCGAATAACTTATATTCGATTATCTCTCTTCGAATAACTTATATTCGATTAACTCACTTCGAATAACTTATATTCGATTAACTCACTTCGAATAACTTATATTCGATTAACTCACTTCGAATAACTTATATTCGATCTCTTTCTTCCGAATACGCTATATTCGAAAATCTCCTTTCGATTTAACTAACATTGATTAACTCCTTTAATTCTATTCGAATAAACTATATTCGATTAACTCCTTTAATTCCATTCGAATAAACTATATTCGATTAACTCCTTTCGAATAACTAGATTCGATAACTCCTTTTAACTCTATTCGAATAACTAATATTCGATAATTCCTTTTAAGTCGATTCGAATAACTAATATTCGATAATTCCTAATTCGACTAACTTTAATTGATTTATTCTAATTCGATTAACTCTATTTAATTACTCTATTAGTTAACTCTAACTCTAACTGGTTAACTCTAACTGATCAACTCTAACTGGTCAACCCTAATTGATTTACCCTAACTGGTTAACTCTAATTGATCAACTCTAACTGATCAATTCTAACTGGTCAACCCTAATTGATTAACTCTAATCGATCAATTCTAACTGGTCAACCCTAATTGATTAACTCTAACTGATTAATTCTAAAGGGTCAACCCTAATTAATTAACTCTAACTGATTAACTCTAATTCATTAACTCTAACCGGTTAACCCTAATTGATTAATCCTTTGAATTAACTCCTTTGATTAATTCCTTTTCTATTTGTTTACTTAAAAAATAAATATTTCTTTTATCTTTCTATTTTTTTAACCAATAAATATTTCTTTTATCATTCTATTTATTAAACAAATAGATATTTCTTTTATCTTTCTATTTATTTAACTAATAAATATTTCCTTTATCCTTCTATTTATTTAACCAATAAATATTTCTTTTATCCTTCTATTTATTTAACCAATAAATAACCCTTTGTCTTTTATTTATTCCCTAAATAAATAAATAATCCCATTTAATCTATTTGTAAATGTTCTACCAATATTTCCTTTTCAATTCCATTTGTAAATGTTTTATAAATGTTTTCCTTTTTATTTCTATTTGTAATTGTTTTACAAATATTTCTTTTTCTATTCTATTTGTAAATGGTTTACAAATATTTCTCTTTCTATTTCCATTTGTAAATGGTTTACAAATGTTTTCCTTTTTATTTCTATTTGTAATTGTTTTTACAAATATTTTCTCTTTGCATTTGTTTGACAAATATTTCCCTTTACATTTGTTTTACCAAACAATTTTCCTTTGTATTTGTTTTACAAATATCTTCCTTTTTATTTGTTTTACAAATATCTTCCTTTATATTTGTTTTACAAATAATCCCTTCATAAAACTCTATTTGTTTAACTAACAAATAACTCATTTAATATATATCCTATTTATTTAACAAATAAATATCTCATTTAATATCTCCTATTTAGTTAACAAATAAATATCTCATTTAATATCTCCTATTTATTTAACAAATAAATATCTCATTTATATAATCTTATGAGTTTATAAATATTTCCCTTTATAAATATTCCATTTTATAAAGATTTTCCTTTATTTATAATTCCACTTAAAAATATTTTCTATTTATAAATATTCCATTTATAAATAAATTCCTTTTATAAAATATTCTTTGATTTTATAAATCTTTTCTCTTTCATAAAATCCTTTGATTTTATAAATAATTTATTTTCAATATTCGTTTTGAAAATTCCCTTTTTAACCTTCTGGTATTATGGTATTTACCACATCAAATCACGATGGCCAATATCGTTCAAACACACACACAATCGACAATAGATTTCATATCACATCATATATTACAATATATGAACAGAATGGTATTATACATATTGAGCAGTCCAGTTGAACCCCTCCAACTTGTTTCCCTGCATCACAGATGTTAAACAACACGAGTATAAAATATTCTGATAAACAGAATCAATATTCGATTAACGATTTATATATATATATATATATATATATATATATATCGTTATCTATAATTTCAACCAATACACAACCAATTCAACCAATCAGTTAACACACAGCAATCAACATATAATTATCAGTTCTAAGAATACGTTATAAAAATATAACTGTTCAGAGTTGGTGAGTTTTACTTACATTTCGCGTTAACCGTTAAATAACGATTTGCGTCTATTGATTTAGACGGACAATTTATTTTGCTATAAATTGTAACGAGCTCCAATTCACTTTCAGTTTGTTCCATGGTGTAGCCACTGTCCATATGATCCCAACAGATCGAACCGTTCGCAAAACTTTGAAATCAGACCCATCATCCTTTCATAACACCCAGACCCGCTTTCACCCTTCTTCACCGATACACATAAAAATCATGCTCCATCTTTTCTAGACCATCACAGATTTTCCCCTGAAAAAGATCACCACCTGGAGTTGCACTTCGGATCATTAAAGCCCATTAACCATCCTTGTTCAACTACATCACACGCTGCAGATAAATACAATTCCACAAACACCCTTTCACAGCTTTCCAGTAGACCACCCAACGTCCTTGTCGCAAGTCCTAGTCCATGATCAGTCTCCACCCTCACTGTGTGGACACCCCTACCCAACTGTACTCAAGGCCAGATCACTTCACTAGATCAAAAGGCATGTTCTGTTTTCACATCAAGACCCCAATCGTTCACTTCCATTCCACACTTAAATCTCAAAACAGTTCTCACACACATCAGTAAAACAAACTCATCATCACTTCATGCCCCAAACACTCCTTATTTACACCACTCTTCACTTGCTTTACACGCCCAACTCCATACCATGCACAGTCCATCTTCAAAGTCCATCAGTTCACACGCAGGCCATTTCCTTCCCACTCGCAAAGCACCTACCACTTGCATGCTCGAAAACATGAAGAAATACTTCATCTTCACGGGTTCTACAATGAGAGCTCTCCGGATACGTTCATTTTCATACCAGAAACTAGGTGACGCTGTATATATGTTTGCATTAGGAATGGGTTCGAAATACACCAGAAATGGTGCCATATTTCATTTATGTATGGTTCGAATTTTTGTTGTGGAAGAATGACTTGATTTCGATTTTCAAAGTTTCGAAACTCTTGCTGGGAAAAATGAGAAACATGGCGGCTTGCTTCGTTGACTACAGCAAAGATGAGACTCGGGTTTAATGGGATAATAACAGGTATTTATAGAATAAGATATTTACTTTTTTTTCTTGTTGCATTTCGGGTTGAAGAACAAATATGTGGTGGCTGTGAAAAAAAAGGATGCGTGGCCCCTTTTTCTTTGAGAAGGAATTGGTGGCTGAGAGAGATGAGAACGTGGCCTTCAAGTGATCGGGAAAACAATGAAATTAGGTTTAGTATTATATTAGGATATCTAGATTTTTTTTTGGTTATGTTGTCATCTAAAATTTCATCACGTACGAACCGATAATGACAGAACTAAAAATACCTTCATGACGAGCAATGTACCTGGATCCCAAAAATATAATAATATCGATAGGTTAACTCATATTGTGAAACCCCAAAATATTAATATAGGGTGCATAATACTCCAAATATAAAGTTGCGTATTAAATTAATTAAAAATCACAGTAAAATTTTAAAAATTAAATTATCACTACGTCTCAAAAGAACCTTGTCTAAATTTAAACCAGATATTCAAATATTTTTAAATAACCGTTATGGCCACGAACGATTATACCGCTGTTTTTCTGAATATTTGATTTGGACATAAATCAAAATCTACACGATGAAATCCCGATTTTTCTCTTCCATCAGAAATATATAGTTCACCAGCTCCGAAAGTTTCTTATTTCACAGAAATCCGGCTTAAAACGAATCCTGTACATTCAGTTGAAGTTCGAATCGCCAAATTATGAACTGCAGCGCCATTTCAAGCTCGATTTTAATTATAATATAATTTTACGTTCAAACTGACGTTATTTAAATATATTCGTTATTTTAATTCAACTCTAAGCTGAATTAAATATTTTAAATCGCCCAGTTCACATTAAAATGTCAATTCACTATTTCTGATTATTTCAGAAATTAAATATATTATTTAATTATTAAATTTAATTAAATATTCAATACAATTTAATTAACAACCATTAAATCCCCTAAATCACTATATAAATAATTAATTAAATTAATTATTATATAGCTGAAAATACGGGTCGTTACAACATCAATTATACAACAGAAAAGAAACTAAACTCAGCGGAAGAATATGCATACTCTAAGATATAATAGCTCCAGCTAAACCAGCATCCTGCTCCAACCACTCCAAGTGTAAACTGCAAACCAAACTACTAGGCTGCCCGTGTAAAAATTATGGGCATGCAGAGTTTAGGTGTGGGAACAATAAACTTCAGGTCAGTCATGGGACTGGTGTGAGAACTCAAAACAGTTGTCTTTAGGGTTAATTTTAAAGTTACCTAATTCACCGGACCACGCCGCTAATGCGAAACGGGTTTACTCCATGTGAACACCAATGCATAGAAATTCGCAATGACTTTTTGAAAAATGAAACTAAAATAAGGTCTCGTGGCACACACACAATGCAAATGCACACATGGGCGAGGTTTCTCCTTATGCAGTCAAAAATGCTTGATACGTGAAAATCCTCTTTCAATACTATAATATAGTGTGAAAACAATTTCGAAAATAGATGTATCAATCTTAACCAGCATAGGTACCATATAATATACTGACGTATGTTATACATTCAAAATCGTACGGGCCTGTAGCGGAGATTGGGTTTCCAATAATGACCAGGCAAAGGAACTTCCCTCCGAACCAAATTTTGAACATCTCTAGAGGGATGTCCGAGGATCAACAGTGATGCTCCTTATGCCAACTTAAGGTCGGGTTACCTCTGTAACTAGGTAACTTAGAGTACGCATGAGTATGTCATCTCCCGGTCATTACCGAATTTTCCGAGCGTGCACCAACACAACCACAAAAGTAGATGCTTTTACCACATAGGTTAATACCTGGGCTCAATACCATAGTGCACCATTTATCTAGAAGGATACAACATCCCAAAACCCTGCTACATTTCTTCCTATTTTGGCCATTTACCGAGGTGTGAGGCTTGCCAAGGTCACGATATACACAAAGCTACGCTTAAATAAGCCAGGATTTGATCATCCATAGCTCATCACATAACTTAAGTATGCCACATTGTCCATTCACAACGCAGCATTGATTTCTATCAATATATAACCTCTAAGCTCATACGTCTTAGAAAAGGGTGTTAAGCAAGAGAATAAATTCTCCGCCACCAAGCAGGTATATATTTAACGAGATCAGTGCTATGCATTCAATTACAGTGTCAGACACACAATCCATACAAGTACGTTCTGGGTCTGAACGAAACCACAATCCGGAATTCCTTCACATACGCTCAGGCTTCTTTCCACTTAGCTGATATAAAATCCATCTACAAATGGGAGCTACCGATTTGAGACATTCAGCAAGTCATCCTTACGATATGAAGGGTCCCGGTCTTCAATACTGTCTTCAATTGCTCCACAACGTTGTATTATTACTTGGAATGGTGTTCGGACATACATCTGATCCCGGAATTCCCAAATAATAAGCACAATTAAAAAAAATACAATTACATAATACACAGGCTTTCAACCAAATCTCCTTCCATCTTGAATTTTGTTAAATTAAACTTCTTTAAATCCATTCTCAAATTATAATAAAATCCATATTTGACCTTTCTCCTTTAAAACACACCTTTTAAATCAAAGATAATTTAGCCTCAAACCCTTAATTAACTTCCCATTTGACAACTCGTTATCAAAACCCCAGTTTCCTTTGAAAATCCTTACCCACGTTTCAATCCTAGTTTCCAATTAAATCGGTTTCCCAACATTCAATTCTTTAATCTTAACTAAAAGATTATACTTCCTTTGTAATTCCTTATTTTTAATTTTCTCAAATCAAAGATTTGATTAAATCCCCAAATTACGATATGAATTTCCATAACTCAATCTCATTGGGTTTCAAGAATGATATTATTGAAGATATGATTCATGACAGAACCCAAATCAATCGATATTGAACATAAGTTACACAGAAATTGTATCTACTTATATTCGGTATCAATTCTCATAATCAACGAATACTATAAGTGGAATAACGATATAACAATAATATCTTCCAAATTCCTCAAATAGTATAGGTTTACACCATAGAATTTCATATCAAATATCCGAAGATTATTTCTATCCAACTTATCACAATTAATTTAGGAAACTCGTATCTTAATTAAAAGATTATCCAACTCTTTGACGTTAGATTTGGATAGAAATATCATCAACTTATACTGAATGTTAATCTCCGTATCCAACTCACACTATAAGCGGAATAACGGTGAACTCCTTTTTAAATTCCTCAAATAGTAAGAGTCATCATTTACCAAATTAATATCAAACATCCAAAGATTTATCTCCAACCATATCCAATTATTTAAAATTGAAAAACCCATTTTAATATCAAATAAATCAATTTAAATTCCATATAAAACATTTTCAATACTTTTAAATCTTTGAAAACATTCCACCAATGATTTACAAATGATTACTTATAGTTTGAAAAATAGTTTGCAGGTTAAAATTTTCAAATAGATTGTTTCCGAAGAAAGCGTTACAATAGTGTTTTCAAAAGCATTACAAAAGTGTTACAAAACAGTTGTCTTAACTATTTTGATCAAAATATCGTTTATCTTAGCAAAAACTTAAACTTTACATTTCAAAACACTTTTACATAACTTATAATGATTTTACAATATTTTTCCATATTTTTAAAACATTTAAAATAGTTATTTATAGTTATGGTCGACTACTACTCTTTTAATGACCTTTTTCAAAACGATTTTAAATATAACTTGAAAATTATAACTCGAAATTAAAATCTGCTTTCACTCATTTGAAAATTCTTGTTGATGGAAATTACACGTTTTTCGTTCCATGGAAATCCGATTTGAATTGCAAAAGTTATAAGCTTTTACAGTTTGTAACTAAAATACACGAATTTGCCATTATGCGACAAGCTCTATTTTGACCGAAATAGAAATTATTCTTCAATACTCCAAAATACCTTAGAAAACCATTATATACTTATATAATCGTTTTAAAATCACATAAAGTAATTTACATTGACTTTCCAAATTATTTCAGGTTCAAACTTCAACTTTTATTTTTCAGTTAATAAATCGAATTCCAATTCCTTTCTAAATTGGAATAACTTCGAATTAACCATCCCATTCGTCCGATCAGTTAGGGATAGCCAGGGAGAGCAGGAAACTATAATTCCAAACCCAAGCCTAGACACTATCCTCTCTGTCATCCTAGAACGTTCAGGTATTTATTTATTCATTTCAAGATACTTTATCAATGTATATGAATTTATACATATGTGTCTTTTCTAATTATTAACCTTCAATTTCAATAATAATATTGCTTACAATTACGAAGAAGATTTGTCGATCACCAATGTGATACCATAATTGTTGTGTCATAGTGTGTGCCCAACAACATCAACAACTATTATAAACATCCATAACAACCATCATCAACATAATTAAATAAATCATAACTGTGCACAAGCGTTATAACATTAACGCTTAATAGTGTGTGTGTGTGTGTGTGTGTGTGTGTGTGTTCTAAAGTACGCATCCATCACCCATCACAACAAACATCAATCATCATTAACCACTAATAATTCATCACTATATTTAAATTAGTCTAACTACTAGTTAAATATGTAAACCTGGTTAAAGAGTTCTCACCAAACAGCTTTCCAAATTTCCTGCTAGACGATCCTAGCTAAGCGAACCGTCAGACAGTATTTCGGCGCAACGTCTTCTTCACCAAAATATATATAATAATCTCTCTCTCTCTACCATAAGAGGAGGAGGAGCATGACGACAAACTTTGGCAAGGTGGTGGTGGAAAAAAGGAAGACTTATGCCATGGAAACCATGGCCATAAGCTTAAGAAGAAGAAGGAAGATAGGAAAAATGAAATGGATGATAAAAAATGAAGTAAAGAGCTCCTTATATAGGAAAGGAGGAGTAAGGAGGTAAAGACACATAAGGGGACAAGCGGAAACCATGCATGAAAGCTTACATGCAAATTTACAAGTGTCCATCACTTGTCTTAAGGAGGAAAAGTGTTCTTTTGGTTGCATTTCCCTTAAAATGCAATGAAAACTAAGAGCAACACTTAATTCTAGTGCTAATAGTTCTTGTTATGGTTTGACAAATCCGATCGAATGACAAATAGTATTAATAAATCCAAGCTTATTAATAATCATTCTTATCCGTTATTTATAATTCAAATAAAATCTATTATATAACTAATCAAAATTATTAAATAAACTTAACCATATATATTTATGTCAAATTCAAATTTATATTCAAACTGAGTAATAAAAATTCCAATTTTAAATTGGTTAAAAATTTATGGAACGTTACAAAAATCCACTTTGATATAATTTCCAATTATATTCATTGATTGGAAAATCTCATTAAATCTTAATGAAAAGATTTATTCTATTCTCAACTGGGTTTAAGAACAGTATTATTAAAGATACCATTCACGACAAACCCAAAATCCACTTTGATATTAAATACAGTGCTCTGAATAGAAATCATATCGATTTATATTCAATATCGAATTTTGAAACCAATAGATATCGTATTGGGAATAACGATATCTATATCTTCCAAATTCCTCAGGGATATCCGTATAATAGCGGAATCCAATACCGAAATATTCCAAAGATTATTTCCATTCAAATCATTTCCAATTCATACGCTGGAAAATTTCTGGTTATATTAAAACAAAACCAATTCTTTATTCTAGTTGTTAACCGTTTCATTTTGATAAAGTATCTTTTACCTTTTCAAACTTGGAGTATTTCATCCAATCTTATTTCAGTATTTCGTGTCCATCCAAAATCGGACATCAAAATCGTTTTTTGATTCTTTACTGAATATTATATCAAAATATTCGTTTTATACTCTGAATCGGAATGTGACTCAATCAATTACCATATAATTTTAGTTATATGGATTTCATACATCGCGTGTATTCAACAATAGTGATAAACAACTATTGAACATTCAATTCACATCCAGAGTGCAATTTGCAACTGCATAAGCATTAAACAAATAAATAACGCTTATAACAGTTTGTCAATCAATCGGTTGACATAAAACTAAACACAAGGGAGATGCATGAAGTTATTATCTTCCCCAGACCCATGTGGGATTTCCAATCAACATCCAATTATTATTTGCATACTTGGGTGATGTATAAAATTATCGTCCCAATACTCGTGTGGGGTTTACACTTATCTAATATTTTCAAAGTTTAATATAAAGATAATAATATAACTGTAAACATCAATCAATCACCAAACAACATTGCAATCACAGGCAAACAACAAATATTCAGTTACAAGAATAAATAACTATACAAAGATTTCGAGTGAGAGAGTTCTCACCGTTGGTTTCAACTCTGCCATTCTTTAGTTGATGATTCTTAAAACGATTTCGTAAGAATCGGGCTACTGAAATCTGCAAATTAGTGAAACTGGCAAGTCACAAATGAAGTTGGAATGGGCCGAAACTCGACTGGTAAGATCCTGGTTTCAACAGCAGTTTTTAGCAAACAGACGTCTATCACCCCCTGGACAGACGTCTGACCTGACAGTGAGCAGTTTTTTTATTTTTCCCGAGAGCTTGGACAAACATCTGACCCATTTCGGTCAGAAGTCATAGCTAAAGAAATTGAACATTTTGATTGCGAATGAGTGTGCAATTGGCCGCAGATGAGCCCGGATCAATGGTGATGGGTTTTGATGATTCCCAAGTGCCAATGAGGCCCCTAAGGCTCGCCAAAACCACTCACGAACACTTACATATACACATACACATAAGATTGTAATGATTTCGATTATAACCTCAAAGAAGACTAAATTCTCTAACCAAAGCAATCAAATGCGATATAAGCGAATTGTGAAGTCTTAGAACTTGCCAGTGCTACAACGGACCTTCACAATATGGCCAAATCAACTTATAACATTTGAATTAGATTGTGTGGACAATTCTAATCATAATTTTCAATTTAACAAAACTAAAGCATAATGAACCGGAAGGTGTATACTTATCTAACCAATTCATATGCATATGCAACTCAAATGAACACTAATCTACACTTTAACAAGCCAATACTTGTGACATAGACACAAAGAACTCACATTTGGCTCTTGAAAGACAAGAAAAAGCCCCAACAAGGAAGAACAAGCCTCTAGAGCTCTTAGCAAGCAATAACTTCTCTAAATCTCATCAAAATCATCTCATGCAAGAACATAAAGCAATTATCAAAACTAGGGTTATCAAAAATCCAAAATTTGCATGATATAGAAGTAGAGAATGAGTGTAGAGAGCTTACATGAGTCTCTGAATTGATTTAGCACTTGATTCCTACAAGATTGGAGCTCCTAGAATCAATTAGGGTTTACGGAATTTTAATTTCCCATTCCCTATCCCCATTTCTAATTTTGTTTGAAGAGAGGAAGTGAATGAAGGAGAGGAGGCTGATTTGGGCATGCTTTAAGTGGCTAAGTCTAGCCAAACCAAAACCCAACCCAAGTGTCAAAATTCCAAAGCTTGGAATATATCAAACTTTGTACTTTTCGAACACCTGAACGACATTCTGGACTCAATGGAAGTGGTTTCGAGTCCAAATTCGTCCATATGTAAAAAGTGATATTTTGCTCATACATCCAATGAAAGAGACCAAATTTCTCCAACTCCAAAGGTATCGATGCTTAGAGTTTTCGAACATGCAAATAGCATTTTGAACCCAATAGAAGTGGTTTCGTTGAAAACGAAGGTCGTTTGCAAAATGGCGATTTTTTTAAGGGCTATATATATATATATTCCATAGCGATTACTCTAAATTTTAATCGGGACATAACTTATAACTTATAAAGTGAAATCTCAATTTCTTACTTTCATTAGAAAATTAAAATTCAAAATATTCCAACATTTCTTGTTTTATCAAATTTTGTTTTATATTGAATTCTATACATTCATTCAAAGTTCAAAGTTGAATTTTCAAACTACCGCGGCATTTCGAGTTCGTTTTAATTAAAATTAAAAAAATTATGTTCTCACTTCGATTTAAATAAATTTTAGATCGTTAATTCTCAAATTAACTCATCTAAAATATTTAATTTCCATAAAAATCAATTTAAGATAAATTTTAAATTGGTTCTAAAAATACGGGTTGTTACAACTCCTATTTAAAATCCAATCATCATTAGCATACGAGTATATTCGAGTTCAATCTTAAAACGCGCACGAGATAAGAGGACAGATCGAGCAAAGCAATAAATAGAATCACTTATAATTTTCCGATCGCTACCATGCTCGAGATAAATGGGCAGATCCAAAAGCAAAGCATCAGTTCTTATCAAAAACCCTAATTCAAAGGATGAAAACACCTCCACTTCCATTTGTGATCGACTGCTAGTGGTGGATAACGATTTGCAGTGGCAATTAGGTGATTTGGAGGTGGTCAGGTGAGGCGGTTGAGGAAACGACAGAGGTTATCGTCTGTCGTTTTTGTTTTTTTGTTTTTAAATAGAAGACACGAGAAATTATTTTGGAAGATGCGATTTTTTGCGACCGAAGGTAATAAGTTTTTTTAAAAGATAGACATCGCTTTTTTTAACAACCGATGTTTAAAGAACCATTTAACATCGCTTTAAAATTTACTAATGTTAAAAGAACTTTCAATATCAGTGGTTTTACAAACCAATGTTAAAAGGGTGATATCTATTCCACTTTATCTAGTAGTGAAGGTAAATCATTTATCGAGCTTTTGGGTTGGGACACCTACTCTGCATTTGGTTATCCCAATAAATTGGTTAACTTTATTATTCATAGCAATCAGTGGAATTTGACGATTGCATGCAATCAAGAACAAAGAGGAATAATGGAACAAATGCAAATTCATGAGGATTACGTGTATGATATGAGGACCTGGACTGACGACGAGTTTAACATCAAACAAGTTTGGGAAGATATTCGGCCTAAAACTACTATCAAGTCTTGGAACAAGATTATTTGGTGCAAGCGAAATGTTCCCAAAATGGCTTGGCATGCTTACAAAGGTGTTTTGGGCAGGCTACCAACTAAGGATCGGTTATATCAACGGGGTTCAATTTTGGACATAACACACATACAATATAAAACACAAGAAGAGAACCACAATCATTTATTTTCGAATGCTCCTACACCAAGAAAATTTGGAATGAATATTGAAAAGCTATTAACTTCACACTAGCAGAAGAGAAAGCACACGATATAATTGCTCCCCTTAAAGTTGTCAGGCAGAGCATATGTCAAAAATCCGAAGTGCAAGCAGTTGTCGTTATAGTTGCTATATGGATTTCATTGAAGGAGAAAAACAACCGCATATTCCAAAGCACGGAAAAGTCAGCAAAAATTATTAGTAAATTAGCGATTAAAGATATGAATCTTGCGTTGAAGAGGAAGCGTAAGATTCTTACCACAGACACAGCACCTAAAGGAGGCGATAAGCCTGATGCGGATCCTTCACTGCCACCGGCTCCGCTCCTAGAAACCAACACTGGCTATTTTGCTTTCTAGCCACCATAAACAAAGACGAAGAGGGTTTAGGTCTGAAGGAATGCCATAGAAGAAGACGAAGAGGGTTTAGTTCTGAAAGAACGCCATAGACGAAGACGAAGAGGATTTAGATCCGAAGAATTTACTTTTTTTAATCTTTTACTTTATTGTTCAGATGTAAAGTTTGATGTTGTAGGTTTATGTGGATTCTTCGAATCCAGTTTATAATGCGGTCATGGGCTATTGTTTTCTTTTGATTTGGGCTGCAATGCCCATTAATAAAATCCTAAACTCATTTTCAAAAAAAAAATGAGAGAAACAAGAGCAGCTCAAATAGTGCAGCACTTCTATAGCCTCATTCGATTTCCACCGCACATTCTCGTTTCTATCTCTTCTCACTAATTATCTCTTCCCCCATTAACTTATTTAATTATAAATGTGTGGCTACAGTTAAGGTGCAAAAGAGGTGTCATATAACCCCCCCTTATATATATGGGAGCAACTATTTGGACATAAAAGTTTGATGTAATTAAAAGGCCACAAAATTTTAGCCACATGATTAATTTGTCTATATATGAGGGTGCAAATTAGGGGACAATCCAATGGTCGAGATTTAGTTTCCTTCACTTTCTGTCAAAATTCTATATTTATATAGACTTTCCTTATATATATATATATATATATATATATATATATATATATAAGTGTTCAGTGACACCCCAAACAGTCCAACGCCCTTTTGGCCCCCTAATTTCCAACGCCCGTTTATATCAGTTTAAGTTAGTAGGAGGAGAGAGGGAAACAAGTGGCAGAAATCAGGGGGCCAAAGGGATGTTGGACTGTTTGCAGTGTCATGAACACATCTTATATATATATATATATTTGTGTGTGTGTGTGTGCGCGTATTTATATATATATATATATATATATATATATATATATATATATATGACCAAGAGCACCCCTATAGCTTCTGTGATTTCCACCACACATTCTCATTTCTCTCTCTTTCCACTAACTCTCTCTCCCTAATAACATATTTAATTGTAAATATGTGGTTATTATTGGACTGCGAAAGGGATGCCACGAAAGAGGAGGGTGTGTATATATAGGGCGGCTATTTAGACAAAAAATTAGACACAAACATAGAGACACAGGACCTCGGCCGTTGGATCTTTTTGTCCTTATGTGGAGGAGTGGAATTCAGGAGGTGATCCAACGGTGGAGATCAACTATGTCACCAATTGTGTCAAAATTTTGTGTCTAAATAGACTTTCCCATATTATGATAGTCTATTTGAACACAAACTTTTGACACATTTAGTGATAGGGCTTCACACAACTCATATCCAATCCGCCCCAACCCACCAACCCGACCCAACCCATATAAAACCAACCCAATCCGTCCTAGTTTGGGTCGGATATGGGTTATAATTTGTAGCCCACACTATATACGTGTCGGGTTTGATATTTTATTCAACCCAACCTTATATTAGCCTAACCCAACCCTATATTAAAAAAACTAATTTAATATCATCCCACTTAAAATTATAATAGTATAATCCTAAAATAATTTTTATGTATTTTATAGTAAATACACAAAAAGCATATATCATGTCAATCCAATCTAGATAGAATTTGAAAATATATTTTAAAGAGCATTTTAATGTATTTTAAAACGGAACACTTGTTCTAGTATGTAGCAAATTGGTTTCATATGACGTGTTTTACAATGAAATTTTAATAAAATATGTTTTATAATGAATCATTTATTTTAAATGCATTATGCTAGCTAAAATCTGATGTATTATGCTGAATATTTTAGTTTTTTTTAAATCCCCTCATATTTTCATTTTTTATTATATTCAAGCAAGCCAACCCTACTAAACCCGACCCAACCCATATCCAACCTCATATAGGGTCAGATACGGGTTGAACTACCTTAAACTCATCCCTATGCAAGTCGAATGAAGTATTTGGTCTAACTCGACCCAACCCATACTTTGTGCAACCCTATTTGGTGACACAATAAACCTACAACATCGGATCAACTCATGAATTCCACCTCCCTACATAAAGACAAAATAATCCATCGGTCATGATTTTGTATCTCTTCATTTGTGTCTAGTTTTGTGTCTAAATAGTCATATATATATATATATATATATATATATATATATATATATATATATAGGAAGCGGCTATTAGGACACAAATTAAAGACACAAATTGTGAGCCATTGGCTTCATTTGTCTTTTTTTGGTTTATGGAATTCAAGGGGAAATCTAATGGTTTAGATTGTTTGTGTCTAATTTTGTGTCATTGTTTTGTGTCTAAATAGACTTTCTCTCTCTCTCTCTCTCTCTCACACACACACACACACACACACATATATATATATATATATGAAATGTTCCGCTACATCTCTTAGGCTACATCTTTATCTCCCCCTAAAATTCCAAGCACCCATTCCGATTTTAATATTAATTCTCTCTCTTTTTTTTACTACACTACATTATTTAATTCTGTCGGGGAGAGAAATAACGAATATTAAAATCAGAATGAGCGGTTGGAATCTATGAGGAGATAAAGGTGTAGCCTAAGAGGTGCAGCGGAACAATTCCCCATATATATATATATATATGCATATATGTATATGTGTGTATATGTATATATAGGAGAGTCTATTATGACACAAATTTAGAGACACAAATTGTCGACCGTTGGATTTGTTTGTCTTTATGTGGAAAGTGGAATTCAGGGGGAAATCTAACAGTTGAGATTGTTTGTGTCTAGATTTGTGTTATCATTTTGTGTCTAAATAGGATTTCCATATATATATATATGTATATATATATACAGGAAAATCGGTTGAAGGCAGAACATAAGTGGTTTTTAGTCTGAACGATGCGCTCGTTATTTCTTCTCAGAAAGGACACACTGATCAAAATTTCGGCTAAATGAAAAATGTTTATGGTAAATTTATTCGAGCATCTTCTTCTTCTTCAATTTCCATCTTCAATGCTTCCAATAAAAAAAATCAAAATGTCCTCAATTCTAAAATCGTTCATCTTTAATCAAAAAGTCGACGCCTAAAACATCAAGTCGATCTGCTGTCATGTGTTTTCTATTTAAAGAAGCTTGAGATCGATGCAAATTTGATCGATCGATCTCAAATCATGTATTTTGTGTCAAATCAAATGAGTTTTTCATTCTTATTATGATTTGCAATTTTGGGAGTAAGAGATTATGCTTCTATGATTGGTTTCGATTGGTTTTTGTTTCTATCCAGAATAATGATATATGAAACTATCATTCCTGCATGTGCTATGAATTTTACTCCATTATATGTGAGTTTAGTTTGATGTCCTTGTATTTTATGTTGATTTGCATTTTTGTTATTTTTAGGCTCTTTGTTGAGTTTGCTTAAGTGTGATGCTAAAGTATATAACATTCATTTTAGTAGTCAATTATTCGTATCATTTATAAATATTTTGAAATTTACATGTATACTTAATATTTTTGGCCATCTAAGTACTCACCAATATAAGTTGTTTATGATTTTCACAATACAAACATTGAACATCAAGTTTTTGTTATGCTAGTTTCAAATTGCATTTTAGTATAATTGAAAGTAATGGGAATAAATACACTGTTGTATCATTTTGCGTGATTTAAATACACTAATATACTTCATAACTAAAATGCTACAAGTGAATATCATTTCAAATACCATAAACATGTTAGTAAACTTTATAAAAAAATGATACATTAATCTATCATTTATAATGTTATAAATATTTAAGTCGATTTCATAATTAAATGTCATACGAAACTAATTTTTTGTACATCACAAACTCTCTACATATCTTGTACAAAAATGTTAGAATATTATCATTTTACATTTTTTATTATGCTAGTGGATTTCAAAGTTAGACTACTATATACAGTTATTATTTTGCACAATGTAATCTTGATATCATTATGGTTAAAATGCTATATTAAATATCATTTTGCACATTGTAATCTTGATATTGAACTTAACTTCCTCATTTGTCTTTGGCATAAATTAGTTTTTAAAGTTACTGGATTAGGTTTAGATGTCCACCGTTTTTTACATCACACAAGTATTCGATTAGGTTTGGATGCCAACCATTTTTAAAACACACAAGTACTCTCTTATGTTTGAGTCTGACCGTCCTTTGCATCCCATAAGTACCCGCCTAGGTTTGCGACCGGACGTCCTTTTCATTCTTTTTGTTTGTTTAGTTAAATAATATATTTTGGATATATAGATTGGTTTTCAATGGTACCCACTTAGGTTTGAGTTTGATTGTCCTTTGCATCCCATAAGTACCAGCTTAAGTTTGAGTCCGACCGTCATTTGCATCCCATAAGTGCCCGCTTAGGCTTGAGTCAACCGTCTTTTGCATTCTTTTAGTTTGTTCGGTTAAACAATATATTTTGGGTATAGATTGATTTTCAAAGGTACCTGATTAGGTTTGAGTCCAGCCGTCCTTTACGTCTTGTAAGTACCCGCTTAGGATTGAGTCCGGTCGTCCTTTGCATCTCGTAAGTACCAACTTAGTTATGAGTTCGACCATCATTTGCATTTTTTCAGTTTGTTCGATTAAATGATATGTTTTCGGTATATATTGGTTTTCAAAAGTACCCGATTAGATTTGAGTCCGGCTATACTTTACGTCATGTAAGTACCAGATTAGGTTTGAGTCTGGTCGTCATTTGCATTCTTTTTGTTTGTTCGGTTAATCAATATGTTTTGGGTATATATTGGTTTTCAAAGGTACTCGCTTGGTTAATTAATCCCTATTGGGTGCAGTATTTGTTGTTGAAGTGCTCGATTAGGCCTTGCGTGAGGATGTATTTTACGTGTCATAGATACCCGATTAGGCCTTGCGCCCAGATGTCTTTTATGTATCATAGAAACCCACTCGGTTAATCAATCTCTATTGGATGCAGTTTCATTGCTGAAGTACCCGATTAGGCCTTGCGTGCGGATATATTTTACGTGTTATAGGTACCCGATTAGGCCTTGCATCAGATGTTTTTTAGTGTCATAGTTAACTGCTCGGTTAAGCAATCGCTATTGGGTGCAGAATCGTTGCTGAAGTACCCAATTGGGCCTTAAGCTTGGATGTCTTTTACGTGTCTTCGGTACCTGATTAGGTCTTGCGTGCGGATGCATTTTACGTGTCATAGGTACTCGATTTGGTCATGCATCTGAATGTCTTTTATATGTCATTGTACCCACTCGGTTAATCAATCCCTATTGGGTGCAGATCCGTTGCTGAAGTACCCAATTAGGCCTTACGTGCAGATGTAGTGTCATATGTACCCGATTAGGCCTTACATCCAGATGACTTTACGTGTCATAAGCACCTCCTCGATTAATCAATCCTTACTTGGTGCAGATTCGTTGCTAAAGTACCCGATTAGGCCTTGCGTGTGGATGTATTTTACATGTCATAGGTACACAATTAGTGTAACACCCCGAAAATTCTATAACTGTGAAATTTATGAATTAAAGTATAATCAAATTCAAATCAAAGAACTAAGGGAAACGGGATACGCCATTGCGTTCGTCTCGGAAAAATACGCGAAATAGAGTCCGAGTTTTCGAAAAACGGAGTCCGTATGAAGAAGATATGGCCTTCGGAAGTTTTGAATCAAATTTAAAATTCAAACAGAATAAAATAATTAAATATTCCGAAGTGGGGCCCATTGGGCCAGGGTGGAAGAACGCCCGCCTGGGCCACCCAGGTCGACTGGGCTGTCGACCTGGGCTACCCATGTCGACAGGGCTGTCGACAGCCCTGTCGACAGGGGTATCGACCTGGTCGAGCCCAGTCAACCTGGCTGGCCAGGTCGGTGTGTGGTCGGATTTCTGTGGTCTGCTTTGTCATTAGGGCTAGGTGGCGGGTTTTTATTGGTCTCTCTTCCTAATGAATGGCTATGATCTAACCTAGCAACATCAAGGGTCCTAATCAATTCCTAACCTCTATATAAACAACCCTAGACTAAACCCTAATCTATTCATTCAAAATAAGATTATAGCCGCCATGTTGCTGAGGAACGACAAAGAGTAGCCGCCAACTAGAGAGGGAATTAGGAAGAAAGTTCTAAAGCCTAAAGCAATTCAAGCAACCTAAAGCTAATCAATTCAACAAAGGAATCGTGTCTCTTAATTAGAGAATTCGCCGCAACCATTGTAAGTAGAGTATTACTTTGGTATAAATAAACAACTGTGTTGATGTGTATGCTTGAATTGTGGCAATGGAAGTAATTCATATTTGTGCGTTCTTATCAATTTATATACGTTTGGATATTCTTGAATTATATTATTCATTATAAAGAACTACATGCGGTAGTTCTATGCAAATATACGTTTGGAATATTGCGCAAATTATGTAGTCTATGTTGAAGCTACATGTATATAGTTGAGTGAAATTCATGCAAGTTTGGGCTTTGTGATTATGCCATCATGATGTATATTTTTGTGCATAAATCATTTTGCAAGTAATTGAAACAAGTTTGGTTGTTATAGTTCATATGAAACTATGTTGGAATTTTGATACCATAATCCATGTATTAAGTCATGCTTTTGCAAATTTATGAATATGGCTAGGCCTTGAATGATATTTGGCATAATTGGAATCCATGATTAAGTCTATCTTGTTTACATGATGACATATATGAGACATGGCTAGGTTAGACTCAAAAATCCCTTTTTGCAAGTTTTAAAGCAAACACCATGATTAGGAATATCTATGCATAAGTATGTTTGTACCATCGTTATGTGATTGGACTTAAACCATGATTAAGTTGAACTATGCTTTTGTGTTGGTAACAAAGTATCCCCTTTGTAAACATGTAGAAACCTTATGAACATGACAGGTTTATGTTTATGCCAAAAGTATTTATGCCATGCTTATGTTTGACATTATGCCATGTTTATGCTAAAAGTATTTATGCCATGCTTATGTTTGACATTATGCTATGCTTATGCTAGAAATATGTATGACATGCTTATGTTTGACATTATGCCTAAATAAGAATATAGGTTCATGTTGTAGTTAAACCTATGCAAGTTCACATGCTTTGATTCATGTCACCTATGTTACCACTATGCAAGTACACCAATTTCTATTTTGTATCTACAACGTCGTATTGCAAGTTCATGCGCTCACCTTCCCCTCTTTGTGTATACGCCATAAGCCTCCCCTTTCGCATGGCTAAATTGGGCTTTAAAAGGCTAAGCCCAATATATATGAACGGACGTGTAAAACGGGGGAAAATAACGTTGGGTTAATATTAATTAATGAATGAAAATATATAAAAAAAAAAGGGCCCAAATTCAAGTATGGGTTGGGCCCATGATTGGTGTAACCTTTACACCATTTACTTAATAATGGGCCGCAAATATTTACATATAAATAAAGAAGAATGACAAGATATGTAAATGTAGAAAATACGATGTGTTTAACCCGAGGTTGGATTGAGTTGTGATGTAAACCTGCCCGGAACCACCCGGCTGTCCAGTAGTCACAACAATACCTATCCAATGTGAGAGGTTAAACATGGAGCCCAATAAGGACCCGAGGTTAGACTGAGTTGTGGCGTAAGACTGCCCGGAACCAACCGGCAACAGGCAGCCACAACAATACCTATCTAATGTGAGAGGTCAGGGCCTTAATAAGACAATTAAGGCTGAGTCAGGATTGTTAGGATTAAGTGGACTAAAGACTTAATCAAAATGGAACATGCTAAACTAAACGGACTGGTGGGGGTTAGGTTAGAAACACTTAACCAACTTAGCATGTTGGCTAGAGATAGAAAACCTAGTAACGGGGGACCCTTTTCAGCAGTAACCCTAAAAGGTGTATCAGGATACCCTGAAACTAGGCAGGGTGGGGCACGATTACTGGGCTGATTGTAAGAGGTCAAAGCGACGGCGGTGGTGTAGCAGTGTAGGTTCTAACGGAGTGCGGGCGTGCACACACTCCGGAGCAGAAAAATAAGGCACTGGACACCAGTAGCATACCTGTGCACTCTAAGGTTGTGTCGGGTTGCCACTATGGGACTTGATACACCCCATGGTGGGACCAGCATAGGTAACTACAGACATCGGGGGCCGTAAGACACATGTAACTATGCGAGTAGGAGCCGATCATCATGGAATGGATCACATCACCCTGATTATGGGGTGCCAATTTGGAAACTAGTTTATATGGGTTCAGAGATTAACATGGGGTACGATAGTATATTCGACCCTAGACAACTTAACCAAGTTCATAGTGCATGCCCACTTCTTGTTATTACTTATCATACCCAGTTCCTTATTCATAGACAAAGTAGTACTAGACTTACTCAGGCTTTATGTCTGACTCTATTTTTCTTTCGTCTTCTTTCTTCCGTTTCCCCCCCCCCCCCCAGGTCCTCAGGGAGGGAACACAGCAGCTTGATCAGCCTTGACATCCAGCTTGAAGAAGAGAAATGTATTGCTTGGACTTTCCTGTTTTGAACTATGGCTTTGGACAATCCACTATGGGGACTTTTGGCAGTTTATCTATGTTTTATTTATGCTTCTTTAAATCATGTACTCAAGACAGATTATGAAAATGTTATGCTATGTTTTGGAAAGGATGTTGTTGTAACACGTATTTGACTTTATGAAATAAAAGTTTGTTGTTCTTCCGCTGTTTACAAATATGTGTTCTTATATCTGTCTTGTATATCTGTGACTTGTACTTATAAACCTCCACCAAAATTAGGGCATTCCCTTTGAGAGTGACCCTAAAGGAGGTGGGGTGTTTCACTTGGTATCAGAGCATAGGTTTACCAGATAAGATAAAAAGTTTTGAAAAATTATTTTCAAAAAGGAAATTTAAAGAAGCATTTTAAAAAAGAAAATATTATTTTATTTAAAAAAGGCAAAGTCCACTCCCCAAAGCCATAGGTACTCTCTCTTATCCTTCGTTTTGAATCTATCCTTTTTGTTTCAGCATGTCCCAAGAACTTAACTTGCCGGAAGGGGTACCAATACCTGGTTGGTTTAGACGGTTCTTAGAAGCAAGGGCCACTCAGCCAGGTCCTACCATTCCTCCTCCCCCAGCGGAAGGAAATCATCCAGCTGCAGCAGCACCTTTTCCTCCACCTCCTCCTCGGGGAAACACGTTCGCTAAGATATGTAAAGATTTTAAAGCTATGGGAGGAAGGGATTTCCATGGAACTGAGTCCTTCGTAGCAGCTAGAAATTGGCTGAAAGAGACGGAAGACCTATTCATCATCTTTGAGGTAGAAGATAGACAAAAAGTACAGTTGGCAGTGTGGCTATTGAAGGGTGAGGCTTCCTACTGGTGGGAAGTCATTAATGCTGAAAGACCAGTGGAGACATGGGAGGACTTTAGGGCAAGGTTTGAGACCAAATTTCTCTCAGATGCGGAAAGAAGTTTGCAGTTGGAAAAATTCTTATTTCTTAAGCAAGGGGACAAGACAGTCAGAGAGTATGTGAATCAGTTCGATGAGCTGGCTAGGTTTGGGCTTGACCTAGTCAACACCCCGCACAAGAAGGCTCTCCATTTCGTCAAAGGGTTGAATGAGCCATTACACAGTTTGGCCATGACCCATATACCCATGGGAGCCACGTATGAAAGATTGGTGCAAATGGCATTGCTGAATGAAGAGGATAAGGGCAAAAAGAAAGAGGGTTTGCAGCCCAAGAAGACAGACTTTAAGAAAGGCGGAAAAGGCAACAAAGAGAAGAGGAAGTGCAATTTCTGTGGCAAAGTGGGGCACTTAGTAAAGGACTGCCGGAAAAAGAAGGCCAAGGAGAATGGTGGGTGCTTTTCATGCGGTCAGACAGGCCACAGGGCTAAGGACTGCCCAAAGAAACGAGGACAGGGGCAGGGGGCTGGATCCACCCCAGGGGCACAGGTTCATGTGCTAGAAGCGCCACCATTGCAACAGCGAGGTATAAATACTTCTGTAGAAAGTGTAGTTTATCTTTATGATCACCCCGTTCGCACTTTATTTGATTCTGGCGCGTCACACTCCTTTATCTCGTCTGCTTTAGTAGAATCTCTGCACCTAAAAACTAGTATGGTAGAGGACCCCTTAATTGTTTCAAACCCAATTGGGGGCCCAGCTCATTTGTCTATGATCTGTTTGGATTTGAAAATTTATATCCTAAGTGTTGAATTTCAATGTAGTGCCTTTGTTTTGGGCTTTTCGGGGTATGGTTTGATTTTGGGTATGGATTGGCTATCCCGTAATGGGGCCATCCTTGATTGTGAGAAAAGGGTTGTTAGGCTCCTAACCCAGCTCGGTAATACTTTGGAAATATCTTGTAATCCCTCGTATGCGGTTATGCTTAGTTATCTTGAATCGCTAGATGCCTCTGTTGAAAATTTGCAATCGGTTAAAGTGGTCCGGGAATATCCGGATGTCTTTGAAGAGGTGAAGGGCTTGCCTCCGAAGCGGGAAATAGACTTCCGCATATATCTTGTAGATAATGCAAAGCCCGTTGCGTTGCCCGTTAGACATATGGCTCCACGAGAAAGGAAAGAGCTCAGTAAACAGATTAAAGAGCTTCTAGAGAAGGGGTTCATAAGGAGGAGCATTTCAGAATGGGGCGCTCCAGTGGTGTTCGCTACAAAGGCGGATGGTTCACTCCGTCTGTGTGTTGACTATAGGGAGCTCAACAAGCTAACGAAAAAGAATAGGCACCCCCTCCCTAGAATTGACGATTTATTTGACCAGCTTGTAGGAGCGTCTGTTTTCTCCCAACTCGATTTAGCAACCGGTTTTCATCAGCTAAGGGTGGCTGAAGATAGCATCGATAAAACGGCGTTCAGAACCCCAGACGGCTTCTTTGAATGGCTTGTCATGCCTTTCGGCTTGACAAATGCACCTGCGTACTTCGTGGACCTAATGAGTAGGGTATTTAGAGATTTCCTCAACAAATTCGTAGTGGTCTTCGTAGATGATATCCTTATCTTCTCAAAGAGTGAAGAGGAACATGCTCAACACTTAAGGGCAATCATGGAAACTTTGCGAGTCCATCAACTAAAAGCCAAATTCTCTAAGTGCCACTTTTGGAGAGAAGAGGTGAGGTTCCTTGGGCACATAGTATCCAAACAAGGGTTAGCGGTGGACCCTGCGAAGGTAGTGGCGGTACAGGATTGGAAGACACCAAGGAATGCGACTGAGGTCCGAAGCTTCCTAGGACTAGCAGGTTTCTATCGAAAATTTATAAGGGATTTTGCGAAAATATCAGCTCCGCTCACGAAATTGACTAAGAAGAATCTAGTGTTCAATTGGGACTTCGATTGCGAGTTTGCTTTCCAACGACTGAAAAGGGCTCTTACAACAGCCCCAGTTTTGACGCTGCCAGATGGGAGCAAGATGTTCACTGTTTATACGGATGCATGTGGGACAGGGCTAGGCGCCGTCTTAATGCAAGAAGGAAGGGTAGTAGCTTATGGCGGGAGGCAGTTGAAGGTGCACGAAAAGAACTACCCAACCCACGATCTTGAGTTAGCCGCCATCGTCTTTGCACTCAAGTCTTGGCGACACTATCTCCTAGGTGAGAAGTTCGAACTTTACACTGACCATAAATCGTTGAAATATCTTTTCTCACAGAAGGATCTTAACTTGAGGCAACAAAGATGGATGGAATTTCTTGCCTCGTAGAATTTCGAAATCTCCTATACTCCGGGCAAAGGCAACGTAGTGGCAGACGCGTTGAGCCGAAAGAAATTGACCCTAAGCCCGTTGTTTGTTGAAAGACAAAGCCTAGAGTTTATAGCCAGCTTTGACTTTAGGCCTTCCTCCGATTTCGTACCAGGCTTGCTAGCATCTCTCGAAGTGCGCCCAACTTTAGTGGATTCAGTAGGGACAGCACAACGCGAAGACCCTCAACTTGTGGAAATAATTGATAGGCTAATTAGGGGTGAGACTTCAAGTCACCTCAACAGATACTCCATCGACGATAAGGGTTTGCTAAGGCGAGACGGAAGACTATGCGTCCCACAGACAAACGATTTAATAAAGAAGGTTCTCGAGGAAGCACATCATTCCAAGATGACGATACACCCAGGTGGGGATAAAATGTACAAAGACATAAAAAGGACTTTCTTTTGGAATGGCATGAAAAAGGACGTGGCAGAATTCGTTTCTAAATGTATGGTGTGCCAACAGGTTAAGGCGGAACAGAAAAAGCCCGGCGGACTACTACATCCTCTGGAGGTCCCGCAGTGGAAGTGGGATAGCATCTCAATGGACTTCATCGATGGGCTGCCTAGGTCTAGGAGAGGCAACACTAGCATTTGGGTAATAGTGATAGGCTTACTAAAAGCGCCCACTTTTTACCTGTCAAAAGTAAAAGAACTGCCTCATCCCTAGCATCACTTTACCTTAAGGAAATCGTTCGACTCCATGGAATACCATCTAGCATTGTTAGTGACCGAGACCCCATCTTCACCAGTGAGTTTTGGCGGAGTCTGCAAGAAGCAGTAGGAACGCAGTTATGCTTGAGTACAGCCTATCATCCCCAAACCGACGGCCAAACAGAGAGAGTGAACAGAGTTTTGGAAGACCTCTTAAGACTATGCGTCCTTGACTTCGGAGGGACATGGGAAGACCACCTTCCTTTGGTGGAATTTGCCTACAACAACAGCTATCAAGCAACCATAGGAATGGCGCCCTTCGAAGCTTTATATGGAAGACCGTGCCGATCACCAACTTGTTGGTGGGAGTCCACGGATAAGCTCATACTTGGACCAGACATGATCCGAGAGACTTCAGAGAAAGTAGACTTAATACGAAGAAGGATGAAGACGGCCCAAGACAGACAAAAGTCCTATGCCGACAAGAGGAGGACCGACCTTGAATTTGAGGTTGGAGACAGAGTTTTTCTCAAGGTATCACCGCTAAGAAACGTTGTTCGTTTTGGAACCACAGGAAAGCTAGCGCCAAGATTCGTAGGGCCATTCCCTATTATCGAGAAGATTGGGAAAATGGCCTATAGATTAGAGCTACCCGAGAAGTTGGCTGGAGTCCACAACGTTTTTCACGTTTCACATCTCCGAAAATGTCTGCATGAGTCAGCTGAAGTGGTAGAGCCAAATATCCTCGAAGAGGCCGAAGTGGAACGCGAAGCAACCATAAGAAGAATTCCAACCCGCATATTAGGAACGGAAGTGAAGAAGCTACGCAACCGTGAAGTCAAGCTCGTCAAAGTCCAGTGGAGCGACACCGAGGGAGACGCGACTTGGGAGACTGAAGCTAGAATCCGTACAGCCTACCCTTTTCTGTTCGAGGGTACATCCCTGATCTTTCCTTTTTCCTTAAGTTGCGCTTTTATCTATCTTTTTAGGTATATTTCCTCGACCGTATCTTTTAGATAGAAACCCTTTGGATGGAAACATGTAGTTGAAACATGTTATGGATGATGGTTGCAAGTGGTTGCAAGTGATTGCTAGTGGTTGCTCGTGGTTGCATATACACACACAATCTAGGTTTTAGATCGGCTCAGTCACTTCATATTGCATATGCATATATGTTTGTATTCGTATGTGGTTGAACTTTAATGTGTTGACATGTGGATGCTGCATTTGTATTGAATGATTGTGCACTCATGTAGAATCATGAATAGGAAAGTTTGCATACATAATGGATTCATGGCACTTACATAATTCGCATTAAGGAGGTCAACTGAATCAGTAGACCGCCTGATTTTGCATTAGA
Source organism: Allium sativum (assembly GCA_030737875.1). Lineage (NCBI taxonomy): Eukaryota > Viridiplantae > Streptophyta > Magnoliopsida > Asparagales > Amaryllidaceae > Allium > Allium sativum. The sequence continues at coordinate 393,177,776 of CM060912.1, read as the reverse complement.
TAAGTTCATGTACACACACACTTCGCATATGATCATGAAGCATTAGAAGTCTTTTAAGGACAATGGATGCTCGTGTTTGATGGATGAGTAGATGGATGATTGGATGTTAGGATATACATTCCTCCTAACTTGAAGATTTCGGGGACGAAATCCTTTTAAGTGGGGGAGAATGTAACACCCCGAAAATTCTATAACTGTGAAATTTATGAATTAAAGTATAATCAAATTCAAATCAAAGAACTAAGGGAAACGGGATACGCCATTGTGTTCGTCTCGGAAAAATACGCGAAATAGAGTCCGAGTTTTCGAAAAACAGAGTCCGTATGAAGAAGATATGGCCTTCGGAAGTTTTGAATCAAATTTAAAATTCAAACAGAATAAAATAATTAAATATTCCGAAGTGGGGCCCATTGGGCCAGGGTGGAAGAACGCCCGCCTGGGCCACCCAGGTCGACTGGGCTGTCGACCTGGGCTACCCATGTCGACAGGGCTGTCGACAGCCCTGTCGACAGGGGTATCGACCTGGTCGAGCCCAGTCAACCTGGCTGACCAGGTCGTGTGTGGTCGGATTTCTGTGGTCTGCTTTGTCATTAGGGCTAGGTGGCGGGTTTTTATTGGTCTCTCTTCCTAATGAATGGCTATGATCTAACCTAGCAACATCAAGGGTCCTAATCAATTCCTAACCTCTATATAAACAACCCTAGACTAAACCCTAATCTATTCATTCAAAATAAGATTATAGCCGCCATGTTGCTGAGGAACGACAAAGAGTAGCCGCCAACTAGAGAGGGAATTAGGAAGAAAGTTCTAAAGCCTAAAGCAATTCAAGCAACCTAAAGCTAATCAATTCAACAAAGGAATCGTGTCTCTTAATTAGAGAATTCGCCGCAACCATTGTAAGTAGAGTATTACTTTGGTATAAATAAACAACTGTGTTGATGTGTATGCTTGAATTGTGGCAATGGAAGTAATTCATATTTGTGCGTTCTTATCAATTTATATACGTTTGGATATTCTTGAATTATATTATTCATTATAAAGAACTACATGCGGTAGTTCTATGCAAATATACGTTTGGAATATTGCGCAAATTATGTAGTCTATGTTGAAGCTACATGTATATAGTTGAGTGAAATTCATGCAAGTTTGGGCTTTGTGATTATGCCATCATGATGTATATTTTTGTGCATAAATCATTTTGCAAGTATTTGAAACAAGTTTGGTTGTTATAGTTCATATGAAACTATGTTGGAATTTTGATACCATAATCCATGTATTAAGTCATGCTTTTGCAAATTTATGAATATGGCTAGGCCTTGAATGATATTTGGCATAATTGGAATCCATGATTAAGTCTATCTTGTTTACATGATGACATATATGAGACATGGCTAGGTTAGACTCAAAAATCCCTTTTTGCAAGTTTTAAAGCAAACACCATGATTAGGAATATCTATGCATAAGTATGTTTGTACCATCGTTATGTGATTGGACTTAAACCATGATTAAGTTGAACTATGCTTTTGTGTTGGTAACAAAGTATCCCCTTTGTAAACATGTAGAAACCTTATGAACATGACAGGTTTATGTTTATGCCAAAAGTATTTATGTCATGCTTATGTTTGACATTATGCCATGTTTATGCTAAAAGTATTTATGCCATGCTTATGTTTGACATTATGCTATGCTTATGCTAGAAATATGTATGACATGCTTATGTTTGACATTATGCCTAAATAAGAATATAGGTTCATGTTGTAGTTAAACCTATGCAAGTTCACATGCTTTGATTCATGTCACCTATGTTACCACTATGCAAGTACACCAATTTCTATTTTGTATCTACAACGTCGTATTGCAAGTTCATGCGCTCACCTTCCCCTCTTTGTGTATACGCCATAAGCCTCCCCTTTCGCATGGCTAAATTGGGCTTTAAAAGGCTAAGCCCAATATATATGAACGGACGTGTAAAACGGGGGAAAATAACGTTGGGTTAATATTAATTAATGAATGAAAATATAAAAAAAAAGGGCCCAAATTCAAGTATGGGTTGGGCCCATGATTGGTGTAACCTTTACACCATTTACTTAATAATGGGCCGCAAATATTTACATATAAATAAAGAAGAATGACAAGATATGTAAATGTAGAAAATACGATGTGTTTAACCCGAGGTTGGATTGAGTTGTGATGTAAACCTGCCCGGAACCACCCGGCTGTCCAGTAGTCACAACAATACCTATCCAATGTGAGAGGTTAAACATGGAGCCCAATAAGGACCCGAGGTTAGACTGAGTTGTGGCGTAAGACTGCCCGGAACCAACCGGCAACAGGCAGCCACAACAATATCTGTCTAATGTGAGAGGTCAGGGCCTTAATAAGACAATTAAGGCTGAGTCAGGATTGTTAGGATTAAGTGGACTAAAGACTTAATCAAAATGGAACATGCTAAACTAAACGGACTGGTGGGGGTTAGGTTAGAAACACTTAACCAACTTAGCATGTTGGCTAGAGATAGAAAACCTAGTAACGGGGGACCCTTTTCAGCAGTAACCCTAAAAGGTGTATCAGGATACCCTGAAACTAGGCAGGGTGGGGCACGATTACTGGGCTGATTGTAAGAGGTCAAAGCGACGGCGGTGGTGTAGCAGTGTAGGTTCTAACGGAGTGCGGGCGTGCACACACTCCGGAGCAGAAAAATAAGGCACTGGACACCAGTAGCATACCTGTGCACTCTAAGGTTGTGTCGGGTTGCCACTATGGGACTTGATACACCCCATGGTGGGACCAGCATAGGTAACTACAGACATCGGGGGCCGTAAGACACATGTAACTATGCGAGTAGGAGCCGATCATCATGGAATGGATCACATCACCCTGATTATGGGGTGCCAATTTGGAAACTAGTTTATATGGGTTCAGAGATTAACATGGGGTACGATAGTATATTCGACCCTAGACAACTTAACCAAGTTCATAGTGCATGCCCACTTCTTGTTATTACTTATCATACCCAGTTCCTTATTCATAGACAAAGTAGTACTAGACTTACTCAGGCTTTATGTCTGACTCTATTTTTCTTTCGTCTTCTTTCTTCCGTTTCCCCTCCCCCCCCCCCAGGTCCTCAGGGAGGGAACACAGCAGCTTGATCAGCCTTGACATCCAGCTTGAAGAAGAGAAATGTATTGCTTGGACTTTCCTGTTTTGAACTATGGCTTTGGATAATCCACTATGGGGACTTTTGGCAGTTTATCTATGTTTTATTTATGCTTCTTTAAATCATGTACTCAAGACAGATTATGAAAATGTTATGCTATGTTTTGGAAAGGATGTTGTTGTAACACATATTTGACTTTATGAAATAAAAGTTTGTTGTTCTTCCGCTGTTTACAAATATGTGTTCTTATATCTGTCTTGTATATCTGTGACTTGTACTTATAAACCTCCACCAAAATTAGGGCATTCCCTTTGAGAGTGACCCTAAAGGAGGTGGGGTGTTTCAATTAGTCATTGAGTCGGGATGTCTTTTACATGTCATAGGTACCGGCTCAGTTAATCTATCCCTACTTGGTGCAAATTTGTTGCTGAAGTACCCGTTTAGGCCTTGCGAGTAGATGTATTTTATGTGTCATAGGTACTAGATTAGCGTCCGGATGTATTTTACGTGTTATAGGTACCCGCTCGATTAGTTAACCTCTATTGGATGCACATTCGTTGCTGAAGTACCTGATTATCCATTGTGTGCGAATGTATTTTACGTGTCATAAGTACCCGATTAGGCCCTGCCTCCGGATTTCTTTTAACTGTCATAGTTACCTACTCGGTTAAACAATCCCTACTGGGTGCAGATTCGTTGCTAAAATACCTGATTATACCTTGCGTTCGGATGTCTTTTACGTGTAATCGGTACCTGATTAGGCCTTGCGTTCGGATGCCTTTTACGTGTTAAGCACCCGCTTGGTTAACTAATCCCTATTGGGTGCAGATTCATTGTTGAAATACCCGATTAGGATCTGGATGTATTTTACGTCTCATAGGTACCCAATTAGGTCTTGCGTCCGGATGTCTTTTACGTGTCATAGGTACCCGCTTGGTTAATCAATCCCTACTGGGTGCAGATTCGTTGCTAAAGTACACGATTAGGCATTGCATGCGGATGTATTTTATGTGTCATACGTTACCGATTAGGCCTTGCGTCTGAATGTCTTTTACGTGCCATAAGCACCCGATCGATTAATCAATCCCTAATAGGTGCAAATTAATTGCTGAAATACCCGACTAGGCCTTGCTCATGGATGTATTTTACGTGTCATAAGTACCCAATTAAGCCTTGCGTCCGAATGTCTATTACATGTCATAGGTACCCGCTCGGTTAATCAATCCCTACTGGGTGCAGATTCATTGCTTAAGTACCCGATTAGGCCTTGCGTGCAGATGTATTTTACGTGTCATAGGCACCCGATTATGCCTTGCGTCCAGATGTCTTTTACGTGTCATAGGTACCCGCTCGATTAATCAATCCCTATTGGATGTAGATTCTTTGCTGAAGTACCCGATTAGGCCTTGCGTGTGGATGTATTTGTGTCATAGGTACCCATTAGGCATTGCGCCCGGATGTCTTTTACGTGTCATAGATACCTGCTCGGTTAAAAAATCCCTACTGGGTGTAGATTCATTGTTGAAGTACCTAATTATGCCTTGCGTCCGGATGTCTTTTACTTGTCATCGATACCCGATTAGGCCTTGCGTCTGGATGTCTTTTGCGTGTCATAAGCACCCGCTCGGTTAATCAATCCCTGTTGGGTGCAGATTCACTATTGAATTACCCAATTAGGCCTTGCATCCGTATGTATTTTACGTGTCATAGGTACCTGATTAGGCCTTGCATCCGGATGCCTTTTACTTGTCATAGGTACTCGCTTGGTTAATCAATCCCTACTAGGTGCATATTCGTTGCTGAAGTACCCGATTAGACATTGCGTGCGGATGTATTTTACGCGTCATCAGTACCCTATTAGGCCTTGTGTATGGATGTCTTTTAAGTGTCATAAGCACCCGCTCGGTTAATCATTCCTTACTGGGTGAAGATTTGTTGCTGAAGTACCCGATTAGGCCTTGCATTCAGATGTTTTTTTACGTGTCATAAGTACTCGATTAAGCCTTGCGTCCGGTTGTCTTTTACGTGTCATAGGTACCTGCTCGGTTAATCAATCCCTACTGGATGCAAATTCGTTGCTGAAGTACCCGATTAGGCCTTGCATACATATGTATTTTACGTGTCATAGGTACCCGATCAGCCCTTGCATTCAGATGTCTTTTACTTGTCATTGGTACCCACTCGGTTAATCAATCCCTATAGGATGCAGATTCGTTTCTAAAGTACCCAATTAGGCCTTGCGTGCAGATGTATTTTACATGTCATAGGTACCCGATTAGGTCTTGCATTCAAATATCTTTTACGTTTCATAGGCATTTGACCGGGCCCATAACCGATCCCATGACCGAGTACATATAAGATATGAAAAATGATACACAATATAGTAGTGTGTTTTCTAAAGAGTACTAGCTTGTACAGATATGATAAATGATAGTTGAATTTAACATTGTATTTTTGAAAGTGACGTAGCATGTGTATAATATTCTAAATGGTAGTTAAATATATTATTATATATTTAAACTTCTATAAAATATATATTGCATAGATAGTTGAATTTGACATTTTTTATGTTGTTATAAAGTAGATGATGTAGTCAATGACAAAAGAAAGGTTCAACGATGGTAGTTGGGTGATGACGGCTCCGTTAGGTAATGACAATTGACTATTATTCATTTATTGTAATGATCGTTGGATATAACATTATATTTGTAATTATACTAGTACTGTATATAGAATATGAATAATGATAGTTGAATTTAGCATTGCATCTTTTAAAGTGAACTAGCATTATAATAGTTGAATATGACTATAAAAAAAAGAACTAGCATGTATATAACATTATATTATAAAAATGAATACAGCATCATGTATAGTAAGCTAAATAATGGTTGAATATAGCATTATGTAAATAAAATAAAATAAAATAACATTATGTTTGTAAAGTGAACTAGCATGCATAAAATATGATAAATGATAGTTGAATTTAGCATTGTATTTTTTAAATTGAAATAACATGTGTAGAATACATTACATGACAGTTATAAAATATGAAAAATGATAGTTGTATATAACATAATATTTGTAAAGTGAACTAGCATGTATAAAATATGATAAATGATAAATAACATATGTGCAATATGCTAAATGATAGTTGAATGTAGCATTGTATTTTTAAAGTAAGCTGCCATGTATAAACTATAATAAATGATAGTTGAATTTATCATTTGTATTTTTGAAGTGAGTTAGCACGTTTAGAGTTTGCAAAATAATGTTTGAATATGGCATTTATTAGTAAAATGAACTAGCATGTATAGAATATAATAAATGATAGTTGAATTTACCATTTTATTTTTTTTTAAGGAACTAAAATGTTTAAATATGCTAAATGATAGTTGAATATAGCATTAGCGTTTTCTTGTCAAAAACAATAGCAGATTGGCATCATTGACTTGAACGACAGCGACTGAGGTTGGAATGAACGATGATGACAACTGAAGCTTTGACGGCGGTGGCTAGAAAGGCAGTGGCTAGGGTTTGGTTGAACAGCAAGGATCATTGACAGCAGTGGTGACAGTTGAACCTTGGACGATGGTGGCTAGAAAGACAATGGCTAAGGTTTGGTTGAACAACAAGGATCTTTGACGGCAGTGGCGACAACCATGGTTGGAATGAACGATGACGACAGATGAAGCTTGGATGGCGGTGGTTAGAAAAGCAGTGGTTAGGGTTTGATTGAACAGCAAGGATCTTGGATGGCAGTGGTGGCAGCCACGCTGACTTAGGGTAGCGAATGCTAAGTTTGGGGAAGCGATGGGTAGGGGCGGTGACTTGGAAGGCAACAGCTAGGGTTGAGGTGGCGGTGGCTTGGGGCGGTAGCTACGAAGAGAATGGTGGCTGCGAAGGCGTTGGTGGGGATGATTGAGTTGGCTGGGAAAAATTGTGCGTGTCCTTCCGCCTAAATTTCTAGAACTTACTTCCCTGATTTAAAAATTAGATTAAAATTTTCCTTTAAACTAATTACCTCATATATATATATATATATATATATATATATATATATATATATATATATATATATATATATAAAAGGAGTGTTTTGGAACATCCCCGTTTTGCAGCGCCCTTACTGATTCGTGAGCTACGGTAATCCAAATCCAACAAGAATTTGTAGATGTTCAATCCACATATATATATTATCATACATCCAAAATTTGAGCTCGTTTCAACGTTCTGCAGGTTCAATGGCACCCGTATAAGTGGAGCATCCCAATGGCTTCACAATTTTCCACCACATGTTTGTCGTCTCTCTCCTTCCACTCATTCTATCACCTCCCACTAACTTAAACTATTATAAATGAAAGGTGTAATCCAGAGGGGACAATATATATACATATATATATATACACACACACACACACACATTTAAAGAGCGTTTCGTGCCACCCCTGTTTTGTAGCACCCCTACTGGTTCATGAGTTACGGTAATCCAAATCCAATAAGAATTTGTAGATGTTCACTCCACATATATATCACCATCTATCCAATATTTGTGCTCGTTTCGACATTCCTAGAATAATATATTCAATATTTAAATTTAACGGTTCGAATAAATGTCTGAATGGTGAATAATCGAGTTAAGATTTTGAAATATTACGAATGTCGAAACGAGCTTAAATTTTGAGTAGATAATGATATATATGTGGATTGAACATATACAAATTTTTGTTGAATTTAGATTATCGTAGCTCATGAACCGGTAGGAATGCTAAAGGGGTGCTCCAAAACAGTACCCCGGAATACTATATACAAAAACTAGCATCCCAAAAGCCCCTGATATAAACCCCGCCTTTATATTGAAATAAGTGAGTGGAAGATGAGAGAATGAGTGGAAAAAGAGAGGGGGAATACTTGATGGAAAATATGGATGCCAAAGGGGTGCTCCACTGTTTCGAGTGTCATTGAACCTGCCTTATATACATGTGTGTGTGTGTATATATTGAAAATTGGTTCTCCTTTATTTCTAACTCAAAGCAGAATTACAAACAGTAATACAACTTTAAACAGAAATCAAAACATACAAAAACTTATAACAAGCATACACCATATCGCTTCCACAACCCACATGCATCCTTTATCACCCACTTCAGCCTGTATCTAGCAAATCCACTCCCAATCTCCTAAAAAACTCCTCATTTTCCACTGTTCTGATAGTCTTAATATGATTTCCTCTCACCAAGAAATAAATATTCTTCTCTATCAACTAAAGCCTAACTTCTTTGTTAATAAACTGATTGTCAAACTGTTAAGCATTCCTTTCAAGCCATAAATGATACAGTGCATTAGTCAAAACTGCACAAGCAATATCTTTCACTTGATTCTTCTCATGAAATACAGCTGCTAACTGATTTGTTTCCTCTTCAATTAATCCAACCATGCATGGATTCAAACCAAGCTTCCTTTTCAGAGATAACCAAACAAACTTCGAATAAGAACATTCAAAGAACAATGATTAACACTCTCCTCCTGACTATTACATAACATGCACATATTCTCATCAACAACCCCATATCTCCTTAACCTATCTTTAGTACTCGGTCTATTCTTCATTGCCAAAAAAGATATAAAAGACATTCTCTTTGAATTCTTAGAATGCCACACCACTTTAGACCACTGCTTCAAAGAAATTTTCTCTCTAGCTTTATCCCATGCGCTTTATGGAAAGAAAATCCACCTCCATCAATCCACTCATAATAATCATGCTTCCTATTATCCTTCGCCTCCACAGTCTACAAACTGCTGCAATTCTCTGGTAGTTGGATGAATGTTACTGCAAATCCTACCATCATGAATGATAGAATCAACCATTTCGTTATTACTACCCAAATAATGAAATCTGGGAAAACCAAGCATATCAACTAGACATTTCTCATATTTCCATGGTTCAAACCACATAGAAGTTGAAGAACCATTTACAATGGCTTTATTAAAATACTGTTCAGCACTTGATCATATCTCCTAATAGACTTCCAAGTACAAGATGCATTATTACCTGAATTCATGCTCCAAAACATTTTATCCTTGCAATATCTCAAAGCCATCCACCTACTCCATAATGAGGAATCAACAAGTAATTTCCACATTAATTTTATACTTGCAGCCTTTTTCAAATCTTTGAAAGATTTTAACCCTATCCCACCTTCATTTTTAGGAGCACATAACTTTTCCCATTTCATTTTATGCTTCGAACTCCCCAAGAAAAAATATGCACACATCATATTCAACTTCTCTATAGTGTACTCATGCAGCTGATAAACAAACATCCAATACAAAATTGTTGGATTAATAACTGATTGAATCAATTCAGCGCTACCCGCAAACTCAAGAATTTAGCATCCCATGACTGCAGTTTTTGTTGAATCCTATGCAATAAATATTGACAATCTAGATAATGAATATAATTCGATGACAAAGGTACCCCCAAATCATTTATTGGTAGATACCAACATTATAACCCAGAATACCCACTATATCATTTGTTGATGGTGCATGACTAAAATAAATCTTAGTTTTCAAAGAGCTTACTGATAGACCACTGAATTTCTCTAAATTATCAAATATCGACTTCAAAGCAGTAGCACAAGAGGTTGAACATCTCCCAAATACCATCAAATCATCAGCATATAGCAAGTGGGAAACAATAGGATCAAAATTATGAACTGGCATGAATATTTTCTGCACCATCACCTCATTCATACAAAAAGAAAAATACTCCATAGCAATCGAAAATAGATAAGGTGACAAAGGATCACCTTGCCTTATACCCCTATTTGATTCTATAAAACCTTTTAGCACCCCTTGCATCATAATAGAGAAGGTTGGTGTGGAGATACACTCATATATATCGTTGATGAAATGTATTAGAAATCCTATAATTTTCACAATATGACAAATAAACTTACGATTAATTTTGTCATAAGCCTTATGTAAGTCCACTTTTACGCAAAACTTATTCACCCCAGGCTTTTAAAAATCTCTAATCAACTCATGAGCTAGTAAAATATTATCTTCAATGTATCGAGATGGGATGAAGGCACATTGATTAGAAGATATGAGATGGGGTAAAAACCATTTGATTCTAGTGCATAATATTTTACTGAAAATCTTGTAATATAAATTGCAGCATGAAATAGGTCGATAATGGGATATTTCTGATGGTCTATCAACTTTAGGAATTAAAGTAATAAAGGTGTTATTACAATCTTTGGGAATTTTTGCAAACTCAAACATGTCTTGAACAATAGCTAGTAAATCTTCTTTCAGCAACTCCCAATCTATGCAGTTAAAGCCCCGCTAAAGCCCCGCAATATCTCCGCTATAGCCCATAGCGCTCTTCAACCGCTACGCTATTTTAATTTAGCGCTGATGAACAGTAGATCCGCTTCTAGCCCCCTTTTTTCCGCTGCATCCGCTAAATCAAGGATTTTTAGCGTCCGCTTTAGCAATATTAATATATAGCGCTAGATTTGACTAGTTCTCTCTTCAAACAATTCAATAAAGTTAACGTGAAGGGGTAAATTTAAGGCTTAAGTGCCTAATATATTGTAATAATCAGTTACACTCATCAAATTTAGCATACAAAACTACGATATTCCATGATTTTGTTATATAAGAATAGTTAATATTAGTTTATTGTACACATATAATGTGAGAAAGATGATTAATTAATTTTCAAATATTTGATTTTACATAAAATGAACCTTTTTGCGCCTCCGCTATATCCCCGCTATTTCCCCGCTTTATCCCCGCTACACCTTTTTGCCCCTCCGCCGCTATAAAACCGCTAAGCGCTTTAACTGCACAGCTCCCAATGCAGCTTACAAACTTCGAATTAAATCCATCTGGACCTGGACTTGTATCTTCATGAATAGAAAAGACTACCTTCTTAACTTCCTCCATAGAAATTGCTTTAAGCAAATCATGATGCACTTGCTGGTTTATAGTATATAAAGATTGGAAGAAGGGAAAAACATCACTGCTATGACCATTGAACATGTCTGAGAAGTACTCTATAGCTGCAGCAAAAAGCTCCTCCTGTTTGTATATCAATTCACCTGCAGAATTTATCAAAGCTTTCAAATTATTATAATATTTTCGAGTAGACATTTTAGAGTGAAAAAACTTAGAATTTGTATCTCCCTCTTGAAGCCATGACAATTTTACTTTCTGCCTATAATTCCAAAATTTAATCTTTTTTTGGATCATAAGCCGATGTTTAGCCTCTAACATCTTCTCATATAACTCCACATTTTCAGGTTCTAAATCTACTGCAACTTCACTTTCACTGAATTTATTCTCGGCTTCCCTTAAAAGAGCATCATCTTTTACTCTAACTTTATTCCATGCTTTCAGCTCCTTTTTGCAAGCTTGAATTTTAAGCAGAAATTTGTAGCACGGAAAACCCCATACATTATCCATTATACCCTTTTCAAAACACTCCATGTACCCTGACATAAAACACCAGTCATTATAATATCTAAACGGAAGACCTTTAGATATAACAGTAGGTATAAGATCAAGCAACAAAGGATTATGATTACTAGATATTTGAGTTAAAGACGGAGCTTTTATATCATTATATTTATGCAAACATGAATGATTAACAAAGATTTTGTCTATATGATTAGCAATACCTCTTCTCCTACACGTATAATTGAAACCAACAGCTTTAACTTCTATCCAACCAGATTGAGACAGGCAGTTATTAAAGGCTCTGAGTTGCTGAAATGGAATACGCAAACCTCCTTTTTTATCAAGTGGAGAAGTAGGGTTATTAAAATCGCCAATAAGAATCCAATCTCCACCAATCATCCTGCTTCAAGGACAATATGCTGCCATAACTCTTGTCTCTCATAGAAACTACTACTCGCATACACTATAGTAATGAAAATTCTCATACCCCCTGTATCATTAGCTTCCACAGTTACATGTTGCTTAGAAGAAGAAATGATGCTCATAGACCAAATATCTGAATTCCAATAAGCAATATTCTACCAGAAAAAGATTCAATTTGATGAGGAATGTAATCCCAATTAACAAGAAGTAATCTTCTAAAACATCTCAAATTTACTACACTAATTTTACTCTCAACCAAGCCAACAATAGTTGGCTCGAATTCCGTCAGAAAAGATAAAATTTCTCGCATATGAAATGGAGAATTCATCCCTCTGACGTTCGAGCTCATAATCGTCATTTAATAGTCACAGAGCTCCTGGTATTTCTTTTAGAAGGAGCTGTATAGGTTGAGGTAACTTGTGTTTTCCCTTTCACATGTGCCATGTAGTCACTGTTCTTGCTTACACTTTGAGATACATCTTGATTTTCTTTTGTCAGTTATATCCTCAGTCAAATTTTCTGCAACATGATTTAGTTTATCTGGTAAAATATCATGTGGCAGACCATCATCTAAAAAATCCAAATCCCATTTACCATTAGTACTATTAGAAGTAGAAGCTTCATTTTGCATGTTTGAATCAGTTTGAAATTTTGATTCTGTATCAACTAATGCCGAATTAGAATCCATCTTATCCTTCTCTACCCATGCTGGATCGTTTTCTAGATCATGTATTAGCGTTTGATGACCAAACACTTTACATCTATCACATCGAGGAGGATTAAATTCATATTCAACTCGAATTTCCTTGTCAATACCATTATGTAGTTGAATAGGAATTCTATCATGCAACTCAGCTGCAAAATCTATAGCAACAAGCACTCTAACAAATCTTGTAATCCTCTTATTCACAGTATTATCATCTATGCATAAAGGTTCCCCTATATAACTAGTAGTCATAGACAAAGCTTTGTTAGACCACAATTCCATATCCACATTAAAAAGTTTAAACCAGATCTGGACCTTATCGAATGTAAAATTAGCAAGATCATATGCAAGGTACCATTTATCAATCATCAGCAAATTACCAAAATAAGAGTATGTGGATGATTGAATTACCGAAGAAAAGTCCATCGAATCCTCAAACTGAACAGTAAAGTGAAATCCATCAACAATATGAACTACAAAATTACTTCTCGACCGCCAGACTTTACTACTATAATCCTTCAATTTCATAACAGATAATCTAAATTCAATCGGGTGCAGAGCAATCGTATCATGCCAAGCTTCTACCGATTCATTAAAAATCTCCTCTGAAATGAAAATACGACTTGCAGATGGTTTCACATACTGAAGAGACTTCGGATTTACACTTTGATTAGCCTTCACTGTAGATTCAACCGAATTAGTACCAAATTTAGACAGCAACGAATTGCGATTCAAATTTGAGTAAAAATTAGATTTAGACGGGAAGAGATTCCGCTTATCCGCCATTTTTATATGAAAAACATGTGAAATATATATATATATACATATATATATATATATATATATATATATATATATATATATATATATATATATACATACATACATACACACACACATACACACAGACATACACACACACACACACACACACACACACACACACATATATATATATATATATATATATATATATATATATATATATATATATATATATATATATATATATATATATATAACAAAGCTACTTAATCATTGTATATGTTGACCTCTTGCTTTTATAGACAATAGGATTGAAGGAAGAAAAAAGTAACCCTTAATTTTATATTTCAAGCGAATGATAAGCGTATATGATAATCATTCAATATACATTCACCATTCGCATATTTTCTTATGTGACATACCTAAAAAGAGCTTTCAAAAACCAATTTTATAGCCTCTTTTTTAAATTTAAACAAAAAGGTCATCTAGAATTGGAAGTCGCAGTCATTCATGGCGGAGGAGTTGGATTTCTCCAAGTTTCGTATTCCTTCCTGTCATGGCCACTACACTTTGCATAGAAGGTTCGTTCTTAACAGAGTTCTTAAAGAGTACAATGTTATACAAACTGCATACTAAAACAGAAAAGGAATAAATAAACGATCAGTAATCATCGTTCGATAGGCAAAATAACCCACGGTAAACAAGTTTATACAGCGGATACAACAAAAACTTATTGATACACTCTCAAAAAATTGCTTATTACAACAGCTACACAACCGCCACGTCCATCATTTTATCCATTATTCACCCAATATTATGTTGCCGCCATCACTTAATTAGAATGATCTAACGTAACTTCTCCATTTAAGCACCCATATAAATGATAAAATCGACCCCATGGACCAGAAACTGATAACCAATCTAAACTACAGTAAATCAAAAATATTACACCATGATAAACAGCAATCAAGCACCAATGTTTTCAATATCAGCGGTCTTATTCATCCTCTTCACAATTCCTGCTATAACCTGTAAATGTGCATCAAACATAATTAACCATCAACCTTGCTTATTACCATTAATCTGATTTTTTTTTAAAATATGCAAATGTTATACCTTTCCAGGTCCCAACTCATAGCTTTTCGTCAACCCTTTGTCAAGTAATGTTTTAACTGTTAACTCCCACTGAACCGGCGAAGTCACCTGTTTCAAAACAATTTCTTCATAAACCATCCACATGTTAATTTTACTCGACATTATGTATTATTACTATTATTGCAGCAGATACGTTCACCTGACGTGCCAAAATCTTTTTGATGGTTTCAGGGTCGGAATGAGGTTGTGCGTCGACGTTCGAAATTACTGGAATTCTTGGCTTTCTTATTTCTGTAGCAGCAAGTGCAGCTTCAAGCCTTGATACGGCTGGTTCCATAAAGCTTGTGTGGAAAGCACCAGCAACTGCTAGGCGCACCTGTAACCCAAAAAGACTAAATGAAATTATATTCGCCATTGGCTTTAAAATGTAACAAATCCACATGATTGTATTGAAATACGAAAACTTACTGCCATCCGGGCTTTAAATGATTTAGCTTTGGCTTCAACTGCTTCCACTCCTTTGACGCCTCCAGAGACAGCATAGTTACCCTGAAATTATCAGTTTTATTAACTCCAAAGATGCACACTTTTAATACTTTAGAATATAAATGGTAGGGAAAAAGGGGGGGGGTTTGGGGGGGGGGGGGGGGGTGGAGGTGGAGGAATGTATGTATTACTGGACACAAGAAGTTGGCGATCTGAACTCTTTCTTTTTCATCAACTTCCTCATTAGCTGCATCACATAATAACTGCACCTTTTCTGAATCTAATCCAATGATGCTAACCATGGCGCTAGGCGCAGCATCTGCAGCATCCTGAAGAGATTTTAGTAATTGTAAATGTTAGATATCCGCACTTTCTATGTCTCATGTGAACATTTGCTTTCAATGTATGATTATATGTTTGGAGACTAACTTGCATCGCTTCTCCTCTTAGCTTGACAAGTCTCAGACCATCTTCGAAGCTGTGAAGAGATTAAATATACAGGTATTTCAAAGGTCACCAACAAAGGGGCCACAATTATCTAAAAAACCGTACTAGATACGCGCATGCTATGAAAGTATAACATCAAACAAGACACAGAACGTTTTGTTGCAAAAAATACTTAGTGGCTTTCTGTTTATGATGGAAATCTAGATTGAGGATGTTTTTCATCCCTTACTGAAATTAGCATAGCATATGCTTTTCACGGATGTGTAGATAGGCTCATTTGGTATTTGGTTGTAAATTCCAACAAAAGAAGCTAAATAGAAAATGTTGGTGCAATTGATCTTGCATAAAAACATAATATTCTGAAAGGACACATAAAATAAAGTCGCTCGATCCCAACCATAGTTATTAATGGCGCACGGCGCAAAAAGGCACAACATCAGTCTGGAGCCTTGGCGCACGGCGCGGCAAATGACGCGCGCCTTTCTGATTTACTGCGCATTTTTGTTTTTTTAAATTTAACATATAACAACAAGTTTAAAAGTTCAGTAATTTTAAAACATATACAATCAAAGTTTTTACTATTTTGCAAAAAGAAACATCATCATATTTGATATCATTAGCATAGAATTTCAAGCATAATAGTTTTCAAAATCCAAAATAATAATACATATTACTAATAAACTAGAATTCCGAATCTGATTCAATAACCATATTTTCCAAATCAACATCTGCATCATCGGATTCATAAGGACAATTAGATTATATCATGTTTTTTAATTGTTATGATGTGGTTATATTTAGCAACACAAAGGACAATTAGTGAGGAAGAACAACATATCGATTGGTAATATTGTTTCCCTGATGCAATTGATAACTTTATGCAAAAAAATAAAAATAAAGTGATAAATATTTATTGATAATCTATATGGCGCATCTACAAACTGTTTGAAATAAAATACGCAATCAATTGAAATACATGTTTTCTGGACAAGCAATATTACATTTGATATAAGAGTATTACATAAAATAAAATATATTTTTGATATAAGAGTATTACATAAAATAAAATATATTTTCAATATCGATGTATTTGTTTCTCTTCAAGAAAAAAGAACTGTAGAAAAGTCATCCATCAGAACCCATAGAATAAATAAAAACCAAATACAAAACGTTAGCAAACGCAGTAATATGATTAACAATACTGTAGAAAAGTCATCCATCAGAACCCACAAAATAAATAAAAACCAAACACAAAACGTTAGCAAACACAATAATATGATCAACAATAATTTTATGTGAAATGCAAAAAATGAAAAAATAAACAAAAAAGAAGCAAAAAACAAAAGGCACGCCATTTTGCGCCGTGCACCTTTTTTGCGCCGCGCGCCTTTTGCCGCGCCTTCTCATATGCGCCGCGCCGCAAGAAGAAATGGCGCAGATGTCGCGCCACGCCGTGCCGTGCGCCATGGCGTGCGCCGTAGCGCGCCATTCATAACTAGATCCCAACCAAGATCATATAGATTACACGAATAAATAAATACCATAGTGTAAACATGGAACTAAGCAGGTGCATTCATGCAATCGTTATATGTAGGATACCTGAAAGCTCCGGAAAAAGCAAGAGCAGTGTATTCGCCTAAACTTAGACCACATGTGACATCTACAGAGTTGATAATATCCAGCCCACCATCACGTGCACGTAATACCTCGACAGCAGCTAAACTAGTGACGTATATGGCTGGCTACAGATGATAATAAGTCTTTAGTAAAGGATGCACATACAAAGCTCAGTCCTTGCTATGCAGTGGTACAGCCAGCACGAAAGAATAAAACCGATAAATTACAAAAATGTGCATATTGATAATTATATTGAAAACAAATAATGAGAAGATAAGGTTAAAATATCAATTCAGATAAGCAACGTAAAAAAATTGAACATATTTTGGATTATTGGATGTAGGTATGACAATTACCCTGTTTGGAACCTATTTTGTACTACCCCTTCCACTATGCGAAATGAACTAGTTTTACCTCAGTATAAATATTAGTCAAGGAGACACACACACGCTCACTCTTGCACTCTTCTCTTTGATCTTAAATAGTTAATTGCTTACATATTTCAGAAGAAGATGTAGGTATGACAATTACCCTGTTTGGAACCTATTTTGTACCACCCCTTCCACTATGTGAAATGAACTAGTTTTACCTTAGTATAAATATTAGTCAAGGAGACACACGCTCACTCTTGCACTCTTCTCTTTGATCTTAAATAATTAACTGCTTACATATTTCAGGAGAGGAAGTGCAATGTATAGTAAATCAGAATGAGTTATGTGTAACTGAGTTTGTTAATAATAAGCAACATTAACCAAATAACAGTATATTGGTAAATGCACATAAATAGCACACAGTTCAATACCTTCCGCTAGCATGTAATCTTTATGATATTAACGCTGCTTTAAGCTATACAGAAGTATAAAAGAAGATATTCCAGAGTCATGCCAAGTATAACCAAAATCAAGCAATTAATGCGAAATAAGCGAAATGCGAAACAAGCGAAGTGCTTTGCAATACATACTTGGCTTATAACTGTAGAATTAAGCTTTTCTTTTGGACCATTGGTGCACACATCTAAGAGATTGAATCTGGGAAACAAAGGAAGGGAAAGTGTACAGAAAGTCCTTAGTCAGGTTAAAGGTGCTTGCTAAACTCAAACATAGCAACCAAATAAAAAACAAAACTGAAATAAGAAGGGAAAAAAGAAGGGGGGAGAGAGAGAGAGATAAGAAAAAAGTAGGCATACCCAAGTATATCATTTGCTTTTTCAAATAATTCTGCAGCAGCAGGCACACTCTGGGATGCAGCCCCCATTCCAACAGTTTGTGCACCCTTAAATCAAAGAAAATTCAGTAGAGAGTTACTGAGCTAGCATTGTCGAGTATAACTAACAAATACCCTACAGAAGCCTTGTCTTTCCACTTGTTATTTAGTTATTTACCGATGGCGGGTGCAAATCAAATTTGCCAAAGAGATCATCCATAATGAAATTGAATCAAGCACGTTTTGTTTCAGACGCGTCATACAATCCACTTACTACTGCTGGCTTAAGACGCCTATAGAAGTCGTCGTAAATTATACTATTAAAAAACTAAGATAGCAAATTTTCAATAGAATTGCTGTTTCACTCCTATTACCAAAGTTAGCTAATGTTCCGTTAGAGGCATGCTATGTTATCACCAGAATTTACACTAAAGGTGGCACCGGTAACAATTATGATCCCAGGCCTTGAAAATTGTTTTGAGAGGTGGTGCAATTTTGCTCCCACCAACGTGGACAAGACAATAGTTCTTATTAGTTGATAATAAGTAGGGTGCATGCACAAAATGTAATATTTTATTGTGCATGGTCCAATGAGAACTGGTGTTTTGCTCGCATTGTTAGTCAAAATTACACTCCAAAATCTGCTAGTCTTTGTTAAACAGTTGATAGTTTATTCAATGCTTAGCCTGGTCGGTTTAATACCAAAGTTTTCATTCTATTAAACACTTATTTTTTCATTGCAGATTAAAAGCATTTTAGAATTGATCCTAGAGTGTACGGGGGCTCAACAGATGATAGTTACAAGCATTCTTGAGGTTTTCATGCTTGTATGGTAGCTTAGTCAGAAGAAAGGAGGATGAGCAAGGAGGAAAAAGAAGAAAAACACTGAGCATTCCGTTATACATGATAATGAAGTTTTACTTTATAGGTGAAATCAAATGCTTAATGCTAACTACATACAGTTTTACCCATAGGCAGTGTTGTAAAAAGTGAGTATTTGGGAGGCATCCTTAAAACCAAACTTAATTCAAAGTGGATCCCTCCATTAGTTCTAATGTAAAGCGGGTCTATGTTTTACTATAGCAAACTATATCCATATTTTTTTGCGCTGCCACTTAAAAAAAAAATGTAAATACCAACGGAAGATTACTGGCCACAAAAAAAAAAAGTAAGAATTTTTGCACTTATTTTGAATAAGTGCAGACATATCTGCAATTATTCCTTTAGTGTACTGCATGTAATATAAATGGAAAATTGGATGCAGAAATGTCTGCATTTATTGTGAATAAAATATCTGCAATTATTCATATAATGTATTAAAAAGTAAAAAACAGATGCACAAATGTCTGCACTTAGTGTGAATAAATGCAAAAATGTCCGCAACTATCCGACAGTGTATTGCCGACATGTCCTAGTATATAAAAAAAATTGTTGATATGTCTGCAATTTTTCTGTATAGTTGTTTCATGTTCAGCAATTTTACTAAAAGTAATTTTTTTTTTTTCATTTGTATGCAATATTTAATATTTTTTTGATGATTTTTCCGTAATAATGTGATGTTTGAACAAGTATAGACATTGAATTTGAAAGTTTGAAGCAATCAGAAAAACTTGAAGAAATCCATGCAATATTTTGATATTATTGTTGTAATGTCTGCAATTTTACGAAAATTTGCATATTTTTTGCTGAAACATGATTATTTTTAATGTTTTGTTATTTTTCAAAAAAAATTGTACTTTTCTTACATGAACATAATTATGTATTGAATTAAGTTTTTATGTTTAGTAATTTTTACATTTGATTTTTCATGTTTTTTTTGATGATTTTCGAAAAACATAGACCTAATTTATAAACTTATAAAACAGAGAGTTTTTTGTATTTTGAAAATTAACAGAGACCTTAGTTAAACTGTCTCTTGTAAAAACCCTTATAGGCCCCTGCCTAGGCCCCGCATAGGCTCTAGGCTAGCATCTCAGACTCGATTTCTGATTAATCTGCCTAGATGATACTTAATACATTATATAAACATATAAATAT
The DNA here is from genome assembly GCA_030737875.1 of Allium sativum. Taxonomy (NCBI): domain Eukaryota; kingdom Viridiplantae; phylum Streptophyta; class Magnoliopsida; order Asparagales; family Amaryllidaceae; genus Allium; species Allium sativum. Next base: position 393,157,371 of record CM060912.1, on the reverse strand, counting down.
GTTTATAGGCATCATCTATGAACAATTTAGGCTTTGATGTCTCTAGTAAGCATCAAAATATTAGTTTCTAACTATTTTGTCTCAGTGATTGCTCCGGTATTCAACAAAATCCATGATATACCATTAGGGATAAGTTGTTGCTAGACAATATACTAAAATTTTATCCAAAATGCATGAGTTTGTCAAAAACTCCTAGTTCCGATTAGTCCTCGATTGATTCTCGCCTTAGCAATCAACCTCTTGTTCATGCTTAAAGTCTAGGATCGGTGTAACAACCCAGAATTTAAAGTTTATTTTTATTTGATTATTTAATTTAAATTATTTTATTTTATTTTATTCGTTTAAAACTCTGTTTGTGTGTATTTTATAACTATTTTGATTCTGAATTTAAAACTAAATGTATTTTGGTTTTATATTACGAATGAATTTGATTTGATATGAATATATTTTAAGTATATTTTCAATTTCGATCTTATTTAGTATATAAATTAAATTGTGTTCATTTAGTTGAATTTGAATTTATTCTTATATTTTAATTTAAATAGTAAAGTCATATTATATAATTTGTTTTCGATATTAATAAAAAAAACATTTGGTGAAACATAAACATGAAAAGGGCACCATGTTCCACCTTTCTACCTTTCAAAATTACCAATTTGATAACGCATGTGATGTGTATGACACATGGAAAGTATAATGCAAACGTTCTATCATAGTGAAAAAAAGGGAGTTACGCATACATTTAATTTCGATCAAAGAATATTTTGAATTGGTAATTACGGTACCTATTCTATAGTGCAGCCTATCCGCCACTTTCGCACGTTCTCTTCCCTATAAAACAAGAAGCAGCCTTCTTTGTTTTTCATTTCCCCTTTACGTTCAGCTCAGCTGAGATCCCTAATTTGCCAAAATTGAATAATGACCTCTTCCTTTTCGATTCTCAGCCAAAATTTCATCTCCTCCCCAAATCAATCACCACCCGTCTCGCCTTCTTCATCATCAGATCGAAACATCTTCGCTTTGTTGTCACTCTGCTCTCGCTGTCAGCCGCCTGTTTCACCGTCACTCCACCAAAATCCCCAAATCAATTCTGCCTTTAACAAATCGCTCCGCCCCAAACATACTCGGAACCCGCTCCGATCAAGGCTGCTCCATCTCCACTGTCTTCCTATCTGTCTGTAACCGTCGAGCCCTTTTCTGAGAGCCTGTCCCGAACAACCGCGCCACCTGAATCTGCGACTACACCGTGTAACACGCACCGACCAAACAGCAAAGCAGTGTCGTGAAGCCGCTGCCATGCCGTCATTCTTCGCCCAGTCCAGTGCGACTTAATGTAAATTTTGCTTACGATTGAAATAAGTTTAATCCTGACTCAGGTGTTTTGTGTATTTTGCATGGGACATTCGGGTCAGGCCCCAAGTGTTCCAGATTTTTGAGGTTTACGGCGCTAAGCTGGGGAGGAACGTGTAAAGACGCATGACGTGCGCAAGCCCGACTGGAAGTGTAATCTTTTTATTTAAACTTCATGTATTTTATAATCTTCCGCTGTATAAATATTTTGTACAACTCTGATATTATTTATATAAAATTTCTTCCGCTGCGATTATTGTATCTGTGATTCTGTGTGTGATATTCTGTTTTACCTGGTAAGCTAAATAACAATTCGCTGTTTTGAGCGTCTTGAGCTTGTTTAATTATGAATTCGAGACGTTAAAAATAGCGAGTTGTGTTAGTAACAATCCAGAATTTTACGTTTATTTTTATTTGATTATTTAATTTAAATTATTTTATTTTATTTGTTTAAAACTCTGTTTGTGTGTATTTTATAACTATTTTGGTTCTGAATTTAAAACTAAATGTATTTTGGTTTTATATTACGAATGAATTTGATTTGATATGAATATATTTTAAGTATATTTTCAATTTCGATCTTATTTAGTATACAAATTAAATTGTGTTCATTTAGTTGAATTTGAATCTATTCTTATATTTTAATTTAAATAGTAAAGTCGTATTATATAATTTGTTTTCGATATTAATAAAAAAACATTTGGTGAAACATAAACATGAAAAGGGCACCACGTTCCACCTTTCTACCTTTCAAAATTATCAATTTGATAACGCATGTGATGTGTATGACGCATGGAAAGTATAATGCAAACGTTCTATCTTAGTGAAAAAAAGGGAGTCACGCATACATCTAATTTCAATCAAAGTAAATTTTGAATTGGTAATTATGGTACCTATTCTAAAGTGCACCCTATCCGCCACTTTCGCACGTTCTCTTCCCTATAAAACACGAAGCACCTTCTTTGTTTTTCATTTCCCCTTTACGTTCAGCTCAGCTGAGATCCCTAATTTGCCAAAATTGAATAATGGCCTCTTCCTTTTCGATTCTCAGCCAAAATTTCATCTCCTCCCCAAATCAATCACCACCCGTCTCGCCTCGTTCATCATCAGATCGAAACATCTTCGCCTTTGTTGTCACTCTGCTCTCGTTGTCAGCCGCCTGTTTCACCGTCACTCCACCAAAATCCCCAAATCAATTCCGCCTTTAACAAATCGCTCTGTCCCAAACATACTCGGAACCCGCTCCGATCAAGGTTGCACCATCCCCACTGTCTTCCTATCCGTCCGTAACCGTCGAGCCCATTTCTGAGAGCCTGTCCCGAACAACCGCGCCACCTGAATCTGCGACCACACCGTGTAACGCGCACCGACCAAACAGCGAAGCAGTGTCGTGAAGCCGCTGCCTTGTCGTTATTCTTAGCCCAGTCCAGTGCGACTTAATGTAAGTTTTGTTTACGATTGAAATAAGTTTAATCCTGAATCGGGTGTTTTATGTATTTTGCATGGGACACTCGGGTCAGGCCCCAAGTGTTCCAGATTTTTGAGGTTTACGGCGCTAAGCTGGAGAGGAATGTGTAAAGACGCATGACGTGCGCAAGCCCGACTGGAAGCGTAATCTTTTTATTTAAGCTTCATGTATCTTATAATCTTCCGTTGTATAAATATTTTGTACAACTCTGATATTATTTATATAAAAAAATTTCCGCTACGATTATTGTATCTGTGATTCTGTGTGTGATATTCTGTTTTACCCGGTAAGCTAAATAACAATTCGCCGTTTTGAGTGTTGTGAGCTTGTTTAATTACGAATTCGAGAAGTTAAAAATAGCGAATTGTTACAGTTGGTATCAGAGCCTTGGTTTATTAAAGCTTTAGCTTATGGGGTAAAAGCTCACTAGAGATAGGGTAGTGATACCCTAAAATGAGTGGAATCAGTCGCAGAATCCTTCTTGTGCGAGAACGTATTTTGAAAATATAAATTATTTTGAAACATAGAGTATTTTTGAAATCTAAATCCTTTCGGAATTCTCACTCTTCGAATTTGTTCTCCTCGATAGCTTTCTTTGTTAAAGTTATCCTTCGATTTGAATCTTGATCCCATTTGAAATCTATTTTCGGGTTGCCACGGTTTTTCGAGATTATGAGAGAATGTAAATATTGCAAATAAAGTTAAGATGAGGAATAAAATGATTTGGTTATAACTAAGGAGATCGTTTGACTAAACCTTGAGAATTTTGTTTCGGAATAATTTGAAATTGATTTCTAAAGTTTTGGATAAAGTACTAGCAGTATATAGAAGTATTTTTGAATAAAAAGTTTGAAATGATTTTATGGGATGTTTTCAAAAAGGAAAATATATGAATAGAGACCACTTTGGTAGCTTTGCTACATGTTTATCCAACGAAGTTTGATTTTTGAAGCATTATTTGATATACACATATATGTATATTTTGAATGATTCAGAGAAAATCCGAAATTGATTCTTGAGTTTAGTCAAATAATAATCCTATATATTAGGATAGTGTAATTGTACATTTTGAGATGTTTTGATAAGAAATGATTGAACTCGTGATTTACAATTATTGAATTGAAAATATATTTTTCAACTATTTGAATGACCCAACTATTTGTGAACAAGATTTGGAATGATATTGAATATCCAAATTTATTATAAAATTGAATTGGTATTGAAACGAAATTTTGAGAATCTTTGATATTGAATATTTGATATGAAGTTTTCGAACCTTATATATATGGAAGATTTATATAAGAAATAGCGATTAATTCGAAAGCTATTGATTTGGAAGTTAATTGATTTAAATGAAATCTTATATAGTGAATTTATATAAGAATGATATATTTGAAACATGATGTTGAAAAGGAAATCTTATGTAAATTGATATTTATGTAAGTGCGCTATGCGTGAAACGTGAAATGAAGTACTATATATAATGGTATATATGCTTTTGAAATAAAGATATAAGAAGTACCTTCAATCGAAATCGCAATTCCTGATAGAGGAATTGTGTTGGCACTCGTCGAGAGTGTCCATCGGAAATCGGAAATCGTAGTTACTTGGTGCTCCGTCGATTGGAGTATCCATCGATATTGGAATCTCACTCGGTGAGATCACATTGATTATTATTACTTATCTGTTCTAGCGTAATTCGGGGGGTGAGATATCTACAGTTACAAGCGATTTCACTGGAATAGTGATGTAACCGTCGCGTAACTGCGATCTAAACGTCATAGCGTAATTCGGGGGTGCGATGCCTACAATTACAAGCGATTTCACTGGGATAGTGGCGTAATCGTCGCGTAATTGCGATCTATGGCAACAACCATGGCGAAATTCGAGGGGTGTGATACCTATGATTACAAGCGATTCTACTGGGATAGTAGCGCAACCGCCGAGTAACCGCGATCCATGGAGGAAGTATTTTCCATATCTATTTTAAATGGTCTAAGTATTTTCACTGAAAGTTGAAACAAGGATATTTAGTACTTAGAGATTTTGGTCGTATGCCTGGCCAGCGTATGTCTAACGTCTGTAAGAACGACAGTAAACTTGTTAAACTTCGAGTTATCAAGTATTTTCATAACGTTAAATAACAACCCAATAACCTGCAATTAAATTTATATAATATCAACATAATAAACTAAGAAAGAGATTTTAAATGTTTTTAAAACAAATATTTCCGGATATAAAATTTTGTTTGATATTTAAAAATTCTTCTGAATTTTTCCTTTTCATTTAAACCCATCTTCCTTCGTAGATCCTCTAGGCTCTTTCGTTCGTTCAGCTTTTATTCGAATTCTACAAATTATCCTTATTTACAACAAGGTAAGAAGTAGATTTTTCATAAAAATGATTTTATCTTAGTTAAAATCTATAATGATATTGTTATAAACGTATCTATCTAAATATAGAAAAATGTTTTACGTATTTATTTGACGTTAAAATTTGCCTATCGAATACGTAGTGATAGATATAGAGTCACACTCTAATCACTTGAAAATGATTCTGGTGATGACTGCGCAGCATCATCGATATCTATTTTCGGGTTTTGAAAGCGGGATAGATATATATCGCCAATCGAGACGTCGAGTGAATACTTAAAACCAATTTGAAATGTTGGAACTATTTTTTTTTCATTTGATTTATATATATATTTCAAATTTATATATATGTATGTTAATAAATATGAATTATTGGTTTAAATATATCAATTATTTAATTACTATTTTCCCTTCCTTGTTCCTTTTCGGGGGCGAAAAAGTTTAAGTGGGGGAGAATGTAACAACCCAAAATTTTAAGTTTATTTTTATTTGATTATTTAATTTAAATTATTTTATTTTATTTTATTTTATTCGTTTAAAACTCTGTTTGTGTGTATTTTATAACTATTTTGATTCTGAATTTAAAACTAAATGTATTTTGGTTTTATATTACGAATGAATTTGATTTGATATGAATATATTTTAAGTATATTTTTAATTTCGATCTTATTTAGTATATAAATTAAATTGTGTTCATTTAGTTGAATTTGAATTTATTCTTATATTTTAATTTAAATAGTAAAGTTGTATTATATAATTTGTTTTCGATATTAATTTTGAAAAAAAACATTTGGTGAAACATAAACATGAAAAGGGCACCACGTTCCACCTTTCTACCTTTCAAAATTACCAATTTGATAACGCATGTGTTGTGTATGACGCATGGAAAGTATAATGCAAACGTTCTATCATAGTGGAAAAAAGGGAGTTACGCATACATCTAATTTCAATTAAAGGAAATTTTGAATTGGTCATTACGGTACCTATTCTAAAGTGCACCCTATCCGCCACTTTCGCACGTTCTCTTCCCTATAAAACACGAAGCAGCCTTCTTTGTTTTTCATTTCCCCTTTACGTTCAGCTCAGCTGAGATCCCTAATTTGCCAAAATTGAATAATGGCCTCTTCCTTTTCGATTCTCGGCCAAAATTTCATCTTCTCCCCAAATCAATCACCACCCGTCTCGCCTCCTTCATCATCAGATCGAAACATCTAAGCCTTTGTTGTCACCCTGCTCTCGCTGTCAGCCGCCTGTTTCACCGTCACTCCACCAAAATCCCCAAATCAATTCCGTCTTTAACAAATCGCTCCGCCCCAAACATACTCGGAACCCGCTCCGATCAAGGCTGCTCCATCCCACTGTCTTCCTATCTGTCTGTAACCGTCGAGCCCTTTTCTGAGAGTCTGTCCCGAACAACCGCGCCACCTGAATTTGCAACTACACCGTGTAACGCGCACCGACCAAACAACGAAGCAGTGTCGTGAAGCCGCTGCCATGTCGTCATTCTTAGCCCAGTCCAGTGTGACTTAATGTAAGTTTTGCTTACGATTGAAATAAGTTTAATCCTGACTCGGGTGTTTTGTGTATTTTGCATGGGACACTCGGGTCAGGCCCCAAGTGTTCCAGATTTTTGAGGTTTACGGCGCTAAGCTGGAGAGGAACGTGTAAAGACGCATGATGTGCGCAAGCCCGACTGGAAGTGTAATCTTTTTATTTAAACTTCATGTATTTTATAATCTTATGTTGTATAAATATTTTGTACAACTCTGATATTATTTATATAAAATTTCTTCTGGTGTGATTATTGTATCTGTGATTCTGTGTGTGATATTTTGTTTTATCCGGTAAGCTAAATAACAATTCGCCGTTTTGAGCGTCTTGAGCTTATTTAATTACAAATTCGAGACGTTAAAAATAGCGAATTGTTACAATCGGCCTAGCGGTTTTTACAAGTTTACCAATTGGTAAGTGGATCATAATTACTGCCCCAATCTACTAGATGTAACGATGAAGTCTACTGCCCATTCCAAAATGGAACTTAGCTGCATTGATGAAAAATTCCTTCTTTCTAGGCCTCCACCTAAGCACTGCCTGGGAGCTAGTGAGGCTTACTGCCTAGTGATTGACCTAGGCCCACCTAGGTAAGGTGTACCACCTGACTAAAGAATCTAAACATGTATTTAGGCACATGTTAAGCAGTGTTTTAAGGATCGGTGCCAGGTATAAGCATCAATGTGCTAGTCTTGGTTATTCTTGCTTTATTGGCCACTCTTAAGCACATCCAAAATCCCAAAGTTTCAATTTATATCCATTTACAGTAAACAAAACACTAGAAGTTATCTGAAATACCTAGCTCTGGTTAAACCCCACCTGAACATCAATCCCAAGTCCATAAATAACGCCACATCAGCTGGGATTTTACAAGCTTGCTTGATAGTATGCGAATAATGGAACCCGAACTTAACAGTTATCTGCTTGTTAAAACGAAATCTATAGGCTAAACTGAAAAATCTTTGCACAATTCAAAACTCAGCCAACTCATATCGAACATCTAGAAACCAATTAACCTACAAATTCAAGTTATATCCTTAAAAAACAGAAAAAAAAAAAAAAAAAAAAAAAAAAACCTGTCCAGGAAACAGAAATGCGGTGCTGGGCTTGTAATCAGCAAACAAGGCATCGGATGAAACTGATTCCCTCGACCCAACCGAAACGCTCATAGAAACCCTAGATATCGCTCCATTCTTCAAAATAGAGCTTAGGGATCCCTTTCTCGATGCAGTTGGGAATGCAATCGATGGCAATTGGATGCAGGAGATGGAAGACATTTTGGAAACGCGGAGAGAATTGAATAATGGGGATCGAATTTGGAGCATAAAAATACATAAATTATGGCAGCGGAGTAAGCAATGAGCGGGGTTTAAAAATGGGCGATAATTTCAAAGTCCGGCGTTCAATAAGTCAATGACTAATTTTTTGCGATTGCTTGCCATTATCTTACCTTTATCATACGGTTTTTACCGATAAATCATAATTGTTTATTGTTACCGATAACTGGTATATCAGTCTAATAATATGGAAACCGTTAAGCTAGTAATGGTAAATTACCGTTTGTCCATCAAAGTTTGTATCTTGACATATATGTAGTGTTAGTTAATAAAAAAAAAAAAAAAAAAAAAAGTGTACTCGAAATTATTTCACTTTATTGTTGAACTAAATTTAATCATTTATTTGATTTTAAGTGCATACAGTAAAGCATATCAGATAAATATACATATGTTTTAAAATGATTGGTAAAATTCGTGTTGCCGCTGGTATTGAAGAAATGTTACCGTTAATTTACCGTTAAAATGGTAAATTTACCGTTACCATACCGTTTTAACTGGTACACCGATTTCAATCCAAAATAAAAAAATTCAACATATTGCACAACAAAACAAATAATTAATTAATTATAGCTCGATTAAATTAAAAATCACATACCGAAATAACTTATTTAAATGCCCATCTTGAAGCCGCAAACGCATACCACATATAACTTCCACCCCCGTTTAAATACCCGCTAAAATGCCTCTCCTTCGTTATGCGCAAACGGATTATAGTTCTACCTCTTCCCATTGAAGCATCACAAATGTTAAAAAACCAAACTAGAAAGGTCGAAGAGACGGGCATCCCACCTATTGTCATTGTCTTTATAGAGTACTATAAAAGCAATTGGTTGGCATGCTCAATCCACATATATATTATCATCTATCCAAAATTTGAGCTCGTTCCGATATTCGTAACATTTCCAAAATCTTAGGTCGATTATTCACCATTCAGACATTTATTCGAACCGTTAAATTTAAACATCAAATATATTATTCTATGAATGTCGGAATGAGCTCAAATTTTGGATAGATGATAATATATGTGTGGATTGAACATCTACAAAATCTAGTTGGATTTGGATTATTGTAACTCACGGTAGGACATGAATGCTAAAGTGGTGCTACATAAAGGGGTGCCCCAAAAGGGGATTCCTAATTCCCAGTGTAACGACCCATATTTTTCGATCGAATAATTAATTAATTTAAAATAATGGTTTAGAAATTTAAAGGTTGTTTAATTAAATAATATTGAATATTTAATTAAATTAAATAATAGAATAATATATTTAAATTTTGAAATAGTCAGAAATAGTGAATTGACATTATGATGTGAACTGGACAATTTAAATTATTTAATTCAGCTTAGAATTGAATTAGAATAACGAATATATTATTTGAACGGCAGTCTGAACGTATAATTATATTATAATTAAAATCGAGCTCCAAATGGCACGGCAGTTCGCTATTTGGCGATTCGAACTTCAACTGAAAATACAGAATTTGTTTTAAATCGGATTTCTGTGAAACAAGAAACGTTCAGAGCTGGGGAAGTATATTTTTCTAATGGAAGAGAAAAATCGGGATTTCATTGTGTAGATTTTGAGTTATGGCCAAATCAACTTTTCAAATAATCGCTATGAGCCATAACGATATATTTAATTATATTTAAATATTGGTATCGAATTGAACAAATCCTTTGAGACGTAGTTATAATTTAATTTTTAGAATTTTACTGTAATTTTTAATTAATTAAATACGCAACTTTTTATTTGGAGTATTTTGCACCATATTCAATATTTTGGGGTTTCACCATATGAGTTAACCTACCGATATTTTTATATTTTTGAGATCACGAAACCTTGCTCGTTATAACGGTATTTTTATTCTTGTAGATAGCGGTCCACAAACGAAAAGAGTTTTACGTAACGGTCCGCTAAACTTTAAAATAAAATAAGGATAAGTAAACATTAGATTTGGTCACGTTTTCTCCAGCGTATTACTTCATGTTTAAGTTTCAACCTGCGGTCGCTAATCGGCCAGCTACCAATATCTATCACGACAGAGATCCGTCCAAGTATTTTTACTCCACCGGGATTGTTTCATGGTTAAGTTTTATATACCCCATGTAATCAATCAACCACCAATAGCAACAACTACACTGTATATATACACATACACTTGGATGGAAAATCCACACGAAAGGAGGCCGCCTCCTTCTCAAATGATTCAATAAATTATATAAAATCCATTAATCCATGAAATCAGGCGGCGTTGGATCTGTTGACCTCGTATACACTGGAGCTTCACATCTGTTCACACGGTTTTTGGTGCGGCATGAATATCTGAGGTTCGAACTCGAACCCATGAAGCTAGGGCTAGGGTCGGTTTCACGATGGGGAGGCTTGGAGGTGAAGTCGATGGCACGGAGGGACTCGAGGCGACGCAGGGAGTTGATCAGTGGAGTTTGGAAGAATTTCAAAACAAAATGTTTAGGACCCTGTAGCGTGAGCTACTGGGGGAGGCGTAGTGTCGGATTCCATCACTGGGGGCCAGAGTAGTGGTGAAGGGGATCGACATGTGTGGATTGAGGAGGGAGACGCAATGGCGTCGTCGGTTTGAAGAATAGTGGAGTCTAGCTCCATGTTAGTGGATATAGTGCACACAGGTGGATGGGTTTTTTCGTACTGGAGATAGGGATTTGGGGAAGAAGGTTATTCGGTTTGAGTTTTTCACAATAGAGGATGGGCCATTGGTGATTTATAGGGGTAAAGGCCCACTAAACTTTTATTTAGTTAATTTGAATTCAAATTTTAGTGTATTAATTTATAAACGCAATATCTCGTTCATACGGTGTCGGTTTTACGAACGGTCAAATCCGTTAGGATCGTAGGGACGGACACTACAACATGGAATTGACTGGGAATGAATTGAAGCTCGTTACAATTTATTGCAAAATAAATTGTCCGTCTGAATCAATGTACGCAAATCGTTATTTAACAGTTAACGCGAAATGTGAGTAAAACTCACCAACTCTGAACAGTTATATTTCTATAACGTATTCTTAGAACTGATAATTATCTGTTGATTGTTGTGTGTTAACTGTTTGGTTGAATTGCTTATGTACTGGTTGAAATTATAGATAACGATACATACATATATATATATATATATATCGTTAATAAAATATTGATTCTGTTTAGCAGAATATTTCATAGTGAAATGAAATTGATGTTAATTATATTGTTTAACATCTGTGATGCAGGGAAACAGGTTGGAGGGACCCAACTGGGTTCCTCAATATATAAATTACTGTTTGTTTCATATATTGTGATATATGATGTGATATATAATCTGTTATTGATTATGTGTGTTTGAATGATATCGATCACTATTGTTTGGTATTTTAAATACCGTAAGAAAACCTTGGGATGAAAAAGGAAAATTTCAATAACTATATTGAAATAAAATATTATATAAAATTGAAAGATTTTATATAGAAGGAAGATTTCAAACTGTCTATTGGAATAGAATATTTATAAAATCAAAGGATTTTATATAAAGGAATATTTATAAAATCAAGGGATTTTATAAAGGAAATTATTTGTAAAAAAAATATAAAGGAAATTATTTGTAAAACAAATATAATGGAAGTTATTTGTAAAACAAATATTTATAAAATCAAGGGATTTTATAAAGGAAATTATTTGTAAAACAAATATAAAGGAAATTATTTGTAAAACAAATATAAAGGGAAATATTTGTAAAATAAAATAGCAAGAGAAATATTTGTAAAACATTTACAAATAAAATAGAAAGAGAAATAATTGTAAAACATTTACAAATAAAGCAGAAAGAGAAATATTGGTAAACATTTATAAATAGAGTTATAAAAAGGAAATGTTTATTTAGAAAATAAATAGAGTTATAAAAAGGAAATGTTTATTTAGAAAATAAATATAGTTATAAAAAGGAAATGTTTATTTAGAAAATAAATAGAGTTATAAAAAGGAAATGTTTATTTAGAAAATAAATAGAGCTATAAAAGGGATTTATTGGGAAATGAACAGAATGTCATATAAGGAAATATTTGGCAAATGAATAGAAGTTTACATCAGGAAAGTTTAGACCTGTGCTTCGCACACGGGTATAACATGATATGGATTTAAATCAAAGATTTTACTGGAATCTATTGTAACCAATAGATTGAGAAGATTAATTTATAAATAATATTTTATAAATTAAATAAAATATTTATCATTGGATAAATAGAATATATAAGTCAGGGCTTATATAGAGAAGTAAGAATCGATTTCAACATCGATATTTGAAACTGAATATGGACATAGAGTTAATCAAAGGAGTTAATCAAAATGAGTTAGAGGAGTTATTTGATTAGAGTTAGAGTTAATCGATTAGAGTTAGAGTTAATCGATCAGAGTTAGAGTTAACCAGTTAGAGTTAATCAATTAGAGTTAATCGATTAGAGTTAAATTGAACTAGAGTTATTCGAATAGAGTTAATCGAACAAGAGTTAGTCGAATATTTGTTATTCGAATAGAGTTGATTGAATTAGAGTTAGAAGGATTAGAGTTATTCGAATATAGTTTATTCAAAGAAAGAGTTACCGAATTAGGTTATTCGAATAAGAGAATTAATCGAATATTAGTTATTCAAAAGAAATTATCGAATATTAGTTATTCGAAAGGAGTTAATCGAATATTAGTTATTCGAAAGAAATTATCGAATATTAGTTATTCGGAAGGAGTTATCGAATATTAGTTATTCGAAAGGAGTTATCGAATATTAGTTATTCGAAAGGAGTTAATCGAATATTAGTTATTCGAAAGGAGTTAATCGAATATAGTTTATTCGAAAGGAGTTAATTGATAAGAGTAAATTAGTTAGAGTTAATTGAATAGAGTTAATCCAATAGAGTTAATCAAATAGAGTTAATAGAATTGAGTTAATCAAATAAAGTTAAGTGATAAGAGTAAATCGATTAGAGTTAATCGAATAGTGTTAATTGAATAGAGTTATTCGAATATATGTTATTCGAAGAAGAGAGATTATCAAATATAGTTTATTCGAAGGAAAGAGTTATCGAATAGAGATTTATTCGAAAGAGAGTTACGTAAGAAAGTTTGTTAAAGATTTAAAAGATAAACTTTGACTATTTCGAAGTTAAAACGTTGTTCAGTTAAGGTCTGAGAGGTAATTATACCCCAACTTGATTGACTTCCTTCTTAACTAAGGAATGGTAAGGTTTGATAGTGAATGATGGTTAAGTGAACTTAGTTAATGAGTGAAATGGTTTGAGTTAGCATGGCGATGTTTGATTTAAACATCAGTTTAAATCCAGTGAAGGAGTTTTGGAAATGTTTTCCAAATAAGGATCAGAAATGTTTTCTGATAATAGAAAATAAGAATTTAGAATATATGGAAATAGGAGATAAGTAAATTAATGAACTAAAGAGAAATTTGTTAAATGATGATTGATCGATATAATTTCCATCTGGAAATAATATCGTTGTTTGCTCACGTGTTTTTCTATGATAGTTAAATCACATACTATCAAAGTTTTGACCATTTTTCCGTCGTCAATACGGAGAGACCGGTTGGATTCTTATCCAAAGAACCACTCTGTATGGGCGTTAGCGTTTCGAATCAAATAGATCGAAGACAACTTGAAGATGGAGTAAAATGCAAGGACTGTTGTATAAGTCCTAGGTAGAGATTGCCTAGGATGGATGTACGGAATAGTGCCTTCGGTTTGTCCAGTCCCAGGACAACTTGAATGGACGAATGTCTGACAGAGTATATCTGGTAGATCGCGTAAGTTGATCATTTCAAACGTATTTACGTTGGTGGCGGAGGAATTCGTTTCTCTTAGCTTATACCCGTGGTATTTATGGGGAAATCAATTTGTGATTTGACGGGTATGACGATGTGGCATTCGAAGTAAATGGAGGAGTAATCTGTTAAAAGATACATTTTGACCTCGAGCCTCATCAACTGGGAAATGACAGAAATCGGGCAGGCAGCATGGCTTAGTGGGCCGCACCCAAGTAGGGAATACTGTCACCATCTAGAGAATATTCATATTTGTTACTTCTTTCAATTCTGTATCTCCCGGGAATGGTTATGTTGGTTTACCAATTGTAAGGTGACACTATATTCAATACACTCAAGCGAAATGAGTGGTCAGTAATGTGTGGCCGAGTTGCAAGATATTCTTGTTGAAGTCCAGTGTATCGCTTCTAGAGTACACTGAGCGGAAGGTGGATCCTTACCTTGTCATAGTTGGAATCCATTCCCCAAATAAGAGTCCACGGTTTTGATTGTATATTATATATGTAGAACGTTAGATGCAAGCGTTTCTACTAGATTAATATTACTTGTGTTAGACATTATTATAATATTAGAATAATATTGTTTACAAATGATTTGGGTTATCGTAAGGTAAAAACCATCCGTGTTTATGTGTGGATCGGTCTTACAATTATTCTTTCTTTGAAGGGATCTTTAAAGTTAAACAAATGATTTGAGTTTACTCACACTAGTCACATGACTGACCCGGAGTTTATTTTGTTTTATTTTCCCTAAACTCTTGGGAGCCCAATTTTGTACGGGCAGTCAAGTAGTCGGGATTTACAGATATATTTGGAGAGCTGGAGCAGGAGGCTTCAGAATTATATAGCTATGGTTATTTCCGTTGTGTTGTAAGTGCTGTAATTTGGAAATGATATGTATATTCAAGTACAGATTTATATTTCAAAGTTATGTTATATATTATATGTTATTCGTTCCGTTGTGAGGTTTGTGTTACTCTGATGTTGTGTTGTTCTTCTTCTTCTATTCTAAGTTTCTATCTTATCTATTCTCACCCTCTAATTTCTTTCATGGACTATCCGATATTTCCGATGCTTGAATAGTCGACATAGTGTTATATGCCGATATCCAGGATCGCGAAAACCCCGCGTCGTTACAGTGGTATCAAAGCTTAAGTAATTACCTTGGCTCTGTGGCGTGACTTAGTAGAGATGGGGTTAGCAATACCCTAGATTGAGTTTGAGTGCATATATACGAGGGAACGTATTTGTTATTTGATATAAATTTATTTTATATTGTGGAAATTCATTGGTTAAGTAGTTTATGAATTTTGATCGATCAGTTTGATCCATTGTATCAGTAGGAGTTTCTAAACACTCGAATACGATGGGTCGACACGATATGTTTTGAAAAGAGGGTAAATGGAAATAATTTTACCCAAAGTATCTTTTGTTGTAGAGAGAATATATATATTGGAAGTATAGTATATATTGGATGTGTTGGTTGTTATTATAATCAAATAAGATTATAATGGAGATGGTTATATATATATATATATATAACCAAATAAAATTCGTATAAGTGTTACGAAGTGAATTAAATCTGAAACTAAATCAGAATTGGAATTAAAACTCAGGAAATTTGTAAAAGTGTTTGTAAATGGAAATGAATTAAATATATGAGAATTTTAAAATCCTGGGAGATTTTA
Source organism: Allium sativum (assembly GCA_030737875.1). Lineage (NCBI taxonomy): Eukaryota > Viridiplantae > Streptophyta > Magnoliopsida > Asparagales > Amaryllidaceae > Allium > Allium sativum. Next base: position 393,141,774 of record CM060912.1, on the reverse strand, counting down.
AATTGTTTTACAAGTGAAGGATATTTTGAACTAATTTCAAAATGGAAGAGTTTAAAAGTGATTTTTAAAAATGATATAGTATTGAACTCACTTGATCGCTGGGAAATAATTCTGATGGTGCTGGCCACATCATCAGTGTCATTTTCGAGTTGCTAAGTGATGGATTACTACCAAAGATTTTGTTTTTGAACTGGTTTGTGGAAAGCAAGTTGTTTTGAATCCTGAAAAGGGTATCTGGTTTTAGAAAAGCTAAACCGTTTGAAATTCCCTGGGAAGGATTGTTTGAATTAAAACAAATTAAATGTGAATTTGTAAAAGCAAATTGGAATTAAATTAAAGTCAATTATGTAAAAATTGAATTGAATTAGATTATAATGATATCGAGTAATTTGGATTGATGTCGTAAGAATTTGGAATTGATAATGGAATTTGAGTTCAGAATGGAAATTGGCTTAGTTATAAGCGAATGGTTGGATTTGTGGATAAAAACAGATTGGAGTTTGACTGGGATAACATTGGTATATGCTGGGTTGATAGCATATGGAAAGGATATATTGATATGCCCGAAAAAGGGTACCAGTTTATATTTCATGTGGTTTGAGATTTTGATGAGCCGAATTGGCAAGCCGCTTGGCTGCTTGATTTTATTTTGGGTTGAAGAAGGCCCAGAGAGGCGAGTTGTAGTTGTACCGATCGACCGTACAAAGGAGGTGCTGGCGAAATTTTTCGAAAAGTTAAGGTGTTAGAAAATTTTCAGGATTTTTGAAAATTTTCGTTGATAAGAATTAATTAATATTTTAATTTAAATTAATGGGTTCAATTGAAATGGAAAAATTAGTAAACAAATAATTTCTAATGAGTTAGTAGGGTTTGTTTTCTACCTTAGCAATTTCGAAGACGGAATTATTTTAAGGGGGGAAGAATGTAACGACCCATATTTTCCGGTCGAATAATTAATTTATTTAATTATTTAGAATAATGTTTAGAAATTTAAAGGTTGTTTAATTAAATAATATTGAATATTTAATTAAATTAAATAATAGAATAATATATTTAATTTCTGAAATAGTCAGAAATAGTGAATTGACATTATGATGTGAACTGGACAATTTAAATTATTTAATTCAGCTTAGAATTGAATTAGAATAATGAATATATTATTTGAACGATAGTTTGAACGTATAATTATATTATAATTAAAATCGAGCTCCAAATGGCGTGGTAGTTCGCTATTTGGCGATTCGAACTTCAACTGAAAATACAAAATTCGTTTTGAATCGGATTTCTGTGCAACAAGAAACGTTCGGAGCTGGGGAAGTATATTTTTCTAATGGAAGAGAAAATTCGGGATTTCATTGTGTAGATTTTGAGTTATGGCCAAATCAACTTTTCAAATAGTCGCTATGAAATCGCTATGAGCCATAACGATATATTTAATTATATTTAAATATTGGTATCGAATTTGAACAAATCCTTTAAGACGTAGTTATAATTTAATTTTTAGAATTTTACTGTAATTTTTAATTAACTAAATACGCAACTTTTTATTTGGAGTATTTTGCACCCTATATCAATATTTTGGGGTTTCACAATATGAGTTAACCAACCGATATTTTTATATTTTTGAGATCACGACACCTTGCTCGTCATAAGATACTTTTATTCTTGTAGATAGCGGTCCACAAACGAAAAGAGTTTTACCTAACGGTCCGCTAAACTTTAAAATGAAATAAGGATAAGTAAACATTAGATTTGGTCACGTTTTCTCCAGCATATTACTTCATGTTTAAGTTTCAACCTGCAGTATCTAATCGGCCAGCTACCAATATCTATCACGACAGAGATCCGTCCACGTATTTTTACTCCACTGGGATTGTTTCATGGTTAAGTTTTATATACCCCGTGTAATCTAATCAACCACCAATAGCAACAACTACACTGTATATACACACATACACTTGGATGGAAAATCCACACGAAAGGAGGCCGCCTCCTTCTCAAATGATTCAAGAAATTATATAAAATCCATTACTCCATGAAATCAGGCGGCGTTGGATCCGTTGACCTCGTATACACTGGAGCTTCACATCTGTTCACACGGTTTTTGGTGCGGCATGAATATCTGAGGTTCGAACTCGAACCCATGAAGCTAGGGCTAGGGTCGGTTTCACGATGAGGAGGCTTGGAGGTGAAGTCGATGGCACATAGGGACTCGAGGCGACGCAGGGAGTTGATCAGTGGAGTTTGGAAGAATTTCAAAACAAAATGTTTAGGACCCGGTAACGTGAGCTACAGGGGGAGGCATAGTGTCGGATTCCATCACAGAGGGGCGGAGTAGTGGTGAAGGGGGTCGGCATGTGCGGATTGAGGAGGGAGATGCAATGGCATCGTTGGTTTGGAGAACAGTAGAGTCTAGCTCCGTGTCAGTGGAAAAAGTGCACACAGGTGGATGGGTTTTTTTCGTACTGGAGATAGGGATTTGGGGAAGAAGGTTATTCGGTTTGAGCTTTTGATAATAGAGGATGGGCCGTTGGTGATTTATAGGGGTAAAGGCCCACTAAACTTTTATTTAGTTAATTTGAATTCAAATTTTAGTGTATTAATTTATAAACGCAATATCTCGTTCATACAGTGTCGGTTTCACGAACGGTCAAATCCGATGGGATCGTAGGGACGGACATTACAACTTGGAACTGACTGGGAGTGAATCGAAGCTTGTTACAATTTATTGCAAAATAAATTGTCCGTCTGAATCAACAGACGCAAATCATTATTTAACGGTTAACGCGAAATGTGAGTAAAACTCACCAACTCTGAACAATTATATTTCTATAACGTATTCTTAGAACTGATAATTATCTGTTGATTGCTGTGTGTTAACTGTTTGGTTGAATTGCTTATGTATTGGTTTAAATTATAGATAACGATATATATATATATATATATATCGTTAACCAAATATTGATTCTGCTTAGCAGAATATTTCATAGTGAAATGAAATCGATGTTAATTATATTGTTTAACATCTATGATGCAGGGAAACAGGTTGGAGGGACCCAACTAGGTTGCTCAATATATAAAATACTGTTTGTTTCATATATTGTGATATACGATGTGACATATAATCTGTTGTTGATTATGTGTGTTTGAATGATATCGATCACTGTAGTTTGATATTTTAAATACCGTAAGAAAACCCTAGGATGAAAAAGGAAATTTTCAATAACTATATTGAAATAAAATATTATATAAAATCGAAAGATTTTATATATAAGTAAGATTTCAAACTGTATATTGGAATAGAGTATTTATAAAATCAAAGGATTTTATATAAAGGATTATTTATAAAATTAAGGGATTTTATAAAGGAAATTATTTGTAAAACAAATATTTATAAAATCAAGGGATTTTATAAAGAAAATTATTTGTAAAACAAATATAAAGGAAATTATTTGTAAAACAAATATAAAGGAAATTATTTGTTAAACAAATATAAAGGGAAATATTTGTAAAATTAAATAGAAAGAGAAATATTTGTAAAACATTTACAAATAAAATAGAAAGAGAAATATTTGTAAAACATTTACAAATAAAACAGAAAGAGAAATATTGGTAAACATTTATAGATAGAGTTATAAAAAGGAAATGTTTATTTAGAAAACAAATAGAGTTATAAAAAGGAAATGTTTATTTAGAAAATAAATAGAGTTATAAAAAGGAAATGTTTATTTAGAAAATAAATAGATCTATAAAAGGGATTTAATGGGAAATGAAAAGAATGTCATATAAGGAAATATTTGGCAAATGAATAGAATTTTACATCAGGAAAGTTTAGACCCGTGCTTCGCACACGGGTATAACATGATATGGATTTAAAGCAAAGATTTTAAATAGTATCTGTTGTAACCAATAGATTGAGAAGATTAATCTATAAATAATATTTTATAAATTAAATAAAATATTTATCATTGGATAAATAGAATATATAAGTCAGGGCTTATATAGAGAAGTAACAATCGATTTCAACATCGATATTTGAAACTGAATATGGACGTAGAGTTAATCAAAATGTGTTAATCAAAATGAGTTAGAGGAGTTAATCGATTAAAGTTAGAGTTAATCGATTAGAGTTAGAGTTAATTGATTAGAGTTTGAGTTAACCAGTTAGATTTAATCAGTTAGAGTTAATCGATTAGGGTTAAATCGAACTAGAGTTATTCGAATAGAGTTAATCGAACAAGAGTTAGTCGAATATTTGTTATTCAAATAGAGTTAATTGAATTAGAGTTAGTCGGATTAGAGTTATTCGAATATAGTTTATTCGAAGAAAGAGTTATCGAATTAGGTTATTCGAATAAGTGAATTAATCGAATATTAGTTATTCGAAAGAAATTATCGAATATTAGTTATTCGAAAGGAATTAATCGAATATTAGTTATTCGAAAGAAATTATCGAATATTAGTTATTCGAAAGGAGTTAATCGAATATTAGTTATTCGAAAGAAATTATCGAATATTAGTTATTCGAAAGGAGTTATCGAATATTAGTTATTCGAAAGGAGTTATCGAATATTAGTTATTCGAAAGGAGTTAATCGAATATTAGTTATTCGAAAGGAGTTAATCGAATATAGTTTATTTGAAAGGAGTTAATTGATAAGAGTAAATTAGTTAGAGTTAATTGAATAGAGTTAATCCAATAGAGTTAATCAAATAGAGTTAATAGAATTGTGTTAATCAAATAGAGCTAACTGATAAGAGTAAATCGAATAGTGTTAATTGAATAGAGTTATTCGAATATAGGTTATTCGAAGAAGAGAGATTATCAAATATAGTTTATTCGAAGGAAAGAGTTATCGAATAGAGATTTATTCAAAAGAGAGTTACGTAAGAAAGTTTGTTAAAGATTTAAAAGATAAATTTTGACTATTTCGAAGTTAAAACGTTGTTCAGTTAAGGTCTGAGAGGTAATTATACCCCAACTTGATTGACTTCCTTCTTAACTAAGGAATGGTAAGGTTTGATAGTGAATGATGGTTAAGTGAACTTAGTTAACGAGTGAAATGGTTTGAGTTAGCGTGGCGATGTTTGATTTAAACATCAGTTTAAATCCAGTGAAGGAGTTTTGGAAATATTTTCCAAATAAGGATCAGAAATGTTTTCTGATAATAGAAAATAAGATAGAATATATGGAAATAGGAGATAAGTAAATTAATGAACTAAAGAGATAAATGTTAAATGATGATTGATCGATATAATTTCCATCTGGAAATAATATCATTGTTTGCTCACGTGTTTTTCTATGATAGTTAAATCACATACTATCAAAGTTTTGACCATTTTTCCGTCGTCAATACGGAGAGACCGGTTGGATTCTTATCCAAAGAACCACTCCATATGGGCGTTACCGTTTCGAATCAAATAGATCGAAGACAAATTGAAGACGGAGTAAAATGCAAGGACTGTTGTGTAAGTCCTAGGTAGAGATTGCCTAGGATGGATGTACGGAATAGTACCTTTGGTTTGTCCAGTCCCAGGACAACTTGAATGGACGAATGTCTGACAGAGTATATCTGGTAGATCGCGTAAGTTGATCGTTTCAAACGTATTTACGTTGGTGGCGATGGAATTCGTTTCTCTTAGCTTATATCAGTGGTATTTTTGGGGAAATCAATTTGTGATTTGACGGGTATGGCGATGTGTCATTCGAAGTAAATGGAGGAGTGATCTGTTAAAAGATACGTTTTGACCTCGAGCCTCATCAACTGGGAAATGACAGAAATCGGGCAGGCAGCATGGCTAAGTGGGCCGCACCCAAGTAGGGTATACTGTCACCATCTAGAGAATATTCATATTTGTTATGTCTTTCAATTATGTATCTCCCGGAATGGTTATGTTGGTTTACCAACTGTAAGGTGACAATATATTCGATACACTCAAGCGAAATGAGTGGTCGGTCATGTGTGGCCGAGTTGCAAGATGTTCTTGTTGAACTCCAGTGTATCGCTTCTAGGGTACACTGAGCAGAAGGTGGATCCATACCTTGTCATAGTTGGAATCCATTCCCCAAATAAGAGCCCGCGACTTTGATTGTATATTATATATGTATAACGTTAAATGCAAGCGTTTCTACTAGATTAATATTACTTGTGTTAGACATTATTATAATATCAGAATAATATTGTTTACAAATGATTTGGGTTATCGTAAGGTAAAAACCATCCGTGTTTATGTGTGGATCGGTCTTACGATTATTCTTTCTTTAAAGGGATCTTTAGAGTTAAACAAATGATTTGAGTTTGCTCACACCAGTCACATGACTGACCCGGAGTTTATTTTGGTTTATTTTCCCTAAACTCTTGGGTGCCCAATTTTGTACGGGCAGTCAAGTAGTCGGGATTTACAGATATATTTGGAGAGCTGGAACAGGAGGCTTCAGAATTATATAGCTATGGTTATTTCCGCTGTGTTGTAAGTGCTGTACTTTGGAAATGATATGTATATTCAAGTACAGATTTATATTTCAAAGTTATGTTATATATTATATGTTATTCGTTCTGTTGTGAGGTTTGTCTTACTATGATGTTGTGTTGTTCTTCTTCTTCTATTCTAAGTTTCTGTCTTATCTATTCTCACCCTCTAATTTCTTTCATGGACTATTCGGTATTTCCGATGCTTGAATAGTCGACATAGTGTTGTATGCCGATATCCAGGATCGCGAAAACCTCGGGTCGTTACACCCAGTTTAGACATTCACTTGGTGAACCCTTGGAGTAAACCTTCAAGCAACCACTAAGGTAAAAAAAAAGTCTACTGTTTGCTACAGTACGAACTTTGCTATAGTGTTTATGAAGATAAAATTATCATAAAAAGAGTAAAACTGATTAAAAATATATATATATTTCTACTATACGAGATATTAGAATATACGTTAAAATTCATTGTAGGTTATATATATGGACAAAACATAATAATAGTACATCGTTATATTTTCACCAACAATTATGATCAAGTGCTATTTAACTATTTCCTTTATATCTGTTGTAACGATTTGGATTTCGCCCGGACCTAATCGATCGAAAAATCGACTAAGACCGTTCAACACCCGAATACACTAACTCTGGGAATACAAACCATCAGAACAAATAACAGAAGACTTTTATAATCATTATAATAATGTTACATCAGAGTACAGAAAATCAGAGTACATCGAATGAATAATACAGTGGAAGATAATTTACAATGAATTTAATACAGTGCAGCGGAACCAATAATCTGATACAGCGGAAGTCTATCAATGCTCTGGACACAACTTTAAGCTTTGATCCAGAATCCTGCTCAATATATCTGCAAAATAAGCTACTCGACTGCCTATGTGGAAAAGAGGGCACCCGAGTTTGCAAAGTGAAACAAACTACGGGTCGGTCATGGGACTGGTGTGAGAAATCTTTCCTAATTTATCTAACAATATGGCTAATTACAGGACCACGCCGCTAACGCGGAACAGGTTTACTCCATTGGATTGCCAGTGCATAATTTACATAAATTTTTATACAAAACAACGCAATGCTTTTTGGAAAAATGAAATCATTATAAGGCTCAAGTCCCATCACATAATGCAACGCAAACCGGAGGATAGAGTTTTACCTTATAATGATCAAACATGCTTGATACGTAGAAAATAATATTTTAATATTATTACTAGTGTCTAATCAGTTTTAAATACTTCAAAGTAAATGTATCAATCCTAGACGGCATAGTACCCCATCCTACTATGTCACCGTATATAGGTTTACAATCAAAACCATAATGTCGTATTGGAAATTGGGTTTCCATCATGAGTCAAGGCTAGGAACGATCTCCTTACCGATTCGAGACACTCCAGCAATGTCTCAGGATCACACCTACGGGCAACCCTTGGATCCTACAGGGCTGGTCCACAAATAACTTTAGTGGATTGGTAATTCCTAAACACACGCTTCCCGATCCTATTGAACCTATAAAATGGTCACTATCAACCAATATAACCGAGGCCTCGAAATCCATCATCCACATAAGTAAAAATGTCAGGGCTTGTAAACGCTGACACCACTTCTAGCTAGAAAGAAACGTGTGCACTCCCTGCGTTCCCTTGCTCCGTTTCTGGCTCTTACCGGGGTGTAAGGCTCGCGAGGTAATGCTATACACAAAGCTATGCCGAAATAGGCTATGCTTTGATCATCAACCACAAGGCTCTGCTTTTCAACAAAAGTCTCGATCATTTGCATCTTGGCATGCCACATTGACAACTCACGCCATGCGATCGATAACTACCAACATATAACCTCTGAGCTCGTGCATCTCAGAGAAGGGTGTTAAGCAAGAGAATAAATTCTCCGCCAGCACAGATATATATTAAATAGAAATCAATTTAATTTACATGGAAAGAAATCCAATGTCAGACACATATCCATTTACAAGTTCGTTCTGGGTCTAAACGAAACCGGAGACACCTTATTCCTCGTCCCGTATGTCCAATACGGAAGAGAGGTGCTCGCATATCCGGACAATCAACAAGTACATCCGGACAACTACCACTTTAACCCTTTACTGGGAGCTACCCAATGTCGGGCATCAGTAGTCATCCATTTGATGTGAAGATCGCCGGTCTTCAATCACCGTCTTCAATGCCTTTGACTTTAATCGTCGTAGTAATTATTCAGAATGGGTTAAACCCGGTCTTTCCGAATAACTCGCGTATTTTATAATCAAAAATCAAGTGCTATAAAGACACATCATACACCTCATTCCAATTCAGAATATTCTTTTAATAAAATATTCATATTATTAGGGAAAGGTTCCCATCAATTTTATCAAAGATAAATTCTTTAAATTTATTCTTTAATCTTCTTTTTAAAGATTTATTAAAACTCCAATTTGGTTTTAATATCAAAAATCATTACTTTATGATTATTCAACTTTTAAGAAATTAATCTTGTCTTTAATTGGGTTAAAGAACCAATGTCATTTAAAACATATTTCACGATAAACCCAAAATCAACTTCCATTAAATATCGAATTTTCATAGAAATCAAATCAATATATAATCGATATAAATTTCTGTATCAGACCGCTAATATAAATGGAATAACGACAAAGCCTTTTTTTAAATTCCATATATAGTAACAGTCTTCTTTTACATAAGTCTATCTCGATTATCATCAAATCGAATTTCCACTCAATTCCAATTTAATATATTAAATTGGAAAACTTAACTTTGGAATTATTAAATTGGAAAACTTAACTTTGGAAAATTTCTTTTTAAATCTTAATAAGAGATTTATAAATTCCAAATTATATTTTCACTGTTAATTGGGTTAAAGAACAAATGTCGTTTAAAACACAATTCACAATAAACCTAATTCACATTTCAATTTATTCCCATTGCTAAATATAATTGGAAGCTCTAATAAACTTAATTAAAAGATTTATTCTTTTCACACAGGGTTTAAGAACAGTGTTATTTAAGACACCATCCACGACAACCCAAAATCCAATTCTTTTATTTAATTCGAATTAAATATTAATTAATTAGAAGACTTCATTAAATCTTAATTTAAAAGATTTATCCTAGCTAATAACTAGTTCATTTCGATAAAAATATATTTTTATCTTTTGTGTCCATCCTAAAACGGACATAGAAATCATCATTTTATTCTTCGTTGAATATTATTTTAAAATATTCATTATTTAAAAATATTCTTTATAAAAAGATTCTTTATGTAAAAATATTCTTTATATTACAATGTTCTTTATTTTAAAATATTCTGAATCGGAATGAGACTCAATCATTTACCATATAATTTTGGTTATATGGATTTCATACATCGTATGTATACGACAATAATGATAAATAATCATTTAACAATCCATTCACATCCAAAGTGAAGTTTACAACTGTGTGAGCATTAAAAATAAATAAATAACACTCATCGCAGCCTATCAATCCATCGATTGTTTTCAACTAAATATTGGGACTAGTGTATGTCAAATGTCATCCCAATACCCGTGTGGGGTTTCAGCCAACAACAGTTCATCTAAATAAATAATTGGTTAATGAATTTAACCAATTTTAATCCCGCTAACATGTTAATGACAATGAACAAAACATGTTATTATGCTCCTAATGCCGAATAAAAATGTATTTTACTCGCATAATTTTCCTACATGTTTTTAATGTCTAATAAAATCTAATTTATTTACATTTCATTATAGATGATGACAAATGAAAAGATAATTTTCATTTTCATTTATTTGTATGCAAATTTCTATTTTAAACTTTAACAAATAAAAAGAAATGTTTTATTTGTATGTATAGTTTCAAATCATAACATATGAAATGCCTCTTTATTCCGTACACAAGTTCTAATGTAAAATTTGACAATACAAATGTCACTTGGATTTGCATACAAATTCTATTGTATAATTTAACAATAAAATGTCACTTTAATTTACATACAATTCTAATGTATGTTTCGACCAATAATATGATTCTTATATTTGCATATAAATTCTAATGTATGTTATGCAAATAAAAATGATTCTTATATTTGCATACAAATTCTAATGTATGTTATGCAAATAAAAATGATTCTTATATTTGCATATAAATTATATTTCAACAAAATGTATAAAAAGTGATACATGCATTTTGCTGACAATTCTATTTTATCAAAATGAATATTTTTGTTGTGACACAAACATATTTAACAAAAATGCTATTTTTGTTTAAGTCTTTTATTTAACCAAAAATGTAATTTTTGTTCTTAACCATCTTATTTTGACAAAATGTACATTTTTGTTCCAACTAATATATTTTGACAAAAATGTTCTTTTCATTTTAGCTATTTGGTTTCAACAAATATGACGTATTTATTTCAACCAATCTTTTCGACAAAAATGCATATTTTGATAAAAATGTATATTTTGATAAAAAATGCATATTTCTAATTCAACTATTTTAATTTGTCAAAAATGTTCATTTTTGTTTCAACAATTATATTTTGACAAAAAGGCAAATTTTGTTTCAACTATTACATTTAACAAAAGTGACAAATTTGGTTTCAACTATTATAATTCGATAAAAGTGACAAATTTGGTATCAAATTTTATAACTTGATAAAAGTGACAGTTTGGTTTCAACTTTCATAATTTGGTAAAAGTGACAATTTCATTTTGTTAACAAATCTAGTTTAACAAAATGATTACCAGTGATAGTGGCATTTATGTTGACAATTTTGGTTCGACATAATTAATATTTTTGCTCAAACCCAAGTCTATTTAACCAAAAATGTTATTTTTGTTATAACTCAAATCTATTAATCAAAAATGTAATTTTTGTTATGTTCAATCTTTTTATTGAAAACTATGAACGATAAAAATATAATCTTTCATGTTACTTCTTTTATTTAAACAAAATGAAGATAAAAACATGATCTTTAATAACTAATCTTTTTATTGCAACAAAATTATGGTAGAAATATGTCCTTTAATAACCAATCTTTTATTGCAACAAAAATGACAATAAAAACATATCTTTCTATCTTACTCTTTTTATTGTAACCAAAATGACAATAAAAATATATCTTTTAATTCTACTCTTTTTATTGTAACTAAAATGAAAATAAAAATATACCTGGTCATTCCACTCTTTTTATTGAAAACAATGTTACATTAAAAATGTAATTTTTATAATGTTCAATCCTTTTCCTAGTTTCTTGCATTACATTAAAAATGTGAATTTTTAATGTAATCATGTTTTTATTTTTAAAACATGAACATTTTCTATATTCTATTGATTACATTAAAAATGTACATTTTTAATGTAATCATATTTTTATTTTAAAACATGAAACATTTTTCCATTTTCTAACATGACATTTTTTTTAATTCAATCTTTAAGAAACTAAACTACATTAAAAATGTAATTTTTAATGTTCAATCATTTTATTGAAAACTAAACTACATTAAAATATAATATTTTATTTCCACTCTTTTTATTGTAACAAATTGATAATAAAAATATAATCTTTTTATTATAATCTTTTTATTTTTATTTTTTTATTATAATCTTTTCATGACATTAAAGATGAGAATTTTAATGTTAACAGGTTTTTATTTTAAAACATAAACATGATCAAATCTAACAAATTGACATGTTTATATATTTTAACAAAATGATATTTTAATTTTCACAATCCTAGTTAAACACGAATGACATGTATATTTCGTCAGTCCTAATTAAACACAAATGACAATTTATAATTTGCCAATTCTAATTAAACACAAATGACATGTATATTTGTCAATCCTAATTAAACACAAATGACAATTTATAATTTGTCAATTCTAATTAAACATAAATGACATGTATATTTGTCAATTCTAATTAAACATACATGACAATTTATAGTTTGTCAATTCTAATTAAACACAAATGACATGTATATTTGTCAATTCTAATTAAACATGAATGACAATTTATAGTTTGTCAATCCTAATTAAACACAAATGACATGTATATTTATCAATTCTAATTAAACATGAATGACAATTTATAGTTTGTCAATTCTAATTAAACACAAATGACATGTATATTTATCAATTCTAATTAAACATGAACATATATATATATATATATATATATATATATATACACACACACACACAATAAAAATATGGTTTTTATGGTATGTACTAATTTTGATTAACATAAACATTTTATTTTATATATACAATAAAAATATGGTTTTTATTGTATACACAAATTTTGACAAACCTAAATATTTTATATAAACAATAAAAATATGGTTTTTTTATTGTATATGCAAAATTTTGACAAACATAAATACACACAATTCAATTCAATTCAATTCTAGTGGTTCATCGCATTCACAAAACGATCAACATCGCAATAAATATATACAAACCAGCATGAATTTTATATAGGATAAATATAAATTTCATATTGCGATAAATAATTAATTTTATTTAAAAAATAGAGATCTCACATTGATTTTAGTCTGAATTTACAACATGCTCCGTTTAAGCTCTAGTCAGTTCCATCGCGTAGATCTTGTCGATACGAATCCAACGCAATTTATTTCGTCCGATTCGGTCCTCGTAGCAGAAAGTTATTCAAGTTTAAACATACGGATTTTAAATAAAATAGAATAGAATAAGATAAACTCTCACCACACATCTTGCGCCACGTCAGCCCCCCCCTATAATGCTCCTTCCACATAGCGTGATCTGTCTATGAAAAGAACGACGAACCCAAAGCCGCTCTAATCCCTAAATCATGCACCACCCATCGCTCTGTCGTTCATCGATCAGATTATACTGCCACCACCGCCGCCTTTGACTCCAACAACGGCCAGAGAATGGCTCCATTCGGTTGCTCCTGTCATCTCCAGAACCCCGTAACCCACGCACTGTTTAAGGCCAGTTTCTGGCGAATTTAGATCATTACAATTCGATCCATCCGTATGGAATCGAAGAGGAGATCGAGTACTACATTTTTCCCTTTTGAATTATTGAATTTCATTGATTAGCTCGAGAGAAAACGAGGAAAGAAAATCGAATTCTCGTGGCCATTGAAAATAAAAGAGGACGGCGGCCATAGAAATGTTAGGATTTCAGAATTATTTTATTAATTTATTTCTCGGTTTACGTGTTATATAAGCCAAAATTCGGACGGACTCCAAATCAGGCCCGCTTATTGCGTAACGATATGTTTTGATGCCTTCTGAACGCAATGGGATAGGTTTCAAGGCCCAATTCCAAAGTCTATACTAGTTTCTTTTAAAATTTGATATTTTTAATTACCAATTTCAACGTACATTTTAATTTACCGAGGCCACATACTGATTCCAAAAATTCCCGAAAAATTATTTCTTGTTATGTTTTGGCGATACGATCCTAACAAAATTATTTTTGTCGAATTTAGAGACCGTTTGAAAAATGGTCATTTTTAAGTCGATCGAATTTGACTGAAATTGACAAAACACATTTTCTTTTGCCGTGCTCGCATATTAATTCTAAAAATTATGAACATTTAAACCTAGCAATAATTTGACATTTCGGTTCCAACAAAAGTGGTTTCGTCGAAAATGGAGGTCGTTTGTAAAATGACTATTTTTAAGGGTTATATATTATATTAAAATATATATGAATTCTACAATGACTTTTCTGAATTTTGAACTTGACATAACATACAATTTATAAAGTGAAATCTCAGTTTATTACATTCGTTAGAAAGATATGGTTAAACAGATTTAAATATTTTTGGTTTTACTGAAATCCGATTTATTTTGAATACTGTACGTCTAGTTAAAGTTTAAAATTAAATTTTCAAACTGCTGTGACATTTCAGGCTCGTTTTATAATTTAATTAAATTTATTCATTCTAACTTCAATTAAAATAAATTTTTCGGCGTTATTATTTTAAATATTCAAAATCCATTAAAATTGTTAAAATAATTTTTTTAAATTGGTTCCAAAATTTTGGGTTGTTACATCTGTCCTATTTCAGTTATGATTGATATTTAAACTATTTCCTTTATATATGTCCTATTTCTGGTACCAGAAATAGGACAGATATAAAGGAAATAATTTAAATAGCACTTAATCATAATTGTAGGTGAAAATATAACGGAGTATTGTTATTATGTTTTGTCCATATATATAACCTGCAATGGATTTTGATGTATATCATAATATCTCGTATAGCAGAAATATGTGGTTTTTTTTTATCATTTCTACTCTTTTTATAAAATTTTATCTTCAGAAAACACTTTAGCAAAATTCGTACTGTAGCAAATAATAAACTTTTTTTACTTTTTTTATATTTTTTTTACCATAGTAGCAGCTTGAAGGTTTACCCCAAGGGTGCACTAAGTGGATGTCTAAATTGGGAATTAGGAACCCCCTTTAATTCTTTTTTCATAGTCTTCTAATTTTTGTTTAGGCTCCTACAATTTTTCTGTAATAACCAGGAAATTCGAACCAATTTTTATTTTGGCAATTTTAATGAATTTTGAATATTTAAAATGGTTTATTTTAAAGAATAACGATGAGAAATTTATTTTGAATAGAATTAGAATGTATATATTTATTTGAATCGACGTTAGAATGTAAATATTTTATTTTAATTATAAAACGAATTGAAAATGGCACGGTAGTTTGAAATTTCGATTTCAAAATTCAAATGAATATACAGGATTCAAAATAAACTGGATTTTGGCAAAACCAAAAATATTAGAATCTATTTGAAAATATCTTTCCAACGAATCTGAAAAATTAAAATTTCATAGCGGGAATAAAAAGTTATGCCCAAATGAAAATTCAGAATAGTGGTTGTTGTAACGTCCCGCATTTTTGTCGATTCGTATTTGAATATTTAAATCAGTTTAAATATTGAATTCGTGATATAAGTGGATTTATATATTAATTAAAACGAAGTTGAACGTATAAAAATATATATTAAATATAATCGAGTCCGTAATATCGCAGCAGTTCGTAATTTAACGTTCTGAACTTCAACTGAGTGTACAAATCCGTTATTAGTCGGATTTCTTCGAAACAAGAAACGTTGGAATCTGTTAAACTGTATTTTTCTAATAGAAATGAAAAATCAAGATTTCATCTTATAGATTGCAAGATACGTCCAAATCAAATATTCAGAAAGTCGCTATGAAATCGTATATCGACCGTAACGGTTTATTTGATATAACTAGATACCGGTCACAAATTTGGACAAGGTCCTTTTGAGATGCAGCGATAATTTAATTTTTAGAATTTTACTGTAATTTTTAATTAATTAAATAAGCAACTTTTTATTTGGAGTATTGTGCACCCTGTATCAGCATTTCGGGGTTTCACATAATGAGTTAACCTACCGGTATTATTATATTTTTGGGACCGTGGCACCTCGCTGGATACGAACGTATTCTTATTTCTGTCCGTAACGGCTCGGACGTGAAGATAATTTGTCATAGCACGGTACACTTACATTTTAAAAGCAGAAATATATACAATTAACAAAAGTCTCTATACCTCTAGCCACAAATTCCAAACGCATTAAACATTCCTTAGCTTTGAAGAAAATTGACTTGGTATTGATATTCTTGTTATATTTTTCTTAGCTACTAAGTTAACAACCGCTGGAAAATCACATGGGAGCTGAGGAACAAACAAATATGTACAGTTTTCTTTTTAAAAATCATTTCTGCCCATGCTTTCAAAATGTGAAAATCACGCACAGATCATGTTCATACCACCTACATCTATTCCTTAACAACGAAGACTACCCCCTAAACGACGTGTGTGCCTTAACCCTACAACTCTACATCAGCTATTGCTTAAGCGTTAAGCTTCATCTCCTATAAATAACATCACACTCATCACTTTCTGAAAGGAAAAACTCAACTCAGCTTCGATAAAAAATAATCCAAACACAACTTTCCTCTCATAATAAAAACAAGACGCAGGCTCCCGGCATACGGGCGGTTGCTCTGGTACATCAACTCGGAGATGGTGCTGACGTGGAGAGGGGGTAAGTTCACATGTTGAAAACATTGTATTGCATGGCACATGAAGTTTGGGTACAGGCATTCACGCCTGGAGGAGATGGAGTACATGGTTTGGCTTGGGGGCGCATGAAGTTGTACAGGAGGGGATGGATGTAACCAATGGTGACGGGAAGGGACAAGATGACGAGGAAGGATGTGTTGATGTACGGTTGAATTCTGATGATGGTTGGATGGGGATATGGCTGTGTGTTATACAGTGGTAGGACACGTGAATTTGCATGAATAGTTTGGCCATGCTTTTGTAGTGCATGCAGTGGATTTGTGTGTGAAGTGAGGGAGGTTTGAGAATGAAGAAGCAAGGATAGGGAGTGCGGTGAGGAACAACAGGAAGAGTATCAGGTTGCTAAAGCCAAGCTGAGTGATGTCGGGTTCAAAATTCTACAGCGAAGTGATGTAAAAGATGCTGGGCTTGTTGAGTTGTCGGGTGGTAGTGATCTCAGTTTGGAGCGGGCGTAACAAAGGAAAGTTTGCATGGGTGTCACCGTTGTATTCAAGGGAAATGAGGAGAGTTGAAGGCTTCGGATAATGATGGTTTTAACGCGTTTTAAAAGGTGAGTTCAAAAGGAGAAGAAAGGAAAATCATGAGGGAATGGAAGGCAAACCGCAACGTTCTATAAAGAGAAGATTGGTAGAGGAAGGTTTTCTTTCATGTGAATTTGGATTATTTGTGAACGTTTGGGGTGGACCGTGCGTTGTGATACAGTGGGAAAGTTTGTGAAACGGAGGACTCAAAGTGAAAGGAGCGCAAGTGGTCTGAGGAGGGGCATTCAGTATTGGTGTATGGAAAGTTGATTGTTGACACTGGGCGGTGGAGTTTAGTGGTGATGTTAGGTTTTGCAAGGCTGAAAGGGGACGTTGGAGATGGTAAAAGATAGTCACGTGGGGAGTTCGAAGAAGAAGCTTGGAGTTTTGTGAATGAAACTGTTGGTGATATATATCATAGTAGGAGTTTCGCAGTTCTGGTGAACTATGGAAGGAGGGGGCTTCGCGCCTTTGCGCGTTGATGGAAGGAGAACTGACGATGTCAGGGTCAGCCTAGGTTAGCTCTGGTGATCACCTATGGCCATGGTGGACGGTTACAAAGTGGAGAGGTGGGTGCTGGTGTTACAGAGCAAAGATGTTGAGCTTGTCGCTGCTAATGATCCATTTATCACCACTGATTACATTACATGCGGGAATAATGTTTAATGCAGACAATAATTAGAAAATGTGTGTGAAGGTGGAGTCGAACTATTGAGATTATTATGATTGCTGCAAAAAGAATATGAGATGAAAGGACGGTCTCAAGAACAAAAAGGATAAGCAGGTTCATTCGTGAACGGAATTGATCGCGACCAGATCCATTGACACTGCAACGAAGAAATCTACATCATGGGAGTAACGTAGCTGAGACGGAGCAGCAGGAAGCTTCGTGATAAAACTAAACGCTCATTGGAGTTTAAAAGCGCCGGGTATAATCGACTGATGCAAATCGTATTTAACGGTTAACGCGCCAAGGTGAGTAAAATCACTAACTCTGATCTATTTTAAAATATTTTAATTATATTTTAGTGTTGTTTGAATGTTGTGTGATGGTCAATTAGGTAGATTACAATTAATTTGGTTAAATATTATATATCGTTGGACACTGATTCCATCGATTAGAATATTCCCTAGTATAGATTTAGTGTAAAATTGTGTGGACTAACATCTGTGGATGCGGAAACTGGTTGGAGGAATCCGACCGGATTCCTCGATATTTATATGTACTGTTTGTTTTATATGCACTGTTTGAACCTGAATTATATTTAAAACCCCGTGTGAATATTGATGTTGAACGAAAATTCAACATTTGTTTTGATAAATCAATAAACGATACCGATTAAGAAAGTGATAACAGTCAATCGTAAAACCATCATTTTGTTAAGGAGCTGATTGGCCGTCAGGCAAATCAACGAAGTTAATTATAAAAATTATATTTTTATAATAAAAGCGAAGTTTAGATTATAATAGAAGTTCTATTATAAATTAGTATTTTATAGTTCGTTTTATAAAGTAAATATAAACGATTATTTAGTTAAATAAGTATGAAGCTGTAATTATCCGACAAGTAAATAATTTGGGATAATTATTTTAAAATAAACAGTTAATGAATATTGTTAGATTAATTATAATAATCCAATGGTAAGAAGTAGATAAAATCAGTTAACGAAGTTACTGATGGAATAAAGTTAAAGTGAAGAGTAAATGTTTAATATAAATAGCCATAAACAACAGAGATTTCGAAGTATGAATATGGGGTTATAAAACCATAGTTCAAATTAAACAAGAAAATACGGTCTGACAGATATTACAAGTAATAAGGGATTAGAGTTACAGACTTATATTTGTTCTAAGATAAGAACGTTGTCGATCAAGGTCTGAGAGGTAAATAAAATACCCCAACTTGAACGGCTTCACTATTGTCGAGGAATAGTATCAGTTTGTAACGGAAAAGAGATGTCAAGAATAGTATAAAGGGAATATGACAGCGTATTGCAAGTCTTAGAACTATAGCGATAAAATAAACGCTGTTGATTAGGCTTAAGCGTGACCGTTATGTCAAGAGTAGTTATAAAGGAGAATATTACATCGTATGACAAATTTTGAACCGTAACGATAAATTAACGCTATTGACCAAGCTTAAACGCGATTTTTATATATAGCACTATTTCCTAAGGAATGAAAACAGTTTAGTTTAAAATCCACTTATTCGAAAATAATAAGTAACGATGTTTGTCGAAAGAAAATATAAGAATAAGTTTAGAAAGGGAAATTGGAGAATCATGTTAGAAAAATGATGGTAGCATTTCAATGTTCGAAATGTGATTAGAATTAAACCATTTAGATTTGGAACTAGAATTCGACGATGTCGAATGTATTAAAAGTAAATTATTTTTAGGAATTATAATCTGATAAGATGGTTAATATTTAGTTTTAAACCACTAAATTATAATAAGCTATATAATCAATATTTAGTTATAAAATTAATATTGATTTAACAAGAAGTTGACTTAGAAACAGGATCTATAAAGTGGAATAGGAATATAAATTCAGGAAAGAGATTTCAGTAAACAAGATAAGGGTGTTTATTACATGAATAAAAATTTATTTGATAAAGGTGTATAGATTTCTATAATAGGGATGATATTCACGTTTTAAAGTGAATAATGTTTTAAAAGGGAACGGTTGGCCGATTTAAATATTTATAATGAAATTGGAATTAGTTTTCCAATGTAGATAGGGTAGATTATCCGAGCATAGAAATAAAGAACGTGATAAGAATGGAAATGTTTCGAAAGTTAATAACGTATGTTTCTGGAACGTGAGAGAATAAGAGTTTATAATAACTGGAAATGTTTTCCAAGAAGTGTAAAAAGGTTAAAACGGGATTTGAGAAATATCTGGTAAGATATGGAAATCCGAATAATAAAAACGAACATTAAATAAAGAGTACCCGTGTTTATGTAATGTCTAGTTATACATTAGAATGGATGTTTGTTTTTACTCGATAGTTAAATAACCGACTATCGAAGTGTTTTGACCATCGTTGTCAATACAGAGAGACCGGTTGGATATATTATCTGGAAACCACTCTGTATAGTCATAAGCGCTGCGAATTATATTACGCTGAAGACAATTGAAGATGGAGTGAAATGCAAGGATCATCCAGTTCCAGAATAGTGCTTTCTGTTTGTCCAGTCCCAGGACAACTTGTATGGACGAGTGTCTGACAGAGTATTTCCAACGGTCACACCGCTGATTTTTACGAATATACCAAGTTGGTGGGGAGAAGGTAACTTCTCTTTATTCCACACCCAGTATGCATTTGTGTAAGCAATATGTGATTACGGATTTGACGATGTGGCATTCAAAGTGAATGGTGATCAGACGTTCTGAAGATAGACGTAGCCTCTAGCCTCACAACCAGGAAGTAACAAAAGTTGGGCTAGGCAGCATGGCTAGTTGGGTCATCCCCAAGCAGGGTGTATTGTCACCGATCTAGAGAAAATTCATATTTATACTTCTTTTCGATTCTGTATCTTCGGATGACGGTTGGATGGCCAAAAAACGTGGGTGGAAATATATTCGCGACACTCAAGCTAAATGAGTGAGTGGTCATGTGTGGCCAGGTTGCAAGACGTTCTTGTTGAACCCAGGTGTATCCCCTTTAGAGTACACTGATCAGAAGGTGCTCCCATACCTTGTCGGTTGGAACCCAAACTCCAATAAGCGCCCTGCGGTTTTAGATTTTATACTATATATACGTGGAGCGTGAGATGCAAGCGTTCTGCTATTTGGTTATTTATCTTGATTAAACATTATTATAATATCACAGGATTTTGATATCAAGAATACTTTGGGTTATAGTAAGGTAAAAATCATCCATGTTTATGTGTGGGCTTGTCTTACTATTTTCTTCTTGAAAAGGGTTTTCAAAGTTAAACAGTATGGTTGGAATTTACTCACACCAGTCCCATGACTGACCCAGAGTTTATTTTGTTTATTTTTCCTAAACTCTTGGGTGCCCAAATTTGTACGGGCAGTCAAGTGTTTCGGGATTTTACAGATTCACTTGGAGGAGCTCAAAGCAGGAAGCTTCACCATTGTTTATTTAGAGATTATTTATATTGTGATATGATGTATTATACTCTGATAATGGTGTGTATATATACAAATTTAGATTTGTATTTCAAAGTTATGTTATAATAAAATTTTATTTATTCCGCTGTGAGTTTCGTGTTTACTCTGATTCTGTTCAGTTGTGTTCTTCTTCTTCTATTCTGTTAGTTCTACCTTTTCTTTCTCACCCTCTAATTTCTTTCTATTAATGATCTGAATTTTCGTGCACTTTGAGTTGAATATGTAGGATATTAGTCAGCTCAAATTGGCACGGATTTTCGGGCCATTACAGTTGGTATCAGAGCATAAAGTTAAGTTATTACCTTGGATCTATGGCGATCAGTTGGAAATCGTAAAATGAAAATTGTAAAAGAAAAATATTGGAGATTCGAGTTATTAAAATGAATTGATTCTTGAAGAATAAGAATCGAATTTTGAATTTTGAAGATAATTGATTTGAGAAATAAATCAGTAAATGAAATTGGAGTAAAATGAAATTTGGCTTAGTAAAAGCGAATGATTGGATTGGAGAATAAATTGATTGGAGATCAGTTGGAAATGTTTGATGTATGCTGGTTTGATAGCAAATGACAGAGATAGAGTTGAATGCCCAACAGAGAAGGAAATGCCCAGAGAGGCAGGTTATAGTAGTACCGATTGAGTCGTGCAGAGGAGATGCTGGCAAAATTTATCGGAAGTTTAAGGCGATAAAAGATTGTCTGAACTTTGAAAATCAGTGGAAATAAATTAATATCTTAATTAATTGATTCAGTTGAACCAGAAGTTAAGAAATAATACAAAGATGATTTTTAACGGAATTAATATAGATTGTAGCATTTTCCGTATCTTAGCAATTTCGAGGACGAAATTATTTAAGTGGGAAGGAATGTCCCGCGTTTTTATCGATTCGTATTTGAATATTTAAATCAGTTTAAATATTGAATTCGTGATATAAGTGGATTTATATATTAATTAAAACGAAGTTGAACGTATAAAAATATATATTAAATATAATCGAGCCCGTAATATCGCGGTAGTTCGTAATTTAACGTTCTGAACTTCAACTGAGTGTACAGGATCTGTTATTAGTCGGATTTCTTCGAAACAAGAAATGTTGGAATCTATTAAACTGTATTTTTCTAATAGAAATGAAAAATCAAGATTTTGTCTAATAGATTGCAAGATACATCCAAATCAAATATTCAGAAAGTCGCTATGAAATCGTATATCGACCGTAACGGTTTATTTGATATAACTAGATACCGGTCGCAAATTTGGACAAGGTTCTTTTGAGGCCCAGCGATAATTTAATTTTTAGAATTTTATTGTAATTTTTAATTAATTAAATAAGCAACTTTTTATTTGGAGTATTGTGCACCCTGTATCAGTATTTCGGGGTTTCACAGAATGAGTTAACCTACCGGTATTATTATATTTTTGGGACCGTGGCACCTCGCTGGATACGAACGTATTCTTATTTCTGTCCGTAACGGCTTGGACGTGAAGATAATTTGTCATAGCATGGTACACTTACATTTTAAAAGCAGAAATATATACAATTAACAAAAGACTCTATACCTCTAGCCACAAATTCCAAACGCATTAAACATTCTTTAGATTTGAAGAAAATTGACTTGGTATTGATATTCTTGTTATATTTTTCTTAGCTACTAAGTTAACAACCGCTGGAAAATCACATGGGAGCTGAGGAACAAACAAGTATGTACAGTTTTCTTTTTAAAAATCATTTCTTCCCATGCTTTCAAAATGTGAAAATCACGCACAGATCATGTTCGTACCACCTACATATATTCCTTAACAACGAAGACTACCCCCTAAACGACGTGTGTGCCTTAACCCTACAACTCTACATCAGCTATTGCTTAAGCGTTAAGCTTCATCTCCTATAAATAACATCACACTCATCACTTTCTGAAAGGAAAAACTCAACTCAGCTTCGATAAGAAAAAAAAATCCAAACACAACTCTCCTCTCATAATAAAAACAAGGCGCAGGCTCCCGGCATACGGGCGGTGCTCTGGTACAGCAACTCGGAGATGGTGCTGACGTGGAGAGTGGGTAAGTTCACATGTTGAAAACATTGTATTGCATGGCACATGAAGTTTGGGTACAGGCATTCACACCTGGAGGAGATGCAGTACATGGTTTGGCTTGGGGGCGCATGAAGTTGTACAGGAGGGGATGGGTGTAACCAATGGTGGCGGGAAGGGACAAGATGACGAGGAAGGATGTGTTGATGTACGATTGAAGTCTGATGATGGTTGGATGGGGATATGGCCGTGTGTTATACAGTGGTAGGACACGTGAATTTGCATGAATAGTTTGGGCATGCTTTTGTAGTGCATGCGGCGGATTTGTGTGTGAAGTGAGGGAGGCTTGAGAATGAAGAAGCAAGGATATGGCAGCATATTGCAAGTCTTAAACTATAGCGATAAAATAAACGCTGTTGACTAGGCTTAAGCGTGACTGTTATGTCAAGATTAGTTATAAAGGAGAATATTACAGCGTATGACAAGTTTTGAACTGTTGCGATAAATTAACGCTGTTAACCAAACTTAAGCGTGATTTTTATATATAGAAGCACCTCCTAGGAAATGAAACAATTTGATTTGAAATCCACGTATTCTAAAGGAAATAAGTATCAATGTTGTCCAAGAAAATATAAGAATAAGTTTAGAAAGAGAAATTGGAGAATCGTATCAGAAAACGATGGCAGCATTTCGATGTTCGAAATGTAATTAGAATTAAACCATTAGGATTTGGAACTATAGTTCGACGAAGTCGAATGTATTAAAGTAAATTATTTTAGGACCTGGTAGGATAATTAACATTTAGTTTTAAACAAATAAATGTTAATAGGATAGAAATCAGTATTTAGTTTTTAATATTGATTTGATAAGAAGTTGACTTAGAAACAGAGTTATAAAATGTAATAGGAATATAACAGTAGGAAAGAGATTTCGGTAAACAAGATAAGGGGAATTATTACGTGAATAAAGAGTTATATGATAAAGATGTTCAGATTTCTATAATAAGGGACGGTATTCACATTTCAAAGTGAATAATGTTTTAAAATTGAACGTTGGGCCGATTAAAATATTTATATGAAATTGGAAATATTTTTCCAATGAAGATAGGGTATATGATCCAAGTGTAGAAAACAAGGAATGTGAAAAGAATGAAAATATTTCGAACGTTAATAACGTATATTTTCTAGAACATGGGAAATAAGAGTTAAATAACTGGGAATGTTTTCCAAGAAGTATGAAAAGGCTAAAACGGGATTTGAGAAATATCTGGTAAGATATGGGAATTCGAAAAATAAAAACGAATGTTAAATAAAAAGTACCCGTGTCTGGTTATACATTTGAATGGATGTTTGTTTTACTTCGATGGTTAAATAACGGACTATCAAAGTGTTTTGACCATCGTTGTCAATACGGAGAGACCGGTTGGATTTATTATTCGAAAACCACTCCATACAGGCATAAGCGTTGCAAATTAGATATGCTGAAGATAATTGAAGTCGGAGTTAAATGCAAGGGTCGTCCAGTTCTAGAATGGCGTTTTTGTTTGTCCAGTCCCAGGACAACTTGTATGGACGAGTGTCTGATAGAGTATTTCCAACGGTCACACCGTTGATTTTTACAAATATACCAAGTTGGTGGGGAGAAGGTAACTTCTCTTTATTTTACACCCAGTGTGCATTTGTGTAATCAATATGTGATTTCGGATTTGATGATGTGGCATTCAAAGTGTATGGTGATCAGATGTTCTGAAGATAGACGTAGCCTCTAGCCTCACAACCAGGAAGTAACAAAAGTTGGGTTAGGCAGCATGGCTAGTTGGGTCATCCCCAAGCAGGGTGCATTGTCACCGATCTAGAGAAAATTCATATTTATACTTCTTTTCGATTCTGTATCTTCGGATGACGGTTGGATGGCCTACAACCGTGGTGGCAATATATTCGCGACACTCAAGCTAAATGAGCGAGCAGTCATGTGTGGCCGGGTTGCAAGACGTTCTTGTTGAACCCAGGTGTATCCCCTCTAGAGTACACTGTTCGGAAGGTGCTCCCATACCTTGTCTATTGGAATCCATTCTCCAATAAGCGCCCTGCGGTTTATGATTTTATACTATATATATGTGGAGCGTGAGATGCAAGCGTTCTGCTACTTGAATATTTATTTGCTTAGACATTATCATAATATTACTGGATTTGATATCAAAGATATTTTGGGTTATAGTAAGGTAAAAGCCGTCCATGTTTATGTGTGGGCTGGTCTTACTATTATCCTTTGTTTTCAAAAGGATTTTCAAAGTGAAACAGTATGGTTGGAATTTACTCACACCAGTCCCATGACTGACCCAGAGTTTATTTTGTTTGTTTTCCCTAAACTCTTGGGTGCCCAAATTTGTATGGGCAGTCAAGTGTTTTAGGCTTTTACAGATACACTTGGAGGAGCTCAAAGCTGAAGGCTTCACCATTAGTATTTAGAGATTATTTCTGCTGTGATGATGTATTGTACTCTGATATATGGTATGTATATACAATACAGTTTTGTAACTCAAAGTTATGTTATCTAATACATTTTATTCTGTTGTGAGTTTCGTGTTTACTTTAATTCTGTTCAGTTGTTGTATTCTCCTTCTTCTATTCTATTAGTTCTATCTTTTCTATCTCATCCTCTTAATTCTTTCTATTAATGATCTGAATTTTTGTGCATTTTGAGTTGAATGTGTAGTATATTAGTCAGCTCAAATTGGTAAGAATTTTCCGGCCATTACACATTTCCTTCATAATTTTCCTGTGCATGGAAAATTACTCCATGCCGTAACTCATTTCCTTCATAATTTTGAGTTCAAAGTGAATGGTGATCAGATGTTCTGAAGATAGACGTAGCCTCTAGCCTCACAACCAGGAAGTAACAAAAATTGGGCTAGGCAGCATGGCTAGTTGGGTCATCCCCAAGCAGGATGTATTGTCACTGATCTAGAGAAAATTCTTATTTGTTCTGCTTTTCGATTCTGTATCTTCGGATGGCGGTTGGATGGCCAAAAACCGTGGGTGGCAATATATTCGCGACACTCAAGCGAAATGAGTGAGTGGTCATGTGTGGCCAGGTTGCAAGACGTTCTTGTTGAACCCTGAGTGTGTCCCCTCTAGAGTACACTGATCAGAAGGTGCTCCCATACCTTGTCTGTCGGGATCCAATCTCCAATACGCGCCCTGCGGTTTATGATTTTATACTATATATATATATGTGGAACGTGAGATGCAAGCGTTCCGCTATTTGGTTAATTATTTGATTAGACATTATTATAATATCACTGGGTTTTGATATCAAAGAATTTTGGATTATAGTAAGGTAAAAACCGTCCATGTTTATGTTTGGGATGGTCTTACTATTATCTTCTTGTTTGAAAGGGATTTTCAAAGTTAAACGGTATGGTTGGAATTTACTCACACCAGTCCCATGACCGACCCAGTGTTTGTTTTGTTTGTTTTCCCTAAACTCTTGGGTGCCCAAATTTGTACGGACAGTCAAGTGTTTCAGGCTTTGCAGATTCACTTGGAGGAGCTGGAAGTAGAAGGCTTCACCATTAGTTAGTTAGAGATTATTTCCGCTGTAAAGATATGATGTATTGTACTCTGATAATGGTATGTATATACAATACAGTTTTGTATATTTCAAGATTTTGTTATTTAATAAAATTTATTCATTCCGCTGTGACATTCGTGTTTACTCTGATTCTGTTCAGTTGCTTTCTTCTTCTTTTATTCTATTAGTTCTATCTTATCTTTCTTATCCTCTTAATTCTTTCTATTAATGATCTGAATTTTCGTACGCTTTGAGTTGAATGTGTAGGATATTTGTAACAACCCGTATTTTCAATAACCTGTTATAACATAAATCGAGGCAGAATTTAATTCAAAAATATGAATCAAGGGAAACGGGCTATGCCATTGCGTTCGTCTCGGGAAAATACGCGAAATAGAGTCCGAGTTTTCGAAAATCGGAGTCCGTATGACCCAGTTAAGGCCCATTGAAGTTTTCAGAAATTTCCATGTTAAAAACAGATTTAAATTTCAAATTAAAAACAAGGATTAGGGCTAACTGGCGTCAGGCGGGAAAAGTCCCGCCAAGACCCCCATGTCGACAGGCATGTCGACAGGGGTCTAAGGGTGTCGACTGCCCTGTCGACAGCCCTGTCAACACGGGGTGGCCGGGCAGTTTTGCCTGGCGCACCATTTTGATTTGGGCTTGGTTGTGTGGCTTGGTTCTGGAGAATTCCGAAATCTGATGGACCTAATTCAACCTAGGGTTAATCCTATGGTCTAAATCACTAGCCTAATCTATAAATAAGACCCTAACCTACCCTAAATCACTCATTATTCATTCTAGCAACCAAACTATGTCAAATTGAATTCTCAAATGGCCTCCACCTAAAAACCCTAGCCTCCACCCTCTTCAAAAATCATTCCTATGAAGGTTTTGATGTTCATACAAGCATTTCTAAGTTGTATGAATGATCATTAGCTTGCATACATCATCAAGTTGCAAGCTTTAATTGCTAAGCTAGAGTTTTTGGGATTTTTGTTAATTGGAGCTTTGTTTTGGGTTTTTATATGCTTGCATAAAGGGCTTCTCAATCTTTATTAGTAGATTTGTGTCTTCATAATATTTGTAAGCCCTCTTACCTTCATTTTAGAAACTCTAAAGTTAATATGTGATGAAGTTGGGATTTATGCATGTTTAATAAGTTATGCATGCTTATGCGAGTTCACTATGCTATGATATGCATGTTTAATAAGTTATGCATGCTTATGCGAGTTCACTATGCTATGTTATGCATGTTTAATAAGTTATGCATGCTTATGCGAGTTCACTATGCTATGATATGCATGTTTAATAAGTTATGCATGCTTATGCGAGTTCACTATGCTATGTTATGCATGTTTAATAAGTTATGCATGTTTATGCAAGTTCACTTTGCCATGATTTGCAAGTTTAACAAGTTATGCATGTTTATGCAAGTTCACTATGCCATGATTTGCAAGTTTAACAAGTTATGCATGTTTATGCAAGTTTACTACACTAAGTTATGCAAGTCTAACATGTTATGCATGTTTATTATGATATGTAAGATTTATCATGTATGTTGTGCCAAGTTCCCTCTTTCTATCCTTTATGCGTTATGACGAATATGTAAGCGATAGAATGACGTTGGGGGGTTTTTTTTGGGTAAAACTTAAAATACATGAAAATATAAGATTGGGAATTTACCTATTAAGTTAGGTCTACCCCTTGGGAATTTACCTATTAAGTTAGGTCTACCCAAGTATTTGTTAAACTTGTAATTGTGTTTTGAAAATAAAGTGGACATGACACTTAGAAAACATAAGTGTGGCCAACTCGAGGTTGGGTTGAGTTTGTAGCGTAAACCTACCCGGAACCGACCGGCTTAACTAGTTGCTACAAACAATAGGACCCGATGTGAGAAGTTGGTCATGTGTACCTTGGACCCGAGGTTAGACCAAGTTGTGGTGTAAAGCTACCCGGACCCGCCCGGCTTAACTAGTAACCGCAACAAAGTCTAATGTGAGAGGTTAAGGCACAATTAAATTAATTAATGCCTCATGATTAGGGTTAAGTCATGGCCCACTAATACTTAACCAATTTTGGGGATACGAGGGATTAAATGGGGTTAAGTGGTGAACTGTTGGTTACACTTAACTAATTTAATCCATGATTAGTGAGGGGTTAAACCACACTTAACCCTCTTAGGAAACCCTAGCAACGTGGTCTGTTCCAGCAGTAATCCCAGTTTGGTATCATTCACAACCCTAGAGGCTAGGCTAGGGCGGGGCACGATTACTGGACTGATGTAAGCGACCAAAGCGACGGCTGAGTGGTACAGCGGTGCGGGTCCAGGCGGGCTACGGACGTGCACGTAGTCCGGTGTTGGACAAACTCGAGGCACGGGTACCAGTAGGTTTAGACTGTGCATTATTGCTTAGGTGTCTGGGGTTGACACCCGAGGGCTTGATACACCCGAAGGTGGACCCAGCACAGTCTGACTACAACCATATGTGGGCCGTATGGACACCAACACTTGACGTGTTAGGTTTATAGGGAGCCGATCGACTAGACCGTTGGGCTGGACCTGGCATTAAGGTCACCTCATGCTAATGGGCCAAAGTTTGGGCTGAGGGATCAATACCTGTTATGTTAGTTTGCTAGTACACTGGGGTGCAAAGCTTAATCTTCTTTATGTGATGACACCTTTATCTTTTGCCAGTATGTTCATCTCAGTTTCCATCATGATGTTAACTTTATTAGTTTATAGACTGATCGTAGTAGGGCTTACCAGTCTTTTTGACTGACCTGTTTTCTTTCGCTTCTTTTCTTCCGTTTCCCCCCCCCCCCAGGTTCTCAGGGAGGGAACAGTGGTGCTTAGCTTGGATCGCTTGCTTGTTCGCTGGATAGCTCATGTATGTCTGGACATTGAGCTCGCTATGGTTTATCATCTTTATTTTGGGGATAGCACTATGTATTTCAGTATTTCTGTTTATGTTGTACTAGACATGTTTATTTTGGCAGATGACTTTATGATGTACTAGACTTGTTTTGAGATGGTTTGAGATATTCCGCTGTTTTATTCTCACTTACTCTGTTTTATATATATATACATTTATGTTCTTGTTCTGCCTTGATATATCATTATGCATGCTTACCCAATTCTAACGCCCCCCAGAAGCTAGTGCCCCCGAAAGAGTGACCCTAGCGGAGGTGGGGTGTTACAAATTTGGTATCAGAGCATATGGTTCATGAGAAAAAAAAAAAGTTTTTTTAAGGACTTTTGAAAAACTATTTTCAAAACAAGTATAAAGTATTTTCCAAAGAAAAGTCTAGTATTTTAAAAGGCTATTCCCCAAAAAGCCATTAGCGTTATCCTTCGTTCCCTTGACCTAATCTTATCTTATCTTTCGTTTCAGTATGGCTGAAAATCTTGCCATCCCGGATGGAGTAAATGTACCACTCTGGTATAGGAGACTTCTTGAAGCTAGGGCAGTAGCTGGCCCCGCAAACCCTACTCTCACTCCTCCTCCTGTAGTTGAGAATCCTCCCCCTAATGTTAATATTCCTCCTCCCGTTGCTAATGTTCCTCCTCCTCCTGTTGCTGAGGCTCCTCTTCCTCCTCCTCCCCCTCAGCATCCTCAGGTTGAGTTCACGAAGGTTTGTAAAGACTTCAAGGCGATGGGAGGCAAGAATTTCCTAGGCACGGAATCTTTTGTTGAAGCTAGGAATTGGCTGAAAGACACTGAGGACCTATTTGCTATCTTTGGGATTGATGACGAGAGGAAGATCTTATTGACAGTGTGGCTTTTGAAGGATGAAGCGGCCTATTGGTGGGAGGTCACCAATGGGACGAGGCCCGTTGAGACTTGGGCCGATTTGAGGGCTAGATTTGTGGCCAAGTTTCTATCTTCTGCTGAGGCGAATTTACAGATGGAGAAGTTCATTGCATTAAAGCAAGGTGATATGTCTGTCAAGGAGTATGTGAACAAGTTTAATCAGCTGGCCCGTTTTGGTTTGGATATGGTGAACACTCCTGAGAAGAAGGCTCTTCGATTTGCTAGAGGGTTGAATGAGCCGCTGCAGGGTTTGGCGATGTCACATATTCCGCATGGGGCTACTTTTGAGAGTTTGGTCAATATGGCTCTACTTCAGGGAGATGGAAAGAAAGAGGTCAAGTCGAGTGATACTCAAGCAAAGAAGACTGATTCTCAAGGTAAAGGCAATCAAGGTGGTCAAAGCAGTCAGGGGAATCAGAGCAAGAACAAGAAGGGGAACAACAACAAAGGCAAGGGAAAGTGCAATTACTGTGGTGTGCCTGGACACTTTGCTAAGGATTGTAGGAAGAAGAAAAGGAAGCTTAGTGGTGGATGTTTTTCCTGTGGTGAGACTGGACACTTCAGCAAGGAATGCCCGAAGAAGAAAGGACAGGCTGGACCTTCAGGAGGGCAAGTTCATGCTCTCAATACCGCTCCAGTTCCCGACCGAGGTAGTGTTTCTGTTGAAAACCTTGTTTATGTTTCCGATCTTCCAGTTCGTACCTTGTTTGATTCTGGTGCATCACATAGCTTTATTTCATCTGATCTTGTTGATAGTTTGCACCTTAGTACTAGCTTAGTGGATGATCTCGTTTGTGTTTCGAATCCCATTGGGGGTTCTGCTCATCTATCTATGATATGTGAGGATCTGAGGATCTCTATACTCAGTGTAGAGTTCTTGTGTAGTGCGTATGTTCTTGGTTTCAGGGGATACAGATTGATATTGGGCATGGATTGGCTGTCCAGATATGGAGCCATTCTTGATTGTGAGCATAGGGTTGTGAGGCTTGTGACTCGCCTTGGCAACACCTTAGAGATTTCATGCAATCCGAAGGATCCCGTCATGTTGTGCTATCTTGAATCTCTCGACTCGTCAGAGGAAGCCCTTCAGTCTATAAGGGTGGTCCGAGATTATCCAGATGTTTTTGAAGAAGTTAAGGGGTTGCCCCCTAAACGAGAGATTGATTTTCGCATTTATCTGGTGGATAATGCTAAGCCTGTTTCTTTGCCCGTTCGGCACATGGCTCCGCGTGAGAGACGGGAGCTCAGCAAGCAAGTAAAGGAGTTACTTGAGAAGAACTTCATCAGACGAAGTATATCCGAATGGGGAGCGTCTGTGGTGTTTGCTACTAAGGCATATGGTTCTCTTTGACTCTGTGTGGACTATAGAGAATTGAATAAGCTGACTAAGAAGAACAGACACCCGTTACCGAGGATCGATGATCTCTTTGACCAGCTTGTTGGTGCTTCTATTTTCTCTCAGCTTGATCTTGCTACTGGATTTCATCAACTCAGAGTGGCTGAAGATAGTATAGACAAGACTGCATTCAGAACTCCAGATGGATTCTTTGAATGGCTTGTTATGCCGTTCGGTTTGACGAATGCACCCGCGTATTTCGTGGACTTGATGAGTAGGGTGTTTCGAGAGTTCTTGAACAAGTTTGTCGTGGTCTTTGTGGATGATATTCTGATCTTCTCCAAGGATGAAGAAGAGCACGCGAGGCATGTTGTAGAGGTGATGGATACGCTTAGAGCGCATCAGTTAAAGGCCAAGTTCTCCAAGTGTCACTTTTGGAGAAGGGAAGTTAGATTCCTTGGGCATATAGTATCTAAGCAAGGCTTGGCGGTGGATCCCGCTAAAGTAGTTGCTGTGCAGGATTGGAAGACTCCAAGGAATGCAACCGAAGTGAGAAGTTTTCTAGGTCTTGCAGGTTTTTACCGGAAGTTCATCAAGGACTTCGCGAAGATATCCGCTCCTCTTACTAAGTTGACGAAAAAGAGCTTAGTCTTTGCTTGGGATATGGACTGTGAGCTTGCTTTTCAGAGACTCAAGAGAGCCCTTACCTCAGCACCAGTTCTAGCTTTACCCGATGGTGGTAAAATGTTTACCGTGTACACCGATGCTTGTGGCACGGGATTGGGCGCCGTTCTGATGCAAGAGGGCAGAGTTATATGTTTTGCTGGTAGGCAACTTAAGGTGCATGAGAAGAATTATCCCACTCATGATCTAGAGCTGGCAGCGATAGTATATGCACTCAAGGCTTGGCGTCATTATCTTCTGGGAGAGAGATTTGAGCTGTATACTGATCATAAATCTTTGAAGTATCTCTTTTCGCAGAAGGATCTGAACTTGAGGCAGCAAAGATGGATGGAATTCTTGGCGTCCTATGATTTTGATATAGCCTATACCCCTGGCAAGGGGAATGTTGTAGCGGATGCGTTGAGTAGAAAAAGGTTGACACTAAGTCCTCTATTTGTTGAGATGAAGAATTTAGAGTTCTTGGCAACCTTTGATTTCTCTTTGGCAATTGAGTCGATGACCGGTTCATTAGCATCTCTGGAACTCAGACCTACCCTTCTTGATCAAGTTGGGGCTTCGCAGAAAGAAGACCCTCAGATAGTTGAGATTATGGATAAGCTGATTCGAGGAGAGACGTCTAGTCATCTCGCTCGGTATTCTATAGATGATAAGGGTTGGCTGAGGAGAGACGGAAGGCTTTGTGTTCCGATGGTAGAAGATTTGGTGAGGAAAGTTCTTGATGAAGCACATTGCTCCAAGTTGACTATACATCCGGGTGGAGATAAGATGTATAAGGATATGAAGCGCATTTTCTTCTGGCCTGGAATGAAGAAGGATGTGGCAGAGTTTGTCTCTAGATGTGTTGTTTGTCAGAGAGTAAAAGCCGAGTCGAAGAAGCCCGGTGGGCTATTGCATCCTCTAGAGGTCCCGCTATGGAAGTGGGAGAGTATTTCTATGGACTTTGTTGACGGATTGCCAAGGTCAAGAAAAGGGAATACAAGCATATGGGTCATTGTAGATAGGCTTACGAAGAGTGCTCATTTCATTCCGGTGAAGAGCAAAAGGACCGCATCTGGACTAGCATCGGTATATCTTCGTGAGATAGTACGACTACATGGAGTCCCTTCCAGCATAGTCAGTGACCGAGACCCCATCTTTACTAGTAAGTTCTGGAACAGTTTGCAGGAAGCTA
Source organism: Allium sativum (assembly GCA_030737875.1). Taxonomy (NCBI): domain Eukaryota; kingdom Viridiplantae; phylum Streptophyta; class Magnoliopsida; order Asparagales; family Amaryllidaceae; genus Allium; species Allium sativum. Next base: position 393,107,870 of record CM060912.1, on the reverse strand, counting down.
TGGGCACGAGGTTGAACCTGAGTACGGCTTATCACCCACAAACGGACGGCCAAACAGAAAGGGTGAATAGGGTACTTGAGGACTTGTTGAGGCTTTGCATTCTGGATTTTGGTGGTACTTGGGAAGACCATCTTCCTCTTGTTGAGTTTGCATATAATAACAGTTATCAGGCAAGCATAGGGATGGCACCATTTGAAGCTTTATATGGGAGGCCGTGCAAGTCGCCTACATGTTGGTGGGAGACTACAGAGAAGCTCATACTTGGGCCTGACATGATCAGAGATACGTCCGAGAAGATCGAGTTGATTCGGAGACGAATGAAAGCGGCCCAAGACCGACAGAAATCCTATGCTGATAAGCGAAGATCCGATTTGGAGTTTGATGTTGGGGATATGGTTTTCGTGAAGGTTTCTCCTTTGCGGAATGTGGTCCGATTTGGAACTGTTGGGAAGTTAGCACCGAGATTTGTTGGACCCTTCCCTATCATAGAGAGAATTGGGAAGATGGCTTATAAAGTGCAATTGCCCGAGAAGCTGTCCGGAGTGCATAATGTCTTTCATGTCTCGCATCTCCGAAAGTGCCTACATGAGTCCGCTGAGGTGGTTGAACCTAGCATTCTTGAAGACGTGGAAGTAGAGAAAGAGGCAACTTTGAGGAGAGCTCTGATTCGTATCTTGGGGACGGAGACCAAGAAGCTAAGGAATCGAGAGGTCAAGTTGGTGAAGGTTCAATGGGGTGAAGCCGAAGAAGACGCAACTTGGGAAACCGAGGAGAAGATGCGTGGGCTTTATCCATTCCTTTTTGAGGGTACACTCTCAATCTCTTTCCTTTGTTAGCATATCTTTCTCTTTGTTATCCATGTTTATCTAGTTATCGTGCTAATCTTGTCATGAGAACCTTAGGTAGAAACCCTTTGGATGAAACATGTGTTTGAAACATGTTATGTTTGATGGTTGCAAGTGGTTGCAAGTGTTTGCAAGTGGTTACTCGTGGATGCATGATACACATTAGGCACTAGATCGGCCCACACACTCCTCATATTGCATGTGCATGAGTGTTTATGCTTATTCTTGGATGAAATTTGTATGCCATCACATGGATGTTGCATATGGATGTATGATTGAGCACGCATGTAGATATTATACATTATGTTAGGATTTGCATACATATGGATACATTTCACTAACATATTTTGCATTGATCTTTGCATTAGATAAGTACATATACACACACTTTTGCATATGTTCATACAGCATTTAGAATCTTTTAAGGACAATGATTGCTCGTGGATGATGCTTTGAGTAGATGGATGATTGGATGGTAGGATACGTTCTTCCTAACTTGAAGATTTCGGGGACGAAATCCTTTAAGGAGGGGAGAATGTAACAACCCGTATTTTCAATAACCTGTTATAACATAAATCGAGGCAGAATTTAATTCAAAAATCTGAATCAAGGGAAACGGGCTATGCCATTGCGTTCGTCTCGGGAAAATACGCGAAATAGAGTCCGAGTTTTCGAAAATCGGAGTCCGTATGACCCAGTTAAGGCCCATTGAAGTTTTCAGAAATTTCCATGTTAAAAACAGATTTAAATTTCAAATTAAAAACAAGGATTAGGGCTAACTGGCGTCAGGCGGGAAAAGTCCCGCCAAGACCCCCATGTCGACAGGCATGTCGACAGGGGTCTAAGGGTGTCGACTGCCCTGTCGACAGCCCTGTCGACACGGGGTGGCCGGGCAGTTTTGCCTGGCGCACCATTTTGATTTGGGCTTGGTTGTGTGGCTTGGTTCTGGAGAATTCCGAAATCTGATGGACCTAATTCAACCTAGGGTTAATCCTATGGTCTAAATCACTAGCCTAATCTATAAATAAGACCCTAACCTACCCTAAATCACTCATTATTCATTCTAGCAACCAAACTATGTCAAATTGAATTCTCAAATGGCCTCCACCTAAAAACCCTAGCCTCCACCCTCTTCAAAAATCATTCTTATGAAGGTTTTGATGTTCATACAAGCATTTCTAAGTTGTATGAATGATCATTAGCTTGCATACATCATCAAGTTGCAAGCTTTAATTGCTAAGCTAGAGTTTTTGGGATTTTTGTTAATTGGAGCTTTGTTTTGGGTTTTTATATGCTTGCATAAAGGGCTTCTCAATCTTTATTAGTAGATTTGTGTCTTCATAATATTTGTAAGCCCTCTTACCTTCATTTTAGAAACTCTAAAGTTAATATGTGATGAAGTTGGGATTTATGCATGTTTAATAAGTTATGCATGCTTATGCGAGTTCACTATGCTATGATATGCATGTTTAATAAGTTATGCATGCTTATGCGAGTTCACTATGCTATGTTATGCATGTTTAATAAGTTATGCATGCTTATGCGAGTTCACTATGCTATGATATGCATGTTTAATAAGTTATGCATGCTTATGCGAGTTCACTATGCTATGTTATGCATGTTTAATAAGTTATGCATGTTTATGCAAGTTCACTTTGCCATGATTTGCAAGTCTAACAAGTTATGCATGTTTATGCAAGTTCACTATGCCATGATTTGCAAGTTTAACAAGTTATGCATGTTTATGCAAGTTTACTACACTAAGTTATGCAAGTCTAACATGTTATGCATGTTTATTATGATATGTAAGATTTATCATGTATGTTGTGCCAAGTTCCCTCTTTCTATCCTTTATGCGTTATGACGAATATGTAAGCGATAGAATGACGTTGGGGGGTTTTTTTTTGGGTAAAACTTAAAATACATGAAAATATAAGATTGGGAATTTACCTATTAAGTTAGGTCTACCCCTTGGGAATTTACCTATTAAGTTAGGTCTACCCAAGTATTTGTTAAACTTGTAATTGTGTTTTGAAAATAAAGTGGACATGACACTTAGAAAACATAAGTGTGGCCAACTCGAGGTTGGGTTGAGTTTGTAGCGTAAACCTACCCGGAACCGACCGGCTTAACTAGTTGCTACAAACAATAGGACCCAATGTGAGAAGTTGGTCATGTGTACCTTGGACCCGAGGTTAGACCAAGTTGTGGTGTAAAGCTACCCGGACCCGCCCGGCTTAACTAGTAACCGCAACAAAGTCTAATGTGAGAGGTTAAGGCACAATTAAATTAATTAATGCCTCATGATTAGGGTTAAGTCATGGCCCACTAATACTTAACCAATTTTGGGGATACGAGGGATTAAATGGGGTTAAGTGGTGAACTGTTGGTTACACTTAACTAATTTAATCCATGATTAGTGAGGGGTTAAACCACACTTAACCCTCTTAGGAAACCCTAGCAACGTGGTCTGTTCCAGCAGTAATCCCAGTTTGGTATCATTCACAACCCTAGAGGCTAGGCTAGGGCGGGGCACGATTACTGGACTGATGTAAGCGACCAAAGCGACGGCTGAGTGGTACAGCGGTGCGGGTCCAGGCGGGCTACGGACGTGCACGTAGTCCGGTGTTGGACAAACTCGAGGCACGGGTACCAGTAGGTTTAGACTGTGCATTATTGCTTAGGTGTCTGGGGTTGACACCCGAGGGCTTGATACACCCGAAGGTGGACCCAGCACAGTCTGACTACAACCATATGTGGGCCGTATGGACACCAACACTTGACGTGTTAGGTTTATAGGGAGCCGATCGACTAGACCGTTGGGCTGGACCTGGCATTAAGGTCACCTCATGCTAATGGGCCAAAGTTTGGGCTGAGGGATCAATACCTGTTATGTTAGTTTGCTAGTACACTGGGGTGCAAAGCTTAATCTTCTTTATGTGATGACACCTTTATCTTTTGCCAGTATGTTCATCTCAGTTTCCATCATGATGTTAACTTTATTAGTTTATAGACTGATCGTAGTAGGGCTTACCAGTCTTTTTGACTGACCTGTTTTCTTTCGCTTCTTTTCTTCCGTCCCCCCCCCCCCCAGGTTCTCAGGGAGGGAACAGTGGTGCTTAGCTTGGATCGCTTGCTTGTTCGCTAGATAGCTCATGTATGTCTGGACATTGAGCTCGCTATGGTTTATCATCTTTATTTTGGGGATAGCACTATGTATTTCAGTATTTCTGTTTATGTTGTACTAGACATGTTTATTTTGGCAGATGACTTTATGATGTACTAGACTTGTTTTGAGATGGTTTGAGATATTCCGCTGTTTTATTCTCACTTACTCTGTTTTATATATATATACATTTATGTTCTTGTTCTGCCTTGATATATCATTATGCATGCTTACCCAGTTCTAACGCCCCCCAGAAGCTAGTGCCCCCGAAAGAGTGACCCTAGCAGAGGTGGGGTGTTACAATATTAGTCAGCTCAAATAAGTACGGATTTTTTTGGTCGTTACGGTTGTGGGTTATGGGCCCACTTTCTCCTTTTCTTCAAACTGGACTTCACAAACTCCACCGCACAACTACTCAGCGCTCCACTCTCTCCTCTTCCTTCCACTTGAAAGTCTTCCTTACACATTTTATTTTATTATTAATATTTTTTCTTTGATTTGGTGAAGTAGTGTTTTTATTTTGGTGAAACTTTCGATCATTGTTATTTTCCTGAAGAAGATAAAACGAACTGAGAGGTGTCCATATATTTATATAGAAAGTTACTTGCATTTGAAGTTTTAGGATTGAGGATAAAGGGCGTAGCCATGTCCTTAGGCATGTCTGCATTAATTAATTAATGTGCGTGACCATGACAGGAGATAGTTAGCGTTGATATTTTTTATTAGGTCGGGTATTATTTTATACATCCCATTGTCCTCGCACCCACCCATGTTATTTACTTATGTTTCCTGAACAAATGAACGCCTTCGATACTTAAAGGGGAAATATGCTTCAGCCTTAAGATATATGCAATAGTATAGGGTAATGGGATGCTTCAGCTAAGGGTAAGCTAAGGGTAGGTTTTTTATTTCTTAGTTCTTAAGAAATAGGACATACTCCTACCGACAAATAGGCTTGTACACCATCTCCTTATGCGTGACTTTCTTTGGTATGAAACAGTAGGGGACATAGGTCATTGGATTGGAAAGATGGTGACGTGTGTAGGAGACTTAGCCTGGAAGGAATTGGAATTATATATATAAATATAAGTTGTATTTTATATTATATTTTCACTAAACTTGTGTACTAAGTAATCAAACCAAAACAATCACATTCGAACTGGTATGGACAGAAATACAAGTACAGTCGTGTCGAGCGAGGTGCCACGATTCCAAAAATATAATAATGTCGGTAGGTTGACTCATATTTTGAAACCCCAAAATACTGTTATAGGGTGCAAAATACTCCAAATAAAAAGTTACATATTTAATTAATTAAAAATTACAATAAAATTCTAAAAATTAAATTATCACTGCGCCTCAAAAGAACCTTGTCCAATTTCGAATCCGATATTTAAATATATTCAAATAACCGTTATGGCCAAGAACGATTATGCCGCTGTTTTTCTGAATATTTAATTTGGACATAACTTCCACTCGATAACACGAAATCTTGGTTTTTCACTTCTGTTAGAAAGATACGGTTCAACAGATTCCAACACTTCTTGTTTCGAAGAAATCCGACTAATAACGGGTCCTGTACACTCAGTTGAAGTTCAGAATGTTAAATTACGAACTGCCGCAATATTACGGGCTCGATTATATTTAATATATATTTTTATGCGTTCAACTTCGTTTTAATTTATATATAAATCCATTTATATTACGAATTCAATATTTAAACTGATTTAATTACGTGTATTCGAGGTTGATTATAAATTACGGGTTTCAGACCAACTATTTACTATCCTGTCAAATATATATATATATATATATATATATATATATATATATATTCTAAGAAAATAGATTAGTCTACACCCAATGTACATTTGTGTAATCAATATGTGATTACAGATTTGTGTCATCCTCTTAAATTAACGGCGTGACCGTTGGAAATACTCTAGATTGAGTTGAGTGTATATATAAATATATGAGCGCGTATTTGTAAATTAATATAAAAAACTGTTTTATATTGTGTTAACTAGTCAGTCGAGTGGTTTATGAATTCTGGTCGAAATAGTACTGCAAACTGCGTCGATAGGTGTTTCTAAACTCTCGAACAGAGTAATTCGACACAGTATTGTTTTAAAGAAGGGTAAATGAAATAATTTTACCCAAAATATATTTTGATATAAAAGAAGTATATATCTTGAGATTACTATAGTATATTGGATGTGTTGATCGTTATTACGATCGAATAAGATTTATAATTTAGTTGGTTATATAAATAACCAATCGAACTATTATAAGTATAATATCTAAAATCAGATGAACTAAAATCTAAATTAAAAACCAGAATTGAAATAAAACTCTAGAACTTGGAAAAGAGTTGGAAAAGAATGTTTGGATTAAACATATGGGAATTTTAAAATCCTAGGAGATTTGAAATCGTTTTCCAAGTATTGTGAGAGATATTTTGAGGAAATTCTCAAATATAAGTGTTTAAATATGAGTTTTGAAAATGAGATAGTATTGAACTCACTTCAATTGCTGGAAAATAATTCCGATGATGATCGCGACATCATCGGTGTTCATTTTCGAGATTTTAAGTGACAAATTACTACCACAGATTTTGAATTGTTTTGAAATATTTTGAATTCCTACTATTATATATATGTGAATTCAAACTGATTTAAATTAAAACCCAGAACTTTGAAATTTTTAACTCACGAAGTTAAATAGCTTGAAATGGTGAAAGTGAATAAATTAGAGTTTAACCAAAGCCAGTTAGGTGGAAATCGTATTGGAATAAAATTTAAATTAGTGAAGTAATTAAATATGTGAAATAAGACTTTGGAATTAAACCAAAACGTGGTTATAAAATTGGATTGTTGAGTAAGGATTTGGAGTTCAAATTGGAACTGGAAATTTGATCTAGAAATTGGCTTGGACATTAATCGAATGATTGGTTAAAAATGAATTGATTCTTGGAGAATAAGAATCGAATTTTGAATTTGGAGATGAAGATAACTGATTTGAGAAATAAATTAGTAAATGGACTTGAAGTTGAAACAGAAATTTCGCTTAGTAAAAGCGAAAGATTGGTGAGAATGGAGTGATGGGAGATCAATCAAGGATGCTTGGATATATACGTTAAAGTGATAGCAAATGGCAGAGATAGAGTTAAATGCCAACAAAAAGGTACACGTTTATATTATGTTAGGTATGAGATTTATGAGCTATTTTGACAAGCCGCTTGGCTGTCGATTTTCTTTTGGATTTGGAGAAGGCCCAGAGTGACAAGTTGTTGTAGTACCGAATAAGCCGAGCAGAGGAGATGCTGGCAAAATTCTCCGAAAATTTGAGTTGTTAGGAAATTTTCAGAATTTTGAAAATATTCAATATAAGAAGGAATAAATATTGGAATTAATCAGTTTAGTTGAAACTAAAATTATGAAGTAAACCAAAAAGTTTTTTAACCTGTTTATAACAGAGATTGTAGCATTTTCCCTATCTTAGCAATTTCGAGGACGAAATTATTTTAAGGGGGAAGGAATGTAATGTCCCACATTTTTGTCGGTTTGAATTTAAATATTTAAATCAGTTTAAATATTGAATTCGTAATATAAGTGGATTTATATATTAATTAAAACGAAGTTGAACGTATAAAAAAATATATACTAATTATAATCGAGCTCATAACGATGCTGCAGTTCGTAATTTAACGTTCTGGACTTCAACTGAGTGTACAGAACTCGTTTTAAATCGGATTTTTTCGAAACAAGAAGCATTGGAATCTGTTGAACTGTATCTTTCTAACAGAGGTGGAAAACCAAGATTTCGTGTTATAGATTGCAAGATATGTCCAAATCAAATATTCAAAAAGTCGCTATGAAATCGTATATCGACCGTAACGGTTTATTCAAAATAACTAGATACCGGTCGCAAATTTGAATAAGGTTCTTTTGAGACATAATGATAATTTAATTTTTAGAATTTTACTGTAATTTTTAATAAATTAAATACGCAACTTTTTATTTGGAGTATTTCGCACCCTGTATCGATATTTTCGGGGTTTCAAAATATAAGTTAAACTACCAGTATTATTATATTTTTGGAACTATGGCACCCCGTTGGATACAACTGTATCTTTACTTCTGTCCTTAGCAGTAGATAAATTTACGGAATTATACGCAGTCGATACCACATAAACTTTAGAATTAAAAATAAAGAAGAAGAGATTCGTTCATAGAAAAAATGAAATTAGGAAACCATAATCAAAGCTGCAAAATATACTCCAAAAGAATTGTAACGGAACTTAAATGAGGTGCCTGGGTGAGGTTGAACGCGGACTTGGGTAGTCAGAGCATAGAATATTAGTCAGCTCAAATTGGCACGGATTTTCCGGCCATTACGGTTGGTGCAATACGCTGCCATATTCCTTTTATACTAATCTTGACATAACAGTCGCGCTTAAGCCTAGTCAACAGCGTTTATTTTATCACTATAGTTCTAAGACTTGCAATAGAATTGGCACAAATTGGCACGGATTCCCAGGACAACTAATCTCCTACGGACAGTCAAGTGTTTCAGGCTTTTACAGATTCACTTGGAGGAGCTAAAAGAAGAAGGCTTCACCATTAGTGTTCAGAGATTATTTCCGCTGTGATATGATGTATTATACTCTGATAATGGTATGTATATACAATACAGTTTTGTATTTCAAAGTTATGTTATATAATGCAATTTATTCATTCCGCTGTGAGATTCGTGTTTACTCTGATTCTGATGTCCTTCTTCTTCTATTCTATTAGTTCAATCTTTTCTATCTCATCCTCAAAATTCTTTCTATTAATGATCTAAATTTTCGTGCACTTTGAGTTGAATGTGTAGGATATTATTCAGCTCAAATTGGTACGGATTTTCGGGCCGTTACAATTGGTGTAATGGCCCAAAAATCCGTACCAATTTAAGCTGACCAATATCCTACACATTCAACTCAAAGTGCACGAAAATTCAGATCATTAATAGAAAGAAATTAGAGGATGAGATAGAAAAGATAGATCTAATAGAATAGCAGAAGAAGAAGAACACAACTGAACAGAATCGGAGTAAACACGAATCTCACAGCGGAACGAATAAATTGTATTATAACATAACTTTGAAATACAAAATTTGAATTTGTACTTAAATATCATATCAGAGTGTAACTTATATACATCACAGCGGAAACAATCTCTAAATAGCTAATGGTGAAGTCTCCTGCTTCGAGCTCCTCCAAATGTATCTGTAAAAGCCTGAAACACTTGACTGCTCATACAAATTTGGGCACCCAAGAGTTTAGGGAAAATAAACAAAATAAACTCTGGGTCAGTCATGGGACTGGTGTGAGTAAATTCCAACCATACTGTTTAACTTTAAAAATCCTTTTGAAACGAAAAGGATAATAGTAAGACCAGCCCACACATAAACATGGACGGTTTTTACCTTACTATATCCCAAACCATTTTGATATCAAAATCCAGTGATATTTGATAATGTCTAATCATATAAATATCCAAGTAGCAGAATGCTTGCATCTCACGCTCCACATATATATAGTATAAAATCATAAACTGTAGGGCGCTTATTGGGGAATTGGATTCCAAAAGACAAGGTATGGGAGCACCTTCTGATCAGTGTACTCTAGAGGTGATACACTCAGTGTTAAACAAGAACGTCTTGCAACCCGGCCACACATGACCGCTCACTCATTTAGCTTGAGTGTAGCGAATATATTTCCACCCACGGTTGTTGGCCATCCAACCGTCATCCGAAGATACAGAATCAAAAAGAAGAACAAATATGAATTTTCTCTAGATCAGTGACAATACACCCTGCTTGGGTATGACCCAACTAGCCATGCTGCCCAGCCCAACTTCTGTCATACCCCGGATGTGAGGCTAGAGGCTACGTCTATCTTCAGAACATCTGATCACCATTTACTTTGAATGTCACATTGTCAAACCCGTCAATTCACTAATCGATTCCCAAAATATCATGGGTATAAAAAGCTAAAAGGAACGAGTTCCTCCGCCACCATACGTAATACATTTAAGATATCAATTGTACGTGATTTGTTAGGTATACTCTGTCAGACACTCGTCCATACAAGTTGCCCTAGGACTGGACAAACAGAAAGCATTATTCTGGAACTGGACGACCCTTGCATTTCACTCCGTCTTCAATTATCTTCAGCATAATTTAATTTTCAGCGCTTAGGCCAATACGGAGTGGTTTTCAGATAATATATCCAACCGGTCTCTCCGTATTGACAACGATGGTCAAAACACTTCGATAGTCGGTTATTTAACTATCGAAGTAAAAACAAACATCCATTCACAAACACTGGACCTTTTATTTAATACTAATTTTCTAGTTTCCCATATTTTTATAAACTCTTCCTTACTTCCCTTCACTTCTACTCTGTTAGTTCCTCGTTATAAATCGGTAAGTGAATAAATTTCTAAGTATCAACCCCGAAGGCCGAAACCAACATCATATTGACGCCTCGAAAGTTACTCAACTCAACCAACGTACAAAAGGTTCTAATTTCTTTAAAACTATATCACTTTCCTTATCATGCTCAATATATCTTTTTAAAACATTATAACTTATCGACTCACTTTAAAACCGTTATAATTTAACTAATGAAATACGCTGTTGAATTTTCCTTTATAACTAATGCAATACACTGCTATATTTTCCTTTATACCTAATGCAATATGCTGCTATATTCTCTTTTATAACTACTGCAATACGCTGCCATATTATCTTTTATAACTACTGCAATACGCTGATATATTCTCTTTAATAACTACTGCAATACGCAGCTGTATTCCCATTTCATTTGATAAACTCTGTTTCTACGTCAGGTTCTTATTAAATCAATATCAAGTTTATAACTAAATATTGATTTCATATCCTATTATTATTTGTTGGTTTAAAACTAAATATTAACTATCCTATCAGATTATAATTCCTAAAATAATTTACTTTAATACGTTCGATATCATCGAATATTAGTTCTAATTCCTAATAATGTTATTTAGGTTCAAACCGTGTATATATAAATAATATAAAACAAACAATACATACAAATATTAAGGAATCCGGTTTGATTCCTCTAACCGGTTTCCTGTATCCACAGATGTTAGCCACAATAAATATCATCGATATCATATCATTATGAAATATCAATGTTCAATCGTCAGTTTAGATATATAACGGTTTATATTATTTCAACCAATTTAATTATAATCTACCTAAACGACTATCACACAGCATTCAACCAATATTAAAATTTAATTAAAATATTTTAAAATAGATCAGAGTGAGTGAATTTACTCACCTTGCGCGTTAACCATTAAATAACGATTTGCGTCAGTTGATTAAACTAGGCATTCAATTCTGCCTTAAATCCAATCCAGCTCGATTTCCTCCTTGTTGTCACCTTCGCCATCCGCTCGCGATTGTCCATCTTGTTGCGTCTTCCAAATCAGTATCACCGGAACCAACGCACCCTAGCCGATCCGACCTTCTTCCTCACTCCTTAACAAATGCAAGGCTTCAAACTTCGTTTGCCACACACAACACTTTCACCTCGTCGAAACTCCAGCAGCCTGCCATGTACCCCATTATTTTCTCACATAACACCACTTACTGCTACTGTGTCATTCGCGCCTTCTACTCCTTTATTTTTCTCGTCATTATATTGTACTTCCTTTTATTAACATTAACACCACGTCCAAGAGAAACAAACGTCGAAGACACTTCACTAAACTGGCCATCCTTCTTCTTATTTGTCATGTTCCTCATGTTGTATGGTGTACACCGCCTACACTTCTTATTCGCCATTTAACCCACAGTGCCATCATAACCGAGACCAATTCTTCTTCCTTAAAAATGGAACTAAAACACCACAAATATTCCCTTCAACCCCTCTTCATAATGTCAGCGCCTCCCTCCCAGTATATCACTAGAAACCATCGCCCACTCACTATTCAAATACCTCCTGTGAAGGCCATCGTAAGCTTCCTTCTTTCATTCGAACTCTAGCATGCCATCCTCAACAAAACCGCTCCTCCCATATATTCACAATACTGCATGTGAACACATCGTATAACCATACTGTACCTCCCCTCAAAACAATGATGTAGTGAAAATCCTCTTTATTTACACGAAAAAGCCTTGCTCCAATAGTGTCCTTCATCATTCCTGTACGTCAGCATCTTCACCAATGAATACTTCCCATCCCAAACACGCAAATCAATCCAAACTCTTCCGGAGATTCAAACAAAAACTCCACCACAACTTCACTCATTACCACATGAACTCGTATAGCTCGCTGTTCACCTTCAAAACATGCTGGAGACGTGCTCCACTCATTTCCAGTTCATTTATACACCATCTCACATAAAAGACACGCACCTACCCAACTCCAAGATCGCCTTAAGCAAAAGGTTTTATGCACACAAAATCAGCGAGATCGACAACCAGACCAAACAAAGCGGCCACGCACGCTACAGTAGTAGTGCATCTACAATATATTTATTTTCCAATATTTAGCATGTAAAAATATTAGGAGGTCATGCCGTTTGTTCAGCCATGAAATATTTCTGCCCCCATTCAGGAAAAAGAACAGCTTGGAAGAAAATGAGATCCCAACGTTATGTATTTATGGATCCCGATACTTAACGGCCAAGGAAATAAACGTCGTTTATAATATACATGCTTAATGGCTAAGTATTAGCACAGTAGGCTGCTACAGCGATGTAGAGTGGTACGATAGCTTAGGGTATGCGACAATTAAAAAGGAATAGGACTGTGCTTCTTATGTGTTCAATCTACGTGGTAGGATAGCTTAGTTGGTACCATTTCCTCAACATCTAAGGTATACATAAGCTATATATATTATTGGTTCCTTAAGGAACGCATGTATATATATAAAAACGAAGTAGCTTCATGGTTAAGCAACGCAACCACACTAGCTGGGTACATGCTATTCTAATCCTAGGTCTACATGATATCGTGACATTTCATAGCGTGTAAAGTGGTCTAGGTAGCACTGCCATGAAGTTATAGAGTCATGGTGTTAGGTTAAATTTCCAAGGTATACACTGTGCCATAGAATGGTTTCTGCATTGCGAAAAGAAAAGAGGAATGGCCACGAAGTCTTCTATAGGTAGGAGCGTATATATTTTGCTTTGGGTAGGTATTGTTTTATAAATCTCATGGTCTTCATGTCTTGTTTACATTTGTTCTCAGTGGGCTAATTATCTCTATTTGTTCTTTAATTGGTATTATAGTTGTACATCACGCTTGATATAAACTACCCACCTGCTACAACAATGTGTGAAGTAATTTGTGTTCCTACCGATGCTATTGCACCATATTACCGTAGATCTTGATATAATAGTAAGTCATCCTCATAAGTAGAGAAACTAGTTTCATATAATCATTTAAATCGGTTGGCACCTAGCAAATAGTTTGGTGCACCAACCCGTCAGTATTTATAATTTGATTTGATTTTTAAAGATTGGTTTACCCCGGTTTCTAAAATTACACTTACGTACGGACAGAAGTAAGAGTACAGTCGTGCTCAACGAGGTGTCACGATCCCAAAAATATAATAATATCGGCAGGTTAACTCATATTTTGAAAACCCAAAATATCGATACAGGGTGCAAAATACTCCAAATAAAAAGTTGCGTATTTAATTAATTAAAAATTACAGTAAAATTCTAAAAATTAAATTATCCCTACGTCTCAAAAGAATCCTTTCTAAATTCGAAACCGATATCTAGTTATATCAAATAAACCGTTATGGCCATAAACGAATATACCGCTGTTTTTCTGAATATTTACTTTGGACATAACTTCCCATTTAAAATACGAAAATCTTGGTTTTTCACTTCCATTAGAAAGATATAGTTCAACAAATTCGAACGTCTCTTGTTTCGAAGAAATCCGATTTATAACGAATCTTGTACACTCAGTTGAAGTTTAAAACATTAAATTATGAACTGCAGCGTCGTTATGAGCTCGATTATATTTAATATATATTTATATACGTTCAACTTCGTTTTAATTAATATATAAACCCACTTATATTACGAATTTAATATTTAAACTGATTTAAATATTCAAATACAAACCGATAAAAATGCGGGACGTTACACTCCTTCCCCCTTAAAAGAATTTCGTCCCCGAAATTGCTAAGAAGTGGAGATGCTCTAATTCTAATTCCTCACAGCCTACTTGGTTGAAATTTCATACTTCACATCCCCAGAACTCAATCCTTGCGTCGAATCTTTTATCCTTATATCAATAATTCTCTTATACTCAAGCCCTATTTCATTTCAACTTCCAGTTCTATCTCACTTCCAAATTCTTGGTCAACAATCCAATTCCATAACCAAACTCGGTTTCAATCCAATATTCATTTCACAAATTCACTTACTTTACCAAGTTTGATTCTATTTCCAATTTTATTCAACTTCGTTAAATTTCTATTTATTTACTTTATAAGTAAATTTTAAATTTTAGAATTCAAATTCCTGGGTTTTTATTTCAAATCAGTTTGAATTTATATATTATAATAACATTTGAGATTTCTGACCCCTTGTTTCCTCAAATAATACAAAACAAAATATTTGGTAGTAATCCGTCACTTAGCAACTCGAAAATGAACACCGATAATGCCGCGGTTCATCATCGGAATTATTTACCAGTCATCAAAGTGAGTTCAATACTATATTATTCTCAAAACTCATTTACAAACCCTTTTATTTTTGAAATTACTTCAAAATATCCTTCACAATGCTTGGAAATACATTTCCAAATCTTCCCAGGATTTTAAATTTCCCATATATTCAATTCAAAATTTATTTACAATAACTTTTCAAGTTTCTAGAGTTTTGTTACAATTCTGGTTTTAATTCAGATTTAGTTCATCTGATTTTGTATATTATACTTATATAATATTCCGATTGGTTATTTATATAACCATCTTAATTATAAATCTTATTTGATCATAATAATGATCACATATCTAAGATACTATAATAATCTCAAGATATATACTTCTTTTTATATTAAAATATATTTCGGTTAAAATTATTTCATTTACCCTCTTTCAAAACAAAACTATGTCGAATCTCTCTATTCAAGCGTTTATACATCCCTATTGACCTCGTCAGCTAAACGTGTCGATCTGGAATTTATATACCACTTAACAGATCAACCAACACAATATAAAACAGTTTTTATACAAATACGCGCTCATATATATATATATATATAACTCAATCTAGGGTATTATTAACCCCATCTGTATCGAGTCACGCCACAGAGCCAAGGTAATAATTTAACCTTCAGCTCAGATACCAACTGTAATGGCCCGAAAATCCGTACCAATTTGAGCTGACCAATATCCTACACATTCAACTCAAAGTGCACGAAAATTCAGATCATTAATAGAAAGAAATTAGAGGATGAGATAGAAAAGATAGAACTAATATAATAGCAGAAGAAGAAGAACACAACTGAACAGAATCAGAGTAAACACGAATCTCACAGCGGAACGAATAAATTGTATTATAACATAACTTTGAAATACAAAATCTGAATTTGTACTTACATATCATATCAGAGCGTAACTTATATACATCACAGCGGAAATAATCTCTAAATAGCTAATGGTGAAGTCTCCTACTTTGAGCTCCTCCAAATGTATCTGTAAAATCCTGAAATACTTGACTGCCCGTACAAATTTGGGCACCCAAGAGTTTAGGGAAAATAAACAAAATAAACTCTGGGTCAGTCATGGGACTGGTGTGAGTAAATTCCAACCATAATGTTTAACTTTAAAAATCCTTTTGAAATGAAAAGGATAATAGTAAGACCAGCCCACACATAAACATGGACGGTTTTTACCTTACTATAACCCAAACCATTTTGATATCAAAATCCAGTGATATTATGATAATGTCTAATCATATAAATATCCAAGCAGCAGAACACTTGCATCTCACTCTCAACATATATATAGTATAAAATCATAAACCGCAGGGCGCTTATTGGGGAATTGGATTCCAACAAACAAGGTATGGGAGCACCTTCTGATCAGTGTACTCTAGAGGTGATACACTCAGGGTTCAACAAGAACGTCTTGCAACCCGGCCATACATGACCGCTCACTCATTTAGCTTGAGTGTAGCGAATATATTGCCACCCACGGTTGTTGGCCATCCAACCGTCATCCGAAGATACAGAATTGAAAAGAAGAACAAATATGAATTTTCTCTAGATCGGTGACAATACACCCTGCTTGGGTATGATCCAACTAGCCATGCTGCCCAGCCCAACTTCTGTCATATCCCAGTTGTGAGGCTAGAGGCTACGTCTATCTTCAGAACATATGATCACCATTCACTTTTAATGTCATATTGTCAAACCCGTCAATTCACTAATCGATTCCCAAAATATCATGGGTATAAAAAGCTAAAAGGAACGAGTTCCTCCGCCACCATACGTAATCCTTTTAAGATATCAACTGTACGTGATTTGTTAGGTATACTCTGTCAGACACTCGTCCATACAAGTTGTCCTGGGATTGGACAAACAGAAAGCATTATTCTGGAACTGGATGACCCTTGCATTTCACTCCGTCTTCAATTATCTTTAGCATAATTTAATTCGCAGCGCTTAGGCCAATATAGAGTGGTTTTCAGATAATATATCCAACCGGTCTCTCCGTATCGACAACGATGGTCAAAACACTTCGATAGTCGGTTATTTAACTATCAAAGTAAAAACAAACATCCATTCACAAACACTGGCCCTTTTATTTAATACTAATTTTCTAGTTTCCCATATTTTTATAAACTCTTCCTTACTTCCCTTCACTTCTACTCTGTTAGTTCCTCGTTATAAATCGGTAAGTGAATAAATTTCTAAGTATCAACCTCGAAGGCCAAAACCAACATCATATTGACTCCTCGAAAGTTACTCAACGCAACCAACGTACAACGGGTTCTAATTTCTTTAAAACTATATCACTTTCCTTATCATGCTCAGTATATCTTTTTAAAACATTATAACTTATCGACTCACTTTAAAACCGTTATATTTTAACTAATGCAATACGCTGCTATATTTTCCTATATAACTAATGCAATACGCTGCTATATTTTCCTTTATACCTAATGCAATATGCTGCTATATTCTCTTTTATAACTACTGCAATACGCTGCTATATTCTCTTTTATAACTACTGCAACACGCTGCTATATTCCCTTTTATAACTACTGCAATACGCTGCTATATTCTCTTTTATAACTACTGCAATACGCTGCTGTATTCTCTTTTATAACTACTGCAATACACTGCCATATTCCCATTCCATTTGACAAACTCTGTTTCTAAGTCAGGTTCTTATTAAATCAATATCAAGTTTATAACTAAATATTGATTTCATATCCTATTATAATTTGTTGGTTTAAAACTAAATATTAACTATCCTATCATATTATAATTCCTAAAATAATTTACTTTAATACGTTCGATATCATCGAATTTTAGTTCTAATTCCTAATAATGTTATTTAGGTTCAGACCGTGCATATATAAATAATATAAAACAAACAATACATACAAATATTGAGGAATTCGGTTTGATTCCTCTAACCGGTTTCCTGTATCCACAGATGTTAGCCACAATAAATATCATCAATTTCATATCATTATGAAATATCAGTGTTCGATCGTCAGTTTAGATATATAACGGTTTATATTATTTCAACCAATTTAATTGTAATCTACCTAAACGACCATCACACGGCATTCAACCAATATTAAAATATAATTAAAATATTTTAAAATAGAACAGAGTGAGTGAATTTACTCACCTTGCGCGTTAACCGTTAAATAACGATTTGCATCAGTTGATTAAACCAGGCGTTCAATTCTGCCTTAAATCCAATCCAGCTCGATTTCCTCCTTGCTGTCCCCTTCGCCATCCACTCGCGATTGTCCATCTTGTTGCGTCTTCCAACTCAGTATCACCGGAACCAACGCACCCTGGCCAATCCGGCCTTCTTCCTCACTCCTTAACAAACGCAAGGCTTCAAACTTCATTTGCCACGCACAACACTTTCACCTCGTCGAAACTCCAGCAGCCTGCCATGTACACCATTATTTGCTCACGCAACACCACTTACTGCTACTGTGTCATTCGCGCCTTCTACTCCTTTATTTTTCTCGTCATTATATTATACTTCCTTTTATTAACATTAACACCACGTCCAAGAGAAACAAACGTCGAAGACACTTCACTAAACTGGCCAACCTTCTTCTTATTTGTCACGTTCCTCATGCTGTATAGTGTACATCGCCTACACTTCTTATTCGCCATTTAATCCACAGTGCCATCATAACCGAGACCAATTCTTCTTCCTTAAAAATGGAACTAAAACACCACAAATATTCCCTTCAACCCCTCTTCATAATGTCAGCGCCTCCCTCCCAGTATATCACTAGAAACTATCGCCCACTCACTATTCAAATACCTCCTGTGAAGGCCATCGTGAGCTTCCTTCTTTCATACGAACTCTAGCATGCCATCCTCAACAAAACCGCTCCTCCCATATATTCACAATACTGCATGTGAACACATCGTATAACCATACTATACCCACCCTCAAAACAATGATGTAGTGAAACCCCTCTTTATTTACACGAAAAAGCCTTGCTCCAGTAGTGTCCTTCATCATTCCTATGCGTCAACACCTTCACCAATGAATACTTCCCATCCCAAACTCGCAGATCAATCCAAACTCTTCCGGAGATTCAAACACAAACTTCACCACAACTTCACTCATTACCACATGAACTCGTATTGCTCGTTGTTCACCTTCAAAACATGTTGGAGACGTGCTCCACTCATTTCCAGTTCATGTTTACACCATCTCACATAAAAGACACGCACCTACCCAACTCCAAGATCGCCTTAAGCAAAAGGTTTTACGCACACAAAATCAGCGAGATCGATAACCATACCAAACAAAGCGGCCACGTACGCTACAGTAGTAGTGCATCTACAATATATTTATTTTCCAACATTTAGCATGTAAAAATATTAGGAGGTCATGCCGTTTGTTCAGCCATGAAATTTATCTGCCCCCATTCAGGAAAAAGAACAGCTTGGAAGAAAATGAGATCCCTGCGTTATGTATTTATAGATCCCGATACTTAACGGCCAATGAAATAAACGTCGTTTATAATATACATGCTTAATGGCTAAGTATTAGCATAGTAGGCTGCTACAGCGATGTAGAGTGGTACGATAGCTTAGGGGTATGCGGCAATTAAAAAGGAATAGGACTGCGCTTCTTATGTGTTCAATCTACGTGGTAGGATAGCTTAGGTGGTACCAATTCCTCAACATCTAAGGTATACATAAGCTATATATATTATTGGTTCCTTAAGGAACGCATGTATATATATATAAAAACGAAGTAGCTTCATGGTTAAGCAATGCAACCACACCAGTTGGGTACATGCTATTCTAATCCTAGGTCTACATGATATCGTGACGTTTCATAGCGTGTAAAGTGGTCTAGGTAGCACTGCCATGAAGTTATAGAGTCATGGTGTTAGTTTAAATTTCCAAGGTATACACTGTGCCAGAGAATGGTTTCTGTATTGCGAAAAGAAAAGAGGAATGGCCACGAAGTCTTCTATAGGTAGGAGCGTTGATATTTTGCTCAGAGTAAGTATTGTTTTATAAATCTCATGGTCTTCATGTCTTGTTTACATTTGTTCCCAGTGGGTTAATTATCCCTCTTTGTTCTTTAATTGGTATTATAGTTGTACATCACGCTTGATATAAACTACCCACCTGCTACAACAATGTGTGAAATAATTTGTGTTCCTACCGATGCTATTGCACCATATTACCGTAGATCTTGATATAATAATAAGTCATCTTCATAAGTAGAGAAACTAGTTTCATATAATCATTAAAATCGGTTGGCACCTAACAAATAGTTTGGTGCGCCAACCCGTCAGTATTTATAATTTGATTTGATTTTTAAAGATTGGTTTACCCCAGTTTCTAAAATTACACTTACGTACGGATAGAAGTAAGAGTACAATCGTGCTCAACGAGGTGTCACGATCCCAAAAACATAATAATATCGGTAGGTTAACTCATATTTTGAAAACCCAAAATATCGATACAGGGTGCAAAATACTCCAAATAAAAAGTTGCGTATTTAATTAATTAAAAATTATAGTAAAAATCTAAAAATTAAATTATCCCTACGTCTCAAAAGAATCCTGTCTAAATTCGAAACCGATATCTAGTTATATCAAATAAACCGTTATGGCCATAAACGAATATACCGCTGCTACTGTGATGGCCCGAAAATCCGTACCGTTTTGAGCTGACTAATATCCTACACATTCAACTCTAAGTGCACGAAAATTCAGATCATTAATAGAAAGAAATTAGAGGATGAGAAAGATAAGATAGCTGAACAGAATCAGAGTAAATATGAACCTCACAGCGGAACGAAATAAAATGTATTATATAACATAACTTTGAAATACAAATCTGAATTTGTATATACATACCATTATCAGAGTATAATACATCATATCACAGCGGAAATAATCTCTAACTAATTAATGGTGAAGCCTTCTATTTCCAGCTCCTCCAAGTGAATCTGTAAAAGCCTGAAACACTTGACTGTCCATACAAATTTGGGCACCCAAGAGTTTACGGAAAACAAACAAAATAAACTCTGGGTCAGTCATGGGACTGGTGTGAGTAAATTCCAATTGTACTGTTTAACTTTGAAATTCCTTTTGAAACAAAAGGATAATAGTAAGACCAGCCCACACATAAACATGGATGGTTTTTACCTTACTATAACCCAAAATACTTTGATATCAAACTCCAGTGATATTATAATAATGGATTCCAACAGACAAGGTATGGGAGCACCTTCCGAATAGTGTACTCTAGAGGGGATACACCTGGGTTCAACAAGAACGTCTTGCAACCCGGCCACACCTGACCGACCACTCATTTAGCTTGAGTGTATCGAATATATTTCCACCACGGTTGTTGGCCATCAAACCGTCATCCGAAGATACAGAATCGAAACGAAGAACAAATATGAATTTTCTCTAGATTGGTGACAATACACCCTGCTTGGGGATGACCCAACTAGCCATGCTGCCTATCCCAACTTTTGTTACTTCCTGGTTGTGAGGCTAGAGGCTACGTCTATCTTCAGAACATTTGATCACCATTCACTTTGAGTGCCACATCGTCAAACCCGTCAATTCACTAATCGATTTCCAAAAATATCACGGGTATAAAAAGCTAAGAGGAACGAATCCCTCCGCCATCAAACGTAATACCTTTCAGAGATCAATCGTATGTGTGTAACGACCTGGAAAATGCGATCTTGTTTATCCGATATACGACACATATCAAACATCCAAGGATCGAAAATATCCGAATTGTTAATGAAAGAAATTAGAGGGTGAGGATAGATAAGATAGAAACTTAGAATAGAAGAAGAAAAGAAGAACTTACATCATCAGAGTAACATGAATCTCACAGCGGAACGAATAACATATAATATATAACATAACTTTGAAATATAACAGTTATGTATACAACAACACTTATCAGAGTACAACACTTACAACATAGCAGAAAAACAATAGCTATAAAATCTTGAAGCCTCCTGCTCCAAGCTCTCCAAGTATATCTGTAAATCCCGACTACTTGACTGCCCGTACAAATTTAGGCACCCAAGAGTTTAGGGAAAACAAAACAAAGTAAACTCCGAGTCAGTCATGGGCTTGGTGTGAGTAAAACAGTTAAACAGGTATATAATATCTCTTAAGACCACGCCGTGAATACGGAACTGGTTTTTCCCTTATGAGAATCCAACATCTTTGACAAGCAATATCATTCTGATATTATAATAATGTCTAAGTACAAATAGATATCAATCTAGCAGAATGCTTTCATCTCACATTCCACATACATAGTATACAATCAAAATCGCAAGCACGTATTGGATAATGGTTTTCCAACTATGACAAGGTATGGAACCACCTTCTGCTAGTGTACCTCTAGAGAGGAATACACTGGGTTCAACAAAAACATCTTGCAACCCGGCCACACATGACCGACCACTGATTTCGCTGAGTGTATCGAATGTATATCACCAACGGTTGGGATCAGCAACCGTTCCCCGATAAGGGACAGCATCGACAATAGATTATAGAAATAAATGAAACTCTAGATTAGGTGATTATACACCCTAATAGGTGCGACCTACATAGCCATGCTACCTGCCTGATTTCTGTCATTTACTGGTTGATGAGGCTTGAGGTTATGCTTTATCATCACATCAGATTCACTTCGAATGCCACATTGTCAGATCCATCGAAAATCACTCATTGACGTCTACAACAGTACATTATGTGTTAGCTAAAGAAGTTTCCTTCTCCGCTTCCACTCTTGGTACGGTTGAAGAAATCAATGTACGTGACCTTTCTGGAAATACTCTGTCAGACATTCATTGTGACGGCCTCGAATTTCGCTCGATCCGAATCAGTCGTTAAACCGATCTAGACCGTTCGAAACCCCTGACTGTTTGAGAACAGGACAAATCAGAACAGAAACAGAAGAACATTTCATTGTTATTACAACAATTCCATCAGATACAAGAATATACAGAGTATAAATGAATAAATTACATTCGATACATATCAGAGATTACAATAAATCTACATAGCAGCGGAAAATAATACAAAGCACAACTGAAGGTGATATACGGATACAGAGCTTTCCGGATATCATTCCAGCTGTAAACCAGGATCCTGTGAATATAAATCTGCAAAACCAAAACTACTAGCTGCCCGTGCGGAAAATAGGGGCACCCAGAGTTTAGGTTAAAACAATAAACTCCAGGTCAGTCATGTGACTGGTGTGAGAACTAAAACAGTTATTTAAAGCTTTACTTCAAAAGAGAGTAATTCAAGGGACCACGCCGTATAACACGGAACGGGTTTCCTCCCAAGAATACCAGTGCATATAGAATAAACAACGCAATGCTTTTCGAAAAATGAAGCTGTTATAAGACCCAAGTCCCATCACACAATGCAACGCAAGCCGGAGGATAGGGTTTTACCTTATGACAGCCAAACATGCTTGGTACGTTTAAAACAAATCATTTGATACTATAATAAGTGTATAGTGTCAAAACCTTTTCAATCATAAATATAAATCATAGACGGCATGAGTGCCCCATCCCACTATGTCGCCATACTAGGCTCTACATATAAAACCGAAATACACGTATTGGAAATTGGATTTCCGTCATGAGTCGAGGCAAGGGGCAAGCTCCTCTCCGCGTTCGAGATACTCTAGCAAATGCCTCAGGGTTACGCACTCTGGGCAACCCCTGGATGCGGCTGGGCCGGTCCTCACTTACGTTAGAGGATTAATTATGCCTGAACACACGTTTCCCGGTCCTTACAGACCTATAATCGAGGCGCCTCATTCCAACAACCACAAAGGTGAAAAGTATATAAATGTCAGGGCTGGTAAGTCACTGACACCACCAAAACTAGAAAGAAACGTCGTGCTCTCCCAGCGGTCCGTATCCCGTTTTTAACTCATACCGAGGTGTGAGGCTCGCGAATATACGATATACACAAAGCTGCCACGTAGGCGTGCTTTGATCATCAACCACAAGACTTTGCTTTTCAACAGAAGCCTTGATCATTGCATCTTAGCGTGCCATACAGGCAATTCATGCCATGCGACTGATGTCCATCGATATACAACCTCTGAGCTCGTACGTCTCAGAGAAGGGCGTTAAGCAAAAGAATAAATTCTCCGCCGCCAAACAGATGTATATTTAATAGAAATCAATCAACACAGAATAAAGTCCAATGTCAGACATACAATCCACTTACAAGTCCGTTCTGGGTCTGAACGAAACCGGAGGCACTTTCCTCGCATATCCATCCATCTCCAAGTACGTCTGGACGACCACCAACTATTTCCATCCTCTTGGGTGTACAGCCCAATCAGGATCGTCAGTAATTATCCAAACGATGTGAAGACTTCCGGTCTTCAATCACCGTCTTTATCTTCGACATATCGTCGAATCGGTTATTCAGAATGGGTATAAACCCGGACTTTCCAAACAACCCGCGTATATTAAAAACAAATGTTACACAAACACAACATACGCCTCATTCCAATTCATTAGTCACTAACCGCAAATTAGCAAGAGAAAATTTTCTCAAACATTAACCCCGAAGGCCGAAACCAACATCAGATTAATACCCAGGAAACCATTCTTCTTAACCAACCTACAGCTAGTTTCTAAATTCCACATTCTTAGGGAAAGATTCCCATTTTTTATCCAAGATAAATTCTTTAAAATTTATCCTATAATCTTCCTTTGGATGTCGTTTTAAAACCAAATTATGGTTTTTCCAACTAGTCGAGATTAGCGAACCATAACGAAGTAATTATTTATTTTATTTCCCAATCCCAACCTATTCATCCCATGAAGCAAAACTGGTAATACTCCATATCTAACACCGTGGTGTTATCGGTAAAATTAATTACCATTTCACGTTCAAATCTAATTAAAGATTTAAATATCGCTTTGGAGCAAAACTGGTAGTACTCCATTCTCGTTCATTTTCTAAATTTGGAAATTTAGATTACGAATTCACATTTCAATCTAATTGCCGATTCGTTAAAACTCCTTTTACTGGGTTAAAGAACTAGGTGTTATTTAAAACACAGTTCACGACAAACCCAAATCACATTCTATTCATTATCGGGTTAAAGAACTAGTGTTATTTAAAACATAGTTCACGATAAACCCATTTCAAATCCAATCCAATATATTAGGAATTTCGATTATTTAAAACCCCTTTTTAAATCTAATTCATTTATTTAAAAATAAAAACCCGGGTTTTAAATTGAGTTCAAACTAGTTCATCTCGATAAAAATCTATTTTTATCTTTTCAAATGCGGAGTTTTTCACCCCAATTTTTCCCAAATCATTTCTTATGATTTTACACAAATTATTACTATTATTAATAATTTTATCAAGGCCCGTACAGTCGATTTCCATCAACGGCCATCGAACTGCACTTACAGCGACCTTTTTCAAATTTGATTTGGACATAACTCCAAATCCAACCGTTAGATTTCAAATTTCTAATATTCGTTAGAAAGCTCTTTCCGATACGAACCCAACGGTTCCGGTTTTAGGAGAATCCGACGGTCGGATCTCCCGTAATGTCCGTTTGAAATAAATGGTCGAAATTCACGAGCTACCGCGGCGCGGCGCGTTTTATTCAGGCCATTTTATTATATATATATAATATATATATATATATCGTCGATTTCTATTTAAAACGAATTATATAAATAGTTTTAAATACGTTTCAAAAACGGTTTCAACTTCCATTTCAACTTAAAGCAAAATTGAATTCTTCTTTATAAATTCGTTTTAAAATTCATTTCTATTCAATTCAAATTTTAATTCAATTTGAATTCATTTCAATTCGCTTTCAATTCAATTTGAATTCGTTTTCAATTCAATTCAATTCCAAAGTCGCTTTCTATTCGATTCAATTCAAATTGGTTTTCTATTCGAATCAAATCCGTTATATATTCCATTGAAATCAAATTCGTTATCTATTCAATTCATTTCGAAATTGTTTTATATTCAATTCATTTCGAAATCATTATATATTCAATTCATTTCGAAATCGTTATATATTCAATTCATTTCGAAATCGTTTTATATTCAATTCATTTCGAAATCGTTTTATATTCAATTCATTTCGAAATCGTTTTATATTCCATTCATTTCGAAATGAATAAAATCGATATAAATATCGTTCGTGTCAAAATGGCGTCAATCTAATCAACACGGCTTCACATATTTCTATTTCAAATATTCTATTACAAATATCTCCTATTATCAAAATATTTGTTATTATCAAAATATTTCGTTCAACACATGACTAATCTCAACGGATGAGTACAGTCAACACATGAACCCTTATTTTATATTGATAAAGATGTAATTTTTATTATAAAAATATTTCGTTCAACACATGACTAATCTCAACGGATGAGTACAGTCAACACATGAACCTTTATTTTATATTGATAAAGATGTAATTTTTATTATAAAAATATTTCGTTCAACACATGACTAATCTCAACGGATGAGTACAGTCAACACATGAACCTTTATTTTATATTGATAAAGATGTACTTTTTATTATAAAAATATTTCGTTCAACACATGACTAATCTCAACGGATGAGTACAGTCAACACATGAACCTTTATTTTATATTGATAAAGATGTAATTTTTATTATAAAAATATTTCGTTCAACACATGACTAATCTCAACGGATGAGTACAGTCAACACATGAACCTTTATTTTATATTGATAAAGATGTAATTTTTATTATAAAATATTTCGTTCAACACATGACTAATCTCAACGGATGAGTACAGTCAACACATGAACATTTATTTTATATTGATAAAGATGTAATTTTTATTATAAAATATTTCGTTCAACACATGACTAATCTCAACGGATGAGTACAGTCAACACATGAACATTTATTTTATATTATTCTTTATCTTCTAAATTGGAATGAGGCCCAATCAATCACCATATAACGTTAATTATATGGATTTTCATACAACACATGTATATAATAGCATTGAAAAATAATCAACCATCAACCAAAGTGCACTACACTGTATAAACATCAAATATAAATATCTAACGCTTATAACAGCCTGTCAATCAATCGATCGACATAATTAATCAATCAGGATGAGTAAACTTCAAATTTCATCCCAACACCCGTGTGGGGTTTTCAAACAATCAAACACAGATTTTATTTGTGCAGTTGGGCGATGTGTAAAATTTATCGACCCAATCAATGTCATTCAAATAGGTGTACATAAACAAACCGTCCGGTTTGTAAATGAATATTTATTTATTCGCATTCACTATATTCATATTCACGTTAAAAATTATATTTTTAACGATAAAACATTTTATTTTAACATATGAATTTCTATTCAGTTCATTCTTTAAATAAAATGATATTTTTATTTTTCTAACATATTTTAGAAAATTTCGGCGGCATAACGGCACGATACTAGAAACGGGACGAGGTCTAGCCTTATCCCCGGTCTAGTGAAGGCTCACGCCATTCACACATCAATCAAATCCATTCATTTCACCAAACAATTCAATTTCAATCAAATAATCCAACTAGTCTATGCAACTAAACAAACAAGTCCATGGTCTGTGGACGATTGTGTCGGGTGCTACTAAGCACCGTCTGCATCCTAGTATATATATATAACTAGAAAAAGAAATTGAAGAGTGAGAAGTTCTCACCAAAGCTAATCCAATCATCACGACTCTTCTTATGTAGAAAATCTTGTCGTTCTCGCCTTTTGTCACTTTCGCCGCCCGTAGCCGCTACATGTATAAAAATCACATTTTTATTATCTATATTATATAAAAATCTCATCTTTATATCTTCTATAAGTTAAAAATCATATTTTTATCCTTTCTATAATATAAAGATCATATTTTTATTTACTTCATATGTCAAAAACTGTAGAAGCTTTAAAATGGAGAAAACTCACTTTTTTTCTAACGCCCGGATTCGCTGTTCGGGTCCTAGACTTTGCAAACGAGTTTCAATCTTCACACCATCTTTTTTTCTAGCACAAGCACGCCATTCTGAACAACTTTTGCCTAGTTGTCTTCTTGCCGAAAATGTGCCATTTCGCCGGAAATCGCGAAAAGACAGCATTTTGACAGTGTTGGATCAGCAGACTTCGGACGCGTTTTCCCGACAACTCCGCAATGCAAAATAGGACTTATCATATACCAAATCGAAGAGAATTTCGTGCTCTACAATTTTGGTATTGAGGAACTTTGGCTAGAAACGCACGGTTTGGGAGTTATTCGCGAAATACGGTCAGGGACTTATTTGCAAAACGGGCGATTTTGGTGAAAATGGGTTTTTGGGTGTAGCGGGGCCCACGGCCGGAATTGAGGGGGCTGGAGGGGGGCGTGGGGCCTGAGGTGGCGTGGGGAGGTGGCTAGGGGGCGGCGGCGGCGGTGGTGGTGGCCGTGGTGGCCGCGGTGGTGGTGGTTGGCTCGTAGGGTTTGCGATTGGAAGAGAGAAAGAGGAGGAGAGAGAGAGGAGGAGGAAGAGGAGGAGGAGGGGGCCGACGGTGGTGGTGGAGGTGGAGGAGAGGGGCGGCAGCGGCAAGGAGGAGGCGGCGGCCATTAATGAGTTTTTTTGAAGAAAGAGGAAGAGGAAGAAAGTGAAGAAGAAAAGGAAGTAAAAGTGTTTATATGCTAGTTTCTCGCGTATCGCCTGAATGCTAACGATCTCCGATGGCCGCGGATTTCGGACACGAGATAATAGACGTGAAGACGAGTCCAACGAAACAAGTTTCGTTGAATTCCGAGTTCGTTTGACCATTCAAAAAAAATCACAAAAATGCTCAGATAAGCTCTAAAATTGCGATTTTGGCGCACATTTTCTTCTCGCACGCTCACATGCTAACTTCAAAAATCATGCCCTTTTGGATTTAACCATTTTTAGACGATAAAAATCCATAAAAAAAACGAAATCGAATTCTGAGGTCGTATCAATAATGTTCCTTTGTAAAATGACTGCTCGCTTTACCCGGAACTGTTTCAGCTCGCACGGCCACATATTAACTCCGTTCGACGTGCCATTTGGAATTCAACAATGATTTGTCATTGTGAATCCATAAAAATTTATCTCTTCGAATTCTGAGCTCGTATGCAAAATTTGACTTTTTAAGGGCTATGTTTTGTTAACCGAAAAGCTCCAGCCCATAACCACTATTCCGGATATCGGAATATATCGAAGCTTATACTTTTCGGAGTTCTAATCGACATTTTGAACTCAATGGAAGTGGTTTCGAGTCCAAATTCATTCATATGCAAAATTTGACTTTTTGGGCCATGTATAATTTACACAGCGACTATTCTGAATTTTCAACTGGGCATAACTTTTGATTCCCGCTATGAAATTTCGATTTTCCGGATTCGTTGGAAAGATATCATCAATTAGATCCTATCATTTTTGGTTTCACTAAAATCCGGATTGTTTTGCACCCGGTACATTCAATTGAAGTTTGAAATCAAATTATCGAACTACCGCGCCATTTTCAATTCTATTTATAATTATATATAAATATTTATATTCTAACGACGGCGTATATAATATATACGTTCTAAATATATTCAAAATAAATTTTCTCGTCGATATTATTTAAAATAATCTATTTTAAATATTCAAAATTCGCTAAAATTGCCAAAATAAAATTTTTAAACTGGCTCAGAATTTCCGGGTTATTACAATCTCCCCCACTTAAAACTTTTCGTCCCCGAAAAGGAACAAAGTCGAAAGTGGTTTGATTAATCAACTCTACGTTCGATCTGGCTTTTATTCTCCAACTTTTCTGTTTCTGAGAATTTTCAAATTTTCAAAAATTTGGCTAACACCCTAAATTTTCGAAAAATTTCGCCATAACCTCCTTTGTACGGGAAGCACGGGAAAATCCCGAAATTGCCATATAGGCCTTCTGATCTCAAAAAGAAAAAGGAAAAATCCAAGCGGCTAGCCAATAGGCTCATAAAATCATCATCACCCAAACAAAACAGTAAATTATGTATTAAACATGTACCTATTTGTCGGGCAAACAAATTTTATTCTTCGGCTCTAGCCTCCTTGCTATGACCTGTTCAATGTAAGTATATGTATATGCAAGCAAATGCGACCAATTTCCAATACAATTCAATATTTGGTTCCATTAGGCATAATGGTTAAAAATTATCAAACAAATAAACAAACAACACAAACATCAATCAATTAGTGAATTAAAGTTTCAAATTCATAAATTTTGATACATATACAGAAAATCATGTTTTTGATGCCAATTCACAACATTGTGTTCTAGCTATATTAGTTTTGGTTCTCACACCAGTCTAATGGAAATATATAGAAAATCACACCTTCGAAACACGAACATAAATATTGATGATGCGATCGCTATCATCAATATCATCTCCGGGCGACTAGAGTGTAACCCTATATCTATCTAATATATTAAAACTTCGAATATACGTTCATGACGCGTATATGCAAAATCTTTATATATTCGATTGTCCAAATTCAAAATAAATAAATATTCAAATACGTATAAAACGATTTAAATTTTCAAAACAAAATTGTTTTCATTTGAAAAATATACTCTTCACACTCGTTCTAGGATACTACTGATCCCATCTCTAACGAGTCATTCTAATTGGACATTACTAATCCAATATCTGATGAATTCTTTCGTATGGTTCTAATGTGTCTTGTTCTCAAGCTCTGTAAACCAAAGCTCTGATACCAAATGTGACGGCCTGGAATTTCGCTCGATCCGAATCAGTCGTTAAACCGATCTAGACCGTTCGAAACCCCTGACTGTTTGAGAACAGGACAAATCAGAACAGAAACAGAAGAACATTTCATTGTTATTACAACAATTCCATCAGATACAAGAATATACAGAGTATAAATGAATAAATTACATTCGATACATATCAGAGATTACAATAAATCTACATAGCAGCGGAAAATAATACAAAGCACAACTGAAGGTGATATACGGATACAGAGCTTTCCGGATATCATTCCAGCTGTAAACCAGGATCCTGTGAATATAAATCTGCAAAACCAAAACTACTAGCTGCCCGTGCGGAAAATAGGGGCACCCAGAGTTTAGGTTAAAACAATAAACTCCAGGTCAGTCATGTGACTGGTGTGAGAACTAAAACAGTTATTTAAAGCTTTACTTCAAAAGAGAGTAATTCAAGGGACCACGCCGTATAACACGGAACGGGTTTCCTCCCAAGAATACCAGTGCATATAGAATAAACAACGCAATGCTTTTCGAAAAATGAAGCTGTTATAAGACCCAAGTCCCATCACACAATGCAACGCAAGCCGGAGGATAGGGTTTTACCTTATGACAGCCAAACATGCTTGGTACGTTTAAAACAAATCATTTGATACTATAATAAGTGTATAGTGTCAAAACCTTTTCAATCATAAATATAAATCATAGACGGCATGAGTGCCCCATCCCACTATGTCGCCATACTAGGCTCTACATATAAAACCGAAATACACGTATTGGAAATTGGATTTCCGTCATGAGTCGAGACAAGGGGCAAGCTCCTCTCCGCGTTCGAGACACTCTAGCAAATGCCTCAGGGTTACGCACTCTGGGCAACCCCTGGATGCGGCTGGGCCGGTCCTCACTTACGTTAGAGGATTAATTATGCCTGAACACACGTTTCCCGGTCCTTACAGACCTATAATCGAGGCGCCTCATTCCAACAACCACAAAGGTGAAAAGTATATAAATGTCAGGGCTGGTAAGTCACTGACACCACCAAAACTAGAAAGAAACGTCGTGCTCTCCCAGCGGTCCGTATCCCGTTTTTAACTCATACCGAGGTGTGAGGCTCGCGAATATACGATATACACAAAGCTGCCACGTAGGCGTGCTTTGATCATCAACCACAAGACTTTGCTTTTCAACAGAAGCCTTGATCATTGCATCTTAGCGTGCCACACAGGCAATTCATGCCATGCGACTGATGTCCATCGATATACAACCTCTGAGCTCGTACGTCTCAGAGAAGGGCGTTAAGCAAAAGAATAAATTCTCCGCCGCCAAACAGATGTATATTTAATAGAAATCAATCAACACAGAATAAAGTCCAATGTCAGACACACAATCCATTTACAAGTCCGTTCTGGGTCTGAACGAAACCGGAGGCACTTTCCTCGCATATCCATCCATCTCCAAGTACGTCTGGACGACCACCAACTATTTCCATCCTCTTGGGTGTACAGCCCAATCAGGATCGTCAGTAATTATCCAAACGATGTGAAGACTTCCGGTCTTCAATCACCGTCTTTATCTTCGACATATCGTCGAATCGGTTATTCAGAATGGGTATAAACCCGGACTTTCCAAACAACCCGCGTATATTAAAAACAAATGTTACACAAACACAACATACACCTCATTCCAATTCATTAGTCACTAACCGCAAATTAGCAAGAGAAAATTTTCCCAAACATTAACCCCGAAGGCCGAAACCAACATCAGATTAATACCCAGGAAACCATTCTTCTTAACCAACCTACAGCTAGTTTCTAAATTCCACATTCTTAGGGAAAGATTCCCATTTTTTATCCAAGATAAATTCTTTAAAATTTATCCTATAATCTTCCTTTGGATGTCGTTTTAAAACCAAATTATGGTTTTTCCAACTAGTCGAGATTAGCGAACCGTAACGAAGTAATTATTTATTTTATTTCCCAATCCCAACCTATTCATCCCATGAAGCAAAACTGGTAATACTCCATATCTAACACCGTGGTGTTATCGGTAAAATTAATTACCATTTCACGTTCAAATCTAATTAAAGATTTAAATATCGCTTTGGAGCAAAACTGGTAGTACTCCATTCTCGTTCATTTTCTAAATTTGGAAATTTAGATTACGAATTCACATTTCAATCTAATTGCCGATTCGTTAAAACTCCTTTTACTGGGTTAAAGAACTAGGTGTTATTTAAAACACAGTTCACGACAAACCCAAATCACATTCTATTCATTATCGGGTTAAAGAACTAGTGTTATTTAAAACATAGTTCACGATAAACCCATTTCAAATCCAATCCAATATATTAGGAATTTCGATTATTTAAAACCCCTTTTTAAATCTAATTCATTTATTTAAAAATAAAAACCCGGGTTTTAAATTGAGTTCAAACTAGTTCATCTCGATAAAAATCTATTTTTATCTTTTCAAATGCGGAGTTTTTCACCCCAATTTTTCCCAAATCATTTCTTATGATTTTACACAAATTATTACTATTATTAATAATTTTATCAAGGCCCGTACAGTCGATTTCCATCAACGGCCATCGAACTGCACTTACAGCGACCTTTTTCAAATTTGATTTGGACATAACTCCAAATCCAACCGTTAGATTTTAAATTTCTTTTCGATACGAACCCAACGGTTCCGGTTTTAGGAGAATCCGACGGTCGGATCTCCCGTAATGTCCGTTTGAAATAAATGGTCGAAATTCACGAGCTACCGCGGCGCGGCGCGTTTTATTCAGGCCATTTTATTATATATATATAATATATATATATATATCGTCGATTTCTATTTAAAACAAATTATATAAATAGTTTTAAATACGTTTCAAAAACGGTTTCAACTTCCATTTCAACTTAAAGCAAAATTGAATTCTTCTTTATAAATTCGTTTTAAAATTCATTTCTATTCAATTCAAATTTTAATTCAATTTGAATTCATTTCAATTCGCTTTCAATTCAATTTGAATTCGTTTTCAATTCAATTCAATTCCAAAGTCGCTTTCTATTCGATTCAATTCAAATTGGTTTTCTATTCGAATCAAATCCGTTATATATTCCATTGAAATCAAATTCGTTATCTATTCAATTCATTTCGAAATTGTTTTATATACAATTCATTTCGAAATCATTATATATTCAATTCATTTCGAAATCGTTATATATTCAATTCATTTCGAAATCGTTTTATATTCAATTCATTTCGAAATCGTTTTATATTCAATTCATTTCGAAATCGTTTTATATTCAATTCATTTCGAAATCGTTTTATATTCCATTCATTTCGAAATGAATAAAATCGATATAAATATCGTTCGTGTCAAAATGGCGTCAATCTAATCAACACGGCTTCACATATTTCTATTTCAAATATTCTATTACAAATATCTCCTATTATCAAAATATTTGTTATTATCAAAATATTTCGTTCAACACATGACTAATCTCAACGGATGAGTACAGTCAACACATGAACCCTTATTTTATATTGATAAAGATGTAATTTTTATTATAAAAATATTTCGTTCAACACATGACTAATCTCAACGGATGAGTACAGTCAACACATGAACCTTTATTTTATATTGATAAAGATGTAATTTTTATTATAAAAATATTTCGTTCAACACATGACTAATCTCAACGGATGAGTACAGTCAACACATGAACCTTTATTTTATATTGATAAAGATGTAATTTTTATTATAAAAATATTTCGTTCAACACATGACTAATCTCAACGGATGAGTACAGTCAACACATGAACCTTTATTTTATATTGATAAAGATGTAATTTTTATTATAAAAATATTTCGTTCAACACATGACTAATCTCAACGGATGAGTACAGTCAACACATGAACCTTTATTTTATATTGATAAAGATGTAATTTTTATTATAAAATATTTCGTTCAACACATGACTAATCTCAACGGATGAGTACAGTCAACACATGAACATTTATTTTATATTGATAAAGATGTAATTTTTATTATAAAATATTTCGTTCAACACATGACTAATCTCAACGGATGAGTACAGTCAACACATGAACATTTATTTTATATTATTCTTTATCTTCTAAATTGGAATGAGGCCCAATCAATCACCATATAACGTTAATTATATGGATTTTCATACAACACATGTATATAATAGCATTGAAAAATAATCAACCATCAACCAAAGTGCACTACACTGTATAAGCATCAAATATAAATATCTAACGCTTATAACAGCCTGTCAATCAATCGATCGACATAATTAATCAATCAGGATGAGTAAACTTCAAATTTCATCCCAACACCCGTGTGGGGTTTTCAAACAATCAAACACAGATTTTATTTGTGCAGTTGGGCGATGTGTAAAATTTATCGACCCAATCAATGTCATTCAAATATGTGTACATAAACAAACCGTCCGGTTTGTAAATGAATATTTATTTATTCGCATTCACTATATTCATATTCACGTTAAAAATTATATTTTTAACGATAAAACATTTTATTTTAACATATGAATTTCTATTCAGTTCATTCTTTAAATAAAATGATATTTTTATTTTTCTAACATATTTTAGAAAATTTCGGCGGCATAACGGCACGATACTAGAAACGGGACGAGGTCTAGCCTTATCCCCGGTCTAGTGAAGGCCCACGCCATTCACACATCAATCAAATCCATTCATTTCACCAAACAATTCAATTTCAATCAAATAATCCAACTAGTCTATGCAACTAAACAAACAAGTCCATGGTCTGTGGACGATTGTGTCGGGTGCTACTAAGCACCGTCTGCATCCTAGTATATATATATAACTAGAAAAAGAAATTGAAGAGTGAGAAGTTCTCACCAAAGCTAATCCAATCATCACGACTCTTCTTATGTAGAAAATCTTGTCGTTCTCGCCTTTTGTCACTTTCGCCGCCCGTAGCCGCTACATGTATAAAAATCACATTTTTATTATCTATATTATATAAAAATCTCATCTTTATATCTTCTATAAGTTAAAAATCAGATTTTTATCCTTTCTATAATATAAAGATCATATTTTTATTTACTTCATATGTCAAAAACTGTAGAAGCTTTAAAATGGAGAAAACTCACTTTTTTTCTAACGCCCGGATTCGCTGTTCGGGTCCTAGACTTTGCAAACGAGTTTCAATCTTCACACCATCTTTTTTTCTAGCACAAGCACGCCATTCTGAACAACTTTTGCCTAGTTGTCTTCTTGCCGAAAATGTGCCATTTCGCCGGAAATCGCGAAAAGACAGCATTTGACAGTGTTGGATCAGCAGACTTCGGACGCGTTTTCCCGATAACTCCGCAATGCAAAATAGGACTTATCATATACCAAATCGAAGAGAATTTCGTGCTCTACAATTTTGGTATTGAGGAACTTTGGCTAGAAACGCACGGTTTGGGAGTTATTCGCGAAATACGGTCAGGGACTTATTTGCAAAACGGGCGATTTTGGTGAAAATGGGTTTTTGGGTGTAGCGGGGCCCACGGCCGGAATTGAGGGGGCTGGAGGGGGGCGTGGGGCCTGAGGTGGCGTGGGGAGGTGGCTAGGGGGCGGCGGCGGCGGTGGTGGTGGCCGTGGTGGCCGCGGTGGTGGTGGTTGGCTCGTAGGGTTTGCGATTGGAAGAGAGAAAGAGGAGGAGAGAGAGAGGAGGAGGAAGAGGAGGAGGAGGGGGCCGACGGTGGTGGTGGAGGTGGAGGAGAGGGGCGGCAGCGGCAAGGAGGAGGCGGCGGCCATTAATGAGTTTTTTTGAAGAAAGAGGAAGAGGAAGAAAATGAAGAAGAAAAGGAAGTAAAAGTGTTTATATGCTAGTTTCTCGCGTATCGCCTGATTGCTAACGATCTCCGATGGCCGCGGATTTCGGACACGAGATAATAGACGTGAAGACGAGTCCAACGAAACAAGTTTCGTCGAATTCCGAGTTCGTTTGACCATTCAAAAAAAATCACAAAAATGCTCAGATAAGCTCTAAAAATGCGATTTTGGCGCACCTTTTCTTCTCGCACGCTCACATGCTAACTTCAAAAATCATGCCCTTTTGGATTTAACCATTTTTAGACGATAAGAATCCATAAAAAAAAACGAAATCGAATTCTGAGGTCGTATCAATAATGTTCCTTTGTAAAATGACTGCTCGCTTTACCCGGAACTGTTTCAGCTCGCACGGCCACATATTAACTCCGTTCGACGTGCCATTTGGAATTCAACAATGATTTGTCATTGTGAATCCATAAAAATTTATCTCTTCGAATTCTGAGCTCGTATGCAAAATTTGACTTTTTAAGGGCTATGTTTTGTTAACCGAAAAGCTCCAGCCCATAACCACTATTCCGGATATCGGAATATATCGAAGCTTATACTTTTCGGAGTTCTAAACGACATTTTGAACTCAATGGAAGTGGTTTCGAGTCCAAATTCATTCATATGCAAAATTTGACTTTTTGGGCCATGTATAATTTACACAGCGACTATTCTGAATTTTCAACTGGGCATAACTTTTGATTCCCGCTATGAAATTTCGATTTTCCGGATTCGTTGGAAAGATATCATCAATTAGATCCTATCATTTTTGGTTTCACTAAAATCCGGATTGTTTTGCACCCGGTACATTCAATTGAAGTTTGAAATCAAATTATCGAACTACCGCACCATTTTCAATTCTATTTATAATTATATATAAATATTTATATTCTAACGACGGCGTATATAATATATACGTTCTAAATATATTCAAAATAAATTTTCTCGTCGATATTATTTAAAATAATCTATTTTAAATATTCAAAATTCGCTAAAATTGCCAAAATAAAATTTTTAAACTGGCTCAGAATTTCCGGGTTATTACATTCATCCATACAAGTCATCCAGGTTTACATGCCACGTCTTCATTCACTTAGAATGTCACATCATCATACCCGCCAAATCACAAATTGATTTCCTCAATAATACAACGGGTATACAGCTAAGAGAAACGAATTCCTCCGCCACCAAACGTATATACGTTTGTAGAGATCAACTTACGTGATCTGTTAAATATACTCTGTCAGACATTCTTCCGCACGGGTCGTCCTGGGACTGGACAAACCGAAGGTACTGTTCCGTACATCCATCTTAGTCACTGTTATCTAAGACTTATACAACAGCCCTTGCACTTTACTCCGTCTTCAATTATCTTTGGCATATCTGATTCGCAACGCTTATGCCAATACAGAGTGGTTCTTTGAATAATAATCCAACCGGTCTCTCCATATTAACAACGTCAATATAGTCAAAACTTCGATAGTCTGTGAGTTAACTATCAAAGAAAAACAAGTGTGCAAACAACGATATTATTTCCAGATGGAAATCATATCGATCAAACATCATTTCACATTTATCTCCTTAGTTCATTTTCATCTCCTGTTTCCCTATATTCAACATTTGCTATTTTCTAAATTTAGAAAATATACATTATTTACATTGGGAACATTTCCATTTCTTGTTTTCTGTATTAGAAAACATTTCTGGTTCTTGTTTGGAAAACATTTCCAAAACCCCTACGTTTGGATTAAGCAGATGTTTAGATAAAACATCGCTATTCTAACTCAAACCATTTCCTTAAATTACTAAATTCACTTTACCATCCTTTACTGCCAAACCTTAACCATTCCTTTGTTAAAAACGAAGCCAATCAAGTTGGGGTAGAACTACCTCTCAGACCTTAACTGAACAACATTTCTAACCTCGAAATAGGCAAAGTTCACTTTAAATTTCTTTAACTAACTTCCTTACTTAACCTTTCTTTCGAATTACTATATTTGATTAACTCTTTTCAACTAACTCTATTCGATTAACTCCTTTGGATTAACTCTATTTGCTTAACTCTATTTGATTTACTCTATTTGATTAACCCTATTCACTTAACTCATGTCGAATAAACTATATTCGATAACTCCTCTAACTCTATTCGAATAAACTGTATTCGATTAACTCCTCTAACTCTATTCGAATAAACTATATTCGATTAACTCCTCTAATTATAACTAGATTTGATAACTCCTTCGAATAACCAATATTCAGTTTACTCACTTCGAATAACCAATATTCGATAACTCCTCTCGAATGAATTATATTCGATTACTCTCCTCGAATAAGCTATATTCAATTACTCTTCTCTCGAATAAACTATATTCGATTACTCTCCTCGAATAAGCTATATTTGATTACTCTTCTCTCGAATAAACCATATTAGATAACTCTACTTCATTAACTCCATTTGAATAACCCTACTGGTTAACTCTACTCTAACTGGTTAACTCTAACTCTAACTGGTTAACTCTAACTGATTAACTCTAACTGGTCAACCCTAACTATTTAACTCCTTTGGGTTACTCTAATGGATTTAACTCCTTTATCTCTATTTATTTTAACTCTTTATTTATTTCCTAAATAAATAAATCCTTTTACTTTTATTTATTTCCTAAATAAATAAATCCTTTCTTTTATTTATATCCTAAATAAATAAATCCTTTCTTATCTATTTGTAAATGTTCCACAAATATTTCTCTTTCTATTTGCTTGACAAATATTTTCCTTTATATTTGTTTAACAAATATATTTCCTCTATATTTGATTTACAAATAAATCCCTTTATATTTGTTTAACAAATATAATTCCTTTATATAAAAATCCTTTTTTTTATATATATAAAATCCATTGATTTTATATAAATAAATTATTTTCAAAATATACTTTGAAAATCCTTATTCTACGTTCTGGTATTTCTTATGGTATTTAACATACCAAACAACGGTGATCGATACCATTCAAACACATATAATCACCACAGATTATATATCACATCATACATCATAGTATATGAAAAACAGAAAAATATATGTTGAGGAATCCAGTTGGATTCCTCCGACCTGTTTCCCTGCATCCACAGATGTTACACAGTATAATCAACATCACTTTCAGTTCAATCTGAAATATCCTATTAACAGAATCAATATATAACTATTCAACTGTTTATATATATATATATTAATATATATATATATATATATAATACTCACTAACTGACTAGTAGTTCAATCAAACATTCAACACACAATAAATCAACAGATAATTATCAGTTCTAAGAATACGTTGTAAAAATAGAACAGTTCAGAGTTGGTGAGTTTTACTCACATTGGACAATCATTGTTAATAACGATAACCATCGCTTGATTCAGACGGACAATTTATTTTGCAATAAATTGTAAGAGCTTCTATTCGCTCCCAGTCAGTTCCATTCGGTAGTGTCCATCCATACAATCCCAACGGAACCGACCGTTCGAAATTCTGATGATGTATGCACCGGATATTGAAATTTTTTGTTTAATGTATTAATTCAAATTAAAAATAAACTTGAGTTTATTTTATTTGGCCTTACCACTTTATTCTTGGCCCAGACCGAACCTTGTATAATCAGACCCACGGCCCGCCTGGGTAGCTTCATCTTGTGGAAGCAGTTAAAACGTGCTGCTCTTCTTTTCTCCAAACCATTGCCTAAAATCAGACCAATCCCATTTCCTTTATACTCCACTATTTCTTCAACACCATCATGCCCTGTCACACACACCCAACCCGCTCCAGTTTAAGTCCATGGACCTAACGCAACATAATATTTCTCTCCTTCCTTCTTCTCGGATCTGAGAATCCTATCTGCCGAAACCAACCTCCATGGCTGCACCGTTGCTCTCTCTTCCTTACAATTCCCCTTTTCAATGACACCCCCTCACGCCTGGAGCTCCAAAGTATAATCACTCCAAGAATCCCACTTGCCATTTTTGTAACCTCCTGAGCCTCATACCCTCTCATACTTCATGAATCGCAACAAACATTTTCACCCCAACACTCCCAAACGATGCTAAACTCCATGCAAATACTTAAAACAGTCACCATTCTTCCATAGTTGGCCAGATATCCTTGCATACAAAAAGCAACGTACCTACTTGCGTCCTCAAATCAAAACGCTGAACCACACCATCTTCTTCCTTCGTCTGTGCTTCACGTTTTCTCCTTTTAAAACACCATGGCCGAACTAAAAAAACAAAGCTCCTTCCCGCAAGCTCCCTTTTTTCCGAAAACCTTCACTGATATATAAGAAGTTCCCACTGAAATGCCCCTCCTCACTACTGCGTCGCGGTACTACCCAACCAAATCCCATCAGTTTTCCCTCCCTAGGGTTGTGTTCGCACCTTGTAGAAAGGGTATGGGAATGATTAGCTTGACTTGGGGATTTAAACGATATATGGTTTGTATTATTATTGAAGTTTGTGGTTTCTGGTAAACGAAAATGGCGGCTCAAAGAATGAAGTGTGGTGGCCTTTAATTAGGTGTAGAAAAAAAATTGAAGCTCATTTATACAGTTAGATCTTTGAAGACGTGGGCTCTTTAGGACGTCAACGTGGTAGGTGTGGTTAAGGAATAATCAACGTTTTGTTTTAAATTGTTTAAGAAAATATCCGTATCCATTTCATTAACTTCATTCATATACAAACTGCTATATACAGAATTAGCTATATCGTTGTGACAACCAATGTGCCAGGATCCGGAAAATATAATAATATCAATAGGTTAACCTATATTGTGAAATCCCAAAATCGCCGATTCAGGGTGCAAAATACTCCAAATAAAAGGTTGCTTATTTAATTAATTAAAAATTACAGAAAAATTCTAAAAATTAAATTATCACTGCGTCTCTAAAGAACCTTGTTTAAATTCAAATCCGATATTCAAATATATTGAAAACCCTTTTATAACGTAAATAAAGCGTTACTAATTATAAAGGAATTCCACAGCGACTTTTTCTAAAATTTGATTTGGACATAAATCAAAATCTACACGACGAAATCCCGATTTTTCTCTTCCATCAGAAAAATATACTTCACCAGCTCCTAACATTTTTTGTTTCATAGAAATCCGAGTTAAAATGAATCCTACACATTCAGTTGAAGTTCGAATCACCAAATAACGAACTACAGCGCCATTTTAAGCTTGATTTTAATTAAAATAAAATTATACGTTCAAACTGCCGTTATTTAAATATATTCGTTATTCTAATTCAATTTTGAACTGAATTATATATCACAGATGATCCAGTTCACACCATATCGTCATTTCAGCCAATTATGATTATTTCAGAATTAAATATATTATTAAATTTATTATTTTAATTAAATATTCATCATTATCTAATTCCACGACCATTAAATCATCTAAACCACCATTTCAATAATTAAATAAATTAATTATTATACCGCTGAAGATGCGGGTTATTACAACGTGATTTACTAGGTATACTCTGTCAGACACTCGTCCATACAAGTTGTCCTGGGACTGGACAAACATAAAGCACCATTCTGGAACTGGACGACCCTTGCATTTAACATCGTCTTCAATTATCTTCAGCATATCTAATTCGCAGCGCTTATGCCTATACGGAGTGGTTTCAGATAATATATCCAACCGGTCTCTCTGTATTGACAAAGATGGTCAAAACACTTCGATAGTCGGTTATTTAACTATCGAAGTAAAAACAACATTCATTCAAATGTACAACATCACACAATCACGACCATTTTTATTTAACATTTATTTTTATTATTCAAATTCCCATATCTTATTAGATATTTCTCAAATCCTGTTTTAGCCCTTTCACACTTCTCGGAAAACATTTCCCGTTATTATAAACCTTTATTCTCTTATGTTCTAGAAAGTATACGTTATTAACGTTCGCAACATTTCCATTCTTTTCACGTTCATTATTTTCTACACTTGGATAATATATCCTAACTATATTGGAAAAACATTTTAATCTGCCAAGCATTCACTTTAAAACATTATTCATTATAAAATGTGAATATCGTTTCTATTATAGAAATCTGAACACCTTTATCAAATAACTTTTTATTTAGAAAATCAATACCATTATCTCGTTTACCGAAATCTCTTTCATACTTTATATTCCCAATCTACTTTATAAACTCTGTTCTTTAAGACAACTTCTTATCAAGTTTATAACTAAATACTGATTACATATCCTATTGTAATTTAATGGTTTAAGCTAAGTATTAACGATCCTATCAGATTATAATTCCTAAAATAATTTACTTTTAATACATTCGACATCGTCGAATTATAGTTCCAAATCCTAATGGTTAAATTCTAATCACATTTAGAATATCGAAATGCTGCCATCGTTTTCTAACACGATTCCCTAATTCCCTTTCTAACTCATTCTCATATTTCTTTAAACCAACGTCGTTACTTATCACTTTAGACTAAGTGGATTCCAAACCAATTGTTTTCATTCCCTAAGAAGTGCTGCTATATATAAAAATCACGCTTAAGTTTTCTTAACAGCGTTAATCTATCGTTACATTTCAAAACTTGTCATACGCTGTAATATTCTCCTTTATAACTAATCTTGACATAACAGTCACGCTTAAGCCTAATCAACAACGTTTATTTTATCGCTATAGTTCTAAGACTTGCATACACTGCCATATTCCTTTTATACTAATCTTGACATCTATTTCCGTCACAAACTGATATCGTTCCTCGATAATAGTGAAGTCATTCAAGTTGGGGTATTCTATTTATCTCTCAGACCTTGATCGACAACGTTCTTACCTTAGAACAGATATAAGCCTGTATTCTAATTCCTTATTACTTATAATATATATCAAATCGTATTTCCTTGTTTTATTTTGGAATATGGTTTTATAACACCATATTCATACT
Organism: Allium sativum; assembly: GCA_030737875.1. Classification (NCBI taxonomy): domain Eukaryota; kingdom Viridiplantae; phylum Streptophyta; class Magnoliopsida; order Asparagales; family Amaryllidaceae; genus Allium; species Allium sativum. Next base: position 393,064,426 of record CM060912.1, on the reverse strand, counting down.
TTGAAATCTTCGTTGTTTATGGCTATTTATATTAAACATTACTCTTCGCTTTAACTTCATTCCATCAGTAACTTCGTTAACTGATTTTATCTACTTCTTACCATTAGATTAATATAATTAATCAAATGGTATTCCTTAACTGTTTATTTTAAAATAATTATCCAAATTATTTACTTGTCGGATAATTACCGCTTCATACTTATTTAACTAGATAATCGTTTATATTTACTTTATAAAACGAACTCTAAAATACTGGTTCATAATAAAACTTCTATTATAATTTAAAACTTCACTTTAATTATAAAAATAAATTTTTATAATTAACTTCGTTAATTTGCCTGACGGTCAATCAACTTCTTAACAAAACGATGGTTTACGGTCGACTGTTACCACCTTCTAAATCGATATTGTTTATTTATTTATCAAAGCAAATGCTGAATTTTCATTCAACGTTAATTATTCACACGGGGTTTTAAATGTAATTCGGGTTCGAATAGTGCATACAAAACAAACAGTCCATATAAATATTGAGGAATCCGGTCGGATTCCTCCAACCGGTTTCCCGCATCCACAGATGTTAGTCCACACAATTAACACTGATTTCATACCAGGGGATATTATAATCGATGGAATCAGTATCCAACCAATGATGGGTACATATGCAACAATGTATAATATTCAACCAATTTAATGGTAATCTACCTAAACGACCATCCATATCATCCAACCAACATTAAAATATAATTATAATAATTTAAAATATATCAGAGTGAGTGAGTTTACTCACCTTTGCGCGTTAACCGTTAAATAACGATTTGCGTTGGCTGATTTGGTTGAGCGATTTATTTTGCCTAAATTCAGACGAGCTCCAAAAGGCTCTGAATCAGTTCCAGAACGTAGCTTGTGTCTATACAATCTCAATGGATCTGGTTTCATTGAATTCCAGTATTTCAAACCCGCACATTTCCAGTTTGCCATTTCCGAGTTCTTTCTTCATCGTTTCCTAAACCATTATCGCACCTTCTTTCCAGTAAAAAGAATCAATGCCACCGAAATGTAAATCTTGCTCTAGACATCTTCAATGCCGCGACCGCCTCCTTTCAATGTCACTGTTGCCTCATCTCTCCATTACTGAGCGCTCCGCCTCATACCTATCTTGTTGAACACACCTTCTCACGTTAATCATGCTGTTACCTTTTATGTTACTAACAAAATGACATCAGTACTCCCACCCCATTTTCAATTTGAACTAGTCCTTTCCCCTTAATTATTAAAACCCGTGAGTCCTAGTTCTACTTCATAAGCTTTCAAACCATTGTCCAACTTCACCACGTTTGGTACTTCCCCTTAGATTCTTTTCTTCTTGGTCCGTTTTCTACCCTTCATATTTTATAACTCCTCACGTTAGTCACCAGATGACATAAATCCATACTTCCTCAATCATTCACTCCACACAACGTCCCTCATACAAAACCGTGAAAGCAAACTGCCAACACTACCTTGCGTTAAGCCCCTTCATGAAATTCACCACGTCAGCCTATCTCACCATGTGGACTCCATAAACCAGTCCCTTCAAAAACTCTACCTGATCACTTCACAAAAATACATGCAGCTTACCCAATTAAAAACGCGACTGCCCCAGAATATTTCTCTCCCATAGCCGCATCAACAGTCCCAGTACACAACCCCATGCCCTTTCCAACGTGGACCAATTCTTCTGCATTTAACATTTCACCTGAAAACTATAGTACTCCTCCATTTTCATGCGTTCCTACTCACGGCAACTGTCCCCTGTACCTTCATTTCATGCACACAGGGCATGCCTGCTACCCCTTTGTCAACCATTACCCTAAACTCCACCATTCAGTTCCAGCTCCCTACTCAACAAAACAATACTTAATGTTCTCACCACCACCATGCACTTGCGTGCACTCCACAGTCCTAGTCCCCCACGCAACAATGAAGTTCCATTCCTACAGCATCCTTCATTTTACTACAAGCTGGAAGTCTTGCCACGCACCAACTCCATCTTCTCCAACACTTGCGTCAGCCACCCTTCACTGAACAAACCCCTACACCATGCCATGCTTTCCATTCAACTTCACGTCCCTCTCCCCACGAAATGACCCAACTTCCCTTTCCCATGCGGATCTTCAACCCACCTCGGATCATTGGCATCCTCACGCTCTTTCTCTTTTACCCTTCAGTACGTTCTCTTCCTCCCATATACTCAGTTACTAACTCTCCTCCTTCACCGTTAGCTTTCTCTTATCCACTCAATCCAGTCTCGACGCCTCGGCTTCCCCTATACAACCAGTGTACACCCCACGCCATTATGCTTCTCAGTCTCCTCTTTATGCTGCCTTGATTTGTTTTTATTTCCTGAGGCGGTTTTCATTTTATTTTAGATCTGAGAATGATTTTCTGTGTTGTGTGAATATATAGATTTTCGATACCGTGGCTGCGAAGTAATAGGTTGTATATTTTTCAACGTAGGCTAGGCTGAGGGTTTGGCTTAAAGTACGATTGGTTTGCTTCAATCTAAAGTAAACTGTCTAGTGCTTGTATGTTCATTAGGGTAGGATATAGGTTAGGAAAAAGGGACGCCATACATTGATTAGATTATTGTAACTTAGTTGCTAAGTGTTTGCGAACAAATTAAACAATTGTAAACAACTATAAAATCCGTTCGGTTTTCCTAAACAATAAGGATTGTTGTAGAGGGTGTCGAACTCTAGGACCAAAAATATTTTAATTAATAAATCCAATCAAGTTATTCCAGGATTTTGATTGATTGAAAACACAGAAAATAACAGTAATTAAATAAAAAGAGATTTATATAGTAAGAGAAAGCAATTAGGGGATAATGACATAGATTAGATTCACACTCATCAATAGCCAACAAATAAATATAGATCTAATTCATGTGTCTGTCACACACATGAATCAACGATAATTAGGTTCTTAGAAATAAATAAGTAAATAACGACAAGCGTAGCCTATGCAGGAGCTGAGCTCTTAAACAACCATAGACTATCAGGACAGATTCTCTAATTAATTTCTAAAAACCTAAAATTAGATCTAAATCTGATAATTGTTAGATCGAACACGAATATACCCTGTGAAGGAGCATAGCTCTTAAACGACACAGAATATGAAGGCTCATATCTAACCCTTGATTCAGATCTAGATCTACATGTATAAAGTCCTCATCTATTGGCTATGTGATTCATGTTGAATCCTATCTATTAGCGTCATCACCCCCTAATCAAAGGGGATTAGCTAGACATAGCTAAAGAAGAAGAGAAAAATAAAATAACAGACATAAATAAAATACAACTAAAACTAAATAGAACAGGAGAAGAAGAATGATTTTATTCCAAGAAGAGAATTACAGAATAAAACCTAATGTGTTTTTACAATGAATGAGATAAAGTGTATTTATAGCTGATATGACAAAGGCTACTTGGCAAATTCCATAATGTGGGACTAAAGAATTAGCCCAACTAACACATAAGCTAGTGTGAATGCAGCTGTAGAGTGAGAGGCCTTGCAAATGAGCTAATGTGAACGCAATATGAGTCTTTAGTGAGCCAAATCTACCCAACTGAACTCTATTTGCAACCGTTCTTCAAGCTTTAAACTCTTCAAGCTTTAGTAATTTCAACTTCACTCTTTTTAAGCAAATTCTTCATGCTTTATCCATCAAATGCTCTAAACCAAGCTTTTTATCAACAATCTGAAAACACAACTATAAATACACAATATTAATTATTTTAAATAGAAAACTAGATAAATAAGCGGATAAAATATACACATTTACGTGTATATCACTAAGTTTTGGCATTTTATATTATTATAAATTTTAAATTTATTTCCATACGAGAACAGTGGAATTTTTTTGAGTTGGACTTCATCTTCACCGCACAATCAACTTATATGAAGTAAAAATGTTTTCATTGGCAACAGAAATGGAAAAAGAAAGACATGTAACTTCCTTTATAACGCGTACATGAGTTATTTTCATTTTCGTTCATGTCAGAGCCGTGACGGACAGAGATAAGAACGTGGTCGTGTCCAGCGAGGTGTCACGATCCCAAAAATACAATAATATCGGTAGATTTACTCACATTTTGAAACCCCGAAATATCGATACAGGGTGCAAAATACTCCAAATAAAAAGTTGCGTATTTAATTAATTAAAAATTAGAGTAAAATTCTAAAAATTAAATTATCACTATGTCTCAAAAGAACCTTGTCCAAATTCGAATCCGATATCTAGTTATTTCATATAAACCATTACGGTCGATATACGATTTCATAACGACTTTTTGAATATTTGATTTGGACATATCTTACAATCTATTTGACGAAATCTCCATTTTCCACTTCCGTTAGAAAAATAATGTTCAACAGATTCCAACGTTTCTTGTTTCGAAGAAATCCGGTTTATAACGAGTCCTGTATACTTAGTTGAAGTTCAGAACGTTAATTTACGAACTGCCGTGATATTACGGCCTCGATTATATTTAATATATATCTCTATACGTTCAACTTCGTTATAAATCCACTTATATTACGAATTCAATATTTAAACTGATTTAAATATTCAAATACAACCCGATAAAAATGCGGGACATTACATTCCTTCCCCCTTAAAAGAATTTCGTCCCCGAAATTACTAAGGTAGGGAAAATGCTACAATCTCTGTTATAAACAGGTTAAAAAAAATCTTTTTGGTTTACTTCATAAATTTAATTTCAACTGAACCGGTTAATTCTAATTAAAATATTAATTCCTTCTTATCAACAAATACTTTCAGAAATTCTGAAAATTTCTTAACAGCTTAAATTCTCAGAGAATTCTGCCAACATCTCCTCTACACGGCTCATTCGGTATTACTACAACGCGCCTCTCTGGGCCTTCTCCAAACCCAAAAGAAAACAAACAGCCAAACGGCTTGCCCAAAAAGGTTCATACGTCTCACGTTCAATTAAATGTAACGTGTATCTTTTTGTCTGGCATTCCACTCTATCTCTTCCATTTACTGTCCCATCAGCATATACCATTTCATTTCCACTCGATTCCCATTCAAGTTATCCTCGAACCACATCATCCACTTAAAACTCCTTTCAAATTCTAATTCCAAACTCAATTCCAACTCTTAATTTATCAATTCAATTCCATTCCAGGTTATCTCTAATCCAAACCAATTTTATTTGTCTTAGTTAAATTCTATATTTATTTACTTCATAAGTAAATTTTAAATTTCAGAATTCAAATTCCTGCGGTTTTTATTTCAAATCAGTTTGAAATCATATATATATATATATATTCATAACATAGTAATTTAAAACATTTGAATTTCCGAACAACTTATTTCAAAACAAAATCTTTGGTAGTAATCCATCACTTAGAAACTCGAAAATTACACTGATGATGCCATGGTTCATCATCAGGGTTATTTTCCAGTGATCCAAGTGAGTTCAATACTATATCACTATCAAAACTTATTTTCAAACAGTTTTATTTTTGAAATTACTTCAAATATTTTTCACAGTGCTTGGAAAACAATTTCAAATCTCCCAGGATTTTAAAATTCCCATATATTTAATTCAAATATTATTTCCAACTCTTTTCCAAGTTTCCAGAGGTTTTATTTCAGTTTTGGTTTTAAATTCAGATTCTGTTCATCTGATTTTGCATATTATACTAATATAATATTTCGGTTGGTTATTTATATAACCAACTCAATTATAAATCATATTCGATCATTATAACGATCAACACATACAATATACTATAATAATCTCAAGATATATACTTCTTTTATAGCAAAATATATTTTGGGTAAAAATTATTTTATTTACCCTCTTTTCAAAACATATTGTGTCGAATTACTCTGTTCAAGAGTTTAGAAACACCTATCGACGCAGTTTGCATTACTGTTTCGACCAGAATTCATAAACCTCTCGACTGACCAGTCAACACAATATAAAACAATTTTTATATTAATTTACAAATGCGCGCTCATATATATACACTCAAACTCAATCTAGAGTATTACTAACTCCATCTCTATTGAGTTACGCCACAGAGCCAAGGTAATCACTTAACCTTCAGCTCTGATACCAACTGTGATGGCCCGAAAATCCGTACCGATTTGAGCTGACTAATATCCTACACATTCAACTCAAAGTGCACGAAAATTCAGATCATTAATAGAAAGAAATTAGAGGATGAGAAAGATAAGATAGAACTAATAGAATATAAGAAGAAGAAGAAGATCACAACTGAACAGAATCAGAGTAAATACGAACCTCACAGCGGAACGAAATAAAATGTATTATATAACATAACTTTGAAATACAAATCTGAATTTGTATATACATACCATTGTCAGAGTACAATACATCATATCACAGCGGAAATAATCTCTAACTAATTAATGGTGAAGCCTTCTATTTCCAGCTCCTCCAAGTGAATCTGTAAAAGCCTGAAACACTTGACTGCCCATACAAATTTGGGCACCCAAGGGTTTAGGGAAAACAAACAAAATAAACTCTGGGCCAGTTATGGGACTGGTGTTAGTAAATTCCAATCGTACTGTTTAACTTTGAAATTCCTTTTGAAACAAAAGGATAATAGTAAGACCAGCCCACACATAAACATGGATGGTTTTTACCTTACTATAACCCAAAATACTTTGATATCAAACTCCAGTGATATTATAATAATGTCTACTCAATTAAATAATCAAGTAGTAGAACGCTTGCATCTCACGCTCCACATATATATAGTATAAAATCAAAAACCGCAAGGCTCTTATTTGGAGAATGGATTCCAACAGACAAGGTATGGGAGCACCTTCCGAACAGTGTACTCAAGAGGGGATACACCTGGGTTCAACAAGAACGTCTTGCAACCCGGCTACAAATGACCGACCACTCATTTAGCTTGAGTGTATCGAATATATTTCCACCACGGTTGTAGGCCATCCAACCGTCATCCGAAGATACAGAATCGAAAAGAAGAACAAATATGAATTTTCTCTAGATCGGTGACAATACACCCTGCTTGGGGATGACCCAACTAGCCATGCTGCCTAGCCCAACTTTTGTTACTTCCGGGTTGTGAGGCTAGTGGCTATGTCTATCTTCAGAACATCTGATCACCATTCACTTTGAAGGCCACATCGTCAAACCCGTCAATTCACTAATCGATTTCCAAAAATATCACGGGTATAAAAAGCTAAGAGGAACAAATTCCTCCGCCACCAGACGTAATACCTTTCAGAGATCAATCGTACGTGATTTACTAGGTATACTCTATCAGACACTCGTCCATACAAGTTGTCCTGGGACTGGACAAACATAAAGAACCATTCTGGAACTAGACGACCCTTGCATTTAACTCCGTCTTCAATTATCTTCAGCATATCTAATTCGCAGCGCTTATGCCTATACGGAGTGGTTTCAGATAATATATCCAACCGGTCTCTCTGTATTGACAACGATGGTCAAAACACTTCGATAGTCGGTTATTTAACTATCGAAGTAAAAACAACATTCATTCAAATGTACAACATCACACAATCACGACCATTTTTATTTAACATTTTTTTATTATTATTCAAATTCCCATATCTTATTAGATATTTCTCAAATCCCGTTTTAGTCCTTTCACACTTCTCGGAAAACATTTCCTGTTATTATAAACCTTTATTCTCTTATGTTCTAGAAAATATACGTTATTAACGTTCGCAACATTTCCGTTCTTTTCACGTTCATTATTTTCTACACTTGGATAATATATCCTAACTATATTGGAAAAACATTTTAATCTGCCAAGCGTTCACTTTAAAACATTATTCATTTTAAAATGTGAATATCATTTCTATTATAGAAATCTGAACACCTTTATCAAATAACTCTTTATTTAGAAAATCAATACCATTATCTCATTTACCGAAATCTCTTTCATACTTTATATTCCCAATCTACTTTATAAACTCTGTTTTTTAAGACAACTTCATATCAAGTTTATAACTAAATAATGATTACATATCCTATTATAATTTAATGGTTTAAGCTAAGTATTAACGATCCTATCAGATTATAATTCCTAAAATAATTTACTTTTAATAAATTCGACATCGTTGAATTCTAGTTCCAAATCCTAATGGTCAAATTCTAATCACATTTCGAACATCGAAATACTGCCATCGTTTTCTAACACGATTCCCTAATTCCCTTTCTAACTCATTCTCATATTTCCTTAAACCAACGTCGTTACTTATCACTTTAGACAAAGTGGATTCCAAACCAATTGTTTTCATTCCCTAAGAAGTGCTGCTATATATAAAAATCACGCTTAAGTTTGCTTAACAGCGTTAATCTATCGTTACATTTCAAAACTTGTCATACGCTGTAATATTCTCCTTTATAACTAATCTTGACATAACAGTCACGCTTAAGCCTAATCAACAGCGTTTATTTTATTGCTATAGTTCTAAGACTTGCATACGCTACCATATTCCTTTTATACTAATCTTGACATCTATTTCCGTCACAAACTGATATCGTTCCTCGATAATAGTGAAGTCGTTCAAGTTGGGGTATTCTATTTACCTCTCAGACCTTGATCGACAACGTTCTTACCTTAGAACAGATATAAGTCTGTATTCTAGTTCCTTATTACTTATAATATATATCAAATCGTATTTCCTTGTTTTATTTTGGAATATGGTTTTATAACACCATGAACCATATTCATACTTTGAAATCTTCGTTGTTTATGGCTATTTATATTAAACATTACTCTTCGCTTTAACTTCATTCCATCAGTAACTTCGTTAACTGATTTTATCTACTTCTTACCATTAGATTAATATAATTAATCAAATGGTATTCCTTAACTGTTTATTTTAAAATAATTATCCAAATTATATACTTGTCGGATAATTACCGCTTCATACTTATTTAACTAGATAATCGTTTATATTTACTTTATAAAACGAACTCTAAAATACTGGTTTATAATAGAACTTCTATTATAATTTAAAACTTCACTTTAATTATAAAAATAAATTTTTATAATTAACTTCGTTAATTTGCCTAACGGTCAATCAACTTCTTAACAAAACGATGGGTTTACAGTCGACTGTTACCACCTTCTAAATCGATATTGTTTATTTATTTATCAAAGCAAATGCTGAATTTTCATTCAACGTTAATTATTCACACGGGGTTTTAAATGTAATTCGGGTTCGAACAGTGCATACAAAACAAACAGTCCATATAAATATCGGGGAATCCGGTCGGATTCCTCCAACCGGTTTCCCACATCCACATATGTTAGTCCACACAATTAACACTGATTTCATACCAGGGGATATTATAATCGATGGAATCAGTATCCAACCGATGATGGGTACATATGCAACAATATATAATATTCAACCAATTTAATGGTAATCTACATAAACGACCATCCATATCATCCAACCAACATTAAAATATAATTATAATAATTTAAAATAGATCAGAGTGAGTGAATTTACTCACCTTTGCGCGTTAACCGTTAAATAACGATTTGCGTTGGCTGATTTGGTTGAGCGATTTACTTTGCCTAAAATCAGACGAGCTCCAAATGGCTCTGAATCAGTTCCAGAACGTAGCTTGTGTCTATACGATCTCAATGGATCTGGTTTCATTGAATTCCAGTATTTCAAACCCGCACATTTCCAGTTTGCCATTTCCGAGTTCTTTCTTCATCGTTTCCTTAACCAATATAACACCTTCTGTCCAGTAAAAATAATCAATCCCACCGAAATGTAAATCTTGCTCTAGACATCTTCAATGCCGCGACCGCCTCCTTTCAATGTCACTATTGCCTCATCTCTCCATTACTGAGCGCTCCGCCTCATACCTATCTTGTTGAACACACCTTCTCACGTTAATCATGTTGTTACCTTTTATGTTACCAACAAAATGACATCAGTACTCCCACCACATTTTCAATTTGAACTAGTCCTTTCCCCTTAATTATTAAAACCCATGAGTCCTAGTTCTACTTCATAAGCTTTCAAACCATTGTCCAACTTCACCACGTTTGGTACTTTCCCTTAGATTTTTTTCTTCTTGGTCCATTTTCTACCCTTCATATTTTATAACTCCTCACGTCAGTCACCAGATGACATAAATCCATACTTCCTCAATCATTCACTCCACACAACGTCCCTCATACAAAACCGTGAAAGCAAACTGCCAACACTACCTTGCGTTAAGCCCCTTCATGAAATTCACCGCGTCAGCCTATCTCACCGTGTGGACTCCACAAACCAGTCCCTTCAAAAACTCTACCTGATCACTTCACAAAAATACATGCAGCTTACCCAATGAAAAACGCGACTGCCCCTGAATATTTCTCTCCCATAGCCGCATCAACAGTCCCAGTACACAACCCCATGCCCTTTCCAACGTGCACCAATTCTTCTGCATTTAACACTTCACCTGAAAACTATAGTACTCCTCCATTTTCATGCGTTCCTACTCACGACAACTGTCCCCTGTACCTTCATTTCACGCACACAGGGCATGCCTGCTACCCCTTTGTCAATCATTACCCTAAACTCCACCATTCAGTTCCAGCTCCCTACTCAACAAAACAATACTTAATGTTCTCACCACCACCATGCGCTTGCGTGCACTCCACAATCCCAGTCCCCCACGAAACAATGAAGTTCCATTCCTACAGCATCCTTCATTTTACTACAAGCCGGAAGTCTTGCCACGCACCAACTCCATCTTCTCCAACACTTGCGTCAGCCATCCTTCACTGAACAAACCTTTACACCATGCCGTGCTTTCCATTCAACTTCACGTCCCTCTCCCCACGAAATGATCCAACTTCCCTTTCCCATGCGGATCTTCAACCCACCTCAGATCATTGGCATCCTCACACTCTTTCTCTTTTACACTTCATTACGTTCTCTTCCTCCCATATACTCAGTTACTAACTCTACTCCTTCACCGTTAGCTTTCTCTTATCCACTCAATCCAGTCTCGACGCCTCGGCTTCCCCTATACAACCAGTGTAAACCCCATGCCATTATGCTTCTCATCTCCTCTTTATGCTGCCTTGATTTGTTTTGATTTCCTGAGGCGGTTTTCATTTTATTTTAGATCTGAGAATGATTTTCTGCGTTGTGCGAATATATAGATTTTCGATACCGTGGCTGCGAAGTAATAGGTTGTATATTTTTCAACGTAGGCTAGGCTGAGGGTTTGGCTTAAAGTACAGTTGGTTTGCTTCAATCTAAAGTAAACTGTCTAGTGCTTGTATGTTCATTAGGGTAGGATATAGGTTAGGAAAAAGGGATGCCATACCTTGATTAAATTATTGTAACTTAGTTGCTAAGTTTTGGCATTTTATATTATTATAAATTTTAAATTTATTTCCATACGAGAACAGTGGAAATTGTTTGAGTTGGACTTCATCTTCACAGCACAATCAACTTATATGAAGTAAAAATGTTTTCATTAGCAACAGAAATGGAAAAAGAAAGACATGTAACTTCCTTTATAATGCGTACATGAGTTATTTTCATTTTCGTTCATGTCAGAGCTATGATGGACAGAGATAAGAACGCGGTCGTGTCCAGCTAGGTGTCACGATCCCAAAAATACAATAATATCGGTAGATTTACTCACATTTTGAAACCTCGAAATATCGATACATGGCGCAAAATACTCCAAATAAAAAGTTGCATATTTAATTAATTAAAAATTATAGTAAAATTATAAAAATTAAATTATCACTATGTCTTAAAAGAACCTTGTCCAAATTCGAATCCGATATCTAGTTATTTCAAACAAACCTTTACGGTCGATATACAATTTCATAGCGACTTTTTGAATATTTGATTTGGACATATCTTACAATCTATTCGACGAAATCTCCATTTTCCACTTCCGTTAGAAAAATAATGTTCAAAAGATTCCAACTTTCATGTTTCGAAAAAATCCGGTTTATAACGAGTCCTGTATACTTAGTTGAAGTTCAGAACGTTAATTTACGAACTGTCGTGATATTACGGCCTCGATTATATTTAATATATATTTCTATACGTTCAACTTCGTTATAAATCCACTTATATTATGAATTAAATATTTAAACTGATTTAAATATTCAAATACAACCCGATAAAAATGCGGAACGTTACATTTCTTCTCCCTTAAAAGAATTTCATCCCCGAAATTACTAAGGTAGGGAAAATGCTACAATCTCTGTTATAAACAAATTAAAAAAATCTTTTTGGTTTACTTCATAAATTTAATTTCAACTGAACCGATTAATTCTAATTAAAATATTAATTACTTCTTATCAACAAATACTTTCAGAAATTCTAAAAATTTCTTAACAGCTTAAATTCTCAGAGAATTCTGCCAACATCTCCTCTACACGGCACATTCAGTATTACTACAACGCGTCTCTCTGGACCTTCTCCAAACCCAAAAGAAAACAAACAGCCAAACGGCTTGCCCAAAAAGGTTCATACGTCTCACGTTCAATTAAATGTAACGTGTACCTTTTTGTATGGCATTCCACTCTATCTCTTCCATTTACTGTCCCGTCAGCATATACCATTTCATTTCCACTCGATTCCCATTCAAATTATCCTCGAACCACATCATCCACTTAAAACTCCTTTCAAATTCTAATTCCAAACTCAATTCCAACTCTTAATTTATCAATTCAATTCCATTCCAGGTTATCTCTAATCCAAACCAATTTTATTTGTCTTAGTTAAATTCTCTATTTATTTACTTCTGGAGGAGATGGATTACATGGTTTGGGTATAGGCATTCACGCCTGGAGGAGATGAAGTACATGGTTTGGCTTGGGGGCACATGAAGTTGTACAGGAGGGGATGGGTGTAACCAATGGTGGCGGGAAGGGACAAGATGACGAGGAAGGATGTGTTGATGTACGGTTGAAGTCTGATGATGGTTGGATGGGGATATGGCTGTGTGTTATACAGTGGTAGGACACGTGAATTTGCATGAATAGTTTGGCCATGCTTTTGTAGTGCATGCGGCGGATTTGTGTGTGAAGTGAGGGAGGCTTGAGAATGAAGAAGCAAGGATAGGGAGTGCGGTGAGGAACAATAGGAAGAGTATCGGGTTGCTAAAGCCAAGCTGAGTGATGTCGGGTTCAAAATGATGCTATAGCGAAGTGATGTAAAAGGTGCTGGGCTTGTTGAGTTGTCGGGTGGTAGTGATCTCAATTTGGAGCGGGTGTAACAAAGGAAAGTTTGCATGGGTGTCACCGTTGTATTCAAGGGAAATGAGGAGAGTTGAAGGCTTCGTATAATGATGGTTTTAACGCGTTTTAAAAGGTGTGTTCAAAAGGAGAAGAAAGGAAAATCGTGAGAGAATGGAAGGAAAACCGCAACGTTCTATAAAGAGAAGATTGGTAGAGGAAGGTTTTCTTTCACGTTAATATGGATTGTTTGTGAACGTTTGGGGTGGACCGTGCGTTGTGATACAGTGGGAAAGTTTGTGAAACGGAGGACTCAAAGTGAAAAGAGCGCAAGTGGTCTGAGGAGGGGCATTCAGCATTGGTGTATGGAAAGTTGATTGTTGACACTGGGCGGTGGAGTTTAGTGGTGATGTAAGATTTTGCAAGGCTGAAAGGGGACGTTGGAGATGATAAAAGATAGTCACGTGGGGAGTTCCAAGAAGAAGCTTGGAGTTTTGTGAATGAAACTGTTGGTGATATATATCATAGTAGGAGTTTCGCAGTTCTGGTGAACTATGGAAGGAGGGGGCTTCGCGCCTTTGCGCGTTGATGGAAGGAGAACCGACGATGTCAGGGGCAGCCTAGGTCAGCTCCGGTGATCACCTATGGCCGACGGTGGATGGTGACAAAGTGGAGAGGTGGGTGCTGGTGTTACAGAGCAAAGATGTTGAGCTTGTCGCTGCTAACGATCCATTTATCACCACTGATTACATTACATGTGGGAATAATGTTTAATGCAGACAATAATTAGAAAATGTGTGTGAAGGTGGAGTCGAACTATTGAGATTATTATGATTGCTGCAAAAAGAATATGAGATGAAAGGACGGTCTCAGGAACAAAAAGGATGAGCAGGTTCATTCGTGAACGGAATTGATCGCGACCAGATCCATTGATACCGTAACGAAGAAATCTACATCATGGGAGTAACGTAGCTGAGACGGAGCAACAAGAAGCTTCGTGATAAAACTAAACGCTCGTTGGAGTTTAAAAGCGCCGGGTATAATCGACTGACGCAAATCGTATTTAACGGTTAACGCGCCAAGGTGAGTAAAATCACTAACTCTGATCTATTTTAAAATATTTTAATTATATTTTAGTGTTGTTTGAATGTTGTGTGATGGTCAATTAGGTAGATTACAATTAATTTGGTTGAATATTATACATCGTTGGACACTGATTCCATCGATTAGAATATTCCCTAGTATAGAGTTAGTGTAAAATTGTGTGGACTAAAATTTGTGGATGCGGAAACCGGTTGGAGGAATCCGACCGGATTCCTCGATATTTATATGTACTGTTTGTTTTATATGCACTGTTTGAACCTGAATTATATTTAAAACCCCGTGTGAATATTGATGTTGAACGAAAATTCAACATTTGTTTCGATAAATCAATAAACGATACCAATTAAGAAAGTGATAACAGTCGATCGTAAAACCATCATTTTGTTAAGGAGTTGATTGGCCTTTAGGCAAATCAACGAAGTTAATTATAAAAATTATATTTTTATAATAAAAGCGAAGTTTAAATTATAATAGAAGTTCTATTATAAATTAGTATTTTATAGTTCGTTTTATAAAGTAAATATAAACGATTATTTAGTTAAATAAGTATGAAGCTGTAATTATCTGACAAGTAAATAATCTGGGATAATTATTTTAAAATAAACAGTTAATGAATATTGTTAGATTAATTATAATAATCCAATGGTAAGAAGTAGATAAAATCAGTTAACGAAGTTACTGATGGAATAAAGTTAAAGCGAAGAGTAAATGTTTAATATAAATAGCCATAAACAACAGAGATTTCGAAGTATGAATATGGGGTTATAAAACTATAGTTCAAATTAAACAAGAAAATACGGTCTGACAGATATTACAAGTAATAAAGGATTAGAGTTACAGACTTATATCTGTTCTAAGATAAGAACGTTGTCGATCAAGGTCTGAGAGGTAAATAAAATACCCCAACTTGAACGGCTTCACTATTGTCGAGGAATAGTATCAGTTTGTAACGGAAAAGAAATGTCAAGAATAGTATAAAGGGAATATGACAGCGTATTGCAAGTCATAGAATATAGCGACAAAATAAACGCTGTTGATTAGGCTTAAGCGTGACCGTTATGTCAAGAGTAGTTACAAAGGAGAATATTACAGCGTATGACAAGTTTTGAACTGTAACGATAAATTAACGCTGTTGACCAAGCTTAAACGCGATTTTTATATATAGCACTATTTCCTAAGGAATGAAAACAGTTTAGTTTAAAATCCACTTATTCAAAAATAATAAGTAACGATGTTTGTCGAAAGAAATATAAGAATAAGTTTAGAAAGGGAAATTGGAGAATCGTGTTAGAAAAACGATGGTAGCATTTCGATGTTCGAAATGTGATTAGAATTAAACCATTTAGATTTGGAACTAGAATTCGACGATGTCGAATGTATTAAAAGTAAATTATTTTTAGGAATTATAATCTGATAAGATGGTTAATATTTAGTTTTAAACCACTAAATTATAATAGGCTATATAATCAATATTTAGTTATAAAATTAATATTGATTTAACAAGAAGTTGACTTAGAAACAGGATCTATAAAGTGGAATAGGAATATAAATTCAGGAAAGAGATTTCAGTAAACAAGATAAGGGTGTTTATTACATGAATAAAAAGTTATTTGATAAAGGTGTCCAGATTTCTATAATAGGGATGATATTCACGTTTTAAAGTGAATAATGTTTTAAAAGGGAACGGTTGGCCGATTTAAATATTTATAATGAAATTGGAATTAGTTTTCCAATGTAGATAGGGTAGATTATCCAAGCATAGAAATAAAGAACGTGATAAGAATGGAAATGTTTTGAAAGTTAATAACGTATGTTTCTGGAACGTGAGAGAATTAGAATTTATAATAACTGGAAATGTTTTCCAAGAAGTGTAAAAAGGTAAAAACGGGATTTGAGAAATATCTGGTAAGATATGGAAATTCGAATAATAAAAACGAACATTAAAAAAAAGTACCCGTGTTTATGTGATGTCTAGTTATACATTAGAATGGATGTTTGTTTTTACTTCGATAGTTAAATAACCGACTATCGAAGTGTTTTGACCATCGTTGTCAATACGGAGAGACCGGTTGGATATATTATCCGGAAACCACTCTGTATAGGCATAAGCCCTGCAAATTATATTACGCTGAAGACAATTGAAGACGGAGTGAAATGCAAGGGTCATCCAGTTCCAGAATAGTGCTTTCTGTGTAACACCCCACCTCCCTAGGGTCACTCACAAAGGGAATGCATTAGTTTTGGTGGAGTATTATCTAGGTAAGCATACACAGAGATATCACAAGACAGAACATAAAATAAGCAGCGGTAGAAATTAAAAACCAAATTTCATTACTTTCAATAAAAGAGTCAAAACCTCATATAACCAAGGTACAAATTATTCCATTACATCAAGTTCTAGATAAAGAAGCATAAACTTAAAGTAACAAAAGTAAATTATTCCCCAAACATAGCAGAAATGCAGCCATAGCATAGCTCAAGACCAAACCGTACATGAGCTGTCAGAAAGCAAGCTAAGAGCTAGTGTTTCCTCCCTGAGAACCTGAGGGGGGGGGGAAACGAAAGAAAAAGAGGCGAAAGGAAAAGGGTCAGTCATAAAGACTGGTAAGTCCTAGTGACTTTCAGTATAAAAACTAGTAAAGGTAACAAGATAGGTATAAACTGAAAATAAACATAAGGATGATGATAAGTCTGGCATGATAAACTAAGATAATGAGATAACTCAAGTATAGCATCGCATGTTCAAGGTTCGCTGCACCAACCGTACTAGTATTCTAGCCCATGTCAAGTATGTATCATGAAGTGATCCCTTGGCCCAATATCATGGAGTGACCCATTATGGGGTCCCACGATATGTTCTACTAATCGATCGGCTCCCTACAAGTTCTAGCTCGTCAAGTGTCTGTGTCATACGGCCCTATCACGAAATGTAGTCACCTGTGCTAGGTCCACCATAGGGTGTATCAAGCCCTAGGGTGCCAACCACCGACACGAATCAAGCACGCACAGTGTAAACCTACTGGTGCCCAATGCCTGCTTTTTCAACTCCGGACTACGTGCACGACCATAGTCCGCCTGAACCTACAATGGCGCACCTACTCAGCCGTTGTTCTGGTCGCTTACAATCAGCCCAGTAATCGTGCCCCGCCCTGCCTAGTCCCAGGGTATCGTGATACATCTAAGAGGGTTACTGCTGAAAAGGACCGCGTAACTAGGGTTTCTAATAGGTTAAGTGTTGTCATTCAAATTCGTGACTTAACCCTATCCAAATCATGTATCAAGTAGGTTAAGTGTGTTCAAGCGGTTCATGACTTAATCATATCAAATCATCGTGTCAAATTGGTTAAGTATATTCAAGTAGTTCATGACTTAACCTTATCATGTGGCATTAATTCATTAATGCACCCCAACCTCTCACATTAGACTAGTTGTTGTGGTAACTGGATTTGTCGGGCGGTTCCGGGAAGATTTACACCACAACATAGTCTAACCTCGGGTTCTAGATGCGATATGACCAACTACCCACATTGGATCCTATCGTTTGCAGTTACTGGATTCGCCGGGCGGTTCCGGGCAGATTTACACTACAAACTCAACCCAACCTCGAGTTGGCCATTTTCAAGTTTATCTAAGTGTCATGTCCATGTTCAAGTTTTCATGTCGAAATTCATGTCGAGTTTCATGTCAGATTCCATGTAAGTTTCATGTCACATTCTTGTCCATATACAGGTTCAAGTTATAATAACGTTCATATTCAAGTTCAAAGCCAATTCATGTTTTACCTAATCTACCCAAATCGTATTCCCATCGCACGTAAACTCGAATCAATACAATTAAATCTAATTAGGGAATAACATAAAAAGGGACAGGTATAAGGTGGCAAAAGTGATTACAAGCATAGCCTGGTATAACTTGAGATAAATGACTATAACATTACTGGCATATGGAATATCGGCCTCAAACATAAAGATTCCAAATCTAGCAAAAGGAGGTACTAGTCAAGATAACAGTTGGCATAAAGTGATAGTCATGGTAACAGTTGACATAAGGTGATATCCATAAACTTGTGACTAATAGCAGATTCAACATTTCAGGCATGATAATAGGAGGGGTTTTTCCTTTTAATTTACAACATGAATAGGCCCCAAATCAATGTCATAGTAATATACCCAAAAGTCAAGATTCAAGATGAACAAGAATGGATGTAAAACAGTCATCATACATAGGTCCAATTTCAATTTACACATATTCATATTACGTTTACAGTTTTAAACTAAAAGTAACTGGGGCTTACAGATCGTGGTTCGAGAATTAGAAAAAGAGAGTCGATGTTGAATCTTTATATGCTTAGTCGAGTCCTAACAGAAGTCCACAAATCAGCAATTCTCTTAACGTAGTTTCGACGTAGAAGAAGTAGTCTCTTTCTCTTAACTTTTCAACCAGAATTAGAGCAGCATAATGTCAGAGAGAATTTTGTGTAGAGAGACTAGTGTTAGGGGCTGTTTATATAGGGTCAGGCCAACGAATGTAGACAGAAATAAGGCCAGATACATCAAAATGAATTCAGACTCAAAAAAGGGTTCTGTCACCAGGTCGACACTATGGTCGACCTGGTCCTGGGTAGGTCGACTACATAGTCGACCCCCAGGTCGACCTGGTCCTGGGCGGGAAATTTCCCGCGCAGTCCATTCTGAGGTTTGAATTTCGAATTTTGAATTCGAATTCTGAGCTGTTTTGAACTTGAAAACTTCGAAAGGTCATAACTTGGTCATACGAACTCCGATTTTCGAAAACTCGGACTCGTTTCCAAGAAGAATTTCGAGACGAACGCAATGGCCTAACCCGTTTCCCTTGATTCTTATTTTAAAAATTAATTCTGCCATGATTTATGGTTATAACACATTATAAAAATACGGGTTGTTAATTCTCCCCTCCTTAAAGGATTTCGTCCCTGAAATCTCTAAGTTAGAAAGAATATATCCTACCATCCAATCATCCATCTACTCAAAGCATCATCCACAGGAAACCATTGTCCTTAAAAGATTTCTAGTGATGTATGAACATATGCAGAAAGTGTGTGTATATGTACTTATCTAATGCAAAAGATCAGGCCGTTAATGATTCAGTAAACCTCCTTAATGCAAAATATGTTAGTGTAATGAATCCAACATGTATGCAAATTCCTAACAAAGTTTATAATATCTACATGAGTGCACAAACATTCATTCATATGCAACATCCAAGTGATAGCATAACAAGTTCCATCCATGTACAAGTATAAGCACTCATGCATATGCAACATGAAAATGTGACTGAGCCGATCTAGTGCCTAATGTGTGTCATGCATCCACTAGCAATCACTTGCAACCATTTGCAAACTCAACCATAACATGTTTCAATCACATGTTTACATCCATATGGTTCTACCTAAGGTTCTCAAGATAAGATCGAGAATATAACAAGACAAACGTAGGTAGTGAAAGCATGATACGAAAAGGTTTTCAAGTTTATAGGAAAAAAAGAGATCGAGAATGTACCCTCAAAAAGAAATGGGTAAAGCGCGCATATCTTTTCTTCGGTTTCCCAAGTTGCGTCTTCTTGAGCTTCACTCCACTGAACTTTAACTAGCTTGACTTCTCGATTCCTTAGCTTCTTGATCTCTGTTCCTAAGATACGAATTGGAACTCGCCTCAATGTTGCTTCTTTTTCCACTTCTACGCCTTCAAGGATGCTTGGCTCAACCACTTCGGCCGATTCATGTAAGCACTTCCGGAGATGCGAGACATGAAAGACATTGTGTACTCCGGCCAGCCTCTCGGGTAATTCTAACTTATAGGCTATCCGCCCAACCTTCTCAGTGATATGGAACGGTCCTACGAATCTTGGTGCTAGTTTTCCAAACGCTCCAAAGCGAACTACATTGCGTAAAGGAGAAACTTTTATAAAGACCATGTCTCCGACTTCGAACTCTAGGTCTGTCCTTCTCTGGTCCGCATAAGATTTTTGTCTATCTTGGGCCGTTTTCATCCGTCTTCGTATCAACTCAATCTTCTCAGAAGTGTCCCTTAACATGTCGGGCCCAATTATAAGTCTGTCTGTCGTCTCCCACCAACAAGTTGGTGATTTGCATGGTCTTCCATACAGGGCTTCAAACGGTGCCATTCCGATGCTAGCTTGGTAACTATTGTTATATGCAAACTCCACGAGAGGAAGATGGTCTTCCCAAGTACCACCGAAGTCAAGAATGCATAGCCTCAGGAGATCCTCTAGTACCCTATTTACCCTTTCGGTTTGTCCATCCGTTTGCGGGTGATAGGCCGTGCTCAAGTTCAGTCATGTACCCATTGCTTCTTGCAGACTATTCCAAAACTGGCTAGTGAAAATCGGGTCACGATCACTAACTATACTAGAAGGAACCCCACGCAACCGTACTATCTTCCGAAAGTAAATAGACGCTAGCCCTGATGCGGTCCTCTTGCTTTTCACTGGAATGAAGTGAGCACTTTTTGTGAGTCTATCAACTATGACCCATATGCTAGTATTTCCCTTCCTTGACCTAGGTAGTCCATCGATGAAGTCCATCGAGATACTCTCCCATTTCCATTGCGGAACCTCCAAAGGATGTAATAGCCCACCGGGCTTCTTTGACTCGGCCTTTACTTGTTGGCAAAACGAACTCTGCCACGTCCTTTTTCATTCCAGTCCAAAAGAAAATGCGTTTCGTATCTCTGTACATCTTATCCCCTCCGGGATGTATGGTCATCTTCGAGTGATGCGCCTCCTCGAGAACTTTCCTTACTAAGTCTCCCACTTGCGGGACGCATAGCCTTCCATCACGCCTTAGCCATCCCTTGTCATCTATGGCATACCTACCGAGCTGACTTGACGTCTCACCCCTAATCAGCTTGTCCATGATTTTGACTATCTGTGGGTCTTCCTTTTGTGAAGTCCCTACTTGATCTAGAAGTGTAGGTCTTAACTCAAGAGATGTTAACGTAGCAGCCAATGACTCAACAGCAGGTGTGCAATCAAAGGTTGCTATAAACTCAAGACTTTTCCTTTCAACAAAAAAATGGCTCAAGGTCAACCTTTTCCTACTTAGCGCATCTGCCACCACGTTACCCTTGCCAGGGGTATAAGCTATATCGAAGTCATATGATGCCAAGAATTCCATCCACCGTTGTTGTCTCAGATTCAAATCTTTCTATGAGAAGAGGTACTTAAGCGATTTGTGGTCGGTATACAGCTCGAACCTCTCCCCAAGAAGATAATGGCGCCAAGATTTAAGTGCAAAGACGATCGCCGCCAACTCCAAGTCATGTGTGGGATAGTTCTTCTCATGAACTTTAAGTTGTCTACCCCCATAGCATATCACTTTCCCTTCTTGCATTAGGACTACGCCTAATCCCGTGCCACATGCATCTGTGCACACGGTAAACATCTTACCTCCATCGGGTAATGCCAAAACTGGAGCTATGGTGAGGGCTCTCTTGAGTCTCTGAAAAGCAATCTCACACTCTATGTCCCATGCAAACGCTAGGTTTTTCTTCGTTAACCTAGTAAGAGGGGCTGAAATCTTAGCGAAGTCCTTAATGAACTTCCTATAGTAGCCTGCCAAACCGAGAAAGCTTATCACTTCAGTTGCGTTCTTAGGAACTTTCCAGTCTTGCACCGCAACCACCTTTGCGGGGTCCACGGCGATGCCTTGCTTAGAAACTACATGCCCAAGAAACCGAACTTCCTTCCTCCAAAAATGGCATTTGGAGAACTTAGCCTTTAACTGGTGTGCTCTAAGCGTATCCATGACTTCCTTGAGATGTCTAGCATGCTCTTATTCATCCTTTGAGAAGATCAGAATATCATCCACGAAAACTACTACAAACTTGTTAAGGAACTCCCGAAACACCCTACTCATCAAATCTACAAAATACGTGGGTGCATTCATTAACCCAAACGGCATGACGAGCCATTCTAAGAATCCATCTGGAGTCATAAACGCAGTTTAGTCAATGCTATCCTCAACCACTCTAAGCTGATGGAATCCTGTGGCTAGATCGAGTTGAGAGAAAACAGATGCTCCTACAAGCTGGTCAAACAGATCGTCGATTCTTGGCAGTGGGTGCCTATTCTTCTTTGTCATCTTGTTTAACTCACGATAATCTACACACAGATGAAGCGAACCATCCGCCTTAGTAGCGAATACCACTGGAGCACCCCATTTAGAAATGCTTCGTCTTATGAAATTTTTCTCAAGCAACTCCTTAACTTGTTTACTGAGCTCTCTTCTTTCTCGCGGGGCCATGTGCCTAACGGGCAATGAAACTGGCTTGGCATTATCAACAAGATAAATTCGGAAGTCTATCTCGCGTTTAGGAGGTAACCCCCTTACCTCGTCAAAGACATCTGGATATTCTCGGACCACTTTTACAGATTGCAAATTGTCGATGGACGAGTCAAGAGATTCAAGATAACACAACATGACGGGACCCTTAGGGTTACAAGAAATTTCAAGGGTATTACTAAGGCGAGTCATGAGCCTCACTATCCTTCGTTCACAATCAAGAATGGCTCCATAATTGGACAGCCAATCCATGCCTAGAATCAATCTGTATCCCATAAATCCGAGAACATGAGCATTACACGTGAATTCTACGCTTAAGATAGAAATTCTCAAATCCACACAAATCATAGATAAATGACCGGAGCCCCCAATTGGATTTGAAACTATAACGGGATCCTCAACTAGACTAGTACTTAGGTGTAGATTTTCAACAATATCAGAAGAAATAAAAGTGTGCGATGCGCCAGAGTCAAATAAGGTTCGAATAGGAAAGTCAGAAATGTAAACAAGGCTTTCTACGGAAATATTACTACCTCGGTCCGGTGCTGGAGTGGTGTTGAGAGCATGCAACTGCCCTCCAGAAGGTCCTGCTCGCTGGGTCTGCCCTTGCCCCTGTCCTTGCTTCTTAGGGCAATCTTTGCTGATGTGTCCAGTATCACCACAATGAAAGCATTCACCCAACTTTCTCTTCTTCTTTCTACAGTCTTTGGCTAGATGTCCCGTAATACCACAAAAGTTGCACTTCCTTGTCTCATGCACCTTGCTGTTGTTGCCCTTGTTATTCTTGTTGCCTCCCTTCTTGGAGTCAACTTTCTTATTCTGAGTCTCATTAGGCTTAACCTCCTTCTTGCTTTTCTTGTCTTCCTCATGAAGTAGAGCCATATCCACCAAGCTTTCAAAGGTCGCCCCCATGGGTATATGAGTTATGGCCAAACTGTGTAGTGGCTCGTTCAATCCTCGAGCAAAGCGTACAGCCTTTTTCTGGGCCGTGTTAACCAAGTCCAAACCGAACCGGGCAAGCTGATTAAACTTATTCACATACTCCCTAACAGACATGTCCCCTTGCTTGAGTGCGAGGAACCTCTCCATCTGAAGGTTCTCTTCTGCTGACGATAAGAATTTAAGCCCAAACCTCTCTCTAAAGTCTGCCCAAGTCTCAATTGGCCTGGGGGCGTTGGTGACTTCCCACCAAAATGCAGCTTCCTCTTTTAACAACCATGCTGCCAAATGAACTTTCATATGGTCCTCCACATCAAAGATAATAAACAAGTCTTCAGTCTCCTTTAGCCAGTTTCGTGCCTCAACGAAGGTTTCAGTTCCAACGAAGTTCTTGTCGCCCATCGCTTTAAAGTCTTTGCATATTTTGGCAAAGGCGGGTACCAGGAGGAGGAGGAAACGCGACCACTGGGGAGGAGGGATGTCTGTCGGGCCCGCGCCGTTGGCCCTAGCTTCTAAGTACCTTCGGAACCATCCAGGTACGGGTACTCCCTCAGGAATGTTAAGATCAGACATGCTGAAAAACGAAAGGAAAAAGATTCAAACGAGGAAACAAAGGAAAGTGCTAATGGCTTTTGGGGAATAGCTTTTTCTTAAAAATAAAACTTTTCTCGAAAAAAATGCTTCTTTATAAATGGTTTTGAAAACAGTTTCAGAAGGTTTTTAAAACTTTTGCCCCGTCTGGTAACCTTCTGCTCTGATACCAAATGTAACACCCCACCTCCGCTAGGGACACTCACAAAGGGAATGCACTAGTTTTGGTGGAGTATTATCTAGGTAAGCACACACAGAGATATCACAAGATAGAACATAAAATAAGCAGCGGTAGAAATTAAAAACCAAATTTCATTACTTTCAAGAAAAGAGTCAAAACCTCATATAACCAAGGTACAAATTATTCCATTACATCAAGTTCTAGATAAAGAAGCATAAACTTAAAGTAACAAAAGTAAACTATTCCCCAAACATAGCAGAAGTGCAGCCATAGCATAGCTCAAGACCAAACCGTACATGAGCTGTTAGAAAGCAAGTTAAGTCCAAGCTAAGAGCTAGTGTTTCCTCCCTGAGAACCTGAGGGGGGAAACGAAAGAAAAAGAGGCGAAAGGAAAAGGGTCAGTCATAAAGACTGGTAAGTCCTAGTGACTTTCAGTATAAAAACTAGTAAAGGTAACAAGACAGGTATAAACTGAAAATAAACATAAGGATGATGATAAGTCTGGCATGATAAACTAAGATAACGAGATAACACAAGTATAGCATCGCATGTTCAAGGTTCGCTGCACCAACCGTACTAGTATTCTAACCCATGTCAAGTATGTATCATGAAGTGATCCCTTGGCCCAATATCATGGAGTGACCCATTATGGGGTCCCACGGTACGATCTACTAATCGATCGTCTCCCTACAAGTTCTAGCTCGTCAAGTGTCTGTGTCATACGGCCCTATCACGAAATGTAGTCACCTGTGCTAGGTCCACCATAGGGTGTATCAAGCCCTAGGGTGCCAACCACCGACACAAATCAAGCACACACAGTGTAAACCTACTGGTGCCCAATGCCTACTTTTTCAACTCCGGACTACGTGCACGACCATAGTCCGCCTGAACCTACAATGGCGCACCTACTCAGCCGTTGTTCTGGTCGCTTACAATCAGCCCAGTAATTGTGCCCCACCCTGCCTAGTCCCAGGGTATCGTGATACATCTAAGTGGGTTACTGCTGAAAAGGACCGCGTAACTAGGGTTTCTAATGGGTTAAGTGTTGTCATTCAAATTCGTGACTTAACCCTATCCAAATCATGTATCAAGTCGGTTAAGTGTGTTCAAGCGGTTCATGACTTAACCCTATCAAATCATTGTGTCAAATTGGTTAAGTATATTCAAGTAGTTCATGACTTAACCCTATCATGTGGCATTAATTCATTAATGCACCCCAACCTCTCACATTAGACTAGTTGTTGTGGTCACTGGATTTGCCGGGCGGTTCCGGGAAGATTTACACCACAACATAGTCTAACCTCGGGTTCTAGATGCGATATGACCAACTACCCACATTGGATCCTATTGTTTGCAGTTACAGGATTCGTCGGGCGGTTCCGGGCAGATTTACACTGCAAACTCAACCCAACCTCGAGTTGGCCATTTTCAAGTTTATCTAAGTGTCATGTCCATGTTCAAGTTTTCATGTCGAGTTTCATGTCAGATTCCATGTAAGTTTCATGTCACGTTCTTGTCCATATACAGGTTCAAGTTATAATAACGTTCATATTCAAGTTCAAAGCCAATTCATGTTTTACCTAATCTACCCAAATCGTATTCCCATCGCACGTAAACTCGGATCGATACAATTAAATCTAATTAGGGAATAACATAAAAAGGGACAGGTATAAGGTGGCAAAAGTGATTACTAGCATAACATGGTATAACTTGAGATAAATGACTATAACATTACTGGCATATGGAATATCGGCCTCAAACATAAAGATTCCAAATCTAGCAAAAGGAGGTACTAGTCAAGATAACAGTTGGCATAAAGTGATAGTCATGGTAACGGTTGACATAAGGTGATAGCCATAAACTTGTGACTAATAGTAGATTCAACATTTCAGGTATGATAATAGGAGGGGTTTTTCCTTTTAATTTACAACATGAATAGGCCCCAAATCAATGTCATAGTAATATACCCAAAAGTCAAGATTCAAGATGAACAAGAATGGATGTAAAACAGTCATCATACATAGGTCCAATTTCAATTTACACATATTCATATTACGTTTACAGTTTAAAACTAAAAGTAACTGGGGCTTACAGATCGTGGTTCGAGAATTAGAAAAAGAGAGTCGATGTTGAATCTTTATATGCTTAGTCGAGTCCTAACAGAAGTCCCCAAATCAGCAATTCTCTTAACGTAGTTTCGACGTAGAAGAAGTAGTCTCTTTCTCTTAACTTTTCAACCAGAATTAGAGCAGCATAATGTCAGAGAGAATTTTGCGTAGAGAGACTAGTGTTAGGGGCTGTTTATATAGGATCAGGCCAATGAATGTAGACAGAAATGAGGCCAGATACATCAAAACGAATTCAGACTCAAAAATGGGTTCTGTCACCTGGTCAACCCCCAGGTCGACACTATGGTCGACCTGGTCCTGGGTAGGTCGACTACATAGTCGACCCCCAGGTCGGCCTGGTCCTGGGCAGGAAATTTACCGCCCAGTCCATTCTGAGGTTTGAATTTCGAAATTTGAATTCGAATTCTGAGCGGTTTTGAACTTGAAAACTTCGAAAGGTCATAACTTGGTCATACGGACTCCGATTTTCGAAAACTCGGACTCGTTTCCAAGAAGAATTTCGAGCCGAACGCAATGGCGTAACCCGTCCTTGATTCTTATTTTAAAAATTAATTCTGCCATGATTTATGGTTATAACACGTTATAAAAATACGGGTTGTTACATTCTGTTTGTCCAGTCCCAGGACAACTTAAATGGACGAGTGCCTGACAGAATATTTCCAATGGTCACACCGCTGATTTTTACGAATATACCAAGTTGGTGGGGATAAGGTAACTTCTCTTTATTCTACACCCAGTGTGCATTTGTGTAAGCAATATGTGATTACTGATTTGACGATGTTGCATTCAAAGTGAATGGTGATCTGACGTTCTGAAGATGGACGTAGCCTCTAGCCTCACAACCAGGAAGTAACAATAGTTGGGCTAGGCAGCATGGCTAGTTGGGTCATCCCCAAGCAGGGTGTATTGTCACCGATCTAGAGAAAATTCATATTTATACTTCTTTTCGATTCTGTATCTTCGGATGACGGTTGGATGGCCAACAACCGTGGGTGGCAATATATTCGTGACACTCAAGCTAAATGAGTGAGCGGTCATGTGTGGCCGGGTTACAAGACGTTCTTGTTGAACCCAGAAATATCCCCTCTAGAGTACACTGATCGGAAGGTGCTCCCATACCTTGTCTGTTGGAACCCAAACTCCAATAAGCGCCTTGCGGTTTTAGATTTTATACTATATATATGTGGAGCGTGAGATGCAAGCGTTCTGCTATTTGGTTATTTATCTTGATTAGACATTATTATAATATCACACGATTTTGATATCAAGAATACTTTGGGTTATAGTAAGGTAAAAACCGTCCATGTTTATGTGTGGGCTGGTCTTACTATTATCTTCTTGAAAAGGGTTTTCAAAGTTAAACAGTATGGTTGGAATTTACTCACACCAGTCCCATGACTGACCCAGAGTTTATTTTGTTTATTTTCCCTAAACTCTTGGGTGCCCAAATTTGTACGGGCAGTCAAGTGTTTCAGGATTTTACAGATTCACTTGGAGGAGCTCAAAGCAGGAAGCTTCACCATTGTTTATTTAGAGATTATTTATATTGTGATATGATGTATTATACTCTAATAATGGTGTGTATATATACAAATTCAGATTTGTATTTCAAAGTTATGTTATAATAAAATTTTATTTATTCCGCTGTGAGTTTCGTGTTTACTCTGATTCTGTTCAGTTGTGTTCTTCTTCTTCTATTCTGTTAGTTCTACCTTTTCTTTCTCACCCTCTAATTTCTTTCTATTAATGATCTGAATTTTCGTGCACTTTGAGTTGAATGTGTAGGATATTAGTCAGCTCAAATTGGCACGGATTTTCGGGCCATTACAGTTGTGGAATTTTTGCCCTTAAAAATGGAAATTTTGCAAACGACCTCTATTTTCGATGAAACCACTTTTATTGGATCCAGGGTGTCAAGTTATTGCTAGATTCCAGAATTCATAATTTTTGAAATCAATATGTAAGCATGGCGAAGTAAAACGTGTTTTGACGGTTTCAATCAATTTTGATCGACTGGAAAATGGCCATTTTTCAAAAGGTCTTGGGATTTGACGAAATTAGTTTTGTTAGAACCGTATCGTCAATACGAAGCTAGAAAATATTTTTCGGGAATTTTTAGAGTCCGTATGTGGCCCCGGTAAATTGAAATGTGCGTTCAAATTCAATACATAGATTTATATATTGATTTTGACGAAAACTGATCGAATCAACTTACGATACATGTCCCATTGTGTTCGGAATGGGGGTAATTAGCTGCGGACGACAGTCGGTGGGTTTGATTTCGAGTTCAAAAAAAAAGGGTGCATTTTGAAATTAATTGATAATAAAAAAATATCTTTCTATAACTCTCTCAGCCCCCCCCCCCCCCCCGCGGGTTCACTTTCTTCCCAGACCAAAATAAATAAATAAAAAGGGGGGAAAGGGAGGAGCTGCCGTCGCTCCCCCATCAGAGCGCCACCGTGCCACAGGCGCGACCACCACCTCTTCCCCCCTTCTTCCCGCTCCTCCACGCCTCTCTCCCTTCCTCTTCCCCTTCTGATTTGAATCGCAGCCCCCACTCACCCAAACCCCTCGAACCTCCTTCCCCCCACCGCATCCACCACCGCACCTCCCCTTTTCACCTCCGACTTTCCCCCTCTGTCTCGACCTCCTCCTCGTGCTTGGTCCTCCTCGAGACCCCCGAACGCACCGCCTACAAACCGACGCACTGCCTTGCTCCCCTCTGGCGAACTCTAGCAGCCCTTCCACCCCCTCTTCTAACAGTATATTTTCTTATTTGTTTTAATTATTCTATTTCAGTTTTTTTTATGTGATAAGCTTTAAATAAAATCTAATTTATTTATATGAAGCGTTGAATAAATTCTCAGTTTTAATGTAATAAAAATTTGATTTTCATCATGTAAAGATTTAAATTTTTATACGTAGAAAGATCGGATTTTTTGAATATGAAAAGTTTGGATTTTTTTTAAAAGATAGAAAGGAGAGATTTTTAAAAGTGAAAAGGCAAGATTTTTAAAATAGAAAAGCGAGATTTTTATGAATTTGCATTTTAAAAGTATGATTTTATTTACATAACATGAGGATAAAAAGTAGATTTTTTATTTTTAAAGTAACCAAATAAAAATGAGATTTTTGTTTAAAATGGAAAAGGTAGGATTTTGAAAATGAAAAAGGTAAGATTTTTAAATAAGTAAAGAAGAGATTTTTAGTTAGATAAAGATTTGATTTTTAAGTATATAAAAATATAATTTTTATCATGAAGAGAAGTATATGAAAATATAATTTTTATCAAGAAGAGAAGAATATAAAAATACGATTTTTATTATGATGTTAGCAAAATAAAAATATGATTTATATATATATGAATGGAAAATAAAAACGTGATTTTATGGGCATTGTTATTGACACTCCAAATATTGTTAAGGGGAGGTCAAATTTTTTTTAAAATAAAATTTGTTAAAGGGAGTACCAATGGAGAGAGTACCCCTTAACAAATAAACTTTATTTACCAAATTAGCCTTCTTTACAATAATCTCTTTTTTAATTGTTAATCAAAAAAATTTATACGGTATATTAGTCAACTACATCAGATTTTTATATCAAATTATTAATAATTTCATTTGTCAGATTAGATGAAAAAATATCATTGATAGGAAATCGATATACATATATCGAACAATTATTATTTTTAGTACGGTATTACATTCTTTGTTCATACCATTATTTATCCTAAAACAATCGGTTTTTTTTTTCCAAATAATTTAGGGATTTGCACTACAACAAAATGACCCTGTAACGACCCGCATTTTTGGCCGTCAAATATTTAATTTAATTTATTTATTTTAAATATCATATTGGGAATATTAATGGAGTTTAATTTTTAATTCGTTATTGAAACGAAGTTGAACGTTATAATTTATATATAATATAAATTCGAGCTTGAAAATGGCGTGCAGTTCGTGAAATGAAGTTTGAACTTCAACTGAGAATACAGGATTCGATATAAGTCGGATTTCTGTGAAACAAGACACGTTGGAGCCGTATTGACGATAATTTTCATATGAAAGAGAAAAATCCAGATTCCGTGTTATAGAGTGTGAGTTATGGCTAAATCAAATTTTGAAATAGTCGCTATGGAAAACCGTTATTAAATTATAAGGCCTTTAAAATGGCCGTTTTGCAAACGGACTCAGATTTCGACGAAATCAGTTTTATTAGAACCGTATCGCTAAATTATTATACGGTGGTGAATTGCGTGGAAAACCGATATCGTATGTGACCACGGTAACCGTAAACGCTCGTTCATTTCCTATAGCGCGTATTAAATAAATAAAAGGATATTTGAGTGTAACTTGAGCAGACGATCGAATTAGGCCACAAAACCAGTTCCGTTGAGTTCGTATCGTCGATTAGAGTCAGGATAGATATATAATTTGTTGTTTTTAGAGATCGAGAAATTTGGCGTTAAAAAGAGTAGGGCGGTTCGGGGTAAAAACAGCCTACCGGGGCAACAGTCTCAGAATGCGACGAAATTAGTGCCATTGGGTTCGTATCGAAAAGTTATTGTCAATGTTCGCAATTTCAAGTGGATTTTATTTATCTGGTGACCGTGGAAAAATTAAACGCGTGTTCATTTCTGGTTTTATAAAGGAAATTTTTTCATACGAGGTCGGATTTCGATGAAACTTGTCCCATTGGATCCGGAATACCTTTTTACACTGAGATTGACCTTTTAATCAGAAAAACGAAAATCTTTTATGGTGATTTTGGTGTGTTACTTCGCGACGAAGTATCATTTAATAATATTTTAACCATTTGCTCCTACCTAAAGCTATCTGAACACAACTCCATTCTAAAAATATTCCGTACTGAATAAGTGCGAAATGCACGGTAGCCACCCTACATCCTTACAAACCGATACCCTTTCTTTTCAATAGCAGGTGTATTTCCATTGTCTCCAAATTTCATTTTCGTGCCGACCAAGTTTTTCTTGGCATTGGCGACCAACAGCTGACCTATAAACTTTCTGCAAACCTACTCTAAATTGCCTTGCCACCCACGAAGTCCTCTCCTATAAAAGCCACTTTTATTCCTTCAGTTTTTGGCGTTTGTTTTCAGAAAAACAAACCGATTCGCTTTCAAAAAAAAAAAAAAAAACAATAAACAATAAACCGAAGAGAAGAAAGGGACGTGAGCAGCAGGGGGCGGGGTTCAAATGCTGGCGCTAGTGTTGGGATGAGGTTCTTGGTGCCATCGGTTACAGCATGTTCATATGCATGGCAGTGCAAGAGGTGATGTCGGGTGGGAGAGTTGCAAGCGGTTGCAGAAAGAAGACGGTTCGAGGACTGGAGGAAAGGGAAAGAAACTGTAGAGAGACTGAAAGAGGAGTGTGCGTGGACTGTTGGGTTCGAAACAGACAATGATGGAAGAAGGACACGCGGGTACGGTTGGAGGAGTGACGTGGTTTGTGATAGCTGTGTGAGGAACCATAAACGAGATCAAAGCAAGATGGAACCGAATACAAACCGAAGGTGAAACAAACGAAGACCAGAAATTGCCAAGGGGGATAAGGAACAGATAGTCGGTTTCCTGATGATTGAATCCAAACTAACATGATAGCGCATATTTAAATAATTAGTTTAATTAGAGGTCTTGGAAAGGATACCAAAAACCTGGAATGTGAAAACAAGGACCGGTTTTGCTTTCAAACCATAACCGCGAAGTTGGGATTCCAGAACCAGGCGTGAACGAAGGGGACGGAGGAAGCACTTCAACGATTCATATACAAAGTATGGGATGCAGGCATATTTGTCCAACTCGAGCAAAGCAACGTGAAGAACAGTGGGTATAGAAAGAACTTATCGGCCTTATTTCTTTAACCAAGTCCAAATTTGATGGAGCGAGTTACAACGGAATCGCGGCAGTAATCAGAACTTTGTGGAACGGCGTTAGACAAAGACGGAGATACTGGGATTTACGGCTAAATTAAACGCTGTTTAATTTGACTGTAAGAAAACCGCTCCACCGATAAAACAAAAACCAAGGTGAGTTAAACTCACTCAGTTACCCTTTTTATATTTTATATAAATTGGGTATTTTTATTTTGTGTGCTCTGCTTGCAAATGGTTGACTGCTTTGCTAGTTATCTATTTAACTGTTAATTTAACCGATGAAATTAAACCGTGTTTAATTTCAGTGAAATACCAAATCGTATATTTTACGGTTGGTTCCAATAAAGGTAACTCACCTTGGTTGGTCACGTTTATTTATAAACATGTTTAAATGATTGAATTGTTTGAATTGTGTGTGGTTAAATGGTCGTTATTTAATTTATCAGTTAAACAAAACTGAATCGTCTGATTTGAGATAACCATTTGAATACCGGGAAGAACAGGTTGGAGGGACCCAACCGGATCCCTCAAATGTATTATTTATTCTCATATGCTCATATGTGAACTGATCTATTTGTGTGGTTGATTTGATGGTTGATTATTAATTGAATATTCAACATCTGTTTGGTTTAAACCAATGGGCGATATTGGTTAAGTGTTTGGCAGAGTATGGCCTTTAAAACCAATCGAGTTATAGATATTGATTCACCGACATGTGGATCGATAGAGTCAAGGTTATAAAATTTATTTTATAACCAGAATTAGATTTGAATTATATTATTTGAATAAAAGTTATTTAAGAGAAATAAATAAATATTTTATTTGTTTGAGACTTTGGGTTGTTATGAAGTTATTTTGCAAAGCAAATGCTGATGTTAATCAGATTTACCAGTTGAAGAATAAGAAATGAATTAAATGGTTAAACCTTGGAAGATTGTTTTGTAAAGGAAACAAATAATGAGAATCTATCTAAATTAATTATATTTTAATTAATTTAAAGCGACGATTGTTGAAATCGGTTAATGAGATAATCAAGTTTTTGAGTTAATTAAATCGACCGTGTGGAACTAGAATTGTTTATCAAGTATTGTGTTTTGACTAAAATAGTTAAATGAATATGGTTTGAATTTAAATAAGGATTTAAAAGGGATTTAATATTTAATTTAGTTAATAAAGGGATTAACTACTAAAGTAGTTAATGTTTGAAATAAGTTATTATTTTAATTAATGATGAATTTAGGAAAATATTTTTAAATGGGGATTCATTCAAAAAGTTACCGAATGTGAGGTGCAAGCCAATTGAATGGTGAAAGGAAATAAATGTACTCAATTATATGAATTAAGTGAAAGGAGATTACGATAAAAGGGTTTATTATAAACCAGAGTTTTAAGTGAGATTTAAAGTGTAAAGCGTTAACTTTACATTAACGTTACTTGAAAACGAGATCAAGAAAAAGGAGAATTTTAAATGAGATTTCAAAATGGGAAATTGAATATAGCTATTCATGATAGAATTAGCCAAACATAATTATTCGGCTAAGTTGCCATTTCGTACGACTATTAGCGTAATTCGCAGGGCTGCAGATAGCCTACGGCGGTCGGATGTTTCCTGAGGGATTCAGGCGTAACCATTGTGATCGCTGTGATCTAGAGTCAAGCGAATGGAGTTAAGACGAATGTTAATTAATCAATTAGAGTTATTCAAATATCGTATTTTTGAATATTAAAAGAATTTGAAATTTCAATTTAACAAAAAGGAAATTAGTTTGTCAAAGGCCAAATGATGCTAAATACTGAACCAGTGAACTCATTGGAGTGTCATGATTGAAACACTGTATATTTTGATAGTTAAAACACCGACTATCAAATCTGTCCAATACGATTGTTGGTACGGAAAGACCGGGATCGAATTTATATTCGAAAACCATTCCGACCAACAAATACGTGAAGATATCAGAAGATGTTCAAGACAGAGCATTGAAGACCGTGGGTTTTCATAAACGGAAGAACCACTAATATTCTCTGCCTGGCAAGCAGAGATAAGCTGTGATTCTGTCGTAGTTGGGATCTACGGGTTGCAAGGACTTCTCGCTACTGATCCATGGGGTGATTCCTATATTGGATGCGGTCGGAGAGTGCCTTCGGTTCATCCTGTTCCTGGGTGAATTATATGGACGGATGTCTGACAGAGTATTTCCAAAGGATCACGTACGTTGATTTCTTTAAACGTGCTATAGTGTTGGCGGAGAATCGCCGTTCTCTTAGCTTAACTTATAGAGTATTTTTGTGGATATCAATTAGTGATATCTGATGGATCTGACGATGTGGCATTCAAAGTAAATGGCGACCAGATGTCAAGAGTTAATTCTGGCCTCAAGCCTCATCAACCAGGAAATGACAAAAATCGGGCAGGCAGCATGGCTATGTGGGTCGCTCCCATTAGGGTGTAGAATCACCTATCTAGAGGAAGTCCTATTTGTTTCTTAAATCTATGTTTCGATGCTGTCCCTTGTCGGGAGACGGTTGCTGATCCCAACCGTCGGTGGTATACATTCGATACACTCAAGCGAAATGAGTGGTCGGTCATGTGAGGGCCGGGTTGCAAGAAGTTCTTGTTGAACCCAGTGTATTCGTCTCTAGAGATACACGATCGGAAGGTGGACCCATACCTTGTCAGGTCGGAATCCAATTTCCAATAAGCGCCTGCGGGTTTTGATTGTATACTATATATGTAGAGCGTGAGATGCAAGCGTTCTACTAGATTGCTATTTACTTGTATTTAGACATTATCATAATATCAGACAAGATATTGGTTTCAAAACTGTTTTGGGTTATCGTAAGGTAAAAACCGTCCGTATTTATGTGTGGATTTGGTCTTACGATTATCCTTTCCTTTTGGAAAAGATTTTGAACTTTAAAATCGTGATTGGATGATTCACCCTTATTACTGTGCGAGTTTATCTCACTCTGGTTCACCAGACTGACCCGGTGTTTTGTAAATGCTCGGGCTAGGCCGGGTTGTACAGGTTCAGGATACCGACTGTTGTGAAGAGACGAGCTGGAAGAGTCCAGACGTATGATATTACTAGTATTCCGCTGTGTGTTGTATGGGGACAGCTTATCACTGTCCAGATGATGTACTCTGATATGGTAAGTATTTCAAAAGCTTTCAATAAAGATTTATTGATGTATTATATTTTGTTCCGCGGCGATGTGAGACTCTGTGTTGTGGTGTTCTTCTTCTTCTTCTATTCTAATATTTCTATCTTATCTATTCTCACCCTCTAACTTCTTTCTATTAATGATCTGGAATATTCGATGTCTGAATGGTCAACACGGTAGTTTGATGTTGATTTTCGGAGTCGAAAATTCCCGGTTCGTTACAGTGGTATCAGAGCTATTGGTTAAGTAATTACCTTGGCTCTGTGGCGTGACTCAGTAGAGATGGGGTTAGTAATACCCTAGATTGAGTTTGAGTGTATATATATGAGTGCGTATTTGTAAATTGATATAAAAAAAACTGTTTATATTGTGTTGGTTGGTTTGTCGAGTAGTTTATGAATTCTGGTCGATACAGTAATGCAAACTGTGTCGATAAGTGTTTCTAAACTCTTGAACAGAATAATTCGACACAGTATGTTTTTGAAAGAGGGTAAATGAAATAATTTTACCCAAATTATATTTTGATATAAAGAAAGTATATATATTTGAAGTATTATAGTATATTGGATGTGTTGGTTGATTATAATGGAAAAGGTTATATAAATAACCAATTAGAATTCGTATAATATGAAAGCATATTTATTAAATCTGAAATCTAAATCAGAATTGGAATTAAAATTCCCAAAAGTGGGAAAGATGATTGCAAATGAACTTGAATTGAATGTATGAGAATTTTAAAATCCTGAGAGATTTTAAATTGTTTTACAAGCCTTGCAAAGGATATTTTTGAACTGATTTCAAATTGGAAGTGTTTAGAAATGGTTTTGAAAGTGACATAGTATTGAACTTACTTCAATAGCTGGAAAATAGATTCCGATGATGTGTGCGCCATTATCGGTGTTCATTTTCGAGTTCTAAGTGACGGATTACTACCAAAAATCTTGTTTTGAATTGCTTTGAGAAAGACAAGTGGTTTGAATCCTGAAAAAAAAGATTATTTGATTTTTGAAAGAGCTGAACTGTTTAAAAACTCCCAGGGGAATTGTTTTAACAAAAACAAAAATTTAAAAGAAATTGGTGAAAGTAAATATGAATTGAATTAAAACCATTTAATTGGAAATTGGATTAGGATAAAATATGTCGAGTAAAATCAGATTTGAATGGAAGACAGGAATCTGAAATGGTGGTGGACTGGTGAGTTAAAAGTCGAAATTGATAATGGATGGAAATTAAGTTAAGAATGGCATTTGGCTTGGACGCGTGAAGGATTTGGTTTTGGAGGATAAAGTTGGAATTTCGTTGGGAATGCAGTTGTGTACACTGACAAGGTAGCAGACGGGAAGGATATAATGATATGCCCGACAAAAAGGTACACGTTTATTTCTATATGGGTTTGGTGATTTATGAGCCTGTTTGGCAAGCCACTTGGCTGTTTTGTTTTGTTTTCTTTTGGATTGGAGAAGGCCTAGAAAGGCGAATTGTGGTTGTACCGATTGAGCCGTACAGAGGAGGTGCTGGCGAAATTTTTCAAAAATTAAAGTGTTAGAAAATTTTCGAGATTTTTGAAAATATTTATTTACAGTATTGAATTGGTTTCTAATTTAATATAAAATTAGATTTGAAATTAATGAGTTTATAATGTTCTTTCTTACCTTAGCAATTTCGAGGACGAAATTATTTTAAGGGGGGAAGAATGTAACGACCCGCATTTTTGGCCGTCAAATATTTAATTTAATTTATTTATTTTAAATATCATATTGGGAATATTAATGGAGTTTAATATTTAATTCGTTATTGAAACGAAGTTGAACGTTATAATTTATATATAATATAAATTCGAGCTTGAAAATGGCGTGCAGTTCGTGAAATGAAGTTTGAACTTCAACTGAGAATACAGGATTCGATATAAGTCGGATTTTTGTGAAACAAGACACGTTGGAGCCGTATTGACGATAATTTTCATATGAAAGAGAAAAATCCAGATTCCGTGTTATAGAGTGCGAGTTATGGCTAAATCAAATTTTGAAATAGTCGCTATGGAAAACCGTTATTAAATTATAAGGCCTTTAAAATGGCCGTTTTGCAAACGGACTCAGATTTCGACGAAATCAGTTTTATTAGAACCGTATCGCTAAATTATTGTACGGTGGTGAATTGCGTGGAAAACCGATATCGTATGTGACCACGGTAACCGTAAACGCTCGTTCATTTCCTATAGCGCGTATTAAATAAATAAAAGGATATTTGAGTGTAACTTGAGCAGACGATCGAATTAGGCCACAAAACCAGTTCCGTTGAGTTCGTATCGTCGATTAGAGTCAGGATAGATATATAATTTGTTGTTTTTAGAGATCGAGAAATTTGGCGTTAAAAA
The DNA here is from genome assembly GCA_030737875.1 of Allium sativum. Lineage (NCBI taxonomy): Eukaryota > Viridiplantae > Streptophyta > Magnoliopsida > Asparagales > Amaryllidaceae > Allium > Allium sativum. The sequence goes on along the minus strand of CM060912.1, from coordinate 393,026,448 downwards.
GAGTAGGGCGGTTCGGGGTAAAAACAGCCTACCGGGGCAACAGTCTCAGAATGCGACGAAATTAGTGCCATTGGGTTCGTATCGAAAAGTTATTGTCAATGTTCGCAGTTTCAAGTGGATTTTATTTATCTGGTGACCGTGGAAAAATTAAACGCGTGTTCATTTCTGGTTTTATAAAGGAAATTTTTTCATACGAGGTCGGATTTCGATGAAACTTGTCCCATTGGATCCGGAATACCTTTTTACACTGAGATTGACCTTTTAATCAGAAAAACGAAAATCTTTTATGGTGATTTTGGTGTGTTACTTCGCGACGAAGTATCATTTAATAATATTTTAACCATTTGCTCCTACCTAAAGCTATCTGAACACAACTCCATTCTAAAAATATTCCGTACTGAATAAGTGCGAAATGCACGGTAGCCACCCTACATCCTTACAAACCGATACCCTTTCTTTTCAATAGCAGGTGTATTTCCATTGTCTCCAAATTTCATTTTCGTGCCGACCAAGTTTTTCTTGGCATTGGCGACCAACAGCTGACCTATAAACTTTCTGCAAACCTACTCTAAATTGCCTTGCCACCCACGAAGTCCTCTCCTATAAAAGCCACTTTTATTCCTTCAGTTTTTGGCGTTTGTTTTCAGAAAAACAAACCGATTCGCTTTCAAAAAAAAAAAAAAAAAAACAATAAACAATAAACCGAAGAGAAGAAAGGGACGTGAGCAGCAGGGGGCGGGGTTCAAATGCTGGCGCTAGTGTTGGGATGAGGTTCTTGGTGCCATCGGTTACAGCATGTTCATATGCATGGCAGTGCAAGAGGTGATGTCGGGTGGGAGAGTTGCAAGCGGTTGCAGAAAGAAGACGGTTCGAGGACTGGAGGAAAGGGAAAGAAACTGTAGAGAGACTGAAAGAGGAGTGTGCGTGGACTGTTGGGTTCGAAACAGACAATGATGGAAGAAGGACACGCGGGTACGGTTGGAGGAGTGACGTGGTTTGTGATAGCTGTGTGAGGAACCATAAACGAGATCAAAGCAAGATGGAACCGAATACAAACCGAAGGTGAAACAAACGAAGACCAGAAATTGCCAAGGGGGATAAGGAACAGATAGTCGGTTTCCTGATGATTGAATCCAAACTAACATGATAGCGCATATTTAAATAATTAGTTTAATTAGAGGTCTTGGAAAGGATACCAAAAACCTGGAATGTGAAAACAAGGACCGGTTTTGCTTTCAAACCATAACCGCGAAGTTGGGATTCCAGAACCAGGCGTGAACGAAGGGGACGGAGGAAGCACTTCAACGATTCATATACAAAGTATGGGATGCAGGCATATTTGTCCAACTCGAGCAAAGCAACGTGAAGAACAGTGGGTATAGAAAGAACTTATCGGCCTTATTTCTTTAACCAAGTCCAAATTTGATGGAGCGAGTTACAACGGAATCGCGGCAGTAATCAGAACTTTGTGGAACGGCGTTAGACAAAGACGGAGATACTGGGATTTACGGCTAAATTAAACGCTGTTTAATTTGACTGTAAGAAAACCACTCCACCGATAAAACAAAAACCAAGGTGAGTTAAACTCACTCAGTTACCCTTTTTATATTTTATATAAATTGGGTATTTTTATTTTGTGTGCTCTGCTTGCAAATGGTTGACTGCTTTGCTAGTTATCTATTTAACTGTTAATTTAACCGATGAAATTAAACCGTGTTTAATTTCAGTGAAATACCAAATCGTATATTTTACGGTTGGTTCCAATAAAGGTAACTCACCTTGGTTGGTCACGTTTATTTATAAACGTGTTTAAATGATTGAATTGTTTGAATTGTGTGTGGTTAAATGGTCGTTATTTAATTTATCAGTTAAACAAAACTGAATCGTCTGATTTGAGATAACCATTTGAATACAGGGAAGAACAGGTTGGAGGGACCCAACCGGATCCCTCAAATGTATTATTTATTCTCATATGCTCATATGTGAACTGATCTATTTGTGTGGTTGATTTGATGGTTGATTATTAATTGAATATTCAACATCTGTTTGGTTTAAACCAATGGGCGATATTGGTTAAGTGTTTGGCAGAGTATGGCCTTTAAAACCAATCGAGTTATAGATATTGATTCACCGACATGTGGATCGATAGAGTCGAGGTTATAAAATTTATTTTATAACCAGAATTAGATTTGAATTATATTATTTGAATAAAAGTTATTTAAGAGAAATAAATAAATATTTTATTTGTTTGAGACTTTGGGTTGTTATGAAGTTATTTTGCAAAGCAAATGCTGATGTTAATCAGATTTACCAGTTGAAGAATAAGAAATGAATTAAATGGTTAAACCTTGGAAGATTGTTTTGTAAAGGAAACAAATAATGAGAATCTATCTAAATTAATTATATTTTAATTAATTTAAAGCGAGGATTGTTGAAATCGGTTAATGAGATAATCAAGTTTTTGAGTTAATTAAATCGACCGTGTGGAACTAGAATTGTTTATCAAGTATTGTGTTTTGACTAAAATAGTTAAATGAATATGGTTTGAATTTAAATAAGGATTTAAAAGGGATTTAATATTTAATTTAGTTAATAAAGGGATTAACTACTAAAGTAGTTAATGTTTGAAATAAGTTATTATTTTAATTAATGATGAATTTAGGAAAATATTTTTAAATGGGGATTCATTCAAAAAGTTACCGAATGTGAGGTGCAAGCCAATTGAATGGTGAAAGGAAATAAATGTACTCAATTATATGAATTAAGTGAAAGGAGATTACGATAAAAGGGTTTATTATAAACCAGAGTTTTAAGTGAGATTTAAAGTGTAAAGCGTTAACTTTACATTAACGTTACTTGAAAACGAGATCAAGAAAAAGGAGAATTTTAAATGAGATTTCAAAATGGGAAATTGAATATAGCTATTCATGATAGAATTAGCCAAACATAATTATTCGGCTAAGTTGCCATTTCGTACGACTATTAGCGTAATTCGCAGGGCTGCAGATAGCCTACGGCGGTCGGATGTTTCCTGAGGGATTCAGGCGTAACCATTGTGATCGCTGTGATCTAGAGTCAAGCGAATGGAGTTAAGACGAATGTTAATTAATCAATTAGAGTTATTCAAATATCGTATTTTTGAATATTAAAAGAATTTGAAATTTCAATTTAACAAAAAGGAAATTAGTTTGTCAAAGGCCAAATGATGCTAAATACTGAACCAGTGAACTCATTGGAGTGTCATGATTGAAACACTGTATATTTTGATAGTTAAAACACCGACTATCAAATCTGTCCAATACGATTGTTGGTACGGAAAGACCGGGATCGAATTTATATTCGAAAACCATTCCGACCAACAAATACGTGAAGATATCAGAAGATGTTCAAGACAGAGCATTGAAGACCGTGGGTTTTCATAAACGGAAGAACCACTAATATTCTCTGCCTGGCAAGCAGAGATAAGCTGTGATTCTGTCGTAGTTGGGATCTACGGGTTGCAAGGACTTCTCGCTACTGATCCATGGGGTGATTCCTATATTGGATGCGGTCGGAGAGTGCCTTCGGTTCATCCTGTTCCTGGGTGAATTATATGGACGGATGTCTGACAGAGTATTTCCAAAGGATCACGTACGTTGATTTCTTCAAACGTGCTATAGTGTTGGCGGAGAATCGCCGTTCTCTTAGCTTAACTGCTAGAGTATTTTTGTGGATATCAATTAGTGATATCTGATGGATCTGACGATGTGGCATTCAAAGTAAATGGCGACCAAATGTCAAGAGTTAATTCTGGCCTCAAGCCTCATCAACCAGGAAATGACAAAAATCGGGCAGGCAGCATGGCTATGTGGGTCGCTCCCATTAGGGTGTAGAATCACCTATCTAGAGGAAGTCCTATTTGTTTCTTAAATCTATGTTTCGATGCTGTCCCTTGTCGGGAGACGGTTGCTGATCCCAACCGTCGGTGGTATACATTCGATACACTCAAGCGAAATGAGTGGTCGGTCATGTGAGGGCCGGGTTGCAAGAAGTTCTTGTTGAACCCAGTGTATTCGTCTCTAGAGATACACGATCGGAAGGTGGACCCATACCTTGTCAGGTCGGAATCCAATTTCCAATAAGCGCCTGCGGGTTTTGATTGTATACTATATATGTAGAGCGTGAGATGCAAGCGTTCTACTAGATTGCTATTTACTTGTATTTAGACATTATCATAATATCAGACAAGATATTGGTTTCAAAACTGTTTTGGGTTATCGTAAGGTAAAAACCGTCCGTATTTATGTGTGGATTTGGTCTTACGATTATCCTTTCCTTTTGGAAAAGATTTTGAACTTTAAAATCGTGATTGGATGATTCACCCTTATTACTGTGCGAGTTTATCTCACTCTGGTTCACCAGACTGACCCGGTGTTTTGTAAATGCTCGGGTTAGGCCGGGTTGTACAGGTTCAGGATACCGACTGTTGTGAAGAGACGAGCTGGAAGAGTCCAGACGTATGATATTACTAGTATTCCGCTGTGTGTTGTATGGGGACAGCTTATCACTGTCCAGATGATGTACTCCGATATGGTAAGTATTTCAAAAGCTTTCAATAAAGATTTATTGATGTATTATATTTTGTTCCGCGGCGATGTGAGACTCTGTGTTGTGGTGTTCTTCTTCTTCTTCTATTCTAATATTTCTATCTTATCTATTCTCACCCTCTAACTTCTTTCTATTAATGATCTGGAATATTCGATGTCTGAATGGTCAACACGGTAGTTTGATGTTGATTTTCGGAGTCGAAAATTCCCGGTTCGTTACAGACCCTATTACAACGGTGGAAAACAGTTGTAAAAGACTTTTTACAACGGTGGAGCCACCGTCGTCTATTAAGAAGTTGTAATAGACTGAAATCTTTTACAACTTTTATACACCGTTGTTAAATGTATATTTTACAACTGTTTTCCACCGTTGTAGTAATACATATTACAACATTTTTGCACTGTTGTAGTAATACATATTACAACTTTTTTTCACCGTTGTAGTAATTCCTACTACAATTAATTATAACAATATGATTTTTGTTTCTTTATACATTACATTTCATATAAAAATAAATATTTATATTGAATAAAATGATACTACACTGAACTGAAATAATCAATTAAATATTTTATTTCAATATTTGAATTAGTACAACTTTGTGATCCACTATCGTACAACTCACTTTTACATAATACAGTCATAACAATACGTACATTCCTCACTTTTACATAATACAGTCACAACTCACTTTTGCACTATTCTCTTCGTATAGTTCAAGTGCCATGTATTCGGGCATTCCGGTCATTGTGCGTGCTGCATGGTTCCTTTCTACTACTGCTGCTTCTCCAAGATCTCCTATTTTAACCTGTACATTGTTTATACCAAAATTTAACTACTGGTAAAGATTATATTACTATTCAGCAATCATCTCATATAAACACTATGTTTATCCAACAACCAGTTCTCCTTTAAAAAAACTTTACTACCCTACAACCATTGAATTCCAAAACAGGAAGAAACACCACTGCCACCAGAAAGGAATCAAAACATTAGTCTACACTGTACAGTACAACAAAGATGTACAAGTAAATTGTAAGGAAAAAGGAAAAGATACTATCAGAACCCTCCAGCGTGCACCTAATGTTTGATGCTAATAAAAAGTATCAATATTTGTACAACGTAAATGCTATGATTATGTAGTAAATCTCTCACACGCACCCACTCAACCACATGCACTACAAATTGGCTAAGGAAAGACTTACGGTATGGTTAAGCACAAACAATTCAAAAATAGATCTCCAAAAGCCATTATCCTCATCTTGACAGATATTCACTACATTTTAAAATCAACTAAAGCATTATAGGAAATGGAAGGAATGAGTGTATTACATATATTAAATGGTTAACACCTTCAATCAATTGTTACCCAATACCCATGATTTCGTTTTCGAATTTGTTATTACCCTCGATCAAATACAATTCCATTGACCTATCAGATAGAACCATTGCTTTATCATTTCCTATCTCAATTAAAAACTAAAAACAATTTTATCATGTCCATTATATAACAATTTTATTGGAGTCTGCCTAAGGTTGTATTCCCTTATTCAAAATTGTAGTCTCTTTAACAACCCAATAGAATAGTTCTGAAAATGTCAAAACTTATCAACACACTTATATATAAACAGTGAAAACAATTACTTCTCCATCCAACGAGGAAGGCGAGGATCACGAAAAGTTGGTCTGAGCTCCCATCCCTGGATTCCTTCCAAAATCTTTGTCTTTCCAGGAAGCACTGCAAGCAAAAGTGCTGATACCCCGTTTATCAACCTTGCTATATTGTTTAAGGACTCATAAGTGAATGTTTTCAACGACCAGCATAAGAACCCACAAACAAACAACCATTATCACATGAAGCAAAAAATGTACACAATTTAAGCAAACATTCTGCACAAGCCCCCAAAATCAAACTGGTTTCACCTCTAGAAAAAAAGAGAGAGGAGACCACAGCTTCATATTACATCATCAGGAACCTCATTCTCACATTCATTCAGATTACCAGACAGGCGATACAAAAAAAATGAATAAAAAACATATAAAAATTAAGTAGGTGTTGGTTTTCTATCTATGAAGCCAAGACACATCAAATGCTCAAATTTAAACATCACCGTAGTTTATAGCAGTTAAAAAAAATCGTTTATTGATCAACATGAGGTCTAACGATGCTTATCGTATCCAAAGATATAATCAGAACGACATTCAATCATTGAATAAGCAAACTGAAAAGAAAATGAATGAGAATCTTACTCTTTCGTAACGGCGAGGACATTGTCCACGAATCGCTGCAGCATAATCGATTCTGCGATCAAAGAAATCAACAAAAAAAGGAGATAAATGCGAGGAAGAATGGGGGTGAAAATCCGTTTTGGACTTATTAAAGGTCATAGTGCCTAAAAGAGGGAAATACACTCACCTTAAACCCGATTAGCTTCCAGATCTCGATTTCTCTCCGTAGTTCCTCTATTTGGGTTACGATCTCCCCTAGATCTACTGTTGCTTCCCCTTGGAAACCATTTCTCTCACAAATTCGTTCTATTTGATGTGAGACGTTGGTCGATTTGTTGATTTCCCCAATTCGATTTCTAGGGCTTCGGCCATTTTTAAGTTTTTTTTAGAACGAGAGAATGAAATGGAAACCGACGGCCTATTTCTTTTTATTAGCTTCATACGGCTAGGGTTTCACCATTGCCAATGTCCATTTTGCCCTTAGATTTAATGTTAACCCTTATAAAACTTAAGCCCCAAATCATAACACTTAAACAAAATTTTCATGTCACATACACAATATACAAACAAATGTGTATGTTTATTCACCATTTTAATTATGCACAATTTCACATATTCATCATGTACATATCACAAATGATTTATTTATTTATTCACCCCAAATATTATGGATTTAATTGAAATCAATATAATCTAGGATCATCAAAGTTGGGTTCTCACATTTCTACTTAGTTATAATCGAGTAATAACTATTAAAAGCTTATAATGTATATGTCACCTAAATATTAATTAATAAGCAGTTAACATTAACTATTAAACATTAATTACCACTTATTAACTATTAATTATTTAATAATAATTAATAAATATTATTGATTCCTAAGTTTATTATTAATTATTAATTATTATTAAATATTAATATAATTAGTTATTAAATATAGATATTATAAACATGAAGTTTGTAATGGGCATCTATTACAACTAACAAAACAAAAAGTTGTTAAAAATACGTTTATTACAACTTTAGGGTATTGACAGTTGTAAAAAACCATTTATTACAACGGTGCTTTTACCACCGTTGTAAAAAACCATTTATTACAATGGTGCTTTTACCACCGTTGTAAAATTAAAGTTGTAATATGGTGTTTTTGTTGTAGTGTTGGTTTTCTTGCATTTGAAATTGATTTAGATTTGAGATGGTAACTGATGTTATTACCAGACGTTATTATGAGGGTAAAACGAAACGTAAAAAATTAAGTGTGTGACCCCCCTTAACATTATTTTTATGATAAGAGTGTTTTTAAAATTTGACATCCCCTTAACAATATTTGGAGTGTCAATAACAATGCCCATTTTTGTTTATATATGAATAGCGTGAAAAGGATGCGTTGGAATTTCGAGCAAATCCAAACCGTTCAAAAAGAAAGAATGACGGAGTGGATCCCAAAGGTGAGTACTCCTCACTGAATTTATTTATACAGTTATTTATTTTATAGCTGCATATATGAACTGTTCCCCGTCGTCCACAGACCATGGACGACTTGTTTGATTGGTTATTTGGGGTTGATTGATTTATTTGTTTGAATGTGGTTTGGAATATGAATTAAATTGATTATTGGGTATGGCGCAAGCCAGTAAAGGAGAGGGGTAATGCTAGACATTACCCAATTTCAATATCACGCCGTTATGTTGCCGAAATTTTCTGGAATATAAAGTGTTAGTTAAAAATAACATTTTTATTGAATGTATGAACTGTTTAAAATAGTAAAGCGTTGAAATAAATATTTTAACGTTAAAAATATATTTTTTAACGTGTAAATGAACGGCGTGAAATTCTCCTAAAATGAAAATGGATATTCATTTACAAATCAGAATGATTTGTTTATGTACACCTATTGGACTGACTTAGATTAGGACGATAAATTTTACACCTCGCCCAACTGCACAAATAAAATATGTGTTTGATTGATTGAAACCCCACACGGGTGTTGGGATGATATTGACGTACACTAATCCCAATTGTTTAGTCGTATGTCGATCGATTGGTTGACATGCTGTTGTAAGCGTTGATTATTTATATTCAATGCTTATGCAGTTAAGTAGTGCACTCTGGATGATGGATGATTGTCTATCACTGTTGATATATACATGTGTTGTATGGAAATCCATAGAAATAAAATCTATGGCAATTGATTGGGCCTCATTCCAGTTTTGAAAAAGAAATATTTGAAATAGAAATATTAGAAAAGAAATATTTGAAAAAGAAATATTTGAAAAGAAATATTTGAATAGAAATATTTGAAAAGAAATATTTGAAATAGAAATATTTGAAAAGAAATATTTGAAAAGAAATATTTGAAAAGAAATATTTGAAATAGAAATATTTGAAACAAAAATATTTGAAATGAAATATTTGAAATAGAAATATTTGAAAAGAAATATTTGAAATAGAAATATTTGAAATAGAAATATATAAAGTTGTGTTGATTGGATATGCGCCATTTTGACGCGAACGATATTTATATATATTTTATTCATTTTGTAACGAATATCGAATAGGAAATTATTTCAGAAGACAATGTTTTGAAAATATTATCATTTATATATCGATGATATGAAATATTCAATTTTGATTAGAAATTGAATATGAAGTTGAAATCATTTTGAAAACGAATTTAAAACGATTTATAAAATACGTTTTAAAAAGGAAATCGACGAAATATATATAATATATATATTATATATATAATGGCCTGAACAGAACGCGCCGCGCTGTGGCAGTTCGCGAATTTCGACCATTGACTTCGATTGGACATTATGGGAGATCCGACGTCGGATTCTCCTAAAACCGGAATCGTTGGGTTCGTATCGAAAAGAGCTTAGAAATTATAAATCTAACGGTTGGATATGGAATTATGTCCAAATCAAATTTGGAAAAGGTCGCTGTAAGTACAGTTCGATGGCTGTTTATGGAAATCGACTGTACGGGCCTTGATAAAATTATTAAAAATGTCAATAATTAGTGTAAAATCATAAGAAGTGATTTGGAAAGTATTGGGATGAAAAATTCCATATTTGAAAAGATAAAAATAGATTTTTATCAAAATGAACTAGTTTTGAACTAGAATAATAAATCCAATATTTTTTAAAATAAATAAATTGGATTTGAAATGGTTTTGAAGATAACCGGAATTTCCAATATATAAATTGGAAATGGATTTGAATCGAAATTGTCTTCGGAATATTTCGATGTTGGATTTCGTGATTATACAGATATTGTTATGGAAATTTGAAAGATATATTTATATCGTTATTTCTAATACGATATTTGTTGGTTATAAAATTTGATATTGAATATAAGCCGATATATTTTCTATTCAAAGCCTTGTATTTAATATCAAATAGGATTTGGGTTTGTTGTGAATGGTGTCTTCATTAACACTGTTCTTAAACCCAATTGAGAAAAAGATTAAATCTTTTTGTTTAGATTTAATGAAATGTACCAATTAAATGATATTTAATTGGGATTGATTTTTGGGTTGATCGTGAACGGTGTTTTAAATAACACTTGATCTTTAACCCGATAATTAATGGAATGTGAATTGGGTTTGTTGTGAACTGTGTTTTAACGACATTTGTTCTTTAACCCGATTTACAGTGAAATGTGATTTGGAATTTATAAATCATTTGTTAAGATTTAAAGGAGATTTTCCAAAGTAAAGTTTTCCAATTTAATATAATAAATTGGAATGGAATGGAATTCGATTTGGTAATAATCGAAGTGAATTTCTGTGCAGGAAGACAACTAATATATCTGGAATTTAAAAGACTTTGCCGTTATTCAATTTATATTATTATTGGTCGGATATGGAAGTTCATATGGATTATATATATTGATATGTTTTCCGTGAAGATTCCATTGTTAATGGAATGAGGTTTTGGGTTTATCTTGAACTGTGTTTTAAATGACATTAGTTCTTTAACCCCGTTAAAGATAAGATTTATTTTTTAACTTTGAATTATCATTAAGTAATGATTTTTGGAAATTAAAACTGAATTAGACTTTTAATGAATCTTTAATTAGATTGAAATGATCGAGAATGGAGTATCACCAGTTTTGCTCCAGGCGATAGTTAAATCTTTAATTAGATTTGAACGTGAAATGGTAATTGAATTTACCGATAACACTGCGGTGTTAAATATGAAGTATTACCAGTTTTACTTCATGGGATGAATAGGTTGGGGTTGGGAAATTAAAACAAATGATTACTTCGGTAAGGTTCGTCAATCCCGACTAGTTTGGATAAACCATAATTTAGTTTGAATTGATATTCAAAGGAAGATTAAAGAATAAATTTAAAGAATTTATCTTAGATAAAATTAATGGGAACCTTTCCCAAAGTAAAAGAAAATTTGAATAAAGGAATATTCTGGATTGGAATAAGGCGTATGTTGTGTTTTTATAACACTTGTTTATTATATACGCGAGTTATTCAGAAAGACCGGGTTTATCCCATTCTGAATAACTGAATCGACGATAAGTTGACGATGAAGACGGTGGTTGAAGACGGAGGTCTTCATGTCGTTTGGATAATTACTGATTATCTTGATTGGGCTGTACACCCAAGAGGAGGGAATCAGTTGGTGATAGTCCAGACGTACTTGGAGATCGATGGATATGCGAGGAATAAGGTTCCTCCGGTTTCGTTCAGACCCAGAACGGACTTGTAAATGGATTGTGTGTCTGACATTGGAATTTATTCTATGTTGATTGATTTTTATTAAATATATATCTGTTTGGCGGCGGAGAATTTATTCTCTTGCTTAACGCCCTTCTCTGAGACGTACGAGCTCAGAGGTTCTATATCAATGGATATCAGTCGCATGGCATGAATTGCCTGTGTGGCATGCTGAGTTGCAAATGATCAAGGCTTCTGTTGAAAAGCAGAGTCTTATGGTTGATGATCAAAGCACGGCTTTAATACAGCGTAGCTTTGTGTAGCGTTAATTCGCGAACCTTACACCCCGGTGTGAACCAGAAACGGGAGAAGGACCTTAGGGAGGGCATGCGTTTCCTTCTAGCTAGGAGTGGTGTTTTGGGTTTTACACGCCTGGAAATTTTACTTATGTTGATGATGGATTGTGAGGCGCCTCAGTTATATCGGTCGATCCGGGACCGATGGAGTCATTTGGCTCATTTACGCCCCATAGGGCGGGGAAACGTATTGTTCAGGGTTTAAGTTTAATCCACATCGAGTGGACTGTCCCTGACGATCCAAGGGACGATGCGTTCTGTTCCCGAGACTCGGGCTAGACAGTCTCGAAGCGGTAAGGACGATCCCTTGCCTTTGTTCACAGACGGAAATCCAACTTCCAATATGTGACAATTGCGGTTTTGATTGTAGAGCCTTGTATTGGCGACATGATATATGGTACCTATGCCGCCTAGGATTGATACATTTATATTTGAAGTTGGTTTATACACTATGCACTTATAATAGTATCAAATGATTTGTTTTAAACGTACCAAGCATGTTCGGCTATTATAAGGGAAAACCCTATCCTCCGGGTTGCGTTGCATTGTGTGATGGGACCTGGGTCTTATAATAGCTTCTTTTTTCCAAAAAGCACTGCGCTGTTTTGTTATATGCACTAGTATTCTTGGGAGGAAACTCGTTCCGTGTTATACGGCGTGGTCCCTTGATATATCTGATTTAAAGTAAAATTTTAAATAACTGTTTTAGTTCTCACACTAGTCACATGACTGACCTGGAGTTTATTGTTTTAACCTAAACTCTGGGCGCCCCTATTTTCCATGGGCAGCTAGTAGTTTTGGTTTTGCAGATCTATATTCACAGGATCCTGGTTAACAGCTGGAATGATATTCAGAAAGCTTTGTATCCATCTATCTCCTTCAGTTGTTTTTTGTATTATTTTCCGCTGCTATGTAATATATTGTAATCTCTGATATTTTATGATGTGTAATATTGATTCATACTCTATATATTCTTGTATTCTGATGGAATTTTTGTAATTAACAATTAAATGTTCTTCTTTTTGTGTTCTGATGTGGCTTGTTCTCAAAGCAATCTGCTCTTTCCTTCACGGGGAAGTTACGGGTTCTTACAGTTGGTATCAGAGCTTTGGTTTACAATGCTCGAGAACAAGACACATTAGAACTAAACGAAAGAATTCATCAGAGATTGGATTAGTAATATCCAATGAGAATGACTCGTTAGAGATGGAATCAGTAGCATCCTGGAACGAGTGTGAAGAGTGTTGCTTTTAAAAATAAAAGTGAAAACAAGTTTTGTTTTGAAAATTTAAATCAATTATTCGTATTTGAATATTTATTTTAAATCGACATGGACAATCAAGTATATAGAGATTTTAATATACGCCAGATCCACGTGTACTTGAAGCCTCAAATATATTCGATAGATATAGAATAACACTCTAGCCGCTCGGGGATAATTCTGATGATGTCCGGACATCATCAGTATTTATGTTCGTGTTTCGAAAGTGGGATTTCTATATGATTCCAATTGACTGGTGTAAGAACCAAAACTAGATAGGGCTTATTGTTGTGATTTGGCATCAAAAATCTGATTTTTGGACTATGTATCAAAATTATGAATTTGAAACGTTAATTCACTAATTGATTGATGGTTGTGTTGTATGATTATTTGTTATGTAATAAAATCAAATTGTATCAAATATTGAACAGAATTGAAAATTGTTTGAAATTGCATGCATATACATGTGTATCCATTGAACATGTCATAGCAAAGAGGCTAGAGCAGAAGAATAAAATTGTTTGCCCGACAAATAGGTACATGTTTATTGTATTTCTTGGGTTTTGGATGATTTTATGAGCCGCTTGGCTGTTTCTTTTTGGATTGGAGAGGCCTGTATGGCAATTTCGGGATTTTCCCAGTGCTCCCGTGCAGGGGAGGTTATGGCGAAATTTTTCGAAAATTTAGGGTGTTAGCCAAATTTTTGAAGAATTTGAAAAGTTCTTAGAAACTGAAAAGTTGAAGAACTTAGGCCATAATGAAAATAATAAAAGTTGAGTTGATTTGTAAAACAACTTTCAGCTTCGTTCCTTTTCGAGGACGAAAAGTTTTAAGTGGGGAGATTGTAATAACCCGGAAATCCGAACCAATTTAAATTTTTTATTTTGGCAATTTTAATGAATTTTGAATATTTAAAATGGTTTATTTTAAAGAATAACGACGAGAAATTTATTTTGAATAGAATTAGAATGTATATATTTATTTGAATCGACGTTTGAATATAAATATTTTATTTTAATTATAAAAGGAATTGAAAATGGCGCTGTAGTTTGAAATTTCGATTTCAAAATTCAAATGAATATACATGATTCAAAATAAACCGGATTTTGGCGAAACCAAAAATATTAGAATCTATTTGAAAATATCTTTCCAACGAATCTGAAAAATCAAAATTTCATAGCGGGAATAAAACGTTATGCCTAGATGAAAATTCAGAATAGTCGCTGTGGAATTTTGGCCCTTAAAAATGGAAATTTTGCAAATGACCTCTATTTTCAACGAAACCACTTTTGTTGGATCCGGGGTGTCAAGTTATTGCTAGATTCCAAAATTCATAATTTTTTAAATCAATATGTAAGCGTGGCGAAGTAAAACGTATTTTGACAGTTTCAGTCAATTTCGATCTAATGGAAAATGGCCATTTTCAAACGGTCTCGGAATTTGACGAAATTAGTTTTGTTAGAACCGTATCGTCACTACGAAACTAGAAAATATTTTTTGGGAATTTTTAGAGTCCGTATGTGGCCCCGGTAAATTGAAATGTGCGTTCAAATTCAATATATAGATTTATATTTTGATTTTGACAAAAACTGATCGAAACGATCGAATTAGCTTACGATACATGTCCCATTGTGTTCGGAATGGGGGTGATTAGCTATAAACGACAGTCGGTGGGTTTGATTTCAAGTTCAAAATAAAAGGGTGCTTTTTGAAATTAAATAATAATAAAAAAAAATATCTTTCTATAACTCTCTCAGCCCCCCCGGTTCACTTTCTTCCAAGACCAAAATAAAATAAAGGGAAAAAGCGAGGAGCTGTCGTCGATCCCCCCCCATCAGAGCGCCACCGCGCCACAGGCGCGACCACCACCTCTTCCCCCCTTCTTCCCGCTCCTCCATCTCCTCCACGCCTCTCTCCCTTCCTCCTCCCCTTCTAATTTGAATCGCAGCCCCCACAAACCCCTTGAACCTCCTGCCACCACCGCACCTCCCCTTTTCACCTCCGACCCTCCCCCTCTGTCTCGACCTCCTCCTCGTGCTTGGCCCTCCTCGAGACCCCCGAACGCACTGCCTACAAACCGACGCACCACATTGTTCCCCTCCGGCGAACTCTAGCAGCCCTTCCACCCCCTCTTCTAACAGTATGTTTTCTTATTTGTTTTAATTATTCTATTTTAGTTTTTTTATGTAATAAGCTTTAAATAAAATCTAATTTATTTATATGAAGCGTTGAATGAATTCTCTGTTTTAATGTAATAAAAATTTGATTTTTATCATGCAAAAATTTAAATTTTTATACGTAGAAAGATCAGATCTTTTAAATATGAAAAGTTTGGATTTTTTTTAAAAGACAGAAAAGAGAGATTTTTAAAAGTGAAAAGGCAAGATTTTTAAAATAGAAAGGCGAGATTTTTATGAATTCGCATTTTAAAAGTATGATTTTATCTACATAACATGAGGATAAAAATTAGATTTTTATTTTTAAAGTAGCCAAATAAAAATGAGATTTTTGTTTAAAATGGAAAAGGTAGGATTTTGAAAATGAAAAAGGTAAGATTTTTAAATAAGTAAAGAAGAGATTTTTAGTTAGATAAAGAAATGTATTTTAAGTATATAAAAATATTATTTTTGTAATGAAGAGAAGTATATAAAAATCTATTTTTTATCAAGAAGAGAAGAATATAAAAATACGATTTTTATTATGATGTTAGCAAAATAAAAATATGATTTATATATATATGAATGGAAAATAAAAATGTGATTTTTATTTATATATGAACAACATGAAAAGGATGCGTTGGAATTTCAAGCAAATCCAAACCATTCAAAAAGAAAGAATGACGGAGTGGATCCCAAAGGTGAGAACTCCTCACTAAATTTATTTATACAGTTATTTATTTTATAACTGCATATATGAACTATTCCCCGTCGTCCACAGACCATGGACGACTTGTTTGATTGTTTGGGGTTGATTGATTTATTTGTTTGAATGTGGTTTGGAATGTGAATTAAATTGATTATTGGGTATGGCGCAAGCCAGTAAAGGAGAGGGGTAATGCTAGACATTACCCGATTTCAATATCACGCCGTTATGCTACCGAAATTTTCTGAAATATAAAGTGTTAGTTAAAAATAACATTTTTATTGAATGTATGAACTGTTAAAAATAGTAAAGTGTTGAAATAAATATTTTAATGTTAAAAATATAATTTTTAACGTGTAAATGAACGGCATGAAATTCTCCTAAAATGAAAATGAATATTCATTTACAAATCAGAACGATTTATTTATGTACACCTATTTGACTGACATAGATTGGGACGATAAATTTTACAGCTTGCCCAACTGCACAAATAAAATAAGTGTTTGATTGATTGAAACCCCACACAGGTGTTGGGATGATATTGACGTACACTAATCCCAATTGTTTAGTTGTATGTCGATCGATTGGTTGACAGGCTGTTGTAAGCGTTGATTATTTATATTAAATGCTTATGCAGTTGAGTAGTGCACTCTGGATGATGGATGATTGTCTATCACTGTTGATATATACTTGTGTTGTATGGAAATCCATAGAAATAAAATCTATGGTAATTGATTGGGCCTCATTCCAGTTTTGAAAAAGAAATATTTGAAATAAAAATATTTGGAATAGAAATATTTGAAAAGAAATATTTTAAATAGAAATATTAAAAGCAATATTTGAAATAGAAATACTTGAAAAGAAATATTTGAAATAGAAATATTTGAAATAGAAATATTTGAAATGAAATATTTGAAATAGAAATTTTTGAGAAGAAATATTTGAAATAGAAATATATAAAGCCGTGTTGATTGGATATGCGATATTTTGACGCGAACGATACTTATATCGATTTTATTCGATTTTGTAATGAATATCGAATAGGAAATTATTTCAGAAGATAATGTTCTGAAAATATTATCATTTATATATCGATGATATGAAATATTCAATTTTGATTTGAAATTGAATATGAAGTTGAAATCATTTTGAAAACGAATTTAAAACAAGTTATAAAATATGTTTTAAAAAGGAAATCGACGAAATATATATATATATATAGTGTGTATATATATATATATATTATATAATGGCCTGAATAGAACGCGCCGCGCTGCGGTAGTTCGCGAATTTCGACAATTGACTTCGAATGGACATTACGGGAGATCCTATCGTCGGATTCTCCTAAAACCGGAACCCTTGGATTCGTATCGAAAAGAGCTTTCTAAGAATATTAGAAATTAGAAATCTAACAGTTGGATTTGGAATTATGTCCAAATCAAATTTGGAAAAGGTCGGTGTAAGTGCAGTTCAATGGCCGTTTATGGAAATCGACTGTATGGGCCTTGATAAAATTATTAAAAGTATCAATAATTAGTGTAAAATCATAAGAAGTGATTTGGAAAGTATTGGGATGAATTATTCCATATTTGAAAAGATAAAAATAGATTTTTATCGAAATGAACTAGTTTTGAACTAGAATAATAAATCCAATATTTTTTAAAATAAATAAATTGGATTTGAAATGGTTTTGAAGATAATCGGAATTTCCAATATATAAATTGGAAATGGATTTGAATCGAAATTGTCTTTAGAATATTCGATGTTGGATTTTGTGATTATATAGATATTGTTATGGAAATTTGAAAGATATATTTACATCGTTATTTCTAATACGATATTTGTTGGTCGTAGAATTTGATATTGAATATCAGCCGATATATTTTCTATTCAGAGCCTTGTATTTAATATCAAATAGGATTTGGGTTTGTCGTAAATGGTGTCTTCATTAACACTGTTCTTAAACCTAATTGAGAAAAAATTAAATCTTTTTATTTAGATTTAATGAAATGTACCAATTAAATGATATTTAATTGGGATTGAATTAGGATTGATTTTGGGTTTATCGTGAACGGTGTTTTAAATAACACTTGTTCTTTAACCCGATAATTAATGGAATGTGAATTGGGTTTGTTGTGAACTGTGTTTTAACGACATCCGTTCTTTAACCCGATTTACAGTGAAATTTGATTTGGAATTTATAAATCTTTTATTAAGATTTAAAGGAGATTTTCCAAAGTAAAGTTTTCCAATTTAATAAAATAAATTGGAATGGAATGGAATTAGATTTGGTAATAATCGAAGTGAATTTCTGTGGAGGAAGACAACTAATATATCTGAAATTTAAAAGGCTTTGCCATTATTCCATTTATATTATTATTAGTCGGATATGGAAGTTTATATCGATTATATATATTGATCTGTTTTCCGTGAAGATTCCATTGTTAATGGAATGAGGTTTTGGGTTTATCGTGAACTGCGTTTTAAATGACATTAGTTCTTTAACCCCGTTAAAGATTAGATTTATTTCTTAACTTTTAATAATCATTATGTAATGATTTTTGGAAATTAAAACTGAATTTGAGTTTTATTGAATCTTTAATTAGATTGAAATGATCGAGAATGGAGTGTTAACAGTTTTGCTCCAGGCGATAGTTAAATCTTTAATTTGATTTGAACGTGAAATGGTAATTGAATTTACCGATAACACCGTTGTGTTAGATATGAAGTATTACCAGTTTTACTTCATGGGATGAATAGGTTAGGGTTGGGAAATTAAAACAAATGACTACTTCGGTAAGGTTCGTCAATCCCGACTAGTTTGGATAAACCATAATTTGGTTTGAATTGATATTCAAAGGAAAATTAAAGAATAAATTTAAAGAATTTATCTTTGATAAAATTAATGGGAACCTTTCCCAAAGTAAAAGAGTATTTGAATAAAGGAATATTCTGGATTAGAATAAGGTGTATGTTGTGTTTTTATAACACTTGTTTATTATATACGCGAGTTATTCGGAAAGACCGGGTTTATCCCATTCTGAATAACTGAATCGACGAGAAGTCGACGATGAAGACGATGGTTGAAGACCGGAGGTCTTCACGTCGTTTGGATAATTACTGATGATCTTGATTGGGCTGTACACCCAAGAGGAGGGAATCCGTTGTTGATCGTCCAGACGTACTTGGAGATCGATGGATATGCGAGGAATAATGTAACGAACCGGAAAATCCGAACCAATTTAAAATTTTTATTTTAAATTATTTGGTGGAAAAATGTGGCAGAAATTAAAAATTTTCATTTTTAAATAATATTAAAGCCGGTGAAAATAGTCAATTTTCAAACGATCTCTATTTTCGACGAAACCACTTTTGTTGGAACCGGAATGTCAAATTATTGCTAGGTTTCAATTTTTAGAATTTTTCGAATTAATATGTGAGCGTGGCGAAGGAAACTGTGTTTGGTCGATTTCAGTCAAATTTAATCGACTGAAAAATAGCCATTTTTCAAACAGTCTCAGAATTCGATGAAATTAGTTTTGTTAGGACCGTATCGTCATAACAAAGACAAATATATTTTTTCTGGATTTTTCTGAGTCCGTATGTGGCCTCTGTGAATTTATTTATGCGGACAAATTAAATCAGCCGTTTGGGCTCACAGGACCTGTCCCATTGGATCCGGAATATGGGTTATTGGCTAGGGTCACTTTCTGCTGGACTGGAAATAGATCGATTTAAAAGTTACAGATTTATTTGTAAAATTGCAATTAAAACATTATAAAATCAGAAAATTCTAAACCCTAAATCACTTTTACTGTTCACCATCGTTGAACAACCGCCACCTTAAAATCAATGGCCTAAACACATCGATTCTTTCTCCCCCAAATTCTTCCAAACTACTCAGTAAATCCCACCACTCCAGTTCAATATTTTGAAGAGATTTTTACCACCTTCCCATCCATACGTCCATCACCCACCTCCAGAGCCGGAACCGACCGCCCCCGCGCCCTGAACCCGAGCCGCGTCGACTGCCACCCAAGGCGCCAGAGGCCGCCGAGCTGCCCCCTTTGCCGGCGGTGGTGCGCCTCCCGTAGCCCGACGCCGTGGCACCATCGGATCCTCGAGCCGATCATCCAACCTCCTCAAAATTTGAATCCAAGTTTTGAACAAATGGAAGCTAACGGCTGAGGACTGTCATGAAGAGGGTGGGTTAATTCTTTGATTAATTAATTAATTTAAAATTGTGTTAAAACTTGTGCTGACCATAACTAATTCGTTTCAACTCAGAATTCGACGATTTTGGAAGCATTGGAATCGTAACAGCGAATAGAACGTATTGAGACTGAAACAGGACCATTCTGAACAGTTTGAATTTTGGCCAAAATCTTCAATGACTGTGAGATTTCTAGATTTTAAATAATTAAATAATTTAATCTGTTATGTGAATCATTGTATGTTATTTCTGATCTGTGATTGGTGATTGTCGTATGGTTGATTTATATTCGTTGTGATATCATGGTATGGTACGTCAGTTCAGATCTATGAACTTCTGATGTAATCTCAATAAAGTTCTCATCTTTATTGTTTTTAATTTTATTTTATTTTTAATTTTAATTTTATTCCTTTATAGAAATGAAAAATTGAATCTTGTTTGTTTTACAAACAAAAATGAAAATTTGAATCTTTATTTTGTTTTTTACAAAATAAAATGAAAAATTGAATCTTTGTTTATTTTAAAACAAAAATGGGAAGTTAAATCTTTATTTTTGTTCAACACATAAAATGAAAAGTTGAGCCTTTGTTTTGATTAGCAAAATGAAAGAAAGGTAAATTTTTATTTGATTTATAAAATAATAGCATAAGTAAATTTCTATTTTGATTTGCAAAATAAAACAAAGGTTTGATCTTTATTTTTAATTTACAAAATAAGACAAAAGTTAAAGCTTTATTTTTGATTTGCAAAATAATAACAATGGTGGAATCTTTATTTTGATTTGCATAATAAGAACAAAAGATTGAGTCTTTATTTTGTTAATGATTTATAAAATAAAGGAAGTTTAAATCTTTTAAATTTTAATTAAAAGATAAATTAAGGTTAGATATTTTATTTGATTTACAAATAAAGATTTGATATTTTATTTGATTTACAAATAAAATAAAGATGAGACCTTTTATTGTGATTCATCAAATTTATACACCAAATCATATATTCTGTTGTTTGTGTGAACGTTGAAATGATGATGTTGGGTAAATAAAAATGGTTAAGCCAAAAACCATATTATTATATTTGTGGATATTGAAATATACATTGTTGAAATCGTCATTTTTGTTGCATTAGAATTGGCGAACAAAAATGTCATTTTTATTGAATATAAAAATATACATTGTTGAAATCGCCATTTTTGTTGCATTAGAATTGGCGAACAAAAATGTCATTTTTATTGAATATAAAAATATACATTGTTGAAATCGTCATTTTGGTTGCATTAGAATTGGAAAACAAAAATATCATTTTTATTGAATATAAAAATATACATTGTTGAAATCGTCATTTTTGTTGCATTAGAATTGACGAACAAAAATGTCATTTTTATTGAATATAAAAATATACATTGTTGTAATCATCATTTTTGTCGCATAAGAATTTGCGAACAAAAATGTCATTTTTATTGAATATAAAAATATACATTGTTGAAAACATCATTTTTGTTGCATTAGAATTGGCGAACAAAAATGTCATTTTTATTGAATATAGAAAATATACAATGTTGAAATCATCATTTTTGTCGCATTAGAATTTGCGAAGAAAAATGTCATTTTTATTGAATATAAAAATATACAATGTTGAAAACATCATTTTTGTTGCATTAGAATTGACGAACAAAAATGTCATTTTTATTGAATATAAAAATATACAATGTTGAAAACATCATTTTTGTTGCATTAGAATTGGCAAACAAAAATGTTATTTTTATTGAATATAAAAATATACAATGTTGAAAACATAATTTTTGTTGCATTAGAATTAGCGAACAAAAATGTCTTTTTTATTGAATATAAAAATATACAATGTTGAAATCATCATTTTTGTCGCATTAGAATTTGCAAACAAAAATGTCATTTTTATTGAATATAAAAATATACATTGTTGAAATCATCATTTTTGTCGCATTAGAATTTGCGAACCAAAATGTCATTTTTATTGAATATAAAAATATACATTGTTGAAAACATCATTTTTGTTGGATTAGAATTGGCGAACAAAAATGTCATTTTTATTGAATATAGAAAATATACAATGTTGAAAACATCATTTTTGTTGCATTAGAATTGGCGAACAAAAATGTCATTTTTATTGAATATAAAAATATACAATGTTGAAATCATCATTTTTGTCGCATTAGAATTTGCCAACAAAAATGTCATTTTTATTGAATATAAAAATATACATTGTTGAAATCATCATTTTTGTCGCATTAGAATTTGCGAACAATAATGTCATTTTTATTGAATATGAAAATGTACATTGTTGAAAACATCATTTTTGTTGCATTAGAATTGGCGAACAAAAATGTCATTTTTATTGAATATAGAAAATATACAATGTTGAAATCATCATTTTTGTCGCATTAGAAATTGGCGAAGAAAAATGTCATTTTTATTGAATATAAAAATGTCATTTTTATTGAATATAAAAATATAAAATGTTGAAAACATAATTTTTTTTGCATTAGAATTGGCGAGCAAAAATGTCATTTTTATTGAATATAAAAATATACAATGTTGAAAACATCATTTTTGTTGCATTAGAATTGGCGAACAAAAATGTCATTTTTATTGAATATAAAAATATACATTGTTGAAATCGTCATTTTTGTCGCATTAGAATTGGCAAACAAAAATATTGTTTTTATAGAATAAAGAAATGAATTTTAATATAGGGAATCGCCAAATGGTTTATATATATAAATATAAATATATAATTTAACGAAACGAGAGCGGCAGTTCGCGTATCGACAATCATAACTTCAAACGGTTATTCCGGAAGATCCGACTGTTGGATTTTCCCAAAACTGGAACCATTAGGATCGCTTTGGGTAGAGCTTTCCAACGATATAAATTTCATCAAAATCCGACGGTTAGATTTTAAGATATGTGTAAATCAAAATTTGGTCAAAACAGCGTCAGGGCCGCCCATTGACCCGAAACGTCGTTTATTTATTTCGAGCTATTTTTAATAAATAAAAATAGGGATAAATAGTTATAAATATATATGAAATGTTTTAAATTATAGTTATGCGACAATTATTTGAAAAGTCCGAGTTTAACTCATTTCAAATAATTGAACGGCGATTAAATCAAAGATGTAACAAGACGGTGTAGAAGACCGGCGATCTTCACATCGAATGGACGATGACTTCTGATACCTTGGACTGATTTGCTCCCAGGACAGGGTTGAAGCAGTAATTGTCCGGACGTATGTGTTGGTCGTGCGGATAAGCGAGCGCCTTTTTGGTGTCTCCGGTTTCGTTCAGACCCAGAACCTACTTGTAAATGGATGCGTGTCTGACGTTGGAATTCATCCCATGTAATTAAATCGATTTGTATTAATATATGTCTGCTTGGTGATAGAGAATTTATTCTCTACTTAACACCCGGATATATAGTGATAGTTATCGATCGCATGGCGTTGACTTGTCAAGGTGGCACGCCAAGATGCAATGACCAAGGCTTTGTTGAAAAGCAGGCCTTGTGGTCGATGATCAAAGCATAGCCTGTTTAGGCATAGCTTTGTGTATAGCGTGACTTCGCGAGCCTCACACCCCGGTATGAGTCAAAAACGGGATATGGACCGTAGGGAGTGCACACGTTTCTTTCTAGCTAGGAGTGGTGTTTGGGCTTTAATACGGCCCGACATTTTACTTATGTGGATTATGGATTGAGGTACCTCGGGTTTTTATTGGCCGGAAGTGGTCATATTATAGGTCCAAAAGGACTGGGAAACGTGTGTTCAGGCATAACTAATCCACTACCGTTAGGTGGGGACCGGCCCTACCGCATCCAAGGGTTCACTGCGGGGGATCCTGAGGCATTTGCTAGAGTGTCTCGAATCGGAAGAGGACGATCCCTAGCCTCGATTTCATGACAGAAAACCAATTCCCAATACGTCGACATTTCGGTTTTGATTGTAAACTTATATACGGCGACATAGTAGGATGGGGTACTATGCCATCTAGGATTGATATATTTATATTGAAGTATTTTAATACTACTTAGACACTAATAATAATATTAAAATATTACTTTTCACGTATTAAGCATATTTGATCATCATAAGGGAAAACTCTATCCTCCTGTGTGCGTTGCATTGTGTGATAGGACTTGAGTCTTATGATGATTTCATTTTTCAAAAGTCATTTCGCTGTTTTATCCAAACTTTATAAAATTATGCACTGGCAATCCAATGGAGTAAACCCGTTCCGCGTTAGCGGTGTGGTCCTAAGATTCGCCATATTGATGGTTAGTTTAGTTAAGAATTCTCACACCAGTCCCATGACTGACTCGTAGTTTGTTTCACTTTTGCAAACTCGGGTGCCCTCTTTCCACACGGGCAGTCAATTGACAAGTTCAGGTGATACATTCTGATTGGAGCTTGCTTGGACGAAAGAAAAAGAAGACCTTTTCTCTAGTTTTACTTCTGCTAGAGGCATTTTACCTCTTTAGCTTTGATGTATGTGATGAAGTTTGAGACTTGTTTCTTTCCATTTGAAAACTTATTTCCCTTTTTATTGAGACTCTTTATTTTGCTAAGTTGTATCATGTACTGCGTACTCCGATGTATTGGATATTATGATTCTGATGACATTTATTTCCGCTGCAATGGTTTATGTGTTATGATAATTATCTGAGATCTGTTTTTGTTGTAGATATGTTGTATTCCAAAATGATTATCCTTACTTTCGAACCGCGGAAGATTGGGGTCATGACAGTTGGTATCAGAGCCTAAGGTTAACCTTAGCTTCAGAATATAACATATTTAGAACAATTCGTCTAGATATAATTCACATTATTCTAAGATGAGTAGCTCATTAGAGATAGGACTAGTAATGTCCTAGAGTGAGCACAGCAGAATAGCACATATTTACCAGTCATTACATCATCATCTTTTCATCTCGTCCTTATCTTATCTTTTCTTGAAAAATCCTCATTTTTGTTGGTCTGACTCTTTCCTTGATGATACAGACTGATTTAAATGGATACTAGAGCAAGAACAGCCCGAGGTGGAGCTCGAGGCAGGGCTAGAGGAGGAGCCCGAGTAGGAGCTGGAGAGCAAGCCAGAGACGAGACCCCCATCACTTAGGAACAACATAATTCAGAGGTCGTAGTCGAACCACCTCCACCTCCACGGCCTTTCGATTTGGAGAGAATGTCAAAGAAATTCAAAAACCTTGGAGGTGTACCTTTTACAGGGCGAGAGTCTACAATTCAGGCCGAAGCATGGCTTAAAGATTGCGAAAAGATCCTAGAAGGCTTGGAACTGGAAGATCAGCGAAAGCGTTACCTGGCAGTTTGGAAACTAAAAGAGGAAGTAAGGCATTGGTGGGATACGATCAAAATCTGCAATGACGTGGCCAATATGCCTTGGGCCATATTTAGGAAGCTTTTCAATGAGAAGTATATACCCCCACAAGCTAGAGAGCACCTGCGCGAGCAGTTCGTTAACCTTCAGCAAGGGAATATGACCGTTTCTGAGTATGTGAGGAAGTTTGATGAGCTTTCACGATATGCTCCTAGTTTGATTCAAGATCCGGTTGAGAAGAATAAGAATTTATCAAGGGGCTGTCCAAGAAATATTTGAACCGAGTCACTGCCCATATTAAGCTTCCTTTCAATGAAGTAGTGGAGATGGCGTGCCACTATGAGGAAAATGATGAGTCTGGACCGCAGGATAGAGGGAAAAGTCAAAGCAACAATCAGAAGGAACACGCTAACAAGAAACAAGAGGCGAGCAATTCTTCTACGGCTAAACCCCAAGGGAAGAAGAGGGGTAGGAGCAAGGTGACCTGCTATAACTGCGGCAAGATTGGACATTTTGATTACGAGTGTAGAGCACCTAAGAAGGTCAAGAGAAACGATTCAGGCCCTAGTCAGAACCGTGGTCAGAGTTCCCAGAACCGTGGTCAAAATCCTCAGAATCATGGCCAGAATTCGCAGTACAAAAGGGAATGCTACAATTGTCATCAAAAGAGGCACATTAAGGCAAACTTCCCACTGCTAAGGAATGCTCAGGTGGCACATGTTTATGAGGGAGCAGATACACCAGCTTCGACTGAGGGGCCTAATAAACCCGATATCCTAGGAGGTATGCTTAATATTAAGAACATCCCTATTACTGTCTTATTTGATACTGGTGCTGCAAGAAGCTTTATTTCTAAAGATGCAAGTAAAAAGTTGAAACTAAAACCAAGAAAACTCAAAAATTTGATTAGAGCTAATAGTCCGATAGGAGGTTCCCTCATTCTAGATCAGTATTGTAAAGTGCTTATCTCTTATTCTCGCTATCAGTTTCCTTTTAATTTGATCATCATGGAGTTTTCTGGATATGACATCATACTTGGTATAGATTGGCTAACAAAATATGAGGCTGAGTTAGTATGCACCGAAAGAATTGTTAAAGTTAAAACTAATCTCGGCAATGTATGTATCCCCTGCCATGGCTCAGCCACCGACAGGAAAACATTCTGGTCTTCTCTAGAAGTTACCCCTACTTCTATTGAGGATATCCCTGTCGTCAAAGATTACGCTGATGTATTCAAAGAAGTTGAGGGCCTACCTCCGCATAGAGAAATCAGCTTCCGAATTGATTTAGCTCCGAATGCAAGGCCTGCCGTACATCCCATTCGGAGATGTCGCCCAAAGAAAGAGAGGAGCTGAAAAATCAAACCAAGCAGCTTTTGTGGAAGGGTCTGATCAGGCCCAGCTTCTCAGAATGAGGAGCAGCAGTGGTGTTCGTCCCAAAATCAGACGGTACTCTCAGGCTATGTGTAGACTACCGAGATCTCAACAAACAAACTCTGAAAAACAAATACCCACTGCCTCGTATTGATGACTTGCTTGACCGATTGCATGAGGCACGAGTATTCTCTAGGATGGACCTAGCTACAGGCTTCCATCAACTTCGCATTGCAGAGGAGTGTGTGCCTTTAACTGCTTTCAGAGGAACGGACATCTTTTATGAATGGCTAGTAATGCCTTTCGGTCTATGTAATGCTCCAGCATATTTTGTTGATCTGATGAATAGAGTGTTCAGAGATGTTTTAAATAAATTTGTGCTCGTGTTCATCGATGACAACCTCATCTTTTCTAAATCCACTGCTGAGCACGAACATCATCTGAGAGAAGTCTTAGAGATTTTGCGAAGAAATGTGCTGAAAGCAAAATTTTCTAAATGCATATTCTGGCAAGAAGAGGTGAAATTCTTCGGCCATGTTGTATCAAAGGAAGGCATCTCAATAGATCCAGGAAAGATCTCAACCATCCAAGAATGGAAGCAGCCTAGAACTCCCACGGAGGTCAGAAGTTTCTTGGGACTGGCTGGCTATTATCGGAAATTTGTCAAAGATTTTTCGAAGGTAGCTTGCCCATTGACAAATCTGACCAAGAAACATAAAAAATTCAAGTGGACAACGGAATGCGAGACAGCTTTCCAAGAGCTAAAGAAGAGGTTGACCAATGCTCCTGTGTTGACCATCATAGATGGCAATCAGGATTTAAAGGTCTGGACCGACGCCTCTAAGCAAGGTTGTTTCTTTTATAAATTTACATGTAAGAAATAACATTCTTCCTTTAATGACAAGTCTCATTTTAACATGTTATCCCTTATTTATTTAAGGTATTGGTGCGGTGCTGATGCAAAGAGACAGAGTTGTCGCATATGCTAGCCGCCAGCTGAAACCGCATGAGAAAAATTACGTCACGCATGATCTTGAACTAATGGCCATTGCGTTTGCTCTTAAAATATGGAGGCATTATCTCTTGGGTGAGAAGTTTGAAATTTACACGGATCACAAATCCTTGAAACACCTTTTTACCCAAAAAGATTTGAATATGAGGCAGCAGCGCTGGGTCGAATTTCTTGCATCATATGACCTGGATATCCTATATACTCCGGGAAAAGCCAACGTTGTAGCCGATGCACTCAGTAGAAAGAATGCAGAATGCAACAATCTCATTATCACCAATCTCATTATCACTCCTACTCTGATTGATAAAGTCTCTGCTCTTCAGAAGAATGATGAATTTATTCAGAAGCTTTGTGAGCGAGTTCGTAAGGGCGAAGCCTCAAGTTTCCAAATTGACGATAATGGGATCTTTAGATTACAAGGGAAAATTTGTGTGCCAGACATTGCTGAGCTAAAAAGAGAAGTGATGGATGAGTGCCACAAATCTAAAATCAGCGTCCATCCAGGTGTAAATAAAATGTACCATGATCTCAAGCGCACCTTTTGGTGGAAAGCGATGAAGAGGGATATTTCTATTTATGTTGCTAGATGTCCCACTTGTCAGCAAGTTAAAAGTGATCAACAGAAACTAGCAGGTTTGTTGCAACCGCTAGGAGTGCCTGGTTGGAAGTGGGAGGAAATTTCTATGGACTTTATAGATGGCTTGCCCCGAAGCAGAAAAGGCAATGATAGCATATGGGTGATTGTGGATCGCTTAACAAAGTCTGCCCATTTCATCCCTGTTCGGTCCAATAGAACAGCTCGTAGTTTGGCGCAGCTTTATCTTAAAGAGATAGTCAGACTGCATGGGGTTCCCAAAAGCATTGTCAGTGATCGGGATCCATTATTTACCAGTAAATTCTGGGAAGCTTTTCAAGAAGAGCTTGGGACCAAGTTAAATCTGAGCTCTGCCTATCACCCTCAGACAGATGGTCAGACTGAGAGGGTGAACCGTGTTTTGGAAGACTTGTTGCGTGCTTGCATTCTCGATTATGGCGGTTCATGGGAGGACCACTTGCACTTGGTGGAATTCTCCTATAATAATAGCTACCAAGCAAGCTTGGGGATGTCACCGTTTGAATTACTTTATGGCAGGCTGTGCAGATCTACGACATGTTGGGTGGAGTCAGGCAATCGACTAGTCTTAGGCCCCGACATGGTTCATGAAGCATCGGATAAGGTTGACTTGATTAAGAAGCGCTTGTTGACTGCTCAGAGCCGACAAAAGAGCTATGTAGACCAGCGAAGAAGGAATCTAGAATTCTCTGTGGGTGATTGAGTATACTTGAAGGTTTCTCCTTTGAGAGGCATGATTCGTTTTGGGAAAACGGGAAAGTTGACACCGAGGTTTATTGGTCCATTCCCTATTCTCGAAAGGATAGGTACTCTAGCTTATAGAGTGCAGCTGCCCGACTGGTTGCCAGG
Organism: Allium sativum; assembly: GCA_030737875.1. Classification (NCBI taxonomy): domain Eukaryota; kingdom Viridiplantae; phylum Streptophyta; class Magnoliopsida; order Asparagales; family Amaryllidaceae; genus Allium; species Allium sativum. The sequence goes on along the minus strand of CM060912.1, from coordinate 392,997,047 downwards.
GGTGCATGATGTATTTCATGTGTCTCAACTCCGCAAGCGTGTTCAGGATCCAGATCTGATAGAGGATGAACTAAACCAACATGTCCTAGATATTGCTCCAAATCTGACAGTGAGGAAGGACCCGATTAAGATCATTGGCAAAGAAACAAAAATTTTGAGGAACAAGAGGATCAACCTAGTCAAGGTTCAATGGAGTGGGGATCCTAAAGACTGTACTTGGGAGATAGAGGATAGCATAAAAAAGGCTTACCCCAAGTGCAGAGTGGATATCTCCGAGTAACTCTTGTACTGAGGTATGTTTATTCCAATTTACATTTTCCATCTTGTTTCCTACTTTTCTTTGTTTCCTTTTCGAGGACGAAAATTCTTAAGTGGGGGAGATTGAAACGACCCGGAAAATCCGAACCAATTTAAAAATTTTATTTTAAATTATTTGGTGGAAAAATGTGGCAGAAATTAAAAATTTTCATTTTTAAATAATATTAAAGCCGGTGAAAATAGTCAATTTTCAAACGATCTCTGTTTTCGACGAAACCACTTTTGTTGGAACCAGAATGTCAAATTATTGCTAGGTTTCAATTTTTAGAATTTTTCGAATTAATATGTGAGCGTGGCGAAGGAAACTGTGTTTGGTCGATTTCAGTCAAATTTAATCGACTGAAAAATAGCCATTTTTCAAACAGTCTCAGAATTCGACAAAATTAGTTTTGTTAGGACCGTATCGTCATAACAAAGACAAATATATTTTTTCTGGATTTTTCTGAGTCCGTATGTGGCCTCTGTGAATTTATTTATGCGGACAAATTAAATTAATAAAGGATTTAATTATTAAATTAAATAATTCAGGCCACAGACAGCCGTTTGGGCTCACGGGACCTGTCCCATTGGATCCGGAATATGGGTTATTGGCTAGGGTCACTTTCTACTGGACTGGAAATAGATCGGTTTAAAAGTTACGGATTTATTTGTAAAATAGCAATTAAAACATTATAAAATCAGAAAATTCTAAACCCTAAATCACTTTTACTGTTCCCCATCATTGAACAGCCGCCACCTTAAAATCAATGGCCTAAACACATCGATTCTTTCTCCCCCAAATTCTTCCAAACTACTCAGTAAATCCCACCACTCCAGTTCAATATTTTGAAGAGATTTTTACCACCTTCCCATCCATACGGCCATCACCCACCTCCAGAGTCGGAACCGACCGCCCCCGCGCCCTGAACCCGAGCCGCGTCGACTGCCACCCAAGGCGCCAGAGGCCGCTGAGCTGCCCCCCTTTGCCGGCAGTGGTGCGCCTCCCATAGCCCGACGCCGTGGCACCATCGGATCCTCGAGCCGATCATCCAACCTCCTGAAAATTTGAATCCAAGTTTTGAACAAATAGGGAAGCTAACAACCAAGGACTGTCATGAAGAGGGTGGGTTAATTCTTTGATTAATTAATTAATTAATTTAAAATTGTGTTAAAACTTGTGCTGACCATAACTAATTCGTTTCAACTCAGAATTCGACGATTTCGGAAGCATTGGAATCGTAACAGCGAATAGAACGTATTGAGACTGAAACAGGACCATTCTGAACAGTTTGAATTTTGGCCAAAATCTTCAACGACTGTGAGATTTCTAGATTTTAAATAATTAAATAATTTAATCTATTATGTGAATCATTGTATGTTATTTCTGATCTGTGATTGGTGATTGTCGTATGGTTGATTTATATTCGTTGTGATATCATGATATGGTATGTCAGTTTAGATCTATGAACTTCTGATGTAATTTCAATAAAGTTCTCATCTTTATTGTTTTTATTTTTAATTTTATTCCTTTATAGAAATGAAAAATTGAATCTTGTTTGTTTTACAAACAAAAATGAAATTTTGAATCTTTATTTTGTTTTTTACAAAATAAAATGAAAAATTGATTCTTTGTTTATTTTACAACAAAAATGGGAAGTTAAATCTTTATTTTTGTTCAACACATAAAATGAAAAGTTGAGCCTTTGTTTTGATTAGCAAAATGAAAGGAAGGTAAATTTTTATTTGATTTATAAAATAATAGCATAAGTAAATTTCTATTTTGATTTGCAAAATAAAACAAAGGTTTGATCTTTATTTTTAATTTACAAAATAAGACAAAAGTTAAAGCTTTATTTTTGATTTGCAAAATAATAACAAGGGTGGAATCTTTATTTTGATTTGCATAATAAGAACAAAAGATTGAGTCTTTATTTTGTTTATGATTTATAAAATAAAGGAAGTTTAAATCTTTTAAATTTTAATTAAAAGATAAATTAAGGTTAGATATTTTATTTGATTTACAAATAAAGATTTGATATTTTATTTGATTTACAAATAAAATAAAGATGAGACCTTTTATTGTGATTCATCAAATTTATACACCAAATCATATATTCTGTTGTTTGTGTGAACATTGAAATGATGATGTGGGTAAATAAAAATGGTTAAGCCAAAAACCATATTATTATATTTGTGGATATTGAAATATACATTGTTGAAATCGTCATTTTTGTTGCATTAGAATTGGCGAACAAAAATGTCATTTTTATTGAATATAAAAATATACATTGTTGAAATCGTCATTTTTGTTGCATTAGAATTGGCGAACAAAAATGTCATTTTTATTGAATATAAAAATATACATTGTTGAAATCGTCATTTTTGTTGCATTAGAATTGGCGAACAAAAATGTCATTTTTATTGAATATAAAAATATACATTGTTGAAATCATCATTTTTTTCGCATTAGAATTTGTGAACAAAAATGTCATTTTTATTGAATATAAAAATATACATTGTTGAAAACATCATTTTTGTCGCATTAGAATTGGTGAACAAAAAATGTCATTTTTATTGAATATAGAAAATATACAATGTTGAAATCATCATTTTTGTCGCATTAGAATTTGCGAACAAAAATGTCATTTTTATTGAATATAAAAATATACAATGTTGAAAACATCATTTTTGTTGCATTAGAATTGGCGAACAAAAATGTCATTTTTATTGAATATAAAAATATACAATGTTGAAAACATCATTTTTGTTGCATTAGAATTGGCGAACAAAAATGTCATTTTTATTGAATATAAAAATATACAATGTTGAAAACATCATTTATGTCGCATTAGAATTGGCGAACAAAAATGTCATTTTTATTGAATATAAAAATATACATTGTTGAAATCATCATTTTTGTCGCATTAGAATTTGCGAACAAAAATGTCATTTTTATTGAATATAAAAATATACATTGTTGAAAACATCATTTTTGTTGCATTAGAATTGGCGAACAAAAATGTCATTTTTATTGAATATAGAAAATATACAATGTTGAAAACATCATTTTTGTTGCATTAGAATTGGCGAACAAAAATGTCATTTTTATTGAATATAAAAATATACAATGTTGAAATCGTCATTTTTGTCGCATTAGAATTTGCGAACAAAAATTTCATTTTTATTGAATATAAAAATATACATTGTTGAAATCATCATTTTTATCGCATTAGAATTTGCGAACAAAAATGTCATTTTTATTGAATATGAAAATATACATTGTTGAAAACATCATTTTTGTTGCATTAGAATTGGCGAACAAAAATGTCATTTTTATTGAATATAGAAAATATACAATGTTGAAATCATCATTTTTTTCGCATTAGAAATTGGCGAACAAAAATGTCATTTTTATTGAATATAAAAATATACAATGTTGAAAACATCATTTTTGTTGCATTAGAATTGGCGAACAAAAATGTCTTTTTTATTTAATATAAAAATATACAATGTTGAAAACATCATTTTTGTTGCATTAGAATTGGCAAACAAAAATGTCATTTTTATTGAATATAAAAATATACAATGTTGAAATCGTCATTTTTGTCGCATTAGAATTGGCAAACAAAAATATTGTTTTTGTAGAATAAATAAATGAATTTTAATATAGGGAATCGCCAATGGTTTATATATATATATATATATATAAATATATAATTTAATGAAACGAGAGTGGCAGTTCGCGTATCGACAATTGTAACTTCAAACGATTATTCCGGAAGATCCGACCGTTGGATTTTCCCAAAACTGGAACCGTTAGGACCGCTTTGGGAAGAGCTTTCCAACGATATAAATTTCATCAAAATCCGACGGTTAGATTTTAAGATATGTTTAAATCAAAATTTGGTAAAAACAGCGCCAGGGCCGCCCATTGACCCGAAACGTCGTTTATTTATTTCGAGCTATTTTTAATAAATAAAAATAGCAATAAATAGTTATAAATATATATGAAATGTTTTAAATTATAGTTATGCGACAATTATTTGAAAAGACCGAGTTTAACTCATTTCAAATAATTGAACGGCGATTAAATCAAAGATGTAACAAGACGGTGTAGAAGACCGGCGATCTTCACATCGAATGGACGATGACTTATGATACCTTGGACTGATTTTCTTGCAGGACAGGGTTGAAGCAGTAATTGTCCGGACGTATGTGTTGGTCGTGCGGATAAGCGAATGCCTTTTTGGTGTCTCCGGTTTCGTTCAAACCCAGAACGGACTTGTAAATGGATGCGTGTCTGACATTGGAATTCATCCCATGTAATTAAATCGATTTGTATTAATATATGTCTGCTTGGTGGTAGAGAATTTATTCTCTACTTAACACCCGGATATATAGTGATAGTTATCGATCGCATGGCGTTGACTTGTCAAGGTGGCATGCCAAGATGCAATGATCAAGGCTTTGTTGAAAAGCAGGCCTTGTGGTCGATGATCAAAGCATAGCCTGTTTAGGCATAGCTTTGTGTATAGCGTGACTTCGCGAGCCTCACACCCCGGTATGAGTCAAAAACGGGATATGGACCGTAGGGAGTGCACACGTTTCTTTCTAGCTAGGAGTGGTGTTTGGGCTTTAACACGGCCCGACATTTTACTTATGTGGATTATGGATTGAGGTACCTCGGGTTTCTATAGGCCGGAAGTGGTCATATTATAGGTCCAAAAGGACTGGGAAACGTGTGTTCAGGCATAACTAATCCACTACCATTAGGTGGGGACCGGCCCTACCGCATCCAAGGGTTCACTGCGGGGGATCCTGAGGCATTTGCTAGAGTGTCTCGAATCGGAAGAGGACGATCCCTAGCCTCGATTTCATGACAGAAAACCAATTCCCAATACGTCGACATTTCGGTTTTGATTGTAAACTTATATACGGCGACATAGTAGGATGGGGTACTATGCCGTTTAGGATTGATATATTTATATTGAAGTATTTTAATACTACTTAGACACTAATAATAATATTAAAATATTACTTTTCATTTATTAAGTATATTTGATCATCATAAGGGAAAACTCTATCCTCTTGTGTGCGTTGCATTGTGTGATAGGACTTGAGTCTTATGATGACTTCATTTTTCGAAAGTCATTTCGCTGTTTTATCCAAACTTTATAAAATTATGCACTGGCAATCCAATGGAGTAAACCCGTTCCGCGTTAGCGGCGTGGTCCTAAGATTCGCCATATTGATAGTTAATTTAGTTAAGAATTCTCACACCAGTCCCATGATTGACTCATAGTTTGTTTCACTTTTGCAAACTCGGGTGCCCTCTTTCCACACGGGCAGCCAATTGACAGGTTCAGGTGATACATTCTAATTGGAGCTTTCTTGGACGAAAGAAGAAGAAGACCTTTTCTCTAGTTTTACTTCTGCTAGAGGCATTTTACCTCTTTAGCTTTGATGTATGTGATGAAGTTTGAGACTTGTTTCTTTCCATTTGAAAACTTATTTCCCTTTTTGTTGAGACTCTTTATTTTGCTAAGTTGTATCCAGTACTGCGTACTCTGATGTATTGGATATTATGATGTTGATGACATTTATTTCCGCTGCAATGGTTTATGTGTTATGATAATTATCTGAGATCTGTTTTTGTTGTAGATATGTTGTATTCCAAAATGATTATCCTTACTTTCGAACCACGGAAGTTTGGGGTCATGACAAATAAGGTTCCTCCGGTTTCGTTCAGACCCAGAATGGACTTGTAAATGGATTGTGTGTCTGACATCGGATTTTATTCTGTGTTGATTGATTTCTATTAAATATATATCTGTTTGGTGGTGGAGAATTTATTCTCTTGTTTAACGCCCTTCTCTGAGACGTACGAGCTCAGAGGTTATATATCGATGGATATTAGTCGCATGGCATGAATTGCCTGTGTGGCATGCTGAGATGCAAATGATCAAGGCTTCTGTTGAAAAGCAGAGTCTTGTGGTTGATGATCAAAGCACCGCTTTAATACAACGTAGCTTTGTGTAGCGTTAATTCGCGAACCTCAAACCCCGGTGTGAACCAGAAACGGGAGAAGGACCTCAGGGAGGGCATGCGTTTCCTTCTAGCTAGGAGTGGTGTTTTGGGTTTTACACGCCCGGACATTTTACTTATGTGGATGATGGATTGCAAGGCGCCTCGGTTATATCGGTCGATCCGGGACCGATGGAGTCATTTGGCTCAATTACGCCCCCATAGGGTGAGGAAACGTATTATTCAGGGTTTAAGTTTAATCCACATTGAGTGGACCGGCCCTGACGATCCAAGGGACGATGCGTTCTATTCCTGAGACTCAGGCTAGAAAGTCTCGAAGCGATAAGGACGATCCCCTGCCTTGGTTCATAGAAGGAAATCCAACTTCCAATACGTGACAATTGCGGTTTTGATTGTAGAGCCTAGTATTGGCGACATGATATATGGTACCAATGCTGCCTAGGATTGATACATTTATATTTGAAGTTGTTTTATACACTATGCACTTATAATAGTATCAAATGATTTGTTTTAAACGTACCAAGCATGTTTGGCTAGTATAAGGGAAAACCCTATCCTTTGGCTTGCGTTGCATTGTGTGATGGGACCTGGGTCTTATAATAGCTTCATTTTTCCAAAAAGCATTGCGCTGTTTTGTTATATGCACTGGTATTCTTGGGAGGAAACCCATTCCGTGTTATACAGCATGGTCCCTTGATATATCTGATTTAAAGTAAAAATTTAAATAACTGTTTTAGTTCTCGCACCAGTCACATGACTGGCCTGGAGTTTATTGTTTTAACCTAAACTCTAGGTGCCCCTATTTTCCACGGGCAGCTAGTAGTTTTGGTTTTGCAGATCTATGTTCACAGGATCCTGGTTTACAGCTGGAATGTCATTCAGAAAGCTTTGTATCCGTTTATCTCCTTCAGTTGTGTTTTGTATTATTTTCCGCTGCTATGTAATATATTGTAATCTCTGATATTTTATGATGTGTAATATTTATTCATACTCTGTATATTCTTGTATTCTGATGGAATTGTTGTAATTAACAATGAAATGTTCTTCTCTTACTTGGTGTTATTGTAATTAACAATGAAATGTTCTTCTCTTGTAATTAATATTGAATTGTTTGATAGATTTTTGATGAGTGTTGTTACATCATGTTTGGGGTATCATCTCTTACTTCTTTACTGTTGGTTGATTCGCCATCTTCTAGAATCTTTGTCTGTAGTTTCCTGTAGATGTTTATGATATTTGGCTTGGGATGGAAAATGTCAAAAGGCCTATATTCTGGGCCAAATTCTTCTATGTTATTGGATATGTATATTTTTATTACAGGTGATTCAGCATATAGCTTAAAGTTTGTTTTATCTGTACAATCCCAATTTAGTTTTTTCCCAATTATGTAAGCTCTATACCTTTCATAATGTTGTTGTTCATACATTTTAGGTGTAGATTTATCCATAAACTCTGTGTTCTCTTCCCAATTTTGGAAGTCTAAATCAAAATTTTGTGCTTTGACTTTAATAATATGTCTGGCTGGATCTAACATGTCATTACCATAACGAGGAGGGACTGTTGTAATCCCAGGATGTAATTCTATATCTTGGACCTCTGTAAAGTAGTCAGTGATTGAACTGAGAGGTTCTGGTAATTCTGTCTGATGCCATCCATTTAGATATAGATATCTGATGAATCCATAGTTTAGTAAAGTAGTAGAGTCCAGAGTGAATTTATTGTGCACCAGGTATTTGTATTGGGAGAGTTTTAGGCTTATGAGGGACATAGATGCAATTATTGTGCACCTAGAATCTGTTGACCAATCTTTACATTCTATAAATTGCTTTGTACATGGAATGTTTTGGTTCTTTATTATTTCCCATGTAATTTTGAATCCAGAGATTTTTTGTGTAGAGATTTTTGTCAATAAGGAATAAATTTCCTTGTATGTGGTGGCATTTTTCTCCTGTGTGGCCTGTAAGAATTGGATTTCTTTGTTAAAAGTTTCAGGAAAGGAAATAGTGGTATTTTTTGTTTGTACTGGAGTAGTTTGTGGAATATGACTAAGCTGGACCATCTTTACTTTTTGTTCTTCTTTTGCTGATACTGTTGCAAAGGATGTCTTAGGCCTTAGGCTTAGATCTGCAGGAGTTATATTCTTCTTTTATTCTTACTCCTGAGGCTACGACTTGTAATTTTTTAATGATGTCAGAGATTATGTAGTCCTTTCCAAGCTGCTTTTCTATTGCCTCCTTTGTTGTTTCATAAGTCTAATAACCTTTGAAATATGACATTCCATACCTGAGATTTTGTTCTAGTTATTTTAATTTTGGTACCATTTCTTCCCAAGAGATATATATATGCTTGCACTTGGTCCATTAAACAAACAGTAATGCGTAAATTTCTTTTGAACATCTCGATGAGAGTGTATATGATGCTCAGTTTTTGTCTGTTGTTTGTTGTTGTTGTAGATAAGTTCCATATGTTATCTAGCACCAGGTGTTGTTCTTTGGTTATTTGAGGAGTTGTGATAAATCTGTTCTATATATATGTCTTCAGGAATTTTTTGCTATCTGTCAACTGGTTTGTGTTAGAATATCTGTTTCTTCTTCTCTGTTGGAAGATCACAATCTTCAAGAATGTCAATAAATAATCTTGATAATTTATCTGGCAATATAATTAAGTTACCCTTGATATGTTCCCATATGATTTTGGTGCCATAATTTAAGATTGCATTTTTGAATTTTAACCATCTATTATTTATTATACTGTTTTCTTTTTTGTTATTTGCATATTTTATTATAGATTCACAGTCTGTTCTTATTGTTATTTCCTTTTGTGATATTATGAAAAGCCTAAATGACTCTAATATATATTATTGCTTATATTTCATAGTCTAAAGAAGTCATTTATCCCTTTTTTTTATATGTTCCTGAAGTATATCTACAAAAAAATTCAGTGGATCTTGGTTCACTTTTGTGCTTTTTACTTAATAATATCCCTCCCCATCCTAAGGAAGAACCATTAGTTTCTATGATTAAATAGTCAGTAGATAATGGTAAAGTTATTGGTTTTAAGTTTTTAGCTAATTCTTTTATTCTTTGGATTTGTTTTATGTCTTCATGATTAAACTCTCTTTTGCCTTTGGGGCTTGCTTTATTATATAAGGGTCCAGTGTATTTGGATAAATTATGTATAAATGGTCTAGCGTTATTTATTAATCCCAAAAATGATTGTAATTGTTTTATGTTTTCAATTTTATCTAGTAATTCTAATATTTTTCAAGATATATGTGGTTGTAATTCTATTTGTCCTTTTCCTATTTTAACTCCTAAGAAATCAATAGTATTTTTAAATAATTCAATTTTTCTTTTAGAAATTATTAGTCCATGGGCTTCAAAAAGCTTAAATACCGTATATAAGCGTGAAATGTGTTCTTTCTTTGTTTTTGATAAAACTAATATGTCATCTATGTATACATATGTAAATTTACTACAATGTCTAAATATGTCATCCATTTTTCTTTGGAATATTTATGGAGCATTTTTCAATCCAAATGGCATAACAAGCCATTCATAATGTCCTTTGGAACAACTAAAGGCTGTCCAAGGTATTGATTCTGGATGCATTTTTATTTGCCAGAATCCGTATTTTAGATCAGACTTGGAATACCAATAGTTATTTTTTATTTTGTTAGTTAGTACATCTTCATTTGGGATACAGTACCCATCTTCACGTGTATTATCATTCAATCTTGTATAGTCCATGACCATTCTACTTTGTTCTCTTTTTCTTTCAAATTCCTTCTGGACTATAAAGGCTGAATTTCTATGTCTAGAGTCTTCCTTATAATTCCTAATTTATTTAAATTTCTATGTGCATTTTGAATTCTTCAATCATCTAATTATCGTATGTAGATGATCTAGTTTTGATTGTGATATCTGGATTAATTATGTCTAGTTTACAATAAATAGAATCTTTTTTTTCAATATTTTAATGGTTTTTCTCCAATAATTTCCAGTTTTTCAAGTTTGCTAACGATTTGGTTACTTAGTAAAAATTTACTTAGTTTGTTAGCATTTATTAATTCTAAATTTAATTCTGTATTTTCATACTTATCTAAGTTAATTTCATATGTATTGTATTCGTTTAATTCAAAATTATCTTCATAATCATTTTTGTCTATTTTTGCAGGGTCTTCTTCTTCTTATAGTTCTTATAGTATTTTTTTGTTTTTTTGAATTGTCTTCGTGTGTCACAAGTACAATGTTTTTGTTTTTCCTTTTCTTTTTATCCACCACTCTTCTTAAGCGCATAATCTGATAAAATTGGTGTTAATGTAGTTTTTTTTAGATATTTGTAAATAATCTTTATTAAAAGATAATTGTCCATTATCATTTAGTAAAAAATCTAATCCAAGTATTTAACTTATATTTCCTAAGTTTAATTCTGTTACCCATAGGTGTTTTAAGGGGTAATGTTGAGACCAGTCATTACATGTGGTACTAAATCTTATTTGTATATTTTTTACTACATCTGTTACGATGATTGTTTTTCCATCAAATTGTGTACTTTGTTTTGGTTTTTCTGCTTTAGAAATTAAATGGTGTGGTATTATTCTTGAACATATTGTAGAGCTTGTAGCGCATGTATCTATGAATGCTAATAATTGTATTTCTATCCCCTTTTTATTTAGCAAGGTTAGAATTCTTAGTTCTTTTAGTTTTTCAGCATTACATATTAAGGGTATGTTAACTGGTTTATCTAGACTATTTAGGTTATTTTCAACGAGGTTTTCGATATTACATGTTATAGGTATTTCTAAATTGTTTAGACTATTGTCAATAGTAGAATTACTTGTAGTAATTATTTCTTTTCCTTTTTTTATTTGTTCTATCTTTTGTAAAAAAAAATTGATCTCATCTAATTCTAGTTCAAAATTATTAATTCTTTCTTCTAGGATTTCTATTCTATCTTCATTAATTCTATTTTTGTCTGTAAATTGTATTTTCTTTTCATTAGGTATGCTTAGTTTAAATTGGTTTTCTGCACAGACATAGCATATTTCTATAGTGCATATTTTGCTTTTAAATCTTTTATCGAATGTAGGGTCCAAGGACAAAAATAATACTTTGTAGTATTTGTTCCCACTTTGTATTTAAAATCATGTTCACATTCATCTCTGTTTATTAAGTTTAGTAGTTAATCTGATTGATTTGTTGGATTTTTTGTTAATTCTTCTATCAAAGAATAGTCTGGATTAGAAGGTAGTTCTTGTTCTTCTAACCCTTCTAGTGATATTATAGAATATATTACAGAAGTTACTGAAACATCTTAGGTTATTTCTACTAGGTCTTCGTTTACTGAATCAACTAAATTTGATTCTTTAGTAAATAGATTATGTCTTCTAGGACAAGCAGAAGAAAGATGTCCTTTTTGGTTGCATGCAAAATATGTAATCGTATTTGTATATGTTTTTCTAGGATTATATTTCCTTACATGTTTAGTTTTATTTTGATATGGTTTTTTAGCCATTGACTTTCTTGAATAGTATTTCTTTACATATTGTTTCTTTGGTTTAGGTTTATTGACAATAGGATTTTTAGAACCATATTATTGGGGTGTATATATTTGTGAAAAGAATCCATAATTCTTTTGTTTTAGTTCTCTTTGTATTTGGATGTACGTACATTTTTTTCTTTAGTTCTGAAATAATATGGGTTATTCTAATTCCTATGTTATCATATGTTTTAGGAACACGAGGATACATTTCATTCCATGACTTATGTATTTCCTTTACTAAATCTCCTGGTAATTTGGAGAATAGTCTATCTCCAATTACTTTAGAATAATAGTTCTCAGAAGTTGTTGCATAATATAAAATTTCATTTAAGAATTTTATTTTATGTTTCCAGTCAAGTAATTGTATTTGTTCTAAATCTCTCATGGCTTCTTGTTGTCTTAAAGTTAGTCCTGTATTTACATCTCTTCCTGTTATTATTCTATGTATTAAATATGCAAAGTTATAAATATTTCCACCTTGGGCTACCAAGGAGGCTACTTCATCTGGGCAATTTGATTTATATGCTTCCCACATTCCTTTAGCAACATCACCTAAGTAATTTTCTGCAATTCTTACCATTTCTTCTTTAGAATTTATATTTGGATGTTTGGTAGTACAATTTCTGGCTGTTGTAGCAGTCCATTATTTTAGGTAGTTATCTAACAGTTGTGGGTGGCATTCAGTAACATTAAGTATTACTGAATTTGTTCCAAAAAAGGCGATTTATGTCGGTAGTCTTTCCCGATTGTCCTTAAATTTTTATTTTCATTTGTGTAAGGAATAACATTTGTTCTAGGGGGATGTCCTAGTCTATAAGTCATTTCTTCTGGTGCTCTTTGAGGATAGTTTACAGTACTAGTACTTTCTCCTTGAACTTCCATTAAATCTATTTGTTCTGTATATTAGCTTATTAATTCATCATGAAGTTGATTGTTATTTATTATTTCATTAGAATCTTCTAAGAATGTTTCTAATGTAGCTATAGTTTTAATTCTTGTATTATTTTCGTCATCAGTATATACAAAGGTATTATTGTCTATTTGATTATTTTGCTTAAGTTGTTGTTCTAATTCGAACATTTCTAAAGGTCCTAATATTATTCCTAGTTCTCCTAGATATATTATTCTGTCCATTTATAGATTCCTTTGTAGTTCTGAATTGGATCATCATCAGTATCTATTTCCTTTTGATTAGATGATTCATAATCTTTAAATCTTATAGATATAGATCCGTTAGGATTTGTATATGTTACTACATCATTTGGTTTTAAGTTGTGTGTGTCCTTATTTGGGTTTTGTATCGTCCATTCATGTCCTGCTAGGATTGAAGGATCTATTTCCCTTGGTTTCAAAAATGTTATTGTTGTTGAAGTTAATGTTTTTATTACTTCATCAAGTTTTATTTTTATTTTAGTGTATTTTGTCATACATTTTCCTAAAAATGTTATCTAATAATATATTTTTGCCGTTAAAATTTTCAAACCCTTTAGTTTGTATAACTACTTTTATATGTTTATAAAAATCTACTAGTGTCATTGTAGAGTTTGGAGATATATAAACAATTCCTATATTATTATTTATGTCAACTTCTATTGTTCCAAAAATTCCTTTTTCTAATTCTTTATGTCTATCATCTATTAAGACTATATATAATTTTGCTCCTACTTCTGTCTTACTAATCCTCTTATTCCAATAACTATTAATCCTAAATGGATTAATATGTATTTTTGTATTTTTGATTGTTTAATTGCTTTTGCTGACATTAAGTTTATTGTTTGTTGACTTCCATCACTAATTGATAATATTTCTTCTCGATGGTGTCTGTGTAACCCAATATTTATGGTGAATACTCCTGTTCTATATAATTCTCTAGGATTTAAAGTATTCAGCTGGTTGTTTGAAAATCATTATCTACGTCTATGATTTCTTCTAAGTGGTATTGTGAGCTAACATACCTTCTTAGCATACTGTTTATCCAAGTATTTGCGTATAGACTATTACTTTCTATAGGTCTATCATTATTAGTGATAGTTCTAGATGTTCCTGTAAAAGGTCTTATATTCATTGTGTATTATCTAGTCTAGAGGAGTGGTTCGATTTGGGAAAATAGGAAAGTTGGCACCTAGATATATTGGTCCAATTCCTATACTCAAGAGGATAGGAACTTTAGCTTATAGGGTACAATTGCCAGATTGGTTGCCCGACGTGCATGATGTGTTTCACATTTCTCAATTTTGGAAGCATGTACGTGATCCTGACTTGATCATGGAAGAAGCATCACAAGAAATAATAGATATTACTCCGAAATTGAAAGTGCGAAGGGAGCCGAGAAAGATTATTGGTAGAGAAACCAGAAATCTAAGGAACAGAAAGGTGCATTTAGTCAAAGTGCAATGGAACGGAGATCCTAGAGACTGTACATGGTAAACGGAAGATAGCATTAAACAGGCTTATCCCAAGTGCAGAGTGGACATCTCTGACTAGTTCTGGTGAGAGGTACATTTATGTTATGTTACACTGCTGTTTTATTTCCTACTTCACTATTGTTTCCTTTTCGGAGGTGAAAAGTTTTTAATGGGGGAGATTGCAACAACCCGGAATTTCACAACCAACTTAAAAAATTATTTTTAATTTAATTTTATAGGAAAATGCGTCAAAATTTAAAAATTACATTTTTAAATCATCGCATAGTCCTTAAAAAGTGAAATTTTGAAAGCAACCTTAGAATCCAATGAGGAAAATTTTGTTGCATTCAGAATAATCAATCATTACTAGATTTCAAATTTCACGTTAAACGGAGTTAGCGTATCGCCGTTCTAGGCAAACACATTCGCTAAGAAGCTGGCGATCAGTTTACAAAGGAACGTTATTTAGACGATCTCAGAATTCGACGATACTTTTTTTTCGGATTCATATCGTCAAATAATGGAAGAATTCTAAGTTTCATAATTTTAGGGGTAAGCGTCTGGGCATGCAAGAAGAAAATGTACGCGCTAAAATCGCATTTTTTGAACTAGATCGAAAAATAAAACGAAAGGTCAAACGAACTCGGAATTCGACGATACTTGATTCGTTGGACTCATAATTCCGTATATTATTTGGTGACGAAGTTTCGTAGAAAACGGATATTGTTTGAAGTCGGGCGATCGAAGAGAGAAGAGATAGAATTTCTACTTAAATCACTTCCTCCCTTTTCCTCCTTTATATCTCATTCATTTCCTTCTTCCTCCTTCTTTCTCTAAAATAATGGCCTCCTTCCTCCATGCTCTTGTCTCCACCTCCCCCTCCACCTAAATCCGTTGCACCCTCATCCCCTGGCCCTACCTCGGCCGGCGCACCCTCCCCACGGCCGACGGCACCCCCTCTATACCCTAGCACCCCTCTTTCATCTAAAACTCCATTTTTCCTCCCTCTAAAAGCGTCATACTCCTCCTACCTCCTCTAGACCACGCTACCGCTTCCAAAACTCCTCCTCTTAGCCACAGTAAGTCCGGACAGTGGGAACAATAGGCCTTGGTTACCCCGTTTGTGCTTAAATTCATCTTTATCGAGCGTTGAAGAGCATTGGAGCAAGATTAAAGCACCGCAGACCTTTGGATAGCTGCATAGAAGCTCGAAAATGGTGCATTCCTCCGAATTAAGGGATTGGTGGAGTGGAACTCACAGTGAGAAATCTAAACACACTTTAGAAAGAGGTAGATTAGAAATTTAATTATTTAAAATTAGATTGTTAAGTTCACTGTTTCAGATCTCGAAAATATTGTCTGAGATCTCCTCCGAGATCTTGTTTTGGGTTCCTTCCGAAACAAAACAATAAATATCACTGTAAATCTCCTTTCGAATATATTACCCGAGATATTTCGATTTCGAACGATATATCGACCGAGACGAGATACTGGAATATTGTCCCGGATCTTAATTTTTCCGGTTAAAATTTAAATTTGTGCCCAAACCAGAACAATAATTAAAAACTCAAATATAGCCATGATACTCTCCTCCAATTTTACATTTTGCATGTTAAATGACCATACTGTATGTTCATATATGTACTACAATGCTAATGATTTTCATATTTGTCTTTTTTTACATACATGTTACCTATGAAACTATGTATCCTATGTTCTACTTATGTTGAACTTTTTAATGCTTTGGAACCTTTTTTGTTTTATGTCTAACAATAATTCATGTCCATGGATCATATGTTTTAAGCACTAATATATTTGCATTGTGTTATATTTCTATTTTAAGAATATTACAATTTAGAGTATGATGATCTATCATGAATTAAGAACAACAAACTGCTTTTGCAATCTCAGTTTAAATTACTATATTTCAAATAGCATTCATAAAAATCATTTTGTAAGAGTATCGGTTTTTAACATATCATGTACCCCGAGATTGTTCCGATATGAATTTTCAGACCCGAGACGGAAATCCGAGACGAAACCCCGAGTTAGACTCATCCCATCCAATCTCCCACGATATGAGATCAAGTCTCTAAAATCCACGAGATGAAACACAGCTGATATCAGAGAATTAAAACCTTGGTTAAGTTAATTGTTAAGTTAGAACAATTATCATTAGTGATAAACAAAAAATTATTAAGTCATGAAATAAATTTCGATTAGTTAAAATTGTGATTTTTAACTAATGTATGCCATGTAAATTAGATACGCGATGTGTAAATAATACCATATTGATATCATGGAATTGTAACTTGAATTGATTAAGTAAAATTAACGATTTTAGTGTTAATAGGTAGTAGTAAAAAATAAAAATTAACTGCCAAGTAATACGATGAACATGGAATGATAATAAAAATTTATTATGTTGTTAGCAAGTGATTGGCGATATAAAAATCTTATTTTTAACCATTATGCAAAGTGAATATTTAGGTCACGCTTAAATTAGGATTGACATAGTAGGGTAGCAAATTTATTTAACTATGAGTTATCGATTAAAAAATATTTAATCATGTTTGATGATGCTCATCACTACTTATATGAATTCATTGATATTCTTATTAGTTCAACACATGAACTATCCAAAAATCATTTACATTAGAAGCGTTGTATGAATATGTGACAGTCGCATTTCATGCTACGTGGATGGACACTTGTGGCACCTTAAATGCCATTGGATGATTGAGTATTTGTTTATTTATTTATGACTATTGTGTGTGAATTGTATGCGAGTGATGGTTTCTTGGATTAATTAAACGACACCATATGATAGAAAATAGGTATTGGACTACACTACATAAGTATAGCCCAACATACCCATATAAGAATGTAGCCGCTTGATGCTTATATGACATGAACCGTATTGCACTCATTTATTTGATGCTATACGACAAGAACAAATGACTGGAAATCAGGTTTACCGCATATTGATCAGATATGAACCAAAGACATGATTTAGACTAAATTAAACCTATAAATAAATTTTTAGGATTTAATAATAAACCCTACACAGGTCTTGAGATGACAAAAAGATACACGTCACTCTTGTGTAGTTGCGACGCATAGGCATAGGGTGGGATGTAAGTAACAATGGTTGTTCACATGATTTTTAATTCCCATACGGGTGTTGGCATGATTTATTTTCACACGTCTCCCAATAGACAATGGTTGTATTGAGATATGGGGATTTATTGGGGCTTGTTGAGACCATTTGTATTTTTTTGAGCACTTCGTACAAAGGAGGTTATGGCGAAATTTTCCAAAAATTTAAGGCGTTAGCCAAATATTTAATGAAATAAATAGTAAGGAAGTCGTTTAACAAATTAGATTTATATACGTTAAATATAAATTAAATTAAACGAATTGCTCAGCGGCAATTCATGTTTTTGACTCATAATTTTAAAAAAGTATATCGGGAGATCCGACCATCGGAATCTCCTAAAAAAAGAACAGTTGGATTCATTTCGAAAAGATCTTTCCAACGATAATGAATATGTTATGTTTCGATGGTTAGATCGTTAATAATGTTTAATTCAAAATTTAATGAAAACAACGCCAGTGCAGCTGAATGACCTGAAACGTCGTTCGATTAAATTGAGCTATTTTTATATAAATAAAAATAGCGAAAAATCGTTTTAAATTATTTTAAGTGATTTAGAACCTGTGCGAACTAGTTTTGCTTTGTTTAAAGAAATATAAAAACGGTTAAGTACGATTTGGCATGAAAACTTATAAAAGGAATTATGGATATGTTACGACTTAAGTATTTAATACGACGACCGAATTAAATTCACGATTAAACCTTTTTACATATGGTAACGAATTGTGAAGACTAATGACTTAGCCAAAGAAAAGAATTTGATTTGAAATTTTATGCGAGAATTATTTGAAAAGACCGAGTTAATTCTCATTTCAAATAATTAAACGATGACTAAAATTCGAAGATAATGAAGACGGCGCAGGAACGGAAAATCTTCACATCGAATGGATTACTATTGATGATTGGATATGGGTAGCTCCCTTGAAAAAGTTATAGTGGTAGTTGTCCGGACGTACTTGTGGATTGTTCGGATATGCAAGGGCTTCGCTCCTGCATTGGACATATGGGATGGGGAATAAGGTGCCTTGGTCTTGTTCAGGCCCAGAACGGACCTGTAAATGGATTGTATGTCTGACGAGGTATTCTGAACTATATTGATTGATTTCCGCTAAATATATATCGGTTTGACGGCAGAGAATTTATTCTCTTGCTTAACACCCTTCTCTGAGACGTATGAGCTTAAAGGTTATGTATTGGTAGTTATCAGTTGTATAGTCTACAATGACTATATGGCATGTTAAGATGCAAAGGATCAAGGCTTTTGTTGAAAAGAAGAGCCTCATGGATGATGATCGAAGCACGACTTTAAATAGCATAGCTTCGTGTGGTATTGTTAGTTCGCGAGATTCACACCTCGGTGTGAGTCAAAAACGGGATGAGGACCTTAGGGAGGACATGCGTTTCTTTCTAGCTATGGGTAATGTCATGGTATGGAGCCCGAACATTTTTACTTATGTGGATGATGGATTGCGAGGTGCCATGGATATGGAGCCGACTAAAAGGCTCAAATGGTCGATGTACATACCAAGTTGTAGGTCCAATAGGAATGGGAAACGTATTGTTTAGGAATAAATAATCCACAAACGTTGGGTGTGGACCAACCCTGACACTAACTAAGGGTTTCTAATAAGTGTGATCCTGGACATCTTGCTAGAGGTGATCGGAAACCGCTGACGACGATCCCTTGCCTCAACTCATTGATGGAATCCAAATTCCAATACGACATTGTATGGGTTTAGTTGTATACTATTGGCGACATAGTAGGATGGGGTACTATGCCGTCTAGGATTGATACATTTATGTTGAAAATTGCTTTTAAACATCTAGACACTAATAATAATACCAAATGATTTTTGTTTCCTACGTATCAAGCATATTTGGCCCTTAAAAGGAAAAACTCTATTCTCCGGCTTGTGTTGCATTGTGTGATGAGAACCGAGTCTTATAACGGCTTCATTTTTCTAAAAAGCATTGCATTGTTTATTGATCTATTTTATTTTATGCATTGGTTATCCAATAGAGAAAACTCGTTCCGTGTCATGTGGTGTGGTCCTGTGATTTGCCTTATTCTTAAATAAGTTAAGTAACTATAGGATTTCTCATACCAGTCCCATGACTGATTCATAGTTCGTTTTTCCCTTGCAAACTCAGGTGCCCCCATTTTTACATGGGTAGCCAAGTGAACAAGTAGTTTGATTTCTTTTGGATATGCACCGTAGCATCGGGTTCTCTTTTAGCTGAAGATGAAGGCTTACATTTTTATTATTTCTTTTGAACTCTTAAACACTACCTTATGTATGTTTATATTGATTCTGTTATCTGTTTGATGAAACTGGTTATGTACTAAGTAGGATCCTGCATCTGCATAACTCTGATGTTGATTAATATTATTTTTGCTGCTATGATATGATGTAAATTGTTTTCTGATCTGTAATCCGCTGATGTGATTAATGTGTTATATTCCAAAGACAGACCTAACCACCACGGAGCGGGGGTTTGGTTCATGACAGGCATGGTATCAGTGCTTTGGTTAACCTTAGCTCTGGAATAAAACACATTAAACGACTCGTCAGTGATAGAATCAATAGTAAGTATTCTAGGATGAGTAACTCGGTAGAGATAAGATTAGTAATATCCTAGAATGAGTGCATCTGAGTAGCATATAACTTGATCATTACATCATCATTTATGCATATGTCCTTATGCTTTTATCATTCCTTGAGATATCTTTTATGTTGGTCGGACTCTTTTCTTGCAATTCACAGAAGTAAAAGAGAATGAGTGGATGAGGCAGAGGTAAAGACCGAGGAAGGGGTGATATCCCCGCTATTAATATTCAGCCCAACCTCAATGAAATAGAATCTGAAGCTAACAATAAGGCTGCATTGCCACTGCAACCATTTGATCTTGATGTTGTTGCCAAGAAATATAAGAACTTGGGTTGTGTGCCCTTCACAAGCATCAGAATCGTAATGGAAGCTCAAGCTTGGATGAGGTCTTGCGAACGGATCTTTGCAGGCCTAGAATTTGCAGATAATAGGAAAATATTTTTAGCATCTTGGCTACTTAAAGACAAGGCTCTACTCTGGAGTTAAGCAGTGACAGTAGGTGATCTAGAAGTTGATATGACATGGGCTAGGTTTAAAGAAGTCTTTGAGGAAAGATTTACTCGCGACAGGAAGTCGAGCGCTTGCATGACAAATTTTCTAATCTCCAGCAAGGTGATAGAACCATTCATGAGTATGTCCACAAGTTTAATGAACTCTCTCGCTATGGACCAGAATTAGTTTAGGACCCAATCAAGAAGAACAAGCGATTCATTGAGGGTCTTCAGAGCAGGTACCACAACAGAGTGATAGCCCATATAAAACTTCCATTTGCTAAGGTTGTGGAGTTGGCTTGCAGTTATGAGGGTATCGATAAGAAAAAATCTCAAGCAGATAGGGAAAGAAGCCAAGCTAGTAACAAAAGAAAGCTTCCTGATGCGAAGTCTGAGACAAGCAAGAATGAAACAGCTCAGCCCTAGGAGAATAAGCGAGAAAAGATTAAATTTTTTAATTGCCACCAGTTCGGACATTGGTCTAGAGAATGTAATGCTCCTAAGGGGCCAAGAAGAAATGAATCTGGCCCTAGCCAACAGCCTTACAACAGTGGAGATTGTTATAATTTCCATAAGACAGGACATTTTGCAAAGAACTTCCCACTAATTAAACATATTCCTTCGAATGCGCAACTCCTCCTATAGGCGGAGGTAGACTAGATGTTTTGGAAGGTACGCTTACGATTAAAAATATTCATGTTAAAGTTTTTATTTGATACGGGAGTATCACGAAGTTTTATTTCAAGTAATATGGTAAAGAAGTTAGATTTAAAATTGAGAAACCTTGGAAAACCTATTAGCGTCCACAATCCGATAGGAGGATCTCTTGACCTTAGTTGGTGTTGTGGAGTATCCATCTCTTATTCTCGTTACCGATTTGGCTTTATATGTATTGTTATGATTTTTTCTGAGTTTGATATCATACTTTGGTTGGATTGGTTAACGGAATATGAGGCCAATGTTAAATGCGCCAAAAGAATTCTTAGAGTTAAAACAAAATTCGGAAACATTATTAATATACCGTGTAAAGGCTCAAATTCAAATAGAAAAGAATTTTGGTCTGCTCTTGAAGTTTCTCCCACTTCTATTGAGAATAGTCATGTCGTTAGGGAGTATGAGGATGCGTTCGAAGAAGTTGATAGCTTACCTCCACGAAGAGAAATTGACTTTAGAATCGATCTAGTTTTGAATGCAAGGCCAGTTGTGCATGTAATTCGAAGAATGACATTGAAAGAGAAGGAAGAGTTGAGTGATCAAACTCAGCAGCTTTCATGGAAAGGTCTGATTATGCCTAGTTTCTTGAGTTGGGGAGCAGTTATGGTATTTGTTCCTAAGTCAGACGGCACTCTCAGGTTATGCTTAAACTACCAAGAATTAAATAAGAAAACGTTGAAGAATAAATATCCATTACAGCGCATTGATGATTTATTAGATTGCTTGAATGGAGCGAGAGTGTTTTTGAAAATGGATCTAGCTACAGGATTCCATCAGTTGCGGATCACCAAAGAATGTGTTCCTTTGACCGCTTTCAGAGGTCCAGAATTATTGTATGAATGGTTAGGAATGTCGTTCGGCTTATGTAACACTCCTGCTTATTTTATTGATTTGATGAATCGAGTATTTCGCAGGGTATTGAATAAATTTGTGCTACACTGATGATATTTTAGTCTTTTCTAAGTCAGCTAGAGAACACACGAAGCATTTGGAACAGGTTTTGTACATTCTGAGAAAGAATGTATTAAAAGCCAAATTTTCTAAATGCATATTTTGGAAAGAAGAAGTGAAGTTCCTTGGTCATGTTGTATCAAAGGAAGGAATTTCAATAGATCCAGGCAAGGTTACAGCCATACGAAATTAGAAGCAACCTAGCACTTCCACAGAAGTCAAAAGTTTTCTGGGACTAGAAGACTACTATCTGAAATTCGTTAAGCATTTTTCGAAGTTATCTAGTCCATCGACGAAACTTACAAAGAAGCATGTGAGGTTTAATTGGACGACAGAATGTGAGGCAGCTTTCCAAGAGCTGAAGGTAAGATTGACTACTACTCCAGTGTTGAGTACTATAGATAACAATCAGGATTTGTCTGTCTATACAGATGCTTCTCATGAAGGAGTACATGTGGTGTTGATGCAGAGAGGCCAAGTTGTTGCTTATGCTAGTCGTCAGTTGAAGTCGCATGAGAAGAGGTATGTTACACACGATTTAGAGTTGTTAGCCGAAGTGTTTGCTTTGAAGATATGGAGACATTATCTTTTGGGTGAGATGTTCAAGTTATATACAGATCATAAATCATTGAAGTATTTTTTTTCACCTAGAAAGATTTGAATTTGAGACAGCAGCGTTGGTTAGAATTTCTTGCAGTATACGTTCTAGATATTTTGTATACTCTAGGGAAGGCCAACGTTGTAGTAGATGCACTTAGCAGAAAGAATGCAATCATCGCCAATCTTATTATTATGCCTTCATTGATTGAGAATATTTTTTCTTCAGAAAGACGATAATTTTATTCAAAAGATTATCAAGAGAGTTCAACAGGGCGAAATCTCGAGTTTCCAGATTGATAGCAAGGGAGTTCTGAGATTATTGGGCCGTATCTGTGTTCTACGTATTCCTGAGCTCAAGAGAGAAGTGATGGATGAATTTCATAAATCTAAGCTTAGTATTTATCCAGGAGTAAGTAAGATGTACCACGATCTTAAGCACACATTCTGATGGAAGTCAATGAAGAGGGACATTTCTATATATATTAGCAGGTGTTCTACTTGTCAACAAATCAGGAGTGACCAGAAGAAGGTCGCTGGTTTGTTGCAACCATTAGAGGTTCCAAAATGGAAGTGAGATCAAATTTCTATGGATTTCACTGATGGTTTGCCTAGAACCAAGAAAGGCAATGATGATATTTAGGTTATTGTTGATCGTTTCACGAAGAGTGCCCATTTTATTCCAGTAAAATCAACTAGAACCCTCAGAGCCTTGCTTGCATATATGTGAGAAAGATTGTTAGATTGCATGAAGTTCCCAACATAATTATCAGTGATCGAGATATGATCTTTGCTAGTAAGTTCTAGGAAGCATTCCAATTTGAATTGGGAACGAAGACTAATCTTTGCACTGCATATCATCCTCAGACAAACGGCCAGACTGAAAGAGTGAATCGTGTTTTAGAAGATTTATTGCGGTCTTGCATTCTCGATTTTGGATGGTTTTGAGAATATCACATACATTTGGTTGAGTTTTCATATAATAATAGTTATTAGGAGAGTTTGAAATTATCCCCATTTGAAGGATTGTATGGTAGACCATGTAGATCTCCTACATGTTGGATAGAACCTGGAAATCGGTTAGTATTGGGTCCCGATATGATCCAAGAAGCTTCAGATAAAGTGGATTTCATTAAGAAGCGAATGTAGGCAGCTTAGAGCCGACAAAAGAGTTATGCAAATTCTAGAAGAAGAGATTTAGCATTTTTTGTTGGTGATCGCGTATATTTGAAAGTTTCTCCGATGAGAGGAGTGGTTCGATTCGGGAAAATAGGAAAGTTGGCACCTAGATATATTGGTCCATTTCCTACACTCGAGAGGATAGGAACTCTAGCTTACAGGGTTCAGTTGCTAGATTGGTTGCTCGACATGCATGATGTGTTTCACATTTCTCAACTTTGGAAGCATGTACATGATCCTGACTTGATCGTGGAAGAAGCATCACAGGAAATAATAGATATTACTCCAGATTTGAAAGTGTGAAGGGAGCCGAGAAAGATTATTGGTAGAGAAACCAGAAATCTAAGGAATAGAAAGGAGCATTTAGTCAAAGTACAATGGAGCGGAGATCTTAGAGACTGTACATGGGAAACAGAAGATGGCATTAAAAAGGCTTATCCCAAGTGCAGAGTGGACATCTCTGACTAGCCCTGGTGAGAGGTACATTTATGTTATGTTACATTGCTATTTTATTTCCTACTTCACTGTTGTTTCCTTTTCGGGGATGAAAAGTTTTTAATGGGGGAGATTGTAACAACCCAGAATTTCACAACCAACTTAAAAAAATATTTTTAATATAATTTTATAGAAAAATGCATCAGAATTTAAAAATTAGATTTTTAAATCATCGCATAGCCCTTAAAAACTAAAATTTTGACAACGACCTTAGAATCCACTAAGGAAAATTTTGTTGGATTCAGAATAATCAATCATTACTAGATTTCAAATTTCACGTTAGTCGGAGTTAGCATATCGTTGTGCGAAGCAAACACATTTATTAAGAAGTTGGTGATTAGTTTACAAAGGAACGTTATTTAGATGATCTTGGAATTCGTCGACACTTTTTTTCGGATTCATATCGTCAAATCATAGAAGAATTCTAAGTTTCATAATTTTTAGGGTTAGCGTGTGGGGGCCTGCAAGAAGAGAATGTATGCTAAAATCACATTTGTTTTGAATGCGATCGAAAAATAAAACGAAAGGACAAACAAACTCGGAATTCGACGAAACTTGATTTGATGGACTCATAATTCTGTATATTATTTGGTGACGAAGTTTCATAGCAAACGGAGATTATTTGAAGTTGGGCGATCGAAGAGAAAAGAGATAGAATTTCTACTTGAATCACTTCCTCCCATTTCCTCCTTCACTTCTCATTCATTTCCTTCTTCCTCCTTCTTTCTCTAAAATAATGAAATCCCTCCTCTATGCTCTTGTCGTCACCTCCCCCGCTTTCTAAACCCATCGTGTCCTCCTCCCCTAGCCCCACCTTGGCTAGTGCACCCTCCCCACGGCTGACGGCACCCCCACCGCACCCCCTCCAAGCCCTAGCACCCCTCTTTCATCCCAAACTCCAATTTTCCTTCCCCTAAAAGATTCATACTCCTCCTACCTTCTCTAGACCACACTACCACTTCCAAAACTCCTCCTTTTAGCCACAATAAGTCGGGCCAGTGGGAATCCTAGGCCTTGGGTACCCCGTTTGTGCTTAAATTCATCTCCATCGAACGTTCGATAGCATTTGAGCAAGGTTAGAGCAACACTGACCTTCGGATAGCCGCATAGAAGCTCGACAGAGGTGCATTCCTCTGCATTAAGGAATTGGTGGAGTGGAACTCGCGGTCAGAAATCTAAACTCACTTTAGAAAGGGGTAAAATAGAAATTTAATTGTTTGAAATTTGATTGTTAAGTTAGAACAATTATCGTTAGTGATAAATAAAAATTTATTAAGTCATGAAATAATTTTGATTAGTTAAAAATGTGATTTTTAACTAATGTATGCGATGTAAGTTAGATACGTGATGTGTAAATAAAAGCATATTGATATCATGGAATTGTAACTTGAATTGATTAAGTAAAATTAACGATTTAAATGTTAACTGGTAGTAGTTAAAAATAAAAATTTACTGCGAAGTATTACGATGAACAAATAAAAATTAACTGCAAAGTAATATGATGAACATGGAATTATAATAAAAAGTTATTATGTTGTTAGCTAGTGATTGACGATATATAAATCTTATTTTTAATCGTTATGCGAAGTGAATATTTAAGTCGTGCTTAAATTAGAATTGGAATAATAGGGTAGCAAATTTATTTGACTATGAGTTATCGATTAAAAAATATTTGATCATGTTTGAAGATGCTCATCACTGCTTATATGAATTCAATGATATTTTTGTTGGTTCAACACATGAACTATCCACAAATCATTTGTGTTAGAAGCGTTGTATGAATATGTGACACTCGCATTTCATGCTACGTGGATGGACACTTGTGGCGCCTTAAATGGCATTGAATGATTGAGAATTTTATTTATTTATTTATGACTATTGTGTGTGAATTGTATGCGAGTGATGGTTTCTTGGATTAATTAAACAACACCATAGGATAGAATACAAGCACTGGACTACACTACATATGCATAGCCCAACATACCCATATAAGCATGTAATTGCTTGATGCTTATATGACGTGAACCGTAATGCACTCACTTATTTGATTCTATACGACGAGAACAAATGATTGGAGATCTGGTATACCACATATTGATCAGATATGAACAGAGAACATGATTTGGACTAAATTAAACATATAAATAAATTTGCAG
Source organism: Allium sativum (assembly GCA_030737875.1). NCBI lineage: Eukaryota > Viridiplantae > Streptophyta > Magnoliopsida > Asparagales > Amaryllidaceae > Allium > Allium sativum. The sequence continues at coordinate 392,970,407 of CM060912.1, read as the reverse complement.
GATTTAATAATAAACCCTACATAGGTCTCGAGATGACAAAAACATACACGTCACTCTTGTGTAGTTGCGGCATATGGGCATAGGGTGGGATGTACGTCACAATGGTTGTTCGCATGATTTTTAATTCCCACATGGGTGTTGGGATGATTTATTTTCACATGTCCCCCAATAGACAATGGTTGTATTGAGATATGGGTATTTATTGGGGCCTGTTGAGGCCATTTGTGATTTTTCTAAGCACTCCGTACAAAGGAGGTTATGGCGAAATTTTCCAAAAATTTAAAGCATTAGCCAAATATTTAATAATATAAATAGTTTGAAAGTCGTTTAACGAATTAAATTTATATTCGTTAAATATAAATTAACTTAAACGAATCACGCGGCGGTAGTTCACGTTTTCGACTCGTAATTTTAAACAAGTATACCAGGAGAGTCGACCATCGAGTTCTCCTAAAATTAGAACGTTGGATTCCTTTCGAATAGATAATTCCAACGATAATAAATATGTTATGATCTGACGATTAGATCGTTAGAAATGTTTAATTCAAAATTTAATGAAAACAACACCAGTGTAGCTAAATGACCTGACACGTCGTTCGACTAAATTGAGCTATTTTTATATAAATAAAAACAGGAAAAAATCATTTAAATTATTTAAAGTGATTTAGAATGTGTACGAAACAATTTTTCTTGGTTTATATATAAAAAAATGGTTAAGTACGATTTGGCATGAAAACTTATAAAAGGAATTATAGATGTGTTACGACTTGAGTATTTAATTCGATGACCGAATTAAATTCTCAATTAAACCTTTTTACATAAGGTAATGAATGGTGAAGACCAATAACTTAGTCAAAGAAAAGAATTTGATTTTGAAATTTTATGCGAGAATTATTTGAAAAGATCAAGTTAAATCTCATTTCAAATAATTAAACGACGACTAAAAGTCGAAAATAATAAAGATGGCGCAAGACCGGATAATATTCATATTGAATGGATTACTACTGATGCCTTGGATATAGGTAGCTCTCTTGAAAAGGTAATAGTGGCAGTTGTCCGGACGTACTTTTGATTGTCTGGATATGCGAGGGCATGTCCCCTGTATTGGACATATAGGATGAGGAATAACGTGCCTTCGGTTTCGTTCAGGCCCAGAACGGACTTGTAAATGGATTGTATGTCTGACGAGGTATTCTTAGCTGTATTGATTGATTTTCACTAAATATATATCTGTTCGGTGGCAGAGAATTTATTCTCTTGCTTAACACCCTTCTCTGAGACGTATGAGCTTAGAGGTTATGTATTGGTAGTTATCAGTTGTATGGTCTATAATGACTATGTGGCATGCTAAGATGCAAAGGATCAAGGCTTTTGTTGAAAAGCAGAGCCTTGTGGACGATGGTCAAAGCACGACTTTAAATAACATAGCTTCGTGTTGTAGTGTTAATTCGTGAGCTTCACACCCAGGTATGAGTCAAAAATGGGATGAGGACCTCAGGGAGGACATGCGTTTCTTTCTAGCTATGGGTAATGTCATGGTATGGAGCCCAAACATTTTTACTTTTGTGGATGATGTATTGCGAGACGCCTTGGATATGGAACCGACTAAAAGGCTCAAATGGTCAATGTACAGACCAAGTTGTAGGTCCAATAGGACTGGGAAACATATTGTTCAAGAATAAATAATCAACAAACGTTAGGTGTGGACCGGCCCTGATGCTAACCAAGGGTTGCCCATAAGTGTGATCCTGGACATCTTGCTAGAGGTGATCCGAAATCGGTAAGGATGATCCCTCGCCTCGACTCATAGATGGAATCCAATTTCCAATACGACATTGTATGGTTTTAGTTGTATACTATTGGCGATATAGTAGGATGGGGAACTTTGTCGTCTAGGACTGATACATTTATGTTGAAAATTGGTTTTAACCATTTAAACACTAATAATAATACCAAATGATTTGTGTTTCCTATGTATCAAGCATATTTGGCCCTTATAAGGAAAAACTCTACACTTCGGCTTGAATTGCATTATGTGATTGGACTTGAATCTTATAACAGCTTCATTTTTCTAAAAAGCATTGCTTTGTTTATTGATCTATTATACTTTATGCATTGGAAATCCAATGGAGAAAATATGTCCATGTCATACGGCGTGGTCCTATTATTTGCCTTGTTCTTAAATAAGTTAAATAGTTGTAGGATTTCTCGTACCAGTCACATGACTGACTCGTAGTTTGTTTTTCCCTTACAAACTTGTGTGCCCCTGTATCACCCCACATCCGTTAATGTCACTCACAAAGGGAATGCATTAAATTTCGTGGAGCGTTATAAGTAAACAGAACAAAATATTACAAGACAGATACATAAAATAGTACTTGAAAAATTTATAACTTTATTGCAGCGGAAACAGAAATAAGTTTGGCTACATCTTCTCACCCATCACACCAAAACCAAGTACATAATATCAGTCTTGTACAAAAGTCATCAGAGTACATAATTTTTAAAGCCATAATCCCCAATCCAAAATGTTATATGAAAGAGAAACAAAGCTGAGCATTACTTTCAACACTTCCAAGCGCTTCAAGAAGAAAGGAATCCAAGTCAAGATTCACTAATCCCACCCTGAGGACCTGGGGGGGAGGGCGGAAGAAAGAAAAGAGGTGAAACAAAAAGGGGTTAGATATAAGTCTGGCGAGTCTAGTGACTTTAACAATATAATCAGTAAAGTAACAGGATAAGAACATAAACTGGATATAAGAGATGACTGCAACATAAGCAGATATGACAAGGTAACAAGACAAACAGGATGTAACATTGACTGCGCTTCTAACCACTATAAGATATTCTCTGCACCGTACCAATACTAGTTTCATACTAAAAGATGATCCCTCTTGGCTAAATAGAATGATGATAGTTTCGTGTACTTCTAGCTGCTATCATAGGTAACCTTTGTGAACCTATCACCACTAGATGTACCCACTATCCTTCTTTTTCGATTATGTACTCCTAGCTGCTCTCATAGGTGCCCCACTTGCTCCTACCACCACTAGTTGTACCCTCCCTACTAATCATAATAATGATAGCTTTGTGTACTCCTAGCTGCTCTCGTAGGTGCCCCACTTGCTCCTACCACCACTAGTTGTACCCACTACCCTCCCCATTCGATCGGCTCCCTAACCTCGTAGATACCTGTGCTGGTCCCACAATAGGGTGTATCACTCCCTAAGGTGGCAACCCCAATACTACTGAAATGCACAGCTTATACCTACATGATGCTACAACATCTTACCTACCGGCAAGGACCCACGCACGCACATGACTCTGTTGGACTTGCACTGCCATCGCTAACTCTTTATTAACCTCTTACAATCAACCCCAGTAAGTGTGTCCCTGTCCTCGCCTAGTTCGAGCTCATATAGATACTGAAATGGGTTACTGGTTGAAAAGGGTCCATACACTTGGCACAAGTTTCCCTCCTAAGCTTGGTCCCTACTAGGAATTCCCACTTAACCCCTTTTTTTATCCGCATGTCTTATCACATGTCTCATCTTGGTTAAGTGCTTTTATTATGCTTCACATGCTACCCATGTCACCCACATAACCCCTTTACTATTCCCATGTTTTACCACATGTCTTATCTTGGTTAAGTGTTCATTATTTACTTTGTATGTGCTACCCATGTAATACATGCTACCCATGTCACCCACTTAACCCTTTTACTGTTCCCATGTATTCCCACATGTCTTATCTTGGTTAAGTGTTTTTAATTGTGTTTCACATGCTATCCATGTCACCCACTTAACTCCTTTACTATTCCCATGTCTTACTACATGTCTCAGCTTGGTTAAGTGCTTTAATTATGTTTCACATGCTACCCATGTTACCTACTTAACCCTTTATTATCCCCATGTCTAATCACATGTCATATCTTGGTTATGTGTTCATTAATTCATTATAACCATAATCTTGCAAGACCTCCCACATTAGATTATCGTTTTACAGTTGCTAGATATGCTGGGCGGTTTCCGGCAGGTTTATACCGCAATCCGAATCTAACCTCGTGTCTTTGCATTATTACACATCTAATTTTTGCCCTTGACATCTCACATTAGATTACCAAATTGCGGTTGCTGGATATGCCGGGCGGTTCCGGGAAGACCTCTACCGCAATCCGAATCTAACCTCGTGTCTTAGGCGCTCATTTTCACTTTCTTGATTCAAATCCCAATTTCAAATCTTGGATTATAATATATTCCAATCACCCATAATTTCCAATCTAAATTATGTTTATAATTTTAATCCAAATAATGCCCACATCAATTTGCGTTCATTATCTCTTCCTTAATTCAATTTCAAACCTTGGATTATGGTGATTTCCCAGTTACCCATAAGTTCCAATCCAATTTATACTTATAATTCTAATCCAATTTATGCCTAATCTCATGTATACAAGTTATACTCAATTATGCCTAAACCCATTTTCCATATTCATCAACAATTTATGCCAAATTTCATTTTATTGCATATTTCCCAAACTTTTCCCAACCGTTCCAACGTTATTCGTACGTAAATCTCAACGCAATATGTTAGGCTCGAAGTTAGCCTAATCTTACAAAGAAAAAGGAAAAGAAGAAGGGAAGAGAATCAAAACATCAAAACTGGCATAAACAAAAGAACAAGCATATGAAATATAAATAGGCATATAATGATAAAATGGATCAGAATGGCATATGACTAATTTATAGGTATGAATTTGAAAGATAATGATTTACAAGCTTGATAAGATTCATTTCAGTCACAGGCATATACATTGGATCCATTTTACAATCCTATCACAATTACTTTTTAATTTAATTATATGTGAAAGTAACATAGACTCACAGTGACAGAATTCTTATAAGAGAGAATTAATCATTGTTGTAGCAATTCTGATCTTGAATAATCTTCTAGTTTGATTGTTGAAGAAGAACTATCTCTAAATATCTACTTTGATTTTGGTTGGAGAAGAAAGGCTAGGTTAATTTAGATTAGAGCAGCATGGAGGCGCCATGAATTAGTGTAATGAAATTAGGGTTAGGTTTAGGTGCTTATTTACAGGTGTATAGGGTGAACTAGGACCTTTAGATTAGATTAGGATCCATCGTATCCATACAAAACAAAAAACACGTCATCTGGAAGCTGTCCAGAAATTTCCGTCCGGATCTGAAAAGGGGTCGACACCCCCTAGCGGTGTCGACACCCATGTCGACACCCACCATGGTGGTCGACACACCTGGGCGGGATTTTTCCCGCTCTCTCTTTTTCTGGGTTTTGAATTTCGAATTATTTATTTTAATTCTGCTTATCTTTTAAATCTTCCGAGCCTCATAACTTTTTCATACGGTGTCCGATTTACGCAAACTCGGACTCTATCCCAAGCAGAATTCCAAGACGAACACAATGCAACAACCCATTTTACTTAATTCTTCTTCTGAAAATTAAGTTTTCTTAAATTTGTTAATTTTAATGTTTTAAAATTACGGGGTGTTACATTCTCCCCTACTTAAATGATTTCGTCCCCGAAATCTCCAAGTTAAGAAGAATGTATATCCTACTATCCAACATCCATCTACTCAACCATCAATCACAGGATTCCATTGTCCTTTAAAGATTTCTAATGCTTTTCATGAACATATGCATAGTGTGTGTATATGTCCTTACCCTAATGCAAAATCAGGCGGTCTACTGATTCAGTCGACCTCCTTAATGCAATCATGTTAGTGCCATATGTCCATTATGTATGCAAAAGAATCCTATTGATACATATTATTTCTACATGAGTGCACAATCATTCATCCAAATGCAACACCCATATGATAATACATCCAATTTCCATTCATAAAATAAAAGTATGCACACGCATCCATATGCAATATGAGAGTGACTGAGCCGATCTTAGTGCCTAAAGTGTGTGTATATGCGTCCACTTGCAAACACTTGCATCCACTTGCATCCACCAAACATAACACGTCTCAAACACATGTTCACAACCATAGGATTTCTACCTAAAGATCTAAGATATAATCGAGAGGATACACTAAACGATAGAACAAGTATAAACAAAGCGGTAGAACAAGGAGAAGTTAAGAATATAGTCTCAAAAAGGGAAGGGCACGACGCACGTATCTTGTCTTCTGTTTCCCAAGTCGCGTCTCCTTGATTATCTCCCCATTGAACTTTAACCAACTTAACCTCTCGGTTGTGTAATTTCTTGACCTTCGGTCCAAGGATGCATGAAGGAACTCGTCTAACCGCGACATCTCGTTCTATTTTCACTTCTCTAAGCATGCTCGGCTCTACTATTTCCGCAGTATTGTGTAAACACTTCCTTAGATGCGACACCTGAAATACGTCATGAACGCCACTAAGCTTCTCAGGCAACTTCACTCTGTAGGCCATCTGTCCAACATTAACTCAAGATCGGTCCTCCTCTTATCGGCGTACTATTTCTGTCGGTCATGTTCCATCTTCATGCGTCTTCGAATTAAGTCTATCTTCTCCGAGGTCTCTTTAATTAGCTCGGGTCCAAGCAAAATCTTATCCGTAGACTCCCACCAACAAGTTGGTGATTGGCACGGTCGTCCATATAGAGTTTCAAAAGGTGTCATGCCAATACTAGTCTGATAGCTGTTGTTGTAGGCGAACTCTACCAATGGAAGGTGTTCCTCCCATGTTCCTCCAAAATCCAAGATTCATAATCTCAAAAGATCTTCTAAAATCCGATTCACACTTTCTGTTTGGCCATCCGTCTGAGGGTGAAAAGCGGTTCTGAAACACAATTGCGTTCCTACCGCCTCTTGCATATCAACTTTTCCTCTTGCACCGAAAACTTGAAACACCCCACCTCCGTTAGGGTCACTCTCAAAGGGAATGCCCTAATTTTGGTGGAGGTTTATAAGTATAAGTCACAGATATACAAGACAGACATAATAACACATATTTTTGAACAGCGGAAAACAACAACTTTTATTTCTTCAAAATACGTGTTACACAAACCATGCCATAATACTTCCCAAAATCATAACTGTCTTGATTACATTATTTAAAGAAGCATGAAGAAAACATAAATAAACTGCAAAAGTCCCCTAATTGCTGTCCAAAGCCATAGTCCAAAACGGAAAAGATCCAAGCAATACATTCTTTCTCTTCAAGCTGGATGTGAAAATTGGTCAAGCTGCGGTATTCCCTCCCTGAGAACCTGGGGGAGGGGGGGAGGGGGGGAAACGGAAGAAAACGAGGCGAAAGGAAAAGGGTCAGTCATAAAGACTGAGTAAGTTCTAGTGACTTTCAGTGTAGAAACGGTTAAAACAACCTGTCATGTATGAACTGGAACTAAACTTAAGAATGGTGTCAAGGTGAACAAGATAGACTAAGGTGATCAGGATAAGTCAAGACAAGTCAAGTAAAGCATCACATGTTCGAGATTCGTGGCATCGACTGTACTAGTATACTAAGCCCATATCACAAGTTAATCACGAAATAAATCCCATGGCCCAATGTCATGAAATGACCCTGAACGGGGTTTGACCCAAGTACGGGGTCCTACGGAGCGATTATCTAGTCGATCGGCTCCCTACAAGTTCTAGCTCGTCAAGTGTCCGTGTCATACGGCTAATCACGAATGTAGTCACCTGTGCTGGGTCCACCTTCGGGTGTATCAGCCCTAGGGTGTCAACCCCTGACACGATTCAAGATGCACAGATAAATCTACGTATACCCAGTGTCTGCCCCGGATACGTGCACGATCGTAGTCCACCGAACCTACACTGGCGTACCCCACTGCCGTCGTTCACCTCTTACAATCAGCCCAGTAATCGTGCCCCACCCGGCCTAGCCCCAGGGTACCTTGATACAACTAGAGGGTTACTACTGAAAGGGGTCGTGTCTAGGGTTTCGCCTAATAGATTAGGTCATGTAATTCGTGACCTAACCCGCCTAACAGATTAAGTCATGTAATTCGTGACTTAATCCTTTTCCAGTCTAGTCATGTGTGACGACCCCAAACTTCCACAAGTGAAAGCAGGAGAAATCATTTTTGGAATACAACATAAATACAATAAAACAGAACACAGATACAATATAGCAAAGGAGATTCATAGAGTAATAACATTATAGCAGCGGAAAAATATAATGTCATCAATCACAGAAAATCCACAGTCACAGAATCTAAGTTATTACAACAAGTTTGCAGAAAAGAAATAAGTTTGATGTCTAAAAAGAAAAGAAAAGATGCCAATAGAAACAAAAAGTCTTCAAGCTCCAAGTCATCACCTCTTCTCCCAAGCAGAGTCCAAGAGAGAGAAAATAAGCAGCTTCAAAGAAAAGCTCCAAGCAAAGAATGAACCTGTCTACTTGGCTGCCCGTGTAGAAGAGAGGGCACCCAAGTTTGCAAAAAGGTGAAACAAACTATGGGTCAGTCATGGGACTGGTGTGAGAGTTCTTAACTACAGTAACTATTAAAAATAAGGCAAATCCAAAAGACCACTCCGCTAACGCGGAACGGGTTTACTCTAAGGGACTGCCGTGCATAATTTAAAGTGTCATAATAAATGATTAAATAAGTCGTCAACAACGCAATGTCTTTTGAAAAATGGAACCACCATAAGACTCGGGTCCCATCACACAATGCAACGCACACCAAGAGGATAGAGTTTTACCTTATGGTGGTTAAACATGCTAAATACGCCAAATACGAAACTAATACTATTATTAGGGTGTATATGTTTTAAAACAATTCAAATTATAAGTATCAATCCTAGGAAGCATAGGTACCATATATTATGCCTCCAATACTAGTAATACAATCAAATCCGTCGGGGTCGTATTGGAAATTTGGGTTTCCATCATGAGTCCAGGCTAGGGAGGACTCCTTACCGATTCGAGACACTCTAGTTAATGCCTCAGGATTACCCGCAGTTAACCCTTGGAAATGGCAGGGCCGGTCCTCACATACAGCTTAGAGGATTAGTTATTCCTAAGCACACGTTCCCCGGTCCTATAGGACCTATCCGAGGCGCCTCATTTCATCATCCTCCAAAAGTAAAATGACTACTAACTAGAAAGAAACGTGCTACTTTCCCTGCGTTCCCTTCCCCCTTTTTAGACTCTACCGGTTTGTGAGGCTCGTGAAGTCATGTTCTTCATACCACAAGGTTCTGCTTTTCAACAAGAAACCCTGATCATTGCATCTTAGTATGCCACACCGCCACTCCATACCGTACTATTGATCGTCCGTCACTATATAAACGGGTGTTAAGTAGAGAATAAATTCTCTACCACCAATCGTTTATATATTAACTGAATATCAACAACATAATATTTTGTGGGGTACGATGTCAGACACACCATCCATTTATACCCATGCTCTAGGTCTGAACTAGGGTCAAACCCGTGAAATCAACACGTACGTTTGGGCAATTACCCCGACCCTTGAATTGGGATCAAACCAACTCAGAGTCTTGATCGTTGTCCATTCGAGGGGAGATTTACGGTCTTCATACGCCGTCTTCATACTTGAATTCTTGAAATCGTACGATCATTTGGAATGGGATTAACCCGGTCTTTCCAAATAATCTCGCATTCATATATTTTGAGAAAAACATATTTCATATCGTTATTTTATTTTATAACGATTAATTCTTGCCTTAATTATTTTAATATAATTAATTTCCTTATTTAACGACGCTTCGGATCAAGGGCGACCTTGGCGCTGTTTTCAATCAATTTTGTTTTTCACTTTCCTCAAAATCTAACCGCTGGATTTTAGCGTAGCTTATATCGTTGGAAAGATTTTTCCAAGACGGTCCTAACGGTTTCAGTTTTGGGAAAATCCGACGGTCGGATCTTCCGGTATATTCGTTTAAAAGTTCGATTTCAAAATGCGAACTACCGCGCTCGATTCGTTTAAATATAATTATATATATATATATATATATATATATATATATATATATATATATATATATAAATACATATATACATAAATAGTTCGTTTAACTCGTCGCTCCTATATATAACTGTCGTTTCTCTTATTTTTACTTTTCTACTTACATGACAATATAGTTTAGGATTAGACGATAATTCTTCCCTTTTAATTCATTATTATTTATTTTTATATTTTATAATTTACATTCGAAAATGAAAATTATAACATACCATTCCATTAATTTCTTTATATATTTCTTTTCCCATTCCATTATGAACAATGAACATTTTTCCATGGTGTAAACTCTCTTTATACATTATAAATAATGTAAATCTTTTCCTCCATTTCATTTCTTTTTATTTAACATTAAAAATAATGTTAATTCTTACATACAGTTTCATTTCTTTTTTCAACATTAAAATAATGTATATGTTTCCTTCGAGGTAAATTCTCTTTTTATCTACATTACAAATAATGTTTATTATCTTACAATGCAAATTCTCTTTTCTGTTTACATTATAAATAATGTATAAAATCTTACAATGCCAATTCTCTTTTAATAACCATTAAAATAAAGTTACATTTACATGCCATGCACCTTCTATTTATTAACATTGAAACTAATGTTAATTTTACATGAAATGAAAATTCTTTTCTTTTAACATTAAAAATAATGGTAAATCATCCTACGGTGTAAATTTCCTTTTCATATACATTTACAAATAATGTACATTTTTTCCTACGAGGTGGGTTTTCTTTTCATATACATAATAAAATAATGTACATTTATCTTACAATGCAAATTCCTTCTTAATTAACATTAAGAATAAAGTTACATTTACATACAATGCGTTTTCTTGTTTTAACATTGAAAGTAATGTTAAATTTACATGAAATGCAAATACTTTTATCTTAACATTAAAATTAATGCTAAATCATCCTTTCTTTTTATATAACAATCAAAATGAATGTTAATTTAATATGCATTCATTTCCTTTTAATTAACATTAAAAATAAATGTTAAATTTTTCATGCCTTACATTTCAAATTTATTAACACTAAAAATAAATGCTAATTTTCTTACAATGCATTTTCTATTTTATAACATGTCAAAATGTTACCTTTCATTCAATGCATTTTCAACATGACACAATGCTAGTTTAACATACAGTGCATTTTTTTATATTGTTAACATGACTAAATGCTAGTTAAACATACAATGCATTTTTAACATGACAAAATGCTAGTTTTCATACAGTGCAAATTATATTATTAACCTGACAAAATGCTAGTTGAACATACAGTGCAAATTATATTATTAACATGACAAAATGCTAGTTGAACATACAGTGCAAATTATATTATTAACATGACAAAATGCTAGTTTTCATACAGTGCATTTATCTAATTTTAATATGACAAAAAAATGCTATTTTACATAGAATGCATATTTTCTATATAATATTAACAAAATGCTATTTTTCATACAATGCACATTTTATATTTAATATTAACAAAATGCTAACTTCCCTTACCATGTAAATTTAATCCTTATATTAAAAATATAAATTCAATCTTTTTGTACAATGTAAATTTCCACTCTTCTTATTACATTAACAAAAATGATACCTTCCTACGATAAAAATTATCTTATCTTTAACATTAAAGAAATAATGTCAATCAATCATACGGTGAATAATTCCATATGATGAAATTTCTATTTTTAACATTTAAACAAAAATGTTATTTTTCTTGCAATGCATTTTCTATGTTTACAACATATCAAAAATGCTATTTTTCATACAATGCATTCTTATATCATAACATGACAAAATACCATTTTATGCAATGCAAATTTCTATTTTTCTAACATGACAAAATACCATTTTTATGCAATGCAAATTTCTATTTTTCTAACATGACAAAATACCATTTTATGCAATGCAAATTTCTATTTTTCTAACATGACAAAATACCATTTTATGCAATGCAAATTTCTATTTTTCTAACATGACAAAAATAATATGCAATACATACAATGCATTATCTTTTTCTATTTTATAACATGACAAATATATTCTTTTTCCATACAACATTAACAAAAATTTCAATTCAACATACGGTGAAAATTTTTCTTTAATTAACACAAATGAATGTTAATCTCATACGGTGACATTTTTTAGTACATAACATTAAAAATAATGTTAATGAATCATACGGTGACATTTTCATATTTAACAAAACAAGTATCAATCAATCATACGGTAAATGTTTTCATTTTTTTTACAAAATGCTATTTTATCATACGATACAAATTTATATTTTTATAACATGCCCAAAAATGTTATTTAACATACAATGCAAACTTATATTTTTATAACATGACCAAAAATGTTATTTGCATACAATGCAAACTTATATTTTTATAACATTAGATAAAAATGACAAAAATACCATTCACATACAATGCATTCTCATATGTTAAACATTAAATAAAAATGTTAATTTCATACGGTGAACATTATATTAACAAAGTTGCTCATTAACATACGGTGAATAATTTCTATTTCAATATTGACAAAATTTGTCATTTAACATATAGTGACAAATCCTATTTTTAATATTGACAAAATTTGTCAATTAACCTACAGTGACAAATTTTACTTTTAATATTGACAAAAATTTGTCATTCTTACATACAGTGTGTAATACTAATTTAATAATGAACAAAATAGCGTTCATCAACCTACGGTGTATAATACTATTTTAATAATGATACAAAAATAGCGTTCATCAACATACGGTGGCATATTCTATAATTTATACTGAACAAAAATTAGTTCATTTCATATAGTGCCATATTCTTATTTTTAATAATGAACAAAATATTATTCGTTAACATACGGTGCTTTTCTTATTTTAATAATGAACAAAATATTGTTCATTAACATACGGTGTGTAAATTCTATTCAAATACGAACAAAAATTGTTCATTAACATACGGTGTTAATTCTCATTCTTAACATAACAAAAATAGTGTCCATTCAACATACTATATATAATTCTATTTTAACATATATAAAAAAAATGTTATCTTTACCATACGATGTCATTTTCTATTTTATAACATAGCAAAATGTTATTTTTACCATACGATGTCATTTTCTATAATATAACATAGCAAAATGTTATTTTTACCATACGATGTCATTTTCTATTTTATCATACAATCATTCGTCCATCAACATACAGTGAATAAATTTCTATTAAATATTGAACAAATTTGTTCATTAACAGAGTCAATTCTATTTACCTATGAACATGAAATCAAGGGATCTAATATTAGCCATTTAATCATATAACAAGGCATCACCAAATCATAATCAACAACAGATCAGAATCATATTATAATCGCATCATATACTGAATAGTTTATTTTAATGTAAAAATTTTTTAAATAAAGGATTCTCACATTGAATTTTTTGGCCAAAATTTTACTGTCTTCTTTTCAGCTGCGGTCTGCGCCATCGCGAAGCTCTTAATTTTGTGATTCCAACGCAATTTACGGTTCGTCAAACGGACCTCGTATGAAAGAGTTATGAATTTTTAAAGATCGGGTAATTAAATAATTAATTAATATTCGTGAAAATACCTAAAAATTTCACTGTCTCAGAATTGGACAAAATTAGTGTCCACGCGTCCATCTCGTCGCCACGATCCCAACGCACCTGAAATCGTCGATTTTCGACTTCGTATGAGTGAGTTATGCAATTTTAAAGTTCTGGAAATTAATTAAATAATTTAAAAATAAAATAGAAAATACCCTCAGCCCATTGACCGAAAAACACTGTTCACCGCCGAACTTTGACCGCACTTTGCCGCTGCCTCGGGGCACCTGACGCCACGGGACCACGGCCAATGTCTTCGTCTTGGCGAGACGCACCACCACCAGAAAGAGCCGCCCCTAAAGCTTCTCCGATCATCGGGAAATCGCCTAGAAAGAATTTCGCCTCGCGGGTCCCACAGGCCGCCTCACACCTCCAAACTGCCTGAAATTTGGCGAGCACCTCCACCTCACGTAGACGAAGAACTTCCGTGTTCGTGACTTCGTCTAATTCTTCCTCGATTCACGGGAATTCCTTGATTTACGTTTTGAGCTTCTGAATTTCGAAAACAGCGAGCTTTAAGACGAGATTCCGGCGAATCCGAGCGCTGTTTGACAAAACCGACTACACCATTAGCTTCGTATCGTCGAGACCTTCGAGAGGACATATAATTTGCTATGGTTTGAAGAGATTTTATTTTCGACAAATTTTAGAGGAAGAGAGAGCCGCCATGGAAATTGAGAAAAAATGATGGAAAATAGAAGCGGCTGCTGTGCATTTCGAATTTCAGCCCTAAATCTCAGAAAAAAAATAATATATACCATGGGTTTAATTTTGGTTTGGGCCCAAATATCATTACGTGCCCAATTACTCAATTTCCAACTGTTTTCTTCAATTCAGAAATTCTTATAAATACATGCTGATTTCAAAATTAATAAAATTTTAAACATAATTATTTCAGGTCATTACGAACCCAACGAACCTGATTTCGTAATTTTCCGATTCCGTATGAATTTATTATAAATTTCCGAAGTCTGAAAATAGGCTGTATTTCCACTGTAAAAATTATACAGGCCACAAAATAATTCCAAAAATTATAAATTTTATAATTTAACCTTAATTTAATATTCCGAATCCATAGAAACTGGTTTCGTCGAATTCGGAGTTCATTTGCAAAAATTCTATTTTTCAGGTGTATATTTTAATATTTAAAAATACCGAAAATAGTGGAATTTTTCCGAAACTCAAAAATATAAGTTCTTATAGTCATTTTTATATGTAAACAACATTCTAAAACCAATGGAGATGGTTTCGGGTCCTAATTCCTTATTCTGCAAAATGTAGCATTTTGGCCCTTATAAATTTCAAAGCGACTTTTCTAAATTTTGAATTGGCCATAACTTTTGATTCCCGTTATGAAATTTCGATTCTTCGGATTCGTTGGAAAGATATTTTTAAATAGATTCCAATATTTTTGGTTTTACTAAAATCCGTTAAATTTTGCGTCCTGTACATTCAGTTAAAGTTTCAAATCAAAATTTCAAACTGCAGCGCTTGTTTTCAATTCCTTTTATATATAAATTAAATTTATTCGTTTTAACTTCGATTAAAATAAATCAATCATTTAAAATAATTTAAATTCATTAAAATTAAAATTTTAAATTGGCCCTAAAATCCTGGGTCGTTACAATCTCCCCCACTTAAGAACTTTTCGTCCCCGAAAAGGAAAAAGAAAATAAAAGAGGAGAAGAGGAAGAATAAACACAGAGAATGTTGAAACGTTTTAACAGAAATAGTACCGCCTATAACATCAGGCCTTCCACCGAAGAAGTTGGTTCTTTCGCTCCTTCGTACACATGTGCCAATTGAGCATCGCCACTTCTCTTAGTCTTCTTCGAAAGTATGATCAAGGAAAGAGTCAAAACAACAGAAAAGGTGATTCTAAGAGATAGAAAAGATCGAAGGATGAATGAAAAGATGACGATAAAGTGACTGGCTATTATGTATCTCATGAACTGTTCGCCATAGAATATAGTGATCCTATGTAAACGAATTATTATAGATATGTTGTACTCCGCTTTGTAAACCAAAGCTCTGATACCAACTGTGACGACCCCAAACTTCCACAAGTGAAAGCAGGAGAAATCATTTTTGGAATACAACATAAATACAATAAAACAGAACACAGATACAATATAGCAAAGGAGATTCATAGAGTAATAACATTATAGCAGCGGAAAAATATAATGTCATCAATCACAGAAAATCCACAGTCACAGAATCTAAGTTATTACAACAAGTTTGCAGAAAAGAAATAAGTTTGATGTCTAAAAAGAAAAGAAAAGATGCCAATAGAAACAAAAAGTCTTCAAGCTCCAAGTCATCACCTCTTCTCCCAAGCAGAGTCCAAGAGAGAGAAAATAAGCAGCTTCAAAGAAAAGCTCCAAGCAAAGAATGAACCTGTCTACTTGGCTGCCCGTGTAGAAGAGAGGGCACCCAAGTTTGCAAAAAGGTGAAACAAACTATGGGTCAGTCGTGGGACTGGTGTGAGAGTTCTTAACTACAGTAACTATTAAAAATAAGGCATATCCAAAAGACCACGCCGCTAACGCGGAACGGGTTTACTCTAAGGGACTGCCGTGCATAATTTAAAGTGTCATAATAAATGATTAAATAAGTCGTCAACAACGCAATGTCTTTTGAAAAATGGAACCACCATAAGACTCAGGTCCCATCACACAATGCAACGCACACCAAGAGGATAGAGTTTTACCTTATGGTGGTTAAACATGCTAAATACGCCAAATACGAAACTAATACTATTATTAGGGTGTATATGTTTTAAAACAATTCAAATTATAAGTATCAATCCTAGGAAGCATAGGTACCATATATTATGCCTCCAATACTAGTAATACAATCAAATCCGTCGGGGTCGTATTGGAAATTTGGGTTTCCATCATGAGTCCAGGCTAGGGAGGACTCCTTACCGATTCGAGACACTCTAGTTAATGCCTCAGGATTACCCGCAGTTAACCCTTGGAAATGGCAGGGCCGGTCCTCACATACAGCTTAGAGGATTAGTTATTCCTAAGCACACGTTCCCCGGTCCTATAGGACCTATCCGAGGCGCCTCATTTCATCATCCTCCAAAAGTAAAATGACTACTAACTAGAAAGAAACGTGCTACTTTCCCTGCGTTCCCTTCCCCCTTTTTAGACTCTACCGGTTTGTGAGGCTCGTGAAGTCATGTTCTTCATACCACAAGGTTCTGCTTTTCAACAAGAAACCCTGATCATTGCATCTTAGTATGCCACACCGCCACTCCATACCGTACTATTGATCGTCCGTCACTATATAAACGGGTGTTAAGTAGAGAATAAATTCTCTACCACCAATCGTTTATATATTAACTGAATATCAACAACATAATATTTTGTGGGGTACGATGTCAGACACACCATCCATTTATACCCATGCTCTAGGTCTGAACTAGGGTCAAACCCGTGAAATCAACACGTACGTTTGGGCATTTACCCCGACCCTTGAATTGGGATCAAACCAACTCAGAGTCTTGATCGTTGTCCATTCGAGGGGAGATTTACGGTCTTCATACGCCGTCTTCATACTTGAATTCTTGAAATCGTACGATCATTTGGAATGGGATTAACCCGGTCTTTCCAAATAATCTCGCATTCATATATTTTGAGAAAAACATATTTCATATCGTTATTTTATTTTATAACGATTAATTCTTGCCTTAATTATTTTAATATAATTAATTTCCTTATTTAACGACGCTTCGGATCAAGGGCGACCTTGGCGCTGTTTTCAATCAATTTTGTTTTTCACTTTCCTCAAAATCTAACCGCTGGATTTTAGCGTAGCTTATATCGTTGGAAAGATTTTTCCAAGACGGTCCTAACGGTTTCAGTTTTGGGAAAATCCGACGGTCGGATCTTCCGGTATATTCGTTTAAAAGTTCGATTTCAAAATGCGAACTACCGCGCTCGATTCGTTTAAATATAATTATATATATATATATATATATATATATATAAATACATATATACATAAATAGTTCGTTTAACTCGTCGCTCCTATATATAACTGTCGTTTCTCTTATTTTTACTTTTCTACTTACATGACAATATAGTTTAGGATTAGACGATAATTCTTCCCTTTTAATTCATTATTATTTATTTTTATATTTTATAATTTACATTCGAAAATGAAAATTATAACATACCATTCCATTAATTTCTTTATATATTTCTTTTCCCATTCCATTATGAACAATGAACATTTTTCCATGGTGTAAACTCTCTTTATACATTATAAATAATGTAAATCTTTTCCTCCATTTCATTTCTTTTTATTTAACATTAAAAATAATGTTAATTCTTACATACAGTTTCATTTCTTTTTTCAACATTAAAATAATGTATATGTTTCCTTCGAGGTAAATTCTCTTTTTATCTACATTACAAATAATGTTTATTATCTTACAATGCAAATTCTCTTTTCTGTTTACATTATAAATAATGTATAAAATCTTACAATGCCAATTCTCTTTTAATAACCATTAAAATAAAGTTACATTTACATGCCATGCACCTTCTATTTATTAACATTGAAACTAATGTTAATTTTACATGAAATGAAAATTCTTTTCTTTTAACATTAAAAATAATGGTAAATCATCCTACGGTGTAAATTTCCTTTTCATATACATTTACAAATAATGTACATTTTTTCCTACGAGGTGGGTTTTCTTTTCATATACATAATAAAATAATGTACATTTATCTTACAATGCAAATTCCTTCTTAATTAACATTAAGAATAAAGTTACATTTACATACAATGCGTTTTCTTATTTTAACATTGAAAGTAATGTTAAATTTACATGAAATGCAAATACTTTTATCTTAACATTAAAATTAATGCTAAATCATCCTTTCTTTTTATATAACAATCAAAATGAATGTTAATTTAATATGCATTCATTTCCTTTTAATTAACATTAAAAATAAATGTTAAATTTTTCATGCCTTACATTTCAAATTTATTAACACTAAAAATAAATGCTAATTTTCTTACAATGCATTTTCTATTTTATAACATGTCAAAATGTTACCTTTCATTCAATGCATTTTCAACATGACACAATGCTAGTTTAACATACAGTGCATTTTTTTATATTGTTAACATGACTAAATGCTAGTTAAACATACAATGCATTTTTAACATGACAAAATGCTAGTTTTCATACAGTGCAAATTATATTATTAACCTGACAAAATGCTAGTTGAACATACAGTGCAAATTATATTATTAACATGACAAAATGCTAGTTGAACATACAGTGCAAATTATATTATTAACATGACAAAATGCTAGTTTTCATACAGTGCATTTATCTAATTTTAATATGACAAAAAAATGCTATTTTACATAGAATGCATATTTTCTATATAATATTAACAAAATGCTATTTTTCATACAATGCACATTTTATATTTAATATTAACAAAATGCTAACTTCCCTTACCATGTAAATTTAATCCTTATATTAAAAATATAAATTCAATCTTTTTGTACAATGTAAATTTCCACTCTTCTTATTACATTAACAAAAATGATACCTTCCTACGATAAAAATTATCTTATCTTTAATATTAAAGAAATAATGTCAATCAATCATACGGTGAATAATTCCATATGATGAAATTTCTATTTTTAACATTTAAACAAAAATGTTATTTTTCTTGCAATGCATTTTCTATGTTTACAACATATCAAAAATGCTATTTTTCATACAATGCATTCTTATATCATAACATGACAAAATACCATTTTATGCAATGCAAATTTCTATTTTTCTAACATGACAAAATACCATTTTTATGCAATGCAAATTTCTATTTTTCTAACATGACAAAATACCATTTTATGCAATGCAAATTTCTATTTTTCTAACATGACAAAATATCATTTTATGCAATGCAAATTTCTATTTTTCTAACATGACAAAATACCATTTTATGCAATGCAAATTTCTATTTTTCTAACATGACAAAAATAATATGCAATACATACAATGCATTATCTTTTTCTATTTTATAACATGACAAATATATTCTTTTTCCATACAACATTAACAAAAATTTCAATTCAACATACGGTGAAAATTTTTCTTTAATTAACACAAATGAATGTTAATCTCATACGGTGACATTTTTTAGTACATAACATTAAAAATAATGTTAATGAATCATACGGTGACATTTTCATATTTAACAAAACAAGTATCAATCAATCATACGGTAAATGTTTTCATTTTTTTTACAAAATGCTATTTTATCATACGATACAAATTTATATTTTTATAACATGCCCAAAAATGTTATTTAACATACAATGCAAACTTATATTTTTATAACATGACCAAAAATGTTATTTGCATACAATGCAAACTTATATTTTTATAACATTAGATAAAAATGACAAAAATACCATTCACATACAATGCATTCTCATATGTTAAACATTAAATAAAAATGTTAATTTCATACGGTGAACATTATATTAACAAAGTTGCTCATTAACATACGGTGAATAATTTCTATTTCAATATTGACAAAATTTGTCATTTAACATATAGTGACAAATCCTATTTTTAATATTGACAAAATTTGTCAATTAACCTACAGTGGCAAATTTTACTTTTAATATTGACAAAAATTTGTCATTCTTACATACAGTGTGTAATACTAATTTAATAATGAACAAAATAGCGTTCATCAACCTACGGTGTATAATACTATTTTAATAATGATACAAAAATAGCGTTCATCAACATACGGTGGCATATTCTATAATTTATACTGAACAAAAATTAGTTCATTTCATATAGTGCCATATTCTTATTTTTAATAATGAACAAAATATTATTCGTTAACATACGGTGCTTTTCTTATTTTAATAATGAACAAAATATTGTTCATTAACATACGGTGTGTAAATTCTATTCAAATATGAACAAAAATTGTTCATTAACATACGGTGTTAATTCTCATTCTTAACATAACAAAAATAGTGTCCATTCAACATACTATATATAATTCTATTTTAACATATATAAAAAAAATGTTATCTTTACCATACGATGTCATTTTCTATTTTATAACATAGCAAAATGTTATTTTTACCATACGATGTCATTTTCTATAATATAACATAGCAAAATGTTATTTTTACCATACGATGTCATTTTCTATTTTATCATACAATCATTCGTCCATCAACATACAGTGAATAAATTTCTATTAAATATTGAACAAATTTGTTCATTAACAGAGTCAATTCTATTTACCTATGAACATGAAATCAAGGGATCTAATATTAGCCATTTAATCATATAACAAGGCATCACCAAATCATAACCAACAACAGATCAGAATCATATTATAATCGCATCATATACTGAATAGTTTATTTTAATGTAAAATTTTTTTAAACAAAGGATTCTCACATTGAATTTTTTGGCCAAAATTTTACTGTCTCCTTTTCAGCTGCGGTCTGCGCCATCGCGAAGCTCTTAATTTTGTGATTCCAACGCAATTTACGGTTCGTCAAACGGACCTCGTATGAAAGAGTTATGAATTTTTAAAGATCGGGTAATTAAATAATTAATTAATATTCGTGAAAATACCTAAAAATTTCACTGTCTCAGAATTGGACAAAATTAGTGTCCACGCGTCCATCTCGTCGCCACGATCCCAACGCACCTGAAATCGTCGATTTTCGACTTCGTATGAGTGAGTTATACAATTTTAAAGTTCTGGAAATTAATTAAATAATTTAAAAATAAAATAGAAAATACCCTCAGCCCATTGACCGAAAAACACTGTTCACCGCCGAACTTTGACCGCACTTTGCCGCTGCCTCGGGGCACCTGACGCCACGGGACCACCGCCAATGTCTTCGTCTTGGCGAGACGCACCACCACCAGAAAGAGCCGCCCCTAAAGCTTCTCCGATCATCGGGAAATCGCCTAGAAAGAATTTCGCCTCGCGGGTCCCACAGGCCGCCTCACACCTCCAAACTGCCTGAAATTTGGCGAGCACCTCCACCTCACGTAGACGAAGAACTTCCGTGTTCGTGACTTCGTCTAATTCTTCCTCGATTCATGGGAATTCCTTGATTTACGTTTTGAGCTTCTGAATTTCGAAAACAGCGAGCTTTAAGACGAGATTCCGGCGAATCCGAGCGGTGTTTTGACAAAACCGACTACACCATTAGCTTCGTATCGTCGAGACCTTCGAGAGGACATATAATTTGCTATGGTTTGAAGAGATTTTATTTTCGACAAATTTTAGAGGAAGAGAGAGCCGCCATGGAAATTGAGAAAAAATGATGGAAAATAGAAGCTGCTGCTGTGCATTTCGAATTTCAGCCCTAAATCTCAGAAAAAAGATAATATATACCATGGGTTTAATTTTGGTTTGGGCCCAAATATCATTACGTGCCCAATTACTCAATTTCCAACTGTTTTCTTCAATTCAGAAATTCTTATAAATACATGCTGATTTCAAAATTAATAAAATTTTAAACATAATTATTTCAGGTCATTACGAACCCAACGAACCTGATTTCGTAATTTTCCGATTCCGTATGAATTTATTATAAATTTCCGAAGTCTGAAAATAGGCTGTATTTCCACTGTAAAAATTATACAGGCCACAAAATAATTCCAAAAATTATAAATTTTATAATTTAACCTTAATTTAATATTCAGAATCCATAGAAACTGGTTTCGTCAAATTCGGAGTTCATTTGCAAAAATTCTATTTTTCAGGTGTATATTTTAATATTTAAAAATACCGAAAATAGTGGAATTTTTCCGAAACTCAAAAATATAAGTTCTTATAGTCATTTTTATATGTAAACAACATTCTAAAACCAATGGAGATGGTTTCGGGTCCTAATTCCTTATTCTGCAAAATGTAGCATTTTGGCCCTTATAAATTTCATAGCGACTTTTCTAAATTTTGAATTGGCCATAACTTTTGATTCCCGTTATGAAATTTCGATTCTTCGGATTCGTTGGAAAGATATTTTTAAATAGATTCCAATATTTTTGGTTTTACTAAAATCCGTTAAATTTTGCGTCCTATACATTCAGTTAAAGTTTCAAATCAAAATTTCAAACTGCAGCGCTTGTTTTCAATTCCTTTTATATATAAATTAAATTTATTCGTTTTAACTTCGATTAAAATAAATCAATCATTTAAAATACTTTAAATTCATTAAAATTAAAATTTT
Organism: Allium sativum; assembly: GCA_030737875.1. Taxonomy (NCBI): domain Eukaryota; kingdom Viridiplantae; phylum Streptophyta; class Magnoliopsida; order Asparagales; family Amaryllidaceae; genus Allium; species Allium sativum. The sequence continues at coordinate 392,947,505 of CM060912.1, read as the reverse complement.
AAATTGGCCCTAAAATCCTGGGTCGTTACATCATGTCAAGATGGTTAAGTATGTCATTTCAGTTCACGACTTAACCCGCCTACGTGTCATGTCAAGTTGGCTAAGTGTTGTCGTTTTCAAGTTCATGACTTAGCCCTACAAATCGTGTTCAAGTTGTCTTTTCATGTTCATGACTTAACCCTAATTGGCATTAATTGATTCGTTAATGCACCGAACCACTCACATTGGATCCTATTGTTCGTAGCCACTGGATTTGCCGGGCGGTTCCGGGCAGGTTTATGCTACGAACTCAACCCAACCTCGGGTTTCAAGCGCGATGTGACCAACTACCCACATTGGATCCTATTGTTTGTAGCAACTGGATTTGCCGGGCGGTTCCGGGCAGATTTACACTACAAACTCAACCCAACCTCGAGTTGGCCACTTTCTTGTTTTCTAAAGTCATGCCCATGTTCTTATCAGATTTTGCTATTTCCACATCATGTTCATATATCAACTTCGTGCCCAACTAAGGCATGTTTAAAGTCAAGTTATGGCATGTTCAAGTCAAGTTTTCGTGCCATATTTCATGTTCTACTTATGCCAAATTTCACAGTTTATGCTTATAATTAATTCAAGTTTTGCCTATTCTACCCAATCGTATCCCCAACGTATATAAACGTACTTCGTTCACAAACATAAACAATTCAAGAGATAAAGGGGAATAACACCAAACATGTGATAGGCATATGTGACAATTCCAACATCACTTGCATAATAAACAGGCTATAACATATCACATGGTTTCAATACTAGTATGATGATAACTTGGCATAGTAATGATTCCAACTTAATTTAACATGATGATTTCAACTTTACATCATAGGCATAATAATCATTGCGGGCATAATAATAATTTTATTATAAACATGAAACATTAAAGGCATAGTAATCCTAATAGGCATAGTGGATTCCAATTTAGCATTTTTAACATAATAATTCTCATAGACATAATGATTCCAATTTATCATAATGATTCTCATCTAACATTATAAACATAATGGTTCCAACTTAGCATTTTTAACATAATGATCCTCAACTAACATTATAGACATAATGATTCCAATTTAGCGTTTTTAACATAATGATTCTCAACTAACATTATAGACATAATGATTCCAATTTAGTGTTTTTAACATAATGATTCTCAATTAACATTATAGACATAATGATTCCAATTTAGCATTTTTAACATATCTAACATTATAAACATAATAATTCCAACTTTTCATCATAACCTAGCAATACCCAATTTTTCATTAATCATGATGGGTATATTAACATCACAGGCATAATTCCATCAATAGTCATAGCCATGGTTTAATTAGCATCATAGGCATGGTTTAATCAACATAAAGATTTCAATAAACATAGTGATTCCATGGACATGTATTAGTCCAACTTGCCAAACAATTAAGCCAAGTGATTCATAACAACATCAAAATCATGACAAGTTTAAGTTGCAACGTTGCCATAGCAATATCCCCAAATTATAATTCAAAGATAAACAATATAAACAATGGATTAACAATAGTTCCTAAATCCGGTTTCAATTCATGGCATGTCCATATTGTTTTAGCGTTTTTGCCTAAAAAGTAACATAGAACTTACCATATGAAGCAAATAATCCAAATAAAAATCCCAAATCAATTAGTCCCAAATTCGTTGTCTAAAGCGTCGTAGTTGTTGTAGCTTCTAGTTGTAGCCTTCAAGAATCGTCCTCCATCTTCTATAATTTTATTCTTTGTATTTTTAATTCAGAGCTCTAGGTTTAATGGCGGTGGCCTGAGGCTAAAATGAAATAGTATGATTTAGGCTAGGTCTAGGTGTTATTTTATAGGTGAATAGGGTGATTTAGAGCCTTCAGATCAGTCCAGAAGTCATCAGAATCGCACAGCTCGAATACACATCATCTAGCCACTCAAAAGAAGACACGTCACCTCAGAACACTCCAGAATTCGGTGCTGGATTTGTATGGGCGCACTTGGCAGGTGCGCCAGTGTATTTTGTACTGGCGCACTTCACAAGTGCGCCAGTGTATTCTGGACTGTTTTCGGTTTTTCTACCTAACTTCGTTCGTCCATATCTTCTTCATACGGTATCCGATTTTCGAAAACTCGGACTCTATTTCGCGTATTTTTCCGAGACGAACGCAATGGCGTAACCCATTTCCCTTGATTTCATAATTTATAATTAATTATACTTTAATTCGTGAAGCTTAATGTTATAGAATTCACGGGGTGTTACATTCTCCCCCACTTAAAATGATTTCGTCCCCGAAATCTTCAAGTTCAGGAAGAATGTACATTCTAACATCCAAACATCCATCTACTCATCCATCAAACACGAGCATCCATTGTCCTTAAAAAAAAACTTCTAATGCTTTATGATCATATGCGAAGTGTGTGTATATGTTCCTTAGCTAATGCTAATGATCAGGCCTGATTGATCTTCTAAATGCAAAATATGTTTAGTGAAATGAATCTAATATGTATGCAAATTTTTTTCCTATTATAATTCATAATTTCTACATGAGTGCTCGAACATTCAATCATATGCAACAACCAAATGATAGCACAACCAAGTTTCCAAAAAAATAAACACTCATGCATATGCAACATGAAAATGTGTCTGAGCCGATCTAGTGCCTAATGTGTATTCATGCATCCACGAGCAACCACTTGCGACCACTTGCAACCATTTCACAATCATGACATGTTTCAATTACATGTTTACATCCAAAAAGATTCTACCTGTGGTTCTCAAGATAGGATCGAGGAGAGAAATAGGATAAAACAAAGCATCTAGAATAAGTTAACGATGTACCGCCAGAAGGTCCGGTCTGCTTCTCACGGCAGTCTTTGCTGATGTGTCCAGTCTTCCCACAATGAAAACATTCACCTTGCTTTCTCTTCCTCTTTCTACAATCCTTGGCTATGTGCCCTTCCGTACCACAGTAATTGCATTTCCTTTTATCACGTGAGTTGTTGTTCTTGCCTGTTTTCTCGGAGTCTACCTTCTTATTCTTAGAATCGTTGGGCTTGACCTATTTCTTCCCTTGAGAGTTTTCTGCCTCTGTCTCCTTCTTGCCCTTATCTTCCTCGTTTAGCAATGCCATCTGCACCAACCTTTCGTACGTAGCTCCCATGGGTATATGGGTCATGGCCAAACTGTGTAATGGCTCATTCAACCCTTTGACAAAGCGGAGAGCCTTCTTGTGCGGGGTGTTGACTAGGTCCAGTCTGAACCTTGCCAGCTCATCGAATTGATTAACATACTCTTTGACTGTCATATTCCCTTGCTTAAGAAATAAGAATTTTTCCAACTGAAGACTCCTTTCAGCTTCTGAGAGAAATTTAGCCTCAAACCTTGCCCTAAAGTCCTCCCATGTTTCCACTGGTCTTTCTGCATTAGTGACTTCCCACCAGTAGGAAGCCTCGCCCTTTAGTAGCCACACTGCCAGTTGTACTTTCTGCCTATCTTCTACCTCAAAGATGACGAATAAGTCCTCGGTTTCCTTTAACCAATTCCTAGCTGCCACGAACGACTCAGTTCCATAAAAGTCCTTTCCTCCCATAGCCTTAAAATCTTTACATATCTTAGCAAAAGTGTTTCCCCGCGGAGGAGGTGGAGGAAGAGGTGCTGCTGCAGCTGGATGATTTCCTGCAGCTGGGGGAGGAGGAACGGTAGGACCTGGCTGGGTGGCCCTTGCTTCTAAGAATCGTCTAAACCAACCAGGTATTGGTACACCCTCTGGCAAGTTAAGTTCTTCGGACATACTGAAACAAAAGGATAGATTCAAAATGAAGGATAAGAGATAATACCTATGGCTTTGAGGGACTTTGCCTTTTTAAAATAAAATAATATTTTATCTTTTTTAAAAATGCTTCTTTAAATTTTCTTTTGAAAATAAATTTTCAAAACTTTTTATCTTATCTGGTAAACCTATGCTCTGATACCAAGTGAAACACCCCACCTCCGTTAGGGTCACTCTCAAAGGGAATGCCCTAATTTTGGTGGAGGTTTATAAGTATAAGTCACATATATACAAGACAGATATAATAACACATATTTTTGAACAGTGGAAAACAACAACTTTTATTTCTTCAAAATACGTGTTACACAAACCATGCCATAATACTTTCCAAAATCATAACTGTCTTGATTACATTATTTAAAGAAGCATGAAGAAAACATAAATAAACTGCAAAAGTCCCCTAAATGCTGTCCAAAGCCATAGTCCAAAACGGAAAAGATCCAAGCAATACATTCTTCTCTTCAAGCTGGATGTGAAAATTGGTCAAGCTGCGGTATTCCCTCCCTGAGAACCTGGGGGGGGGGGGGAACGGAAGAAAACGAGGCGAAAGGAAAAGGGTCAGTCATAAAGACTGAGTAAGTTCTAGTGACTTTCAGTGTAGAAACGGTTAAAACAACCTGTCATGTATGAACTGGAACTAAACTTAAGAATGGTGTCAAGGTGAACAAGATAGACTAAGGTGATCAGAATAAGTCAAGACAAGTCAAGTAAAGCATCACATGTTCGAGATTCGTGGCATCGACTGTACTAGTATACTAAGCCCATATCACAAGTTAATCACGAAATAAATCCCACGGCCCAATGTCATGAAATGACCCTGAAACGGGGTTTGACCCAAGTACGGGGTCCTACGGAGCGATTATCTAGTCGATCGGCTCCCTACAAGTTCTAGCTCGTCAAGTGTCCGTGTCATACGGCTAATCACGAATGTAGTCACCTGTGCTGGGTCCACCTTCGGGTGTATCAGCCCTAGGGTGTCAACCCCTGACACGATTCAAGATGCACAGATAAATCTACGTATACCCAGTGTCTGCCCCGGATACATGCACGATCGTAGTCCACCGAACCTACACTGGCGTACCCCACTGCCGTCGTTCACCTCTTACAATCAGCCCAGTAATCGTGCCCCACCCGGCCTAGCCTCAGGGTACCTTGATACAACTAGAGGGTTACTGCTGAAAGGGGTCGTGTCTAGGGTTTCACCTAATAGATTAGGTCATGTAATTCATGACCTAACCCGCCTAACAGATTAAGTCATGTAATTCGTGACTTAATCCTTTTCCAGTCTAGTCATGTCAAGATGGTTAAGTATGTCATTTCAGTTCACGACTTAACCCGCCTACGTGTCATGTCAAGTTGGCTAAGTGTTGTCGTTTTCAAGTTCATGACTTAGCCCTACAAATCGTGTTCAAGTTGTCTTTTCATGTTCATGACTTAACCCTAATTGGCATTAATTGATTCGTTAATGCACCGAACCACTCACATTGGATCCTATTGTTCGTAGCCACTGGATTTGCCGGGCGGTTCCGGGCAGGTTTACGCTACGAACTCAACCCAACCTCGGGTTTCAAGCGCGATGTGACCAACTACCCACATTGGATCCTATTGTTTGTAGCAACTGGATTTGCCGGGCGGTTCCGGGCAGATTTACACTACAAACTCAACCCAACCTCGAGTTGGCCACTTTCTTGTTTTCTAAAGTCATGCCCATGTTCTTATCAGATTTTGCTATTTCCACATCATGTTCATATATCAACTTCGTGCCCAACTAAGGCATGTTTAAAGTCAAGTTATGGCATGTTCAAGTCAAGTTTTCGTGCCATATTTCATGTTCTACTTATGCCAAATTTCACAGTTTATGCTTATAATTAATTCAAGTTTTGCCTATTCTACCCAATTGTATCCCCAACGTATATAAACGTACTTCGTTCACAAACATAAACAATTCAAGAGATAAAGGGGAATAACACCAAACATGTGATAGGCATATGTGACAATTCCAACATCACTTGCATAATAAACAGGCTATAACATATCACATGGTTTCAATACTAGTATGATGATAACTTGGCATAGTAATGATTCCAACTTAATTTAACATGATGATTTCAACTTTACATCATAGGCATAATAATCATTGCGGGCATAATAATAATTTTATTATAAACATGAAACATTAAAGGCATAGTAATCCTAATAGGCATAGTGGATTCCAATTTAGCATTTTTAACATAATAATTCTCATAGACATAATGATTCCAATTTATCATAATGATTCTCATCTAACATTATAAACATAATGGTTCCAACTTAGCATTTTTAACATAATGATCCTCAACTAACATTATAGACATATAATTCCAATTTAGCGTTTTTAACATAATGATTCTCAACTAACATTATAGACATAATGATTCCAATTTAGTGTTTTTAACATAATGATTCTCAATTAACATTATAGACATAATGATTCCAATTTAGCATTTTTAACATATCTAACATTATAAACATAATAATTCCAACTTTTCATCATAACCTAGCAATACCCAATTTTTCATTAATCATGATGGGTATATTAACATCACAGGCATAATTCCATCAATAGTCATAGCCATGGTTTAATTAGCATCATAGGCATGGTTTAATCAACATAAAGATTTCAATAAACATAGTGATTCCATGGACATGTATTAGTCCAACTTGCCAAACAATTAAGCCAAGTGATTCATAACAACATCAAAATCATGACAAGTTTAACTTGCAACGTTGCCATAGCAATATCCCCAAATTATAATTCAAAGATAAACAATATAAACAATGGATTAACAATAGTTCCTAAATCCGGTTTCAATTCATGGCATGTCCATATTGTTTTAGCGTTTTTGCCTAAAAAGTAACATAGAACTTACCATATGAAGCAAATAATCCAAATAAAAATCCCAAATCAATTAGTCCCAAATTCGTTGTCTAAAGCGTCGTAGTTGTTGTAGCTTCTAGTTGTAGCCTTCAAGAATCGTCCTCCATCTTCTATAATTTTATTCTTTGTATTTTTAATTCAGAGCTCTAGGTTTAATGGCGGCGGCCTGAGGCTAAAATGAAATAGTATGATTTAGGCTAGGTCTAGGTGTTATTTTATAGGTGAATAGGGTGATTTAGAGCCTTCAGATCAGTCCAGAAGTCATCAGAATCGCACAGCTCGAATACACATCATCTAGCCACTCAAAAGAAGACACGTCACCTCAGAACACTCCAGAATTCGGTGCTGGATTTGTACGGGCGCACTTGGCAGGTGCGCCAGTGTATTTTTGTACTGGCGCACTTCACAAGTGCGCCAGTGTATTCTGGACTGTTTTCGGTTTTTCTGCCTAACTTCGTTCGTCCATATCTTCTTCATACGGTATCCGATTTTCGAAAACTCGGACTCTATTTCGCGTATTTTTCCAAGACGAACGCAATGGCGTAACCCATTTCCCTTGATTTCATAATTTATAATTAATTATACTTTAATTCGTGAAGCTTAATGTTATAGAATTCACGGGGTGTTACAAAACTGCTGCAAGCCCTGTCCCGCAAGCATCGGTATACACTATGAACGGTTTACTCCCATATGGAAAAACTAAAACTGGAGCTGTCATCAATGCCCTCTTCTATTGTTTAAAAGCATCGTCACAGTCAACATCCCAAGAAAAAGTCAAATTCTTTTTTGTCAACCGTGTAAGTGGGGCTAATATCTTCGCAAACTCCTTAATGAACTTCCTATAATAGTCCGCCCAACTAAGAAAGCTTCTGTTGTATTTTTTGGAATCCTCCAATCCTGGATTGCCACTACCTTCGCGAGATTCTACTGCTATTCCTTCTTTAGAGACCCTGTGTCCTAAGAACCTTACTCCCTTTCCAAAAGGACGTTTGGAAAACTTTTCCTTAAGCTGATGTAGTCGAAGTGTCTCTAAGACTACCTTAAGATATAAGGTATGCCCTTCCTCGCTTCTAGAGAATATCAAGATATCATCCACAAAGACTACCACGAATTTGTTTAGAAAATCACTAAACACAATACTCATCAAGTGTACAAAATAGGCGGGTGCATTCGTCGAACCAAAAGGCATGACGAGCTACTCAAAGAAACTGTCTGGAGTTGTAAATGCGGTCTTATCTATACTATCCTCAGCTACCCTCAACTGATGAAAACCTGTAGCTAAGTCCAACTGCGAGAAAACTGAAGCACCAACCAACTAATCAAACAAATCACCAATTCTTAGAAATGGGTGCCTCTCCTTCTTCATGAGCTTATTCAGCTCCCTATAGTCAATGCACAATCTAAGCGAAACATCAGCCTTTATAGCGGAAACAACCGGAGTACCCCATTCTGAAATACTTCTTCTTATGAACCCTTTCTCAAGCAGCTCCCCTACTTGTTTACTGAGTTCCTTCCTCTCTCTCGGAGCCATGTGGCGTACTGGCAATGCAACTGGCTTTGCATTATCTACTAAGTATATACGAAAGTCTATCTCGCACCTCCGGGTAAACCCCAAACCTCATCAAAGACGTCATCATACTCACGGACTACTCGAACAAATTGCAAATCATCGATGGATGCGTCAAGTGATTCTAGGTAGCTAAGCATCACCTGTAACACCCCGCGAATTCTATAACTGTGAAATTAACAAATTAAAGTATAATTAACTTGAAATCAAAGAACTAAGGGAAACGGGATACGCCATTGCGTTCGTCTCGGAAAAATACGCGAAATAGAGTCCGAGTTTTCGAAAAACGGAGTCTGTGTGAAGAAGATATGGCCTTCGGAAGTTTCTGAATTAAGTTTAAAATTCAAACAGAATAAAACAGTTTAAAATTCCAAAATGGGGCCCAATGGGCCAGGGCGGAAAAACACCCGCCTAACGCACCCAGGTCGACTGGGCTGTCGACCTGGCCTAACCAGGTCGACAGGGCTGTCGACAGGCATGTCGACCTGGTCCAGAGCCAGGTCGAACCCAGTCCAACCTGGCTGACCTATTCTATGTTGGTCGATTTTCTGTGGTCTGCTTTGTCATTAGGGCTAGGTGGCAAGCTCTAATTGGTCTCTCCTTAGGATGAAAGGCTACGATCTAACCGAGCAACATCAACGGTCCTAATCAGTTCATTACCTCTATAAAAACAACCCTAGACTAACCCTAATCTATTCATTCAAAAATAAGAACAAAGCCGCCATGTTGCTGAGGAACGACTAGGGGTAGCCACCAATTGGAGAGAGGATTAGGAGACAAATTCTAAGGCATAAAGCAACTCAATCAAATCAAACCGCATCTTCAAATCCCTAAATTTGAGAATTCGCCACACCATTGTAAGTAGAGTATTACTTTGGTATGAACTAATAACTGTGTTGGTTTGTATACTTGATTGTGGTGATAAATAATTCATAATTTGTGCGTTACTATGATTATTATTGATTTGAATTATTGTATACGTTTGGATATTCTTGAATTATGTTATTCATTATAAAGAACTACATGCGGTAGTTCTATGCAAGTATACATTTGGAATATTCGCAAATTATGTAATCCATGTTGAAGCTACATGTATGTAGTTGATTGAAATTCATGCAAGTTTGGGGCTTTGCTATTATGCCATGATAATGTGTATTTTTATACAAACATCATTTTTGAAGTAATTGGAATAAGTTTGGAATTATGTTGAAAATTTGGCATCATGTATTAAGCCATGCTTTTGTACTAGAAAACCTATTTGCAAACTTATGAATATGACTAGGCTATGATTGATATTTTGCATAATTAAGTCGATATTGTTTACAAGAATCATATGATGACATATGTGGTACATAGCTAGGTTAGATTCAAAATCCCTTTTTGCAAGTTTACATGACTAAAGTAAAAATCATGATTTCATGTTAGAAATATTTATGCCATGGTTATGTGAACAAATTTAACTATACTTTTGTATTAGTAGACACCTTTGTAAACATGTAGTAGTCTTATGAACATGCTTTGCTTATGTTTGACATTATGCCTGAATAAAAATATAGGTTTATGTTGTAGTTAAAGCCTATGTGTCGATAGTGATGTTCTTAACTTAACTACAAGTTTACATGGTTTGATTCATGTCACTTATGCTTTATGACCAAAGTATATGTTACCACTATGCAAGTACACCAGTTTCTATTTTGTATTCCCAACGTCATATTGCAAGTTCATGCGCTCACCTTCCCCTTTTTGTGTATGTAATCTCGCTTTAAGCCTCCCCTTTTCGCATGGCTAAGTTGGACTTAAAAAGGCTAAGCCCAACATATACATAATAAACGGACGTGTTAAACGGGGGAAAATAACGTTGGGTTAAAATTACTAATGAATGAAAATATAAAATAGAAGGGCCCAAATTCAAGTATGGGTTGGGCCCATGATTGGTGTAACCTTTACACCATTAACTTAATAATGGGCCGCAAATATTTACATATAAGAAAATAAAGAAGAAAGACAAAAATATGTAAATGTAGAACATACGATGTGTTTAACCCGAGGTTGGATTGAGTTGTGATGTAAACCTGCCCGGAACCGCCCGGCTGTCCAGTAGTCACAACAATACCTATCCAATGTGGGAGGTTAAACATGGAGCCCAATAAGGACCCGAGGTTAGACTGAGTTGTGGCGTAAGACTGCCCGGAACCAACCGACAACAGGCAGCCACAACAATACCTGTCTAATGTGAGAGGTCAGGGCCTTAATAAGACAATTAAGGCTGAGTCAGGATTGTTAGGATTAAGTGAACTAAAGACTTAATCAAAATAGAACATGCTAAATTAAACGGACTGGTGGGGGTTAGGTTAGAAAACACTTAACCAACTTAGCATGTTGGCTAGAGATAGAAAACCTAGTAACGGGGGACCCTTTTCAGCAGTAACCCTAGAAGGTGTATCAGGATACCCTGAAACTAGGCAGGGTGGGGCACGATTACTGGGCTGATTGTAAGAGGTCAAATCGACGGCGGTGGTGTAGCAGTGTAGGTTCTAACGGGGTGCGGGCGTGCACACACCCCGGCGCAGAAAAATAAGGCACTGGGCACCAGTAGCATACCTGTGCATTCTAAGGTTGTGTCGGGCCGCCGCCATGGGACTTGATACACCCCATGGTGGGACCAGCATAGGTAACTACAACATCGGGGGCCGTAAGACACATGTAACTATGCGAGTAGGAGCCGATCATCATTGAATGGATCACATCACCCTGATTATGGGGTGCCAGTTGGAAACTAGTTTATATGGGTTCAGAGATTAACATGGGGTACGATAGTATATTCGACCCTAGACAACTTAACCAAGTTTATAGTGCTTTCCCACTTCTTTTTTATACTTATCATACCCAGTTCTTTATTCATAGACAAAATAGTACTAGACTTACTCAGGCTTTATGTCTGACTCTACTTTTCTTTCGTCTTCTTTTCTTCCGTTTCCCCCCCCCCCAGGTCCACAGGGAGGGAACACTGCAGCTTGACCAGCCTTAACATCCAGCTTGAAGAAGAGAAATGTATTGCTTGGACCTTTTCGTTTGAAACTATGGCTTTGGACAAACTCTATGGGGCTTTTGCAGTTTATCTATGTTACATTTATGCTTCTTTAAATAATGTAATCAAGACAGATTATGAAAGTGTCATGTTATGTTTTGAAAAAAAGATGTAAGACAATTATGGTGATGTTGTTGTAACATGTATTTGCTTTTATGAAATAAAAGTTGTTGATTTTCCGCTGTGTACAAATATGTGTTCTTATATCTGTCTTGTATATCTGTGACTTATACTTATAAACCTCCACCAAAATTAGGGCATTCCCTTTGAGAGTGACCCTAACGGAGGTGGGGTGTTTCACTTGGTATCAGAGCATAGGTTTACCAGATAAGATAAAAAGTTTTGAAAAATTATTTTCAAAAAGGAAATTTAAAGAAGCATTTTTTAAAAAAAAATATTATTTTATTTTAAAAAGGCAAAGTCCACCCCCCAAAGCCATAGGTACTATCTCTTATCCTTCGTTTTGAATCTATCCTTTTTGTTTCAGCATGTCCGAAGATCTTAACTTGCCGGAAGGGGTACCAATACCTGGTTGGTTTAGACGGTTCTTAGAAGCAAGAGCCACTCAGCCAGGTCCTACCATTCCTCCTCCCCCAGCTGCCGGAAATCATCCAGCTGCAGCGTCACCTTTTCCTCCACCTCCTCCTCGGGGAAACACGTTTGCTAAGATATGTAAAGATTTTAAAGCTATGGGAGGAAGGGATTTCCATGGAACTGAGTCCTTCGTGGGAGCTAGAAATTGGCTGAAAGAAACGGAGGACCTATTCATCATCTTTGAGGTAGAAGATAGACAAAAAGTACAATTGGCAGTGTGGCTATTGAAGGGCGAGGCTTCCTACTGGTGGGAAGTCACTAATGCGGAAAGACCAGTGGAGACATGGGAGGACTTTAGGGCAAGGTTTGAGACTAAATTTCTCTCAGATGCGGAAAGAAGTTTGCAGTTGGAAAGATTCTTATTTCTTAAGCAAGGGGACAAGACAGTCAGAGAATATGTGAATCAGTTCGATGAGCTGGCTAGGTTTGGGCTTGACCTAGTCAACACCCCGCACAAGAAGGCTCTCCGTTTCGTCAAAGGGTTGAATGAGCCATTACACAGTTTGGCCATGACCCATATACCCATGGGAGCCACGTATGAAAGATTGGTGCAAATGGCATTGCTGAATGAAGAGGACAGGGGCAGAGGGCTGGATCCACCCCAGGGGAACAGGTCCATGTGCTGGAAGCACCACCTCTGCAACAGCGAGGTATAAATACTTCTGTAGAAAGCGTAGTTTATCTTTATGATCACCCCGTTCGCACTTTATTTGATTCTGGCGCATCACACTCCTTTATCTCGTCTGCTTTAGTAGAATCTCTGCACCTAAAAACTAGTATGGTAGAGGACCCCTTAATTGTTTCAAACCCAATTGGGGGCCCAGCTCATTTGTCTGTGATCTGTATGGGATTGAAAATTTCTATTCTAAGTGTAGAATTTCAATGTAGTGCCTTTGTTTTGGGCTTTTCGGGTTATGGTTTGATTTTGGGTATGGATTGGCTATCCAGTAATGGGGCCATCCTTGATTGTGAGAAAAGGGTTGTTAGGCTCCTAACCCAGCTCGGTAATACTTTGGAAATTTCTTGTAATCCCTCGTATGCGGTTATGCTTAGTTATCTTGAATCGCTAGATGCCTCTGTTGAAAATTTGAAATCAGTTAAAGTGGTCCGGGAATATCCGGATGTCTTCAAAGAGGTGAAGGGCTTGCCTCCGAAGCGGGAAATAGACTTCCGCATATATCTTGTAGATAATGAAAAGCCCGTTGCGTTGCCCATTAGACACATGGCTCCACGAGAAAGGAAAGAGCTCAGTAAACAGATTAAAGAGCATCTAGAAAAGGGGTTCATTAGGAGGAGCATTTCAGAATGGGGCGCTCCGGTGGTGTTCGCTACAAAGGCGGATGGTTCACTCCGTCTATGTGTTGACTATAGGGAGCTCAACAAGCTAACAAAAAAGAATAGGCACCCTCTCCCTAGAATTGACGATTTATTTGACCAGCTTGTAGGAGCGTCTGTTTTCTCCCAGCTCGATTTAGCAACCGGTTTTCATCAGCTAAGGGTGGCTGAAGATAGCATCGATAAAACGGCGTTCAGAACCCCAGACGGCTTCTTTGAATGGCTTGTCATGCCTTTCGGTTTGACAAATGCACCTGCTTACTTCGTGGACCTAATGAGTAGGGTATTTAGAGATTTCCTCAACAAATTCGTAGTGGTCTTCGTAGATGATATCCTTATCTTCTCAAAGAGTGAAGAGGAACATGCTCAGCACCTAAGGGCAATCATGGAAACTTTGCGAGTCCATCAACTAAAAGCCAAATTCTCCAAATGCCACTTTTGGAGAGAAGAGGTGAGGTTCCTTGGGCACATAGTATCCAAACAAGGGTTAGCAGTGGACCCTGCTAAGGTAGTGGCGGTACAGGATTGGAAGACACCAAGGAATGCAACTGAGGTCCGAAGCTTTCTAGGACTAGCGGGTTTCTATCGAAAATTCATAAGGGATTTTGCGAAAATCTCAGCTCCGCTCACGAAATTGACCAAGAAGAATCTAGTGTTCAATTGGGACTTGGATTGCGAGTTTGCTTTCCAACGACTGAAAAGGGCTCTCACAACAGCCCCAGTTTTGACGCTGCCAGATGGGAGCAAGATGTTCACTGTTTATACGGATGCATGTGGGACAGGGCTAGGCGCCGTCTTAATGCAAGAAGGAAGGGTAGTAGCTTATGGCGGGAGGCAGTTGAAAGTGCACGAAAAGAACTACCCAACCCACGATCTTGAGTTAGCCGCCATCGTCTTTGCACTCAAGTCTTGGCGACACTATCTCCTAGGTGAGAAGTTCGAACTTTACACTGACCGTAAATCGTTGAAATATCTTTTCTCGCTGAAGGATCTTAACTTGAGGCAACAAAGATGGATGGAGTTCCTTGCCTCGTACGATTTCGAAATCTCCTACACTCCGGGCAAAGGCAACGTAGTGGCAGACGCGTTGAGCCGAAAGAAATTGACCCTAAGCCCGTTGTTTGTTGAAAGACAAAGCCTAGAGTTTATAGCCAGCTTCGACTTTAGGCCTTCCTCCGATTTCGTACCAGGCTTGCTAGCATCTCTCGAAGTGCGTCCAACTTTAGTGGATTCAGTAGGGACAGCACAACGCGAAGACCCTCAGCTTGTGGAAATAATTGATAGGCTAATTAGGGGTGAGACTTCAAGTCACCTCAACAGATACTCCATCGACGATAAAGGTCTGCTAAGGCGAGACGGAAGACTATGCGTCCCACAGATAAAAGATTTAGTAAAGAAGGTTCTCAAGGAAGCACATCACTCCAAGATGACGATACACCCAGGCGGAGATAAAATTTACAAAGACATAAAAAGGACTTTCTTCTGGAACGGCATGAAAAAGGACGTGGCAGAGTTCGTTTCTAAGTGTATGGTGTGCCAACAGGTTAAGGCGGAACAGAAAAAGCCTGGCGGACTGCTACATCCTCTAGAGGTCCCGCAGTGGAAGTGGGATAGCATCTCAATGGACTTCATCGATGGGCTGCCTAGGTCTAGGAGAGGCAACACTAGCATTTGGGTAATAGTGGATAGGCTTACTAAAAGCGCCCACTTTTTACCTGTCAAAAGTAAGAGAACTGCCTCATCCCTAGCATCACTTTACCTTAAGGAAATCGTTCGGCTCCATGGAATACCATCTAGCATTGTTAGTGACCGAGACCCCATCTTCACCAGTGAGTTTTGGCGGAGTCTGCAAGAAGCAGTAGGAACGCAGTTATGCTTGAGCACAGCCTATCATCCCCAAACCGATGGCCAAACAGAGAGAGTAAACAGAGTTTTGGAAGACTTTTTAAGACTGTGCGTCCTTGACTTCGGAGGGACATGGGAAGACCACCTTCCTTTGGTGGAATTCGTCTACAACAACAGCTATCAAGCAACCATCGGAATGGCGCCCTTCGAAGCTTTATATGGAAGACCGTGCCGATCGCCCACTTGTTGGTGGGAGTCTACTGATAAGCTCATACTTGGACCAGACATGATCCGAGAGACTTCAAAGAAAGTAGACTTAATACGAAGAAGGATGAAGACGGCCCAAGACAGACAGAAGTCCTATGCCGACAAGAGAAGGACCGACCTTGAATTTGAGGTTGGAGACAGAGTTTTTCTCAAGGTATCACCACTAAGAAACGTTGTTCGTTTTGGAACCACAGGAAAGCTAGCACCAAGGTTCATAGGGTCATTCCCTATCATCGAGAAAATTGGGAAAATGGCCTATAGATTAGAGCTACCCGAGAAGTTGGCTGGAGTCCACAACGTTTTTCACGTTTCACATCTCCGAAAATGTCTACATGAGTCAGCTGAAGTGGTAGAGCCAAATATCCTCGAAGAGGCCGAAGTGGAACGCGAAGCAACCATAAGGAAAGTTCCAACCCGCATATTAGGAACGGAAGTGAAGAAGCTACGCAACCGTGAAGTCAAGCTCGTCAAAGTTCAGTGGAGCGACGCCGAGGAGACGCGACTTGGGAAACTGAAGCTAGAATCCGTACAGCCTACCCTTTTCTGTTCAAGGGTACATCTTTGATGTTTCCTTTTCCTTAAGTTGCGCTTTTATCTATCTTTTTAGGTATATTTCCTCGACCTTATCTTTTAGGTAGAAACCCTTTGGATGGAAACATGTAATTGAAACATGTTATGGATGATGGTTGCAAGTGGTTGCAAGTGATTGCTAGTGGTTGCTCGTGGTTGCATATACACACACAATCTAGGTTTTAAATCGGCTCAGTCACTTCATTTTGCATATGCATATATGTTTGCATTCATGTGTGGTTGAACTTTAATGTGTTGTCATGTGGATGTTGCATTTGTATTGAATGATTGTGCACTCATGTAGAAACAAGAATAGGAAAATTTGCATACATAATGGATTCATGGCACTTACATAATTCGCATTAAGGAGGTCAACTGAATCAGTAAACCGCCTGATTTTGCATTAGATAAGTACATGTACACACACACTTCACATATGATCATGAAGCATTAGAAGTCTTTTAAGGACAATGGATGCTCGTGTTTGATGGATGAGTAGATGGATGATTGGATGTTAGGATATACATTCCTCCTAACTTGAAGATTTCGGGGACGAAATCCTTTTAAGTGGGGGAGAATGTAACACCCCGCGAATTATATAACTGTGAAATTAACAAATTAAAGTATAATTAACTTGAAATCAAAGAACTAAGGGAAACGGGATATGCCATTGCGTTCGTCTCGGAAAAATACGCGAAATAGAGTCCGAGTTTTCGAAAAACGGAGTCCGTGTGAAGAAGATATGGCCTTCGGAAGTTTCTGAATTAAGTTTAAAATTCAAACAGAATAAAACAGTTTAAAATTCCAAAATGGGGCCCAATGGGCCAGGGCGGAAAAACACACGCCTAACGCACCCAGGTCGACTGGGCTGTCGACCTGGCCTAACCAGGTCGACAGGGCTGTCGACAGGGCTGTCGACAGGCATGTCGACCTGGTCCAGAGCCAGGTCGAACCCAGTCCAACCTGGCTGACCTATTCTATGTTAGTCGATTTTCTGTGGTCTGCTTTGTCATTAGGGCTAGGTGGCAAGCTCTAATTGGTCTCTCCTTAGGATGAAAGGCTACGATCTAACCGAGCAACATCAACGGTCCTAATCAGTTCATTACCTCTATAAAAACAACCCTAGACTAACCCTAATCTATTCATTGAAAAATAAGAACAAAGCCGCCATGTTGCTGAGGAACGACTAGGGGTAGCCACCAATTGGAGAGAGGATTAGGAGACAAATTCTAAGGCATAAAGCAACTCAATCAAATCAAACTGCATCTTCAAATCCCTAAATTTGAGAATTCGCCACACCATTGTAAGTAGAGTATTACTTTGGTATGAACTAATAACTGTGTTGGTTTGTATACTTGATTGTGGTGATAAATAATTCATAATTTGTGCGTTACTATGATTATTATTGATTTGAATTATTGTATACGTTTGGATATTCTTGAATTATGTTATTCATTATAAAGAACTACATGCGGTAGTTCTATGCAAGTATACGTTTGGAATATTCGCAAATTATGTAATCCATGTTGAAGCTACATGTATGTAGTTGATTGAAATTCATGCAAGTTTGGGGCTTTGCTATTATGCCATCATAATGTGTATTTTTATACAAACATCATTTTTGAAGTAATTGGAATAAGTTTGGAATTATGTTGAAAATTTGGCATCATGTATTAAGCCATGCTTTTGTACTAGAAAACCTATTTGCAAACTTATGAATATGACTAGGCTATGATTGATATTTTGCATAATTAGGTCGATATTGTTTACAAGAATCATATGATGACATATGTGGTACATAGCTAGGTTAGATTCAAAATCCCTTTTTGCAAGTTTACATGACTAAAGTAAAAATCATGATTTCATGTTAGAAATATTTATGCCATGGTTATGTGAACAAATTTAACTATACTTTTGTATTAGTAGACACCTTTGTAAATATGTAGTAGTCTTATGAACATGCTTTGCTTATGTTTGACATTATGCCTGAATAAAAATATAGGTTTATGTTGTAGTTAAAGCCTATGTGTCGATAGTGATGTTCTTAACTTAACTACAAGTTTACATGGTTTGATTCATGTCACTTATGCTTTATGACCAAAGTATATGTTACCACTATGCAAGTACACCAGTTTCTATTTTGTATTCCCAACGTCATATTGCAAGTTCATGCGCTCACCTTCCCCTTTTTGTGTATGTAATCTCGCTTTAAGCCTCCCCTTTTCGCATGGCTAAGTTGGACTTGAAAAGGCTAAGCCCAACATATACATAATAAACGGACGTGTTAAACGGGGGAAAATAACGTTGGGTTAAAATTACTAATGAATGAAAATATAAAATAGAAGGGCCCAAATTCAAGTATGGGTTGGGCCCATGATTGGTGTAACCTTTACACCATTAACTTAATAATGGGCCGCAAATATTTACATATAAGAAAATAAAGAAGAAAGACAAAAATATGTAAATGTAGAACATACGATGTGTTTAACCCGAGGTTGGATTGAGTTGTGATGTAAACCTGCCCGGAACCGCCCGGCTGTCCAGTAGTCACAACAATACCTATCCAATGTGGGAGGTTAAACATGGAGCCCAATAAGGACCCGAGGTTAGACTGAGTTGTGGCGTAAGACTGCCCGGAACCAACCGGCAACAGGCAGCCACAACAATACCTGTCTAATGTGAGAGGTCAGGGCCTTAATAAGACAATTAAGGCTGAGTCAGGATTGTTAGGATTAAGTGAACTAAAGACTTAATCAAAATAGAACATGCTAAATTAAACGGACT
The DNA here is from genome assembly GCA_030737875.1 of Allium sativum. Lineage (NCBI taxonomy): Eukaryota > Viridiplantae > Streptophyta > Magnoliopsida > Asparagales > Amaryllidaceae > Allium > Allium sativum. Next base: position 392,928,682 of record CM060912.1, on the reverse strand, counting down.
GGTGGGGGTTAGGTTAGAAAACACTTAACCAACTTAGCATGTTGGCTAGAGATAGAAAACCTAGTAACGGGGGACCCTTTTCAGCAGTAACCCTAGAAGGTGTATCAGGATACCCTGAAACTAGGCAGGGTGGGGCACGATTACTGGGCTGATTGTAAGAGGTCAAATCGACGGCGGTGGTGTAGCAGTGTAGGTTCTAACGGGGTGCGGGCGTGCACACACCCCGGCGCAGAAAAATAAGGCACTGGGCACCAGTAGCATACCTGTGCATTCTAAGGTTGTGTCGGGCCGCCGCCATGGGACTTGATACACCCCATGGTGGGACCAGCATAGGTAACTACAACATCGGGGGCCGTAAGACACATGTAACTATGCAAGTAGGAGCCGATCATCATTGAATGGATCACATCACCCTGATTATGGGGTGCCAGTTGGAAACTAGTTTATATGGGTTCAGAGATTAACATGGGGTACGATAGTATATTCGACCCTAGACAACTTAACCAAGTTTATAGTGCTTTCCCACTTCTTGTTTATACTTATCATACCCAGTTCTTTATTCATAGACAAAATAGTACTAGACTTACTCAGGCTTTATGTCTGACTCTACTTTTCTTTCGTCTTCTTTTCTTCCGTTCCCCCCCCCCCCCCAGGTCCACAGGGAGGGAACACTGCAGCTTGACCAGCCTTAACATCCAGCTTGAAGAAGCGAAATGTATTGCTTGGACCTTTTCGTTTGAAACTATGGCTTTGGACAAACTCTATGGGGCTTTTGCAGTTTATCTATGTTACATTTATGCTTCTTTAAATAATGTAATCAAGACAGATTATGAAAGTGTTATGTTATGTTTTGAAAAAAAGATGTAAGACAATTATGGTGATGTTGTTGTAACACGTATTTGCTTTTATGAAATAAAAGTTGTTGATTTTCCGCTGTGTACAAATATGTGTTCTTATATCTGTCTTGTATATCTGTGACTTATACTTATAAACCTCCACCAAAATTAGGGCATTCCCTTTGAGAGTGACCCTAACGGAGGTGGGGTGTTTCATCACCGAACCCCTAGGGTCACATGAAATATCAAGGGTCTTTCCACAACAAGTCAACAATCTAACTACCCCCTTTCACAGTCTAGGATGGCACCATACCTGGCTAGCCAATCCATCCCTAGAATCAAACCATAGCCCATGAAACCAAATACGTAGACGTTGCATTTAAACCCAACGCCCAAGATAGACACTCTCAAATCCCGCCAAATCATAGATAAATGAGCTAAGCCACCAATAGGATTTGAGACTACAACGGGATCAATGACTAGTATTTAGGTGCAGAGTTTTAACTAAAGAAGCAGATATAAACGAATGTGAAGCGCCATAATCAAACAAGGTTCTAATAGGATAATCAAAAAAGGAAAATCAAACTTTCAACAGAAACCTTTCTACCTCTATCAGGTATGCCAGCTGCGAGAGCATGTATCTTTCTTCCGGAAGATCCTGTACTTTGCCCCTGCCCTTGCCCTTGCTCTTGCCTCTTTGGAAAATCCCTGATAAGATGTCATGTCTCTCCGCAATGATAACAACCAGTCTTCTTCTTCTTCCTACGGTCTTTGGCTATATATGACCACCATTCCTTAGTAATGACACTTCCTCTTTTCTCAGGGTCTATAGTTCTTTCCACCCTTCTTAGGTTCCATTTCCTTATTCTGTGATCCTTCAACCTTGACCTCCTTCTTTTCTCCTTTATCTTCTTTGTGTATCAAGTCTATATCCATGAGTTTATCATCCTTGGATTGTGCTCCTTAGCCCAAATACCCTCATTCTCATTCTCATTCTCATCCTTGTAAAACATGTTAACAAGTTTCTCTAAAATTGCCTCCATCGCGCAAAAACACTACCAAGATGGAAAGAAAATTAGCCGCAGGTGAAACTATTGCGGCTATAGATGGAAGTTAGGCACTTCTTTGCCCTTCGACAGGTGTTGTAATCACATCATGCCTACGGAACCATGCCGCAGTAAGGTTACCTCCCAGAAAGCTAGGAGCCTCGGGACTCAGAAAAGTAGGAAACAAGGATTCAAACAGAAAATCAAGAGATAGTGCATATCGCTTTGGGGAATATGTCTTTCAAAACAAACTTTTCTTTTGAAAAAACTTCTTTTAAAACAGCTTTCAAAATCTTTTATCTGATCTGGTAACCTTCAGCTCTGATACCACGTGTAACACCCCACGTCCGTTAATGTCACTCACAAAGGGAATGCATTAAGTTTTGTGGAGCGTTATAAGTAAACAGAACAAAATATTACAAGACAGATACATATAATAGTACTTGAAAATTTTATAACTTTATTGCAGTGGAAACAGAAATAAGTTTGGTTGCATCTTCTCACCCATCACACCAGAACCAAGTACATAATATCAGTCTTGTACAAAACTCATTATAGTACATAAATTTTAAAATCATAATCCCCAATCCAAAATGCCATATGAAAGAGAAACAAAGCTGAGCACTACTTTTAACACTTCCAAGCACTTCAATAAGAAAGGAATCCAAGCCAAGCTTCACTAAACCCACCCTGAGGACCTTGGGGGGGGGGGGGGAGGGAAGAAAGAAAAGAGGCAAAACAAAAAGGTGTCAGACATAAGTCTGGCGAGTTTAGTGATTTAACAATATAATCAGTAAAGTAACAGGATAAGTACATAAATTGGATATAAGAGATGACTGCAACATAAGCAGATACGACAAGGTAACAAGACGCACAGGATGTAATATTGACTGCGCTTCTAACCACTATAAGATATTCTCTGCCCCGAACCAATACTAGTTTCATACTAAAAGATGATCCCTCTTGGTTAAATAGAATGATGATAGTTTCGTGTACTTCTAGCTGCCAACATAGGTAATTATTGTGCACCTATCACCACTAGATGTACCCACTATCCTCCTTGTTCGATTACGTACTCCGAGCTGCTCTCGTAGGTGCCCCACTAGCTCCTACCACCACTAGTTGTACCCTCCCTACTAATCATAATAATGGTAGCTTCGTGTACTCCTAGCTACTCTCGTAGGTGCCCTGCTTGCTCCTACCATCACTAGTTGTACCCCACTACCCTCCCCATTCGATCGGCTCCCTAACCTCATAGATACCTGTGTTGGTCCTATAATATGGTGCATCACTCCCTAAGGTGGCAACCCCGATACTACTGAAATGCACAGCTTATACCTACACGATGCAACAACGTCTTACCTACCAGCTCGGACCCACGCACGCACATGACTCCGTTGGACTTGCACTGCCATCGCTAACACTTTATTGACCTCTTACAATCAACCCCAGTAAGTGTGTCCCTGTTCTCGACCTAGTTCAAGCTCATATAGATACTGAAATGGGTTGCTGGTTGAAAAGGGTCCATACACTTGACGCAAGCTTCCCTCCTAAGCTTGGTCCCCACTAGGAATTCTCACTTAACCCCTTTTTTATCCCCATGTCTTATCACATGTCTCATCGTGGTTAAGTGCTTTTGTTATGTTTCACATGCTAACTATGTCACCCACTTAACCCCTTTACTATTCCCATGTTTTACCACATGTCTTATCTTGGTTAAGTGTTCATTATTTACATTATACGTGCCACCCATGTCACCCACTTAACCCTTTTACTGTTCCCATGTCTTCCCACATGTCTTATCTTGGTTAAGTGTTTTTAATTGTGTTTCACATGTTATCCATGTCACCCACTTAGCCCTTTACTATTCCCATGTCTTACTACATGTCTCAGCTTGGTTAAGTGCTTTAATTATGTTTCACGTGCTACCTATGTTGCCTACTTAACCCTTTATTATCCCCATGTCTAATCACATGTCATATCTTGTTTATGTGTTCATTAATTCATTATAACCATAATCTTGCAAGACCTCCCACATTAGATTATCGTTTTACAGTTGCTAGATATGTCGGGCGGTTCCGGGCAGGTTTATACCGCAATCCGAATCTAACCTCGTGTCTTTGCATTATTACGCATCTAATTTCTTCCCTTGACCTCTCATATTAGATTACCAAATTGTGGTTGCTGGATATGCCGGGCGGTTCCGGGAAGACTTCTACCGCAATCCGAATCTAATCTCGTGTCTTAGGCGCTCATTTTCACTTTCTTGATTCAAATCCCAATTTCAAATCTTGGATTATAATTTATTCCAATCACCCATAATTTCCAATCTAAATTATGTTTATAATTTTAATCCATATTATGTCCACATCAATTTGCGTTCATTATCTCTTCCTTAATTCAATTTCAAACCTTGGATTATGGTGATTTCCCAGTTACCATAAGTTCCAATCCAATTTATGCTTATAATTCTAATCCAATTTATGCCTACTCTCAGGTATACAATTTATAGTCAATTATGCCCAAACCCGTTTTCCATATTCATCAACAATTTATGCCAAATTTCATTTTATTGCATATTTCCTAAACTTTTCCCAATCGTTCCAACGTTATTCATACGTAAATCTCAACGCATTATATTAGGATCGAAGTTAGCCTAATCTCATAAAGAAAAAGGGAAAGAAGAAGGGAAGAGAATCAAAACATCAAAACTGGCATAAACATAAGAACATGCATATGAAATATAAACAGGCATATAATGATAAAATGGATCAGAAAGGCATATGACAGATTTATAGGTATGAATCTGAAAGATAATGATTTACAAGCTTGATAAGATTCATTTTAGTTACAGGTATATACATTAGATCCAATTTACAATCCTATCACAATTACTTTTTAATTTAATTATATGTGAAAGTAACATAGACTCACAGTGACAGGATTCTTCGAAGAGAGAATTAATCGTTGTTGTAGCAATTCTGATCTTGAATAATCTTCTAATTTGATTGTTGAAGAAGAACTATCTCTAAATCTCTACTTTGATTTTGGTTGGAGAAGAAAGGCTAGGTTAATTTAGATTAGAGCAGCATGAAGGTGCCATATGCCATGAATTAGTGTAATGAAATTAGGGTTAGGTTTAGGTGCTTATTTATAGGTGTATAGGATGAACTAGGACCTTTAGATTAGGTTAGGAGCCATCAGAACCATACAAAATAGAAAAACACGTCATCTGGAAGCTGTCCAGAAATTTTCGTCCGGATCTGAAAAGGGGTCGACACCCTCTAGGGGTGTCAACACCCCCCATGGGTGTCGACACCCCCATGGGGGTCGACACCCCTGGGCGGGATTTTCCCAGCTCTTTCTTTTTCTGGGTTTTGAATTTCGAATTATTTATTTTAATTCTGCTTATCTTTTAAATCTTCCGAGCCTCGTAACTTTTTCATACAATGTCCGATTTACGCAAACTTAGACTTTATCCGAAGCAGAATTCCGAGACGAACGCAATGGCGTAACCATTTTACTTAATTCTTCTTCTAAAAATTAAGTGTTCTTAAATTTGTTAATTTTAATGTTTTAAAATTATGGGGTGTTACAGCCACTGTTTTTACATGGGCCACCAAGTGAATAGGTGATTGGCTTTCTTTTGAATATGCACCATAGCATCGGGTGCTCTTTTGGCCAAAGATGAAAACTTATCTTTTTATCATTTCTTTTGAACTCTTAAACACTACCTTATGTATGTCTGTATTTGATTTTGATGTTGAGTTATTATCTCTTTGATGAAATGGGTTATGTACTAAGTAGAATCTTATACCTGTGTAACTCTGATGTTGTTGATTATGATTTCGCTGTTATGATATGATGTAAATTGTTCTCTGATTTTATGTATTATGCTATATTCTGTAATCTGCTGATGTGAATAATGTGTTATATTCCAAAGATAGACCTAGCCACCGTGGAGCCGGGGTTTGGTTCGTGTCAGCAACCACACATTTTCTTTGATATTTTGTCTACAACTCCTAAATATCTTACCTAATTAATCAGGAATGTTAAATCATATGAGTTGGATGAATAAATAAAATGGGCAATCTTCTAACGTGTTGTTATGTTTATCATATCGTTGTGCTAGAGTAGCAGCCTTCTTATTTTTGGTTCTTTATTTGAGTTCTTATTCCCTTAAGCACAAATGGTTTTCTATTTCAATATTATTTGAGAAAGTTTTTGGGTTTAGTTTGACCAATAGGTAGGAACTGTTTATCCGACATATTGAACAAAAATCTATCACAACTTTGAAATAATGAACCCATTACATGAGGTCATCATAACAGAATAAATCTTTGAGTGGTTTGTACATTTACTCATCTCTATCAAATATAAATGATCATACACACATCTGTTTTCTAAATGTAAACTGTAATTATAGTTATATGCTTAGAAATTTCATATATGTGACCAATCGTAACAATATATCTAACTAAATTAAACTAATTGTTTAATGGATCAGGTTTAACAGTCGAATATCTCAAGAAAATATTACATTGAGATTTGTTTAAATGGTTATATTCTCTGGCTTCTTCTTCTTTAGCTATCCACTTATGTTCATGAAAGCCACTTGATAATCTATGGTTTAGTGTCTGATGAAAAAGATTTACTTAATAATTAGTCAATAAGCCTTGAATATTTTGTCATGTAAATTACGATAAACATAGAACATTAATGTCTATAAGTCCAAACAGTTGAATGCAGACAAAACTACATGACATCCCACACACATATATTCATGTAATATTGGGCAAATTTTTGGCATACAGTTCATTTTTTCCATAGAGTACATAAAGCAATGGCAAACTTTTAGTATATCTTTGTTCTACTGTTGTACAAGTTGTAGTTGGTCCTGCTTTGGGCATAAATCTATGAAAATATGTTAAAAATACTTTATTTCATTTTCCCTGTGCATTCTTCATTGCATTAAATCAGTGACGACTATGGCCATAGGTGGACCGAGTGATATGTCATGGCCCATGTTTAGGTTTATGAAAAAATAGCTTAAAAGTAGTAATATATATTAATATCAATCTTAGGGAGGCAACACACTCTATAATCAAACATCTGATTCTCATATTGTTTTTAAAATGCAACGTGGAGTGTAATTTTAAAAGTTGTGATTTTCACTTTGATAAATTCAAGCTAAAACATATGCAATATCTAAATTACATGCTTAAAATTCAAGCAATTCATTTTGAATTAGAATTTCTTAGTAAGGCCATCTACACCTAGAAATTTTGAGATGTTATAGGATAATTTTCCAATGAAAAACTTAATTGGAAAACGAAAGCGAAATTAAAATTAGTTGAAGAAATAGAAAATAAGAAACTAGAAAAATAATATATCCATATGCATATAAAGTTAATTAGTGCTAAGCATTAATATGGCATATTGCATCTTTTATTTTTGACAAAGGATTGAATCCTTTATATTCAAAGAAATGTACAAGCGATTATATTTAGCATATAAAGATAGTAAAATATGGGATTCAAAGTTTGATCACTTTCAACAATTTTAACTACTTTGTTCCTATAATAATACCTAATACGATATACCCATCACATATAAGTAGGATAAGATACCAATATCCATAATAAATTATTGCTTTATTTGTTTGCATTAAATATGCAGTGTTCAATATACTTTTTTCCAACACCACAGATTTTACCTTGATGTAAACTAGGTGAATATAAATAGACTTGAACTGGGTCAGTTTTAATTTTTGATGGCAATCTAATACTCATATAAGTATATCAATAACACACAAGTTAGTAAATCCAGTAAATTAAAGTACTTCAATTATTGAGATAATTTCCTACAAAAAATGCTTATGTCACTATGTTATGTAAGTAGTTCAAAAAAAATCTATATATCATTGAACATCTTTTGGGGATTCTTAATCGAAATATATTTTGAAGAGGTGAAATAATTGGAACAAAATTTCACAGCATTAGTAAAACAAATATAAAGCATAAGTCTTAAAAGATATGAAGAGATGATCAACTAATTTGTGTAAAATCATGCACGTGAAATAAACTTATAACTGGCTTTTCAAAAAGTTATAGGATAATCTCGATAAACTTTTTGGTAGAAGCGGGTCCATGTATCTATGGTGTTATCAAGAGTCAGGTTCCATAGATGATTGGTTTCTACCTTCAACAAATAACAAACAACAAAATGCTCTCTGAGCTATTTTTATAACTATTCTGTTAGAAATGCATAATTTGAATAGAAATTTGTTGTACAATATGCATCATCATGCTACAAATTGGCATTAAAATGAAATAAACAAAAACCTAAAAAAGAAACAAAAAAATCGATGAATAATTTTTTCTTACTACCATCATAAAGCTACTGTATAAAAATTGGTATGGAGACAATGCAATATTTAAACTCATGTTCTGTTGATAACAAAAACAATAGTTGTGAGAGAATGAACATGTAAATTATTGTATCAAAATGATAACCCTATGAACATTACCAAGAAAGGTGGAACATAGAACGTAGTAATTAGCAAATTATAAATGAGGATATAACACAAAATAAACACAAAAAAGTGATGTACATATGTGAAAACATTGAATAATAGAGTTGTTAGAGCATATTTAAACAACTTCAGATGCATACGATTAAGGTTGTAATCAGTTTTCTGAAATTCAAAAAGAAATAGAAGCATTAAATTGAATAAGTGGGGAGAAAATGATTATGGCATAAAGAAAACCGTAAATTCGAGGATGGAAAAGGAATGGTTAGCTACTGTGGATATGAAGATAGGAATAAGAGAAAATTACATGGGGAAAAGAAGTAGAGAAGGTGGGCGAAAGGCTTTGATTATAGCGAGCGTCCATAATCGCTGTAACCATTAAACTTACATGTAGTGATGGGGAAAATGGAAAGAGGAAAACAAAAAGGTAGGGTTGGCGATTACATAGAAGGGGAGAATGTAAAAGGAACCAATTATTTTAGTTCACTATATCAGGATGTTTGAGCATTGGAGCGAGCTGAAGCGGATGCGGTTTCACATTTTCTTATAAGATGATGTAAAATCTGTATCGTAGGCCTCACGAAGATGCCCTTTATAGATTTAGTTAGAGTACTCTTTTGTAGGGAGACGATGGAGTCCTATCGAGGAGGATGCGGAGGGTACTATAGGTGGTACCTAGGACCGCGACAGTCGATTGGGAATATAGCTACATATATATATGTATATATATATAGGATTATTAGGTTTGATCTATTAGGGAGTAGATGGGCATGGATTACTTTCGGAGGCGAGAGTATTGTAAACCTGAATAGCCTAATAAAATCAAAATGGTAATAGAACGGTATATGTAGTTTTAAGCTATAAAGTATATAAGTTGTCTGTTAGCCAGAGCTTTATTTCTGAACCCCTCCTCATAATAATCCACTGCTAGTGCAATAGAAGGATGTTTTGATGATAACAACAATAGGTATAATAGGTATTCGTATAAAATATATTTGCAGCTAACGAATATATATATATATTTTGTGTATAGTATAGATTTTATAATAGGTGTTGATAATCAAGATGTGTAGTAACAAGACCATCTGTGATTATCTAAGGAGATGTTATATTGATGCCGATCAAGAATGGTGATGCAAATCAAGGCTCATGAGTTATCAGGAGTTCAAGAATGATGGAGATGTATATTAGAATCTTAGTTATATATGTTAAAGCTCGATTGTACTCATTTGATCTCTTTTCAAATGGTTTTACGAAATTATAAAATATTTCAAAGTATTTTTCAAAGCATATATTATAATATTTTTAAGATTTAATATTTAAATTAATTTTGATATTTTATATTTCAAGTTTTAAATCAGTTTACTATTACAATTTTAATTATATTTGATATCATATTTAATTTCTGATAATATATACTTTGGGCTTGTAGTTTGACAAATTATTTATGTTGTATGTATTACAAATTTAATCTTTATTATTTTAAATATTTAGTTTTAGCTTTTAAGCTTACTTTGTGATGACCATCCAAAACCTCCCGCACTAAACTATAGAAAAGGCGCGCTGAACGACATACCAGGCCGATTTGGGATGATCATCGAGTAAAGAAAAACAGAACTTGTCGTATAACTCACAACACATGGAAAATATATAATAGAAAATATACAACATGGTATAGTAGTGTAGTGTAATAAACCAGGAAATCCCATCTACATACAAATCTCAGAATATCAAGTACAGAATAACCTAGTAGCTGAATATTTGAATACATTAAGCATCACTACATCCCACGTCGGAGTATATAACAAACAAAACAGTAAAAATCGTCTAAATAATTATGTAGTAAGAATAGTAATTGTAACACCCCGTAAATTCATAAGTATTAATAAATAAGTAAACAATTAAAAACAAGCAATTAAATGATATGGCTGTAAAATGGGATTTTTGCAGCTTTAGGAATTTGGCTACGAAACTCTTTTGTTTGGATTCGTGGCGAAATTCTGAATCGTTTTCATATATAATATGCTGAAAACGGTCATCGTATGAAGAAGTTATGAAAAAATGAATTTGGACAGTGTACGTAGAAATATATATATATATATATATATATATATATATATATATATATATATGTGTGTGTATGTGTGTGTGTGTGTGTGTGTGTGTGTGTGTGTGAATATTATATATATTGTCCAAATAATAATAATTGAAAGAGGGATATTAAAATTTTGAAATTGGAGATAAGATCTAGGGGACAGCGTATATTAGATATATGGAAAAGAATGAAGCAAAATAAACAGCTCAGCAGCGCATCAATATTGGAATAGGGATTTCTAAGAGGATATGTTTATATGGTTGGCCTTGGATTAATTTTTATTAATCTGTCGGCTCCTACTCACACGAGCAAGTATAAATAACCCCTCAAACAACACACTAGAAACCCTAATTATTCTACACCTCTTCCTCCATGCTGCTGAATTCCATAGAAAAATAAAGAGAATAGGGTGAATGTTTATTCTAATTCTCTACCTCCATTCTATATCTTTCTATTTCAATCTATCTAAGTTTAGGATTACATAATTTAGCATAAATGGATATATATATATAAGAATCTAATTATATGTTTCTTATATGTATATTGTTAGGAGAAGAATCAGAGCTCGCTTGAATGTTAAGAACCATTGCAGATCTTGAAATTCTACTACATCCCCACCTAATTTGTGAGTGGAATCTAGTTTTGCTTAAAGGCATATTCATACTATTAACAGTTCTCCATATGAATTGTTATGCCTTTGAAGATTTGGTTATGCAATAATATAACATGAAAATCCCCAAATATTCTATTTTGTACTTATGTAGGAAATTGTCATGTTGAATTGGTTTTGTGGAATTATGATTTTTGTATTGGATTAAGATAAATATGAGGGTTGTACTATTATTTACATTTTATGCAATTCACCATTATTATCATTTGATTTAGCCTAGAAAGGTTTGGATTTGAATTGTTTCATAGTTGAATTAGGTTTGCATCCTAATTTGGGTGTATACACATTCATAAATTGGAGTAAGTCAAATGTAAACATTTTTGGGTGCATAACACCACAAAAAGGGTGAACTGAGTGAAATATGGATTGAACATGTGAGAACATATGTAACACTCTACTTTTAGTTTAATATTGAAATCATTTCTACATGCCTAAGGTACAAGTTGTAATTGTTATGTATATATATGTTTTCCATTCATTGCTATTTGCTATATATTCATCATGTTTATGTTGTAGCGGTAAAATATGTAGAGAAAAAGAATCTAACTTGTATGCCTTAATTTGGATAGGAAGACATTTGCCACCTCGTTAGAACATTTCCCCGTTCATACGAGTGTTACGTTAATTTGGCTCTATTGTTATATTACTTATATTTACGTAATCAATGTAATTAACGTTATCTTAGCGTAATAAATGCGATTAGGTAAGAGTTTGAATTTGAAATGTCTCCTTAACAAAAATATATAAATTTGTTTGCTTGTGTGAGCGTATATTTAGAATGGCTTAAATATATAAATAAATGACAAATAGACAAGAGTTTAGTTGCCATTTGTCGTAGAAGTGCCCGAAACCAATCGGCATATCCAGCAAGCACAAGTGGGCCCAACTAATGTAAGATGTCTAGGTGCCATGGGCCATTCATAAACTTAGTACACTAAACACAAGGTTAAACTGACTTGTAGTAGAAGCCTGCCCAGAACCGACCGACATATCCAGCATCTACAGGTATATGGTTTAATGTGAGAGGTCTAGTGTGTATGTATATATAACTATATATATAAGTTTGACGTGTGAAAACAAATAGGTTTACTACGCCTTAAGAAGGTCTTAAGTGGCTGACTCACCTTTTTACTTAGTTTGGGTCTTAAGTGGTTTGGACTAGGATCCCTCCAAAGGTTTATTCCTTGAAGAGGAACCCAAGTCATGGACCCACCCTTATTAGTATTAAGGTAGGTTTTTAGGTCCTCCTTCTTTAAAAGTGGTTAATCATAATACGATTAACGAAGTAGGCTAGTTCACGGGGATGCCCACTTCCTCTAGAAACTTCTAAGGGATCAACTAGGGACAGATTAGTAATTGAAAGATATGTGGCCATTGCATGCTCACCAACTGTCTAAGGGAAGTCTTAAGCATCACAGGTGTCCTACCGAGTAATATTAGTTAAGTAGTAACGTTCGCAATACTACTTCTCATATTACAAATGAGAGAATAGACTTAAGAACGTTAACGTACTATGATGGGGTTCTAAAGGGGCTAGGGGTCCGCCTCAGGATTATAATAGATTGTAAGAATCCACCTTTAGTAGGGCCATACGTGACCGAGAATGCTATCTCGTTGGGTCTTTACTCTAAAACACTGATGGGCGATTGACTTGGATATCCACCCCATTGGTTAGAAACTTGATATTTGTTTTGTGAAATTTTGTGTGCTGCACAGTCATACCTTGACATATGTAACCTGCTAGAAATATAGGGTACGGACATTAAGTAACACTATATTTCAGTCACACAGAACTTTATGTTACGATCCCTCTTCTAACATCCGACAGGTCAGTAAATGGAGTAAAACCATGGATGAAGTCATGATTGAAGTCGATGAAGAAGATGAAGTTATTATGATATTATTAGCAGTTATTGCTTTGCTTCTTTTGGAATCTTATGAGTTTGAACTATTTAATGTACCTATTGAATAAATGTAATTATGACTCTGTATTTATGAGATTTTTGAAATAATGGTACATCTTATTTGAATATTATATTTTCTCTTTCCGCTGTGTGAGATTTCCATTCGAAGTATATGTTATTGTTAGTTGTGCAAATGTAAGCCTTACAGGAACCAATGACCCATTTAGAATGGCTCTAAGTTTCAATGGGCCTTTTTTAGGTTGAAATTTAGGCCCATTCCGGGCGAGTTGTTACATTTGATATCAGAGCATAAGTTACCCAATTATAAGGGAACTATACGTACGAGAGGCATATTTGTGATTTGAAAAAGGTTTCTCAAAATGTTACATATATAATATATGTTTGCCCCAATAAGCATACGCATTTATATTAGGCACTGTTTTCGTTTCTTTTTTTTTCATCATAAATACTATCCCAGCGGTATCCACTGAGGGATTCTTCCTTTTCTTTTCAGATAGTAGAATGGCTGGAAATCCTAATGAGCAGGGAAACCACGAAAACCCCGCTACTTGCCAAAATGGTTCCAGTAGTACCTCCATACCGTGGAGCAGGTCCCTATAGCTAACCCTGCCTTGGCGGCTCCCATAACTCCTACCGCTGATGTGGCCTTTGATTTTTCTCGCTTGTGTAAGATCTTTACGAATTTTGAGGGAAACCGTTTTCTGGAAAGGAACACTTTGCTAGTGCCCAATCTTGGGACTGTGAAAGAATCTTTGAGGTTACTGCCTAGCCCGATGAAATAAAAAGAAGGATAACAGTCTAACATTTGAAGGATGAAGCCCTAGAGTGGTGGAACTTGATATCAATGGAGAACGAGGGTCGGATCTTCACATGGGCCGAATTCAAGACCCGTTTTGTAGCGAAATTTTTTCCAAGGGCAGAAATGACTATTCATCTAGAGAAATTCATCCACCTCAAGCAAGTACACTTGAGTCTGCAAGAATATGTATCCAAATTCACCGAGTTATATAAGTTTGGTAGACGATTGGTAGACACCCCCATGAACAAAGCCCTTAGGTTTGTGAAAGGACTAAACTCCCCATTGAGGAAACCTTATTAGCCCAAGTAGCATTTGGGGCAACTTTTGAGAATCTAGTTGAGACAGCTACCCTTTGCTTGCACGACTGAAAGCTCCAAGGAGGATAAGAAGGGTGAGAAAGGAGAAAGTTCCAACAGAAATAAGAAGAATGAATGGTGGAAAAACAAGAAGAAGAAGAACTTCAAAAAGGACACAAAGACTTGTATGAGGTGCAACCGCAAGGGCCATGAGACTAAGGATTGTAAGACCTCGTTGGAGAAAAAAGAGTTTAAGGAAAAATGTTGCAACCGCCACGAAGAAGGACAAATGTCCAAAGAGTGCCCAAAGCCCAAAGTTGTCAAGAGGGGCCATAACTATGCAATAGAGGCAACACCAATTCAAAGCCGACCCCCAAGAGACCAAGGGTAACTCGCACTTGAAGGTATAATCTATATTTTAGGAAATTCAACATACACCTTTTTTGATTCTGGAGCAACCCATTCTTTTATCACCAAGCGATTAGTAAATCTGTTGAACCTATCCATATCTATCTCGGATAGTCCGATAGAGGTGGCCAACCCTATCGGAGGATCTAAGTATTTTAAGCTGTTGTGTAAAGACCTAGTATTGGAGGTCGACAATGTCGAGTTCCATTGCGAAGCGTATGTGTTGGATTTTATGGGGTATGACCTTATCTTAGGTATGGCTGGCTATCATTTTATGGGGCCGTACTAGATTGCGATAAGAGTCTCGTTCGTCTTAGGAGCCGAGGAGGACGCAGCCTAAAATTCCTTGTAATATTAGAAACAAGGATAAAACCTTATTATATTCATTGTCTCCTAGTTTTGAAGGGCCATCTTCGGTCCCTATAGTTTGTGAGTTCTTGGACGTTTATTAGGAGGTCACGGGACTTCCGCCCCATAGAGAAATCTCCTTTCGTATTGACCTAGAGAAGGATGCTAGACCTGTAGCATTTCCCTCAAGGCATATGACGCCCAAAGAAAGAAGGAAGTTAGATAAACATATTTCAGAATTGTAACAAAAAGGTTTTATTTGTCGAAGTACCTCAGAATGGGGTGCACTTATTGTATTTGCCAGATGGATCTTTGAGACTTTGTGACTTTGTGTGGACTATAGGAAACTTAATAAATTGCCAAAAAGAACAGGTACCCTTTACCAAGAATCGATGACCTTTATTACCATTTGGGAGAAGCCCGAGTATTTTCCCAACTAGACCTTGCTACTGGATTTCACTAGTTAAGAACTTCGGAGGATAGCACGGACAAAACTGCGTTTAGGACGCTAGACGGATTGTTCCAATGGGAAGTTATTCCCTTCAGATTAACAAATGCACCCGCTTTCTTTGTATACCTCATGAGTAGAGTGTTTAGGAGCATTCTAACTAAAATTGTTGTAGTCTTTGTAGATGACATCCTTATATTTTTCAAAAGATTGCGAAAAGCATGAAAAACACTTGAGACAAGTGTTAGGGATATTAAGAAAGAACCAACTGAAAGCAAAATTCTCAAAGTGCCATTTCTGGAGGGAAGAAGTAAGTTTTTTAGGACATATTGTGTCGAGTAAAGGCTCAGCCGTAGACCCCGCGAAGATCGACGGAATCAAGGCATGGAGGATACCTCGAAATGCTACATAGGTAAGAAGTTCCCTTGGATACTATAGGAAATTCATTAAAGACTTCACAAAGATTGCTACTCCATTAACCCAATTGACAAGGAAGAATTTGGTATTCACTTGGAGTAGCCTTTAAGGAATTAAAAGAAGCATTAACTAGTGTTGGTCCTAATTATACCCGACGGTTCAAAATCATTTACCGTTTACACTGGCGGATGTGGGACCGGTTTAGGAGCAGTCCTTATGTAAGAAGTAAGAGTGGTAGCCCATGCTAGTAGACAACTCAAGAACCCAGAGAAAAGGTATCCAGCACATGATCTTGAGTTAGCCACAGTAGTGTTCGCCCTTAACATGTGGAGGCATTATCTCTTAGGGGAGAAGTTTGAACTATTTACCGACCATAAATCCCTTAAGTATTTATTTTCTCAATGTGACTTAAACTTGAGAAAATAAAGATGGATGGAATATATCACCTTATTTGACTTTACTATTAAGTATACCCAAGGCAAAGGGAATGTTGTGGCAGATGCTTTAAGTAGGAAACATGCGACTTTGAATGCGATAACAAAATGGAAACAATTAGAGTTCCTCACAAATTTTAATTTGCAACCCTCACCTACCACTTCCAGTAGTTTTCTTAGGGCTAGGATAATTAAACCTACCATAAGAGAAAGATTCCAAAGTGCACAAGACCTTGACGAAGAGTTAAAAGGCATAAAAGAAAAAGTGGTACAGAGAGAGACCTTTCTTCATTCGGTTAGGTATTCGATCCATGATGATGGGAGTTTACTTTGGGATGGACGACTTTACATCCATAAGGATGAAGGGTTGAGGAAAGAAATTTTAGAGGAGTGCCATAGGTCAAAATTGACCATACACCCCAGTGGGGATAAAATGTACAAGGATATGAAGAGGAATCTCCATTGGGAAGGAATGAAGAGAGACATAGTCGAGTTCGTGGACAAATGTTTAACATGCCAAAAAGTCAAGGCGGAGCAAGGGAAGCCCGGAGGACTGCTGTTACCTTTAGAGATCCCCACGTGGAAGTGGGAGCATATTTCCATGGGCTTTATAGATGGACTTCCTAGAAGCCAAAAGGGTAATGAGGCCATTTGGGTTGTGGTAGACCGTTTAACCAAAAGCGCCCATTTCATAGCAGTCAAGAAGACAAGGACTGCAGCCTCATTAGCCCAATTATATGTCAAAGAGATAGTTAGACTCCATGGTATCCCATCAAGTATCATGAGTGTTAGAGATCCCTTATTCATAAGAGAATTTTAGAGAAGCCTACAAGCAGCTTTGGGGACGACCCTTAACATAAGCACAACTTATCATCCGTAGACCAAGGACAGACAGTGAGAGTAAACAGAATCTTAGAAGATTTTCTCATCATTGACTTTGGAGGAGTTTGGGAGAAGCACCTACCGCTTATAGAGTTCACGTATAATAATAGTTTTCAAGCGACGATTGATATGGCCCCTTTCGAAGCGCTTTACAGGAGGCCATGCAAATCGCCAACTTTCTGGTGGTAAAATGCCGACAAGGTTGTACTCAGACCAAACTTCGTCCGTGAATCCATGGAGAAGATATCTTTGATTAGACAGAGAATGAAGGCAGTCTAAAACTATCAGAAATCTTATGCCGATAAGCGAAGGAGGGAACTAGAATTTAATGTTGAAGACTTGGTGTTCGTGAAAGTATCCCCTCTTAAGAAAATTGTTCGGTTTAGGAAGGCTGGGAAGTTGTCCCCCAGGTTCGTTGGGACTTTTAGTGTCATCGAGAAGATAGGATCTTGGCCTATCGAGTGGATCTCCCAGAGCATCTATCGGGAATCCATAATGTTTTTCATGTATCTTATCTAAGGAAATGCCTTCATGATTCTACTATCAGACTCGAGCTTAATGAAATTGGGGACATAGAGAAACTCGAGTTGGAGTCCAGGGTGCCTCGTGCAACTGAAAGGATTATATAGCACGGAATCAAGAGGTTCCACAATAAAACCGTTTGCCTCGTCAGAGTACAATGGGGAAATTACCTTGTGGAAAGCACATGGGAGACCGAGGATAAGATGAGATAGAATCACCTCGAGCTTTTCAAGGGTAACTTTTACTCAAAATAATGTTTATGGATGCATCGTGATTGCTAGATTGGATGTTAGTAAATGGTAGCAATACCGTTGCACAAGGCAGTCATTTTGAAATATATGCATATCTAGGTTGTTTACATACATACTACATCACTTATTACACCTACATGCTAGGATAGAGCTCACTTTAGTGGGTTTTTAGTTCATAATCACTTCGAATCATGGATGGTTGTGGATGAATTATAAATAATATAGGTGTACAACATGGATGTTTTGTGCACGTTGTATTTTTCACCCCTTAAACAGGTTTGGGGACGAAATCTATTTTAAGGGGGGAAGAATGCCGTAAAATTCATAATTATTAATAAATAAATAAATAATTAAAAACAAGCAATTAAATGATATGGTTGGAAAATGAGAATTTTGCAGCATTAGAAATTTGGCTATGAAACTCATTTATTTGGATTCGTGGTGAAATTCTGAATCGTTTTCATATATAATATGCTGAAAATGGTCAAGTATGAAGAGGTTATGAACAAATGATTTTGGACAGTGTACATAGATATATATATATATATATATATACATATAATTATATGAATATTATATATATTGTCCGAATAATAATAATTTAAAATAAAAGAGGGAAATTAAAATTTTGAATTTGGAGATAAGATCTAGCGGATATCATATATTGGATATATGGAAAATAATGAAGCAAATTATGAACGTAATTAATAAAATAAACAGCTCAGCAATGCATTAAAATTGGGTGGTCCAGCCCCAAAGGGGTCGACCGCTCCCCCAAAAAGGTGGTCGATCACTAGGCGTTTGGGGAGCCCAATTCTGTCTTTGTGGATTATTATTTTTAAGAGGATATGTTTATATGGATGGCTTGGATTAATTTTTATTAATCCGACGGCTCCTACTCACACAAGCACGTATAAATAACCCCTCAACAACACACTAGAAACCCTAATTATTCCATACCTCTACCTCCATACTGCTGAATTCCATAGAAAAATAAAGAGAATAGGGTGAAGGTTTCTTTTACTTCTGTACTTCCATTCGATATCTTACTATTTCAATCTATTTGAGTTCAGGATTACATAATTTAGCATAAACAAACATATATATATATATATAAGAACCTATTTATATGTTTCTTATATGTATATTGTTAGGAGAAGAATCAGAGCTTGCTTGAACGTTAAGAACCTTTGCAGATCTTGAAATTCTACCACATCTCCACCTAATTTGTGAGTGGAATCTAGTTTTTATTAAAGGCATATTCATATTATTAACAACATGCTATATGAATTGTTATGTCCATGAAGATTTGGTTATGCGATAGTACAACATGAAAATCCCCAAATCTTATATTTTGTAATTACGTAGGAAATTGTCAAGTTGAATTGGTTTTGTGAAATTGTGGTTTTTGTATTGGATTAAAGGTAAATATGAGGGTTGTACTATTATTTATATTTTATGCAATTCACCGTTATTATCATTTGATTTAGCCTAGCAAGGTTTGGATATGAATTGTTTCATAGCTAAATTGGGTTTGGATCCTATTTTGGGTGTAAACGCATTCATAAACTGGAATAAGTCAAATGTAGCATTTTTTAGTG
The DNA here is from genome assembly GCA_030737875.1 of Allium sativum. Taxonomy (NCBI): domain Eukaryota; kingdom Viridiplantae; phylum Streptophyta; class Magnoliopsida; order Asparagales; family Amaryllidaceae; genus Allium; species Allium sativum. The sequence continues at coordinate 392,909,172 of CM060912.1, read as the reverse complement.
CATAACACCACAAAAAATGTGAATTTGGTGAAATATGGATTGTACATGTGAGAATGTATGTAACACTCTACTTTTAATTTAATATTGAAATCATTTCTACATGCCTAGGATACAAGTTGTAATTGTTATGTATATATATGTTTTCCATTCACTACTATTTGCTATATATTCATCATGCCATCATGTTTATGTTGTAGCGGTAAAATATGGAGAGATAAAAATCTAACTTGTATGCCTTAATTTGGATAGGATGACAATTGCCACCTCGTTAGAACGTTTCCACATTCGTACGAATGTTACGTTAATTAGGCGCTATTATTATATTACTTATATTAACGTAATCAACGTAATTTACAAAATACTAGCGTAATAAATGCGATTAGGTTAGAGTTGGAATATGAAATGTCCCCTTAACAAATATATATATATATTTGTTTTCTTGTGTGTGCGTATGTTTAGAATGGCTTAAATATATAAATAAATGACACATAGGCACGAGCTTAGTTTCCATTTGTGGTAGAAACCTACCCGGAACCAACCGACATAAGGGCCCAACTAATGTGAGATGTCTAGGTGCCATGTGCCACTCATAAATTTAGTACACTGGACACGAGATAGTAGAAGTCTGCCTGGAACAGACCGGCATATCCAGCATCTACAGGCATATGGCTTAATGTGAGAGGTCTAGTGTGTATGCATATATAACTATATATAAGTTTAATGTGTGAAAACAAATAGGTTTACTATGCCTTAAGAAGGTCTTAAGTGGCTGACTCACCTTTTTGTGTTGTTTGGATCTTAAGTGGTTAGGACTAGGATCCCTCCGAAGGTTTATTCCTTAGAGAGGAACCCAAGCCAAGGAACCCACCCTTATTAGTATTAAGGTAGGTTTTTGGGTCCTCCTTTAAAAGTGGTTAGGCATAAAAACGGTTAATGGAGTAAGGTAGTTCATGGGGATGTCCGCTTCCTCTAAAAGCTTGTAAGGGCTCAACTAGGGACAAATTGGTAATTAAAAGGTAGGTGGCATTGCATGCTCTCCAACTGTCTAAGGGAAGTCTTAAGCGACATAGGTGTCCTACCGTGTAATAACAGTTAAGTAGTAACGTTTTCAATACTACTTCTCATATTACAAACGAGAGAATAGACTTAAGAACGTTAACGTAGTAGGACGGGGTTTTAAAAGGGCTACGGGTCCACCTTAGGGTTATAAGAGATTATAAGACTCCACCTTTAATAGGGCCATAAGTGACTGAGAATGCCACCTTGTTGCGTCTTTACCCTAAAACCCTAATGGGTGATTGACTTAGATATCCACCCCATTGGTTATAAACTTGATATTTGTTGTGTAAAATCTTGTGTGCTGCATAGACATACCTTGACATATGTAACCTGCTAAAAATATAGGGTATGGAAATTAAGTAACACTATATTTCAGTCTCACGGTACTTTATATTCTGGCCCCTCTCCTTAAAATCCAACAGGTCAGTAGATGGGGTAAAACCATGGATGAAGTCATGATTGAATTCGATGAAGAAGATGAAGTTATTATGATATTATTAGCAGTTATTTCTTGCAGTTATTTCTTGGCTTCTTTTGGAATCTTATGAGATTGAACTATTTGATGTACCTATTGAATAAATGTAACTGTGACTATATAGGTACATCTCGATGTGTGAGATTTCCATGCAAAGTATATGTTTTTATCTATGCAAATGTAATCCTTACAGGAACCAATTACCCGTTTAGAATGGCTCTAAGTTTTGATGGGCCTTTTCTAGGTCAAAATTTAGGCCCATTCCGGGCGGGTTGTTACAGTAATACACTAGCTTCCTACTCGTCCTCTCACAACATCATCGTCACTAACCTGTCACCTGTACTTAGTCTACTCATCAACATCTTTTATGAGCATCCCAAGGTAATAGGAGGAGACATAAAACCTTGAGTCAGACAATAGTTTGGCGTGAGCGATAAAAGAATATCAATTGATACATATGATAATATGATAATAAATAGTTCAAGTCTCACCTGACCTTCCCTGCAACCAAAGAGATAGCACACATAATAATCTCATTAAATATGCTACTCAAACACATAGAAGTAGACACTAGTTAGAACAGATTCCCAATCCCCACTTCTCTTTGGTATCCTATGCTGATAGCCTATCCAGAGAAATAGATGAGAACGCATAAGAAACCATAACAAAAGATAACCTAGCTATCAGCGTCTTAAGCCTCGAATACATTGATATCGAATGATTAGCTGATGCCATCCGTCAAGGGATAACAGAAACCACGGTTCTAGTCAGACTTCCATACATCTTACGCTCATTTGTCTTGCCAAGAGAACTAGATCACTTCTTAAGCGATCCAAGGTACTCGATCTCTTAGATCTTAATTGGTATCCCCATAATAACCCTGCTTCGAGTCTACTAGAATCCTTCAACTACCAACAATTCCTTGATACTTCCACTCATATAAGCCATCCACAACTCCATCTTTTAGCTCGAGTCCCAACCGAGTCAGTCCATTATCTCGTAGGGTCATTCCACTTTGAGTTGCCTACCACTCTCGCCTGAGTTCACAATCGAAAAATAAATGCCACTTCAATGATAACTTCTACCCTATATATGCTATCAACTATCGAAGACCACTATCATGCTTCTGAAGACCACAACTTCTCACCCTAGGACCCTCAGACCCTAACCATCAACAATGATGGATTGGTATCGACCCATAAACTTTGCCAAATTTGGCTAAGTGTTGGACCACTTCGTTCCATGCCTCGAATATGTACCTCTTGTCCAATTTCATAGCCTAAAACCTCCCCGAAGCCTTATATGTTGGTCCATCAATAAATATTCGAGCGTTTGCACCTCGACCCATCCAATCATCACCAAACTTTGTGCATGACCCGTTATTGGCCCTAGTAAGCCACTTACGAAGTTTTATTGCCCCTCGACCATCCGTGATGGATCAATATCAGTCCATAGACTATGGTACGATACTGGTTCATGTACTTAGAGAATTTTCTAACAAAAATTTCTAGTCATTATACTGGTACCTTTTAGAGCTTCTCCACAAAATTTTGTTTGATTTGATCATTTGAACCTCTGATTTGGTCTATTCTTCGTTTCTAAGTGCTACAACACACTATTCTGAATAAAAAATATATCACATAACATGTATAACTCAACCAGTCAAACAACAATTCATCCAATTTCTAACATAAACAGTCATACGAACACATATAAACATGATTCATGTCGTAAAAATCACAAAATCTATCTTAATTCGATAATCAACACATATAAAACATGATGATATAGCGAATTACATAATTATGATCAAATTATGATATCCTAGGGCGTCTAGATCTGAATTAGTATGATCTGGTTTTAAGTAAAATTAACGTATAAGGTGTTTGATTAACCTAATTAACACATATGATCCATAGTAAGCATGTGAGAATTCTCTATCACTCACCGAAATCCAAGGCAATATAGATGAAATCAAATCTGGACAGTAAGGTGACAACAAATAGAACACTTGAATTGGATGCAAAACAGCTAGATTCGATCTCCCTTGATGTAGATCTTGCTTCTAAATGCGATATAGGATGATTGATGAAAGAAAACTAGGGTTTAGGGGAGTTAGATTGAACCGGAGATTCACGGACGCTCAACCAAATGTATGGAATAAGGGGAACAATTCTAATTCTCTCCTCAAACCCCCTATTTATAGTCTCAGGTCATTAGTCTATTATGTTTACCAATAAGCCCATTACCTGATAATTAACTTGGCCAGCAGAAGCAAATACTTAAAACAATGATTTCTCCCAAATTGCTGAGCCAAATCTTTAATCTGACCACTCTACGGAATGATCAACCATCATCCCAATCCAATGAGACCAAGTATAACACCTGTTTCGGTCCCGAACAAAATTTACAGCTAAAACAGTAAGTCAAAGTGGTAAAATGGTCACAAAATGATTTGTTAAAAATCATGGATAGGTATCACATCTCTATAATACGACCATTGAGGAATTAAATAGAATTATTTTAGATCCTCCGATGCGTAAAATACGAATTGTTTCATTCTCCCCACATTTAAGAATTTCACCCATAAAATTCTAAGCAAACACAAGCAATTAAGGCATCTTGCATGCCTAGCATGCACGAGCACGAGTAGCTAATCCATCATCCAATCTAGCGTCCAACAATCCATGCAACCAAAATCATACCCCAGCATGAGTAACTTTAATAGCACAAGATACAATGGTACACATAATATATGATATACGCGACATACCACTCAAATAATTCTAAAGGGATCGTCCTCATTCTCTCTTCCGTTTCCCATGTGAAATCGTCATCATCCTCACTCCAATGTATTTTTACTAGCTTAACTACCTTCCTCTAAAGTTTTTTCGTGTCATTCCCAACAATGCAAAGTGGCCTACGAGGTCTAGAAACTTCCAGTTCTACCTCTAAGTCTTCCCTTATGATCTGGAGATACTATCAGACTTTGGTTGTGTACGAACTTTCATAGATACGACACATGAAAAATATTGTGCACACTTGCCATCTTCTCAGAAGATCCAATATATAAGCAAGCTTACCAATATGCTCGATAATCGAAAACTGTCCAACAAATCTCTGGGTCTACTTGCCTTTCCTTCCGAATCGAACAACATTCTTCAGAGGTGAAATCTTAACAAATACCAAGTCCCCCACCAAAAATACCAAATCCTTTCTCCTTCTATCGGCAAAACTCTTTTAGCGATATTGGGCTGGCTTTATTCGTTGTTGAACGATTTCAATTTTTCCCATCATTTCTGGCTCGTACTAACTTTTCTCTAGTCTCTAACCAACAAGAAGACAAATTACATGGTCTACCGTATAACGCCTCATATGGCGCCATACCAATACTCGACTGATAAATGTTGTTGTAGGAAAAATCAACCAAATGAAGATGGTCTTCTCATGATCCTCCAAAATCAAATACACAAGCCCTCAGAAGATATCCCAATACTCGATTAACTCTTTCTGTCTAACCATCAGTCTGGGGATGGTAAGCCGTGCTCAAATTTTGCTCGGTTCCCAATGCCTCTTGCAAACTCTTACAGAATCCACTGGTAAATAATGGATCTCGATCACTTACTATAATCTTAGGTATTCCATGGAATTGAACTATTCGTTTAATATACAACTCAGCCAACTTGGATGTTGTCCTGGTGGATTGGATAGGGATAAACCTAGCACTTTTGGTCAAGCAATCCACAATAACCCATATACCATCATATCTTGCCCTAGTTCTCGGCAACCCATCGATAAAATCCCTAAATACTTGTTCCCACTTCTACGTAGGAAGTTCCAATGGATGCAACAATCCACTTGGCTTTTTCTGCTCAGCTTGTACTAAGTTACAATTCATACACTTTGTGATTTATCTCCTGACATCCCTTTTCATACATACCCAATAATTAACTCTCTTCATATCTCGATGCATCTTGTTACCACCAAGGTGAATAGTCCATCTAGAGTGACAACATTCTCTCAGGACCCTATCACTGAATCCGTCTATGTTAAGGATAACTAGTCTTCCATCCTTGCAAAGCCAACCATCCCAATCGACTTTGTAACTCTTTATTTCTTCAGTCTCTACTTTCATTTCCAATTTCTAGATTATCTCAATAAGCTTAGCATCAAGCTTCTGGCTTTAGCCAATCCTTTCGATAGGAGTAGGTCTAATTGACAAGCTCGCTAAAATTTCAGGATCTAACCCATAGTTAGGCTTGAAATCAAATCCAACCAAATAATCAAGATGCTTCCATTCAATAAATTTGGCTCCCAAACTTACATGTCTTCTTGCTTAACGCATCGACCATTGTGTTTCCTTTCCTAGGAGTATAGGTAATAACAAAATCATATGATACTAGAAACTATAACCATAGTTGTTGCCAAAGATTCAAGACCTTTTGCGAGAAGAGATACTTCAACGACTTATGAACCATAAATAACTCAAATCTAACTCCAACCAAATAATGCCTCCATATCTTCAAAGAAGACACTATCGCCTCCAACTCTAAGTCGTGAGTCAGGTAATTCCTTTTTCAGTTATTGACTCACATAAGCCACAACTTTATTTTACTGCATTAGCATTGCTCCTAGTCTAGTACCACATGTGTCGGTATACATGACCATATCGTCATATCCACTTGGAATAATCAATACAAGAGCACTCGTCGATCTCTCTTTCAGAACCATAAATGCATGCTTGCACTTCGCATCCCATGCAAAGACCCAATTCTTCTTTGTCAATCCAGTAAATGGTGTAGCAATCTTCGAACAGTCCATGATAAAATGCTAATAATATCCAGCTAGACCAAGGAAACTCCTAACATCTGTTCCGTTCTTAGTGTTGATCCCAATCCTGAATCGCTGCAACCTTAGTGGGATCCACTGCTATTCCTTATCCCAATATGACATGACCCAAGAATCTCACTTCCTCCTTCCATAAGTGACACTTTGAAAACTTAGCTCTCAGGTGATGCTTTTACAAGATTTCCAAAACGATTCTCAAATGCCTCTTGTGTTCTTCCTTAGTCCTGGAGTAAACCAATATACTTTCCACGAACACAAGTATGAACTTATTCAATTGATCTATGTAAACCTGAACCATAAGATTCACAAAATATGTTGGCTCCCTAGTCAATCTAATCGACATCATTAGCCACTCATAAAACCTAAATGGTGTCCTAAAGGCAGCCTTCGGAATACTATCCCTAGCCACTCTTAGTTGGTGAAATCGCATCGCCAAATACATATGGGAGACACCCTGGCTTCGTGAAGCTGATCAAACAAGTAATCAATCCTCATCAATGGATACTTGTTCTTCTTGGTCACCTTATTCAGCTCACGATATTCCACACACAACCGCAATGATCCATCAGCGTTGGTTGTAAACACAACTGGTGCACCCCACTCGGATATGCTTCTCCAAATGAATCCCCTACTCAAAGGGTCATTCACTTGCACCTCTAACTCACGCTGCTATCTAGGTGCCATCTGCCTAAGAGACAAAACATTAGGTCTGGCTCCATCCACTAGATCAATTCTAAACCCACTTTCGCTTTGCGGCAGTAGTCCCGTGACCTCATCAAATATGTCAGAAAACTCTCGAACGATCGGCACTGATAGCAATCCATCCCATGTAATCGCAAGCGAATATAAAAAGATGACTAAGACCCTATCCTCTCGCAAGAAGCATATCAAAACCGTTCTCCCTTCCTCATTCTCGATTGTCACCTCAAGCTTCTCGCAATCCACTATAGCAGCATATCTCTTGAGCTAGTCCATACCCAGAGTAATCCCAAATCCAGCGAAGTTCAAAATAAAGCAATCACACACAAAAAATCAACCATGACTCGAGACTAAACCACTACAAAGCATAAAAAAAATAAGAAGAACCCCCTACTGGCTTTTTCACAACCAATGGTCTATCAACAATCTCAAGTTCTAAATCCAGCTTGCAAACAAGCTCATTACAGAAAGAATGTGATGCTCCAATATCAAACAAAAATCAACCTGAAAAGCCTCTAACATAAAGCATACCTTGCACAACATCACCCTTCCCCTTCTCTGCTGTAGTCGGTGCTCTCTAAGAAGATAACACAGCATCCAATGCATATTCCTTCAGGACCTGCTTATCCCTTGGCGGTTTTAGGCATTTCTTCCTCAAATGCCCAGTCTTATCATAGTTGTAATATTTCCTTTCTGCCTTAGGAGCCTTTTATTCCTTAGAGTAACGACCCTTCTCCTGACAATTGAAGCAGATAACCTCCCCCTTAGATTTCTTCCAGTCATTCTTCCCTTGTTGTTATTGCTTCTTCTTTCTATTCCACTTTTTTCTTATTTCTGTCGCCTTGTCGTGGCTTCGACTTCTCCTTACTTTTAACAAAAACTCCTCATTTCTCTAGGAAAAAACTCTTGTGCTTCAAAGCTTTCTCAACTAGCTTCGCATATGGATGCTCAATATGATCTTCCAATTGTTTTCCATGGCACTCATCCAATCCCATAATAAACTTCTTGTTCTTCTGGTATTGAATCTCAATATAAGAATGAGCATACTTTGACAAAGCTTCAAACTCTGCTACATATTCAGCCATAGGTCTCCCACCTTGCTTAAACTCAACAAATCTCTTGAAGAGAATAGAATTCTGGACCATAGAAATAAACTTCTCCTCAAACTTGATCTTAAACTGATTCCAAGAAATCTGGTCCTCTGGTATCTCAAGAGTAATGGAGTTCCACCAATCCATCACTCGCTCTTGAAGCTGCCTTGATGCGAGCTTCTTTTCGTTGCATCATGATCTCCAAGTCTCCGAAGATGCGGATACAATTATCCAACCAGTGTTGCACTTCAACCATAAATTATGTCCCATTAACGACTTACCACCCAGAGAAGTATAGTCCTTACACAGCTTGGAGAAATTGATGACCTTAGGTGCCAGCACATGAGCACCACTGTCTACTTCCATCTTTGGAGTGGGTATGATCTCTGCCATCATGGCCTTGAATATTGCCGGAAAATAGGGTGTAGTAGCAGTAGCTACCAATTGACTACCCAGGCCTACCCCTCCATAGCAGGCTCTTCCCTAGCAGCATTACTCGTATTTTGATGACTCGTTCTTTAATTACATATGAATGATCATTCCACATCATAGAAATGACGCATTGGTGTTCGAGTGCTTACTAGGCTACTATACTTTATATATTACAGTATAGTAACCATCCAAAAAAAATTACAAGTGCGCCTCTCATATGATTTTACACTCTCGAATTTTGGGTAAAATCGATTAACCAAAATTTTGATACCAAGTGTGATGACCGCCTTACACTTCCTGCACTAAACTATAGAATAGGTGTGTGGCATTACTTGCCAGGCTAATATGAAATGATCGTCGAGTAAAGAAAAACTGAAACAAAACCTGTCATATAACTCACATCGCATGGACAATATATAATAGAAAATATATAACACGATATAATAATAAAGCAAGAAATTCCTTCTCCATACAAATATCAGAATATCAAGTACAAAACATCTCAATAGCTAAATATCTGAATACACCAGGCCTTACGACATCCCTCATCAGAGCATATAACAAACAAAACAGCATAAACCATCTAAACAACATATAGTAAGAATAGTAATACACTAGCCTTCTACTCGTCGCCGCACAACATCATCGTCACCATCCCATTAACTATACTCATTCTACTCATCGGCATCGTCGATGAGCATTCCAAGGTAATAAGAGAAGATAAATGATTATCAACAGTCTGATGTTAGCGATAAATGATTATCAATAGTTACACAGGATAATATGATAATTGATGGTTTAAGTCTCACTTGACCTGCCCATGCAACTAACAAATTAGCACATAATAATCTCATTAAATATGGTACTCGAACACACAGAAGTAGTCACTAGTCAGAACAGGATTGCAAATCCCCACTTCTCTTCGGTATACTACAGTGATATCATACCAGAAAAACAGAAGAGAATGCATAAGAAACCATATCATCCATAATAAATAATAACCTATTTATCACCGATTAAATCCTCGAATATGTTGGTATCGAATGACTGGCCATTGCCATATGTCAAGAGCTAACGGAAACCCCGATTCTAGTCGGACTACTGTACGTCCCATGCTAGTTTGTCTTGTTAAGACAACTAGATCACTTCCTAAGCGATCCAAGGTACCCGATCTCTTAGATTTTAACTGGCATCCCTATGATAACCCTGCTCAGAGTCCACTAGAATCCTTCAACTATCAACGATTCCTTGCTACTTCCACTCATATAAGCCATCCACAACCCCATCTATTAGCTCGAGTCCCAACCGAGTCAGTCCATTATCTTGCAGCGTCATTCCACTTTGAGCTGCCTACAACTTTCTCCTTCGACCACTCTCACTTGAGTTCACAATCGAATAATAAACACCACTTTGACGATAACTTCCACCCCATAGATGCTACCAACTATTGAAGACCACCATCATGCTTCTGAAGACCACAACTTCTTACCCTAGGACCCTCGAACCCCAACCATCAACGATGATGGATCGGTAAAATTAGCCAAATTTGGCTAAGTATTGGACCACTTCGTTCCATGCCTCGAATATGTCCTTTGGTCCAATTTCATAGCCTAACTCCTCCCCGAGGCCTTCTATGTTGGTCCATTGACGAGTATTCAAGCATTTGCATTTAAACACATTCAATCATCACCAAACTCTTGGCATGAACCAATATTGGCCCTAATAAACCACGCAGGAAGTTACATCTCCCCTTGACCATCCGTGATTGATCGGTACGTGTCTATAGACTATGGACCAGTATTGGTCCATGTACTTAGGGAATTTTATGATGAAAATTTCTAAGCACCATTGCGATACCCTCTAGAGCTCCTCTGCTAAGTTTCATCTGAATCCGATCATCTGAACCTCCAATTTGCTCTGTTCTTTGTTTCTAAGTCCTATGACACACAAATCTAAGCAATCAACGCATAAACAACAATTCTTCCAATTCGAACATGGACAATCATATGAACACATACAAACATAATACACATCATAAAATCACAAAATCTATCATAATTCGTTATTTAACGCTTATAAAACATGATGATCTAGTGAATTACATAATATTTGATCAAATTTGGTTATCTTAGGGCATCTAGATTTGAGTAAAACATGCATGATCCTCTTTTAAGTGAAATTAACATATGAGAATTTTGATTAACCTAATTATCATATATAATCCATTGTAAGCATGTGAAAGATCTCTATCACTCACTGAAACCTAGATCTGAGGCAATATAGATGAAATCAAATATGGACTGCAAGGAGACAACGAAGCAAACACTTGAATTCGATGTAAAACAGTGAGATATGATCTCCTCTGATGTAGATCTTGCTTCTAAATGCGATACAGGATGGTCAATGAAAGAAAATTAGGGTTTATGGGAATTAGGTTAAACCAGAGATTCATAGTTGCTCAACCTAATGTATGGATTGATAAGAAGAACCCTAATTCTCTCCTCAAACCCCTTATTTATAATCTCAGGTCATTAGTCTAATGGACTTACAAATCAGGCCATTAGCTGTTAATTAACCTAGCCAGCAGAAACAAAAACTTAAAACAACGATTTCTTTCAAACTGGTGAGCCAAATCTTTAACGTAACCACTCTACGGAATGGCCAACTACCACCTCGATCTAATGAGACCAACTACAACACCTGTTTAAGTCCTAAACAAAAGGTAGAGATAAAACAATAAGTCATATGGGTAAAATGGTCACAAAACGATTCGGTTAAAATCATGGACAAGTATCACGTCCCCATGAATAACATTTAAAGTTCGAGAGTGATATGACCACTAAGGAATTAAGTAGAATTATTTTACAATTCTTCGATCCATAAAATATGGGTCGTTACATATTTTGTATATTAATTTTGGTTATATAGAATATATTTAACTTTAAATTGTTTTGATTACTTTTCTTAGTAATTTTATGTCTAAAACTCTCTTATGAAATGATAAATAGTTTTCCAAAGTTTCAAATTAAATTACATATTTTTATATTTTCAAAATAATTTTTAAAATAGGTTTTCCAAAATTTATACTAAGACCATGTCGACATGGCCATACATTGTATGTCGACATGCAGGCCAATTTTTTTAAATTTTAAATTTAAATTGAAGTGCCTTTTTGTCGTCCCTTTCACGAGTGGACATTTGTCTTCTTTTCTATAAATAGGGAGTTCTAATTTCAAATTTTAATTAATTATTTTTTTCTTCTTCTTCACCCCTTTCTTCTCCATCATTTCTAATCAAAATCCTAATTATATTATGCCGTATTTTCAAGCAAATCAATCTATTTCCACGTAGTTCCTGATTCTCCATTACCCTCTCCACAATCTATCATGATCAAAGTGAAAATGTAACAACTCGAATTTTCGAGGATTACCTGCAATATTTTTTTTTGTGGAGCCGACTAGTTTTTATAGTGACCGCAAACACTCATTATTATAGAAAAAAATTTACAGTCATTACAGGAAATTGGCAGATTACCAACCTACTATCGGTTTTTAAGGTGGACCATCCACAACTAATGGTTTTTAAAGTGGACTGTCCACTATAGCTATTCTAGCTTACAGTACAAGAGCTAGATAGAAATATCTAGACAACAAAATTCCTAGTCCTAAGGACTCCACCCAGGGAGGAGGGACAAAAAATTACATACAAAACAAGTACATACAATCCCAAAGGAAAGGAACTATAGTACAATGTCTTAAGCCACTCAAAGCAGTAGCAGCAGCAAGGTGTGTCCAAGACACAAATCAATGTACTACAAATAGATTTGCTTAGCAATTTCCAACAGAGCATAGAAGCTTCCAAGGCATCACTTCTACAAAGACATATGAGAGACAAAAGCACAGTGAGAAGTGTGAATTGACATATCATTGACCATAACATGGAAGCACACAACGGTGTGTTTACCTGACTAACAATACCCAACAAAGCTCCATATCCCAGAGCCAGGGCAAGGCACCAACACATTTATTATCACACAGGAAATATTACAATGACCAATCTGACATAACCCGAGCCATGAAAACCAGGCTTTTCACCAATAAGTATATCTTGGAAGGTCGTGAGAGGAAGGCAAGGATGTCAACCAACCATAACAGCAACGCCGAGAGCTACGATTCACTTATGTTGCCAGTAAGTTAGCAGCAAAGCAAATAAACTAGCATGCCAAAGCACAAACCATCCAAAACATACCCAATGACATTACCCAAACAAGTTTACATGATACCTCGATAGCATTATCCACCTAACACCTAGAAGAAAGACCTAAACTCTTACAACATAGACACCTACAACCCAAAATGCATCCCCTAGTAAACGAGTTAAAACCACCAAGACGAAAACTACAGAAAACATTGAATATCAAGTTGATCAATCTATCCCAACACATACAAACCATCAAGCCAAGAATGCAAACATTTTCACACTAGATCACCGAGCAAAGACTAGGTACAGCTTCTCTAAAGAAACTCGGTAAAATAAAGAAAAGGGGTTGAGATATTAGGCTTGAGAATTGGCGAGCCACGAAAACAAACCAAACAGCGAGAAGTTTCTGCTAACCGTAGGACCTCCCGTTGGTTTCAAGACTCCCTGGATAATGCAAGTCAAAACCATGATCAAAAGCACAATAGAGCCCACCGTCATAAACAAGAATTCGACCCAACAAAGGCCTATACCATAACCTATCCTCTTGGCATGGGCCATACAATTTAGGAAAAAAATTATCCTTGTACTCTATTACTCGAAATCTCAAGGATACCTCAAGTTGTGCATCACAGGATGTCGAACAGCATGGCAATCACAAAATATCCTGCGAGGCAACAATAGTACACCTGAAGGAATCCGTAAGGGCCACCACGCCATGGAGAGGGAGGGAAGACAGGAACTAGAAGGGGGAATAGTTGTCATGGGAAGAGTGGATCTGGTTAAAAAAGGGATAGTAGGTGAGAAGGGTTAGATCTAAATGGTGATAATTGCGATTTATATCTTCTTCAACTTAGGTGAAAGCAAAGGGTGAGATGGGGAGGAGAAGAGAGCATGAAAGACTTGAAAATGGAGAAAGAGTTGGAAGAAGAGTAAGATTATGGAGAAGCGAAAAAGAAAGGAGAACCCTTAACGCCATTAACTGAAGCTTATCCGAACTAAACCCTACAACAAATACTAACAGTTTATAAAATGAATATAATGTGATAATTAAGTGAAATATATCATTTAAGTTGATAATTTGACATAAATGATAAGTTGGTAATTGAAAATATGAGTTTTGGGATTTATTTGAAAAAAGAGTATTTAATCATTTTTCATGATTAAATATGAGGCTTGTGGTTAAATGGTGGTAAATATGACCTTGGATGGATTTTGGTATGGAATAGTGAAAACTTGGTGAATAATAACGTTTGGGGTCGAAGTGAATTAGTTTATTTAAAGCCAAATTTTGTTCCTACTATTATATATTGGGAATAAATCTTGACTTCATAAATTAATTTAATGAATAATCATAAATTTGTATAATAGAAAATAAAGGTTAAAAGTACAATATTATGTAAGTTTTTATTTAAAAACATACGTACATAAAGTTATGCTTAAATAAACATAGTTTGTGAATTTAAATGGTAATTATGGTACTTGTTGACATAAAGGTAAATTTTGAGAAATTATGTGAAAATAAAAATATAATAAATGTAAATTTAGTTGTAAAACATTAACAAGTATAGAAAGTAAGATTTTTTTTGTGTTTTTTGGTGATCTACGTATTAAAATAGAATAATTGAAATCATTAATTCATATGTTATAAAGTTTACACAAGTTTAAAGTAAAGTGTTAATATTTTGTGCAAAATTTAGAATTTGTTGTAAACTATAATTTTTTTTGTGTAAAGCTTTTAAATTTTTGGACAAATGGTGTTTACAATTTTAATATGTTGATGTTGTTAAAAATATGTTGAATATGTGAAGAAATGATGTAAACAAGGGCTAACTAGGATAAAACATGTTTTAATTGATCTTAGCACACACTAATTAATCAAATCACTTAACATTGGGCTTAGTTACTTTGTTTTGGGCCATTATTAACAGAAGAAAATTCCAAAGAAACATTTATAGTACGTGATTTTCTATGGAGCGTTCTTCTTCTCCCTTGCTAAGTTTTGAAACCAAAGAAAACATAGAAGATTCACTGTTATTCACAATTCCAAGCCTCAAAACCCTTAAAGTTGCTAATTTTAGTTATGTTAATCTCCTACAGCAGCAAGCTTTATATGTGAAAATGCAACATCATCCAAGCATTAGATCCTCTAGTTGCTCCAATTTACTTCTATTCTCACTGTAATTCTCAATCAAGTTGAGCTTTATCTAACACCTTCTAGTTATAGTGACAATTTTTTTGTTTGTGTTGAATCTGATCTTGATCGATGAATCCTACAGCAAATTCTATGCAAAAATTTGTTTCTTTTGCAAAAGCAACCAACGTGCTACTTTAAGCTGCTATAACTTTGTCACGATTTGATGAAATTCTATCATTTCTATTGCATCTCATAGTTGAGTTTGTTGTTTTCATGCCTGCAAAATTCCAGGCTATCCCGATCAGTATATCTATGTCAAAACCATCGTCAAAGTTAAATGCAGGACCTGTTTTAACCTATAGGAAAATCGCGTAGGATAGGTCGACCCATGCCTTTGAAGTGTCGACCCAAGGGTCGACCTTTCTAGTGTAATTTGCATAGGATTATTTTTCTGCTTGTGTGTATTCCTGAAGTTTTGCCTAACTAAATTACTTTTCCTATTGAATTGCCTGAGTCAATATTACCATGGTTTCTGCTATCTTATCTAAGAAAAGGTAATTTATACCATGCCTAATCCATATCCTAGATTTATAAAAAAATTGATGGTTTATTTGTTGTGTTTTATGATGAATTTCGTTGGCTTTCCATACACATGCACGTTTTAAAATTAGTTTTCCTACCTAGCTATATATATCATATTCTTTTTAGCTATGGGGAAAATTGATTTCATTGTTTGGTTTTCAATATGAATGGTCTCAAAGAAATAGTACAATTATATTTTGAAACTTATAAGAGTTTTCAAAGAATAAAATCAGTTGGTTTCAAAATCGTTTTATAATCTCGTTTTAGAAAAAATAAGTATTTTCTATATATAAAATCACACATTTCTGCACCCTTTGAGAGGGCGTAATGGAGATTATACGGTATTATAAAGCTCATGGTATGAGACGTGACGGTTTACGATATCGATTAATCCCAGATCCGTTCAATCGAAGTAATAACTCTCTGTGATTTTCAATGATTCCCTTTGACTCTCTGTGATTTCAAGTGTGGAGCCAACTTGTGATGTATGAACCATTAAGTCAGAACGTGTGGTATAAGACGCATGACTACCACTTTTCGTCTCACTATCCGAGGGTCTGTGATACATTCCTGTGTGACCTCCAGTACTAGACCTTTGGATCAATCTTATTTGAACTCTGTGTAGACCTTTGGGTTAATTCTGTGTGAACTCTGTGGACCTTCAGGTACCCTTCTGTTTGAAAGTAGTACTGGCTATGGCTTCAAGCCATCCTGTGTGATAGCACGTGCATGCATAGCTTCGGTAGCCACTCTGTGATGGATCCGTACTCTATGAATCTGTGTTTTGTGTTCATTTGTTGATTTCACCATAGTGATTATTATTTGTGATGATTTCATTAGTTCTTTTAAACTCTTAATAGAGTTCCAGTGATTCACGTGGTTTTGTGACTTCATCTTGTGGGTTTCAGTGATATTTTTAGTGTTACCTTATGGTTGATTTTTTTGGAAAACCATGAATTTCATTCCTTTATGATATGAAGGAATGTTTCCCCTTAGTGATATTATTTCATTTGTCCCATTTTTTAATTATTTGATTCAAGTTAGACTGACCTGTGTGTTGTTCCTTAGGTCAAACCGAGTCGTAGGTTAGGATCTTATGTCTCATGCTTCACCATTCTTCTATGGATATCATGTTTTACCTTTTGGAATGCATAGTTTTTATAGTTGTCTTTTGTAGTTTACATCGGACATGACGATGTATATTCTTTTGTGGGGGTATGATGTATATTTTTTTGTCGTGACTTACTTGACCACATATGTTGTAGTATGTATTATATATGATGTATTTGTATGTATATGTATATCTATGTCTGCTGTTGTGCATTATGTGTAATCGGTATATTGTATTTTGTTCTGGACTGATCCTGTAGCCACCATAGTAGCGTATTAGATAAGAATTAGGTATGCCGATATATGAAAAGAAAAAAAAATCGACATACTTAATTACTTACTTGATACAATAATACAGATGGACACTCCTAATTATCCCTATTCCCTATATTGACATATAATATTGCTAGTTAACACTCTTTGTTAATATGGCTCTCAAGATGAAGCATCACAGCTTGGTATCAGAGCGAGGTTCAGAACAAAATGTGATATAAAAATAGAACAGTTTGCACATTATGATACATTAATGTATATTACTAACACAATCATCTAACCCGACCAAAGTGATCGTTGTCTTGTTCTTCATCTTCCATGCATCCATTTGAATTGTTTAGGTGGAATACATCTAGGATTGTGAATTTTAAATTTCGTAGTGTTCCTTTCATGCTTAATTCCATTGATAGTATTTTTATCCAAGTGTATAATCCTACTTCATTGCAATTTCAGTGTATGTATTTCCGAGGCAGAGGGCGTGCTTTGGGCCTTGGGTTGTCTTGTGGCTCATTCCCTGAAGAGAGAGTCGAGCCCTCTAGTGATCCCCATCCAGAAGGGGAATATATGTCCATAAATCAGATTCTTAAGATAATCCAGAGCGCTCAGCCTCCTATACCTCCCCGATATTCTCCTTCGCGCAAATCTACATTTGTGCGAATGTGCATGACTTCAGTCATCTCGATGGGAATCTCTTTAAAGACACCAAGACAGTTTTAGAGATTCAAGCTAGGCTTCGCACATGTGAGCAATTTTTTACACGTATGGATATTTCCGAGCATAATCGTGTTCTTGTGGCATCTGGTATGCTAATAGAGCATGACTTTGATTGGTATAAGTTGCTTGTGGCTGAGTTTGATGAGTCCACCTTAGATTTGAAGCAATTTAAAGAGAGGTTTGAGCTTAAGTTAATTCCCGAGTCCTAGAAGGAAATTCTTGCCCGTTGCTTCCTAAATCTTATGCAAAGGAAGTCCACTTGTTCTGAATATGTCGCATCTTTCGAGGCATTGTCGAAGTATTTCATATAGCACATTTCTACCTCTTATAAGAAGAATATTAAGTTTGTGAGCAGACTTAAGAAATATCTCAAGAAGCCTCTTATGTTACATCTCAACTTGACCTTTGAAGAATTAGTGGATGTAGCTCTCCATCTCGAGGCGGTCTAGAAGGAGAAAGATAGTGATGACGAGGCTATTGTTCAAGGTAATCCAAACAAGAAGCGCTTTCCATTTTCCAAATCTAAGCCTTACCATCAGAGTAAGAAGAAGAAGTTGTGTGGTTCCAATTCTCAGCCTTATGCGATACCTCTTTCGGCTTCAGCGAAGGGATGTTGCAATCGCGAGTCATTTGATGATTTCGATCGAGCAAATCCTAAGTCTCGCATGTGCAGATATGGTAAGAAAGAGGGTCATGAGTTCTCTTTTGTCTTGGAAGGCCAAAGGGGACCAATTTTGCTAATCTTAATGTAGTGAGATCTTCTAGTGGTTCATCTCATTCTGGAGGTACGCCTTCTATTCTTGAGGGTTCATTGTTAGTTAGAGAGCGATTTATTCGAGTTCTATTCGATACGGGTGTATCACACACTTTCATATCGAAGGAACTCGTTAATGATTTATCCTTGGATGTTGTATGTTTATTGACTTCTCATCAGATTGTGAATCTTATTGGGAGATCCGAATGCTTAGCTTAATGTGAGAAGGCGTTGAGTTATTTCTATATGGCTTTTCTGTCCATGTGAACCTGCACATGATTTATTCCTTGGTGTTTGATATAATCCTTGGTATGGACTGGCTCGTACGATACGAAGTCAGGATTCCTTGTGTTGAGCGAGTCTTATATCGTAGACATCCCAACTCGCCAGATCAGCTATCTCTTGTTCTTAATGATGTTGATCTTGATTTAATGGCTTCTTTATTTTTTATCGAGTCTCGAGACCATAACGATGAGCATGATGTGTCTCGCATTCCAGTGGTGTGTGATTTTACTAATTTGTTTGAGCCAGTTTCGGGTTTGCCACCCAAATGGGCTATCGATTTCCACATCGACTTTATTCCAGGTGCTCAGCCTGTGAGTCGTCTTTCTACTAGGATGTCAACTAAAGAGAATGAGGAAATTAAGAAGCAGCTTCTCGATATTGAGGCTATGCATTTCATCCGTTCTAGTTCTTCATCGTGGGGTTCCACGGTGGTATTTGTGAGGAAGTCTGATAAGACTCTTAGGTTATGCATCGATTATTGCAAGCTTAATGAGTTGACTATCAAAAATCGTTATTCATTGTCTAGGATCGACGATATGTTCGATCAAATGATTGGAGAAAAGTTATTTTCTCATTTAGACCTTGCCATAGGCTTTCATCAGCTTTGAGTAGTGGAAGGTAGTATTCCTCTCACAACTTTTTGCACTCATTGTGGTTCTTACGAGTGGCTTGTCATGTCATTCAGTTTGATAAATGCTCCTCCATTCTTCGTTGATCTAATGAATCGAGTATTTCCAGAATATCTTAATAGGTTCATGCAAGTATTTTTGATGATATCCTTGTATATTCTAAATATGAATCCAAGCATGCTAATCATTTGCGCATTGTCTTGAGTATCCTTCGTCATCATCACCTTAAGGCTAAATTATCTAAGTGTCACTTCTGGGAAAAGCAAGTTTGATTCCTTGTCCATATTGTCTCATCCGATGGCATTTCAGTTGATTTGAGGCCATTCAGGATTAGAAAAGGTCCGAGATCGCTCATGAGATTCGTATTTTTCTGGATTTGGCCAGTTATTATCATCATTTCATCAAAGATTTTTTTCTGCATCGTGCTTCCTTTAAATAATCTTACGAAGAAAGGTGTTCGATTTGTTTGGTCCAATAAGTTTGAGGCTTCCTTTCAAAGATTGAAGGATCTTCTCACACATGCTCCTGCCCTTTTGGTTCCCGAAGGGAACCGAGATTTATTATCTATACCGATGCTAGTCATAGTGGTCACGGTGTTGTTTCGACGTAGAGGATACAAACTCAGATATGTCAACGATTCGATATATCGCTGACCAAGGCGCAGGAATTTCATGGATTAGGGTTTGGATTTACTGAAAATGACATGGCAACGCACGACTATTTTGATGGCAGGAGGCAATCTTGGTAGGTCTATCTCATGTGCCTTGGGGTGCCAGTGACAACGTCGATGGTCGAAGATTTTCTACTGGCCTGGAGAAGCGGTGAAGTTTGGTCAAAGATGACCTTAAATGGGTTTCTTTTGTGGCTGGGTTGCGGGAGATGAAAGGTGACGTGGTGGAAGATGATTGGATTTATGTACGATTTGCTCCATTGGATTAATATTGAAAATTCAAACGACTTAGAGTTTGTTTTGACGAATTCCATGACTATTAAACTTTGGGCATTTATTTGAATTTCCAGCGGGTTCAAAAACAAAGGTGAGTGATTAAACTCACTCACGCTTAATTGAAATATTTGATTATTAGTTAAATTAAAATCATATTATGATATGATCGTATTGGTTGTAGTTCGATAGTTTAAAAAACATATTTATGTTAATTTGCATCGATAGTACAATTTAATTTAACTCCTAATTTAAATGTTACAGTCAAGTTAAATTTGAAATTTAATTGCTAGTTTTTGACCAAAACCCGATAACTTGTAAATCGATGCGGTATTGAACTGTTTGGATGGATTGATTTTTAATTGATGCCTTGGATTGATATGTTTGATATATCAATATTTAATTGTGTAATTCACCCTGTGATTCACCCTATTTACGAATGATTGTTGTTTGTGTTGATTAATCCCGATCTTTCACCCTAGATGTTAAATAAACCTAGGATTAATCAATTAAAATGTACTAAGAACATAGGTCGAAATGATAAATACCTATGACCCCTGATTTGGATTGAAATGATATATATATATATATATCCATCCCCGGAACACTCAAATTAATTTGAGTATCACTTGGTCGTAGGATAGAAAATTATATATAGACACTGGTTGGTCAAATAAAATTGATTTTAGACCTTAGACTTTGAAAGAATGTTTAAAGGCAATATAAATGATGTTTTATAAATTGATTTCCCTTGAATTTTGAAATTTAAAAGTTAAAAAAAATATTTAATGTTGTAAACCGAAGCTAAAGATTTGAAATTGTATATGAATTGAATTTATTGAAATTGAGTTGTTTTAAATTTTGAAATAGCTATAATCTATGAAATCTACTCTATATTAACTTGTTTAAAAGTGATGCTTGAATTATGAACTCGAGATTGTTATAAATTGAAGTAATTCAAAATGAGAATTCTATTGGAAATTTGAAATATTTGAATCGAAATGTTTGAATTGAATTTGAAATGGAAATTGATTCGAATTGAAATATTGAAATTGTGTCGAATTGATTTGAAATTAGAATATGATTTTAGGTTTGTTTAAAATTTAAAAGAAACAATTCTAAGTCAAACTATAGTATTTTAAACCATTATATAAACTATTTTACTAAATAAATAATTTACTTTATAAACTATTTTTTTAACATATATATATATATATTAACTATTTTAATAAACTACTTTAACAATCAACTATTTATTTTATAAACTACTTTAAAATTTAGCTATATATATTTAACTAAATTTGATGAATCCTATTTTTTAAATTTAAGTTATTTATATATAAACTTTCAAGTACTAACTATCTATTTTTCAAATTATTTCAAATATATCTAAGTTATTTTATTATATAAATAAAATTAAACTATTTTTAAATATTCAGATTTTTATAAGCTTGGAGTTGTTTCTGGATTCTAAATTTGGTTTTAAATAGAGATTTCAAATGTGAAGGTGTATTCTATTTTGGACATGAAATGGTTTTAAAACAAAATCTAATATTTTGATATGAGGATGAACCATTTGAAATGTAAAAGAACCAACCGATGTGTAATAAGTGTTTGGTTGTTAAATAGAACAGAATTAGATATTGTCATACTCTTTGCCAATACCGAAAACCACTTTGACAACTTTGTACATGGCGGATGAATCCAAAATGAAGTAGGATGTTTTGGCAAACGCTACTGGAACGAAGTAAGAGAACGATGATGGATATCCTTGACCTTCGTGTCATAATTAAAATAACTAAAACATGACCTATACCGTGACCAAATGGGTTAGCTGCCAATATCAGCAACACGTCTTCTTTGATTATTATAGTTCCTTGGTTTGATTTGATTTATTTTAATGATCCATGATTTTGGGAGTGTTGTTCGAGGTGGATGGTTGTTGCGGCTATGCATTACAACCAGTCCAAGAATGCAACTGTATTGCCGCACGTGCCTTATTATATTATCCTGATTAAGCCCTATTTGATTTAACGTTATCGTATAGTGGAGCATCCCTATCCACCGACCGTTTAACAGGTGTTTTATATGCAATGTTTATGACAATATTATAAATGGTGTAAGGGTAATAATGGTAATCCCACTTATGTTATTTTTAATAGTATACTTACGTAGACACTATTATAATAGCAACTCACGACTAACTAATGATTAAGTGAATAACATACTTGAAACGTAAAATGAAATGTTAGGATTACTATGGAAAATCCATCGTTGTTTGTTTGCGCATATGTGAGATGCACACTACCAATATTTCATACTATATGGATGCAATGGATGTTATACTATGTTCTGACTATTATCACCTTGCAAGTTCCATATAGATTTAGGAAAATTTTAATAAACAGTTTGAAATGGTACAAACGAGAACGACTGTATAGATTTAGGAATTAAATTTTGAATTATTGAGGTTCGGGTTAAAATTATGTATACTTGGAAAATTAAATAAATATGTTGAAATGATATATACCTGATTCACTTGACCATAGGATAGAAAACTATATACGGACAATATGGTCAATAAAAACTATTTTCTAAAATGATACACGTATCGATTTTATTAAAATTGATTTTGGAACGTAATTTAAATATTAGAATAGAATAGTGTTTAAAATAATTTATTTTGAAATCTGCAAAGTTTTAAGTAAAAACTGATTTAGTGGAATGGTGTTTAAAAATATAATTTATAAAAGGTACTATTTAAGTTAAGGTTTAGCTTGAAATGGATTTTTTTGAAAAATTATTTTTGTATAATATAACTAAACATTATACAATTAGCTAAGATAATTGTTTTGCTGCAATATAAAAGATTATATAGTTAAAGGATTTATTTTAAAGTTTAAATTTTAAAAGAAACTTATCTTGATATAAAGATTCAACTCAATAACTTTTATAAAACGTCATTAAAGGAAAATTTAAATATTAAGCTTCAATTTGTGAAAAATGATGCAAATGGAAAATTTGATTTAATTTAAATTGTAAATCAAGATGAGATGTTAGGATGTTAGGTTATAAGTTTTGAAAATTCAGAATTTATTTAAAGGAATAACCGATCAATTCGTCCTTATAGTTATTTCGGAATAAAATGTAATGAATCAAACTCAGAATTCAACTTATGAATCTAAGTAATGGTTTTGACTTATTATTTATGGGAAAAATAAAATTTGGAATATGTTTTAGCAAGTGTAAGTTGATATAAAATGAGAATGAATTCCGAAGGAATGATAAATTAAATTTTGAAATACGGATAGTTGACTGGAATTGGATTAATTAATCTAATATTTAAATCACTTTTACTAGTACCAAACTATTTTATTTAAATAGCTTTTCGTAAATCATTATTCCATTACTACGCTATAATTATTGGAAGCTAACTTCTTCATTAAAACCTTGTAACTACTTTATTTAAACTATACAAGTAAATTTATTTTATATTAATTACATATATATTAACTATTTTAAATTATCTATTTCAAAAATGTTCTATATTTTAATTAAAATTATGTTCAATCTGAAATAATACATCTAGAATGATGAAAAATTAAGATTTCGAGGAATAAAGACATTTTTAAAATTGAAATCTAAACTTTAAGTCATATTTATAAGGAATGGCTATATATAAGATTTAAAATCTGAACGACTACTCAGTTTTTTTCAGTAAATGAGATAAATCAATATTTGAAGTAAATTGTTTTGCGATATCGAAATACGATTTCAAAATTAATGACCATGGTGTGAAAAATGTAAACGTTTGGTTGTTAAAGAGACCAGAGCCGGTGTTTTCATACTCTTTGCCAATACCGATATCACTTTAACAACTGTGTACGTGGTGGAGTATCTAGAACGAAGTATGGTGGTTTGGAGGCGATTACTGGATTTGAAGAAAGAGAGCGATGATGGATAGCCTTGACCTTTGGGTCATAATTAAAATGACTAATTTAGGACTTATACCTGGGACAAGTGATGGTCGCTCCTCGTATCGGACATGCTTCTTCGAAACCATGTCTCTTACATTATGATTAATTATTGGACCACATTTGATTATAGGAGTATGTTCCAAGGTGGGCGGTAGTTGCAGCTATGCGTTACCACCATCTTGTGGGTCGCAATCCGGTAGAATCCTATCGTTGGGCATTAGGCTCAGTGTCTTGTCATATTATCCTGATCGAGCCCCCTATGATTTTGATTTGCATTGTTTTCAATGGAGTTCCCTCTATGCCACCAGTTTACGATGGGTTTACGGTGCTGTATAGACTGCAATGCCTATAAACGACGTAATGGTAAAAATGCAATCCCGCTTATGCTATTTTTGTCATATTTACTTTATTGAGTAAACACTATTATATTAGTGTATTATATTAAATGTATTAGTTTCACAGATCCTTAAAGGATGGATTCCCAAGATCCTTTAAGTTATTTGCATTTCGTTAAACATTTCACTTGAGTTGATCCACTTGTATGAGAATGTTAGTCCCGACTTGAGTATTTTGTTTGTTTTCTTTTCTTGCAAAATGCTCGGGTCAGACTGAGTATTTCAGCTATGGAGATTCGTATATTGGAGCTTGAGTATCACCGGGGTGTCAGTAATTTATCTTGTAAATTTCATATATTCTATTCCTGTCATTTATTCATGTATTAGTCTGTATTCAGTCTTTCGCTATATCTGTATTAATTTTGTAATCTGATGTGTACAATTTTTTATTATTATAAAAAATTTTACTTTCGCTGCGAGGTATTCTGTGTTTCTGTGTCTGTGATTCTATTATGATTTATTTTTAATCCCATAGCCATTAACAACCTGCCATTTCGAATGGTTTGAGTTGATTTAATTATCGAACTAAAGTGGTTATGTCGTTACATAGCGTATTATATTATATAATATCTATTTTAATGGATCAGATTGAAATTTCCGTAACATCTCTTAAGTTATTTGCACTTACGAACACACTGGATATAAGATATGAATAACATAAACATCTCTGATGTTGCGACACTCATATTCTTACATGGTTTTGATTTGTTTGATCTAAGAATATTTTAATTTTTATTCGAGCATTTTTGTCTTTTCATTGTACTTGGGTCAGCCTGAGTTTTTTAATAGCGAAGACCACATAATATTGGAGGATGAAGATGGGGTTTTGGTATATTATCAATTATATATTTCCGCTACATCATTTCTGTTAAGCTACATTATTATATTACGTCTAGGTATTTACGACATTGATAATTGTTGTAAGTATAATCAAATGTATATTTTAACAGTTTCATGAATTGTTATTTGTTTATTATATTTTGTCCTTTCGTTGTGAGAATCTATCATTGTTTTCCCTTTTCTTTCCTTTTCAATAACTTACTACACCACAATTGTAATTTAGCTATGGCTAGAAACTATTTCGAACGCACTTTAATACGGCTCTTATCGATAGCTAAAAATGACGTCTTTGATGATTAGATACGGCTTTAAACCATGCCTAATTTCCTCAACATATATGACATATGGCCATATCTAATTGATCCGTCAGATACGGTTCAGAGTCGTAACTAATTACTCCGCTGCCCATATATATATAATCATTCTGAGACATATCAAACAACAATACTATAATACATGATCAAGAGCAATAAAACTTCTTATTTAACACATCATCAAGAAAATAAAACATCTTATTTAACACATAATCAAGGACAATAATACATCTTATTTAAGCACATATTATAAGAAGGCAAATGGTTTCGCCACACTACTCAATAGCTTCATATACACACAATAATACATGTATTTAAATTAACTCCTTTTAATAACCCACGACTTCCAACAACAAGAATATCAACTTTTGTGTGTTCTACTGCCTCACAAATAACCTCCTCTGGATCACCATCTGTTATCAAAGCATCTGCTTGCATCTGCCAGTATCAACCAAAACATCATTATACCATGAAAAATTAAAAATGTAGCTATACAAGTCAGTGAACAAGGCTGAAAAAACGAAGTGCACCCAAACAGGCAAGGTTCAACCAGTCTACACATTATTCATGGCATGGCAAAACATACAGTTCAAGTCCAAGTACAAAACAAAATGGAGTTGCATAAGTCAGTGAACAAGGCTGAAAAAATGAAGTGCACACGAACATGTAAGATTCAACCAGTCTGCACATTATTCGTGGCATGGAAAACAAACAGTCTAAGTCCAAGTACAAAAAAATGGACAGCAAGAAAAAACAAAGGTCATAATAAAAAATGTATACACATCATCATGTAAATGAACTTTGGTCAAAATTGTCTAGTCCAAGTCTGGGCTCATGATTATCATTTAACACAACATGTGACAGACCAAACAAGTGTATCAGTATATGTTCAAGTTTGGTTTCATGATTATATAGTTATCAAGTGTATCATAATTATCATAGTGTACCAAGTCTGGGTTCAATGATAAGTATAGTGTACTAAGTACCAAGTGCACCATATAAGTACCAAGTGATATCAAGTGTATCATAGTTTGGGTTCATGATTATCAAAGTCTGGGTTCATAGTGCAAACAAGGTGACCAACAGCTATCAAACGTAACGTAAAGCAGAATTTCATGTATAAAGTGTCTAACATACTTGTAGCAGTTGTTCTTCCTTTTCAAGCTATGGGTAAGGCTTAAGCTTGTGGTTCTTATAGAGTTGTCTGACAGCAATAGGAACGTCGTTGAAAATTGGTTGGATTAGAGTAATCAAAAGTGCCCCCTTTTGAGTGCCCTTATCCTACCAACTTGGACGATGTTCCTATTGTTGCGAACAGCTCCATCGAAACCACAAGCTCATGTAGTAATTTCCAAAAGATCAAAATTTCAAAAGGTGCGGTTGGTTGCACAAGTAATAAATTATATGCTGCCATAGAGGCCTTAAAATTTAAGGCCTCTAAGGTAACATACAAATTATTACTTTTGCAACCAACCACACCTTGGGAAATTTTGATCTTTTGGAGATTATTACTTATGCCTCATCACCGCATGAGAGCACAATTAGAAATCGTAGTTCCTTGGATAACAGACTTTGTTATC
Organism: Allium sativum; assembly: GCA_030737875.1. Lineage (NCBI taxonomy): Eukaryota > Viridiplantae > Streptophyta > Magnoliopsida > Asparagales > Amaryllidaceae > Allium > Allium sativum. The sequence goes on along the minus strand of CM060912.1, from coordinate 392,881,838 downwards.
TACTATAGTACCAATTTATAAGACACAAGTTATGCAATTTAATCAAACATTATCATGAGATAAATTCAAGTTATACCTTTATAATCAAACAAGTTATACCTATGTCGTACATAACAACTCTACATTCATAACCTGATTGAACTGGGGTTCGCTCAGTCCATCCTGACGTGGGCTCGGTCATCCCTACATGAGAGCACAAGTAGAAATCGTAGTTCCTTGGATGGAAGACTTTGTTATCTACCATATTACATATTTATAAGACACAAGTTATACAATTTAACCAAACATTATCAGGAGATAAATTCAAGTTATACCTCTATGATCAAACAAGTTATACATGTGTGGTACATAACAACTCTATAATCATCACCTGATTGAACTGGGACTCTCTCAGTTCATCCTGATATGGACTTGGTTATGAGCTCGATGTTGAAAGTTTGAATATTATGAGCTCGATGCAAACGGATTTCATATATCAAACAGTATTGAAATCTAACAATCATGTAAAGACACTGCCTACAACTCACAAGATGGCACATGCAACTAAACACTCAACACAATCCCAACAACACGATTCAATACAAGTCGAAACTCATAGACTCAGCTACGACCAAAACTGGAGAAAACAGAAAATGTATTAACAACCACAACATGCAAAAGCAAATTCAAGTTAGCCTTTCAGTGTTACCAAGCGCTAAGAGTGCCTAAGAAGGGAGTTGTGATAATTAACTTTCAAAATCTCACCTTAGTGCTCTGGTGATGACGGTAGGGTGGCGACGAGGTGTTGGAGGTTCGTACTGGAGGTTGGCGACGAGGTGCTGAAGGTTTCTGATGAGGTGCTGGTCGTTGCGCATGCTGGTGTTGCCGCTATTGTCGGGGGTTGGTGATGGAGGTTGCCGAGGGTTGTTGCTGGTGGCTGCCACCATTTTCTATTTTTTGGCATCGGTTTGTTTTCCCTAGAAAATGATTTGGGGAATAAGGATAGGTGAGGGAAACAAAGAGGGATATGACAGTTTGTGTGCACCAAAATTACGCATTAGATTGGATACGTCTATTAGTCTTATCCAATCTGATACGGCTATGGTCCGCACCTAAATAAGAGGGGAAGTGGATTATTCGATGGGAAAGCTTTCATAGTCGTATCGACATGCGTAAATATAGGTTATTGCAATATTATATTTGATACGGCTAACAGCAAGTATCACATGTGGAGCAGCTAAAACTGCTTTTTGGTGTAGTGACTATACGTATTTTGGATTTTTTTGGATCGACATATGTGGATTTTTGTCGACTTGAACGGTCAAAAATGCAGGTGGTTACAAGAACGTACTAGCCGTTGGAAATAAGTCGTTGTTCGCCATTGCAAAGCTCCGTTGATATATACTATCTGTTTAATAGTGAGTAGTTGACATTATTTTTTAATATTACCTAGTTTTCCAAAATGATAAGACCTAAGTTCTTTTTGAATTCGGACCTTCCTCGTGATTTATCGTAGTTGTAATTGTTTTAATTTCTTTTATTGTTTCTCCCTCAAGTTTGGTAACCAATGCCTTTGAAACGACTCCACTATCGTGCTCTTTTCTTCTAACTTCTACATTTGACAAACTATCTTTCACCATTTCCATCGTTACATTGCCACTAGGAGCTTAAGTGCTAAATGATACATCCAAAGTTTCCCATATATATATACACACACACACACATACACACACATACATACATATACATACATAGATATATATATATATATATATATATATATATATATAGTAGCGTCTCGGGACCAATAATGCCATCAACTCATAATCTAATGACATATTTATGGTTGTCAAATGATTAATTATCCTTTTAAAATTGTTCTTATGCACGACTATACCATGATCATCCTTGAATTTCAAAATTGTGATCTTTTAAATCAAATCCTCCTATTTCAACACCGTTTTCTGCTCGTATAAATCTATCAGCTTCAACCATAATGAATGAGCATTTATGTGACACCACACGTCCGTTAATGTCACTCACAAAGGGAATGCATTAAGTTTCGTGAAGTGTTATAGGTAAACAGACACAGAATATTACAAGATAGATATAAATAGGATAACAACGGAAATTCAAAATTTTATTTCAAACACAAATCATACATCATGGTCCAAAATACCATAAGTCACAAAAACCATTACAATAACATAACTTATGTCTTGTACCATCAGAGTACATAAATATAAAAAGCATAACATAATTCCCCAAGAGAAAGAGCTAAGCCATAGTAGAGATAAGAACTTGAGCCATACTTCGAAAGCAGCTCTAGCAAGATGATAACTGAGTCCTGACTAAGCTTGAGTGTTTCCTTCCTGAGAACCTGAGGGGAGGGGGGAGAACGGAAGAAAGAAGAGGAAACAAAAGGGTCAGACATAAAGTCTGGCGAGTCTAGTTACCTTTAACAAGTAAATAAATAAAAGTAGCATGACAAGCATATAAAGTGGATAAGAGAGATCACTACAAAAATGGCAGGTGTGACAAGGTAGACAGGATAAGGTGTATACGCTTCTGTAATGTTTACTTTGCACTATTACTAGTATAACCAGAATAAGATGATCCCTTCCACTATAAGGTGGTAGACTTAGAAATACGTCCAGATTTACGCTAACTACTACCCTAATCGATTGGCTCCCTACTCCATAGATACTCTGTGCCGGCCCCACAGTAGGATGTATCACGTCCTAAAGTGGCAACCCCTCACTGATATGCACGGCTCCATATCTACAGGTGTCACAGTCATCTTATCCCCTTCTGCCCGGCTCATGCACGCACATGGCCCGGTCGGTTTGTGCTGCCCATACTGTCCTCCACGTTTGGATCTCTTACAATCAGTCCAGTAAGTGTTCCCCTTTTCCGACCAAGTACGGAGTACATGTTTTGAAACCTACTCCGGGTTACTGATTGAAACAGATCCCACACAATACAATACAAGCTTTTCCCCTTGTCTTATATCCCCACTAGGTTTTCTTTGGCTATGTATACCACTAGGTGTCTTTAATTACATAACCCTATTATTTCTACAAGTTATACTTACCCTAAAAGGTGTCTTTAATTACATAACTTTATTATTTCCTCCGGTTATGTATACTACTAAGTGTCTTCAATTACATAATCTCATCGGGTTAAGTTTGTGGGCCTATATGTCAATATTACCCACCCCCTCCAAATTTGCTTAACCCATCCACTATCCAACCAATTTTACTTAACCCTAACTTTAGTTCACAATCATACAATCCCTATGGATTATATTTGGTTAAGTAGACCTATTTATTACCATGTCCATTTATGGTTTATAATGGGCTAGACCTCCCACATTAGGCCGACAACTTGTGGAAGCTGGATATGTCGGTCGGGTCCGGGTAGTCTTATTCCACAGTTGGGTCTAACCTCGTGTCTTAGCCCGATTCGTATTTGCGCACTTAGACCTCTCACATTAGGTTCAACATTAGTGGCTGCTGGATATGCCGGTCGGGTTCGGGCAAACTTCCATCTCTAATGCAACCTAACCTCGTGTCATAAGTGCAATTACAGTTTCCAATTGTAATCATAGGCATTCATTATTAATTAATCAATTAATTAAAACTATGCCCTTATAAGTGTTAAAGCCCATTTTACCCAATAATTTGAATTGTATGTCCAATGATGTTTATATTCAAATTATGCCAATATTAACCTTTTTCCCCCATTCCTTAGCTAGCGCACTCACAAAATTGGCGGCATGCCTAGGCTAGACAATAGCCTAGTCATAAACAATAATAGGGAAAATAATAGGAATATAACCAAAGTGATTGTTTTAATATAACTTGGCATAAACATAAACTAGCATGGTGATAAGGTGGACATATGAGCATAAATCTGATGAACTTGTAGCAATTACTAGTTCTAACATAACTATGATGTCATAGTGAGCATAATAAGATCTAAATTAACCATTCAGATGTACTAATTCTAACATAACTATGATGTCATAGTGAGCATAATAAGATCTAAATTAATCATTTAGATGTCCAACTATTCAGATCTAAAATAATAGGCACAAGATGATAAACTAGATCTGATTAACAAATTAAATGCCCACATAATTTAGATCCAATAGTTTAAAAGTAGATCTACACAATTAAGGTTTAAGATTCACATCATAGAATGCCACAAAAGTTACAATAGATCCGACAAGATAGAGATTTAGATCCAAATCCTAACCAATTTAGAATGTTATATAATCATAATTTACAATGGATCTGATATAATCTAGGCATATGAACAAGTCAAAGTCATAGTCGTGTCATATTTACTTTTACATATTCAAATCTAAAAGCAACTAGAAACTCACAGTGTTAGGATTAGAAAATAGAACTAGAAAAGATTGAATCTTGAATCTCCAATTGATTTGCTTTAGTTGAAGAAGATATCGGGTCCTGATCAGTTCAGATACCGGCAGAGTTTGGCCACCATGAATTCTCAATGAAGAAAATAAGAGAAATGACCACGTATATATAGCTGTCAGACCCTCTGAAATCGACTACCACGTCAACCCTTGGGGTGTCGACAACCCTGTGGGTGGGTCGACCCTAGTGTCGGCACCCGTTAAGGGGGGTCGACCCCGGTGTCGACACCCCTCTAGGGGGGTCGACCCCTAGAGCAGGAATTATGCCGCCACTTTTATTTTTTGAATTCGAACTGTTTTGGATAAGATTTTGACTCATCTCTGACTCATGTGTATATATATAATCTTTCTACGCGTATACAAACTTAAAAACCTCGTAACTTCTTCATACGGTGTCCGTTTTACGCAAACCAAATGTCTTTCTTGACTAGAATTTCGAGATGGACGCAATGGCGCTGTCCATTTTACTTAATTCTGGATATTAAATTAATTATTATTTAATTTATCCTCTTTTAGTGTCGTTAGAAATTCGGGGTGTTACATTCTCCTCTACTTAAAGGATTTCGTCCACGAAATCTCTAAGTTGAAAAGAATGTATCCTGCCATCCATCATCCATTTACTCATCCACCAATCACAGGAATCCATTGTCCTTATAACTTTCTAATGCTTATGTGAACATATGCTAAGGTGTGTGTATATGTCCCAATACTAATGCGGAAGATCAGGCGGTCTATTGATTCAGTTGACCTCCTTAATGCAATGTATGTTAGTACCATGAATCCAATATGTATGCAAATAAACCTATTACAACATGTAAGTTCTATATGTATGCACACTCATTCGTCCAAATGCAACATTCATATGGTAATACATCCATTTCCATCCATAAAAGAAAAGAAAAGAAAATGCACACACATCCATATGCAGTATGAGAGTGATTGAGCCGATCTAGTGCCTAATGTGTGTATATGCATCCACAGGCAACCACTAGCAAACACTTGCATTCATCAAACATAACATGTCTCAAACACATGTTTACATCAATAGGATTCCTATCTAAAGGTTGAAAATACTATGGATAAGATATATTCAAATTATAGAAACAAGTACAAATATATTTTTTTTTGGAAAAGGGAGTCAAGAACATACCCTCGAAAAGAAAAGGGTACGAAGCACGAATCTTGGCTTCGGTCTCCCAAGTCGCATCCTTTGGGTTATCTTCCCATTGAACCTTTAGCAACTTGATCTCTTTATGGCGTAGCTACTTAAACCTCTGATCTAAGGATATGGGAAGGAACCCGCCTGATTATCGCCTCTCATTCCACTTCCATTTCCTCTAATATACTTGGCTCAACAACTTCCGCGGTGTCATACAAGAACTTCTGCAGATGGAAAACGTGGAAAACATCATGAACACCGGATAGATTTTCTGGGAGCTTTACTCTATAGGCCATCCGGCTAATCCTCTCGGTTATGGGAAATGGTTCCACAAACCTAGGTGCCAACTTCCCTACTGACCCGAAGCGAACCACATTCCTCAAAGGTGATAGTTTGATAAAAACTAAGTCTCCCATTTTAAATTCGATGTCAGTCCTTCTCTTATCTGCATAGGACTTCTGCCTATCTTGAGCTATCTTCATCCATCGTCGAATGAGGTCAATCTTTTCAGACGTTTCTAACCATATCTGGTCCAACTAATAATCTTTCTGTAGATTCCCACCAACAAGTTGGTGATCTACGGGGTCATCCATATAATTCTTCGAAGGGTGCCATGCCGATGCCGGATTGATAGCTGTTGTTATAGGCAAACTCTATTAAAGGAAGGTGCTCTTCCGAAGTCTAGGATATACAGCCTTAAAAGATCCTCTAGAATTCTGTTCACCCTCTCCGTCTTCCCATCAGTCTAAGGATGATAAGAGGTGCTCAAATACAATTGGGTACCTAACGCTTCTTGCAAGCTCATCCAAAATTCACTGGTGAAGATGGGGTCACAATTGCTCATGATGCTGGAAGGTACTCCATGAAGACGAACGATCTCACGAACATAAATTGCTGCCAACCATGATGCCATCCTCTTGCTCTTAACTGGAATAAAGTGGCCGCTCTTAGTGAGTCTATCTACCATAACCCAGATACTGGTGTTGCCTTTCTTCGATCTAGGCAAACCATCTGTGAAATCCACAGAGACGCTCTCCCATTTCCAGTAAGGAACCTCCAAAGAATGAAGTAAACCACTGAGCTTTTTTTGCTTAGCTTTTACTTGCTGGCAAACTAAACATTGAGAAACGAACTCTGCCGCATCTTTCTACATTCAGCCCAAATGTAACGTCCTAGTTTTTGACTAAGTTTGCAATACAGTTTATTTTAGATTAATTCAGTAATTGCATTAAAATAATAAATTGTGAATATTGGGAAAATTTCAATAATAATATTATTTAAATGGTTTAAAATATTTTAACCATTTTATATGTATATATATATGTGTATATGCTTACGAGACCTGTAGTTTGTTTTATATGGTCATGATGGTTTATGAACAGATATGAATTTAAAATAAAACATCACTTAAGTCATAATTTATTAAGTAAAATATATCTTACTTCATAATTATGAAATATTATATTAAAGTAGGAGATTTTGTATCTTTGTACTTAAGATCAAGAACATGAAGTGTACATTTGTTTAAATTGCTTAGCAACTGTACTCATATCTTACTAATGTTATAAGTTGTATTAGCTAAGGTATATTATATATTAAAGGTTAGTATGAAACTAACCCATGTTCAAGATGATCAGTGTGATCTATAAATAAACTACAAAGGCATATATATAAATAAAATCCAATTCAATAGTTCATGATAAAGTAAACTTAGAAACCATTTCATAGTGCATACCCTTTAGAAATGAAATGGTCAGTACCATAAGCTCAACAACATTTGATGAAAGAGAGGTTGAGGGACATGTAACTGAGCTATAAATGGTGCTGAAATACTTTATATAAATGGTGTAGAAATACAAATTAGCAAACATTAATGCATGCAATGAATGAAAAAAATGGCAAGATCATTTATCATTCATTCATATATGAGTGGGACAACATCATATTGCTAAAGAGTTAAGTGCGTGCACCAATAAACAATAATACATAGAGCCGCCAAATAAGAGGTTTTCTGCAATTAACATTTCATCTCTGTGTTTATGCCACCCACAGTGTCAAACTGATCTGTAACACACAATCACTTGATGAATTCTCTATTACGGACTCAATTAACACTTCTGTGCTTCGCTTTTGATCAAGTTATTTTAGTAGATATGATCTCACGCTAACCCTTCTACTCGCTTAGGCTACCTTATACCAACTGCTAATTGCAACAGCTTCGCCTCCTCTACTGCTATGCAACTCGATAAGATTTGTAGAATCCATTTGTTGCTTCGCCTTCATCTTTATCTACCACATTCCGCGCTTACCAGTACCACTATGGACTAGTAGGGCTTTGTGTGAGTAATCTAACGAGACCTACATCAAAAAGAAACATTGTTTTGATTGTCCTTAATTTTGAAGATTTAAATTTTTTTGGTGCATTCGAGGAAAACAACGCATCTGGCCATACACTTTATATTTCTAAAGAATCAAAACACAGCCTTTTTGTTTCCAATCAAATGAATCACCGTGGCCAATTTCCTTTCAATCAAAATGTAGGACTGTCATGAATTGTGGCTTCAAGAGAGTGAAGAACAGCTATGTTCTATTCAATCGAAATGCACAAGCACAACTAGGATTTTAGCTTACACCCTTTTCAATCACAAAACATACACAGCTAGCAGCTCATTAGAACATGGTTATACACAATATTCATCATTTTCATGGCACTTGGCCATGCACTCAAAACTGGAATGAATTGAGTGTGAATGTCCTTAACAAGACAACTCATTTTAAATCCATGCACACAACATCACCTACCCTAAACTATTTGCAATCATACATGGCTATATGCATGTTTACACTTCATTTCCAAGAACTGCCTGCACATGTTTGAGAAAAAATAGGACATGAATCCTATCAAAACATACACAGCTAACATACATAGCTGTAATTGAAACACCCCACCTCCGTTAGGGTCACTCTTAAAGGGAATGCCCTAATTTTGGTGGAGGTTTATAAGTACAAGTCACAGATATACAAGACAGATATAAGAACACATATTTGTAAACAGCGGAAGAACAACAAACTTTATTTCATAAAAGCAAATACGTGTTACAAAACATCACCATGATTGTCTTACATCCTTTCCAAAAACATAACATAACTTTTTCATAATCTGTCTTGAGTACATTGTTTAAAGAAGCATAGATAAAACATAGATAAACTGCAAAAGCCCCATAGTGGATTGTCCAAAGCCATAGTTCAAAACAGGAAAGTCCAAGCAATACATTTCTCTTCTTCAAGCTGGATGTTGAGGTTGGTCAAGCTGCTGTGTTCCCTCCCTGAGGACCTGGGGGGGGGGGGAAACGGAAGAAAGAATACGAAAGAAAAGTAGAGTCAGACATAAAGCCTGAGTAAGTCTAGTACTATTTTGTCTATGAATAAAGAACTGGGTATGATAAGTATAAACAGGAAGTGGGCAAGCACAATAAACTTGGTTAAGTTGTCTAGGGTCGAATATACTATCGTACCCCATGTTAATCTCTGAACCCATATAAACTAGTTTCCAACTGACACCCCATAATCAGGGTGATGTGATCCATTCTATGATGATCGGCTCCTACTCGCATAGTTACATGTGTCTTATGGCCCCCGATGTTGTAGTTCCCTATGCTGGTCCCACCATGGGGTGTATCAAGTCCCATAGTGGCAACCCGACACAACCTTAGAGTGCACAGGTATGCTACTGGTGTCCAGTGCCTTATTTTTCTACGCCGGAGTGTGTGCACGCCCGCACTCCGTTAGAACCTACACTGCTACACCACCGCCGTCGATTTGACCTCTTACAATCAGCCCAGTAATCGTGCCCCACCCTGCCTAGTTTCAGGGTATCCTGATACACCTTCCAGGGTTACTGCTGAAAAGGGTCCCCCGTTACTAGGTTTTCTATCTCTAGCCAACATGCTAAGTTGGTTAAGTGTTTCCTAACCTAACCCCCACCAGTCCGTTTTGTTTAGCATGTTCCATTTTGATTAAGTCTTTAGTTCACTTAATCCTATCAATCCTGACTCAGCCTTAATTGTCTTATTAAGGCCCTGACCTCTCACATTAGACAGATATTGTTGTGGCTGCCTGTTGCCGGTTGGTTCCGGGCAGTCTTACGCCACAACTCAGTCTAACCTCGGGTCCTTGCTGGGCTCCATGTTTAACCTCCCACATTGGATAGGTATTGTTGTGACTACTGGACAGCCGGGCGGTTCCGGGCAGGTTTACATCACAACTCAATCCAACCTCGGGTTAAACACATCGTATGTTCTACATTTACATATTTTGTCATTCCTCTTTATTTCTTATATGTAAATATTTGCGGCCCATTATTAAGTTAATGGTGTAAAGGTTACACCAATCATGGGCCCAACCCATACTTGAATTTGGGCCCTTCTATTTTATATTTTCATTCATTAATTAATTTTAACCCAACGTTATTTTCCCCCGTTTTACACGTCCGTTTATATATATTGGGCTTAGCCTTTTAAAGCCCAATTTAGCCATGAGAAAAGGGGAGGCTTAAAGCGTGATTACATACACAAAGAGGGAAGGTGAGCGCATGAACTTGCAATATGACGTTTGGAAATACAAAATAGAAACTGGTGTACTTGCATATATACTTTGGTCATAAAGCATAGGTGACATGAATCAAACCATGTAAACTTAAGGTAAGAATCTAAATTAGGGGTCACATAGTCTTAACTACAACATAGACCTATGTTCTCATTTAAGCATAATGTCAAACATAAACAAGTCATGTTCATAAGGTTTCTACATGTCTACAAAGGGGATACTTTGTTACTAACCCAAAAGCATAGTTCAACTTAATCATGATTTAAGTCTAATCACATAACGATGGTATAAATATACTTATGCATAAATATTCCTAAACATGGTGGTTGCTTTAAACTTGCAAAAAGGGATTTTTGAGTCTATCCTAGCCATGTCTCACATATGTCATCATATAATTCTTGCTAACAATATAGACTTAATCATGGATTTCAATTATGCCAAATATCATTCATAGCCTAGCCATATTCATAAGTTTGCAAATAGGTTTTCTAGTACAAAAGCATGGCTTAATACATGATGCCAAATTCTCAACATAATTTCATATGGATTATAATAACCAAACTTGTTTTAATTACTTACAAAATGATTTATGCACAAAAAATATACATCATGATGGCATAGTAGCAAAACCCCAAACTTGCATAAATTTAAATCAACTACATACATGTAGCTTCAACATGGATTACATAATTTGCGAAATATTCCAAACGTATACTTGCATAGAACTACCGCATGTAGTTCTTTATAACATGAATAACATAATTCAAGAATATCCAAACGTATATAATATTTCAAATTGATAAGAACGCACAAATATGGATAACTTTATTGCCACAATTCAAGCATACAAACCAACACAATTGTTTATTCATACCAAAGTAATACTCTACTTACAATGGTGTGATGAATTCTCTAATTTAGGGATTGAAGACGCAAATTCCTTTGTTGAATTGATTTGTTTAGGTTGCTTTAAGCTTTAGAATCTTCCTCCTAATCCTCTCTCCAATTTGGTGGCTACTCCTAGTCGTTCCTCAGCAACATGGCGGCTATGTTCTTATTTTTGAATGAATAGATTAGGGTTTAGTCTAGGGTTGTTTATATAGAGGTTAGGAACTGATTAGGACCATTGATGTTGCTAGGTTAGATCGTAGCCATTCATCCTAAGGAGAGACCAATTAAAACTTGCCACCTAGCCCTAGTGACAAAGCAGACCACAGAAAATCGACCACATAGAGAATAGGCCAGCCGGGTTAGACTGGGCTCGACCTGGGTCTGGACCAGGTCGACACCCCTGTCGACAGCCCTGTCGACAGGCCTGTCGACCTGGTTAGACCAGGTCGACAGCCCAGTCGACTTGGTGGGTCAGGCGGGTGTTTTTCCGCCTTGGCCCATTGGGCCCCATTTTCGAATTTAAACCTGATTTATTCTGTTTGAATTTAAACTTGATTCTCAAACTTCCGAAGGCCATATCTTCTTCATACGGACTCCGTTTTTCGAAAACTCGGACTCTATTTCGCGTATTTTTCCGAGACGAACGCAATGGCGTATCTCGTTTCCCTTAGTTCTTTGATTTCAGATTAATTATACTTTAATTTATGAATTTCACAGTTATAGAATTCGCGGGGTGTTACATTCTCCCCCACTTAAAAGGATTTTGTCCCCGAAATCTTCAAGTTAGGAGGAATGTATATCCTAACATCCAATCATCCATCTACTCATCCATCAAACACGAGCATCCATTGTCCTTAAAAGACTTCTAATGCTTCATGATCATATGCGAAGTGTGTGTGTACATGTACTTATCTAATGCAAAATCAGGCGGTCTACTGATTCAGTTGACCTCCTTAATACGAATTATGTAAGTGCCATGAATCCATTATGTATGCAAATTTTCCTATTCTTGATTCTACATGAGTGCACAATCATTCAATACAAATGCAACATCCACGTGACAACACATTAAAGTTCAACCATATACGAATGCAAACATATATGCATATGCAATATGCAGTGACTGAGCCGATCTAAAACCTAGATTGTGTGTGTATATGCAACCACGAGCAACCACTAGCAATCACTTGCAACCATCATCCATAACATGTTTCAACTACATGTTTCCATCCCAAGGGTTTCTACCTAAAAGATAAGGTCGAGGAAATATACCTAAAAAGACTGATAAAAGCGCAACTTAAGGAAAAAGAAAGATCAAGGATGTACCCTCGAACAGAAAAGGGTAGGCTGTACGAATTCTAGCTTCAGTTTCCCAAGTCGCGTCTTCCTCGGCGTCGCTCCACTGAACTTTGACGAGCTTGACTTCGCGGTTGCGTAGCTTCTTCACTTCCGTTCCTAAGATGCGGGTTGGAACTTTTCTTATGGTTGCTTCGCGTTCCACTTCGGCCTCTTCGAGGATATTTGGCTCTACCACTTCAGCAGACTCATGTAGACATTTTCGGAGATGTGAAACGTGAAAAACGTTGTGGACTCCAACCAACTTCTCGGGTAGCTCTAATCTATAGGCCATTTTCCCAATTTTCTCGATGATAGGGAATGGCCCTACGAACCTTGGTGCTAGTTTTCCTGTGGTTCCAAAACGAACAACGTTCCTTATCGGTGATACCTTGAGAAAAACTCTGTCTCCAACTTCAAATTCAAGGTCGGTCCTTCTCTTGTCGGCATAGGACTTTTGTCTGTCTTGGGCCGTCTTCATCCTTCTTCGTATTAAGTCTACTTTCTCTGAGGTCTCTCGGATCATATCTGGTCCAAGTATGAGCTTATCCGTGGACTCCCACCAACAAGTGGGCGATCGGCACGGTCTTCCATATAAAGCTTCGAAGGGCGCCATTCCGATGGTTGCTTGATAGCTGTTGTTGTAGGCGAATTCCACCAAAGGAAGGTGGTCTTCCCATGTCCCTCCGAAGTCAAGGACGCATAGCCTTAAAAGGTCTTCCAAAACTCTGTTCACTCTCTCTGTTTGGCCGTCGGTTTGGGGATGATAGGCTGTGCTCAAGCATAGCTGCGTTCCTACTGCTTCTTGCAGACTCCGCCAAAACTCACTGGTGAAGATGGGGTCTCGGTCACTAACAATGCTAGATGGTATTCCATGGAGTCGAACGATTTCCTTAAGGTACAGTGATGCTAGGGATGAGGCAGTTCTCTTACTTTTGACAGGTAAAAAGTGGGCGCTTTTAGTAAGCCTATCCACTATTACCCAAATGCTAGTGTTGCCTCTCCTAGACCTAGGCAGCCCATCGATGAAGTCCATTGAGATGCTATCCCACTTCCACTGCGGGACCTCCAAAGGATGTAGCAGTCCGCCAGGCTTTTTCTGTTTCGCCTTAACCTGTTGGCACACCATGCACTTAGAAACGAACTCTGCCACGTCCTTTTTCATGCCGTTCCAGAAGAAAGTCCTTTTTATGTCTTTGTACATTTTATCCCCGCCTGGGTGTATCGTCATCTTGGAGTGATGTGCTTCCTCGAGAACCTTCTTTATTAAACCTTTTGTCTGTGGGACGCATAGTCTTCCGTCTCGCCTTAGCAAACCCTTATCGTCGATGGAGTATCTGTTGAGGTGACTTGAAGTCTCACCCCTAATTAGCCTATCAATTATTTCCACAAGCTGAGGGTCTTCGCGTTGTGTTGTCCCTACTGAATCCACTAAAGTTGGGCGCACTTCGAGAGATGCTAGCAAGCCCGGTACGAAATCGGAGGAAGGCCTAAAGTCGAAACTGGCTATAAACTCTAGGCTTTGTCTTTCAACAAACAACGGGCTTAGGGTCAATTTCTTTCGGCTCAACGCGTCTGCCACTACGTTGCCTTTGCCCGGAGTGTAGGAGATTTCGAAATCGTACGAGGCAAGAAACTCCATCCATCTTTGTTGCCTCAAGTTAAGATCTTTCTGCGAGAAAAGATATTTCAACGATTTATGGTCAGTGTAAAGTTCGAACTTCTCGCCTAGGAGATAGTGTCGCCAAGACTTGAGTGCAAAGACGATGGCAGCTAACTCAAGATCGTGGGTTGGGTAGTTCTTTTCGTGCACTTTCAACTGCCTTCCGCCATAAGCTACTACCCTTCCTTCTTGCATTAAGACGGCGCCTAGCCCTGTCCCACATGCATCCGTATAAACAGTGAACATCTTGCTCCCATCTGGCAGCGTCAAAACTGGGGCTGTTGTAAGAGCCCTTTTCAGTCGTTGGAAAGCAAACTCGCAATCCAAATCCCAATTGAACACTAGATTCTTCTTAGTCAATTTTGTGAGCGGAGCTGAGATTTTCGCAAAATCCCTTATAAACTTTCGATAGAAACCTGCTAGTCCTAGAAAGCTTCGGACCTCAGTTGCATTCCTTGGTGTCTTCCAATCTTGTACCGCCACTACCTTAGCAGGGTCCACCGCTAACCCTTGTTTGGATACTATGTGCCCAAGGAACCTCACCTCTTCCCTCCAAAAGTGGCATTTGGAGAACTTGGCTTTTAGTTGATGGACTCGCAAAGTTTCCATGATTGCCCTTAAGTGCTGAGCATGTTCCTCTTCACTCTTTGAGAAGATAAGGATATCATCTACGAAGACCACTACGAATTTGTTGAGGAAATCTCTAAATACCCTACTCATCAGGTCCACGAAGTAAGCAGGTGCATTTGTCAAGCCGAAAGGCATGACAAGCCATTCAAAGAAGCCGTCTGGGGTTCTGAACGCCGTTTTATCGATGCTATCTTCAGCCACCCTTAGCTGATGAAAACCGGTTGCTAAATCGAGTTGGGAGAAAACAGACGCTCCTACAAGCTGGTCAAATAAATCGTCAATCCTAGGGAGAGGGTGCCTATTCTTTTTCGTTAGCTTGTTGAGCTCCCTATAGTCAACACATAGACGGAGTGAACCATCCGCCTTTGTAGCGAACACCACTGGAGCGCCCCATTCTGAAATGCTCCTCCTAATGAACCCCTTTTCTAGAAGCTCTTTAATCTGTTTACTGAGCTCTTTCCTTTCCCGTGGAGCCATGTGTCTAACGGGTAACGCAACGGGCTTTGCATTATCTACAAGATATATGCGGAAGTCTATTTCCCGCTTCGGAGGCAAGCCCTTCACTTCTTCAAAGACATCCGGATATTCCCGGACCACTCTAACTGATTGCAAATTTTCAACAGAGGCATCTAGCGATTCAAGATAACTAAGCATAACCGCATACGAGGGATTACAAGAAATTTCCAAAGTATTACCGAGCTGGGTTAGGAGCCTAACAACCCTTTTCTCACAATCAAGGATGGCCCCATTACTGGATAGCCAATCCATACCCAAAATCAAACCATACCCCGAAAAGCCCAAAACAAAGGCACTACATTGAAATTCTACACTTAGAATAGAAATTTTCAATCCCACACAGATCATAGACAAATGAGCTGGGCCCCCAATTGGGTTTGAAACAATTAAGGGGTCCTCTACCATACTAGTTTTTAGGTGCAGAGATTCTACTAAAGCAGACGAGATAAAGGAGTGTGATGCGCCAGAATCAAATAAAGTGCGAACGGGGTGATCGTAAAGATAAACTACACTTTCTACAGAAGTGTTTGTACCTCGCTGTTGCAGAGGTGGCGCTTCTAGCACATGAACCTGTGCCCCTGGGGTGGATCCAGCCCTCTGCCCCTGTCCTCGTTTCTTTGGGCAGTCCTTAGCCCTATGGCCCGTCTCACCGCAAGAAAAGCACCCACCATTCTCCTTGGCCTTCTTTTTCCGGCAGTCCTTTACTAAGTGCCCCACTTTGCCACAGAAATTACACGTCCTCTTCTCTTTGTTGCCTTCCCCGCTTTTTTTTAAAGTCAGTCTTCTTAGGCTGCAAACCCTCTTTCTTCTTGCCCTTATCCTCTTCATTCAGCAATGCCATTTGCACCAATCTTTCATACGTGGCTCCCATGGGTATATGGGTCATGGCCAAACTGTGTAATGGCTCATTCAACCCTTTGACGAAACGGAGAGCCTTCTTGTGCGGGGTGTTGACTAGGTCAAGCCCAAACCTAGCCAGCTCATCGAACTGATTCACATACTCTCTGACTGTCTTGTCCCCTTGTTTAAGAAATAAGAATTTTTCCAACTGCAAACTTCTTTCCGCATCTGAGAGAAATTTAGTCTCAAACCTTGCCCTAAAGTCCTCCCATGTCTCCACTGGTCTTTCAGCATTAGTGACTTCCCACCAGTAGGAAGCCTCGCCCTTCAATAGCCACACTGCCAATTGTACTTTTTGTCTATCTTCTACCTCAAAGATGATGAATAGGTCCTCTGTTTCTTTCAGCCAATTCCTAGCTGCCACGAAGGACTCAGTTCCATGGAAATCCCTTCCTCCCATAGCTTTAAAATCTTTACATATCTTAGCAAATGTGTTTCCCCGAGGAGGAGGCGGAGGAAAAGGTGCTGCCGCAGCTGGATGATTTCCTTCTGCTGGGGGAGGAGGAACGGTAGGACCTGGCTGAGTGGCCCTTGCTTCTAAGAACCGTCTAAACCAACCAGGTATTGGCACCCCTTCCGGCAAGTTAAGATCTTGGGACATGCTGAAACAAAAAGGATAGATTCAAAACGAAGGATAAGAGATAGTACCTATGGCTTTGGGGGTGGACTTTGCCTTTTTAAAATAAAATAATATTTTTCTTTTAAAAATGCTTCTTTAAATTTCCTTTTTGAAGATAATTTTTAGAACTTTTTATCTTATCTAGTAAACCTATGCTCTGATACCAAGTGAAACACCCCACCTCCGTTAGGGTCACTCTTAAAGGGAATGCCCTAATTTTGGTGGAGGTTTATAAGTACAAGTCACAGATATACAAGACAGATATAAGAACACATATTTGTAAACAGCGGAAGAACAACAAACTTTATTTCATAAAAGCAAATACGTGTTACAAAACATCACCATGATTGTCTTACATCCTTTCCAAAAACATAACATAACTTTTTCATAATCTGTCTTGAGTACATTGTTTAAAGAAGCATAGATAAAACATAGATAAACTGCAAAAGCCCCATAGTGGATTGTCCAAAGCCATAGTTCAAAACAGGAAAGTCCAAGCAATACATTTCTCTTCTTCAAGCTGGATGTTGAGGTTGGTCAAGCTGCTGTGTTCCCTCCCTGAGGACCTGGGGGGGGGGAACAGAAGAAAGAAGACGAAAGAAAAGTAGAGTCAGACATAAAGCCTGAGTAAGTCTAGTACTATTTTGTCTATGAATAAAGAACTGGGTATGATAAGTATAAACAGGAAGTGGGCAAGCACAATAAACTTGGTTAAGTTGTCTAGGGTCGAATATACTATCGTACCCCATGTTAATCTCTGAACCCATATAAACTAGTTTCCAACTGGCACCCCATAATCAGGGTGATGTGATCCATTCTATGATGATCGGCTCCTACTCGCATAGTTACATGTGTCTTACGGCCCCCGATGTTGTAGTTCCCTATGCTGGTCCCACCATGGGGTGTATCAAGTCCCATAGTGGCAACCCGACACAACCTTAGAGTGCACAGGTATGCTACTGGTGTCCAGTGCCTTATTTTTCTGCGCCGGAGTGTGTGCACGCCCGCACTCCGTTAGAACCTACACTGCTACACCACCGCCGTCGATTTGACCTCTTACAATCAGCCCAGTAATCGTGCCCCACCCTGCCTAGTTTCAGGGTATCCTGATACACCTTCTAGGGTTACTGCTGAAAAGGGTCCCCCGTTACTAGGTTTTCTATCTCTAGCCAACATGCTAAGTTGGTTAAGTGTTTCCTAACCTAACCCCCACCAGTCCGTTTTGTTTAGCATGTTCCATTTTGATTAAGTCTTTAGTTCACTTAATCCTATCAATCCTGACTCAGCCTTAATTGTCTTATTAAGGCCCTGACCTCTCACATTAGACAGGTATTGTTGTGGCTGCCTGTTGCCGGTTGGTTCCGGGCAGTCTTACGCCACAACTCAGTCTAACCTCGGGTCCTTGCTGGGCTCCATGTTTAACCTCCCACATTGGATAGGTATTGTTGTGACTACTGGACAGCCGGGCGGTTCCGGGCAGGTTTACATCACAACTCAATCCAACCTCGGGTTAAACACATCGTATGTTCTACATTTACATATTTTGTCATTCCTCTTTATTTCTTATATGTAAATATTTGCGGCCCATTATTAAGTTAATGGTGTAAAGGTTACACCAATCATGGGCCCAACCCATACTTGAATTTGGGCCCTTCTATTTTATATTTTCATTCATTAATTAATTTTAACCCAACGTTATTTTCCCCCGTTTTACACGTCCGTTTATATATATTGGGCTTAGCCTTTTAAAGCCCAATTTAGCCATGAGAAAAGGGGAGGCTTAAAGCGTGATTACATACACAAAGAGGGAAGGTGAACGCATGAACTTGCAATATGACGTTTGGAAATACAAAATAGAAACTGGTGTACTTGCATATATACTTTGGTCATAAAGCATAGGTGACATGAATCAAACCATGTAAACTTAAGGTAAGAATCTAAATTAGGGGTCACATAGTCTTAACTACAACATAGACCTATGTTCTCATTTAAGCATAATGTCAAACATAAACAAGTCATGTTCATAAGGTTTCTACATGTCTACAAAGGGGATACTTTGTTACTAACCCAAAAGCATAGTTCAACTTAATCATGATTTAAGTCTAATCACATAACGATGGTATAAATATACTTATGCATAAATATTCCTAAACATGGTGGTTGCTTTAAACTTGCAAAAAGGGATTTTTGAGTCTATCCTAGCCATGTCTCACATATGTCATCATATAATTCTTGCTAACAATATAGACTTAATCATGGATTTCAATTATGCCAAATATCATTCATAGCCTAGCCATATTCATAAGTTTGCAAATAGGTTTTCTAGTACAAAAGCATGGCTTAATACATGATGCCAAATTCTCAACATAATTTCATATGGATTATAATAACCAAACTTGTTTTAATTACTTACAAAATGATTTATGCACAAAAAATATACATCATGATGGCATAGTAGCAAAACCCCAAACTTGCATAAATTTAAATCAACTACATACATGTAGCTTCAACATGGATTACATAATTTGCGAAATATTCCAAACGTATACTTGCATAGAACTACCACATGTAGTTCTTTATAACATGAATAACATAATTCAAGAATATCCAAACGTATATAATATTTCAAATTGATAAGAACGCACAAATATGGATAACTTTATTGCCACAATTCAAGCATACAAACCAACACAATTGTTTATTCATACCAAAGTAATACTCTACTTACAATGGTGTGATGAATTCTCTAATTTAGGGATTGAAGACGCAAATTCCTTTGTTGAATTGATTTGTTTAGGTTGCTTTAAGCTTTAGAATCTTCCTCCTAATCCTCTCTCCAATTTGGTGGCTACTCCTAGTCGTTCCTCAGCAACATGGCGGCTATGTTCTTATTTTTGAATGAATAGATTAGGGTTTAGTCTAGGGTTGTTTATATAGAGGTTAGGAACTGATTAGGACCATTGATGTTGCTAGGTTAGATCGTAGCCATTCATCCTAAGGAGAGACCAATTAAAACTTGCCACCTAGCCCTAGTGACAAAGCAGACCACAGAAAATCGACCACATAGAGAATAGGCCAGCCGGGTTAGACTGGGCTCGACCTGGGTCTGGACCAGGTCGACACCCCTGTCGACAGCCCTGTCGACAGGCCTGTCGACCTGGTTAGACCAGGTCGACAGCCCAGTCGACTTGGTGGGTCAGGCGGGTGTTTTTCCGCCCTGGCCCATTGGGCCCCATTTTCGAATTTAAACCTGATTTATTCTGTTTGAATTTAAACTTGATTCTCAAACTTCCGAAGGCCATATCTTCTTCATACGGACTCCGTTTTTCGAAAACTCGGACTCTATTTCGCGTATTTTTCCGAGACGAACGCAATGGCGTATCCCGTTTCCCTTAGTTCTTTGATTTCAGATTAATTATACTTTAATTTATGAATTTCACAGTTATAGAATTCGCGGGGTGTTACAGTAATCTTTCAGTCACCTTGTACAGCTGAAAATAATACCTACAAATATATATATATATATATATTCATTCCTTATAATAGCGGCAGCTATGTTAAATCCCATCGTCAGTGCATTGTTTCCTATACACCCATGTGAAATGTGCCCATATTTTAATCAATTTCTCACATATAAATACACATCAGTTGTTGCATAGATTCACAACATCATTCGAACAAAACTTAAAACAAAATGGCAGCTAGCAGAGTATGAAAATCTAGAGGAAAACCTGGATATGAATAATGGAAAAACAGAGAGCCTTTTACTGTGAGTAAACTTTAAATTCTCATCTTTCTTTGATCACCACTTGAGTGTGTTGTGGTTTTTATAAACCTGCTCATGTTATGATCAACCAAAAACCAAGTTACTTGAGTTACCTGATGCATGTAAGAAATGTTAACCTTTTATGTGAGTAAAACTCTGTTTTGAATCCTACTATGTTATATTATAGGATGCTACATGTTTACCTACTGATCATGTTGTACAGATTCTAAGGCAGTTAACTAAGTATAGGTAGGTGAGTAAACTCACTTTAATTAAATTGATTGATTTTTACCGTGACTATTATGACATGCATGCAAGTTGTTTAACTTTGAAATGTTGGATTTGTATATACATATCATATATATATATATATATATATATATATATATATATATATATATATATATATATATATATATATATATGGATATGAAATTTGATTTATGCACTGTAAACATAGTACACACACACACACAGACACACACACACACACACACATATATATATATATATTGGCATAAAATTTGATTTATACACTTGTATACTCTCAAACAAATCACAATAAGATCTAAAACTAGAAAGAAAAGTAAAGGCCATAAACTAAAGCTATGAACCAGGAACCTGAAATGAAATCAATTTCATAAAAACTGTGAACATAGGTGAGTAAATTCTTTTTCCATTAGAATCTATTGCTGATTGATACATATAATAATGCATATACATACATCTAAATGTAATGTATTTGATCTTTATGAAACGAATAACATAAAAAGAACTGGAACAATTTATGTTTACCTGTAGCATGGGAAAAACATAGGATCTGTCTGTTAATTATACCAATATCTTGAATCAAAATTCCTTAACTCCAATTCTTGTGAAATTAGGGATTTGAATCCAATACAGAAGTTGTTTAAAATTTAGTTTAGATTATTCTAGAAATAGTTTCAAGTCAGATAGAAACCTATATTTTCTGATATAAGGAAATATCAGTGAAGAAAGTTTCTAAACCAGTTTTTCAATCAGGGACATTATTAATTTTGGATACAGGAATGGATTCATACTAGTGGATGATGATTTTTAAAATAAAAAACATGAATTTAAATACATTATAATTTGAATTATGGTTTGTTTTCAATTTGAGTTAAATAAATTAAAAACGTGAATTTGGGAAGAGAATATGGGAAACTGCTTTTGTCGGAGGCTCACGAGAGTTAGGGGAAGTCGTGGACGGGTCTAGCAAATTCCAGTGACCGGAGGAGTCGGAACGAGGTGGTTTTTGGGTTTAGGGATCATTTAGGGTTATCGGACTATGATCCATTCGTATAGTGGTTATAGGTGATCAATTTTGCTACTTTTGGTTTTGGAAGGAGCATTGGCGGGTGTAGTAAGAGATCTGACAAAGGCAGGGTGTATGGTGATCGAAGACGATAGCACAAGGTGTTTTCATGGATCGAGTTACAGGGTCTGCATTCGGTTGAAATGCGGTGGAGAGATTATTCTGTGAATGAGGGGTTTGGAGACCGGAATGATTGGTCGACGGTGATCTCCGGAGAAGGTTTGGTTTGTGGGCGGCAATGCAGTGTCCTTACGGGCTTCGGAGGTGCTGTGCACGTGCACAGTGGAGGATGTACATATTAGGAGGTTTGGTCTTCGTTGTAATGTTTGCTGAAACATGAAGAACAGGAAGGAGATGAAGAGGGGACCTGGAACATAGGTAAAGATGAGCAGAAATGATTCGATTTGGTGATGCATTTCTCTAGTGAAATGTTGAAGCATATAGGAGGATATTATGAACCATCTTTAAACGAATAATTGTAGAAAGGAAATCCGATAAATGGGAAAAGGTAGTTTGCACGTTTGGACCAGGGAGTCAATACAACAGGCTTGGGCTAGGCCCATGACAAATTATCCAAAGATATATATATATACATATATATATATAGTATTTTATGTTAAAATGTTAATGTAAATAAAATACAATGATATATATATTGATGTATGTACATAGGAGTTTAAGTACGTTGTTGAATAGATTTTGGTTCGTGCGCAGATGAGACGATCGGTGATGTACATAAGTAACTCGATGTAAGTTGTCGGGTTTTACCAATTCAATCAAAATGAATTAATTTATTTTGTAATGAAAAGTGATTTTTAATACTAAATATATTAGAAAATTTATCGAATGTAAAATCAGTCAGGAACTAAATCAACGTGTGGACTATCAACTAGTAATGATCTACAATTCAATAAATTCTGAATTGGTCGTTCAATTTATTCATTTAATCATTCTGTCGTGTTTAATTATGTAAACTGTAATTATATATTTGTATTGACATCCGTTAGTGGGAATAAACACCGTTCCACTATAAATTGTATTGACTGAATTGTTTGAACACCCTATGAGCAGAAATAAACACTATTTTGCTATTATATCAGTTTGACATATCTTATCAGTAAATATATGTTGTTTATCAAATATTGAATTGTTATTTGTGTAAATTGGGTCAACAATTTGAATGTCATATGAATTGCTATATACCATTGGAACTGCTAAGCTATATTTTCTGTAAAAGAAATTAGAAATTTACTTAAATTGTTAATAGTTTGAATAAGTGTTTTAGGAAACAATTTAAGGTGAATATTTTAAAATTAATTATATTATTAATTAGTTTAAATGGGAAGATTAACTATAACCAGTTAATCATATTGTTTTTAGGTTTATTTAAATCTGCCGTTTAAAAGTGGATTGTATTATTTAATTAATCTGTTTCCAGTTAATTTAATAGAAATAGTTTAACAAGTAATTGTTAGACGTAGAAATGTTTTTTTATAAAGATTAATTAATATTTCAGTTAATAGTCTTGGTGAGATAATGGTGCAATTAAATAGAGAAGTTAAATTTGATAAGTTATTCAAGTTAATATTTTAACTTGATAAATTCCTTAATTTGGTAAATTTTAAAGAATATTTAATTATCAAAGGAAAAGGGAAGTTAGTCGATTTATTTGATTAGGTTCCTTAGTTTTAATATTTAAGTTAATCAAGTTAACTTGATAAATGTTTTCAAAACAACAATGTTGTTTGAAATGGTTTAAGATTTGAAAATCAATGGGATTTACAATTCTGGTTTGAAGAATATTTTGGATATCGCACTTCTATGAATCTTGACGATAAGAATGATTTCGACTCAAGGTCTGAGAGGTAATTAAAATACCCCAACTTGAACAATTTCACCATAATCCGATGGATAGTATTAGTTTGTGTTTGAAATGAGCGTTAGAATTGAATATCGCTTTCAGCTATGAAACGTATATTAAAGAGCAAGATTTTCATGCAAAATTAATAATAGGAATTTTCTAAGTTAAGAAATACTTATGTTTTCATATAAATATAAACCAAGTTAATATTTGAATTTAAATAATTAAAGATTATTTAAACGAGGCTTAACAGCTCCAATAGAAATAAATCTGCTTATTTTATTTTATATTTGATAGTTAAATCATCGATTATCAAATCTCGACCCTTTTACTTTATTGTTTCGAAGAGACCGGAATATAAATTCCACTTCGATTCGATATATACGTTTCAAGTCAGAAATTATTGAAGACCATTGAAGACGGAGTTTATGTAAGGGATGTTCTGTTTACAGAGTAATGCCTTCGGTTTGTCCAGACCCAGGACAACTTGTATGGACGAATGTCTGACAAAGTATACCTAACAGATTGCGTAAGTTGATCGCTTCAAAATTATGTTTGATGGCGGAGGAATTCATTTCTCTTAGCTTTTTACCCGTGGTTTTGGGGAAATCAATTTGTGATTTGATAGGTTTGACGATGTGCATTCAAAGTAAATAAAGATGTGTTGTTACAAACAGTAAGTTCTAACCTCAAGCATCGCAATCGAAAAATGACAAAATCGGGCAAGCAGCATGACTACGTGGGTCGCTCCCATTTGGGTGTATTGTCACCTATCTAGAGAATATTCATATTTGTTCTTCTTTCGTTTCTGTATCTTCGGATAACGGTTATGTGGGCCCAACCGTTGGTGATAATATTTTCGATACACTCAGGAGAAAAAGTGGTCGGTCATGTGTGGGCCGGGTTGCAAGACGTTCTTGTTGAACCCAGCGTATTCCCCTTTAGAGATACATTATCGGAAGGTGGTTCCATACCTTGTCATAGTCGGAATCCAATCTCCAATAAGCGCCCGCGGTTTTGTTTGTATACTATATATGTGAAGCGTGAGATGCAAGCATTCCGCTAGATTATTATTTATTTGTATTTAGACACTATCATAATATCAGACGAATATTGTTTCAAAAAAATGTTTAGGTTATCATAAGGTAAAAATCATCCGTATTTATGTGTGGATCAGTCTTACGATCATCTTTTCTTTCAAAAGGTTTTTGAAAGTTAAAATCAATCTATTTTAGAATCGTTTACTCACACCAGTCCCATAACTGACCCAGAGTTTATTTTTTTATGTTCTATCTAAACTCTTGGGTGCCCAAATTTGAACGGGCAGTCAAGTAATTCAGGATTTTACAGATTTTCTGGAGGAGTTTGGAGTAGGAGGCTTCAACGTTTGATATATATATATAGAGAGAGTTTATTTTCGTTGTATTGTGTATGTATTATACTTAGATGATGTATGTAAGTTCAAATCCAGTTTGTATTTCAAAGTGACTATATATCTATTATATTTTATTCATTCTGCTATGAGATTCGTATTTACTCTAATTCTGTTGTATATTCTTCTTTTCTTTTGTTCTAACTTTTCTGTCTTATCTATTCTCACCCTCTAATTTCTTTCTTTAGCATCTTGGTTTTAGTATTCTTTGGGTTGAACTTGTGATGTATTTAGTCGACTCAAGGATGCCGAAATTCGGGTCGTCACACTTGGTATCAGAGCTGAAGGTTGAGTAGTAACCTTGGCTCTGTGGCGTAACTCGATAGAGATGGGGTTAGTAATACCCTACATTGAGTTTGAGTGTATATATAAAAGCACATTTTTGTAAATTGATATAAAACTATTTTATATTGTGTTGATTGGTTTGTCGTGTGGTTTAAAAATTCTTGTCGATACAGTCGTCAAACACTGGATCAAAAAGTTTTTCTAAACTCTTGAACAGAGTAATTCGACACTATATTATTTTAAAAAGCTAGGTAAATAAAATAATTTTACCCAAAATTAGATTTTGTTATAAAAAGATAATTTTCAGAAATTATTATTATATACAGATGTGTCGATTGTTGTTATTATAATCATATAGGATTATAAAAAAATTAAATGGTTATATATTGAACCAAATTGAATTGTATAAGAAAGGAATATAAAAATAAGGCAAGATAGGAAATTATTTGAGAAAACAAGATGTTTTGAAAAATTCAAATGTTTTGAATTTAAAATGGAATCAAGATACAATTTCAAATTAGCTTGGATTTAAAAATTAGAACCTAACTGGAGATTGGTTGAGATAAATAACTTTCTGAGTATTGATCTGATGTTGATTTCGGTCTTCGGGTTGATGCTTGAAGATTATTTTCTTACCCATTTACGGTCAGGGACAGATGAATATTTTTGTATTGTATGGTTTGATTACTGTGAAATGTTTGATTGATAATGTGTGTAGTTTGGACGCCTTGTTATCATTGATAAGGGATGACCCATGTATGTTATTGTTATAAGTCTAAGACTTTGAATATAACGGGAATCTACTTGTTATTTTAATTTCGAGGACGAAATTCTTTTAAGGGGGGTAGATTGTAACATCCCGGTTTTTGACTAAGTTTGTAATAAAGTTTATTTTAGATTAATTCAGTAATTGAATTAAAATAATAAATTGTGAATATTGGGAAAATTTCTAGAATAATATTATTTAAATGGTTTAAAATATTTTAACCATTTTATATGCATATATATGTATATGCTTACGAGACTTGTAGTTTGTTTTATATGGTCATGATGGTTTATGAACACATATGAATTTAAAATAAAACATCACTTAAGTCATAATTTATTAAGTAAAATATATCTTACTTCATATTTATGAAGTTTTATATTAAAGTAGGAGAATTATATCTTTGTACTTAAGATCTAGAACATGAAGTGTACATTTATTTAAATTGCTTAGCAACTGCACTCATATCTTACTAATGTTATAAGTTGTATTAGCTAAGGTATATTATATATTAAAGGTTAGTATGAAACTAATCCATGTTCAAGATGATCAGTGTGATCCATAAATAAACTACAAAGGCATATATTTAAATAAAATCCAATTCAACAGTTCATGATAAAGTAAACTTAGAAACCATTTCATAGTGCATACCCTTTAGAAATGAAATTGTCAACACCATAAGCTCAACAACATTTGATGACAGAGAGGTTGAGGGACATGTAACTGAGCTGCAAATGGTGCTGAAATACTGTATATTAATTGTGTAGAAATACAAATTAGCAAACATTAATGCATGCAACGAATGAAAAATATAGCAAGAACATTTATCAATCACTCATATATGAGTGGGACAACATCATATTGCTGAAGAGTTAAGTGCGTGCACTATTAAACAATAATTGTTGATGGCAAAAAATGTCGTAAACACCAAAAATTCCAATTACTAGGAATAGTTAATTTGGTCGCACAGACAAGAGTAGAAAAGCAGTAAATAACACAAGAGATTTATAGTGGTTTGGCATCGTGAGGGGCCTATGTCCACTTTGAAGCGTTGTTGGAATATTATTAATCACAAAGAGTTACAAGGTTGAGACCCTCTCATGACATCTCATTACATTCATTACAGTCATCTTTATGTTAGATGATGTCATAATTAAGCTATACGATGTCATCCTTAGGGCTATATGATGTCACCTCTAAGGCATGATGTCATCATCCTCATATATTATGTCATAATTATCATATATTAAATATCTCAAGAAAGGGACACTTTTGCCCTTCTTCTTCCTCAAATGGGAGATTCCATTAATGGAGCTCTTTAGAGGTCCCAATGTCTCAAATTCCAACCCCTTTGAAGTATGAAGTCATGGGGTATTTATAGGAAAGGAGTAGGTAGGGGTTAGGTAGGATTAGGCAGAAATTGGGGACCACATGCAGAAATTGGCATCTGGAGCCTACAGATACGGAAAATTCACACTAGAGCCTGAGGCGCGAAATTTCGCACCTCGTGGGTACAAAATTTCACACCTCGTGGATGCAAAATTTTGCGCCTCGTAGTTGCAAGATTTCGCGCCTCGTAGTTGCGAGATTTCACGCCTCGAGAGTGCGAGATTTCACGCCTCGAGGGTGCGAGATTTTGCATCTCGAGGGTGTGAGATTTTGCACCTCGAGGGTTCGAGTTCTCGCACCTTGAGGTTGCGAGTTCTCGCACCTCGTGGGTGCGAGAACTCGCACCTCGTGGGTGCGAGAATTCGCACCTCGTGGGTGTGAGGATTCGCACCTCGGGGACGCGAGGATCCTCACCTCGAAGACAGCGCGAACGGGAGTTTCGGGTTCCGTGAGGTCTTTGTTGGCGTGATCCCTCTTCATCCTATTTCCATTGCTCCTATGTGTCCCTTTCGGCTTTAGTTTTACGCGATGCGTTGAGTTGAGCGTGTCTTGTGTATTTTTGGGAACCGGACCAAAAAGCCGATTAACATTTACCCCCCAAAGCACGTCTTGTATTGACATGATGTGCTTTGGATTGGTTGAAGTGGTAATTGAGTCGTTGGTTTATCTTGCAAGTTAAAGGAAAAACACATGTTGATTGACAGGCTTGTTCGTTGCATGGTGGCGAGCAAGCCATTGTTGGCATGGCGTCATGCTCACGTTGCTAAGTATTCGCAAGGCGTTGCCTCGAGTGTCCGCGAGATCAGTGTGCAAAGGGAATACATGTACATGAGCGCGTGGCGCGAAGTTTCGAACCCGAGGGGTTCGGTTCTTTTTTTTTGGTGGGGTGTGAAATTTTGACTCACAGAGGTTCAAGATTTCGACCCCAGGGGGTTCGAAATCTCGAACTCGTGGGTTCAAAATTTCGAACCTGGAGGTTCGAAATTTCGAGTTCGTGGGTTCGAAATTTCGAACCCGTGGGCTCGAAATTCTTTGGGAATGCGAAGGGACTATTTCCTTTTATTATAAATAGCCCCCTCCTCATTTTCTTCTTCCATTGTTGTTTCTATCTTGACCGTCATTAAATTCTAGCTTCGAGGCCCGCTAATTTTCGAACTTATACTTAGGTAAGGCATGGGGTCGAGGCGCGAGGAGGAAGGAGGTCGAGGCGTCGAGGTGTCGCCGAAGTGGTTCGACGCAAAGGAGGGAGAGGCGGAGGCCTGAACGGGGTCGGAAATCTCGACCCTCTCGAGGTTCGAAATTTTGAACTTCCAGGGGTTTGAGTTTTCGAACCTTCAGGGGTCGAAATTTCGAACCCGACTGCTTCGAAGCTCTGAACCTTGACGGGTTTGTATCCTCGAGCCTGGGGTTCGAATTTTCGAGCCCGGTGGGGTTAGAATTTTTGAGCCATTGGGGTTCGAATTTTTGAACCTTAAGTCTCGGACTTTCGAACTCTGAAGCTTGTTGAAGCCTCTCTTGCCTATCCCGGTCCATGGTCTTGCTGCTAGCCCAACTACTTTGTGCCACGCCTTGGCGGGTTATTGTTTTTCTAGTTCAGTACTTCAATCTCCTGACTGTCCGCCCTTAAGTTTACATATCACATATTTTCTTGCGAGGTTGCACGAGGGCATATGGTGAAAGTCGCGCGTACAAGGACATGAATTCTTCACATAGGATAGCGCATATATCGGAACTATGACTGAATTGTTGGACTGTTTAACTTTCCTATGTATCTCTTAATCTTGCATGACACTGCACAAACATGTTAGTTTTCACCAACACGAGGGTTACAGGCTATTCCAGTGTGATGTCTAATACTAGTGTCTTAAAGTATAGTTAACCATGCAAACAAGATCAAAGACGGGAAAAATCCTGGAAGCTGAGGCTTCCCCGTCATCGTCACATTCATCTGATTCTACCAATAGCGGTAGCCCGAGTGGCAGGCGAGCTTGAGACTACCGAAGGATCCGTTCATTCCCAATTGGCCAGTTCACCCGAAGTATCTGATCACGGGTAACAATTTGAGAGGCTACATTCTCTGGTCATATGTGAAGAGGTTGAGAACATTGGCATTATGAACGAAGATCCCCCCGCGAGCCCAGTATCCCCGGATATGTTACTTGATGCTGTTATCTTATAAAATCCGATGGACTAGGTATTGTCGCGCCTGGATGCTACGGCAGTCACGAAAATGGTGCAACGATTCAACATACCAGTAGGTGATGTTCATGCGCCAGGAGAAGGTGGAAGGGCTCACACACCCCTCGAGGATTTAACTGTCTGGAATAGGCAAGCTTGTTTTGCGGGGTGCGTGCCCCCTGCCCATGATTTTATTCGGGATATCCTGTCCTATTTCCGCCTTGTACCTTCGCAACTGCACCCAAATGCTTACTCGTCGCTCTTAGGAACGTACGTTCTATACCGAGAGTATTTGAACATGGAACCCACCAGAGAGGATATTCGGTATTTCTTCAGCCTGAGGAGAACTCTAACAGATTGCCTTCCCAATGGTTCCTGGAAGTGACAGCCGCCACCAAATTCATTAGTGGGACATGGCCCAGGCCATCAGTGTTTAAACAAGACTGTTTCTTTGTGCACTGCCCTCCTGGTTTTGCAAGGAGGTGGATTGAAGGGAGTAAGTGCCTTCGAACATTGCTTTCGACTATAAAGTTTTTGGAGCCCGTATCTTATTATTTTCCTCTTTTGATTGCGGTAGGGAATCCAGAGGTACCCACCGGCGAAGAGTATAGGCAGCGTCATGATGCCTTGCGGGCGATTCCCAAGGAATTTCGCAAAACAGAAACTGTAACGAACCAAGAGTGCCTTCGTCATGCGGGGTTACTTCCCGATGATCGGGCTCTAATTAGTTCTGCAGTGGCAAGCGGTGTACCTAAGAAGGTGGTGGCGAAAGACCCTGCGACCCATGGTCAGAAAAGAAAAGTGTCCTCCGCTGGGCCTAGGCCGAAGAAGGTTGTTAAGTTCCAAGGAGACGTCGGTGGAGATGGGGCTCGTGGTGAGGAGGCTGCTGCTGGAGATGAGGGCCCATTGAATGCTCCCGTTCCTCCCCCGACTGGAGGGACGTGGGAGGGAGAGTCGATTAGGCCATTGTCTTCAGTGGCTTCTCCTGGAGCTGCCACCCCGCTCGAGGATGAGTGCCAGTTTGATGACTTGAATAAACTTGATCTTGACGTATCCCTGCGGCGGACTCCGGTTTCATGGACGAATTAGCTCTTGCTGCGGAGGGGTTAACTCCTTCAAACGGATCACAATCTGGTCTATTGAGAGAACACTTAGGGCATACACTCATTAGCACTGCATATCATAGTGGCTTATTTGAGCATGCGACTTAACTGATTTCATTTCATTTCTTTGACAGGTGACATGGTTAGTGGACGCGGAGGACGGTATGGCCATGGAGACTGCCCATGCCCTAGGGATCCTTTCTTTGAGGGCTTTAGAAGAGGGACCAACTTGTATGACATTCCACCCCCGATCGGCCGCGGCAATGTACATCGGGACGAGGATCAATCTCGTCGCTCTCCAACTCCTCCTCCCCCCCTCCGATTCGGGCGTCTGAGGGAGACTCTCGACTTAACTTAGGGGGTTCTCGGCACCCGTCTTCGATAGCCTCTCCACATACAGCAGCTCCTGTGCCCATTCCAGTTACCAGAGAGAGAGAGAGAGTCGCCGCTCGACCAACCAAGGCCGGATAGGATGAACGTGACTGGGACGCGGGAACTAGCAGCTTCTGAGCAACAAAGGCTTTCTATGGAGGAACAGAGGGCATGGTTGAAAGCAACTTTACCTCGACACTACTTTGATGAGCTGACGGTCCTTCCAGACCTTCGCCCATATCCCGCTAAGGACTCCGTAGAAATCTGGATGCATGTGAAGGAAGCGTATCATCAGGCTGACGAGCTTACTGCCTATTCTTTCCATCTATCGGAGCTGATCAAGAGGAAGAATATAGAGCTCATGAATCAACAGTTAACTACTGATGCTGAGAAGACCACCGTCATTCATCTAAACGCGGACATTGGTAAGTTTGCTCTCAGTGCTGTGAGCACATTATCGTTTATTCCTGCATCTTTAAATGCTAACTCGTGAATATCCTTGTTGTAGCTGAGATAAAGAAAGGGTACGAGGCCCTTAAGAGGGAGGCTGATCACTCCTACTCCATCTTTAATGAAACTTTCGCCGATCTTACTACCCAGAACATGAACCTAAAGAGGGACAAGGCCAAGGTGGATAAGGTATGTGCTGATCTGGAAGGGGAAAACGCATGAGCTTTCGACCTCCAAACTGATAATAATGCTCTGAGAGTAGAGAATGACCGCCTGAAGAGGCAGCTCGAGGAAATGAGGAAGGCCAAGAAGGAAGCGGAGGCCAGTAATTGGGATGTGTTAGGCACAATGGATAGGCTGAGAGCGGCACATCTGAGAGAGGTAGAACAATTGAGAGAGGAGCTAGCGGACACAGAGTTCCGAGTGCACCATGGTGGAGGATATCCAAAATATGTACGTTAAGGTCTTGAGGTTCCATGGACTCTCGTAGGCTAATGATTATCCTGGAGAAATAACTCAGACTTGGGAGAGGTTAGTGCCGTATGAGGCCTTCTTGCACAAAGTGGACGTGGGAACTTTAGATGAACGCCAACTCGCGATTGATCTCCTTAACGCTGAAGAGCGCGAGAAGCTGGAAAAGGGCAGGAGGTTGTTGCTTGAGGATGCCGAGAGAGAGACTGGAGAGGATCACTGCCGAGAAAGGAAAAGCATTCATGACTAAGAGCATTGTGGTTGCTGAGACGTTTGCCGAAGCGAGCTCCTATCGACCACCGGTCCTTGAATCGGGTATGGTGAGTGATCCCGTAGTTTCCATTCGGGTTTTGACCGAGTATGACGCTGAACACCCGGAGCTAGGTGAGACGGGATTTATTTTACCGACCACCACAAGTACCCCCTTGACATTCCTACACCATCTGTATCAGGAGGTAAATTTCTTTTTCCATGCATCCACGAGGATGATGTAATTGTCGAATTTAGGGACTAAAAGGTTGTGTTTTCAATGTACAGCCTTTCCTGGATTGACCATGACATCGAGCCCTACCCCCATGGTCCCACAAACAACTAAATATAGGCCAGGACTTGCAGCAGCGCAATTTGGAGAGGGTGATGATCAACTGGATACCTATTTGGATATACGGTCAACCCCCAGCATGGTTGATACCCTTATGGAGGAAGGAGAGGTGGATGATGGGCAAAGTGCAGCTGCCCGGGGCCTAGTGGAGGCTGATGTTCCTTCGATAGATGCTTGGTGGATACCCAAAAAGCCAAAATGGTGGCTAAGCGTGAGGAGGTGGAGGAGCAGCAGAGGCATGACGAGGCTGCCAGGAAGGAGGTCCTAATGAAGACCAGGCAGGATATCTAGGCGGGAGCCGCTGAGACGGTAGAGAAGAGGAAAGATAATGATGAAGCATAGCAGAGGACTACTGAGTCCCTTGAGAAAGCCAAGGCTGGTGGTGACATGCCGCATAGATCCCAAAAGCTGGCTGAGCGTCGGGCTGCTAAAGAGGCCAAGGAACGAGCTGAGCGAGAAGGCAAGGAGATACCGAAGAAGAGTGGCGATGTAGTAGGCCTTACTGCCGGTAGTGCCCCCGTACCTACGCCGCATACCACCCTTGTTGACATCACCGAGATCTCTAGCGATGATGGAGCGGATGAGAAGTGTCTCTCGGCTTCTCATTAATCGACCACTTCTCGGAAAGGCCGAGAGGGAAGGAGCGGGGATAGCAAGAAGAGGCCCGGTGCAAAGGATGAACAATCGAGCGCTGAATTTGCAAAAAAGAACAAGCACAAGCACAAGAGGAAGAAACATGATTAGTGTTAGCAACCTACGTAGTAGTTACCATTTATTTTGGTAGTGTAGGCTGATAGTTTACGCTAGTACGGCCCTCGCATTTGGTTTTTCAAGACATGTTGTGGTTCTCATGTACACCCTATGACTAGAAAGAAAGATGTTAGACATGCAATCTGTTTTTAATATGTGTGTGTTGAAATGGAAATATGAATTAGTAAAGATCGCAATTTGTGTTAAGTGTTTAGATGTTCTTCTTATGTTTTCGGGCGTTCTGTACTTGCATAAGCATATTTATCATTACAAAAAACCGACTGTGTGCCTCGCTCTGGGTCATTATTCCAAAGGGGTCTGATTGTGTACCAAGCTCTGGGTCATTATTAAAGAGGGGTGTGATAGAGTGCAGGCTTCTAGTAAGTTTCTTTTAGCTCAGGAACCCGTAGTTTGCGAAGCCAGACTGAGCGCCTGATGTGTTTGGGTTGCCCGGGGTTAATCCTAAGCGTAGCAAAGGCGTATGATGTCGCGTTGTGCGGTCTTTCCGTCCGTTTATGGCTCTTCCGTCATTCATCGGTTGAGGTAAGTCGCAGGTGTTGTTTATTCACCTGAGAAGAGAAGCCCGGATCATCAGCCCATAGGGTCCGACCATGGCCATAGGCTACCCCTCAGCCTTGAGAGCTTAGGGGAAGAAACGATTTAAGGGTCGGTCTCGGTGTTGCGCCAAGATTCGACCAGTACCCGTAGACGAGGGAGGGATGTACATCACTCTTGTCTAGCTGTTGGGTGGCCCCAAGTCACTTGGGACTTGGGCGCGGAACGATTTATCCTCGATCTCGGCACGGGGCCAAGATTCGAGTTCGTGGTTATTTATACTCGGTCGCGCCGCAGGCCGGCGACTCGAGTAGTGTTGCCGGCTCCCGTGCTTGGGGTTCCAGTTGTAGCCATTGTGTTTCAGCCTCGAGGTTGGCTTGAGGCTAGGGCGGCGGTGCCAACTCTGTGGTCGGAGGTCGACCCGACAACCGATTGTTTGAACGTAAGCTAGTTGTCAGGATTGATCAAATGCGTCATGTGCGGAGTAGACATAAATAGGAAGAGATGGGAAGTTGAACATCATTTCCACTAATAAATTTTCCAGTAATAGCCTTTACAATGCATTGAATAGTTAAATAACTGTGTTCTAAGTTATGTAAAGTAGCGGCGGAGATGTTCACTGTTCCATGCCCTTGGGAGATCAGCTCCATCCACGGTTGCGAATTTGAAAGATCCATTGTTGAGTTTCCGTTGTATGGAGTACAGACCTTCCCAACGAGGTGCGAGGCCTGTCGGTGGAGAGAAGACCCATTTTAGGATGAGGTCGTTGATGTTGAGGTCCTTATGGCAGACCCTATAATTGAAGTATCGGGCAACTCGTTGCCGTTGGGCGGCAGCTTGGAGATCAGCTTCATTCCTTTTTTCTTCCAACAAGTCAAATGATCCTAAAAGTAAATCCTGGTTTGTCCTTGTATCGAAATAGGTGACTTGGTGAGATGGAAGCTTAAGTTCAATAGGAATGACGGCTTCTGATCCATAGGCGAGGGCGAAGGGAGTATGTCCGGTTGTTGTCTTGTAGGTGGTTTGGTATGCCCATAGGGCTAGTGGAAATTCGTCCACCCACATGCCCCCATCCTTTTCTAAGTACTTCTTGATGATGGAACTAATAACTTTGTTTGCCGCTTCCACCTACCCGTTGGCTTGAGGATGAGCCACTGCCGAGAATCTCTTTTCGATGTTGTGCCGCTAGCAGAAGGCTTTGAATTCGGCGCTCTTGAATTGAGTGCCGTTATCAGAAATGATATCTTGAGGGACCCCATATCGAGTAATGATGTTGCGTACAACGAAGTTGATCATCTTTTTGGTGGTGATTGTGGCGAGTGTTCGGCCTCTGCCCATTTGGTAAAATAATCAACTGCGACGATGGCATATCGTTCCTCGCCTCTGGCCATTGGAAAAGTTCCAATGATGTTGATTCCCCACATAGCGAATGGACATGGGCTGATCACTTGTGTTAACTCAGTTGGCGGGGCTCTCGGGATCTTTGAGAAACGCTGGCACTTATCGCACTTGCGAGCATAGTCTGCAGCATCTTGATCGAGCGTGGGCCAGTAATAACCATGTCTAAGTATTTTTTTGGCCAGGGTATGTCCTCCAGTATGGTCATCACACTCCCCTTCATGCACATCGTTTAGGACTTTGATGGCATCATGATGGGATACACATCTGAGCAATGGGACGGAGAAACCTCTGCTGTAGAGAATCCCATCCATAAGAAGATAGCGAGTCGATTGGCAGGTGAGTGCTCGTCTTTCCTTGTAGCTCCCTGGAAGGGTCCCGTGTTGTAGGTAACTCCTGACTGGTGTCATCCAATATTCAGGTTCGGGTTCGGTGCTCATGACCACCTTAGTCTGAATTTTCTTGACATTAGGGGAGTTAAGCACTTCGACGGGGGCAAACCCCAAAAGTTGCGGATCCTCGGAGCTCACTAGTTTTGATAGCGAATCAGCTTTTTCATTCTATTCTTGGGGTATGTGTGTACTGACGAAGTGGTCGAGGCAAGCGAGTAGCTCCTAAACCTTGGTCAAGTAGAGGGCGAGTCGTTCCCCATTAGCATGATATTCCTCTTTTACTTAATGCATGATGAGTTGCAAGTCGGAGAAGATTTGGATTGTCTTTAGTTTAAGCTCGATCGCGATTCTAAGTCCGGCTATCAAGGCCTCGTATTCCACGTCGTAGTTGGTAGCAGGGAAATTTAGTTTTAGCATGTAGCATATTGGGCGTTCCTCGGGGGTGATGAACACGACTCAGGCTCCGGAGCATTTGTTGTTGGAGGACCCGTCCATGAGTAATTTCCATTGAGTACCAGGGGCTTCCGTGTTTTCTTCTGGAGTCTCCTCGGGGGCAGTGAATTCTACTATGAAGTCAGCAAGAGCTTGTCCGAGGATGGATCGGCGAGGAATGAACGTTATCTCAAATTGGCTCAGCTCCATACTCCAATAGCCGTCCAGACGCTTCGGGTTGCTGCAGGAGCGGTCGTAATGGCTGATTGGTGAAAACCTTTATAGGATGAGACTGGAAGTATGGTTGAAGCTTTCGAGAGGAAATGAGAAAGCAGAATGCCAGCTTTTCTAACTTCGGGTAATTCTTCTCTTCTCCTGTTAATCATTTGCTTATGTAGTAGATGGGTCGTTGGATGCGGTCCTCGAGGCAGATTAATGTCGAGCTGATTGTCTGCGTAGAAACAACCAAATAAATGTATAAGTCCTCATGGTCTATGGCCTTCGATAGGATAGGTGGTCGCTCTAAGTGATCCAAAAGTTCTTTGAACATAGAAACGCATTCTGGGGTCCACTCAAAATTGCGTTTCCCTTTTCGAAGTAAATCGAAGAAAGGAATGCACTTGTCGGTGGTCTTGGATATGAACCGACTTAAGGCGACGACCTTTCCATTTAAACTTTGGACATCCTTGATGTTTTTTGGGATTTGGATATCCGAATAGCTTGGATTTTTTTTGGATTAACCTCGATTCCCCGAGAGTTGACGATTAAACCCAAGAACTTTCCTGAGGTGACTCTGAAGGAGCATTTCAAGGGGCTGAGTTTCATATCGTACCGGCGAAGGATATCGAACATTTTAGAGAGGTTGTGGACGTGACCGCTTGATGCTTTATATTTTACCAACATGTCATCCATGTACACCTCCATGGACTTTCCAATTTGGTTTTTAAAGAGTCGATTAGCCATTCGCTGGGCATTCTTGAGGCCGAAGGGCATGATGCGATAGCAGTAAAGTCCGAGGTCTGTTATAAAAGAGGTGTGATCCTGGTCATGAAGGTTCATTGGGATCTGATTATAGCCTGAATAGGCATCCATGAAAGATAGTAGCTGGTATCCAGCGGTTGAATCAACAAGTCGGTGATCTTTGGAAGTGGGAAGTTGTCCTTGGGACATGCTTTGTTTAAGTCGGAGAAGTCAACACACATTCACCATTTACCCTTGGCCTTCTTAACCAGAGCGGGACTGGAGACCCACTCAGGGTAGTCGTCTTCACGAATGAAATTGTTGTTGAGTAGACGATATACCTCTTCCTCCAGTGCTTTAGACCTCTTGGGTCCCAAGAAGCGACGCTTCTGCTTAACAGGAATTATCGTAGGATCGGTACTTAGACAATGGCAAGTGATCGCAGGGTCGATGCCTTTCATATCGAAATGAGTCCATGCAAATACGTCTAGGTTACCCTTCAAGAAATCCACAAGATCTTCTTTGATTGCGGGATGGAGCTGCGATCCTATCTTTAGAACTCTGGATGGATCATCGGGATTAATGGGAATATCTATTGTAGATTCGACCGGCGTAGCCCTTTCATACTTGGGCTCTTCGTCCTTCCATGGGTCGAGGTCTTCAGAAATACGATAGTGGTGCCTGAGCCATGGCCCAGACACCGCTAATTGCTATGCTGAAATAGTCTTGGTGCAAGAAGGCGTGGGCACTGCTTTACCCTTGTCCTTATTGCGCGTGTTCTTCCATTCTATTGCATAACATTCTCTGGCGCTTACTTGCTCGCCTCTGACTGTT
The DNA here is from genome assembly GCA_030737875.1 of Allium sativum. NCBI lineage: Eukaryota > Viridiplantae > Streptophyta > Magnoliopsida > Asparagales > Amaryllidaceae > Allium > Allium sativum. The sequence goes on along the minus strand of CM060912.1, from coordinate 392,843,766 downwards.
CCAATCCCGTTTTCTGTCGGAAATTTCATTAAGAGAGACCATGACGATATGCAAACCCAAAACTCTGTGAGAAAAGGGTGACCAAGGAAAGCGTTGTAGGGGGGATCAATGTCTGTAGCTACGAAAGTGAGGATTCAAACCCGGCTCTGATCCCCCTCGCCTAGCTCCATAGGTAAATCGATCACTCCTACTGGCGAACTAAAAGCCCCATTGAAGTCATGGATCGTGGCGCGACATGGATTTAAGTCCTTTGTTTCTAACTTCATCTGGTCGTAAGCAGCTTTGAAAGTGATGTTGACTGAGCTTCCAGAATCAATCAATACCTTTCGGACAGAAGTGACACCGATCTGAGCAGTGATAACCAGTGGATCGGTGGTTGGGATTTTCACCCAGTAGAATCTCTTTCGCGGAAGACGATGTCGTCTTGAACGGTCTTTTGGAGCTTGGCTGGGACAGATTCGTTGAGTGCTGAGCAAGTCTCATAAGTAGCATGCTTTATCGAACCAACATACTCTTCCATTTTTCGGAAGCTATCATGTGTGGGATAAGGTCCACTATATATGGTGTTGATTACGATCCCACGCCTTGGGTTAGATGGACCTGGAGCTACTTTGGCGGCTGCCTGAGGCACTGGTGCCTAAGGCTTTGGGTTTGCTTCGGGAGGAAAAGGCTCTTGGACGTATTGCTCAAGTCTCTTTTCACAGATAAGCTTTTCAGTTGCATCCCTGAGTTGGCGACATTCATTGGTATTGTGGCCGTACACGTCATGGTATCGGCAGTACCTCCCTGTATTTTTCTCAAGATGGTTGATTCCCTGGTGCGTGACTTCTTATATGGCAAAGTGTTGCATGTCTCTAAGTAGATTGTTTCTAGATCCTCGTTTAGCAGGGTGTATGTCTCGAAGGCTCTGTAAGGGCCGAGCTTTCTTGGCTCGGTCGGGGTCTGATCGTTGTTCCGACCTTCTTACCTACCGTCGTTCGGCCTTTGCCTGTTAGGACCTGCCCCCTTGTTCTGATCAAAGGGCTCTTTTACTTGTTTTCTTCTGAGGTTTTATTTGCAGCGCCTGCTTGAGGGCCATTAGGGCGACTGATGGCTGAGAGTCGGTTGCGCCTTGCTTCCTCTTGGCATAAGTACTAACCCGCCTTCTCGTAGAACGCGTCGAGGCTTTTTGGATGCTTCTGATCGATCCATGCCCCGAATTCGGAAGTAGGGAGGACTTCCTTGGCGAATTGAAAGAGTATGGTGCGAGGATCTGGATCCTCGACCTCGGCTAGGGCTATGTTGAACCTGGAGAGGGAGATTTTGGGCGACTCAGTGGGCCCTTGGTATAAGTTTGAAAGGGTTAGAGCATTCTTTGGAGTTGGTATGTGCATCCTGAATTGCTTGACCAACTGTGCCACTAACTGACAGAAGTTGTTAATGGAATCGAGTGGGAGGCGAGATAACCATAACAGAGCAGTCCCTGATAAGAATACTAGGAAACATTTGCATTTGACCGGATCGTTGCCCCGGCTTGAGTCCATTTGTCATTCATATCGATTTAGGAGACACATGGGTCAGTGGTGCTGTCGTAGAGCGGCATTTGCGGCATGCTAAAGCGTCGCGGCCATTCAGCTTCATTTACCCTTCTTGTGAAGGGGTTACTCCTAATGTGCGCTTTCTATGAATCGTGTACATTTCCTTGCATTTCCCTCATGATTGTTCGAACCATGTCGGGTAGTAAGTTGGATGGGGATCCGCCATTGGGACCCATGGGTTTTGGCGAGGTTCTAGAGTTCTGTTACGAGGGCATCTTCTATGATAGACATCCGGATCGTCTTCCCCCATGTCCTTGACATCTATGATTGTGTCTTGGTGTGGACGGTGAGGTGGAGCAGGGTGATGCGGTTTCTGTTCTAGAGAAACGTGGGTCGTTGGAATAGCAGTCCCATCATCCTAACTAGCGACCGTCAGGTTGTGTCGAGGACGAGGTTGGTTTGTAGGACATGATCCGTCATTGATGATCAAGCGAGAGCGGTCTCGATATTGTACCCCTCGCTATATGTAATGGTAGTTCGATCGTCGTTCCTGTTCCCATTGTGATTGGCGTAGCCAATGCCATTACCGTTGTCGAGGGCATTGGTGCGGGCGATGACGTTGTTGATGATGCTAAACCTCCTCCTTTGATGCAGGCCCCTTGACTCGGAAGAGGAAGTTTCCGATATGGTTGGTCGGGGTCGAGCATTGTTCCGAGTTATTTGAAGTCGAGTGACGATGCGTTGACTTTCTTGAAGTTGTCGCATAAGGTCGATGTTATTCCTTAATGCTTTGTTAAGCTCGACCACTGTGTTCTCATCCTTTTCATTAAGCGCGCAGATTTGAGTTTGTGTTGCGGGCGCTTTGGGGTCCACAGTAGGAGGGACGGTTTCGGGATGTCCGTTGGTTGAGGTTGGGAAGTACCGGCCTCGGCTATGGCTGAAGAGCCGACCATTGCGTTTTTTGGTCGCTTTGCCATCGTAAACGGACTCGACAGCAGGTTTAGCAAGGAACCTCAAGCTGATCGGAGGTCGATACGTCAACATGTGACAAAGGCGCAAAATTCGAGTTTTCTCGGTGAAAGCACCAAATTTTGACGGAAAAAATGTCGTAAACACAAAAGATTCCAATTACTAGGAATAGTTAATTTGGTCGCACAGACAAGAGTAGAAAAGCAGTAAATAACACAAGAGGTTTATAGTGGTTCGGCACCATGAGGGGCCTACATTCACTTTGAAACGTTGTTGGAATATTATTAATCACAAAGACGTACAAGGTTGAGACCTTCTCATGACATTCATTACATTCATCTTTATGCTAGATGATGTCATAATTAAGCTATATGATGTCATCCTTAGGGCTATATGATGTCACCTCTAAGGCATGATGTCATCATCCTCATATATGATGTCATAATTACGATATATTAAATATCTCAAGAAAGGGACACTTTTTCCTTTCTTCTTCCTCAAATGGGAGATGCCATTAATGGAGCTCTCTAGAGGTACCAACGTCTCAAATTCAAGTCATGGGGTATTTATAGGAAAGAAGTAGGTAGGGGTTAGGTAGGAGTAGGTAGAAATAGGGGACCACATGCAGAAATTCGCACCTGGAGCCTGCAGATACGGAAAATTCGCACCTGGAGCCTGCAGATACGGAAAATTCGCACCTGAGCCTGAGGCGCGAAATTTCGCACCTCTTGGGTATGAAATTTCGCACCTCGTGGGTGCAAAATTTCGCACCTCGTAGGTGCGAGATTTCGCGCCTCAAGGTTGCGAGATTTCGCACCTCGTGGATGCGAGAATTCGCACCTCGTGGATGCGAGAATTCGCACCTCGAGGGTGCAAGGCTCCGCACCTCGAAGGCAGCGCGAACGGGAGTTTGGGTGCCGTGAGGTCTCCGTTGGTGTGATCCCTCTTCATCCTGTTTCCTTTACTCCTATGCATCCCTTTCGGCTTTAGTTTCACGCGATGCATTGAGTCGAGCGTGTCTTGTGTACTTTTGGGAACCAGACCAAAAAGCCGGTTAACAATAATACACAGAGCCGCCAAATAAGAGGTTTTCTGCAATTAACATTTCATCTCTGTGTTTATGCCACCCACAGTGTCAAACTGATCCGTAACACACAATCACTAGATGACTTCTCTATTACGGACTCAATTAACACTTCTATGCTTCGCTTTTGATCAAGCTATTTTAGTAGATATGATCTCACGCTAACCCTTCTACTCGCTAAGGCTACCTTATACCAATAGCCAATTGCAACAGCTTCGTCTCCTCTATTGCTATGCAACACGATTAGGTTTGCAGAATCCATTTGTTGCTTCGGCTTCATCTTTACCTACCGCATTCCGCGCTTGTCAGTGTCACCATGTACTAGTCGAGCTTTATGTGAGTAATCTAACTAGACCTACATCAAAAAGAAACATTGTATTGATTGTCCTTATTTTTGAATATTTAACAACTTTTGGTGCATTCGAGGAGAACAATGTATCTGGCCATACACGTTATATTTCTGAAGAATCAAAACACAACTTTTTTGTTTCCAATCAAATGAAGCACCACGACCAATTTCCTTTCAATCAAAATGTAGGACTGTCATGAATTGTCGCTTCAAGTGAGTGAAGACCAGCTATGTTCTATTCAATCGAAATGCACAAGCACAGCTAGGAATTATCTTACACCCTTTTCAATCACAAAACATACACAGCTAGCAGCTCATTAAAAAATGGTTGTACACAATATTCATCATTTTCATGGCACTTGGCCGTGCACTCAAAACTGGAATGAATTGAGTGTGAATGACATTAATAAGACACTCATTTTAAATCCATGCACACAACATCACCTACCCTATACTATTTGCAATCACACATAGCTATATGCATGTTTACACTTCATTTCCAAGAACTGCCTGCACTTCTTTGAGATACAAATAGGACATGCATCCTATCAAAACATACACAGCTAACATACATAGCTGTAATATTTCAATCACCCCGTACAACTGAAAACAATAGTTATATATATATATATATATATATATATATATATATATATATATATATTTCATTCCTTATCATAGCAGCAGCTATGTTAAATTCCATCATCAGTGAATTGTTTCCTATACACCCATGTGAAATGTGCCCATATTTTAATCAATTTCTCACATATAAATACACATTAGTTGTTGCATAGATTCACAACACCATTCGAACAAAACTTAAAACAAAATGGCAGCTAGCAAAGTATGAAATTCCAGAGGAAAACCTGGATATGAATACTAGAAAAATAGAGAGCCTTTTACTGTGAGTAAACTTTAAATTCTCATTTTTCTTTGATCACCACTTGAGTGTGTTGTCGTTTTTATATACCTGCTTATGTTATGATCAACCAAAAACCAAGTTACTTGAGTTACCTGATGCATGTAAGAACTGTTAACCTTTTATGTAGGTAAACCTCTGTTTTGAATCCTACTCTGTTATATTATAGGATGCTACATGTTTACCTATTGATCATGTTGTACAGATTCTAAGGCAGTTAACTAAGTATAGTTAAGTGAGCAAACTCACTTTAATTAAATTAATTGATTTTTACCTTGACTGTTATGACATGCATGCAAGTTGTTTAACTTTGAAATGTTGGATTTGTATATACATATCATATATATATATGGATATGAAGTTGTATGCACTGTAAACATAATATATACATATCATATATATATATATATATTGGTATAAAATTTGATTTATACACTTGTATATTCTCAAACAAATCACAATAAGATCTGAAACCAGAAAGCAAAGTATTGGTCGTAAACTAAAGCTATGAACCAGAAACCTGAAATGAAATCAATTTCATAAAAACTGTTAACATAGGTGAGTAAATTCTTTTTCCATTAGAATCTATTGCTGATTGATACATGTAACATTGCATATGTACACATCTAAATGTAGTGTATTTGATCTTTATGAAACGAATAACCTGAAAAGAACTAGAACAATTTATATTTACCTGTAGCATGGGAAAAAACATAGGATCTGTCTGTTAATTAAACCAATATCTTGAATCAAAATACCCAAACTCCAATTCTAGGGCGATTTAAGATTTGAATTCAACATAGAAGTTGTTCAAAATTTAGTTTAGATTATTCTAGAAATAGTTTCAAGTCAGATAGAAACCTATATTTTTTTATATAAGGAAATATCAGTGAAGAGAGTTTTTAAACCAGTTTTTCAATCAGGGACATTACTAATTTCGGATACAGGAATGGATTCATACTGGTGGATGATGATTTTTAAAACAAAAATCATGATTTTAAATACATTATAATTCGAGTTATGGTTTGTTTTCAGTTTGGGTTAAATAAATTAAAAACGTGAATTTGGGAAGACAATATGGGAAACTGCTTTTGTCGGAGGCTCACGAGAGTTAGGGGAGGTCATGGACGGGGTCTGGCGAATTCCAGTGACCGGAGGAGTCAGAACAAGGTGTTTTTTGGGTTTAGGGATCGTTTAGGGTTACCAGACTTTGATCCGTTCATATAATAGTTATAGGTGATCGATTTTGCTACTTTTGGTTTTGGAAGGAGCGTTGGTGGGTGTAGTAAGAGATCTGACGACGGCAGGGTGTCTGGTGATGGAAGACGACAACACGAGGCTTTTCGTGGATCGAGTTACAAGGTTTGCATTTGATTAATTAAAATGAGGTGGAGAGATTATTTCGTGAATGAGGGGTTTAGAGACCAGAATGATTGGTCGACGGTGATCTCCGGCGAAGGTTTGGTTTGTGGGTGGCAATGCAGTGTCCTCAGGGGGATCAGAGGTGCTGTGCATGTGCACAGTTGAGGATGTACACAGTAGGAGGTTTAGTCTTCGTTGTAATGTTTGTTGATACATGAAGAGCAGGAAGGAGATGAAGAGGGGACCTGGAACGTGGGTAAAGATGACCATAAATGATTCGATTTGGTGATGCATTTCTCTAGTAAAATGTTGAAGCATATAGGAGGAGATTATGAACCATCTTTAAACGAATAATAGTAGAAAGGAAATCCGATAAATGGGAAAAGGGGGTTTGCACGTTTGGACCAGGGAGTCAATACAGCAGGCTTGGGCTAGGCCCATGACAAATTATCCAAAGATATATATATAGAATTTTATGTTAAAATGTTAATGTAAATAAAATACAATGATATATATAGATTGATGTATGTATATAGGAGTTTAAGGACGTATGTTGAATAGATTTTGGTTCGTGCACAGATGAGACGATCGGTGATGTACATAAGTAACTCGACGTAAGTTATCGGGTTTTACCAATTCAATCAAAATGAATTAATTTATTTTGTAATGAAAAGTGGTTTTTAATACTAAATATCTTAGAAAATTTATCGAACGTAAAATTAGTCAGGAACTAAATCAACATGTGAACTATCAACTAGTAATGATCTGCAATTCAATAAATTCTGAACTGGTTGTTCAGTTAATTCATTTAATCATTATGTCGTGTTTAATTACGTAAACTGTAATTATATATTTGTATTGACATCCGTTAGCGGGAATAAACACTGTTCCACTATAAATTGTATTGACTGAATTGTTTGAACACCCTGTTAGCAGAAATAAACGCTATTATGCAATTATATTACTTTAATATATCTTATCAGTAAATATATGTTGTTTATCAAATATTAAATTGTTGTTTGTGTAAATTATGATAACAACTTGAATGTCATTTGAATTGCTATATACCATTGGAACTGCTAAGCTATATTTTCTGTAAAGGAAATCAGAAATTTACTTAAATTATTAATAGTTTGAATAAGTGTTTTAGGAAACGATTTAAGGTGGATATTTTAAAATTAATTATATTATTAATTAGTTCAAAAGGGAAGATTAACTATAACCAGTTAATCAGATTGTTTTTGGGTTGATTTAAATCAACCGTTTAAAAGGGGATTGTATTATTTAATGAATCTGTTTCCAGTAAATTTAATAAAAATAGTTTAACAAGTAATTGTTAAACGTAGAAATGTTTTTTATAAAGATTAATTAATATTTCAGTTAATAATCTTAGTGAGATATTGGTGCAATTAAATAGAGAAATTAAATTTGATAAGTTATTCAAGTTAATATTTTAACTTGATAAATTCTTTAATTTAGTAAATTTTAAAGACAATTTAATTATCAAAGGAAAAGGGAAGTTAGTCAATTTATTTAATTAAGTTCCTTAGTTTTAATATTTAAGTTAATCAAGTTAACTTGATAAATGTTTTCAAAACAACAATGTAGTTTGAAATGGTTTAAGATTTGAAAATCAATGGGATTTACAATTCTGGTTTGAAGAATATTTTGGATATCGACTTCTATGAATCTTGACGATAAGAATGATTTCGACTCAAGGTCTGAGAGGTAATAAAAATACCCCAACTTGAACAATTTCACCATTATCTGATGGATAGTATTAGTTTTTGTTCGAAATGAGCATTAGAATTGAATATCGCTTTCAGCTATGAAACGTATATTAATGAGCAAGATTTTCAAGCAAAATTAATAATAGGAATTTTCTAAGTTAAGAAATACTTATGTTTTCAGATAAATATAAACCAAGTTAATATTTGAATTTAAATAATTAAAGATTATTTAAACGAGGCTTAGCAGCTCCAATAGAAATAAATCTGCTTGTTTTATTTTATATTTGATAGTTAAATCATCGATTATCAAATCTCGACCCTTTTACGTTATTGTTTCGAAGAGATCGGAATCTAAATTCCACTTCGATTCGATATATATGTTTCAAGTCAGAAATTATTGAAGACCATTGAAGACGGAATTTATGCAAGGGTTGTTCTGTTTACAAAGTAGTGCCTTCGGTTTGTCCAGACCCAGGACAACTTGTATGGACGAATGTCTGAGAAAGTATACCTAACAGATTGCGTAAGTTGATCTCTTCAAAACTATGTTTGATGGCGGAGGAATTCGTTTCTCTTAGCTTTTTACCCATGGTTTTGGGGAAATCAATTTTTGATTTGATAAGTTTGATGATGTGGCATTCAAAGTAAATAAAGATGTGTTGTTACAAACGGTATGTTCTAACCTCAAGCCTCGCAACCGAAAAATGACAAAATCGGGCAGGCAGCATGACTACGTGGGTCGCTCCCATTAGGGTGTATTGTCACCTACTTAGAGAATATTCATATTTGTTTTTCTTTCGTTTCTGTATCTTCGGATAACAGTTATGTGGGCCCAACCATTGGTGATAATATATTCGATACACTCAAGAGAAAAAGTGGTCGGTCACGTGTGGGCCGGGTTGCAAGACGTTCTTGTTGAACCCGGTGTATTCCTCTCTAGAGATACATTATCGGAAGGTGGTTCCATACCTTGTCATAGTCGAAATTCAATCTCCAATAAGCGCCCGCAGTTTTGTTTGTATACTATATATGTGAAGCGTGAGATGCAAGCGTTCCGCTAGATTGCTATTTATTTGTATTTAGACACTATCATAATATAAGACGAATATTGTTTCAAAAAAATGTTTAGGTTATCATAAGGTAAAAATCATCCGTATTTATGTGTGGATCAATCTTACGATTATCTTTTCATTCAAAAGGTTTTTGAAATTTAAAATCAATCTGTTTTAGAATCGTTTACGCACACAGTCCCATGACTGACCCAGAGTTTATTTTTTTGTGTTCTACCTAAACTCTTGGGTGCCCAAATTTGAACGGGTAGTCAAGTAGTTCAGGATTTTACAGATTTTCTAGAGGAGTTTGGAGCACAAGGCTTCAACGTTAGATATATATAGAGTTTATTTCCGCTGTATTGTGTATGTGTTATACTCTGATGATGTATGTAAGCTCAAATCCAGTTTGTATTTCAAAGTGACTATATATCTATTATACTTTATTCATTCCACTGTGAGATTCATGTTTACTATGATTCGGTTGTATATTCTTCTTTTCTTCTATTCTAACTTTTCTATCTTATCTATTCTCACCCTCTGATTTCTTTCTTTGACATCTGGGTTTTTGTGTTCTTTGGGTTGAACTTGTGATGTATTTAGTCGACTCAAGGATGCCGAAATTCGGGTCGTCACACCAAAAGAAAACCCTTTTCATGTCTCTGTACATCTTATCACCGCCTGGATGAATAGTCATCTTAGAATGGTGGGCTTCTTCTTGGACTGCCTTTATCAAGCTTCTAGTTTGAGAAACACAAAGCATTTCATCTCGTCGCAACCACCCCTTTTCATTTATGGCATATCTACTGAGGTGACTAGAAGTCTCCCCTTTTCTGAGTTATCCAAGATGTCTAAAATCTGTGGGTCACCTTGTTGCGAAGCTCCTATCTGATCCATAAGAGTTGGTCATATCTCCAAGGATGCAAACAAATCAGCAAAATCTCGATGGAGGGTCTAAAATCAAAAGTTGATATGAACTCCAAGCTTTTCCTCTCCATAAAAAGAGGACTTAAGGCCATCCTCTACCTACTTAGTGCGTAAACCACCACATTACCCTTGCAAGGGATATAAGAAATCTCAAAATCATAAGAAGCTAGGAACTCCATCCACCGTTGTTGCCTTAAATTGAGATCCTTCTGCCAGAACAGATACTTGAGAGATTTATAATCGGTGTATAACTCGAACTTCTCTCCAAGTAAATAATGGCACCACATCTACCCCCATAACACACCACTTTCCCTTCTTGCATCAGAACCGCACCAAGCCCCGTACCACATGCATCAGTGTAAACGGTGAACACTTTACTCCCATCAGGCAAGGTCAAGACTGGGGTTGTTGTCAGAGCCCTCTTCAGTCGTTGGAAAGCAACATCACAATATATATCCCATGAAAATGCCAAATTCTTCTTTGTCAGCCTGGTGAGTGAGGCTAATATCTCTGCTAAGTCCTTAATGAACTTCCTATAATAACCTGCCAACCCAAGAAATCTTCTCACCTAATTGCATTTTTAGGAATCTGCCAATCTTGCTTTGCAACCACCTTTGTGGGATATACAACTATCCCTTCTTCGGAGACTACATGCCTTAAGAATCTTACCTCCTTTCTCCAAAAATGGCATTTGGAGAACTTTGCCTTAAGCTGATGGTCATGGAGAGTTTTCAAAACATCTCTCAAATGTTGGGCATGCTCTTCTTCGCTTTTGGAGAAGATCAAGCTATCGTCAACAAAGACCATGACAAATTTGTTTAGAAACACCCTACTCATCAAATCAACAAAATAGGCGGGTGCATTTGTTAGCCCAAAAGGCATAACTAGCCATTCAAAGAAACCATTCGGAGTCCTAAAAGCATTCTTATCTATGCTGTCCTCAGCCACCCTCAATTGATGAAACCCCGTAGCCAAGTCTAATTGGGAAAATACCGAGGCACCAACAAGCTGATCAAATAAATCATCGATCCTCGGAAGAGGGTGCCTATTCTTCTTGGTGACTTTATTCAACTCCCTATAGTCAACACACAAACGAATCAAACCATCCGCCTTAGTTGCGAATACTACTGGAGCACCCCATTCAGATATGCTTCGTCTGATAAATCCCTTCTCAAGTAGCACCCCTACTTGCCTACTCAGCTCCCTCCTTTCCCTTGGAGCCATATGACGCACTGGCAATGCAACTGGCTTTGCATTGTCCACCAGATATATATATGGAAATCGATTTCGTGCCTCGAAGGGAAGCCCCGTACCTCATCAAAAACATCAGAATAATCCCGGACTACTGGAATAGATTGCAGATCATCGATAGATGCATCAAGAGACTCTAGGAAACTAAGCATAACCGACCCTTGTGGGTCACAAGAAATCTCGAAGGTCCTTCCATGACGAGTCAGAAGCCTAACAATCCTCTTCTCACAATCCATAATGGCACCATACGTGGTAAGCCAGTCCATTCCTAGAATCAACCCATAGCCCATAAACCCGAGCACATACGCGTCGCACTCAAACTCGACGCCTAACACAGATATTTTCAAACCCCGACAAATCATAGATAAATGAGCCGAACCACCAATGGGATTTGAAACAACTACGAGATCCACTACCATACTAGTAATTGAGAACAGAGATTCAACCACAGAACTAGATATAAATGAATGTGAAGCGCCAGAATCAAAAAGTGTTCTAATAGGATGGTTTGAAAGAGAAATTAAACCTTCCACAGAAATTTTCCTACCTCTATCAGGAGCACTGACCGCGAAAGCATGCATCTGCCCTCCAGAAGTTCCTGCCCTTTGACCTTGTCCCTGTGATCCCTGTTTCTTTGAGCACTACCTAGCAAAGTGTCCTACCTCTCTACAATGGTAGAAAGAATTCTTCCTTCGCTTACAGTCTTTGGCCAAGTGACCCTCTTTCCCATAATTGTGACATTTTCTCTTATCCTTGCCCTTATCATTCTTTCCACCTTTCTTCTTCTGCTGCTGTTGTTGTTGCCTCTTCTTGGCCACACCTTCTTATTTTGCGATGTTTCCACAGCCTTTACTTCCTTCTTTTCTCCCTCGTCTTCCTTATGCATTAGGGCCATATCAGCAAGCTTTTCAAAAGTGGCCCCCATTGGAATATGGGACATGGCAAACCCATGAAGGGGTTCATTAAGCCCTTTAGAAAATCGCAAAGCCCTTTTGTGCGGCGTATCCACCAGCTCTAACCCAAACCTTGCTAGCTGGTTGAATTTGTTCACATACTCTTTCACCGTCAAGTTTCCTCATTTGAGTGCTAAGAATCTCTCCATCGGCATGCTTCTCTCAGATTGGGAGAGAAATTTTATTTCAAATCAATGTTTAAAATTTTCCCAAGTTTCCACCGGACGTCCAGCTTGGGTGACTTCCCACCAAAATGAGGCTTCGTCTTTCAGTAGCCAAGAAGCTAATTGAATCTTACTTCTATCCTCTTCTTCAAAGATTACGAACAAGTCCTCGGTCTCCTTGAGCCAATTCCGTGCTTCTACGAATGTCTCGTTCCCATGGAACGGCTTCCCTCCCATAGCACGGAAGTCCTTGCAGATCTTAGCGAAATTATCTGCCCTTGGAGGGGGAGGAGGAATGACTGGTGCAGCTGGGGGAGGAACATTTTCTTGGCCTTCGGCAGGTGCCGTGGCCTCCAAATACCTACGGATCATCCGGGTATCGTGACGCCCTATGGGATATTAGGAATATTTTGTTCCCTAGACATGCTGAAAAAGGAAAGGAAGAGATTTAGACAAAGGACCGAAGGATATAACATATGGCTTTTTAGGGAATGTTTTTCAAAACAAACTTTTCTTTTTGAAAATAATTTCTTTTAAAACCTCTTTGAAAATAATTTTCAAAAACTTTTATCTAATCTGGTAACCTTCAGCTCTGATACCAAGTGTGACACCCCACGTCCACTAATGTCACTCACAAAGGGAATGCATTAAGTTTCGTGAAGCATTATAGGTGAACAGACACAGAATATTACTAGACAAATATAAAAAAGATAGCAGTAGAAATTCAAATTTTTATTTCAAACACAAATCATACATCGTGGTCCAAAATACCATAAGTCACAAAAACCATTAAAATAACATAACTTATGTCTTGTACCATCGGAGTACATAAATATAAAAGCATAACATAATTCCCCAAGAGAAAGAGCTAAGCCATACCAGAGATAAGATCTAGAGTCATACTTCGAAAGCAGCTCTGGCAAGATGATAACTGAGTCCTGACTAAGCCTGACTGTTTCCTCCCTAAGAACCTGGAGAGGGGGAACGGAAGAAAGAAGAGGAAACAAAAGGGTTAGACATAAAGTCTGGCGAGTCTAGTTACTTTTAGCAAGTAAATAAATAAAAGTAGCATGACAAGCATATAAAGTGGATAAGAGAGATCACTACAAAAATGGCAGGTGTGACAAGGCAGACATGATAAGGTGTATACGCTTCTCTAATGATTACTCTGCACTATTACTACTATAACCAGAATGAGATGATCCCTTCCACTATAAGGTGGTAGACTTAGGCATACGTCCAAATGTACCCTAACTACTACCCTAATTGATTGGCTCCCTACTCCGTAGATACTCTGTGTTGGCCCCACAGTAGGATGTATCATGTCCTAAAGTGGAAACCCCTCGTGATATGCATAGCCCCATATGTACAGGTGTCACGGTCGTCTTATCCCCTTCTGCCCGGCTCATGCACGCACATGGCCCAGTCGGTTTGCGCTGCCCACGCCATCCTCCACGTTTGGATCTCTTACAATCAGTCCAGTAAGCGTGCCCCTTCTCCGACCTAGTACGGAGTACATGTTTTGATACCTACTCCGGGTTACTGACTGAAAACGAATCCCACACAATACGATACAAACTCTCCCCCTTGTCTTGTATCCCCACTAGGTTTTCTTTGACTATGTATACCACTAGGTGTCTTTAATTACATAACCCTATTATTTCTACAAGTTATGCTTACCCTAAAATGTGTCTTTAATTACATAACTTTATTATTTCCTCCGGTTATGTATACCACTAGGTGTCTTTAATTACATAACCTTAAGTTTGTGGGCCTATATGTAAATATTACCCACCCCCTCCAGATTTGGTTAACCCATCCACTATCCAACCAATTTTACTTAACCCTAACTTTAGTTCACAATCATACAATCCCTATGGATTAGATTTGGTTAAGTAGTCCAATTTATTACCATGTCCATTTATGGTTTATAATGGGATTGACCACCCACATTAGGCCAACAACTTGTGGATGCTGGATATGTCGATCGGGTCCAGGCAGTCTTATTCCATAGTTGGGTCTAATCTCGTGTCTTAGCCCGATTCATATTTGCGCATTTAGACCTCTCACATTAGGTTCAACATTAGTGGCTGCTGGATATGCCGGTCGGGTCCGGGCAGACTTCCACCACTAATGCAACCTAACCTCGTGTCATAATTGCAATTACAATTTTTAATTGTAATCCTAGGCTTTTATTATTAATCAATTAATTAAACCTATGCCCTTATAGGTGTTAATGCCCATTTTACCCAACAATTTGAATTATATGTCCAATGATGTTTATATACAAATTATGCCAATATTAACCTTTTCCCCCAGTTCCTTAACTAGCGCACTCACAAAATTGGCGGCATGCCTAGGCAAGACAATAACCTAGTCATAAACGATAATAGGGAAAATAATAGGAATATAACCAAAGTGATTTTTTTAACATAACTTGGCATAAACATAAACTAGCATGGTGATAAGGTGGACATATGAGCATAAATCTGATGAACTTGTAGCAATTACTAGTTCTAACATAACTATGATGTCATAGTGAGCATAATAAGATCTAAATTAATCGTGTAGATGTCCAACTATTCAGATGTAACATAATAGGCACAAGATGATAAACTTGATCTGGTTAACAAATTAAATGTCCACACAATTTAGATCCAATAGTTTAAAAGTAGATCTACATAATTAAGGTTTGAGATTCACATAATAGAATGCCACAAAAGTTACAATAGATCCAACAAAATAAAGATTTAGATCCAAATCCTAACCAATTTAGAATGTCATATAATCAGAATTTACAATGGATCTAATATAATCTATGCATATAAAAAAGTCCAAGTCATAGTCGTGTCATATTTACTTTTAAATACTCAAATCTAAAAGCAATTATCATGTCATATTTACTTTTAAATATTCAAATCTAAAAGCAACTAGAAACTCACAGTGTTAGGATTAGAAAATAGAACTAGAAAAGATTAGATCTTGAATCTCCAATTAATTTGCTTTAGTTGAATAAGATAATGGGTTCAGATTAGTTCAGATACCGGCAGAGTTTGGTCACCATGAATTCTCAATGAAGAAAACAAGAGAAATGACCACGTATATATAGCTGCCAGACCCTCTGAAGCCGACTGCCACGTCAGCCCTAGGGGTGTCGGCACCCCTGTTGGTGGGTCGGCCCCGGTGCCGACACCCCTCTAGGCGGATCGACCCCCTAGAAAGGGGATTCTACCGCCACTTTTTATTTTTTGAATTCGAATTGTTTTGGATAAGATTCTGACTCATGTGTGTGTGTATATATATATATATATATTTCTGTGCATATACAAACTTTAAACCCTCATAACTACTTCATACGGTGTCCATTTTACGTAAACCAAATGTCTATCTTGACCAGAATTCCAAGAAGGACGCAATGGCGCAGTCCGTTTTCCTTAATTCTGAATATTAAATTAATTATTATTTAGTTCATCCTCTTTTAGTGTCGTTAGAAATTCGGGGTGTTACAATTTATGTCTAGAGTCAAGTGATGGAACACGGTTTGATTAACTTAATTCCATATCACTTTCCAATATTGGATCTTCCATTCCTCTGGCTTCATACCCTCGAGCTTCTTATCATCGTCATCATAGATTGACAATTATAGATCCTTTGTGCAGAGAATATCTTCCACCCTTAGCTTTCAAATAGAATGTTTGGAGCATGTTAACTTAATCACGACTCCACTTGATTCTTCCATCCATTCACATGAGATTTTCGTCGAACATCTTAGCTTTGATACAAGTTATTGAAAATAAAGTAATAAATTTCCTCTTTGTAGGAATAAAATGGTAAATAACGTAACACCCCGTATTTCTGTTAACACTAATATTCACAAATTAAAGAATAACTAATCTCAGATGTGAGAATTAAGGGAAACGGGTTGCGTCATTGTGTTCGTCTCGGAATTCTGGTTGAGAAAGAGTCCGAGTTTGCGTGAATTGGACTTCGTATAAAGAAGTTATGGCGATCGGAAGTTTCAGAAAATTCAAAACAGATTTCAAAATTTGAAAATTCAGAGTCAGATGGGCTAGGCGGGAATTTTCCCGCCAGGGCCAGCTCGACCATAGGGTCGACCTGCCCCCCCCCCCCCCCCCCCGGGGGTAGATTTGTTTTATGGCCTGTTAATGACTAGATGCTGACTCATAAGGGTTTCTGAACTGCTCTGATTGGCTAGGACTAATTTTGGGTTGATCGGACGGCTTAAACTAATCCTAAACTCTATAAAAACACCTATAGACTCAAACCCTAAAATCAAAATAAAATTAGACTCATGGCCTCCATGCCGTCACCAAGAAACTCAGCATAGCCGCCACCAATTAGAGAGGAAGAAAGCAAACCTAATTCAATCCTTTTCAACTTTAACAACGTATCTTCTCCAAAGGAAAGCTAATACAACTTCAGAACTTAGAATTCAGAACTCAAGACCTTCTTTGAGTTGTGAGTTCGATTTCTTTAATAAAATAATTAGCAAATTAATTGGATTAAGTTATGATGCAGATTGTATGGTTATGTTGTGAATTATTGACTGCATGTTATCATCTATGTCGTAAAATTGTGATGTTATCATTTATGTTGTAATTTCTATGATGTTATCATCTATGTTGTTGTGATGTTATTATCCATGTTGTAATCCCATGATTTGCTTATATACAATCAAATCATCATGTTTCATATGCTAGTTTGGTTATGTTGATTCATATGATAAATCGTATGTATGTATGCAAGTTTAGGTATTGATTTAGATGTGGATCATATGCAAGTTAGAAAAGATTATGTATAACTTTACATGTTTCATGACATCTAATTTAGACCTAAAGTTAGGCTATGACATGTGTGAGTTATATGCTAAATTCTACATGATAGTTTACATGTTTAGATGTAAGTTTACACCATTGTTATGATGCATAAATCACATATGCAAGTTTATATAAAAATATTAGTTTGAAGTATGAATCATGTTATGCAAGTTTGTGGTTATTGCCTATGCAGGTTTTCACCTTTAGATGTAGATCTATGACATACATGATTTATGCAAGTTTATGACTGTTGCCTAAACAAGTTCACACCTTTAGATTTGGATCTATGACATATGTTGTTTTATGCAAGTTGTAACTTTGGCCTATGCAAGTTTTAGATGTAGAACATCATTCACATGCAAGTTCACCCCTGTTTAGATCTATTTTTAGTTATATGTATGTTGTGATGTTTTTCCATGAGTTAGATTATTCGAGTCTAACGTATATTTTACGTTAAACGAATGAACGTACAACGTGGGGTAAAAGGGGAAAATATAAAAAAGATCTAATTGGCATAAATGCCTTAAATGGCATAAAATAAATTGTGAAGATAATTGGTATGATTTTGCATACCATAAATAGATGGACATAATTGAGTCAATTATGGCCATAGTTAAATTTGGAATTAATTGATAGTTTGAATAGGGAAATTAATTCAAATTGGGGGATGATTAATTAGGAGTAATTAATCGTCTAAGACATGAGGTTAGGCTCTTTTGTGGTGTAAGACTGCCCGGACCCGCCCGACAAATCCAGCTGCCACAAATGCCAATCTAATGTGAGAGGTCTTAGGCATAAACTAAATACGTAACAATTGTAAAGACACGAGGTTAGGCTCTTTTGTGGTGTAAGACTGCCCGGACTCGCCCGGCAAATCCAGCTGCCACAAATGCCAGTCTAATGTGAGAGGTCTTTACGAGGTTACGGCCTTAATGAATTAAGAAACACTTAACCAGATAAACATGTAGTGGGGCATGAGGGGGTTAAGTGGGTGCCTTGGGTGGCATGTGAAATCTAGTGGGTGCCTTGGGTGGCATTGGAAATAAGTTTAGAAATACTTAACCAAAATTTAAAACATGTAATTGAAACATGGATAAGAAGTGGGTTAAGTGGGATGTACTAGAGGGGACCAAGCTTAGGTGGATAGCTTGTGTCAAGTAATGGGGGCCCGTTTCAACCAGTAACCCATACGTATCTTTGTGGGCTCGACCCAAGTCGAGGACGGGACACGCATACTGGGCTTGACTGTAAGAGGCCAAACCGAGTTAGCGGTGGCAACGCAAGTCCAACGGGTTCATATGCGTGTGTGGACCCGTGCTGGTAGGTAAGACGTTGTTGCATCGTGTAGGTATAAGCCGTACATTATTGGTGGTATCGGGTTGCCACTTTGGGGAGTGATACACCCCACTGTGGGGCCAGCACGGGTATCTACGAATTAGGTGTAACACCCCGAAAATTCAATAACTGTGAAATTAACAAATTTGAAATCAAAGAACCAAGGGAAACGGGATACGCCATTGCGTTCGTCTCGGAAAAATACGCGAAATAGAGTCCGAGTTTTCGAAAAACGGAGTCCGTATGAAGAAGATATGGCCTTCGGAAGTTTTGAATCAAATTTAAAATTCAAACAGAATAAAATAAAAAAATCGGGCCCAGTGGGCCAGGGCGGATAAACACCCGCCTAGGCCACCCAGGTCGACTGGGCTGTCGACCTGGGCTACCCATGTCGACAGGGCTGTCGACAGCCCTGTCGACAGGGGTGTCGACCTGGTCGAGCCCAGTCAACCTGGCTGGCCAGGTCTGTGTTTGGTCGAATTTCTGTGGTCTGCTTTGTCATTAGGGCTAGGTGGCGGGTTCTAATTGGTCTCTCTATCTAATGAATGGCTACGATCTAACCTAACAACATCAATGGTCCTAATCAATTCCTAACCTCTATATAAACAACCCTAGACTAAACCCTAATCTATTCATTCAAATTAAGAACATAGCCGCCATGTTGCTGAGGAACGACAAAGAGTAGCCGCCAACTAGAGAGAGAATTAGGAAGAGAGTTCTAAAGCCTAAAGCAATTCAAGCAACCTAAAGCCAATCAATTCAACAAAGGAATCATATCTCTTAATTAGAGAATTCGCCGCAACCATTGTAAGTAGAGTATTACTTTGGTATGAATAAACAACTGTATTGATGTGTATGCTTGAATTGTGGCAATAAAAGTAATTCATATTTGTGCAAAATTATGTTATTCATTATAAAGAACTACATGCGGTAGTTCTATGCAAGTATACGTTTGGAATATTGCGCAAATTATGTAATCTATGTTGAAGCTACATGTATGTAGTTGATTGAAATTCATGCAAGTTTGGGGCTTTGTTATTATGCCATCATGATGTATATTTTTGTGCATAAATCATTTTGCTAGTAATTGAAACAAGTTTGGTTGTTATAGTTCATATGGAACTATGTTGGAATTTTGACACCATAATCCATGTATTAAGTCATGCTTTTGCAAACTTATGAAAATGACTAGGCTATGATTGATATTTGACCATGTTAGTTCTATATTGTTAGCAAGAATTATATGATAATATATGTGAGACATGGCAAGGTTAGACTCAAAAATCCCTTTTTGCAAGTTTAAAGCAAACACCATGATTAGGAATATTTATGCATAAGTATATTTATACTATCGTTATGTGATTAGACTTAAATCATGATTATGTTGAACTATGTTTTTGTGTTAGTAACAAAGTATCCCCTTTGTAAACATGTAGAAACCTTATGAACATGACTTGTTTATGTTTATGCCATGGACAAATTTAACTTTACTTATGCCATGCTTATGTTTGATATTATGTCATGTTTATGCTAAAAGTATTTATGCCATGCTTATGTTTGACATTATGCCTAAATAAGAATATAGGTTCATGTTGTAGTTAAACCTATGCAAGTTCACATGCTTTGATTCATGTCACCTATGTTACCACTATGCAAGTACACCAATTTCTATTTTGTATTTCCAACGTCGTATTGCAAGTTCATACGCTCACCTTCCCCTCTTTGTGTATACGCTATAAGCCTCCCCTTTTCGCATGGCTAAATCGGGCTTTAAAAGGCTAAGCCCAATATATATGAACGGACGTGTAAAACGGGGGGGAAAATAACGTTGGGTTAAAATTAATTAATGAATGGAAATATAAAATAGAAGGGCCCAAATTCAAGTATGGGTTGGGCCCATGGTTGGTGTAACCTTTACACCATTAACTTAATAATGGGCCGCAAATATTTACATATAAGAAATAAAGAAGAATGACAAAATATGAAAATGTAGAACATACGATGTGTTTAACCCGAGGTTGGATTGAGTTGTGATGTAAACCTGCCCGGAACCGCCCGGCTGTCCAGTAGTCACAACAACACCTATCCAATGTGGGAGGTTAAACATGGAGCCCAATAAGGACCCGAGGTTAGACTGAGTTGTGGCGTAAGACTACCCGGAACCAACCGGCAACAGGCAGCCACAACAATACCTGTCTAATGTGAGAGGTCAGGGCCTTAATAAGACAATTAAGGCTGAGTCAGGATTGTTAGGATTAAGTGAACTAAAGACTTAATCAAAATGGAACATGCTAAACTAAACGGACTGGTGGGGTTAGGTTAGGAAACACTTAACCAACTTAGCATGTTGGCTAGAGATAGAAAACCTAGTAACGGGGGACCCTTTTCAGCAGTAACCCTAAAAGGTGTATCAGGATACCCTGAAACTAGGCAGGGTGGGGCACGATTACTGGGCTGATTGTAAGAGGTCAAATCGACGGCGGTGGTGTAGCAGTGTAGGTTCTAACGGTGTGCGGGCGTGCACACACTCCGGCGCAGAAAAATAAGGCACTGGACACCAGTAGCATACCTGTGCATTCTAAGGTTGTGTCGGGTTGCCACTATGGGACTTGATACACCCCATGGTGGGACCAGCATAGGGAACTACAGACATCGGGGGCCGTAAGACACATGTGACTATGCGAGTAGGAGCCGATCATCATAGAATGGATCACATCACCCTGATTATGGGGTGCAAATTGGAAACTAGTATATGGGTTCAGAGATTAACATGGGGTACGATAGTATATTCGACCCTAGACAACTTAACCAAGTTCATTGTGCTTGCCCACTTCTTGTTTTACTTATCATACCCAGTTCTTTATTCATAGACAAAATAGTACTAGACTTACTCAGGCTTTATGTCTGACTCTACTTTTCTTTCGTCTTCTTTCTTCCGTTCCCCCCCCCCCCCCGGTCCTTAGGGAGGGAACACAGCAGCTTGACCAACCTCAACTTCCAGCTTGAAGAAGAGAAATGTATTGCTTGGACTTTCCTGTTTTGAACTATGGCTTTGGACAACCCACTATGGGGCTTTTGCAGTTTACCTATGTTTTATTTATGCTTCTTTAAATAATGTACTCAAGACAGATTATGAAAGTGTTATGTTATTTTATTTTGGAAAGGATGTTGTTGTAACACGTATTTGACTTCATGAAATAAAAGTTTGTTGTTCTTCCGCTATTTACAAATATGTGTTCTTATATCTGTCTTGTATATCTGTGACTTGTACTTATAAACCTCCACCAAAATTAGGGCATTCCCTTTGAGAGTGACCCTAACGGAGGTGGGGTGTTTCACTTGGTATCAGAGCATAGGTTTACCAGATAAGATAAAAAGTTTTGAAAATTTTTTTTTTCAAAAAGGAAATTTAAAGAAGCATTTTTAAAAGAAAAATATTATTTTATTTTGAAAAGGCAAAGTCCACTCCCCAAAGCCGTAGGTACTATCTCTTATCCTTCGTTTTGAATCTATCCTTTTTGTTTCAGCATGTCCCAAGAACTTAACTTGCCTGAAGGGGTGCCAATACCTGGTTGGTTTAGACGGTTCTTAGAAGCAAGGGCCACTCAGCCAGGTCCTACCATTCCTCCTCCCCCAGCGGAAGGAAATCATCCAGCTGCAGCAGCACCTTTTCCTCCACCTCCTCCTCGGGGAAACAATTTTGCTAAGATATGTAAAGATTTTAAAGCTATGGGAGGAAGGGATTTCCATGGAACTGAGTCCTTCGTGGCAGCTAGAAATTGGCTGAAAGAAACGGAGGACTTATTCATCATCTTTGAAGTAGAGGATAGACAGAAAGTACAACTGGCGATATGGCTATTGAAGGGCGAGGCTTCCTATTGGTGGGAAGTCACTAATGCTGAAAGACCAGTGGAGACATGGGAGGACTTTAGGGCAAGGTTTGAGACCAAATTTCTCTCAGATGTAGAAAGAAGTTTGCAGTTAGAAAAATTCTTATTTCTTAAGCAAGGGGACAAGACAGTCAGAGAGTATGTGAATCAGTTCGATGAGCTGGCTAGGTTTGGGCTTGACCTAGTCAACACCCCGCACAAGAAGGCTCTCCGTTTCGTCAAAGGGTTGAATGAGCCATTACACAGTTTGGCCATGATCCATATACCCATGGGAGCCACGTATGAAAGATTGGTGCAAATGGCATTGCTGAATGAAGAGGATAAGGGCAAGAAGAAAGAGGGTTTGCAGCCTAAGAAGACAGACTTTAAGAAAGGCGGGAAAGGCAACAAAGAGAAGAGGAAGTGCAATTTCTGTGGCAAAGTGGGGCACTTAGTAAAGGACTGCCGGAAAAAGAAGGCCAAGGAGAATGGTGGGTGCTTTTCTTGCGGTGAGACAGGCCATAGGGCTAAGGACTGCCCAAAGAAACGAGGACAGGGGCAGAGGGCTGGATCCACCCCAGGGGCACAGGTTCATGTGCTAGAAGCGCCACCTCTGCAACAGCGAGGTATAAATACTTCTGTAGAAAGTGTAATTTATCTTTATGATCACCCCGTTCGCACTTTATTTGACTCTGGCGCATCACACTCCTTTATCTCGTCTGCTTTAGTAGAATCTCTGCACCTAAAAACTAGTATGGTAGAGGACCCCTTAATTGTTTCAAACCCAATTGGGGGCCCAGCTCATTTGTCTATGATCTGTGTGGGATTGAAAATCTCTATTCTAAGCGTGGAATTTCAATGTAGTGCCTTTGTTTTGGGCTTTTCGGGTTATGGTTTGATTTTGGGTATGGATTGGCTATCCAGTAATGGGGCCATCCTTGATTGTGAGAAAAGGGTTGTTAGGCTCCTAACCCAGCTCGGTAATACTTTGGAAATTTCTTGTAATCCCTCGTATGCGGTTACGCTTAGTTATCTTGAATCGCTAGATGCCTCTATTGAAAATTTGCAATCAGTTAGAGTGGTCCGGGAATATCCGGATGTCTTCGAAGAGGTGAAGGGCTTGCCTCCGAAACGAGAAATAGACTTCCGCATATATCTTGTAGATAATGTAAAGCCCGTTGCGTTGCCCGTTAGACACATGGCTCCACGAGAAAGGAAAGAGCTCAGTAAACAGATTAAAGAGCTTCTAGAAAAGGGGTTCATTAGTAGGAGCATTTCAGAATAGGGCGCTCCAGTAGTGTTCGCCACTAAGGCTGAAGGTTCATTTCGCTGATGCATGAGTTGTAAAGAATCACCTTAGCAAGTACATTTGGCAACATAGTTGACATTTGTTTATTTTCAAGAGATAATTCATCTATGTGGAATACCTTCTAGTAAGTGAACAAGATCCAAGATTCACTAATGAATTTTGGAGAGCTTGCATGGAACCATGAGTACGCAGTTAGGCTTGAGCCAAGTATACTAGGAGGAGAATAAGTGAAAGAGGAACGAGAAATAGGTTCCAACTCATATTTTGGAAACAAGAATTAAGAAGCTACGAAATTGTGAAGTTAAAGACAGACAAAGCATAATGGAGTTAAGCTCAAGAAATGCGGCTTAGAAGATTGAAGACTAGATTCGTGCATAATATCTCTTCTTAAGAGTATATCCTCACGGTCCCATTCTCAATCCAATTTCTGTTGCAAACCACATAGGGAGTATGACTCATCTGTTAGTAACACATGTTGGGGCTCGAGGGTGTTCGTTGATTTGACTAAAGTTTTTGGGTTTTATATGATACAGATTGGTCTTAGGAAGGGACTCCCTTATGACCTAAAAGGAGTCCATCATGCTTAGTTGCCTAGAATCATGTATGGTGGTTGGGTTGAGTAACTCTTTGGGTGTCAGTCTGATGTTGATTTCGGTCTTCGGGGCTGATGCTTAGGGAGTTCTTCTCCTAATCAATATATATGTGGCATAGGTTTTCAGTTTTGGACATTGCCTAATGGGCACAAAGTTTTTACTTCGACTATACCTTTAGATAGGAACAATTGGGAAGATGACCTATAGATTAGAGCTACCCGAGAAGTTGGCTGGAGTCCACAACGTTTTTCACGTTTCGCATCTCCGAAAATGTCTGCATGAGTCTGCTGAAGTGGTAGAGCCAAATATACTCGAAGAGGCCGAAGTGGAACGCGAAGCAACCATAAGAAAAGTTCCAACCCGCATCTTGGGAACGGAAGTGAAGAAGCTACGCAACCGTGAAGTCAAGCTCGTCAAAGTTCAGTGGAGCGACGCCGAGGGAGACGCGACTTGGAAAACTGAAGCTAGAATCCGTACAGCCTACCCTTTTCTTTTCGAGGGTACATCCTTGATCTTTCCTTTTCCTTAAGTTGCGCTTTTATCTATCTTTTTAGGTATCTTTCCTCGACCTTATCTTTTAGGTAGAAACCCTTTGGATGGAAACATGTAATTGAAACATGTTATGGATGATGGTTGCAAGTGGTTGCAAGTGATTGCTAGTGGTTGCTCGTGGTTGCATATACACACACAATCTAGGTTTTAGATCGGCTCAGTCACTTCATATTGCATATGCATATATGTTTGTATTCGTATATGGTTGAAATTCTTATGTGTTGTCATATGGATGTTGCATTTGTATTGAATGATTGAGCACTCATGTAGAATCATGAATAGGAAAATTTGCATACATAATGGATTCATGGCACTTACATAATTCACATTAAGGAGGTCAACTGAATCAGTAGACCGACTGATTTTGCATTAGATAAGTACATGTACACACACACTTCGCATATGATCATGAAGCATTAGAAGTCTTTTAAGGACAATGGATGCTCGTGTTTGATGGATAAGTAGATGGATGATTGGATGTTAGGATATACATTCCTCCTAGCTTGAAGATTTCGGGGACGAAATCCTTTTAAGCGGGGGAGAATGTAACACCCCGAAAATTCAATAACTGTGAAATTAACAAATTTGAAATCAAAGAACCAAGGGAAACGGGATACGCCATTGCGTTCGTCTCGGAAAAATACGCGAAATAGAGTCCGAGTTTTCGAAAAACGGAGTCCGTATGAAGAAGATATGGCCTTCGGAAGTTTTGAATCAAATTTAAAATTCAAACAGAATAAAATAAAAAAATCGGGCCCAGTGGGCCAGGGCGGATAAACACCCGCCTAGGCCACCCAGGTCGACTGGGCTGTCGACCTGGGCTACCCATGTCGACAGGGTTGTCGACAGCCCTGTCGACAGGGGTGTCGACCTGGTCGAGCCCAGTCAACCTGGCTGGCCAGGTCTGTGTTTGGTCGAATTTCTGTGGTCTGCTTTGTCATTAGGGCTAGGTGGCGGGTTCTAATTGGTCTCTCTATCTAATGAATGGCTACGATCTAACCTAGCAACATCAATGGTCCTAATCAATTCCTAACCTCTATATAAACAACCCTAGACTAAACCCTAATCTATTCATTCAAATTAAGAACATAGCCGCCATGTTGCTGAGGAACGACAAAGAGTAGCCGCCAACTAGAGAGAGAATTAGGAAGAGAGTTCTAAAGCCTAAAGCAATTCAAGCAACCTAAAGCCAATCAATTCAACAAAGGAATCATATCTCTTAATTAGAGAATTCGCCGCAACCATTGTAAGTAGAGTATTACTTTGGTATGAATAAACAACTGTATTGATGTGTATGCTTGAATTGTGGCAATAAAAGTAATTCATATTTGTGCAAAATTATGTTATTCATTATAAAGAACTACATGCGGTAGTTCTATGCAAGTATACGTTTGGAATATTGCGCAAATTATGTAATCTATGTTGAAGCTACATGTATGTAGTTGATTGAAATTCATGCAAGTTTGGGGCTTTGTTATTATGCCATCATGATGTATATTTTTGTGCATAAATCATTTTGCTAGTAATTGAAACAAGTTTGGTTGTTATAGTTCATATGGAACTATGTTGGAATTTTGACACCATAATCCATGTATTAAGTCATGCTTTTGCAAACTTATGAAAATGACTAGGCTATGATTGATATTTGACCATGTTAGTTCTATATTGTTAGCAAGAATTATATGATAATATATGTGAGACATGGCAAGGTTAGACTCAAAAATCCCTTTTTGCAAGTTTAAAGCAAACACCATGATTAGGAATATTTATGCATAAGTATATTTATACTATCGTTATGTGATTAGACTTAAATCATGATTATGTTGAACTATGTTTTTGTGTTAGTAACAAAGTATCCCCTTTGTAAACATGTAGAAACCTTATGAACATGACTTGTTTATGTTTATGCCATGGACAAATTTAACTTTACTTATGCCATGCTTATGTTTGATATTATGTCATGTTTATGCTAAAAGTATTTATGCCATGCTTATGTTTGACATTATGCCTAAATAAGAATATAGGTTCATGTTGTAGTTAAACCTATGCAAGTTCACATGCTTTGATTCATGTCACCTATGTTACCACTATGCAAGTACACCAATTTCTATTTTGTATTTCCAACGTCGTATTGCAAGTTCATACGCTCACCTTCCCCTCTTTGTGTATACGCTATAAGCCTCCCCTTTTCGCATGGCTAAATTGGGCTTTAAAAGGCTAAGCCCAATATATATGAACGGACGTGTAAAACGGGGGGGGGGGGGGGGGAAATAACGTTGGGTTAAAATTAATTAATGAATGAAAATATAAAATAGAAGGGCCCAAATTCAAGTATGGGTTGGGCCCATGGTTGGTGTAACCTTTACACCATTAACTTAATAATGGGCCGTAAATATTTACATATAAGAAATAAAGAAGAATGACAAAATATGAAAATGTAGAACATACGATGTGTTTAACCCGAGGTTGGATTGAGTTGTGATGTAAACCTGCCCGGAACCGCCCGGCTGTCCAGTAGTCACAACAACACCTATCCAATGTGGGAGGTTAAACATGGAGCCCAATAAGGACCCGAGGTTAGACTGAGTTGTGGCGTAAGACTGCCCGGAACCAACCGGCAACAGGCAGCCACAACAATACCTGTCTAATGTGAGAGGTCAGGGCCTTAATAAGACAATTAAGGCTGAGTCAGGATTGTCAGGATTAAGTGAACTAAAGACTTAATCAAAATGGAACATGCTAAACTAAACGGACTAGTGGGGTTAGGTTAGGAAACACTTAACCAACTTAGCATGTTGGCTAGAGATAGAAAACCTAGTAACGGGGGACCCTTTTCAGCAGTAACCCTAAAAGGTGTATCAGGATACCCTGAAACTAGGCAGGGTGGGGCACGATTACTGGGCTGAATGTAAGAGGTCAAATCGACGGCGGTGGTGTAGCAGTGTAGGTTCTAACGGAGTGCGGGCGTGCACACACTCCGACGCAGAAAAATAAGGCATTGGACACCAGTAGCATACCTGTGCATTCTAAGGTTGTGTCGGGTTGCCACTATGGGACTTGATACACCCCATGGTGGGACCAGCATAGGGAACTACAGACATCGGGGGCCGTAAGACACATGTGACTATGCGAGTAGGAGCCGATCATCATAGAATGGATCACATCACCCTGATTATGGGGTGCAAATTGGAAACTAGTATATGGGTTCAGAGATTAACATGGGGTACGATAGTATATTCGACCCTAGACAACTTAACCAAGTTCATTGTGCTTGCCCACTTCTTGTTTTACTTATCATACCCAGTTCTTTATTCATAGTCAAAATAGTACTAGACTTACTCAGGCTTTATGTCTGACTCTACTTTTCTTTCGTCTTCTTTCTTCCGTTCCCCCCCCCCCCAGGTCCTCAGGGAGGGAACACAGCAGCTTGACCAACCTCAACTTCCAGCTTGAAGAAGAGAAATGTATTGCTTGGACTTTCCTGTTTTGAACTATGGCTTTGGACAACCCACTATGGGGCTTTTGCAGTTTACCTATGTTTTATTTATGCTTCTTTAAATAATGTACTCAAGACAGATTATGAAAGTGTTATGTTATTTTATTTTGGAAAGGATGTTGTTGTAACACGTATTTGACTTCATGAAATAAAAGTTTGTTGTTCTTCCGCTGTTTACAAATATGTGTTCTTATATCTGTCTTGTATATCTGTGACTTGTACTTATAAACCTCCACCAAAATTAGGGCATTCCCTTTGAGAGTGACCCTAACGGAGGTGGGGTGTTTCATTAGGGAGCCGATCGCATGGGGGTAGTGGGTCCTAGTGGAGATAGGGGCAGGAGGCACCTATGAAGGTAGCTAGGGGTGCACGAAACTACCATTATCATTATTAAGTTCTGTAGGCGGGATCAACCTTAGGGTGACTAGTGGTGGTGCAGTATAGCAAATATCTTATAGTGGTGGTGCAGTATGGTAATTATCTTATAGTAGTTTAGGAGCGCCTTTAACGATATCGTTGTTCATCTTGTTTCCTTGTTTACTCTGCCATACTCAATTGTTCACAGTCATTTCCTTATTTTCCAACTTATGCCTTAGCCTAGTTATTTTGGTAATTATATTGTTAAAGTTATCGCACTCGCCAGACTTTATGTCTGACCCCCTTTGTTTCCTCTTCTTTTCTTCCTTCCCCCCCCCCCCCCCACCCCCAGGTGCTCAGGTTGGAACTAGCACCAGTGGAGCTTGATTTTGGATTGATGCTTCTCTGCTTTTAGAAGATTGCTTGGATCGCTGAAGTAAAGTTCAGCCTCTCTTATTTATGGCTATTTCGTATTGGGGAATATGTCTTTCAATTTATGTACTTTGGTAGTCAAGATGGATATTATGTACTTTGACTCTGGTTTTTGATGATGTAATCAAACATATGTGTTTTCCGCTACAATGAAATAAAGTTTTAAATTTTTGAGTACTGCTTATATCTGTCTTGTTATTAAGTTTCTGTTCTATACTCACTTAAAACGCTCCATAGAAGTTAATGCATTCCCTTTGTGAGTGACATTAATGGACGTGGGGTGTTACATGTGGTATCAGAGCTGAAGGTTACCAGAATAGATATGAATTTTGAAAAGCTTTTTTTCAAAACTACTTTTATAAAGAAGTACCTTCAAAAGTATGTTTTAAGGAAAGTATTTTCAAGAGAAAAGCTTATTTTAGAAAGCATAACCCCAAGAGCCATATATCTTTCCTTCGGTTCTTTTGTATTGAATCTTTCCTTTTTCGTTTCAGTATGTCTGGAATTCCCGAGATACCCGAGGGGATAACGATACCGGGATGGTTTAGGAGGTATTTGGAGACTAGGGCTACCACTGCAGGTCCAGCAAATGCTCCTCCTCCTCCCCCTCCTCCTTTTCCTCGTGTTGATACTTTCACGAAGATATATAAGGACTTTTGAGCAATGGGTGGAAAACCTTTCACGGGACGGAGACATTTGTTGAAGCACGAAATTGGCTAAAGGAGGTGGAAGAATTGTTTGGGATCTTTGAGGTGGAAGATGGAAGAAAAGTCCAGTTAGCCGCTTGGCTAATGAAGGATGAGGCCTCGTTTTGGTGGGAGGTCACTAATGGGGAACGTCCAGTTGATACATGGCCAGATTTTAAACGGAGGTTTGAGGCGAAGTTTCTCTCACGGGCTGAAGAGAATCTATACATGGAAAGGTTTTTGGCATTGAAGCAAGGGAATCTATCGGTGAAAGAATACATCAACAAGTTCAACCAGTTAGCGAGATTTGGCTTGGACTTGGTGAATACACCAGAAAAGAAGGCCCTAAGATTTGTTAAGGGTTTGAACGAGCCGCTTCATGGGTTAGCTATGACCCACATTCCCATGGGGGCTACCTTTGAGTGATTAGTTGACATGGCGCTTATGCATGAGGAGGAGAAGGGCGCCAATTCTAATAAGGCACCCGAGAAGAAAGGGGATCAAAAGAAGCCGCAACAGCAATAATAGAACAAGAAAGGTGGAAAAGGAAACAATGGTAAGGGAAAGAAAAGATGCTTTAACTGTGGGACACCGGGCCATCTAAGCAAAGATTGTAGGAAGAAAAAGAAGACCGGTTGTTTCCACTGTGGCGAAGCGGGACATCTGATCAAGGACTGCCCAAAGAAAGGGCAGAGGGCAGCGTCTACCTCGGGAGGATAGGTGCAGGCTCTTATGGCACCAGGGCAGGTAAGGGGACAAGTTCAGGCTCTCGTGGTCCCACCGCTGCAAGAACGAGGTAGAGCAATTTCCGTTGAAAGTTTAGTTTTTCTGTTTGATCATCCTGTCCGTACTTTATTCGATTCTGGCACATTACATTCGTTTATTTCTACATCATTAGTTGAAACACTGCACCTAGATACTAGTCTAGTTACTGATCCCTTAGTAGTCTCAAATCCTATTGGTGGTTCGGCTCATCTTTCTATGATTTGTCGGGATTTGAGAGTGTTTATCTTGGGCGTTGAGTTTGAATGCAACGCCTTTGTTCTTGGCTTCATGGGCTACGGCTTGATTCTAGGTATGGATTGGCTAACTAGATATGGGGCCATCCTAGATTGTGAAAGAAGGGTAGTTAGATTGTTGACTCGTTGTGGAAAGACCCTTGATATTTTTGTGACCCTAGAAGTCCAGTAATGCTTAGCTACCTAGAATCCCTTGACGCATCCGATGATGATTTACATTCTGTTCGCATAGTCCATGAATATGTGGATGTCTTCGATGAGGTAAGGGGTTTACCCCCAAAACGTGAGATAGACTTTCGAATATATCTAGTAGATAATGCAAAGCCAGTTGCATTGCCAGTGCGCCACATAGCTCCAAGAGAGAGAAGAGAACTCAGTAAGCAGGTGAAAGAATTGCTTGAGAAGGGGTTCATCAGACGTAGTATATCGGAGTGGGTGCTCCAATAGTATTTGCCATGAAGGCAGATGGGTCCCTTAGACTTTGTGTGGACTATAGAGAACTTAATAAGCTTACCAAGAAGAATAGACACCCACTGCCGAGGATTGACGATCTCTTCGATCAGTTAGTTGGCGCCTCAGTGTTTTCGCAGTTGGACTTAGCCACGGGTTTCCATCAGTTGAGAGTGGATGAGGATAGCATAGACAAGACTGCCTTTAGGAATCCAGACGGCTTCTTCGAGTGGCTTGTGATGCCCTTCGGTTTGACAAACGCCCCCGCATACTTTGTTGATTTGATGAGTAGGGTGTTTAGGGAGTACCACAATAAATTCGTGGAAGAGCATGCCCTACATCTTAGGGAAGTGTTGGAGACTCTTCGAGCGCATAGCCTTAAAGCTAAATTTTCTAAATGTTACTTTTGGAGGAAGGAAGTGCGATTCTTAGGGCACGTGGTTTCCAAAGAAGGGATAGCTGTGGATCCCGCGAAGGTAGTGGCCATCCAAGATTGGAAGGTTCCTATAAATGCTACCGAGGTGAGAAGTTTCTTAGGGTTAGCTGGCTACTATAGGAAGTTTATCAAGGACTTCGCAAAAATATCAGCTCCATTAACACGCTTGACGAAGAAGAACTTAGTTTTCACATGGGACGTAGATTGTGATGATACGTTCCAATGTTTAAAGAGAGCTTTGACCACGGCCCCAGTCTTAGTGTTGCCAGATGGGAGTAAGCCATTTACCATTTATACCGATGCTTGTGGGACAGGACTAGGCGCAGTATTAATGCAAGAGGGAAGGGTAATAGCCTATGGTGGAAGGCAATTGAGAGTGCATGAGAGAAATTGCCCTACACATGACCTAGAGTTGGCCGCTATTGTCTTCGCGCTTAAGTCTTGGCATCATTATCTTCTTGGCGAGAAATTCGAATTGTTCACCGACCACAAGTCGCTAAAATACTTGTTCTCTCAGAAGGACTTGAACTTAAGGCAGCAAAGGTGGATGGAATTCTTAGCATCCTACGATTTCGAGATAGCATATACCCCTGGCAAGGGTAACGTGGTGGTAGACGCCTTAAGTCGGAAAAGCTTATCCTTGAGTCCATTGTTTGTGGAGCGGCGAAGCTTAGAGTTCATCTCTACGTTTGACTTTAGACCTTCCGTTGACTTTGTACCCGGTTTGCTAGCATCCTTAGAGGTCAGACCTACGCTTTTGGGACGGATTGGTGAGGCACAGCGAGATGACCCACAGTTGGTTGAGTTAGTAGAAAAGCTCAATAGAGGGGAGTCATCGAGCCATCTCTGTAGGTATATCCTAGATGATAAGGGTTGGTTGCGTAGGGATGGTAGACTTTGTGTACCACAGGACGAGAATTTGAGGAAGACCATTCTTGATGATGCACATCGTTCAAAGATGACCATCCATCTCGGCGGGAACAAGATGTACATGGACATGAGACGAGTTTACTTTTGGGCCGGCATGAAGAGGGATGTGGCTGAATTTGTCGCGAGATGCTTGGTGTGTCAACAAGTAAAAGCAGAGCACAAGAAACCCGGTGGGTTACTTCATCCATTGGAGGTCCCACAATGGAAGTGGGAAAGTGTCTCGATGGACTTTATTGACGGGCTACCGAGATCGAGGAAGGGTAATACGGGGATTTGGGTCATGGTAGACAGACTTATTAAGAGCGCCCATTTCATTCCCATGAAGAGTAAGAGGACTGCTCCATGGTTAGCCTTCGTATACATTCGAGAGATAGTTCGTTTGCATGGTGTTCCATCTAGCATAGTGAGCGACCGCGATACTATTTTTACTAGCGAATTTTGGAAAAGCTTGCAAGAGGCGGTAGGGACTCAGTTATGTTTGAGCACCGCATATCATCCTCAGACGGACGACCGGACCGAGAGGGTGAATCGTATTCTAGAGGACCTATTGAGGTTGTGTGTCTTAGACTTCGGAGGTACATGGGAGGAACATCTTCCGTTGGTGGATTTTGCATATAATAATAACTTTCAGTCTAGCATTGGCATGGCACCGTTCGAGGCTCTTTATGGACGGCCGTGTCGTTCGCCTACATATTGGTGGGAGTCTACAGATAAGATCTTGCTTGGGTCCGTTGGGAAGTTAGCACCAAGGTACGTAGGGCCGTTTCCTATTAAGGAGAGGATTGGGAAGATGGCGTATAAAGTGGAGATACCCGAGAGACTTAGTGGTGTATACGATGTATTCCATGTATAACATTTGAGGAAGTGCTTGCACGAGACCGTGGAGGTGGTAGAGCCGAGCTTGCTTAGAGAGGTGGAGATCGAGCGCGATGCGACGATTCGACGAGCTCCTACGTGCATTCTTGGGTCGGAGATTAAGAAGTTGAGGAATCGAGAGGTTAAGCTAGTCAAAGTGCAATGGGGAGATGATGAGAGCAACGCTACTTGGGAGACGGAAGAGAAGATGCGTTCATTGTACCCTTTTCTTTTTGAGGGTATGTCTTTTAGTTTCTCCTTTATCGCTTAGCTTGTACTTATCTTATCTTTAGTATGTCCTCTTGCTAGTATCTTTGACCTTTAGATAGGATAGTCCTATGGTTGAAACATGTGTTTGAGACATGTTATGTATGATGGATGCATGTGGATGCAAGTGTTTGCTCGTGGGTGCATATACACATACTTTAGGCAGTAGATCGGCTCAGTCACTTCATATTGCATATTGCATATAAATGTGTGTGCATATTTAAGTTAATGGATGTATAATGGTTGTACCATCATATGGATGTTGCATTTTGGTGAATGGTTGTGCACACATGTAGAAATAATATGTATCGATAAGGTTCTTCGCATACATAATGGACGCATGGCACTATCATGGTTTGCATTAAGGAGGTCAACTGAATCAGTAGACCGCCTGATTTTGCATTAGATAAGGAACATATACACACACTTCTTGCATATGTTCATATAACATTAGGAATTTTATAAGGACAATGGATGCCTGTGTTTGATGGTTGAGTAGATGGTTGTTTGGATGTTAGGATAAGCATTCTCCTTAACTTGGAGATTTCGGGGACAAAATCCTTTAAGGAGGGGAGAATGTAACACCCCGTATTTCTGTTAACACTAATATTCAAAATTAAAGAATAACTAATCTCAGATGTGAGAATTAAGGGAAATGGGTTGCGCCATTGTGTTC
Organism: Allium sativum; assembly: GCA_030737875.1. Taxonomy (NCBI): domain Eukaryota; kingdom Viridiplantae; phylum Streptophyta; class Magnoliopsida; order Asparagales; family Amaryllidaceae; genus Allium; species Allium sativum. The sequence goes on along the minus strand of CM060912.1, from coordinate 392,809,392 downwards.
GTCTCGGAATTCTGGTTGAGATAGAGTCCGAGTTTACGTGAATTGGACTTCGTATGAAGAAGTTATGGCGATCGGAAGTTTCAGAAAATTCAAAACAGATTTCAAAATTTGAAAATTCAGAGTCAGATGGGCTAGGCGGGAATTTTTCCGCCAGGGCCAGGTCGACCATAGGGTCGACCTGGGGGTCGACCTACCCTGACCAGGTCGACCATAGGGTCGACCTGCCCCCCTGGGCAGATTTGTTTTATGGCCTGTTAATGACTAGATGCTGACTCATTAGGGTTTCTGAACTGCTCTGATTAGCTGGGATTAATTCTGGGTTGATCGGACGGCTTAAACTAATCCTAGATTCTATAAAAACACCTATAGACTCAAACCCTAAAATCAAAATAAAATTAGACTCATGGCCTCCATGCTGTCATCTAGCAACTCAACATAGCCGCCACCAATTAGAGAGGAGGAAAGCAAACCTAATTCAATCCTTTTCAACTTTAAGAACGAATCTTCTCCAAAGGAAAGCTAATAAAACTTCAGAACTCAGAATTCATAACTCAAGACCTTCTTTGAGTTGTGAGTTCGATTTCTTTAATAAAATAATTAGCAAATTAATTGGATGAAGTTATGATGCGGATTGTATGGTTATGTTGTGAATAATTGACCGCATGTTATCATCTATGTTGTAAAATTGTGATGTTATCATTTATGTTGTAATTTCTATGATGTTATCATCTATGTTGTTGTGATGTTATCATCCATGTTGTAATCCTACGATTTTCTTATATACAATCAAATCATCATGTTTCATATGCTAGTTTGGTTATGTTGATTCATATGATAAATCATATGTATGTATGCAAGTTTAGGTGTTGATTTAGATGTGGATCATATGCAAGTTAGAAAAGATTATGTATAACTTTACATGTTTCATGACATCTAATTTAGACCTAAAGTTAGGTTATGACATGTGTAAGTTATATGCTAAATTCTACATGCTAGTTTAGATGTAAGTTTACACCATTGTTATGATGCATAAATCACATATGCAAGTTTATATAAAAATATGAGTTTGAAGTATGAATCATGTTATGCAAGTTTGTGGTTATTGCCTATGCAAGTTTTCACCTTTAGATGTAGATCTATGACATACATGATTTATGCAAGTTTATGACTATTGCCTAAACAAGTTCACACCTTTAGATTTGGATCTATGACATATGTTGTTTTATGCAAGTTGTAACTTTGGCCTATGCAAGTTTTAAATGTAGAACATCATTCACACATGCAAGTTCACCCCTTATGTTTAGATCTATTTTTAGTTATATGTATGTTGTGATGTTTTTCCATGAGTTAGACTATTCGAGTCTAACATATATTTTACGTTAAACGAACGAACGTACAACGTGGGATAAAAGGGGAAAATATTAAAAAGATCTAATTGGCATAAATGCCTTAAATGGCATAAAATAAATTGTGAAGATAATCGGTATGATTTTGCATACCATAAATAGATGGACATAATTGAGTCAATTATGGCCATAGTTAAATTTGGAATTAATTGATAATTTGAATAGGGAAATTAATTCAAATTGGGGGATGATTAATTAGGAGTAATTAATCGTCTAAGACACGAGGTTAGGCTCTTTTGTGGTGTAAGACTGCCCGGACCCGCCCGACAAATCCAGCTGCCACAAATGCCAGTCTAATGTGAGAGGTCTTAGGCATAAACTAAATACGTAACAATTGTAAAGACACGAGGTTAGGCTCTTGTGTGGTATAAGACTGCCCGGACCCGCCCGGCAAATCCAGCTGCCACAAATGCCAATCTAATGTGAGAGGTCTTTATGAGGTTACGGTCTTAATGAATTAAGAAACACTTAACCAGATAAACATGTAATGGGACATGAGGGGGTTAAGTGGGTGTCTTGGGTGGCATGTGAAATCTAGTGGGTGCCTTGGGTGGCATTGGAAATACGATTAGAAATACTTAACCAAAATTTGAAACATGTAATTGAAACATGAATAATAAGTGGGTTAAGTGAGATGTACTAGAGGGGACCAAGCTTAGGTGGATAGCTTGTGTCAAGTAATGGGGGCCCGTTTCAACCAGTAACCCATACGTATCTTTGTGGGCTCGACCCAAGTCGAGGACGGGACACACATACTGGGCTTGACTGTAAGAGGCCAACCCGGGTTAGCGGTGGCAACGCAAGTCCAACGGGTCCATATGCGTGTGTGGACCCGGGATGGTAGGTAAGACGTTGTTGCATCGTGTAGGTATAAGCCATGCATTATTGGTGGTATCGGGTTGCCACTTTGGGAAGTGATACACCCCACTGTGGGGCCAGCACGGGTATCTACGAGTTAGGGAGCCGATCGCATGGGGTAGTGGGTACACCTAGTGGAGATAGGGGCAGGCGGCACCTATGAAGGTAGCTAGGGGTGCACGAAACTACCATTATCATTATTAAGTTCTGTAGGCGGGATCAACCTTAGGGTGACTATGGTGGTGCAGTATAACAAATATCTTATAGTGGTGGTGCAGTCTGGTAATTATCTTATAGTAGTTTAGGAGCGCCTTTAACGATATCGTTGTTCGTCTTGTTTCCTTGTTTACTCTGCCATACTCAATTGTTCATAGTCATTTCCTTATTTTCCAACTTATGCCTTAGCCTAGTTATTTTGGTAATTATATTGTTAAAGTTATCGCACTCGCCAGACTTTATGTCTAACCCCCCTTTGTTTCCTCCTCTTTTCTTCCCTCCCCCCCCAGGTGCTCAGGTTGGAACTAGCACCAGTGGAGCTTGATTTTGGACTGATGTTTCTCTGCTTTTAGAAGATTGCTTGGATCGCTGAAGTAAAGTTCAGCCTCTGTTATTTATGTCTATTTCGTATTGGGGATTATGTCTTTCAATTTATGTACTTTGGTAGTCAAGATGGATATTATGTACTTTGACTCTAGTTTTTGATGATGTAATCAAACATATGTGTTTTCCGCTGTAATGAAATAAAGTTTTAAATTTTTGAGTACTGCTTATATATGTCTTGTTGTTAAGTTTATGTTCTATACTCACTTAAAATGCTCCATAGAAGTTAATGCATTCCCTTTGTGAGTGATATTAATGGACGTGGGGTGTTACAAATAATTATTACGATAATAATGCTAATTACAATAATAATGATATCAGAAGTGTTTTCCCATTAAAATTTAGATAATAAGTTTATTCGATGTCAAGTTAAGCAAATTAAGGGAATGCTCACCTGTATCTGCGTCAACAAACAAATTATTAAGTTGTCCCTCTCCCTTGAGAAGCGAGCTAAAGCTCAAATTCACTCCCATTAGTTTATTATTCGCACACTCTTTAGCAGAATGCGCAACGATAATAGTTGGTATCGGATTTAAGGTGTTCGACGAAAGTCTTGTGTGAATAAATAGAAGATATCACGCACATCCATGATCAAGTTAACATCCTCCAACTATTCTATTTGGCAACCGATGATGGAGGGTATTCTCTATACATAGAATCTATATTTTTCCATCTATAATGAAGATAAGAAACCCGAGAGTATTAAGCTGAAAGAACGTGAGATCTTACATAGAAAATTTGTTGCTCAGATACAACATTGGGTTGATCGGATTAGATCAAATACACACACTCAAAGAGGAAAAACAAAGAGTGCTTGAAAGTCTCTTCAATCACAAGAAGATAAGAGAAAATTAGATAGAAGAAGGAAGAGAGTGGAGATAAAAGAACGTGTATAAAGCTATTTTCATAGTTTCTACTTAAAAATTCTACTTTTATATCTTTTTTTTAGTATTTTTTGCAATCCACCATTGTAGTAACAATTTATTAGTGATCATCCTAGTAGTGAAGATATTGAAATTTCGCCATTATTGTAATCATTAATGTTCATTTTATTTATACAAAAGGGAATTTGGTATTGTTTTCTCTTAACAGAATACAACTAAAGTGTAAATGGTTGAAACATATTCTTGAACATTCATGGTAATATGCACCATCGAAAAGCATTTCTCCAATAGCCTCAATATTCATGTTGAATCTAGTTGAATCTAGGTTGTTGGAGATGCTCTAGTATTACATATATGGTGACTTCACTAAGTGAGCTATTGTATATCCCACGGCTCTAAGCATGGTCCATCGTAGATTTCAATAAATATGTTTTGCTTTTTTATAAAACTAACAGTATCTTATGTTGTACACAAACACAATTCATGCAAGCATACTATACAGTAATTTGTATTTTCTTTTAACTTCCTGGAAAGAAAAAAAGGAAATTATAGTAGTATTTCGAATATGAGTTTGAATTATTGTTTGTATGTTTGTATGATTATAGAACTTGGAAGATGAGTATGAAGTATTGTATGTTTGTTTATGTCTTAGAACATGGATTTGTTTATTAAATTTGTATGAATATTATATCAATGCCTATAGTTGTATAATTAGACTAAACACTAAACTATATGTATGTTAGTATTGATTAATATTAATGTCTGCAACCAAAAATACTTTGGTTGAGTGAAAATGAAATGACCACTCACTGATTAAAGCTGTTCCAAACAATAGAATTGACCACATTTAGTCATTGTACACTGAATAAAGCTGGTTCGGAACAGTAGATTAGACCGAACTCTGTCATAAAGATGATGTGGAAAAGCTGGTTGAGTGAAGAATAGACCATACTCTGCCAAAAACACTTCAGTTGAGTGAAGATGAAATGACCATTCACTGATTAAAGTTGTTCCAAACAGTATGAAATGACCACACTAATTAAAGTTGTTCCAAAGCTGTTCAAAACAGTACGAAATGACCACACTAATTAAAGTTGTTCCAAAGCTATTCCAAATAGTACGAAATAATCACTCATAAATGTGGAAAAGCTGATTTGATAACTCTATGCCTTAGAATCAACTTGATAAAGCTGGCCGAACGAATGTTCCAAGTAACCAAGGGAGCCATTATTTTGAAACAGCTAACTTGACTACACTCTACCATAAAACAGAGTACGAAATGATTAAAGCTGATATGGAAAAGTTGACTTGACTACATTCTTCCATAAAACAGAGTACGAAATGATTAAAGATGATACGGAAAAAAGATGACTTGACAATGACATTACTGAGTTATTTTGCCTATTTCAAATCTCTTCAACACATTATTTTTCATTCCATAAACTCTTCTACCTTCCTCAAATATCTTCAAAACTAATTTACTAACTCGATAATGGCTAAAAAAATTATTCCTACACTTTGCTACTACTGCGGTGAATCGGTCGTGGACGAGCAACAAAATGGAAAGTACGTTGGAGGATTTTGCAAACCAGGGAGAGTTCTTAAGGGTTGCACACTAGATGATTTGAAAGAATCGGTCTTCAAAGCAACAAAAATTTACCCTATCCACGGTTAGCTGGCCTACTGATTCAGGATCGAGAGTAGTATCACTCTCAGATGATGGAAATGTAGAAGTAACGTTTTTTGCAGTTACCAAATCGATTGAGCTATTTATTGGAAAAGTAGCAAAACAAAGCATGAAAGAAACTGTCCCCTCTCCCATCGTAAGTATGGGTTTAGGGTATTTTACAAAAATGATGCAAACTCGTGATCCTTCACTCATCTTTAGTTCTCCTATGTATACCAATCCCTATTTTCAGCCAAATGTGGATGAGCAATATCAGTAAAATTTTCAGCTAAATGTTAATGACCAACAACAACAGCATCAACCTAATTTTCAGTCAAATGTTCATGAGCAACATTTTCAACAGGTCATGTTTTCTTCTCAGTCAGAATTGCACTATATGAGAAAAAGGTTTGCGTTGAACAATATTTTAGTTTGCTAACTACTCAAAGAAATGTAAGATTAGACTGAAATGCATTTATCAACAGATTGACTGAAGAAACCAAATTAGATGGGGCCCTGGACCTTCAGAACAGACAAATGATCCAAATGCAGACATAGATATGGAAGTAAATGACCCTACTGATAGCATCGTAGTTGTCGCGAGAACTAATGATGATACATGTTGGATTTAATGAATGGAAGTCAACAATGAACCGCTGGATTTTGACTTTCCAAGCACGGACGTAGATGAAAATGATGGTGTTGAGGCTCAAATAGAAGTACCATTGGATGATGATTTGTGCATGACACAAATGATGGCAAAATCGATAGTTGCTAATCTAGAGTTTTCAAGGGAAAAATTCTCCACTGCTTGCATACAGAATGATTTTGCTGTTGGGATGGTATTCGAAAGTAAAGAAAAGTTTCTACACCAATTAACAAAATGGTCTATTCTACATAGAGTTTCGTACAAGCCAATCAAGTCGAATAGAACAATATATACTAACGTATGTAACATTGATGCTAGTTGTCCATGGAGAATGCACAATAATCTCAAACTGGATGGTGAGAAATCAGAAAGCTGCCTCATGAACATAACTGTATCAATCCTACGATTAATTCCAACCACAAGCAAGCCACTTAGCGAACATAACTATTTCAATCCTACGATTAATTCCAACATAACAGTGTGGACGAAAAATTCTTCATCAAAATCAGTTACATGAAAACTTAGCGAACATGGAATAAAACATTGAAAAAAAATTATGGTGACTGGGCCGAATCATATACGAATTTGCCGCAATATTCTGAAGAAATAAAGAGAAGCAATACAGGTACAGTTGGACATATAACAGATGATGAGGGGTATTTGAGTGTGCTTTTTGGGCATTTGGTTCTTCCATTGCAGGTTTTCTACATTATCGTCCATTGTTATGTATTGATGGGACACATTTGTGTTGTAAATACAATGGGACATTGTTTGTTACTACTGTTGTAGATGCCGATAACTGTCTTTTTCCATTGGCTTATGCAGTTATCGAATCCGAGTCATATGATAGTTGGGTTTGATTCTTTTCATGCATGTGTGAGTTCATTCCAAAGTGTACGATATCGTCGCATTACTTTTATATCAGATAGAATGAAAAGGATCCCAAAAGTTTTACAAAAAAAGGCGAGAACCACACAAACATAGGTTATGTGCAAGACATCTTAAAACCAATTTTCAAGCTGCAGGTTATAAAGAGAAGCGACTATCATGTTGTTTTACTCTGCTGCATGTGCTTCAGAAGCAGCTGAGTACACTAAAATCAGATAAGAAATCAATGCAGCTAATCCACGAGCGCATGACTGGATTGAACGAAGCTTAGAGAATTTTGAAGAAAATTGGGCACTTTGCAGAGATGATGGTGGATGATTCCATGTTATGATAATTAGCTCATCTGAAACTTTTAATGGTGTACCAGAAGACGCCAGATCGTTGTCTATAAAGGCGTCGGTTGCAAGAATGTTATTTCGATCAGTTGAATGTTTATATACAAGGCGGGAAAAAGGGGAAGCTCTGAAGACATGTCTTACTCCAAAATGAGAAGTTAAAATTGAAGCTCGTGCTATTGAAGCATATCGTTGTAGACTTGTTCGATTTGGTCAAACATAATGACAAGTGATTCATTGTTTCGACAATGAATATAAAGTTAGGATCGATAGTTCTCATTGCTCTTGTACATGCAACATCTCACTACTGCATAAGATACCGTGTGCTCATGTAATGACAGCTTGTTCAACACAAGATTTTAGTGTAAATAGAGCACATCACGATTTTGCATTTGAGTAGTACTCTGTCCACAGTTATAAAGCTTCGTATATGCCAGAGTTTCATCCCATATGTAATAAGAAATACCGGGCATCATACAGCGATTCACGTATCTGTGTAGTTAAAGCGCTCAGCAGACCCAATGAGGTGGAGGTGCAAAAAGTTGCAGCATGAACATATCAAGGAAATAGCATGATATAGCGGATGAGTCTAAAATAGCATATAAAACTCGTATTTAATGCTTTTCAAATATACAAATGATAAATAAATGGAAAATTAACATTTAACTAAACTATAATTAGTGCACTCTTAATTTCAAATAAAAGTATAAGCAAATATATGTAAATGAATGTAAATTTTTGTTTAGCTTGATTATATTCAATGGAATATTTTAGTATTTTATATTCTGAAAAATATATGTTAAATATTTATATTAAAAAACAAATTTTATAAATTTTATAATGTATAAATGTCATTTTTAAATTCATTTATTTTATAGAAGATATAGCGGAAATAGCAGAATATAGTCGAAATAACGAGATATATCGGGAATATCAGAATATAGCGGAGAAGCTATTGAAGAGGCTATTTGAAAATAGCGTAGCGGTAGAAATCCGCTATACGATATAGCGGGGATATTACAGGGTAATAGCGGGACATAAACTGCACAACCACGTATATTGCCTTCACCTACAAAAAAATAACCTGGACTACCTAAATCTACGAGAATAAAAAATGTTGTAGACGGGCATTAAACACCTAAAACAAACATGTGCATCAAATGTGGATCGCAGGGCCATAACAGAAACCAGTGTACTTCAGTAATTTAAAATGGAAATGTATGTGTGTTGATGAGGTTTCAGTGTGTTGAATTTAGTGTAACTGTAATTTTTATGTTTCGAACTTTATCTTCCGTGTATCGGAGTTTGTATGTCTCTAATGTAAACTCTATGTTTTTATGTATTAGCTACAAATAGGTACTAAAGCTTCTTTCCGTGTACTTCTTGATTTATTTAAATTTTTCTAAAGTTTGCTCCACAAAAGTAGAATGCAGTAGAAAATAAATTGTAATTGACATGAACATCGAAATAATATAAAAATCCACTGGCGAATTCCCAAAAATCGCCAATAGACGAATTTTCAAAATTCGTCAACGCTGCGTTCTCAAAACAGATCTATGTTTGTAAATACTTTCAAAACAAGACTAATATTGTTATAACTTCTGGTGATCAGCCTAAATTGGTGAATACTCCAATTATTAATGTTCATTTTATTCATACAAAAGAAAATTAGGTACTGTTTTCTTTAACAGAATACAACTAAAGCGTAAACCGTGGCAACATATTCTCGAACATTCATGGTAACATGTTCCATTGGAGAGCATTTCTCCAGTAGCCTCAATATTCATGTTGAATAGAGTTGAATCTAGGCTCTTGGAGATGCTCTACTTATACATTGATTTCACTAAGCCAGTTATTATTATATATCCCACGGCTCTAAGCATGGTCCATCGTAGATTTCAATGAATATGTTTTGTTTTTTCTGAAACAAACAGTACCTTATGCTGTACACAAATACAATTCATGCAAGGATACAAAATACAATTATTTGTATTTTTCTTTTTACTTCCTGGAAAGAAATAAACTAAATTATAACCTACTTGAAGGGAGCTGATCCTCTGGACCGCATGCTTCCTAAACCGAACCAATAAAATTGTCCTATTTTGAACAATTTACACTATACCCTCTGAATTTCATTCGAATTTTGGGTGAAATTCAGGTAATAAAGTGTAAATTATTCCGAAATGAGACAATTTCATTGGTTCGGACCAGGGAAACAGAGACCCCTGGTCCAGACGATCCCCTCCCCTACTTAAATTGATATAAATTAAATGTCAGAAGAGGCAGACTGTAAACATCGAGTAGATGTATATCAATTTGGGGGGAAGATCACGTGGACCGGAACCCCTGTCCTAGTCCAGGCCAATGAAATTATCCAATTTTGAAGTAGTTTGCAGTTTGGCCCCTTCATTGGTGCGGATCGGGGGTTCCCGGTCCAGGTGATCCGCACCCATCAATATGGAAGTAATCTTGTGGAAGCAATGTTCTACCCACTAAACTAAACTGAACTTATTTGTCTTGTAAATAAACAAAATCATTTGTCTTGTCTAGCATTAGTAGTTTCACCAAAGTTACAAACAATGCCGTCTCTTCTTTGTATTTATATTCATTTTCTTTTAGTTAAACGGTAATAAGTAGTCAATTTTATCTATCAATTTTATGTGCAAATGGGGTCAATCTCAATGATTTGGCTGTAATTGTTATGAAATTGGAATTTTAGCTACAAATTTACTTTGCATCCTGCGGTAGCTGAGCACAAATTTTGTAGAAAATTAGCTTACAGATTAAATAGCTACTTAGTTTGTTCACAAAACCAATTAGCTTACATTCAGAGTATTTGTTGATCATAGTATTTTGGATGGAATGATGCACGTATGACGGTTAAGGACATACGTATTAGTTAAATTAGCTCTAATCATAGGTTCTGATATCACTGTTGGCATTTTATAGTTTAAATAGCTACTTATAAACTGGGTGTTCACTCTAGAAGAAGACCTAACGTATACACATAATAATAACAGCGAAGTTATAAATAATATACATACATATGGGCACACGGTTCAGCAATTATGTATGTGCAGACAAACATATATATCTCGCACCACTGTATAAATCATCACATCTGTAATCAAATATCCAAAGATAAGATGATATCTCACGCTGCCTTGGCATCAAGCTTCGTTCTTGTCACTTTCTTCTCTGTTTATCTCCATGTCATATTGAATTCTCCTATTTTCCCTCTCCCTCTATCACTTCCTTCTCCAAATTTCACCCACAACAACCTTTTACAGGTCTATTTCGTTTGAAGTAATGTATATAAGTATTTTCTGTAGAATTAATGCCATGCTGTTTACTAAGCTTTGAAAATTAGACTGTAGAAAAACTGGGAGAAGGTAAGCTAGTAGGCCCTGAGGATTTATCTATAGGTCCAGATGGTTTGCTCTACACTGCAACAAGAGATGGATGGATAAAAAGAATGAAGCTCGATGGGTCTGACTTAGAGGACTGGAAGTTCATCGGAGGGCCTTCTGTTCTAGGGATTGCTTTTTCTTTGGATGGCAGTCTTCTTGTCTGTGACGCAGACAAGGTATACTTTTTCTCCCAAGTTTGTTGGACGAAAATTATAATCCCACATAGGAAAAATTGTTGGCAGGAAAATGTAATTAGAACGCTATTTCTAATTTGCAAACTGAATTTTGAAAAAAAAAAAAAAAAAAAAAAAAAAAAGCTTGATAGAGAAAAATGATATTAACATTTGTTAATATTATGTGGATCCTTTGATTTCAAGCAGCTGTTGCATATGACTGTGTGCCTTCAAGTTCCTGCATGATTTTTATAAACATCTGAATACATTTTATACATGGATATATGACTCTACTGTTTATTATTTAGGATATTAAAAGTCAAATATTTCCCATAAACCTTAGACTTGAAGAATATATGAATGGTTGTGACATTGGATAGAATGAAATTTTCACTATAATTGTTGTTATAATTTGTTTCTAATTTAATTTGACTTTGTGATATCAACCAACTGCTCCTCTATTGGAATATTTGGGTATCTTATTAATTGATTTTTGGTTTAATTAGTGACAATATGGCTACAGGGTCTACTTAAGGTTAGTGAAGATGAAGAAGGGTTCACCATTCTCGCTTCTAACACTGATGATGGGTCAATAATCAGGTCTTTGCCTTTTGTTTTATATTTCCAGTTTATTGATTGAAGGACATGGCTACATGCTATTTTTGGTGACTGAATCAAGCTAGCCTCCTTTTATTACATAGCTCTTTCATTGTCCTTAATTGTGCCTTCTGGGGAATTCTAAACAAAGGATAGTTATAATTTATAAGGCCATGCGCATTGGTGCCAGGTTTTAGTCAACTTTGCCATGCATGATTAAACATTTTATCTTCTGTATTAAGATTGGCAGATGAGGCTGTTGAAGCCTCTGATGGAACCATATACTTCACAGATGCTTCCACTAAATTCAAACTTTCCGAGTGGATTCTTGATGTTCTAGAAGCTAGACCTCACGGCAGGCTCCTGAAGTATGATCCTTCAACCAAAAATACGTCTATTGTTTTATCGGATCTTGCCTTTGCCAATGGCGTTGCGCTGTCACCCAATGGAAACTACCTTCTTGTATGCGAAACTTGGAGGTACATAAACACCGAACTCTAACGTCTTTTAACATATAGAGCTTCATTCAAATTACGGTTTAACTCAGGCGCTTATGTGCATCCAAGCCTACACATATATGGCCAGTTTTTACCATTCACCCTTGCTTAGTGCGATATTCTTTGTATACATCTACAGCATAAGTAGTAATGTATTTTCGTACTGGTTGATATATCAGGTTTCGATGTATGAAGCATTGGGTTAAAGGAGAGCACAAGGGAAAAACAGAAACATTTATCGATAATCTGCCTGGAGGGCCAGATAACATACACTTAGCACCTGATGGATCATACTGGATTGCCCTGCTTCAGGTAGTACATAACATAAATCATATGTTCCATTGACAAACAACAATTTTAGATGTGAAAATAATCATATGTGAACACATGTAGATGAAATCGGGAGTTTTGGACCGTGTAATGCATAAATCAAGTATCGCTAAGCGGACGATTGCAGCATTTCCAAAGCTTCTTGACATTATGAAACCGACGATGAAGGGAGGGGTGGTTGTCAAAGTTGATGAGAAAGGAACGATATTGAGTACACTTGATGATTCTGATGGTAGGGTGATGTCTTTTGTTACGTCTTGTTTGGAGCATGAAGGCTTTCTGTATTTTGGCAGCTTAGCGACAAACTTCATAGCCAAATTGGCTCTACACCATACGGTCCATACCTAAACAAGTCAGGTTTTATATGGTATGCATATCATTTGAGCTCCACATATTTGCGAAAGAAGCTGGACATGCTGACTGCATATTCGTGGAATAGGAAAATGTACGGCTTGAATATTATTGTCCATTTGATATGAGTTTAAAGGTCGTTATATGTTGGAAAATTAGCCTGTGATCATCAGTGTGCTTGTTTAGTCTTATACCGTCTTCCTATCTCGGATGATAATCGTGAATTTCTTATCCAGTATTATGGATGTTTTTACAAGCCAATAATTTACTTGTTTCGTCCACGATAGACCGGTACAAGAATAGCAAGCGGCGGAGATAAGCAACTTCCAGGTACCATTCATGTCCTTTATATTATCCGTTACAGCTGTCTTCGCATCGGACTCGTCCGACGCAAATGCAATGATTTCATTCATTTCATCCGTTCAGCCCAATGCATCAAAATAATGCATTCGCGCATCCAACGCGAATGAAACGGTTTCGTTCATTTCACCCGTTCAGTCCAATGCATCAAAATAATGAATTCGCGTCCGATGTGAGCACAATCAATTTTTTTTTTTTAACTTTTTAATCATCTCATCTAACATTTATTTTAATTACCTACATCAGTTAATTATTATATATTACTTCCCTTTAACTATAATAAGATGTCCATTCACCGTTAAGTTCTTCACTCAATACATAAAAACACTCTCCATTCAATTTATTTCATCCGTTCAAACCAACCGTTCATTATGACTGTTCATTATAGCCGATCGTCATCGTTGAGAACGCATCCTTAGGTTTTTTGGGAGTAAAAATAAAAAGAGCTCACATATTTCTAGAAAAATTGAGCTTTATAAAGTTGATTTTCTACTTATTTCAGAAGCATATTGTTTTTGCTTTCATGCTTTGTAACTCAAAGAAAAAATTGAGTACCACACTGTATTTCTTACCATTAGGTCAATTTTTTCGTTCTTTCAACTGAATCGTCTTTAATATTTTAGACAAATGAACAATTTTTCTTTTTTTATTTGTTCTCAATGCTACCAATCTGTTGCAATTTCATTTATTTGTCCTTTGCTCAATTGACATACACATTTATTCGTTTATCGTGATAACAGTTTTATGAATCAAACACATTTGGTTCCATTGTGATTTATTTTCATGTTTTGAATTACATGAGTGTATAATTGTTAATATAAACACAAATGGTGACAAAATAGATTTCTCCTGTTGTATTGCCTCTGATTTCCAACTTCCATATAAAGGCAAAAAACTTAATAATTTAGATTATTTTGTGTCATCAGTTGTGCCTAATTTTATGTTTATACACACATGCGCACACACACAAGCGCGCATGCGCATACACACACACACACACACACACACATATATATATATATATATATATATATATATATATATATATATATATATATATAGTGTCTATTTAGACACAAATTAAAAGACATAAAATTTTAACATGATTAATTTGTTGTTATACGAGGGATATTCCCCTCATGTAAAGACAAACTGATTCAACAACTTGGATTTCGTGTCTTTCAATTTGTGTCAAATTTTTGTGTGTATATATATATATATATATATATATATTGATATATATATATATATATATATATATATATATATATATATATATATATTGATGTGTGTGTCAACTGAGTACCATAAATTTTAGCCGTTATATGTCCCCTTAAATTCCACATTTCATATAAAGACAAACAAATTCAACGGTCCACAATTTATGTTTCTAATCTTGTGCATGATTTTGTGTTTCAATAACCGCTCTCATTTATACACATACGAGTGGAAAGCCGCGCGATGCACGGAAGCATAGACTTTCGAGTGTTGTAATTTGTATTTATGAATAAGCGGTGAGAACATATCGTATAATAGCAAAATATATAATGTAAGTGATATATGTATGTGTTAGGATTCTACTGTAGAAACTAAATTTTATAGCAAAAAGTAAATGATGCATGTATAGCGAGTAGGTACAGCTTGCACGTAGTATAAACAGTGTCAAATTTTACGTATCTCTATTGAGTTGATGAAAAGATATATGTACGAAATGATGAATTAAACAACAATATATGTGTTAATCTGCATTGGTTGAACACAATAATGATAGAAATATGAGTACGGTCAACTGTCTCAACATAAAATCTATGTTGCATAGGCACTCAATCCAAATAATTAGACTTGTTTTTCGTAGAAGTTTTGCTGTCATAGAATGTTTTATGAATACATCTATTTCATTATTGTTATTTTTCAAACTTGTTAAATTATGGGTTTCAATTAATTCTATTTTTGTTAACATCTTTTCAATATGAACACGTGTAAACATTTAATATTCATTGATATTACAATAATTGGTGATAATTTTATAGGATGTTATTTGCACAAAATTTACTTCTCTACATTTGGTCCACCAAGATTTAAGTAGTATGTAATGTAAATTTAGTGTGTTGCTCTTTTATAATACGTAATTGGATCTTCTTGCCTTAAATTACAATTGTCTATTGAATCAAAAATTGTAATACCATTTACTGTTCTACTAAAAAAACGCATTAACCAAAAATGAATTTGAAGTTGATTTGCAGGTAGTCAGTTACCCATGAGATTGAAATTGTTTCATACTGACTTAATGCTAAATTAACAAAGCTTTTTATAGAAAACAATCCATAATTATGCCTAATTTTCACATTAGTTTCTTAAATGTGAATGCAATTACTTTACTATTGATCATTTAGAACTGCAAGAAATAACAAATATCATATGGAAATAAAATAAAGTTAAGGAGATTTAACATCAGGGAATGATGTGGTTAAGGAAATGTAATACAGTATTAGTAACATATAATTTAGTTGCATTTGGTTATAACAAAAGACAGTATTCTTTTATATAAATAATTGTAAAAGCAGTAAAAGTTACCTTCGATGGTACTCTTGTCAAAAAATCAATATATTCATGAATAACATAATTTCATAATCGTTTGTCAAAATGCTAACTAATGTACATTTTTATGAACTGAAACTCTAAAAATATATTGATTATTGCAAGGATAAAAGGCAATGGTATGTTACCATAGAACAATGATATGTTAAGGAAACATGGTGAAATTAAGGGAAGCCAATCTTAAGAAATAAATTATTTAAGGAAATCTAACGCAAGGATATGTGATATAATATTCAAGATATAGTACACTATAATTTGCATTATGATAGTATGAAGATGCAAGATTTTGAGTACAGGGAAGAATAATCAACTATTAATTCTATAAACCTTTTGTGCAGAAAATTACTATAGTTTGGCATTACCAGATTGAAGATAGAAAAATTGAGTAATATAACTAAAATGATGCCGATGAATCACTATGGTAGCTGAATCAATTAAAAAATTCAATGGATACAGAGAAAATATGCTAAATTTTCCATTGTCAGCTAGATTTGCTGAAACTTCAATAGTTATCTATCCTACACAACAAAAAAGAGCATAAAAACAATGTTTATATGTATATTAGTTGTCTATTGCGTTTCTTACTTAAGCATATGGAAAATATGCAGCGTTTCTTTATATCCTTCACTAAACATCAACTAAGCAAATTAATTTGGAAAACATTAACTTTAGGTAAGGAAAATGTGATAAAGGATATCAAACTTTACTTTTTTTAACTCAATGATGATTTGTATAATGAAGGATCAGCAGCAATGCCAACTGTTAAAGGTCTATGTGACCAAATTCAATTGTATATAATTGTTTCAATCGCTAAATTCTAATATGGCCCATAAGATTCAAATCAAAATCAATTAAGAAAACTCACTAGTTATGCAGAAAAGATGCTTAGTTTGTCATGGTAAACTAATTTTCTTAAAACTTTGTCTATACTGCACCATAAAAAGATCATAAAATAAAAATTAAAACCCAACCCATATGATACACACAGCAAGCTTTCAGAATTAATCAAAACATTAGAATGATAAAGAGAATTTTACTCATATTAGAATGATGAAGAGAATTAATCACTAAATTAATCTATATACGTATAGAAGGCATATATGTTAGTACTCATATCAATACAACTTATTTGTCGCCAGACATTCAGACATAAACAATGATAAAGATAATTTTACTCGTTCAATATCTGTTACATTTGGGCGGTCTCATTATTTCAATATCTAATTTGTTTATTCATTTTTTGTGATTCAAGAAAGTCTAATCCAGTTGAAGTGTAGAATAATAAGATGCTTATCATGTATTAAAAAATTGAGCTATGACAAAATATTTAAAATTACATGATATGAAGTATGTATTATTATGCATATAATAGATGTTTGGATATAGTTGTTATGGATAACACTATTGTGTCAACTAATATACGAATTTGTTTATTGGTACCCACATTTCTTCATAAATGGAATTTTGAATAATATGCATTTTTATAGAATAGTTTGGAAAGATTTTGAATGGAAATGTGACATGAAAAGGCATATTTATGTTGTAGATAAGCTGTAATATAACTGCTGAATTAATTCTTTAATTGCAGGTAATATGTATTTTACCATGAATGTTTACATGATACATCTCATTTAGTGTATATGCTACAAGCAGAAGTGTGCTTATTGAAATCATGCATATCTGATGTTTAATATTTATTTTTTCATGCTTTTTTCTGAACGTAAGGGTAGTTCAATATTAATAAGCAATGGGTTCACACGGTTTCTTTTTTTAATACCTTATAATAACGGATGCACTCTATAAATATAGAATTAACATTATGCCTTATTTGTTAACATTTTAGTCAAAAAAAAAAGATAGGTTAAGAGCTGATTTTAGTGGGTCAAAAAGCCATGTCATATTATAATTTATGGTGTTATAGTTTTACCGAATCATGCAATTATTTTAAGTTAAAGTCAAATACAAATTACTGGCAACAATTCGTCACCATAAATATGAGTGCCCATAAGATTGCTTAATATAAAAATAGTGGGTAAGCAAATATGTCAACCAATAATTAATTTATTTCCTGGTATCCAAATCTCTTCCCATAGTCAAACAAATCACATATGAAAAACAACAATTAAAGAACTAGGAAAATATAGTATGCTGAGGAAATGAGCAATGTATTAGAGAAACAATAAAAAATTCAAATTTTAGATTGCAGTCAAATAAAATGTAATCATGTCTACGATTGAGTAAATAGGCAGTTTCAACAATGGAAAGAAACCATTGTGATTTTTTGTGTACAAAATATACGTTAACATTGAATTTTTGTTTGTTCATTCCCTTTAACTGCACGGTACATAATTCCACAAATTCAAATAAATAAATAAAAGCTGAATTTGAGATAAAAATTACAGGAGAATGAACTATGAAAGCGAATGTGACGAACCAAAATATCCAAAGCAATTGTCAGTTTATGTGCATCAATCAAGGGTAATATATGTAAAAATGATTTGCATCTGCCAAGATCCAAAAAATAATAAATATAATAGAATTTTTTAGAGAATACCTGCTTAATCGTATTTCAGTCTAGCAACTGATGCAAGGTATGACGATGGTAAAGATATGGTTCTTGTAACTACTGAAAGAAATCAATAAATCTAAATTTCCTAATTTTCAATGAATTAAATGATATCAATTCACAACTAATAAATGTTAAGAAAATTTAAATTACCAAACATATCAACAGAAAATATTAAGTAAGCCATAAACAATTTGAATTACCAAACATATCAACAGAATATATTCAAATAAGTCGTAAACGATATCAATTCGCAGCTAATAAATGACATTAACCTCATATTCATGTAGCAAACATACAATTTTGGAAACAATATAATCTCCATCCGCCCAAAGATTTCCGTGAATGATGAGATTATTAAATATTTTTGCTGCTTGTCGTCGCGCATCGTGTACAGAGGACATAATCATCGTGTACGATAAGTGAATTGGTAAGCGGAAAAATGTTGAGCGGGAAGATTAGAATGCGTGAATTGGGTAGAGATGGGATTAAATGAGAAGAGAAGGTGAAGTTGTGACTTGCGAGAAGAGAAGACAGAAGAGGTTATCTACAAATATATAAAAAGGGTTGGTGGAAGAAAGAATTTAGAATGGAGTGGAGGAAGACGTGGGAAGAGAGCAAAGTTATTGATACGCGTGATAACTAAATATAAGGCAAATGCGGATGAGGTGACAATCAAAATATCAGGGGATGTGTTTAAATTGGGACGGTGGATTTGTTTTTACGGGATTAAATCTGAACCACTCTTTGTCTTGTTGTTTGTCCAAGGGGGGAATTTTATTATATAGATAATCTCACTCTCTTCCTTAATTTTATAAACTGGCAACCTTTCTCTAATTAAAAAACAAATACCGAAAAAATTAGTGTTCAATGTATGTTTTAGTACATGTGCTTTTAAGTTTGAGTTGGGTATTACACTAGGTAAAACTCACAAGTTGAGACATGTAATTCAGTGTGAAGAGACCATGGTACCTATACGTCATCGACTTCATTTTCTTTACCTCTTTATGGGTTGTAAAATTTTGAGCTAACACAGTGATGCCAGTTTTCCACTAGAATGTTGTACGAGAGACAGCCCAAATGAAAAATGCAATGATCCTGACTGTTATTCCTCTAATTTTTGTTTATACATTTATTTTAAATTAAAACCATTTATTTGCCAATACACTAACATATATAACAGGGTATTCGTGATACCATGTCCATGACATAAGAAGGAGAAACCACTCTCTTTGCACCCCTCCCCTCCCTCTTGGGGTCCACTTCCCTTGTCCATTTTTTAGCTCTAATTGCACATGAACAACTTTTCATCTTGATAATAACAAGTAAACATGTAAATGAATAAAACATGAAAGGCGTGGCGTGCATCACAACCTTCTATTTCCACAATAATTGGATAATACATTCAAGAATGTAAAAACTGCTAGATGGATGACAGGTAGTAATCATGGACTTGATTGCTAAGGCAGGGATTAATTGAGGATTAACCGGAACTAGGTGTCGATGAATTCGTGCATTTTGAATAAAAATTTGCCTATCTAGAATGGAATATCATAGATTTTATTGGATTTTAATGCAATTATTGAGAAAAATCATTATGTACAAACATTTTGATTCTTTTAAGAGACGTCAAGTCTAAATTGATGCGTAGATGGTGCCTATAAAACTTTTTATATGCTTATATAATTAGTCGGTAATATATAGGCGGATTAGTCAAAAATCGAAGCAGTGTTGGTAGCTTAACGCCTAGTCGAGGCCTAAGCGGGAGACCCGAAGGATTTTTACAATACCGAATATGTCAGCCTTTTATTTGGTTTTGAATGTTGTAACTCATAACCTTGGTACATTTAATCTTCATCTGCTGCCAATTTTGGGTTATAGTCAGAAGTTGTGAGTATTTAGTAGAAGTTAATTTTAATTTGTCATTGTAATCCTTTTTAGTAATAAAAAGCTGTACAATGTATTTAATTTTGAAGATTCTTTTAAATGATAAAAAGTGACATGAATTTTGTGTCTTGCCTCTCAAATTGCACTCCAATAAAAATTGGATTAAACACTTCTAAATTACTGAAATTATATAGTGAAGAAAAGAATAAATTTCCATAAAAAATCACTAGAAAGGCATGTTGTACATTACATTAAACATTCAATTAAATTTACTTTCCACACTTTTCAACTTTAGAATCTTCAAACCATAAAGAATTGATAACATATACATCAAACCACTACACTAGTTAGTTTATAGCGGAAACTAGTAAAACTATCTGCTTATGCTATTATCTGCTGATGACTTTGAACCGGAATCATCTATGTTTGATGAGCTTACACTGTCACTATCTGATGTTGTAAATTTTTCATTAGAATGCCTTTATGAATATCAATACTGAAAGTGATGCAGATTAATGATCTTAAAACTATATTAATGCTAGAAGGAGAGGTGAATACTAAAAGTGATGCAGATTAAGGATCTTAAAGGTTTTTTTAGTATCAACATATTATGATGATCATAGAATCAAACAAAAAAGATAAAAAAGAAAAGTGAATTAAATGTAGTAAAGGAAATAACACATCAGATTTTGTATTGGTTTACATCCAATTATGTACTTCATACGACCTTTAATCACTATCAATTCGGTTACACTCCTTAATTTCAAAACTACAAGGAGATACCCTCTAGAATCTAAGACCTCTAGGTAGAGCCAACTTGATTTCCGAACCAACAAGTCGCACACAGTTGCTTTTTACCAAAAACAATCAAACCTATCTCGATTTAGGATCACCTAGTCATACTCGTAAGGATTTTGATTTGATTTTACAAAGAATGCAAACTTGGATCTTTTGATCTTCATTACAATTACTGCTATGGGTTTGAATTGTACTGTGATTTTGATAGAATGGATGGAGTTTGATGTAGAATCAAATCAAAGAAGAACTGACTTAACTTAATTTGAAAATAAGCAGAGTATAAGTATAGATTTGTTAAAATTTAAGAGATGAGAGAAACAAGCGAGGATATACGAGGGGGGATGTTATTAAATCGTTACTGAAAGAAGAATATGTACATAGGCGATGAGAAATGACCATTAGTGAATGCACATGGCGAATAGACACTTTCATTCAAATTTGAATTTTGAAAACTACTAGTCATATTTCGACATATATGAGGAGGGAATGTCGACACGCCTCAGTGTATTTTGAAAATTAGTTTATTTAAAATTTGTTGTGAAAATATAAACATATATATATAATGATTTGAAACTTTGTGTAACTTATTAAACAAAGCAAATGTATATTATAAGCATAGTAAAGCTTAAGAAAACTTATTTACTCTAGTTTATTTGGATGTTGAGTTTCTTGTATTGACCCTCTTTTTTGTGTTTTTCTTTGTCTAGGTATCAGCTCTGATGTATGTCAACTCTTGTATGTATGATTGTCCGGTTTATTTAGACGTCAAGCTTATTGTGTCGGCTTTCTTGCTGGAGCACGATCTTCTAATACTTGTCGGCAAAGTGAATGGGTTTGCAAAGTAATAATTAATGCCTTCTGTTGTGTTATCAGGGTCATATAGCTATTAGCAAAGAGACCACCTAAAAGA
The DNA here is from genome assembly GCA_030737875.1 of Allium sativum. Classification (NCBI taxonomy): domain Eukaryota; kingdom Viridiplantae; phylum Streptophyta; class Magnoliopsida; order Asparagales; family Amaryllidaceae; genus Allium; species Allium sativum. Next base: position 392,787,629 of record CM060912.1, on the reverse strand, counting down.
AGCAACTCATGAGGTAAGTCATTCCGAATCAGTTTCAATTAATCGTCAATTTTATAATGTTTTCCTTGAAACTAATTTTATAATGTTTTCCCAGAAACAAATTATTTACCGTCAATAACTCATGAGGTAAGTCATTCTGAATCAATTTCAGTCACTCTAGTATGTTTCTTTACCTTAATTTATGTGCTAGTCTTTGTTTTAGTAATTACTTGTCATTATTTTCTCTGTCTTGATTATAACTTGAGTCTCATTGTTGATTATTATTATTTACAGGTTGATCAACCTTTTGAAGAAATCGGCAGTAGCAGCACTACTTTATGATATTTGTTCGGTAATTGTTTATTGTACTTGCTTATTTCAGATGTGTATGGTACTTTAGCTGCAGTACTATTATAACATTGCTTATGGTAGTCTGGTTGTGTAAATGTACAACTAACTTTTTGTGTTGACACTACTGTTTGGTTATGGCATTGTTATGTTTATGTATTTTGTGGATCTTTAAATGTGTATATGTATTTTGCGGTTGTTTAATGTGTTATGTTTAAATGCATATATGTTTATGAATTACGTTATTATATAAGTTTTGAACAAATTGAATTGGAGACGAAATTAGGGGTAGATTTGAAATATCATGAAATAAAATCAGAACAAATGATGGTGAAAAAAACGCAGTGGAAAATTATTCTTTTGATAGCGTTTAAAAGTAGCTACAAACTAGTGATTATAGTAACCTGTACCTTTGTGGTGGCATTTCAGAAATGCTGCAAGAAAAAGTAGCATTGAAAAAACACCACAAAAAACAATAACATAGTAAATGAGCACCTTTTTGGTGGCGTTTTGTAGACGCTGCAAAAAAATAACTTTCGTGTCGTTTAAAAAACGCTGACAAAAATATATTTATAGTGTCGTTTAATTAAATGCAACTAATAATCATGGATTTTTAGTTGTATGTTTTCTGGGGGCTTTTATCGAAACGCCACCGAAAGTGTCTGGTGGCGTTTCGAGTTCGCCACTGAAAATCAATTTTCTTGTAGTGTCATGAGGGTTTAAGTGGTGTTTTCTAACAACAATAAGTCATTTCTTCTGCTTCTACTGGTGGCCCATCCGCGCTGGCCCCTGCTTTTACAAAGTATGACCTTGACCATCCAGGGATGAGCGTCTGAGGCTTCCTTCTGCCAATAGCCGAAGGAACAATGTCAATGGAAACCACATAGTAAGCGATGGGAGGTATATCGACATCTCTCCGGTATTCGAAAAGATGATAGCGAGAAGTAGAAGTAAACTAACTTGTCTTCCTCCATTGGAATTGCGACGACAGCCGGATTCAAGACAACAATGGCTGTCGGGTTCGGGTTTGCTGTCGAGGCATACAGGAGGCAGATTAGGAGAAGAGTTTGGTCCTGTGCAGTTAAAGCGCTCAGCGGATCCAATGTGGCAGAGGTGCAAAAAGTTATAGTGGGGATAAAGCAAGGAAATAGCGGGATATAGCGGATGATCCTAAAATAGCATATAAAACTCATATTTTATGTTTTTACAAACATGTAAATGATAAATAAATGGAAAATTAACATTCAACTTAATTATAATTAGTACATTCTTTATTTTAAATAAAAACATATGCAAATATATGTAAATAAATGTAAAGCTTCTTTTACTTCGCGTGATTAAATTTAATAGAATATTGTAGTATTTTCTATTTTGAGAAATAAATATTAAAAAAATATTAAAAAAATTAATTTTACAAATCTATAATGTACAAATGTCATTTCAAATTCATTTATTTAATAGAAGATATAGCGGAAATAGCAGAATATAGCTGAAATGATAGGATATATTGAGAATATCGGGATATATAGGGGATTAAAGCGGAGAGGCTATTTAGAAATAGCGTAGTGGTGGAAATCCGCTACATGATATACCGGAGATATGACAAGGTAATAGCGGGGCATCAACTGCACAGGCTTGGTCACTTCGACATCTTTCCGGGTCTAGAGACGGATGAGATAAGGATGGAAGACTTTACCCATATTTTTTAGGAGTATAAAGGAAGAAACGACATGGATCCTCAGGCGATAGGACAAGCGAAAGCAGGAGGGTCGTCCACGCATGATCTGGTCGAACAATAATAGGCCCAAATGCTAGTGTAGTTCGAGAAAGTGAGGGCTAATAAGAGAGTGGATGAGAAAGCTCTGCTCAAAGCTGAGCAGGAGGCGAGGGCGAAAGACGAAGTGGAGTCCCATGCCAGAGTCCGAGAAGAGGCAGCTCAGAAGAGAGTAAAGGAGGAGTTTAGGAAGCTTAAGGCCGAGGAGGAGGCGAAGCGAAATGCTGAGCAGGAGGCTAAGAAGAAGGCCGATAAGGAGGCCAAGAAAGCTAAGAAATAAACAGAAAGGAGATAGATAGAGCCAAGGGGATGGCGTTATCTGCCGAGTTCTAGCCGAAAGCCTTAAGGATCATAACTGGCCCCACCGCGGAAATCACAGAAATCTCATGTGACTTTGAGGAATAGAAGATGCTTAAAGGGGACCCTGGAAAGACGTTCGAGATAAGGGATCTCCCCAAGCCCACTCCACTGAAAGGGAAGAAAAGATGTGACGTAAGTGGCTCAAAATGAAAGAGGAAGAAGGATGAAGATGAGCCACCCAAGGCCGAGTCTAATAAGAAGAATAAGAAGGGTGAATCGTCCAGGTGATTGTTGTAGATAGCTTTTGTTTTTTTTAAGCTGATAGGATACACGAGTATAATCCTCACTTCTGGAAGCATGTTACATCCCGTATATTTCAATATTTAAGTTATTGATCAATTAAATTTAATTATTGATTTAAAACGGTTTTAAAATATGCATTAAACAATAAAACATAACTTAGAATTTATTTATTTAGGAAAATTAAAACATGAATCAATTTATAACGGAATTTTGATGTTTGAAATTTGTTTCATTTAGAAGTGATTTAAATAACTTTATACTGAAAACGTCAAAGTTTAGTCGGTCCATTTGATCAGTTTTTGACGATTATTTGCGGTAGCGGCAACTGATATTTCTCAAATAATAATAAAATTGTAAAATTAAAATTTGAAAAAAATTATATTCGAGATGCATCTAATTAAACATAGCGTAAGAATTAATTTCATTGGAAAATACGCAAGTTTGTACCGTTCACGTTAATTTAATTAAGCAATTAATAATTGCTACACACGAAATGTTGTCGGAACTTGAACGAACTCGAACTAAAAATACTAGACTATATTCTGAAGATAACGTAATTTTTCGTTTCGTGAAATTCAGACATATGTACCACCGTATGCATGTCCGTATATATAATTTTGTAGAAAAGGGGTCCGTAATGCGTTTTTGATCAGAGCGTCACGGCACTGCAAACTGTGTATCGACACATCTGCCTCATTGCGCTGATTGTCGTAATATTTTTATTTGTTAGTTTTGGTGCTCGGTGCGACACAAAATTTCGAAATAGCTTGCGCAATTCATTTTATAAACGAAGTTATTTGAGTTCGACGTGTCCCTATTTCGATTCAACATATTTTTCTAGCTAATTTGGGTCTGCAAAACCAATCGGTAACATTCGCATGGCGCTTGAAAGACAATAATGTCAATAGGCATATATATTACATGCCATGCCATGAACGGAAATGACTACAAAATTTTCAATTCTCTCATCAAAGGCATGTGTGTGTTTCTTCCGTAGCATGCCAAACAAAAATAAAATATATAATTAAAATTCCACTTTCTTTCAACTTCCATACCAAATATGTATGCATTTCTCAACGCTTCTTCTTCTTGTGCACGTACATCTTTGCATGCACATTTGTAATAAGGAATAGTTTAAATGTTGGAATATGAGGCATGCATTCTACATTTATAACAAGAAATCTATAATAACAAAATAGGCAATCCTTTCGGCTTCACTTTCAAGTAACCACATCATTTCCATTATGCCTAGGGCTGTAAATTTTGTTCGAAGGTCCTACGTCCATTCGTGTCCGTGACCGAAATACGTCCATCCGAGTTCGTCTGATTTTCATTTAGGACACGAGTTAGTACAACAAAATTTGTACGAGAAAAAATCATATCCGGTCCGGGCTCGTCCAAATTACTTGTAATTCGACATATAGTTGAGAGAAAATCTAGTAAAATGTACAAAATGTTATACAAAGAGCCAGGTCCGACCAAGTCCGATCGCGTCCATTTCCGAAATACATATGTTCGTGTCCAACCGATTTTATTTAGGACACGAATTAGGACAACGAAATTTGTTCGAGAAAAAATTTGGTCCGGTCCATGTTCGGTCTGATTTTTTTAGGACAGAAACTGAACATACCTCCGTCCGGTCCGGTCCGGTCCGACCGATTTACACCCCTAATTATGCCTACCCGGTAATGACCCGCATTCTATGCATCAGAGGATCGTAGAATATTTATTTCATTTACGAATGAGGTTGTACAGTCGTGTAACTTTGGGAAACGACTATTGGGGTCATTTTCCATGTTCACGATTTTTGCCGATTTTTAAATGACTATTTTGCCCCTGGCGAATCTGGTTTCGCCTATAACTTTTGATTGGTAAAGAGTTTTGACCAGAAACCACTTCCCTTGGATTCGGATGATGGTCCACATTGATCAAACGGACTTACCATTTGGGAGATATGGCTGAAATAAGGCTTGGAAGGTGAAAAACAGCTTAATCGGGCTTAATTAGGGTGATTAGCAGCTAGGCCCATAACCCATTTCGGGATTAGGGTTATGGGGAGGCCGAAATCAGTTAGGAAACGATCTATTTTCATTTTCTCAGCTGCCTAGAATATTTCTCTAACCCTAGAAATGGCCTCCACCTTCTAAAATCATCCCAAATCACCTTCTAATCACTAGTTAAGAAGATCTACATCAAATCGAGGCAAATCAACACCAAATCATAGTTGGAGCTGCTGTGTTGCATAGAAAAACGCCCCAAAATAGTAGAGTTTCAGATCTAAAGTTTTATTTGTAGCTAAGGTGAGTGATTAGCATTGTTTCTACACTAATTACGGCTAATTAGGGGGTGATTAGTTTTAATTAATAAAATATTACATGATTAAATTTTGGAAAATGTTTAGAAATTCTTAAATATTATTTTAAGCCTCTGTTAGAAATTTGGGTTAATTTGGATATGTTTTTCTAATCCTATCATTAGTTAGGGTTAAGCATGATTAAGGGGAAAATATGGGCTTTGGATATGTTTGATCCATTTTGACATAGTTATTTATCATTTTGGTATTTATGGTTGATGTTATATGTTGCTATGACTGTTTGGTATGATTTATGATTGCTTTAAACAGATAGAATGGTCGAAAATGCCGTCGTGTGGCGTAAACAGTTGCAGGAAACAGTGCAGGATCTTGACCCGAACCGGATTGGATCGGTGGGGGACGAAACGACCCGCTCGTGGAGCATTCCACGACCCGACCCCTCGCCTAAGTGTGCCACGGGAAAGAACCCCGATTTGAACCAATGCCATTCATGAACCGTGGGACTTGACCGAACCGAAGGCGCCTCAGGACCACGAGCCGACCCGATGCTTGAAGGAGACCATAACTCGAACCGCTTCTCCGAACCAAAGCACCACGACAGGAGCATCACGACCCGACCAAGAGGAGAAGCAACGAACCAGTGGGGACCCGAACCAGATGGAGATCGAACCGATGGGTAATTACAAAGCAAAGCAAAGTGAAGTAAAGGGCCGAACCGATTCGAAGAAGGCCAAAACCCGAGATGCAAAGGTAGTCCAAATAGGAAGTAGAACTCAGGATCCAGTTGGGAACCAACGAGTTAACTTCATGAGTTGGGCTTTGCTGCGGGACATATGCTAAGTGGTTATTGACGTCCATAACTTTGATTCACCACCAAGATGGATGTTTGGCTACGGAACAGTGCAGTAGGGTAGTTAATTCTCCATGGGGCAGAGTGATCGTAGCATGGATATGTGCCAGTGCAGTGGAGTCCTCATGACTTCATGGGGGGCAGAGTAGATATAGCAAGGGATTTTAGTGGCTATGGATCAGTGCGATGGATCCATCACGACTCCATGGGGCAGAGTGATCATAGTAAAGGATTTGGATGGTCAAAGCAGTGGATATCGTATGCTTTACGCATCGAGTGAGAGATGTAAGGATGGTTGTTATGCTTGATTGTTTGATATCACTATGACATGCACACCCCTCCCCCGTATCTTTACACCATATGTTAATGTCACCTTAGAGTATTGTACATCCTGTTGTGCTAACTCTTTGGTTGCAGGTCCAGGTTCAGGTATGGTTATGTATACCTGTTATTGTTCTGTTTTGCTGCTTATCACTCATACCAGATTTTTGTCTGACCCATAGTTTTATGTCTCTTCTTATTACTTTGGGTGCTCTTAAACGAGCAGACTAGAGACATGCCAGGTGATTATGCACGAGTAGCTGTACCGGAGACGAGCAGGAGGCTTCCACGTATGATATATATATATATATATATATATATATAATCTCCTTGTGTTGTTGCCGGTCACTACTTTGGGCATTAGTAGTGTATCTCTTTCTTTTGCTTTAGAGACAGTATTTCAAAGTTGTAATAATGTTGGTTTGGATGATAAGCTGTATTTTGGATTTCCGCTGCTATGATGGTTTAGTTTTCAGCTATGCACTATCTCTCCTATTTTATGCCAAAGTTATGTTATTATTATATTTTATCCCATGCGTTGTGAGACATTCTACAGGTTCCTTGTTAGTTCAAATTCCTTCCTTTTCCTTTCTTTGGCGACCGTCCCGTGCTAATCGGGCATTGACACAGTGCACTTTCATTGGAAATGTCGGCTGGTGCAGGCGGGTTATCACACTTGGTATCAGAGCTCTAGGTTGCGTAGTTAACCTAAGGAAAGACACCAGGGAGAGATAGTACATATATGAGAGTGTGTATTTGTGGTACATTGGTTTTCAAAAGTTATATATATATATATACTGTTAGTACATTTAAGGATGAAGTCGCACTGCACTGGCACCACTGAAGAGATGGTTAATCATTTCTCCTTACAGATTGAACGATGAGCCGATAAACGAGGAATACTGGTAGAGGAGCCAATAATGAGAATGCTAATGATATGAGGACGATGTTCACTGACTTCATGAGAGAGATGCTTAGGGATGTTCAGAGAGCAGTTCCTAATGCTGCAAATGGTGGTGGTGCAGCGGTGCTGGCGCCTAGGGCCGATTTCGCCAAGCTTTGTAAGGACTACACTAGTCTAGGTGCGAAGCCGTTCCACGGAATGGAATCAGCTACAGAAGTTCAGGATTGGCTTGATATATGTGAGCGCATCTTCAAAGATTTGGGTATCGAGGATGCGATAAAGAGAAAGCTAGCATCCCATCAGCTGCAAGGACGGGCGATGAATTGGTGGAATGCTATTAAGGCAGCCACTCCTGAGAATCAAGTTACATGGAATCAATTTAAAGCTCCCTTCAGTGACAAGTTTATCCCAGCTGTCCAGAAGTCAGAATTGTTTAGGAAGTTCTTGGAGCTTAAACAAAATGGTAGGGCACTCTCGGAGTATATTGCTAAGTTCGATACGTTATCAAAGTATGGATTATCCCTTATTGACACTCCCGAGAAGAAGAGTGAGAAGTTCATAATAGGCTTAGATTAGTACTTAGGGGAAAGGCTTATCAACCATATTGATGAGACTTTTGAATCGATTGTTGGAAAAGCATTGAGATCAGAGAGCCTTTATCCTAAGCCCAAGGCTGATGTCGCTGTTGCATCTGCAGAAGGACCAAAGCCGCAGGCAAGCGGTGGAGGCAAGAATAATTCTTAGAACAAAAGGAAATAGAATCAGACCAAGGATGGTCAGAAGAAGAGTAAGAAAGATGTTGAGTGCTTTAGCTGTGGCAAGAAGGGCCATTATGCTAAAGAATGTCGAGCAAGGCCAGCGGTCAGGAAGTGCTTCAACTGTGGCCAAGTGGGACATCACAAGGATAAATGTTCGCAACCCCCCAAAGAGAAGCAGATTATGAAAGCATATGCTATTAATGCTATTCCTTCTTCATCGAATGCCCCAACTACGGAAGAGAAAGGAAAGAATGTCATCATTCAAGGTATGCTTTCTGTTTATGAGCTCCTGTTCGAGTATTGTTTGATATTGGGGCTTCCTGTTCCTTCATATCTAGTGACCTGCTAGATAGGTTGGGATTGCAACCCGAGATAGTCGATAGACCTTTAGCGGTGACGAACCCGATTGGTGGTTCGACTAGCCTTAGTATGATTTGTCGTAATGAGGTCTTATCGAGTCATGGATGTATGTTTGCTTGTGATTGCTTTGTTTTGGGCTTTACTGGGTTTGGAATTATTTTGGGAGTCGATTGGCTCCAAAGATATGGGGTGGTGGTAGACTATGAGGGATTTTCAGTGACTATTAGGGCGGATGATGGGCAGAGGGTAGTGTTTGGTGGCCTACCTAGCGATGAGGTGATGGCTAGTTTTCTAAATTCCCTCGACATCCCGCAGGACGAGTTAGCAGGAATTCCCATTGTTGGCCAGTATCCGAATATCTTCGAGGAAGTGACTGGACTTCCACCACACCGAGAGATTGAGTTCCGTACTGATTTAGTGAGAGATGCCAGACCAAAAGTGATGCCACTTCGTTGTATGGCACCAAGGGAGCAAAGAGAGCTCGGGGTGCATATAAGTGATCTTTTGAAGAAGGGATTTATCAGAAGAAGTGTCTCCGGGTGGGGAGCTCCAGTTGTATTTGCTACCAAGGCAGATGGTTCCCTTCGTTTATGTGTGGACTATCGCGATTTGAATAAAGTGACTACGAAGAATAAGTATTCTCTTCCACGGATAGATGACTTGTTTGATCAATTGGAGGGAGCAAGGGTGTTCTCCCAATTGGACCTCGCGACAGGATTTCATCAGCTCCGAGTAGTAGCTGAGAGTGTTCCAAAAACAGCATTTCGGACGCCGTCTGGATTTTATGAGTGGTTTGTCATGCCATTCGGGTTGACCAATACACTGGCATACTTTGTGGATCTTATGAATAGGGTTCTCAAGGATCAATTGAATAAGTTTATTCTTGTGTTCGTAGACAATATCTTGGTTTACTCGCAGAGGAAGAACACAAGGAACATTTGAGGATAGTGATGGAGGTGTTGAGGAAACACCAATTGAAAGCGAAGTTTTCTAAGTGTCACTTCTGGAGGAGGGAAGTTAGATTCTTGGGCCATGCTATTTCGGAGAATGGTATTGACGTGGACCCCGCGAAGGTGGCTACGATACAAGATTGGTCTATGCCCAAGAATGCAACAGATGTAAGAAGTTTCTTGGGATTAGCTGGATATTATCGTAAGTTTATCCAAGACTTCTCCAAGATAGCGGCACCGTTAACTCAGTTGACTAAGAAGAATCAAGCTTTCGTTTGGGATGAAAGGTGTGAAAATGCATTCAAGAGCCTAAAGGAAAAGTTGACATGTGCACCAGTGTTAGTCATTCTTAAAGGGAATGAAGAGATGACAGTATACACATATGCATGTGGTACCAGACTAGGTGTTGTATTGATGCAAGAAGGTAGGGTTGTAGCTTATCCAAGCCGACAACTGAAACCGCATGAGAAAAGATACCCTACCCACGATTTGGAATTGGCAGCGATCATGTTCGCGTTAAAGATGTGGAGACATTATCTCTTAGGAGAAAGATTCGAGTTGTTTACCGAACATAAGTCATTAAAGTACCTTTTCTCCCAGAAGGATCTAAATCTTTGACAGTAGAGATGGTTAGAATTCTTGGCTTCCTATGATTTTGACATCGCATATACACCAGGAAAGGGCAATGCAGTAGCTGATGCATTGAGTGGAAGACATGCCAGTTTAGGGGGCCATGTTTCTTGAATGGAAGCAACTGGAGTACATCGCTGGGTATGATTTCAGACCAAAGTGCAAATTGGATCCAGAGATGTTAGCAAGTTCGACGGTCAGACCTACTTTGATTGACCGGATTGGTTTCAATCAGAGGGGTGATCCTAGTCTATAAGAAATCATCTCCAAGTTAGAAATGGGAATCGACGAGGAGGTGAACAAGTATGGGCTTGATCGAGATAGATGGCTTAGAAAGAATGGGAGACTAGTTGTACCCAATGTCAATGGATTAAGAGACGATGTGCTTAGAGAATGTCATCACTCGAAACTGACTATACATCCCGGTGGTAACAAAATTTATCGAGACATAAAGCAGACCTACTATTGGGAAGGGATGAAAAGAGACGTTGGGAAGTTTATATCCAAATGCATGAACTGTCAGCTGGTTAAAGCTGAGCAAAAGAAACCTAGTGGGTTGTGGCAACCATTAGAAAATCCAGAATGGAAATGGGAACAAGTCTCAATGGATTTCATTGATGGGTTACCAAGGACTAGATTGGGTCATGATAGCATTTGGGTGATTGTGGACCGATTAACCAAAGTGCAAGGTTTATACCCATCAAGTCGAATAGAACAGCAGTTAAGTTAGTAGGACTATATAAGAAGTGGGTAGTGAGATTTCATGGAGTAACCAAAGGCATTGTGAGTGACCGAGATCCGTTGTTTACTAGTAGATTTTGGAAGAGCTTATAAGAGGCTTTAGGATCAAAATTACATCTCAGTACCGCATACCATCCTCAAACTGACGGTCAGACAGAGAAGGTGAATCGTATATTAGAGGATCTTTTGAGAGCTTGTATATTGGATTTTGGTGGATCATGGGATGACCATTTGCATCTAGTGGAGTTCGCATATTTTTGAGGAAGACAGGTGTGTAGCGTGATACTACACAGCCGGTTACGCATAATCATAGTAGATAATAATATAAACTGGTTGACAAGCCCAACCAGTGGCAAAAAGGTCTAGACCCAGTCGGTCAATAAAAGCGATACAAGTATTGATCTGAATATGTACATCATAGAAAACTAAGCATAAGATAAAGGTACACAGCCAAAATACATCATATGCAATATTAAGCAGCTACGCCTGGATCAACGAGGAAAGAAGGAGCTGCTTTCTTGTGAGCTAGGAGACTGGGGCATTGGAAGAGAAAGCCTGAAGCACGCATGCCTATTTGCTCCTGTCCATGATTCGAAGAGATGCAGGACATGATAACAAGTACCCATCATGAGTTTCGAGGGTCTGCTGAAGATGATTGCATTACGCTCTAACCAAATACACCATTAAAAAAAGGCCACTAAAGAATCCATTAAGGGGTCGGGGGGAAGTGCTGCCAGTATTCGAAGAATGAGCTAATAGATGGGATGAAGCCAAGGATGAAAGAACTTATTGCAGCCCACACTGCATATGAGAATTCACAGTCGAAGAAGAGATGTGAAATGGATTCATTATTTTGTTTGCATAGCACACATATGGGGTCGATATTGATATTGAAGCGATGAAGCCTGTCTCTGGTGTTAATACGATTATGTATGAGAAGCCTTTGAAAGAAAATAATGCGAGGGGGGGGAAGGTAAGTGGCATTTCCAAATTCTCGAGAAGGAGAAGCTTCGTCCAGGATGGATTAAGAATTTGTAACAGGATGCGATCGAGAAGATGTTGGATGAGCCTAAATCCCGAACGAATGAGTCTGGTTCTGGTAATAGATGAGTAAAGCTAAGAATATGATCCACTGAATTAATTTCATTTAGGGATTCAAAACCCAGAAAAGTTTCAGGGAAAAAGCCCATTGGGCCAAGTTCATGGGCCCCTGCTAACGTGAGTAGACTATTTTGGTTGGATGATGCAAGGATGGGAAAAAGAGAGTGAAGTGGGATCTGTTCTTTCCATATATCCAACCAAAAGAGGCAAGATTCCCCATTACCAATTTTAACATGAAAAAGAGATTTAACACTCGTTATGGTAGATAAAATTCCCTTCTAGAATGATGAGGGTCTGGCATCAGGTCTGAAGGAGAGGATGATGAATGGGTTTGACTTGTACAAACGATTCAAGATCCTGTCTTTCCAAATGAATTGACCAGGCAAGAGGGTTCGCCATAGCCATTTAGCAAGCAGTGCAATATTAAAGGTCGAGAGGTTTAGAACACCAAGACCCCCATGGTTAGCTGGTAGACAAACAGTTTTCCAGTTGATGAGTTTTTTCAGGTTACTCCCATTCCAAAGGAATGTACTATGAATTGAATCAGTTCTCTTAATAACCCAATTAGGGAGTTTGTGGAATGACATCCAATAAGTTGGTAATGATGAGAGGACGTGCTTAACGAGAACAAGACGGCTAGCAGAGGATAATGAATTCGGTTTCCAGTTTGAAAGCTTGCTTTCAATCTTAGAAATAAGTGGTTGCCAATCTGTTTTATGGAGTTTAGAGGGACAGAGAGGAATACCTAGATAATTAATTGGGAATGAATCAAGTTTGCAATTAAAGCAATCAGCTATAATAAGACCCAGGTGAGAACAATTCCCAAGCATAATAATGGAGCTTTTGTTAAAATTAATTGAGAGTCCTGAAAGTGGAGTTCGTATATAACGATAGTTATCAGTCCAGTGTTGGTATGGCTCTATATGAAGCTTTATACGGAAGACCGTGCAACTCACCATCATGTTGGCTGGAAACCGGTGAGAAGTTTGTGCTTGGGCCAGATGTGATAAGAGAAACCTCAGATAAGATCAAGGTTATCCAACAGTGAATGAAGGCTTCCTAAGATATGCAGAAGAGTTATGCTGATAAGAGACGAAGAGAATTAAAATTCTCCATTGGTGACTTGGTGTTTGTCAAGATTTCTCCATTAAAGAGCGTGATTCGATTTGGTAGGAGAGGCAAGTTAACACCAAGATTTGTTGGTCCATTCCCAGTTCTCGAACAAGTTGGGAATTTAGCATATAAAGTTGAGTTGCTAGAAAAGATGGCGGGAGTTCACAATGTATTTCATGTTTCTCAGTTAAGGAAGTTCATGCACGACCCCGATATGACTATTTCACTAGATCAGTTTGATGACATCGAAGTAGAACCGAGGCGGTTGGGAACCTCAAGCTGATCCGTATTGTCGAGTACGACACGAAGCAACTTCGAAGGGAGGCGGTGAAACTGGTCAAGGTTCAATGGGGCGAGGATGAGAGTGACTGTACTTGGGAAACAAATGAGAGCATAAGGGAATCGCATCCAGAACTCTTTGCCTGGTAAGATTTTAATAGTGATAGTTTCTTCCCTTGTTAGTAAACCGCATGCTAGGGTAGGCTTGTTGTGCTTGTTGTGTATGTTTGATTGTTGCGAATGACTAATAGGCATGCGGAACACCTTTGTATGTTTTTGTTAAGGAATTTCGGGGCGAAATTTCTTAAGGGGGAGAGTGTAACGACCCGCATTCTACGCATCGAGGATCGTAGAATATTTATTTCTTTTTCATATGAGGTCGTATAGTCGTGTAACTTTGGGAAACGACTATTGGAGTCATTTTCCATGTTCACGATTTTTGCCGATTTTTAAAGCACCGTTTTGCCCCTAGCGAATTTTGTTTCGCTTAAAACTTTTGAATGGTAAGGATTTTTTACCTGAAACCACTTCTTTTAGATTCGGATGATGGTTTACCTTTCCGTAGAGTGGTCACATTGATCAAACAGACTTACCATTTGGGAGATATGGCTGAAATAAGATTTGGAAGGTGAAAAACAGCTTAACCGGCCTAATTAGGGTGATCAGCAGCTAGGCCCATAACCCATTTCGGGATCATTGTTATGGGGAGGCTAAAATCAGTTAGGAAACGATTTATTTTCATTTCTTCGGCCACCTAAAACATTTCTCTAACCCTAGCAATGGCCTCCACCTTCTAAAATCATCCCAAATCACCTTCTAATCTCTAATTAAGAAGATCTACATCAAATAAAGGCAAATCAACACCAAATCAGAGTTGGAGCTGCTGTGTTGTATAGGAAAACTCCCCAAAACAGTACAGTTTTAGATCTAAAGTTTTATTTGTAGCTAAGGTGAGTGATTAGCATTGTTTCTACACTAATTACGGCTAATTAGGGGTGATTAGTGTTAATTAACAAAATTATACATGATTAAATTCTGGAAAAATGTTTAGAAATTCTTAAATATTATTTTAAGCCAATGTTAGAAATTTGGGTTAACTTGGATATGTTTTGCTAATCCTATCATTAGTTAGGGTTAAGCATGATTAAGGGGAAAATATGGGTTTTGGGTATGTTTGATCCATTTTGACATAGTTATTTATCATTTTGGTATTTATGGTTGATGTTATATGTTGCTATGACTGTTTGATATGATTTATGATTGCTTAGAACAGTTAGAATGGTCGAAAATGCCTTCGTGTGGTGTAAACAGTTGCAGGAAATAGTGCAGGATCTTGACCTGAACCGGATCGTATCGGTGGGGGACGAGCCGACCCGCTCGTGGAGCATTCAACGACCCAACCCCTCACTGAAGTGTGCGATGAGTAAGAACCCTGATCCGAACCGATGCCATTCACGAACCATGGGACTTGACCAAACTGAAGGCGCCTCAGGACCACGAGCCGACCCGATTCTTGTAGCAGACCACGACCCGAACCGCTTCTCCGAACCGAAGCACCATGACTGGAGCATCACGACCTGACAAAGAGGAGAAGCAACGAACCAATGGGGACCCGAACTAGATGGAGATCGAACCGATGGGTGATTATAAAGCGAAGCAAAGCGAAGTAAAGGGCCGAACCGATCCGAAGAAGGCCAAAACCCGAGATGCAAAGGTAGTCCAAATAGGAAGTAGACCTCAGGATCCAGTTGGGAACCAATGATTTAACTTCATGAGTTGGGCTTTGCTGCGGGACGTGTGCTAAGGGGTTATCGGCGTCCATAACTTTGATTTACCACCAAGACGGATGTTAGGCTACGAATCAGTGTAGTGGGGTAGTTATTACTCCATGGGGGCAGAGTGATCGTAGCATGGCTATCAGCCAGTGTAGTGGAGTCATCATGACTTCATGGGGCAGAGTGGACATAGCAAGGGATTAGTGGCTATGGATCAGTGAAGTGGAGCCATCACGACTCCATGGGGCAGAGTGATCATAGCAAAGGATTAGGGTTGTCCAAGGAATGGATATCGTATGCTTTACACACTGAGTGAGAGATGTTAGGATGGTTGTCATGCTTGATTGTTTGATATCACTATGACATGCACACTCCTCCCCCGTATCTTTACACCATATGTTAATGTCACCTTAGAGTATTGTACATCCTTTTGTGCTAATTCTTTGGTTGCACGTACAGGTTTAGGTATGGTTATGTGTACCTATTATTGTTCTGTTTTGCTGCTTATTGCTCATACCAGACTTTTGTCTAACCCAGAGTTTATGTCTCTTCTTATTACTCTGGGTGCTCTTAAACGGGCAGACTAGAGACAGGTCAAATGATTATGCACGAGTAGCTGTATCGGAGACGAGAAAGAGGCTTCCACGTATTATATATATATATATATATATAATCTCCCAGTGTTGTTGCTGGTCACTACTTTGGGCATTAGTAGTGTACCTCTTTCTTTTGCTTTAGAGACAATATTTCAAAGTTGTAATAATGTTGGTTTGGATTATAAGTTGTATTTTGGATTTCCGCTGCTATGTTGGTTTAGTTTTCAGTTTATGCGTTGTCACTCCTTTTTTATGTCAAAGTTATGTTATTATTATATTTTATCCCATGCGCTGTGAGACATTCTACAGGTTCCTTGTTACTTCAAATTCCTTCCTTTTCCTTTCTTTAGCGACCGTCCCGTGCTAGTCGGGCACTGGCACAACGCGCTTTCATTGGAAATGTTGGCTGGTGCGGGGCGGGCCGTCACATACCCTCTCCCTTTCGTTTCATTTCATCCATATAAAGTTGAACCTCCTATCTTCCTTCTCCACGTTTGTATTTTTCCATCTTCTAAATCAAATTCTTCGGCCAAGAAAAATAATGTAAACATTAAAATTATGAAACGTCACATACATATATAATTCTAAGTGATTTGAATGAGTAAACCGGCATATACCTATTCTTTGATATATTTGAAGTGGTACGTGAAACTAGGGAACACGTTCAAAGATTAGTGACTGTTCATTTCATTGTTCATGCGTCTATGCTTTCCACATGCCTCTTCTATATATTCATCTTCAGATCTTCTTCTCCTTTATAAATCTCGAACCACCATCTTTATTTGGGAAAAAAAGAAACCAAATATTTATAATGTTTTAGTTGCTGCACCATTCACCGTTCCTTCCCGGCCTTTGGCGAAGCAACCGCCTAAGCCTTCCCACTTGACAGATCCTCCACTTGAGCCCAGTGTCACCATCCCTTTCCCTTTCATCGCCTATTTCCTTCTTCTTTTTTTTGAACTGTACATGCGGCAAAAAGATGTTTGAGAATATATGAAACTACAATATGTTGGGCTTCCATCTACAGTGTATATTACGTGATGCTACACTACCAAGCCTTCAACTCGCTATGCCCAGACATGCTCAACTGGAAAATACAGATCAATGGAAAGAAATGAACGAAAAAGCTGTGTTCGTTAGCGGGGTCTGTTGAGAATTTTAAGAAGAAGGAATTTTTATGAGAATATATTTTAATGAGGAGGAAATAATTTTATTGCTTCCTTTTACAAACACTTATTGCTTACATACATAGGCTTGATTACATTACTTTTATAATATAGTGCACTCTCTAGAATATTCTAGGAAAACATTATCTAGAATCTTTAAAACAGGAATTCTAGATTTTCCCTTAATTTATTCCATTCATTAATACAATTGCTAATTTATTAATACAATTAATTGTTTTCTGAAAAACCAAGATTATTTCCGATATTCCCTCATAACCTTGGTTTTTTGAACTCCAAGAATTGATAATTATTGGTTCACAATAGCTTTGTGACTTTTAGGTAAACTTTTACAATAGCTTTGATTTCTTGTCCTTTAACTTTACAACCAGGTGGTTGCTCTAAATAAACTTCCTCCTCCAATTTACCATTTAGGAAAGCAAATTTTACATCCATTTGATGTATTTTCCTTTTGTTTTGAGCAGCTATGGCTATTAATAACTTTATCGTCTCCAAGCGGGCAACATGAGCATCGTCATAATCTATACCTGCTCTTTGCTTGTATCCTTTAGCCACCAACCTTGCTTTGTATCTTTCAACTTCTCCTTTAGCATTCTTCTTCACTTTGTACACTCATTTTTCACCAATAGCTTTGTGACTTTTAGGTAAAGTAGCCAGCTCCCATGTAATGTTTTTTACAATAGCTTTGATTTCTACATTCATAGCTTCCCTCCATCTTTTGTCTTGTTTTGCTTCTTCATAACCTATTGGTTCACAATTTCCAAAAAGACAAAATAATGTAGTATCATCAAAAATTGGTGTTACCTCATATAATTCTTGCAAGGATCTCATGCGTGGTGGTCTTTCATTTGAGCTTTCTTCAAGCAAACATTCTTGATGGATAGTTGAAGGGGATGACGGTGTTGGACTAATGGGCTCTTCTTCCACAACATCATTTCACTTCTCTTCATAAAGTGGAAAGAATTTGTAATCATCTTCTTTTTCGTTCCAATTCCAAGCACTTTCTTCATCAAACTCCACATCATGACTAACAACCACATTGTCATTATTAGGATCATACATCTTGTATCCTTTTGACCGTGAATCATAGCCATTGAAAATGTATTTTTCACTTTTATCATCTAACTTTGAGCCTCTTTGATCTAGCACGTGGGTGTATGCAATGCTTCTGAATACTTTCAAGTGAGAAACACAAGGTTTTCTACCACTACATGCTTCTGCAGGCGTTTTATTCCACACACTTCGAGTTGGAGAACGATTTGCTAAATATACTGCGCATTCGATAGCTTCAGCCCAAAACTCTTTTGGAACATTTTTGCTCTTTAACATGCTTTATGCCATGTTGAGAAGAGATCTATTTTTTTTCTTTCTACAACTCCATTTTGTTGTGGAGTGTATAGGACTATCAATGGATGATGAATTCCACTTTCTTCACAAAACCTTTTAAATTCTTTTGATGTAAATTCTCCACCTCGATCAGATCTCATGGCTTTGATTTTATCACCGCTTTCATTTTCTACTAAAGCCTTAAATTTCTTAAAAGCATCAAATACATCTGATTTTTGTTTAAGATAATAAGCCCATGTTTTCCTACTAAAATCATCAATAAAAAGTGCAAAATATTTATTTTTTCCAAGTGAGCATGGTTTTACGGGGTCACAAATATTAGTGTGAATCAATTCTAATGGTTCTTTGGCTCTTGTAGTTGATTGTTTTGGAAAAGGTTTTCTTGATTGTTTTCCAAATATGCAATCTTCACACAATTTATTTTCATGATTTATTTATCATAAGCCTTTCACCATATTTTTATTTTTTAACAATTTTAAACTCCCAAAATTAAGGTGTCCAAACCTTAAGTGCCAAAGCCATGATAAATCTTAATAGCATGATTTTAGGCATTTTGCAACATTATTGGAGATATTTAATAGAAACATTCTATTTTTTGACATCTCCACTTTAGTAATCAAATTATCTTTGCCATCTCTTATGAAAAGGTTTCTATTTTTCATGTGTATAACATATCCTTTCACCAAAAGTTGCCCCAAACTCAAAATATTTGTCTTCATTTTAGGCATATGATAAACATTAGAAATAAAATCATTCTTTCCATTTTTTAAGCAAATTTGTATATTTCCTTTTCTTTCAACTGGAATTTTAGAGTTATCTCCAAAAAGAATGTTTCCATTTACCGACTCATCAAGTTCTGTGAACATGATCCTCCTTCCACACATATGATTGCTTGCCCCCGAGTCCAAATACCATGTATGATTGTCGCTGCTTTCACCACCTTTATGTGCCAACAAAAGTGCTGAATCTTGTTCATCTTCTTTAGCATAATTTGTTCTCTCTTTAACTTTGTAAAAGGTGGATCTACATTCTGAAGCAAAATGCCCAAATTTATCACAATTATAACATTTTATTGTGAATTGTCATACCTTGGCTTTCCATTTCCCCTTATGTTTCCTCCTCTTCCTCGACCTCTTGAAGCATATACATTTTGGCTTCTCTCCTCTTTATTGAAAAAATTGTAACCACCTCTTCCATAGCTTTGTCCTCAACCTCTTCCTCTTTCGTTATGCCTTCTTCCATCTTTAAATGCTTCGTTTTCTCCTAATATGAGCTTTGTTTTAAGAGCTTGCTCCAACGACTCTTCTTTGATTTTTTTCTTTAATTTTTCTTCATGGGCTTGAAGTGAACCCAAAAGTTGATCAATAGTGATGGATTCTAGATCTTTAGATTCTTTAATTGCCACAACTATGTAATCGAATTTTGAATCTAAAGATCGTAGAATTTTCTCGATAATTCTAGAATCTTCCATTTTTTACCATATCTTTTCATTTGATTTACAATAGATAGTACTCAGGAAAAATATTCATCAATCAATTCTAATGATTTCATATGTAAGGTTTCAAACTCACCTCGCATAGTTCGTAGTCTAATTTTCTTCACCTTATCGATTCCTTTAAAGGCATTCTCCAAAATCTCCCATGCTTCCTTACTGTTTTTTGCATTAGATATCTTCTCGAGCATAGCTTCATCCAAACTTTGATAAATGAGTGCAAGGGCCTTTTGATCCTTCTTATTCAAAAATTTCAAATTATCCCTTTCAATTTGGGATAAGACAGAAATATCAGTGGGTTCTTCATACCCATTTTGTACGATATCCCATGCATCTTGCAATCCAAGCAGCGCCTTTATGCGGATGCTCCAATTGTTATAATTATCATTCTGCAATAAAGGAGCTTAAAAGAGAGATGTTCTATTTGCCATCTTCCTTGATTATGAACCTTGCTCTGAAAGTACTGTTAGGAATTTTAAAAAGAAGGAATTTTTGAGAGAATATATTTTAATGAGAAGGAAATAATTTTACCTTTTGATTACAAACTTTGATTGCTTTCATACATTGGCTTGATTACATTGCTTTTATAATGCAGTGCACTCTCTAGAGTATTCTAGGAAAACATTATCTAGAATCTCTAAAATAGGAATTCTAGATTTTTCCCTTAATTTATTCCATTCATTAATACAATTGCTAATTTATTAATACAATTAATTGTTTCCTGAAAAAACAAGATTATTTCCAATAGGGTCGATGGCATTGTTTGGGTTTGTACCCATATTTGCTTTTTGCAAGTTGTTCATTTATGGATTTTACGTTCGTTATTCACACCACACGATTCTTGGCTCGTCGGAAAGGCGAGTACCCTCTCACGATTTGCTTTAAGTTAATTGTTTCAACATCATTTAACCTAGCATATAATCCAAAATCTGATAGAAACTGTTAGTCTTGTTTTAAAGTTAACACCTAGATTTATGTCATACATTACTTTAGTATTGTGGTTTAGGATCATACTTAATACTGATGTGGCATAGTAACATTTGGTACACTCATTTATTAAACTGGAAGAATTTCAAATACTTCCACCTGCATGCATTGGTTCGCTTGAAGCTTGATCGTGTGTGTGTATTAATACACCTGCACTGTCTTAGTTTCAGCTTGAATTTATTGGTTGGAACCTGTGCTTGGCCATTTCCCCTACTATTCCTACTTGGTTGATTTACTAAAAATATATAAATAGGCACTCTTGTTCATCGCACCATGTTACTGTGTACGCTGATCCTGATCTTCGATTGTTTACTGTTTTGCTTGAACTCTTATGTATTGCCATGCACCAATATTTATTTGCTAGTTCAGTGTTCACTGTGCCAAACTGAAATATATGTATATCTTACTAGCTACCTATGATTATTAAACACTATATAGAACAGACACTACGCAATTGTATATTTGCATATGACCTATACTTGAAGTTAGGATTAGCTATTATATTCTAGTGTTTATCGAAGTTGTTTTAGTTGAAATTAAGTTAATCTCGACTCGAGTGTTTTGTGTTTTACCTGAAATGCTCGGGTCAGATACGAGTATCGCAGATCTATAGATTTCAGCTATCGAAGTTAGAGACATGCGAAGACGTCCGCTTTTGGTCTGCTTAAAAATCGCAAATTTTTGGTAAATATATTAATGTATATATTTTTTGCTTCTGTTATGTATATAAAATTCTATGTAAACTCTGATATTTGTATAAATTTTTATTCTGCTGCAAGTGATTGTATTATGTGATATTCTGATTAAACTCGTAAGATAAATAACAATCTGTCATTTCAAGCGGTTTGAGTTAGTTTAATTACCGATTTTGAAACGGTCGAAAAGGCAGGTCATTATAAAGCACGATGTGGTTTTCATGTACATTATGTTGTTAGAAAGAAATATTTTGACTTATGAATGAAAGTTAGTTTACTCTGCTTATATCATCATTTTAAGTATTCAAATATTATTTACATTTTCCAATGTTGTACTTATGTAAATTAACTTCTAGTCACATTTAAATACAATTTGTTCGAAACTTCACTCTTGGGAAACTTAAGTCATTGAAGTTCGAGTTTGTTGGCTCCATTCTCAAGACTTCCTCTTGACCGTTAATCTCGAGACTTCTTTTTGACTACCTTTCTGAGTCGCGCAAAGTTCAGGTTTGGTAACTCCACTCTCGATACATCCTTACGCTCGTTGACCCCAAATCTTGTGAAGTTAAGTGGTTGGACATCGTTGGTTCATCCGTTTTGGTGCGCTCGCGTATGCTAGTTGGTCTCTATCACAACTTGACATGCTACACACAAAAAGGAGTTCACCAGTAGTGCGATTCGACGAGCAAATGAACGGGCCACATTTGACTCTGGCCACACTTTAATTTTGTAAACTTGAAGGTCGTGTCGTCGGTTAGTCTTCTAAACAAACCTGGACATGAATTGGTCGTGTCATCTCCTTCGGCCTTGATATTTTGCTAACAAATTCCAAAATATGCCAAAGCATAAATTTGTTATATACCAATCATCGGGCTTAGATGGTGTCGTTGGACAAACTCCCAAACATGTCTGGATAGGTCATGTCATGCCCATCAGGCTTACGGTAATACCGACGGATAGACTCCTCAATACGCTTGAGAGTATGTAGGTCATGTCATACCAATCGGGCTTGCGACATTTGCCCTAGTTTAGGAGGTAAATGAGGTGGTGCCAACATACCGACTCTTGAAACGCCTCAAAGCAGGTAGGTTGTGTCAAGTCTATTGGGCTTGGGATTGAGCCAATGAACAGACTCCTAAATGCGCCCGAACGTAAATAAGTTGCGTCTATCCACTGGGATTAAAGTACTTTCCCTTAGCCTCCATGGTAAGTGTAGTTGAACTCGGTAGATCGTGTTTGTAGTAGAGGTACTGAATCAGCCCGCATTTTACGTATCGAAGGATCATAAAGTATTTTTATTTTATTTCCTGAGGGTTGGATCATTCTCATATTTTAATATGTGGTTTATGGGGATGTGAGACATGTCCATAATTTTTACCAATTTTGTTTGTGACCATTTTTCCCCTATTGGTCTTTTACAGGACATAATTTTTGACTCGGATCGAATCAGGTGTTGAAACATGTGCCATTGGAAAGGAAATGATGATTTCCATTCCGTAGAGTGGTCACACTAAATATTTGGCTTAGCGGTTTGGGAGGAATCGATGTTATAAGGTTTTACAATTGGCTGTTCTGGTTTATAAAGCTATAATGGGCTGATTTGATTGGGGCCATTAGTGGGCTAGTGGGAGGCTATAAGTAGGAGGCTTGGAGAATAGTTTACTTTCTCCATTCTCTCATTTGGAGGAGCTTGTGATTCTCCTACACCTTTCCAGCATTAAAATTCAAGATCTACATTAGAGAATCAAATATCTACAACATTTGAGGCTAGATCTAAGCAAATTAAAGGGAGAGATCATCGAATTGAAGAGTTTGAGAAAATTCTTCATTGTCCGGATCTAGGTCTAAGTGTTTTTGGGTTATTTTGGAGAATTGGTGAGTGATATGCATCTCTCACGTGGATTCAATCAAGTATATGAGTTGTATGCACATAGTTTCATCATTTTCAAGTCGTTTTCCTTAGATTTACATCATGGTAAGCTTACTTTCATATGAATGCCATAGGACCTAATTTAGCAACTTAAAACCAGTAATTTTCATATATTTTCATATGTTTACGCAAGTTAGATCCATAATTTAGTCCATATGTTCGTTTATCAATATTTTGGTGAATTTTACATATGTAATGATGAAATTGTCATTCTCGTGTTGTTACTGACTTCATAATATGTTTGTGGTTATATTAAATGAATTGAATGAGTCGGTTTTGTCGAAATTGTCATTTGGCGGAGTTTAGGTCAAATTTGGAGATGGTTTGGGTCTGTCCAGGTGGTGGATCGGCCGAGATGAAATGGATCACTTATTGAGTGGCTTGGGGAGCAAATCAGGGGTGGATCGTTCGGTAGCAGTATGGGTCGGCCATGAAGGATCGGTCGGTCAGGGCTATGGGTCAGTCAGTCAACATGGAGGCACATGGGTCGGTCACTGTTTTCTATTTCGAGTCGGTCGGTCATGACTTCGGGTCCGTCGTTCAAGACGTAAGGGGATGGGTCGGCACATGTGGATCGGTCGGGCTAGGTCATAATGGGATTGGTCAGGTCGGCCTCGATAGGATCAGTCGATCAAGAGGGATCAACATGCTTTTGAATCGATGGGTCGGGCATTGATGGATCGGTCGGTCCAAAAGGGGATGAATCGGTCTGTGTTGCATGGATGGGTCGGTCAGCTCCAAGAGGATGGGTCGGTCGCACAGGGTCATTTCTGAAGAAGAAGAAAATTCGGGTACGATACGATCTAGATTTGAACAAAAGGGCTTGAAAAAAAATTCGGGCAGAAGTGCCCAAACCCTTGCCGCAACGCAGTGCGGTCTAAAGCTGTGGTTGTTGGCATGAACGCTATGGTTTTGAGATATTGTGACTTTGAGGGGAATCCAAGTGGAAATATTCGAAGTGTTGAATGTGTTCGTTGATCGGTGTGGAACACAAATGAGATGACAACTCAAAGGTCGTGAGTTAGTGGATAATGGTTGCTCGAGAAGGTTGCTTGAGCTGTGAAAAGTCGGCGGGTTGGATGACTAGAGATGTGAAGGCCGAGAGATTATCGTTGTCATAAGTTCTAGCAGGATCAAAGCAGGGGTACAATAGGGGCACCTAAAAGAAGGAAGGTTGTTGGTCGAGTACTTTGGGTATCGTTGAAAGGCCTAGTTGTCAAGGTTAAAAAACATACGTATCGTTGAAAGGCATGTGGAGTTTGTGCTAGAACTAGGGTTACCATTAGCCCTTGACATCCCTTTTATTACCTTGGGTTGTTCATCCGGTTGTGGATGGGCAGACTAAGTGGCAAGTCACAGGCGATAGCTTAGTAAGGACGATGTTGCAGCTCGGATGCGAGCTGGAGGCTTACGTACCAGTTTTATTACTATTTAGTATTTCTGTTTCCACTGTTTGAGTTGCTCTATGAGTGTTGTAGTGAGGCTTTATGTACAGACTTTAATATCTCTTATGATGTATGGAAAATCTTTCAGGATATTGTGAAAGTTTCAAAAGTTTGTTGTATGATGCTTCACTATTATTACCTGTTGTATATGTTATATTATATTTTATCCTTGCGCGGTGAGTTCTACGACAGGTTCTGCATATGTTTACCTATTTCGATGATCGTCCATGACTTCCTGGCACATCTTTCAATGTATTATTCCTCTTATTAAGTGTGGGGGTTATGGGCGGTCGTCACAGGTACTCGGATGATCCATTGATGAACATTGAAGGTTTGGGTTGATATTATAATACTTTGTACATGTATTACAATCAAGTCAGTTTCGTTCACAACTCAAGCAACTCGTCAAAGTTAAAACATGCGATCAAACTACTTTTGAAAATACAAATAACAAATTTATACATGTCGTAAATCTAGCAAGATGAAAATAAAGGCTGTGGTGTCGTGGATCCGAGCAACTTATTTCTAATGGAATCTTGTTGAGTCGAAAAGTCAATCTGGAGGATCTGGTTGATAACCAGGGTCCTAGCTGGTGGCTTTACTTGGCGAGCGTTGGACAACTCTGGAAATTCGTTTGGAGTACCTTGCCTTTACTTCTCAAGTTTCCATTGGCAGATAAGCTTTTCAATAACATCCTTGAGGTTGCGACATTCGTTTTTGTCGTGACCACACATGTCGTGAAACTTGCAGGATTTGCCAGTTCGTTACTCCCTCTAGGTGGATCTCTGGAAGCGGGTTTTGGGTATTGGATGGCGTTGCAGGTCTCAATGTATATGGCCTTAAGAGGAGTATTGAGTGGAGTGTATGTATTTTAGGGTTGGATTCTGGGTCGATTCTTCTTCTTGTCAATGCTATCTATATTGTTTCCACCTTGAGCAGGTTTTTTTCTAAGCTTTCTCCTTGCTTTTTTCGGAGTTTTCTCCAACTTGTTTAGAAACGACACTGTCTGACATAGCATCTTGCTAAAGATTGCCAGGGTGGCATTGCGAGTAGTTCAGTTCCTGTGTGCTTCCTCTTGACATAGGAATTGGTTAGCTTTTTCATAGAAGACTTCCCAATATTTGGGATTTTTTCTATCGATCCAAGCCCCGATTTCAAATAGCTCCTAAGAGTTTCCCTGGTTCCCAGGTAGATGTTTGAGATGGTCACGATGTCCTTGGGCCTAGCAACGTGCATCTCGAATTTCCTGTTCAACCCCCTAGCGAGCTGATAAAAAGTCGATATGGTTCTCGGTGGAAGTCAAGACTACCATAGCAAAGCTACGCCTTTAAGGAACACGGGAAAGCATTTACACGTAACTCCGTCTGTGGCACGGCTGGAATCCATATGCCATTCGTATCGCTTTATAAAGTTTCAAGGATTGGTCTTCCTCGAGTAAACTGTAAGTTGCGGTATATTGAATCTTCTTGGCCATTGAGCATTGAGGGCGTCTTGGGTGAAAGGGTTATGTCTAGAACTGGCTTCCGGTTGTTGGTGATGTGTTCATGTGATTCTCTCATGATCCTACTGGCCATATCGGTGAGAATCGTAGTTTGGATATTTGCTGGATTCCAATGGTCGTGATCCAACACTGGAGTGCTGGGCCTAGGATGCCTCTTGTGGTATACGTCTTCATCCACTTGGGAATCCTCAAATTTAACCCTTTGGTTTCACGGAGGAGGGATGGAAGTAGCTCGGGCCTGAGTAGTAATTCTATATGTAGGCACCAAGTTATAAGCAATGACAAGCGGAGGCTGCTTGGTAGTGGGTTTAGCATTAGTCCCCGGAACATTACAAGGGCCTAAACCAGGAGCAGTTAGAATGACGGGCTCAATTACTGATGATAAGTGTAGCACCATTATTGTTAATCCTCCTCCTTTGGCTACGGTTACACGAAGGATAACGTAAGAAGAGCTTTTCAAAATGTAGAAATTTCGCTAAGCATTCCTATTGGCTTGAAGGCGATTAATATCCCTATGCATATTCTTTTGGAGCCTTCCCATCAACTAAATATTTTTCTTAATTTAGCCATTAAACAATCTCTAGATTTCCTCCAATTTCTTAATCACTTCAAAAAACTGAGCTTGGGTAACCGGAGCTTTAGGATTGGAGGAAGTAGCCATTTTCAAGGTGACCGGAGCTTCAAAAGGTTGTCGCAGTTGGAGAGACGTTTCTTTGTCAGTAGTAGAAGGTCCATCCATAGCAGATTTTCCTTTCTTCACCATTTTCAATGGACTGGGTAAGTAGACCTAAGAAGGTATGAGTAGCACTCCAAGTCTTGATAGAAGAACGATAGGAAAAAGATGACGTTACTTGATTCTCTCAGTGAAAGGATAAGGATGTTAACTGTAGGTGCATCTACGTCATCTACCTGACGCGCTAAAATGTTGATGTCCAAAAGTTGGCACAACACCCAAAGATTTCCACGATAGTGAAAATAAATGTAAAGTGATGTAAATATGCGTGGAAAACACAAGAGAACAATAACACGGTATTTATATGGTTCAGATCATGAGAACCTACATCCACTTTGAAGGTTTTTGCTTGATATTCACTTCTAAGTCAAAGACAGAATGGTATGGTCAATGTCCTCACGTCGCTACAATGGCAATGGTGGAAAAAGTTCCAAATAGATCCAAATACTTCAACAATAAAGTATATGAGAATGGATAGATAAGCATACTAATCTACCCACAACATGAATGAAGAGCTCAACCTTATCTTTCCCACATCGGACAGTGATAGCCTTTACAATAAACAAGTCAATCGTTCATTCATGGAAACCAGAACATCCATTCAATCATGGTAAGCACTCATAACATCCAAACAATATTTATCTTAGGTAAACCATCCTAAACGAATTCAACATCCCTCAAGCACAAGCCTCAGAGGCCTAAATAAATATCAGACAAGCACTTAAAGAACATCTCCTTCGATGTTGGACAACCTATATAAGATGGTACAAACAGAACAACCAATCATCCATGACTGACTCTGGCTATCACCGCCAATCCTGCTTTGAAACCATCGTTAATCATATGACGGCCAACCTTGCCAAATGAGAAGGGCTAATGGTAACCCCAGTTCTAGCATAAACTCCATACGCCTTTCAACGACACGTGTGTATGTCCAACCTTGACAACTAGGCCTTTCAACGATACCCAAGGTACTCGACCAACAACCTTCCGGTCTTTTAGGTGCCCCTATTATACCATTTCTTTGAGCCTGCTAGAACTTATGACAATGATAATCTCTCGACCTTTTCATCTCTAGTCATCTAACCCGATGACTTTTCATAGCTCAAGCAACCTTCTCGAGCAACCATTATCCACCAACTCACGACCTTTGAGTTGCCACCTTCCTCATTGTTCTACACCAATCAATGAGTACCTCACATCACTTCGAACATTCCCTTTTGGACTCTTGTCGAAGCCATTATCATCATCGAACCAAACAACATCAATATAAGGTTCAATATGGACCATAAAATTCATCAAAAAAATTTAAATAAACAAACCACATCACTTAGGCCATCGACCACAGCATTTGCAAGTGCTGCCAAAACCCTTCAAACTCGACCGACCACTATCTTGGACCAACCGACCTACCTAACCAACCCCACCTTGGACCGACCATCTTTCCTCCAATCTAGGTTGGAGCGACCGACCAGGACGACCGACCGACCGGCTCCTTTGGAATCTCTTCAATGGTCTGACCGACCCGGTTGGCACGAGTCCACCATGACCGACTGACGGACTACCCTTTCTACTTCAGGCTCGCTCGACCGACCCTATCATTCAACCTATAGGCTCGCTCGATCGATCCACTTTCACTGGCTCGCTCACTCGAACCACTTTCACCTAGGCTTACTCGCTCGAGTCCTACTATTCAACCCTGGGATTGCTCGATCGAACCATCCATGCATGATCGTCCCTTTCTTTTCTCCCGGCTTGCTTGAGCCTGCTTCCTTTCTTGTTTTCCAAGAAATCCTCACTTGGTGCGTGACCAACCCAGTACATGTGACCCAAAATCTCCATTACTCCAATGCGAGTCCAATTTTGACCAAAACATCGCCAATCGATGAAACCAACTCAAACAATCCACCAAATACAATCATAAACATGTCATAAAGTTGCTAACAACATGAATATGACTATTATCACAAAAATTATGCAAATTATCTCAAAAATCACGATGAATGATCATATGAACAAAACTATAGATCTATCTTGCATATACATATGAAATAGCATAGAAATAACCAATCTAAACTTGCCAAAATAGATTATAGGGTGATTTATATGAAATTTGGCTTATAATGGTTTAGATCTATGGTTAAACACTTGAATTTGATGAAAAACATAATCAAACATTCATATACTTCATTGAATTCATGCGAGAGATGCAAATCACTCATCGATTCTCCCAAACAAGCTAAAATCAATGCAATAAGTTTCCGGACAGCAAGTAATTCGAACCAAACCCCTTGATCCGATGAACTCCTTCTTCAATTGACGTAGATCTAGCCTCTAATGGTATAAATGTATGATTTCCCTCCTTGGATTTTGATTTTTAATGGTGCAAAGGTGTTAGAGGAAGGAGGAACATATGCCACCTTATGAGAGAATAGAGAAACTAAAACATTTCTCATGCCTCTCACCCTCTATTTATACCCTTCCATTAGCCCACTAATGGGCCTTCACAAATCAGCCCACTATGGCTCTCCAAACCTGAACAGCCAACTGAAAAACCTTAAAACAACGATTCCTCCCAAACCGCTGAGCCAAATTTTTAATGGAACCACTTTACAGAAAGGCAATCATTATTTCCTTTTCAATGGCATAGATCTCACCCTCTGATTCGACCTGATCAAAAGTTATGCTCTGTACAAGACTGACAGGGGGAAATTTGTCATAAATAAAATTGGTAAAAATTATGGACATGTCTCACATCCCCATAAGTAACATATTAAAATATGAGAATGATCCAACCCTCAGGGAATAAAATAAAAATATTTTACAAACTTCCAATACGTAAAAATGCAGGCTGTTCTATCCCCCCCCCCTCTCTTAAGAATTTTGCCCCCGAAATTCCAAGCAACCACAACAATTCCTCATGCCTATCATTCATGAGAAACCAATTCTATCACCCAAACTAGCAACCATCAAGCCATGCATCCATCGCCTTATCCTAGCACACAGAATTCTACCAAACAATCAACAAGGTACAACGATATAACGATGATACGATATCAAAGGGTCCTACCGACGAAGAGTTCTGGATGAGTCGCCTTCATGCTCTCTTCCATCTCCCACATACAATCGTCGCAATCTTCACTCCATTGTACCTTGTCTATCTTAACCGTCTTCCTCCTAAGTTGTTTCATGTCATTTCCCACAACACGAAGTGGCTTACGAGGTTTTGCAACTGCGGTCTCTACTTTTAGGTCTTCATACTGCTCTGGAGATACCACCACATTTGAATCATGCACGAACTTCCATAGAAACGACACATAAAAAACATCATGCACACTAGACATATTCTCGGGTAACTCCAATCTATATGCGAGCTTTCCAATTCGCTCGACTATCAGAAACGGTCCAACAAACCTTGGAGCTAACTTTCCTTTACTTCTGAATCGAACCACATGCTTCAACAGCGAAATCTTCACCAAAACCATATTGCCAATATCGAAATCCAAATCTTTTTTATGTTTATCAGCATAACTCTTCTGAAGATCTTGGGCCGCCTTCAATCATTGTCGAATGATCTTGATACAATCAGAGGTCTATCTAATTATTTCATGCCCAAGTACCAACTTATCTCCAGTTTCTAACCAACATGCTGGAGAATTGCACGGTCACCCATACAATGCCTCCTATGGTGCCATCCCAGTTCTAGACTGGTAGCTATTATTATATGCAAACTCAACTAGATGTAGATGGTCTTCCTATGATACCCCAAAATCCAACACACAAGCTCTTAGGATATCTTCCAAAACTCGGTTGACCCTCTCTGTTTAATCATCAGTTTGTGGATGGTAAGTCATACTTAAACACAACTCGGCTCCCAAAGCTTCTTGTAAACTCTTCCAAAATCCACTCGTAAATATTGGATCTCGGTCACTCACTATGCTCTTCGGGATACCATGATCCATTTCACATAAAGTTCAGCCAATTTCGATGTTGTCCTAGTCAACTTGACAGGAATGAACCTTGCACTTTTGGTCAAGCGATCCAACATGACCCAAATCCCTTCGTTTCCTACCCTAGTTCTAGGTAGTCCGTTGATAAAGTCCATCGATATCTGCTCCCACTTCCATGTGGGAACTTCCAATGGCTGAAGCAAACCACTCGGATTCTTCTGTTTAGCTTTCACCAACTGACAGTTCATGCACTTGGAAATGAACTTTCCAATATCTCGATTAATCCTTTCCCAGTAGTTGACACGCTTCATGTCCTGATACATCTTATTACCACCAAGATGAATCGTCAACTTCGAGTGATGACATTCTCTCAGAACCTCATCTCTCAATCCATCGATATCAGCAACAACTAATCGTCCTTGCTTTCAAAGCCAACCTTCTCGATCGACCTCGAACTCTTTATCTTTTGGTTCCAGTTTCTGGATAAACTCGACAAGCTTTACATCTTGTTTTTGGCTCTCTCCAATCCTTTCAATAAGAGTAGGTCTTATCGACAAGCTTGCCAACATTTCAGGTTCCAACTCACACCTTGGCCTAAAATCAAACCTTGCCAAATACTCAAGGCTCTTCCATTCCGAAAACATCGCTCCCAAACTTCTGTTTCTTCAACTTAATGCATCTGCAACTGCGTTACCTTTTCCAGAAGTATAGGCTAGACCAAAATCATATGACGCCAGAAACTCTAACCATCATTGCTGCCGAAGATTCAAATCCTTTTAGGAGAATAGATACTTAAACGACTTGTGATCTGTATATAACTCGAATTGAACTCCCAATAGGTAATGTATTCACATCTTCAGAGCAAACACAATTGCCACTAAATCCAAATCATGAGTTGGATAATTTTTCTCGTGCAGCCTTAGCTGTCAACTCGGGTAAGCTACAACCTTATCTTTCTGCATTAGCACGACTCCAAGTCCAGTGCCACCTGCATCGGTGTATACCACCATCTCTTCATTACCACTTGGAATAATCAACACAGGAGCACTCATCAATCTCTACTTCATGATTCCGAACGCTTGTTCACACTTCGCATCACATGTGAACGCTTGGTTCTTTTTCATCAATCCTGTCAACAGTACAGCTATCTTGGAGAAATCCTTAGTAAACCGTCGATAATAACCCGCCAATCCAAGGAAACTCCGAACATCCGTCGCATTCTTGGGCCTATCCCAATCCTGGATTGCTGCCACTTTAGCGGGGTCAACAGCTATCCCATTTCCAGAAACAACATGACCTAAGAACCTTACTTCATTCTTCCAGAAGTGACACTTTGAAAACTTAGCTCTCAGCTAATGCTTCCGCAAGATCTCTAACACAACACTCAAGTGTGTCTTGTGTTCTTCCTCACTCCGAGAATAAACCAGAATATCATCCACGAACACCAGCACGAACTTGTTCAACTGATCTCTGAATACCCTGTTCATAAGATCCACGAAATACGTTGGCGCATTAGTCAACCTAAATGGCATCACCAACCATTCGAAGAAACCGTAAGGTGTCCTAAAAGCAGTCTTTGGCACACTATCCTTAGCCATCCTCAACTGGTGAAATCTTGTTGCCAAATCCATCTGAGAAAATACTTTATCTTCGTGAAGTTGATCAAACAAGTCATCAATCCTTAACAACGGATAGTTGTTCTTCTTAGTCACCTTGTTCAACTCACGATAATCCACACACAATCTTAATGTTCCATCTTCCTTAGTTGCAAGCACGACTGGTGCACCCTATTCGGAAACACTCCTCTGAATGAATCCTTTTCCCAAAAGGTCTCTAACTTGCACCTCCAACTCTCGCTGTTCCTTAGGCGCCAAACGCCTAAGAGACATAATGATTGTTCTAGCACACTCGACTAAATCGATCTTAAACTCGATCTCACGATGCGGCAGAAACCCTTTGACCTCTTCAAAGACATCCTCATACTCATTAGCGATCAACACAGATGAAAGTCTTCATATGGAATCCCAAGCGAATATAGATAGCTCACGAAGACACCCTCTTCGTGCTTACATCTAATCAACACCTTTCGCCCTTCCAGATCCTTGACTCTTACCTCTAGCTTCTCGCAATTCACTCTTGCTACATACCTCTTGTGCCAATCCATGCCCAAGATGATCCCAAACCCAGCGAAGTTAAGAACAAAGCAATCGGATACAAAAGAGTAACGATGACTCGACAACACTAGACCATGGAAAATCATGCAAAGATTGGACGAACCCCTAACTGGATTAGTCACTATGAAAGGTCTATCACAAATTTGGGGTTCCAAACCCAAGCGGCACACAAGCTCATTGCAAATGAAAGAATGTGATGCTCCAATATCGAACAAAACTCGAACTGAAACACCTCGGACAGAAGGAGTACCTTGCACGACGACACCCTTTTCCTCTACAGTAGGAGCTCTTGAAGAAGTTGGCACGGGTTCCAAAATATATGCCTTCACAACCTGCTTGCCCTTAGTTGATTTTGGACAGTCTTTCTTCTTATGCCCAGGCTTCCCACACTTGAAGCACTTCTTCTCAGCTTTGGGATTCTTGCACTCACTGGCAAAATGGCCTTCATGCTGGCAGTTAAAGCAGACCACCTCACACTTAGGCTTATTCTAACCATCTTTTCCTTTCTGTTGTTGTTGCTTCCTCTTCTTATTATTACCATCCTGATGTGGTTTCAGTACCTCTTTGGTTGCATCGACAACATTTACTTCCTTAGGAAACAAGCTCTCATGGTGAATAGCTTTTTCAACAATCTTGTCGAATGAATCGTCAAGATGATCCACCAACGACCTTCCAATGTAGGTTTCCAGACCCATAACAAACTTCTCGTTCTTCTGATAAGGTGCATCAATGTATGAACGAGCGTATTTAGACAAGGCCTCGAAATCAGAAACATAATCAAGCACAGAACGGCCATTCTGTTTCAACTCCACGAACCTATTAAATAAAGATGATTTCTAATCAGCGGATTGTAACAACCCGAAAATCTGGGCCAGTTTAAAATTTTTATTTTGGCAATTATAGCGAATTTTGAATATTTAAAATAGATTATTTTAAATAATATCGACGAGAAATTTGTTTAGAATATAATTCGAACGTATATATTATATATGTCGTCGTTAGAATATATAATAATTATATATAATTATAAAAGGAATTGAAAATGGCGCGGTAGTTCGAAAATTCGATTTCTAATTTCAAATGAATATACAGAATTCAATATAAGTCAGAATTGAACGAAACAAGAAATATTTGAATCTGTATAACTATATCTTTGTAACGAAGTTAACAAACTGAGATTTCATCTTAGAAATGATAAGATATGTCCAGTTTAAAATTTGAAATAGTCGCTGTGGAATTTATATATATTTTTATATATATAAGGCCCTTAAAAATAGCAATTTTGCAAACGACCTCGGATTTCAACGAAACCAGTTTTGTTGGGTCCGTGATGTTAAGTTATTGCTAGATTCCAAATTTCATAATTTTTCGAATCAATATGTGAGCGTGGCAAAAGAAAACGCGTTTGATCAGTTTCAGTTGATTTTAATCGACTGGAAATTGGCCATTTTTCTAACGGTCTCAGAATTCGACGAAACTAGTTTTGTTAGGACCGTATCGTCAATACGAAGCTAGAAAATATTTTTCTGGAATTTTTCGAGTTAGTATGTGACCCCGGTAATTCGAAATGCGCGTTTAAATTCAATATAGTGATTTAAATGTAAATTCAAAAGGAAACTGATTGTAACAATCGAACCAGCTTGCGATACATATCCCATTGTGTTCGGAATGGGGGTAATACGCTATGGACGACAGGCGGTGGGCCTCGTTTCGAGGTCATATGTAAAAGTCAACTTTTAAGGAATAAAATAAATAAATAACAAATAAATAAATAAAAAAAAACTTTCCCCTTATCTCTGGCCCCCCCCCCCTCTTCGAATTCACTCAGAATAAAAAAAAAGAAAAAAAAAAAACCTAACGCTCGATCGCACTGCCGCCTCCCACCGCCGTCAGGCCACCCGTCCGCCTCCCTTCTCCGATCAACCCACGAGCCCTCCTTCACGCTCGCGCCTCCCTTACCTCGAGCGCCCCTTTTCCGTTCTCCCCTAGCCGCCGCCTGAGCCACCGCCCAAGACGACTGTCGAACCCCCCACCGCCCACCTCGAAGCCCTCGCGACGCGAACCGAGCACCCCCCCCCCCCCTGAAGCCTCGACGCCCCCACCCTGCCGCCGACGACATCTTCTCCCCCCCCCCCTTTTCGCAGCAAATCAGTGAGTATTTTATTTATTTCTCTTTTAATATTTTATTTATTCTGTAAATACCGATTTTAGGAAGTAATTTAAAAACAGATTTTTAAAAAAAGGATTAAATACTTTTTTTTGATTTAGAATACCGATTTTAGAAAGAAGTTTAAAACTGATTTTATATAAAGTTTAAAACTGATTTTATATAAAGTTTAAAACTGTTTTATTTTTTTTAAGTTTAAAACTAATTTCGATTTTTATTTTAAAAACTGATCTATAAAGAAAATAAAAACTGATTTTATCTTAAGGTTTAAAATAAGGAAAAAAAAAGGTTTTAACTTTAAAAGGAAAAAGATTTGATCTTTATTAGAAAAGAGGAAAACTTTTTATTAGAAAAGAGGAAAACTTTTAATTAGAAAAGAGGAAAACTTTTTATTAGAAAAGGCGAAATCTTTATATGGAAAATAGCGTGATAAAAATATAATTTTTATCTATACAACATAGTAGTAAAAATATGATTTTTATATATTGAATAACGAAGTAAAAATTCGATTTTTACATATGTAGTGGCTACGGGCAACGAAGATGACGAAGATGCGAGAACAGTGAAGATTTCCTGCATTAGAAGTGCCGTGGAGCTGGATAGCTATAAGTGAGAATTTCTCACTCTTCAATTTATTTTCTAGTTATATATATATATATACTAGGATGCAGACGGTGCTTAGTAGCACCCGACACAATCGTCCACAAACCATGGACTTGTTTGTTTGGTTGCATAGATTAGTTTGATTATGTGATTGAATTGAATTGTTTGAGTGAAATTGAATGGTTTGATTGATGTGTGAATGGCGGGGGCCTTCACTAGACCGGGGATAAGGCTAGGCCTCGTCCCGTTTCTAGTATCGTGCCGTTATGCCGCCGAAATTTTCTAAAATAAGTTAGAAAAATAAAAATATCATTTTATTGAATAAATGAATTGAATAGAAATTCATAGGTTGGAATAAAATGTTTTATCGTTAAAAATATAATTTTTAACGTGAAGTGAAATAAATAAAATATTCATTTACAAACCAGACGGTTTGTTTATGTACACCTATTTGAATGACATTGATTGGGACGATAAATTTTACACATCGCCCAACAGCACAAATAAAATAGGTGTTTGATTGTTTGAAACCCCACACGGGTGTTGGGATGAAATTTGAAGTTCACTCATCCTGATTGATTAAATATGTGGATCGATTGATTGACAGGCTGTTATAAGCGTTGAATATCTATATTTGATGCTTATACAGTGTAGTGCACTTTGGCTGATGGTTTATTATTTTTCAATGCTGTTATATACATGTGTTGTATGAAAATCCATATAATTAACTTTATATGGTAATTGATTGGGCCTCATTCCAATTTGAAAAATAAAGAATATATAAAATAAAAGTTCATGTGTTGACAGTACTCATTTATTGAGATTGGTCATGTGTTGAACGAAATATTTTGATAATAACAACTATTTTGAATAAAGAAACATTTGAAATAGAATATTTGAAATTAGAAATATATGAAGTCGTGTTGGTTAGATTGACGCCATTTTGACGTGAACGATATTTATATGAATTGAAAACGATTTCGAAATGAATTGAATTGAAAACGATTTCGAAATGAATTGAATTGAAAACGATTTCGAAATGAAATGAATTGAAAACGAATTCAAATTGAATTGAAAACGATTTCGAAATGAAATGAATTGAAAACGAATTCAAATTGAATTGAAAACGAATGAATTGAATTGAAAACGATTTCGAAATGAATTGAATTGAAAACGATTTCAAAATGAATTGAATTGAAAACGAATTGAAATGAATTCAAATTGAATTGAAATTTGAATTGAATAGAAATGAATTTTGAAACGAATTTATAAAGAAGAATTCAATTTTGATTTGAATTGAAAAGGAAGTTGAAATTGCTTTTGAAACGAATTTAAAACTATTTATATAATTCGTTTTAAATAGAAATCGACGAAGTATATATTATATATATTATATATATAATATAATGGCCTGAACAGAACGCGCCGCGCCGCGGCAGTTCGTGAATTTCGACCATTTATTTCAAACGGACATTGCGGGAGATCCGACCGTCGGATTCTCCTAAAACCGGAACCGTTGGGTTCATATCGAAAAGAGCTTTCTAATGAATGTTAGAAATTTGAAATCTAACGGTTGGATTTGGAGATACGTCCAAATCAAATTCGAAAAAGGTCGCTGTAAGTGCAGTTCGATGGCCATTAATGGAAATCGACTGTACGGGCCTTGATAAAATTATTAAAAATAGTAATAATTTGTGTAAAATCATAAGAAATGATTTGTGAAAGTTTGGGATGAAAAACTCCATATTTGATAAAGATAAAAATAGATTTTTATCGAAATGAACTAGTTTTGAACTAGAAATATAATTCTATTTATTTTTAAATAAATAAATTGAATTTGAAAAGGGTTTTGAAAATAACCAAAATTTCCAATGATTGCATTGGAGTGGATTTGAATCGAAATTGTCTTCGGAATATTTCGATGTTGGAATTCGTGATTATACAGGTGTTGTTATGGAAATTTGAAAGATATATATGTATATCGTTATTTCCAATACGACATTCGTTAGTCGTAGAATTCGATATTGAATATAAGCCGATATATTTTCTATTCAGAGCCTTGTATTGAATATCGAATGTGATTTGGGTTTGTCGTGAATGGTGTCTTCACTAACACTGTTCTTGAACCCAGTTGAGAAAAGATTAAATCTTTTTATTTAGATTTAATGAAGTTTACCAATTAAATAATATTTAATTGGAATTGAATTGATATTGATTTTTGGGTTTATCGTGAACAGTGTTTTTAAATAGCACTCGTTCTTTAACCCGATAATTAATGAATGGGATTTTGGGTTTATCGTGAACCGTGTTTTAAATGACACTGATTCTTTAACCCAGTCGAAGATTAAAACTAAGTGGAGTTTTAATGAATCTTTAATTAGATTGAAATGATCGAAAATGGAGTATCACCAGTTTTGCTCCAGGCGATAGTTAAATCTTTAATTAGATTTGAACGTGAAATGGTAATTGAATTTACCGATAACACTGTGGTGTTAGATATGAAGTATTACCAGTTTTACTTCATGGGATGAATAGGTTGGGATTGGGAAATTAAAACAAATGATTACTTCGGTAAGGTTCGCTAATCCCGACTAGTTTGAATTGATATTCAAAAGTAGATTAAAGAATAAATTCAAGAATTTATCTTTGATAAAATTAATGGGAATCTTTCCCTATGAATGTGAAATTTAGAAACTAACTGTCGGTTAGCCAA
This sequence comes from Allium sativum, assembly GCA_030737875.1. Lineage (NCBI taxonomy): Eukaryota > Viridiplantae > Streptophyta > Magnoliopsida > Asparagales > Amaryllidaceae > Allium > Allium sativum. Next base: position 392,749,312 of record CM060912.1, on the reverse strand, counting down.
GCAGAATGGTTTTCTGGGTATTGATCTGATGTTGGTTTCGGCCTTCGGGGTTAATATTTGGGAAATTATTCTCTTGATTAATTTACGGTTAGTGACTAATGAATTGGAATGAGGCGTATGTTGTGTTTGTGTAACACTTATTTAAAATATACGCGAGTTATTCGGAAAGACCGGGTTTATCCCATTCTGAATAACTGATACGACGATAAGTCGAAGATGAAGACGATGGTCGAAGACCGGAAGTCTTCACGTCGTTTGGGTGATAACTGATGATCTTGATTGGGCTGTACACCCAAGAAGATGGAAACAGTTGGTGATCGTCCAGACGTACTTGGAGATCGATGGATATGCGGGGTACTAAGTGCTCCCAGCTTCGTTCAGACCCAGAACGGACTTGTAAATGGACTGTGTGTCTGACATCGGATTTCATTCTGTGTGACTGATATCGGTTGCATAGGATGGTTTGCCTGTGTGGCATGCTAAGATGCAAATGATCAAGGCTTCCGTTGAAAAGCAAAGTCTTGTGGTTGGTGATCAAAGCACGGCCTTTGTGGCGTAGCTTTGTGTAACGTTTACTTCGCGAGTTTCACACCCGGTATGAACCAAAAACGGGAGAGGACATCAGGGAGGACTTGCGTTTCTTTCTAGCTAGAAGTGGCATCAGTGGTTTTACACGCCCTGACGAGTTTGACTTATGTGGTTGTTGCTGTTGCGAGGCGCCTCGGATTGATCGGTCGTTCTCGAACCGATGGAGTCATTCGTTGGCTCGTTTGCGCCCCAAAGGGCGGGGAGACGTATTGTTCAGGCATAATAATCCACATCGGTGGACCGGCCCTGACGATCCAGGGGCAGTTGCGGCTGTTCCTGAGACATGGTAGGCTAGATTGTCTCGAATCGGTAGAGGACGATCCCTGGCCTCAGTTCATAGATGGAAATCCAGTTTCCAAATACGTGACTTTGCGGTTTTATTTGTAAACCTACATATGGCGACATAGTGGCATGGGACGCTCATGTCGCCTATGATTGATACTTATGATTTGAAGTTGTTTTATGCACTATGCACTTATAGTAGTATCAAATGATTTGTTTTAAACGTATCAAGCATTCTTTGGCTGTTATAAGGGAAAACCCTATCCTCGGCTGCGTTGCATTGTGTGATGGGACCTGGGTCTTATAACAGCTTCATTTTTCTTTATTTAGCATTGCGCTGTTTGTTGTATGCACTGGTATTCTTGGGAGGAAGCCCGTTCCGTGTTATACGGCGTGGTCCCTTGATTTACCTAACTTTAAAATAAAGATTAATAACTGTTTTAGTTCTCACACCAGTCACATGACTGACCTGGAGTTTATTGTTTTAACCTAAACTCTGGGTGCCCCTATTTTGACACGGGCAGCTAGTAGTTTCGGTTTTGCAGATTTATATTCACAGGATCCTGGTTTACAGCTGGAACGATATCCGGAAAGCTTTGTATCCGTATATCTCTTCTAGTTGTGTATTGTATTACTTTCCGCTGCTATGTATTTAAATGTAATTTAAATCTCTGATATTTCTGTGTAATATTCATTTATACTCTGTATATTCTTGTAATCTGGTGCATTGTTGTAATATACAATGAAACGTTCTTCTGTATGCGTTCTGTTTTGTCCTGTTCTCAAACGATAGGGCGTTTCGAACGGCCTGGATCGGTTTAGCGACTGGTTCGGACCGAGCGAAATTCCCTGCCGTCACATTTGGTATCAGAGCTTTGGTTTACAAAGCTCAGAGAACAAGACACATTAGAACCATACGAAAGGATTCATCAGATATTGGGTTAGTAATATCCAATTAGAATGACTCGTTAGAGATAGGATCCGTAGTATCCTAGAACGAGTGTGAAGAGTATATTTGAAAAATGAACCAATTTTGTTTTGAAAATTTAAATCAATTATTCGTATTTGATTATCTATTTATATTGATGTGGACAATCCAGTATATATAGATTTTGCGTATACGTCTGATCCGCGTGTATTCGAAATTTTAATATACTGGATAGATATGGAATCACATTCTAGTCGCCCGAAGATGGTACTGATGATTGTCATGACATCATCAGTATTTATGTTCGTGTTTCGAAAGTGTGAAGAGTATATTTCCACTAATGCAACCTAACCTCGTGTCATAAGTGCCATTACAATTCCTAATTGTAATTACTAGACATTCCATTATTTATTAATCAATTAATTAAACCTGTCCCTTTATAGGTGTTAATGCCCACTCTACCCAATAAATTGAATTATATGTCCAAAAATGTTCATATTCAAATTATGTCAATACTAACCCTTATTCTCCCGTTCCATAACTAGCGCACTCATAAATTGGTGGCATGCCTAGGCCAGACAATAGCCTAGTCATAAACGATAATAGGGAAAATAATGGGAATATAACCAAAGTGATCATTTTAACATAACTTGGCATAAAAATAAACTAGCATGGTGATAAGGTGGACATATAAGCATAGAACTGATGAACTTGTGGCAATTACTAGTTCTACATAACTATGATGTCATAGTGAGCGTAACGAGATCTTAATTGACCATTTAGGTGTCCAACTATTTAGATCCAACATAATTATAACGTGGTCAAAAACAGATCTAACATATTTAGGATGACATAGTAACATGTTTCAATCTAAATATTGATTCACATGTCCAATTTACAACATATCTAAACTGACCACAATATGATAGGTAAAAGGTAATTTACATAAAGAATTGGATCTAACCAATATTGTAATTGTCCAAATTAACAGATTTACATTGACCACAATATAATTACAATTCAAGATCCATAAAGGCGACATAATAGAATAACCACAATTGCATTGGATCTTAGAGAAATAGATCTATCATGACATAATATAAGATTTAACAATAGCATAGATTCATAGTTTACAACATATCCAAAACACAATCTTTCATGATTTACTTTTAAATATTCAAATCTTAAAGTAACTAGAAACTCACAGCGTTAGGATTAGAAAAGAGAAAGAATGGATCTTGAATCTCTAGATTTGATTTGCAAAACTGATAGTTGTTTGAAGAAAATGGATTCGTCTCAGTTCGCACATCGGCAGCATTTGGCTTCCATGATTTCCAATGAAGAAAATAGGAGAATTGGACACATACATATAGCTGTCAGGCCCCCTGAAACTGAGTGCCACATCATCGCTAGGGGAGTCGACTCCCCTGTGGGTGGGTCAACCCATAGGTCGACACCCCTTAAGGGGGGTCGACCCCGGTGTCGACACCCATCTAGGGGGGTCGACCCCCTAAAGCGGGAAATTTGCCGCCATGGCGTACTTTTGATTTTTGAACTGTTCTGGATAGGTTCTGACTCATATGTGACTCATATGTGTATATATGTTTTTTCTGCGCGTATACAAACTTAAAACCCTCATAACTTCTTCATATAGTGTCCGCTTTATGCAAACCAAATGTCTAACTTGACCAGAATTTCGAGACGGACACAATGGCGCAGTCTGTTTCCCTTAAGTTTGAATATTAAATTAATTTTTTTTCAATTTATCCTCTTTAATGTTAACAAAATTACGGGGTGTTACATTCCCCCTACTCAAAGGATTTTGTCCCTAAAATTCCAAGTTGAGAAGAATGCATATCCTACCATCCATCATCCATCAATCACTGGCATCCACTGTCCTTAAGGATTTCTAACGCTTTCATGAATATATGTAAAGGTTTGCGTATATGTCCCAATACTAATGCAAAGATCAGGCAGTCTATTGATTCAGTTGACCTCCTTAATGCAATGTATGTTAGTGCCATGAATCCAATATGTATGCAATTAATCCTATAATCACATGTAAGCTCTATATGTATGCACACTCATTCGTCCAAGTGCAACATCCATATACTAACTCATCCATTTCCATCCATAAAAGAAAAGAAAATGCACACACATCCATATGTAGTATGAGAGTGATTGAGCCGATCTAGTGCCTAATGTGTGTGTATATGCGTCCACAGGAAACCACTAGCAAACACTTGCATCCACTTGCAACCATCAAACATAACATGTCTCAAACACATGTTTACATCCATAGGATTACTATATAAAGGTCGAAAAATACTATGGATAAGATATACTCAAGTGATAGAAACAAGTATTGATAAAATTTTGAAAAAGGAGTTAAGAACATACCCTCGAAAAGGAAAGGGTACGAAACACAAATCTTGTCTTTGGTCTCCCAAGTCGCATCTTCTAGGTTATGTCCCCCATTGAACCTTTAACAACTTGATCTCTTTATGGCATAGCTTCTTAACTTCTGATCCTAGAATACGGGTAGGAACTCACCTGACTGTCGCCTCCCGTTCCATTTTGTCTTCTTCCAACACACTCGGCTTAACAATTACTGCGGTGTCATGGAGGCACTTCAGATGGGAAACGTGGAAAACATCATGAACACATAATATATTTTCTGGGAGCTTTACTCTATAGGCTATTTGGCCAATCCTTTCGGTTATGGGGAATGGTCCCACAAACCTAGATGCCAACTTCCCTACTGATCTGAAGCGAACCACATTCCTCAAAGGTGATACTTTAATAGAAACTAAGTCTCCCACTTTAAATCCGATGTCAGTCCTTCTCTTGTCTGCATAAGACTTCTACCTATCTTGAGTTGTCTTCATCCGTTGTCGAATGAGGTCAATCTTTTTAGACGTTTCTCTAACCATATCTGGTCCAAGTAATAATCTTTTTGTAGATTCCCACCAACAACTTGGTGATCTATAGCGTCGTCCGTACAATGCTTCGAAGGGTGCCATGCCGATGCTGGTATGATAGCTGTTGTTGTAGGAAAACTCTACTATAGAAAGATGCTCTCCTCAAGTCCCTCTGAAATCTAGGATACACAGCCTCAAAAGATCTTCAAGAATCTTGTTCACCCTCTCCGTCTGTCCATCGGTCTGAGGATGATAAGCGGTGCTCAAACACAACTGTGTACCTAATTCTTCTTGCAAGCTCCTCCAAAATTCACTGGTAAAGATGGAGTCACGGTCGCTTATGATGCTGGAAGGAACCCCATGAAGACGAACTATCTCACGAACATAAATTGCTGCCAACCATGATGTCGTCCTCTTGCTCTTAACTGGAATAAAATGAGCGCTCTTAGTGAGTCTATCTACCACAACCCAGATACTGGTGTCGCCTTTATTCAATCTAGGCAAACCATCTATGAAATCCATAGACGCTTTCCCATTTCCACTGAGGAACCTCCAAAGGATGAAGTAATCCTCTGGGCTTCTTTTGCTCAGCTTTAACTTGCTGGCAAACTAAACATTGAGAAACAAATTCGGCCACATCTTTCTTCATCCCAGCCCAAAAGAAAACCCTCTTCATGTCTCTGTACATCTTATCACTGTCTAGATGAATGGTCATCTTAGCATGGTGGGCTTCTTCTAGGACTTCCTTTATCAAGCTTCCAGTTTGAGGAACACAAAGCCTTCCATCTCGTCGCAACCACCCCTTTTCATCTATGACATATCTACTGAGGTGATTAGAAGTCTCCTCTCTTCTGAGTCTTCCCATAATGTCTAAAATCTGTGGGTCACCATGTTGCGAAGCTCCTATTTGATCCATAAGAGTTGGTCATATCTCCAAGGATGAAAAATAAAAATCAGGCAAAATCTCGATGGAGGGTCTAAAATCAAAAGCTGATATGAACTCCAAGCTCTTCCTCTCCACAAACAGAGGACTCAAGGCCATCCTCTACCTACTTAGTGCGTCTGCCACCACATTACCCTTGCCAGGGGTATAAGCAATCTAAAAAATATAAGAAGCTAGAAACTCGATCCACCGTTGTTGCCTTAAATTGAGGTCTTTCTGCGAGAATAGATACTTGAGAGATTTATGATCGGTGTATAACTCGAACTTCTCTCCAAGTAAATAATGACACCACGTTTTTAATGCGAATACTATGGCAGCTAGCTCTAGATCATGGGTGGGCTAGTTCTTTTCATGAACTCTCAACTGTCTACCCCCATAACATACTACTTTCCCTTCTTGTATTAGAACCGCACCAAGCCCTGTACCACACGCATTAGTGTAAACAGTAAACACTTTACTCCTGCCAGGCAAAGTCAAGACTGAGGCTGTTGTAAGAGCCCTCTTCAGTCATTGGAAAGCAAAGTCACAGTCTATATCCCATGAAAATGCCAAGTTATTTTTCGCCAGCCTGGTGAGTGGGGCTGATATCTTTGCGAAGTCCTTAATGAACTTCCTATAGTAACCTGCCAACCCAAGAAAGCTTCTCACCTCGGTTGCATTTTTAGGAATCTGCCAATTTTGCACTGCAACCACATTCGTGGGATCTACAGCTATCCCTTCTTTGGAGACCACATGCCCTAAGAATCTCACCTCTTTTCTCCAAAAATGGCATTTGGAGAACTTCTCCTTAAGCTGATGGTCACGGAGAGTTTTCAAAACTTCTCTCAAATATTGGGCATGATCTTTTTTGACTTTGGAGAAGATCAAAATATCATCAACAAAGACTACAACAAAATTATTTAGGAACTCCCGAAACACCCTACTCATCAGATCGACAAAATAGGCGGGTGCATTCATCAGCCTAGAAGGCATCACTAGCTATTCAAAGAAACCGTCCAGAGTTCTAAAAGCATTCTTATCTATGTTATCCTCAGCCACCCTCAATTGATGAAACCTCGTGGCCAAGTCTAACTAAGAAAATACCGAGGCACCAACAAGCTAATCAAATAAATCATCAATCGTCCGGAGTGGGTGCCTATGCTTCTTGGTGAGTTTATTCAACTCCCTATAGTCCGCACAAAAACCAAGCGAACCATCCGCCTTAGTCGCAAATACTACTGGAGCACCCCATTCAGACCTTTATCAAGCAGCTCCCCTACTTTCTTACTCAGCTCCCTCCTTTCCCTCGGAGCCATGTGGCGCACTAGTAATGCAACTGGCTTTGCATTGTCCACGAAATATATACGAAAGTCAATCTCACGTCTCGGAGGTAAACCCCGAACCTCATCAAAAACATCGGAATAATCTCGAACTACAGGAACAGATTGCAAGTCATCTATAGATGCATGAAGAGACTCTAGGAAGCTAAGCATAATAGACCCTTGAGGGTCACAAGAAATCTCGAGGGTCCTCCCATAGCAAGTCAAAAGCCTAACGACTCTCTTCTCACAATCCAGAATGGCACCATAAGTAGTAAGCCAACCCATTCCTAGAATCAACCCATAGCCCATAAACCCGAGCACATACGCATCGCATTCAAACTCGACGCCTAACACAGATATTTTCAAACCCCGACAAATCATAGATAAATGAGCCGAACCACCAATGGGGTTTGAAACAACTACAAGATCCACTACCATAATAGTAATTAAGTGTAGAGATTCAACTATAGAACTTGATATAAATGAATGTGAAGCACCCGAATCAAAAAGTGTTCTAATAGGATGTTTTAAAAGAGAAATTAAACCTTCCACATAAATTTTTCTACCTCTATTAGGAGCATTGATCACGAGAGCATGCATCTGCCTTCCAGAAGTCCCTATCCTTGTGATCCCTGCTTCTTCGGGCACACTCTAGCAAAATGTCCGACCTCTCCACAGTGGTAACAAGAGTTCTTCCTTCGCTTACAGTCTTTAATCAGTTGACCTTCCTTCGCACAATTGTGACATTTTCTCTTATCTTGACTTTATCATTCTTCTCTCCTTTCTTCTGTTGTTGTTGTTGTTGTTGCTACTGTGCTGTTGCTGCTGCCCCTTCTTGGGCCACACCTTCCTATTTTGCGATGTCTCCTCAGACTTCTTTTCTCCCTTGTCTTCCTCATGCATTAGGGCCATATCAACAAGCTTTTCAAAAGTGGCCCCCGTTGGAATATGGGACATGGCTAACCCATGCAGAGGCTCATTCAGCCCTTTAGCAAACCGCAAAGCCCTTTTGTGCGGCGTATACACCAACTCTAACCCAAACCTTGCTAGCTGGTTGAATTTATTCACATATTCTTTCACCATCAAGTTTTCTTGTTTGAGCGCTAAGAACCTCTCCATCTGCATGCTTCTCTCAGCTTGGGAGAGAAATTTCATTTCGAACCTCTATCTAAAATCTTCCCAAGTTTCCACCGGACGTCCAGCTTGGGTGACTTCCCACCAAAATGGGGCTTCGTCTTTCAGTTGCCAAGCGGCTAGCTGAACCTTCCTTATATCCTCTACTTCAAAGATTACAAACAAGTCCTCGGTCTCCTTAAGCCAATTCCGCACCTCTACGAATGTCTCATTCCCATGGAATGGCTTCCCTCCCATAGCACAGAAGTCTTTGCAGATCTTGGCGAAGTTATCTGCTCTTGGAGGGGGAGGATGAGGAATGATTGGTGCAGTTGGGGGAGGAACATTCCCTTGGCCTTTGGCAGGCGCCGTGGCCTCCAAATACCTACGGAACCACCCGAGTATCGTGACGCCCTCTGGGGTATTAGGAATGTTTTGTTCCCTAGACATGCTGAAAAGAAAAAGGAAGAAATTTAGACAAAGGACCGAAGAACATTACATATGGCTTTTTGGGGAATGTTTTTCAAAACAAACTTTTCTTTTTGAAAGTGCTTCTTTTAAAATCTTTTTGAAAATAATTTTCAAAAACTTTATCCAGTCTAGTAACCTTCAACTCTGATACCAAGTGTGACATCCCACATCCGTTAATGTCACTCACAAAGGGACTGCATTAAGTTTCATGAAGCATTATAAGTAAACAGACAAAGAATTTTACAAGACAGACATAAATAAGATAGTAGCGGAAATTTAAATTTTTATTTTAAACACAAATCATACAGCGTGGTTCAAAATACCATGAGTCTCAAAAACCATTACAACATAACTTCTGTCTTTTAACATCAGAGTACATAAATACTTAAAAGAAAATATAATTCCCCAAACAAAAGAGACAAAGCCATAGTAGAGATAAAAGCTTGAGCCATACTTCTAAAGCAGCTCTAGAAATATGATGTCTGAGTCCTGACTAAGCCTGAATGTTTCCTCCCTAAGAACCTGCAGAGGGGTAACGGAAGAAACAAGAGGGTCAGACATAAAGCCTGGCGAGTCTATTGACTTTTAGCAAGTAGGCAAATAAAAGTAACGTGACAGGCATATAAAGTGGATAAGAGAGATCACTACATAAATGGCAGGTGTGACAAGGTAGACATGACAAGGTGTATACGCTTCTATAATGATTACTCTGCACTATTACTAGTACAACCAGAATGAGATGATCCCTTCTACTATAAGGTGGTAGACATAGGGCACATCCAAATGTACCTTAAAACTACCCTAATCGATCGACTCCGTACTCCGTAGATACTCTGTCTCGGCTCCATAGTAGGATGTATCTCGTCCTATAGTGGCAACCCCTCACTAATATGCATAGCCCCATATCTGCTGGTGTCACGGTCGTCTTATCCTCCTCTGCCCGGCTCATGCACGCACGTGGCCCAGTCGGTTTGCGCCGCCCACACCATCCTCCACGTTTGGATCTCTTACAATCAGTCAGTAAGCGTGTCCCCACTCCGCGTAATACGGAGTATTTTATTTGATACTTACTCTGGGTTACTGACTGAAATGGATCCCACACAATATGATACAAGCTCTCCCCTTTGTCTTGTATCCCCCACTTGGTTTTTCACTGACTATGTAAACCACTTGGTATCTTTAATTACATAGCCCTATTCAGTTATGTTTACCCTAAAAGGTGTCTTTAATTACATGACTTTTATATTTTCCTCTGGTTATGTATACAACTAGGTGTCTTTAATTACATAACCTTATCGGGTTAAGTTTGTGGGTCTATATGTAAATATTACCCACCCGCTCCAGATTTGCTTAACCATCCACTATCCAATCAATTTACTTAACCCTAAATTTAGTTCACAGTCATACAATCCCTATGGATTAGATTTGGTTAAGTAGTCCAATTCATTACCATGTCCATTTATGGTTCATAGTGGGCTAGACCTCCCACATTAGGTCTACAACATGTGGATGCTGGATATGCCGGTCGGGCCCGGGCAGTCTTATTCCACAATTGGGCCTAACCTCGTGTCTTAGCCCGATTCGTATTTGCGCACTTAGACCTCTCATATTAGGTTCAACATTAGTGGCTGCTGGATATGCCGGTCGAGTCCGGGCAGACTTCCACCACTAATGCAACCTAACCTCGTGTCATAAGTGCCATTACAATTCCTAACTATAATTACTAGATATTCCATTATTAATTAATTAATCAATTAATTAAACCTTTCCCTTTATAGGTGTTGATGCCCACTCTACCCAATAATTCGAATTATATGTCCAAAAATGTTCATATTCAAATTATGCCAATATTAACCCTTTTTCCCCCGTTCCCTAACTAGCGCACTCATAAATTGGCGGCACGTCTAGGCTAGATAATAGCCTAGTCATAAACGATAATAGGGAAAATAATGGGAATATAACCAAAGTGATAATTTTAGCATAACTTGGCATAAACATAAACTAGCATGGTGATAAGGTGGACATATAAGCATAAAACTGATGAACTTGTGGCAATTACTAGTTCTACATAACAATGATGTCATAGTGAGCGTAACGAGTTCTTAATTGACCATTTAGATGTCCAACTATTTAGATCCAACATAATTATAATGTGGTCACAAAAACAGATCTAACATAATTAGGATGACATAGTAACATGTTTAGATCTAAATATGGATTCACATGTCCAATTTACAATAAATCTAAATTGACCATAATATGATATGTGAAAGGTGATTTACATAAAGAATTGGATCTAACCAACATTGTAACTGTCCAAATTAACAGATTTACACTGACCACAATATAGTTACAATTCAAGATCCACAAAGACGACATAATAGAATAATCACAATTGCATTGGATCTTAGAGAAATAGATCTATCATGACATAATGTAAGATTTAACAATAGCATAGATTCATAGTTTACAACATATCCAAATCACAGTCTTTCATGATTTACTTTCAAATATTCAAATCTAAAAGTAACTAGAAACTCACTGCGTTAGGATTAGAAAAGAGAAAGAACGGATCTTGAATCTCTAGATTTGATTTGCAAAACTGAAAGTTGTTTAAAGAAAATGGATTCGTCTCAGTTTGCACACCGGCAACATTTTACTTCAATGATTTCCAATGAAGAAAATAGGAGAATTGGACACATATATAAATATAGCTGTCAGGCCCCCTGAAACCGAGTGCCACATCAGCCCTAGGGGTGTTGACACCCCTGTGGGTGGGTCAACCCATAGGTTGACACCCCTTAAGGGGGTCGACCCCGGTGTCAACACCCCTCTGGGGGGGTCGGCCCCCTAGAGCGGAAAATTTGCCTCGATGAATTTTTTATTTTTAAACTGTTCTGGATAGGGTATGACTCATATCTGACTCATACGTGACTCATATGTGTATATATGTTCTTTCTGCGCGTATACAAACTTAAAACCCTTATAACTTCTTCATACGGTGTCTGTTTTACGCAAACCAAATGCTTTTCTTGACCAGAATTTCGAGACGGACGCAATGGCACTGTCTGTTTCCCTTAATTATGAATATAAAATAATTATTATTTAATTTATCCTCTTTAATGTTAACAAAATTATGGGGTGTTACAATAGAACATATCCAACAGGTAATAGTAGTGAAGCATCATACAGCAACTTTTCAAACTTTCACAACATCCTGAAAGATTATCCCAACATCATAGGAGATATCAAGTATGTACATAAGGCCTCACTACTGCCACTCATAGAGCAACTCAAACAACGAAAAACAGAAATATTAGATAGTAGGGGTGAGCAAAAAATCGAAATAAAACCAAAATCGAACCGAAACCGATAAAAACCAAATCGAAAAAAACCGAAACTGAAAAAAACCAATAAACCGAACCATACTAATATTTTGGTTTCGGTTTTAGGTTCAAACCGAACCGAACCGAATTATAAAATGTTGCATATTGTCTCTTGCTGCATGTTGTTTCGTATTATATAGTATATACTCACTGACCACTGCTTCACTCATTTGATTTAGCTGAAACAAGATTAGGGGTAGACTAATGTAAAATGTCCATTTCTTGTTTTTGTAGATTCTTGGATGTTTTGGATTGAAGATGAAAGTTGTGATACTAGTAGACTATTTCCTGGAATTCCAAGTTGCTGCTGGTTTACTGTAGTGTGGTTCAATGGAGAGCTCTTGCTCATTTCCTTTTTTGTTTCTTGTCTTCGGCTTAGAGCTAGCTAGCTTAGCTTTGTACTACTTTGGATGACTTATAGTCAGTTAGTCTGTACTCTGTACCATGTGTCTCAATACACTTGGTTGAAACAATTTATTTTAATTTCTTTTATGGTTGTTTAAATTTATAATATTTTTTGTTTAAATCGGTTTTAAAACTGAAACCGAACCGATAAAAACTAAAACCGAGATTTTGAAACCGAAACCGATGCTTCGGTTATGGTTACGGTTTCGGTTATCGATTTTTAAAACTGAAGTCTTTCGGTTTCAGTTTTACCCCAAAACCAAACCAAACCGAGGTTTTCTCACCCCTACTAGATAGTAGTAAAAGCAATACGCCAGCCTCCTGCTCGCTCCCGCATAGCAGCATCGTCCTCACTAATCACCTACTACTTAGTCTGCCCATCCACAACCGGATGAACAGCCCAAGGTAATAAGAGAGAAACATAAAACCTTGAGTTAGGCAACAATCTTAGTGAGCGATAAAACAGCTAACAAACTTCAGCAATAAAGTGTATGAGAACAGATAGATAAGCATACTAATCTACCGGAACTCAACCTTATATTTCCCACATCGGATAGTGATAGCCTTTACAATAAACAAGTCAACCGTTCATTCATGGAAACCAGAACATCCATTCAATCATGGTAAGCACTCATAACATCCAAACTATATTTATCTTAGATAAACCATCCTAATCGAATTCAACACCCCTCAAGAACAAGTCCCAGAGGCCTAAACCAATATCAGACAAGCACTCAAAGAACATCTCCTTCGATGTTGGATAACCTACATGAGATGGTACAAACAGAACAACCAATCATCCATGACTGACTTTGGCTATCACCGCCAATTCTACTTTGAAACTATCGTTAATCGTATGACGACCAACCTTGCCATATGTCAAGGGCTAATGGTAACCCCAGTTCTAGCATATACTCCATACATGTTTCAACGATACATATGTATGTCCAATCTTGACAACTAGGCCTTTCAACGATACCCAAGGTACTCGAACAACAACGTTCTAGTCTTTTAGGTCCCCCTATTATACCCCTGCTTTGAGCCTGCTAGAACTTACGACAATGATAATCTCTCGGCCTTCTCATCTCTAGTCATCCAACTCGATGACTTTTCATAGCTCAAGCAACCTTCTTGAGCAGCCATTATCCACCAACTCACGATCGTTGAGTTACCACCTTCCTCGTTGTTCTACACCGATCAACGAGCACCTCACATCACTTTGAACATCCCCTACTGGACTCTTGTCGAAGCCATTATCATCATCGAACCAAACAACATCAATATAAGGTTCAATATGGTTCATAACATTCATCAACATTTGCTAAAGAAACATACCATAGCACTTAGGCCATCGACCACAGCGTTTACAAGCGCTGCCAAAACACTTCAAACTCGACCAACCACTATCTTGGACCGACCGACCCACCTGACCGACCCCACCTTGGACCGACCACCTTTCCTCCAATCTAGATTGGAGCAACCGACCAAGACGAACGACTGGCCAGCTCCTCTGCAATCTCTTCAATAGTCTGACTGACCGACCCTGTTGGCACGAGTCCACCATGACCGATCGACCACCCATTCTACTTCAGGCTCGCTCGACCGACCCTATCATTTAACTTGTAGGCTCACTAGCTCGATCCTCTTTCATTGGCTCACTCACTCGAACCTGTTTCATCCAGGCTCGCTCGCTCAATCCCTACTCTTTAACCTTGTGCTCGCTCGACTGAACTATCCATGCACGACCGTCCCTTTCTTTTCTCTCGGCTCGCTCGAGCCTGCTTCCTTTCTTGTTTTCCAAGAAATCCACACTTGGTGCGCAACCAACCCAGTATGTGTGAACCAAAACCTACATTACTCCAATGCGACTCCAGTTTCAACCAAAACATCGCCAATCGTTGAAATCGACGAAACCAACTCAACCAATCCACCAAATACAATCATAAACATGTAATAAGGTTGCTAACAACATGAATATGATGATTATCACAAAAATTATGCAAATTATCCCAAAAATCATGATGAATGATCATATGAAAAAAAAACTATAGATCTAACTTGCATATACATATGAAATAGCATAGAAATAACCAATCTAAACTTGCTAAAATAGATCATAGGGTAATTCTAATGGTTTAGATCTATGGTTAAACACTTGAATTTGATGAAAAACATGATCAAACATTCATTTACTTCGCTAAATCCATGTGATGCATCACTCACTGATTCGACCAAATAAGCTAATATCAATGCAATAAGATTCCGGACAGCAAGCAATTCGAACCAAACCCCTTGTTCCAATGAAATCATTCTTCAATTAATGTAGATCTAGCCTCCATTAGTGTAGATCTATGATCTCCTTCCTTAGATTTTGATTTTTAATGGTAGAAAGGTGTTAGAGGAAGGAGGAACATAGGCCACCTTATGAGAGAATAGAGAAACTAAATCATTTTTCATACCTCCCACCCCCTATTAATACCCTTCCACTAGCCCACTAATGGGCCTTCCCAAATCAGCCCATTATGGCTCTCCGAATCTGAACAACCAATTGAAAAACCTTAAAACAACGATTCCTCCCAAGCCACTGAGCCAAATCTTTAATGTAACCACTCTACGGAAAGGCAATCTTTGTTTCCATTCCACTAGCATATGTCCCACCCTTTGATTCGACCTAAGTCAAAAGTTATGCCATGTACAAGACTGTCAGGGGCAAAATGGTCACAAACAAAATCGGTAAAAATTATGGACATGTCTCACATCCCCATAAGTAACATATTAAAATATGAGAATGATCCAAACCTCAAGGAATAAAATAAAAATATTTTACGGTCTTCTAATAAATAAAAATGCAGGCTTTTACATAAGGTGTCAAGAGAGTCAGGACCAACCCTTTTCTCGTATCAGAAAGGGGTATTTATAGGAGCAGGGAGACAAGTGAGTGGAGAAGCACGTGGGAACGTGACCTAACGAAATTCGTCTTGGGGATCGGTACTGATCCAGAGATCGATACCGGTCCCTAATGCTTTAGTTGCTTCCCCACTATTCCTAGAGCCCTGAATCCAGCTCCGATGCTAACTTCGTATCCTTAGATACAAATTGCGAGCATCGACCTCGAATGCCTTATTTTTATATTGATGCGTAGGGAGTTGGAGTAATTTCTGAATTTCTTCTTGAATACTGATCCGGGAGAGAATGTTTAAATACCCGTCCGAAGAGATAACAGAAGACACACAGATCCTGCACGTCTCTGGAATACATACCGATCCTGGTACTGTTGGCCATATTTATTGAGTTGTCTTGAGTGTGGGAATACGTACCGATTTCACATGCTTCGGGGATACGTACCTATCGTTGATGTCTTGACATATTTGTTTAGAAGTCTTGGAGCTTAAGGATACGTACCGATCCTAAAGGTTGGTTTATACTAATCCCCAAATACTTAGCCAATTGAGAGTTTTTTTGATGAGTCGAGACGACCGTACTTGTACGAGTCCATCTGGAATTGATTCTCAGTTGTTTGGATGACACTTTTGAATCGTTTAACCATGCGATCGTCGAGTCGTATGGGCCTGGACTTCTTTTGATAACCGGGCCGAAAGGTCGGGTAACCTATATCGACATATATGTTTAGATTTTAATTATTATTTTTGTTTTCTATTACCTTAGAAGATAATGTTACACTCGTATTTTCAATATAACATCTATCCTTTTTGAATTAGTCATATAACCTAAATCACATAACCGACTTATACCAATCAGATTATGTTTTAAATTCCTAACTAATAAAACATAAAAAATAGTAGAAATTTTAGAATCACTGACATTGTGATGTCAATCACATATCCTTTGGAGTTGTCTCCAAAATTACCAGTTCGCCATATTTATAAACAATATCTTTCAGTATCTTTGGATTTTCAGTCATCTGCCTCGAACATCCACTATATAATATCCACTTATTCATTTTGATTTGTAGTGGTTTTCCACCAGATGTCTTTTCATCGGTTGCCATGTAACATGTTTGTTCCTACAACTAATACCTAAAGGATTAAGTGACTTTTCATAATAATTAGATGTAAATCTAAAAATTTATATCATGATGATTCTGTGACACATCGTTATGAAAATAGTATAAATAATCTGATTAAAAATTGAGATTTAAAAAAAACTTTTTCAAAAAATCAGATATGAAACCTTTGAAAATGAATGCTCTGATAACAAATGAAAGTGATGCGGATTAAGGATCTTGGGGCTAGATTAACACTAGAGAAGGGGGTGAATTATGTTTGCTTAAATTTATGAATGTTTTAGAAATCTTTTGGATTATGGTTATGAGCATATGTCTAAAGATCAAATAATCAAATAAAGAAATAAAAAGCAAGTAAAGTAAATGCAGTAAGAAAAGAACATAGTGAATTTTACACTGGTTTGGAGCTACCAAACATCTAGTCCTGTACTGTATACGTTTAATCATAATCAATTCAATTACGTTTTTTGATTTCAATGCTATAAGGAGCTAGAATCTTAGCCCTCTACGTAGGACCAACTTGATTTCTATGCCAACAAGTCATACCTAATTGTTTTTATGGGCCCAATCAAAACTAAATAGATATAGGACCACCTAGTCATACCTTTAATGATTTTTATGTATTTTTTACAAAGAATGCACACTTGGATCTTACGGTTTTGGTACAATTGCTCCTATGAGTCTGAATTGCACTCTGATCTTGATAGAATGGAGAAAGTTTGATATAGAATCAAATAAGAGAAGAATTGACTTAAATCGGTTTGAAAATCAATAGAATATAAGTAAAGATTTGTTAGAATTTAGGAGAGGGGATAAAGGAATGAAGAAATATGAGAAAAGTTATGAATTTTTATTTGAAAGAAGAATATATATATATATATATATGTGTGTGTGTGTGTGTGTGTGTGTGTGTGTGTGTGTGTGTGTGTGTGTGTGTGCGTGTGTGTGTGTGAAGAAAAATTAGTTGATGAATGATTATGGCGAATAGACAGTTTCATTCAAAATTGAATTTTGAAAATTACTAATCATATGCCGACATACATGAGGAGGGCATGTCGACATGCCTTAGTTTATTTTTAAAATTAGTTTGTTTACATTTTTTTAATAAATATAAGCTTATATACAATGATTTGAAAGTTTGCACAACTTATTAAATAAAGTAAATGTAAATCATAAACATAGCAAAGCTTAGGAAAACTCGTTTTTTTCCTAAAAGAATATAAACAAAAATATAATAATTATATTTAAAACTATATGTAATCAATATATTAAACATAAAATATAAATATCAAAACTATAATAGCATTAAATCATAATTATTAAGTTTAAAATTGCAAGCTAGAGTATAATTAAAATCAAAGAGTAAATTATAAATTTAAAATCAGGGTATAAGTATATAAACCAAAGTATAAAATAAAATAATAAAAATATAAAAACCAAAGTATGTATTTTGAAATCCAAATATAAAAGATACAAGTATTTGAAATCAAAATAATACTAAAGTATTTGAAATCAAAGTATAATATCTGAAATTTAAAATAAGTATAAAAGCATTCCAAGGTAAAGTTATTTGAATTTTGAAATTGCTTTTGAAAAAATTATTTTGGAAACTAGAAATATTGAAAACACTATTGTAAAAAGGATTTAAAAATAGGAATACTTTCGAAAAATAATTTTAACATAGATGGAGAGATTAGTTTAGTGTAACTTAAGTTTTAATGTTGAGTCTAAGATTCGATAATATCCTAAAATCTTGAACTTTTCAAAACTCACAAATCTTCATTCTCTGACCCTTGAATCATCAATTTGGATCTTTAATCTTGATATTATATTGTCTTCATTATTAATACATGTCCAATATCCTGCACTATGCACAATATATATCTAGATAATAATTAGTACATATGTAAATATAAAATATTCATTATCTGAGGTTGTTATCATCAAAATTACCATCCATAGTACTAACAATTATATTATACTTATTGTAAATATAAGCATCATTTTCTTGTTCACCCAGGATAAATATAAATGTTCAGTGTGGTTAATTGGATGAAAGTTCGGTACTTCATTTGTATTTAATTGTCAAATGAACTAAATTACCTTTAGAAATCCCGGTAACAAAAAGATTTATTTTCCTCCTAATTGAACATAATGACATCTTAACAAATTAATTTCCTTTAGTAACATATAACATACGCATGCATGCATAATGTATTTCGAACCTAGATGTTTGTAAACATACAGACTATAGAGATTTGAAGAGTATTTTTATGCTTTTGATATGAACCTACTACATTGTTTGTTTAACATGACCAACCGTGGTCCATAAGATTCCTTTTTGATGGCAAACCATTAACATTATACATGATTATAGTTTTATTTGATGTTTAACTTAAAATGGACTTCAGTTATTTTGTTTATATGTAAATAGCATGCAAGAATTTGTTGATTTACATTGCAAGATACCAATTGCTTTGTGATATTTAATTAACTGTTGCAGTATGTACTTGCAAAATTTTGAATTATCTTTCACTTTGTTTCAGGATTCTAATGCAAAAGCCAAAAAACTATTTTTAGTTCTATCCATATCGACCGTTCATCCTTTTGATTTATAAGTTGTTACTGTATCATATTGTTAGAGCAATATATATATATTATCATAAAAAGTAATGACAATGTGAATGGTAAGCGCACACTTTATCCTCTTTGATACCATGTTAGAGAACTACATATTATGATAATGTTTGACTTCTTGTTAATATTGTGACGATACTACTTGGATATTTCGTTTGTACTATAATGGCGTTGTTTAAATATTATTGGGAGTTGTTATTGACATTCCAAATATTGTTAAGGAGGGTGAAATTTTTTTTTAAAATAAATTTTGTTAAGAGGAGTACCAATGGAGAGAGCACCCCCTTAACAAATAAACTTTATTTTACCAAATTAGTTTTATTTACAATAATCTCTTTTTTATTTGTTAATCAAGAAATTTTATATGGTATACTAGTCAACTACATCAAATTTTTATATCAAATTATTAACAATTTCATTTGTCATATTAAATGAAAAAAATATCATTGATAGGAAATCGATATACAAATATCGAACAATTATTTTTTTTTAATAGGGTATTTATTACATTCTTTGTTCATACCGTTATTTCTCCTCAAATAATCGTTTTTTTTTTCTCCAAATAATTTAGGGATTTGGTTTTTTACATTTGAAATTGATTTGGATTTGTGATATTAACTGATGTTATTACCAGACGCTCTTACGAGGGTAAAAGAGAACGTAAAAAATTAAGTGCGTGACCCCCCTTAACATTATTTTTATGATTGGAGTGTTTTTAAAATTTGACCTCCCCTTAACAGTATTTGGAGTGTCAATAACAATGTCCATATTATTATATGGAAAATATTTAAGATATTATTATGGTGGATAATAATGCTTGGTGTTGTTTCAGATGTCAGCGTGACATCGAAAAGGTGTTTACGGATGATCCATTAACGCTCTCCTAACATCGGCAAATTGCTTTATTTTGAAGCATTTTTTAAAATATCAAATGATAAGAAAGAAACCACTAGAAATTTTTAGATAAGGTAAAATCGACCCTGATTTTTGTTTGAACCGATTAAGAACAAGGGTCCGAGATCCTGGTATAAATTTGTACGTAAGTTTTCCAGGGTCAACCTACCCTTGGATATCATAAATTTGAAATTTATTGTTTGTACTTTTTAGACCGCAAAAAGTAACCAATTTACTTACTAAACAGTGGATTAAACAGGAGACGATGTTCATTCAACAGCTGATACAAAATTTTCACAGTTCGCATATAAAGTAAACAAATGGACGGAAGACCTACCTACACACAGTAGCCGATGAAAAGCACCATTAAGTTAGTATTTAATTTCTAGGACGCCTCCCCAAAATCAGAACCACAGTGAAACTAGCCGTTGCAACCCAAGCTTCAAAAGGAAGTAAACCAAGCCATTAACTTTTTACTGTCTTCGTCTTCAAATCAAATTCATTTGCCCAACAAACTTCAAAACCAAATCTAAAAATTAAAAAAAAATAGCAATGAGGTGAACAACAAACAAAGTTCACTGACCTGCAACACAGCTCACAATGGAGAAAGCAAACATCTCCATAGCAATCTCCTTCCTAATTCTAATCAGCTCAACTCTCACAGACACTCAAAGTGATGGCATAATCATAACCGAGCAAGACTACAATGGTTTGCAAGCATTCAAGCACTCAATCTCTGACCCAAACGGCTTTCTGAAGACCTGGAATGGCACTGGCATCGGTGCTTGCTCGGGTCTATGGATAGGAATCAAATGCGCACAAGGCAAAGTTATAGTAATCTCTCTTCCTTGGAGAGGATTAGGCGGTCAAATCACTGAAAAGATTAACCAACTCGATGCATTACGAAAGCTTAGCCTTCATGATAATGCCTTTAGTGGAAGAATACCGACTAGTATTGGGTTTCTTAAAGATCTCAGAGGTGTTTATCTCTTCAGCAATCGCTTCTCTGGTTCCATACCGCCTTCTATTGGTAACTGTTATGTGCTTCAAGCTCTTGATCTTAGTAACAACTTGTTCATTGGAAGTATTCCTCTGACTGTTTCTAATTCTAGTAAGCTTTTCAGACTTAACCTTAGCTATAACAATCTCTCGGGTTATATACCTGAAGAAATCGGAAGGCTTTCAAGCATTCGAGTTCTTGATTTATCTCATAATAACTTTATTGGTGAAATTCCAAATTCGCTTGAGCATTTAGTGAATTTAACCACATTTGATGTCTCGTATAACAACTTGTCGGGGAATGTACCACAACTTCTTTCTAAGAAGTTCAATGCGAGTTCTTTTGTTGGTAACATAAATCTTTGTGGATACAGTGCGTTAGCAAACTGCAATGATTCAAACATTCCTTCTCAATTCACTGCTTCCACACCTGAACATCGCAGATTCGGCCTAAAATTTATAGTTATGATCGCCTCAGGTGCAGCCATTGCAACTCTCTTTGTGATTTGCAGCATTTTATTATGTTGTTTACTTCGACAAAAGAAGGCAGCTGTTACTGAGAAAACCACCAAAAACCAACCTGTTCCGGAAGCAAAGGCTGAAACAACCGAAACAACTGAAAAAAGCAGTGGAAAATTGGTGCATTTCAATGGGGTCAATGCTGCATTTGCTGCAGATGATCTGCTATGTGCAACTGCAGAGATTTTAGGGAAAAGCACCTACGGAACGGTCTATAAAGCAATGTTGGAAGATGGAAGTGAAGTTGCAGTCAAAAGATTGAGAGAGAAGTACACAAAAAGTGCCAAGGAGTTTGAAATGGAGGTGAATATGCTTGGAAAAATCAGGCATGTGAATGTGCTGGAGGTTAGGGCTTATTACCTGGGGCCTAAGGGGGAGAAGTTGCTTGCGTTTGATTTCATGAGCAAAGGAAGTCTTGCATCCTTTTTACATGGTCAGTTTCTTGTACATTCACATCTCTAATCTTTACCCAATGTTTATGCCTATTTGGATACATAGAATTGTGTCCTGAATTAGTTCGATTGAAATCAACTAATTTTGAAATTTGTGCAGCTCGAGGACCAGAATCAACGATAGATTGGCGAACACGATTGAACATCGCGAAAGGCGTAGCTCGCGGCCTAAACCACCTCCACAACACGGCGAACACAATCCATGGAAATCTAACGAGCAACAACGTCCTCCTAGACGAAAACACGAACCCTAAAATCGCGGACTTCGCCCTCCACCGTCTAATGACCCCTGCGGCGAACTCCAACGCCGTGGCTGCTGCGACCGCACTGGGGTACCGTGCGCCCGAGCTCCATAACATGAAGAAGGCGAATGCGAAGACCGATATCTACGGATTCGGGGTGATGTTGCTCGAGCTGATAACGGGAAAATCTCCGAGCGGAGCAATGAAGGATGGGGTGGAGCTAGCGGCATGGGTTGAGGTGGTGAAGAAGGAGTGGAGCGTGGAGGTGTTCGATGTGGAGTTGGTAAGGGAAGCGGAGAAGAGGGAGGAGATGGTGGAGGTTTTGAAGTTGGCGTTGGAGTGCGTGGATACGGGTCCCGTCCGAAGGCCCAATGCGGATGACGTTTTGAGGAGGTTGGAAGATTTGGGTGGCGGCGGGGGTGTCGGAACATCCGTTCAGGGCGGCGGTGGTGATGTTTAGTTCTGATTCTAGGAGTAGACAGTGAAATCACTTGTTTCTTTGTTCGCGTTGTATACTAGAATTCTCATTGTTTTTAGGTTGGCATAAAAATTGTACTTTGGTAAGCTAGCTTGTTTTTGTTGATGTAATTTTGATTTGATTTGTGTGATAGCCACGAAAAGATGGTCGTATCCAAACAGAAGTTGAAAATGAGAAACCCAACTTTTATAATACTTGATCAAACGCTAGTATAAAGATGTCAATGTTTGATTGAATTTCTAAACTGACATGACATACGATAAAATATTCGGTTTGGAAATTAAGTTTAAGGGCTCGCACAAACCCATTTATTAGTTTGTAGTTGCGGTGTCAATGGATCGGGTTTGGTTCGGATCAGATCCAAGTTCGAATTGATTTTAAATGAGTCGGATCAACATGTTTATTAAACGGATTAGAAATAGCTCAAACCTCATCCGACCCGTTTATAATCGGATCGATCCGACTCAACCCTTGTAATCCGTTTAATTTGGCTGGATCGGATCATAAATGGATTATGACGGGTCAGGTCATAAACGGGTCGAGTCAACTCGTATAATATATAAACTAGTCGTAATTGTATCATAAACGGGTTAAATTCAGATTCGCGGATTAAACGGGTCGGGTCAACCCATATAAATATAAATAGGTTATAAACGGGTCAAATTCAGCTTAGTGGTCAATCCGAAACTCACACGTTTACAAATGGATCAAATTTGGGTTGATCGGAAAATGACTCGTCAACTAAGCGGGACGGGTTAACCTTTTAATTTCCGTGCGGGTTGTAGAAAATTGATAGCCCTAGTTTGTTGTCTACCATTTAAAAAAAAAAACAGGGACATTTTAAACCAAATTACATTGTTATCCTTCTTTAATATTACAAAATATTTCAACATCCACACAAATTTTATTCCACTGGCGCAGGATAAAAAATAGAATCAAAGACATTTCCGTACGGGTTTCGGATCGTGTAGAAAATTGACAGCCCTAGTTTGTTGTCTACCATTTAAAAAAAAAAGGGACATTTTAAACCAAATTACATTGTTACCCTTCTTTAATATTACAAAATATTTCAACATCCACACAAATTTTATTCCACTGGCGCAGGATAAAAAATAGAATCAAAGACATTTCTCAATCGATATTCGACAAACTATGATTTATTCAATTTCAGCCGAATCATTTGAATTAAATATAGGTTTCATTTCACTCTTATCAGCTCAATTGACACTAGGGTTGATTTCAACTGCGTTTGCAATTCGTTATTTGAGACTAATTCTATCTTTTGCTCAATGCATTAAACTAGTGTTCAATTCAGTTTCTTCTCAGTCATACCTTCAGATCAGTGCATTAGTTTCAAAATCGTCACAAAATCCAAAATTCGCGACAAACCAAAAATTGACGTATTGTTAATCATGATAAATCATTTTATTCTTTAGTTTAAATTGTATTTTCAGTTCTAATCGTAGTTATTTTGTATGTTTTCTGTTTTTAGAAATTTTCAGTATTGTAGTGTAAATCATAGTTTACATTAGCATGTCGATTTAAACCACAAGTTTTATTTGTTGGATGCTTATTAAATTTATGTATACACAAATTGTATGTTGTAACAACTCAAAAATTTAAGTAATAATAATTAATTAAGAAATAAATGTGCCTGTGAAATTGTTGGGATTTAGCTATAGGGATTGCATAGTTAAGGCTGTGATATTTTTTGAGCAATTTGCATATATAATTTGTAAAATTCTGAGTCATTATAGAGTAGTTCTTAAAGAAATAAGATTCAAGAAAATTCAGAAATTAATGAAGCAAAAGAAAGAACGAAAATACAAGACCTGTGAGGGTCGATCCATGGTTGGGTTGGATTGACCGGCATTATTGCCTGAACGATATTTCGTCCAGGTACGAGCCGAGCGAAGATTTTTTTTTAATTAAATTGTGAATGTTGGTTTGGAACTATGAAGGCTGCAATTGGCTAAATGGCGTGCTTGGACCAGATTGAATAAAGTAATCTAACCGCCTGAAATCCCCTAGCTCCACTATAAATAAGACTCTAGGCTTAGCTATTTATTGACAATACAAATTTTTGCCTTTTGGATTATCTCTTAACTGAGACGCACCAAAAACTTAAAATTTTCTTTGGGATGAGATTTGTAAAAAGAAAAGTATTTATAATCAACCTAGAGATGGGGATCTGGAAGGCTGCAAATGTAAAAGCTAACGATTGCATGTGAGTGTTGTCATTATTCTGATTTTTTAGGTAATCCAGGGAAACATGGTTTGTAATAGTTATAGTTTTCTGTAGATCCTTCTACAATTTTTTATAGTTTTTAGTAGTTTTTCTGTATATTTTATCTAAGTATTCCGCTGTTTTTTTTTTCTTATAGTTTCTTTTTAGTTAAATATTATAAGTCTGGTTTTCAGCCTTTTTCCATAGCAGTTATTTTATTCTTATCGGTTATTTATAGTTTCTACAATTATTCAAGTACGTTCTTAAACATGTCTAGATATGTAAATTTTAGTTAATAGACGCAGATTTAATCATCTTTTTGCATGCATAAAATATATTATAAATATAAACTTTGCAAGATTAAATGAAATAATCTAAATTTACATAAACATGTATATAATTTGTAGATCTATATTAAAGGAAATTAGATTGAATTAGGAAAATATGTAGGGATTTAAGTTACTATAACAAGTATTGTAATTTGGAAAGTAGCGGGATATTTGCAACAAAATTATAACGGGGGGGTTATATTTAAAAAGAAGCAAAAAGGCTTATTATACCAAAACCTAGATCTTGGATTAGGTTAATAAGCAGGTAACAGTAGCATTCGTTCTGGAAACTAATGCTGGTTGGGAAAAATAAATGGCTAATAAATAAGGTCTAGACCAGGGGGACTGGGTAGAGAATGCAAATTAGAATATTTGTTTGCTACAGACCTATACCAATAGCATTCCTTTTCAGGTTTATTGTCGTGGTCTCAAACATGAGTAGAGGTTGGGCATCCTTATGCTGATTGAGATATATAAGTGGTCAATAGGGAGGGGCGACAATTAGTCTATTCCGACAATGACCGAGTGTGCGACAACATCAAATTGGGAAATAAATCGCTAGCGCATCTAAATGTTAAATTATATTTTTATTGGTGGATAAACGGCAGTGATCGACTTCACAGTGACATTTTACCATGCGAGGTGGTAGACAGGTAGGAAAAGTTGTTCGATGGATAAATTTAGGAAATCATCCTAATCATATTTCTTTTATTTAGCAAAAGAATCAGTGCAAACAATTAAACAATCAGTTTGAGCATGGTTATCTTCTTTAGTTGTGCACGAACACTTTATACTTACAATAGAATTGTTATTAAGTATGTTTCCATTATCTTGCTCAATCATGCTGGTAATTACTTCATTAACCAAACTTATTTTCCGACCCACCCCTCTCTCTTCCTTTCTTTTTCCCTAGGATCACAGGGTTAATCATCGCAGACGACTTGGTTTTAAGACATATTTTGGAGATTTCAGTTCTTTTTTGATGTATTGTTCTGCTTTGTATATTTTTTTGTTATTTTGAGTTGTACTGTTGACATTAAGAGGGATCACGATTATTATTGTTGTACCTTGATTTATAAGACAGAGGTTAGGTTTTCTTTTAATGAGAAATATGGTGATTTTATGTTATATAATTGAAATAAATGTTGGGTTTTGAAATAACAAGTTAAGTTTCAGTTTAAATTTTTTCTACTATGTTCATTATTTTATTGTCTTGTGAATCTTAATCACTCTGATTTATTTTTTGAATCTACAACGCTCCATATTTCTTGGCATAACCATATTTCAGGAAATGCTAAGGGGTGCGGGATATTACATACGTTGTCGAAATTGTTTTGATAATTTATACACAAAAGTTATTAAATATCTGCGCTTTTTTCTATTTTTTTAATCCGTTCTTCAAATTTTGTGTATCGTTTAATTATAATGAAAACATACAGTATCAGGGAATTAGAAAGTTGAACAAATTGCATATTTCACTGTTTTTCATAGAGTATATTTGCAATAACTCACCTTTCCAACCACCATAAGTTCACATAAAATATAACGTTACATTCCAATATCGAACTTCCAAACATCAGTGGAAAAGAAAAGGTTAGGAGAAATACAGAATCTCATAGCAGAATCTACAACATATAATAATAATAATAATAATAATAATAATAATGACAAATGAACTATTCCTTTGAGATACAATGTACATAAGAGTTAAAACAAATCCTTTCAGCTGACAGGTATAAAATTCCAACCTTACAAATCCTAATAGGTAAATATAATACAACAAAAAAAATAAAATATTACGGCTGATAGACATCCAGCCCTACTCTATGAGCTCCACATCCAATTGATGACAACCTAGAAGCATGTCCAATCTGACCCGAGCATTATAATGAAATAACACATGGGACGATTTGGAAAATGAGCATGAGAAAACTCATGTAAAAAGAAACAAACAATAATTCTATGAGACCACGCTGCAAATTACAGAACGGGTTTTTACCTTACAAGATCGACATATATAAGTATTGACACAATTCAAAAATACCGAAATAAATCAGGAATGAGTGTCATATATAAGAATGCCAATGAAAGAGAAATAGTAGAATAATAATGCATAAAGAAGAACGTAAGGCACTTCTGGATGCAAACAAAGAAACTGATCCAAAGATTTGTTTCGAACAAGGAAAATTTAATTTCCAAAAGATATGGGACTACAGCGCTACCACAGACTAAGCCACTTACAATAACAACATCCAATCTCAATCATAAATTCAAATAATTAAATATTGCAAAGTTTTTTTATCACTTGCCGGTGTAACTAAAAATATAAAAGCTTGTAAATTTGAAATTAAAAGACATGAATGAGAAAATTTCCAAACATATGACCAGAAGAGTGTGCCCCCAACCAAAAGTGTACTTCGAATATATTGAAACAACTTGGTCTAACCTAAATCAACAACAAGTTATAACCTGAAAAAACTTGGTCTGACCCGAGCAGTAATTTCATGGGTCATTCTAGTTTGAATATATCAGTCTAGAATACTGTCGTTAAAAGAGCAATTCCTTTTAATAAGAGAAGGAATATCATAATCTAAGGTAAACTCCAAAACACAGCGAGGATGATTCCTTTCCATTATAAAGGAATAGAATAACTCAGAATAACAAATTTCACAAAAGATAAATTCATGATTTTTTACTTAGATTACTTGTGAACACCACAAAACATAAACCTGCATATTTCCATCGATACAGATTATCCAAATTTCAAATTGGGGTAACTAAAATTTAGATCCATAGACATATGATCAGGATAAGAAACTTTATTGCAATCAACAAGCGTTATCTTTGGGTTAAACACATGTATCATCTTTTAAATCACAAAGGGCATCAAAACACATACACCATATTATTACCAAAATACTCCAAATACTGTAAAAAAAACTCATAAGAGTTTTACTCTACCAAAGTGATAACAAATTTCAAGTTATTTATAACGCCAAAATGTAAATTCATCATAAATATTGTAACACCCCGTGATTTTTAAATATTAAAATTAACGAATTAAAGAATACTTAATTTCAAATGTGAGAATTAAGGGAAACGGATTGCGCCATTGCGTTCATCTCGGAATTCTGCTTGAGATAGAGTCCGAGTTTGTGTGAATTGGACTTCGTATGAAGAAGTTATGGCCTTCCGAAGTTTCAGAATTTAAATAAATTAAAAACAGTTCAGAAATTCAAATTCAAACAGGGGAGCAGGCTGGGCGGGAAATCTCCTGCCCAAGGGCCAGGTCGACCAGGGGGTCGACCTACCCACACAGGTCGACTAGGGGGTCGACCTACCCCTCCAGGCAGATCTGAAAGACGACGCTGTTTTGACTCAGTGCAGAGTCATTAGGGCTGAGGTGTTATTCTATCTTGACTGGATGGTCTTGATTGATTCTAGGTTAATCTGATGGCTCTTAATTAATTAAAATTCTATATAAGCAACCTAACTCTCAACCTAAAATCACACTAATTCATACCAAGAGCCGCCATGCCGTCAATGGAGAACCTAGAGTAGCCGCCGTTCTCTTTCAACTCAAATCAAGATTGAAGCAAGAATCAAAATCAAATCAAATCTAAATTAGGATAACGATTAGTCTACATCAAAGGCGAGCAATTCAGTTTCAGAATACAGATTCCAGAAAAACAAGACTATTCTTTGTTTGTGAGTATAATTTCCTTCCCAAAATAATTAATTAATTTAAATGTGATAAGTTATAATTGGGATTATGAGAATATGACTTTGAATCATGTGATGTTATCGTTGACAGTTTTGTTATTGTGGATCTATTCGTATGTTGAATTGTACATGTTTAACTTGATTCATCTTATGCAAGTTTGGGATGTTAAATCATATGTATATGAATCTTATGCAAGTTTGGGATGTTAAATCATATGCTAGTTTATGAATCTTATGCAAGTCTGTAGGTTGATTATACACAAGTTCATATGTGAATCATGTAGATACATATGCTAGTTTATATGCAAGCATGTGACATTTACATGTTTAGATCCATACGCAAGTTCACATCTTTATGTTTAGATCTATATTTAGATCCATGGCAGTACATAGTTATGCAAATTTATGTTTTATATGCCCACTGCCTATGCTAGTTTTGTATGTGAATCATATGCTAGTTTGAATGAAATTCATATGCAAGTTATAGGAAAACCGTATCCACATCTTTATGTTTAGATCTATATTTAGATCCATGATAGTTTATACAAATTTATGTATACCCATTTCCTATGCAGGTTATTGGCTATGCAAACTTATGTCATGATTCTTAGATTTATTTTATGTGTTATGCAAGATGTGATGTTGCTTTTCTTTTTATAAGTTAGACTATTTGCGAGTCTAACATATGTCATATTAAAACGTACGAATAGCGTGGGGGCAATGGGAGAATATTAAATATACATAGTTGTGAATTGGTATAAAATGGCCTTAAAGGCATATAATTAATTTGAGACATTAATTGGTATAAATTTATATACCTAAAATTATGGACATAATTTAGGTGACAATTATGGACATAAATTAATTTGGAATTTATTGACAAATTTGAATAGGGATATTAATCCAATTTGGGGTTAAATAATTATGGGTAATAATTAACTGCCTAAGACACGAAGTTAGACTCGTTTGTGGTATAAGACTGCCCGGACACGCCCGGCAAATCCAGCAACCACAAACGGTAGTCTAATGTGAGAGGTCAAAGGCACGAATTAAATGCGTAACAATTGTAAATACACGAGGTTAGGCTCGTTTGCGGTATAAGACTGCCCGGACCCGCCCAGTAAATCCAGCAACCGCAAATGGTAGTCAAATATGGGAGGTCTTTACAAGGTTACGGTTCTAATGAATTAAGTAACACTTAACCAGATAAACATGTGGTGGGACATGGGGGTTAAGTGGGTGGCCTTGGGTGGCATATGAAATACGATTAGAAACACTTAACCAAGTTGAAAACATGTAAGAAGACATGAATAAGAAGGGGTTAAGTGGGAAGTTCTAGTGGGGACCAAGCATAGGTGGAAAGCTTGTGTCAAGCATGGGGACCCTTTTCAAACCAGTAACCCATTAAGTATCTTTGTGAGCTCGAGTTAGATCGAGGACGGGACACACTTACTAGGTTTGATTGTAAGAGGTCAAAACGGGTTAGCGGTGGCAACGCAAGTCCAACGGGGTCATGTGCATGCATGGGCCCAGGCTGGTAGGTAAGACGTTGTTGCATCGTGTAGATATAAGCCGTGCATCTTTAGTGGTATCGGGTTGCCACTTTCGGGAGTGATACACCCCACTGTGGGACCAACATGGGTATCTACGAGTTAGGGAGCCGATCGCATGGGGGTAGTGGGTACAACTAGTGGAGATCGGGGCAGGCGGCACCTATGAAGGCAACTAGGGGTACACGAAACTACCATTATCATTGTTATGTTCTGTAGGCGGGATCAACTTTTAAGGTGACTAGTAATGGTGCAGTATAAGAATTATCCTATAGTGATTAGGAACGAGATTGACGCTATAATATTCCTCTTGTTTGCTTTGTCATGCCCACTTGTTTTACGGTCAAACCTTGTTTTACCAGTTTATGCCTTATCATAATTACTTTAATAATTATATTGTTAAAGTTATTATAATCGCCACACTTTATGTCTGACCCCCTTGTTTTCGCCTCTTTTCTTCCTTGGCCCCCAAAGGTTCTCAAGGTGGGACTAGTACTAGTGGAGCTTGATCTTGGATTTCTTTCTCTCTCTTTTGGAAGTGCTTGGATTGCTGAAAGTAAAGTTCAGCTCATCTCTTTTATGGCTACTTGTGTTGGGGTTATGCTTTTTACTTTATGTACTTAGAAAACAATTTGTCAAGATTGATATTAAGTGCACTTGGTTTTACTGTTGGTTTATGAAGTTGTTGTAATCAAGCTATTTCTCCGCTGCAATAAAAGTTGTTTTAAATTTTTCATGTACCAATATATGTATCTATCTTGTTATATTCTGTTCTATACACTAATAATGCTCCATGAAAGTTAATGCATTCCATTTGAGAGTGACATTAATGGACGTGGGGTATTACACGTGGTATCAAAGCTGAAGGTTACCAGAACAGATATGAATTTTGAAAAACTGTTTTTCAAAAACATTTTATAAAGAAATACTTTCAAAAATATGTTTTAAGGAAAGTATTTTAGGTGAAAAGTTTGTTTTAAAAACATAACCCCCAAGAGCGATATATCTTTCCTTTGATTCTCCGTTTTTAATCTCTTCCTTTTTCTTTTTCAGCATGTCTGGGGAACCTGAGATACCCGAGGGCATACCGATACCAGGCTGGTTTAGAAGGTATCTGGACGCTAGGGCCACTGCCACAGGCCCAGCAAATGTCTCTCCTCCCCCAGTTGCAGTCGCTCCTCCTCCTCCCTTGCCTCACGTTGATACTTTTTCGAAGATATGAAAAGATTTTCGGGTAATGGGCGGGAAACCTTTTCACGGAACAGAGACGTTTGTTGAAGCTTGAAATTGGCTTAAGGAGGTGGAAGATCTATTTGGTATTTTCGAGGTAGAAGATGGAAGGAAGGTCCAATTAGCTGCTTGGTTAATGAAGGACGAAGCCTCGATTTGGTGGGAGGTCACGAATGGAGAACGTCCATTGGAGACATGGATGGATTTCATGCGTAGGTTCGAGATGAAATTTCTCTCTCGAGCAGAAGAAAATTTATATATGGAGAGGTTCTTAGCGTTGAAGCAAGGAAATTTGTCAGTAAAGGAGTATGTCAACAAGTTCAATCAGTTGGCGAGATTTGGCTTAGACTTGGAAAACACACCTGAGAAGAAGGCCCTGAGGTTCGTTAAAGGTTTGAATGAGCCGCTACATGGGTTGGCTACGACCCACATTCCGATGGGGGCTACCTTTGAGAGATTGGTTGACATGGCGCTTATGCATGAAAAGGAGAAAAGTGATAATGCTAATAAGGCACCAGAAAAGAAAGGGGATCAAAAGAAAACACAACGGCAAAACAAGAAAGGTGGTAAGGATAACAATAGCAAGGGAAAGAAAAGGTGCTTTAATTGTGGAACACCAGACCATCTGAGCAAGGACTGTAGGAAAAAGAAGAAGACCAGCTGTTTCCACTGTGGAGAGGCAGGACATCTAATTAAAGACTGCCCGAGGAAACAGGGGCAAGGGAAAAGGACAGGGTCCACTTCTGGAGGGCAGATTCAGACTCTCATGGCACGAGGATAGGCAAGAAGGCAGGTTCATGCTCTCATGGCACCAGGACAGGAGAGAGGTAGAAACATTTTCGTTGAAAGTTTAGTTTTTCTGTTTGATCATCATGTTCGTACTTTGTTTGACTTTGGCGCTTCACACTCGTTTGTATCTGCTTCGTTAGTTGAAACACTGCACCTAAATACTAGTCTAGTTACAGATCCCATAGTAGTCTGAAATCCTATTGGTGGTTCGGCTCATCTTTTAATGATTTGTCGGGATTTGAGAGTGTCTATCTTGGGCGTTGGATTTGAATGCTACACCTTCGTTCTTGGCTTCATGGGCTACGGCTTGATTCTAGGCATGGATTGGCTCGCTAGATAAGGTGCCATCCTAGATTGTGAAAGAAGGGTAGTTAGATTGTTGACTCGTTGTGGAAAGACCCTCGATATTTCTTGTGACCCTAGAGGTCCGGTAATGCTTAGCTACCTAGAATCCCTTGACGCATCCAATGATGATTTGGAATCTGTTCGTGTGGTCCGTGAATATAGTGACGTCTTCGATGAGGTTCGAGGTTTAACCCCGAGGCGAGAGATAGACTTTCGAATATACCTAGTAGATAATGCAAAGCCAGTTGCATTACCAGTGCGCCACACGAATCTGAGAGAGAGAAGAGAACTCAGTAAGCAAGTGAAATAATTGCTTGAGAAGGGGTTCATAAGAAGAAGTATTTCAGAGTGGGGTGCTCCTGTCGTTTTTGCTATGAAAGCTGATGGTTCACTTAGATTGTGCGTGGACTATAGAGAGCTGAATAAGCTAACAAAGAAGAACAGACACCCATTGCCGAGGATAGATGATTTATTCGATCAGTTGGTGGGTGCTTTGGTCTTCTCGCAACTGGATTTAGCTACAGGGTTTCATCAGCTAAGGGTGGCTGAAGACAGCATAGATAAGACTGCATTTAGAACTCCTGATGGTGTCTTCGAGTGGCCTGTCATGTCTTTTGGTTTGACGAATGCACCCGCATACTTTGTGGACTTAATGAGTAGGGTGTTTAGGAAGTTTCTAAACAAATTTGTGGTAGTCTTTATGGATGATATCCTAATTTTCTATAAAAGTGAAGAAGAGCATGCTCTACATCTTAGGGAAGTCTTAGAGACCCTACGAGCGCATCAACTTAAAGCTAAGTTCTCCAAGTTCCATTTTTGGAGAAAAGAAGTGAGGTTCTTAGGACACATGGTCTCTAAGGAGGGGATAGCTGTAGATCCCGCAAAGGTGGTGGCAATCCAAGATTGGAAAATTCCTAAGAACGCCACAGAAATAAGAATCTTTTTAGGGTTGGCTGGTTATTATAGGAAGTTCATTAAGGACTTCGCGAAGATATCAGCCCCACTCAATCGGTTAATGAAGAAGAACTTGACTTTTGCTTAGGATGTTGATTGTGACGATGCTTTCCAACGTCTAAAGAGGGCTTTGACGACAGCTCCAGTTTTAGTTTTGCCAGATAGGAGTAAGCCATTCACAGTATATACTGATGCTTGTGAGACAGGGTTTGGAGTAGTTTTAATGCAAGAGGAAAGGGTGATATGCTATAGTGGAAGGCAGTTGAAAGTCCACGAGAAAAATTACCCTACCCACGACTTAGAGTGGGCTGCCATATTTTTTGCGCTTAAGTCATGGAGTCATTATTTGCTTGGCGAGAGGTTTGAGTTGTGTACAGACCATAAGTCGCTGAAGTACTTGTTCTCTCAGAAAGATCTAAACTTGAGGCAACAGAGGTGGATGGAGTTTTTGGCATCCTACGATTTTGAGATCGCATATACCCCTGGCAAGGGTAATGTTGTAGCCGACGCCTTAAGTAGAAAGAAGTTGACTTTAAGTCCTTTGTTCGTAGAACGACAGAGTTTGGAGTATATATCTACCTTTGACTTCAGACCCTCTGTCGATTATGTACCTGGATTGTTGGCATCGTTAGAGGTGCAACCTACACTTTTGGGTCGAGTTGGGGAGGCACAACAACATGACCCACAATTGGTTGAGATAGTAGGCAAGCTTAAAGGAGGGGAGTCTTTGAGTCGTCTTAAAGATATGCTATAGATGAGAGAGTCTGGCTGCGTAGAGATGGGAGACTTTGCGTACCACAAGACGAGAGTTTGAAGAAGGCAATTCTTGAAGACTCACATTGCTCTAAGATGACCATACATCCCGGTGGTGACAAGATGTATAGGGATATGAAGCGAGTTTTCTTTTGGGCCGGAATGAAGAAGGACGTGGCTGAGTTCGTTTCTAGATGTTTAGTGTGCCAGCAAGTCAAGGTGGAGCAAAAGAAGCCTGGAGGTTTGCTCCACCCTTTAGAGATTCCACTGTGGAAATGGGAAAGTGTTTCCATGGACTTTGTATATGGGTTGCCAAGATCAAGGAAGGGTAATACGGGGATCTGGGTAATTGTAGACAGACTTACCAAAAGTGCCCATTTTATTCCCGTTAAAAGTAGGACTGCC
The DNA here is from genome assembly GCA_030737875.1 of Allium sativum. NCBI lineage: Eukaryota > Viridiplantae > Streptophyta > Magnoliopsida > Asparagales > Amaryllidaceae > Allium > Allium sativum. The sequence goes on along the minus strand of CM060912.1, from coordinate 392,714,424 downwards.
GCATAGTTAGCATCTGTTTACCTTCGAGAGATAGTCCGTCTGCACGACATACCCTCTAGCATTGTGGGCGATAGAGATCCCATTTTCACAAGCGATTTTTGGAAAATCTTACAAGAGGCGGTTGGAACACAATTATGCTTAAGTACCGCTTATCACCCCTCAGACGGACGGCCAGATCGAGAGAGTAAATCGAATTCTAGAAGGCCTTCTGAGGCTATGCAACCTAGACTTTGGAGGAACATGGGAAGAACATCTCCCATTAGTGGAGTTCGCCTATAATAACAACTTTCAGGCTAGCATTGGCATGGCACCTTTTGAGGCTCTTTATGGATGACCATGCCGATCACCTACTTGTTGGTGGGAACCCACGGACAAGGTTTTGCTTGGACCCGACATGATTAGGGAGACTTCGGAGAAGATAGACCTGATTCGACGTCGAATGAAGACGGCACAGGACCGACAGAAGTCATATGCTGATAAGAGATGAACCGATCTTGAGTTCGATGTTGGAGACATGGTTTTCACTAAGGTGTCACCATTGAGAAATGTAGTCCGTTTTGGATCAGTAGGAAAGTTGGCACCGAGATTTGTAGGATCCTTTCCAATTAAAGAGAGGATTGGTCAGATGGCGTATAGAGAAGAGTTGCCAGAGAAGCTCAGTGGTGTTCATGATGTGTTTCACGTTTCACATGTGCGCAAGTGTTTACACGATACGGCGGAAGTGATGGAGCCGAGCACGCTTAAAGAAGTGGAAGTAGAGCGCAATGCCACGTTTAGACGAGCTCCTACACGCATTCTCGGATCGGAAGTCAAAAAGCTATGCAACAAAGAGGTCAAGTTGGTCAAAGTGCAATGGGGAGATGATCAAAGAGATGCGACTTGGGAGACAGAAGACAAGATGCGTACGCTGTATCCTTTCCATTTTGAGGGTATGTTTTAACTTCTCCTTTTTCTACCGCTTTGTTGATACTTGTCCTATCATTTAGTATTATCTTTGCGATAACATCTTCGATCTTTAGTTAGGAAGAACCCTATGGTTGCAAACATGTGTTTGAGACATGTTATGTTTGATGGATGAAAATGGATGCAAGTGGTTGCTAGTGGTTGCTCGTGGACTAGTGGTTGCTCGTGGATGCATGTACACACACATTAGGCACTAGATCGGCTCAATCACTTTCATATTTCATATAAATATGTGTGCATATCTAAATTTATGGATGTATAATGGTTGTGTTATCATATGGATGCTGCATTTTGACGAATGGTTGCGCACGCATGTTGAAATAACATGTATCGTTAGGATTCTTTCGTATACATAATGGATGCATGGAACTATCATGATTTGAATTAAGGAGGTCAACTGAATCAGTAGACCGCCTGATTTTGCATTAGATAAGGAGCATATACACACTTGTTGCATATGTTCATATGGCATTAGAAATCTTGTAAGGACAATGGATGCCTGTGTTTGATTGTTGAATAGATGGATGATTGGATGTTAGGATATACATTCTCCTTAACTTGGAGATTTCGGGGGCGAAATCCTTTAAGGAGGGGAGAATGTAACACCCCGTGATTTTTAAATATTAAAATTAATGAATTAAAGAATACTTAATTTCAAATGTGAGAATTAAGGGAAACGGGTTGCGCCATTGCGTTCGTCTCGGAATTTTGCTTGAGATAGAGTCCGAGCTTGTGTGAATTGGACTTCGTATGAAGAAGTTATGGCCTTCCGAAGTTTCATAATTTAAATAAATTAAAAAAAGTTCACAAATTCAAATTCAAACAGGGAAGCAGGATGGGCAAGAAATCTCCCGTCCAAGAGCCAGGTCGACCAGGGGATCGACCTGGAGGTCGACCTACCCACATAGGTCGACCAGGGGGTCGACCTACCCCCCCCCCCCGGGCAGATCTGAAAGACGACGCTGTTTTGACTCAGTGCCGAGTCATTAGGCTGGAGGTGTTATTCTATCTTAATTGGATGGTCTTGATTGATTCTATGTTAATCTGACGGCTCTTAATTAATTAAAATTTTATATAGGCAACCTAACTCTCAACCTAAAATCACATTAATTCATACCAAGAGTCGCCATGCCGTCAATGAAGAACCTAGAGTAGCCGCCGTTCTCTTTCAACTCAAAAACAAGATTGAAGCAAGAATCAAAATCAAATCTAATCTAAATTAGGATAACAATTAGTCTACATCAAAGGCGATCAATTTAGTTTCAGAATACAGATCCTAGAAAAACAAGACTATTCTTTGTTTGTGAGTATAATTTCTTTCACAAAATAGTTAATTAATTTAATTGTGATAAGTTATAATTGGGATTATAGGAATATGACTTTGAATCATGTGATGTTATTGTTGACAGTTTTGTTATTGTGGATCTATTCATATGTTGAATTGTACATGTTTAACTTGATTCATCTTATGCAAGTTTGGGATGTTAAATCATATGTATATGAATCTTATGCAAGTTTGGGATGTTAAATCATATGCTAGTTTATGAATCTTATGCAATTCTGTAGGTGGATTATACACAAGTTCATATGTGAATCATGTAGATACATATGCTAGTTTATATGCAAGCATGTGACATTAATTTACATGTTTAGATCCATACGCAAGTTCACATCTTTGTGTTTAGATCTATATTTAGATCCATGGCAGTACATAGTTATGCAAATTTATGTTTTATATGCCCACTGCCTATGCTAGTTTTGTATGTGAATCATATGCTAGTTTGAATAAAATTCATATGCAAGTTATAGGAAAACCATATCCACATCTTTATGTTTAGATCTATATTTAGATCCATGATAGTTTATACAAATTTATGTATACCCATTTCCTATGCAAGTTATTGGCTATGCAAACTTATGTCATGATTCTTAGATTTATTTTATGTGTTATGCAAGATGTGATGTTGCTTTTCTTTTTATAAGTTAGACTATTTGCGAGTCTAACATATATCATATTAAAACGTACGAGTAGCGTGGGGACAATGGGAGAATATTAAATATACATAGTTATGAATTGGCATAAAATGGCCTTAAAGGCATATAATTAATTTGAGACATTAATTGGTATAAATTTATATACCTGAAATTATGGACATAATTTAGGTGACAATTATGGACATAAATTAATTTGGAATTTATTGACAAATTTGAATAGGGATATTAATCCAATTTGGGGTTAAATAATTATGTGTAATAATTAACCGCCTAAGACATGAGGTTAGACTCGTTTGTGGTATAAGACTGCCCGGACCCGCCCGACAAATCCAGCAACCACAAATGGTAGTCTAATGTGAGAGGTCAAAGGCACAAATTAAATGCGTAACAATTGTAAAGACACGAGGTTAGGCTCGTTTGCGGTATAAGACTACCCGGACCCGCCCGGCAAATCCAGCAACCGCAAATGGTAGTCTAATGTGGGAGGTCTTTACGAGGTTACGGTTCTAATGAATTAAGTAACACTTAACCGGATAAACATGTGGTGGGACATGGGGGTTAAGTGGGTGGCCTTGGGTGGCATGTGAAATACGAGTAGAAACACTTAACCAAGTTGAAAACATGTAAGAAGACATGAATAAGAAGGGGTTAAGTGGGAAGTTCTAGTGGGGACCAAGCATAGGTGGAAAGCTTGTGTCAAGCATGGAGATCCTTTTCAAACCACTAACCCATTAAGTATCTTTGTGAGCTCGAGTTTGATCGAGGACGGGACACGCTTACTAGGTTTGATTATAAGAGGTCAAAACGGGTTAGCGGTGGCAACATAAGTCCAACGGGGTCATGTGCGTGCATGGGCCCGGGCTGGTAGGTAAGACGTTGTTGCATCATGTAGATATAAGCCGTGCATCTTTAGTGGTATCGGGTTGCCACTTTCGGGAGTGATACACCCCACTGTGGGACCAGCACGGGTATCTACGAGTTAGGGAGCCAATCGCATGGGGGTAGTGGGTACAACTAGTGGAGATAGAGGCATGCGGCACCTATGAAGGCAACTAGGGGTACACGAAACTACCATTATCATTGTTATGTTCTGTAGGCGGGATCAAATTTTAGGGTGACTAGTAATGGTGCAGTATAATAATATCCTATAGTGATTAGGAACGAGATTGACGCCAGAATATTCCTCTTGTTTGCTTTGTCATGCCCACTTGTTTCACGGTCATACATTGTTTTACCAGTTTATGCCTTATCATAATTACTTTAATAATTATATTGTTAAAGTTATTATACTCGCCACACTTTATGTCTGACCCCCTTGTTTTTGCCTGTTTTCTTCCTTGCCCCCCCAAGGTTCTCATGGTGGGACTAGTACTAGTGGATCTTGATCTTGGATCTCTTTCTCTCTCTTTTGGAAGTGCTTGGATTGCTGAAAGTAAAGTTCAGTTCATCTCTTTTATGGCTACTTGTGTTGGGGTTATGCTTTTTTACTTTATGTACTCAGAAAACAATTTGTCAAGATGGATATTAAGTGTACTTGGTTTTACTGTTGGTTTATGAAGTTGTTGTAATCAAACTATTTCTCCGCTGCAATAAAAGTTGTTTTAAAATTTTCAAGTACAAATATATGTATCTGTCTTGTTATATTCTGTTCTGTACACCAATAATGCTCCATGAAAGTTAATGCATTCCCTTTGAGAGTGACATTAATGGACGTGGGGTGTTACAAATATATCACCAAAGTTAGATCCAAAACATCTCGAACACTAAAATCACCGAAATCACAAAGTGGATCCAAAACATCAGAAATTATTGCACATGCTTTATAAATGAGCTCCCTCCAGAGCTTGTTCCAAGTATTATACATGTATTGGGTGGCAATCACTACGACCTCCCATTCGAGTGTAACTTGTCCCCCGCTCAAGTAAATACGTGTAAAAGACCCCCCCTGAGTCTAGCTTCCCCTCGAAGAAAGCATTCACACACACAAATAACAAAGAATGTGTCACAGACTCCCCACTATAACTCGAAAAGTGAACACAATACATCACATATCGCATGTTTCATAATCGATTCACTATAAGTTAGTCCACTTCACATCGTAAAACAATAGTAATAACTTCAACCAATTAGCCTAGAATTAACTGATACAATATACCTTTGTGTCCCATACCACGAGTTTACTAGATCGTGTAATCACAATCTCGTCTCCTCGAAAGGTGCAAAATCATTTGATTTTGTATATAAAAAATACTTAGGTAAAAAATAGTTTACAAAACGTTTTAGAAACATTTGGGTTATTTGTTTGAAATCTATATGTTTAGAAAATATTATTTACTATTTCCTTGAGATAATTTAATTTAAAAACCCAAAACATAGGAAAATGTTTGTCTCAAAGCTAATACTATACATAGGAAATCGCTTAAAAGAAAACTGTTTACGATATTTTTAGTCAGCATCGGAGATATGTCTAAGGAAGTGGACTTAAGGATAGAATAGGGTTATTTTAGTTCCCACAAGCTTGAGTTAGTTTACTGTTTTCTTGATATCAAGGTCTTAAGACTGAAGATTAGTTACTCTTCGCTCAAGGTGTGAGTATCACTCTCATGAGACTCAACAACTAATAGTTATCTTGGGATAAGTGTTCCCTAAGCACAACACAAGTTAGGAAGCTAAACGGCTTATAGAAGGGTATTTCGGTATGGAGAAAGGTTAAGGGTTATGTAGAAAACCCTTGCCATGAAGAAAGCATATGATAATATGCAAAAGATGTAATTAGATAATTCATAGAAATTATGCTAAGTGTTGATTCACTCTTTATTGACCATTTATTTGAGTACATTGGTGTTTAAAAAGGAATTCCCCAAATCGATTTAGAAATTAGGGTTTACTTTCTAAGAAAAGAGTAAAGATTGGAGAATAAAAAAAATTCCCCTAAAATATGACCCCTAGGGTCTTATTTATAGACAAATCGGGACTCCTTTTGTCCTGGGTTCAGCAGATGCCTCTTTCGGGTGCGCAGCATAGTGTCGGCCGCTTCTTATCTTTCGGTTTCGGTTGCCTTGGTTTTGGCCTCCTTTTTAGCATTGTTATTGGATAAACTTGGCTTTCAGTGTGCCGGTCTCGGCTTTCAAAAAGCCAGTCTCGGTCTCAGGAGCCTCCCTTTGATGTTGTTTCTACCTTTCGTATCGATACCAAGCCAGTTAGTATGGATAGTTTTGGGAATAGCTTTCGGCTTTCGGCAATAATCTCTGGTTATGCCTTTAAGTCTTCACGGTATTTGCTTTTGTGCTTCAGTTTTCCATCTTCTTGGCCCTGTCACCCCTTTCGGTATCAACACTAAGCAAATTAGTGTGGATAACTTTTCTTCTTATAAGCTTCGATTTGCTTTCGATGAATCTCTGGGGTGGGTCTTGGTCTTCCGGCGGCATTCTTTCGGTACGTTTTCTGTTGACTCCTGAAGTTGTTTCTTAGTGACTGACAAGCATTGACTCCGATGGCTAGCTTTCGGTATGTTTTACTTGCGTTTCGGCATCTCATTCTTTCAATGTCTTCACCTCCTTCTATGTCGATACTAAGTAAATTAGTGTCGATAGCTCTTTCAACTTCTTTTAGTTTAATTTGGTGCTTCCTGTCATGCCTTTCGATTCCAGGTCATAAGATTTTCTCTTTTCTTTCCTATCTGCCTCGGACTTTAAGCGATTTGCCTTCAGGATTGAATTCATGTTAGTTTTTTTCATGTCAGCACTACCTTGCCAGTATACCTTTTCGTATCGGCACTAAGTTTTTTTTCTCTTCTAATCCTGGTTCCGATAGCATGTTGGCTCAATCGTCTTCTTTATGACGACGGCTTTAACTTGATGTTGTCTTCATGCTTTCGGATCATCCTTCTGCGCTATTTCAATCCGATACCCCTTCATCGATAGCCTGTTTCGGTGTTAAATCTGGTAGTAACATTTGCCCCCTTGTTAGGTGGTATTTTCGACTTTCCAAGTCAAAGTTTGACTGTTCTTCTTGTAATTTGATTTCCCACCTTTTGGTATTCTTGATTTGATCAACATCATTGGTTAGTGTTTACTTGTACGGTTGAGATTGAGGAGCACCCTGGATGTAAAATTCTCCTTCTTCTCTCTCAATTCATCGTCTGCAAATAACTGTTTTATACAAGATCACCGTTCTTCGTATACTTTTAGGATTGCAAATTCAATTCGCACTTCTGTAATACTTTTAACAGATTTTAATTTAACAATCTGTGAAGGCATTTTTCTATTCAACCAAAATTTTTGGTTAAAATCCACAAGTTTCCTAGTCTTTATTATAATGGTTCGATTTATAGAGACCAGCTGTAATGGTCAAAAACTGTGGATGGTGCAAAATTAGCACATACCCCCTTATCATAATTTTTGTAGTCTAAAAAAGCAAGACTATGTGAATAAAAGTTTACTTCTAATATGAGGATAAAGTTAAAATTTTCCCTTCTAGTACTGGCAGACCCAACATTAACACTATAAATTCCCTTAGGTTTCGATTTCACAATCACTGAAATGATGCCTGTTTTTGGCTCAAAATTGGGTGTTATAGAAACGGGATACAATCAATGCCGGTAGTTATACTCTTTTTATGTTTGAGGATCAATGGAACTCTAACATATGTGAATGTTATCATTAGTTCTACCAAAATCCTACTTTTGATCCTTGTTGTATCAACTTAGTTATTGACTGTGGGAAAATTAATATGACGAAAACTAATTTCTGAACAATATTTTAGACATGTATGCATTATACATAGCCACATGTGATCCATGGTGAAGGTTTTAATTTCAACAGCTTATGGCACGCTTTTAACCCCTTTAAGGGAATATTGGAAATTTGTGCTAAAGAGTTTATATAGCAATACTAGACTTGTAAAATTAATGTGCTAACATATCTTTTGGGGAATAATATCACCTGGTAATATTACGTTTGAAGAGAAAGGTACTAGAACATTGAATCTGGGTAACCTTCTTTAGGACTCTTAGATGGAAAGCTTTCTGCGGTATTTTTTATCTAGACTCAGGATGAAGTAAGGGCCATTCTTGATAGCTATGGCATGACTAGAGTTGATGTCATTCCCGCTTCTGGGAAGATACTATTCGGAGTCAGTCCCCCAGAGGGGTTCTTTGCTTACTCCGCCATTCATATCTCACATGACGGCTTTTCCCATTTCCAGACTTCATTGTAAAGTTCCTGCAATATCTGAATTTGGATCCCATTCAATTGACTTCGAGTACATATACTTGTCTATTATGCCTCGAACTTCTATCGTTGGAATCATGACGGCCCTCTCTTAGTCCTCACTTCCTGCATTATTTGCGACATCTGTAGTCGAAATGGCCAATCTGCCTCTCTTTCATGCTAACCTTTCCAAGAAGTTGATTATGATAATCTCACCCAGCACATAGATTGGCATGCACAATTATTTTAAATCAGATATCCTCCGGGTATTATTGGCACTTTTACTACCCTGGGTAAATTGTACTTCCCAATACCCGTTATTTTCTTTCTTAAACTTTGTTTTGACCTTTTTTTTGTCTTAGTCCCTGTTCCCATGAGAAAGGACTTGAAGTGGTGAGGAAATTCAGGTTGTCAGCAATATATTTAAAGTTTCCGAGATGTTGGGAAAACGATCCATCCTGTTTACTTTGAACAATCTTCAGAAATATGGGTTTGTTCCTTCAGGACAAAAGATTTTAAGGAGACCTCTTTGCATTTCTCCGGGTATACGCATCTATTTCCTAGTTCTGAAGTGTTCACCAACTTGTCCCCTTTATCACCCAGACCTTTAGGTAATGATCGCTTTTCAATATGATTTTGAAATTTTATCCATATTTAATATGTTTTACTTCATGATGGCTTTAATCAGCTTCCCAAACTCTTAATGGGAATCTGCCTTGAATGCCCTATCTCAATATGACGTCACAGCTAAGAGAAGTTTGCTACCATTGTTGAGGAACCGTTTTCTAAGAGACACAAAGATGATGTTTCATCCCCTCTTATTCACCACGAGGCTGATGCTGTTGGGCCTAGTGTCATACCTCTGCTTTTGTTACTTCGCCTACCGATGCGTCCCTGAGTACCACTACTTTTCGGATTGCAACTCTGGGTAGTGAATTTCTTTGCCATATTCGTGTGCCTGACACTCCCAGATCTTAAAAATGACTGAACACAAGTTAATGATGCATTCTTCATTCGAACATGTCGTTTCCTCTGTACCTCCTTCAGTAATCCCAAGTTTTGATGAAATCACAAATCTTGCCCTCTCTTCTAGTGAAGTGGCCAATTTTTCGCTTTCGTCTTCATCTTCAGATTTATGGAGCATCTTACAATCACTTATTGAGCAACAACTACTGGTATGACCTTGTTTCGCTTTATTTTCGCCTCTATGTGGGTTCTAATCTTTATTTTCTGTTTTAGATTTCCATTAGATGGTTCCTTCTTCTAGAGAAGGTTAATCCCCTCTCCCTGGAAGTTTCATCACTTAAGGAAGAGAAAGATGCCTTAACTAATAAAATTGAATCTTTGACTGAGGCACACAAGAAAGAATGTGCAGAACTGAAGCTATCTCTTGAAAGGGTCAGATTAGAGTTGGAGGATGAGAAAGCAGGAGTTTGAAGATGAGAAGGCCATGATGGTAGCTAGCCATGCTAAAAGGCTAAAAGAGAAGGACGATCAACTTTCCCATGTTCAGAATGTGCTATTTGTTTCTAGGCGTATAATCCATGAGGCTAAAAATAGGATCTTTGGGTTTCTGAAAGAATATTACGAAGACACCCTTTTCCTAGCATTTTCTGATAACTTCCAAAAGTTTCCTAAATTAGAATTTCCTTCCATTCATCCCTCTGTCCAAATCATAGTCATGGAGAGGATTGAGTTAGCCAGACGGCGAGTTGAAGTCCCACAGAAAGATAAGTGAAAGCCTAAAGATCTTCTATATATTGAGGACTTTCCGGACAATCTTGATTCGGTTATGGAAGAACATGAATCAGCGGACTCAGATTATGACTGGGATGATGATGGTGACCATAGCCTCAAATATAAGGAGCTTTCTGTGGATTTGAACAGTGGGGGATCCATTCCTCCTCCTTCTGCAGGGAATGTTCATATTTCTATAGAAGTAGTTTCAAGTCCCTTGAATGTTTCTTTTGATCCGGATTCGGTTGAAATTCTCTCTAAAGATGATGATTCCTCAAAAGGGCAAAAAAATCGGCACATCCTGTACTTCCTGAGGTCTCTGCTGCTCATGTATGGTTACTGTACCATTCTTACCTTGTCGTTCCTGGGTTGTGGGCTTCCTGTAACAATTTATAGACAACAGAAAACAACATTTTTCCAATATGGTATGGGTTAGATAATAACCAAAGATAAGATACGACTTAGCCTTGCTTTTATTGAAATAATTTCTTTATCACAAATCCTTTGTTCCATTTTGTTTTATAGCAGAATTCTTTCTTACTTGAAGATGTATTTTCAAGGGAGGCTTAACATTCACATTCTAACTTAATGAACGGGTGTTCACCCCAAGCTATTTCTCAGGCAACACCAGAGTTTAAAAGAGACCCTATAATATGTAACCTTCGTCGTATTGTGTGAAATATGGATTTCCCTTGGGTTTCCTAGGTGACGAACAGGAAGCAGTTCCAATTAGAAACTTAGAACTTTAGTTTATTGATTTTAATATATGTAAGATGTACTTTAACCGTTGGGACTATCATTGTAGCTCTTGATGTATGCATACTGTTGTAGTGAACCCTTTTAATGAGAATCATGGTTGATTAATATTATCCTTCTAAAGTAGAATTCACGAGTGACTGTGTTTTATCCTTCACGCAAATAGGGAGGTCAACCTAAGGTTTCTCTTCCTCAACTTGGAGAGGACTCATTTGCAATGGTAAAGCCAAAGAGTATCTCTGAAGATGCTTCTACTTCAAAGTGGGAACAGATGTATTATCTCCAAAAGGTGACGATTAGAAATCAAGGTGAAAAATATCCTCTTTAGAAGGTTAACTTAATGAGAAGGATAAAACTATTCTTGAATTTGAATGGCAACTAAAGGCTAATCCTTCCACCAATTCAGAAAAAGAAATAAGTAAATTGTTCAACGAGTTGATGAATAAGAAATTGAGTTGGAAGTTGCTAAATCAAAATGTAAATCTTTAGAATACGCCTTAAAGCATCCTGACTCGGATTAAAGGGCTTAGTTACTACGAAATTTCTTTTGTTTGATCAATGTGGTATGGCATTGGAATGACATAAATGTAAAATATTTACCGTGATAATTTATGAAACGGTCTTGTAAACAAGTTTGTAGATTATGTGGGCATCACCCGCTATATTTTGTTTGCTTTTGATAAGGATGCTTCCTTCCAAGAGTTCTATCGCACTATTCTACACAAATTTAACATACATTGTTTGGTATTAGCCTGATAGGATATGTATGATGATTTGTCTGTTTTCCATGAGACTATGTTTATAATAAATGAATGCATGAAAGGATGATGGGCTTATTCACATTTTACGTATTAGGTACAACAGATTATTTAATAGAAATTCTCAAAGAACCTCTCCTTGTGAGGTGTTTGGTAAAAAAACGTAGCCTTTATCATAAGGCTCTATCAGGAAAGCTTAAGATGCCTACTCAAGCTCTTCCTTGGGCTTGTATTTTTGTGTAATGTGATTATTCATATCACATATTATGTTGGCATAATGAGTAATGACTTGATGTATATATGAGTTAATAAAATCTCCTCAAGCAAGATGGAAGATCACAATCTTCGTTTGAAGGTTTCTAGGTAGTAGACTCAAATTATCACCCTAGTGCGTATAGTTGATCCTTTCTTTAGGGATAAGAGTTAGAATCTTATGACCTAGATTAGGGTATTAATAAGAGAACTCCAGAACCCTCCCACTGGGGAATAATTAGGAGTTCCCAATCGCCTCGGATTCAGGCGCTCATTCGCAGACCAGAATCCTGCTTCTGGCTATTTTAGGGAAGTCTCGAACCATGATCCAGATTTGGTTATTTGATAAAAGTCCAAGAATCCGCTCCTAGTAATAATAGAAGTCCTGAACCAACCAAGATTTAGGTATTAAAGATATAAGACCAGGAATTCAATTTTGGTAATTGGTGAAAGTCCCAAACCAACCTAGATTCGGGTATTTGACAGAAGACCAGAAATTCTCTTCTGGTGATAATAGTTGTGTCAACCCCTTTGGGTTTGTCTTGCAAAGCAGAGGATGTACGTTGTTTATTAGCCACTCTTTGGGCTTGTGATTGAAAAGCATAAGGTGTATGTGTTTTGTTGGCCACTCTCTAGGCTTGTGCGTCTGGTGCTCTTGGCTAGTTTATCTTAAGTAGGGCCCAAGGACTTACTCGACCTCCCTCTAGGAGGCGCCTTACCCTAGCCATCGTAGGCGGTGATAGGTGCTTAGATGCTTACACCGGGTCATCGTACACGTGGTTTTAAGGCTTATTCTTTTGATGCTCTATCCTGGCCATCGTAGGAGGTGATAGAGGCTTACACCCCACCCCCTCCAAGTGGTACCTTAACTTGGCCATCGTAGGCACAGATAAAGGTTTTTGTTCCCTTTTGCGAGTAACGAGGAACATAAGCAAAGGTAGGATGTGCTCTTCTGCGAGCAGAGGTAGGACATGCTTAGTTCATAGCAGAGGCAGGGCATACTCTTCTACGAGTAGAGGTAGGGCGTACTAATTAGATGCTCTATCCCGACCATTTTTGGCTTGGATTGGAGGCTTATGCTTTTGATGCTTTAACCTGGCTGTAGTGGCCCGCAAATCCGTACTGCCTGAGCTAACTAATACAACACACATCTAACTCAAATAATACAGAAATACGAGTCAATAGGGTAAAAGAAATAGAAACATATAGAAGATAGAAAAGAAATAATAACACAGAACCTCACATTGGAATGAATAAAATATATTATATAACATAACTTTGAAATACATATCTGTATTGTATATACATACCGTATCAGAGTACAATACATATATATCACAGCAGAAATACTCTAAATAACTAACGGTGAAGCCTCCTACTTCTAGCTCCTCCAAGTGTATCTGTAAAAGCCCGAAACATTTGACTGCCCGTACAAATTTGGGCACCCAAGAGTTTAGGAAAACACAAGCAAAATAAACTCTGAGTCAGTCATGGGACTAGTGTGAGTAAACTCCAACCATATTGTTTAACTTTGAAAATACTTTTGAAAGAAAAGGATAATAGTAAGACCAACCTACACATAAACATGGACGGTTTTTACCTTACTATAACCCAAAACATTTTTGATATCAAAATCCAGTGATATTATAATAATGTCTAATCAAATAAATAACCAAATAATAGAACGCTTGCTTCTAACGCTCTACATACATAGTATAAAATCAAAAAAAATCCAACTATGACAAGGTATGATACCACCTCTCGATTAGTGTACTCTAGAGGGGATACACTGGGGTTCAATAAGAACATCTTGCAACCCGGCCCACACATATGACCGACACTCATTTAGCTTGAGTGTATCGAATATATTGTCACCCACGGTTGTCGGCCATCCAACCTTAATCCATAAGATACAGAATCGAAAGAAGAATAAATAATGAATTTTCTCTAGATCGGTGACAAATATACCCTGCTTGGGAATGGCCCACCTAGCCATGCTGCCTGCCCGATTTTTGTCATTTCTCGGTTGTGAGGCTTGAGGCTACGTATATCATTTTAGAACATCTGACCACCATACACTTTGAATGTCACATCGTCAAACCCGTCAAATCACTAGTTGATCTTCTCAAAATATTACGGGTATAAAAGCTAAGAGAAACGAATTCCTCCGCCACCAAACGTAATATCTCAAAAAGATCGTCTTATGTGATCTATTAGGAATACTCTGTCAGACATTCGTCCATACAAGTTGTCCTGGGTCTTGACAAATAGAACAGCCCTTGCAATTCACTTCGTCTCTAATTTACCTTCAGCATAATCTAATCGCAACGCCTATGTCTATACGAAGTGGTTTTCAGATAATAAATCCAACTGGTCTCTCCGTATTGACAATGTTGGTAAAAATCTTTGATAGCCGGTGATTCAACTATCAAAGGAAAACAAAACATCCATCAAACAATCACTGGCCCTTTTCATTCATTAACTACTTTCCAAATCCCTTATCAAATTCTATATATATCGACATATTGATTTCTATTTTCAAAATTTCTTAAAAATATTCTAACTCCTTAAATTTCTGGAAAATTTCGCTAGCATCTCCCCTGTACTGGTCAATCGTTCAGACCCCAACTCACCTCTCCAGGCCCTTTCCATTCAAAAAGAAAATTAAAAAGCCAAGCGGCTTGCCGATTCGGCGCATAAAACCTCATATGGAAATTTAAACATGTACCGTTTTGTAGGGCACTCAATATATATTCTTTATTATCTTCATTCCATACCTGTTTAAAATATACATGGCCATTTCCAATTCATTTTAATCAATTCGTCCATTTTACATAACTCGCTTCCCATTTTCTAATTAAATTTCCTAATTAACTTCTTGGTTTCACTTGCATTTACTTTGAACATATCTCGTTCAAATATATTGGTATTCGCATATATACAAATCCACTCAAATTCCGTTCGCACTTCCGAATTCTAATTCACATTTCATACCTCAATTCCCAATTTCAGTTTACAAATTAAGTTTACTTAACAAATGTTAAGTTCGATCAAAAACCATATTAACTAATTTCTTTTGAAATTAGTTAACTTTATTCGATAATTAAAAATCTGATTTTTGTTTCAAAAATTAATCTATTTACTCAACTTGAGTCGATTTTTATTTTATAACTCCAATCTGGAGTTTTCTAACGGAAATTCGGATTTTTATTCATTGAAAATCCTTTTATTTTATTTAATAAACCGTTATAGTTTTAAAACGATTAGGGCGCTACTTTTCTAGAAAATTTATTTTGACATATCTCAAAATCTATAAAACGAAATCCAGATTTTTCTCTTCCATTTGAAAACTATCATTGAATAGGTCTGGACATTTCTTGTTTCATTGAATTTCGAATTTTATTGAGTTCTATATACTCGATTGAAGTTCAAAACAGCAAATTTTGAACTACCGCGCTGCGGCGAGTTCGTTTTAATAAACGTTTAAAAACTACCTTTACTAAATGAATTCCTTTCTTCAACAACTTAATATAAATTAGACCATGCTTCCAACTTTATCTTAAAACTTTGATTCATTCAAAATCGTCGATTATTTCATTTAGATTCACAAACCAGTTGTAATTTATATTACAACTAAATTTCTATATTAAATCCCAATTTCCTTAGACAAAAATTCGATATAATCGAATTTCCATTTATAAATTTCTTTTATGGGAATGAATCAATTTATTCAACATCCTTTATCATTACAAACTAATATCTTCCCTTGATAATTGTGAAGTCGTTCAAGTTGGGTATTTTATTTACCTCTTATATTTCCTCTTCTATTTCATAAAAATTTCCTCTTCTATTTCATAAAAATTTCCTCTTCTATTTCATTTAAAAATATGATTTTTAAATGTCGGTTCTTATGTTTGGAAAACCTATTTCCAATCTATCCAAAGAAAATTACTTCATTTCATTTATAACATGGTTTATAAATTGCTTCCTTATTTTATATCGAAAAACTTCCACATTTAAACTCCATTTGAAACTAACTTCAAAATTATCCAATGCCAATAAATATCGACTGTAAATTAACTTCCTTGTTTTATAATTTAAAACAAGCTTTCGTTTAAAAACCCATTTTTAAATTCAACTCCTATTTGGGATATTTTGTTATCATAGCTTATATATAAAAAAACATAGCATCTATTTTCCTTTTAAAATCTTATATTTTAGTATTTATCTAAAACAAATTCCAATATTCTTTCGGAAAATATTTTATTTCATATAATTGACATAATCAAATTCAAACCCTAACTCTGTATGGATTTATTCCCATTTTATTTATATTTTGAACATCGGAAATAATTTTATCGTTTCCTTTTCAAAACGATGCCTAATTCCCCTTTTTAAATTCATATTTGAATTTATATAATCAAATATCCCATGATAACTATTCATTTCCCTTTGTAACCATCGTTTATAAATTTCATTTGCTATTTCAAATATTTAAACAAGTTTCTGGTTCCAAATTCCATTTGAAATCCAATTTCCCTTTTTGAAACATAAGTTTCCCTTTTTGACATTATACTTGAATTTACATTCTAAATTACCTGATGATAATATATAGACATCATTTGTAAGTAAAACTACCTGTATTTATTATTAAAATAAACTAATATTTTTCTAGCCAATTCCAAAATTCAATTATATTTCGAAAAATAAACTTTCCTTTTTAAAATCATACTTAGATCCGCCAATTTTCAAATTATCTAATGATAATATTATTTTTATTCGTTTATAAACATCGTTTATACATTTTACTTCCTGTTTTAAATTATTTAAAACAAGTCCTTACTTCAAATCTTATTTGAAATCCAATTTCCTTTTGGAAAATAAGTTTTCCTTTTTAAATTGAGATTTGAATTTAAAATCTAATATTATTAACGATAATATTTCTTTCCATTTATAATATTGTTTATAAATTCAGCTACTTGTTTTTATTATTAAAAACAAGTTAATATTTCTCAGTTTATTCGAAATTCCATTTCTATTTCGAAAATTAAAATTTCCCATTTTAAATCTAAAAATCCCTTTGTATAATATTTTTAAATATCTAAATCTAGGGCCAGTGATATTCACATAAGTCATCCATTCAATTCACACATCACACACATATATAAATATGTAAACAATAGTAAATAAATTTGAGGAATCCAGTTGGATTTCCTCCAACCTGTTTTCCTGCATTCACAAATGCCAAACAACATAAATAATACTAGTCCTGCTTCAAGGCAGGATATCGCGGTATAGAAGGTCATCCACTCATATATCGTGGGGAGATGGGGTTATCCGCTAATGATACTGCAGGCATCCGCTAATGGTACTGCAGGAAATCCAATATATATATAATAACCACAATCACCAAGCCTAAATGACTAATATATACGCACAGTAATTCAATAATTCATGCATGCATCCAAACAGTCAACAATTTAAATTTAACGATAAAAATAAATTTTTAAGTGAGATTTACTCACCTTGGTTTTTAATTCGTAATTTATACCAACCCGGATTCTATCACTTAGCTGACGATAATACGAATCCAACCTGAACTATCCCATTTGAATCTGACTCTATTTAAATTCGAGATTTATTTTATAAGTAATCGAAAAAATTCGAATATGACTAAAAATATAATTAGGAAAAATTATGTATTTAAATTACCTTAACATCCATGTTTAATAGTGTTCTGGCTCATCGGTAAAACCCAATTCGAATTCATCCACTTTAGTAACTCATCAAACATGTCACCAACACTACCATCTCTTCTAAAAGACAACCCATCACTCCTGCATCTATCGTCCCCAAAACAAAGACCACACTTCCTCAATATTCTTCCTGCTGAATCAAAACCCCAAATCTCCACTTAATCTTACCAAAAAAAAAGAATCTGTATAAAAAAAAGCCCACTTATCACCATCACAAAGCCTTATACCTATCAGTGTTCAAAGCTATTGCCTTAAACCTCCTCAAATCTGACAGTCCACTTTGACACTACTGAGCATCCCATCCCCCAAAATTTACTGAAAGTAACTACTGTCAATAACCCAATTTACCAAAATCCGACCCTCTACTCACTTCGATGCCCTAGCAATGAAATCAGCGCCTTCAAAAACCCCACCGCCCTCAAGTCCATCAGCTTCAACTTCATCGACATACCCCTACTTTTGACACATCTCCATTCCCAAACCTGAACTTCCAATCTCTCCACTACCGCACTTGTAGAGTTACCACATTGTAACGGCCCACAAATCCGTACTATCTGAATTGACTAATAACACCACATGTCTAACCCAAATTGCACAGAAATACATATCATTATTAGAAAGAAGTTAGAGGATGAGAAATAGAAAGAAAGAAAAGTTAGAATAGAAGAAAAACGAAGAACACAAATATCACATCGGAACGAATAAAATATATTAAATAACATAACTTTTGAAATACAAATTAGTAACTGTATATACATACCATTATCAGAGCACAACAGTTATTCCTGGAACAGTTATAAACACCTGTTTCTAGATACAACATAGTGCACAGCGGAAATATGATAGTCTATATCTAACTGGTGAAACCTCCTGCTTCCACCTCTTCCAAGTGAATCTGAAAAATCCCGACTACTTGACTTCCCGTACAAATTTGGGCACCCAAGAGTTTAGGGAAAAAACAACAACAACAACAACAAAGCCCTATATCCCAAACAAGTTGGGGTTGGCTAGATATGGAACCCAAAATTAAGGAAAAATAACTAATAATAATATATAAAAAGAGTTTAAAATAACCAAACAGATTAAAGTAAAAAGGTTCAATAAAAGTGAAATAAAGTCCTAAAAAAAAATCCTAAGGTTCTGGTACATGGATTGCCAACTTCCATGCACTTCTATCTACCACAAGCTCTTCAGATATAGTCCAATTTCTTAGATCTCTCTTTATTATCTCTTCCCATGTCATTTTAGGTCGACCTCTACCTCTCTTTGGGCCTTCGGCACAACCTATAACTCCAACATGCACAGGAGCATCGCGTGGTCTACGTTGGATATGTCCAAACCATCTCAAGCGGTGTTGGACTAACTTCTCTTCAATAGGTGCAACTCCAAGTTTTTCCCGAATATCCTCATTTCTAATCTGATCTCGTCTGGTATGCCCACAGCTCCAACGCAGCATCCGCATCTCTGCTACATTTATCTTCTGCACGTGTTGCCTCTTAGTAGGCCAACATTCTGCACCATATAACATTGCAGGCCTGATTGCTGTCCTATAGAACTTTCCTTTAAGCTTCTGAGGAATCTTCCTATCACAGAGAATGCCAGATGCTAGCCGCCATTTCACCCATCCTGCTTGAATTCTAAAACTAACATCCTTATCAATCTCTCCATCAAACTGCAACATAGATCCTAAGTATCAAAACGATTCCTTCTTGGGTACTACGCTACCAGCCAAGGTGACCTCTCCGTCGTCTGACCTAGCACCGCTAAACTCACACTTCATATACTCAGTTTTAGTTCTGCTAAGCCTGAAACCCTTTGATTCCAAGGTCTCCCTCCACAACTCCAGTTGTCTATTGACCCCTATTCTACTTTCATCAATCAGCACAACATCATCGGCAAAGAGCATACACCAAGGGATCTCCTTTTGTATATCTTTCGTGATTTCATCCATCACTAATGCAAAAATATAGGGGCTCAAAGCCGAACCTTGATGTAACCCTATGTTAATTGGGAAGTCTCTGGTCTCACCATCGCATGCCCTTACACTAGCCACAACCCCCTCGTACATATCCTTGATAAGGGTAATATACTTTGATGGCACTCTCTTCCTTTCTAGCGCCCACCACATAACCTTCCTCGGCACTCTGTCATAAGCTTTCTCCAAGTCAATAAAAACCATGTGAAGATCTTTCTTTTGTTCCCTGTATCTCTCCATAAGTTGCCTAACCAAGAAAATTGCCTCGGTGGTTGACCTTCCAGGCATAAAACCAAATTGATTCCTAGATACACTTGTCAACCTCCTCAAACGTTGCTCGCAAACTCTCTCCCAAAGCTTCATTGTATGACTCATAAGCTTAATTCCTCTATAGTTTGTGCAACTTTGAATATCTCCTTTATTCTTGAAGATTGGAACTAAAATGCTTCTCCTCCACTCATCTGGCATTTTGTTCGATTTGAAAATATTATTAAACAACTTAGTTAGCCAGGTTATCCCTGCATCTCCAAAACATCTCCACACCTCAATAGGAATGTCATCAGGACCTACCGACTTGCCTGATTTCATCCGTTTCAACGCCCCCTTTACCTCAGCTTCTAGAAATCGCCGCACAAAATGTCTATTGGTGTTGTCGGCAAAGTCTTCCAAGTCGGTCGAGGAGCTATTACTTTCTTCGTTGAAAAGCTTATCAAAGTATTCTCTCCACCTATTCTTTATCTCATCATCATTCACCAAAAGTCTATCACTCTCGTCCTTAATGCATTTAACCTGATTGAAGTCTCTTGTCCTCCTCTCGCGTAGCCTAGCTATTCTGGGTCAGTCATGGGACTAGTGTGAGTAAACTCCAATCATTTGTTTAACTTTAAAAATCCTTTCGAAAGAAAAGATAATCGTAAGACCGGTCCACACATAAACACGGATGGATTTTACCTTACGATAACCCAAAATATTTTTGATATCAAATCTAATGATATTATAATAATGTCTACATCAAATAAATAGAATCTGGCGGAACGCTTGCATCTCACGCTCCATATATATTATAAAACCAAAAAACGTAAGGCGCTTATTGGAGATTGTATTTCCAACATGACAAGGTATGAAAGCACCTTCCAATAATGTATCTTTAGAGGAGAATACACTGGGTTCAACAAGAATATCTTGCAACCCGGCCCACACATGACCGACCACTCATTTCGCTTGAGTGTATCGAATGTATATCACCAACGGTTGGGATCAGCAACCTCGTTTCCCTAAAAGGGACAGCATCGATAGATTAAAGAAGTAAAAGGAATTTCTCTAGATAGGTGATTATACACCCTAATAGGAGCGACCCACATAGCCATGCTGCCTGCCCGATTTTTGTCATTTCCCGGTTGTTGAGGCCTGAGGCTACGAATAATTATCATTCCTTGATAGCACAATCACTTTGAATGCCACATTGTCAGATCCGTTAATCACTAATTGATTTGCACAAATATATTCTGGATATTATGCTAAGAGAATAAATTCTCCACCACCATATATATCTATACAGACCAACATATGCGATCACTGGAAATACTACGTCAGACACTCGTCCATATACGTTCGTTTTGGGATTGAATGAAACTGGAGGCACCATTTCTATTAATAGAAAAAAACCTTGCACTTTACTCCATCTTCGATTATCTTCATATAATCTGATTCGCAGCGTTACTGCCAATACAGAGTGGTTCACGGATAATAATCCAACCGGTCTCTCCATATTGACAACGATATCGACAAATACTTCGATAGTCGGTTATTTAACTATCGAAGAAAAACAAACATCCATTCAAGGAAACAAACAAATCACTAGGCCCCTTAATTAGTATTTCATTAATTTAAATCACTTCTCTATTTCCTTATCAATATTTGCTAAACATATATTTTTAATAATTATCTTGGTCCTTTACGCTGTTTGGAAAACATTTCCATATCTCGCCTTCTTTTATTTTCTATACTTAGAAAATATTTTCTATTTATAATTGGAGAACATTCCAATTACTTATCTCTTGCTCGACTCATTTAATTCTACTCTCAGGAAATATATATTATTATATTTCCAAAATTCCACTTATTTGGGTTAAAACGAATGTTGGGTAAAACATCGTTACAAACAACCCAAAATATTTCATTCAACTATCTTTTATTCAACTATTGATCTTCGAGACTGGATCTTGCTATCTATCAGTTAAAAATGAAATCAATCGAGTTGGGGTAAAATCACCTCTCGGACCTTGACTGAAAACATCCTTAACTTCAAAACAGACAAGACCATTATTCCCGAATAATCAACACCATAAAAACCAATTATTCATTTATAAAACACGTATACGTTTCTCTTTCTAATTTTTATCAGATTTAATTATAGATTTCCTTTTTGCTTATAATATTCTATTTTTAAGTTCATTTCCTAATTGAATTCTATATATATCGATACACTGATCTCTAACTATCAAATTTTCTTAAAAATATTCTAACTGCTTAAATTTTTAGAAAATTTCGCCATAAACTCCTTTGTACCGGTCGATAGTTTAAACCTCAACTCGCCTCTCTAGGCCCTTTCCATTCGAAAAGAAAATCAAAAAGCCAAGTGGCTTGCCGATTCGACGCATAAAATCTTATTTGGAATTTAAACATGTACCTTTTTGTCGGGCACACAAATTATAAACTTCATGCACTTCATTTCCATACCTGCTTAACACATCCAAATATTCCCATTTGGTTTCACTCAATCCATTCGTCTTAACCCAATTCGCTAATTTATTTTCTAATTAGCTATTTTGCCTATTTCACTTCTTTGTTTGAACATAACATGTTCAAATATAATATCAACTCGCTTATAAACAAATTGAATTCCATTTTCGATTCAAGTTGCATATTCGATTTCAAATATAAATTTACAAACCCAATTTACTTATCCAAAGCTCAATTTCAATTCAAAACTCCAATAACTAATTATTCTTCAAATTAGTTAATTCTATTCAGTAATGAACAAAATCTGGTTTTTGTTTCAAAAATCATTTCATTACTCCACTTGAGTTTAGATATATTTTATAACTCAAATCTGGAATTTTCTATATAGAAATTCGGATTTTATTTGCTTAAAATCCTTTAATTTATTCAAATAAACCGTTATGGTTTCATAATGGTTCTGGCTTTGTTTTTCTGAAAAATTGATTTTGACAAAACTCAAAATATATAGACGAAATTCAATATTTTCTCTTCCATTAGAAAACTATTATTCAATCGGTCCTGACGATTCTTGTTTCACAGAATTCTGACTTAAATTGAGTTTCTTATACTCAATTGAAGTTTGAAACGCCAATTTACGAACTGCCATGCTGCGGCGAGTTCGTTTTAATTATATTTAATATATAAACGTTTAAACTTCGTTTATATATAAATTCCACTTCCATTCTAATATATATTATATATATATATATAAGATCGGCTTTCCAAATCTAAGTTAAACATTTCGATTTTCATAACTCAATTGTAAATTTTATTTATAACTCTATCTTATATATAATATTCCAATTCTTTTGGAGATAAAATATAAATCCTTTGGATTTATTCCATTTCTGTTTACAATCTGCATTCTGAAATATATTTCGTCGTTCCCACTAAATGATGTCAAATTCTATTTTCAATTTCTATTTTCAATTTCTATTTTCAATTTCTATTTTCAATTTCTATTTTCAAATTTCTATTTTCAAATTTCTATTTTCAAATTTCTATTTTCAACTTTAAACTCTAAATTATCCAATGATAATCTATTTCACCAGATTTATAAATTTTGTTTATAAATCCAACTTCATTGTTTTATATAATAAAACAAGCTTCATTTCAAAAATTCTAACTTTAAGACAAAATCTTATTTTGGAATATTTTATTTATTTTAACTTATCCATATATAACATAGAATCTATTTTAATATTTAATTTTAATATTAGTCTATAATTAATTCAATTCTAATATTCCTTCTTGAAATAATTTATGTTATAAACTCAGTATAATCTAAATTATCCAATTAAATTTCCATTCCGAACATTCAAATAGATTTCATTGTTTTCTATTTAAAATGATTTCAAATTCATATTTTTTTAAATTCACATTTGAATTTAACTTTCCCAATTATCCAATGATAATTATCCATTTTATTTATATACACCATTTATAAATTCATTTCAATTTCCTGTATTATTTAACTTATAAACACCATTTATAAATTCAATACTTGTTTATATTTTTCAAAACAAGTAAACATTCCTTAGCCCATTCGAAATTCAAATTCTATTTTAGAAAAAATAGAATTTTCCTTTTAAATCTATAAATCCCTTTTCACAATATTTTTATAAATTAACATTTTTGCCTAGTGATATTTAAACATCCAAAACACTCAATTATCGAATCACGGGTTTTATAATACATCATATATGATAATATATATGAATACAAACAAACAATAATAATTTTGAGGAATCCAGTTAAATCCCTCAAATGAATTCGCATCTTACTGCTAACAAATTCAGCAATCTGATCATCCACTTAAAATGCTTCTATTTATCACCACAATGCAACTCCTGCTTCGAAACATCACCCCTAAAATAAAACAGGCCGAGCTCCCAATAATCTGACTGCTGAATCCCCCAAACAGCCTTGAAATTCACTAACTGAATCCTTCAGTCCATCCATTGATCTCGCACACTCTATAACACAGCTCATTATCCTTCATGTGCTTTACAACAGACCCGTACTTCTAAGTCTTCCAATGTCACACTCCTTAAAATACCATCTTAGCCCACCATTAGTAAGTAAAAGAAATTTGATATTTCGAAACCCTTCTTTTTCAAGTCTGCTCTGTCCCCTTTCTAATCCCAAACAACAACCGTCCCCGCCATCCTACCTGACAGTCAAACATCAATCGTGAAGGCTACCTTCAGTAACTACCACTACTCAATCTGTAACCCCACATGTTACCCAAAAACATAGATCGAACAGGGACTGACCTTTCCCAAAATTATTCATTGCACACAAACAAAAGTATATCAAACTTCCTCATACCTCACTGCATAAAACACGATTGTTATTGTCGTTGTTACTCCAGACTTCATCACACTACCATATAATCATCTCTGACCTCGCAGTTTGCATTGGAGACCGAAATCCCACAAGCGACAGTCCTATTCACTCGTGAACCCTAGATCAAACGTCGCACCTTATTTCGGATGAGATCCTGCTCTAATTTGAATTCGCCTTGCTCCCAATCCCACATCTGCGGTCACTCTCCATACATCACCCACTCCGTTGCGCCACCAGATCGAGCCCTAAGTTCGACTTTCCTATCGCAATTCCCCCCATATTGATTTCCGTGCCTCTATACTCTTCTGTGATCCACGATAATACCCCGTTGTTTCCTTATTCGCGAGAACTTCAAACTTCTGGGAACATCGCGCTACTGATTGCGATGTGGACTTTTTTCATTTAGAAGTAAGGTGGGTTTCTGAATTTAATTTCGAAACATCAAGGAGGAATGAACTAATTGGATTTTAAAAGAGAATAAAGAGGAGCGGAAAATTTTCCCTGAAGCCTTTCGATTTGGCAAGAAAATAGGAGTGGCATTATTATTTTTCATTGAGTCTAAAGATCGAATTTTCAGAGAAATGAAAATGAAAAGGAACAGGGTAGGCACGGTTTTATAGAAGGAGAATACTTGGCCATTAAGGAGTAGATAACAGAGTAGCTATAAAATAGGTTAGCTTAAGGTACGTTTTCAATAAATTGATTTGATTTTTGAGGTGAGTTTATACTTATCCTTTTAAAATTTAAAATAATATATTTAGGGTTCCAAATTCCAATTCGAGCGCAACAAATGATGTTTATAGGGTTTAACCACTATTCTAGACACACTGGAACAAGCTATGGAGTCTAATCTAATCATACGGAGAAGATATAAATTTATATCGATATAATATAAATTAAATTCAAAACAATTAAGTTATCGGATAATAAATTATTATTATTATCATTTTTATATATCCAAATAAAATTTCTATAAACTATTTGATTCAATTGAACTTAGATTTAAATTTCAATTGAATTAGTTTAGATTCCCTTATTACAATAATTATATATATTCGAATTAAATCGTTTTTCGATTATTAATTGATAACTCAATATAAAAATTTATTTATATTATTAGCTAAATATTTAAAATATATATTAAATGTTTAAAAATAAATCGACCAAAATCTGGGTCATTACATTCTTCCCCATTAAAAGAATTTCGTCCCCGAAATTACTAAGGTAGGAAAATGGTACAAACCCATTAACTTTTCAAACTCACTTATGCTGAAACTCATCATTTCACATTTCACCAATTTTAGTGTTACCAAAATTTTTGGTCTTCATTTATTTACCTCGAATGATTTTCAACCCATTCATTCATATCTAATTCATTTTCATTCACATTGATTTAAATCAATTTATTTTCTTCAATCCATTTAACTTGCTATAAGTTAAATTTTTGTTCCAGAATTCAAATCCCCGAGGTTTTCTGTAATGGCGCGTGTTGTTAGCTGTCGAATAATTAATTTATTTAATTATTTATATATCGATTTGGCGATATCGATAACTTAAAGTAAAACGTTCGAACTTATAATTTATAATTATAATTAAAACGAACCTGAAAACGTCGCGGTAGTTCGCAATTTGGCGATTTGAACTTCAACTGAATATATAGAATCCGTTTTAAGTCAAATTTCTGTGAAACAAGAAACATACGGATCTGTTGAACTATGTTTTTCATATGGAAGAGAAAAATCGGGATTTCGTTGTGTAGATATTGAGATATGTCCAAATCAAATTTCAGAAAAGTCGCTGTGAAATTCCTTTATAATTCGTAACGCTTTATATACGTTATAAAAGGGTTTTTCAATGTAAATTGAATATCGAATCAATCTGGACTCGAAATAGCGAGTATATAATTACCCTGGAGCTATATGATATTCCTCAGTGAATATAAACGATAATATTTAATTTTGAATATTTAATTTAATTATATTTAAATAAATTTATATATTTAAATAGGCTATTTAGAGCTTTAAAAATAGCCACTTTTGCAAAACGAAGTCGGAATTCGACGAAACCAGTTTTGTTGGATCCGCAATATCAAATAGTTGCTAGATGTCAAGTTTCGTGATTTTTAGAGTCACTGTGTGGCCGTACGGATTTTTAGAATGAGAAATAGTCAGTATTTTGACGGTTAAAAATACGCTGTGTGAGCATACGGAGTCGGAATTCGACGAAACCAGTTTTGTTGGGACCGTTATGTCAAACTCTAGCTACATGTCTAGTTTGGTGATTTTTGGGTATCATATGCAGTTGCAGTAATTTTTAAGGACTAAGAACAAATATTTAAAAACTAATATATATGAGTGTGGGGACCAAACCAAGCCACATCATTCCTATTTCAACCACACAAACAAAATCCATCCCCTTATAAAAACAAATTCATTTCCCTTAGGTCAGGAAATTATGCGCCGTTGTTTTCTTATTCTCTTCATCAAAACGCAAGGAGTAAAATCCAAAATAAATCAAATACAATCACAATAAATCTCCAAACTTGGATATTCAACTTCCTGCATTGATGCTCTTCGTTTTGATATACATTGTGGTGAGGATCGAACAAATATTGTTCGCTGTCCTTTTGGTATAGCGGCTAGGGTAAAACACCAAAGGAGTGTGGAGCAATAATTCCTGAAACGATCGTGATATTTGAGTTTAGGGAAGAGATTCGCACTGGTATGCTGGGTATTGTAGTGTTCAGCCACCCTTTGTGTCGCACCCTTCCTGCTTGGCGACGCGAGACCTTCGAGGTCGTAGTTCAGGCAAGAGCGACGAGCTGTGGTGGCCGATGTCGCTTGAGTTACTGTACTGGCGCGGAAACATCCTGGAGTCGCGGTACAGAGGCATGGCGCGAGTTTGATGATGTGTAGATGAGCAAGGAGAGGGGAGGACGAGCAAGCAAATGATGGTGGTGATGGTTGTTTTCGTTGAGGAATGAACGATCGGTGGGAGCAAGAAATGGCTGTGAATAACATGGAGGAATACTGGAGCAATCGTATGATTTGGGGAGAAGGAATTTAGCGGGCCTGGGTTTGTATGGTAGGATTTGGGCTTGGTGGGCTTGGTTTCAAAGTAAGGATGAAGTCCAATGGATATTTTATATAAGTTTATTTAATTTAAATAGTGTACCAACTTATAAACTGAATAACTTGATCATATGAAATCAGAATCACGAACCGTAAGTTGCGTCAGGACCGTATGGACGGGAGCAACACAATGGGACTGACCGTGAGTCAATCCGAGCTCGTTACAATTTATGGAGAAATAAATTGTTCGACTGAATCAATGAACGCAAACCGATATTTATCGGTTAACGCGCAAATGTGAGTAAATCTCACTAACTCTGAACAGTTTATAATTTCATGTTGTATTGTTAGAACTGTTAAAATTGTCTGTTTGACTGTGTGTTGATTGTTTGATTGAACTGCTAGTCAGTTAGTTAAATTTCTATATTGATTCTGTTTAACAGAATATATCATATGGAACTGAAAGTGATGTTATCTATATTGTCTAACATCTGTGGGTGCAGGGAAACAGGTTGGAGGAATCCAACTGGATTCCTCAACAGTTATTTTTACTGTGATTTATGTATGGTGATATATAAATGTGATGTATATAATCTGTTGTGATTTCGTGTGGTTGGACGATAGTCATCGTTGTTAGGTGATGTGTTAAAAACCATAAGAAATACTAGAGTGTGATAAAAAGAGTTAAACAAAGTAATTGGTTAGGTTAACCAAAGCAAAGTTAGTTGAGTTAAACAAAGTAATTAGTTAGGTTAACCAAAGCAAAGTTAGTCGAGTTAAACAAAGTAATTGGTTAGGTTAACCAAAGCAAGTTAGTCGAGTTAAACAAAGTAATTTGTTAGATTAACCAAAGCAAGTTAGTCGAGTTAATCAAAGTAATTGGTTAAGTTAACCAAAGCGAGTTAGTCGAGTTAATCAAAGTAATTGGTTAAGTTAACCAAAGTAAATTAGTTAAGATAAACTAAGCGGTTAATCGAAGTGAATTAGTTAAGTTAAACTAATTGGTAAATCAAAGTGAATTAGTTGCGTCAAACTAAGTGACTTAGTTAAGTTAAACTAATTTGTAAATCAAAGTGAATTAGTTGCGTCAAACTAAGTAAATTAGTCAAGTTAAACTAATTGGTAAATCAAAGGGAATTAGTTGCGTCAAACTAAGTGACTTAGTTAAGTTAAACTAATTTGTAAATCAAAGTGAATTAGTTGCATCAAACTAAGTGAATTAGTCAAGTTAAACTAATTGGTTAATCGAAGTAAATTAGTTGGGTTAATCAAAGTGAATTAGCTGAGTTAAACTAAGTAAATCGGTTAGAGTTAATCAAAGTGAATTAACTAAGTTAAACTAAGTGGATTAGTTCAGTTAATCGAGACAAGTAAATCAAGTTAGGTTAAACCATTTGAGTTAACCAGTTAGGTTAAACCATTTGAGTTAACCGGTTAAAGTTTACCAGTTAAAGATAAACAGTTAGAGTTGACCAGTTAGAGTTGACCAGTTAGAGTTGACCAGTTAGAGTTATCCAAGTGGAGTTAATCGAGTAGAGTTGCCGAATATCACTTATTCGAAGTAGAGTTATCGAATATAGTGTATTCGAGGGAAGAGTAATCGAATATAGTTTATTCGAGTGGAGAAATCAAATGTTATTCATTTGAGAAGAGTTACCGAATATTATTTATTCGAAGAGTAGTTATCGAATATTGGTTATTCGAAGTTAGTTAATCCAAAGGAGTTATTCGAAGTTAGTTAATCCAAAGAAGTTATTCGAATTTAGTTAATCCAAAGGAGTTATTCGAAGTTAGCTAATCCAAAGGAGTTATTCGAAGATAGTTAATCCAAAGGAGTTAGTCGAAGAGTTAATCGAATATAGTTATTCGGAAGAAGGTGTTAATCGAATATAGTTATTCGAGTAAAGTTAAAAAAAAGTTAATCGAATTTAGTTATTCGAAATGAGTTAATCAATTTGAGTTAAGTTAATCGATTTGAATTAAGTTGAATCGAAATGGAGTAAATCGATTAGAATTAAGTTAATCGAGTTAGAGTAAATCGAATATTAGTTATTCGAAGGTAAGTTATTCGAATTAGTTATTCGAAAGAGTTAATCAATTAAGTTATTCGAATGAGTCATTCGAAGGAGTAAATCAAATTAAGTTAATCGATTAGAGTTGAGTTAATCGATTTGGGTTAAGTTAAGTAATCGAGTTAAGAAATCGAGTTGAGATAATCGAGTTAAGAAAATCAAGTTGAGTTAATCGAATAAGTTATTCGATAAGAGTAAATCCATTTAAGTTAAATCGGATGTTAGTTATTCGATAAGAATTGACATATTTAAGAAAATCGAATATTTGTTATTCGATAAGAGTTAATGAAATAGAGCCAACCAAGAAGAGTTATTCGAATATTAGTTATTCGATAGGAGTTAATCGAAATAGAGTTTATCGAATATAAGTTATTAAAAAGGGAGAGTTAATCGAATAGAGATTACTCGAAAGAGAGTTATACGTCGAATTCGATTATATCAAATTCGGGAAAGTACTATTTACCTTCCGGGTTTTAAATCAAGGTATAGTTATAATCAAACGTTTTCATATAAGAAGTGGATTCGTAACCTGAATCCGAGAATTTGCGTAAACAGATGATTGGAAAAAAGTGAATGACGAGCTTCACCTATTTCACAGTAAAGGACGTTGTCCAATTAAGGTCTGAGAGGTAATTATACCCCAACTTGATTGACTTCAGAATTGACAAAGGAATAGTTGTGGTTCGATCTAAAAGGTTGATTAGGAATAAAGTTAAGGAATAAGCGATAAATGGATTAAGCGAAACGATGTTTTATACAACGTTCATTGGAAATCCGTAAATGAGTTTTGGAAACGTATTCCAAATATAGTCAGATATGTTTTCTAAACATAGAAAATGAAATGTTTTCATGATAAGAATTTAAGAAATAGAGTTAAGCAAATTCAGAAACGAACCGGAGAGGGTAAGTTGAACGGTTTTCTAAGTGACGATCTGATGTTGGTTTCGACCTTCCGGATTGATACTTAGAGAATTGTTCTCATACTAGTTACAGTTAGGGACTGATAGTTGCGAAATAATAGTGATGTGAAAATAAGCTATGGAAATGTTTTCCAGTGATTAATAACATATATTTTCTAAGTATATGAAATAAGGAAATATGAACATATGATGATTGATCGATCGAATTTCCATTTGGAAATAAGATCGTTGTTTGTACACCGACATGTTTTCATTTGATAGTTGAATCACAGACTATCAAAGTTTTTACCATTTTAACGTTGTTAATATGGAGAGACCGGTTGGATTATTATCCAAAGAACCACTCTGTATTGGCATAAGCGTTGCGAGCAATATCTGCCAAAGATAAATTGAAGATGGAGTAAAGTGCAAGGGCTGTTGTATAAGTCTTAGATAACAGTGACTAAGATGGATATACTGAATAGTGCCTTCGGTTTGTCCAGTCCCAGGACAACGTATATGGGAGAAGGTCTGACAGAGTATATCCAATGGATCGCGTAAGTTGATCTGTTCAAACGTATTCACGTTTGGTGGCGGAGGAATTCATTTTTCTTAGCTATATACCCGTGTTATTTTTGGATAAGTCAATTTGTGATTTGGCGGGTATGACGATGTGGCATTCAAAGTGAATGGTGATCAGATGTTCTGAAGATAGACGTAGCTTCTAGCCTCACACCGGGAAGTAACAAAAGTTGGGCTAGGCAGCATGGCTAGTTGGGTCATCCCCAAGCAGGGTGTATTGTCACCGATCTAGAGAATATTCATATTTATACTTCTTTTTGATTCTGTATCTTCGGATGACGGTTTGATGGCCTACAACCGTGGTGGCAATATATTCGCGACACTCAAGCTAAATGAGTGAGCGGTCATGTGTGGCCGGGTTGCAAGACGTTCTTGTTGAACCTGAGTGTATCACCTCTAGAGTACACTATTCAGAAGGTGCTCCCATACCTTGTCTGTTGGAATCCATTTTCCGATAAGCGCCCTGCAGTTTATGATTTTATACTATGTATGTAGAACGTGAGATGCAAGTGTTTCTACTAGATTGATACCTATTTGTACTTAGACATTATTATAATATCACAATGATATTGCTTGTCAAAGTTGTTCAGATACTCATAAGGAAAAAACCCGTTCCGTATTCACGGCGTGGTCTTATGAGATATCCTATACCTGTTTTAAACTATTTTACTCATACCAGTCCCATGACTGACCCGGAGTTTACTTTGTTGTTTCCCTAAACTCTTGGGTGCCTAAATTTGTACGGGCATTCAAGTAGTCGGGATTTACAGATATACTTGGAGAGCTTGGAGCAGGAGGCTGAAAGATTTTATAGCTATAGTTATTTCCGCTGTGTTGTAAGTGTTGTACTCTGATAAGTGCTATTGTATATATATAACTGTTTACTTCAAAGTTATGTTATATATTATATGTTATTCGTTCCGCTGTGAGATTCGTGTTACTCTGATGATTCTGATGTTCTTCTTCTTCTTCTATCCTATTAGTTCTATCTTTTCTTTCTCACCTTCTAAATTCTTTCACTAACGTCGCGGAAATTTCGACTCTCGAGGAGTCGAAAATTTCCAGCCGTTACATTTTCATTTCAAATTCTTTTGAAATAACATAAATATATACGTATATTTATAATCTTTTCAAATTCAAAATATTTGAATTTTCCAACTAAACTTGTTTTCTTTCAAACAAATTTCCACCAAAATCTTTTCTAAGGTAGCAATCCATCACTTATAAACTCGAAATGAACACTGATGATGCTGTAGTCATCATCAGAATTATTTTCCAGCCATTGAAGTGAGTTCAGTGCCTTATCACTTTCAAAATCCATTTTAAAATGATTTTTATTCAAAAATCCTTTCAAAACAAAGCTATATTATTTTAATATACTTTAGAAAATATTTTCAAAATTTCTGGTACTTAAATTCCAAATTCTGATTCTGAATTCAATTTCAGTTCAGCTCATTTGTAATATATAACCATTTCAACATTATAATCTCATTGGATTAAAATATTAACATCCAACACATCCATATAATATAATAATTTCAGAAAATTATTCCTTTTCTATCAAAATAGAATTTTGGGTAAAATTATTTCATCTACCCACTTTAAAACAATATCATTTCGAATTTTTCTGTTCAAGTGTTTAGAAATTCCTATCGACTTCGTGGCGTCCCACAATTCGATCGGAATTCATAAACCACTCAACAGACAAGTCAACACAACATAAAACATTTGTTTTAAATCAATTAACAAATACGTGCTTTCGTGTATATATATATACACACACACACACACAAACACACACTCAACTCATTCTAGGGTATTACTAACCCTATCTCTAATGAGCACAATCCCACCAAAGCCTCGGTATTCGCTCAACCTAAGCTCTGATACCAACTGTAACGGCCTACAAATTCGTACTATCTGAGTTGACTAATAACACCACACGTCCAACCCAAATTGCATAGAAATACGAATCATTATTAGAAAGAAGTTAGAGGATGAGAAATAGAAAGAAAGAAAAGTTAGAATAAAAGAAAAACAAAGAACACAAATCTCACAGCGGAACGAATAAAATATATTAAATAACATAACTTTTGAAATACAAATCAGTAACTGTATATACATACCGTTATCATAGCACAACAGTTATTCCTGTAACAATTATAAACACCTGTTTCCAGATACAACATAGTACATAGCGGAAATATGATAGTCTATAGCCAACTGGTGAAACCTCCTGCTTCCACCTCTTCCAAGTGAATCTGAAAAATCCCGACTACTTGACTGCCCGTACAAATTTGGGCACCTAAGAGTTTAGGGAAAACAAAAAAAAACTCTGGGTCAATCATGGGACTGGTGTGAGTAAACTCCAATCATTTGTTTAACTTTAAATATCCTTTCGAAAGAAAAGATAATCGTAAGACCGATCCTCACATAAACACGGATGGTTATTACCTTACGATAACCCAAAAGAAAAGATAATCGTAATATCAAAATATTTTTGATATCCTTTTAAATTTTAAAATAATATATTCAGGGTTCCAAACTCCAATTCGAGCGCAACCACTGACATTTATAGGGTTCAACCACTATTCTAGACACACTGGAACAAGCTATGGAGTCTAATCTAATCATAAGGAGAAGATATAAATTTATATCGATATAATATAAATTAAATTCAAAACAATTAAGTTACTGGATAATAAATTATTATTATCATTTATATATATCCAAATAAAATTCCTATAAATTATTTGATTCAATTGAACTTAAATTTAAATTTCAAATGAATTAGTTTAGATTCCCTTATTACAATAATTATATATATTCGAATTAAATCGTATTTCGATTATTAATTGATAACTCAATATAAAAATTTATTTATATTATTAACTAAATATTTAAAATAAATATTAAACATTTAAAAATAAATCGACCAAAATCTGGTTCGTTACACCCATCCACCCTCAATCAGTCGAACTCTAACCTTCCAGAACCCATCGATCAACCGAGACTCACTAACCCAGCTCCACTAGATCGCGATACCCAATTTCTGAAAAACGGACCCCCTTCTGCCAACTACGAACGAACCTTCAAAATAAATATCCATCTCCCCCTAATCGCGAGCTCTAAGAGGGAAGCTTCATCACATACAAGAGTTTCGATCACGACTTTATTGGGAGTGGACCTTTGGTTACGATTTTAGAAGCAGATGAACTCGATTTGAATCCCCCCTTTTTCTCTTTTTTTCGGTGAACCTGATTTTGAGTTGTACTTCGAATTTTGAAGAATCGAACAAAACATTTGGGTTCCACTTTCGTTTTATTGCTGAGGAATGAAAATAGAATGAAAGGAGATACGGCCGCTGCGGTGTATTAATACACAGTGAGGAGGGAACAGAGAGTACTTACCATTAAATTCTATGTTTGCTTGGTTTAAAAAGCGGTGAACAATACGGTCTGTGTATTAAAGAAGAAATGATGGCTGCTGCAAAGGATAAGCCGGCTATGTTTGATTTGATTTGATTTTGTTTTAATTAAATAATTAAAATACCTCATGTAGTAACCCGTAACTTCCTCAGTGAGGAAAGCACGAATTGCTTTGAGAACAAGACGAATCAGAACGCAGACGAAAGAACATTTCATTGTATATTACAACAATTCCATCAGAATACAAGAATATACAGAGTATGAATAAATATTACACAGAAAATATCAGAGATTTAAATTACATTTAAATACATCGCAGCGGAAAATAATACAAAACACAACTAGAAGTAATACATGGATACAGAGCTTTCCGAGTATCGTTCCAGCTGTAAATCAGGATCCTGTGAATATAAATCTGCAAAACCAAAACTACTAGCTGCCCGTGTCAAAATAAGGGCACCCAAAGTTTAGGTTAAAACAATAAACTCCAGGTCAGTCATGTGACTGGTGTGAGAACTAAAACAGTTATTAATCTTTATTTTAAAGATAAGGTAAATCAAGGGACCACGCCGTATAACACGGAACGGGTTTCCTCCCGAGAATACCAGTGCTTACAATAAACAACACAATGCTTTTTCGAAAAATGAAGCTATTATAAGACCCAGGTCCCATCACACAATGCAACGCAAGCCAGAGGATAGGGTTTTACCTTATAATAGCCAAACATGCTTAGTATGTAAAAAAAAATCATTTGATACTATAATAAGTGTATAGTGTCAAAACAATTTCAATCATAAATATCAATCATAGGCGGCATAACATCCCATGCTACTATGTCGCCAATACTAGGCTCTACAAATAAAACCGCAAAGTCACGTATTGGAAGTTGGATTTCCATCTGTGAACCGAGGCAAAAGATAGTCCTCTACCGATTCGAGACACTCTAGCCCGCCCCTCAGTCAAGCCTTTGGACTGTCAGGGCCGGTCCACCGATGTGGATTAAAATGCCTGAACACTGCGTTTCCCCACACTTTGGGGTGTAAATGAGCCAACAAATGACTCCATCGGCTTCACATAGTCACCGATATATCCAAGGCGCCTCGCAATAACAACAACCACATAAGTCAAACTCGTCAGGGCATGTAAAACCACTGACGCCACTTCTAGCTAGAAAGAAAGGCATGTCCTCCCTGAGGTCCTTCTCCTTTTTTTGGTTCACAACCGGGGTGTGAGGCTCGCGAATTCACGTTACACAAAGCTATGCCACACAGTCCGTGCTTTGATCGTCAACCACAAGACTTTGCTTTTAACAAAAGCCTTGATCATTTGCATCTTAGCATGCCACACAGGCAAACCACTCCATGCAACCGATATCCATCAATCACACAGAATGATATCCAATGTCAGACACACAGTCCATTTACAAGGCCGTTCTGGGTCTGAACGAAACCGGAGGCACCTTGTACCTTTCATATTCATCGATCTCCAAGTACGTCTGGACGATCACCAACAGATTCCCTCCTCTTGGGTGTAAAGCCCAATCAAGATCATCAGTAATCACCCAAATGACTTGAAGACCTCCGGTCTTCGACCACCGTCTTCATCTTCGACTCATCGCCGAATCAGTTATTCAGAATGGGATAAACCCGTTCTTTCTGAATAACTCGCGTATATAATAAACAAGTGTTACACAAACACAACATACGCCTCATTCCAATTCATCAGTCACTAACCGTAAATTAGTAAGGGAACAATTCCCCAAATATTAACCCCGAAGGCCGAAACCAACATCAGATCAATACCCAGGAAACCATTCTTCTTAGCTAACCTACAGTTAGTTTCTAAATTTCACAGTCTTAGGGAAAGGTTCCCATTAATTTTATCAAAGATAAATTCTTCAAATTTATTCTTTAATCTTCTTTTGAATATCAATTCAACTAGTCGGGATTAGCGAACCACACCGACGTAATCATTTATTTTATTTCCCAATCCCAACCTATTCATCCCATGAAGTAATACTGGTCATACTTCATATCTAACACCACGGTTTTATCGATAAATTCAATTACCATTTCACGTTCAAATCTAATTAAAGATTTAACTATCGCCTGGAGCAAAACTGGTGATACTCCATTCTCAATCTTTTCAATCTAATTAAAGATTCATTAAAACTCCACTTAGTTTTAATCTTTAACAGGGTTAAAGAATCAATTTCTTTTAAAACACGGTTCATGATAAACCCAAGATCACATTCCATTCTATCAGCTTTTAACCGTAAAATAGCAAGTGAACAATTCCCTAAGTATTAACCCCGAAGGCCGAAACCAACATCAGATCAATACCCAAGAAACCATTCAACTTTACAAATCCCCAGTTAGTTTCTGATTTTCTTAACTCAGTTGGGTCTAAGAACAGTATTATTGAATATACCGTTCACGACAAACCAAAATCACATTCCATCAATTATCGGGTTAAAGAACAAGTGTTATTTAAAACACCGTCCACGATAAACCCAAAAATCAATTCAAATTCAATTCCAGTTAAATACCATTTAATCGGTACACTTCATTAAATTTAAATAAAAAGATTTAGTCTTTTTCTCAACTGGGTTTAAGGACAGTGTTAATGAAGACACTATTCACGACAATCCCAAATCACATTTGATATTAAATACAAGGCTCTGAATAGAAAATATATCGACTTATATTCAATATCAAATTCTAGGACTAACAAATATCGTATTGGAAATAACGATATCAATATATCTTTCAAATTCCCATAACAATATCTGTATCATCACGAAATCCAACTTCGAAATATTCCAAAGACGATTTCGATTCAAATCCATTCCAATTCAATTATTAGGAATTCTGGTTATTTTCAAAACCATTTCAAATCCAATTTATTTATTTTAAAAATAAATAAATTATTATTCTAGTTCAAAACTAGTTCATTTCAAATCCAATTTATTTATTTTAAAAATAAATAAATTATCATTTCTTATAATTTTACACAAATTATTATTATTTTTAATAATTTTATCAAGGCCCGTACAGTCGATTTCCATCAACGGCCATCGAACTGCACTTACAGCGACCTTTTCCAAATTTGATTTAGACATAATTCCAAATCCAACCATTAGATTTCTAATTTCTAATATCCGTTAGAAAGCTCTTTTCGATACGAACCCAACGGTTCCGGTTTTAGGAGAATCCGACGGTCGGATCTCCCGTAATATCCGTTCAAAGTCAATGGTCGAAATTCGCGAACTGTCGCAGCGCGGCGCGTTCTATTCAGGCCATTATATATAATATATATATATATATATATATATATATATTATATTTCGTCGATTTCCTTTTAAAACGTATTTTATAAATCGTTTTAAATTCGTTTTCAAAACGATTTCAACTTCCATCTCAAATTCAAATCAAAATTGAATCTTTCTAACATAAATTCGTTTTAAATTCATTTCAACTCGATTTCAATTCAAATCCATTTCAATTCAAATCGGTTTCAATTCAAATCGATTTCAGTTCAATTTCAATACGTTTTAAATTCAATTCAAAATGATTTCAATTCTATTTCAATCTAATTTGAATTTCAATTCTTCTCAAAATATCAGATTTTGAAATCACTTTCGATATTCGTTATAAAATGAAAAAAATCGATATAAATATCGTTCACGTCAAAATGGCGTCAATCTTATCAACACGGCTTTTATTCAACACATGAATTTATTTTCTATTCAACACATGAATTTATTTTCTATATTGGAATGAAGCCCAATCAATTACCATATAACATTAATTATATGGATTCCCTACAACACATGTATATAACAGCAACGATAAATCAACAACCATCATCCAGAGTGCACCACACAACTGCACAAGCATTAAATATAACTAATTAACGCTTACACAGTCTATCAATCCATCGATTGACATACAACTAAACAATCGGGATTAGTGTATGTCAAATCTCATCCCAATACCCGTGTGGGGTTTCAAATCAACAAACACAAATTTTATTTGTGCAGTTGGGCGATGTATAAAATTTATCGTCCCAATCAATATTAGTCAAATCAGTGTATATAAACAAATCTCCGATTTGTTTATTACTATTTATTTTGTATACACGTTAAAAAATATATTTTTAACTATAAAACATTTTCCACTATAAAATATTTTATTTCATTTCACATCACACAATCAAATTTCACAACACAGCAATCAAACAAACAAGTCATCCATGGTCTGTGGACGACGGGTGTCGGGTGCGACTAAACACCGTCTGCATCCTAGTATATATTTCAAACTAGAAATAAATTAAAGGTGAGGAGTTCTCACCTTGGGGTTCCACTCCGCCATTTTATTTCTGAAATTCAGAACAGTCTGGATCTGCCCGTACTTCCAATGCAGTCTTCTCCACGCTGTTCGTATTAAAATCTCATTT
The DNA here is from genome assembly GCA_030737875.1 of Allium sativum. NCBI lineage: Eukaryota > Viridiplantae > Streptophyta > Magnoliopsida > Asparagales > Amaryllidaceae > Allium > Allium sativum. The sequence goes on along the minus strand of CM060912.1, from coordinate 392,675,382 downwards.
TTAATATGATGTTCTATACATTAAAAATCATATTTTTAATACTCTACCAATATAAAAATCATATTTTTATTCTTTCTATAATATAAAAATCATATTTTTATTCTTTCTATAATATAAAAATCATATTTTTATTCTTTAAATCGTATAAAAATTATATTTTTAAAACCAAATCGTTTTCTTTTTCAAAATCAAACCTTTTGTAAATTACAAATCAAACCTTTTCATTATAAAATCAATGCTAGTTCCTCATTCAAAAATCAAAGCCTTTATATTATAAAAATCAAGGCTTTTCTATTATAAAAATTCATGCTTTTAATTTTATATAGACATCATAGCTTCACATTCTTAAACAAAATCAGAAAAAGACAAAAGGTAAAATAAAATTATAAACTTACAGATGAAATTATGGGGACTCGGCGTCGGGGTGGGGCCTCTTGACCGGTGGCAGGCCATTGGGAGGCGGCGGGGGTATGGGTGTCGGTTCTGTCGGTTGGTGGTCGGTTTGAGGGGCTAGGGCGCGAGATTAACGTGGAGAGGGAGGGAAGAGAAGGGGAGAGAATACCAGAGGGGGGAGGTTGGAGGACGGTGAGGCGGCGCTGTGCTTGAAGGAGCGACGGGCGGTCAACGACGAAGAGGGGAGGGGTGCGAGATCGAGAGACGCGTTTTTTTCCTTCTTCTAAACTGCTGAAGTGAGAGACAGAAGAGGGAAAGAAATAAGGGGGCTATATATAAATTATAATATTTAATTTCATTTATTTTCAAAAAAGCAACCTTTTATTTCGAACTCGAAATCGAACCCACCGGCTGTCGTCCCCAGCTAATTACCCCTATTCCGAACACAATGGGATATGTATCGCAAGCTGATTCGACCGTTTCGATCAGTTTTCGTTAAAATCCGAATATAACTCTATATATTGAATTTGAATGTACATTTCAATTTACCGGACCCACATACTACCTCTAAAAATTCCCAAAAAATATTTTCTAGCTTCGTATTGATGATACGGTCCTAACAAAACTAATTTCATCAAATTTTGAGACCGTCTGAAAATGGCCATTTTCCAGTCGATTAAATTCAACTAAAATGGTCAAAACACGTTTTACTTCGCCACGCTCACATATTGATTCAGAAAATTACGAATTTTGGAACCTAGCAATAACTTGACATCACAGATTCAACAAAAGTGGTTTCGTCGAAAACCGAGGTCATTTGCAAAATTTCTATTTTTAAGGGCTAGAATTCCATAGCGACTATTCTGAATTTTCAACTGGGCATATCTTTTGATTCCCGCTATGAAATTTCAATTCTTCGGATTCGTTGGAAAGATATTTTCAATTAGATTCAAATATTTTTGGTTTCACTAAAATCCGGTTTATTTTGCACCCAATACATTCATTTGAACTTTGAAATCGAAAATTCGAACTACCGCGCCATTTCAGGCTCGTTATATAATTAAAATAAATTATTTATATTCTAACGACGATTAGAATAAATATATACGTTCTAATTCCATTCAAAATAAATTTCTTGTCGTTATTATTTAAAATAATTCATTTTAAATAATCAAAATTCACTAAAATCGCCAAAATAAAAATTTTAAATTGGCCCAGATTTCCGGGTTATTACAATCTCCCCCCACTTAAAACTTTTCATCCCCGAAAAGGAACGAAGATGAAAGTTGTTTAACAAACCAACTCAACTTTCATTTCGGCTTAAGTTCTTCAACTTTTCAGTTTCTAAGAACTTTTCAAATTTTTCAAAAATTTGGCTAACACCCTAAATTTTCGAAAAATTTCGCCATAACCTCCCCTGCACCGGGGACTTGGGGATATTTCATATAGCCTCCCATGGCCTTCTTCAATCCAAAAGAAAAAGAAAAAGCCAAGCGGCTCACAAAATCATCCAAAACCCAAGAAATACAATAAACATGTACCTATTTGTCGGGCAAAAAAATTTATTCCTCTTCTCTAGCCTCCTTGCTATGACCTGTTCAATGTAAGTACATGTATATGCATGCAGATGTGATAAATTTTCAATACAATTCACTTTTTGATTCAATTTCGCTAAAGGTTCAACATTTAATTAATCAAACAACACAACCAGCAATCAATTAGTTGATTATATTATCAAACTCATAATTTTGATATATAGTCAAAAATCACATTTTTGGTGTCAAATCACAACAATAAGCCCTATCTAATTTTGGTTCTCACACCAGCCAATTGGAAATATATAGAAATCTCACTTTCGTCAGTAGAAAATAAATTCTGATGATGTTTCGAACCACCATCAGAACATCCATGTGCGACTAGAGTGTGATTCTATATTCATCCAGTATATTAAAACTTCGAATACACGTTTGCAAGGCGCATATGCAAAACCTTTATATACTGGATTGTCCACATCAATATAAATAAATATTCAAATACGTATAAAACGATTTAAATTTCAAAGCAAAATTTGTTTTCATTTTTATTTTTCAAAACAATACTCTTCACACTCGTTCTAGGATACTACTGATCCCATCTCTAACGAGTCATTCCCATTGGATATTACTAATCCAATTTCTGATGAATTCTTTCGTTCGGTTCTGATGTGTCTTGTTCTCCGAGCTCTGTAAACCAAAGCTCTGATACCTCGTGTAGTAACCCGTAACTTCCTCAGTGAGGAAAGCACGAATTGCTTTGAGAACAAGACGAATCAGAATGCAGACGGAAGAACATTTCATTGTATATTACAACAATTCCATCAGAATACAAGAATATACAGAGTATGAATAAATATTACACAGAAAATATCAGAGATTTAAATTACATTTAAATACATCGCAGCGGAAAATAATACAAAACACAACTAGAAGTAATACACGGATACAGAGCTTTCCGAGTATCGTTCCAGCTGTAAATCAGGATCCTGTGAATATAAATCTGCAAAGCCAAAACTACTAGCTGCCCGTGTCAAAATAAGGGCACCCAGAGTTTAGGTTAAAATAATAACCTCCAGGTTAGTCATGTGACTGGTGTGAGAACTAAAACAGTTATTAATCTTTATTTTAAAGATAAGGTAAATCAAGGGACCACGCCGTATAACACGGAATGGGTTTCCTCCCAAGAATACCAGTTCTTACAATAAACAACGCAATGCTTTTTCGAAAAATGAAGCTATTATAAGACCCAGGTCCCATCACACAATGCAACGCAAGCCGGAGCAAAGGGTTTTACCTTATAATAGCCAAACATGCTTAGTACATAAAAAAAAACAAATCATTTGATACTATAATAAGTGTATAGTGTCAAAACAATTTCAATCATAAATATCAATCATAGGCGGCATAGCATCCCATGCTACTATGTCGCCAATACTAGGCTCTACAAATAAAACCGCAAAGTCACGTATTGGAAGTTGGATTTCCATCTGTGAACCGAGGCAAAAGATAGTCCTCTACCGATTCGAGACGCTCTAGCCCGCCCCTCAGGCAAGTACTTAGTCAAGCCTTTGGATCGTCAGGGTCGGTCCACCAATGTGGATTAAAATGCCTGAACACTGTGTTTTCCCACCCTTTGGGGTTTAAATGAGCCAACAAATGACTCCATCGGCTTCACATAGTCACCGATATATCCGAGGCGCCTCGCAACAGCAACAACCACATAAGTCAAACTCGTCAGGGCGTGTAAAACCACAGACGCCACTTCTAGCTAGAAAGAAACGCATGTCCTCCCTGAGGTCCTTCTCCCGTTTTTGGTTCACAACCGGGGTGTGAGGCTCGCGAATTCACGTTACACAAAGCTATGCCACACAGGCCGTGCTTTGATCATCAACCACAAGACTTTGCTTTTCAACAAAAGCCTTGATCATTTGCATCTTGGCATGCCACACAGGCAAACCACTCCATGCAACCGATATCCATCAATCACACAGAATGATATCCAATGTCAGACACACAGTCCATTTACAAGTCCGTTCTGGGTCTGAACGAAATCGGAGGCACCTTGTACCTCGCATATCCATCGATCTCCAAGTACGTCTGGACGATCACCAACCGATTCCTTCCTCTTGGGTGTACAGCCCAATCAAGATCATCAGTAATCACCCAAATGACGTGAAGACCTCCGGTCTTCGACTACCGTCTTCATCTTCGACTCATCGCCGAATCAGTTATTCATAATGGGATAAACCCAGTCTTTCTGAATAACTCGCGTATATAATAAACAAGTGTTTCACAATATACGCCTCATTCCAATTCATCGGTCACTAACCGTAAATTAGTAAGGGAACAATTCCCCAAATAATAACCCCGAAGACCGAAAACAACATCAGATCAATACCCAAGAAACCATTCTTCTTAGCTAACCTATAGTTAGTTTCTAAATTTCACAGTCTTAGGGAAAGGTTCCCATTAATTTTATCAAAGATAAATTCTTCAAATTTATTCTTTAATCTTCTTTTGAATATCAATTCAACTAGTCGGGATTAGCGAACCACACCGAAGTAATCATTTATTTTATTTCCCAATCCTAACCTATTAATCCCATGAAGTAAAACTGGTCACACTTCATATCTAACACCATGGTGTTATCGGTAAATTCAATTACCATTTCACGTTCAAATCTAATTAAAGATTTAACTACCGTCTGGAGCAAAATTGGTGATACTCCATTCTCGATCTTTTCAATCTAATTAAAGATTCATTAAAACTCCACTTAGTTTTAATCTTTAACTGGGTTAAAGAATCAATGTCTTTTAAAACACGGTTCATGATAAACCCAAGATCACATTCCATTCTATCAGCTTTTAACCGTAAAATAGCAAGTGAACAATTCCCTAAGTATTAACCCTGAAGGCCGAAACCAACATCAGATCAATACCCAAGAAACCATTCAACTTAACTAATCTCCAGTTAGTTTCTGATTTTCTTAACTCAGTTGGGTCTAAGAACAGTATTATTGAAGATACCGTTCACGACAACCCAAAATCACATTCCATTAATTATCGGGTTAAAGAACAAGTGTTATTTAAAACACCGTCCATGATAAACCCAAAAATCAATTCAAATTCAATTCCAATTAAATACCATTTAATTGGTACACTTCATTAAATTTAAATAAAAAGATTTAGTCTTTTTCTCAACTGGGTTTAAGGACAGTGTTAATGAAGACACTATTCACGACAAACCCAAATCACATTTGATATTAAATACAAGGCTCTGAATAGAAAATATATCGGCTTATATTCAATATCAAATTCTACGACTAACAAATATCGTATTGGAAATAATCATATCAATATATCTTTCAAATTCTCATAACAATATCTTTATCATCACGAAATCCAACATCGAAATATTCCAAAGACGATTTCGATTCAAATCCATTCCAATTCAATTATTGGAAACTCTGGTTATTTTCAAAACCATTTCAAATCCAATTTATTTATTTTAAAAATAAATAATTTATTATTCTAGTTCAAAACTAGTTCATTTCGATAAAAATCTACTTTTATCTTTTCAAATATGGAGTTTTTCATCCCAATTCTTCCCAAATCATTTCTTATGATTCTACACAAATTATTATTATTTTTAATAATTTTATCAAGGCCCGTACAGTCGATTTCCGTCAACGGCCGTCGAACTGCACTTACAACGACCTTTTCCAAATTTGATTTGGACATAATTCCAAATCCATCCGTTAGATTTCTAATTTCTAATATCCATTAGAAAGCTCTTTTCGATACAAACCCAACGGTTCCGGTTTTAGGAGAATCCGATGGTCGGATCTCCCGTAATATCTGTTTGAAGTCAATGGTCGAAATTCGCGAACCGCCGCAGCGCGGCGCGTTCTATTCAGGCTATTATATATATAATATATATATTATATATATATTTCGTCGATTTCCTTTTAAAACGTATTTTATAAATCGTTTTAAATTAGTTTTCAAAATGATTTCAACTTCCATCCAAATTCAAATCAAAATTGAATCTTTCTAATATAAATTCGTTTTAAATTCATTTCAACTCGATTTCAATTCAAATCGGTTTCAATTCAAATCGATTTCAGTTTAATTTCAATACGTTTTAAATTCAATTCAAAACGATTTCAATTCTATTTCAATCTAATTCGAATTTCAATTCTTTTCAAAATATCAGATTTTGAAATCACTTTTGATATTCATTATAAAATGAATAAAATCGATATAAATATCGTTCACGTCAAAATGGCGTCAATCTAATCAACACGGCTTTTATTCAACACATGAATTTATTTTCTATTCAACACATGAATTTATTTTCTATATTGGAATGAGGCCCAATCAATTACTATATAACGTTAATTATATGGATTCCCTACAACACATGTATATAACAGCAACGATAAATCAACAACCATCATCCAGAGTGCACCACACAACTGCACAAGCATTAAATATAGCTAATTAACGCTTACGCAGTCTATCAATCCATTGATTGACATACAACTAAAAAATCTGGATTAGTGTACGTCAAATCTCATCCCAATACCCGTGTGGGGTTTCAAATCAACAAACACGGATTTTATTTGTGCAGTTGGGCGATGTGTAAAATTTATCGTCCCAATCAATATCAGTCAAATCAGTGTATACAAACAAATCTCCGATTTGTTTATTACTATTTATTTTATATACACGTTAAAAATTATATTTTTAACTATAAAACATTTTCCTCTATAAAATATTTTATTTCATTTCATTTCACATCACACAATCAAATTTCATAACACAACAATCAAACAAACAAGTCATCATGGTCTGTGGACGACGGGTGTCGGGTGCTACTAAACACCGTCTGCATCCTAGTATATATTTCAAACTAGAAATAAATTAAAGGTGAGGAGTTCTCACCTTGGGGTTTCACTCCGCCATTTTATTTCTGAAATTCAGAACAGTCTGGATCAGCCCATATTTCCAACGCAGTCTTCTCCACGCTGTTCATATTAAAATCTCATTTTTAATATGATGTTCTATACATTAAAAATCATATTTTTAATATTCTACCAATATAAAAATCATATTTTTATTCTTTCTATAATATAAAAATCATATTTTTATTCTTTCTATAATATAAAAATCATATTTTTATTCTTTACATCGTATAAAAAATATATTTTTAAAACCAAATTTTTTCTTTTTCAAAATCAAACCTTTTGTAAATTACAAATCAAACCTTTTCATTATAAAATCAATGCTAGTTCCTCTTTCAAAAATCAAAGCCTTTATATTATAAAAATCAAGGCTTTTCTATTATGAAATGCTTTTAATTTTATACAGACATCATAGCTTCACATTCTTAAATAAAATCAGAAAAGATAAAAGGTAAGATAAAATTAAAAACTTACAGATGAAATTATGGGGACTCGGCGTCGGGGTGGGGCCTCTTGACCGGCGGCAGGCCATTGGGAGGCGGAGGCGGGGGTATGGGTGTCGGGTCTGTCGGTTGGTGGTCGGTTTGAGGGGCTAGGGTGCGATATTAACGTGGAGAGGGAGGGAAGAGAAGGGGGGAGAAGACCAGAGGGGAGGTTGGAGGACGGTGAGACGGCGATGTGCTTGGAGGAGCGATGGGCTGTCAACGACGAAGTGGGGAGGGGCGCGAGATCGAGAGGCGCGTTTCTTCTTCTTCTTCTAAACGGCTGAAGTGAGAGAGAGAAGAGGGAAAGAAATAAGGGGGCTATATATAAATTATAATATTTAAATTCATTTATTTTCAAAAAAGCAACTTTTTATTTCGAACTCGAAATCGAACCCACCGACTGTCATCCCTAGCTAATTACCCCCATTCTGAATACAATGGGATATGTATCGCAAGCTGATTCGATCGTTTCGATCAGTTTTTGTCAAAATCCAAATATAACTCTATATATTGAATTTGAACGCACATTTCAATTTACCGGACCGACATACAGCCTCTAAAAATTCCCGAAAAATATTTTCTTGCTTCGTATTGACGATACAGTCCTAACAAAACTAATTTCGTCAAATTATGAGGCCGTTTGAAAAATGGCCATTTTCCAGTCGATTAAATTCAACTAAAATGGTCAAAACACGTTTTACTTTGCCACGCTCACATGTTGATTCAGAAAATTACGAATTTTGGAACCTAGCAATAACTTGACATCACGGATCCAACAAAAGTGGTTTCGTCGAAAACCGAGGTCGTTTGCAAATTTTTTATTTTTAAGGGCCAGAATTCCATAGCGACTATTCTGAATTTTCAACTGGGCATATCTTTTGATTCCCGCTATGAAATTTCAATTCATCGGATTCGTTGGAAAAATATTCTCAATTAGATTCAAATATTTTTGGTTTCACAAAAATCCAGTTTATTTTGCACCCAGTACATTCATTTGAACTTTGAAATCGAAAATTCGAACAACCGTGCCATTTCAGGCTCGTTATATAATTAAAATAAATTATTTATATTCTAACGACGATTCGAATAAATATATATGTTCTAATTCCATTCAAAATAAATTTTAAGTCATTGTTATTTAAAATAATTCATTTTAAATAATCAAAATTCACTAAAATTGCCAAAATAAAAATTTTAAATTGGCCCAGATTTCTGGGTTATTACACCTCACGATCCTTAACTAGTAATCCTAAACCACTATTCAACCGTGATGATTGACGATACCAGATTATAACGCTATTCTGGTCTAAATGGAATGGATTCTAGAATTTTATTTGACTGTCTGCAGGAGATATTTAATTTAAATTAATGGTTTGAAATTCGACTTAAAATAAAATTTTGATTTCAAATAATTAAATTCATCGATAATAAATTATTATTACCATTCAAATTCAAAACAGAATTTATATTAACCGACTGAATTATTTCGATTCAGTTTTAAATTCTGAATTCAATTATATTTTGATTTCGAATTACGATAGTTTAATATCTTCAAAATTAAATAGTATATTGATTATTAAATCGATAAATTATATATAAAATCCATTTATTCCGATTCAACGTTTAAAACAATACTTAAAATGTTTAAAATAAATTGCTAAGAATATGGGACGTTACATTCCTTCCCCCTTAAAAGAATTTCGTTCCCGAAATTACTAAGGTAGAAGAAATGCTACAGACCTGTAAACTTTTCAAAAACCCACTTTGTTATAACTCAGTATTTCAAATTTTATAACTCAAGTCCCATACAACTTCAAGTTTTCATGGTAATATTCAATTTCAGTTTATTTAGCTGGTTCCCATTATTTCGATTTATTTAACTAGCTTAAGTGAAATTTCAGAGTTCAATTTCCCGGGTTTTATTTAAAATCTGTTCGAATCATATAAATATATTTATAATCTTCTCAAATTCAAACATTTGAATTTTTCAAACAACTTGGTTTTTCTGAAGTAATTTTCATTACAAACTATTCTAAGGTTGCAATTTGTCACTTAGAAACTCGAAAATGAACACCGACAATGTCGTGGTTTATCATCGGAGTTATTTTACAGTAACCGAAGTGAGTTCAATGCTTTATTACTTTCAAAATTCATTCAAAATGAATTTTATTAAAATTTCTTCCAAAACATAATCATATTATTTTAGAAAATATTTTTCAAATATCCGGGATTTAAATTCCAAATTCAGGTTTCAATCCAATTTTAATTTATCTCATTTGTATATACAAGTTCTATTAGGTTATAACCATTTTGGTTTATAATCTTATTTTGATTATAATGTCAATCAACACATCCATATAATAATTTCAGAAAATTATTCTTTTATATTAAAATATAATTTTGGGTAAAATTATTTCATTTACCCAGCTTTTAAAACATACTGTGTCGAATTACTCTGCTCAAGTGTTTAGAAACACCTATTGATACAGTTGTACATTCTGTACCGACCAGAATTCATAAACAACTCGACAAACCAATCAACACAATATAAAACAGTTTTTATATCAATTTACAAATACGCTCTCTCATACACACTCAACTCATTCTAGAGTGCTACTGACTCTATCTCTAATGAGTAAACCCCTACCAAAGCCTAGGTGTTCACTCAACCTATGCTCTAATACCAACTGTAGTGGCCCGCAAATCCGTACTACCTGAGCTGACTAATACAACAAGCGTTTAACTCAAATAATACAGAAATACGAGTCATTAGGGTTGAAGAAATAGAAACAGATAGAAGATAGAACAGAAATAACAACATAGAACCTCACAGCGGAACGAGTAAAATATATTATATAACATAACTTTGAAATACAAATCTGTATTGTATATACATACCATATCAGAGACTGTAACACCCCACCTCCGTTAATGTCACTCACAAAGGGAATGCATTAACTTCAGTGAAGCGTTATAGGTAAGAGATGTAGATAAATTACAAGTCAGACAAATAAAGCAGCGGAAAATAAAGTCATTTTATAAGCAACGTAGTTCAGTTAAGCTTTTACAACAATTGACTCAATCATACTTAAAAGTATTACATAAAACTTCTGTCTTGATTCAAAAACTTCCAAGTATATAAGAAGCATAAAACATAGCAAAGGAGCATAAGTCCCCAAATTAAAGTGCAATCACAGCCATGGCCAAAGATAAGAGGTTCCAAGCCATACATCACAGAATCTCCAAGCTTGGAAAGAGAAACGGTCCAAACTAAGCTAAGTTATTCCCTCCCTGACCACCTGGGGGGAGGGGGGAGGAAGAAAAGAAGACGGAAGAAAACAGGTTAGACATAAGTCTGGTAAGTCCAGTGATTTTTCAGCATGTAAACAAGATAAAGGATCATGACATGAATAAACTGAAAATAGGACAATACCATAAAACAAGATAACTTAAGACAAGATAAGGCAAGGTAAACTGAATGCGCTTCTACTCTTTCTCTGCTTCGCTACTACCCTGTTATTCTGATTTCTATATCTCTGCACCGCCTAACTAGTGTCCCAACTAGTAATATGTATAAAATGATAATATTACAACGTGATCCCAATCCACGCAATTGTGGTAGCCTTCAGGTGTACATCTAGTAGGAGGATCTTACCTCAGTCAGCCTAATTTCCACGAAGATGTTAGATGTACCCTTACTACCCTATCAATCGGCTCCCTACTTGTATTAATGTTCCACGTGCCCGTGTCAATCGGCTCCCTACTTGTATTAATGTTCCATGTGTCTGTGTCAATCGGCCCTCTCTTGCGTGTAGATACCCTGTGCTGGTCCCACCATAAGTGTATCAATCCTTATGATAACAACCTGACACGATTCAAGATGCACAGTGTATAACTACTGGTACCCAGTGCATGCTTTTTCCCACTCCGGAGTACATGCACGCCCATAAACTGTCGGAACTTACACTGACGTACCCCCTGCCGCTATTTTGACCGCTTATAATCAGCCCAGTAATCGTGCCCCACCCAGCCTAGTTCAGGGTACCATGATATATTTATGTGGGTTACTGCTGAAATGGGTCCCCGTTACTAGGGTTTCCTACTGGTTAAGTTTGTGCGCCTATATATACAAATATTACCCACCTACATGAGATGTACTTAACCATCCCACCGATTCAAGCATGTTTATTTAACGGTTAAGTTTGTGGGCCTATATATATATATATATATATATATATATATTAATATTACCCACCTACACGAGATGTACTTAACCCTCCCACTGATCAAGTCAATATGTATTATTAGTTAAACTTGCCTTAACCCTATCCTCTTTGTTCATGTAATATTGGTTAAGTGTTGTCCATTCACGTTAACTTAACCCACCCACACATCATGTTGTATTAGTTAAGTGTTTTCTATTAACTTAACCCCACTCGTTCATCATGTTATATTGGTTAAGTGTTGCCCTCTTGTGTTACTTAACCCTACCATACATCATGCTATATATTAGTTAAGTGTTGCCTTCTTGTGTTACTTAACCCTACCATACATCATGTTATATATTGGTTAAGTGTTGCCCTCTTGTGTTACTTAACCCTACCATACATCATGCTATATATTAGTTAAGTGTTGCCTTCTTGTGTTACTTAACCCTACCATACATCATGTTATATCGGTTAAGTGTTTCCTTAATTAACTTAACCCTACCATTTGTTTAATTAACATGTTGTACTGGTTAAGTGTTTCCTTAGTTAACTTAACCCTACCATTCTTAGCATGTCTTGTTCATTAGCATTAATTGACTTATTAATGCACCAACCTCTCATATTAGATCTGTGTTGTTGCGGTCAGTGGACGTGCCGGGCGGTTCCGGGCAGTTTTACACCACAACTCAATCTGACCTCGGGTTTTTCTTGGGCATGATGCACTAACCTCTCACATTAGATTGGTGTTGTTGCGGTTACTGAATGTGCCGGGGGGTTTCGGGCAGTTTTACACCACAACTCAATCTAACCTCGGGTTAGGCATGTTCATCCTTTATTTAATTTACATATTCGTCATTTATGTCAAGTTTATAATTAAATTATCCACAAGTGTTATCATGTCACATCTACTATTTAAATTATGTTCATAATTAACGGTATACAAATTATACCATTTCATGCTATTAATCATTTACTTGATTATGAGCTAATCTATGCCATTAGCATGTAATTTAATGTTTTACCCCAACGTTTCCCCCCGTTATTCGTTCGCATAATTTACATTCGCAAATTAGCCTAACTCATAAACAAAAGGGAAAAGAAAGGAACATGTAGCATTCCAACAGCTCAAAATGATATGAATCTAACTAAGCATGTGTAATACAAATTTTTCGTGAACAATATAAACTTAATCAAGCATATCAATGTGAACTTGTACTTGAGTAAGATCCAATTAACATAGATCTTAAGCATATGAATAGGAATTTACATAGATCTTAAACATATGTATTAACTTGGATCTAAACATGTAAGAATGTAGATTTAAACATATAAGCATATATGAACATGACTTAGTTTACGAATATGTACATAACATAACATAAAAGCAAGCATGTAGATCTAAACATATAAGCATATATGAACATGACTTAGCTTATGAACATGTACATAACATAACATAAAAGCATCACCAAATTAATATACAATATGATAGGTCCAATTGTATAAATCACAATAGTCTCATAGGCATAATTAATTTCAAATTTGTCACAAGGATAAACATGAATCAGAATCACAATTAGGCACAGTTCTAGATTAGATTTATTTCAAGTCATGACTTTTACATATTTAAATCTGAAATATAACTGAACTTACATAAAAAGAACAATTCTTGTATTCTGGAATCTGATTTCTGAATTTGTTAAGTTATTCCTTTGATGTAGACTATTGATGTTCTTCTAATTGATTTCTAGTTGAAGAAGATATTCTAGTTTTAAGAAGATGGAGGCTACGCTAGTTTAGAGAGAGACAACATGACGGATTCATAGAATGTGTTTATGTGTTTTAGGTTTAGGGTTTGAGTTGATTATATATAAGTCTTGGATTAATTCTAGACTTTAGATCAGTCTAGGAGAAATCAGAGCCGTCCAAACCAAAGAGATGTGTCACTCAACCAATCACAGTATGACACATAAGCCCTAATACATCAGAATTCGTCATTGGGCCAATCAGAGAAGGCCACATCCGCTCAGAACTACATAAATCATCATAGGAATTGGATCTCGAAAGGGGTCTACCCCCTTAAGGGGGGTCGACACCTATGTCTACCCCCCTTAAGAGGGGTCGACACCATTTGAGCAGATCTTTCCCGCTCACTCGTCTTTGACTAATTTTGGTTCTGGAGATGATTTTGTGTATATATATACTTCCTTGCGCGTATACAAACTTCTACGGCTTATAACTTCTGCATACGTTGTCCGATTTATGCAAACTCGGATTCTATCCCAAGCAGACTTCCGAGATGAACACAATGGTGTAACCTATTTCCCTTAATTTCCACTTTTAAAATTAATTATTCTTTAATTCATTATTTTAACATTCACAGAAAATACGGGGTGTTACAAGTACAATACATATACATCACAGCGGGAATACTCAAAATAACTAATGGTGAAGCCTCCTGCTTCAAGCTCCTCCATGTTTATCTGTAAAAGCCTGAAACACTTGACTGCCCGTACAAATTTGGGCACCCAAGAGTTCAGGAAAACACAAACAAAATAAACTCTGGGTCAGCCTTGGGACTGGTGTGAGTAAACTCCAACTATATTGTTTAACTTTGAAAATCCTTTTGAAAGAAAAGGATAAAAGTAAGACCATCCCACACATAAACATGGACGGTTTTTACCTTATTATAACGCAAAACATTTTTGATATTAAAATTCAGTGATGTTATAATAATGTCTAATCAAATAAATAACCAAATAGTAGAACGCTTACATCTCACGCTCTACATACATAGTATAAAATAAAAAAAAAACCGCATGGCGCTTATTGGAGATTGGATTCCAACTACGACAAGGTATGGGACCACCTCCCGATTAGTGTACTCTAGAGGGGATACACTGGGGTTCAACAAGAACATCTTGCAACCCGGCCCACACATAACCGACCACTCATTTAGCTTGAGTGTATCGAATATATTGTCACCCACGGTTGTCGGCCGTCCAACCGTAATCCGTAAGATACAGAATCGAAAAAAGGAAAAATAATGAATTTTCTCAAGATCGATGACAAATATACCCTGCTTGGGAATGACCCACTTAACCATGCTGCCTCCCCGATTTTTGTTATTTCCGGATTGTGAGGCTTGAGGCTACGTATATCATTTTAGAACATCTGACCACCATACACTTTGAATGTCACATCGTCAAACCCATCAAATCACTAGTTGATCCTCTTAAAATATTACCGATATAAAAGCTAAGAGAAACGAATTCCTTCGCTACCAGACGTAATATCTCGAAAAGATCATCTTATAAGATATGTTAGGAATACTCTGTTAGACATTCGTCTATACAAGTTGTCCTGGGTCTGGACAAACAGAACAACCCTTGCATTTCACTTCATCTCCCATTTATCTTCAGCGTAATCTAATTCGCAATGCCTATGTCTATATGAAGTGGTTTTCGGATAATAAATCCAACCGGTCTCTCCATATTGACAACGATGGTAAAAATCTTTGACAGCCGATGATTTAACCATCAAAGGAAAACAAAACATCCATCAAACAATCACTGGCCCTTTTCATTCTTTAACTATTTTCCAAATCCCTTATCAAATTCTATATATATCGACATATTGATTTCTATTTTCAAAATTTCTTAAAAATATTCTAACTCCTTGAATTTTCGGAAAATTTCGCCAGCACCTCCTCTGTACCGGTCAAATGTTCAAACCCCAACTCGCCTCTCAAGGCCCTTTCCATTCAAAAAGAAAATCAAAAAGCCAAGCGGCTTGCCGATTCGGCGCATAAAACCTCATATGGAAATTTAAACATGTACCTTTTTGTCGGGCACTCAATATATATTCTTTATTATCTTCATTCCATACCTGTTTAAAATATACATGGCCATTTCCAATTCATTTTAATCAATTCATCCATTTTACATAACTCGCTTCTCATTTTATAATTAAATTTCCTAATTAACTTTTTGGTTTCATTTGCATTTACTTTGAACATATCTGAAAAGTCGAGTGTGTACGCGACTTGTGCAGGATCTATAATATGGCTATGCGGAAAGTATGTGATATACTAACTTGTATATTTACAATAGTTATGCAGGTAAATATTTAATGTAAAAAGATCTCACAGAAGCAATATCACAGATAAGCAAGTATAGCAAATGCAATAAATAGGAAAAATCACACCAGGGATTTTTATACTGGTTCGGAGCACCGTCCTACGTCCAGTCCCAGACTTCTATCTGGATTTTCACTAAACAACAACCTCACTTCACCCGGAGGAAACAGGTTTACAATACCCGAGCAGCCGAACGGGATTTCACGCCTCTAACAACACGAGGACTTCAACACTTGCCTCTTATAACACGAGGACTTCAACACTTGCCTCTTATAACACGAGGACTTCAACACTTGCCTCTTATAACACGAGGACTTCAACACTTGCCTCTTACAACACCGAGGACTTCAATAATAATAAGATTTTGACTTTGAATGTGTTCTTCCTTCAACACTGATTTGTCAACAATTGAGTACACCCTTCCTATAATCTTATCCTCAAATGTAATTTGATGTTTAGTAAGATTAGGAAGTAAAATATCGAGTTGAATCACAAGTGTATGAAATATGCTTGGTGATTCAAACGATTATTGAATGCTTTTGAGTGCTTTTTGAGTGAAAAGAATAATGCAAGATAGATCAGAAAATAGAGAGTAAATTCGGTGATTTGAATGATTGCAAATTTATGTATTTATAAAGATCGAGTAGTTGCAATTATTGGTGAAGAGTTGCAATCAAAAGAAGTGATTATTCATGAGAAGAAATGGATGCAACTCTTAGAGAAAGGAGATGACTTTTCACAAAAATTCAAAAAGCTGTTGACCTATGAAAATCTATAGGTCGATATGTTTTTAGCCGTTGTAATTCAAAAACCTGTTGACCTATAAAATTTTATAGGTCGACCTATTTTTGACCGTTACAATTTAAAAACCTGTTGACCTATAAAAAATTGTAGGTCGACATGTTTTCGGTCATATGCATAAAAAATGTCTTCATGAGTAGTATTTTCAAACAATTAGAAGTATGATTATTTGAGGATAGATTTTAACATTTTATAACTCTAAATAATCGACTTCTAACCTATGAAGTCATCTTGTCTTCTTTTTGTTGATGTAGAAGCTTCTTCTTGTCATAAATCAAAATAACCATCGACGCTTCGACTCAACATTCTCCCCCTTTTTGATTGATGACAACTTGGCATAATAAAGGTATTGTTCCTTGTATATTGCTCCCTCTGTATATATGCTCCCCTTGAATTATACAATGTGTTGCTCCCCCTGTATATATGCTCCCCTGAATATAGTATTGCAAAAATGATAGTAACAACAATATTACTATAAGGTTTTCTTCCTCTGAATATAAAGCTCCCCCTGAATTTCTGCAACATTTGTTATATAATAAAATATCTAACCTTTTGATTCCTGCATTAACAAATGTTAGCACACATATACTTTTAACATATTAAGCATATAATTTTTTAAATAGCATATGTAACTGGTCGACAGGAAGTTTAAAGGCGGTCGACAGGAAATAGTTCTGAATGAATTTATATAGGCCAGTTTACCTGGACCGGTCGACAGCTTTATTAGGGGCGGTCGACAGCTTTATGTTCTGATTGAAAATAAAAAAACAAGTTTAACTAAGACCGGTCGACAGGTAAGAAAATAGGCGGTCGACCGATTAATTCTCTGGTTGGAAATAAAGAACATAATGGACAAGACCGGTCGACAACATAATTTGGGGTGGTCGACAGGTTTTGAATAATTTTGTTTTTCTCCTTCTCTTTTGAATTTTCAAACTCCAACAACACTTATTATATATGCGTATTTCTCCCTCTTTGTCATTGATAAAAAAGAATAAAGATCATGATAGAACAATAATCGAATATAAGACATAATTTAAAGTACCTTCGGGAGATATCAAAATTGTCTTCTTTTTGTTGTGGTGTACCTGCAAAGAATATGATGTATATACCTTTGGTACCCACTTGCTTTGTTTGGGTCCATGGGTTAGATGGAAGGTAACCAAACCCAAGAGGGTTTAACGGAACCTTTAAAGATAAAATTTTCGTTATTAACTACCGAATCAAAATAATCATCGATATATTTTTCTCTGTTTTTCCAACTTACAGGAACCCAAATACTTAAGTAATCTCTATTGATGTTCCTTTTCGTGCTTCTAGATCTATTATATAGATCTCTAGTCATAGAAGTATTCGAATTTCTATAATAATTGGGTCTTGGATGTGTATTAGTACTAGCAGTGATATTCTTA
This sequence comes from Allium sativum, assembly GCA_030737875.1. NCBI lineage: Eukaryota > Viridiplantae > Streptophyta > Magnoliopsida > Asparagales > Amaryllidaceae > Allium > Allium sativum. Next base: position 392,657,444 of record CM060912.1, on the reverse strand, counting down.
TTGTACATGAAAGCATATCTAGTACTATTTCTAAGATTAGTATTATTTCCAAAGTCGCTATTGACATTTTTCTTTTGAGATTTCACAATAGGTTTTGGTTTGGAAGATAAACTAAGATTTTTCTTAGCTTTGTTCTTTTGCATTATTTTCTTCTTTCCATAACCAAGATGCTTCTTAATTTCTTGGTTTTTATATCCCAAACCTTTCTTATTTGAAGTAGATTGTGAATTCTCAATGATCTTTGTCAAATTTTCTCGACCTTTGTTAAAGTTAGAAACATTTTGAGTAATATTTTCTAACTTATTTTGTAAACTAACTTTTTCAAGGTCTAGAATCTTGACTTTTGCTTTAAGCTCATGATTTTCAGTAATGAGAATATCATTCTTCTCTTTTTGAATTTCAATTTCTTGAGTCAAAAGAGATAGTTGAGAACTAGAATTAGAAGACGATTCTTGAGCCTTTTCAAGTTCTTCTTCTAATATTTTCTTCTCATCTTTTAACATATCTTGTTCTAATTCGGATCTATTCAACATTGTCTTGACTTCTTTTAACTGATATTTTGTATCTTTAAGTTTAATCATTACTTTATCATAAATATCAAGCATATCCTCAAGAGTAGGAATTCGTACCTCATCCTCTGTTGCCATAAAACATACATTTGCTTGTTCAGTGTCTGAGTCACTTTCGCTATCAGATGAAGATGAGTCTGAATCATCCCAGGTTACTGAGAAAGCTCTCTTCTTTGATTTGTCCTTCTTGAATTTTTCGGAATTCTTCTTTTTATCCGGACAATCTTTATGCACATGTCCCTTTTTGTGACAATTGAAACATTCCATATTTGAAGATGATGGTTTATTTGATCCAAACTTCCTTTTGTCGTATCGACTAGCTTTTCTTTGCTTCAAAAACTTCTTAAAGCCTTTTGCAATAAGTGCTAAGTCTTCATCTTCAGAATCTGAAATGTCTTCATCTTTTTCGGCATGAAAAGCAACATTTTTCTTTTCTTCTTTTTGTTCTCTTCTAGCCTGTAAATTTGCTTCATAGGACATTAGATTTCCTATCAACTCATCTGGCTTCATGGTAGAAAGATCATTAGCTTCTTCTATAGCTAATACTTTTCCTTCCCATTCATTAGTCAGTGAGTGTAGGATTGTTGAAACTACATCAAAGTCAGAATATTTTTGTCCTAACCCAATAAGAGCATGATGAATAGTTTGAAACCTTGAATACATCTCATTGATTATTTCATTTGGCTTCATTTTGAAATTTTGGAATTGACTTTTCAACAAAGCTATTTTTGCTTGTTTAACCTTGTTAGTACCTTCATGAGTTGTTTTTAGCGTTTGCCAAATTTGATAAGCAGTGGTACAGATACTAACACGGTTATACTCATTTTGGTCTAATGCACAAAACAACATATTTATTGCTTTTGCATTTACTGCTGCTGCTGTTTTCTCAGCAGGAGTCCATTCTGCATACTCAGTAGTTGGATTAACTATTTCTTTCTGAGTAGCATTCCAAGCATCATAACTTGTTGATTGCATATAGAAAGCCATACGTGTTGCCCAATAACTATAATTTAGGCCATTAAAGAAAGGAGGTCTTTGTGTTGATTGACCTTCAGTGTAAGTGTTAGTGCTGGTACTTGCGTTATTTGCCATATTACTAGAATATATCAAATAACGTTGTTACGGTTATATGATGACCTTGCTCTGATACCAATTGAAAAGTCGAGTGCGTACGCGACTTGTGCAGGATCTATAATATGGCTATGCGGAAAATATGTGATATACTAACTTGTATATTTACAATAGTTATGCAGGTAAATATTTAATGTAAAAAGATCTCACAGAAGCAATATCACAGATAAGCAAGTATAGCAAATGCAGTAAATAGGAAAAATCACACCAGGGATTTTTATACTGGTTCGGAGCACCGTCCTACGTCCAGTCCCAGACTTCTATCTGGATTTTCACTAAACAACAACCTCACTTCACCCGGAGGAAACAGGTTTACAATACCCGAGCAGCCGAACGGGATTTCACGCCTCTAACAACACGAGGACTTCAACACTTGCCTCTTATAACACGAGGACTTCAACACTTGCCTCTTATAACACGAGGACTTCAACACTTGCCTCTTATAACACGAGGACTTCAACACTTGCCTCTTACAACACCGAGGACTTCAATAATAATAAGATTTTGACTTTGAATGTGTTCTTCCTTCAACACTGATTTGTCAACAATTGAGTACACCCTTCCTATAATCTTATCCTCAAATGTAATTTGATGTTTAGTAAGATTAGGAAGTAAAATATCGAGTTGAATCACAAGTGTATGAAATATGCTTGGTGATTCAAACGATTATTGAATGCTTTTGAGTGCTTTTTGAGTGAAAAGAATAATGCAAGATAGATCAGAAAATAGAGAGTAAATTCGGTGATTTGAATGATTGCAAATTTATGTATTTATAAAGATCGAGTAGTTGCAATTATTGGTGAAGAGTTGCAATCAAAAGAAGTGATTATTCATGAGAAGAAATGGATGCAACTCTTAGAGAAAGGAGATGACTTTTTCACAAAAATTCAAAAAGCTGTTGACTTATGAAAATCTATAGGTCGACATGTTTTTAGCCATTGTAATTCAAAAACCTGTTGACCTATAAAATTTTATAGGTCGACCTATTTTTGACCGTTACAATTTAAAAACCTGTTGACCTATAAAAAATTGTAGGTCGACATGTTTTCAGTCATATGCATAAAAAATGTCTTCATGAGTAGTATTTTCAAACAATTAGAAGTATGATTATTTGAGGATAGATTTTAACATTTTATAACTCTAAATAATCGACTTCTAACCTATGAAGTCATCTTGTCTTCTTTTTGTTGATGTAGAAGCTTCTTCTTGTCATAAATCAAAATAACCATCGACGCTTCGACTCAACAATATCAAACTCAAATTCTGTTCTCACTTCCCAATTCTAATTCACATTTCATACCCTGATTCCCAATTTCAGTTTACAAATTCAGTTTACTTAACAAATGTTAAGTTCGATCAAAAACCACATTAACTAATTTCTTTTGAAATTAGTTAACTTTATCCAATAATTAGAAATCTGATTTTTGTTTTAAAAATTAATCTATTAACTCGACTTGAGTTCATTTTTATTTTATAACTCCAATCTAGTTTTTTCTAACGAAAATTCGATTTTTATTCATTCAAAATCCTTTTATTTTATTTAATAAACCATTATAGTTTTAAAACGATTAGGGCGTAGCTTTTCTAGAAATTTGATTTTGACATATCTCAAAATCTATAAAACAAAATCCAGATTTTTCTCTTCCATTTGAAAACTATCATTGAATAGGTCTGGACATTTCTTGTTTCGTTGAATTCCGAATTTTATTGAGTTCTATATACTCGATTGAATTTCCAAATGGCAAATTTTGAACTACAGCGCTGCGGCGAGTTCGTTTTAATAAACGTTTAAAAACAACATTTACTAAATGAATTCCTTACTTCAACAACTTAATATAAATTAGACCATGCTTCCAACTTTATCTTAAAACTCCGATTCATTCAAAATCGTCGATTATTTCATTTAGATTCACAAACCATTTGTAATTTATATTACAACCCAATTTCTATACTAAATCCCAATTTCCTTGGAAAAAAATTCGATATAATAGAATTTCTATTTATAAATTTCTTTTTACGGGAAAGAATCAATTTATTCAACATTATTAACCATTACAAACTAATATCGTCCTTGATAATAGTGAAGTCGTTAAAGTTAGGGTATTTTATTTACCTCTCAGACCTTGACCGACAACGTTCTTATCTTAAGACGGATAAGAGTTTGTAATACAAAAACTGTCTTTACTGATAATAAAAATTTCCTCTTCTATTTCATTTAAAAATATGATTTCTAAATGTCGGTTCTTATGTTTGGAAAATCTATTTCCAATCTATCCAAAGAAAATTACTTCATTTCATTTATAATATGGTTTATAAATCGCTTCCGTATTTTATATCAAACAAACTTCCATATTTAAACTCCATTTGAAACTAACTTCAAAATTATCCAATGCCAATAAATATCGATTGTAAATTAATTTCCTTGTTTTATAATTTAAAATAAGCTTTCGTTTAAAAACCCATTTTTAAGTTCAACTCCTATTTGGGATATTTTATAATCATAGCTTATATATATAAAAAAACATAGCATCTATTTTCCTTTTAAAATCCTATATTTTAGTATTTATCTAAAACATATTCCAATATTCTTTCTGAAAATAATCTATTTCATATATTCGACATAGTCGAATTCAAACCCTAACTCTGTATGGATTTATTCCCATTTTATTTAAATTCCGAACATCGGAAAAAAAATTATCGTTTCCTTTTTAAAACGATTCCCAATTCCCCTTTTTAAATTCATATTTGAATTTATATAATCCAATATCCCATGATAACTATTCATTACCCTTTATAACCATCGTTTATAAATTTCATTTACTATTTCAAATATTAAAACAAGTTTCTGGTTCCAAATTCCATTTGAAATCCAATTTCCCTTTTTGAAACATAAGTTTCCCTTTTTGACATCATACTTGAATTTACATTCTAAATTACCCGATGATAATTTATAGACATCGTTTGTAAGTAAAACTGCTTGTTTTTATTATTAAAATAAACTAATATTTTTCTAGCCAAATCCAAAATTCAATTCTATTTCGAAAAATAAACTTTCCTTTTTAAAATCATACTTAGATCCGCCAATTTTCGAATTATCCAATGATAATATTATTTTTATTCGTTTATAACCATCGTTTATACATTTCACTTCCTGTTTTAAATTATTTAAAATAAGTCCTTACTTCAAATCTTATTTGAAATCCAATTTCCTTTCGGAAAATAAGTTTTCCTTTTTAAATTTAGATTTAAAATCTAATATTATTAACGATGATATTTCTTTCCATTTATAATATTGTTTATAAATTCAGCTACTTGTTTTTATTATTAAAAACAAGTTAATATTTCTTAGTTTATTTGAAATTCCATTTCTATTTCGAAAATTAAATTTTCCCTTTTTAAATCTAAAAATCCCTTTGTATAATATTTTTAAATATCAAAATCTAGGGCTAGTGATATTCACACAAATCATCCACTCAATTCACACATCACACACATATATAAATATGTAAACAACAGTAAATAAATTTCAGGAATCCATTTGGATTCCTCCAATCTGTTTTCCTATATTCGCAAATGTCAAACAACATAAATAATACCAATCCTACTTCAAGGTAGGATATCGCGGTATAGAAGGTCATCCACTCATATATCGTGGGGCATTGGGGTAATCCGCTAATGATACTGCGGGCATCCGCTAATGTTACTACGGGAAATCCAATATATATATAAATATATATATATATAATAACCATAATCACCAAGCCTAAATATATAATATATAAGCACAGTAATTCAATAATTCATGCATGCATCCAAACAGTAAACAATTCATTTTCAATGATAAAATTAAATTTGTAAGTGAGATTTACTCACCTTGGTTTTTAATTCGTAATTTATTCCAACCCGGATTCCATCACTTATCTGACGACAATACGAATCCAACCTGAACCATCCCATTCGAATCTGACTCTATTTAAATTCGAGATTTATTTTATAAGTAACCGAACAAATTCAAATATGACTAAAAATATAATTAAGACAAATTAATTATTGAAATTACCTTAAAATCCATGTTTAATAGTGTTCTGGCTCAACAGTAAAACCCAATTCGAATTCAACCACTTTAGTAATTCATCGAACATGTCGCCAACACTACCATCTCTTCTAAAAGACAACCCATCACTTCTGCATCTATCGTCCCTAAAACAAAGACCAAACTTCCTCAATATTCTCCCTGCCGAATTAACACCCCAAATATCCACTTAACCTTACAAAAAAAAGAATCTATATAAAAAAAATCCCATTTATCACCATCACAAAGCCTTATACCTATCAGCGTTCAAAGCCATTGCCTTAAACCTCCTCAAATCTGACAACCCACTTTGACACTACTGAGCATCCCATCCCCCAAAATTCACTGAAGTAACTACTATCGATAACCCAATTTACCAAAATCCGACCATCTACTCACTTCGACGCTCCCAGCAATGAACTCGGCACCTTCAAAAACCCCACCGCCCTCAAGTCCATCAGCTTCAACTTCATCGACAGACCCCTACTTTTGACGCATCTCCATTCCCAAACCAGAACTTCCAATCTCTCCACTACCGCACTGTCAGAGTTACCACATCCACCCTTAGTCAGTGGAACTCTAACCTTCCAGAACCCATCGATCAGCCGAGACTCACTAACCCAGCTCCATTAGATCGCGATACCCAGTTTCCCAAAAACAGACCCCCCTTCTGCAAACTACGAACGAACCTTCAACAAAAATCTCCATCTCCCCCAATCGCGAGCGCCAAGAGGGAAGCTTCAGCACATACAAGAGTTTTGATCGCGACTTTATTGGAAGCGGACCTTTGGTTTCGATTTGAGAAGCAGATGAACTCGATTTGAATCCCCCATTTTCCCTTTTTTTCGGTGAACCTGATTTTGACTTGTACTTCGAATTTTGAAGAATCTAAAAAAACATTTGGGTTCCACATTCGTTTTATTGCTGAGGAACGAAAATAGAATGAAAAAAGAGAGGGCCGCTGCGGTGTATTTATACACAAAGAGGAGGGAACAGAGAGTACTTACTATTAAATTCTATGTTTGCTTGGTTTAAAAAGTGGGGAACAATACGGTCTGTGTATTAAAGTAGAAATGATGGCTGCCGCAAAGGATAGGTCGGCTATGTTTTATTTGATTTGATTTTATTTTAATTAAATAATTAAAATACCTTGCGGTCCTTAAATAGTAATCCCGAACCACTATTCAACCGTGACGACCGACGATACCATATTATAACGCTATTCTGGTCTAAATGGAATGGGTTCTAGAATTTTATTTGACTGCCTGCAGGAGATATTTAATTTAAATTAATGGTTTTAAATTCGACTTAAAATAAAATTTTGATTTCAAATAATTAAATTCATCGATAATAAATTATTATTACCTTTCTAATTCAATATGGAATTTATATTAACCGACTGAATTATTTCGATTCAGTTTTAAATTCTGAATTCAATTATATTTTGATTTCGAATTACGATAGTTTAATATCTTCAAAATTAACTAGTATATTGATTATTAAATCGATAAATTATATATAAAATCCATTTATTCCAATTCAACATTTAAAACAATACTTAAAATGTTTAAAATAAATCGCTAAGAATCTGGGACGTTACATTCCTTCCCCCTTAAAAGAATTTCGTCCCTGAAATTACTAAGGAAGAAGAAATGCTACAGACCTGTTAACTTATAAAAAACCCACTTTGTTATAACTTAGTATTTCAAATTTTATAACTCAAGTCCCATAAAACTTCAAGTTTTCATGGGAATATTCAATTTCAGTTCATTTAACTGGTTCCAATTATTTCGATTTATTTAACTCGCTTAAGTTAAATTTCAGAGTTCAATTTCCCGAGTTTTATTTAAAATCTGTTCGAAATCATATAAATATATTTATAATCATCTCAAATTCAAACATTTGAATTTTTCAAACAACTTGGTTTTTCCCAACCAATTTTCATCACAAACTTTTCTAAGGTAGCAATCCGTCACTTAGAAATTTGAAAATGAACACCGACAATGCCTTGGTTCATCATTAGAGTTATTTTACAGTAACCGAGGTGAGTTCAATGCTTTATTACTTTCAAAATTCATTCAAAATGATTTTTATTCAAAATCCTTCCAAAACATAGTCATATTATTTTAGAAAATATTTTTCAAATATCCGGGATTTAAATTCCAAATTAAGGTATCAATCCAATTTTAATTTATCTCATTTGTGTATACAAGTTCTATTTGGTTATAACCATTTAGGTTTATAATCTTATTTTGATTATAATCTCAATCAACACATCCATATAATAATTTCAGAAAATTATTCTTTTATATTAAAATATAATTTTGGGTAAAATTATTTCATTTACCCAGCTTTTGAAATATACTGTGTCGAATTACTCTGCTCAAGTGTTTAGAAACACCTATCGATACAGTTGTACTTCTGTACCGACCAGAATTCATAAACAACTCGACGAACCAATCAACACAATATAAAACAGTTTTTATATCAATTTACAAATACGCTCTCCCATACACACTCAACTCATTCTTGAGCACTACTGACTCTATCTCTAGTGAGTAAACCTCTACCAAAGCCTAGGTGTTCGCTCAACCTAAGCTCTGATACCAACTGTAGTGGCCCACAAATCCTTACTACCTGAGCTGACTAATACAACACACGTCTAACTCAAATAATACAGAAATACGATTCATTAGGGTTAAAGAAACAGAAACAGATAGAAGATAGAACAGAAATAACAACACAGAACCTTACAGCGGAACGAATAAAATATACTATATAACATAACTTTGAAATACAAATCTGTATTGTATATACATACCATATCAGAGTATAATACATATACATCACAGCAGAATACTCTAAATAACTAACGGTGAAGCCTCCTGCTTCAAGCTCCTTCAAGTATATCTGTAAAAACCTGAAACACTTGACTGCACATACAAATTTGGGCACCCAAGATATGACGAAAAGGAATTCCGCTCGATCCGAATCAGTCGCTAAACCGACCAAGACCGTTCGAAACGCCTGATTGTTATGAGAACACGACAAATTCGAACGCAAACAGAAGAACATTTCATTGTATATTACAACAATTCCATCAGATTATAGGAATATACAGAGTATGAATAAATAATATACATCACAAATTATCAGAGATTTAAATTACATTACATAGCAGCGGAAAATAATACAAAACACAACTAGAAGTAATACACGGATACAGAGCTTTCCGAGTATCGTTCCAGTTGTAAATCAGGATCCCGTGAATATAAATCTGCAAAATCAAAACTACTAGCTGCTCGTGTCGAAAATAAGGGCACCCAGAGTTTAGGTTAAAGCAATAAACTCCAGGTATGTCATGTGACTGGTGTGAGAACTAAAACAGTTATTATTCTTTATTTTAAAGTTACGTAAATCAAGGGACCATGCCATATAACACGGAACGGGTTTCCTCCCAAGAATACCAGTGCATAAAACAACAGCGCAATGCTAAATAAAGAAAAATGAAGCTATTATAAGACCCAGGTCCCATCACACAATGCAACACAAGCTGGAGGATAGGTTTTTACCTTATAATAGCCAATAGTGCTTGATACGCTAAATTTCATCTTTTATTATTACTATAAGTGTATAGTGTCAAAACAATTTCAATCATAATTACCAATCATAGACGGCATAAGTGCCCCATCCCACTATGTCGTCATACTAGGCTCTATAATCAAAACAGCAAAGTCACATATTGGAAGTTGGATTTCCATCTATGAATAAAGGCAAGGGATCGTCCTTACCGAATTCGAGATAATCTAGCCCATGTCTCAAGAACAGAACGCATCGCCCCTTGGAGCCACAGGGCCGGTCCACTCGATGTGGATTAGACGAAAACCTGAACACTACGTCTCCCCGCCCTATGGGGCGTAAATGAGCCAACGAATGACTCCATCGGTTCGAGAACGATCTATATATCCGAGGCGCCTCGCAACAGCAACAACCACATAAGTCAAACTCGTCAGGGCGTGTAAAACCACTGACGCCACTTCTGGCTGGAAAGAGACGCATGCCCTCCCTGGATCCTTCTCCCGTTTCTGGTTCACAACCGGGGTGTGAGGCTCGCGAATCAACGCTACACAAAGCTATGCCACACAGGCCGTGCTTTGATCATCAACCACAAGACTTTGCTTTTCAATAGAAGCCTTGATCAATTGCCACTTAGGCATGCCACACAGGCAATTCACTCCATGCGATGGATATCCATCAATATATAACCCCTGAGCTCGTACGTCCCAGAGAAGGGCGTTAAGCAAGAGAATAAATTCTCCGCCGCCAAACAGATATATATTTAATAGAAATCAATCACACAGAATAAAATCCAATGTCAGACACACAGTCCATTTACAAGTTCGTTCTGGGTCTGAACGAAACCGGAGGCACCTAGTACCCCGCATATCCATCGGTCTCCAAGTATGTATGGACGATCACTAACTGATTCCCTCCTCTTGGGTGTACGACCCAATCAAGATCATCAGTAGTCACCCAAACGACGTGAAGACCTCCGGTCTTCAACCACCGTCTTCATCCTCGACTCATCGTCGAATCAGTAATTCAGAATGGGACAGACCCGATCTTTCTGAATAACTCGCGTATATAATCAACAAGTGCTACACAAACACAACATACGCCTCATTCCAATTCATCAGTCACTAACCGTAAATTAACAAGAGAATAATTCCCCAAATATTAACCCTGAAGGCTGAAACCACCATCAGATCAATATCCAGGAAACCATTCTGCTTAGCTAACCTACAGTTAGTTTCTAAATTTCACATTTCTTAGGGAAAGGTTCCCATTAATTTTATCAAAGATAAATTCTTTTAAATTTATTCTTTAATCTTCCTTTGAATATCACTTCAAACTAGTCGGGATTAGCGAACCACACCGAAGTAATTATTTATTTTATTTCCCAATCCCAACCTATTCTTCCCAAGGAGCAAAACCGGTAATACTCCATATTTAACACCACGGTGTTATCGGTAAAGTTAATTACCATTTCACGTTCAAATCTAGTTAAAGATTTAACTATCGCTTCGAGCAAAATTGGTGATACTCCATTCTCGATCATTTCAATCTAATTAAAGATTCATTAAAACTCCACTTAGTTTTAATCTTCAACTGGGTTAAAGAACCGATGTCATTTAAAACACGGTTCACGATAAACCCCAAAATCACATCACATTTCAATCAGTCCCTAACCGTAAATTAGTAAGAGGACAGTTCCCTAAAATATTAACCTCGAAGGCCGAAACCAACATCAGATCAATATCCAAGAAACCATCCAACTTAACTGATCCCCAGTTAGTTCTTAATTTTCTTAACTCCATTTGGGTTTAAGAACAGTATTATTAAAGATATCATTCATGACAACCCAAAATCCCATTTGATATTAAACACAAGGCTCTGAATAGAAAATATATCGGCTTATATTCAACATCAAATTCTAAAACCAACAAATATCTTATTGGAAATAACGATATAAATATATCTTTCAAAATTCCATAACAACATCTGTATAATCACGAAATCCAACATCGAACTATTACGAAGATGATTTCGATTCAAATCCATTTCAATTCAATTATTGGAAATTCTGGTTATGTTTAAAGCCATTTCAAATCCACTTTATTTATTTTAAAAATAAATAGAATTATAATTCTAGTTCAAAACTAGTCCATTTCGATGAAAATCTATTTTTATCTTTTCAAATATGGAGTTTTTCATCCCAATTCTTCACAAATAATTTCTTATGATTTTACACAAATTATTACTATTTTTAATAATTTTATCAAGGCCCGTACAGTCCGTTTTCAATAACGGCCACCGAACTGCACTTACAGCGACCTTTTCCAAATTTGATTTGGACATAATTCCAAATCCACCATTAGATTTCAAATTTCTAATATTCATTGGAAAGCTCTTTTCGATATGAACCCAATGGTTCCGGTTTTAGGAGAATCCGACGGTCGGATCTCCCGTAACGTCAATTCGAAGTCAATGGTCGAAATTCGCGAACTACCGCGGCGCGGCGCGTTCTATTCAGGCCATTATATTTATAATATATATATATTATATATATTTCGTCGATTTCCTTTTAAAACTTATTTTATAAATCGTTTTAAATTCGTTTTCGAAACGATTTCAGCTTCAGATTCAATTTTGAATCAAAATTGAATATTCCACATCATCGATATACAAATGACAATATTTTCAAAACGTTATATTTTGGAATCACTTCCTTTTCTATAATCATTATAAACGAATATAATCGATATAAATATCTTTCGCGTCAAAATAGCGCATCTCTAATCAACACGGCTTTATATTTTTCAATAACTTCGTTATTCTATTCAACAAATGAATATTTATTCTGTCCAACACATGAATCTATATTTCTTTCAACACATGACTAATCTCAACACATGAGTACTGTCAACACATGACTATTTTTTTATTTAATATATTTTATAAATTTTAATTTCTATCATTTAATTTTATATCAAACTCTAACCGTAAATTAGCAAGAGAGCAATTCCCTAAATATTAACCCCGAAGGCCGAAACCAACATCAGATCAATATCCAGGAGACCACTCATCTTATCTATTTTCCAGTTAGTTTCTAATTTTATATATGATAAAGATGTAAATTTTATTGTTAAAATATTTCGTTCAACACATGAATCTATATTTCTTTCAACACATGACTACTCTCAACACATGAATACTGTCAACACAAGAATCTTTATTTTATAATATTCTTTATTTCCCCAATTGGAATGAGGCCCGATCAATTACCATATAATGTTAATTATATGGATTCCATACAACACATGTATATAATAGCAACGATAAATAATCAACCATCATCCAAAGTGCACCACACAACTGGATAAGCATCAAATATAAATAATTAACGCTTACACAGTCTGTCGACCAATCGATCGACATACAACTAAATAATTGGGATTAGTGTACGCCAAATATCATCCCAACACCCGTGCCGGGTTTCAATCCACAAACACTGAATATTATTTGTGCAGTTGGGCAATGTGTAAAATTTATCATCCCAATCAATATCCTCCAAATAGGTGTACATAAACAAACCGTCTGGTTTCTAAATGAATATTTATTTATTCACATTCACGTTAAAATTATATTTTTAACGATAATTAATTTATTTCAACACATGAACGTTTTGTTATCTATTTCACACCAACATCACAAACAAACTTCACAACACATCAAACAAGCATACAAGTCGTCCATGGTCTGTGGACGACGGGTGTCGGGTGCTGCTAAGCACCGTCTGCATCCTAGTATATATTTTTAACTAGAAAATAAGATTTAGAGTGAGAAGTTCTCACCGACTAGCTAAACCAAACGCCATGACTCTTCATATGTAGAAATCTTCATCGTGCTCGCCTTTTGTTAATTTCATTGTCCGTAGCCACTACATATATAAAAATCACATTTTTATATTGTTGCTATGTATATAAAAAATTTATTTTTACACTGCTACTGTATAGATAAAAATTCTATTTTTATACCGCTACTATATAGATAAAAATTCTATTTTTATACTGGTGTTCATATAATAAAGATCATATTTTAATCACGCTATTCTCTATATAAAAATTATTTTTTTATATCGCTCTTCTTCCAATAAAGATTATATTTTTATTTCCCTCTCTTCATAACAAAGATTATATTTTTATTTCTAGTGCCAAACAAATAAAAATCGTATTTTTACTTAATCACAAATCATATCTTTATCTGTTTAAAAATCGTATCTTTACACAATCAAAATCATATTTTTATGTAATCAAAAATCTAGTCTTTACCTACATAAAAATCAAATCTTTAATTCGCTAGTTTCTATATAAAAATCGAATCTTCACCTCGCTAGTTTCTATATAAAAATTTGATTTTTATATTCACTAATATCCTATTTTTATACCATTAAAAATCCCATCATTTTCCTTAATAAAAATCCGACCTTTTCCTTAATAAAAATCCCATCCTTTTCCTTAATATTTATACTTATAAAACTGATTTTCTTCATTTTATTTAAAACTGAACTTTTTACTTTTCTTTTTATGAATAAACATAAAATAAAAGAGAACTAAAAAGAAAAAGAAACTTACATTTTGAATTCATGCATTGGGGGGGGGGGTTTCACGTCGGAGCAGCTGGGGGTCGGAGTCTGGTGGTGGGCGCGGTGGCGAGGGGTGGCTTCAGGCGATCGACAGCTGGCCTCTCGCGAACTCCGGTGGTCTGTTGTCGCCATCTTCGATTGAGAGAGGGGAAACAACGAGCGCCGATGCTCTGGAGAAGAGGGGGGGTCGGCGGGGGGGGGGGGGTGCGTTAGCCCTTGGCGGCGGCGGAGCGGCGCGGTGGCTGGCCTGGAGGTGGGCGACGCGATTCGGTTTCCGTTCTCTTTTTTTTATCATGTTCTGTCGATTAGAATGAAGGGGAGCTGTTGAGCTAGTAAGGGAGAGAGATGAGACAACCCGAAACCCCGTACTGGCGGCGGCAAAGGTAATCCTTGGAATATAACACAGAAACAGATAATAGCAGAACAGAATTAAAATAAATACACCAGATAATGAACAATAGAATATACTGGATAAAAGTAATCATCAGAGTTACACAGTATACAGGATCATACTTAGTACAAATACAGTTCAGCTATACATAAATGTCTACAGCGGAAAACAACCAAAATATGTACAATAGGAGCTGAACAGCATAAAAAGAGATAAATGATAGAATCCATCTTCAGCTCCAGCTATCCAGAAATAACTAGCTAAACCTGAATACAAGGCTGCCCGTGTAGAAAAAGGGGCACCCGAGTTTGAGAGTGAAACAAACTACGAGTCAGTCATGGGACTGGTATGAGAAATCTATTCAACACATATATAATATGGCTAATCACAGGATCACGCCACTTTCATGGAACGGGTTTACTCCATTGGATTGCCAGTGCTTTAAAACAAATCTTTCTTTTAAACAACGTAATGCATTTTATAAAAATGAAGCCATTATAAGACTCAGTTCCCATCACACAATGCAACGCAAACCGGAGGATAGAGTTTTTACCTTATAACGGCCAAAATATGCTTGATACGAATAAAACAAAGGCAATTGATATTATTACTAGTGTTTATATGTTTTGAAACCATTTCAAATCATAACTATCAATCATAGGCGGCATGGGTACCATATATCATGTCGCCATATATGTATATATATATATATATATACAATCAAAACCGCACAGTCACGTATTTGGAAATTGGATTTCCGTCATGAACCAAGGCAAAAGATAGTCCTTACCGAATTCGAGACAATCTAGCCCATGTCTCAGGCAAGCGCGCAGGCAAGCCTTGGATCGTCAGGGTCGGTCCACCGATGTGGATTATTATGCCTGAACAATACGTCTCCCCGCCCTTTGGGGCGTAAGTGAGCCAACGAATGACTCCATCGGACCCGGATCGTCCGATCTAACTGAGGTGCCTCGCAACAGCAACAACCACATAGGTGAAAAGTATATAAATGTCAGGGCTGGTAGGTCACTGACACCACCCTAGCTAGAAAGAGACGCATGCCCTCCCTGAGGTCCTCCTCCCATTTTTGGTTCATACCGGGGTGTGAGGCTCGCGAATTCACGTTATACACAAAGCTACGCCACACAGGTGGTGCTTTGATCATCACCACAAGGCTTTGCTTTTCAACAAAAGCCCTGATCACTGCATCTTAGCATGCCACACAGGCAATTCATGCCAAGCGACTGATGTCCATCGATACACAACCTCTGAGCTCGTGCGTTTCAGAGAAGGACGTTAATCAAAAGAATAAATTCTCTGCCGCCAAACAGGTGTATATTTAATAGAGATCAATCAACACAGAATAAAATCCAATGTCAGACACACAGTCCATTTACAAGTCCGTTCTAGGTCTGAACGAAACCGGAGGCACTAAATACCTCGCAAACCCATCGATCACCACGTACGTCTGGACGATCACCACTCATTATCCATATTTCAGGATGCCTCCAAATCAGGACCTCGGTTACCATCCAAACGAGGTGAAGATCTCCGGTCTTCGACCATCGTCTTCATCTTCGACTTTCAATCGTCGGTCAATTATTTGAAATGAGAATTAACTCGGCCTTTTCAAATAATTCACGTATATTTAGAATTTCAAATCAATTTATTTCAATGGTTAAATTATTCAACAACACCAGTTTTGTTCTTTAATGTAATTTTCACACCAAACACATTCAACCATCAAAAGCCACATAAATCAAGCAAATTCAGTTTATTTCCATTCCATATCGTTTATGATATTTTATAATGATTTATCGCTATTTTTATTTATTTTAAAATAGCTAATTAATTCAAAACGACACTTCGGGCCATAACGCGGTCGTGGCGCTGTTTTCTTCAGATTTGATTTACCCATATCTGAACATCTAACCGTTGGATCTTCATAAAATTTACATCATTAGAAAGGTCTTTTCGAAACGAATCCAACGGTTCCAGTTTCGGGAAAATCCGACGGTCGGATCTCCCGGTACAATCGTTTGAAGTTTCGATTTCAAAATACGAACTGCAGCGTCGTTATTCGATTAAATATAATTATATTTATAAATATAAATAAATATAATCGTTTCTGGCGCTGTTTTTCTTCAGATTTGAATTAAACATTCCAGATAATCCAACCGTTGGATTTTTACAAAGTTGGTGCCGTTGGGAAGATTTCTCCAAAGCGAACCCAACGGTTGCTGTTTCGGGAAAATCCAATGGTCGGATTTCCCGCACTAGTTGTTTGAAATCACGGTTTCAAAACACGAACTGCACGGCCACGTTTCGTTTTAATTTTATTTATATTTATATATTTATATAAATATAGTTCATTCAAAAAATTTCAATATCGTTTTCACTTCAAATATTTCACTAACGCCTTTAAATTTTGGAAAATTTCGCCATAACCTCCTTTGTACGGGAGGGGCTGGGAAAATTCCCAAATAGCCACACGGGCGTCTCATGTCGAAAAGAAAAAGAAAAAGCCAACAGGCTCATAAAATCATCACCCAAACAAAACAGTAAATGTGTACCTATTTGTCGGGCACAAAATTTTATTCCTCTTCTCTAGCCCCTTTGCTATAACCTGTTCAATAAATATGCATGTACATATATACAGTTCTTATCATTTATCATTTTCCATTCAACTTCATATTTGATTCCATTTGGTTTAAAAATACCATTCATTCTAATGTTGCATGTATAGGCAAAAATCATATCATTAGCTAATTAATGAATATTTCAACAATTTGTGTATATAATAAAAATGAGATTTTTATTGTAAAACGATTCATTTCAAAATACTATTATTTTATATAGTTCATATAGGTGAAAAAAGGTGATTTTTATTATAAAATAATTTATTTCAAAACAGGAATACCATTCAACACATGAATTTCAATTCAACGAATGAATATCGATTCAACACATGAAGGTTTTCTATAGTTTCTATATATAGATTAAAATGTGATTTTATATTTAAAACACGAATACCATTCAACACATGAATTTCTAATCAACGGATGAATATCAATTCAACACATGAAGGTTTTCTATTCAATGAATAAATATAGTTTCAGCAAATGAAAATAATTCAAACACATGAATATTATTCAAAATTTCGGCAGCATAACGGCAGGGTAGTTAAAACCGGGACCGTCCCTAGTACGGCTCCTCGCTCTACCTTAAAACCTCGCGGTTTTTGACAATGGGGATCATGCATCTAGTTCGCACGCAGGCGACATGTATATATTTATTTCATTTCCACAAACTAATCCTATGTGGTTTCAACCAAATATTCCTCAACCACAAATGGGTATTTTTCAACCACAGTCAATCAATATCAACCACAAACAATCCCAAACAACCATTCACTATCAATCAATTTTCACACCAATCACAATCAATAAATATCGTCCATGGTTTGTGGACGAGGGGCGTATATATATATATATATATATATATATATATATATATATATATATATATATATATATATAGCAATTCACTTCTATTTCAACACATATATAATTTTTACAATGCATATATAACTTATACATCGAACGTACAACTTATGCAACGCTTATACAAGAGGTGTACAACGCTTATATAACTCATACATCGACTATACAATTTGTACATCGGCGTTTCCATATTGTTTATAAATTAGAAATCTCACATTGGGTTCCACTCCACCAAAAATAGCAGAAGGCTCAGAAAAATATGCGGTCTCTTCTAAAATGCAGAAGATGTCCACACGGTCACAATGTTTCCTGTTTCATCGAATTTCGTTAACATAGCAAAAAGATATGATTTTTCGAAGTTTGCAACGGTTTTAAACTGTCGAAATCAGTTTTAATATTACACAGCCGCACCTCCACTGTTTTGTTCGAAACTAGGTTTCGATTTCTCGTGAAATCCGTGAAGCTAGAGGACGATCGGCCTTTGCAGCGTCGAAGGGCTAGGAGAGGGCTTCGCGCGCGTGGGGGAGTTGGCCAGCTCGGTGGTCCCTGGTGTTCGTGGCGGCGGCGAGAAGTCCTCAACTTCCAGGGCGCGATTCTGGCGATTTACTGCATGAGGAGGGTGGCAACGAGTATGGATTTGAAGAGGAGGCTCGGCTCTACGAAAAACTCCAAAGGAGGGGGTGCTAATTCGGCGTGGATTCGCCAGAAAATGGAAGGGAAGGGGGAAGCGGTTTTCCGCCGTCGAGCGCTGTATCGGGGAGAGAGAACGCGATTTTTTTTTATAAAGAAATTTTCCTATTGGCCAAGGTTATATTAAATTCAAAAATTGGGGTTTTCGTAGACGAACTCGAAATCAAACCCAATGACTGCCGTCCCTAGCGTTTTACCCCCATTCCGAACACAATGGGATATGTTTCATAGGCCCATTCGACTGTTTCAGTCAGTTTCCATTCAAATCAAAACATATAACATTCAATATTTAATTTGAACGTACATTTCAATTTGCCAGGGCCACAAACTGATTCGAAAAATTCCAGAAAAATAAATCTAGCTATGTTTTTACGATACGGTCCCAACAAAACTAGTTTCGTCGAATTCTGAGACCGTTTGCAAAAAGGCCCATTTCTGGTCGATCCAATTTAACTGTAATTGACCAAAACATATTTTCCTTTGCCACGCTCACATACTAGCTTCAAAAATTATGAAATTTGAAACATAGCAATAACTTTACATCCCGGATCCAACAAAAGTGGTTTCGTCGAATTTCGAGGTCGTTTGCAAAATGGCCAATTTCACGAGCTATATAAAATCCGTAGCGACCCTTCTGAAAATTCATTCGGCCATAACTTTTGCTTTCCGCTATGAAAATTCGATTTTTCAGATTCGTTAGAAAGGTATTCACTAACAGATTTGAATAATTTTGGTTTCACTAAAATCCATTTTGTTTTGCACCCGGTGCAATCCGACAAAGTTTGAATTCAAATTTTGAAACTGCAGTGCCATTTCAGGCCTTGTTTATAATTATAATTAATTATATTCGTTTTCAATTGTCGATTCAAGCTCACTTTTCATTGCCATTATTTAAAATATTTATTTAAAATATTTAAAATCCATTATTTTAGCCAATTTAAAATTTTTAAATTGGTTCAGATTTTCTGGGTCGTTACAATCTCCCCCACTTAAAACTTTTCGTCCCCGAAAAGGAACAAAGTCGAAAGTGGTTTGATAAATCTACAATCACACAACACAACTTTCAATCCAAGCGTTTTTAACTTTTCAAAACCATACATATTAATTCTTATTCTCTTTTAAAATCATTCAGACTATAGAATTTAAAAGTTCAAATCCATGGAAAGAAAATAACAACAAAGTAGAGAATTAAATGGTAATGCAAAGTAGGGTAAATGTACCTTGCACCGGAGTCAATCAGAGATATCTACTCGGCATCTAGGGTAAGCTTTCTGAATGCTCTCCTTAGTTTCCCAAGTACAATCTCGCGGATCTCCACTCCATTGCACTTTGACTAAGTGAACCTTCTTATTTCTCAGCTCTTTGGTTTCTTTGCCGATAATCTTTAGCGGCTCTCGTCTCACAGCTAATTCGGGGGTAATTTCAATGTCCTG
Organism: Allium sativum; assembly: GCA_030737875.1. Taxonomy (NCBI): domain Eukaryota; kingdom Viridiplantae; phylum Streptophyta; class Magnoliopsida; order Asparagales; family Amaryllidaceae; genus Allium; species Allium sativum. The sequence goes on along the minus strand of CM060912.1, from coordinate 392,637,449 downwards.
CTGAGCTGCTTCTTCCAAGATCATGTCTGGATCATGAACGTGCTTCCGAAGTTGAGATATATGAAATACATCATGAACTCCAGGCAACCAATCAGGCAGTTTGACCTTATAAGCGAGAGTTCCAATCCGTTCCAGAATAGGAAACGAACCTATGAATTTGGGCGCCAACTTTCCAGTTTTACCGAACCGGATTACTCCTCTCATCGGCGATACTTTTAAATATACATAGTCGCCAACAGCAAAGGATATATCTCTTCTTCTCCTATCGGCATAGCTCTTTTGTCGGCTTTGAGCGGCGAGTAATCGCTTCTTAATAAAATCGACTTTGTCGGCGGCTTCCCGAATCATGTCAGGCCCTAACACAAGTCTATTTCCTGGTTCGACCCAACAAGCGGGGGATCGGCACGGTCTACCATACAATGCTTCGAATGGCGACATTGTCAGACTCGCCTGGTAGCTGTTGTTATAAGAGAATTCAGCCAAATGCAGATGGTCTTCCCATGATCCACCGAAATCTAGAACACAAGCCCGCAATAGATCTTCTAAAATACGATTCACCCTCTCAGTTTGACCGTATGTCTGAGGATGATAAGTGGTGCTCAAGTTCAGCTTCGTCCCTAGCTCGACTTGAAATGCCTCCCAGAATTTGCTAGTGAATATTGTATCTCTATCACTAACTATACTGAGCGACACTCCATGTAGTCTAACTATTTCCCTGAAGTATATCTGCGCCAGACTCTGAGCAGTTCTGTTTGATCTGACTGGTATAAAATGGGCAGTCTTCGTGAAGCGATCTACGATCACCCAAATACTATCATTTCCTTTTCTAGTTCTGGGCAGACCATCAATGAAATCCATAGAAATATGTTCCCACTTCCAACCAGGAACTTCTAGCGGTTGTAATAATCCAGCCAATTTCTGTTGGTCACTCTTGACTAGCTGGCAAGTAGGGCATCGACTAACATATAGGGAAATGTCCCTTTTCATCGACTTCCACCAGAAAATTGCGTTTGATGTCATTATACATTTTGCTTACCCCCGGATGGATACTGAGTTTCGACTTGTGGCATTCATCCAGTACTTCCTTTCGAAGCTCAGGAATGTTAGGGACACATATTCGACCTTTAAGTCTTAAAATCCCATCATTATCTACTTGAAAACTCGAGGGTTCGCCTTGTTGAATTATCTCTCTGATCTTCTGAATGAAGTGATCATCCTCCTGAAGAGCAGATATTTTATCTAGCAATGAAGTCGTGATAATAAAACTGGCGATCATTTCATTCTTTCGGCTTAACGCATCGGCCACGACATTGGCTTTCCCTGGAGTGTATATAATTTCAAAATCATAGGCTGCAAGAAACTCCAGCCAACGTTGCTGCCTCAGATTCAGGTCCTTCTGAGTGAACAGATACTTTAATGACTGGTAATATGTAAACAGTTCAAATCTCTCACCCAGAAGATAGTGTCTCCAGATTTTCAAGGCGAATACTATAGCCAATAACTCAAGATCATGAGTTACGTAGTTCTTCTCGTGTGGCTTCAGTTGACGGCTAGCATAAGCAATCACTTGGCCTCTTTGCATTAACATTGCCCCAAGGCCTTCTCTAGACGCATCAGTCCAGACTTTCAAATCTTGGTTGCCATCAATGATGGTTAACACTGGAGCAGTTGTTAATCTCAACTTTAGCTCTTCAAAAGCCTCCTCACTTTCTAGAGTCCATTTGAATTTAGAATGCTTCTTCGTAAGCTTTGTTAAATGACCAGATATCTTTGAAAAGTTTTTAACGAACTTTCGGTAATAGCTAGCCAATCCGAGAAAACTGCGGACTTCAGTGGGGGTACTGGGCTGTTTCCAATTCTGAGTAGCTGTGATTTTGCTTGGATCCACAGCAATTCCTTCTTTCGATACTACATGGCCCAGAAATTTCACTTCATCTTGCTAGAATATACATTTGGAAAACTTTGCTTTCAACACATTCCTTCTGAGAATTTCCAGAACATGTTCCAAATGCTTTTCATGTTCGGCCTTTGATTTAGAGAAGATTAGAATATCGTCAATGAAAACCAGAACAAATTTATTCAAAACCCCTCTGAATACTCTATTCATCAGATCGACGAAGTAAGCTGAAGCGTTACATAAGCCGAACGGCATTACTAACCACTCGTAGAATAAGCCAGGACCTCTAAATGCTGTCATTGGAACACATTCTTCGGCAATTCGAAGTTGATGGAAGCCTGTAGCTAGGTCCATTCATGAAAATACTTGTGCTCCATTTAATCGATCCAACAAATCATCAATCCGCGGCAATGGATATTTGTTCTTTATTGTCTGTTTGTTTAAATCACGATAATCCACACATAGCCGTAGAGTACCGTTAGATTTTGGGACAAACACCACTGCTGCACCGCAATCCGAGAAACTAGGCCTGATTAGACCCTTCCATACTAGCTGTCGTGTTTGATGGTCAAGTTCTTCTTTCTCTTTCAAGGACATTCTCGGAATAGCGTGAACTACCGGCCTTGCATTGGGAATCAAAGCGATCTTGAAATCTATTTCTCTCTGCGGAGGTAAGCGAACAACTTCCTCGAACACATCCGCATAGTTCTTGACGACAGGAATGTCTCTGATGAGGTCAGGAATATTCTCTACGACTTCAGGGGTATTTTCTATTTGGGCTGGAAAAACATTCAAAGCTGCCCAGAAGTCTTTTCTATTAGCATTCTGACCTTCACAGGGAATAGTTATATAATCACCTGATTTAATCTTCGCCTTTACGACTCTGTCGGCGCATTTGACTTCAGCTTCATATTTGGTCAACCAGTCTAACCCCAAGATAAGATCAAACTCTTTAAAATTCATGACGACCGCGATGGTTGGAAACCGATAACGAGAGAAAGAAACCGGCACTCCACAAACCCAACTGAGATCAATGGAACCCCCAACCGGATTTTGGACAGTTATTGGTTCTTTGAGCTTTTTCAAATTCAAATCCAGTTTCCTAGCCGCATCTTTGGCAATGAAACTTCGTGACGCGCCTGTGTCAAACAGTACTTTGACTGGATTGTTTTTGACAGTAAGTGTGCCCTCTAAGACTTCGGGCCTTTCCAGAACATCTACGGGCCCAGAAGTTTCTGCTATTTCATTTACCTGAGCCTCTTTGGCCCTTTTTAACAGCCAGCAATCTCGTTTTATATGACCGGACTGATGACAAAGATCGCACTCTCGAGTCACAGGAGACTTGTTCTTGGATTTAGATTCATTCCTCCTTCTCTTTTTCAAGGGTTTGCAATTCCCCTGGAAATGCCCTGGCTTATGGCAGTTGTTGCATATGGCAGTCGTTGCTGGTTCTTTTCCAGAACTGGCCCTTTTTCGATTAGCACTGGGCTTCTTATTAGCCTCAAACCTCGTACTGGCTCCAGCAATATCAGTTTCCGACTCTGCTTTGTCACTAGAACTGACTTCTTCTTCGTCACGTAACATTCCTTTCTTATGGAGGTCTTCATACTGATAAGCCATGTATATCATTTCTGAAAAAGGAAGCTTCACATTTCTCATCACACTATTCTGGTATCTCCTTTGCAGGCCATGAATAAATCTCAAATTTTTCCTCTTTGGATCTTGAATCAGATGAGGAGCAAAGTGAGCAAGTTCGTTGAATTTCTTATGATATTCTGGGATGGTCATATCTCCTTGTATCAGATAAGAAAATTCATCACATAATTGCTCCGTCGCTTCGGGAGGAGTAAATCTTTCTAGGAAAATCACTTTAAATCTGTCCCAGGTGATATCACCTTCTGGATTATCTTTGATGATTGTTTCCCACCAGATTAAAGCTTCTTCTTTAAGCGCCCCAGATGCTACTAACCGTTTCTGGTCATCTCTCAGCTGGATACGCTCAAAGATTCTTTCGACAGAACTCATCCAAGCTTGGGTTTGAATTATAGACTCATTGCCCGAGAACTGTGCTCCGTTCAGATTTCGATATCTCTTTAATAGAGCCTCTAGATCGGGTTCTGTATTCCTTCTGTTTCTGGCACTCATTTTTCTAGTACTTCTGCAATTAGCAGATCAAGTGTTAGGTCAACGAAAAGGTATTTTAAAACATAGAAACATATACTTCAAATGTAAATGTGTCTATCGAGGTGTAATTTCATTCTGTTTTACTCATACTAGGATATTGCTGATCCTATCTGTATAGAGTTACCCGTCCTAGAACACTACTGGTTCTATTTCTGACGAGTTCGTTCAAATGTTATATTCCAGAACTAAGCTTAACCAAAGCTCTGATACCACGTTGAGACAACCCGAAACCCCGTATTGGCGGCGGCAAAGGTAATCCTTGGAATATAACACAGAAACAGATAATAGCAGAACAGAATTAAAATAAATACACCAGATAATGAACAATAGAATATACTGGATAAAAGTAATCATCAGAGTTACACAGTATACAGGATCATACTTAGTACAAATACAGTTCAGCTATACATAAATGTCTACAGCGGAAAACAACCAAAATATGTACAATAGGAGCTGAACAGCATAAAAAGAGATAAATGATAGAATCCATCTTCAGCTCCAGCTATCCAGAAATAACCAGCTAAACCTGAATACAAGGCTGCCCGTGTAGAAAAAGGGGCACCCGAGTTTGAGAGTGAAACAAACTACGAGTCAGTCATGGGACTGGTATGAGAAATCTATTCAACACATATATAATATGGCTAATCACAGGACCACGCCACTTTCGTGGAACGGGTTTACTCCATTGGATTGCTAGTGCTTTAAAACAAATCTTTCTTTTAAACAACGTAATGCATTTTATAAAAATGAAGCCATTATAAGACTCAGTTCCCATCACACAATGCAACACAAACCGGAGGATAGAGTTTTTACCTTATAACGGCCAAAATATGCTTGATACGAATAAAACAAAGGCAATTGATATTATTACTAGTGTTTATATGTTTTGAAACCATTTCAAATCATAACTATCAATCATAGGCGGCATAGGTACCATATATCATGTCGCCACATATATATATATATATATATATATATATATACAATCAAAACCGCACAGTCACGTATTTGGAAATTGGATTTCCGTCATGAACCAAGGCAAAAGATAGTCCTTACCGAATTCGAGACAATCTAGCCCATGTCTCAGGCAAGCGCGCAGGCAAGCCTTGGATCGTCAGGGCCGGTCCACCGATGTGGATTATTATGCCTGAACAATACGTCTCCCCGCCCTTTGGGGCGTAAGTGAGCCAACGAATGACTCCATCGGACCCGGATCGTCCGATCTAACCGAGGCGCCTCGCAACAGCAACAACCACATAGGTGAAAAGTATATAAATGTCAGGGCTGGTAGGTCACTGACACCACCCTAGCTAGAAAGAGACGCATGCCCTCCCTGAGGTCCTCCTCCCGTTTCTGGTTCATACCAGGGTGTGAGGCTCGCGAATTCACGTTATACACAAAGCTACGCCACACAGGCGGCGCTTTGATCATCACCACAAGACTTTGCTTTTCAGCAGAAGCCCTGATCACTGCATCTTAGCATGCCACACAGGCAATTCATGCCATGCGACTAATGTCCATCGATACACAACCTCTGAGCTCGTGCGTTTCAGAGAAGGGCGTTAAGCAAAAGAATAAATTCTCCGCCGCCAAACAGGTGTATATTTAATAGAGATCAATCAACACAGAATAAAATCCAATGTCAGACACACAGTCCATTTACAAGTCCGTTCTAGGTCTGAACGAAACCGGAGGCACTAAATACCTCGCAAACCCATCGATCACCACGTACGTCTGGATGATCACCACTCATTATCCATATTTTGGGATGCCTCCAAATCAGGACCTCGGTTACCATCCAAACGAGGTGAAGATCTCCGGTCTTCGACCATCGTCTTCATCTTCGACTTTCAATCGTCGGTCAATTATTTGAAATGAAAATTAACTCGGCCTTTTCAAATAATTCACGTATATTTAGAATTTCAAATCAATTTATTTCAATGGTTAAATTATTCGACAACACCAATTTTGTCCTTTAATGTAATTTTCACACCAAACACATTCAACCATCAAAAGCCACATAAATCGAACAAATTCGGTTTATTTCCATTCCATATCGTTTATGATATTTTATAATGATTTATCGCTATTTTTATTTATTTTAAAATAGCCAATAAATTCAAAACGACGCTTCGAGCCATAACGCGGTCGTGGCGCTGTTTTTCTTTAGATTTGATTTACACATATCTGAACATCTAACCATTGGATCTTCATACAATTTACATCATTAGAAAGGTCTTTTCGAAACGAATCCAACGGTTCCAGTTTCGGGAAAATCCGACGGTCGGATCTCCCGTTACAATCGTTTGAAGTTTCAATTTCAAAATACGAACTGCAGCGTCGTTATTCGATTAAATATAATTATATTTATAAATATAAATAAATATAATCGTTTCTGGCGCTGTTTTTCTTCAGATTTGAATTAAACATTCCAGACAATCCAACCGTTGGATTTTTACAAAGTTGGTGCCGTTGGGAAGATTTCTCCAAAGCGAACCCAACGGTTGCTGTTTCGGGAAAATCCAATGGTCGGATTTCCCGCACTAGTTGTTTGAAATCACGATTTCAAAACACGAACTGCACGGCCACGTTTCGTTTTAATTTTATTTATATTTATATATTTATATAAATATAGTTCATTCAAAAAATTTCAATATCGTTTTCACTTCAAATATTTCACTAACGCCTTTAAATTTTGGAAAATTTCGCCATAACCTCCTTTGTACGGGAGGGGCTAGGAAAATTCCCAAATAGCCACACGGGCGTCTCATGTCGAAAAGAAAAAGAAAAAGCCAAGCGGCTAGCCAACAGGCTCATAAAATCATCACCCAAACAAAACAGTAAATGTGTACCTATTTGTCGGGCACAAAATTTTATTCCTCTTCTCTAGCCCCTTTGCTATAACCTGTTCAATAAATATGCATGTACATATATACAGTTCTTATCATTTATCATTTTCCATTCAACTTCATATTTGATTCCATTTGGTTTAAAAACACCATTCATTCTAATGTTGCATGTATAGGATAAAATCATATCATTAGCTAATTAATGAATATTTCAACAATTCGTGTATATAATAAAAATGAGATTTTTATTGTAAAACGATTCATTTCAAAACACTATTATTTTATATAGTTCATATAGGTGAAAAAAGGTGATTTTTATTATAAAACAATTTATTTCAAAACAGGAATACCATTCAACACATGAATTTCAATTCAACGAATGAATATCGATTCAACACATGAAGGTTTTCTATAGTTGCTATATATAGATAAAAATGTGATTTTTATATTTAAAACACGAATACCATTCAACACATGAATTTCTAATCAACGGATGAATATCAATTCAACACATGAAGGTTTTCTATTCAATGAATAAATATAGTTTCAGCAAATGAAAATAATTCAAACACATGAATATTATTCAAAATTTCGGCAGCATAACGGCAGGGTAGTTAAAACCGGGACCGTCCCTAGTACGGCTCCTCGCTCTACCATAAAACCTCGCTGTTTTTGACAATGGGGATCGTGCATCTAGTTCGCACGCAGGCGGCATGTATATATTTATTTCATTTCCACAAACTAATCCTATGTGGTTTCAACCAAATATTCCTCAACCACAAATGGGTATTTTTCAACCACAATCAATCAATATCAACCACAAACAATCCCAAACAACCATTCGCTATCAATCAATTTTCACACCAATCACAATCAATAAATATCGTCCATGGTTTGCGGACGAGGGGCGTATATATATATATATTTATATATAGCAATTCACTTCTATTTCAACACATATATAATTTTTACAACGCATATATAACTTATACATCGAATGTACAACTTATACAACGCTTATACAAGAGGTGTACAACGCTTATATAACTCATACATCGACTATATAATTTATACATCGTCGTTTCCATATTGTTTATAAATTAGAAATCTCACATTGGGTTCCACTCCACCAAAAATAGCAGAAGGCTCAAAAAAATATGTGGTCTCTTCTAAAATGCAGAAGACGTCCACACGGTCACGATGTTTCCTGTTTCATCGAATTTCGTTAATATAGCAAAAAGATATGATTTTTCGAAGTTTGCAACGGTTTTAAACTGTCGAAATTAGTTTTAAAATTACACAGCCGCACCTCCACTGTTTTGTTCGAAACTAGGTTTCGATTTCTCGCGAAATCCGTGAAGCTAGAGGACGATCGGCCTTTGCAGCGTCGAACGGCTAGGAGAGGGCTTTGCGCGCGTGGGGGAGTTGGCCAGCTCGGTGGTCCCTGGCGTTCGTGCCGGCGGCGAGAAGTCCTCAACTTCCAGGGCGCGGTTCTGGCGATTTACTGCATGAGGAGGGTGGCAACGAGTATGGATTTGAAGAGGAGGCTCGGCTCTACGAAAAACTCCAAAGGAGGGGTGCTAATTCGGCGTGGATTCACCAGAAAATGGAGGGGAAGGGGGAAGCGGTTTTCCGCCGTCGAGCGCTGTATCGGGGAGAGAGAACGCGATTTTTTTATAAAGAAATTTTCCTATTGGCCAAGGTTATATTAAATTCAAAAATTGGGGTTTTCTTAGACGAACTCGAAATCAAACCCAACGACTGCCATCCCTAGCGTTTTACCCCCATTCCGAACACAATGGGATATGTTTCGTAGGCCCATTCGACTGTTTCAGTCAGTTTCCATTCAAATCAAAACATATAACATTCAATATTTAATTTGAACGTACATTTCAATTTGCTAGGGCCACAAACTGATTCAAAAAATTCCAGAAAAATAAATCTAGCTATGTTTTTACGATACGGTCCCAACAAAACTAGTTTCGTCGAATTCTGAGACCGTTTGCAAAAAGGCCCATTTCTGGTCGATCCAATTTAACTTTAATTGACCAAAACACATTTTCCTTTGCCACGCTCACATACTAGCTTCAAAAATTATGAAATTTGAAACCTAGCAATAACTTTACATCCCGGATCCAACAAAAGTGGTTTCGTCGAATTCCGAGGTCGTTTGCAAAATGGCCAATTTCACGGGCTATATAAAATCCGTAGCGACCCTTCTGAAAATTCATTCGGCCATAACTTTTGCTTTCCGCTATGAAAATTCGATTTTTCAGATTCGTTAGAAAGGTATTCACTGACAAATTTAAATATTTTTGGTTTCACTAAAATCCGTTTTGTTTTGCACCCGGTGCAGTCCGACAAAGTTTGAATTCAATTTTTGAAACTGCAGCGCCAATTCAGGCCTTGTTTATAATTATAATTAATTATATTCGTTTTCAATTGTCGATTCAAGCTCACTTTTCATTGCCATTATTTAAAATATTTATTTTAAATATTTAAAATCCATTATTTTAGCTAATTTAAAAATTTTAAATTGGTTCAGATTTTCTAGGTCATTACAAGAGAGAGTGTGAGGGAGGTTTTATATTTATTTAATTATTTAATTTCAAAAAGCAACTTTTATTTCGAACTCGAAATCGAACCCACCGACTGTCGTCCATAACTAATTACCCCCATTCCGAACATAATGGGATATGTATCGTAAGCTGATTCGATCGTTTCGATCATTTTTCGTCAAAATCAAAATATAACTCTATATATTGAATTTGAACGCACATTTCAATTTACCAGGGCCACATACGAACTCTAAAAATTTCCGAAAAATATTTTTTGGCTTCGTATTGCCGATACTGTCCTAACAAAACCAATTTCATCGAATTCCGAGATCGTTTGAAAAATGGCCATTTTTTAGTCGATTAAAATCAACTGAAACTGGTCAAACACGTTTTCCTTTGCCACGCTCACATATTGATTCGAAAAATTACGAATTTTGAAACCAAGCAATAATTCGACATCGCGGATCCAACAAAAATGGCTTCGTCGAAAACCGAAGTCGTTTGCAAAATGGCTATTTTTAAGGGCCGAAATTCCATAGCGACTATTCTGAATTTTCAACTGGACATAACTTTTGATTCCCGCTATGAAATTTCAATTTGTCGGATTCGTTGGAAATATATTCTCAATTAGATTCAAATATTTTTGGTTTTTCCAAAATCTTGTTTATTTTTCATCCGGTACATTCATTTGAAATTTAAAATCGAATTTTCAAACTACCGCGCCATTTTCAATTCCTTTTATAATTATAAATAATTATTTATATTCTAACGACGATCTATATAATATATACGTTCTAATTCTATTCAAAATGAATTTCTCGTCGATATTATTTAAAATAAATCATTTTAAATATTCGAAATTCTTCAAAATTGCCATTTTAAAATTTTTGAAATTGGCTTGGATTTTCCGGGTTATTACAATCTCCCCCACTTAAAACTTTTCGTCCCCAAAAAGAAACGAAGCTGAAAGTTGTTTAACTAATCAACTCAAATTTCATTATTTTCATTATGGCTTAAGTTCTTCAACTTTTCAGTTTCTAAGAACTTTTCAAATTTTTCAAAAAATTTGGCTAACACCTAAATTTTCGAAAAATTTCGCCATAAACTCCCCTGCACCGGGGACTTCGGGATATTTCATATAGCCTCCCATGGCCTTCTTCAATCCAAAAAGAAAAAGAAACAGCCAATCGGCTCATAAAATCATCCAAACCCAAGAAATTAGTAAACATGTACCTATTTGTCGGGCAAACAAGTTTAATCTTCTGCTCTAGCCTCCTTGCTATGACCTGTTCAATGTAAGTACATGTATATGCATGCATTTTCAAACAATTTTCAATACAACTCAATATTCGGTTCCATTTGGCATAATGGTTCAAAATATCAAACCAATAATCAAACAACACAACCATCAATCAATTAGTGGATTAACGTTTCAAATTCATAACCTTGATACATATACAGAAAATCATGTTTTTGATGCAAATCACAACAATTAATCCTATGTAAGTTTTGGTTCTCACACCAGTCTAATGGAAATATATAGATATCACACCTTCGGCACTCGAACATCAACTCTGATGACGATGCATCAATCATCAGAATCATCTCCGGGCGACTAGAGCGTGATTCTATATCTATCCAGTATATTAAAACTTCGAATATACGTTCATGACGCGTATACGCGAAATCTTTATATACTAGATTGTCCAAATTCAATACAAATAAAATATTCAAATACGTTGAATAAGGTTTAAATCTTCAAAACAATTTGGCTTTATTTTAAAAATATACTCTTCACACTCATTCTAGGATACTACTGATCCTATCTCTAACGAGTCATTCTAATTGGATATTACTAATTCAATTTCTGATGAATTCTTTCGTTTGGTTCTAATGTGTGTTGTTCTCGAGCTCTGTAAACCAAAGCTCTGATACCAAACTGTAGTAACCCGTAATTTCCCGTGAAGGAAAGCCCGGATTGCTTTGAGAACAACACACATCGTAACACAAACAGAATAACAGCTTCATTGTTCTTTATTTAGCATTGCGCAGTTTGTTTATGCATTGGTATTCTTGGGGTAAAAACCCGTTCCGTGTTATACAGCGTGGTCCCTTGTTTTACCGAACTTTAAAATAAAGATTAACAACTGTTTTAGTTCTCACACCAGTCACATGACTAACCTGGAGTTTATTGTTTTAACCTAAACTCTGGGTGCCTTTATTTTCGACACGGGCAGCTAGTAGTTTTGGTTTTTGCATATTTATACTCACAGGATCCTGATTTATAGCTGGAACCATGCTCGGAAAGCTTTGTATCCGTGTATTACTTTCAGTTGTGTTTTGTATTGTTTTTCCGCTGCTATGTAATTTAAATCTCTAATATTTCTCTGATGTATATTATTTATTCATACTCTGTATATTTTTGTATTTTGATGGAATTGTTGTAATAAACAATGAAATGTTCTTCTGTTTGCGTTACAATGTGTTTTGTTCTCAAAGCAATCCGGGCTTTCCTTCACGGGGAAGTTATGGGTTACTACACAAGAGTTCAGGAAAACACAAACAAAATAAACTCTGGGTCAGTCATGGGACTGGTGTGAGTAAACTCCAGCCATATTGTTTAACTTTGAAAATCCTTTTCAAAGAAAAGGATAATAGTAAGACCAGCCCGTACATAAACATGGACGGTTTTTACCTGACTATAACCCAAAACATTTTTGATATCAAAATCCAGTGATATTATAATAATGTTTAATCAAATAAATAACCAAACAGTAGAACGCTTGCATCTCACGCTCTACATACATAATATAAAATCAAAAAAAAAACCGCATAGAGCTTAATGGAGATTGGATTCCAACTATGACAAGGTATGGGACCACCTCTCGATCAACGTACTCTAGAGGGGATACACTGGAGTTCAACAAGAACATCTTGCAACCCGACCCACACATGACCGACCACTCATTTAGCTTGATTGTATCGATATATTGTCACCCACAGTTGTCGGCCGTCCAACCGTAATCCGTAAGATACAGAATCGAAAAAAGAATAAATAATGAATTTTCTCTAGATCGGTGACAAATATACCCTACTTGGGAATGACCCACCTAGCCATGCTGCCGCTCCGATTTTTGTCATTTCCTGGTTGTGAGGCTTGAGGCTACGTATATCATTTTAGAACATCTGACCACCATACATTTTGAATGTCATATCGTCAAACTTGTCAAATCACTAGTTGATCTTCTCAAAATATTACGGGTATAAAAGCTAAGAGAAACGAATTCCTCCACCACCAGACGTAATATCTCGAAAAGATCGTCTTATGTGATCTGTCAGGAATACTTTATCAGACATTCGTCCATACAAGTTGTCCGGGGTCTGGACAAACAGAACAGCCCTTGCATTTCACTTCGTCTCTAATTTATCTTCAGCATAATCTAATTTTCAACGATATTTCTATACGAAGTGGTTTTCGGATAATAAATCCAATCGGTCTCTCCGTATTGACAATGATGGTAAAAATCTTTGATAGCCGGTGATTTAACTATCGAAGGAAAACAAAACATCGATCAAAAAATCACTGACCCTTTTCATTCAGTAACTATTTTCCAAATCCCTTATCAAATTCTATATATATCGACATATTGATTTCTATTTTCAAAGTTTCTTAAAAATATTCTAACTCCTTAAATTTCCAGAAAATTTTGCCAGCACCTCCCATGTACCGGTCAATCGTTCAAACCCCAACTCGCCTCTCTAAGCCCTCTCCATCCAAGAAGAAAATCAAAAAGCCAAGAGGCTTGCCGATTCGGCGCATAAAACCTCATATGGAAATTTAAACATGTGCCTTTTTGTCGGGCACTCAATATATATTCTTTATAATCTTCATTCCATACCTGTTTAAAATATACATGGCCATTTCCAATTCATTTTAATCAATTCGACCATTTTACATAACTCGCTTCCCATTTTCTAATTAATTTTTCTACTTAACTTCTTGGTTTCATTTGCATTTACTTTGAACATATCTCGTTCAAATATATTGGTATTCGCATATATACCAATCAACTAAAATTCTGTTCTCACTTCCGAATTCTAATTCACGTTTCATATCTCGATTCCCAATTCCAGTTTACAAATTCAGTTTACTTAACAAATGTTAAGTTCGATCAAAAACCATATTAACTAATTTCTTTTGAAATTAGTTAACTTTATCTGATAATTAAAAATCTGATTTTTGTTTCAAAAATGAATCTATTTACTCGACTTGAGTTCATTTTTATTTTATAACTCCAATCTGGATTTTTCTAACGAAAATTCCGATTTTTGTTCATTCAAAATCCTTTTATTTTATTTAATAAACCCTTATAGTTTTAAAATGATTAGAGCGCTGCTTTTCTAGAAATTTGATTTTGACATATCTCAAAATCTATAAAACGAAATCCAGATTCTTCTCTTCCATTTGAAAACTATCATTGAATAGGTACGGACATTTCTTGTTTCATTGAATTCCGAATTTTGTTGAGTTCTGTATACTCGATTGAAGTCCAAAACGGGAAATTTCGAACTGTCGCGCTGCGGCGAGTTCGTTTTAATAAACGTTTAAAAACTATGTTTACTAAATGAATTCCTTTCTTCGACAACTTAATATAAATTAGACAATGCTTCCAACTTTATCTTAAAACTCCTATTGTAATTTATATTACAACTCAATTTCTATATTAAATCCCAATTTCCTTGGACAAAAATTTGATATAATCGAATTTCCATTCTTTTATGGGAATGAATCAATTTATTCAACATCCTTTACCATTACAAACAAATATTGTCCCTTGATAATGGTGAAGTCGTTCAAGTTGGGGTATTTTAATTACCTCTCAGACCTTGACCGACAACGTTCTTATCTTAAGACGGATAAGAGTTTGTAATACAAAAACTGTCATTACTGATCATAAAAATTTCCTCTTCTATTTCATTTAAAAATATGATTTTTAAAAGTCGATTCTTATTTTTGGAAAATCTATTTCCAATCTATCCAAAGAAAATTACTTCATTTCGTTTATAACATGGTTAATAAATTGCTTCCTTATTTATATCAAACAAACTTCCATCTTTAAACTCCATTTGAAACTAACTTAAAAATTATCCCATGCCAATAAATATCGATTGTAAATTAACTTCCTTGTTTTATAATTTAAAACAAGCTTTCGTTTAAAAATCCATTTTTAAATTCAACTCCTATTTGGCATATTTATTATCATAGCTTATATATATATATAATTAACATAACATCTATTTTCCTTTTAAAATCTTATATTTTAGTATTTATCTAAAACAAATTCCAATATTCTTTCTGAAAATAATTTATTTCATATATTTGACATAGTCGAATTCAAACCATAACACTGTATGGATTTATTCCCATTTTATTTATATTCCGAACATCGGAAATAATTTTATCATTTCCTTTTTAAAACGATGCCCAATTCCCCTTTTTAAATGCATATTTGAATTTATATAATCTAATATCCCATGATAACTATTCATTTCCAGTTAAAACCATCGTTTATAAATTTCGTTTACTATTTAAAATAATAAAATAAGTGTCATGTTCCAAATTCCATTTGAAATCCAATTTCCCTTTTTGAAACATAAGTTTCCCTTTTTGACATCATACTTGAATTTACATTCTAAATTACTCGATGATAATTTATAGACATCGTTTGTAAGTAAAACTACCTGTTTTTATTATTAAAATAAACTAATATTTCTCTAGCCAAATCCAAAATTCAATTCTATTTTGAAAAATAAATTTTCCTTTTTAAAATCATACTTAGATCCGCCAATTTTCAAATTATCCAATGATAATATTATTTTTATTCGTTTATAAACATCGTTTATACACTTCACTTCCTGTTTTAAATTATTTAAAACAAGTCCTGACTTCAAATCTTATTTGAAATCCAATTTCCTTTTGGAAAATAAGTTTTCCTTTTTAAATTTAGATTTGAATTTAAAATCTAATATTATTAACGATAATATTTCTTTCCATTTATAATATTGTTTATAAATTCAGCTACTTGTTTTTATTATTAAAAACTAGTTAATATTTCTCAGTTTATTCGAAATTCCATTTCTTTTTCAAAAATTATATTTTCCCTTTTTAAATCTAAAAATCCCTTTGTATAATATTTTTAAATATCAAAATCTAGGGCCAGTGATATTCACACAAATCATCCACTCAATTCACACATCACACACATATATAAATATGTAAACAACAGTAAATAAATTTGAGGAATCCAGTTGGATTCATCCAACCTGTTTTCCTGCATTCACAAATGTCAAACAACATAAATAATACCAAATCCTACTTCAAGGCATGATATCGCGGTATAGAACGTCATCCACTCATATATCGTGGGGCGATGGGGTCATCCGCTAATGATACTGCGGGCATCCGCTAATGGTACTGCGGGAAATCCAATATATATATATATATATATATATATATATATATAATAACCACAATCACCAAGCCTAAATAACTAATATATAAGCACAGTAATTCAATAATTCATGCATGCATCCAAACAGTCAACAATTTATTTTTAATGATAAAAATAAATTTTTAAGTGAGATTTACTCACCTTGGTTTTTAATTCGTAATTTATTCCAACTTAGATTCCATCACTTAGCTGACGACAATACGAATCCAACCTGAACCATCCCATTCGAATCTGAATCTATTTATTATTTTATAAGTAACCGAACAAATTTGAATATGACTAAAAATATAATTAAGACAAATTAATTATTTAAATTACCTTAAAATTCATGCTTAATAGTGTTCTGGCTCAACAGTAAAACCTAATTCGAATTCAACCACTTTAGTAGTTCATCGAACAAGTCGCCAACACTACCATCTCTTCTAAAAGACAACCCATCACTCCTGCATCTATCATCCCTAAAACAAAGACCACACTTCCTCAATATTCTCCTCGCCGAATCAACACCCCAAATCTCCACTTAACCTTACAGAAAAAAGAATCTATATAAAAAAGCCCATTTATCAACATCACAAAGCCTTATACCTATTAGCGTTCAAAGCCATTGCCTTAAACCTTCTCAATCTGACAGCCCACTTTGACACTATTGAGCATCCCATCCCCCAAAATTCACTGAAGTAACTAGTGTCGATAACCCAATTTACCAAAATCCGACCATCTACTCACTTCGACGCTCCCAGCAATGAACTCAACGCCTTCAAAAACCCCACCGCCCTCAAGTCCTTCAACTTCTTCGACAAACCCCTACTTTTGATGCATCTCCATTCCCAAACCCGAACTTCCAATCTCTCCACTACCGCACTTCCAGAGTTACCACATCCACCCACAGTCAGTCGAAGTCTAACCTTCCAGGACCCATTGATCAATCGAGACTCACTGACCCAGCTCCACTAGATCGCAATACCAGTTTCCCAAAAACAGAACCCCTTCTGCCAATTAAGAACGAACCTTCAACAAAAATTCCATCTCCCCCTAATCGCGAGCGCCAAGAGGGCAGCTTCAGCACATACAAGAGTTTCGATCGCGACATTATTGGGAGCGGAACTTTGGTTTCGATTTGAGAAGCAGATGAACTCGATTTGAATCCCCCTTTTTTCTCTTTTTCGGTGAATCTGATTTTGATTTGTACTTCGAATTTTGAAGAATCGAATAAAACATTTGGGTTCCACTTTCTTTATATTGCTGAGGAACAAAAATAGAATGAAAGGAGAGAGGGCCGATGCAGTGTATTTATACACAAAGAGGAGGGAACAGATAGTACTTACCACTAAATTCTATGTTTGCTTGGTTTAAAAAGTGGGGAACAATACGGTCTGTGTATTAAAGAAGAAATGATTGTTGCTGCAAAGGATAGGTCGGCTATGTTTTATTTGATTTGATTTTATTTTAATTAAATAATTAAAATACCTCGTGGTCCTTAACTAGTAATCCTGAACCAATATTCAACCGTGACGACCGACGATACCGGATTATAACGCTATTCTGGTCTAAATGGAATGGGTTCTAGAATTTTATTTGACTGTCTGCAAAAGATATTTAATTTAAATTAATGGTTTTAAATTCGATTTAAAATAAAAATTTGATTTCAAACAATTAAATTCATCGATAATAAATTATTATTGTCGTTCTAATTCAATACAAAATTTACATTAACCGACTGAATTATTTCGATTCAGTTTTAGATTCTGAATTCAATTATATTTTGATTTCGAATTACGATAGTTTAATATCTTCAAAATTAAATAGTATATTGATTATTAAATCGATAAACTATATATAAAATCCATTCATTCCAATTCAACATTTAAAAAAATACTTAAAATGTTTAAAATAAATCACTAAGAATCTGGGACGTTACATTCCTTCCCCCTTAAAAGAATTTCGTCCCCGAAATTACTAAGGTAGAAGAAATGCTACGGACCCGTTAACTTTTCAAAAACCCACTTTGTTATAACTCAGTATTTCAATTTTATAACTCAAGTCCCATACAACTTCAAGTTTTCATGGGAATATTCAATTTCAGTTCATTTAACTGGTTCCCATTATTTTGATTTATTTAACTAGCTTAAGTTAAATTTCAGAGTTTAATTTCCTGGGTTTTATTTAAAATCTGTTCGAATCATATAAATATATTTATAATCATCTCAAATTCAAACATTTGAATTTTTCAAACAACTTGGTTTTTCCGAACCAATTTTCATTACAAACTTTTCTAAGGTTGCAATCTGCCACTTAGAAACTCGAAAATGAACACCGACAATGTCGTGGTTCATCATCGGAGTTATTTTACAGTAACCGAAGTGAGTTCAATGCTTAATTACTTTCAAAATTCATTCAAAATGATTTTTATTCAAAATCCTTCTAAAACATAATCATATTATTTTAGAAAATATTTTTCAAATATCCGGGATTTAAATTCCAAATTCAGGTTTCAATCCAATTTTAATTTATCTCATTTGTATATACAAGTTCTATTTGGTTATAACCATTTTGGTTTATAATCTTATTTTGATTATAATCTCAGTCAATACATCCATATAATAATTTCAGAAAATTATTCTTTTATATTAAAATATAATTTTGGATAAAATTATTTCATTTACCCAGCTTTTAAAACATACTGTGTCGAATTACTCTGCTCAAGTGTTTAGAAACACCTAGCGATACGGTTGTACATTCTGCCAGAATTCATAAACAACTCGACAAACCAATCAACACAATATAAAATAGTTTTTATATCAATTTATAAATACGCTCTCTCATACACACTCAACTCATTCTAGAGTGCTACTGACTCTATCTCTAATGAGTAAACCCCCTCCAAAGCCTAGGTGTTCGCTCAACCTAAGCTCTGATACCAACTGTAGTGGCCCGCAAATCTGTACTACCTGAGCTAACTAATACAACACACGTCTAACTCAAATAATACAGAAATATAAGTCATTAGGGTTCAAAACGTATTTTATAAATTCGTTTTAAAAACGATTCTCACTTCCCTTTCAATTTTAAATCAAAATTGAATACTCTTTATCATTATAATGTTTAAATGATAATAATTCCAAAATATCAGATTTTGAAATGATTTCCTTTTCATTATTCATTTAAAAATGAATAAAATCGATATAAATATCCTTCGCGTTAAAATGGCGCATAACTAATCAACACGGCTTCACAATTTCAATATTTTCATGTACATCTGAAATCGGACATCAAATTCACATTTTAATCCTTTGCTGAATATTGTTTTAAAATATTCATTATTTTGAAATATTCGTTATTTTAAAATGTCTGTTATTCCTGAATTGGAATCAGACCCAATCAATTATCATATAATGTTATTTATATGGATTTCATACAACACACGTATACAATAACAATGATAACCAATCATCCATCGTCCAGAGTGCACTACACAACTGCATAAGCATTAAATATAAATAATTAACGCTTACAACAGTTTGTCAACTAATCGATTGACATACCACTGAACAATTTGGATTAGTGTATATCAAATATCATCCCAATACCCATGTGGAGTTTCAACCAACAAATACTCAATATATTTGTGCAGTTAGGCGATGTGTGAAATTTATCGTCCCAATCAATATCAGTCAAATGGGTATATATAAACAAATCGTCCGATTTGTAAATGAATATTTATTTTCATTTCAGGAGAATTTTATGTCGTTAATATATACGTTAAAAATTATATTTTTGACGAATAAATATTTATTTCAACACATGACTATTTTATATAGTTTTATTACACATTAAAAATGATATTTTTAATGATTACACATCTTATTTAACACATGAATATTTTTATCAGTTCATTTATGCAATAAAAATGATATTTTTATTGATTACACATTTTATTTAACACATGAAAATTTACAACCACAATACAGTTAATTTCACAATCACAATCAATCCAAACAAACATCCATGGTTTGTACAATAAATAGTGTCAGGAGCTACTAAGCCCCGTCTGCAATCTAGGATATATTTAACTGTAAAATAGTTTGAGTGAGAAGGAATTCTGACATTGGTTTCCACTCCGCCAGTCTTTCTCTGGCGAATTCAGCACTGTTTGGGTTTGAATTTGCCCAAATTTCTAATGTGTACCAAATTGGATCCAGTTCGTTCCATGACGTAGTATTTTTCACCGTAATTTCAACGCAACTTAAATCACTCGATTTCGTTCTTGTTTGCAAAAGTTGCGGACGTTTATACATTTGAATCCATTAATTTAAATTAACAAAATTAATAATTTGTTTAAAATCTTAATGATTTTCTTAATCATGATTAGGCCGCTAATCATCGTCTTCTTCCATGAGCCAAAATCAACCCGAAGTCATTTGAAACAAACTCGTCGCCACTTCGATTCTGGCCATCGGATACACATCCACCCACGCCACGCGACGCGCCACCCCGAGAGCCGCCTCCAACCTCTTCCTCGACCAGACCACACCCACAACGGCACCAGAAATTGGCCCCAAATTCGGCGACTTTGAACGCTCCAATCCCCCAAGCCCCAAATCTATGAACGATGAAACCGATATAGATTTCGAGCTTGCTAAACCCTCTTCATTTTTCATTTTGATTGATTATTGGATTATTGCATGAATTTGAAGAATTTGGGGTTTCTTTTTGGGGGCATCGAGGCCATCGGTTTTGGTTTGTGGCGGCGCTGAACATATGGGGTAGGAGATTAGGGTTAAGGATTATATATATATAATATTTTTAATTATTTTAATTATCCAATTAATTGTAATCTCGTCCGAACACCAAATCAAACCCAACAAGTGTTGCCCCTAGCCAGATACCACCATTCCGGACACAATGGGATATGTTTTGTAAGCCCATTCGAACGTTTTGATTCGTTTTTTATCAAAATTAAAATATAAATCAGTGTATATTGAATTTAAACATACATTTTAATTTATCGGGGCCACATACTAACTCCAAAAATTACAGAAAAATAAATCTAGCTATGTTTTGACAATACGGTTCTAACAAAACTAATTTCATCAAATTTGGAGGTCGTTTGAAAAATGGCCATTTTCCAATCGATTAAATTCAAACTGAAATTACCAAACACATTTACATTCACCACGCTCACATAAAATTATAGAAATTATGGAATTTGAAATCTAGCAATAATTTGACATTCCGGATCCAACAAAAGTGGTTTTGTCGAAAACGGAGGTCATTTGCAAAATATCTATTTTTAAGGGTTATATATTATATTAATATATATATATATATAAATTCCATAGCTACTATTTTAAATTTTAAACTGGACATATCTTTCAATTTATATTATGAAATCTAAATTTTTCACATCCGTTAGAAAGACATAATTAAGAAGATTCTAATATTTCTGGTTTTACCGAAATCCGATTTATTTTGAATTCTGTACATTCATTTGAAATTTAAAATCAAATTTTCAAACTACGGCGCCATTTAAGGCTCTTTATATTATTTAAATAAATTTATTCATTCTAACTTCGATTTAAATAAATTTTTAGTCATTATTATTTAAAATAAATCATTTTAAATATCCAAAATCCATTAAAATAGCTAAAATAAATTTTTTAAAATTGGTTCTGAAAGTCCAGGTTGTTACAATCTCCCCCACTTAAAATCTTTTCGTCCTCGAAAAGGAATGGATCTGAAAGTTGTTTAACTAACCAACTCAACTTTTATTCTGGCTTTCATTCTTCAACTTTTCAGTTTTTAAGAATTTTCTAATTTCTTAAAAATTTGGCTAATACCCTAAATTTTCGAAATATTTCGCCATAACCTCCTTTGTATAGGGGGACCTTTAAAACCGCAAGTTTCCTCACAGGGCCCTCATCAACCCAAAAGAAAAAGAAAAAGCCAACCGGCTCATAAAATCATCAAAACCCAAGAAATACAATAAACATGTACCTATTTGTCGGGCATACAATCTTATTCCTCTTCTTGGCTTCCATGCTATGACCTGTTCATTATATATACATGTAAATATATGCAATTGTAATCAATTTTCCAATTCAGTTCAATATTTGATTCAATTTGGCTTAATTTATCTTTCATTTACTTATTGGTTAAATTAATTATCATAGCAATATTTTAATTATTTGAATCAATAATCACACAACACAACCAGCAATCAATTAGTTGGTTAACTTTTCAAACATATAACTTCTATATATATGTACTCAAAAATCATATTTCAATGCCAAATCATAAACAATATATTCTAAGAAAGTTTTGGTTCTCACACCAGTCAATTGAAAATATATAGTCCCACCTTCGAAACTCGATCATAAATATTGATGATGATCAATCAATCACCAGAATTATTCCCGGGCGACTAGAGTGTGATTCTATATCTATCCAGTATATTTGAGACTTCGTATACACGTTTGCAAGGCATATATGCAAAATCTTCACATACTTGATTATCCAAAATCAACTTAAAATAAATTACTCAAATACACATAATAAGGTTTAAATTTTCAAAACAAAATTTGTTTTCATTTTTATTTTAAAAATAACACTCTTTGAAACTCATTCTAGGATACTACTGATCCCATCTCTAATGAGTCATTCTCATTGGATATTACTAATCCAATCTCTGATGAGTTCTTTCGTTTGGTTATAATGTGTCTTGTTCTCGATCTCTGTAAACCAAAGCTCTAATACCAATTGAAACGAACCGAAGTCCCCCGATTTTTGAAGAGAAGGGAAACGACTGTTTGTTTTGAGAACACGACACATCAGAACGCAAATAGAAGAACACTTCATTGCTATTACAACAATTTACATCAAAGTACAAGAACAAAACAGAGTATGAATAAATAATATACTTCAGAAAAATATCAGAGATTTAAAATTACAATGCAGCGGAAAATAATACATAACACAACTGAAAGAAATACACGAATATAGAGCTTTCTGAATATAAATCCAGCTGTAAATCTAGGATCCTATGGAAAATAAATATCTGCAAAAACCAAAACTACTAGTTGCCCGTGTGGAAAATAAGGGCACCGAGAGTTTAGGTTAAAAAAATAAACTCCAGGTCAGTCATGGGACTGGTGTGAGAACTAAAACTATTATTAAAACATTACTTTAAAATAGAGTAAATCAAGGGACCACGCCGTATAACACAGAGCAGGCTTTCTCTCATGAATACCAGTGCATAAAACAAACAGCGCCTTGCTTTTTGGAAAATGAAGCTATTATAAGACTCAGGTCCCATCACATAATGCAACTCAAGCCGGAGGATAGAGTTTTACCTTATAATAGCCAAACATGCTTGGTACGTTTTAAAGGAAATCATTTTTATATTACTATAAGTGTATAGTGTCAAAACAACTTCAAATATAAATGTATCAATCGTAGATGGCATAGTATCCCATGCTATTATGTCACCATACTAATTCTACAATTAAAACCACACAATGTCATATTGGAAATTAGATTTCCATCATGAACCAAGGCAAGGAATCGTCCTTATGAAATTCGAGACAACCTAGCCTACCATGTCCCTGGCTATAGCCGCAACTACACCTTGGATCTTCAGGGCCGATTCACTCTTTGGATTGGTTATTCTTGAACAATATGTTTCCCGCCCTATGGGGCATAATGGCCAGTATGTCGACCATATCACCCATCGGCCCGTAGTGACCGATATATCCGAGACGCCTCACTATCCATCAAATAATATGCAACATCCACATGAGTAAAATGTCTGGGCTCCATACCATGAAACCATTCCTAGTAGAAAGAAACGCATGTTCTCCCTGTAGTCCTCTCCCGTTTCTGGTTCATACCGGGTGTGAGGCTAACGTATTAACGCTATACACAAAGCTATGCTATTTAAAGTCATGCTTAGATCATCAACCACAAGGCTCTGCTTTTCAACATAAGCCTTGATCACATGCCACTCAGCATGCTACATTGACAATTCATGCCATGCAACTGATGTCCATCAATATATAACCTCTAAGCTCGTACGTTTCAGAGAAGGGTGTTAAGAAAGAGAATCCAATGTCAGACACACATCCATTTATAAGTCCGTTCTGGGTCTGAACGAAACCGGAGGCACCTTATTCCTCGTCCCATATGTCCAATACAGGAGAGAGGTCCTCGCATATTCGGTCGATCTCCAAATACGTCTGGACGATCACCACTTATTACCTTGTCTTGGGTGTATAGCCCAATCAAGACATTAGTAATCATCAGAACGATGTGAAGATCTCCAGTCTTCAACCACCGTCTTCATCGTCGACTTTTTAGTCGTCAAATTCATTATTCAGAATGGGTTAAACCCGGTCTTTCCAAATAACTCGCGTATTTTATAATCAATAATCAAATGTTATAAAAAATACATCCTACGCATAATTCCAATTCAGAATATTCTTTTATTCAAATATTCATATCTTTAGGGAAAGGTTCCCATTAATTTTATCAAAGATAAATTCTTTTAAATTTATTCTTTAATCTTCCTTTGAATGTCATTTCAAAAGATTTAGTTATCTTTTCAATTCTAAACCAAATTAAGGTTTATCCAACTAGTCGGGATTAACGAGCCATACCGAAGTAATCATTTCTTTTATCATCCCAATCCCAACCTATTCATCCGATGGAGCAAAACTGGTGATACTCTGTATCTAACACCACTATGTTATCTGTAACACCCCGTAATTTTATAACATTAAAATTGACAAATTAAAGAATATTTAATTTTCATAAGAAGAATTAAGGGAAACTGGTTACGCCATTGCGTTCATCTCGGAATTCTGCTTGAGATAGAGTCCGAGTTTGCGTAAAACGGATACAGTATGAAGAAGTTATGGAGCTTAGAAGATTTCAGTTTAAGCCAGAATTAAAATAATAATTAAAATCAAATTCGATATTCAAACCAACAAGAAGCGGGATGGGCGGGAATTGTCCCGCTCTAGGGTGTTCACCCCTCCTAGGGGAGCCGACATAGGTGTCGACCCCCAATAGGGGTATCGACATTGGTGTTGACCCCTATAGGGGTGTTGACATAGGTGTCAACCCCCCTATAGGGGTCGACCCCATCAGCCAGATCTGGGCAGTGACGAATTTTGGAGAATTAGGGCTTATGTGGCGTTCTCTAATTGGCTGGGTAATGTGTTTTTCTGGTTTGGATGGTTTAGATGGAAACTAACCTAATTTAAAGGCCCTAATTCACCTAATACACCTATATAAACACACCTAGACCTAACCCTAATTTCATTACACTAATTCATACGCCTCCATGCTACCACAACTTAAACTAGTCTTTCTTCTACACTAAAGCAAATCGTAATAGAGTATTCATATTGGAAGATAAGAATCAAATTCTACAACAACAGTTTAGCTAATCAAATTTAGAATACAGAATTCAAATCTATTTTCTCTTCTACCATTGTGAGTCTACGTTACTTTCACATATAATTAATTAAAAGTAATTATGATAAGTTTGTGAATTGGACTATATGAATATGCCAGTAAGATGAATCATATCATGTTTGGTGAATTCTTATCTTTTAGATTCGTACCTAAAGTTCATGTTCTATATGCCTTATTGGATCCATTTTGTTGTTCTATGCCAGTTTATGTTCCAAATGCTAATTGAATCTATCTTATTGTCCTATGTCAATTTATGTACTATATGCTAATTATATCTATTTTGTTGCTCTATGCCAGTTCATATGCCTAATTAGATTTATTTTGTTGTTCTATGCCAGTTCGTACTTCTTATGCTTATTTTTATGCCAGTTTTGATGTCATGGTTCTCTTCCCCTCTTCTCTTCTTTTCCTTTTTATGAGATTAGGCTAACTGCGAGCCTAACATATTATTATACGTACGAATGACGTGGGAACGTTGGGGAAAAGTTTGGGGAAATTATTGAATAATATGCAGTTGGGCATAAAAAGGCTTGAAAATCATGTAATTGATTTGGGGCATGAATTGGTACAATTTGTTTACATGAGATTATGGACATAAATTTGGATTAAAATGATGAACATAATTTAGATTGGAAATTATGGGTATATATTATAATCCAAGATTTGAAATTGAGGACATGAATTGAGAAAGTGATAATGAACACCTAAGACACGAAGCTAGATTCGAATTATGGTATAAGACTGCCCGGAACCGCCCGACACATCCAGCAACCGCAATTTTGTAATCTAATTTGAGAGGTCAAAGGAAAAAATTAGATATGTAATAATGAAAAGACACGAGGTTAGATTCGGATTGCGGTGTAAGACTGCCCAGAACCGCCCGACATATCCAGCAACCGCAAAACGACGATCTAATATGGGAGATCTTGCAAGATTACGATTATAATAAATTAATAAACACTTAACCAAGATAAGACATCTAGTAAGACATTGGGATTAAGTGGGTTACATGGGTGACATGTGAAATATAATTTGAAGCACTTAACCATGGTGAAACATGTAAGAAGACATGGGAACAAGAAGGGGTTAAGTGGGGACCAAGGTTTGGGGGGAGGATCGTGTCAAGTGTGTGGACCCTTTTCAACCAGTAACCCATTCTGTATCTATGTGAGCTCGAACTAGGTCGAGGACGGGATGCGCTTACTGGGTTTGATTGTAAGAGGTCAAAAGAATTAGCGGTGGCAGCGCAAGTCCAACGGAGTCATGTGCGTGCGTGGGTTCAGGCTGGTAGTAAAACGTTGTTGCATCGTGTAGGTATAAGTCGTGCCATTTTAGTAGTATCGGGTTGCCACTTTAGGGAGTGATACACCCTGCTGTGGGACCAGCACGGGTATCTAGGAGTTGGGAGCCGATCGAATGGGAAGGGTAGTGGGTACAGCTAGTGGAGATAGGAGCATGCGGTACCTATGACAACAACTAGGAGTACACGAAACTACCATTATTATTATTATGATTAGTAAGAGGGATCATCTTTCAATATGGGACTAGTAATAGTGCGGTGTAATTAGCATTGGTGCGGTGTAGGAATTATCTTATAGTGGTTAGAAGCGCAATCAACGCTATATACTGTTCATCTTTTTCACCTTGTCATACTTGCTTATGTTAAAGTCATGTCTTATATCCAGCTTATGTCCTTATCCTATTACCATACTAATTATATAATTAAAGTCATTGGACTCGCCAGACTTTGTGTTTGACCTGTTCTGTTTCGCCTCTTTTCTCTCCTTCCTCCCCCACCCCCCAGGTGCTTAGGGTGGGACTAGTGGAGCTTGACTTGGATTTCTTTCTTCTTGAAGTACTTGGAAGTGTTGAGAGTAATGCTCGGCTTTATCTCTTTTCCAGTATGGCTATTTGGAATGGGATTATGATTTTACTTTTATGTACTCTGATTATAAGTTTGTTCAAGATGGATATTTATGTACTTGACTCTAGTATGTGGTTTTGATGTTGTAACCAAACATGTTTTGCTTTTCCGCTGTAATGAATAAATTTTGAATTTTCTTAAATACCATTTTATATATCTGTCTTGTGATATTCTATTCTATACTCTTATAATACTCCATGAAAGTTAATGCATTCCCTTATTGAGTGACATTAATGGACGTGGAGTGTTACACGTGGCATCAGAGCTGAAGGTTACCAGAACAGATAAAAGATTTTGGAAAACATTTTCAAAAGCATTTTTAGAAAGAAATATTTTCAAAAACTTGTTTTAAAGAGAGTATTTTCGAGAGAAAGGTTTATTATGAAAAACATAATCCCCAAGAGCCATATGTCTATCTTTTGATTTTCTATTTTGAATCTCTCCCTTTTTCCTTTCAATATGTCTGGAGAACCCGAAATACCCGAGGGCGTACAAATATCAGGCTGGTTCGGAAGGTATTTGGAGGCAAGGGCTAATGCCGCAGGCCCAGCAAACGCTCCTCCTTCTCCCCCTCCTTGTGTAGATGCTTTCTCGAAGGTTCGAGTTGAAATTTCTTTCACAGGCAGAGGAGAGTTTATACATGGAGAGGTTCTTGGCTTTGAAACAAGGGAGTTTGTCTGTGAAGGAGTATGTTAACAAGTTTAACCAGTTAGCAAGATTTGGTATGAAATTAGTTAACACACCACATAAGAAGGCCTTGAGATTTGCTAAGGGTCTGAATGAACCATTGCACGGGTAAGCTATGTCCCACCTTCCTATAGGGCCTACTTTCGAGAAACTTGTTGACATGGCGTTGATGCATGAAAAGGAGAATGGTACTAATGTAGATAAGGCACAGGATACGAAAGGGGATCCAAAGAAGGCACAACAACATCAAAAGAAAGGTGGTAAGGATAACAAGGGCAAAAGGAAGAAAAGGTGTTTTAATTGTGGAACACCGGGCCACTTGAGCAGGGGCTGTAGGAAGAAGAAGAAGACGGATTGCTTCCAGTGTGGTGAGGCAGGACATATGATTAAATACTACCCATCAAGGCAAAGACAAGGGCAAGGACAGAGGACAGGATCTATTTCTAGAGGGCAGGTTCATGCTCTCATGGGACCTACGCAAGAGAGAGGTAGAAATATTTCTGTTGAAAGTTTGATTTTCCTTTTTGATCATCTTGTTCGAACTTTGTTTGATTCTGGCGCTTCACATTCATTTATATCTGCTTCGTTAGTTGAAACACAACACCTAAATACTAGCCTACTTATGGATCCCCTTGGCTCATCTTTTTATGTTATGTCGAGATTTGAGAATATATGTGTATGACTTTGAGTTCGAATGCAACACTTATGTGCTTGGCTTCACCGGTTATGGGTTGATTCTAGGAATGGATTGGCTAACCAGGTATGGTGTCATTCTTGATTGTGAAAGAGGGTAGTTAGACTGTTGACTAGTTTGGGTAATACTCTTGATATCCCATGCGACCCTAAGGGTTCTGTTATGCTTAGCTACCTAAAATCACTTGACACATCTATTGATGATTTGCAATCTGTTCGTGTAGTCTGTGAGTATGCAGATGTCTTTAAGGAGGTTAGGGGCTTACCTCCAAAACGCGAGATAGATTTCCGTATATACTTGGTGGACAATGCAATGCTAGTTGCATTGCCGGTGCGCCACATGGCTCCAAGAGAAAGGAGGGAGCTGAGTAAACAAGTGAAAGAGTTTCTTGAGAAAGGGTTCATAAGAAGAAGTATCTCGGAGTTGGGTGCTCAAGTTGGTTTTTCTTAGAGTGGGGTGCTCCAGTTGTTTTTGCTATGAAGGTTGATGGTTCGGTTAGATTGTGCATGGACTATAGGGAGCTGAATAAGCTCACAAAGAAAAACAGACACCCATTGCCGAGGATAGACGATTTGTTCGATCAGTTGGTTGGTGCTTCGGTTTTCTCGCAGTTGGACTTAGCTATAGGATTTCATCAGTTGAGAGTAGCTGAGGAAAGTATATATAAGACTTCTTTTAGGACTCCCGATGGTTTCTTCGAGTGGCTCGTCATGCCTTTTGGTTTGACGAATGCACCCGCATATTTCCTAGACTTTATGAGTAGGGTGTTTAGGGAGTTTCTAAACAAGTTTGTGGTGGTCTTTGTGGATGATATTTTGATATTTTCTAGAAGCAAGGAAGGGCATGCCCTACATCTTAGGGAAGTATTAGAGACCCTTGGAGCACATCAACTCAAGGCTAGGTTCTCCAAATGTCATTTTTGGAGGAAGGAAGTGAGGTTCTTAGGGCACGTGGTCTTTAGGGAAGGGATAGCTGTGGATCCCGCGAAGGTGGTAGCAATCCAAGATTGGATGGTTCCTAAGAATGCAACAGAAGTAAGAAGTTTTCTTGGTTTGGCGGGCTATTACAGGAAATTCATCAAGGACTTTGCTAAGATATCAGCCCCATTTACACGGTTGACGAAAAAGAATTTTACCTTTTCTTGGGATGTTGACTTTGACGATGCTTTCCAAAGTTTAAATAGGGCATTGACGACAGCTCTGGTTTTAGTTTTGCCGGATGGGAGTAAACCGTTCACAGTGTATACCGATGCTTGCCGGACAGGGCTTGGCACAGTTTTGGTGCAAGAGGGAAGGGTGATATGCTATGGTGGAAGGCAGTTGAAAGTCCATAAGAATAATTACCCTACCCACGACTTATAACTAGCTGCCATAGCTTTTGCGCTTAAGTCTTAGCATCACTATTTGCTTGGAGAGAGGTTTGAGTTGTATACAGACCATAAGTCGCTTAAATACTTGTTCTCTCAATAAATCTAAACTTAAGGCAATAGAGGTGGATGGAGTTCTTAGCATCCCACGATTTTAAGATTGCATATACCCCTGGAAAGTGTAACGTTGTAGCGGACGCCTTGAGTAGAAAGTAGTTGACTTTGAGTCCTTTGTTTGTCGAGCGGCAGAGTTTAGAGTATATCTCTACCTTTGACTTTAGACCCTCTATTGATTATGTACCCGGTTTGTTGGCATCGTTAGAGGTACGACTTACGCTTTTGGGACAGATAGGTGTGGCACGGCGAGATGACCCACAGTTGATGGAGATAGTAGACAAGCTCATAAGAGGGGAGTCTTCGACCCATCTTAGTAGTATACTATAGATGAGAAAGGTTGGTTGCGTAGGGATGGGAGACTTTGCATATCTCGAGACGAGAGTTTGAGAAAGACAATCCTTGAAGAAGCACATCGTTCTAAGCTGACCATACATCCCAGTGGAGACAAGATGTATAAGGACATGAAGCAAGTTTTCTTTTGGGCCCGAATGAAGAAGATGAGTCTGAGTTCGTTTCTAGATGCTTAGTGTGCTAGCAAGTCAAGGCTGAGCAAAAGAAGCCTGGTGGTTTGCTTCACCCTTTAGAGGTTCCACAGTGGAAATGGGAAAGTGTTTCCATGGATTTCATCGATGGGTTACCGATGTCAAGGAAGGGTAATATGGGGATTTGGGTAATAGTGGATAGACTTACCAAGAGCGCCCATTTTATTCCCGTTAAGAGTAAAAGAACAGCGTCATGGTTAGCGTCTGTTTATCTCCAAGAGATAGTTCGTCTACACGGCATACCTTCTAGTATTGTGAGCGATCGAGATCCCATTTTCACTAGTGAGTTTTGGAAGAGCTTGCAAGAGGCGGTAGGAATGCAATTGTGTTTGAATACCGCTTATCACCCTTAGACAGACGTCCAAACAGAAAGAGTGAATCGGATTCTAGAAGATCTGTTGAGGTTATGCATCTTGGACTTTGGAGGAACATGGGAGGAACATCTTCCATTAGTAGAGTTCGCCTACAACAACAGATATCAGACTAGTATTGGCATGGCACCTTTTGAAGCTCTATATGGAAGACCTTGTCGATCACCTACTTGTAGGTGGGAGTCTACGGATAAGATTTTGCTTGGGCCCGAGATGATTAGGGAAACTTCAGAGAAGATACACTTGATTCGAAGACGTATGAAGATGGCACAGGACCGACAAAAGTCATATGCTGATAAGAGAAGGACCGATCTTGAGTTCGATGTTGGAGACATGGTCTTTATTAAAGTATCATCGTCGAGGAATGTAGTTCGCTTTGGTGCTGTAGGGAAATTGGCACCAAGGTTCGTAGGGCCATTCCCCATTACAGAGAGAATTGGACAGATGGCCTACAGAGTAAAGTTGCCCGAGAAGCTTAGTGGTGTGCATGACGTGTTTCATGTGTTGCATTTGAGGAAGTGTTTACAGGGTAC
Source organism: Allium sativum (assembly GCA_030737875.1). Lineage (NCBI taxonomy): Eukaryota > Viridiplantae > Streptophyta > Magnoliopsida > Asparagales > Amaryllidaceae > Allium > Allium sativum. The sequence goes on along the minus strand of CM060912.1, from coordinate 392,605,741 downwards.
TGCGGAAGTAGTAGAGCCAAGCATGCTTAGAGAAGTGGAAGTAGAGCGAGATGCCATGATTAGACGAGCTCCTACATGCATACTTGGATCGGAGGTCAAGAAGTTACGCAACCGAGAGGTCAAGTTGGTTAAAGTCCAATGGGGAGATGATCATGGAGACGCGACTTGGGAAATGGAAGATAAGATACATGCATCGTACCCTTTCCTTTTTGAGGGTATGTTCTTAATTTCTCCTTTTTCTACCGCTTTGTTTGTACTTGTTCTATCGTTTAGTGTATCCTCTCGATTATATCTTCGATCTTTAGGTAGAAAATCTTATGGTTCTAAACATGTGTTTGAAGCATCTTATGTTTAGTGGATGCAAGTGGTTGCTAGTGGATGCATTTACACACACTTTAGGCACTAAGATCGGCTCAGTCACTTTCATATTGCATATTGCATATATTTGTTTATTAATTGAAATTTGATGTGTTAACATGTGGATGTTGCATTTGAGTGAATGATTGTGCACTCATATGGAAGTTATAAAGTGCATTAGGGATAATTGCATACATAATGGACGCATGGTTCTATCATATTTTGCATTAAGGAGGTCAACTGAATCAGTAGACCGCCTGATCTTTGCATTAGATATGGAACATATACACAAACTTTTGCATATGTTCATATAGTATTAGAAATCTTTTAAGGACAATGGATGCTTGTGGATGATGGATGAGTAGATGGATGTGTGGATGCTAGGATACATTCTTCTTAACTTGAAGATTTCGGGGATGAAATCCTTTAAGCAGGGGAGATTGTAACACCCCGTAATTTTATAATATTAAAATTGACAAATTAAAGAATACTTAATTTTTATAAGAAGAATTAAGGGAAATGGGTTACGCCATTGTGTTCGTCTTAGAATTCTGCTTGAGATAGAGTCCGAGTTTGCGTAAAACGGTTACAGTATGAAGAAGTTATGGAGCTTAGAAGATTTCAGTTTAAGCCAAAATTAAAATATTAATTAAAACCAAATTCGAAATTATAATTAGCAAGAAGCGGGATGCGCGGGAATTATCCCGCTCTAGGGTGTCGACCCCTCCTAAGGGAGTCAACATAGGTGTCGACCCCCTATAGGGGCGTCGACATAAGTGTAGACCCCCTGTAGGGGGTCGACCCCAACGGCCAGATCTGGGCAGTGACGAATTTTGGAGAATTAGGGCTTATGTGGCATTCTCTGATTGGCTGGGTGATGTGTTTTTCTAGTTTGGATGATTTAGATGGAACCTAACCTAATCTAAAGGCCCTAATTCACATAATACACCTATATAAACACACCTAGACCTAACCCTAATTTCATTACACTAATTCATACGCCTCCATGCTGCCACAACCTAAACTAGTCTTTCTTCTACACTAAAGCAAATTGGAATAGAGTATTCATATTGGAAGATAAGAATCAAATTCTATAACAACGGTTTAGCTAATCAAATTCAGAATACATAATTCAGATCTATTTTCTCTTCTACCACTGTGAGTCCACGTTACTTTCACTTATAGTTAATTAAAAGTAATTATGATAATTTTGTGAATTGGACTATATGAACATGCCTGTAAGATGAATCATATCATGTTTGGTGAATTCTTATCTTTTAGATTCATACCTAAAGTTCATGTTCCATATGCCTTATTGGATCTATTTTGTTGTTCTATGCCAGTTTATGTTCCAAATGCTAATTGAATCTATCTTATTGTCCTAGGTCAGTTTATGTTCCATATGCTAATTAAATCTATTTTGTTGCTCTATGCCCATTCATATGCCTAATTAGATCTATTTTGTTGTCCTATGCCAGTTCGTACTTCTTATGCTTATTTTTATGCCAGTTTTGTTGTCATGGTTCTCTTCCCCTCTTCTCTTCTGTTCCTTTTTATGAGATTAGGCTAACTGCGAGCCTAACATATTATTATACGTACGAATGACGTGGGAACGTTGGGGGAAAAGTTTGGGGAAATTATTGAATAATATGCAGTTGGGCATAAAAAGACTTGAAAATCATGTAATTTATTTGGGGCATGAATTGGTACAATTTATTTACATGAGATTATGGACATAAATTTAGATTAAAATGATGAACATAATTTAGATTGGAAATTATGGGTATATATTATAATCCAAGATTTGAAATTGGGGACATGAATTGAGAAAATGATTATGAACGCCTAAGACATGAGGTTAGATTCGAATATCGGTATAAGACTGCCCAGAACCGCCCAACACATCCAGCAACCGCAATTTTGTAATCTAATGTGAAAGGTCAAAGGCAGAAATTAGATACGTAAAAATGCAAAGACACGAGGTTAGATTCGGATTATGGTATAAGACTGCCCAGAACCGCCCGACATATCCAGCTACCGCAAAACGACAATCTAACGTGGGAGGTCTTGCAAGATTACGGTTATAATAAATTAATAAACACTTAACCAAGATAAGACATGTAGTAAGACATGGGGGTTAAGTGGGTGACATGGGTGACATGTGAAATATCATTTGAAGCACTTAACCATGGTGAAACATGTAAGAAGACATGGGAATAAGAAGGGGTTAAGTGGGAATTCCTAGTGAAGACCAAGCTTTGGAGGGAGGCTTGTGTCAAGTGTGTGGACCATTTACAACCAGTAACCCATTATGTATCTATGTGAGCTCGAACTAGGTCGAGGACGGGACACGCTTACTGAATTTGATTATAAGAGGTCAAAAGAGTAAGCGGTGGCAACGCAAGTCCAACTGAGTCATGTGCGTGCATGGGCCCGGCTGGTAGGTAAGACATTGTTGCATCATGTAGGTATAAGCCGTGCCTTTTTAGTAGTATCGAGTTGCCACTTTAGGGAGTGATACACCCTACTGTGGGACCAACACGGGTATCTACGAGTTAGGGAGCCGATCGAATGGGAAGGGTAGTGGGTACAACTAGTGGAGATAAGAGCAGGCGATACCTATGACAACAACTAAGAGTACACGAAACTACCATTATTATTATTATGATTAGTAAGAGGGATCAACTTTCAGTATGGGACTAGTAATGGTGCGGTGTAATTAGCATTGGTGCGGTGTAGGAATTATCTTATAGTGATTAGAAGCGCAATCAACGCTATATCCTGTTCATCTTGTCATACTTGCTTATGTTACAGTCATTTCTTAAATCCAGTTTATGTCCTTATTCTGTTACCTTACTAATTATATAGTTAAAGTCACTGGACTTGCCAGACTTTGTGTCTGACCTATTTTGTTTCGCCTCTTTTCTTTCCTTTTCTCCCCCTCCCCCCAGGTGCTTAGGGTGGGACTAGTGGAGCTTGACTTGGATTTCTTTCTTCTTGAAGTACTTGGAAGTGTTGAGAGTAATGCTCAGCTTTATCTCTTTTCCATTATGGCTATTTGGAGTGGGATTATGATTTTACTTTTATGTACTCTGATAATAAGTTCGTTCAAGATGGATATTTATGTACTTAACTCTAGTATGTGGTTTTGATGTTGTAACCAAACAATGTTTTGCTTTTCTGCTGCAATGAATAAATTTTGAATTTTCTTAAGTACCATTTTATATACCTGTCTTGTGATATTCTGTTCTATACTCTTATAATACTCCATGAAAGTTAATGCATTCCCTTAGTGAGTGACATTAATGGACGTGGTGTGTTACGTTATCAGTAAAAATTAATTAACATTTCCCGTTCAAATATAATTAAAGATTTGACTATCGCTTGGAGCAAAACTGGTGATACTCCATTCTCGATCATTTCCCAAATTTGATAATTTAAATTATCACATTCACATTTCAATCTAATTAAAGATTCAATTAAACTCCACTTAGTTTTAATCTTCCCAAAAATCATTATTAATGATTATTTAACTTTGGAAACACAAACATGTCACATCGACAATCCACACCATACCACTGATTTATGCCAATATATAACCTCTATGCTTATACATCTCAGCAAAGGGTGTTAAGCAAGAGAATAAATTCTCCGCCACCAAACAGATATATATTTAATAGAAATCAATCAACACAATTCGAAATACAATGTTAGACATGTAATCATGTCTTTAATTGGGTTAAAGAACCAATGTCATTTTAAACACAGTTCACGATAAACCCAAATTCTCATTCCATTAATTATGGAATCTTCATGGAAAACAGATCAATATATATAGTCGATATAAATTTCTGTATCCAACCAATAATATAAATGGAATAACGTCAAAGCCTTTTGAATTCCATATATAGTAACAGTCTTCCTCTACAGAAGCTCACTTCGATTATTACCAAATCGAATTCCATTCCATTCCAATTTATTTTATTAAATTGGAAAACTTTACTTTTGAAAATTTCCATTTAATCTTAATAAAAGATTTACATATATTCCAAATCACATTACACTGTAAATCGGGTTAAAGAACTAATGTCATTTAAAACACAGTTCACAACAAACCCAATTCACATTCCATTTTATTCCAATTACTAAATATAAATAGAGACTCTAATGATCTCAATTAAAAGATTTATTCTTTTCACACGGGTTTTAAGAACAGTGTTACTAAATACACCATTCACGACAAACCCAAAATCCACTTTGGTATTAAATATAAACTCTAAACAGAAATTATATCAGCTTATATTCAATATCAAATTCTGAAACCAACACATATCGTATGGGCAATAACGATATATATCTATCTTCCAAATTCCTTCACAATATCCGTATAGTACGGAATCTATGATGGCCCCAAACTTCTGTAGTATGAAAGCAAGGATAATCATTGGAGTATAACACATTTATAACAACAGCGGATCTTAGATAACAGCATAACACATAAATCATAGAAGCGGAAAATAGGAATATCATAAACATCACCACATCAGAACATCAAAGTGGCACAGTTATAGGATACAACTCAGCATATAAAAGTCTCAACAAATAGAAACAGGTCTAAAACACCATCAAGTACAATACGGATAAATGATGTCTAAAAGTCTCAAATAGAAATAAAAGGTAGATATGATCTTCGTCTTCTGTCCAAGAGCATGCTCCACTTGGTACATATCCAAAATAACCTGCTACATGTCACCTGGCTGCCCGTGTAAAAATAAGGGCACCCGAGTTTGCAAGTGAAACAAACTACGAGTCAGTTATGGGACTGGTATAAGAAATCTTTACATAACTTACCTAATAATAAGGCTAATCACAGGACCATGCCGCTAACGCGGAACGGGATTACTCCATTGGATTGCCAGTGCATAAATTGAATAAATCTTTTAAAAACAACGCAATGCTTTTTTAGAAAATGAAATCATTATAAGAATCAAGTCCCATCACACAATGCAACGCAAACCGGAGGATAGAGTTTTACTTTATAATGATCAAACATGCTTGATACGTGTAAAATAATATTTAATAATATTATTAGTGTCAAACCATTTTAGAACACTTTTAAAATAAATGTATCAATCCTAGACGGCATAGTACCCCATCCTACTATGTCGCCATATATAGGTTTACAATCAAAACCGTAATGTCGTATTGGAAAATTGGGTTTCCATCATGAGTCAAGGCTAGGGATGGCTCCTTACCGATTCGAGACACTCTAGCAAATGTTTCAGGATCACACCTACGGGCAACCCTTGGATGTGGTAGGGCCGGTCCACAAATACCTTAGTGGATTGGCAATTCCTGAACAATACGTTTTCCGGTCCTATTGGACCTATCACTTGGCCAGTATCAACCAATACACGAGGCCTCGCAAAATCCATCATTCACAAAAGTAAAAATGTCTGGGCTCCATACCATGACACCACTTCTAACTAGACAGAAACGCATGCACTCCCTACGGTGACTCATACAGGGGTGCGAGGCTCGCGAAGTAATGCTTATATACAAAGCTATGCCTAAATAAGCTGTGCTTTGATCATCAACAGCAAGGCTCTGCTTTTCAACAAAAGCCTTGATCATTTGCATCTTAGCATGCCACACTGACAATTCATGCCATGCGACTGATATTTATCAATATATAACCTATGAGCTCGTGCGTCTCAGAGAAGGGTGTTAAGTAAGAGAATAAATTCTCCGCCACTAAACAGATATATATTAAATAGAAATCAATTCACATTGAACAAAATTCAATGTCAGACACGCATCCATTTACAAGTCCTTTCTGGGTCTGAACGAAACCAGAGACACCTTATTCCTCGTCCCGTATGTCCAATACGGAAGAGAGGTGCTCGCTTATCTGGACAATCAACAAGTACGTCCGGACAACTACCACTGTAACCCTGAACCACTATAAATCCTTGTGTGGTTTATTTTTGCTACTTTAGTCATTAGTTTCCTGCTTGTGATTGAGATTTGGATTGTTCGTGATTGGTTTATCATTGTTTGGTAACTAGAATTATTGTTTTGGTTGTTTTTGCGTATTTAACAAGGATCTAGTCTTCTGCTAGGTGCTTTTTGGTTTAGATATTTGATTCGAGTGATCTTGAACCGAATTAATCACAACGGTTACAATAGTTGGTATCGGAGCAATTTGTGTTTGTGAAAATGCCGGAAACGAATAATAGCTTGATAAGTCCCTCAACTGGAAGTCCGTACTGGGTTCATATGCGTCATCAAGTTCTCAATTGGTAATTGACAAGTGGAATGGTGATGATTACTTTGAGAAGTGGCAATGGAAAATGAAAGCGATTCTTAGGCGGAATCGGGTGCACCAAGTAGTATTTGATACTCACTTATTGCCAAGTGGTATCCTGGATGTCGAGAGATAGGAGATAGAGGAATGGCTTGCACTACTCTTCAACTTTCTATGGGGGAGAATGTGATCTCCAAAATTAGTGGTGAGACAACTGCTCACTAATTGTTTGATCTTGTTGTGGACGTTTTTCACCTTCAAGATGAAGTAGGGTAATACGCTTAAGGCACACTTGAATGCCTTTGATGACTTTCTCAATAAGATGAAGGCCGGTGATTTGAAGATTAAAGAAGAGCAAAAGGCGATGATATTATTGTCTTCGTTGTCGGACCGCTATACGGTTTTCTCAAATAGTTTGATCTATGGCCGGGATACTTTGACTCTTGATGATGTCAAGACGGGTCCTCTTAGTGAGGAGTTGAGAGATCAAACGAAGGATATGAGAGAGGGTAGTAGTGGAGCTAGTAGTGGTCACAGGTTGTTTGCGGAAAAATAAAAGAATGTGAAGAAAGGAAATCGAGAGCGTTCTAAATCAAGAAAACCCGGTGGAAGAGGTAAATCGAAATAAAGAAATAGCAAGTGCTTTATTTGCAAGAAGCCGGGACATTAGAAGAATGAATGTCCGGACAAAGATAAGAAGGAAGTAGCGCCTTCATCCGTAGAGGTGGAGAGTGGGGTTGGTGAGATAGATGAGAATGTGTTAATGGCGGTAGCATCGGGTGTTCGAGTAGCGAATGGGTTCTCGATTCGGGTGCGTCGTATCATATGACGCCAAATAGAAATTGTTTTTCATCTTATGAAGTTCAAGAGGGAAATTAAATTGCTATGAGAAATGGTGCTATTTGCAAGTCGATGGGTATTGGCTCTGTGCAAATAAGGATGTTTGATGGAGTTGTTTGCATGCTCACCAATGTTCGCTATGTTCTGGGACTTAGGAAGTCACTTATATCTTTGGGGCAATTGGATTCTCTAGGATGCAAGATCACTATCGAGAAGGATTGCTTAAGGGTTTCGAAAGGGGCGCTTGTGGTTACGAAAGGTGCTAGGACTCATGGTATATATTTTCTTCAAGGTATGACCGTAGGAGGTGAGACTTGTATGGGTGTTGATAGTTCTCGTGACTTGGATGTGACACGGTTGTGGCATTTGAGATTGGGTCATGTCTCGGAGAGGGGTTTGGACATTCTTCAGAAGCGGGAGATGGTCGAGGGTGAGAGTTTCAACAAACTATAGTTTTTCAAGGAATGTGTCATGGGGAAGCAAACAAGGGCATCATTCGAAGAAGGAAAACATGACTCAAAGGAGGTTCTTGAGTATGTTCATTCAGATGTTTGGAGACCGACACCGGTTGCTTCTTTGGGTGGAGCTTGTTATTACATTTCTTTCATTAATGATTTGTCTCGAAAGGTATGGGTGTATGTAATGAAGGCCAAGTCAGAGGCATTTGCTAAGTTCAAAGTGTGGAAAGCTCTTGTTAAGAATGACAGTGGCAAGACTTTGAAGGTGTTAAGGACCGACAATGGCGGCGAATATGTTTCTCGGGAATTCTTGGAGTATTGTAAGCATCATGGAATCCGAAGACATTTTACTACACCAGAAGATCCGCAATCTAATGGAGTAGCAGAGAGAATGAACCAGACTCTATTTGAGAAAGCTCGATGCTTGAGATTGACATCGGGTTTGTCTAAGAGATTTTGGGCCGAAGCTTTGTCAACTGCGGTGCATATCGTGAATCGAATTCCGTGCTCGGCCATTAATAAAAAAAATTCCGAAGGAAGTATGGAAAGGGAAGAGTGTTGACTTGTGATATCTTCAGGTGTTTGGTAGCCCAGTTTATGTGCATGATCCAAGGAATGATAAGCTTGAAGCTAGAGCTTTCAAGGGGGTCTTGCTTGGTTTCATGGACGGCGTGAACGGCTATCGGATTTGGAATCCGGAAACGAAGAAGATTGTTAATTCTCGTCATGTCACTTTTGACAAGTCGGGTTTATTCAAGGAGAATGAGAGCTCATCGGATGTTCCGGATTTGGTTCATTGTGAATCAAAGGAGAAGGAAGTCATTTCCACATTCCATCCAAGTGGTAGTAGAGTTGAAGAAGAAGCTAGTGGGGTTGAAGCGGTTGATGAAACATCACATATTCCACATGTTTTCTGTAGTGATGTTGGTGATGTACATGATACTAGAGAAGTTTCGACTCAAGGTGGAGCCGAAAAGGGTTTGGGTGATAGTATTGCTACTCGGGTTGGTCGATGTGCAATAAGACCTCCTGAAAGATATGGTGATTGGAACTACCTTAGCTTTTGTGATCATTTGAAATATGCTCTCAATGTAGTCCAAGATGAGACGATGGCCCTTGATGACGTCATGGAGTCGAGTGAGAGCTCGAAGTGGATTTGCGCCATGGAGAAAGAGATGCAATCGTTAATGAAGAACCAAACTTAGGATTTTGTTCCACTTCCTCAAGGAAACCATACTATAGGGTGCAAGTGGATTTACAAGTTGAAGGATGATGGAAGGTACAAAGCAAGGTTAGTGGCAAAGGGGTTTGCACAATGAAAAGGAAAGGAGTATGATGAAATTTTTGCACCGGTGGTACGCCATACGTCTATCTGGGTTTTACTAGCCATAGTTGTTATCCATGACTTGGAGTTGGAGCAACTTGATGTGAAAACCGCCTTCTTGCATGGAGACTTGGATGAAGACATAAACTTGGAGCAACCGGAAGGGTTTGTTGTAGATGGTAAGTCTAATATGGTTTGCAAGTTAAAGAAATCACTATATGGGTTACAGAAATCACCTAGACAATGGTACAAGAGATTCGATCATTTCACGCTTGAAACTGGCTTCCATCGAAGCATCAAGGATGCTTGCGTATATTTCAAGAGGTTGAGAAATGATTGTTGGGTGTATTTACTCTTGAATGTGGATGATATGCTCATTGCTTCTAAGGATAAAAATGAAATCAACAAGTTGAAGATGCTTTTGAAATCGGAATTCGAAATGAAAGATCTTGGAGAAACAAGGAAAATTTTGGGCATGGAAATTGGAAGGGACCGAAAGCATTTTGTGTTGAGATTGACTCAAAAGGAGTACATTAAGAAAGTGCTTTGCCAGTTTACCATAAAGAATGCAACGGCGTTAAATACACCTTTACCTTTGCATATGAAGCTTTCGCACAAGGGATCGCCAATCAGGGGGAAAGACAAGGCTTATATGGCAAAGGTACCATATGCAAGTGTGGTCGGTAGTTTGATGTACACCATGGTGTGTACATGGCCCGATATTGCAAATGCCGTCGGGGTGGTTAGTCAGTATATGGCTAATCCGGGGAAATCGCATTAGGAAGCCGTGAAGGCTATTGAGATACTTGAAAGGCACAACATCTCATGGTCTTGTTTCGGGCGGTAGTAATGAGAGGAGTTGCAAGTAGGTTGGTTATTGTTACTCGAACTACGCCGGTGATAGGGATCGGAGGAAATCAACATCTGGGTATGTCTTCACACTTGGCAGGAGAGCCATTAGTTGGAGATCAAGATTGCAAATGTTGCTTTATCCACTACGGAGGCGGGATTGATTGCCGCGGTGGAAGCGGCAAAGGAGGCACTCTACTTGAAGCAATTGTTGTGTGACTTGGGTTTCGAACATGAGAGTATTGATGTTCGATGTGATAGCCAAAGTGTTATACATTTGGCGGAGTATTTGGCATTTAACTCATGAACCAAGCATATTGAGGTGAGAGTGTCATTCCTTGTAGCCATGGATGAAGGTAAGCTAGTATACCTTCGGAAAGTGCACACAAAGGATAATGCAGTGGACATGTTTACTAAAGCATTGTCGGTTGGGAAGTTCGAGCATTGCTCGAACTTAATTCTCTTGTTGAGTTGCTAGGTGCCACGGGGTGGCACGGTTGGAGAGAGTGATTTTGTTTGTTTTGATGGAAAGGAATAGCGGTGAGAAAATGGAAATCTGTCTTCATGGTAATTACTCGCTTCACTCCTGAGTACATGTCTTTTGGTAAGACTAGTTTAGGAGTTGGATGTTTTCAACACTACATTGGCGGGTTAGGGCTTTGCCTAAAATCGTTGAAGTAATTCAATGGGCAGTGGCCATGCCGGAACTCATTGGGGAAACATTCAAGCTTGCTTGGTTGAAGGTAAAAGGAAATGCTTGAGTGCATTAGAGTTTGGAGTTGTTTTGGTTATAGTACCGAAGTGGAGTGTTGAAGTATGCAATACAATATGTTGGATTGAAGAGGATGAAGATAGCTTCGCATCAGAGAAGACCATTCGCAAATCGGAGTTTGCACACGGGAGTTAGAGCCGAGAAGGTGCATGGTGTCAGCGGGCTGGTGCGAAAGACATCTGTTGTGGGATACGACAGACGTCTGAGTTTCAGGGAAATTTTCCTGAGAGCTCAGACAGACGTTTGTCATATCCACGACAGACATCTGAGCTGGGTGTTGAAGCCCAAATAATTCTCTGGGAGGGATAGACGTCTGTCAGCTCCCACGACAAACGTCTAACGAGGGTTTTGGGCAATTTCGAGTAGGAAAATTGCAAACTGATTTGAGAAGACTTGGGGGAAATTTCGGAAATTGGCCTATCTATATATAAGCTATTTTATGGGGTTCAAGTGAAAGAGCTTTTTGGAGGATTGAGATCAAGGGTTTAATTAGGGTTTATAACCTAATTGTAATTCTTCAATTCTATTCTCCTCAAAATCTTTTATATATTGAAATATAGTGATCATTCGATCAATCTCTTGTATTCCTTTCATCGTGGTACGTTTGCGAACAAATTATACAATTGTAAACAACAGTAAAATCAGTTCGGCTTTCCTAAACAACAAGGATTGTTGTAGAGGGTGTCGAACTCTGGGACCAAAAATATTTTAATTAATAAATCCAATCAAGTTATTCTAGGATTTTGATTGATTGAAAACATAGAAAATAACAGCAATTAAATAAAGAAGAGAGATTTATCTAATAAGAGAAAGCAATTAGGGGATAATGACATAGATTAGATTCACACTCATCAATAGCCAACAAATAAATATAGATCTAATTCATGTTTCTGTCACAAACACGAATCAACGATAAATAGATTCTTAGAAACAAATAAGTAAATAACAACAAGCATAGCCTATGCAGGAGCTGAGCTCTTAAACAACCATAGACTATCAGGACAGATTCACAAATTAATTTCTATAAACTTAAAATTAGATCAAAATATGATAATTGTTAGATCGAACACGAATATACCCTGTGAAGGAGCATAGCTCTTAAACGACACAGAATATGAAGATTCAGATCTAACCCTTGATTCAGATCTAACCCTTGATTCAGATCTAGATCTACATATATAAAGTCCTCATCTATTGGCTATGTGATTCATGTTGAATCATATCTATTAGTGTCATCACCCCCTAATCAAAGGGGATTAGCTAGACATAGCTAAAGAAGAAGAAAAACAGAAATTAAATAAAATGAACATAAATAAAACTAAAAATAAATAGAACAGAGGAAGAAGAGTTTTATTCCAAGAGAAAAATTATAGAATAAAACTAAGTGTCTTTTACAATGAATGAGATAAAGTGTATTTATAGCTGATATGACAAAGGTTCTTTGGCAAATTCCATAATGTGGGACTAAAGAATTAGCCCAACTAACACATAAGCTAGTGTGAACGCAGCTGTAGAGTGAAAGGCCTTGCAAATGAGCTAATGTGAATGCAACATGAAGTCTTTAGTGAGCCAAATCTACCCAACCGAACTCTGTTTGCAACCGTTCTTCAAGCTTTAAACTCTTCAAGCTTCAGTAATTTCAACTTCACTCTTTTTAACCAAATTCTTCATGCTTTATACATCAAATGCTCTAAACCAAGATTTTTATCAACAATCTGAAAACACAGCTATAAATACACAATATCAATTATTTTAAATAGAAAACTAGATAAATAAGCGGATAAAATATAAACATTTACGTGTATATCAAATACCCCCAAACTTATCTTTTTATTCGTCCTCGAATAAATTAAACTAAGATATGTCACACTTTCGTAGGAAACACGATTGCATTTAGCCTATGCAACAAGCCGTTAAACCCCTAGGTGTCCCTAGTAGGACGAGTGTTGTCTCGTGAGGGTTTTCAGCGGATACTACCCACAAAATCCAAAGCATCTTGTGTACGCGGATTAATCAAACAATATATTTAAGGTCTTTCATATTCCAAGGATTTCACCTAACTTCAATAATAACGGTTTAGTCCCAAATTGTCCATCCCATTGTTGGTGCAAAAATGAATAAAAAAAATTCAAGCTGAATCGTAATTCCTTGATAACACTGTAATTGTCTTGAAGGTTAAGAGCGTGGTGTCAACCAAAATTCTACACATCGACAATGTGCACCCAATCATTTATTCATTCTTTTTTTTTCTTCTTTTTTTTCGAATAATTTTGCACCAGTGTAACTGTAATGTATTGGATGTGAGTTATGCATAGATGAAGGAGAATTTTTTGTAAGTTCTAAAAATATTCTAGATAAGAGGGCAAGTGTATTAGTTAAACTTCAGGCTACAAAAGATAAAGTAATACTGAGGCACATATGAACATTTTTATTTCCTTTCATCTCCTCTACTAAAATCCTCACTTCCAAGTACGGTAGAATGGATGTGATGGAATGGAATTGAATGCTTTATAGTCAAGAATGATGAATGACTATTTTATTCAGAGAGACTCTCTCTTTATTTCATTTTTTTTCCCCTTTTTTTTCTTTTTTCTTTCATTTTTCTTTTCTTTTGCATGATGAATGATGAGTGGAGACGGAATGGAATGATACCGTATATTATTTCATTTGATTCCTCCTCTACTAAACCAACACTTCATGAAAGGAAAGTTTTGTGCCCTAGTTACTCTACTTCTATAACCTTAATTCAACACACAAGTCTGGATTGATGTTATACAAAAAGCTGAAAGGAATGATAAGCAAAGTTTCGTAAGATAGATAACCCATATAAAATAAGATGTGGTATATGGTTATCTACCTTAAAACAAGTACGGAGTGGGTGGTGTAATATTGGTATAAAAAGTGACGTTTTTGACCTTTAAACAAAGGTTCATGAGTATACCAATATAAGATAACTTGTCGAAACAAGGATGTAAATTGACTAAAACTTGGGTTTGAAAAATGTGGGGGTATCGAAGAAGAACGCTACAATGAGTCATTTCTCCTTAATTGGGCCAAGTGGAATTTAGAACTTACAAGTGTGAAAATTTGAGTGAGAAAAATATTATGCATGAAAACAAACTCAGAAAATCCAACAAATGTAGGTGCAAAATAATTTTTATTTCATAATTTTTTTTTTGATTATTTTTATTTGCACATTCTAACACGTATAACAAGGGTTGACATGCTTACTCCAAAACACGACTAACGTCTGCACAGTCTCAAGCTAGCATCTTAAAAAGACACATTACGATTCAATGAATAAATAATGTTCATTCCCATCACCCAACAATTCAACTTATCAAACAAGAACCAAGGTGTTATTTATGAATTTAAGTTAATCCTTGTTCAATGAATGACCTAGTTCATAAAATTTGATTGCTGATGTAATGTAAATTCCCCCCACACTTGAGTGTGACTGTGTCTTCACAGTCGTTAATCAGACATATCTTAGTGAAAGGGAAATAAAATAAGAGGGTCAGCACGAATTACCGGGTACATGTGCAGAAAATAAGCAGTCATCGAATAGATGAAACGGTCCTCAATGGACCAATGGATCAGCCTCATTAAGATTGTGAGACACAGCTTAAGCAGTGAAAACCAAATCATAAAGAATTTTATATTACGAGTCAGATTTGGAAAAACAAATCCTGTTTTTTCAGAAGTTTGAGTTGCTAATTTTAAAATTTTGAGCTTACAATTGATCCTAAAATCAAATTGAATTTCTGTAGCAGCTAAAGAGAGGTCATCGAGCTGGGGTTCAGTAAAAGTTTCAAAAACAAAATTCGATTTGTTCAGATGATGTATAAATTGAGAGACGTGCACATCACTCTCACCCCCACACTTGTTTTGAGAAATATTGTTCAGATTTGCTTTTATATTTGAAATGTTGTTGACGAAAGTTTCATTCGTAAACCTAAAGTTAAAACCAAACAAATGGATTTTCAGTAAATTTCGAAATCGTGTCTTCTCAAAAACAGTGTTACTCCAAAAAGATTTCATATACTGCAAAAATTTATCATTGAAAAACAAGTGATCATAGTGTGGTTCGGTTGAAATGATCAAGTCGCAAGGATTTTCAATAATTTTAGAAAAATCGTCAATGTGTTTAAGATCACATTCAGCAGTTTCGTTGTTTTCAACATCAAGAATTTCAAAGTTTTCAAAAGTTTCATTTTCAATTTTAGACCCAACAACATTATCGTCAATTAATTCAAGAATTTTTCGCTCATCAAAGTCGTCCTCACCTAAACAGTTGTTACCAACTTCGTCATTTCTTTCAAGTTGACAGTCTAAAGTTGCTAACGTTTCAAAATTTTCATAATCTGAGAGAGGAAGATCAAATTGAAGATTGACGTCTTCGTTTTCAAGAGAATTTAAATTCAAATCAATTACCGAGATTTCAACAACTTCATTAAGATTTTCATCAATTTCAAAAGTTGTTAGTTGAAAATTTTCGATTTCAGTAAGAGTTGAATTTTCAGAAGAAGCACCAGTTTGAGTCTGAATTTCTGTTTTGCAGAAATCAATGTTTTTCACAAGAGATTTTCCAAAATTTTCATCATCGGTCATATCGTCAGAATCATCAATAATCGTTATGTAATGTTGTGACGAAGTTACTGGCTGATTATTTGGTTCAAAAGAGACGTTGGCAGAAACTTGTTTCTTGCTAGATTGAGATTGATAGTTGTTGAACAAGTTTGTAACTCCAGTTTGAAGAAGAGAAATTTGATAAACAATCCGATAAGAAACTTGTTCGCTATTGTCCATTCTTTGAGCCAGTTCTTCGATGTAAGTCAAGCCAAGTTTCATGGAATCCTCGAAGTCATCAACATCATCAATTCCCTTAAGTAACTGTTTTTCAAGATTTTGCCAAAATTCAATAGTGTATTGAGTCAATTGTTCAATGATACGCTTGCTTTTAATATCTTTATTTTCAGAAGCTTGTTTTTCATCTAAAATTCGTGCCCATTCCTTGATGTCCTCGCGACAATTCCAAATGTCATGCATTAATTGATCAATTTCACTTGGGCTCTCTTCTATCAAATTGGTAAACACACCAGACTTCAAAATGTTATTTTTTAGATTCATCGTTTCTATGTGTTCCTCACTGGTTGACCTTAAAAATTCATCCACCTCGTCTCTTAGAAGTCGTCCATTATTTATTTTCCAAAACCAACATCGCCAAAAATTTAGCTTGTTCGCAACACAATTTTCATATTCGATAACCAAAATTCTACCTCCACTCGTATTACGAAAGTCATTTTGGTTTTCAAAAATTTCTTTAAAACCCGTGTTGCAATTGTTTTGATTTTCAGCACTTTGCTTAGCCATTTGCGCTAAAAGTTGACGCGCCTCAGATAAATTCTCCTCAATCATAGAATGACGTTTTTCATATTGGGGTGTAACTGTTTGATGAGATTTGTGGAGATTATTCGAAAAGTTTCCAACTTAAAATTCATTCTGATTTGAATTGTAACCAAAATTAGTGAAATTTTGAAATGAACTACAATTTTGGTCGTACATGGTGCAAGAGAGTTTGTGCTAGAAGTAGAGAGTTTTTCGTCGAAAAATCAGTTGCAAAGTTGTGGCTCAAAAGAAGCTCCTAAAAATATGTTAAAATTAACAACTTCAGATTATATAAATACAAGTCTGGGCCAGGTTCGGACAGGGATTATCAGTGTGCCACGAATCACCGTAGAAACATGACTGAAGGTTTAAGAACCTGTTCGAGTTCTAGACTCTACCATTCCTTAGACACCTCAGAGAGTATCAATCGTAATTGCCAATTTAACAAATATTTTGTCCTATGAGCTTTGGGTAATCCTGGATTCGATTTCAAAAATAAACTTTTCAATTAATCTCACGTTCGTTTTAAAATTTAAACCACACATCAACAGGAAAAATATTCAGTCACAGAACAAACACAGAATAAAACATTACAGAAATAAAAATTTTACAAGCAAGCCGCGACACCTGCAGAAAATTTTTACACACAATTTCTATATATTTTTCTTTACAGCAGAGCACCTGTAGGGTTTAGAAAATTTTACGGTGATCGGCAGTCCATCCAGTGCAATTGAGAAGCGCTAGCGTTTTCACACCCCACTTGGTGTGCAATCGCTCGAACCCTGAATTGTCCACTGCTTTCTGTTGTTTTCTAATTTTCACTGCACCTGTTTCTAAAAAATATCTCCTTTTTTTTTAAGAAAAAGGACTAAGAAAACAATTTGTACTAAACAAAAAAATGGAACCCAACACTTAATACAAAATCAGAACAATCTAATTAAACAAAATGCAACACGACCTAACAAATGAAGCCCAAGCCCTATATAAAACAAAATTAACCCAAATCAAGCCCTTCTAAGAAAAATTGATGCCTTACTCCTTTTTCATCAAATTGATGCCCTTTTAAGAAAAATAAATACCCTTCAACATAAAAAGAAAACTCAGATATCCTTCTCAAAAAAGAAAAACGTAAACAATTCTAGAATCTTTTTCACCAAATCGATCAAAAAAGCAGAAATCATGCTCCATTTTTTTCGATTTAATCACCGATCGATTGGGTATGCGGTTTGATGTTCGGGCTATTCACTTTGGCACGGTTCAGGTGTATTTGGGGTTTCGGATCTGGCTTTGTGAGGTTTTAATCGGCTGAGGGTTGAGCTTGTGATCTGGGGACCGCGAATAGGAGGAAGACAAACAGTGTGGTGAATTGATGGATGGACTGTGAAAGTCTGTGTGTGAGATTTGTCTGTGTTTGGCTTGCTGAACACTGGGTTTCTCGTCCACTTCGAACTGGGTCTGTAAGGGGTGGTTTTTCGGAGGTTTCGGATCTGCGAACTGGGTGTATGATCCGTGGTTTGGGTTCGACTGAGGTGGTTCGCGATTTTTGCTGTTCGGACGGTTTCGATTGTAACTCGGATTTTGTGTGTTCGTAAGCGATGGACGCGGGTGGGTATAGGAGTGGCGCGAATTGGGTTAGGATTTCTCGAGGCTACTTCGGTGATTAAGTGAAGTTTGGGTGAAAATTTTGGGTACGGTGATGGTTGCGTGAGGGGGATGAAGGCTGTTCTGTTTTGCAGTGAGGAGTGATGTTTGAGAAGTAGTGTGGTGGTTTCAGCAGTGATTTAGGAGTTGTGATGCTGTGATTTGGGGGCGGTGGTTAAAGCACTGGAGTGTTCACGTTTGTCTGTGATGAAGGGTGCCAAAACCTTTTTGTGGTGGGAGGGCTGATGTGATGAGGGTATTGTTGAATGATACGGGGTGGTAGACTTTGTTGGTGAAAGTTGTTTGACTGACTTGAGGTGTTTGTCGGAGATGGAGTGGAATATTTGGTGGATGGGCGTGGGTTGTATAGGAGTTTTTGAAGATGAGAGTAGTGATCTGTATCTTGTGGTGGACGTGTTGGCCCCTTGTAGGAACTGTGTTTTTGTAGGTGGTTTGTCAGAAGGGAAGTGATGCTTTATAGTTGTGGATCAAGAAGGATTGTATGGCGATTGAGACCTATAATGGAGAAAAAATTTGCAAAAAGGAAAGTGATCAGAGAAATTGAAAGAAGATCGCAAAAGGATTTTTTTTTAATAAGAATCTTGTAATAAGGAAAGAGATTTGTACAAAAATCAGAAAGAAATCAATGAAAAACAGAGAAAGAAATTGAAAACAAAATCTGGCAAGAATATTTTTTCTCTTATATGGTAGATTAAGGTATCACTGATCACATACCAAATCAACTAACAAGATTTTTTTTCTTTCTATCTATGCTACAAAACAAAAGGACACTAAATAAAATAAAACTAACAATTTTTTTTTAATGGAAAAATAAGAAAACTAAAAAATATAAACTGAAGGATTTAAAAATAAAAATTATTTTGGTCCCCGGCAACGGCGCCAAAATTTGTTTGCGAACAAATTATACAATTGTAAACAACAGTAAAATACGTTCGGCTTTCCTAAACAACAAGGATTGTTGTAGAGGGTGTCGAACTCTGGGACCAAAAATATTTTAATTAATAAATCCAATCAAGTTATTCCAAGATTTTGATTGATTGAAAACACAGAAAATAACAGCAATTAAATAAAGAAGAGAGATTTATCTAATAAGAGAAAGCAATTAGGGGATAATGACATAGATTAGATTCACACTCATCAATAGCCAACAAATAAATATAGATCTAATTCATGTTTCTGTCACAAACACGAATCAACGATAGATAGATTCTTAGAAACAAATAAGTAAATAACGACAAGCATAGCCTATGCAGGAGCTGAGCTCTTAAACAACCATAGACTATCAGGACAGATTCACAAATTAATTTCTAAAAACCTAAAATTAGATCTAAATCTGATAATTGTTAGATCGAACACGAATATACCCTGTGAAGGAGCATAGCTCTTAAACGACACAGAATATGAAGGTTCAGATCTAACCCTTGATTCAGATCTAGATCTACATATATAAAGTCCTCATCTATTGGCTATGTGATTCATGTTGAATCATATCTATTAGCGTCATCACCCCCTAATCAAAGGGGATTAGCTAGACATAGCTAAAGAAGAAGAAAAACAGAAATTAAGTAACATGAACATAAATAAAACTAAAACTAAATAGAACAGAGGAAGAAGAGTTTTATTCCAAGAGAAAAATTACAGAATAAAACTAAGTGTCTTTTACAATGAATGAGATAAAGTGTATTTATAGCTGATATGACAAAGGTTCCTTGGCAAATTCCATAATGTGGGACTAAAGAATTAGCCCAACTAACACATAAGCTAGTGTGAACGCAGCTGTAGAGTTAGAGGCCTTGCAAATGAACTAATGTGAACGCAACATGAGTCTTTAGTGAGCCAAATCTTCCCAACTGAACTCTGTTTGCAACCGTTCTTCAAGCTTTAAACTCTTCAAGCTTTAGTAATTTCAACTTCACTCTTTTTAAGCAAATTCTTCATGCTTTATACATCAAATGCTCTAAACCAAGATTTTTATCAACAATCTGAAAACACAGCTATAAATGCACAATATCAATTATTTTAAATAGAAAACTAGATAAATAAGCGGATAAAATATACACATTTACGTGTATATCATGGTAATAAAATACTCTCTCCAAAGTGGATGTACACTTACAAGATGTTAGTGGAACCACTATAAATCCTTATGTGATTTATTTTTGCTACTATTGTCATTAGTTCCTTGCTTGTGATTGAGATTTGGATTGTTCGAGATAGGTTGATCATTGTTTGTCACTAGATTTGTTGATTTGGTTGTTTTTACAAGTCTAACAACGATCTAGTCTTCCGCTAGGCGCTTTTTGGTTTAGATATTCTGTTTGAGTGGTCTTGAATCGGATTAATCATAACGGTTACAACGACAACAACAGTGCACCACCTCAACCCGATTTGTCGTTGAACCTTTATCGTTCACACTACTGCATTGCATGCATGTAAGCCTGGTGTACTTGGGATAGAGATGTGTGAAAATACATGAAAGTTTAATAGACCATTCTCGAAGCTTTGCAATGTTTGACACACTAATGATTCCCATACAATTCATTTTTTTCAACGATACGGATAGACACATAGGGATATTGGTATCACTTCAGTGGACCATGTTATAAATTGTGTTATATTGTTCCGAGTAGAGACTGAGGTGTGTTCTAGTTATTAACTGTACACAATATGTTTATTGGTTGTGTACTTCTAAACTTTACCTCTGCATCATATATATCATGTTCAATGATCACAATATCAATAAGTTCTATTATATATCGGAAAATATTTCGAGGCATATGGTCTCTTAGATATAAAACATTGATAATAGCAAATGGGATAGCACCATAATATCCTTCCACTTCAAAAATGAATATTTGTTAAAAATGTGGACGTCGTGTTTGAACAAAGTGATGG
The DNA here is from genome assembly GCA_030737875.1 of Allium sativum. Lineage (NCBI taxonomy): Eukaryota > Viridiplantae > Streptophyta > Magnoliopsida > Asparagales > Amaryllidaceae > Allium > Allium sativum. The sequence continues at coordinate 392,584,889 of CM060912.1, read as the reverse complement.
ATGGTGGTTGTTTCAATTGAGTTCAATGGTTATTGATGGTGATAATGGCAAAGAAGGGTGAATATTTGTTGCATTGTTGCAATTTCATTGTAGAGAAATGTATTAAAGTGGTGTGAGTGTAGATTTTGTAGTTTGTGACTAGAAGGAAGGAAAGTGAGTTAAGGAAGTGCTCGGTTTGCTGAAGCTTGTGTTGTGGATGAGAAGATAAGTATTGAATATGCCTTAGTGCCTTGTCAAAGAAGCTGATGAATAATCGGTCAATGGACCAAGTCTTTAGTGATTTTTTTGTTTTTTCATGATCAGTACCACGTCTTATTTTCTAGTAGCAATGATTTTTTTGTTACTTTCCAGTACTATATAAGCAGGTGCAATAAAAAAATAAAGTTTCTTTTGCTCAGCCATTTATATATATAATATCAAATTGGTATCTGAGCCAACTTTCTTAAGGAAACAGTGAATCCTATCATCTTTCACAAATGGAAAGAGAGACAAATTTTTCCATGGCACCACCTATTTTTGACGGTGAAAATTATCAAGCTTGGGCAGTTAGGATGGGAGTCTACCTCGAAGCCTTAGATCTTTGGGAAGCTGTAGAAGATGATTATGAAGTGCTTCCATTGCCTGCAAATCCCACAGTAGCTCGGATGAAGAATCACAAAGAAAGGAAGACAAGGAAAGCCAAAGCTTGCCTATTTTCGGCGGTTTCAAATACCATATATACAAGGATCATGAACTTGGAATCAGCAAAAATTATATGGGACTATCTTAAGAAGGAATACCAAGGAAATGAAAGAACAAGAAACATACAAATACCCAATTTGATTCAGATGTTCGAGATGCTAAAAATGAAGGAAGCTGAAACCATGAAAGAGTATTCCAGTAAGATATTGAGCATTGTTAACAAGGTGAGGCTGCTTGGTAAGAATTTTCTGATGAAAGAATTGTGGAGAAAATTTTAGTCTCATTGCTAGAAGGATATGATTCAAAAATCTCTTCAATGGAAGAAACTAAAGATTTGTCAAGCATTTCACTAGCGGAACTGTTGAACGCATTGCGGGCACAAAAGCAAAGACGATTAATGAGTGAAGAAAGGTTGATGGAAGATGATTTTCACGTACAGATAGGAAATGTAGGAGCTATTGAAAAGAAGAACTACAAAATGGCTGATAATGATAACAAAAATAAAGATGAAACCTGTCTAGTTTGAACTCATTGTAAAACGATAGGTCTCAACAAAAGAAACGCTGGTGGAGACCTGATATAAAATGTAGAAAATGTGGAAAACTTGGATATGTAGAGGGGGTCTGCAAGTCACAACAACATGAAGAAGCAAAGGCTGGTATTGAAGAAAATGAAGAGGAGAATTTATTCGTTGCAACATGTTTTTCAACAAACAATACATCAAGCCATTCTTAGTTGGTTGACAGCGGTTGCACGAATCATGTGACAAATGATCAAAAACTTTTCATGGAGCTTGATACAACAATTACTTCTAAATAAAGAATTGGAAATGGTGAATTCCTTTCAGTAAAGAGAAAAGGAACAGTGGCTATAAAACGTTTGTCAGGTTTGAAATATATTTATGATGTTTTGTATGTCCTTAGTATCAATCAAAATCTACTTGGTGTTGGACAGCTTATTAAAAAGGCATCAAAGTCATTTTTGAAGACAAATGTTGTTGGATAAAAGATGCCAAAGGCTTTGGTACGTTTAAGATGATGATGAGGGCGGAAAGCTATGCTCTAAGTCTAATGGAGGAGGAGCAAATGGATTACACAAGTATTATTAGTTGCACACACATATGGCACAAAAGGCTTAGACATTTCCATCATGCTGGAGTCCAATATATGCTAAATTAAAAACAACTTGGATCTTTCAAGTATAAAACCTTGATTACACAAGAGACAAGGGCACACCGACTCCTAAACCTTGATTCACTGATTCAAGTATAAAACCATTTACTCTTGACTTACAAATTGGATCTTTCAATCCAAGCAATTATAAAACAACCCTATAACTTTTTAATAGCACTTGATTCAGAGAGTAGAGAGTGTAGAGAGAAGAAGTTTGATCAATTCAAAAGTGAATTTGGCAGAGTATAAGTGTAAAAACCATAAAAATGAATAAAAATAATGGTGGGATGAAAGGAGATGAAGATGGAGAAGAAGAGATGTTAGAAAATTTGGTTTTGGCCTCTTTTTATAGAGAATGAAGGGTTGCAACGTTTCTGAAACGTTTCAAATAGTGAAAAGACACTTCCCTTCAAAATAAAAAAACTAGCTATTATATGTTGACATACATATTATGCTATGTCGACATACCTATGTACAAAATTGATTTTCAAAGCATTTTCAAGTGTTTTATTATAAAACTAATTCTGGAAATTCTTGAATAAAATTCTAATGTTGTAAATCAATATTATACGATAGAAAAACATATGAAAACATATTTTTAAATTATATAAATATAATTATAAAATTACAAGGTTTTAAACTATAAAATATAAATAAAGTATATAAAAACTTAAGTTTGAAAAACAAAGAAGAATAAAAATAGAAACAAATATTAAAAAAAAATAGAGAGGATTGAAAATAAAATAGGAAAACAAAATAGAGAAGATAGAAAAATAAAATAAAGGGATTGTGAAAAGAATTAAAAAAAAAAATCAGAATTTGAATTTGAATTTGAATCTGGATTTGAACCTGGAGTGCTATTAGATTCTTACAAAATCTAGAGTCTATAAATATATTAATCTTGAACTCTTGAAATCTTGATTACTCATGAGTCTTGAATTTATTATGTATTCTGAATCTCTAAAAGCTCTTAAATTGTACAGTCTTCAGTTTTAGTTCCTGTATACAAATCCTGCATATGTGTGTGTGTGTGTGTATATACATATATATTCTAGATAAAGATGTGTATATATATTCTAGATAAAGATGTTAGTATATATTTTATAATCAATGATAATTGAAAAGGTTGTTATCATCAAAACTCCATTCTCCAACAATCTCCCCCTTTTTGATGATGACAACCTTAGTTTATAAAATATCATACCTGTATATACCTGTTTGATGATGATCCTCTTATACTCCCCTTGTCTATAAGAATTCTATAAAACTATGCCTATATTTTATAATTTCTCCCCCTTTGGCATTATCAAATAGGAATACTAAAACTACTCACCCTAAATCATATAATCTAACTAATTCCTATACTAAAGTAAAATACTCCCCTTGAATCCTAAATCTATCTATACCTTATAAAATACTCCCCTTAAATTTATGCCTATACAATATCCTGATTTTGTATATTACTTCTTCTATATCTATAACTCTCCGTTAATCTATAATTCTCTATTAATTTCTATAACTCCCCCTAAATCTACGACTACACTAGTCTAATAAACTAAATAGAAGGATAATAACCTAATCAAACCAATCAATTCAAACAAGCAAATCAATCCAACCAAGCAATTCAAACAATCAAGTAATTCAACCAAACAAGCAATTCAAAAAATCATGCAATTCAACCAAACAAGCAATTCAGACAAGTAATCTTGAACAATTAAATCAACCAAAGCATTCTTGAACCTCCAACTAATCCTTAGAAACTCTAAAACTCCCCCTTAATCTAATACAAGACTAAACCTATCCTAAACTCTAATTCCCTTAAAACTATAATGAGACCTTAATCTAGACTAAGAATTAACTCTAATAAAATATCTATAAAATTATGATATAAGTAAAGAAACTAAATCCAATCAATATTTATTTATGTTTTGTTGTCACAGAACATCAATTCAAACAAGAAACGAAACATTTTTTGTAACTTCTATTTATCCTAAAACCTATAAATCTCCTATAAATACTTAAGTACATTTTTAACAAACCTACCGACACTAATGAAATTTAACCATATTAAGTAAGTTAATCAAGTTATTTAAGTTAAACAAATCAAACAAACCAAATAAGTCAATCAATTCAATCAAGCCAATCAAATTAATCAAGATAAAGTAAATATGTTATATGTTTAATAATCTTATGTGTTTCTAAGACAATAATTCCCCATATAGTATACTTGTTATATGTGGAGTTAAAAGGTTAATATATAATATAGTGTGTTGTTATATGCAGTATGGCATATACAAGATTATATGAAGTGATATATTGAATGAAATGCAATTTGTGATGTAAATGATTATAATTTGAGATGCAGTGTAATGATGTATGATTTGATGATGATATGGATTTCTATGAAAGATACTTAAAGTAATATCTAACTATTATGCATACAATAAATTATATGAATCAAACAAGGATAATGTTAATTTCTAGACTTAGGTTAATTATACTAATGAAAATGATTAAAATAATAATAAAGATAAGAGTTTTAAAAAATATTCATGATAAGTAGTCAAATATTCAAAATAACTATGGAGTTAAATAATATTAGTAGGGTAGATATAGTAAGAATTGAAGATCTTTTTAGAGACAATATAAAATTATACAAAGTAGACTATAAACATATATTCATAATTGTATACAAAAATTGATTTAAAAAACTTAATTTCAATTTATTATTTATCTGTTGAAACAAATCAATTTTTCATTTAAACTTTAGAAATCAAAAATATATTAATTGCTAAAGAACCATTTATATGTTAAAGCTATAAAAGAAATCTATAGTTATAATAGAATTATTTTAATGAAATAAAGTAAACTATAGAACTATAACTTTCTATATTATATATTTAAGTCATAAAAATCATATATTGTATATACCAAAATATTAAGTTAGAAAATACAAGTTTCATAAATCTTAATAAATCAAGAAATCAAAATTAGTATTTAGTTTCAGATAATATCTATGATATTGTAACCCAAAAATTGTTAAGAAAATATAAGTTTAAACTATGAATGTTTAAATTACATATAAAAGATATATAAACTTATATTTTATAATAATATCAAAAAGTTATATTAACTTTGTATATCATATTAACATGTTTATATAATTAATTTATATACTTTTAATATATATATATATATTTAGAAATAAGGTATAAGAAAATAAGTAGACATATAAAGTTAATAACCAGAATTTGAATTGGCATTTTCTTATTGAAAGAATGGAGGAAAGTTTGAAAATTCAAAATTTATTTTATTATTTTATTAATAATTTGAATTTCAAAATTCAAATTACAAATTTGAATTTCAAAATTCAAATTACAAATTTGAATTTTAAATTTCAAATTTGAAGTTTAAATTTCAACTATTGAATTTTAAATTTCAATTTTGAATTTTAAAGTTTTAAATTTTAAATTGAAAGCAAAGCAAACAAATCATCCACTCAACCAAAAATTTAAAAATTAATTAAGGCGTACTAGGTTTTTAGATCCATTTCTTCGATATTCTCTGAATTCTGAATTGATCTTCTGGAATTTGATGATGAGATCTGCTCTATTGCGACGGGCTCATTTTTCTGATCAGGATAGTGTATTCATTTGCTGAATTTGAACACCGTATGAGAAATATATTGAAGATTTATTAGTTCAACCAACTTGGTGCCAAAATTTGAATTTGAACTTTGAATAAATGGACCCTTTTATCACTATATAAAGGCCCAAAAGTCATGTCTCTACACGTTCTCTTCTCTTCTTCCTCTCGTTTTTCACTTTCAATCAAACTTTTAGGAGGCATAACTTCTTCATTTCTTAACAGAATTGGACAAAATCGGCGGAAAATCAAAGAGAAATTCGAGGACTACAATCTAGTAGAGTTTGGAGATGAATTTGGATGGTATTGGGGTGTATCAAGTCGAAACAGTAAGAGGTATGCATAAAATCTCGTAACAGTTTTCAGTTTTGAATCGCCAACTTCAAACTGTCATATCTCACTCAATTTTGATCGGAATTTGATGATCTACCCATCAAATTGACTGCGAGAACGAGAGCTATAATCTGGAAAAGGATTTGGAACAAAATAATATAACCTGTGGATGCAATTTGAAGATAACCGTTGATAGTTTTGGTTTCCCTCTCTCTTTATTCATCAAAACTTCATTTGATCATTACTTGGTCAATTCTTGATGGAATCTCATGAAACCGGCGACATTACGAAGCAAATGAAGAGAAGTACAGTATGAATAAGTTGTAGATGAAAATCCAAAGTTGTAAATTGATCTGGTACCCATTTCTTCTCTGATTTACATTATATATATCCATTTCTTCTTGATGTCTCTTCACCAATCGTTGTTACTCTCCCCCTCTTTTTATTTCTTTTCGAAATTTGAATTTTCAATAGCCACCATTTTGGAATTTGAATTGCCAACAGTTGCATCACCCATCTTTTCAGCGTTTGAATATCCAATAGCCATATAACCCATCTTTTCCTGTAAAACAACACAACTTTTCGAATAATCAAATAACTTTTCAAATAATTCAAATATCTTCCCAAATATTCAAATGACTTTTCAAATAACTAACTACAATAATATCATGATATGTCAAAAATATCAAATTTCAAGAATTTCAAATTTCAAAAATCAAATCATAGTAACTTAATTTTTCAATAAAATTGAATGCAGACTCATCTAATATTGATGCAATACATAAATTTAAACTAGTGTTCAATATTTGCCATTTAACATTTTCAAAAATCAGATTATGAACTTTTTTAAAGACCTTGCTCTAATACCAATTGTTAACGACTGCGGAAAGGATCGTTAAGGCAAAGCAAACACTAGAGGGCGGTGAATAGTGTTTGTAAGAATTTTAAACAAAACTTAAATCTAAATAGAATTATGGAGTGAATCAAACAACAAAAACACAATCACAGGCACCAATTCAAATACAAATGCAAAATAAATAGAAATTAAGGAAAATGCAGAGAAGGAAAGAACACATCGAATTTTATACTGGTTCAGATCACTCCTACATCTAGTCCCGCACAACGATGGATTGTACAGAGTTTTATTACTATTTTCAAATGCCAAATACACCTCCTAGATTTCACGGCTCAACAAGAGACACCGACTCTTATCCCTTGATTTCATGGCTCAACAAGGGCACATCGACTCCTAAACCTTGATTTCACTAATTCAAGTATAAAATTGTTTACTCTTGACTTACAAATTGGATCTTTCAATCCAAGCAATTATAAAACAACCCTTACTCTTTAATAGCACTTGATTCAGAGAGTAGAGAGTGTAGAGAGAAGAAGTTTGATCAATTCAAAAGTGAATTCTGCAGAGTATAAGTGTAAAAACCATAAAAATGAATAAGAATAATGGTAGGATGAATGGAGATGAAGATGGGGAAGAAGAGATGTTAGAAAATTCGGTTTTGGCCTCTTTTTATAGAGAATGAAGGGTTGCAACATTTCTGAAACGTTTCAAATAGTGAAAAGACACTTCCCTTCAAAATAAAAAAACTAGCTGTTATATGTCGACATATATATTATGCTATATCGACATACCTATGTACAAAATTGATTTTCAAAGCATTTTCAAGTGTTTCGTTATAAAACTAATTCTGGAAATTCTTAAATAAAATTCTAACGTTGTAAATCAATATTATATGATAAAAAAATATGAAAACATATTTTTAAACTATATAAATATAATTATAAAATTATAAGGTTTTAAACTATAAAATATAAATAAAGTATATAAAAACTTAAGTTTGAAAAACAAAGAAGAATAAAAATAGAAACAAATGTAAAAACAAAATAGAGAGGATTGAAAATAAAATAGAAAAACAAAATAGAGAAGATAGAAAAATAAAATAAAGGGACTGAGAAAAGAATTGAAAAAATTAGAATTAGATTTAGAATTAGAATTTGAATCTAGATTTGAACCTGGAGTGCTATTTAGAGTCTTACAAAATCTAGAATCTATAATTATATTAATCTTGAACTCTTGAAATTATGATTACTCATGAGTCTTGAATTTATTCTGAATTCTGAATCTCTAAAAGCTCTTAAATTGTACAGTCTTCAGTATTAGTTTCCTGTATACAAATCCTGCATATATGTATATATATATATATATATTCTAGATAAAGATGTTAGTTTATGTTTTATAATCAATGATAATCGAAAAGGTTATTGTCATCAAAACTCCATTCTCCAACATTATGGTATTATGTATACTTGTTGTCAGAATTTCAAGCTTGTTGGTTTTTCTGATAGTGATTGGGCAGGATCTCTTGGTGATATAAGGAGTACAACCGGTTTTTGTTTTAGTTTTGGATCCGGAGTGTTCTGTTGGTGCACAAAGAAGCAAGAAGTCGTAGCTAAAAGCACTGCTGAAGCAGAATTTGTAGCAGCCAATGCCACCGTGAATCAAGCAATTTGGATCAGAAAATTACTTGTTGATTTGCATATGCAGCAAAATGAGCCAATAGAGATCTTTGTTGATAATCAAGCAACAATTGCAATTTCAAAGGATTCTGTTTTTAATGTAAAAACCAAACATTTCAAAATCAAGTTATATCACTTGCGAGAGGAGCAAAAGAGTGGTGAAATCAAATTGGTTTATTGCAAAACTAACGATCAAGTTGCTGACGTGTTGACAAAGGCTATACAAAAACCAAGATTTGAATTTCTAAGAGACATATTGGGTGTTAGCAGGAATTAAGGCAAGGAGGAGATTTGTTGAATATCCCTTAGTGCCTTGTCAAAGAAGCTGCTAAATAATCGGTCAATGGACTAAGTCTTTAGTGGATTTTTTTTATTTTTTTATTTTGTTTTTTGCATGATCAGTACCACATCTCGTTTTCTAATAGCTATGATTTTTTTGGTAACTTTAAAGCACTATATAAGTAGGTGCAATAAAAAAAATAAAGTTGCTTTTGCTTAGCCATTTATACATATATATATATATATATATGTATATGTATATATAACATCAATAAGGTGAAGGTACTTTTGAAGTCGTACCGTCATGAAGTTGACTGTGCGGTGAAAATAAGACAATACTTTTTTTGAAAATGCACAGTGAAAATTAAGGAAGTATTTTCACTATGGATGATTTGGTGGAGTTTGTATGATAATTATATGGTTGTATGTTATGGTTTGAGGGTGGAGGGAGGACCGGGACAGTAAGTGATTTGTTTGTGAAGGGAGCAGTATGTTTTGTTAGAGGAAGTTTTAGAAGATGTAGCACGTGCTAGAGTTGTTGAGTGGTGATGTGTGAAAGGAAGAGGAGATAAAGTAGTTGTATATATGGAGAAGGATAATTTTGTTAGAAAAGATGAGTCGATATGATGGCGGTGATTATGTTTTAGTGATTGAGTATGGGTTAGGGTACGTGAGGTGCTGAGTGATGGTGAACGATGAGCGTGACTGATTGGCAGGAGAAGGGAGAATGCCTGGTGATTTCACTAGTGAAGAAGGCAGTTTGAATCGGTTTGGTTGTAGGACAAGTGTATGGTTGTTGTAGCAGTGCAAGTGCAGTCTGTTGCTATGTTGATGATGCAATGCTGAAAGAGGGAAGTTACATGAACTTGTATCAACTGTTTTTTCTCGCTTGAACACACTAGATTATATCTTCATACATATATGCCAAATGAGTATGTTGAGTGCTTTATCAATGTTAATTTATTGTACGGTTCGTTATCGCCATTATTTTTGAGATAAAATGTCGTTTAGATTGTTGCAGCTTCATTGCTTTTGGTTGTTGTCCCTGTGGTGGTTCATCCAAAAACAAAAAAATGCAGCTGTCATGGAACAACTTTGTCATTGTATGTTTGTTAACATTATTTATATTTCATGAGATTGGGCATAAAAGTTGGAGCGTGCAGAACCATATCTATAAGTTGGAGCGTCTTGCTGATGATTACTGAAACATGAACTGATACATCTTTAGTATTTTGTATATTATCGTATTAAGTCAAATATAATATCTTAAGAAACGATATGTAGGCAATATATTTAATTCGTGAGTATTCTAAGTTTCCACCATCAAAATTAGTAGTCTTTGACCAATAGCCTTTGGGATAGAGCAGGGGCTTACTCTTCAAATTAATTATAGTATTTAATCATTGCATTTTCTTTTTCAAATCAACCACTATATATAGTTTTGGAACCTTTGAACACACTAGAATTTCTCTTTGTCCATATGTGCCAAATGAGTGCAGTGAACGCTATATCAATGTTAATTACTGTATGGTTCGCTGCCACCAATTTTTGTTAGGATGTAACGTAACTTTGCAAACTAAATGAATTGGTTTCTTCAAGCATGAATTCACGTGCATATGTATTAATATAAATGATTTTGAGAAATGATATAAGGAAGTAAGCGGATATAACTTGATTTGATTTATTTTTATGGTATAGTAGTTCATTATCTGAACTTGTATTCGTATTAATCTGAAAATTCAATGAGACACATCTCTTCATGCTTTAATATTCTATTAGAATTTGGTTTTCATTGCTAAAATTACAAAATTTAGACTCTTCACCGCTATGTTTATTTATCCTTTTTTGTAAAAAGAAATCTTCCAATGTCTTTCCATTTTATATTATGAATTTTTTTTATTTTCACAAATAAGCTTATTTGGAAGCAAGGTTCTTTGTACGCAAGTAAATCAGATCTTTCTGGAACCAGGTGACTGCATAGTATACATAGACTATTTGATGGAAAAAGAAAAGCTTTGAGCAGTTGAAATTCTTAGTTATGCATTTGGTACTTGTATACTTTAAATATGAACTATGTTTTGTCTTTTAGGTACTCAAATTGACATCAATATGGAATTGAGAGCATATGTATTTAATTTGGTAACTCATTGATTAAAAATATTTTTTGTTAGTTGATACTTTTTTTTTTATCATGAATATGCGTTATATTTACTGATTATTATATTTTTTATTCATACTTTGCTCTTTAAATTGCTATGAAGATTCATTGTGATTGCTATTTTTAAAATGTAATACATATATAGGTATAGCTCTTGAAAAGCTTTATAACTATTGTGTCTACGAATTTCATAGCAGCATATATTAAGTGTAAAAGGATTTAGCAATACTATAACATGTTGATTTAATAGATTCGTATTGCCATTATCGAATAAATATGTTATAGCTGCAATACTGTGTTTTAAAGATTCTCACTTTCATTGAGATTTAGATGTTTAATTGCGATGAGGATAAGCTATTGTCTTTAAATAACATAATGGCAAATTTTTGATATAAAACTATGCCCTTTTAATATTTATGTTAAAGATAAACATATCTAATCGTTTTTATTAAAAGACAAAAATATGAACACATTTTGAATAAAACGACAATATTTAATACAATGATTTTCAGTAAAAAAGCTAATTTGTATATCTTTTTGTATGATAAAACATAAGTTATTAAAAAGATAAAAGTATTTATCTTTTGGTCTACTTATTTTTGTATGAGAAAATAAGCTATTAAAAAAGATAAATGTATTTATTTATTTTATCTACTTTATTAGAAACACATAAAGTATAATAAACTTATTACATAATTTCATGATAATTTTATAAACCCCTAACACAAACTGCAGCAACAACTTTAATTGCATCTATCTTTTACATAAAACTGACAGTAGTGTATACCAAAAATGAAAAAAGATATATGCATTTATCTTGTTCACAAAACCGATAGCGGTATTTATCAGATAACAACTAAACATAAAAAAAAATCTTTTATAGAAAGCAATTTTAGATTTTTTTTTTTTTAGAGAATGTTAAATGATTTGAGAGAATGATGAACGAAGTTTTATAAACCATATACACAAGTTTTATAACCCATAAACTAACTGACCGTAGAGGTTGCTCCTTAACTGCCTCATTCTTTATTCATGATACACACAAGATAACATCTACCAAGTCAGCCTAAATTAGTAACAAACCTTCACCAGTCCATGCTTGGCATGTTGAAACTAAAGAATGATAACCAGGTCAAGTTAAAGAATGATTTGGAACCACATAAGCTTCTATTATTCAAAAATTCAATTTTTAAAAATAAAGCATGTTTGAAAAAAAAAACTACATAATACTCAATATTCTTTAACATTCAATTTAAAAAATATCTAAAATTTTGATTTATATACTCAATCTCACCATTGATGCATGTTTAACTGCAGGCCATGCTTAATCTCTGGCTATGCTATGGTGTATGTTCCTCCTTTTTAAACAAAGACCGGCTTGAGACCATCCTTTGTTTACCACCATCAAATTTTTACATAAAAGTCTGTAAGTATCATTCAGTAGATAGAAGCAATGTCGTGAAGACAAATTTGTGTCGAAGGTGAAGTAGGGTTGTAGATTAATGGTATAGTGGAGATGAAAAGGTACATGAATTTGTTTACTACAACCAACTCGACATAAAGATGAATAGAAATAGTGTTTACTAAACGATAAATAGTTTTATCATTTTTTAAATGATAAATATATCATTTAATAATAGATAAATGTATATGACTTAGTTTTTTTAAACAATATTTATATAAAAGATAAACACACTTATCTTTTTTAATTCAAAGGCATGAACATATTGTCAATTTAAAACTAAAACATTTAATGCATTCATTCTAACATAATGATAAAAAAAGATCACTTAATTCAATTATTTTGATATAAAATCAAATAAAACTATCAATTAATAAACGATAATCACAAAATGATTACTATAACCATCTTGACATAAAGATGAATAGAATATATATTTTTTGGCAAAGCCGATGGGGTTAAATGGTCCCCTACGATTTTATTAATATACCAAAGGCGAAATACATAGAAACAAAGAAAAAAGAAGATTACAAAGATGTGCACGACATATCAATAGTTTTTTGGAAGACAAAACACAAAATTTGACCAAAAACTACAAGGCGCAGTAACTGCTACAATGCACACATATTGTTTATTAAACACACACTAATTGTTTTCTATGCACATACCCTCCGATTACACATAAATCATTAAAAATGCCCATTATCAATCAGTCAGCAATTAGTATATTTCTTGAGCAAAGAACAGTGCAAAGAAAATATAAGTAACAGAAAGTAAACGAAAACACAGTAGAGCATGAAATTTAATAAAAAGATATTATGTTATATCCTTTTAAGTTCTTTTAAGCTTTTTGAGGATTCAGTTGTTTTGTATTAAATAATGGTATTTGGTTTTTTATTTAATATATAATAATATTATGAATCGAACTTTAAAACAGAAAATTATAGTAAACATAATTAAGAAAAAAGTTACCATTTGAGCAATAGATAAGGTGGATCTTTGACCTATCCTTTAACTATGTTCCTTGCAGAAAGGTAGAATGGACTAGATATATGTTTTTATCATTTACATTATAAAAGCGAATACTGGTTGCTTTAAGTGATTTAACAGTGGATATCGTGTCACCTATATATTTTTGATACAATCGAATACTAGCTTTAAGTCTGTCATGTATATTTTTTTTTCTTTTTCACATAAAGATAAATACTTTTATCCTTTTTAAAAAGAAATAACAACTTGCGGTAATGATCTAAATCACACTGGCATACTTGAACCTTCTTTTTGTATACTATGTACTATAATACAAGTAAAATTGGGAATAATGTAGAAGCCATAGCAAGGGAGGTCTCATGCATAGAAGGACCAGACTCAAGAAGAGTTGAACATGTAAACAAAGATAATTACTTGTCTTTTTTAGACAGAGAACAACTTAAGTAAAATCAATTACTGTATATGACATAAATAGCAACAACAAAAATGATAAAGCACTACTGTAAAAAAAACTTTTACTATAAATTTTTTATTATGTATATCATTTTTCATAAAAAACATAACTTCCTTAAAAAGATAAATGCATTTATCCTTTTTTCCTACTTTTATTAAAATAATATTTAAAATGGTAAACATATTAAAACATACATAACATAAGTGCATAATAACTCAACAATCTTTGTTAAAAAATTAATATTTTTGTGACGACCCGAACTTCTGGTACCTTTTGAGTTGTCCAGGACGACACAATTCCAACCCAAAATGCACTAGAAACCCAGATGCCAATAGAAAGAATATTAGAGGGTGAGATAAGAAAGAAAGAAATATTAGAATAGAAGAAGAAACAAAACCACAGAATCAGAGTCTCACATCGCAGCGGAACAAAATATAAAATAGAAATAAATCTTTATTAAGAGCTTTAAAAATACTTACAACCATCAAAGTATATCAACACATATGGACAGTTATAATAACATGTCCTCATATACAACACACAGCGGAATAAATATATATCATACGTTTGGACTTCTCTAGCTCGTTTCTTCACTGCATCTGATAAACTGAACCTGTACAGCCCGGTCTAACCCAAGCATTACAAACGCCAGGTCAGTCTGGTGAACCAGAGTTGGAAAACACACTAAGTTTATGGGTAACATCCAACTTGATTTTAAAGTTAAAATCTTTTCAAAGGAAAGAATAATAGTAAGACCAAATCCACACATAAATACAGACGGTTTTTACCTTACAATAATCCAAAACATTTTTGAAATCATATATTCTCTGATATTATAATAATGTCTAATATCAAATAAATAGTAATCTAGCAAAACGCTTGCATCTCACGCGCCACATATATAGTATACAATAAAAACTGCAGGCGCTTATTGAAGAATGGATTTCCAACTATGGCAAGGTATGGGACCACCTTCCAACAATGTACCTCTAGAGATGAATACATTCGGGATTCAACAAGAACATCTTGCAACCCTAGCTAAACATGACCGGCCCCTACTTCGCTTGAGAGTATCGAATATATCATTACCACAGTTGGGGGCTAGCCAACCGAACCGATAGCATACAAATGAAATAAAGGGATAACCGAAGGCATTTAATTTCACCAGATTAGGTAAAGATATACCCTTTTGATGGGTGCGATCCACATAGCCATGCGACCCACCAGATTTTATACCATTTCCCAGTTGATGAGGCTTGAGGTCAACATTAATTAATTAATTAATCATTATTATATTATTTTGTAATTCATGTTTTAGAACATCTATCCACTATTCACTTTGAATGCCACATCGTCGGATCCCCTAGAAATCATTAATTGATTTCCACAAAAATACTCGGGTTGTTAAATTAAGAGAAGGTGTCTTCTCTGCCGCCACAGAAATACATTTGAGGAAATCAATGTACATAACTCCTTTGGAAATACTCTGTCAGACATCCGTCCATACAAGTTGTCCTGGGACTGGACAAATCGAAGGCACCCTCCTACCACATCCTTGAATTACCCTATGGATCAGTAACGAGTAGTCCTTGCAATCCGTAAAACTTCACTTACGACTGAATCACGTCAGAATAGCTCTGGTTGCAACATCATAGAATATTCGACAAGCAATCCTTCCGCTTATGAAGATCCACAGACTCCAATTGCTCCATCTTCTATCTTCAACGTTCGTATTCATTGGTCAGAATGGTTTTCGAATATAAAATTCGATCCTGGTCTTTCCGTACCAACAATCGTATTGGCCAGATTTGATAGTCAGTGATTTAACTATCAAATAGCAATATAAAATAAAATGAATTCACCGATTCGGTACTTGGCATTACTTGGCCGCTTTAATTGAAAACAATTAACGAATGTTAATTTAAAACTCTTTAAATGTATTTCAATATTACGAATATCGCCTTTCATTTCTTGTTCTTAAATAAATTTCAAAACTATTTTAATTTAATACTTAGGAAAAATCCTATAATCATATCAAATTTCCTATTCTAATTTCAATTTCAAAACATTCCCTATATCATTACTAATTAGCTATAATTGGGAAAATCAATTCATCTTACCATTTGTAAAATAACGTTATGTATCTATTTTGTTTCATTGTTTGGAAACAACACCTAATCCTTATTCTTTTAGAATAAACTAAGTTCAACACTTCACTTTTCATTTCCTTTTTAACTTGAAAATACCATTATATATTCCCAATCTCTTTTACTTTGGGAATATCATTATATACATCCTCAAATCTTTCCATTTCCGTTACTTTGGAAATCGCATTATATATTGTCAAATTCTGTTTATTTCCGTTACTTTGGAAATCTCATTATATTCTCAAATCTAGCAATTTACGTTGCATTATTATTTCTCATCTGGAAATGTTCTTAACCTCTTTTCCATTTCAAACTAATATCACTCTCAGATAATCCTGAAGTCATTCAAGTTGGGGTATTTGAATTACCTCTCAGACCTTGATCAATAACATTCTTATCTTAAGATAGATCCAAGTTGTAATTCAAAAATCGATAATTATTCAAATATCAACAAATCTCATTAAACTACTTTCTTTAAAATATGGTTCATAAAACCTTTTTACTTTTTAAAAATAACTTTTCTAAATACAAATTATTATTACTTAATATATTTATTAAATCTCTTCTTAACCTTAACTTCTTTCAAAGCATTCATTCTATAACTAGAATTTTTTTATTAATAAATCCCATTTTAAAATCCTTTACCAAATTCACTTACAAATCTTTTCCGTTATCATTCTTTTTGGAAATCTCATTTCGATTCTAACCCTTTTTGTAACACCCCGTATTTTCTGTGAACATTAAAGTAGAGAATTAAGGAATACTTAATTTTAAAAGTAGGAATTAGGGAAAACGGGTTATGCCATTGCGTTCGTCTCGGAATTCTGCTTGAGATAGAGTCCGAGTTTGTGTGAATCGGACTCCGTATGAAGAAGTTATGGAGTTCAGAAGATTTCAAGTTTAAACGGAAATTAAATATAAATAATAATTAAATTAAAAGGCAGTTCAAATTCAAAAATTCCGACAGAATCGGCTGGGCGGGAAAATTCCCGCACATAGGGGTCGACTCCCCCCGGGGGGGTCGACATAGGTGTCGACCCCCCAAGAGCGGTGTCGACCCCCCTGTAGGGGTCGACCCCCTCAGCCAGATCTGGGCTGTTTTGTCCAGTGACGTTTTCTGAGTCACTAGGGCTTATGTGGCGACTTTTGGTTGGCTCAGCTTGGTCTGGATGACTCTAATTACTCCTAGGTTGATCTAACGGCTCTCATTAATCTAAACTTCTATATAAACAACCCCAACCCTCAACCCTAAAACCACATAAAATTGCTCTTTGAAGCCGTCATGCTGTCCATGGCCAAACTAGCGTAGCCTCCATTTTCTCTAAACTACAAGTCAAGTTAGGAAGTTCCAAATCAAATCAAAACTAGAGAATCAGTAGTCTACATCAAAGGATAGCTTTTCCGTTTCAGAAATCAGATCCCAGAAAAACAAGATTTGTTCTTTTGTTTGTAAGTTCAGTTATTCTTTAGATTTGAACAAATAAAAGTCATGACTTGTAATGATGTGGAACTAGAGTTGTGCCTAGTTGTAAGATAATCGTATTCTGATTCATGTAGTAGTTCTGAGATTACCTATGCCTACGTCACTATTGTGATTGATACAACCTATCATGTTGTATATTAATTTGGTGATGAACCTATCATGTTGTATATTAATTTGGTAATGAACCAATCATGTTGTATATTAATTTGGTGATGAACCTATCATGTTGTATATAAATTTGGTGATGGAATTATCATGTTGTATGTTAAATTGGTGATGAACCAATCATGTTGTATAATAATTTGGCAATAAACCTATCACCTTGTATATAAATTTGGTGATTCCTTATGTTATGTTATATGCAAGATCATAAGCTAAGTCATGTTCATATAGGCTTGTATGTCTAGATCAACATGCTTAGTGTAATAACCCGGAAAATGTGAACCAATTTAAATTTTTTTTAATTTGGTTATTACCAAAGAATTTGAATGGTTGAAATAGCATATTTCAATAAAATATAGAATTGGGTATAGTATTGCAGTTTGAAATTTTGAATACAAACTTTGTCTGACTGTACCGGGTGGAAAATATAACGGATTTTAGCGAAACTGAAAATATTTAAATCTGTTTATGAATAAATTTCTAACGAATCCGAAAAATCAAAATTTCATAACGGAAATCAAAAGTTATGGCCAAATGAATTTTCAGAAAGGTCGCTATATAACATATATAGCCCTTGAAAATTTGATATTTTGCATACGACCTCGGAATTTGACGAAACCACTTTTGTTGGGTCCGGGATGTCAAATTATTGCTAAGTTTCAAATTACATTATTTTTGAAGCTAGTATGTGAGCGGGGCAAAAGAAAATGTGATTGGTCAAATTCTGTTAAAATGGGTCGACCTAAAAATGGCCGTTTTTCAAACGAGCTCAGAATTCGACGAAACTGGTTTTGTTAGGACCGTATTGTCAAAACAAAGCTAGATTTATTTTTCTGGAATTTTTTCGATTCAGTTTGTGGCCCTGGCAAATTGAAATGTACGTTTAAATTAAGTATCAAATGTTTTATATTTTAATTTGAAAAATAACTGACTGTAACAGTCGAAATGGCCAACGAAACATATCCCATTGTGTCCGGAATGGGGGTATTTAGCTAGAGGCGACAGTCGTTGGGTTTAAAAAAGAGTCCGTTTGCAAAAACACTATTTAAAACTTCCTATAAAGCTCGGACCAATAGGAATTTTTCTTTTATAAAAAAAATACGAAGGAAACCCTATCCGCCAGCGATTTGGACGACGCAGGGAGCTCGAAACTTCTCGTCGCTTTTGCCGCCGCCTCAGTCGATTTCGCCGCCTCCGCCAGTTGAAGTTTCTGACCGCCTTCGCCTCCTCTATCAATCCGACCAAGCCACGCCTCCATCCATCAACTGTACGCATCGGAATTCGACCAGGAAGTCGCGCCCTTTAGAGCGCCGCCGCGACCCACAGGAGCCACCGAACCCATCGCCACTACCACCGATCTAAAGGTGATTCGTAGCTCTCTGATGCCATGTGGTCTGATCGAAGCAACGAGGTACGGTTTGGCTTAAAAATCGAGACCTAGTTTTGAAGCTTTAAAAACTTTTCTGATGTGAATTTCTGAAATGAAAATAACACTTTTAAGTGTTGCAAAACTTTGAAAAATAATATCTTTTTCGTTCTTTAACGAAATTTGATGAAACAGGAGACACCGTGGCCGTAAGGAGGCTCTCTACATTCTAGAAGAAGCCGCGGATTTTTCTGACCTTCCTACGATTTTTAGCACTGCAATAACCAATGTGAGGAATCTAAACTATTTGTGTGAATGAAATCGTGTTCTATAAATTATATAAGCGAAGTGTAAATTATATACGCATTGTATACCTCATGTACATGTGTTGTATAAGTTATATTAGCGACGTATAAATTATACAAGCGTTGTTTGAAACATATATGCTTTGAGTTGTGATAAAATGCAAGTGAATTACTATATTATATATATATATACACACTCCCCTCGTCCACAGACCATGGACGATATTTATTGCTTGTGATTGACGTGATATTATATGGTATGACGAATGGTTGGAAATAATTGTTTGTGGTTGATATTATGGTTGAAAAATACCTTTATGGTTGAAAAATACCTTTGTGGTTGAAAAATACCCTCTTGTGGTTGAAACAAAATAGAATAGGATTGTGGAATTGAAAATAAAACATGCCGCCTACGTGCGAACTAGATGCATGATCCCCATTGTCAAAAACTGCGAGGTTTTAAGGTAGAGCGAGGAGCCGTACTAGGGACGGTCCCGGTTTTAACTACCCTGCCGTTATGCTGCCGAAATTTTCTGAAATATTTATGTGCAAGAATAATTTTTATTCGTTGAAATAAATTACATATACTATATAGAATATTCATGTGTTGAGTTGCAATTCATTCGTTGAGTTGAAATTCATGTGTTGAATATTATTTGAATTTAAACAAATAGCTTTAGCGATAAAAATCACATTTTTATATATATACAAACTATATAGAAAATTCATGTGTTGAGTTGCAATTCGTTCGTCGATTTGAAATTCATGTGTTGAATGTTATCATATTTTAAAATAATTGGAATAGACAATAAAAACTACACCTTTATTGTAAATATGAAGTGTTAAAAACATTCACGTGTTGAATAAATATTTTTGATGATAAAAATATTTCTTTTATCATGTATACGCTTATATAAAAATACACACGTGTTGAAATAAATAATAGTTTGCTAGAAATATTATTATTAGCTTTGTTCTGCATATATATACATGTGTCGAATAGGAAAAATGGATTAGCTGTAGAGTAAAGAAATTATTTGCGTGCCCGACAAATAGGTAAACCTTGATGAGTTGGCTGCGCAATTTTATTTATATATCAACTCCTGTGAATGCTATTGGATGCGGAGTGCTGGTTATTCTGTGTGAAATAATAAATAACGCCATAGGATAGTAACAATTAATTTTGAACTACACTACATGGCATACTTCTTGACGATAGGCATACTTCATCATATTCCACATAAGCAACTGGAGCTTGTGTGACGAGGTGGAAGATTTACCATACAAGCAAGAGGCTTATATGGCGATGACTATATACTACAGGTTGAACTGATGACTGATATGGACTATATAAAATATAACGATAAATCGCCAGATTAATAAAAACCCCACACGGGTCTGGAGTTGACAATAATCACGTCGCTCTAGTTATTAGATACGGCACATGGACTATTTATTTCCACACGGAAACGGGGTGACGAGAATTTATTCTCTGGAGTGATTATCTATACATGCTCCCCCGTAAACACCAAAATATATCACTATAAATATGTGAATGCTTTTTAGTATTTATTGGGTACCTAATACGGCCCAATAAATTTTCAAACCCTTTCCCGTACAAAGGAGGTTATGGCGAAATTTTTCGAAATATTAAGGCGTTAGTGAAATATTTGAAGTGAAAACGAAGTTGAAAATATAGAATGAACTATAGTTGAAATTATAGAATGAACTATGTTTATATATATAAATATAAATATAATTAAAAGGAATAGAGGCCGTGCAGTTCGTGTTTCGGAATCGTAATTTGAAACGATTAGTGCGAGAAATCCGACCATCGGATTTTCCCGAAACCGCAACCGCTGGGTTCGCCTTGGAAATATCTTTCCAACGGCACCAACCTTGTAAAAATCCAACGGTTGGATTGTCCGGAATGTTTAATTCAAATCTAAAGAAAAACAGCGCCAGAATCATTTATATTTATATATAAATATAAAAATAATTAAATTAAATCGAATAACGACGCTGTAGTTCGAATTTTGAAACCGTGACTTCAAACGACTAGTGTGGAAGATCCGACCGTCGGATTCTCACGAAACTGGAACCATTGGGTTCGCTTTGGGAATATCTTCCCACTGATATAGACTTTGTAGAAATCCAACGGTTAGATTTTCCGATATATGTAAAACAAATTAAGGGAAAAACAGCGCCAGTGTCACGACACGACCTGAAACGTCGTTTAATTAAATATGCCCATTTTTAAATAAATAAAAATGGCGAAAAATCGTTATAAATATTATAAGCAACATTGATTGAAAATAAACCAATTGGGCTTGAATTGTTTGATATTTGATGGTTGTATGTGTTTGACGTGAAAATAACACTAAAGAACTGAAAGATGGATGTCGAATAATATAACCATAAAAAGAATCGATTTAAATTCTAATGACGTGAATTATTTGAAAAGGCCGAGCTAACCCTCATTCCAAATAATTTATCAAGCGATTCGAATTGGAAAATGCAAAGACGATTCAAGACCGACGATCTTCGTATCGGTTGGATAGGCGCTACTGAGGTTCCTGACCGGAGTAGCTACCGGAAAGGGACGGAAGTAGTAGCCGTCTGAACGTATGTGTTGATTGGACGGGAATACGAGGAATTTGACGCCTCCGGTTTCGTTTAGACCCAGAATGGACTTGTAAATGGACTGCGTGTCTGACATTGGATTTTGTTCTATACTGATTGATCTCTGTTAAATATATATTTGATTGGCGGCGGAGAATTTATTCTTTTGCTTAACGCCCTTCTCTGAGACGTACGAGCTCAGAGGTTATATATCGATGGAAATCAATCGTATGGAGTGGACTGCCTATGTGGCATGCCAAGATGCTGTGATCAAGGCTTATGTTGCAAAGCAAAGTCTTGTGGATGATGATCAAAGCACGGTCTACGTGGCCTAGCTTTGTGTAGATTCGCGAGCCTCACACCCCGGTATGAGTTAAAAACGGGATAAGGACCCAAGGAGAGCATGACGTTTCTTTCTAGCTATGGTGGTGTTAGTGACTTACCAGCCCTGACATTTATATCTATTTTTCACCTATGTGGTTGTTGGAATGCGAGGCGCCTCGATATAGGTCTGTAAGGACCGGGAAACGTGTGTTCAGGAATTGCCAATCCTCAAACGTAAGAGAGGACCGGCCTTGGAGGATCCAGGGTTACCCAGAGTGCGTAGTCCTGAGACATTTGCTAGAGTGTCTCGAAGCAGAGAGGAGCTTGCCCCTTGCCTCGACTCATGACGGAAATCCAATTTCCAATACGAAATAACGGACTCGATTGTAGAACTAGTATGGCGACATAGTATACGGTAGCTATGCCGTCTATGATTGATATTTATGATGCCATTCGTTTTTGAAACATATATGCACTAGTAATAATATCAAAGGATTTTGCTTTATACGTATCAAGCATATTTGGCCATTATAAGGTAAAACTCTATCCTCCGGCTTGCGTTGCATTGTATGATGGGACTTGAGTCTTATAATGGCTTCATTCTTTCAAAAAGCATTGCGTTGTTTTAAAAGAATTTACTTTGTTTTAAATGCACTAGCAATCACTGGAGTAAACCCGTTCCGCGAAAGTGGCGTGGTCCTATGATTTGCTATCATTGTTGTTTAAACTGTTAAATAGATTCCTCATACCAGTCTCCATGACTGACTCGTTGTTTGTTTCACTTTGCAAACGCGGGTGCCCTTATTTTCACATGGGCAGCCTAGTTCACAGGTGATAAGTTGTTTTTGGCTCTGCACTACTGCATAGAGTGCATTTTTGGCTCATGGCGAGGCTGACTTCACAGAGATGACTTTGACATTTTCCGCCATTATTGTTCTTATATTATGATTCCGCCACGGGCGATGCAGACTGATTTACTTTCCATATTTCTTATATTATGTATATGTTCTACCTTCGGCGATGTAGACTGATACCCTTATTATGTCTCACTGCATGTATGTATTCCGCCTCTGGCGATGATGACTGATCACTTTCCTTTTTATTTACTAAGTTATATCCCACGCTATGCTATTCTGATGTTATTACATGTTGTGATTCCGCTGTCATATCCATGTAAAATTATTCTATTTATTGTTTCTGCTATTATCTGTTCTCTGCCATGATGATTAATGTGTTATATTCCAATGATTATCCTTAATACCGCCCCTCGGATTTTGGGATCGTCACAGTTGGTATCAGAGCTTTGGTTAACCTTAGTTCCGGGATCTAACACATTAAACACCTCGTCAGAATAGAATCAGTAGTGTTCTAATGCGAGTAGCTCATTGGAGATAGGATTAGCAATGTCCTAGAATGAGCTAAGTAGATTAGCAAAACAATTTGATCAGTACATCATCATTATCTTTCCTTGTATTCCCCTGCTTTATCATTTATGAAAATTATCAAATCTGTGAGCTTGACTCTTTTCTTGCTTATACAGTATTCTCTTAGATGGCTACACGAGCAGCAGCAGCTAGAGGAGGCCGGGGAGGCCGAGGAGAGACAGCAGGAGGACGGGGGAATATCCTCGTAGTTGTGGAAGGCCCTATTGTTCAGCCACCAGCACCCGAGGACTTTGAGCTAGACAAAGTAGCGAAGAGGTACAGGAACCTTAGGGGAAAACCCTTTACTGGCACTGGTACAGTAACCGAGGCTATAGCTTGGCTGAAGACCTGTGAGAAAATCTTCGAAGGCATGGGTATGCGAACCAACAACAAAGCACGACTTGGTATTTGGCTCCTTCAGGAGGAAGCATAACTGTGGTGGGATGCCATTACCTCTGAGGATGCAGCAGGTACTGTCAGAACCTGGAAGCAATTCAAAACTATGTTCAATGAGAAGTTTGTACCTGAGCAGGCTCTAGAGAGGATGCGAGAGCAGTTTGCTAATCTCCAGCAAGGAGATCTCTCTATTCAGGATTACCTTAATAAGTTCACCCAGTTGTCGCGCTATGCTCCAGAGCTGATTATGACCAACAAAGCAAAGAACAAGAGATTCATATTTGGGCTAAAGCGCAAGTACCACGTCAGAGCTATGAGCAACATCAAACTCTCCTTTTCAGAATTGGTAGAAATGGCTTGCAATTATGAAGATATGGACGAAAGACACGCTAGCCAAGACCGCGCCAAAAGCCAAGCTGGAAATATGCGCAAGGCTTCAACAGATCAACCCGAATCTAGCATTACCGCGGCCACTACTCAGAAACCTGCAAAGATCCCGAAAGGAAATTGCTACAACTGCGGGAAGCCAGGTCATTTTTCTAATGTATGCAAAGCCCCGAGTAAGCCAAAGGCAAATGACTCAGCCGAATGCTACAACTGCCATAAGAAGGGGCACTATAGCAGGAATTGTCCTCTGAAGCAGAATGCACAAGTGGCTCATGTCTATGACGGGAATACCCCGCCAGCTATCACCGATGGATCAGGTAAACCCGACGTCTTGGGAGGTACCCTTGCCATTAAAAATATTCCTGTTTCGGTACTTTTTGATACTGGTGCATCACGTAGCTTCATTTCTGGTAATATTGTTCATAAGTTAAAATTGAAACGAAGAAAGCTTAGAGAACCAATTAAAGTTCAAAACCCGATAGGAGGTTCTGTTAGTCTCAGTTTATACTGTAGGGTGCCTATCTCTTACTCTTTCTACAAGTTCTCTTTTGATTCGATTGTTATGAACCTTTCCGAATTTGATATTATACTGGGGATGGACTGGTTGACAAAATATAAGGCTAAAGTTAGATGTTCCGAACGAATCGTTAAAATCAAAACGAAGCTTGGACCTATATGTATACCATGCCATGGCTCAGTAATTAATAGAAAAGAATTTTGGTCTTCTTTAGAAGTTACTCCCCCTTCATTAGAAAAGATACCGGTCGTTAAAAACTTCGCGGATGTGTTTGAAGAAGTAGAAAACTTACCGCCGCAAAGAGAGATTGAATTTAGAATAGATCTAATTCCTAACGCCCGACCAGTAGTACATCCAATAAGAAGAATGGCCCCGAAAGAAAAAGAAGAGTTAGGTAGTCAGACCCGAGAATTGCTTTGGAAAGATCTGATCAGACCGAGCTTTTCAGCATAGGGAGCAGCAGTAGTATTTGTCCCGAAATCAGACGGTACTTTAAGACTTTGCGTTGATTACCGAGATCTCAATAAGCAAACACTGAAGAACAAATATCCCTTGCCCCGAATAGATGATCTGTTAGATCAATTAAATGGAGCAACAGTATTCTCCAGAATGGACCTAGCTACAGGTTTCCACCAATTGCGTATAGCCGAAGACTGTGTTCCTTTAACAGCCTTCAGGGGCCCCGATTTATTCTACGAATGGTTAGTAATGCCGTTCGGTTTGTGTAACGCTCCGTCATACTTCGTTGATCTTATGAACAGAGTGTTCCGTGGTGTATTGAATAAATTTGTTCTAGTCTTCATCGATGACATTTTAATCTACTCCAAGTCGGAAGATGAGCATGCAAAACATTTAGAACAAGTGTTGAAAATTCTAAGGAGAAATGTCTTGAAAGCTAAATTTTCTAAGAGTGTCTTCTGGCAGGATGAAGTTAAGTTCCTAGGCCATGTCGTATCAAAGGAAGGGATCGCTGTAGATCCAAGCAAAATTACAGCGATTCAGAACTGGAAACAACCTACTACTCCCACGGAAGTTCGAAGTTTCCTTGGATGGCTAGTTACTATCGGAAATTCATTTAGGATTTTTCAAATATATCAGGTGTATTGACAAAGCTTACAAAGAAGCATGAGAAATTCAAATGGACTCCCGAATGTGAAGAAGCTTTCCAGGAGCTGAAACTGAAGTTGACAACCGCTCCAGTATTGACCATTATAGAAGGTAACCAAGACTTGACTGTATGGACAGACGCTTCTATTAGAGGGCTAGGCGCAGTGTTAATGCAAAAAGGCCAAGTGGTCGCTTATGCCAGCCGTCTGCTAAAGCCGCATGAAAGGAACTATGCTACTCATGATCTTGAGTTATTAGCTATCGTGTTTGCTTTAAGAATCTGGAGGCATTATTTACTGGGCGAGAAGTTCGAACTATTTACCGATCATCAATCCTTGAAATATCTGTTCACGCAGAAAGATCTGAACTTGAGACAACAGCGTTGGTTAGAATTCCTTGCGGCATATGATTTTGAAATTCTATACACTCCAGGGAAAGCCAATGTTGTAGCCGATGCGCTCAGCAGAAAGAATGAAATCATCGCCAGTTTTGTCATCACGTCTTCATTAATAGACAGGATCTCGACCCTTCAGAAAGATGATGAATTTATTCAAAGAATCATTCAGAGAGTCAAAGGAGGTGAATCCACAAGTTTCCGACTCGATGACAAAGGAGTTCTAAGATTAAAGGGCAGAATTTGCATCCCGAATCTTCCTGAGCTCAGAAGAGAAATACTTGATAAGTGCCACAAATCCAAATTAAGTATCCATCCCGGTGTGAGAAAAATGTATAACGATATCAAACGCACATTCTGGTGGAGGTCAATGAAAAGAGATATCTCATTATATGTTAGCAGATGCCCCACTTGTCAACTAGTTAAGAGTGATCAGCAGAAATTGGCTGGATTATTACAACCCTTAGAAATTCCAGGATGGAAGTGGGAACAAATCTCGATGGACTTCATTGATGGTTTGCCTCGAACTAAGAAAGGAAACGACAGTATATGGGTAATCGTAGATCGCTTCACGAAGATTTCCCATTTCATACCTGTCCGATCCAACAGAACGGCTCAAAGTCTAGCACATATTTACTTCAAAGAAATAGTTAAACTTCATGGAGTGTCGCTCAATATAGTCAGTGATAGAGATCCCCTATTTACTAGCAAATTCTGGGAAGCATTCCAGACAGAATTGGGAACCAAATTGAATCTAAGCACCGCTTATCACCCTCAGACAGATGGCCAAACCGAGCGGTGAATAGAATTCTAGAAGATTTACTGCGGGCTTGCGTTATCGATTTTGGAGGCTCATGGGAAGATCACTTACATTTAGCAGAATTCTCTTACAACAATAGCTATCAAGCAAGTTTGGGAATGTCTCCATTTGAAGCATTATACGGTAGACCGTGCAGATCTCCCGCATGTTGGGTAGAACCTGGCAACAGACTTGTGTTAGGGCCCGATATGATTCAAGAGGCATCGGATAAAGTCGATTTCATTAAGAAGAGATTGAAAACCGCACAGAGCCGACAGAAAAGTTATGCTGATGCGAGAAGAAGGAATATATCGTTTGCCGTTGGCGATTATGTTTATTTAAGAGTTTCTCCAATGCGAGGAGTAATCAGATTTGGCAAGACTGGGAAGTTGGCACCGAGATTTATTGGTCCCTTTCCTATACTTGAACGGATTGGAACTCTTGCATATAGGGTTTCATTACCTAATTGGTTGCCTGGTATACATGATGTGTTCCATGTATCTCAACTCAGAAAACATCTTCATGATCCAGATCTTGTTGTGGAAGAAGCAGCGCAACATGATATTGACATAACTCCAGAATTAGCACTCAGAAGAGAGCCATTAAAGATAGTTGGCAAAGAAACTAGAGAGCTAAGGAGGAAAAAGATTCATTTAGTCACAGTGCAGTGGAGTAGTGATCCTAGAGACTGTACCTGGGAGACAGAGGAAAGCATTAAACAAGCCGATCCCAAATGCAGAGTGGACATCTCTGACTAACTCCGGTGTAAGGTACCTTTACAATACTTTGCATTTACATTTTATTTCCTGCTTAGCTGTTATTTCCCTTTAGAGGACGAAAAGTTTTAAGTGGGGGAGATTGTAATAACCCGGAAAATGTGAACCAATTTAATATTTTTTTAATTTGGTTATTACCAAAGAATTTGAATGGTTGAAATAGCATATTTCAATAAAATATAGAATTGGGTATAGTATTGCAGTTTGAAATTTTGAATACAAACTTTGTCTGACTGTACCGGGTGGAAAATATAACGGATTTTAGCGAAACTGAAAATATTTAAATCTGTTTATGAATACCTTTCTAACGAATCCGAAAAATCGAAATTGTATAACGGAAATCAAAAGTTATGGCCAAATGAATTTTCAGAAAGGTCGTTATATAACATATATAGCCCTTGAAAATTGATATTTTGCATACAACCTCGGAATTCGACGAAACCACTTTTGTTGGGTCCGGGATGTCAAATTATTGCTAAGTTTCAAATTTCATAATTTTTGAAGCTAGTATGTGAGCGGGGCAAAAGAAAATGTGATTGGTCAAATTTTGTTAAAATGGGAAGACCTAAAAATGGCCGTTTTTCAAACGAGCTCAGAATTCGACGAAACTAGTTTTGTTAGGACCGTATCGTCAAAACAAAGCTAGATTTATTTTTCTGGAATTTTTCGATTCAGTTTGTGGCCCTGGCAAATTGAAATGTACGTTTAAATTAAGTATCGAATGTTTTATATTTTAATTTGAAAAATAACTGACTGTAACAGTCGAAATGGCCAACGAAACATATCCCATTGTGTCCGGAATGGGGGTATTTAGCTAGGGGCGACAGTCGTTGGGTTTAAAAAGGAGTCCGTTTGCAAAAACACTATTTAAAACTTCCTATAAAGCTCGGACCAATAGGAATTTTTCTTTTATAAAAAAAAAATAAAATACGAAGGAAACCCTAGCCGCCAGCGATTTGGACGACGCAGGGAGCTCGAAACTTCTCGTCGCTTTTGTCGCCGCCTCAGTCGATTTCGCCGCCTCCGCCAGTTGAAGTTTCTGACCGCCTTCGCCTCCTCTATCAATCCGACCACGCCACGCCTCCATCCATCAACTGTACGCGTCGGAATTCGACCAGGAAGTCGCGCCCTTTAGAGCGCCGCCGTGACCCACAGGAGCCACCGAACCCATCGCCACTACCACCGATCTGAAGGTGATTCGTAGCTCTCTGAGGCCGTGTGGTCTGATCGAAGCAACGAGGTACGGTTTGGATTAAAAATCGAGACCTAGTTTTGAAGCTTTAAAAACTTTTCTGATGTGAATTTCTGAAATGAAAATAACACTTTTAAGTGTTGCAAAACTTTGAAAAATAATATCTTTTTCGTTCTTTAACGAAATTTGATGAAACAGGAGACACCGTGACCGTAAGGAGGCTCTCTACATTCTAGAAGAAGCCGCGGATTTTTCTGACCTTCCTACGATTTTTAGCACTGCAATAACCAATGTGAGGAATCTAAACTATTTGTGTGAATGAAATCGTGTTGTATAAATTATATAAGCAAAGTGTAAATTATATACGCATTGTATACCTCATGTACATGTGTTGTATAAGTTATATTAGCGATGTATAAATTATACAAGCGTTGTTTGAAACATATATGCTTTGAGTTGTGATAAAATGCAAGTGAATTATTATAATATATATATACTCCCCTCGTCCACAGACCATGGACGATATTTATTGCTTGTGATTGACGTGATATTATATGGTATGACGAATGGTTGGAAATAATTGTTTGTGGTTGATATTATGGTTGAAAAATACCTTTATGGTTGAAAAATACCTTTGTGGTTGAAAAATACCCTCTTGTGGTTGAAACAAAATAGAATAGGATTGTGGAATTGAAAATAAAACATGCCGCCTGCGTGCGAACTAGATGCATGATCCCCACTGTCAAAAACCGCGAGGTTTTAAGGTAGAGCGAGGAGCCGTACTAGGGACGGTCCTGGTTTTAACTACCCTGCCGTTATGCTGCCGAAATTTTCTGAAATATTTATGTGTTAGAATAATTTTTATTCGTTGAAATAAATTACATATACTATATAGAATATTCATGTGTTGAGTTGCAATTCATTCGTTGAGTTGAAATTCATGTGTTGAATATTATTTGAATTTAAACAAATAGCTTTAGCGATGAAAATCACATTTTTATATATATACAAACTATATAGAAAATTCATGTGTTGAGTTGCAATTCGTTCGTCGATTTGAAATTCATGTGTTGAATGTTATCATATTTTAAAATAAATGGAATAGACAATAAAAACTACACCGTTATTGTAAATATGAAGTGTTAAAAACATTCACGTGTTGAATAAATATTTTTGATGATAAAAATATTTCTTTTATCATGTATACGCTTATATAAAAATACACACGTGTTGAAATAAATAATAGTTTGCTAGAAATATTATTATTAGCTTTGTTCTGCAAATATATACATGTGTTGAACAGGAAAAATGGATTAGCTGTAGAGTAAAGAAATTATTTGCGTGCCCGACAAATAGGTAAACCTTGATGAGTTGGCTGCGCAATTTTATTTATATATCAACTCCTGTGAATGCTATTGGATGCGGAGTGCTGGTTATTCTATGTGAAATAATAAATAACGCCATAGAATAGTAACAATTAATTTTGAACTACACTACATGGCATACTTCTTGATGATAGGCATACTTCATCATATTCCACATAAGCAACTGGAGCTTGTGTGACGAGGTGGAAGATTTACCATACAAGCAAGAGGTTTGTATGGCGATGACTATATACTACAGGTTGAACTGATGACTGATATGGACTATATAAAATATAACGATAAATCGCCAGATTAATAAAAACCCCACACGGGTCTGGAGTTAACAATAATCACGTCGCTCTAGTTATTAGATACGGCACATGGACTATTTATTTCCACATGGAAACGGGGTGACGAGAATTTATTCTCTAGAGTGATTATCTATACATGCTCCCCCGTAAACACCAAAATATATCACTATAAATATGTGAATGCTTTTTAGGATTTATTGGGTACCTAATACGGCCCAATAAATTTCCAAACCCCTTCCCGTACAAAGGAGGTTATGGCGAAATTTTTCGAAATATTAAGGCGTTAGTGAAATATTTGAAGTGAAAACGAAGATGAAAATATAGAATGAACTATAGTTGAAATTATAGAATGAACTATGTTTATATATATAAATATAAATATAATTAAAAGGAATAGAGGCCGTGCAGTTCGTGTTTCGGAATCGTAATTTGAAACGATTAGTGCGAGAAATCCGACCATCGGATTTTCCCGAAACCGCAACCGCTGGGTTCGCCTTGGAAATATCTTTCCAACAGCACCAACCTTGTAAAAATCCAACGGTTGGATTGTCCGGAATGTTTAATTCAAATCTGAAGAAAAACAGCGCCAGAATCGTTTATATTTATATATAAATATAAAAATAATTAAATTAAATCGAATAACGACGCTGTAGTTCGAATTTTGAAACTGTAACTTCAAACGACTAGTGTGGAAGATCCGACCGTCGGATTCTCACGAAACTGGAACCGTTGGGTTCGCTTTGGGAATATCTTCCCACTGATATAGACTTTGTAGAAATCCAACGGTTAGATTTTCCTATATGTGTAAAACAAATTAAGGGAAAAACAGCGCCAGTGTCACGACACGACCTGAAACGTCGTTTAATTAAATATGGCCATTTTTAAATAAATAAAAATGGCGAAAAATCGTTATAAAATATTATAAGCAACATTGATTGAAAATAAACCAATTGGGCTTGAATTGTTTGATATTTGATGGTTGTATGTGTTTAACGCGAAAATAACACTAAAGAACTGAAAGATGGATGTCGAATAATATAACCATAAAAAGAATCGATTTAAATTCTAATGACGTGAATTATTTGAAAAGGCCGAGCTAACCCTCATTCCAAATAATTTATCGAGCGATTCGAATTGGAAAATGCAAAGACGATTCAAGACCGACGATCTTCATATCGGTTGGATGGGCGCTACTGAGGTTCCTGAACGGAATAGCTACCGGAAAGGGACGGAAGTAGTAGCCGTCTGAACGTATGTATTAATTGGACGGGAATACGAGGAATTTGACGCCTCCGGTTTTGTTCAGACCCAGAACGGACTTGTAAATGGACTGCGTGTCTGACATTGGATTTTGTTCTATACTGATTGATCTCTGTTAAATATATATCTGATTGGCGGCGGAGAATCTATTCTTTTGCTTAACGCCCTTCTCTGAGACGTACGAGCTCAGAGGTTATATATCGATGGAAATCAATCGTATGGAGTGGACTGCCTATGTGGCATGCCAAGATGTTGTGATCAAGGTTTCTGTTGCAAAGCAAATTCTTGTGGATGATGATCAAAGCACGGTCTACGTGGCCTAGCTTTGTGTATTTCGTAGATTCGCGAGCCTCACACCCCGGTACGAGTTAAAAACGGGATAAGGACCCAAGGAGAGCATGACGTTTCTTTCTAGCTATGGTGGTGTCAGTGACTTACCAGCCCTGACATTTATATCTATTTTTCACCTATGTGGTTGTTGGAATGCGAGGCGCCTCGATATAGGTCTGTAAGGACCGGGAAACGTGTGTTCAGGAATTGCCAATCCTCAATCGTAAGAGAGGACCGGCCTTGGAGGATCCAGGGTTACCCAGAGTGCGTAGTCCTGAGACATTTGCTAGAGTGTCTCGAAGCGGAGAGGAGCTTGCCCCTTGCCTCGAATCATGACGGAAATTCAATTTCCAATACGAAATAACGGACTCGATTGTAGAACTAGTATGGCGACATAGTATATGGTAGCTATGTCGTCTATGATTGATATTTATGATGCTATTCGTTTTTGAAACATATATGCACTAGTAATAATATCAAAAGATTTTGCTTTATACGTATCAAGCATATTTGGCCATTATAAGGTAAAACTCTATCCTCCGGCTTGCTTTGCATTGTATGATGGGACTTGAGTCTTATAATGGCTTCATTCTTTCAAAAAGCATTGCGTTGTTTTAAAAGAATTTACTTTGTTTTAAATGCACTAGCAATCACTGGAGTAAACCCGTTCCGCGAAAGTGGCGTGGTCCTATGATTTGCTATCATTGTTGTTTAAACTGTTAAATAGATTCCTCATACCAGTCCCCATGACTGACTCGTTGTTTGTTTCACTTTGCAAACGCGGGTGCCCTTATTTTCACACGGGCAACCTAGTTCACAGGTGACAGGTTGTTTTTGGCTCTGCACTGCTGCATAGAGTGCATTTTTGGCTCATGGCGAGGCTGACT
Source organism: Allium sativum (assembly GCA_030737875.1). Classification (NCBI taxonomy): domain Eukaryota; kingdom Viridiplantae; phylum Streptophyta; class Magnoliopsida; order Asparagales; family Amaryllidaceae; genus Allium; species Allium sativum. The sequence continues at coordinate 392,551,630 of CM060912.1, read as the reverse complement.
TCACAGAGATGACTTTGACATTTTCCGCCATTATTGTTCTTATATTATGATTCCGCCACGGGCGATGCAGACTGATTTACTTTCCGTATTTCTTATATTATGTATATGTTCTGCCTTCGGCGATGTAGACTGATACCCTTATTATGTCTCATTGCATGTACGTATTCCGCCTCTGGCGATGATGACTGATCACTTTCCTTTTTATTTACTAAGTTATATCCCACGCTATGTTATTCTGATGTTATTACATGTTGTGATTCCGCTGTCATATCCATGTAAAATTATTCTATTTATTGTTTCTGCTATTATCTGTTCTCTGCCATGATGATTAATGTGTTATATTCCAATGATTATCCTTAATACCGCCCCTCGGATTTTGGGATCGTCACACTTAGATGTTTAGATCTATGTTAATTTGATCCAAATCAAATGCAAGTTCACATTTACATGCTTAATTAAATTTGTGTAGTGTTATGCCAAATTAGTATTACACATGCTTAGTTGATCTAAACTGTTTTATGTCGTTTGAATGTTACATGTCCCTTTTCTTTTTCCCTCTTTATTTATGAGTTAGGCTAATTTGCAAGCCTAACGTTCTATGTAATTTATGAGAACGAATAACGGGGGATACGTTGGGAAAAATATTAAATTATATGCTATTGGCATAGGTTGGCTCATAATCATGTAAATGATTAATAACATGAAATGGAATAATTTGTATACCTAAGAATTATGGACAAAATGGGACATGACTTGAGTTGACAACATTGGTGGATAATTTACATATAAACATAAATAGTAAATATGTAAATTAATTAAAATATGATTGCACCTAACCCGAGGTTAGATTGAGTTACAGTGTAAGACTGCCCGGAGCCGCCCGGCAGATCTAGCAACCGTGACAATATAGATCTAATGTGAAAGGTTAGTGTATTAAGCACGAAAAACCCGAGGCTAAATTGAGTTGCAGTGTAAGACTGTCCGGAACCGCCAGGCACATCCAACGATCGCAACAATACATATCTAATGTGAGTGGTTGGTGCTTTAATGAATGAATTAAAACTAAGACGGGCTAAGAATGGTAGGGTTAAGTTAATTAAGGCAACACTTAACCAATACAACATGTTAACTAAACTGATGGGTGAGGTTAGGTTAATTTTGAAAACACTTAACCATTTTAACATGTTGATTAGAAAGCCCTAGTAACAGGGACCCATTTCTGCAGTAACCCACATAGATGTATCATGGTACCCTAAACTAGGCAGGGTGGGGCGCGATTACTGGGCTGATTATAAGCAGTCAAAATAATGGCGAGTGGTGCAGCAGTGTAGGTTCCAACGGAGTATGGGCGTGCACGTACTCTGGCATGGACAAATCAGGCACTGGGCATCAGTAGTATACACTGTGCATCTTGAATTTGTGTCGGGTTGCCACCATAGGAATTGATACACCCATGGTGGGACCAGCACAGGTATCTACAAACCGAGCGGGGTCGAATGACACAAGTCATAAATGCATGCGAGTAGAAGCCGATCAATAAAAGGGATCATTTTATCATGAACACATGGTGCTAGTTGAAAACACTTGTTAGTAAGTGCAGAGAAATAGAAATGAGTGCGATAGTATATTCAGTTTATCTTGCCTTATTTATCGTTATCTTATTTCTAGGGTATTGTCCTATGTTCTGTTTATTCATGTCATGTTCCTTTTACCTGTTTACATGCTAAATAATCACTGGACTTACCAGGCTTATGTCTGACCCGTTTTCTTTCGTCTTCTTGTCTTCCGTTCCCTCCCTCCAGGTCCGCAGGGAGGGAATACTTCAACTTAGCCAAACCTTTTCCAGCTTGAAGAAAGTAGACGTATTGCTTGGATGCTCTTTTCTTGGGCTATGGCTGTGGTTACACTTTTAATTGGGGATTTATGCTGCTTTATTATTGTTTATGCTTCTTTATGTTTTAGTCAAGACAGAGGCTTTACTGTAACGATTTTGGAAGTTGGTTTTTAAGGCAATTATTGTAATGTTTTGACTGGACCACGTGCTTATGAAATAAAATTTAGTCTTTCCGCTGTTTATATGTCTGTCTTGTAAATTACTTGTACCTTTTACCTATAATACTCCACCAAAGTTAATGCATTCCCTTTGTGAGTGACCTTAACGGAGGTGGGGTGTTTACACTTTTACTTAATTCGGCTATTAAGTGTCGCCAATTCAAATCACGCTTTGACTTCTCATTTCTTTTTATAAACTTTGTTATAAAATCTAAGGCTAAACCCCTTTTTATCTCATTTTCTTTTACTTAATTCAAATATTAAGTAAACATTTATTTTAAGCCATCGCTTTTGCTTAAAAATCTCCTTTAAAACTTTATTATAAAACTCGAGTTTAATATAGAACTCGTTTATAACCTCTTTCCAAAATTCATCCATATTCCATTTCAAAAATCGGTTACTTAAATGTATTTCATTTAAGAAGTAATTACTTAAATGATTAAGATAATATTTTATTTCGTTATTCTAGAATTAGTATTAAATTTCTTTTAAAAATCTTATTCAAGTTAAACAACTATATTCTAAATTATTTCATTTCTAATTGGCACAAACTAATTTAATTAAATTATCAGTTTCAATTAAAACAGTTGACTTGGTCAAGTCTAAACATGATTAACTAATTGATCAACTTTAACTCATGTCTTCATTTAAATTAATTAATAAATTGATTTAAATAACCTCATTTAAATTAATAAATATCATTTACTTCGATTAATATTAAATAAATAATAATATAATTCCATTTTAATTGTTTATTAAAATCAATTAATCTCAGTTGTAAATCGTTACATTAATTAAGATGAGGCACGTGCTCCGCACACGGCTGATTTCCCTTTTTATAAACTTCATTTTTAAATAATATATATAAAAATCTCTATTCAGTTATAAAATAAATTTCATAACTTTATTTTTATATCGATTTACCTGACGGTAAATTTAATATTTCAAACGATTAATTTATCGACCAACTACTGCCAATTACTCAACCAATACTGTCAATTGGTTAAAACAAAACCATTTGTTGAATTTCAGATCAATGGTCAACAATCAAATCAATCACCAAAACATATGGGTTTAAACAGTTCATGTAGTGATAATATGAAATAAATAACATTTAATATATTTGAGGAATCCGGTTGGATTCCTACAACCTGTTCTTCTCTACATCCAAATGGGTTACTTTATATAATATCATTCAATTCGATTTTACTGATTATTTCTATAACAGTAGAATAGCAACAATTGAATATCAACCAATTTATTTAACACTAACAAACAATTCAGACAATTCAAATAATTCATTAAATTAAACACGGTTATTTTATAACCGTGACCAACAAGGTAAGTTACCTCATTTGGAAATAATCGTTAAAAATGATGATTGGTTTTCATTTAAATAAAGTAATATGCAATTCAACCAATTCGGTCACCATATATGTAAACAGTCAACACACAACAAGCAACCAGCAATTATAACATACAAGATTTAGAAGAAACCCAACTTATATAAAATATAAGTGGGAATAACTGAGTGAGTAAACTCACTTTGATTTGATTCACCGTTGAAATGGTTCACTTACAGTTAAATCGAACAGTCGTTCGATTTAACTGTAAATTCCTATTGACCCCAGACCCGACCAAATTAGCTCTGCAACGTAGTGTTCGTTACCACGATTCCAATGCTACTTGGTTTGTCCAATTCTGATAACAGACAGATAAGTTATTAATATTCTAATTTAATATAATTTAAGTAAATTATTAACTCCTAAACTAACTAATGTATAATATCCTTATGTTTTAAAATATTAGATCTGATTTATTCCAAAAATGAGTTAAACATCTATGAGCCGACTAGGTTTACAATACTTATTTGATTAATTCCTAAGTATATTAACTAACTTAAATTAACCACTTATTAATATGTACAAATTATCTAACTAATTCTTAAATTAATTTAAACAAATTACATAGTTACCCTATAATTACATCAGATTTAATTAACTGGTTAAGTGTCATAATTATTGTCTTAACTAAGTATTTTGGTTAGCCCAAATTATACAGGGCTACTCATTTACTCACGTATTGAACTTTTATCAACTTTTGTTTTGGAAATCATCAGGCACGTTGTACTCTTACCATTTGTGTACTTCGGCTCCAACTTCCCTTTACACTGCATACTTTTGAACCCAACATGGCAACATCCCATACTGTATTTCTCCTTTCCATTTCACTGCTGCTTCACGCGAAGAGTCCTAGCTCCCCTGCCTTCATGTCAATTCAGACACTCCCCTACACTGCTCGACGGTTTAAACCAATGAGCCAACCTCCTTTGATTCCTTCGCTCGTGCTTTTCCATGCATCCTTGCGTCTTTTTTTTTACATTTACAGAACCGTACTTTTCTGTTCTTTATTCCCACTACTGATTTTTAGACCGCACTTTATCTACCCAGTGACATTGTATTCGCTCATTCCCCAATCTCCACATTTGTTCCATGCATCGTCAATGCCCAACACCATCAGGCTTCCCATGTTTCAACAATTACACCACGCAGTAACTCCACTATTAACAGCAAACAGATCCACTTCTTCTCCACTAAAAAAAATCCGCATCTCCTCCTTCCCATTTGAACAGCGCCACCTTCCGTCACATTATCTCCATCACGCACATATCTGATCACCTGTCCTTGAAACTATCTAGTACACAGTAGTTCGATCTCCCCTCGTCACCATCGCAACCAATCCAAACCAGTGCACCAACCTTTTCCAAACCATCCCCTAATTCGTGAGTGCCTCCGACCAAAGCTCCGTCGTCCCCCGTCGGTTCACCATTTCCTCACGCCAATACTTGCGCCATTCCAGTTATGACTCACAGTTGTATTTAGAGTCTGCGTCTTCTTGTATATGTTACTATATATATATTAGAGTTTTAAGGTCGGGTATTGGTTTTTAATGTGTCTCGCTGAAACAAAAAATGAGAAGAAGGCAATGTAAATACATATATGAAGCGATGCTTTGGCCATCAACTAATAGAGTACATGGTAGGCATGTGAGTTTCTATAGGGTAGCTATGCTTAGACGTAGACGTGTACACTTATTAATTTCGATTAGACAATGTGTAGGTTAGGCAGAAGTAGCTATGTATATTTAGGGTAGGTGCATGTTGTTTGGGTCCAGTTGACATGCGCATGTTGTCTCATTCCAATTCTTAGGCAAAGTGTATGTGTTTACATTTGCAGGCAAAATGAAATGGGGTAGGAAATATTATTATTTTATTACAAAACTTGCGCCAAGCTTTTCGAAAAAAACACTTCATATGATTTCAAATTCGAAATAAAGTACCTAATCCTAGCATAAAAAATATTTCGGATCCAATGGGACAGGTTTCGTCGAATTTTGAGGTCGTCTGTGAAAAGACCTTTATAAATATCGATGAAAAATCAAGCGTTTAAAATTCCTATAGTCACAGAAAACATCATAAAAATATGAGACCTTGACATATTACTAGACCTCTTCCTAACGGATCCATTGAATCTTGTTCCGTTGAATTTGGAGTTTGTTTGACCAGTCGCCTATTCCTTAAACCGAGACGTTTTTAGCTGCCGAAGTGACATATGACATCAGTTTTCCACAAAATTTGATTTTATTACAATAATTTAAGGATACGGCTCCAATGAAATTAATTTCATCAAAAACTGAGACCATTGCAAAAATGGCTATTTTTAAAGCTTATATAATATCGAATAAAATATTATATAAATTCCCAAATAAATCAAATAAATCATAATAATTTATTTTTAACATATATATCCAAGCAGAATATATATACAATTCCAAATATAATTAATACAACTCAATATCGTCAGTTTTGAGTTAAATGAATTAAATTTTCCCTTTGAATATATAAAATAAACGTTATATTTTAATAACGATTTCCATAGCGACTGTTTCGAAATTTGAATTGGACATAACTAACAATCCATAACACGAAATCTGGATTTTTCTCTTTCATATGAAAATTATAATCAATTAGATTAAAATGTTTCTTGTTTCACAGAAATCCGATTTATATCGGATCATGTATATCCAGTTAAAGTTCAAATCTTAAATTTTGAACTACAGCGCCATTTCAAGCTCATTTATAATTTAAATATAAATTAACATTCAAACTTCATTTTAATAAATGAATTCAATATTAAATTCCATTAATATTCCAAATATAATATTTAAAATAAATAAATTATATTAAATATTTGACTATAAAAAATATGGGACATTACAATCTTCCCCCCTTAAATGAATTTCGTCCCCGAAATTACAAAGGTAAGAAAAATGTTACAACCCATTAATTTTCTGAATTCAATTTATTTTAAATCGAAAACTAATTCGTTGTAATCAATATTTTCAAAAATATCAAAAAAATTCTAACACTTTAAATTCCTAGAAAAATTCTGCACGGTCTCCCCTGTACGGAGTGACATCTACGATATCGCAGGAATAAATAATACATATACATCGACCACACGACCGGAAAACATAATTTCAAAACCCAAGAATTCATATTTTCGCGTAGGCATACCTTAAGCGAGCGCTATTGAGCTTACTACTCAATTTATCGCGATCTATTCAATTAAAATTAATCCTTTATCCTTCTGGCACCCGTACTTTACTCAATGTGTCATGTAAGCAACAATTACATGAATAATTTAAATAATATTTCATTAGTCAACCAGTTAACTACACCAATATCCAAACCAAACGTATAACATCGTTTATTTGCAAATACAAGGTTAAACCATTAATTTCACTTTATATGTGGTCCCATTCAAAACTGAATCTATCGGAATTCATTCCTTTAATTTCCAAATCATTAACTCTTAATCAAACCGGTAATGAATTATACTCATTCCACCTAACATACAATCAATCAACCATGCACACCAACGCAATCAAATGATTCAATTGAATTTATATCCAACATCAATAATTAGTTTGGCTCAACATACTTTAGTTTAATATATTTTATTGTCAACCGATTAAATATCTGATTGATTTCCATTCAATTTTTATTCATTCAATTTTCCAATTCCAAATTTATCTTATTTAATTCCAAAATTCATTCCCAACTCCACTTAACATAGAGGATTTTCAATTTCATTTTCAAATTTTATTTAACTTATTCTTAAGTTAAATTTTGGTTAACTTAATTCGGTACTAAAATTCTCATTTGCCAATTTCATATTGAAATTTCTTCTGGTCATATTTTTCCAATATTCTTTTTTTTTACTCAATTTGAATTTCATTCAAATCAATCGAACAAACAAATCAATATTTAAATAATTTGATAAAATTATTCTTTTTCTATATAAAAATATAATTTAGGTAAAATTATTTCATTTACCCTCTTTACCAAAACAATATTGTATTCATTACCAGTTCAATGCTTCTCAATACTTGAACCGATCATCCAACACAATATAAAACATTTTTATATGAAATTTACAAATACGCTCTCTCATATATACACTCAACTCAATCTAGGGTATTACTAACGCCATCTCTATCGAGTTATACCACAGAGCCAAGGTTATTACAAAACCATTGCTCTGATACCAACTGTGATGACCCGAACTACGGGTACTTTTTGAGTTGTCTAGAACGACAGAGGTCCAACCCAAAATGCACTAGAAACCCAGATGCCAATAGAAAGAATATTAGAGGGTGAGATAAGAAAGAAAAAATGTTAGAATAGAAGAAAAAGGAACACAAACATAGAATCAGAGTCTCACATCATAGTTGAACAAAATATAATATAGAAATAAATCATTACCGAGAGCTTTAGAAATACTTACAACCATCAGAGTATATCAACACATCTGGACAGTAATAATAACCTGTCCTCATATACAACACATAGCGGAATAAATATATATCATACGTCTGGACTTCTCCAGCTCGTTTCTTCACTACATCCGATAAACTGAACCTGTACAACCTGGTCTAACCCGAGCATTACAAACACCAGGTCGGTTTGGTGAACTAGAGTGATAAAACACACTAAGTTTATGGATCCAACTTGATTTTAAAGTTAAAATCTTTTCGAAGGAAAGGATAATAGTAAGACCAAATCCACATATAAATACGGACGGTTTCTACCCTACTATAAGCCCAAACATTTTTGAAATCATATATTCTCTGATATTATAATAATGTCTAATATCAAAGAAATAGTAATCTAGCAGAACGCTTGCATCTCACGCTCCACATATATAGTATACAATCAAAACTGCGGGTGCTTATTAAAGAATGAATTTCCAACTATGGCAAGGTATGGGACCACCTTCCGATAATGTACCTCTGGAGATGAATACATTGGGGATTCAACAAGAACATCTTGATATCGCGGCTAAACATGACTGCCCCTTACTTCGCTTGAGAGTACCGAATATATCATTACCACAGTTGGGGGCCAACCAACCGAACCTAGCATACAAATAAAATAAAGGGATAACCGAAGGCATTTAATTTCACCAGATCAGGTAATGATATACCCTTTTGATGGGTGCGACACAAATAGCCATGCGACCTACCCGATTTTATACCATTTCCTGGTTGATGAGGCTTAAGGTCAACATTAATTAATTAATTAATCATTATTATATTATTTTGTAATTCATGTTTTAGAACATCTGTCCACTATTCACTTTGAATGCCACATCGTCAGATCCGCTAGAAATCACTAATTGATTTGCACGAAAATACTTGGGTTGTTAAATTAGGAGAAGGTGTCTTCTCCGCCGCCATAGGAATACGTTTGAGGAAATCAACGTACGTAAATCCTTTGGAAATACAATTTTAGACATTCGTCCATACAAGTTGTCCTAGGACTGGACAAACCGAAGGCACCCTCCTACCACATCCTTGAATCATCATATGGATCAGTAGTGAGTAGTCCTTGCAATCCGTAAAACTTCACTTATGACTGAATCACGTCAGAATAGCTCTAGTTGCAACATCAGAGAATATTCGACAAACAATCCTTCCGCTTATGAAGATCCACGGTCTCCAATTGCTCCGTCTTCTATCTTCAACGTTCGTATTTGTTGGTCGGAATGGTTTTCGAATATAAAATTCGATCTTGGTCTTTCCGTACCAGCAATCGTATTGGCTAGATTTGATAGTCGGTGATTTAACTATCAAATAGCAATATAAAATAAAGTGAATTCACTGATTCGGTATTTGGCATTACTTGGCCGCTTTAATTGAAAAAAAATGAACGAATTTTAATTTAAAACTCTTTAAATGTATTTCTATATTACGAATATCGCTTTACATTTCTTATTCTTAAATAAATTTCAAAACTACTTTAATTTAATACTTGGGAAAAAAATCCTATAATCATATCAAATTTCCTATTTTACTTCCAATTTCAAAACATTCCCTATATCATTACTTATTAGCTACAACTGGGAAAATCAATTCATCTTACCATTTGTAAATAACGTTACGAATCTCTTTTGTTTCATTATTTGGAAACAACACCCAATCCTTATTCTTTTAGAATAAACTAATTTCAACACTTATCATTTCCTTTTTAATCTGTAAATACCATTATAAATTCCCAATCTCTTTTACGTCGGGATTATCTTTATATACATCCTCAAATCTTTCCATTTCCGTTACTTTGGAAATCGCATTATGTATTCTCAAATTCTGTTTATTTCCGTTACTTTGGAAATCTCATTATATTCTCAATTCTCGCAATTTACATTGCTTTATTATTTCACATTTGGAAATGTTCTTAACCTCTTTTCCATTACAAACTAATATCATTCTCAGATAATCCTGAATTCATTCAAGTTGGGGTATTTGAATTACCTCTCAGACCTTGATCAACAACATTCTTATCTTAAAGTAGATACAAGTTATAATTCAAAAATCGATATTTATTCAAATATCAACAAATCTCATTAAACTACTTTCTTTAAAATATTGTTCATAAAACCTTCTTACTTTTTAAAAATAACCTTTTTAGATAAAATTTATTATTACTTAATATATTGATTAAATCACTCTTTAACCTTAACTTCTTTCAAAGCAATCATTCTATAACTAGAATTTATTATTACTAAATCCCATTTTAAAATCCTTTACCAAATTCACTTACAAATCTTTTCCATTATCATTCCTTTTTGGGAATCTCATTTCGATTCTAACCCTTTTACTTAATTCCATTATTAAGTGTCGCCAATTCAAATCACGCTTTGACTTTTCATTTCTTTTTATAAAATTTGTTATAAAATCTCAGGTTAAATCCCTTTTTATCTCGTTTTCTTTTACTTAATTCAAATATTAAGTAAACATTTATTTTAAGCCATCTTTTTTGCTTAAAAATCTCCTTTAAAACTTTATTATAAAACTCGAGTTTAATATAGAACTCGTTTGTAACCTCTTCCCAAAATTCATCCATATTCCATTTCAAAAATCGGTTACATACTTAAATTTATTTCATTTAAGAAGTAATAACTTAAATGATTAAGATAATATTTTACTTCGTTATTCTAGAATTAGTATTAAGTTACTTTTTAAAATCTTATTCAAGTTAAACAACTATATTATAAATTATTTCATTTCTAATTGACACAAAATAATTTAATTAAATAATCAGTTTCAATTAAAACAGTTGACTTGATCAACTCTAAACATGATTAACTTGTTGATCAACTTTAACTCATATCTTCATTTAAATTAATTAATATATTAATTTAAATAACCTCATTTAAATTAATAAATATCATTTACTTCGATCAATATTAAATAAACAATAATATAATTCCATTTTAATTGTTTATTAAAAACAATTAATCTCGGTTGTAAATCGTTACACTAATTAAGATGAGGCACGTGCTCCGCCCACGGCTGATTTACCTTTTTTATAAACTTCATTTTTAAATAATATACTTAAAAATCTCTATTCAGTTATAAAATAAATTTCATAACTTCATTTTTATATCGATTTACCTGACGGTAAATTAATATTTCAAACGATTGATTTGTCGGCCAACTATTGCCAATTACTCAACCAATACTGCCAATTGGTTAAAACAAAACCATTTGTTGAATTTTAGGTCAATGATCAACAATCAAATCAATCATCCAAACATATAGGTTTAAACAGTTCATATAGTGGTAATACGAAAATAAATAACATCTAATATATTTGAGGAATCCGGTTGGATTCCTCCAACCGGTTCTTCCCTGCATCCAAATGGGTTACTTTATATAATATCATTCAATTCAATTTTACTGATTATTTCTATAACAGTAGAATAACAACAATTGAATATTAACCAATTTATTTAACACTAACAAACAATTCAGACAATTCAAATAATTCTTTAAATTAAACACGGTTATTTTATAACCGTGACCAACAAGGTAAGTTACCTCATTTGGAATTAATCGTTAAAATGACGATTGGTTTTCATTTAAATTAACTACATGTAATTCAATCAATTCAGTCATCATATATGCAGACAGTCAACACAGAATAAGCAACCAACAATTATAGCACACAAGATTGAAAAGAAACCCAACTTATATAAAATATAAGTGGGAATAACTAAGTGAGTAAACTCACTTTGATTTGATTCACCATTAAAATGGTTCGCTTACAGTTAAATCAAACAGCCATTCAATTTAACTGTAAATTCCTATTGATCCCAGATCCGACCAAATTAGCTCCGCTACATAGCGTTCGTTACCACAATTCCAATGCTACTTGGTTTGTCCAATTCTGATAACAGACAGATAAGTTATTAATATTCTAGTTTAATATAATTTGAGTAAATTATTAACTCCTAAACTAACTAATGTATAATATCCATACGTTTAAAAATATCAGATCTGATTTATTCCAAAAATGAGTTAATCATCTATGAGCCGACTTGGGTTACAATACTTATTTTATTAATTCCTAAGTATATTAACTAACATAAATTAACCACTTATTTATATATACAAATTATCTAACTAATTCTTAAATTAATTTAAACTAATTACATAGTTACCCTATAATTACATCAGATTTAATTAACTGGTTAAGTGTCATAATTATTTGTCTTAACTAAGTATTTTTGTAATAACCCGGAAAATCTGGGCCAGTTTAAAATTTTTATTTTGGCAATTTTAGCGAATTTTGATTATTTAAAATGAATTATTTTAAATAATATCGACGAAAAATTTATTTTGAATAGAATTAGAACGTATATATTATACGCGTCGTCATTAGAATATAAATATTTATATATATTTATAAATAGAATTGAAAATGGCGCGGTAGTTCGATAATTCGATTTCAAACTTCAATTGAACATACCGGGTGCAAAACAATCCGGATTTTAGTGAAACCAAAAACATTAGGATCTAATTGTGAATATCTTTCCAACGAATCCGACAAATCAAGATTTCATAGCGGGAATCCGAAGATATGTCCAGTTGAAAATTCTGAATAGTCGCTATGGAATTCAGGCCCTTAAAAATGGAAATTTTGCAAACGACCTCGGATTTCGACGAAACCACTTTTGTTGAGTCCGTGATGTTAAATTATTGCTAGATTCCAAATTTCATAATTTTTCGAATCAATATGTGAACGTGGCAAAGGAAAACGCGTTTGACCAGTTTCAGTTGATTTTAATCGACTGGAAATTGGCCATTTTTCCAACGGTCTCAGAATTCGATGAAACTATTTTTGTTAAGACCGTATCGTCAATACGAAGATAGAAAATATTTTTCTGGGATTTTTAAAGTTCGTATGCGACCCCGGTAATTTGAAATGTACGTTTAAAATTCAATATAGTGATTTAAATGTAAATTCAACTGAAACTAATCGAAACGATTAAATCAGCTTACGATACATATCCCATTGTGTTCGGAATGGGGGTAAAACGCTATGGACGACAGGCGGTGGGCCTCGTTTCGAGGTCATATGTAAAAGTCAACTTTTTGAGAAAAAATAATAATAATAAAATAATTAAAAGCTCTTCTCTCTCCTCACCCGCTCCTATACTTTGCCCCCCCCCCCCGATTAGTCAATCAGAAAACAGAATTGAAAGAAAAATAACGATCGTTCGAATCGAACGCCGACCCTCCCAACGCCATCGCCCGAGCTCCAACCGTCACCAGAGCCTCTCTGCCCCTCTCCTTCTTCTTCCCCACCTCGAGCTGCTCCTCCTTCTCCCCCTCCCTCCTGTCAAGGACCGCACCTCCTCGTCGTGCCCAAACCGCAGCCGCGCCGCCCCTGCTGACCGCCACCGCGACGAGCACCAGGCCATCCCCCCCTCCTCCAGCGATCTCAAGCTCCAAGGCAGCCTCCACCAACACCTAAACCGAAAATAACAGTGAGTTAATTTCCTTTTATTTTGTCTGGTTAATTTAAAGTTCTGATTTTTATGATTATACGTTATGAAAAAGGAAGATTAGTTTTGTATATATATATATGAAAGAAAATCAAGATGTTTGTTCATAATAAAAACATTGGAAAAAAAAATCGAAATTTTGTTTAAATAGCAAAGTGATAAAAGTGTGATCTTTACTATGAGGATAAAGTGTTTAAAGTAGCGTGATAAAAATATAATTTTTATACTTTTAAAGGATTAAAAATATGATTTTTATATTTTTAGAGTATTAAAAATATAATCTTTACTAGATAGAAGGCGTAAAAATAGGATTTTTGTTTATGTAGGGAATTTAAAATATAATTTCTACAGGATAGTAATATTAAAAATATCATCTTTGTATATGTAGCAAAATAAAAATCTGATTTTTATTTTATATACGTTGAAATGAAATGATTTTTATAATGACATATTTGAAAAGGTGAAATCTTTCTATTTGAAAAGGTGAAATCTTTCTATTTGAAAAGGTGAAATATTTCTATTTGAAAAGGTGAAATCTTTCTTTTTGAAAAGGCGAAATCTTTATTTTTGAAAAGGCGGAAACTTTATATAGAGAATAGCGTGATAAAATAGAATTTTTATCCATATAGCGTCGTAGTAAAAATTCGATCTTTATATATTGAATAACGGAAGAAAAATTCAATTTTTAAATGTAGGAAGCAATTATAAAAATATGATTTTTAAATTTAAAGTGAATAAATAAAACTGTGATTTTTATTTTAAAGACAGCAAAGTAAAAATGTGATTTTTATATAGGTAGTGGATACGGGCAACGAAATAGATAGAAGAAAAGCAAAGTGAAGATTTCCTACCCATGAAGAATTGCGTCATTCAGTTTAGCGAAAGGGTGAGAACTCCTCACTCTAAATTTCTTATTCTAGTTATACATATATATATATATATATATACTAGGATGCAGACGGTGTTTAGTAGCACCCGACACAATCGTCCACAGACCATGGACTTGTTTGTTTGGTTGCATAGATTAGTTGGATTATTTGATTTGAATTTGGTTGTTTTGGAGAATTGAAATTGATTTGATTGATGTGTGAATGGCGTGGTCCTTCACTAGACCGGGGATAAGGCTAGGCCTTGTCCCGTTTCTAGTATCGTGCCGTTATGCCGCCGAAATTTTCTAAAATAAGTTAGAAAAATAAAAATATCATTTTATTTGAAGAATGAACCGAATAAAAATTCATATGTGAAAATAAAAATGTGTTATCGTTAAAAATATGATTTTTAACGTGAATATGAATATAGTGAATGTGAATAAATAAATATTCATTTACAAACCGGACGGTTTGTTTATGTACACCGATTTGACTGACATTGATTGGGACGATAACTTTTACACATCGCCCAACTGCACAAATAAAATCTGTGTTTGATTGTTTGAAACCCCACACGGGTGTTTGGATGAAATTTGAAGTTCACTCATCCTGATTGATTGAATATGTCGATCGATGGATCGACAGGCTGTTATAAGCATTAGATATCTATATTTGATGCCTATACAGTGTAGTGCACTTTGGATGATGATTGATTATTTATCGTTGCTATTATATACATTTGTTGTATGAAAATCCATATAATTAATTTTATATGGTGATTGATTGGGCCTCACTCCAATGTAGAGAATAAAGAATATTATAAAATAAAAGTTCATGTGTTGAATGTACTCATCCGTTGAGATTAGTCATGTGTTGAACGAAATATTTTAATAATAAAATTTACATCTTTATCAATACAAAATAAAGGTTCATGTGTTGACTGTACTCACCCGTTGAGATTAGTCATGTGTTGAACGAAATAATTTAACCAAAAATAGTCACACGTGGACAGTACTCATTCGTTGAGATTAGTCGTGTGTTGACAAAAATAAATATTCATCTGTTGAATAGAATAAAGGAATATATGAAGCCGTGTTGATTAGATTGACGCCATTTTGACGTGAACGATATTTATATCGATTTTATTCATTTTAAAATGAATATCGAAAAGTAATTTTGGAATTGAAATGAATTGAAAACGATTTCGAAATGAAATGAATTGAAAACGATTTCGAAATGAAATGAATTGAAAACGATTTCGAAATGAAATGAATTGAAAACGATTTCGAAATGAATTGAATTGAAAGCGATTTCGAAATGAAATGAATTGAAAACGATTTCGAAATGAAATGAATTGAAAACGATTTCGAAATGAGATGAATTGAAAACGATTTCGAAATGAAATGAATTGAAAACGATTTCGAATTGAAATGAATTGAAAACGATTTCGAAATGAAATGAATTGAAAACGATTTCGAAATGAAATGAATTGAAAACGATTTCGAAATGAAATGAATTGAAAACGATTTCGAAATGAAATGAATTGAAAACGATTTCGAAATGAAATGAATTGAAAACGATTTCGAAATGAAATGAATTGAAAACGATTTCGAAATGAATTGAATTGAAAACGATTTCGAAATGAAATGAATTGAAAACGATTTCGAAATGAAATGAATTGAAAACGATTTCGAAATGAAATGAATTGAAAATGATTTCGAAATGAAATGAATTGAAAACGATTTCGAATTGAAATGAATTGAAAACGATTTCGAAATGAAATGAATTGAAAACGATTTCGAAATGAAATGAATTGAAAACGATTTTGAATTGAAATGAATTGAAAACGATTTCGAAATGAATTGGATTGAAAACGATTTCGAAATGAATTGAATTGAAATTTGAATTGAATAGAATTGAATTTTAAAATGAATTTATAAAGAAGAATTCAATTTTGATTTGAATTGAAATGGAAGTTGAAATTGTTTTTGAAACGAATTCAAAGCTATTTATAAAATTCGTTTTAAATAGAAATCGACGAAATATATTATATATATATTATATATATAATATAATGGCCTGAATAGAACGCGCCGCGCCGCGGCAGTTCGTGAATTTCGACCATTTATTTCAAACGGACATTACGGGAGATCCGACCGTCGGATTCTCCTAAAACCGGAACCGTTGGGTTCGTATCGAAAAGAGCTTTCTAACGAATATTAGAAATTTGAAATCTAACGGTTGGATTTGGAGATACGTCCAAATCAAATTTGAAAAAGGTCGCTGTAAGTGCAGTTCGATGGCCATTGATGGAAATCGACTGTACGGGCCTTGATAAAATTATTAAAAATATCAATAATTTGTGTAAAATCATTAGAAATGATTTGGGAAAATTTGGGATGAAAAACTCCATATTTGAAAAGATAAAAATAGATATTTATCAAAATGAACTAGTTTGAACTAAATTTAAAACCCGATTTGTTTTTAAATAAAGAAATTAGATTTAAAAAGGGGTTTTAAATAATCGGGATTCTTAATATATTGGAATTAAATTAAACTAGAATTGATTCATGGGTTTATCGTGAACTGTGTTTTAAATAACACTAGTTCTTTAACCCGATGATAAATAGAATGTGATTTGGGTTTGTCGTGAACTGTGTTTTAAATAACACCTAGTTCTTTAACCCAGTAAAAGGAGTTTTAATGAATCTGCAAATTGATTGAAATGTGAATTGATAATTTAAATTATCAAATTTGGAAAGTGAGCGAGAATGGAGTATCGCCAGTTTTGCTCCAAAGCGATAGTTAAATCTTTAATTAGATTTGAACGTGAAATGGTAATTAATTTTACCGATAACACTGTGGTGTTAGATATGGAGTATTACCAGTTTTGCTTCATGGGATGAATAGGTTGGGATTGGGAAATAAAATAAATAATTACTTCGTTGTGGTTCGCTAATCTCGACTAGTTGGAAAAAACCATAATTTGGTTTTAAACGACATCCAAAGGAAGATTACAGGATAAATTTTAAAGGATTTATCTTGGATAAAATTAATGGGAACCTTTCCCTAAGAATGTGGAGGTTAGAAACTAGCTGTAGGTTGGCTAAGAAGAATGGTTTCCTGGGTATTGATCTGATGTTGGTTTCGGCCTTCGGGGTTAATATTTGGGGAATTGTTCTCTTGCTAATTTGTGGTTAGTGACTAATGAATTGGAATGAGGCGTATGCTGTGTTTGTGTAACATTCGTTTTTAATATACGCGGGTTGTTCGGGAAGGCCGGGTTTACACCCATTCTGAATAACCGATTCGACGATAAGTCGAAGATGAAGACGGTGGTCGAAGACCGGAAGTCTTCACATCGTTTGGATAATTACTGACGATCCTGATTGGGCTGTACACCCAAGAGGATGGAAATAGTTGGTGGTCGTCCAGACGTACTTGGAGATGGATGGATATGCGAGGAAAGTGCCTCCGGTTTCGTTCAGACCTAGAACGGACTTGTAAATGGATGGTGTGTCTGACATTGTATTCCTTTATATTGTATTTGTTGATCTCTGCTAAATATATATCTGTTTGGCGGCGGAGAATTTATTCTCTTGCTTAACGCCCTTCTCTGAGACATAGGAGCTCAGAGGTTATATATTGGCAGAAATCAGTGGTACGATATGGATTGATAGTGTGGCATGCTGAGATGCAGTGATCCAGACTTTTGTTGAAAAGCAAAGTTTGGTGGTTGATGATCAAAGCGCAGCTGATATAGCATGGCTTTGTGTATAGCGTTGATCCGCAAGCCTCACACCCCGGTATGGTGGCAAACTGATGGTTTGATCAGTATGCTTTTTTTTCATGGATGGACACCTTAGTGGTGTCGTGGATTCGGTCGACCGAGATGAGCCTAGTGCTCAGGGATATATAGAGTAAGCGGTGTTTTCTCTCGCTGGGACGTAAGCCGCGGTGGTACTCTGGTCCCAAATGTGCGGATGCAGACGGTGTTTTCTCTTGTGGGGACGTAAGCCGTGGTGAATTGCATTCCGCGATCGATCTTTCGAATCAGGAGCCACCATGATGGAAATCCAATTTCCAATACGTGTATTTCGGCTTTATTTGTAGAGCCTAGTATGGCGACATAGTGGGATGGGGCACTCATGCCCTCTATGATTTATATTTATGATTGAAATTGTTTTTGACACTACACACTTATTATAGTATCAAATGATTTGTTTTAAACGTATCAAGCATGTTTGGCTGTTATAAGGTAAAACCCTATCCTCCGGCTTGCGTTGCATTGTGTGATGGGACCTGGGTCTTATAATAGCTTCATTTTTCGAAAAAGCATTGCGCTGTTTATTCTATGCACTAGTATTCTTGGGAGGAAACCCGTTCCGTGTTATACGGCGTGGTCCCTTGAATTACTCTCTTTTAAAGTAAAGTTTTAAATAACTGTTTTAGTTCTCACACCAGTCACATGACTGACCTGGAGTTTATTGTTTTAACCTAAACTCTGGGTGCCCTTATTTTCGACACGGGCAGCTAGTAGTTCTGGTTTTGCAGATTTATATTCACAGGATCCTGGTTTACAGCTGGAATGATATCCGGAAAGCTTTGTATCCGTATATCTCTTCTAGTTGTGTATTGTATTATTTTCCGCTGCTAGGTATTTAAATGTAATTTAAATCTCTGATATTTCTGTGTAATATTCATTTATACTTTGTATATTCTTGTATTCTGGTGCATTGTTGTAATATACAATGAAATGTTCTTCTGTTTGCGTTCTGTTGTGGTTTGTTCTCGAACAATCCGCGCTTTCCTTTACGGGGAAGTTACGGGTTTTCACAGTTGGTATCGGAGCTTTGGTTTACAAAGCTCAGAGAACAAGACACATTAGAACCATACGAAAGAATTCATCAGATATTGGATTAGTAATATCCAATAAGAATAACTCGTTAGAGATGGGATCAGTAAGTATCCTAGAACGAGTCGAAAGAGTGTTATTTTTAAAAATAAACATTAAAACAAACTTTGTTTTAGAAATTTAAACCATTTTATACGTATTTGAATATTTGTTCTATATTGAATTTGGACAATCCAATATATAAAGACTTTGCATATACGCCTTGCAAACGTGTATTCGAAGTTTTAATATATTGAATAGATATAGAATCACACTCTAGTCGCCCGGAGATGATACTGATGATTGAGATCTCATTATCAGTGTTTATGTTCGAGTTTCGAAAGTGAGATATTTATATATTTCCAATCGACTGGTGTGAGAACCAAACTAGATAGATTTATTGTTGTGATTTGGCATCAAAAACATGATTTTTGTATATATAAAAAAAAAAATTTACCTTTGAAAGTTAACCAACACATTGATTGCTGGCTGTGATGATTATTAATTCGACTAATAGAAATATTGGAAAGATATAAAGCACTAATCAAGATATTTGTTAATAAAAAGTAATGCAAACTCTCTTGATAAAATCCTCAAATATAATGTAGGAGATGGTTCTCTATGGCTTATCTTATGCTGACTTCAGTATGACTCCGAAACAAACAAGGAGGGCCCAGCAGAAAGCAGAAAAAGAAAGGGAGTTGAACTTAGGAACATACGTGGGTGTTTATTGTCGTATATGCAGAGAAGAAGGGCATTATGCAGTTCGGTGCCCTGAGAGAAAGAAAATCAAGGAGAGAGAGATAAGAATGGACATAGTTTGTTTTAAGTGCAAAGAAACGGGACATTTTGTGGATAAGTGTCCAAACGTTAAGAAAAAATCCAGAAAATTAGGAAAAGAAAAGAAGTGCTTCCGATGCAAAGATATAGGGCATCTAGCCCGAAATTGCCCGTTAAAGAAGGGTGATAAGAAATCCAAAGGAAAGGAGATATCTACTTTGGAAATTATGCAAGGAGGAGGCACGACTTCCTAGAAAGTTGGGTTTTAATGTAATGAACTAGCATTTTGGGATATATATATATGTATGTATGTGTATGATGCTTGTATGAACTTAAATATGCTTTTGTTTTAAAAATATATCGATATTGTATAATATAGCTAGTGTAAGAAGAATGATTGAACTAAGGTGAATTTAGCCCCGCATATTAGAATGTTTTGGAATTTGATTGAAATTGCATGCATATACTTGTACTTACATTGAACAGGTCATAACAAGGAGGCTAGAGCAGAGAATAAAATTTGTTTGCCCGACAAATAGGTACATGTTTACTACATAATTTACTGTTTTGTTTGGGTGATGATGATTTTATGAGCCTATTGGCTAGCCGCTTGGCTTTTTCTTTTTCTTTTTGAGATCTGAAGGACCGGGGAAGCTATTTGAGATTTCCCGATGCTCCCATTGCAGGGGAGGTTATGGCGAAATTTTTCGAAAATTTAGGATGTTAGCCAAATTTTTGAATTTTTGAAAAGTTCTTAGAAACTGAAAAGTTGAAGAACTTAAGCCGTAATCAAAACAATGGAAGTTGAGTTGAATTGTTAAACAACTTTCGACTTTGTTCCTTTTCGGGGACGAAAAGTTTTAAGTGGGGGAGATTGTAATAACCCGGAAAATCTGGGCCAGTTTAAAAATTTTATTTTGGCAATTTTAGCGAATTTTGATTATTTAAAATGAATTATTTTAAATAATATCGACGAAAAATTTATTTTGAATAGAATTAGAACGTATATATTATACGCATCGTCGTTAGAATATAAATATTTATATATATTTATAAATAGAATTGAAAATGGCGCGGTAGTTCGATAATTCGATTTCAAACTTCAATTGAACACACCGGGTGCAAAACAATCCGGATTTTAGTGAAACCAAAAACATTAGGATCTAATTGTGAATATCTTTCCAACGAATCCGACAAATCAAGATTTCATAGCGGGAATCCGAAGATATGTCCAGTTGAAAATTCTGAATAGTCGCTATGGAATTCAGGCCCTTAAAAATGGAAATTTTGCAAACGACCTCGGATTTCGACGAAACCACTTTTGTTGGGTCCGTGATGTTAAATTATTGCTAGATTCCAAATTTCATAATTTTTCGAATCAATATGTGAACGTGGCAAAGGAAAACGCGTTTGACCAGTTTCAGTTGATTTTAATCGACTGGAAATTGGCCATTTTTCCAACGGTCTCAGAATTCGACGAAACTAGTTTTGTTAAGACCGTATCGTCAATACGAAGATAGAAAATATTTTTCTGGGATTTTTAAAGTTCGTATGCGACCCCGGTAATTTGAAATGTACGTTTAAAATTCAATATAGTGATTTAAATGTAAATTCAACTGAAACTAATCGAAACGATCAAATCAGCTTACGATACATATCCCATTGTGTTCGGAATGGGGGTAAAACGCTATGGACGACAGGCGGTGGGCCTCGTTTCGAGGTCATATGTAAAAGTCAACTTTTTGAGAAAAAAATAATAATAAAATAATTAAAAGCTCTTCTCTCTCCTCACCCTCTCCTATAATTTGCCCCCCCCCCCCCCGATTAGTCAATCAGAAAACAGAATTGAAAGAAAAAAACGATCGTTCGAATCGAACGCCGACCCTCCCAACGCCATCGCCCGAGCTCCAACCGTCACCAGAGCCTCTCCGCCCCTCTCCTTCTTCTTCCCCACCTCGAGCTGCTCCTCCTTCTCCCCCTCCCTCCTGTCAAGGACCGCACCTCCTCGTCGTGCCCAAACCGCAGCCACGCCGCCCCTGCTGACCGCCACCGCGACGAGCACCAGGCCATCCCCCCCTCCTCCAGCGATCTCAAGCTCCAAGGCAGCCTCCACCAACACCTAAACCGAAAATAACAGTGAGTTAATTTCCTTTTATTTTGTCTGGTTAATTTAAAGTTCTGATTTTTATGATTATACGTTATGAAAAAGGAAGATTAGTTTTGTATATATATATGAAAGAAAATCAAGATGTTTGTTCATAATAAAAACATTGGAAAAAAAATCGAAATTTTGTTTAAATAGAAAAGTGATAAAAGTGTGATCTTTACTATGAGGATAAAGTGTTTAAAGTAGCGTGATAAAAATATAATTTTTATACTTTTAAAGGATTAAAAATATGATTTTTATATTTTTAGAGTATTAAAAATATAATCTTTACTAGATAGAAGGCGTAAAAATAGGATTTTTGTTTATGTAGGGAATTTAAAATATAATTTCTACAGGATAGTAATATTAAAAATATCATCTTTGTATATGTAGCAAAATAAAAATCTGATTTTTATTTTATATACGTTGAAATGAAATATGATTTTTATAATGACATATTTGAAAAGGTGAAATCTTTCTATTTGAAAAGGTGAAATCTTTCTATTTGAAAAGGTGAAATCTTTCTATTTGAAAAGGTGAAATCTTTCTTTTTGAAAAGGCGAAATCTTTATTTTTGAAAAGGCGGAAACTTTATATAGAGAATAGCGTGATAAAATAGAATTTTTATCCATATAGTGTCGTAGTAAAAATTCGATCTTTATATATTGAATAAACGAATAAAAATTCGATTTTTAAATGTAGGAAGCAATTATAAAAATATGATTTTTAAATTTAAAGTGAATAAATAATACTGTGATTTTTATTTTAAAGACAGCAAAGTAAAAATGTGATTTTTATATAGGTAGTGGATACGGGCAACGAAATAGATAGAAGAAAAGCAAAGTGAAGATTTCCTACCCATGAAGAATTGCGTCATTCAGTTTAGCGAAAGGGTGAGAACTCCTCACTCTAAATTTCTTATTCTAGTTATACATATATATATATATATATATATATATATATATATATATATACTAGGATGCAGACGGTGTTTAGTAGCACCCGACACAATCGTCCATAGACCATGGACTTGTTTGTTTGGTTGCATAGATTAGTTGGATTATTTGATTTGAATTTGGTTGTTTTGGAGAATTGAAATTGATTTGATTGATGTGTGAATGGCGTGGGCCTTCACTAGACCGGGGATAAGGCTAGGCCTTGTCCCGTTTCTAGTATCGTGCCGTTATGCCGCCGAAATTTTCTAAAATAAGTTAGAAAAATAAAAATATCATTTTATTTGAAGAATGAACCGAATAAAAATTCATATGTGAAAATAAAAATGTGTTATCGTTAAAAATATGATTTTTAACGTGAATATGAATATAGTGAATGTGAATAAATAAATATTCATTTACAAACCGGACGGTTTGTTTATGTACACCGATTTGACTGACATTGATTGGGACGATAACTTTTACACATCGCCCAACTGCACAAATAAAATCTGTGTTTGATTGTTTGAAACCCCACACGGGTGTTGGGATGAAATTTGAAGTTCACTCATCCTGATTGATTGAATATGTCGATCGATGGATCGATAGGCTGTTATAAGCATTAGATATCTATATTTGATGCCTATACAGTGTAGTGCACTTTGGATGATGACTGATTATTTATCGTTGCTATTATATACATTTGTTGTATGAAATCCATATAATTAATTTTATATGGTGATTGATTGGGCCTCACTCCAATGTAGAGAATAAAGAATATTATAAAATAAAAGTTCATGTGTTGACTGTACTCATCCGTTGAGATTAGTCATGTGTTGAACGAAATATTTTAATAATAAAATTTACATCTTTATCAATACAAAATAAAGGTTCATGTGTTGACTGTACTCACCCGTTGAGATTAGTCATGTGTTGAACGAAATAATTTAACCAAAAATAGTCACACGTGGACAGTACTCATTCGTTGAGATTAGTCGTGTGTTGACAAAAATAAATATTCATCTGTTGAATAGAATAAAGGAATATATGAAGCCGTGTTGATTAGATTGACGCCATTTTGACGTGAACGATATTTATATCGATTTTATTCATTTTAAAATGAATATCGAAAAGTAATTTTGGAATTGAAATGAATTGAAAACGATTTCGAAATGAAATGAATTGAAAACGATTTCGAAATGAAATGAATTGAAAACAATTTCGAAATGAAATGAATTGAAAACGATTTCGAAATGAATTGAATTGAAAACGATTTCGAAATGAAATGAATTGAAAACGATTTCGAAATGAAATGAATTGAAAACGATTTCGAACTGAGATGAATTGAAAACGATTTCGAAATGAAATGAATTGAAAACGATTTCGAAATGAAATGAATTGAAAACGATTTCGAAATGAAATGAATTGAAAACGATTTCGAAATGAAATGAATTGAAAACGATTTCGAAATGAAATGAATTGAAAACGATTTCGAAATGAATTGAATTGAAAACGATTTCGAAATGAAATGAATTGAAAACGATTTCGAAATGAATTGAATTGAAAACGATTTCGAAATGAAATGAATTGAAAACGATTTCGAAATGAAATGAATTGAAAACGATTTCGAAATGAAATGAATTGAAAACGATTTCGAATTGAAATGAATTGAAAACGATTTCGAAATGAAATGAATTGAAAACGATTTCGAAATGAAATGAATTGAAAACGATTTCGAAATGAAATGAATTGAAAACGATTTCGAATTGAAATGAATTGAAAACGATTTCGAATTGAAATGAATTGAAAACGATTTCGAAATGAATTGGATTGAAAACGATTTCGAAATGAATTGAATTGAAATTTGAATTGAATAGAAATGAATTTTAAAACGAATTTATAAAGAAGAATTCAATTTTGATTTGAATTGAAATGGAAGTTGAAATTGTTTTTGAAACGAATTCAAAGCTATTTATAAAATTCGTTTTAAATAGAAATCGACGAAATATATTATATATATATTATATATATAATATAATGGCCTGAATAGAACGCGCCGCGCCGCGGCAGTTCGTGAATTTCGACCATTTATTTCAAACGGACATTACGGGAGATCCGACCGTCGGATTCTCCTAAAACCGGAACCGTTGGGTTCGTATCGAAAAGAGGTTTCTAACGAATATTAGAAATTTGAAATCTAACGGTTGGATTTGGAGATACGTCCAAATCAAATTTTAAAAAGGTCGCTGTAAGTGCAGTTCGATGGCCATTGATGGAAATCGACTGTACGGGCCTTGATAAAATTATTAAAAATATCAATAATTTGTGTAAAATCATTAGAAATGATTTGGGAAAATTTGGGATGAAAAACTCCATATTTGAAAAGATAAAAATAGATATTTATCAAAATGAACTAGTTTGAACTAAATTTAAAACCCGATTTGTTTTTAAATAAACAAATTAGATTTAAAAAGGGGTTTTAAATAATCGGGATTCTTAATATATTGGAATTAAATTAAACTAGAATTGATTCATGGGTTTATCGTGAACTGTGTTTTAAATAACACTAGTTCTTTAACCCGATGATAAATAGAATGTGATTTGGGTTTGTCGTGAACTGTGTTTTAAATAACACCTAGTTCTTTAACCCAGTAAAAGGAGTTTTAATGAATCTGCAAATTGATTGAAATGTGAATTGATAATTTAAATTATCAAATTTGGAAAGTGAGCGAGAATGGAGTATCGCCAGTTTTTCTCCAAAGCGATAGTTAAATCTTTAATTAGATTTGAACGTGAAATGGTAATTAATTTTACCGATAACACTGTGGTGTTAGATATGGAATATTACCAGTTTTGCTTCATGGGATGAATAGGTTGGGATTGGGAAATAAAATAAATAATTACTTCGTTGTGGTTCGCTAATCTCGACTAATTGGAAAAAACCATAATTTGGTTTTAAACGACATCCAAAGGAAGATTACAGGATAAATTTTAAAGGATTTATCTTGGATAAAATTAATGGGAACCTTTCCCTAAGAATGTGGAGGTTAGAAACTAGCTATAGGTTGGCTAAGAAGAATGGTTTCCTGGGTATTGATCTGATGTTGGTTTCGGCCTTCGGGGTTAATATTTGGGGAATTGTTCTCTTGCTAATTTGCGGTTAGTGACTAATGAATTGGAATGAGGCGTATGCTGTGTTTGTGTAACATTCGTTTTTAATATACGCGGGTTGTTCGGGAAGGCCGGGTTTACACCCATTCTGAATAACCGATTCGACGATAAGTCGAAGATGAAGACGGTGGTCGAAGACCGGAAGTCTTCACATCGTTTGGATAATTACTGACGATCCTGATTGGGCTGTACACCCAAGAGGATGGAAATAGTTGGTGGTCGTCCAGACGTACTTGGAGATGGATGGATATGCGAGGAAAGTGCCTCCGGTTTCGTTCAGACCTAGAACGGACTTGTAAATGGATGGTGTGTCTGACATTGTATTCCTTTATATTGTATTTGTTGATCTCTGCTAAATATATATCTGTTTGGCGGTGGAGAATTTATTCTCTTGCTTAACGCCCTTCTCTGAGACATAGGAGCTCAGAGGTTATATATTGGCAGAAATCAGTGGTACGATATGGATTGATAGTGTAGCATGCTGAGATGCAGTGATCCAGACTTTTGTTGAAAAGCAAAGTTTGGTGGTTGATGATCAAAGCGCAGCTGATATAGCATGGCTTTGTGTATAGCGTTGATCCGCGAGCCTCACACCCCGGTATGGTGGCAAACTGATGGTTTGATCAGTATGCTTTTTTTTTCGTGGATGGGCACCTTAGTGGTGTCGTGGATTCGGTCGACCGAGATGAGCCTAGTGCTCAGGGATATATAGAGTTAGCGGTGTTTTCTCTCGCTGGGACGTAAGCTGCGGTGGTACTCTGGTCCCAAATGTGCGGATGCAGACGGTGTTTTCTCTTGTGGGGACGTAAGCCGTGGTGAATTGCATTCCACGATCGATCTTTCGAATCAGGAGCCACCATGATGGAAATCCAATTTCCAATACGTGTATTTCGGCTTTATTTGTAGAGCCTAGTATGGCGACATAGTGGGATGGGGCACTCATGCCGTCTATGATTTATATTTATGATTGAAATTGTTTTTGACACTACACACTTATTATAGTATCAAATGATTTGTTTTAAACGTATCAAGCATGTTTGGCTGTTATAAGGTAAAACCCTATCCTCCGGCTTGCGTTGCATTGTGTGATGGGACCTGGGTCTTATAATAGCTTCATTTTTCGAAAAAGCATTGCGCTGTTTATTCTATGCACTAGTATTCTTGGGAGGAAACCCGTTCCGTGTTATACGGCGTGGTCCCTTGAATTACTCTCTTTTAAAGTAAAGTTTTAAATAACTGTTTTAGTTCTCACACCAGTCACATGACTGACCTGGAGTTTATTGTTTTAACCTAAACTCTGGGTGCCCTTATTTTCGACACGGGCAGCTAGTAGTTTTGGTTTTGCAGATTTATATTCACAGGATCCTGGTTTACAGCTGGAATGATATCCGGAAAGCTTTGTATCTGTATATCTCTTCTAGTTGTGTATTGTATTATTTTCCGCTGCTAGGTATTTAAATGTAATTTAAATCTCTGATATTTCTGTGTAATATTCATTTATACTCTGTATATTCTTGTATTCTGGTGCATTGTTGTAATATACAATGAAATGTTCTTCTGTTTGCGTTCTGTTGTGGTTTGTTCTCGAACAATCCGCGCTTTCCTTTACGGGGAAGTTACGGGTTTTCACAATTTTGGTTAGCCCAAATTATACAGGGCTACTCATTTACTCACATATTGAACTGTTCTCCATTTTTGTTTTGGAAATCATCAGGCACTTTGTACTCTTCCCATTTGTGTACTTCGGTTCCAACTTCCCTTCATACTGCACACTTTTGAACCCAACATGGCAACTTCCCATACTGTATTTCTCCTTTCCATTTCACTGCTACTTCACGCAAAGAGTCCAAGCTCCCCTGCCTTCACGTCAGTTCAGACACTCCCCTACACTGCTCCACGGTTTAAACCAATGAGCCAACCTCCTTTGATTCCTTCGTTCGTGCTTCTCCATGCATCCTTGCATCTCTTTTTTTTACATTTACAGAACCGTGCTTTTCTGTTCTTTTTCCCACTACTGATGTTTAGATCACACTTTATCTACCCAATGCCATCTATATTCTCCATTCCTCAATCTCCACGTCTGTTCCATGCATCGTCAACGCCCAACACCATCAGGCTTCCCTTGTTTCAACAATTACACCACACAGTAACTCCACTATTAACAGCAAATGGATCCACATCTTCTCCACTAAAATAAATATGCTTCTCTTTCTTCCTATTCGAACAGCGCCACCTATCGTCGCATTATCTCCATCACGCACACGTCTGATCACTTGTCCCTGGAACTATCCAGTACACAGCAGTTTGATCTCCCCTCGTCACCATCACAACCAATCCAAACCGATGCGCCAACCTTTTTCAAACCATCCCCTAACTCGTGAGCGCCTTTGACCAGAGCTCCGTCATCCACTGTCGGTTCACCATTTCCTCACGCCAATGCTTGTGCCATTCCAGTTATGACTCATGGTTGTATTTTAGAGTCTGCATCTCCTTGTATATATGTTGTGTGTGTGTATATATATATATGTGTGTGTGTGTGTGTGTGTGTGTGTGTGTATTAGAGTTTTAAGGTCGGGTATTGGTTTTTAATATGTCTTTCTGAAACGAAAAATGAGAAGAAGGCACACACCAAAGATGGGTTGACCCACATGTTGAAATTTTGTGTATGCAACAGAAGTTGCCTGTTGTGTGTGTTTCCTGGGTTTTTGCTTATTTTAGTTGTTTCCCTAATGAAATTCACGCACTTATTTCATGATGTTTACGCTATGGATTCACTCATTTCAATGCATGCTTACACTATATTCAATCCGTCCTTCAGATTCAATGGTTTATGATAATTTTAAGCTAAGTTTCTTATTGGATTTTAATGAGTTTGAAACATTTGCATGTTGTAGAAATGATGTTATACTTAACTACATGTAAATGGATATCCTTATAGATTTGAAACAAACTATTTTCATTATTTTGGTTTTATAAATACTAATCATCTCAAAGCAACAATACGCGTATATTTTAGGAATTATAAAGGATTTCCAAGAATAAATTCAATAGGATTCGAAATCGTTTTATAAACTCGTTTTCGCAAAACTAAGTATTTTCCTATATTAAAAACATACATTTATGCACCTTCGAGATATAAGAATGTGATTTAAACAATATAATCGATCATGTGGTATGAGGCACATAGATTATTATACCAATTAATTCCTAGCTTGTTGATTGAAGCATTCTCTGTGTGTAGCAGGCTAATTTGAAGTAAAATGATTAGTGAAATGTGCGGTATGGGACGTATTGCTTTCACTTTTCGTGTTATTGAGGTAAGTCAGTGCACATTATTTGGTGTTTGCTGTTATTGCTTGTACTTGCTTAGAGGGGAAACTAGTCTCGGTGGGAGTCTCAATTACGTATTTACTTGGCCGGGGGGTCAATTTACACGCGGTCGAGGTTCGTTGCGTTACACATGACAGGGGAGTCGTTGTGTTAAAATTACATATGATGGGAGGCATAATGAAAGCGTTTGAAATTAAAATATGTATGTAGTACTTAGCAAAGCTCGGGGGAGCTTATTTGCACGTGTAATATTATGTTGTCTGGATCTGAATTGTTGTTTTGGTCAACTTTGTCATTTTGGATTCAAATATTGGATCTTTGATGATTTTGATTTTATGATCATATTTAACTTTGTTGTTTTGGATCCAAATTAATGTTTTGTTGGTACTATCACCTTTGTGGTTTTGGACCCTTGTCATTATTATTATTTATTGGATTGTTTCCGATTGGTGCTTTGGGTCCAATTTACCTTGGTTTGTTGAAGTTGCAACCATTTATAGTCTTAGGGCTACTTGATTCTTATTTAAATATATGGATCACTTTTTGGTTGAATAAACTCATATGCGAGTTATATGTTGTTTGATGGAGTTTTGTGTTAATTTGTGGAGTTGTACTTTTGTGCTTAGCGTGATGCTTATCACTCTTTTGGTAGTAACTAAATTCTCCATTGTGAGTATTGGTGTTGCTTTCGAGATATCATAGGATATAATTAGCCTTATTTGTAACAACCCACATATTTCACGATAATATATTTAAATATACCATCGATAATTGTGTGTATGTTCGAAAAGTCACTTTTTGCATATAGATGAATTTGGACTCGAGAATATATCCATTGAATTCAAAATTTCATTTACGATAATAAAAACTGTAAACATCGATATGTTTGGAGTTCGTGAAATTTGGGACTTTGATTTTGGCTTAGGTTAGTAAACCAAGTCCACATCCTTATAATGCCATAGTCGCCTCTCCTTCTCATTCACTTCTAACACTTAGAGAAAACAGAAATGGGGAGAGGAAAGAGAAATTAAAATTCCCTACTAGTTTATTCCTAGGAGCTCAAATTTGTGTAGAAATCAAGTGCAAATCCATGGAGAAGAGAGGTAAGCTCAGTCTCCATCTTCTCCTACTTGTTTCCTATTCAATCCTTCTTATTCCCTAAACCTAATTCTTAGGAAATATTGTGCGTTTGGGTATAGGTTGAAGATTAGTGAGTTTTATTGGAAAAGAGGTGCTACTTAGCTTGGTTTTGCATCTCCTAGTTAATTCCATCAATCAAAGGTGAACTCTTGGAGAACCCACATCTATTACACAAGCCTACAGGCTTGGCTAATGTGTCCTTGGCACGTATTTATTGTATATCCATTTAATTAATTGCTTAGGTTGTTGATTTCCTTACTTTTCGAGTAATGGAAATCCTAGTATATTCTATGTTCAGATTGTGCATGCTATAGGTGAAGTTCTTATATGCAAACAAGCCTTTACAATTTCCCTTTAGCATTTCAAAACCATCACGTTCTAGCTTGAATTGCATTTATTTGCTTTGGTTAGAAAATTTGTTCACTTTGGAGTTCATAATCAAAATCATTACAATCTCATGTATATATGCTTATGCATATATATATATATATATGTGTATGTGTGTGTGTGTGTGTGTGTGTTATAGAGTGTATATGACCTCTCTAAAACCTTTAAAACCATGACGAGTTGCCTGGAATCGTCGGATGCAACTTTTTCAACAAAACGGTTGAAACCTGCATTTTTAAGCAGATTCAGCCAGCTGAATAGAATGGGTCAGCCGGCTGAATAATAGCTTGCTCTCGGGAGCCATTTAGGTGCAGGTCGACCGGCTGAATTGAAATGACCTAAACTCGCCCTTACGGGAAAGCCCGGTTGAGTTGAGAACACGACAAATCAGAACACAAACAGAAGAACATTTCATTGCTTATTACAACAATTTACATCAGAGTACAAGAATATACAGAGTACGAACAAATAATATACATCAGGAAAATATCAGAGGTTAAAATACATTACATAGCAGCGGAAAAATAATACATATCACAACTGTAAGGAATATACGGATACAGATCGTTCCGAATATAGCTCCAGATCTAAACCAGGATCCTGTAAAGATAAATCTGCAAAACCAAAACTACTAGCTGCTCGTATGGAAAATAGGGGCACCCAGAGTTTAGGTTAAAACAATAAAGTCCAGGTTAGTCATGTGACTGGTGTGAGAACTAAAATAGTTATTTAAAACTTTACTTTAGAAATAAGGTAAATAAAGGGACCACGCCGTATAATACGGGACGAGTTTCCTCCCAAGAATACCAGTGCATAAAACAACTTAGAAACAGTGCAATGCTTTTCGAAAAATGAAGCTATTATAAGATTCAGGTCCCATCACACAATGCAACGCAAGCCGGAGGATAAAGTTTTACCTTATAATAGCCAAACATGCTTGGTACATTTAAAACAAATCATTTGATACTATAATAGGTGTATAGTGTCAAAATAGCTTCAAAGATAAATGTATCAATCATAGACGGCATAGTATCCCATGCTACTATGTCGCCATATAGGTTTACAACTAAAACCGAAATGTCACGTATTGGAAATTGGATTTCCGTCATGAGTCTAGGCAAGGGATGTACTCCTAACCGCTTCGAGAAACTCTAGCAAATGCCTCAGGACAGCACACTCTGGGCAACCCCTGGATCCTCCAAGGCCGGTCCTCCCTTGCGTTTGAGGATTAGTTATTCCTGAACACACGTTTCCCGATCCTATCGGACCTATCCATTGGCTCCGTAGTAACCGATATATCCGGGGCGCCTCGCAATCCAACAACCACATAGGTAAAAAATAATAAATGTCTGGGATCCATACCATGACACCACCCATAGCTAGAAAGAAACGCCATGTTGTCCTCGAGTCCCTTATCCCGTTTTTGACTCATACCGAGGTGTGAGGCTCGCGAATTAACGCTATACACAAAGCTATGCTATATTAAAGTCGTGCTTTGATCATCAACCACAAGACTCTGCTTTTCAACAGAAGCCTTGATCATTTGCATCTCATCGTGCCATACAGGCAATTCACGCCATGCGACTGATGTTTATCCATATTTGACCTCTAAGCACGTACGTCTCAGAGAAGGCCGTTAAGCGAGAGAATAAATTCTCTACCGCCAAACAGATATATATTTAATAGAAATCAATCAACACGATAAAATCCAATGTTAGAAACACATCCATTTACTAGTACGTTCTGGGTCTGAACAAAACCGGAGGCACCTTATTCCTCATCCCATATGTCCAACACAGGAGAGAGGTCCTCGCCTATCCGGTTGATCTCCAAGTACGTCTGGACGATCACCACTTATTACCTCGTCGTGGAGGTACAGCCCAATCAAGACATCAGTAATCATCCAAACGATGTGAAGACCGCCGGTCTTCAACCACCGTCTTCATCATCGACTTATCGTCGAATCAATATTCAGAATGGGTATAAACCCGGCCTTTCCGAATAACTCGCGTATATAATAAACAAGTGCTATGAAACACAACATACGCGTCATTCCAATCCAGAATATTCTTTTATTCAAATATTCTTATACTTTGGGAAAGGTTCCCATTAATTTTATCAAAGATAAATTCTTTAAATTTATTCTTTAATCTTCCTTTGGATATCAATTCTAAACCAAATTAAGGTTTATCCAAACTAGTCAGGATTAGCGCACCTTACCGAAGTAATCATTTGTTTAATTTCCCAATCCCAACCTATTCATCCCATGGATCAAAACTGGTAATACTCCATATCTAACACCACGGTGTTATCGGTAAATTTAATTAACATTTCACGTTCAAATCTAATTAAAGATTTAACTATCGCCTGGAGTAAAACTGGTGGAACTCCATTCTCGATCATTTCCCAAATTTGATAATTTAAATTATCAATTCACATTTCAATCTAATTAAAGTTTCATTAAAACTTCACATAGTTTAAATCTTCCCAAAATCAATATTAATGATTATTAAACTTTGGCAACACAAACATGTCGCATCGACAATCTACATCGGACTACTGATTTCTGCCAATATGTAACCTCTAAGCTCATACGTCTTAGAGAAGGTATTAAGCAAGAGAATAAATTC
The DNA here is from genome assembly GCA_030737875.1 of Allium sativum. NCBI lineage: Eukaryota > Viridiplantae > Streptophyta > Magnoliopsida > Asparagales > Amaryllidaceae > Allium > Allium sativum. The sequence goes on along the minus strand of CM060912.1, from coordinate 392,517,885 downwards.
TCCACCACCAAACAGATATATATTTAGCATAGATCAACCATACATTTCGAAATACAATGTTAGACATGTAATCCTGTCTTTAACTGGGTTAAAGAACTAATGTCATTTAAAACACAGTTCACGATAAAACCAAATCACATTCCATTAATTATGAAATCATCATGGAAAACAGATCAATATATAACCGATATCAATTTCCGTATTCGACTAATAACATAAATGGAATAACGACAAAGCTTTTTAAATTCCATATATATTAACAGTCTTCCTCCACAGAAGCTCATTTCAATTATTATCAAATCGAATTCCATTCAATTCCAATTTAATATATTAAATTGGAAAACTTTACTTTGGAAAATTCCCGTTAAATCTTAATAAAAAGATTTATAAATTCCAAATCACATTTCACTGTAAATCGGGTTAAAGAACGAATGTCGTTAAAAACACAGTTCACAATAAACCCAATTCACATCCCATTTTATTCCAAATAAATGTTAATTAACTGGAAACTCTAATAATCTTAATCAAAAGATTTATTCTTTTCACACGAGGTTTAAGAACAGTGTTAATGAAGATACCATTCACGACAAAGCGAAAATCCAATTCTTTTATTCAATTCCAATTATATTAATTAATTGGAAAAACTTCACTAAATTTTAATTAAAGATTTATCCTTTTCTCAACTGGGTTTAAGAACGGTGTTAATGAAGACATCATTCACGACAAACCCAAAATCTAATTCAATATCAAATACAAGGCTCTGAATATAAATTATATCGGCTTATATTAAATATCAAATTCTGAAATAAACGAATATCGTATTGGGAATAACATTGTATATATATATCTTCCAAATTCCTCCACAGTATCTGCATTATCACGGAATCCAATATAGAAATATTCTGAAGATAATTTCGATTCAAATCCATTCCAATTCATATATTGGAAATTCTGGTTATTTTTAAAACCATTTCTAATCCAATCTATTTATTTAAAAATATTGGATTATAATTCTAATTCATAACTAGTTCATTTGGATAAAAAAATATTTTTATCTTCACAAATGTGGAATTTTTCATTCAAATTCTTCCCAAAACATTTATTATGATTTTACACAAATTATTAATAATTTTATCAAGGCCCGTACAGTCGATTTCCATAAACGGTCACCGAACTGCACTTACGGCGACTTTTTCCCAATTTGATTTTGACATAACTCCAAATTCAACCATTAGATTTCAAATCTCTTATATTCGCTAGAAAGCTCTTTTCGATATGAACAGAACGGTTCCGATTTTAGGAGAATCCGACGGTCGGATCTCCCGTAATATCAATTCGAAGTTAATGGTCGAAATTCGTGAACGGTTGTGGCGCGACACGTTCTATACAGGCCATTAAATATAAATAATATGTATATTATATATATTTCATCGATTTCCATTCAAAACATATTTTATAAATCATTTTAATTTCATTTTAAAAACGATTCCAACTTCATTTTCAATTTTAAATCAAAATTGAATATTCCATATCATTATAATATATAAATGATAATATTTTCAACATATCGGATTTTGAAATCATTTCCTTTTCGATATTCATTATTAAAATGAATAAAATCGATATAAATATCGTTTACGTCAAAATGGCGTTAATCTGATCAACACGGCATCATATATTTCAATATTTTCGTGTTCATCCCAAATCGGACATCAAAATCATATTCTGATCCATTACTGAATATTATTTTAAAATATCAGTTATTTTAAAATATTCGTTATTAGCCATTTTAAAATATTCGTTAATTTAAAATATTCGTTCTTTCCGAATTGGAATCAGACACAGTCAATTACCATATAATTTTATTTATATGGATTTCATACACACATGTACACGACGATAATCAAACACAGTCAGCCATCATTCAGAGTGCATTACACAACTGCATAAGCGTTAAATATAAATAATTAACGCTTACAATAGTCTGTCAACCCATCGATTGACATACAACTAAATATTGGGATTAGTGTATGTCCAATATCATCCCAATACCTGTGTGGGGTTTTCAAACAACAAACAGTGGTTATTATTTGTGCAGTTGGGCGATATGTAAAATATATCGTCCCAATCAATATCAATCAAATATGTGTACATAAACATATCGTTCAATTTGTAAATGAAAATTTATTTTCATTCATATACTCGTTAAAAATTATATTTATAACAATAAAATATTTATTTTTCAACCCATGAATATTTTATACAATTCATTTATACAATAAAAATGTTATTTTTATTGTTCGAACATTTTTATAAATTTCGACAGCATAATGGCGCGATACTAGAATCGTAATAAAGTCTAGCCTTATCCCTCGCCTAATACTGGCTCGCGCCATGCACATACCAATTCTAATCAATCCATTTCACATCCCAAATCAAATTCAAATAAATAAATCACTCAATCCAAAAATCAACCAAACATCCATGGTTTCAACCAAAAGTGTCGGGTGCTACTAAGCACCGTCTGCATCCTAGTATATATATTTAACTAGAAAATAAATTAGTGTGAAAAATTCTCACCTTTGGGATCCACTCCTCCAGTTCTATTTTTGAATTTCTGAACTGTTTGGATTTTCCCGAAATTCCAATGTAATCTTTTCCACGCTGTTCATAGTGAAACTCACATTTTTAATAAGATATTTATATATTTAAAAATCGCTCTTTTATATCTCTCTATAGATATATAAGATCATATTTTTATATAACTAAAAATCGAATTTTTATCTAACTAAAAATTGAATTTTTATATAACTAAAAATCGAATTTTTACCTAACTAAAAACATTATGATTCATACGATAAAAATCTCATTTTTATATTTTTTTTAAATATCATCTTTTTATTTTTTAACTAAAGTTATATATAGAATAAAAATCACATTTTTATCTCACTACATATATTATAAAAATCATATTTTTATATCGCTAACTTCATAATAAAAATCATATTTTTGTTTCGCTAACTTCATATTAAAAATCATATTTTTATATTGCTAACTTCATAATAAAAATCATATTTTTATATCGCTAACTTCATAATAAAAATTATATTTTTATATCGCTAACTTCATAATAAAAATCATATTTTTATATCGCTAACTTCATAATAAAAATAATATTTTTATAACGCTACTCATATAAATAAAAATCTCACTTTTATTTGCTATCTTGATAATAAAAAGCACATTTTTATATCGCTACTATATAAATAAAAATCATATTTTAATTATGCTATCTTGATAATAAAAATCACATTTTTATATCGCTACTATATAAATAAAAATCATATTTTTATTCCTCATGCCATCTATATAAAAATCAAATTTTAATTTTGCTATAATATATGCATATATATAAAAGCTGAAAATAAACCAATGGTGTTTATATAAAGATCTGAAAATAAAACAATAGTGTTTATATTAAAATCAGAAAACTTACACAGTTTTTATAACGAGGGAGGGCTTCTGCGCGCTGAGGTGGCGGTTCGTTGGGGGTGGCGGCGGACTTGAGGTGGTCGGGGTTCTCTGGCGGTCGGCGGCAAGGGCAGCGATGGGCTGGGGGTTCGCGGTGCTCGCGTCATTGACTGGAAAGAAGGAAGGAACGAGGTCGCGCGATGTAAAGGAGGGGGGCTGATCGTCGGATGTGGGGGCGTGACGGCGGCGAGCCGCGGTGGCCGGTGGAGGAGGAATCGCGGCGGCGTTGGCTTTGAAGGGAGCGACGAGTCTTCTGAAGAAAGGGGGCTCGATTTATTTTCTGAATGAAAATTAGGGTTTAAACCTTGTATAGTTTTATTTAATTCCAAAATGTTACTTTTTCATTCGAACCCCAAATCGAACCCAATGACTGTCGCTCTTAGCTAATTACCTCTATTCCGAACACAATGGGATATATCCGATAAGCCAATTCTATTGTTTCGATTAGTTTTCATTTTAATTAAAATATAAATCAATTGAATTTTAAACGTACATTTTAATTTACCGGGGCCACATACTGATCCCAAAAATTCCCAAAAAATAGATCTAGCTATGTTCTGATGATACGGTCCTAACAAAACTAGTTTCGACGAATTTAGAGACCGTTTGAAAAACGGCCATTTTCCACTCGATTAAATTCAAACTGAAATGACCAAACACGTTTAATTTTACCATGCTCACATATTAATTCCAAAAAATATGAAAATTGGAATCTACCAATAATTTGACATTCCAGATCCAACAAAAGTGGTCTCGTCGAAAACGGAGGTCGTTTGCTAAATCGCTATTTTTAGGGGCTATATATTATATAAATTGCATAGCGACAATTCCGAGTTTTCAATTGGACATAACTTTTTATTCCCATTATGAAATCTGGATTTTTCACAATGTTGGAAAGATGTTTTCAAACAGATTCAAATATTTCTTGTTTCACTGAAATTCGGTTTATTTTCAATCCTGTACATTCATTTGAAATTTAAAATCGAATTTTCAAACTATCGCGCCATTTAAGGCTCGTTATATAATTAAAATAAATTTATTCGTTCGAACTTCGATTTAAAATAAATTTTTAGTCGTTATTATTTAAAATAAATCATTTTAAATACTCAAAATTTATTAAAATAGCAGAAATAAAAAATTTTAATTGGTTCTGATTTTACGGGTTGTTACATGAATCCTGTACATACATAAATAGATTCAGTCATTTGAATGAATAATACAGACGCTTGAATCTATTACCAGCTGTTGACTGGTGGAAACCACGATCAACAGTTTAGGTTGTTCCAAGGTCTTTCCCGGTCGAGTTTCGACCCGTTTGGCCTTTTTCTATGACTTCTTGGTTTCTTTGATTCATAGATTTCTACAGTTTGATTTTATGGACTTTCGATTTATTCGTGCGAACAAATTTATAATTGATAATCAAGAGATTTGATTTATGTTATTAAAACGTGAATTTTCAGATCGATTGTTATTGCAATTGATATTTGATGATATTTTCCACTTCAGACTACAAAGGGTTTTATATTATTAGTAGATACCAAATCTTTTACTAAAATGGTTTCTAATCCTACTTCATTGTATAAAGTTAATTTTCAAATTGTTTTCAAATCTACTAGTATTATTTATATAAACCTTTTCCTTACTCGTATGAGAAATCCAATTAAACGCCTTAGTAAAAACAAGGATCTTGAACCCTTGCGTTTTCTTCGAAGGTTTATTCTTGGACTCGTTCGATTGAAAACTGTGGCGACGATCGTTTTGTATTTCTAGTGGAATATACAACTTGTTTGTAAATATTCGAGTAGAGCAAGTGGTTATGGTACATGTAGCTTGACTCTTATATTACTAGCTTAGCGTAGTTTACACAATACTTGATCAATTGTGATCATTCCAACCTTTGGGTCACTCTGATGATCTTCGGTTCATTTCTTTATATTGATGATCTTTGGATCATCCTGAGGAACTTCGGTTCATTTCTTTATATTAATGATCTTCGGATCATCCTAAGGAACTTTGGTTCATTTGCTTATATGTCATTTTTTGTTTATATCTCTTATTCTATCTCGGTTTATTATGATGAGTACAACTAGACTGGTCCATTTATTGTTTATTTTCTTATAAATAATACTCGGGTCAGACTGAGGTATTGCAGGTACCCCTCCTTAACATGGACTAGCTTCTCTTTTTGGCTAACGGAATTTGTTTAGTAGTTTTATATTTCATGTATTTAAGATAGTGACTCATATGTGTACATATTCTTTTGTGTAGTTCATGAACCTATTATTTTATGATATAGCGGATCTTGCACGGCCACTTATATTATGTCCATTCCTCATGTACTATATTCATATCTATTTCCGCCTTAGTGATGTAAATATCCATGTTTGGCTCTGATTATACTGTTATGTATTTTATATTGATTCCTAATTATATATAGCTACCATGTAGAAGATTTGAACTTGAATTAGATGAGTTGGATTTCCTCATGAGATTTAAAAAGGTAAGATTACATTATACGACATGTTTAACACTCATTCAAAGCTATTATACAGATGGTCGCTCCTCAACATCCTTATTCTTCGGGTTAGTTGACATCATTGCATCTTGGCTAACGCGAGTATAGAGGTGGGGCGTTACATTATTTATCTCATGAATAAATTGCTATCTTGGACTTATATGATTCCTTTCTATGTTAAAAAGGAATTCTTATTTATATGACTTCATATTTCACCTATTGTTCTATAAATGATATGTAAACTACATTGGTCCGTGTATGTAATGCTCGGGTAAGTTCGAGTTATTTCAGGTTGTAGCTTGTAATTGATTCGTTGTTAGCCGACCCATCTTGGACTATTTTTGATGTCATTGCCTATTTGTGCATTCGAGTTGTTGCATGCTCATTCTTTTAGAGGTGTTGTTTTTGTATAAGGTTCAAATGTGACCATTCGAGTTTGTAGCACATGTGTATGTTATATTGTGCTGTTGTAATTATATGTGATTTGTTATCTATGTATCTATATGTACTATGTTTTGAATACGATCCTTAGCCATCGTAGCTTTATATCAGATAAATCGAGTTTGTCGATCCACTTAAGGTAAGAAAGAAAAATTATACACCCAATCGACATATTTAATACTCGTCTAATGTAGAACTACGAATGGTCGTTGTAACAACCCAAAATTTTGGCGATATAAATTAATTATTAGAATTTAAAAAATAGGAATTTTTGCAAATGATGATGTTTGGCCATTAAATTTTAATTGATGCGTTCGTATCGGAATTCTTCTCAACTTTCATGTTTGGAATTTCGCGAACGGAGTCTGTATAAAAAAGTTACGGACGAAATGTAAAAATGGATGGAAAACAAATAAACCAAAATTTATAATTATAATTAACCTTATTTGACCAAGATGACTTGGGAAATCTGATCCCCAAGCGGTCGATCGTAGGGGTCGACCTACTGGGCGTCAGACTGCCCAGTGACGGCTAGGTTTTTAGGGTTTGGTTTAATATATTATTAAAACGGATGGACGGATATAAAATTAATCCAATGGTTCTATGCCATTTCCACCCCTCTAAATAAAGGGGTAAGGCCTCACTCTTTTTCCAACATAAATCTGCAGAGGCAGCGGAGCTCTTCCATTTTCCACCTTCTCCAAACCAAATTTATAAAATAAAAATATATTGATACATAACAAATCAAATCAATTCATATGAAATTGAGAAGATAAGCAGATTTAATGGAAAAGAAAGAAAATTGACACCCCAAATCATATTCTCCCCTCTCTTCCTGTTTTCTTACATCTCTATAGATCTAGAATTCTCCCTTTTCTTACAATTTATCATAATTTGGGGATTGTAGGCCTAAAGTGTTCAAACTTTGGATTTGGAGACTATAAGGTGAGTGGGATATTTACATATACAATTATAATGACTTATCTATTTTTTTTGAATTAAATCTATGTTTTTTTTGTTCCTATCATATCTGTTCATTCAATATTGTTGGGTTTTGGCTTAATCGTTTTAAATATTTCGTTTCGCTCCTTTTGAATAAAAAGTCATTATTTTGAAATCACAAGAGGTATGATAAAAAGAATTGAATAGGGAAAGTGGTGCAAATGTATGTATATATACATACATACATGCATATATTTGTATGTAATTTGCATACACTATTCCAAAATATATATTTACATATATTTCTCTGTGATTCGAAAATATGTCAATTCTACTAATTAGGCATTATTTACAATGATTACGGCTACTGGTCTTTTGTGAGATTTGAAATCTTTTTGGCAAGATTGAATATAAAAAGGAAATTTTGGATAATTGATTAGACCAAATTATTTAATTTAAAATAAGAATAATAATAATAATAATAACCACGTTGACCGCACGAAAACATAAATACAATATATACATATTATCCGTCCAAATCAGCGTAAAACGGTAATATACATAATGTATGGAATATTGAATGTTTGAATAAAGTTCAATTATGGAATTATAGTTAAATGTAATAGACATTTAATTAATATATTTATGATGACTATTTGTAGCAATCGATATAATTAATTGCCATAAATAGGACAACAAATCAATAAATACCAATTGTAGCCAATATTGTTTAGGGAAATTGAAAATGATAAGGAAATAGTTAGAATTCCTAAAATCAATTAGGATAAATATTGTAAACCCCAATTAGAAAATTTGAATTATAAGTGCATTTAGACGCGAGGTTAAGCTCAACTTATGGTATAAGCCTGCCCGGAACCAACCGGCAAATCCAGCAACCACAGGTAGTCAGCTTAATGTGTGTGTGTGGGGGGGGGGGGTATAATGCATAAATATAATCATACCAAGGCATGAGGTTAAGTTTAACTTGTAGTAGAAGTCTGCCCAGAATCAACCGGCAAATCCAACATCCATAAGTTGTCAACTTAATGTGAGGGGCCTGGTACGTGTGTATATATATATATAATAATTAACCAATAAATGAATGAATGAATAAGAATAGAAATTGTCAGTTGGGGTACAACGAATAGATAACTTGGGACTGATAAATAGTTGCCTTAGAAAAATATGACTGTTATGGTCATAAAGGGCAATAAATATAGAAATAAAAGAAAATGAGTGCCATAAGGGAATTTATGATTGTCGTTTAAATACTATGTCCAAGTTAGGAAAGAAATCAAATAAATATCCTAGGGAAAAAGGGGATATAACCTTCCTTATTTATGTTAATGAAAATAAAACTTGTAATAATATAAAATATAGTTGGATTAGTAGCACAATAATATAAAATATTATTAATCATATGAATCCGTGACAAAAATGAATGTGTGCATATAACATTTCCGTGTAGAGGGACTAAACGGGAATGACTTAATAACGTAGTCCAACTTATCCCAAATGGGGAAAGGTATTAAAGGCAAAAGGTTACGAACTAGCAACCTTCGCGTATAGTCCGCTTCCTGTGTCTTAAGCGGCTAAGTGACTAGGATTAAACAGTCCACCTGAGAATAGGTCTTTCAGTTTGGGGGTCTTAAATGACAGGTGTGTGTGGGCCTATCCAAACCTGGAAACTAAAATGTCAGATATGGCTACCTATCCTACGTGAAGTAATAAGCGACTAAGGGGGTTATCAAATAAGGTCAGCTAGAGGTATAACGAACAATAAAATACCATCTCTCGACTTATGTGGGGCAAGGGAATATATGTGAATGACGGAAGCCTTAACTAGTAGGACCCGTAGTTAGTGCCCTCTAGTACATATTAGCATTAAGTAAATTACCGAGAAATAATAAGTGACCAATCGGTCCGCCTAGGGTTTTAATTGCTCATAAAGAATTCACCCTATCTATCATTGATAGTGAGGCAATAAATGATGAAGGATAGGCGAATGAAAGTATATGGATATAGAAACTCTGTAATTAGGGGTCTAATCTCGATATAGTAACCAGCTTAGCTTTGGTATAAAGGCTTCACAAAAGTATGTGTAAACGTCATATCTCAGTATTATACTTTGGGAATACTACTTTGAGAAGAGTAGAAGGGTCGTGAGTAAACATTTACAAGGTTTGGTTTGAATTACTAATCTTGTTAGGCATACAACTTGGTTTGAACCAAACGAAATACATCTGTGTATTATAGTCTGTGTTGTACATTTCTTAGTTACCAGAACTTATTGTTCTGACCCCTCTTCATTACAACCTCTTAGGTTTCCTAGAGAAGGTCGGGTTCTCACAGATGTTTAAGTTCGGCTTTCGGTTTTCGTTCTCTCTCACGCTAGGTATTGACGAACTGACTTACTTTGAAAAGGTTAGTTACTTATGTTAATACTAGTTATCCTATTCTATTTCCACTGTTAGTTTTCTTTTATCGTACTCTAATTTTGTTCATGCTCTTTTATTGTAGGTACCTGATTTATACGCTTCATGCTTGGATGTGTTTGAGTTTCGATTTTTGTAGAAATCTGGGCATAGAAAAGTGTGGTGTGTTACATTTGGTATCATATCTTAGGTTAAATGATCAGAGGAATCAGTTAAATTAGGACTCGTGAGAGAATGTAATCCTTTTATTTTATGTTTTCTTCATCTTTCTTACTTGGCTTTAATTTATTTCAACGATGAATTAGTCATGGGACTAAGCATATAAAATGGGCTTTAAACGACTAAGAGTTGAAATATATTGAGTTCGGGTTTCTAGCCAATTCTGTCTTACCCCATAGTACATTGGCGATCTCGTCGTAAAGAGCATGAGAACGGCATATGGTGGAGACTGTTGGTTCAAGTTTGGAGAGTGGACAAAAATTTAGCTACAACTAAGATCGTCACTATTTTTGGTGTTTGGCTTCGTTGGTAGTTCCGGTTAAGACCATTACTCGATCCAAAACGGAAAAGTTCACATTAATATGTGGTATCCATTTTGCAAATATAATTACGAGGTATATCCATTCGTTACTTCATTAAATTTCGGAATCTTTCTTTATTGAATATTCTCTATTGAGTTCTTGTCCTTGTATTCAAGGAAATTCATTCTAAAACTATTTGAAAATAAAAATGGTTTTAGAAGTTTTGAAATACGATTTTGGAAAGCAGTTCTGCAAAAATGTGGTTTTTAGAGTTTTAATCTATTCGTGTTTCCAAATTAAAGCGATATTGTGTAATTCTAATAAATATAATCCGATTGGTAGGAAAGATGAAATTAGAAATGACAAGGAATACGCCACTAAACTTAAGAATAATAAATATCTATTCCTTTTGATTTTTAGTATCCCTCTTCCTATATGTGTTGGATAATTTATAGTAATTATCACAATTAATCCTTAACATTTTAAAACTCCAACATTTTTGGACATGAAAAGGTTTTACCAGTTTGAAATATAAACTGGAATATAAATAGTAATAATAAAATGGATTTATAAATACGGGACCGTCAGTTTATGATAAATTCCATTTTGGAAAAGTTTTAAATTTTTCTTCGGAAAGGCTAAGGAAAATCCTTCATCTTGATTTTTGGGGCATTTGATTTCGTGAATCGTCTATTTGTTGTTAGCTAGGTAAGGGGAAAATCTGTCTTAATTTATATTATGGATTTCTAGCTGAATTATTTTTGGAAGTTCATTCGTTCGTTGTGTAGTCGCAACATCATTGTTGAGACTATAAATCCTTGGAGTTGGTTCGGAGTTTAACTACGGTTTTTAAATACTGCGATGATGAGGATAATTATTTTTCGGATCGCGTCAAATTTTAAAAGAAGACGCGGGACGATTAATATTTTAATTTGGCCTAATAAGGTTAAGGTTCAACCTTTGTCCAAAGCCCATCTTATAGCAGACCATTTAGTGTTATACTAGAATGGTCAACTAGTTAATGAGTTTTGTTACAGCTTGGACCTAGGACTCAACCTTAGAAGTTGCATCCAAATTACCCCTTAACTTCCTTCTTTCGTCCTTCCTTCCTTTTCTAGCTGAACCATATCTCTATTCTCCTTCTCTTTCTTTATCGTCACCTCACCTCCTCCTCTTTTTCACTTGTTTGCGCATTAGATCTTGCCTCAGTAATACTCCAAGATCTAATTTCTTCTCCCCGACCATTTCTTGGCCTATAATACCTAGTTGCAATATTCAATCCTACTCATACCATTTAAGTCTCCTCCTTAGGTAGAGATTATTTGATGGATCGGAATGAGCCAAATGGTCTCACCACTTTAGGGCTTAGAAACTTTGTTGAGGAAGTTGGGTTTGCACCGATCCAGTTGCTTCAGGGTCTTAGAATAGGATTTGTTGTTTGTGCTGCATCCGCCTTTGTTATACCTTGTTTGAATAAGTTCTTTTGAAGGCGATCGCCATTTTGGAGAACAAGATTAAGCTATGTTTGGATGATTTATCTGAGGAGAATGTCGAAGAGATTTTAGAGGAATATGTGCCTTACGCGGACTTGAATGATCTTTTGTTTGACCAACTTTGGATATTTTGCAGCAAATCTCTTTTTCTTGATGTCGGTTTTTTTGTTTGGGAATCTATGTTCGAACCGCCCATGTAGACGTGTGACCTATTTAGCCTATCGTTCTATAAATAAGAATTTATGACTAGGCTTGTCTCATGATGCGGCAATTTAATCTCTTGCTTGATCGGTGGTGTAACCATCATTTAATACTGCATCATATTCGATTCAGCTTGTGTTCTTGTGTGTTATCTCGTGGAGTTACTCTTTGTCACTTCACCTATCCATTTTGTCTTTAGACAATATTTGGTGGATTTCCATGAGAAGCAGTTTTGTGGTAGGTTTCTTTTATTTTCGCAAATTCTCTCTTAGAAGAGAAGGTGATTTGGAAACCTCCAACAACACCAGCAGTGTTTGTAACCCGAGATTGAGCATTTTGCTACCACGATATAGTTAATTAAAGATCATAAAAATTGGATTGAGCTCCAGCCGTAGAGAAAGACATCTCGTTGTTTATAGCCAATGTTTTGGGAGTTTGGTGTTGTTTGTCGTTGCCTTTGTTGTTATCCCCTTACAACATCGGGATCTTGGTTTTGTGGTGATTCATTCTTGTAACTGTTAGTGTTATTTAAATTACAAAACTTAGATTAATAAGATTTTCTATATTTAGAGATATTTTTGTCATTCACGCATGCATGTTTGAATGAAATCTCATTTTTCTTATCTAAACTAACAGTTGTCCTAGGGCTGGAAGGAATAGAATTCTGTGTTAGATAAATCTTAGTAAAGGACCGATTCCACGTCACGGGTATATAAATAAATAAATCACCGTTCCTTATTCAAGCTAAATTTTATTTTGGTCTTTTTCTGTGTGATTTCAGTTTTCATATTATTGGTGTGACTAACTTCCTTCTTCACCAACATGTGACTTGAATCGTTTAAATTTCCGCAAAATACATTTTTGAAGTTTTTGGAAAAATGTTGTTTGAAGAAAAAAAGACTCTTTATTATTTTCTTATTTTTATAGGAAAGTGAAACGGTTCTAAAATGAAATCTTCAAAATAAACATGACAAGTTTTTAAGCGGAAATTTATTTTTGTGAAAAATTTCGATTTTTGGTCACATGAATAGCGTAAAGAAGATTTATGGATGCTTTGTGTGCACGTTTTAGTAGTGCAATAGGATCGACGATATGATAAAAACATTAACGGTAACAAGGAAAAGGTTGTTTTACCCTTGGAAATGTTGTTTCCATACCTTGTCAACGATGCACATGAGCTTTTAAGTAACTCGTTTTACGTTTTAGAGCTTATTTCAAGCCTCCTTTACTGTCTACAAATGGAAACTTTTGGAGTATTTCGGGTAACTGAGGTGAAAATTCCACTGTAGAGAGGGAAATGAAATATTTGTAAGTGGAGGAAATGTTAAAATTCTCCATTTTAATTTCCTTTTTTCGGTTTAGGAGAAATTAAATAGGAAATGATTAGACTGCATGGCATTTTGGTTGGTACGGTTTGGATGCAAAAATTGATTGCTGCGCACTTTTATTCGTAATTGTGCGAGGGTAATGGATGAAAAAGAGTTTTCGAAATTAGCATTCATATAGAACTGCCAGTATATTTAGGGTGTTTTGCATCATGTTTTCAAAAATATTTCAACAATTTAATGCAAACATATATGTTGATCCAATTAGAATCATCTTGCATACATATTTTATGGTTGAATTGCATTATGTACACCATGCACATATCCACATGGTTGCAAAGTAGATGTACACAAATTAGTTGTGCAAAATAGGACTATAACATCAGAATTTCGGGACGAAATTCCTTTTAAGGAGGGAAGAATGTAACAACCCGAAATTTTGACAATATAAATTAATTATTAGAATTTCAAAAATAGGAATTTCTGCAAACGATGGAATTTGGCCACGAAACTTTAACCGATGCATTCGTCTCGGAATTCTGGTCAACTTTCATGTTAGGAGTTTCGCGAGCGGGGTCTGTATGAAAAAGTTACGGACGAAATACGAAAATGGACGGAAACTAAATAATCCAAAATTTATAATTATAATTTACCTTATTTGACCAAGCCGACCTGGACAACCTGATGCCCAGGCGGTCGACTGTAGGGGTCGACCTACTGGGCTTCAGACTGCCCAGTGACGACTAGGTTTTTAGGGTTTGATTTATTATATTATTAGAACAGATGGACGGATATAACTTAAAACTAATCCAACAGTTCTAGGCCATTTCCACCCTTAAAGGGGTAAGGCCTTATTCTTTTTACACATAAATCTACAGAGGCAGCAGAACTATGTCATTTTCCTCCCTCTTCAAACCTAATTTCTAAAATAAAAATATATTTATACATAACAAATCAAATCCAATTCATATGAAATTGAGAGAATAAGCAGATCTATTGGAAAAGAATGCAAATTGACACTCCAAATCATATTCTCCCCTCTCTTCCTGTTTTCTTACATCTCTATAGATCTAGAATTTTCCCCTTTCCAGATAAATTGTAGATTTATAAGAATTTGGGGATCGTAGGCTTAAAGGGTTCAATCTTTGGATTAGGAGGCTATAAGGTGAGTGGGAAATTTACGAATACTGTAACGTCTGGGATTTTCGACCCAGAAAATCAACATAATTACACTGTCATTTTCTCGAGCATCGAAAATACCGGGACATTAATAGAAAGAATTTAGAAGGTGAGATAGAAAAGATAGAACTAATAGAATAGAAGAAGAAGAAGAAGAACATCAGAATCAGAGTAAACACGAAACTCACAGCGGAATGAATAAATTTTATTATAACATAACTTTGAAATACAAATCTGAATTTGTATATATACATACCATATATCAGAGTACAACTCATATATATCACAGCGGAAATAATCTCTAACTAATTAATGGTGAAGCCTTCTGTTTCCAGCTCCTCCCAGTGAATCTGCAAAGCCTGAAACACTTGACTGCCCATACAAATTTGGGCACCCAAGAGTTTAGGGGAAAACGTACAAAATAAACTCTGGGTCAGTCATGGGACTGGTGTGAGTAAATTCCAACCATATCGTTTTACTTTGAAAATCCTTTTGAAACAAAAGGATAATAGTAAGACTAACCCACACATAAACATGGACGGTTTTTACCTTACTATAATCCAAATTACTTTGATATCAAAACCACTGATATTATGATAATGTCTAAACAAATAATTATCCAAGTAGCAGAACGCTTGCATCTCACGCTCCATGTATATATAGTATAAAATCATAAACCGCATGGCGCTTATCGGAGAATGGATTTTAACAGACAAGGTATGGGAGCACCTTCTGAATAGTGTACTCTAGAGGGGATACACTCAGGGTTCAACAAGAACGTCTTGCAACCCGGCCACACATGACCGCTCACTCATTTAGCTTGAGTGTCGCGAATATATTGCCACCACGGTTGTAGGCCATCCAACCGTCATCCGAAGATACAGAATCGAAAAGAAGTATAAATATGAATTTTCTCTAGATCGGTGACAATACACCCTGCTTGGGGATGACCCAACTAGCCATGCTGCCTAGTCCAACTTTTGTCACTTCCTGGTTGTGAGGCTAGAGGCTACGTCTATCTTCAGAACATCTGATCACCATTCACTTTGAATGTCACATCGTCAAATCCGTAATCACACATTGATTACACAAATGCACACTGGGTGTAGAATAAAGAGAAATGACATTCCCCCCACCAACTTGGTATATTCGTAAAATCAACGGCGTGACCATTGGAAATACTCTGTCAGACACACGTCTATACAAGTTGTCCTGGGACTGGACAAATAGAAACACCATTCTAGAACTGGACGACCCTTGCATTTAACTCCGTCTTCAATTATCTTCAGCATAATATAATTCACAGCGCTGATGCCTATACGGAGTGGTTTTCAGATAACATATCCAACCGGTCTCTCCGTATTGACAACGATGGTCAAACACTTCGATAGTCGGTTATTTAACTATCGAAGTAAAAACAACATCCGTTCAAATGATCAACTAAACACACACAACCACGGGCACTTTTATTTAACATTCGTTTTTATTATTCGCATTCCAATATCTTACTAGATATTTCTCAAATCCCGCTTTAGACCTTTTTACATTTCTTGGAAAACATTTCCTATTATAAACTCTTATTCTCTCACGTTCCAGAAAAATATACGTTATTTACGTTCGAAATATTTCCATCAATTTCACATTCTTTATTTCTATACTTGGATAATCTACCTATTTACATTTGAAATTATTTCCAATTTCATTCTAACCCTTTAATCGGCCCCACATTCACTTTTAAAACATTGTTCACTTTGAAATGTGAATATCATCCCTTATTATAGAAATCTAAACACCTTTATCCAATAACTTCTTGATTTAGAAAATCAATATCATTACCTCATTTACCGAAATCTCTTTCCCACTCTATATTTCCAATCCACTTTATAAACTCTGTCTCTAAGTCGATTTCTTATCAAATAAATATCGAGCGTATAACCAAATACCGAATCCTATCCTATTAACATTATTTGTTTAAAACTAAATGTTAATTATCCTATCGTTTATAATTCTTAAAATAATTTACTTTAATACATTCGACTTTGTCGAATCATAGTTCCAACTCCTAATGGTTTAATCGAAATGCTGTCATCGTTTTCTAAAACGATTCTCCACTTTCTCTTTCTAACTTTATTCTTATATTTTGGACAAACGTTGTTATTTATTACTTCCGAATAAGTGGTTTTCAAACTAACTGTTTCATTTCCTATGAAGTGCTGCCATATATAAAAATCACGCTTAAGTTTGGTTAACAGCGTTAATTTATCGCTATAGTTCTAAACTAGCCATACGATGTAATATTCCCCTTTATACTAATATTGACATACACTCTTAAGCCTAATCAACAACGTTTATTTTATCGCTATAGTTCAAACTTGCAATATGCTGCTATATGCCACTTTATAACTAATCTCGACGTCTTTTTCTATTACAAAAATCTTGACATCTCTTTCTGTTACAAAAATCTTGACATCTCTTTCCGTTACAAAAATCTTGACATATCTTTCCGTTACAAACTGAGGTCGTTCCTCGATAATAGCGAAGCTGTTAAAGTTGGGGTATTCTATTTACCTCTCAGACCTTGATCGACAACGTTCTTATCTTAGAACCGATACAAGTCTGCACTCTAATCCCTTATTACTTATAATATCTATCCGATCGTATTTTCATGTTTATTTTTAACTATGGTTTTATAACACCATATCGTTACTTTGAAATCTCTGGTGTTTGATTATTTATATTAAACATTTACTCTTCGCTTTCTCCATTCCACAGTTCTATTTATAACTTCTTAACCAAAAGGTAATTAAATCTTATTACTTTGGATTAATTTATTTCTAAACTGTTTCATTAGATTAATTAAAGACCAATTAACCTAATAATTATTTTCCCAAATAACAGTTGATTTAATCAACTTCATTCCATCAGTAAATTCGTTAACTGATTTTAATTACTTCTTAACATTAGATTAATATAATTAATCTAATAATATTATTATCCAAATATTTAATCGTCGGATAATTTCTGCTTTATAAACTCATTAAAATGTCAACAATTGTTTTTATTTATTCTATAAAACGAACTCTAAAATACTGGTTTATAATAGAACTTCTATTATAAATTTAAATCTTCATTTTAATTATAAAAATATAATTTTTACAATTAACCTCGTTGATTTGCCTGACGGCCAATCAACTCTTTAACAAAACGATGGTTTTACGATTGACTGTCACCACTTTCTAAATCGATATCATTTATTTATTTATCGAACAGATGTTGAATATCCGTTCAACATTAATATTCACATGGGGTTTTAACTATAATTCGGGTTCAAACAGTGCATACAAAATAAACAATATATATAAATATCGAGGAATCCGGTCGGATTCCTCCAACTGGTTTCTGCATCCACAGATGTCAGTCAACACAATTTACACTAACTCTATACTAGGGAATATTCAATCGATGGAATCAGTGTCCAACCGATGGTGTATACATATGTGACGGTATATAATATTCAACCAATTTACTGGTAATCTACCTAATCGACCATCACACAACATTTAAACAACATTAAAATATCATTATAAAAATAGATCAGAGTAAGTGATTTTACTCACCTTGGCGCGTTAACCGTTAAATAACGATTTGCATCAGTTGATTCAGACGGACAATTTATTTCACTATAAATTGTAATGAGCTCCTATTCACTTCCAGTCAGCTCCATGGTGTAGCTTCCGTTCATACGATCCCAACGGATCAAATCGTTCGAAATTCCCTTAAAACCCAATCCTGCGTTGACTCCTTCTTCCATCTGATGATAACGAACCCGCAACTCCATTTTCTGTTGCTCCATGACCGATCTTTGAAACGCCATCTCCTACTTTGTTTCTCCACCATATATTTTCTTTTAAATGCAAGCTCTCTAGACTGTAATCAACAACATGCTGCTCCTCTACACATGGACTTTCCATCGTTGCACAATAGCCCCTCCCCCCCCCCCCCCCACGTTAAAAGTTAAATGCCCCAGATCTAATACTTAACCTCATAATCATGAAACCCAAACCCATCCTCTCTGCTGAAATGTACCCATACGTATGTTACTCCCTTTATTTACCATTTCTACTTCATCGTTTAAATGACTAGCGTCACCAATAAACTTTATTGCTCCTCCTCTTAGTTGCCACTTCCTTGCTGTGCAGACATAGGTGTGGTGGTTTTTGATGCAGTAACCTCTCATGCATCGCATACCCACTCTCAACATACACAACCGACAACTCCATCCTTCATCTCAAAACTCCCCTTCATACTGTGTGTTATTCCATACTCCACTCCACACAAAAACAAACCCACGTTATACTCCCAACTCGCATGTAACTCGGTCACCATCTCCTCGTTGCTGTTGCGGCTCACCAACCCAAAAACATGCAACCTATAAGCATCCATATTCTCCTCCTCTGTCAGCTCAAGCAGCTCCTCACTTCATCCACTACAAAGGACTTTAAACCCTACATCCAAGACAAGAAATGAAATACAGCTGCATGACGACCCGACAACATTCATAGTCTTGAATCCCACGTCTCACTTCCACAGGCAAACTCGTGATCTCCCCCTGCTGAAAACAAAACGCACCTGTCCTTTCACCTTGCCTCTCCGCATTTTCTCCTTCAGTAACATCCTACCAGGATTTCGCCACCTGCGCCTTACCACTCCAAGGTCCGCACCTTTCAAACGCAGGTCAAACTCCTGTTGAAAGCTTGAATCCTAAGCACGCTACTGTATTTCGATCCTCAAAGAACGGATCCCCACACTCTTCCCAATATATATAGAATCGAAGATAGTTTCAAAAATATAAACTTTAAAAGTTTTAGAGGTGAGTTGGGTTCAAAATTTATTTTCCGAAAGCCATTAAAATAGGTCGGCTACTGATTTGCAAAAGAGGAAGAAAGTGCTGTATTTATATTATATGAAGGCTTAAGGGTTAAGTAATGGTATTAGCATAGGGTAGGTGTATGGAAAATAAGGTATAGCGGTATGGTTGCTTTGGTATTTCTAGCGTGGAAAGAACGCTTAAGTAATCAGACTGTATAGGGTAGATGTTAAAGGTACAACGTAGAGGGGAGGTTCATTTGGTGAGAACTCGGGCATATGCAGGGGAGGCGGGAATAGACTTCAAAATAGGGAGTGGGTGGCCTTACTGCTACGTACATATATATGCTACAAATAAATATATTTATATTTTTATTTGATTTATAAGCGTTTGTTTATTATAGGTCAGTAAGAAGACGAGGGAAAACCTGAAACATGCATTCAGTACTAACGTTAACGTGTTCACGCCTAATAGAAACAGTATTAAGATAATATCAAATAAAAATGTTGCTATGACATCAGAACGAAGAGTTTGCAGCATACGTAAGAGTATATGAGAGATAGGTTATATTATGAATATACATGGTTTGTCTCAGTTACTAAAATTACACTTCCATATGGACAGAAGTAAGAATACAGTCGTGCTCAACGAGGTGTCATGATTTCAGAAATATAATAATATCGGTAGGTTAACTCATTCTGTGAAGTCCTCATTTACTGATATAGGGTGCAAATTACTCCAAATAAAAAGATGCATATTTAATTAATTAAAAATTACTGTAAAATTCTAAAAATTAAATTATCACTGTGCCTCAAAAGAACCTTGTCCAAATTCGTATCTAATATCTAGTTATTTCAAATAAACCATTACGGTCGATATACGATTTCATAGCGACTTTCTGATTATTTGATTTGGACATATCTTGCAATATACTCGACGAAATCTTGGTTTTTCACTTCTGTTGGAAAGATACAGTTTAACAGATTCCAACGCTTCTTGTTTCGAAGAAATCCGATTTAAAACGAGTCCGGTACACTCAGTTGAAGTTCAGAACGTTAAATTACGAACTGCAGGGTCGTTCTGAGCTTGATTATAATTAATATATATATTTATATACGTTCAACTTCGTTTTAATTAAAATATAAATCCACTTATATTCTGAATTCAATATTTAAACTGTTTTAAATATTCAAATACAGAATGATAAAATGCGGGACGTTACAGTCCTTCCCCCTTAAAATAATTTCGTCCTCGAAATTGCTAAGACAGGGAAAATGCTACAATCTCTGTTATAAACAGGTTAAATATATTTTTGGTTTACTTCATAATTTCAGTTTCAATTGAACTGCTTAATTCCAATTTAAAATATTAATTCCTCCTTATTTCAAATATTTTCAAAATTCTGAAAATTTCCTAACAACTCAAATTTTCAGAAAATTTTGCCAGCATCTCCTCTGCACGGCTTATTTGGTACAACAACAACTTGCCACTCTGGGCCTTCTCCAATTCAAAAGAAATTCAAACAGCCAACGGCTTGCCCAAACCGACTCATAAAAAACTCATACTCGTATATATACGTGTACCTTCTCTGTTGGGTATTCAACTCTATCTTTGCCATCTGCTATCATACCAGCATATATCCAAACTTTTCCAACTGCTCTTCAATCAATTTATCTTCAAATCCAATTCACTTATATCCAAGCCGACACCATTTTAAACTCCCGTTTCATTCTTGGTTTCAAACTTTTATCTATCTGAGTCCAATTCTTCAACCAAGTTAAGTTCTATTCAAACTCTTATTTCACAAATTCAATTCCTTCATCAAATTAATTTCTACTCCAACACGATTTTTACTTAACTGTCTTCAATTCAATTCAAAATTCGATTCTTATTCTCCAAGAATCAACTCGAATTTCCAATATTTCTCTTTTACAATTTCCATTCTGGATCGTCCCAAATTCAGTCCAATTTTTGTTATTTTAAATTCCACTTTTACTATTTTAACTCCATAAGTTAAATTTTTATTTCAGAATTCAAATTCCTGGGATTTATTTCAAATCAGTTCGAAATCATATATTTGCATATAATAATGGTTATTCAAAACATTTGAATTTCTAGCAACTTGTTTCCTCACAATAATTCAAACAAAATCTTTGGTAGTAATCTGTCACTCTGCAACTCGAAAATGACACTAATGATGTGGCCAGCATCATCAGAATTATTTTCTAGTGATCGAAGTGAGTTCAATACTATATTCCTTTTCAAAATTCATTTTAAACCACTTCCATTTTGAAAATCACTTCAAAATACCGTTCACATCATTTGGAAAACAAAATTTTAAATCTCCCAGGATTTTAAAATTCCCTTATATCTAATTCAATTTCAATTCTTTTCCAAGTTTCTAGAGTTTTATTTCAATTCTGGTTTTAACTTCAGATTCAGCTCATCTGATTTTTCATATAATATTTCGGTTGGTAATTTATATAACCAACTCAATTATAGATCTTATTTGATCATAATAACGATCAACACTATAATAATCTCAAGATACATAATCCTTTTTAAATCAAAATATAATTTGGGTAAAATTATTTTATTTACCCTCTTTTAAAACATACTGTGTCGAATTACTCTGTTCAAGAGTTTAGAAACACCTATCGACGCAGTTTGCATTACTGTTTCGACCAGAATTCATAAACCACTCGACTAACCAGTCAACACAATATAAAACGGTTTTTATATTAATTTACAAATACGCGCTCATATATATATATATATACACACACTCAAACTCAATCTAGAGTTCTGCTAACCCCATCTCTATTGAGTCACGCCACAGAGCCAAGGTAATCACTTAACCTTATGCTCTGATACCAACTGTAACGTCTGGGATTTTCGACCCAGAAAATCAACATAATTACACTGTCATTTTCTCGAGCATCGAAAATACCGGGACATTAATAGAAAGAATTTAGAAGGTGAGATAGAAAAGATAGAACTAATAGAATAGAAGAAGAAGAAGAACATCAGAATTAGAGTAAACACAAAACTCACAGCGGAATGAATAAATTTTATTATAACATAACTTTGAAATACAAATCTGAATTTGTATATATACATACCATATATCAGAGTACAACTCATATATATCACAGCGGAAATAATCTCTAACTAATTAATGGTGAAGCCTTCTGTTTCCAGCTCCTCCCAGTGAATCTGCAAAGCCTGAAACACTTGACTGCCCATACAAATTTGGGCACCCAAGAGTTTAGGGAAAAACGTACAAAATAAACTCTGGGTCAGTCATGGGACTGGTGTGAGTAAATTCCAACCATGTCGTTTTACTTTGAAAATCCTTTTGAAACAAAAGGATAATAGTAAGACTAACCCACACATAAACATGGACGGTTTTTACCTTACTATAATCCAAATTACTTTGATATCAAAACCACTGATATTATGATAATGTCTAAACAAATAATTATCCAAGTAGCAGAACGCTTGCATCTCACGCTCCATGTATATATAGTATAAAATCATAAACCGCATGGCGCTTATCGGAGAATGGATTTTAACAGACAAGGTATGGGAGCACCTTCTGAATAGTGTACTCTAGAGGGGATACACTCAGGGTTCAATAAGAACGTCTTGCAACCCGGCCACACATGACCGCTCACTCATTTAGCTTGAGTGTCGCGAATATATTGCCACCACGGTTGTAGGCCATCCAACCGTTATCCGAAGATACAGAATCGAAAAGAAGTATAAATATGAATTTTCTCTAGATCGGTGACAATACACCCTGCTTGGGGATGACCCAACTAGCCATGCTGCCTAGTCCAACTTTTGTCACTTCCTGGTTGTGAGGCTAGAGGCTACGTCTATCTTCAGAACATCTGATCACCATTCACTTTGAATGTCACATCGTCAAATCCGTAATCACACATTGATTACACAAATGCACACTGGGTGTAGAATAAAGAGAAATGACATTCACCCCACCAACTTGGTATATTCGTAAAATCAACGGCGTGACCGTTGGAAATACTCTGTCAGACACACGTCTATACAAGTTGTCCTGGGACTGGACAAACAGAAACACCATTCTAGAACTGGACGACCCTTGCATTTAACTCCGTCTTCAATTATCTTCAGCATAATATAATTCACAGCGCTGATGCCTATACGGAGTGGTTTTCAGATAACATATCCAACCGGTCTCTCCGTATTGACAACGATGGTCAAACACTTCGATAGTCGGTTATTTAACTATCGAAGTAAAAACAACATCCGTTCAAATGATCAACTAAACACACACAACCACGGGCACTTTTATTTAACATTCGTTTTTATTATTCGCATTCCAATATCTTACTAGATATTTCTCAAATCCCGCTTTAGACCTTTTTACATTTCTTGGAAAACATTTCCTATTATAAACTCTTATTCTCTCACGTTCCAGAAAAATATACGTTATTTACGTTCGAAATATTTCCATCAATTTCACATTCTTTATTTCTATACTTGGATAATCTACCTATTTACATTTGAAATTATTTCCAATTTCATTCTAACCCTTTAATCGGCCCCACATTCACTTTTAAAACATTGTTCACTTTGAAATGTGAATATCATCCCTTATTATAGAAATCTAAACACCTTTATCCAATAACTTCTTGATTTAGAAAATCAATATCATTACCTCATTTACCGAAATCTCTTTCCCAATCTATATTTCCAATCCACTTTATAAACTCTGTCTCTAAGTCGATTTCTTATCAAATAAATATCGAGTGTATAACCAAATACCGAATCCTATCCTATTAACATTATTTGTTTAAAACTAAATGTTAATTATCCTATCGTTTATAATTCCCAAAATAATTTACTTTAATACATTCGACTTCGTCGAATCATAGTTCCAACTCCTAATGGTTTAATCGAAATGCTGTCATCGTTTTCTAACACGATTCTCCACTTTCTCTTTCTAACTTTATTCTTATATTTTGGACAAACGTTGTTATTTATTACTTCCGAATAAGTGGTTTTCAAACTAACTGTTTCATTTCCTATGAAGTGCTGCCATATATAAAAATCACGCTTAAGTTTGGTTAACAACGTTAATTTATCGCTATAGTTCTAAACTTGCCATACGCTGTAATATTCCCCTTTATACTAATATTGACAACACTCTTAAGCCTAATCAACAACGTTTATTTTATCGCTATAGTTCAAACTTGCAATATGCTGCTATATGCCACTTTATAACTAATCTCGACGTCTTTTTCCGTTACAAAAATCTTGACATCTCTTTCTGTTACAAAAATCTTGACATCTCTTTCCGTTACAAAAATCTTGACATATCTTTCCGTTACAAACTGAGGTCGTTCCTCGATAATAGCGAAGCTGTTAAAGTTGGGGTATTCTATTTACCTCTCAGACCTTGATCGACAACGTTCTTACCTTAGAACCGATACAAGTCTGCACTCTAATCCCTTATTACTTATAATATCTATCCGATCGTATTTTCATGTTTATTTTTAATCATGGTTTTATAACACCATATCGTTACTTTGAAATCTCTGGTGTTTGATTATTTATATTAATCATTTACTCTTCGCTTTCTCCATTCCACAGTTCTATTTATAACTTCTTAACCAAAAGGTAATTAAATCTTATTACTTTGGATTAATTTATTTCTAAACTGTTTCATTAGATTAATTAAAGACCAATTAACCTAATAATTATTTTCCCAAATAACAGTTGATTTAATCAACTTCATTCCATCAATAAATTCGTTAACTGATTTTATTTACTTCTTAACATTAGATTAATATAATTAATCTAATAATATTATTATCCAAATATCTAATCGTCGGATAATTTCTTCTTTATAAACTCATTTAAATGTCAACAATCGTTTTTATTTATTTTATAAAACGAACTCTAAAATACTGGTTTATAATAGAACTTCTATTATAAATTTAAATCTTCATTTTAATTATAAAAATATAATTTTTATAATTAACCTCGTTGATTTGCCTGACGGCCAATCAACTCTTTAACAAAACGATGGTTTTACGATTGACTGTCACCACTTTCTAAATCGATATCATTTATTTATTTATCGAACAGATGTTGAATATCCGTTCAACATTAATATTCACATGGGGTTTTAACTATAATTCGGGTTCAAACAGTGCATACAAAACAAATAATATATATAAATATCGAGGAATCCGGTCGGATTCCTCCAACTGGTTTCTGCATCCATAGATGTCAGTCAACACAATTTACACTAACTCTATACTAGGGAATATTCAATCGATGGAATCAGTGTCCAACCGATGGTGTATACATATGTGACGGTATATAATATTCAACCAATTTACTGGTAATCTACCTAATCGACCATCACACAGCATTTAAACAACATTAAAATATCATTATAAAAATAGATCAGAGTAAGTGATTTTACTCACCTTGGCGCGTTAACCGTTAAATAACGATTTGCATCAGTTGATTCAGACGGACAATTTATTTCACTATAAATTGTAATGAGCTCCTATTCACTTCCAGTCAGCTCCATGGTGTAGCTTCCGTTCATACGATCCCAACGGATCAAATCGTTCGAAATTCCCTTAAAACCCAATCCTGCGTTGACTCCTTCTTCCATCTGATGATAACGAACCCGCAACTCCATTTTCTGTTGCTCCATGACCGATCTTTGAAACGCCATCTCCTACTTTGTTTCTCCACCATATATTTTCTTTTAAATGCAAGCTCTCTAGACTGTAATCAACAACATGCTGCTCCTCTACACATGGACTTTCCATCGTTGCACAATAGCCCCTCCCCCCCCCCCCCCCCACGTTAAAAGTTAAATGCCCCAGATCCAATACTTAACCTCATAATCATGAAACCCAAACCCATCCTCTCTGCTGAAATGTACCCATACGTATGTTACTCCCTTTATTTACCATTTCTATTTCATCGTTTAAATGACTAGCGTCACCAATAAACTTTATTGCTCCTCCTCTTAGTTGCCACTTCCTTGCTGTGCAGACATAGGTGTGGTGGTTTTTGATGCAGTAACCTCTCATGCATCGCATACCCACTCTCAACATACACAACCGACAACTCCATCCTTCATCTCAAAACTCCCCTTCATACTGTGTGTTATTCCATACTCCACTCCACACAAAAACAAACCCACGTTATACTCCCAACTCGCATGTAACTCGGTCACCATCTCCTCGTTGCTGTTGCGGCTCACCAACCCAAAAACATGCAACCTATAAGCATCCATATTCTCCTCCTCTGTCAGCTCAAGCAGCTCCTCACTTCATCCACTACAAAGGACTTTAAACCCTACATCCAAGACAAGAAACGAAATACAGCTGCATGACGACCCGACAACATTCATAGTCTTGAATCCCACGTCTCACTTCCATAGGCAAACTCGTGATCTCCCCCTGCTGAAAACAAAATGCACCTGTCCTTTCACCTTGCCTCTCCGCATTTTCTCCTTCAGTAACATCCTACCAGGATTTCGCCACCCGCGCCTTACCACTCCAAGGTCCGCACCTTTCAAACGCAGGTCAAACTCCTGTTGAAAGCTTGAATCCTAAGCACGCTACTGTATTTCGATCCTCAAAGAACGGATCCCCACACTCTTCCCAATATATATAGAATCGAAGAGAGTTTCAAAAATATAAACTTTAAAAGTTTTAGAGGTGAGTTGGGTTCAAAATTTATTTTCCGAAAGCCATTAAAATAGGTCGGCTACTGATTTGCAAAAGAGGAAGAAAGTGCTGTATTTATATTATATGAAGGCTTAAGGGTTAAGTAATGGTATTAGCATAGGGTAGGTGTATGGAAAATAAGGTATAGCGGTATGGTTGCTTTGGTATTTCTAGCGTGGAAAGAACGCTTAAGTAATTAGACTGTATAGGGTAGATGTTAAAGGTACAACGTAGAGGGGAGGTTCATTTGGTGAGAACTCGGGCATATGCAGGGGAGGCGGGAATAGACTTCAAAATAGGGAGTGGGTGGCCTTACTGCTACGTACATATATATGCTACAAATAAATATATTTATATTTTTGTTTGATTTATAAGCGTTTGTTTATCATAGGTCAGTAAGAAGACGAGGGAAAACCTGAAACATGCATTAAGTACTAACGTTAACGTGTTCACGCCTAATAGAAACAGTATTAAGATAATATCAAATAAAAATGTTGCTATGACATCAGAACGAAGAGTTTGCAGCATACGTAAGAGTATATGAGAGATAGGTTATATTATGAATATACATGGTTTGTCTCAGTTACTAAAATTACACTTCCATATGGACAGAAGTAAGAATACAGTCGTGCTCAACGAGGTGTCATGATTTCAGAAATATAATAATATCGGTAGGTTAACTCATTCTGTGAAGTCCTCATTTACTGATATAGGGTGCAAATTACTCCAAATAAAAAGATGCATATTTAATTAATTAAAAATTACTGTAAAATTCTAAAAATTAAATTATCACTGTGCCTCAAAAGAACCTTGTCCAAATTCGTATCTAATATCTAGTTATTTCAAATAAACCATTACGGTCGATATACGATTTCATAGCGACTTTCTGATTATTTGATTTGGACATATCTTGCAATATACTCGACGAAATCTTGGTTTTTCACTTCTGTTGGAAAGATACAGTTTAACAGATTCCAACGCTTCTTGTTTCGAAGAAATCCGATTTAAAACGAGTCTGGTACACTCAGTTGAAGTTCAGAACGTTAAATTACGAACTGCAGGGTCGTTCTGAGCTCGATTATAATTAATATATATATTTATATACGTTCAACTTCGTTTTAATTAAAATATAAATCCACTTATATTCTGAATTCAATATTTAAACTGTTTTAAATATTCAAATACAGAACGATAAAATGCGGGACGTTACAAATACAGTTATAATGACTTATCTATTTCATTTGAATTAAATCTATGTTTTTATGCCTATCAGATATGTTCATTTAAATATTGTGAATTAATTGGCAACCACCAGATCTGATTATAAACATGGTTCTTGTGAATTGTGAGTTGTGGTTATGTATAACATAAATTGTAGGACTCTTAAACTTGTTCACGCATATACCTACAGTTATGTCATGAAAAATGTTATACATGTTGCATAACACTGTAGATCTGGAAATCAGTCCCATTAAACACAAATTAGATGTAGTTACATTCCAGATCTTTAGTTCAGTGTTGAACAATGAAATATATGAACTTGGGTAAAAAGGTGAAATTGTTGAATTATGTGATTGCAAGAATAAAATAAATATTCCTGTTTGTATTCAATATTGTTGGGTTTAGCTTAATCATTTTAAACATGTTGTTTCGCTCCTTTTGAATATAAAGGCATTATTTTGAAATCACAAGAGGCATGATAAAAAGAATTAAAAAGGAAAAAGTGGTGCAACTGCATGTTTAATTTATATATACATATATTTTTATGCAACTTGCATTGACTATTCCAAAATATATATTTACGTATATTTCTTGTGATTTGAAAATATGTCAATTCTACTAATTAGGCATTATTTATAATGATTACGGCTAATGGTCTTTTGTGAGATTTGAAATCTTTTTGGCAAAATTGAATATAAAAAGGAAATGATAGGTTAATTGATTAGACCAAATCATTTAATTTAAAATAATAATAATAATAATAATAACCACGTTGACTGCACGAAAACATAAATACAATATATACACATTATCCGTCCAAATCAGCGTAAAACGGTAAAATATACAATGTATTGAATGTTAAATATTTGGATAAGGTTCAATTATGGAATTATAGGTAAATGTAATCCATATTGAATTAATATATTTGTGGTGACCATTTGTAGCAATCGATATAATTAATTTCCATAAATAGAATCACAAATCAATAAATACCAATTGTAGCCAATATTGGTTAGGGAAAATGAAAATGAAAGGGAAATGGTTACAATTCCTAAAATCAATTAGGATAAATGTTGTAAACCCTAATTAGAAAATTTGAATTATAGCTGCATTTAGACATGAGGTTAAGCTCAACCTGTGGTATAAGCCTTGCCCAGAATCGATCGGCAAATCTAGCAACCACGGTCAGCTTAATGTGGGGGTCTAATGAATGAGTATAATCGTATCAAGGCACGTGGTAAAGTTTAAATTGTGGTGGAAGTCTGTCCAGAACCGACCGGAAAATCCAGCATCCACAAGTTGTCAACTTAATGTAAGGGGCTTGATACATATATATATATATATATATATAACATTCAACTAATAAATAAATAAATGAATAAAAATAGAAATTGTCAGTTGGGGTACAACAAATAGATAACTTAGGACTGATAAATAGTTGCCTTAGGAAAATATGACCGTTATGGTCATAAAGGGAAATAAATATAGAAATAGAAGGAAATGGGTATCATAAGGGAATTTATGATTGTCGTTTAAATACTAAGTCCAAATTAGGGAAGAAATCAAATAAATATCCTAGGGAAAAAAGGGATATAACCTTTCTTATTTATGTTAATGAAAATAGAGCTTGTAATATAAAATATAGTTGGACTTAATAGGTTAATAATGTAAAATATTATTAACCATATGAACCCATGACGAAAATGAATCGTGTACGTATAGCATTTCCGTGTAGAGGGACTAAATGGGAATGACTTAATAACGTAGTCCACCTTATCCCAAATAGGGAAAGGTATTAAAGGCTAAAGGGGTACGAACTAGTAACCTTCGTGTATAGTCCGCTTCCTGGGTCCTAAGCGGCTAAGTGACTAAGGCTAAACAGTCCATCTGGGAATAGGTCTTTCAGTTTAGGGGTCTTAAATGGCAGGTGTGTGTGGGCCTACTGAATCCTAGAAACTAAAACTTCAGATATGACTACCTTCCCTACGGGAAGTAATAAGCGACTAAGGGGTTATCTAATAAGGTCAGCTAGAGGTTAGAACGAACGATAAAATACCATCTCTCACCTTACGCTAGGCAAGGGTATATGTGTGAATGACGGAAGCCTCAACTAGTAGAGCCCATGGCTAGTGCCCTCTAGTTCATGTTAATGTTAAGTAAATCATCGAGAATTAATAAGTGACCAATCGGTCCGCCTAGGGTCTTAAGCGATCAAGAAGAATCCACCCTATCTATCATTGATAATGAGGTAATAAATGATAAAGGATAAGCAAATGAAAGTATAAGGATATCGAAACTCCATAATTAGGGGTCTAATCTCGATATAGTAACGAGCTAAGCTCTAATATAAAGGCTTCACAAAATTATGTGTAAACGTCCTATCTCGGTATTATACTTTGGAAGGAGTAGTAGGGTCGTGCATAAACATTTACAAGGTTAGGTTCGAATTACTAACCCTGTTAGGCATACAACTTGGTTTGAACCAAACGGGATACATCTGTGTATTATAGTCTATGTTGTACATTTCTTAGTCACCAAAACTTGTTGTTCTGACCTCCCCTCATTAAAACCTCCTAGATTTCCTAGAGAAGTTCGGGTTCTCAGAGATTTTTAAGTTTGACTTTCGGTTCTCATTCTCTCTCATGCTCGATATTGACGAAGTGACTTACTTCGAAAAAGGTTGTTACTTAAGTTAATACTAGTTATCCTATTCTGTTTCCGCTATGAGTTTTCTTTTATCATACTCTGATTTTGCTCATGCTCATTTATTGTAGGTACCAGATTTACACGCTCCATGCTTGGATGTGTTTGAGTTCGATTTTCATCGAAACTTGGCGCAAAATAGTGTGGGGTGTTACAGTCGTTCCTAACCATCCATATTCTTTGCTCTGATAGACGACATTACTTGTTAATCCTCTTTATTATGGTGTATCTCAGGGTGGGGCGTTACATGATTATTTGAACATTGTAATTTAACATTGTTTACTTTCGGTTTCTTTTTGATTTAATTCCTTTTATTATGCGTGTTTGTTTTGAATTTCAAACACATACTATTTTTGGAATTAATACATGCATATATTTATATGAAATAATTATACAAAAACACATCTATGCGTATGTTATCTTTCCTGAATTAGTTCTTTTGCAACATTATATTACATTTATTGATTTATAACATTATGCTTAAATAACATTAGCCTTTAATAAAGCTACATTAATTATTTTATAATGTTATATTTAATTAACATTAGCATTTTTAATTAATCACATCTATATCTTTGTAACATTTTGTTTACAATAACATTAACTTTTTGTTTAATTCAAATTTATTCTGCATGTTCAAGTTTTCAAATTCACATTTGCACTATTTCTGGAATTCACACGTTTATATATTATTAGAATTATATATATATATATATATGCCTTCGTTAACACATATAATTATTTTTCGACACGGAACTTCAAACATTAATAATTTTTCCGTATGAACTCGATTCGGAACATATTATATATTTTAAATTAATCATAAAATTGCGATGAATGCAATCGTATAAGTCACAAGACCAAATTCTGAAAACTCCAAAAATGTTTATTTTAACTATTTATAGTTATTTAATTATTAAAAAATGTAGGGTGTTACATTATTCTAATTTTTAACAATTTAGTCCTCTAAATTCAGCAAGGTAAACCATGTAATTCCTCGCATCAATCAGACTCATCTTGTGTATATCCAATTTTTGCAATAATTTACCTCATTGTACAAAGTGCAACACAAAATGTATGAATGTACATGAGTTCCTAAGCGATATCGTCTGTATGAATGCTTTTTTCTTTAATTTTTTTTTCAAAACATAATGCAAACATGTTAAATATATTTGCAATTCTACATGAATGCAATATTTTAAAAATCAAAGTAGATTTTCATTCAATTTTCTCACACTTATACAGAATAAATGTGTAGTTCCTAATTTTTGCATTCAAAATCCTATTACAAAACTTTTAATATACGAATTTCAGATAAGTATAATTTTCCAAATTCGATTTTATGTTAGAGAAAGGTAGAAAGTGAAAATATTCTGTATTTCCCAAACATAGTTTACAAAAATCGAATTTGGAAATTTTCTCATCGCTTTACCAAAAATCATATTTTTCCAAAGCATATTTTACATAAGAAAAAAAAATCTATTAAAATTATCCTAACATTGTATGGAAGAATTTTGCTTTCTTTAAATTTTCATTTCTTATTATTATATCTGCCTTTTTCCTTTATACTTAGATTTTTTTTCTCTTTAGTGTCTCTTTTTCCTTTGTTAGCCTCTTATTAGTGACACCTATTGTTTATTTTTATTTTGAGCGATCGTTACATAAACATTGTAACACCCCACCTCCGTTAAGGTCACTCACAAAGGGAATGCCTTAACTTTGGTGGAGGTTTATAAGTACAAGTCACAGATATACAAGACAGATATAAGAACACATATTTGTAAACAGCGGAAGAACAACAAACTTTATTTCATAAAGTCAAATACGTGTTACAACAACATCCTTTCCAAAAACATAACATAACACTTTCATAATCTGTCTTGAGTACATTATTTAAAGAAGCATAAATAAAACATAGATAAACTGCAAAAGCCCCATAGTGGATTGTCCAAAGCCATAGTTCAAAACAGGAAAGTCCAAGCAATACATTTCTCTTCTTCAAGCTGGATGTTGAGGTTGGTCAAGCTGCTGTGTTCCCTCCCTGAGGACCTGGGGGGGGGGGGAACGGAAGAAAGAAGACGAAAGAAAAGTAGAGTCAGACATAAAGCCTGAGTAAGTCTAGTACTATTTTGTCTATGAATAAAGAACTGGGTATGATAAGTATAAACAAGAAGTGGGTATGCACTATAAACTTGGTTAAGTTGTCTAGGGTCGAATATACTATCGTACCCCACATTAATCTCTGAACCCATTTAAAAGTAGTTTCCAATTGGCACCCCATAATCAGGGTGATGTGATCCATTCTATGATGATCGGCTCCTACTCGCATAGTTACATGTGTCTTACGGCCCCCGATGTTGTAGTTACCTATGCTGGTCCCACCATGGGGTGTATCAAGTCCCATAGTGGCAACCCGACACAACCTTAGAGTGCACAGGTATGCTACTGGTGTCCAGTGCCTTATTTTTCTGTGCCAGAGTGTGTGCACGCCCGCACTCCGTTAGAACCTACACTGCTACACCACCGCCGTCGATTTGACCTCTTACAATCAGCCCAGTAATCGTGCCCCACCCTGCCTAGTTTCAGGGTATCCTGATACACCTTCTAGGGTTACTGCTGAAAAGGGTCCCCTGTTACTAGGTTTTCTATCTCTAGCCAACATGCTAAGTTGGTTAAGTGTTTCCCTAACCTAACCCCACCAGTCCGTTTAGTTTAGCATGTTCCATTTTGATTAAGTCTTTAGTTCACTTAATCCTAACAATCCTGACTCAGCCTTAATTGTCTTATTAAGGCCCTGACCTCTCACATTAGACAGGTATTGTTGTGGCTGCCTGTTGCCGGTTGGTTCCGGGCAGTCTTACACCACAACTCAGTCTAACCTCGGGTCCTTATTGGGCTCCATGTTTAACCTCCCACATTGGATAGGTATTGTTGTGACTACTGGACAGCCGGGCGGTTCCGGGCAGGTTTACATCACAACTCAATCCAACCTCGGGTTAAACACATCGTATTTTCTACATTTACATATCTTGTCATTCTTCTTTATTTCTTATATGTAAATATTTGCGGCCCATTATTAAGTTAATGGTGTAAAGGTTACACCAATCATGGGCCCAACCCATACTTGAACTTGGGCCCTTCTATTTTATATTTTCATTCATTAGTAATTTTAACCCAACGTTGTTTTCCCCCGTTTAACACGTCCGTTTATATATATTTTGGGCTTAGCCTTTTAAAGCCCAAATTAGCCATGCGAAGAGGGGAGGCTTAAAGCGTAATTACATACACAAAGAGGGGAATGTGAGCGCATGAACTTGCAATACGACGTTGGAAATACAAAATAGAAACTGGTGTACTTGCATAGTGGTAACATAGGTGACATGAATCAAAGCATGTGAACTTGTAATTGAGATATCATTATTGTCACATGAACCTATATTTTTATTTAGGCATAATGTCAAACATAGGCATGGCATAAATATTTCTAGCATAAGCATGGCATAATGTCAAACATAAGCATGGCATAATATCAAACATAAGCATGGCATAAGTATAGTTAAATTTGTTCACATAACCATGGCATAAATATTTCTAACATGAAATCATGATTCTTACTTTAGCCATGTAAACTTACAAAAAGGGACCTTTTGAACCTAACCTAGCCATGTACCACATATGTCATCATATAATTCTTGTAAACAAGATAGACCTAATCATGGTTGCCAAATATCAATCATAGCCTAGCCATATTCATAAGTTTGCAAATAGGTTTTCTAGTACAAAAGCATGGCTTAATACATAATGCCAAATTCTCAACATAATTTCATATGGATAATAACCAAACTTGTTCCAATTACTTACAAAATGATTTATGCACAAAAATATACATCATGGTGGCATAGAAGCAAACCCCAAACTTGCATGAATTTAAATCAACTACATACATGTAGCTTCAACATGGATTACATAATTTGCGAAATATTCCAAACGTATACTTGCATAGAACTACCGCATGTAGTTCTTTATAATGAATAACATAATTCGTATATAATATTTCAAATTGATAAGAACGCACAAATATGAATTACTTTATTGCCACAATTCAAGCATACAAACCAACACAATTGTTTATTCATACCAAAGTAATGCTCTACTTACAATGGTGTGACGAACTCTCTAATTAAGAAATATGATTCCTTTGTTGAATTGATTTGTTTAGGTTGCTTGAATTGCTTTAGGCTTTAGAACTTTCCTCCTAATTCTCTCTCTAGTTGGCGGCTACTCTTTGTCGTTCCTCAGCAACATGGCGGCTATGATCTTATTTTCGAATGAATAGATTAGGGTTTAGTCTAGGGTTGTTTATATAGAGGTTAGGAACTGATTAGGACCATTGATGTTGCCTGGATTGATCGTAGCCATTCATTCGATAGAGAGACCAATTAAAACTTGCCACCTAGCCCTAATGACAAAGCAGACCACAGAAAATCGGCCAACAGAGAATAGGCCAGCCGGGTTGGACTGGGTTCGACCTGAGTCTGGACCAGGTCGACAGCCCTGTCGACAGCCCTGTCGACCTGGTTAGACCATGTCGACAACCCAGTCGACCTGGGTGCATCTGGCGGGATTTTTCCCGCCCTGGCCAATTGGGCCCGGTTTTAATTTTAAACTGTTTTATTCTGAGCTGTTCGAATTTTAAACTTAATTCAGAAACTTCCAGAGGCTATATCTTCTTCATACGGACTCCGTTTTTCGAAAACTCGGACTCTATTTCGCGTATTTTTCCGAGACGAACGCAATGGCGTATCCCGTTTTCCCTTAGTTCCTTGATTTCAAATTAATTATACTTTAATTTATTAATTCCACAGTTATAGAATACACGGGGTGTTACAAACATAGAGAAAGAATATTTTATTAATAATAACTAGCTTCAACAACAACCAATATATAGTACCTATGTATAGGTGTGACAACCCAGATTCCGACAGACCGAATTTTTCAAATTCTATCCATCGAGACCCGAGTTGGGTGCTTTGGTATCCTGTAGAAAAAGACAGAGATAAAGAAACATGTCAGAACTCGTAAAGCATCTCACAACGAAAGGAATTAAAATATAATAAATTCAAAAATAGCTTTACCTTATATATCATACTGTCTAACCAGTATCCAAAGCTATACCATCTCTATCATGAACCTAACCTGGAAGTATGTAATGAGGAGGGGGTCAGAACATAAGTTCTGGTGACTGGACTTAGAATAAACTTCTGTATAATCCTACATATACCGTTCAGTTATATTTTCTTGCTTATTAGGTTATTCGCGATATTAGCTCTCTAGGCTATACTCATGTCCCACTAGTAGGTTAACCTAATACAATGTATATGTAGATACCGCCAACTCGTCTAATCCTTTCCATGTATATATACAGTCCCTTGCCGTATGTCGTACGGGCTTCATCATGTAAATCTATACTACTTTAGTGTAGTGCCACCATTCTCGAAATCGTTTGGACTGCCACTCTCGATCTTGCTAGATTCCGTGTATAGTCTAGATCTAATCTAAGGTTTACTATCGAGCGCTTCCTAGATTCAACCAGGGTTTACGCTACCCAGAGCCACTGGGGTTTATGCTACCTATTGAACGCTTCTTGGATTCAGGGTTTACGCGACCTAGGTCCAACTAGGGATTATGCTACCTATAGAACGATGCCCCTTAGTTTAGGACACACAACCCAGAGCGATATATGTTCCTAGACTTTCCCCACGTACGTGTCGTGAATCGTTATCGATGTCTAGTTGCATATGTCCTCTATATGTGCGGCCCGAGTCCCGTGGCAGGGCTAATCAAGAAACACGGAACTCGGTCGGGAGCTTTAAGTTATCTGCCGACGCAGATGCTAAGGTCTGGTTTTATTTGTGTGTGGTTATGGTCCCACTTGACCCCTCCCTCAACTAATGAAAGGTACCCAAGAAAATCAAGAATGTGAACTGTACGCAGGCCCCCTATGCCCCCACGAACCTATTGGCCAACCTCACCCATAACTAGATAGCAAGTATATGGTCTTTTGGAGTTCTCCGCCTTTCCGCTTCACGTGCTCGATTGACTCAAGATGGTAGGTAGACGACGACGTGCTATCACAGGGCTAAACAAGATATCGCCGCCTCACGCTGGTCCATCCTAGTCCTTAGGTTGCTTATATTGTAACCAAGGCATACTGTTGGTTCTTCTAACGCAGACCTTAACCTCTGTGAGCCCAGGAGGATCATCTGCAACCTCACAGAGGGATTCCAAGAGTACCCTCACGTCCCCTCGAAGCCGCGTGCTTCGTAACCCAGGCCTGTTGGAGCCTTCTTCATGATCAGATGGATGTTCGCTCCTCCTTGTGTTATACTTGGTTTTCTTGACCGAGGTTTACAAATTAGTTCTCTTAACTAAGGTTTACTTCTTAGTTTCCTAAATCATTTGTTTTCTTAACTAAGGTTTACTACTTAGTCCTCTTAACTAAGGTTTACTACTTAGTTTCTCTTAATCGTTCGTTTTCTTAACTAAGGTTTACAACTTAGTCCTCTTAACTAAGGTTTACTACTTAGTTTCACTTAATCGTTCGTTTTCTTGACTAAGGTTTACAACTTAGTCCTCTTAACTAAGGTTTACTACTTAGTTCTCTTTCTCGTTATTTACTTAGTTCTCCTAACTAAGGTTTATTACTTGGTTCTCTTAACCAAGGTTTGATACTTAGTTTCTGTTACTTAGCTCTCTTTGACTAAGGTTTGTTACTTAGTTCCTTTTAACTAAGGTTTACCAATGAATTCAAGCATGACTTAAGTTCTCTTTATCAAATGATAGCATACGGGTATCCTCCCTCGTTTCCAGCTTAGATTAACTTATTTCATGGCATAAGTCGTCCCACCTTTCAAGTCTTGTATTACATCTTAAGTCATATTCATTTCTTATCCCTAGGATAAGTTTATCTATTATTTAATCTTATCATTCCCCACTTTTTCTTGCTTTGATATTGTTATATTGGTTAAGTTTGCCCATGTGTCCAAGTTGACTTAACCCCCAATCACATATTCAATTCAACCCATGCGTCATGTCAAATTGGTTAAGTGTTATCCAGCGGTTCACGTTGACTTAACCCACCCATATATCGAGTCAAATTGGTTAAGTGTTATCTAGTGGTTCACGTTGACTTAGCCTACCCATATATCATGTCAAATTGGTTAAGTGTTATCTATCAGTTCGTGTTGACTTAACCTACCTATATATCATGTCAAATTGGTTAAGTGTTATCTAGCATTTCGTGTTGACTTAACCTTACCATACTAGCATGTGTCATTAGCATTAATTAATTATTAATGCCTAACCTCTCACATTAGACCTATTGTTGCGGTCACTGGATGTGCCAGTTGGTTTCGGGCAGGATTACACCACAACTCAATCTAACCTCGGGTTTCAAGCACGTTATGACTAACTTCTCACATTAGACCTTATTGTTTGCGGCCACTGGATATGCCAGGCGTTTCCGGGCAAAATTACGCCGCAAACTCATTCTAACCTCGAGTTAGCCATGTTTCATCTTTAGCCTATTAACGAATTCACAAATATGTCCATGTTCTTGTTATGCCACTAGTTTCAATTTTCATGTTATATTTCTAAACTTCCCATTTCTTTAACCAATCAAACCCAAATTTAATTAAAACACTCATGCCTGAAATTTCAGGTTTTTAAATTAGATTTCACAATTACAAGAGACAGATTAAACCCAAACTTATCCAATTCCGATTAGGTTTCTAGTTTACCTATTTCTTCACCAAATTGAGATTTTTATCTTTAAATCATTTTTTCCCCAAATCCCCTATTCAAACTTTATTTACCTTTAGCGTAAGTTACTCCAAATTACCATTTCACGATCCTTTCCCCTTATTTCCTTGAATAATATCAATATATACTTTGCCAATTACCCCAATATTTGCAATAATAATCATTATGCCACAGACCCTAAATTACAGATTATATTCCTCGACTGCATAAAATAGATTATGCCCAATATTTGCAATAATAATCGTTATGCCACAAACCCCAAATTACAGATTATATTCCTCGACTGCATAAAATAGATTATGCCTAATATTTGCAATAATAATCGTTATGCCACAAACCCCAAATTACAGGTTATATTCCTCGACTGCGTAAAATAGATTATGCCCAATATTTCTGTATTCCAACCATACGTATGTATAATAAGATTTCGTCTAGGTTCGAGATAACCTAGATCCAAAAATAAAAAGGGGAAGGAGAATAAAAGAACAATTATTATAACATGAATCTTCAATTGAATTTATAACTGGGAATGATGAATGATAATAATACTATTATACAACAAGTTTGTTATAATTCCACTCACCTTGAATGGATTGGGGAAAATAAACGATTTGTTGATGTAGAACGCTGATTTAATCTTCTTATTTGATTATTGGTGAAGAGCATGAATTGTTGATGAAGAACTTTGCTACTTGATTTGATTAAACTCCAAAGTTGATGAAGAACTTGCAATATAATTTAGAGTTTTGGGGCGGCGGCCATGTTTGGTTGAAGTTTGGTTGCATGGAGGCATCTTAAGGAATTTTTATGAATTAGGGTTAGGTCTTGCTATGTATTTATAGGTGTAGAGAGTGTTTTAGAGCCCTTAGATTGACCTAGAAGCCATCCGACCCATACAGAACATCAAAACACGTCACAGGAACTGAAATTTCCTAGATCTGGGGATAGGTCGACCCCTAGGTTGACCTCCCTAGGGGTAGGTCGACCCCCAGGTCGACCTCTTGGTCGACCTAACCCCCAGGTCGACTTGCCTGGTTTTGGCAGGAAATTTCCCGCCCAGCTGCGTGGGTCGAATTTCGAACTGTTTTGAATTTTTGTTGAATCTACTAAAGGCCATAACTCCTTCATTGGAGTCCGATTTACACAAACTTGGACTCTATTTCAAGCAGAATTTCGAGACGAACGCAATGGTGATGCCGTTTTACTTAATTCCTGATAATTAAATTAAGTATCCTTATTTTATTATCTTTTTCGTTACGCACATTGTTATCGAATTATTTTTTCCTTTTCTTCCATATATTAATTAATTTTCATTATACATCACCATTATTTACCTATCTATGCATGTATACATATTTGTACATTTTTTTTAATTATATTAAAAATGCGGGGTGTTACATTCTCCCACCCTTAAAGAATTTCGTCCTCGAAATTCGATAAGAGTAAAATAGACAATCCCTCGCAATATCCATCCATCAAGTGTGCATCCAATTGTTGCAAACATTGTACATATGTGCAAAGTGAGATACATCATAGTAAAGTATGTATGCCTGATTGGGATCCACCTATATGTATGCAAATTTTAAAAACTCTTTCAAAACATGATGCTTACATCCTAAATATACTTGAAGTTCTATATGAATGCAATATTCTTGAAAAATCAAAATATCTTTCATCCAAGTTTTCGCATACTCTTATAGAATAAGAGCATGGTTCACCCAATTGTCGCATCCAAAACCCTACCTTCCATCATTAAATTCGAAATTTAGAAAAATCTAATTTTCCAAATTCGATTTCCTTATGTTACGAAAGGATATAAAACGGAAAAATTCACATCCTCCGTTTTTCTTTTCTAATCGTACTTGGATTTTTATATGACTATTCTATGAAGATTTCCTATTTTCCTATCCAAGCACAACCACATAAGAAAATTTTCTTAAGATTTTCATTTTCTTTTCCCGTCACATTTGTTGCTTTACTGAATTTATTGTTTCTTCTTAGGTAGGCTTTTCTCTTTCTTAGCTTATTTGACTTAATCCAATTACTTAAGTTTATTATTTCAAATAAGCTTTTTCTGTTTTCAACTCAAACAGCATCCTACACAGCTACTACCATGGGCCAAGAATCTTAGGACTTTGTTATCTCAGACAATTACGAGTCCACACAACAGGATCTACCTACTTACTTGCCCTTTACTACTTAGTAGTCACTACTAGTCCTTGCTGTGTATTACTAGCCTATCCTTTTTTTCTTTTTCTCCAGCAACAAACCTAGGTTTCTCGATGCTTATGCATTCTACGGGAAATTTTCCATTAGTTTAATATTAGTTAATCCCTGACTGTAAATTGGCAAGAGAGTAACTCCCTAAGTATCAACCCTGAAGACCGAAATCAACATCAGATTGACACTCACAGAATCACTCAACTCAACCAATCTCTAGTTGGTTCCAATTGTTTAATTCATAGCTTTAACTTTGTCTCGTTCTTCCTAGACCCTAATCCTCACCTACTCCATTCTTTTTAAAACATGGTTTGGCTTTCTTTCTTTTCATTACATTTTTCTTTCAAAAATTAAAAGTGTTAAAACTTCATTTTCTTCTCCAAAACTTGTCTTTGCCAAACCATAAAAACATGTCAGAATATAAAAATGCAAAACAGCTGGAGTAGACAAGGATAACTATCGGGCTTACATTGTTTCAAATTACAAAGTTAATATAACTACTTGCTATAAGGTGCAGACATCTATTCTATTCCTATAACTTATTTTGTCCACCCAACAAAATTTCTTTAATAATCAAAATTTATTGGTAACAGAATAGAATTTCAAAACTTCTTTTCATATATGTAAACTAGCAAGCTATTTATGCTCCATAATATGCATCTTTTTATGAGAGCATTCCTTTAAAACAATAAATCATTATTTTACAAAATATACCCCACTTTACTTTAAAACCCAACATGCATTTATCAAAATACTTTTAAGATTAAATCTTGGAAAATACCACAAATCCTTTTACAAATTCAAGTTCTTAAAAGTTTATCATTGGGTTAGACTCAAAGCGGGTCTTCAACTCAACTAGGCTTTCCTAGGCACTTTCACGAATTCAATTCTCTTAACTATATATATTCCTAATCCATTTTCCATATTTCAACCTTTTCTAGTTTCTAAGGTTTCATTTCTAAACCCACTAATCTGAAATACTAATATTTCAGTTTCCATCCTATGGGATACTTTTGCTTCTCAAGCTTCAAGTCAGATTGTACACTTTCCCAACCACCTAATGGTTTCCAAATTCCTATGTTCATTCCTTGAGTGCACAAACTAGATATCCCAACTCTTCTCATGTCTAGTGGGCAACTATATGGATTTAGGTTTATATATATAATATATTTATATTTTAGAAAATACAAATACGTTCACTCATTATCTCCCTAAGATCACTAAACCGAAGCCCTGATACCAGATGTGACAACCCAAATTCCAACAGACCGAATTTTTTAAATTCTATCCATCGAGACCCGAGTTGGGTGCTCTGGTATCCTGCAGAAAAAGACAGAGATAAAGAAACATGGCAGAACTCGTAGAGCATCTCACAGCGGAAGGAATTAAAATATAATATATTCAAAAATAGCTTTACCTTATATATCATACTGTCTAACTAGTATCCAAATCTATACCATCTCTGTCATGAATCTAACCTGGAAGTACGTAATGAGGAGGGGGTCAGAACATAAGTTCTGGTGACTGGACTTAGAACAAAATTCTGTATAATCCTACATATACCGTTCAGTATATTTTCTTTCTTATTAGGTTATTCGTGATATTAGCTCTCTAGGCTATACTCATGTCCCACTAGTAGGTTAACCTAATACAAAGTATACGTAGATGCCCCCATCTCGTCTAATCCTTTCCATGTATATATACAGTCCCTTTCCGTATGTCGTACGGGCTTCATCATGTAAATCTATACTACTTTAGTGTAGTGCCACCATTCTCGAAATCGTTTGGACTGTCACTCTCGATCTTGCTAGATTCCGTGTATCATCTAGATCTAATATAAGGTTTACTATCAAGCGCTTCCTAGATTCAACCAGGGTTTACGCTGCCCAGAGCCACTGGGGTTTATGCTACCTATTGAACGCTTCTCGGATTTAGGGTTTACGCGACCTAGGTCCAACTAGGGATTATGCTACCTATCGAACGATGCCTCTTAGTCTAGGATACACTACCCAGAGCGATATATGTTCCTAGACTTTCCCCACGTACGTGTCGTGAATCGTTATCGATGTCTAGTTGCACATGTCCTTTATATGTGCAGCCCGAGTCCCGTGGCAGGGCTAATCAAGAAACACGGAACTCGGTCGGGAGCTTTAAGTTATCTGCGACGTAGATGCTAAGGTCTATTTTTATCTGTATGTGGCTATGGTCCCATTTGACCCCTCCCTCAACTAATGAAAGGCACCCAAGAAAATCAAGAATGAGAACTGTACGCAGGCCCCCTATGCCCCCACAAACCTATTGGCCAACCTTACCCATAACTAGATAGCAAGTATATGGTTTTTTGGAGTTCTCCGCCTTTCAGCTTCACGTGCTCGATTGACTCAAGATGGTAGGTAGACGACGACGTGCTATCACAGGGCTAAACAAGATATCGCCGCCTCCCGCTGGTCTATCCTAGTCTTTAGGTTGCTTATATTGCAACCGAGGCATACTCTTGGTTCTTCTAACGCAGACCTTAACCTCTGTGAGCCCAGGAGGATCATCTGCAACGTCACAAAGGGATACCAAGAGTACCCTCACGTCCCCTCGAAGCCGCGTGCTTCGTAACCCAGACCTGTTGGAGCCTTCTTCATGATCAGATAGATGTTCGCTCCTCCTCGTGTTCTACTTGGTTTTCTTGACTAAGGTTTAC
Source organism: Allium sativum (assembly GCA_030737875.1). Taxonomy (NCBI): domain Eukaryota; kingdom Viridiplantae; phylum Streptophyta; class Magnoliopsida; order Asparagales; family Amaryllidaceae; genus Allium; species Allium sativum. The sequence continues at coordinate 392,474,033 of CM060912.1, read as the reverse complement.
TACTTAGTTCTCTTAACTAAGGTTTACTACTTAGTTTCCTGAATCGTTCGTTTTCTTAACTAAGGTTTACAACTTAGTCCTCTTAACTAAGGTTTACTACTTAATTTCTCTTAATCGTTCATTTTCTTGACTAAGGTTTGCAACTTAGTCCTCTTAAATATGGTTTACTACTTCGTTCTCTTTCTCGTTATTTACTTAGTTCTCCTAACTAAGGTTTATTACTTGGTTTTCTTAATCAAGGTTTGATACTTAGTTTCTGTTACTTAGTTCTCTTTGACTAAGGTTTGTTACTAAGTTCCTTTTAACTAAGGTTTACCTATGAATTCAAGCATGACTTAAGTTCTCTTTATCAAACGATAGTGTATGGGTGTTCTCCCACGTTTCCAGCTTAGATTAACTTATTTCATGGCATAAGTCGTCCCACCCTTCGAGTCTTGTATTACATCTTAAGTCATATTCATTTCTTATCCCTAGGATAAGTTTATCTATTATTTAATCTTATCATTCCCCATTTTTCCTTGCTTTGATACTGTTATATTGGTTAAGTTTGCCCATGTGTCCAAGTTGACTTAACCCCCAAACACGTATTCAATTCAACCCACGCGTCATGTCAAATTGGTTAAGTGTTATCCAACAGTTCACGTTGACTTAACCCACCCATATATCGAGTCAAATTGGTTAAGTGTTATCTAGCGGTTCACGTTGACTTAGCCTACCCATATATCATGTCAAATTGGTTAAGTGTTATCTATCAGTTCGTGTTGACTTAACCTACCTATATATCATGTCAAATTGGTTAAGTGTTATCTAGCATTTCGTGTTGACTTAACCTTACCATACTAGCATGTGTCATTAGCATTAATTAATTATTAATGCCCAACCTCTTACATTAGACCTATTGTTGCGGTCACTGGATGTGCCAGTTGGTTTCGGGCAGGATTACACCATAGCTCAATCTAACCTCGGGTTTCACGCACGTTATGACTAACTTCTCACATTAGACCTTATTGTTTGCGGCCACTGGATATGCCGGGCGGTTCAGGGCAGAATTACGCCGCAAACTCATTCTAACCTCGAGTTAGCCATGTTTCATCTTTAGCCTATTAACGAATTCACAAATATGTTCATGTTCTTTTTATGCCACTAGTGTCAATTTTCATGTTATATTTCTAAACTTCCCATTTCTTTAACCAATCAAACCCAAATTTAATTAAAACACTCATGCCTCAAATTTCGGGTTTTTAAATTAGATTTCACAATTACATGAGACAGATTAAACCCAAACTTGTCCAATTCTGATTAGGTTTCTAGTTTACCTATTTCTTCACCAAATTAGGATTTTATCGTTAAATCATTTTTCCCCAAATCCCGTATTCAAACTTTATTTACCTTTAGCGTAAGTTACTCCAAATTACCAATTTCACGATCCTTTCCCCTTATTTCCTTGAATAATATCAATATATACTTTGCCAATTACCCCAATATTTGCAATAATAATCATTATGCCGCAGACCCCAAATTACAGATTATATTCCTCAACTGCATAAAATAGATTATGCCCAATATTTGCAATAATAACCGTTATGCCACAAACCCCAAATTACAGATTATATTCCTCGACTGCATAAAATAGATTATGCCCAATATTTGCAATAATAATCGTTATGCCACAAACCCCAAATTACAGGTCCTATTCCTCGACTGCATAAAATAGATTATGCCCAATATTTCCATATTCCAACCATACGTATGTATAATAAGATTTCATCTAGTTTCGAGATAACCTAGATCCAAAAATAAAAAGGGGAAGGAGAATAAAAGAACAATTGTTATAACATGAATCCTGAATTGAATTTATAACTGGGGAATGATGAACGATAATAATACTATTATACAACAAGTTTATTATAATTCCACTCACCTTGATTGGATTGGGGAAAATAAACGATGTGTTGATGTAGAACGCTGATTTAATATTCTTATTTGATTATTGGTGAAGAGCAGGAATTGTTAATGAAGAACTTTGCTACTTGATTTGATTATACTCCAAAGTTGATGAAGAACTTGCAATATAATTTAGAGTTTTGGGGCGGCAGCCATGTTTGGTTGAAGTTTGGCGGCATGGAGGCATCTTAAGGAATTGTTATGAATTAGGGTTAGGTCTTGCTATGTATTTATAGGTGTAGAGAGTGTTTTAGAGCCCTTAGATTGACCTAGAAGCCATCCGACCCGTACAACACATCAAAACACGTCACAGGAACTGAAATCGCCCAGATCTAGGGATAGATCGACCCCCACGTCGACCTCCCTAGGGGTAGGTCGACCCCCAGGTCGACCTGACCCCAAGTCGACCCCCAGGTCGACCTGCCTGGTTTTGGCAGGAAATTTCCCGCCCAGCTGCATTGGTCGAATTTCGAACTGTTTTGAATTTTTATTGAATCTTCTAAAGGCCATAACTCCTTCATACGGAGTCCGATTTACGCAAACTTGGACTCTATTTCAAGCAGAATTTCGAGATGAACGCAACGGTGATGTCCATTTTACTTAATTCTTGATATTAAATTAAGTATCCTTATTTTATTATCTTTTTCGTTACGCACACTGTTATCGAATTAATTTTACCTTCTCATCCATATATTAATTAATTTTCATTATACATCACCATTATTTACCTATCTATGCATATACACATATTTGTACATTTTTTTAATTATATTAAAAATGCGGGGTGTTACAATAGGTACCTACTACTAAATGGAAATAAAACACAAATTCTAATTTAAGACACATCTGTGAAATCTTAAACTTAGCTCTTGTTTGGAAGCTGCCTCCAAGACAGTCTAGAAACCTCCTCCAAAGGCTTCCTACATTATATCCTCTTCGCCCCCTCATCTACCACACTAACATGATCTTTATTTGCTATTGGACCCCTAAAACCCAAAATCTAGTTGGGCCTCTACTCTAGTCCCACGACTGAGTTTCAAATATCATAATAGATCAAAATCAAGTAGTTCCCCTTAACAATGATGCAACACCATACTAATATATCTTTAATCTTTTCTCAATTATAACTCAAGTTTTATGATCTTCTTATATACTATGAAAATCCTCATATGATGTATCTAGTGTCTTGTACATACTACGGGGATCTTTTATATCAAGACAAACAAACAAGATTAATTTTCCATGAACTTTCTCTACAAAGGATTTTGCACTTTGTGTAGGGTAACAAAAAGAGTTTTTTTTTGTTTTTTTTTCTTTGTTGAAATAAATAGTACAAAATATGATACTCTGCCTATATTTTGTACACCTCTTCCATTATGTATTTCCCGTTACTTTAACAAATGTCTTTACTTAAATTAGCCAATTCACATAAACTTATCTTACAATTCTTCTTGCCGTAATGAATTAAAGTGTGCCACAACCCATCCTACTCATGAGAATTTCTATTTTTATTCATACTAAAATCGCAGACATTTAAGGCTTTAATTTCTCTACTCTAGACTTTCTTATAAAATACTTATTATATTCCAACTTCCTTCCAATCCAACTGAATAAAGTTTCCTATGATTTCTTCCTACAATTCTAGCAATATTTCTCACTTACTTTATCTAACCCATAAAACATATATACCCATTTTTATTCAAAACAAATATGCTTTTAAACTAAAAATTTCTTTTTGTGCAATTCTTTACTTTTAAATGAATAAATTTTAAAACTGTAGATTTTTAAAAGGGTACTTTTGTGCCACATCCCTATTACAGTTTGAAATACACGCCATGTCCCTCCCTTTTTTCACATATAAACCCGGTCCCTGTTTTTACCTTCCGCCTCCTACATTTTGTGCTAGAAAAAAATGTGGCAGTGAGTAAAATAAATTTCTAAAATCTGGAAATCTGTGACCGTATCTCAACGTAATATAATCCTTTTAACCAACATATCCAAGATTAAATTCGGGGCATGAAACGTATCATCCTCTTTATAATCTAATCCGTTCATCTTGATCGATGAGTAGACTGTTTGAAACAAATCAATATTTGAGCACGGCCATGAATTTCACAGTCTCACTCAATCAATAGGCCCATGGATATCACTACGAATATATCATAGGGTTAAATTCCATCTAGATCATTGATAATTTTCATTTGATTTGAGATGTATCCAATAATCACCATTATCTTTACTCTGTTACAAATAACTTTAGATAATATCAAAACACAAATATCCTCGAATAAAATAATAATGATTTTAGGTCTGAGCACCATTACATCACTGTCACTATGAGAATAACTTATGATACTGTTAATTATATTCCATATAGTATCTCATGGTGGGTCAGCCCAATACGATATTCTCCAAAACGTATTTATGTTTTGACATTAACATCACGTATATTAATGATCAATGAGATGTGATCATCAGTCAATCAACATACTACTCTCAACGCTTTATTGATGTCCTTTATAAACAATAAAACTCGACTATGGACATTTAAGAATTATAATACTTATCACATTATATAATCTCAAATTCAAGACTTACTCGAACTATATAATTACGTATTATAATTCTAAGGACTTCTGTTATGTTAATACTTTTATTACACAGTAAATATAACATAACATAATATACTTTATTCCAAAAATAATAATAACAACAACATTGTTATATATCTCTCAAATGGATTGCCTCTAGGGCATAAACGCTAACAGTATGCAACTATGGCATAAAGGAAGTTCAGCTAACATTTTTCCTGCATATATGTTGCACAAATGTGTGCATGTTTTCTGTTTTACTTGCACACTTGAATGCAAATAAAAATGAACTGAAGTACACTGTTATGATTGCACATTTTTATGCTAGAATTATGCAATAATTGCACTGAAATATGCTAGTAAATCAACACAGATGCAAAAACTGGAATACATGCACATATGTATGCAATAAAATTCAAATATGTGCATAATATTATGCATTTAACTGCACTTTTCGTTGTTTTATGTTGTTTTCTTGTTTTTGCCGTGTTTTTTGATGTTTTTTGGACTGAATTTTTTGTCGAATGCATAATTTATTTTAATATTAATTTATGTATTTTTTAACCTATTTTCGAAAAATAGGGACTAAATTTACAATAAGTTTATGACCGGACCTAAGCCTAATTAAGTTTGGTTTTAGGGATGTGTGCCTAATATTCACTTTTTAAAACTTGAAAGCTTTCGAAATCTTTTTTTTTTCAAGTTAAAAGAAATATAAAAATAGGGATAAACTCATAGTGGGTCTTCAACTTCCTTTGCAGATCTATTTTCTGAATACTCATTTTCTCACTTCAGTGCCTTTTTACACAAATTTCCAAAGACTATCCATTTCTGTACTAAAATTTATTTCTAGTGTCACCCATGCATGCTATATATATATATATATATATATATATATATATATATATATATATATTCTTAATCCATTTCTTCTCATATGCTTTAACAAATTCTAAGGCACTGTCGCTCTACCCACTAATCTGAAATAACTACAATTTTCAAATATTGACATATGAATTTTCCATTTACAAATAAACTTATTGTACATCCTATACCATAGCCTCACTAGGATCAACAACTCTTGGATTCTCATAATCCTAATTTTGATGTACAAAATTATTACCACAATCTTTTCATATGTTGTGTTTCTTAAAAGTGGGTTTTTTCTATGGATCTATGTATATATAATATATTTATATTAAAAAAAACAAATATGTGCACTCACTATTTATTTAGGAATCCTAAACCTAAGCTATGATATCAAATGCAGCAACCCAAACCTCAACGGGTCTAGATTTTCTACAAAATGCTAAAATCAAGTCCACTGAAGTCCGAGTTGGGTATCTTGTATTTTGCAAATAGACAAAGATAAATACGTCAGAGCATAAATAAGAATTTCACTGCAAAAATGATTTAGGTAAATACTTATCAAAATGTTAACACTTTCTAAACAAGTGTCTTTAAGCTGAAAAATCTCTTTCTGTCACCTAACCTGTAGAATGTTATGAGGAGGCGGTAAGAAGTTATGGTGAATGGACAAATTATATACTTTTAAGTTTAACACTACATATACTATTCTATTACAATGTTAGTTTTATTAGGTTACTCGGGTTTACAATACTCTCGCCACCGTGCGTAATCCACACACATCTACTCACTAGTAGACTAAACTTAATAATTAGAATATATGTATATATGTGCACAATCGATCATTGCAGTCCTAGGTACTACCCATAGTACCATCCATATCCTCCTCGATAAGTCTCCATCGTCTCACTATGAAAGAGTATTCCAACTACATCTATAAAGGACAATTTCGTGAGGCCTACACTATAGTTGTTCCATCGTTTGATAAGAAAATGTGAAGCTGCATCTGCATCAGCTAGTTCCAATGTTCGGACATCCACGATGTACCACTTGGTATGTACATGGAGGATATACACGTAGTCGTATTGTCATCTACCTGAGCTCTGCTTACAAGGTCTACCTTTGTACATGACACAATTAGGGATTTCTATATCTGTAAAGGACATTTTATTTAGCTTACAATATAGATATTATAGTCGGTTTACCTTTTTCTCCGTGGTTATAACTCCTTTGTAGCCCTCCTTCAACTAGTTGGAAGCCTCATCAAGAGTTAAGTGACCGTGTCCTACAACAAATAATATAAATATCCAATTGACATTGCCCATCATCGAATGTCTCAATTGTGAAAGATCATTAATATGTTGGTTTAGCTCCAATCTTTCCCACTCTCGCTTTGACTATGATGACATATATCCAAACGATTACCATCCTTGTTAGGTCTTGACAACTAGGCTTGCTTTCGGAGCTGAGGAAACTGCCGAATCCTAATGTCACCCATCAGTGTAACATCCGGGATTTTTGACCATTCAAATTGACAATGATCCTCAATTGTCAAGTTAAAAAAATCAAAAATACGGATAGTTATTGGGATTTATATAAGAAAAAGAAGAGAAGAAGAAAAACAAACACAAAATCTCACAGCGGAAGGACAGAATATAATAATTAAATAATAGTTCATAAAGCTGTCAAAACATACATTTGATTTTATTTTAAATTATCGCAAAATATTGGGATGTTATAACTAGTCTTCTGATTGCCCTCTATAAAAATCCAGTCAATGCATGCTCTTTTGATAGAACCACTACAAACCTGCCCCAGGGGGTGCAACATCATTAGACCTACCATAGAGGAACATTGTAACGCCCCACACTTTTCTGAACCCAAATTTCACAAAAATCGAAACTCAAACACATCCAAGCATGTAGCGTGTAAATTTGGTACCTGCAAATAAAAGAGTACGGGCATAATCAGAGTACGATAGGATAACTCACAGCGGAAACAAAATATAGCATAAACTAGTATTGCCCAAAATAACTACCTTATAAAAGTGAGTCACTAAGTCAATACCAAACATGAGGCAGAACGAGAACCAAAAGCCAAACATATACACCTGTGAGAACCCAAGCTTCTAAAAAGAAACATGAGAGGTTGTAATGAGGAGGGGGTCAGATTAACAAGTTCTAGTGAACAAGAAAGGTACAACTTAGATTACAATACACAGATGTATCCCATTTGGTTCAACCCAAGATGTAGGCCTGCCAAGGTTAGTAATTCTAGCCTAACCTTGTAAATATTTATGCACGACTCAAACTACTCTTCTCAAGACAGTGTTCCCAATAAATATGATACCGAGATAGAACGTTTACGTCTTTATTTATGAACACTATCTTGGGAAGAGTAGTTTGAGTCGTGCATAAATGTTTACAAGGTTAGGCTAGAATTACTGACCTTGGCAGGCATACATCTTGGGTTGGACTAAACGCGATACATTTGTGTATTGTAATCTGTGTATTGTAATATGTGTTGTACCTTTCTTGTTCACCAGAACTTGTTGTTCTGACCACCTCCTCATTACAACCTCCCAGGTTTCTTTTTAGAAGGTCGGGTTCTACAGGTCTATAAGTTTGGCTTTCTTTTCTCATGCTCGGTATTGACTTGCTGACTCACTTTTATAAGGTAGTTATTTGGGTCAATACTAGTTTATCCTATGTGTTATTTCTGTTGTGAGTTATCCTATCGTACTCTGATTAGCTCATGCTCTTTTATTTGCAGGTACCAAATTTGCATGCTCCATGCTTGGATGTGTTAGAGTTTCAATTTTTGTCAAAATTTGGGCTCAGATATGTGTGGGGTGTTACAGCCATCCTATAGTATCTTTACGTCTTGTAGAAGTCTCTCACTTCCATCCAGTCTCACTGAACAAAATGTTGGACATACTCTCACTGTACTAAAACGTCTGTGATGATTTGCTTTGTTATACTACAACAAAATGACCATATTACAACGGTGGAACACCGTTGTAATATACGTTTTACAACGGTAGGCTAACTGCCGTGTATTAAGAAGTTGCAATAGAAAAAAATCTTTTACAACCTTTTTGCACCGTTGCAGCACCGTTGTAATATGAATATTTTACAACTTTTTTCCACCGTTGTAATAAACTTTATTACAAAAGTTATGCACCATTGTAATAATATCTACTACAACCGTTATGCACTGTTGTGATTGACATTTGGGTTTTTAAAAAAATAGACATCTTTTGCAACTGAAAAAAAACAATATACTAAATGTATCAATACTCCATAAGCAAATCAGATATTACAGTTATTTGCAAACTAATTTATAAAAATTACAACTTTATATCTAGAATACAAATTATAAATCATACCACATAAAAAGGTATAAAATTACAAGTGTCCTCCTCATTTGCCTCTGAAATCCTTTAACTCAATTACAAAGCTCATTTGCATATGAAATCTAAAAAACTTATGTGCCTCTGAAATGTAATTGGCCTCCACCTAATGTTATCCTCATATCTTCTATTCACACCAGGAATTGCCTCTAAAATCTTCAAAGCTCATTTGCTTCTGAAACCTATGAAACTACAAAGCTGAATTATACATACAAATAAATATCTTGGTATTTTTATTCAACAAGAATCAAAGCAAAAAAATTGTTTGAAAGAATATATAGACAAATGTGGTCGTGTGAGAGAAGATATGAACATTAAATCCTTAATGTTTAAAAAAAAACACAAAAACAAATCACCTATAACATTAGTGATCACTTTTGTAATCTTTTGAGCTGCAAGTGCTTTTAGTTCATTTCCAGAAGCCACCTGAAACAAGAATACATATATAATGTTTACGGTTCTACCAAGATAATAATTTACACCATGTGTATGATACAAAAGAATATTCGCTGCTCTTAGCTATTTTTATCAACATATTTTTTATTTATTTTTATAAGATCTAGCATTGAAATGGTTTTACGTTGTACCCAAATTTTCAATTTATGCCCTTAGAGTAACTGTAACCGGACATATGAAAACTCAATATACTGCATTTCAAAAAATAAGCACATCACCTTATGACTATTATATGTATGCACCTGCATTTCAAAAAATAAGAACCTGCATTTCAGAATAAGCACATCAAAGAAATTGTTTGTTAAGATGATGTACATCACCTTGTGACTCGGATCAATAAATCGACATTCAAAATATAGGGCCACTAACTACATACTTTCACTCATGCATGCTTCATGTCGCCATGTACAAATTGAATATTTCTTACAACTCCTCTCATCCTTTAATGTTCATTATGTTACTGCATGCGATGATAGTAATCAAAACTAGGACTAATATTGAAAACAATATAAACGAATATGCTTTTTTTAGCAACTGCAAAATTAGCAAAAAAAAATTACTCTACACCATGTCTCGGCCTTTTCCAGCATATGAATTGACCAGTTTATCATGGCATTTTGGAGAATAAGCCATGTACAACATAATTGCTTAAAATAATGAACATAAGCTTACAACAACTGTCACAACATATGCAACATGAGGAAATTGAAGTAAAAATGAACACATTGCCGTGGAACTAAGTGGAGTTAACAGTAACATACTGAACATACATAAGGCAACTCAAATTGTAGAAGCCTCAATTCAGAGTAATTACCCGACATACCCACAAGCCTTGCTACGGTGTCATAACTAAAAAAATAACATACAACATCGCTTGTGAATCTTAAGGCCAAATAAACTGATATATATGATTGTGGCACCTTTTATGGCTTCAGGTGCAGATATGTCATTAGAAACAGGTGCTGAAGTGTTGTGCCAAAGTAAGCATGTCACCATGAGATGACTCAATATCCAAAATGTTTTATTTTGATTAAAACCCAGTATAATTTAGGGATGAAGTATCAAGAAACAGAGATAAATTATGGAGATGGGTTTTAGAAGGAAATTGACAGGACTTACATGGAAATCATTGAAGCAACTCAGGCATACCATCACCAAGTAGCAAAGGCATAACATATATCTCCAGAGTTGTAGCCGTGCACTCCCGAACATCGCAAGGCATAATGGTTAGCATCTCAAATCAACTTCATTCACCTCAAACAGTACTCTCTAGTCAAGCAACTAAGGCAAACATAACCCATATCATCAACACACTCGAGATTGTCCTACATGAGCAAAAATTAAAATCATGCAAAGCATTCCAAGGCACCAGTCAGTAACAAAATGGAGCATCTAAAACTAAGCGTACCTTTCTTGGGTACCTAACTTTATGCAAGCGAATCCAGGTGTAAGCATGTATGATACATATACATGTGCATATTGTTTACAGGTCGTCTTGAAATCTCTAAATTCTACCATCAGTTGATTCACTATAGTAGTGCAGTTTTATCAAAACTATAATAAAGTGATACAAGACAACATGAAATCAACAAAAGTGATACTCGGTTCCTTCAAGTGGACTTGTATTCCAAATAAGTCAGGCTTGGCTACAAAAATGAGACTTTCAAGCCCACCTTTATCTAGAAAAATAAGCAAACATCCCTTAAACCCCTCCACGGAAATGTTAGATGTTATATATCAATAAAAAAGAAGTCTGTACCCAAATGCTCTGTAAAATATCCGGTAAGCACTTAAAACTATAAGAAATAAGGCATACGACTATATCAGTTTTTTCTTTTCCATGATCATATGAAGCACACTTTCCACATCCAAAGGGCACTTGCAATGATTCTGCAACTCCAGATACCTATCCAAATTAAACCCTTTTTCTGATACAGCTTCTTCTGTCTCAATAAGAATAGCCTCTTCGTTAAATCCTGGTATGTTGGATCTCTGGAAGTGAAAAGAAAGTAGGCATACCCAAGCAAAAGAAAGTAGGCGTTTTAGCAACCCCAAGTGCTTCACAAGCGCCTAGAAGCTCGGAATACTTGATCGTTTCTTCAGTCTCAATAACCAGCTTTCTTTTCAGTGCTCCCACGTCTACAAGTCGCATCAGTCTCTTCGCTTCAGCAAATGACATGGATTCCTTTGAATTCGTATTTGGGTTCGGTTCCAAATCTTGTGGTAGTGAGGTGCAGAAGGGATGCCCTTTCCACAGTGGAATCAGGTGCTCCACCTGAACGCGGGAGGTCACGCAACTAGCGGAACGGAAGAGTAAACGCAACTACAAAGGAAAGCGACACATTTGTCTTTTCAAAATAAAATGGCTGCGTTCTGTGTAAATTTTAAAGAAGGAAGAAGAAGACAAGATCGTTGAAGCATCAAATTGGGGAAGAAAAAATTGGGGATCCATTTTGATTTAGGGTTAGTATTGGAGAGACGCGAGCGTGAGAGAAAAAAATACGAGACATAAATTACTTTGGAGCCAAAATTTCGCAATTCCCACCTAAATTTCATTGCTAACATTTTGAGACCGCCAATCTTTTCATTGTTCGTTTCACATAGATGTACAGAATTAAACATTACAACCTAGAACCAGTACAAATTTATATTAAATATAATATGGATATCTTAGGAATTATTTTGCTAAAGTATTAGATATTGCTCATTAATACTTATTAACTATTAATTATTTAATAATAATTGACAAATATTACTGATTCCCAAGTTTATTATTAATTATTATTATTAAATATCAATATAATTAGTTATTAAATATAGATATTATAAACATGAAGTTTGTAGTAGGCATCTCTGTTACAACGAATAAAATGAAAAGTTGTGATATATACGTTTATTACAACAGTGATTTATTTCACAGTTGTAAAAAACATTTATTACGACAGTGCGTTTTGCACAATTGTAAAAAAGCATTTATTACAACTGTGCTTTACGCACAGTTGTAAAATTAAAGTTGTAATATAGTGTTTTTGTTGTAGTGTTATGCTCTTCATCCAGACTCCCATCGAAGTACTCCAAACATACCTCACTATTTTATTAGACCCTAAGTCTAATCTTTTATTATGCGTTTAGCTTACTTTTATTTTATTATAAAATTGATTAATTTTATCTGCCCATTACTCTCTAATTCGGGCCTTATTTACTTGCTTATTAACTTTGTTGGTCACTTATTTTTCCTAGTAAGCTTTTTTTTACCGGAACGGATCACTACTGTTATGTGATTTTTAAAATTATTCCCAAATCTAAGTTTTATTAAAGTAAGTCATTCTTATCTTTTATTTTCTTCTTTTTAACTACAACCATTATGTTATACTTTTACTCTCAAACATTTAGATTTTCCTAACTCCTTTCTTTCTTTTTAGCCCAATCCTAAATCTGAGCCCAACGTATTGACTCAGTTCCTAGTCCGGGTCTATGATATTCTACTTTTATCGCAATAGGTTACATTCTTTTTTCTTTTATTATGATTTTCTAGCATGTCAACGTAGTTCTTATTTATTATAACAAGTGATTCATTTTTTGTTACTTTTTAAATTATAACATACGTCATAATTTCCTATCAAATTTCATTAATTTTCCTAACTCGGTCTAATTCTTTTTTATTATAGATATACAATATGTACAATTTTTATTGTAAATTTAGTTCTCTTTTATTTAATACATATCGCAAAGTTATACACTTTATTTTATTTTTCGCACTCGCATAAAAAGGATTAAAGTTGCATCTTTTTAACTGACATTTACATAATTAGACATTTTCAAAACATAGTAATTTATTATAGAAAAACTATAAATAATTGAATTATTAACATCTGTCTATTGCTACTTTTTTCTTCTTTCTTTTATTTCAGTTTTTCTTACTTTACAATTGTTGTAAATTTAGCTTTGGGAAGTAGTCTTACTCCACTTGGTTGGCTTTAGAAACTCGATATATTTCCTTGTTTTAATATTAATACTAGTAACAGTAACACGTAATTGCAAGATTTTTTTATTTCTTTTCTTAATTGTTGAATTAGTGCAAAACACAATAACTTTCTATTTTGCACTAGTCTCACTTCCCTTAATCTTATCATTGCAATTATATCTACCATCTTTCTTGTAATATTAAATTATGGAAATATACACCTTTTCTCAACTAACCAACTAATATAATATTAACTTTCGAACCAACTTTTTCATTAGAATTCCCATTTTCTCCTATTCCCTAAATTTTGACAATTTACTATAAATGTCGTACTTTATAAGGTTATTCCTTTCCCATAATTATAAATTCCAACGTTACTTGTAATCATTTACTTGGATTTCGCTGCACAAAAACAACCATTTCATATAAGTACACCTTTAATAATTTAGAGTATAATAAGGAATAATTTGCATATATCATTTCTACAATTATCCACAAATACAATATATGACAAATTTAGTAATTTAACGGGAATCTAACAATAATATATAACATTAATTAGAAAAGATATATAACTTAAATCCACCCACCTAGAAAAAGCACTCCAAGTTCTAAATCTGATCTGAATCCAGAGTCTTTCCCTTTTGTAAACCTATTTGAGTCTACAAACTGGAATTTTACACAAATCTATAGTCTTGATCTAAAAGAAAAGAAAATAAACTATTTAAAATTAGATCCGAAGAATACGAAAAGAGAATTTGGATGTATATATTCTATACCTACAGTTTCCACCTTCTGATCTTGAATTAGAAAGTTGAAATCTAATCTTTTTAATTTCTGAAGAATAGGAGGAGAAAGGAGATGTGAGAGGGGTTCCGCGCTCATTCAAAAAAAACATGAGTTTGAAGGTTAGTCTTGCACGTTTATTTATAGATGTTCAAAACAATGTTGTCCGTTCGATATAAATCAGACAATATCTGCGCGTTCAACAGGAAATAAAAACGCAGGGTATCATCTCTTACCCTTTTAAAATTATTCTTACTTACCTTGTTCATTTTGAATTCGAACGTTATACTTGACTAACGTTATTAAACTACCTTTATTACATGATCAAATTCCATTTGTGATGCTCATTTATTTTTTAAAATTCAAACGTGCGTAAATATACATACATGTAATGATCCATACTTTAATGATTGGATATTTAAATATTAATCATTAACTGAGTGGTAGCTTCAAAATGTGACTTTCACATACGATCGAATCAGGATTCGAGATCACTTTCGTTGAGTCCGGATTGATGGAGGGAATTTTTTAGAGTGGAAGCATCAATATGTTTCGATTGTTGGATTTTTGGCTGGTAGCTTGGAATCGGTTCGCGAGTCGATTCAAAAACTAACTTCTGCGTGTGATGGAATTAGGTCCTGAAACCAATTCCATTGATCTCGGAATGGTTTCCATACTTCTTTTGAGTATAAAGTTCGATATGTTTGGAGTTCGGGAAATTTTGGACTTGGTGAATAGTGTTTTGGGTGGAAGTTATAGATAGACCTCGTATCCCACATTTGCAATCCCTAACCTCCATCTTTCTCGTCCATGACCGAAATTCCCCGATCCCAATATGAAAGTTGTTCGTATCAACGATACGAACTCATCGATGTTGGTCGTTCGTCGATCAGGGGCCAGAGTTGGCCGAAAATGCCATAAACCAAGCCCAGGAACGTTTCATTTTTTTTTGATTGTGATGGCTGCATAGTCGAGTATCAGGCAATGGTGCTTGAAAGAAAGAGGAGGGTGAAGGTGAGAGCTTTGCTTGCGTGGTAGTCTGGGCTAGTTTCATGGTCGGACGGCGGAGATTAGGTCAGATAAATGTTTTCCTTTCATCGGGCTTTTCACGATGGAGGAGGCAACGCCAGGGCATTGCGCTTCGGCGCATGGGTGCTTCCTTAAGGAGGCAACACATTGATGGTGGAGACGCGAGGTTAGATGGTTCAGGGGAGGAGCAGTGGTGGCGTGAATGAGTGAAGAAGGAGACATGATTTCTAAGGTGATTAGGCCAGTTAATGAAGGTAATCAGCATATATAAGCTAATTACATTGTTAATTACATTATTCATTTCAATTTATGTAAATGTTGTAGCATTTGTATCTGCTTCATACGATGTTCGTTTGGGACGAAATTTGTTGCGTTGGACTCGTGATGGCAAGTTCTACGATATGAGGCAGCTTTGCATTGATCTGGTTGAGGTGAGTGATATTTGTCTCTCACTGTACTGTAGTCGTAGTATAGTATATAGTTGACATTTACATGTGATTTCTAATTGTAAAATGAAATATCTAGGATAGGGGAACCTAGTAATTAGTAAAGAAAAAGAAATAGATAGTGGTTTTTGACATGGACAACACATTTTACCCGTTTGTGCTCTATGATGCACCATTACACGTTATATTGGCACTGTCGCTAAACTTGAGCCATTTGGATGAGTATTTCACCTTGTTTGCTATGTGAGTTTTATTTAGTGAAAATTAGGCTCACATCCTTAAAACTAAAGTTAATTAGACTCACATCCTCCCCTTTTGAAACATATAAATCTCATCCCTATTTTTAAAACGCAGCTTTTATTTTTTCGGAAATGCCCTCATTCAAATTTACGGATGTAGTTAACGTTTATAGGTTTCGTATTAAGGTTTTACTTTTTCCAGAAACATAATTTTCGTATCCATGGCGGCGGTAGCGTCATCGATATAATTTTTTGTCTTTGGATTCTTTCGTTCTCATTTTTCACTTACTGATTTAGTTTTTTCTTCCTTGTTAATGGCGGCAAATTCTTTAGAGCGTTAATCGGATCGAGCCTTCATTTATAAAAGAGGATGTTTCTTCTTCCAGGTTACTTATACTTGTTATTTTTTTTTTGTATATGGATAACATTTTGAAGTCGTTTTTTGTTGATTTATTATTCTGAAATTCTTTAATTGTATAATTTTATTGATGCATAATGTTGTATGGTTTAGGACTTGTAAAAAACGTAAATTTGTGAAACTATTGTTAGAACACTTGGGTTTGCATGTACTTAGAAAAGTTGAGTACAAGTATGCATATTTTCTAGATATATGCATACAAATATGCATATAATTTTAAATATCCGTTTTCAGCATTTCTGTTAAAAAGTTTCCTACAAATATGCATCTATTCTTAATATATACATATCTGTATGCAATTTTTTATCATACATGCAGAAAAACAGATATTTTAAAAATATATTCATATTTGCATGCATATATCTAGAATAATTGCATATAAATATGTAGAAATTATTGTTATTTTGCTGAATTGTACGCATGTATTTATATTAATCTAAAGCTGTTTTTGTAATTTGATTACTGCCCATTAGGCTTATTGATGTTGATTTTCTTTTTCGTATAACAATGTTCCTGCAGATATTGGTGTAGTGCTATTGTTGAAGCCTAGTCGTCCATCTTTTTCCAAAAGATTGAAATCTGCAGTTGTTTCTATAGAGACTACTAGATGTGGTTTGTGCAATAAACTGGGTCTTAACAAAAGAACTTGTTCTTCAAAAGACCATTAGAACTGCTTTGTTATTTTATTTTATTTTTAAGACACTTGGTTTTAGTGTTTACTTTTACCATTTGTTGTAAAATTTATGTGAAAACATATATAAAATTAGTTCAGTATTTTGTTGTAAGTTTGTTTTTGATTGCCAGTTTTTGTTTTAAGCTGAAATGTGTGCAAATATTCGTTATATTTGAATAAATGTATGCGGTATTTTTGAACATTCCTTTCCCTCATTTGTAAAAAAAAATTTGGCATGTCTATATTGTAAGAAACAAGAAGTAGTACCTCCAAACAATTAAACTGTAAATCTACTTATTAGCATCCTACTATTGATCATTGTCGCATATAAGTGCGTAATTATTTTGAATATTTTCATGCAAATGTTCAAAAGTTCTGGAAATTCATATACTCTCTTTTAAACTTCAATTAATTTTTCCTTTGTATATGTTGTAATTTTTTGTTACATCTTACTATGCATCATTTATAATCTGCAATTTTCTCTGGAAATGTTTTGAACTTTTGCTCGTGTAGTTAGTATTAATAATAATATTGGCAGTAGTTTCTTCTTGACCACTTGTACAAAATTATGTAGTAATGTATGCAATTATTCCACATAAATGCATAAATGTATGCAACTATGGAAATTATATGCACGCAATTAGTATTTGTATTGTTTGCATATACGTATGCAAAAAATAATAATAATTTCATATAAGTATGCTAGTTTTTAACTTCTGCAATTCAAATTTGAAAATTTTCATAATATTTGCATACAATGATGCTAATATTTTGAATAACTGCACACTAGTAAGTAAAAATTCCAGGTTATCATATAGAATCAAAATAACTTGAAACCCTACATAATATTTTCAAGGAATTCATTACTGAAAATAATAATCAACAGACCGTAGTTTGGAAACAAAATACCAGTACAAATATTCACAAAAAAACTCTAAACATCAAATTTTCTATTTTTATTTCACGTTGTTTGCATTCGATAGTAACTAGTTTTGTGTCATATCTTGACTTGGAGCCCAGCTGTGTGGTTTGCAGTTCAAAATTTTGTATGCAATCTCCGCTCTTTGTAAATCAATAGCCGAAGCATGGTAAAGTTCATCTTTCTTGTTCAGTTCCTTGCCCTCACTTCTTTGATTCATCATGTTGATTGTAAACATTGCATGTTCGACACTGAAATTTTTTATGCAGCATCACCAATTGTTAGTTGCATAATAGGCTTTGTTCAGATACTGTTTAAAATATTTGCATAAATACATGGAATAATTTTTAAGAAATGCATAGCAGTATTCACAATGGAATGAAGATAACTGCAATAATTATTACGTCATCAGTAGAATCATGCAACTATTGTTAAAATATCCATATATTGTCAATATGAGCATAAAACTATTGTTAGAACACAAGGGTTTGCATGTACTTAGAAAAGTTGAGTATAAGTATGCATATATTCTAGATATATGCATACAAATATGCATATATTTTAAATATCTGTATTAAGCATTTATGTTAAAAAATTGCCTACAAATATGCATCTATTCTTAATATATGCATATCTGTATGTAACTCTTTTATCAAACAACCAGAATAACAGAATATAGAATATATGTATATTTGTATGCATATATCTAGAATATTTGCATATAAATATGCAGATTTTATTGTTATTTTGCTGAATTGTATAATTCTCAAATTCCAAAGTGCTTCCATTACGAATAAATGCAAACATTCAATTTTTATGCATACTTGCTTACAATCATACAGATTTACTAACTAAAAATCAGATTACAACAATACCGTATCTGTAATCGGATACAAAAAAAAGCAATCAGATTTATACCTTTTTTCGCTATTTCTTGTACTTTGATAACGACGACAGCGAAGCAAAACATGACGATTTTGATTTTTATTGATCGAGAGTTTGCAAAATCGTGGGATTGGGGTTTTGAGTGAGATAAAAGGAGCGATCAGACTTTGTAAATGTCGAGGAATCGTTGTTGGAGTGAACGACGGTTTTGCAGAATTGTAGGATTAGGGTTTTGAGCGATATAATAGGAGCGATAGACTGAGTAAATGAGGACGAACAGTTGTTGGATACTTTTTTAACTGCGTAAGGGTAGATCAAGAATTTTTTGAGCAGAATTTCAAAAAATAGGGATGTATTCTATTTTTTTTTATCAACAGTTTTTTTTTATATTTTGAAACTTAATAGGGACTTGTAAAAAAACACACCCTTTTATTTATCCTAGTGAATGATGTTTTCGGTCTTTGTATATCAGTTTAGGAAATTAGGTGATTATTAGTTGCATTCAGCATTGTTTGCTTAGTTTAGTTGAAAATGTCGTTCGTATGCGATCTAATATTCTGAAATCTCGTTTGTTAGATTTTGGGGTGCTTATCGATCAAATGCACACGTTGGTGTATAATGATTGAGTGCACAAGGATAATGGACTCGAACAGATGAGATAAATTCGTATTAGAGCTTTTCATAGCGCTTGGATGGATCTGAATACTTTTTAGTATTGAAGCTCGACGACGAACTCTAAGACGGAGCAATACTGGAGTTCGATGACGGATTTGGCGATGGTGGATGTTTCAGATCGGTGTGTCGATCTGTATCCAGATCGGCGTAGGCCAAATCGAATCCGGAACGGCGTATGCCAATCCGAATCCGAATCGGTATGCCAAAAACTTGGTGGATTCTAAAGGGAACATTTAGCGTGGTTCCTAAAACTAGACGATCTGAAGATAAAGGATGGACTTGGTAACGAGATGGATTTCGCAATGAATACCAGACTTTTTTCCATGGACGTGTATTTAATCGTTTTGGTTAGATAGGTGATTCAAGTAGCCGTTATAATTACTATAGAGTGGTCGATATCGAATACTATTATTATTGAGAACTTTGGCCAATTTGACATAAGAGATGGTGCAATTTCGAGAAGCAAGGCACGATGATTCGTTCGAAAGTGATTTCGACATGGTGGTTTTTCGAGTAGTAGCTTTGGCCGAGACGAGGAAGTGGTGCTTTTATGCAGTGATTTGTAACACTCCACATTCCTTAATGTCATTCATATGTATTTAGAAAGTATGGAGCATTGTAGGTATAAAGACATAAAACATCGCAGAGACTAAGATTTCACAAGACATAAAAAATTAAATTTACAGCAGAAGAAGAAACTTTTATTTTACAAAATACAAAGCCATCTTTGTTTCATTTAACCAAACAGTTACAAATAGTCATGTCTAAAATCTCAATCAAAAACAACATCAGAGTAAAATAATATTTTTCCTAAATATAGTCAAAAAGGTACAATCCAACCTTGGAAAGAGAACATGAAGTAATCCAGCTTGCACAAATCCTTCACGATAAAGTTAACAAAGAAATCTGAACTATGTACTTTCTCCCTATAAGCGCGGGGGAAAGAAAAAAGAAAGGACGAAAGGAAATGGGTTTGACATAAAGCCTGGTGAGCTGCTATGATTACCAGCTCGACTTGCTAAGTTAAGTAAAATAGATAAATAGTGGTTCTAGTTTCATAAAAGGGTAAGTGTCTGTACATATCTAAAGGTGAACAATAACTGAAGTGAACTGATAATAAGGACTGACTATTCTTATTAAAAAGACAACGATGATGATGAGAATAATAAAAATCAGATTAGACAGATTGACTGTTTTGCACTTCTACATATTCAAAATAGAAACAATTAATTAGGAGGGATTTTTCCTAATGCTACCCATCAATCGGCTCCCTACTATGCAAACATCTCATGTCAGCCACGGTAGTAGGGGATGTCAGTCCATAACGTGTCAACTTATAAGACACAAACCTATTTGCTGGTGTTACAGCGTCTTAGTTTCCCCCCATCGGACCCATGCACGCTCATGACTCTGTCGGAACACGCTCGTACCTACCTTCCACCTTTGAACCTCTTTATCCAAATCAGTAAAGCGTGCCCTAACCCCTACCTAGTGCGAGACTCCTCTATGATACCAACTTGGATACTGATTGATACGGGTTCCACACAGCAAGATTGACACAAGCCACCCATAGGCTTGTGCCCCCAAGTAACTAGGATTTTAAGAGTCCCAAACCGGATATAAACAGCAAGACGCGAACTTCTTAGCTTATTAATTAACATGTTTAACTTAGCAGGTTTAAGTTCATTAATAAACATGGTTGTAAAATGACATTTCCTATAATCGTTATTCTGTGTACAACACGTCCCCCAAAACAGACAAGCACCTGCTCAAATGTATATAGATTACAGTAACATGTTTTACTTAATTTACAACTGATTCTCACATTTTCCTCTGACATATTTACTTAATATTAAATTAAGTATAATTCACATGTTCTCCATTTGCATGTTAATTTCCAATTAAATACCATTTATTCCAATCAACATGTTTTCCCATACTAATTACTTAATGTAAGTATAACTCATTCTAATTAACTCATTTCCCAATAAGTTTACTTAATGTCATATTAAATGCAATTAATGTGTTTTCTGTACTAACATTAAATTAACGTACTTTCCAAGTTAACGTTGAATGGACGTGTTTCCCATTTTAATGTCAAATGACAAATTACATGTTTTCCTATATGCATGCCAAATTGTCATGTTTGCAAATCAGTGTCAATTAACATGTGATTCCAATATCAGTTCCATGTTTAACCAATTAAATTAACATTAACATGTCTTTTTCCCTTCTCAACATCAAATGAACATAATTGTCTAATTAACATTTTCCCCAAACTAACATTAAATGAACATAAATGTCTTATTGACATGTTTTCCCTCAAATTAACATGAAATGAACATAAATGTCTAATTGACATGTTTTTCCCAAATTAACTTGAAATGAACATATGTGACCTCTTTTCCTTAATTAAATTGAACATAAATGACAAATTGCATGTTTCCCCCAATTAACATATTGCCCTAATTAATGTCAATTAACATGAATGCATAATCACTATGTTTCTCGAATTAACATATCCTCCTTATTAATGAACATAAATTTCCATGTTTCTCTAATTAATATATTCTTCTTGATGCCAATTACCATGAATGACAAATTACTATGCTTTTAACATATTATCCTTAATGTCAATTAACATGTATGATAAAATTACTATATTTAATATGTCTACAAGTTAATGTCAAATGTATGTTTACCAAGTCAATGCCATATTAATATGTTTACAGATTAATGTCAAATACATGTTTACAATTGACATTTCTTCTTAATATAAAATTAAGTTAAATATATTCATGTTTACATATCCTTCCTTTATAATCCCAATTTACAGTACACATTCTAATATGCCCAATTTTCATTTTTAACGTTATTTCATACTTTTCCAATTCTATGCAATTCAAACAGTAAAGGCATAATAATACTGTAAATAAAACAAACATAAAAAAGGGGACAAGGAAGAGAGATGTACATACAAGCAGATAATAACTGAAAATGAATAGGTAATTACCAGTAATTAAAATAACATATAGAACAAACTTATAAATACTAATACTTTTTAGATCCACTACATATTTACTCTCAAAATTCCTTTTATTTAAATTAGTACAACTATTGTATCTATTTAACTTTAACTTAGAAAAAATCTGAAAATCACATTAATACTCACAATAGTTGTTGTAGATCCAGAAAAAGCCTTTGAAATAGTTGTTATAGAAGAATTATCCTTTCAATCTATGTTTTGATAGCACCCCAGCATTTTCTCAATTTTATTTCAGAACATAACTTAAAGTAGGAAGAAGATGAAGAAATATTTGTGTAAGAAAATGGTGAGGTCTGCTAGCCTATTTATAGATTCGTTAGGATAATATAAACCATAGGATATTAGGTTTTAAAACCAAACCACTAAAGACAAATCACGCTAAGTCAGCAAGGAATAATGCACACAAAACAGTCCAGGTTCATTTAGATTTATTGTCCAAGTTCAATATATTTTACTCATCAGCAATACATAAGCAATTATTCTTATTTTATGTTTATTAATTAAACTCTCTAATTTAATTGCAAACTCTGATCGGTCATAACTTGTTCATTTCTTGTCTGATTTAAGCAAACTAATAATCTTTTGAATCAAAATTTCGTAACGGATCCAACGGAAAAATATATTTTACTCGGTTCTTAATATTTTTCTAATTAATCTTTATTTTATAATTTTATTCGTCAATTAATTAATCCATTAATTAATTATTGTTTGTTAAAAATTTGGTTGTTACATGATTCGTCATTCGAAGACGGAGATTTCATAATGGGAAGTAAGACTGCTACGATGGATGGTTTTCTCCGAGATGTAGAAAAGACGACATTGGGTTGTACTGTGATGACTGTCATATGCGAATGGAATGACACACATTTGTTATGTCTTGGAGGACATCCGCTGAGGCCTTACGGCAGTGTGGTTCGTCGAGGATAGCCAACTTGTCGATCGACTTCAGATAGGAAGCCTTGTAGATAGTCTTAAGATGGATTCTGCTGCGTAGGACGTGTGCAAATGGGTTATCGATACTCATGATTTAGGTACACCTTTGAGGGAGGGGCATAGAGATGTATCAACATCAGTTGTAGTATGGACTAATTGATCCAAATGTCGAACCCCAGTGCCAATTGCAGTATGGACTGGGTAGGGTTATCTGCTATAGTTCGTTACAGTAGGACATAATGAAAGTTTGGTAGAGCGCATTGCAGTAGGGACTGCCAATGCCTCAATGGATTTGGTAACCAAAGTATTGAGTATCGTATACTCAACGCACTGAGTGAGTGAATATGTGGATGGTTGGTGGATGCTATGCTTGTTTACTTACCTATCACCATTCAATACTTAGACATCTATTACCCCTTTTTATCTGATTTTATCATAGTGTGGCATATATTGATGATTATGTGCTAATTCTGCAGATGCAGAGATAGGACTGATATGATTCTCCTTACCCCTCATGCCATACACACACACACACACATTATTACGACTTTGTAGTACTTTGAGATTTGTGTATCGCCCACACTAGACTGTTATCCGACCCAAGGTTTTATTTTTCCTTTATTACCTTGGGTGCCCATTGACAATGCTGATGAACAGACCAGGTAACATGTACGAGTATTATTTGGAGCTGCACATGTGGATTAGCAAAAGGCCACGTTGTACATATTTATATTTGGATCCTTATTGTTTATTTCATCGTGTGACAATATGGAGCCTTGGTAGTGTTTTATAATCTTATTAGAGACATTTTATCAGTTTGAGTTTATTTATCACTTGCATAAACTCTGTTATTGTTCTGTATTATTGTATGAGCATACATAGTTGTTATTGTCTCGTCTGTTTTATATTTATGATTGTTATTATTATATGTTATCTGATGCGCTGTGAGATATAGGACAGATTATGTGAGTGTGCGCTCTGTTCCCTTCTTTCTCTTCTCTTCTATTTTTTTTCCTTTCTTTGCCTTTTCTACCGTTTCTTTCTCCTGACAACCGCTTTACATCGACCTGGTGCTTGTAGAACGCTTTAATTGATTATGTGAGCATCGGTGGTGCACCACGTTCGTCACAATACACGTGTACTTACGCACGTGTTGTCATTCTAGAATTAATTATCCGCTTTTAAATACGTTTGCTAACGTAAGTAAATTTCTGCTATGTCTTTTAATTTCATCAAAGGCATGCATTACTAATAATTTGAACGCTGTAATTTAACATTAATTGCTTTTTGTTTCTTTTTTATTTAATTCCTATATTACACGCGTTTTGTTTCAAATTTCAAATGTGAATTATTTCAAGAATTAATACATACATATATTTATGTGAAATAATTATACATACACGCGTCTATGCATGCGTTATCTTTTATGAATTTGTTCTCTTGTAACGTTACGTTACATTTATTGATTTATAACATTCTGCTTAAATAGCGTTAGCCTGTAATAAACCTCCGTTTTTTTTTTGAGGAAGACGGATGGGTAGCGTGTTGCTATCCAGCCAATTTAATATATTATATGTAGATAATGAATAAGCCAGTTGAAAAGCCCAACTGGTGGCATATTAAACCCAAAAGAGCGATGTTTAAAGCATAACAGCCCATCAAAAACCTACATACCATATATATGCATACAACAATAAAAATAGATAAGCAAACTGAGCTACACCACCTAGACTTTCAAGCTGCATTTGTGAGTTCGATCAGTGCAAGTCTGGACTGGAACTTCCCTGCTTTGATCCAACAGACTCAGCGGGGCTTCCTGGAAGAGGCATCGCCAGCCTAAACTGCGCCTGAGCTGCCATACCTGTCCAATTGTAATATAGTTGACTAATAAGCCTGCATAATCCATCAAAGTGTTTGCGAGGTTTGTCAAATGCAAAGGCATTTCTTTCTTTCCATATACACCAACAGTAAATGGCTAGAAAAGAATCCAAGGGGGGATCCATCGGGCTTAGCTGCCAGTAATCAAAAACTGATGAAATATGGGGGATACGACCCAGAAGATGTACACTAGTGGCAGCAAAGATTGGGTATGATATATCACAGTCAAAAAATAAGTGGTATAAAGTTTCTTCTTCGTTAGAACATAAAGCACAGGTAGGGTTTGATATTAAGTTATATCTATATGGTCTAGCTTTGGTGTTAACTCGTTCATGAATTAGACACCACTGAAAGAAGATCACTCTTGGGGGTAGTCTACATTTCCAAACTCTTGAGAAGTTAAATAATCTTCTAGCAAAGTTGAGGAAGTGGTATAGAGATGCAATAGAAAACCTTTGATCGGAGATAAAGACCAGAAGTAATAATCGGGACAGTATGATAAATGAAGCTGACGAAGAAATCTTGCCACAGAGAGAAGGTTAAGGAAAATGGGAGAGTCGAAAATTAAGGAGGGAGAGAGACAAAAAGGACCAGAAGTTGAGATCAAAGCAACAGAGCTAAACAGATGATTGGCAGTGGAGAAAAGAGCAGGGAAAAGAGAAGATAGGGGAAGCTCATCAACCCAAATGTCGAACCAGAATAGACAGGAAGAACCATTACCTAGTTTGATATGAAACAAGTTTTTAATTCTAGGTAAGGCAGAGATGACACCAGACCAGAAAGAAGAAGGTTTAGATGAAGGAGGGAAATGCAAAACAAAATGGGGATTGGCAGAATAGTGAAGAGAAAGAATCCATGATTTCCAGATAAAAAATCCAGGGGAGAGGCGACAAATCCATTTTGAAAGGAGAGCAGTGTTAAAGTTTGATAAATTAACAATGCCTAAATCTCCCTGATTGGTATGTAAGCATACAGTTCGCCAGTTAACAAGTCTTTTGATATTATTGCCATTCCATAAAAAGGAGCTTCTGATTGAATCAATCTTGTCAATTACCCATTTAGGAAGCTTAAGAAAAGGCATCCAATAAGTAGGGATTGCAGAAAGCATAGATTTTACAAGTACAAAACGTTCAGCATAAGATAGAGAGTTGGCTTTCCATGCAGATAACCTCGACTCTATCTTATGGATAAGAGGATACCAATCATTTTTAAGTAGTTTTGTTGGTCTAAGGGGAATTCCAAGATAAGAAATAGGGAAATGTTCAATGGGACAGTTGAGGAAGGAGGATACTACATGACTCAAGTGATCAGAGTTCCCCAACATAATGACTGAACTTTTGGAAAAATTGATTGACAGGCCAGAGATCAATTCAAAAACATACAACAGAACTTTGAGACAGTGAATGTGTTTGAGGTCAGGAGAGGAGAAGATGATGGTGTCATCAGCAAACTGCAAGTTAGTGATTGAAATCGTAGAGTTTGGGAGATGGATACTGTCGAATAGATTGTTAGAGATAGTTTTTTTCATCATTTGATTGAAAACATATGCTATAAGAACAAAAATAAGTGGGGAAAGTGGGTCTCCTTATCTAAGCCCTCTGGTTGATTTGATTAAGCTGCCTAAACCACCACTGATTGTAACGGTTGGGAAACTTGTGTGTAAAATGTTTTCTATCCAATTGCACCATCTCATGGGGAAACCTCTATGTTTCATCATCTGCATAATGAAATCCCAATTAACAGAATCAAAGCTTTTGAATAAACTAATTTCAGAAGGACTCCAGGGTTTTTAGTATTGTGACAGAAGGATATCACTTCTTGTGTGGCTGCAACGCAGCCTAAAATGTTTCGGCCATGGATGAAGGCTGACTGTTCAGGACCAAGGAGAGGGGAAATTATAGATTGAAGACGATTTGCAAGCACTTTGGTAATGATTTTGAAAGAAGTATTAAGCAGGCTGATGGGGCGAAAGATAGAAAGAGAGTTAGCTCGAGCAAATTTGGGAATGAGGACGATGTTGGCGAAGTTTAATCTGGATATTTGATTAGGGTTCTCATAAAATTTCATGCACATATCAATAATATCTCGTTCAATAGTGGGCCAGAAGAGCTTGAAAAAAGAAGGCCCAAACCCATCTGGCCCAGGAGCCTTATCATCATCCATTTCTTTAATTGTGGCCCAAATTTCATTTTCTGTGAATGGTTGATCAACGGGAAGGGAAGGAGGGTTAGGGTATAAAAGATGCCAGACAATGGGAGGCAAAAGAGGAGGAGCTTTGCCGAGAAGTAATTGATAGTAATTAGAAAAGAGATGAAGAATGGAGGCTTGATCAGAAAACGATTGATCATTGTGAATTATTTCTGAGATGATGGATGATCGCCTTCTACCATTGGCTAGTCTATGAAAATAAGCTGTATTGCGATCACCTTCTTCAATCCATTTAGCCTTAGATCTTTGTTTCCATCCAATTTCTTCTTGCTTAAAAAGTCTGTCAAGTTCATTTTCAAGGCTTTTTAGGAGGTTTCTTTCATAATATTTAAGGGACGAGATTCTTCTGTGATGTTGAGATCAAATATAGCATCTTGAATTTCAGAAATACGTGATCGAATGGATCCCCAAATTCGTTTGGCCCAAGGTTTAATTAATTTTCTCAACGATCTTAGTTTTAAAACAATTCGATGGGCTGCCGATTGGGCCTGGACAGGTTGGGCCCAAATAGTTTTAACCAAATCTGAAAAAGAAGGTTCAAGGAGCTAAAAACATTCAAATTTAAATGGATGATTGTCTTGGTTTAAGAGAACCAGTATTCAAAAGGATGGGACAATGATTAGAGAAGATGGAGGCAAGACCACGAACCACCGATAAAGGGAAAAGATCCTCCTATACTAAGTTGAAAAGAAAACGATCGAGTTTAACAAGAGTAGGATCTGGTCTGTGACTTGACCAGGTGTCACGGACCAGGTGAATGAGCGGTTACTGATTGTGGGGTCAATTAATCCACAATCAAAGATAAATGCGTTGAAAGCCTCAGAATCTGGTGACATACTACCTGTATTTCTTTCAAAAATTGATCTTGTGGTATTAAAGTCCCCACCAATGATCCAGGGGCCATTAAACTGGTTTGCAAGATGCTTACAATGTTCCCAAAGGTTTATTCTCTCATGAATGCTTTGAGGGCCATATATGTTTGAGAAAAAGTAGATCATGTTTGAAGGAATATGCTTAAGGGCTACATGCAAGGCTGAGATGCAGGGACCAAATAGGTTCATTCCATAATGTTATAAGACCCCCCTTGATTCAATGGCATTAACATGAATCTTTCCAGTCAGGAATGATCCACCTATAAGTCTGAAGTGATAATTGGAGGGGTCAACTAATTTTGATTCTTGAAGCATGAATCACATTTATAACTTTGTACGCTTTGTTTATAATAACGTTAACTTTGTTTAATTCTCATTTATTCTGCATGTTCAGGTTTTCAAATTCAGACATGCGCTATTTCTGCAATTCACTGTTTATATGTTATTAATTTTTTTTTTAAAAAAAATTAATACGCTTTATTAACTTCAAAGAAAAGTACATAGCAAGGTTAGCACTCTAACCCGAATTACAAGTAAAACATGCATAAAATCAAATGCAATAAAAGAAATTAAATACAATGTAGATAAGACCCATGATGAGTTCAAAGATTCCCATTACAGATGCTCCTCTCCTGCACCACAACACACGTACTCCACATTTTTTCACAGTTACAAACCAACTCGTTCATAACTGGCCATGTCATGTAAAAATCAAATTGTAAAATATGTGATATCAAGGCAGTATTGAATTATCAAATACAATTTCATAGCACCTCCTCTTTACACGAGAACTGCTTCATATTGGCTTAAGTCCTCAAATAAATATCAGTTTGGAGGACTTCTTTTATAGAGATAATTATATTGTTGTGTAAAAAGTAGTATTGGTTCGTTTTGTACCAATAAAACCAACCGTAGAAATACAACATGAGCAGATCTTTAATACTGATGCACATGCCACAAAAGGAACTTTAAGACCTTGAAGTCTTCATAACATGATGTCCAAAAACCAGTGGTGGTTATCATTAAATGATCCACGTTAATTACTGGAATCCACAACTACAGAATTTGATGTATGCCCGGACTGAACTTCAAAACGTGATTCCAAAACTGCATGTTCAAAAACCAAAATGGGTACACAGTTTTTAAGCAGCAGTTATGGAACACGCCGAGACAAATTTTCAGAAATCCTTGACATTATAATTGCAAAACTCAAGATCCAGACTTAAGAAGCAGATAATTAAGCCGAATTCAGCCACAAGATCGATGATTACTAAAACACAAACTTATTATCCTAGTCTGAAATGCCCTTAAGTTCGCCTTTGTCCCAAGAAAAAATTCACAAATCTAAAATAACCTACCTAATCGCCGTAACTATATAAACAATGTAAATAAGCTTGATGACTTCGAAGTAGGGGAAGATCGATTAGAGGAGATTGAACTGAAACATTCAGTAACGCCGGAGCATGCCGGAACTAACATCCCTGGTGACTTGATCCTCCGTAGTTGAAAAAAATAACCTAAACCACCTTCAATCTACCAAACGGTGAGAGGATTTGATTATCTATTGGGTGAATTTGCGATGCGAAATGAAGGGTTTGCAATAGTGATCGAAACTCGGTAAACGTATATCTGGTTAAGGATTGTCTTTGCGTGGTTTTGGTTTGAGAATTTGATGGAAATTGAAATCGTATTTTGCGAGATTTGGAAATAAAAAACTCCTAGCGTATCCATCCCATGAGAAAGCAAAACCGATGTTTCTTGGTTGAGGATTTTCAACGATTTTAAAGAATCATCGCTGAGCTTTAAACCAGAGCGGTTTCGGTATATTGAGAATCGTCAGAAAACGGTTTTGTTAACACATATAATTTTTTTCGATGCAGAACTTCAAACGTTAATAAGTTTTCCGTACGAACTCCATTCGGAACATATTATATATGTAAATTAATCAGAAAATTACCACAAATGCAGTGGTATAAGTCCCGAGGTCAAACTCTGACAATTTCAAAAATATTTTTTTTGCTGTTTATATTACTTTAATTATTATAAAAATATAGGGTGTTACGATAACAGTAGATCAAGTTGTGTTTACAAAACTATATGGACAAACTTAAACATATCACTATAGATACTGCATCAACAACAGAAAATAACAATTTGGATACTCAAAGACTATTACAGATTGATCCACAACTTGATTTTTATTTTATTTTTAAAAAGAGCTGATTACATGGGTTTTTAATTGGATTGGAAATAGATCTATGTTCAAGAGGAAAATCATGATGTGAGAAAGTGGCAAGGATTTGAAAAATATAATAAGTAAAATCTTAGTAAGTTTTCGATTTTGCACTAGAAAATGACAAGAATCTGAGAAATTGGAAACAATCCGAGAAATCGGTAGATATCTGAGGTTGTAATTTTAGTTTACATCATAGAGAGACCAACGAAAAAAAGGTCATAATAATTAGATAATTTTTTTCTAAAAAAGAACATTTTGATTATATGGGCCAAAACTAAATCGATGTGCAGAATTTATCCCGTAAACTTAAAAAAAAAAAAAAAAAGGTTGGCTTGCAGATGGGTTTATGCGGCCCTTAGACTTAGTTTCCATTAACTCCATTGGTGTTTCCTGGTTTAAAAATGTTGAATCTCGTCATTTTATTGATTTTTTTTTTTTTTTTTTTATCATGAGATTTCTTTCCTCGCTACAGGTGGTAAAATTTGTTGCTATGAGCAATGCATATGCAAAAAACTTTTTTTTTTCTAGTATCGACTAGTTTTTTTTTTTTTCTTTTTTTCTGCAGTGAAGACACTCGCATGCAATGACAAACTACAACAATATTTATAAAGAAGACGATAGACGCAACAGAAAGGCTCTCCAACGACTCTGAAGTCTACGCAGAAAGGCTTCACTCAAATAGATCATTCTTCAATACTAATATTCATTGCTTTTATCTATCGTTGTTTTATGTCTTCCGGTGTCATTTTCTCCCAAAAATGAGATGAGCAAAGCAAATAATCAAGGGTTGTCGAAGAGTCTTTCACTTGCGACAACTTCTGTCCCAAAGAAAATCTAAAGTTTGCCTCGTCCTAGTTCAAGGCATTCAAGTCGAAATTTTACATCAAATCCATTAGATCACCGCAATCAATGGTTGAGATTTATTTGGAAACATTGACATCTAGCAGGTGTGAAGGAGATTTCAGCTAACACATAACGTAATTACACAGCCAAAGCCTGGCTCAACCCGATCAAGATTAGCGTTTCACCACGCTATCCTGCACCAACTCTCTAACGTGTGCAAGACTCAACTTGGTACAATAAACCCTCGCTTGCTTGGCTTGCTCACTGCATTCCGCTCTCTTTATCCGCCTCCTGCTTGGAGACTAATTGTTTAGTTCATCAGTTAAAGAAGTGAATTAAAGTCCGATTTCGTAATAACGTAAACTCAACCGTCAACTCATCAAGATCCTAACCCTAGATTTAATGGCGTCGAAGTTTGGGTTCGCTGGCGGCATCCCAGAGCGAAGAGTACGGCCTATTTGGGACGCCGTCGATTCACGACAGTTTAAACATGCACTCAAGCTCTCTGTTGCTCTGCTTGCTAAGTATCCTAACTCTCCTTATGCTCTTGTAAGTTTTTCTATTTTGTTTTATGTACGATCAAGTTTTATGATAATATCGATAGTTTATCTTTAGTAGGGTGGACCTTTTGTTAGTCTAGATGGGATTAAATCTTTTTAATTGAGTTTGTGAATGATATTGTCATCGAATCATGATGTTTGGGCAGCCTAAGCTGCATTCCAATAATTGATCCCTCAAATAGTTGAAATTTTGTTAACTGCTAGTCCGGCTTTACATTTGATACAAAATTACATTGGCATACTAATTTGAAAAACCAATAAGGTTTGTGCATCTTGTACATGTTTATAGCCTTCATGAGTCAACTTCCAAATCATAGATATTTAAACACACTCAATCTGTTTAATTTGTAAGCTATATGTGGTTCTAGGAGGGAAAGCTAGGATAAAGACACATCATCAGTCTAGAGACTGTGTAAGATATGCTCTACAACTTTGGTTGTAGAATTTTTTTTTTATTAAAATTATTGTACCTGCCAACTATTCACAATAATCAAATTTTGTTTAGGATTGATTTGGACTTGCATATTAATCATTTAACGTGCATTTGCAGTAATGAAAATATTGAAAAAACAATTTCCATATGCCATGGCCAGCAAACAAAAAACTCACCCAACCATAGAGTAAATATATAAACATGCACAAGAATATAAAACAAAAGGTAAAATTCGAGGATTTAGACATTTATAAACTGCAGACAATGCCCATACACTTGAGAAAAATAGGGTAAAAATAGCATGCTCTACATGAAAAATAAAGTTATAGTAAAACAGTGCACCTAATTTGTAGAAAATAAGGTTTTACCATTATAATAAAAATAATATTCAAAAGTGAATTTATTGAATGTATTTATATAATATATTTTCTAGATATAACTAATTATCTTTTTTTTCCTTCTGTAAATAGCTTAATCAACTAGAGTTATCTCATATTTGAATATTTACTAAGAAATTTAATTTTTACTGAAGCTAAATTACTCATTTCATTGTTGTAGCTATTTGTATTCTTATTAGTAACAATATAACCCATCAGTCACATTAATTAGAACGGTATCTGTCAACTCAATACAATAATATTTTTGAATGTATTTATATAATATATTTTCTCGATATAACTAATTATCTTTTTTTCCTTCTGTAAATAGCTAAATCAACTAGACTTATCTCATATTTGAATATTTACTAAGAAATTTAAATTTTACTGAAGCAAAATTACTCATTTCATTGTTGTAGCTATTTGTATTCTTATTAGTAACAATATAACACATCAGTGACATTAATTAGAACGGTATCTGTCAACTCAATACAATAATATTTTCATGTTACCAATAAAAACATCAAATCATCATTTTTTTTCATTGTGTTTTCAATGCATGTCATACACAATGAAGTCTTATGTACTTGATTCTGATGTCACTTACCTCAGTGAGTATTTTTTTTCGATATCAAGAGTGAGACTTAATTTAAACATGGTACTGACCTTGGTGTCTTGGGGAGTCAAATCCGAGACTTTTGAAGCCACAATTTAGAAATTTATTGCTTGAGCTAGCGTCATTGACACATCGATGAATATTTTTAGATAAATATCTAGGGGAATAACGTAGAAATGATATCGCCGAACGTGTACCAAGTTTTATGTCTTTAAACATCACAACTTTAAACATCCTCTAAATATCGTTATCAGAAATTTGAGTGTTGACATGTAGCAAATGCAATTCCATTTCAAATTGAAATTCTTTCTTTTTCGAGCATTGATCATTACTAAGATAAATTCATGTCTTTTGATTCATGATGATAAAATAATAAATATCAAGTAGTTTACTTAAATCTACAATCTAAACTATATTTTTCCAAGCAATAAGATGGATCAAAAGAAAAATCAAGATTAAAGTACAGATTATACGCATAAACATTGTAATCAATTTTAAAAATGTAAATTACTATGAAAATAGAAATTTATACTTTCACATACTTGAATATATTATTTAGTGCAAAATGCTTAGCTTACAAGAATTTATACAAATTAACTTTATGACATACAATATAAATTTATTTTCAGTTTAAACTTTGAAATTTATGGACGATAGGAATATTGATTCTTTAGTAATTTTTATCTTCATAATAAGTTAGTGCAATATGTACTTAAATTAAACGATTTGTTTTAATTAAAGGATGTTTAAATTAAATGATTTTTTTTTGAACTTTGGATCTGTTATATAAAGATGTATGATTTGTTTAAATTAAATGATGTTCATCCTTTTTTGTTTTATTTGTTAACAACTTGGTTGAAGATGTTTTGATTATTAAGAATTTGAATTTGATTTTTGTTTTTAAATAATCAAGTCAATCTAATCTTTTCTACCTAACTCTTGCATTATTTCTTGCCTCGATGCCAGCAGTAATCAGTGTTACTTTCAATTATTGTTGAACAGAGTATAAATAATTAACAATATGTTTCTTACTAGTGAATAGAAAAAGGTTTCATTGACAGATCCACATTTAGGAAAGATCAAATCAGGTGTACTGTTTACTATTTTCTTAAAGTGAAATATTTTTGCATTTGATAATAGAAACTTGTATAGTTTGATTTTATACCGAACAGTGTTGTTAAGATTTGCCCTGCAGCAGTTGCACCTTTCTAAAAATTAGGGCCCCTAAGATATTCAAGGCATCCAAAAACCGTGCTATTTGCTAAGGTGACAAAGCCCCAAGGTGTCTAAAAAATACGCTTAGACTAAAGTTTGGTTCATGAATAGGAGGAAAATGAGTAATTCTTTCGTTCATTCAATTTTCAATTCCATTCTCAATCTTAAATTAAGTTAAGCGATTTCAATTTCGAGTGCAGTAAAAAGAGAAAATTCTACCAAAATGGAGCTCAAAGCCAAGGGTGCCTCCGCGACCTTTGCTCCAAGATGCCACATCGCAAACTCTTGCCCATGTCGCAGTCATGTTTATAGATCCATTTGTCCCGTCTTCCCGTTGTAGGTAGCTTTTTTCCTTATATGTCGGTTTAACCTAGTTAAGTAAAATTTAACTCGTTATTTCAGAAGTAATTAGTTTTGAAAGCAAACTTAAATAAGAATTAAGTTAATTTTACATTTTAAATTAAACTTAAGTTAGCGATTAAAGGTAATTAATTTAGGTTTAACTTTAATTTTAAAGTTAGTTGATCTTATTTGAAGTTTTTGATGTTAATTTTGTTTTAAAGTTTAGTTAATTTTAATTTGAAATTTGAGTAATTGTAATTTGAAGTTTAATTAATATCAATTTAAATTTGATTTTTAATTTGAACATAAAGGATAATTAATTTTAATTTTGAAGTTTATGTAATGTTAATTTAATTTTAATTTTAGTTGATTTTAATTTGGATTAAATGTTTAAATTTAAAGTTTACTGAAATTGAAATTAATGTTAGTGATTAGAAGTTGAACTAAATCTCTGTGTTACGCCGTACACTTGAACATCTTTATATTTCTAGCATGTGTTTTCGGCGTTGCACACTTGAATTAGACGTCGTTTTGGGCAAGGTTATCATTTTTGACTTCGTATATAGTAACTAATGTTTTTTCTTATTTGCAAAAAGATTGTTTACAAACATGTTTTTACATTAAAATTACTATTTTTAATGGTAATTTGTAGTGCAGTTTTTTTGAAGTGAAAAAATTGAAAAGATGTGTAAAAGGCACACAAAAAGGCTCCAAGTGCAAAAAACAAGTAAGTCCCGAGGTGCAAACTTGATGCCTTTCTTCCCCTTAGTGCCCAAACCACTTTGATAACTAATGAGTTACACACATCCATTATATCTATACAATGCAAAATTGCAAAGTATATTTTTCAAATAGCGCAAAACATCCATACTTCATATTATTGCCTGCAAGTTACTTGCATTTCATATCAAAATCCTATTGTCCTGCATCTGACATTTTATATTACATTTTTGTAAAATATTAAAATATCATGAGTAATTTAATTATTTATTGTTTAAGATGAGATATTTCTGCTTCATATTATAGTTGTGGACTTGCAAACATACGTTGCATATATTAAATCGACACAACACTCTTCTTGCTAGTGCATGTGTGGATGTTTCGTACTTATGTGCTGCAAATCATAAAAAAAATAGTACAGTAGTTTATACTTGACATTAACCAATCCGCGCATCGTGTTGCATATGACAGTGCATGTTTTACATATGTTGTGGCAAACATTTTTGTGTGCCAATTAACTGTTTATTTTAATCAACGTATAATATTGCCATAATTCTTGATTTTGGTCTCAGTTTCAATTTCTATTTTTTAAAAGTTTAGGTCAATTTCATAATTTGTTGGTTTTGGTTTTGAGATTGAATTAAAACTAAATTAACCAAACTAGATTATATAAAACTAATTTAAATTAAACTAAACTAAATTAAATGACCCAAGTCCCTAAATTTAATGACCAATATAATAAATAGTTTTGGACGATTCAAAACCCAATAGAATCCTAAGTAAACGAGCGTCTATGTAAATTAGCTCAAAACCAAATTTCGAAAACCTCAAACCTTAACTTTTTTTATTACTTTATTGATCCATTCATTTGTTTTCTATGTAGCAGTCAGAACAAAAAATTAGGCAAATATTTCAAAATTCTTTTATTTCTGAATAAAAATGCTTAAGTTTGAGAGGGAAGGCTTATATTTGCCGAAAGAGAACCAGATTTGCCTAAGGTAAGGTTTTTTTCTTCTTCTTTTATAGATGTGCATAGATGTGTTTTTATGCTGGCATAGCTCAAATATTAGGGGTTTGTCTGCCTTTTCAAAAACGAAATCATCGCTCTGACCCTAATTTGGAGGTTGGCCCCATTGAAACAAAGATCGAATTGAAATGATTGGCGTGTTGGTGTTCGGAATTACCTTGAAAATAATGTTAAGCACAGACTACATTTCAATGAAACTTCTTTATATGTAAAAATTAGAAATTATAAAATGATAATTTCAGGATGGAACAAATTTTAGTATACAACAAAATACTTCAATACCAATTCGTTTATTTTCTTCTTCTTTTTTTCTTAATTATTTGCACTGTTATGTGGTGCATAAATTTGTGTTTCATTAACAATGCAAACGCGTTAATTTACCATAATGAAATAAAATGTTCCATCTCACAAACAACGTAATTATCTATAGTAAATGATTACTAATGACAGTAACATAGTGATTA
The DNA here is from genome assembly GCA_030737875.1 of Allium sativum. Classification (NCBI taxonomy): domain Eukaryota; kingdom Viridiplantae; phylum Streptophyta; class Magnoliopsida; order Asparagales; family Amaryllidaceae; genus Allium; species Allium sativum. The sequence goes on along the minus strand of CM060912.1, from coordinate 392,436,959 downwards.
CCTATAGTAATACCTGTCATTATCATCATTGATAATTGGAAGGAAGGGGGTGTTAGTGGAAAGCGAGAGTACCAGTGATCGCAAAGCAACAATTTTCAACAATAAGACATGTCGTCATCATCATCAGTTATAACTGATGGAATAAACAAATGATGTGCCAAATTTATAGGTTCAAGTTAGAACTTTTCTGTCCCCCCCCCCCCCCCCCCCCTCCTTCTCTCTTACTACTCGATTCAAAGTAGAAGTGTCATCTTCTAAATTAGAATTTGAAGGTTTTTTGTGCGTATCTGAACTAGAATCAATAGCCCCTTTTATTTACTGTCATTTGTAGTTCCTTGATGTCATTCACAAGTTTATATTTAAATATTTGTCCCATGTTGACGGAAGGGAAAAAACAAACATTTAAATTGAAATTTGTGACTGATATGAGGGGGAGGCTGTTGATCCTAGGTCTCTCTCTCTCTCTCTCTCACACACACACACACACACACACACACACAAAAGAGTGTGTGCATGTTCAGAGCAATACTTACCTAAGCAGAGGAGTTCGAACCCATGACCTCTAGAATTTGGAAGTTATTTATATGTACATGTCAATCGGTGCACCCTTACGTTCATCTAGTCTTCTTCAATTTAACATGTGGTGAATATATCATGTTTCATTACAATGTAATAAGCATTTTGCATATTGTAGGCACTAAAAGCTCTTATTTGTGAAAGAATGGGAAAGCCAGATGATGCATTGAGTATTTGCTTGGAAGCAAAGGAACTTTTATGTTCACAAAAAGCTATTTTTATTGATGACCTCACGCTGAGCACCTTACAGATAGTGTTCCAACGTCTTAACAGATGTTTGTCTTTATTCCCTTTTTCTTCCATTCGGGCTGATACAACCGTTTTGCTGGCCTTTTTTATTGTCTAACTTAAGTTGAATTGTATATTTTTAGTGGATATGGCCACCGCATGCTATGAGCATGCTTGCATGAAGTACCCAACCAACTTGGAAATAATCATGGGTCTATTTAACTGTTATGTCCGGGAGTATGCATTTGTGAAACAACAACAGGTTTGCTGGTGGTATGCAGAGCATGCCTTCTGTCTTATTATGATAATTTTTTGATTTATCTTGATCAAACTAGACATCAGTTGGATAATGTGTCAATCAATTAAATTTTGTTCCTCTTGGCAGACAGCTATCAAAATGTACAAGATTGTGGGAGAAGAAAGATTTTTGCTATGGGCAGTCTGTAGCATTCAGTTACAGGTTTCATATTTGCCACACACGTCATTTTCTTGTTTCCTTTTTTCTTGATTTGTTTATGTGTAATATTTTCTGGACATAATTCACTGCACATTCATTTTTTTTCTTTGTTTTGGTTCTACCTACAAGTAAATATTAGTTGATTATATGTAAAAGCGTGATTTGTTTTTTTTTCCAAAGTAACTATACCAGGAAAGTTTTGTGCATTATATTTGTAAATGACGATATACACTTTTTATTTGGATATTTGAATGAAAAAAATACGGTACAAACTGAAATCATAATGCGGAAATGATTGGTACAGATAATAATTACAACTGAGAGAGGAATGCTAATGTGCTTGCAGAATTAGGTAATGAATATTGACGAAGAACTTTTATCCTGATTGTTTCTAGGTCTTTTTTTTTGGGGGGGTGGGGTGGGGGGGGGGGGGACATATATGCATGCAGTAATACGATAGCCAGTGACTTCAAAGTTAAAACATTTTTCTGAAGACCTAAAATATCACTGCTTATTAAAATCATCATTGTAGCATTAATCACAATGATTTGTGTCCGTTATTTCCTGTTTATAATAGTATACTAAATACTAATCCCTACTCAAGCTTGCAATTTTTTGAATGGTTTATATTCAACTCTTTTCTTTCAGGTTTTATGCAGTAATGGTGGTGAGAAATTATTGTCGCTAGCTGAAGCTTTACTTAAAAAGCATATAAGTTCACATAGTTTGCACGAGCCAGAAGGTTGGTGCATTCAACTCTCTTTTCACTCTCTTGATCAAGGATTTATAGGTACACTTATTTTTACTTCTCTATTTGCTTGAGATTAATTTGCAGTTTTTGTATTTTTGCAGCTCTCATAATTTATATCTCAGTTCTGGAACAACAAGCTAAGTATAGGGATGCTATAGAAATCCTTGCCGGTGACATGGGTTCCCTTATAGGGATTGAAGCTGACAAACTACGCATGCAGGTAGTTTTCAGAGTTAACATTTGCCTCCATGTTGAGTGTTTTGGTACTTTTTGTATATATGACTTTTTATGTACAGGTTATCTGCATTCATAGTATATTGAAGCTAGTTTGTTCTTCATTTATAAAATTTCTGGTTCAAAATAGCCAAATACATATGTCAAGGTTGTTTGATATTTCATTCAGAAGTAACAAGTAGCATTAACATGTTGATTCTTATATTAAAGTAAATGAAATGTTTTACTCTGTATCACTGCCATCTATTCAGAGTGTTATTCATTCAACTTCACACGAATAGTCAACATTTAACTATATTAAATTTCATGCTTTATCTTAATCTCGCCAATTAATTTATTTTTGAAAATAAATGTTGAATTTTGGTTGGTGAACCTAGTTTTTCCTGCCTGAGAATTTACATTTGTTTGCATGACTTAATGTTTTAAAGAGTAATAAAATTTTCTCCTGCCATATGTTATGAAATTGTTGGGAACAGAAAAATATTATAGGGAACTCCATGTAATATTTACACTCCAGAGCCGATTTTGATTGAAGTCTTCGTCTATCATGATCATTTGCTTCATTGTCCTGTCCGCATATTGTAGCTGGAACCAGCAGAGATAGTAAGAATACCTTAAATGATTATTGAAGTTTAGATGCTGTTTGGTTTACCCTTTTTAGTTTTGGGATTTTGCCCATATAGAAATGCACAGTTACATGTATATCATAATAAACGACTGCTTTAGAAAACGAAGTTAACACAAAAAAAGAAACAACTTATATTTATTTCTGCATTTTGGAAAGTAATGGAAAAATTATAGATAATTTATCCTTCCGTCGTCCCTTCATCCCCTCCATCTGTCTTCCATTCTCTTCGACGCCCCTTAACTTTTTTTATATTTCGTATTTAATGCTGGAAACTCTAGACACCACCTTAGTTTTTCAATTGTTCTTGATGAATGATTAGGTACACAATTTATTTTAATAGGCATGCAACCATAGCAACTCTATAACTGAATTATTCCACCCCAACGTCCCTCCTTTTCCTCCAAACCAAAAGAAAAAAGAGCCAGTAAGATGTTTGAAATTTAGTTAATGCTTATTTAGAGCAAGTAAAACAAAACAGAACATGCATGTTTCCTATTAAGATGCTATATTTATCACTCATAAACCATACTATTCATTACAAAAAGTCAGTATAGCATTGTTTTCTATATTATACATGGCATATATGTATATGAGCTTCATTTTTTTACGTACAGTTTCATCTCTCTCAATTTTACTTTGAATATCCTGATTAAATTGAAGTTTTTAACTATTTAGTTTTGTAAGTTTTACCAAAATAAAAGCATGGAAGAAAAACACACATCAGCTTATTCTTCTTGCTTGTTGGAACTCATTTTTCATACTGTAACACATTTCAAACATGGAATACCACTAGGGCGAACATAGTTCACTTTTACTAGCATGACTGAGCGGATACTGGAAATTTTACAGTTGTATTATAAACCACTGTAAGCTTTTCATCTTAGCACATGGTGTTCTGATTATCAACGTCTGAAGCTACATCGCATATAATAAAGTGTTCCCTGTTGCTTGAGTATGTTTTGCGTGGATGTTTTTTTATTTATTTTAAAGTTTTGTTTCTGAATATAAAATTGGTTGGTATTTCTATTTAGTGCCTTTCTTCTTCACTTATGCCCTTGTTTAACTTCAAGCTGACAGGGTAGGCTTCTTGCTCGTGCACACGATCATGGGGCAGCAGCTGATGTTTTGCAAAAAGTTCTAGAGTTATGGTATGCCAATGTAATTATTTCATTAGTAGTTTAAGTACATTTTATTTTTGGGTAGTTATCGAAAATTACATCACTTGATTGTTTGGTTGATTTTTTAAGCAGTGTTCTTTACTAGGTAGTTAGCGATGATAATTCTATCGCTGGACCTATAAAATGTGAAATTGTGTTTTGAAGTGTGTACCCTTTGACTTGCTAGGTAGTATATTTTTATTTGATTTGAAGTGTTTTGAATTGTGTAACCTTTGTCTTCAGTTTGGCATGCAACTATTGTCTTTGTTTGATTGCAATGATTACATGAATCTATGCAAGCAAGCCTTTTAATTGCATGTCTGCTTTGCTAAATGATGCATGTTTATTTCTCAATTGTTATGCTTAGTGTCGGTAAAACTTAAAAGAACCTATCATTTTTGTAATACTAGACATTGGTTTCACAAACTAAATTGAGTGGAAGGATATGTTCATATATATATATACACCCCCCCCCCCCCTTTGGTGTCATGCTTTTATTTGGCATCAATATGATTTACCAAAATATCCCTTAAATAATATGATCTAACAAATTAACTTTACCAATTCAAAATACCAGTCTTGGGATGTTATTAAATTTTAGTGTCACATAAAAGTAAGATCCGGCAAATAAACAAATTCAGTTCATTCATCTACTTATATTGCTAAATTTTAGTATGGCTTAAAAATAGGATCCAACAAATAGAACTTTACCTACAACTTCATTCTTTATTAATTAATAATATAAATATACATTTAAACTAACAAAACATTATATAGTGATAATTAGAAATAAAAATCAAATCCACATGATTTCAACTTGAAAATATGGCTATATATATATATTTGAAAATCATTTTGTTTCGAATGTGTTAAACATATAAGATTTGATTAAAAACATTTCACATGTAAAGCACATGTTAGGACGCTTATATGTCAATTTGGACATGTGTAAAAAGGGTTTAGTAAGTATATGTTTTGTGTAGTAATAATATTGAAATTAGCTTACATTTCAGTGGAAGATAGATGATTTCATTAGGTAATTATCACTGAGCATATGTTTTCAAGCTTGCTTAACTAAAACATTATTAATGCTTATGAATGCTGTAGTTATGAAAACTCTAAAAAATATATCTATGAACATATTTGATGGGACCTGAAAGCTAAACTTAAAGACAATGTCAAACATCTGAATCTTGGAAATTCAAACCTTTAAATTTTGAATTTCATATATAGAAAAGTTCATAATACTATGTGAATTAAATATAATAACACTGCGTAAGGTTATCACTCATGTATGAAAATATATTATCTAGAATATATGGCCTGTTTTGATTTTACGTTACTACGATAAGCATGTATAACACTAATTAAAACCACAACGAAATAGCAGTTACAAATCACAAATCACAACATTTTGAAAGTGAACAATACACGGACGGAATGTCTATATTCACTTCGTAATGGTAGTAGAACCATTATTATCCTTCTAGCTTGGAACACAAAATATAAGACAACAAGTAACTTATTAGTTTGCACGCTAGGATGATTGAAATTTTCTATGCAAATAGTTTATTCAATGTCAAAACTGTTAATATTCGATGTCTTTATGAAATAATTTAGTAATATATGATTTTGATTCTTCACCAAATCCATCAAAAGCAGCTTAATATTTTGGTCATCACATTTGCCCGTATTTGGCCTTTTTTCTCTCTATACTGAAGCCCTGCTTTTATTTATGTATATCACATCCAACCATCCACGGTAGCACCAGTGAAAACTTTCACTAATTTCATTGAGAACACATAAGCAATGCATGCGACTTTTGTTTGTTTTATAATTATTGTTCAGTGAGCTTTCGACGGCCGCTTGAAAAATGACACTCTTGTTTCCACTGATAAGCACAATTATAGGATTATGGACCTCTGGTAAACTTCCATACTGTTACTGTATTATATATTTGATTCAGCAAAAATTAACCTCTTGTTCGTATGTAGTTGCATATTTAAAAAAAAAAAAAAAAATCATAAATAAGAGTGGGATTTTCCCAAGTGGTAGACACTAAAAAACTTTTTGATTGACAAAATGATAAATACATAAAAACAAAAACTATACAATTGAATTAATTATTTTTCCAATGTTGATTACTTGATTGAAAATCAAATGATTTAAACATAATAAGTTGTGTTGAATGATTAAAAGGATTAATTGAACAAAAAAAAAACTGAATTGATGTTTTTGACAACTGAAGCATAAATATGTTATGGTTTGAGCAATAAGGGAATAATGAGGAATGCCTATGATTTGAAGTCAAAATTAGGATTGTATTAAGTAAGAGAAAGAGGAACAAAAGCTGTGAGAAGTTTGCTTCCATTATAAATGAAGGATATGGCATACCATTCATTAATTGAAGCAGGAAAATATGCCATTCGTGACAATCTAAATTAGACATGAAAATCAAATAGTTAAAATAGGAAATAGATCACCCAAAATAGTTGATAAGATTACCCAAAATAGTTAATAAGATTGATCAAATACCGGAATCGTTGTTACATCATACAAAAGGTTTTTTAGGGGGTTCAAACAATCAGAAAAGGCTGAGAAATGCATGGGATTTGATAGTTGAATAGATTGCATTGGTTACCTAGAATTTAACTGTTCACATGCCTAGATTTATTGGAAAATGAGGTGATGAAGACGCTTACACATGTTGATGGCAATTGCAAGAAAATGTGGAAACATGGAGCTATTAATTAAGAACTGCCAAAATTATCCTCCGTGAAAATAATTTGTTGTGGGGGCATTTATGTAATTTCAAAAGCTTCATTTGAGTGTGTTCTCATTATTATATATATATATATATGTATGTGTGTGTATATATGTATATATGTATGTGTGTGTGTATGCATAAGGAAGGTTATATGACATCCCTGTTTGGGAGCATCCCTTTTGCACCCATACCATAGCCACTTGTTTATATTTGAATAACGAGTGGGAGAGGGAATGGGTGGATAATGAGAGAATGGTTTGTTTGGTGAAAATCAGAGGACATTAAGTGGTACAACACTGTTTGAAGTGCAACGGAACACTCCTTTATATATTACATACAAGAGCATTGCAACACGCGCTTCGCTTATGAGTTGTTTTTGTTTAAATTTTATATGTTAACCATACTCAAGCGATATATATATATATATACACACACACACACACATGTATGTATGTGTGTATATGCACATTTTTTATTGAAATCATGTGGTTTTTAATTTTATTTCTAAGCTGCAATATTTGCGTAGCGTTTGGTTCAACGTTATTAGTTTTTGGTTTGAACCCACATAAAATACGAACAACTCATGTATATTATGAAAAACAAACGTTTTTGAAAACAAAGTTAACACACAAAGTAGAAAAAAACTTTATTTATTTTCCATTTTTTGGAAAGTACTAGGGGAATGGTTTTTAATTTTATTTCTAAGTTGCAATATTTGGGTAGCGTTTGGTTCAACGTTATTAGTTTTTGGTTTGAACCCACATAAAATACGAACAGCTCATGTATATTATGAAAAACAAACATTTTCGAAAACAAAGTTAACACACAAAGTAGAAAAAAACTTTATTTATTTTCCATGTTTTGGAAAGTACCGGAGGAACGAAAGACAACTCATCTGTTTGCCGTTCCTCCATCCCCTCCATCGTCCCTTCCGCCGTTCTTCCATTCTTGCCGTCATCCATCAACTCTTCCTAATTTTTATAGTTAATTTTAAAAACTCAAGGTATACCAAACACCACCTTAATGTTTTGTTAATTTTTGTAGTTTTTGTTATTAACTAATAAATAACGAATTTGTAAATAAGCTTTATTTCTCTAGCCCTATTTTTAAGTCATATTAAAATTTAATAATATTTGTATATGGACATATGAATTAGTAAAGATAGTTTATTTCTTAAATACTACTTCAAAGAGATATTTAGATTTAGTAATAATATTAAAATAGAGACGTTGAATTTTATATTATCTAATACTTCCTTCAGTTCATAATGCAAGAAGTTTTTGAGGTTTGCACAAGAATTAAGCGAAAAATCAGATGATACTTTAGTTCATATTTAAATTAGTTCTGTTCTAGACATTAATTTCTCTTCTCATGCGTTGTCAATTACTACTATTTTTCTATGCAAAGCTCACTTACTACTATTCCCATCAACCGCTTTTTACTTTTTCGTGCATAAAAAATACTCATGTAGTACCTTTTGGGTTTCCGTCATTTATTATGGATCAGGAATAAAGTTGGCATAACAAGCTTAAACATATATATTTTGAAACAAAGCAAACTTCTTAAAACTTCTTACATTACGAACTGAAGGGAGTATACAATAACAGTACTTGGCCTACCTTCATTTCAACGAATATGCAAGTCTAGAAATATGTTCGTTAAGTTATTCTTGTTTCAACTTAGTTTGAATAGTTTTAGATGTCTAAAATTATGGAGGTGGACATAAACGGCATCGAAATATGAACATCGCCCAGACCAGAGCGCAAAAACAGTGCGGAAAACCGAACTGAATCCTTCTAAAGCAAATACCCCAAACTGAACCGACCTGCAATGATATGATTCGGTTGCGGTTTGAACTGCTAACCCAATTGTATTAAACGAACCGAATACTTACACTGACAATCTTATAAAAAAAATATAACTAACTAATTTTTATTTTACCGATGTATATTCTATTTTCAACGTTTGTTATATTAACAATAATTGTTTCACAAACGAGAATTTTATTGTTTTAGTATAATAGTTTCCAAATCATTTTTTTTGGATAATGCAAAATATAATTTTATTTGAGTTATCTTACTTAATGTTTATGCATTAATTAATGCTAATATTTGGTTAATGTACTAAAACAATTTAACTTTTTATTAAACGTAAATTTGAAGTATTCATACAATTAGAAACTAATATTTCAATCCAGGATAACACTGCGTGTGTCATACAATTGTAAATTAATTGTTGATGGAAGTAATTCTCTTATTTCATATTTAATACAGATTCAAACCGGACTGAATCGAAATCAAACCGTATTACAATGAAACCGAATCGAAACCGAACCGTTTGAACGGTTAGTATAATGATTTGTATTTTTGATCAACCGTTTGATGCGGTGTGAAAGCGGTTTGGTCTTTAAACCAGCACCAGATTGAACCGCGTTCACCCCTAAAGAATTACACGAATAACATGTATTTGGATAGTTTTTTGTCAACTCTTTTTAGATAGTTGTATGTAGAATAATAGACAATAGTAAATTATATATGATGGAAGGGCATTTTAGGAAATTTATGGTTAGACCAAAAGTTTGTGCTTCCAGACCAACTATATACACAAGCGTTGTGGCACGCGCTTTGCACGTGAAAATTGCGCATGCTTTGAGCGAGAGTTATGCTTTTAGGTACTCTATTCATTTAACACACTCAACGCTCAAGTGAAAATGCTTTGCACGAATATTTAGTTATATTTTTACATTGAAATCATTTGTAATTAATTTGAATTTTCATTTGTAAGTTGCGATATGGATTATTTTTTTGTTTATTTTTATTTATGGTGTTAATTAATAAAGAATGGTGTTGTAAATAATGTTTATTTATTGGATTTTATGTTTAGGTGATATTAAGATATGAGAAGAAATATAGTTTGAATTTGAAAAAAGTTTAATTGTTAGATCCTATTTTAAGGTAAAGTATAATAATAAAGATATGTAAGGATATTTTTGGTAATTCGCGGTTGGATCAAAACATCTGCTTTCAAGCCAACTATTAATAAAGGTATACACACACACACACACACACACACACACACACATATATATATATATATATATATATATTGTGTGTGTATACATAATTACATATACATATATACATATGCATGAATGAAGTTCTACTTTGAATGCTCTAAGTTACCTCCAACAAGCCTGTTAAACCACCTCACTTTTTGATATCAAATGGTTTGATTAATTCTTTTTGGGGTGTAATTGCGATTATTTATTTTTACCATGAAATCCGTATCTAAAGAAATGGACCGACTCAAAGCTTCTGTTACATATCAGCACATACATTGAAAATGCAAGGGTATGTTTAGCTCGAAAATGAAATTTTGAGTTGCATTTTCAGTATGTATAAAAAAAAGTGTGGAATTGTACGGTGGAGGGAAATGAGTAGGGTGTGGGAGGACGTGGACGGCGTAGAGAGGGAAAAAAAGAGACTGAAAGGGTGGGAAGCAATATACATACACACATAAATACACACATATGTGTGTATATATATCATTTTCAATTTTATACATTATAACAATTTTCGGGATTGGTCGTTTTTTGGAAATTCAATTCATTTTATCATGCGAAATTCCAAAATTAAAAATTACAAACCAAACAAACCTTAAAAATTCCATATATATATATATATATATATATATATATATATATATATATATATATAGAGAGAGAGAGAGAGAGAGAGAGAGAGAGAGGATCAAGAGCACCCCAAATAGTATAACATCCCTTTAGCCTCCTAATTTCCACCACGCAATCCCCTTTCTTTCTACTTCCACTTCCACTAACTCTATCTCTCACTCACACATTATTTATACATAAACGAGTGACTATTATTGGGGTGTAAAAGGGATGCCACAAAATATGGGTGCCGTATAACCCCTTTCATATATATATATATATACACACACACACACACATACACACACATATATGGGAAATGTTCCGCTACACTTCTTAGGCTAAGCCTTTATCTCCCTTTGAATTCCAACCACTCATTCTGATTTTAATATTAATTCTCTCTCTATTTCCACTACACTATATTATTTAATTTAATCGGAGACAGAGAAGTAATATTAAATTCGGAATGAGTGGTTGAAATTCAGGGAGGAGATAAAAGCGTAGCCTAAGAGGTGTAGCGGAACATTTCCCTATACACACACACGTGTGTGTGTGAGAGAGATGGGATCAAGAGCACCCCCAAATAGTGCATCACCCCTATAGCCCTCTGATTTCCACCACACATTCTCGTTTTTCTCTCCCTCTACTAACTTATTTAATTATAAATACTTTGCTACCATTGGGGTGCAAAAGGGGTGCCATATAACCCCCCTCCACACACACACACACACACACACACACACACACACACACACACATATATATATATATATATATTCTGTAGCGGTTTGTATTCTTCATAGTTACAAATTGGCTTGTAGCATCAAGCAAACCGAATGACTTATTTACTTAACCGACATTAATAATTGCTGGCATTCAGGACAAATTTTTTTTGGGCTTCTTACATGAAATTTTGTTTTTGTTTTCCCTTTTTTTGTTAGTGGACAAGTGAAAATCATACATTAGTATCCACCGACGACTTCATAGATAATAGTTAGTAATGCTTGCTTCTCATTCTTACATGGGATTCATTGTTCCTTCCTTCTGAGATCTCCATTAATCTTATATGTCATAGTTGTCACATTGTTTAGCACACTTGCCTGTGATATATTATGCTTTATCTAACACTACATGCATACATGCCTATACACCATACATACGCATATACACATACATATGCATATACATGTACCTATACTGTATATACACGTATATTATGTTCACGACTATGGTCATGCTAATAATGCTCCTGTGTTGTATTTTGCAGCCCTGATGACTGGGAGTCATTCCTCCAGTATTTAAGTTGTTTATTGGAAGAGGATATTCATTGGCCAAACCCAAATGATACTGACCAAATCATTTCATCTAAATGTGTTTATTCCCAAGCATGCAATGGCGTTCAGTTGTCTGAGCAAGTGGTAATCATCTGTCGTTAGCTCCAATGCTTGTTAATGTTCATATAGTCATCAGCAGCTTTAATTTTCGTGATATAAAGCAAATTCATATGAAGGATTTGAAAAGATTTGATAAATTTTATCAACCTTTTATCAGCTTCGCCTTCTATAGAAAATAAATAAAAAAGAATAAGGTTTGTTTTCTATTTGATTTTTGTTAGGGGAGCTAGTGCAATAGAACATACTAAAGATCTTAGCTAATCGTTGGATCCATCTAAATTTTCCTTCTGCTATGGCCTGAAGAGGAATGAATTATGTATATGCTCCATAGAAACTGTGTCCATCTTTAAGGCATGCAAAAATATAGTATACACAAGATTTATTTCTACATCGACGTAACATGTGTGTTTGAAAAATTCCTCAACATAATTGACCATCATGTTGTATGATCTTAAAATACACTTTATTGCAATATAAATTTATTATAAAGAGTTTAAACATGAATACTTTTTAAGTTTCATTGTCCGTATGTTCATATTATTGGTAAATATTAACATTTTATATGCCTTTTTTGTACTAAAAGGAAGATTGATTTCTTACATAATTTTCTTGCAGTTTGGAGAACGCATGTCAGAGGCATTGTTATTTATCAAGAAGCTACAACTTGATGTTGATACTGAATATGTCAGATGCCCATACCTAGCTATTATTGAAATTGAAAGGCAACGTCGCTTGAAGGGGATATGCGGTGATACCAAAATACTGGATGCTTTGGTTGAATACTTCGTCAGGTTTGCTTCCACTTTCCAATCTTAACTGTTAAATTTCGAAATGGTTGAATAAATCAGTGACATAAAGATAGGTAATAGCAGTGCATAGAAATCAAAATCACATCTATTTTTCCAATAATGAACCGGTTTCAGTTGTATTTGAACTTTACAACCTTTAGCAGTATACAGAAGGAGAAAAGTGGAACTTTAATGTTAAAAACTTGAAACAATAGGAACATATTTAAAAAAGAAAAAGAAAAAAAGAACATGCACATTTTTTTTTCTTGTCTAGTTTCTTCTTTGAAACAATTTAACTAGATATGACCGCTTTATTCTTCACTTTGCGCAGATTCAGCCATTTGTCATGTTTCACTTCTGATGTGGAAGTGTTTGTCCCTTCGTTAACCAATAGTGAAAAAGCTGTTGTCGTGGAGGAGTTTGAAAAAAGGTCTGAATCTCCATTGGCTTCTCCAATTAAAGCGCTTGGACGTGCGATAACTTTATATAAAATACGAGAACTTTTTGGTGTCAACTTGACAATCTCAGTTGCAGGTTTGTAACTGATACTCATGTGTTGGATCAATTAAAAAGCTTTTACAGAATTTTCTTGAATAATAACTATGTTTAGGATACAAATACTACTCCTGGCTTTAATGTTCTTGATCAATAGTCTCATCAGATGTAAAATAGGATTTACAGAATAGATTTTTGTTTAATTTAGTTGCGCACAGTCCTAGGCATGCATCATATGTTACCTATTTTTATCTCATACGTTACAGAGGATAGAATCACAATGCATCATGCATACAGAATCATGAGCAGCGTCTTAAAATGGGTTGATTGGGCCGCCTCAAGTCCAAGACACAGTAAAAACACCTTAGGGCTTGCTGAGGTGGCCTCTTACCTCTAAGGTGTGCGCCAATCTGAGACGTATCTAACATAATTTTGTGTGTTCCGCATGCCGTAGGGTTCTAAGCGTTATGCCTTAGGACTAGGGGTGACAATTAGACCCGACCAGGCGGGTCTTAGTTCTATGCACGTCGGGTTTTGTCTGGTCTAAATTATACAATTTAAAAAACTAAACTCGACGCAATTTGAGCTTTGGTTCGGGTCGGGTCAAATCTGTTCGGATTTAATTGGGTAATAGCACTAAAAAAATGCATATATCTCAAAAAATGGCTGGGTTTTTCAGGTCAGATCGGGTTTGATTGTCTTTACAAAATTTTCATCATCCAGACCCGACTCGAGATCCATCGGGTTCGGATCTTTTCTGATCTGTTCGGTTTTGCAGTTTTCGGGTTTAATTGCTAGCCCTACTTAGGACAAATTCTCTTCCTCAAGTTGTAATATAAATTGGATTAAACAAAAGTTATAAATCCCTTATTATTTTTGTAATAAGCCCCAAAATAGTGAGAACAAGATTAGGAAAACAACAATTTTCTGCTTTGATATCAAGATTGATTGAAGTACTTTATAGTTCAATTTCTAGGCTGAAATTGGTCTCTGTTTGATTGATTTGAAAAGGAAGATATTTATATATAAGAACCAAAAAACATGGAATAATTTGGATGTTTTCTGCTGGCTGTAATACTTTTTTTGGGGCCTTTTTTTTTCCTGGGTTTGGACCAAGTATTGTTTGTGATAGTCCGTGTTTCCACCTTAAAGTAGATATTGCTTTTGTTGTTGCTTACAGTAGTCTGCTTTTTAATGGAATTGTGTTTAGAGCGAGGTTCAAAATTCTGTTTTCTATTTCCATTCCAATCACGAGCGATTTTTAAAATTCCGTTTCAGAAATTCCTGCATTTTCGCTTTAGTTTCGATTTGCGAATTCCAGTGCTTTTCTTTTGTAAATTCAGAAGATATACCCTATCATCTGTTAAAATCAGCCAAAGAAAATAATAATAATCTAAACTCGGCCTGAACAAAATTAACATAATAAAACAAATTAAATCAATCAAAACCCAGCCAAAACAAAATCAACATAATTAACAAATCAAACCCAACTCAAATAAAACAAAACAACAGAACAAATTATTCATACACACTAACACTTAACATTTTTTCACGTTTTCATGTTTATTCCCACATTAACAACTTTTTACATTTTTATTCTCATCTTAGCTTGCAACAAGTGAATATTCATGTTTTCATGTTCATTCACATCTTTTTATACAAATATTTTTCTTAACGGGTTACACGAATCAAACCCGAAACTCGCACAATTATAAATGGGTCAACCCGAAACAGACCTGTTTAATAAACGGGTTGAGCTGACCCGACCTGAACAAGACTTGACCCGACCCGAACCCGACCCATTGACATCCCTGTGTGTGTGTGTATGTGTGTGTGTGTGTATACACACACATATACACTAGTAAATGACGTATAAGTTAGAAAGTTTTCAAATAAAATGTTTTTGATGTGTATTTCATATTTGATCATGCTTATTGTTTCTTATTTTGATGTTCGTTTATTATTTTATATTTTACTTTTTAATATGCTTATGTGTAATGTTTATCTAGAAAACTCATGCCTCCACATTTTGAGGCTTACGCCTTGCATCAGGAGTGCAAAAAATGTATTCCATGCACATCTTCAACATTTAAACTTTGATCATGAGAGGATGAAAATATTTCTATCAGCATAAATTTTTATTAGTTTCTTGGTAGTTATAGGAGAAAGACATCTTTTTTTTCATTGTATCATATAATTTGCGCACGCTCATCTCTGTTTGCTACATTTTGTTGAGGCAATGAGTTTTGTTTTGTTGATTTTTTTTTTTTTTTTTTTTTTAATTGCAAGTGATCATACACAAAACAAGCATTACATATTTCAGCATTAAATCTGCACTAAGGTTACAATTTGAATCGAGATATAAAATCTTTGCTAGCCAGAATTTCTGCCATCCCAGTTCTCCCCGACTGAACGAGGGTAGAGTACGACAAAATTCCATTCTGATCAGTAAATAATCGTTTTCCTTTGGACATTAGTACAGCTGACAGGAGAAAAATAATTAGATGAATCAAAGCACAAAATCATTGTCAGTAAGACAGTAACAACCACCTAAAATTGACCCCAAAATAGACACAAAATTGCCTTGCAGAAGCACCTTGTTGTTGGGTTCTCGTAATTGGATTTGAGTCTGAAAGTCAAAAATGCCTACAAGGTCCTTGCCAAATCCATAGCCCTAATTTTTCTAAAAGCAGAAAGAGTAAATGGAATGGAATTGGAAAGGAAAGGTTTATGTTAATAGGAGTTATTATTGGGTTTGTCATCTTTGGCTGTATTACATTTGGGCTTGTCTGGGTTTGTAAATAATATATGTCAAGGTTTTTAATATTGGACTGGGTTTATATCTAGGTGTTCATTAGTTAATATGTTAACTAGGTATTGTTTATTAATATTTAATCAACTCCGTGGGTTTGATTTGTTAATAATGCTTAATATAATGTGTGTAAAAATTTCAAAATCAGAACTGAATCCTGAACCAAAATTTTCAAATTTTCTGAAATTGATCAGAATTTCAAAACTTTTAAATGATTGAAACTGATATTAAAACCCTCAATCTTGGTATATACTTTTTGTTTATTTTTACATTCATCATGGTGTAAGGAATATATTTTCTTATTAGTTACTTTTTCATTAAAATAAAACATTTGAATTAAAGGTAGAAACAGTAAGGTATACGAATCCTTGAAGTAATAAACGGTAGAACAACATATGTTTACTTTCCTAATTTTTGAAAAACAATTTGGAAATTTGGAAGAAAATCTATTGTTAAAATTATGCTGTGCTAATAAGAAAAGACTAGTAACTAATTTATTCATTCTGAACCAAATTAACACACACACACACACACACACACACACACACACACACACACACACACACACACATATATATATATATTAATGGATTTGCTATCATATGCTCAGAGAGCACATGATTTGAGCATGCAGTTAATTTGTTAGGCTTTAGGTACTTGTCATGGAGAAATAATTAAGGTTGTTTATTATAGATTGGTAACAGACTGGTTTTATGTATTTTGCCCCCCTAGATCCCCCCTCCCCCCTCTCTATTCCCTTTTTTAGTATCTTTTATTGAAAGGCATTTTCTTTGTCCTTTTCTGATTATCTGGAGATTAGCGACACTACATCTACAATCAGTTAATTTTAATGCATACTTCAAAGCAGCAGCATAAAACCCAAACCATGTAGGTTTGCAAATATAATCAGTATGTTTGGCCAAAAAACAACAATAGTTTCGCGAGGAAAACAGATGTGCAGAATCTTCAGTACTTTACAAAACGCGTGATGACTAGGTGGAAAAGAGAGTATTCATAAAACAGTTGACAAACAGCAGTTAGATATTTGAAAATAATGAAACATGAGAACCATTACATGTTTTTTAAACCTCCTTCAGACTAATTTCCGAAAAGGTGTGGACAATTAAACATATGAAACTATGGATGTTACTAATTGCATTTTCTAAAGATACTAATGATGTAGATGAGAAAGATGAAATAGAGGACATTCTATGGTAATAATTATTGTGTCTTGCTAATTTTTATGACCCTTGTTTGTAGATTGGATTTTTATTATATCTGGAAATATTTTCAGGTTAGGACCCAAGCTGAAAAAGCTCATATATTATGTGAGTCTGACTGTTGTTGACACAACACATTCGTATAATTCTACATATGCTCGAACCAAGTCAATATAAATGCGTTTTTCAGTGCTATCTGAACTATTTATTTCTACCAGATTTGGATTAGTTATGGGATCTAATCTACAGCTAATTTAGAGAACTTCCGTAAAACCCCCCCCTCAAGTTTCAAAATACACAGCCGCTCCTCTTGAAAAAGGTTATTAAAAAAATCCGTATTTTTAAGTTTACAGATATTTGCATTTTGGGAAAAAAAATCATAAAAATATGCTATTAATGTTTAGATTTATTTTCTTCTTCTTCTTTTTTTTTTTTTTTTTGGCAAAACATGTTTTTGGGAAGAGTTTTTCACGTACTAAATCTGAAAATAGAGGCGGAACCAAATTACCACATTAATTTATCCATTCCGTGTCTACCCTTGTGTTATTATTAGATCATGTTTAATCCTATTTTAAGTGCTGCTTAGTGTTTTGCTTTACACATTACGAGCTAAGAATGTAAGTTGACGCTTGCCTAAGAAACTGTTTAGAACAATTCACTTATTTATAGACATGGACTTAGTGTAGATTAAACAATGAGCCCAATTTTGATTTGTTGTGTTCATGATCAACATGTAACAGTTTTAGATCAAAAGAAGAAATAACAAGTGAATAAAATTCAAGTCCATAAATATTGAGTAGGATCGCTGATTATCTTGGAGGTTTCTTTTTCTGCTAGGGTTGAAAAGCTAAATATGGTTTAAGCAAGCTTGAGCTTGTTATGTGATAGGATTATCGCCTTGCCTAGTTCTCTCTTTATAGTTTTCCTCCCATTCTAATTGTGCACCTTACGTTTTGTATGTTTATCCAGTTTTATATTTGCTTCTCTTATTTAGTTTTGTTTGTCTTTATCAGATCTAGAAAGTGATGCAAAAAAGATGGTGGATATGTATTGCGTAAATCTCCCACTTTCAAGGGAATTGGATCCTCAAGAAAATATGCATGGTGAAGAACTGTTATCTATTGCCGGCAGTGCACTTGTCATGGTATAAAAGTAAACTGTGTTGTGTTTAAATTATTATAATCTTCTCATGCCAGTTTGCTCAGTATATATTTTCTGCGTAAGTAACTTGTCAAATTTTGAATTGTATTGTTAAAGTAATTTGGTCAAACTTACGGATACAACCAACTGTCCTTAACGAAATTTTGGTAACAATTAATTCCATGATTTTCTAATGGCAATTCTTAATGGAGTGGCATTAATTAACAGATTTACTGGACCTGCAAGCTATGACTACTTTACTGCATAAAATGTTGTGCTTTGATTGCCTAGAACATTTGTTATTAGGAAAACACATTACATTTGCTATGTACACATCGATGTTGTTTGTGTACCACAGAAAAATATTGTTCTTAGAGATTTACTACATGAAACTTAGGCTGCTGGGGAAGGTTATTCTTTGCATATTTTTATTTTGCATAAACCTTAGGTAGCTAGAAATACCATAATGCATACGACTTTACATTTTCTCTCTCATTTGTTGCAATTATATGCTGCTTCTGCACTTGGTAACTTTTATCCATTGGAGATCTCTTAGAGAAAAAGAGGATGTGTTTTTTAAGGGCATTTTTGACAAGATTAATTATTTTCTGCAAGTTGATTATACATTTCATCTTTGTGCTTACTGGTCTGCATGGGATTGGATTGCCTTCTCTAAGTTATAATTATCATGTGCAGTTATTTTGGCGCACAAGAAACTTAGGATATATACTGGAGGCAGTTCTTGTCCTAGAGTTTGGTTTGACAATTCGAAAGTAAGTTTCGAATCATTTTTACTATTTGATTGTACAACAAACGCATGCTAGGTTTATATGCAAGCATATAGCCATGTACCCTGTCATGTTAAGCTAGTCTTTTGTTTTGATTTAAGTTATTTCTTTTGCTTAAATACTACTGTGATCATGGAGAGATTCCTCAACCCCCCCTCACCCCTTCTCCCCTCCAAAAAAAAAAAAACACACACACACGCACACATCCCCCTGCCTCTTTTCCTCCTCTCTCCCTTCCTCACACACACACAAAAGTTGCTAGTTCATGCAGTGTTTAAATGCAATTTAGGGATAAACAAGGGTGTCGTGACTACCTCATAAGAGGCTCACTGTTTTTGTTGGTTACATCCCATTAAGATACTAAATGGTTAAAATCAAGGTTCATGTTTCCATCCAGCACGCCGGAATTCTGGCCATCTTGGCCCAGTTCCGCCGCTGACCAAAACGAAATCCATAGACAAACCCGGCTTCAAACTGGAAAATTTAAAATAAGCTGGGCAAGAATAGAGAGTACAGCCAAGCAGGAGAGAATTGAAGCCCCAAAAAAGAAAAGAAAAAAAAAGGGGGGGGGGGGGGGGGGGGGTTAATTTTACTAGTTCATGAGAAAAGATCTAACATATATTCACATGATGTTTAGAAAATGTTTTTGTTGCGAAAATGAGAAATGCTAAATATATTTTATATTATGTACGGGAGAAACAAAAGGAATTCATAGACCGGGACTGAGATGAAATTTCCGGAACGGAACCGAAATTCCAAAAGTTACCAATGAACGAAACGAAAACGAAAAGAGGAAATTTAAATCTTGGTTAATTTGACACTTACTGGAACCATGAGTTATTATCCTATCTTAGATGTTACAATGATCCACTGGTTCTGTAGCTCAACTATTCAGTTCTTTCCAACGCATATAGCAGTAGACTCTAATACCACTTCTAACTCTCACTTTCACAATACATACATTGTATTTTGTTAACCACCATGCTACATGGACCGAAGGTGTGGGTACTTTCCCCCAGTAAAACTTGTTTACGCTTGAAGGGAGGTTGCTGCTCATTTACCATGTGTAGTGTTTAATTTGTAGTGTTTAATTAGTCGGTTTGGAATTGAACAATGGTGTCACAGTTAATCTTCTTCCAGTCAGTAAATGAGCATGACTCTATTTCAACTAACAATAGGGATATTTTGGTCGATGATTTCATTTTTTGATGCTCTACTGCCAATTTATTTTACCATTTAGCATTTTTGTCTTATTTTAAGATTTTGCATTGCTATTGTTCGTAGATTCACTTTGATATATAAAAATCTTATAACTGGAATCTATGACTTCTTTGTGAAGTTTTTTAGCTGACATTTCTTTCAACCACCAAAAATGTGTCTGTATTTATTAGCCACATGTTTGATGTTGCATTATACTTTTTTTTTTCCTGAACCAATGATGGCAGCGTACACATTAGCTACCTGTAACCTGTTGAAAAAACATATTATTATATCCTTTTTGGAATATTTACTAGGGTCTACATACGCAAGTATTAAGCAGTGCAATGCTGCATCTTCACGTGCCTAGTTGGTGTCGTCTGTTTTAGTAGTTATCATCTACAGTATACTAATGCTGAAAGCAACTATTGATATTTCTCTCTTTCTCAGCAATCAATTAATCCAATTTTACTTTCCATTTTCAACAGAAATGTCTGGCCATACAAGATCCTTCTGTTGCACTTGTATTCTTTTTTGGGGGCTTTGCCATTAGCATATGAATGGTATTGCATACAGATCAACCTTTTCGGACAGACACCACTTTATTTATATATTCTTCTCATTTCTTAGCTAAGGCATTTCATCTGTTTAGGTATGATACACTGGATGTCAAAAATATATTACTGGAAACTGTTTCCCATCACATTGTTCCCCAAATGTTAAAATCGCCTTTCTTATCTGAAGCCACCGATCTTCTAGAAGAATATCTGAAGTTTATTGAAGATTATCTGAGAGAGGCTGCAGATCTTACTTTTCTTGCATATCGGCATCGTAATTATTCCAAGGTATGAATAAATTTGAATGCCATGTTAGGTCTTCTATCACACGTTTAACAGATATTTCTTGTAGATTCAGGTTTTTCTTTCCTCTTTATTTGACATTTGGAAGTCGTGAACAAATGGTTAAGATAGACACTTTATCTATTGCATTTTTCATATAATTTTATTAAAAAGACAAATATGTGGTGTCACAATAAGTTTATAGTTATTTCTAGCACATCCATAAAAAATAAATTGTGAAGCTTTATTGCAGTTAAATGTTGTATCCAACTGGAATTAAATATGTGCAGAGCTAATGGTTGGACCTGTGATGATTAACCAAAGTTGGATCTGTTCTTTCGCCTTTTTCATCGTTTTTCTTATTTAGGTGATTGAGTTTGTTCAATTCAAAGAGCGACTGGAGCACTCCGATAAGTATCTCATGGCTAGAATTGATGCTTCCATTCTACAGCTAAAACAGAAGGCAGATGATATTGAAGAAGTGGAGGTGAGCTAACTTTTATATTTATAATTTGTTGATTAAATTTTCATTCTGAAAGGAATTTATGACATGCCTGTATAATCTGATACAGTGTATTCTTGAAAGTCTAGAGCATGGCAATAAAATAATTGAGCTATCAAAGGAGGACAAGTTGAAATCTTTAACTTATAATGAAGATTTTCGAACCAGGCCATGGTGGTCTCCATCTCCTGATGTTAACCACATTTCAGGTGAGACGTGCCAATACAGATTTTCAGTTATTTTACCTTTTTGTTTTTTTGGAGAAAACCTTGAAATGGATGCAGCTTGGTTTCTAAACTGCCTCAGGCCCATGAAGTTTTTTTTTTTTTTTTTTTAATTTATTGAAGCAATGAACTTAGAAAATCAACTATAGCTAATGATGAACTCTAAATCGGAGAAGTTATGGTTTTATAATAATAAATTTTGATACAAATAGGAAAAAAGTCTATGGGAAGAAGAAAAAACCCATTCAACCTTCGTATTCCGAGTTGAAAGCAGGAGGTGCCAATGAAAAAAAAATAGAAACCATAAAATGATGGTCTGATCTGCTCTACTTTATTCTTATTTCAGCTTTCTTCATCTCATATAATAATTTTTTGTTGAAAATGTGGAATGTAGATTCAGCATTGAATTATTTTTTTGAGCAGGAGCAATGACTTGTTATACCAAACAAAGTATAGGAAAAAGAAAAATAAGTAGCCTGAATTGTTTTATTTGCTTTCTTGTTATATGATTATATTGAATCAGTTTCTCAGAAATCATGCCCAGGCTATAGCCCAGGATCAGTCACAAACAGAACCGCCTCTGCTTAGAAACATTTGTATTAAAGCCATGCATACACTTTCCGCAATTAACTTTCAGTTTTCCGTTTGTGCAGAACCTTTTGATGGAGAAGCTTCTTGTCTAAAAAGTAAATCGGTATGTTTTTGACATTGTTGCGTTTCTTTATTTTATTCATGGAGGAGTTATGTCACCATATTACATTTATGTTGGTTTGTAATATTATATTGCGCACTTCAATTAATGGGCGATGGGTATTTTCGTTTAATCTGCATTACATTTGGAGGTTGTGTGGAATGTTAATTGGATGATCACCCTTTACTAATTGCTTCTGGTAGGCACCCTTTACTAATTGCTTCCGGTAGGTAATAGATATCAGTTCCCTTCTGCACTGCAATTAATATTGTTTTTACCTATCAACACAATTCAGAATTGCTTTGATCATAACGTGTGGGCAAAGTGTAACATCAATGCTAATTTGAGAGAACGTTAAAGGTAAAATGTGTGGCATTTGTAACACGAGAACATAATTAGAGATACTGGAAAAGGAGTGCAGCAATGTAAGACTGATGTTTGTAACTATATGCATTACTTGTTGGGAAACACGGGTATGAAATATAAAGTAATGTACTAATATTAAACTGTTTTCATGATATGTGTATTCTGATGCATGAGTAACTAAGACATAATTCATTTAATTATGATGTTAACTAACTAATGTTAAGGTTTGGTGTCTGGTATTTGGTGGCATGGTTCATACATAACCTGAAGAGCATGCAACTCTATCTTACAACAAGGATTTTACTTCCCTTTCGAAAAGGATCAATGTGCTCCTAGTTTGTTTGTTACTAACCAGTTTTTAATCATTTGATTGAACAGGTTAAATCAGACGAGAAAGTTGAGACTGTCAGGAAATCCATTACGAAGAAGTCGCTTATACCCAGATTGGTCTATCTATCAACTCAAACCGCTTCATGTTCGCTTAACGATAATTTTCAGGCTAATGGTACCAAATCTGATTCGAAAACTTGGGTGGAACTGAAACAGTTACTTGAAAGATATGTCATCCATACGGGATATCAGTTTGATGATGCCAAGACATTTGTCCTTGATGTTGCAAATGGCCGCAAATCCTCCATGGTATCAATCTTTTAAATCCATTGTAAATGGTTTTTACATTTTCAATTTTTTCTTCTTCTGATTACTCAACATGCTTTCAGGTTTCAGTTCTCGAGCTTAGATTTCACCTAAAATTTCATGTTTTTTGTTTTCTAGTGAAACCGTTTATTGTTTCATTAATCTTAGAATACACTGCAGGATTTTGGTTCTGCCATAATTGATTGGATCAACTTCGCCGTGTTTATGAATGCATGGAATTCAAGTTCTCGCCGCTCTACTGCACAGAACAAAGAGGATGGTAATTTAAGCTTATGGCACATAGTCAATAACTTGATAAAAACTTGCATAACAGAACAGCTATCATGTGCCCAACCACTACTTACAAATCCTGGAAGCAACTATCCGATTTTAGTGCAACTAATAACAGAGTCGTTATCATGGCACATGTTAATAATCCAGTCCTACTTGAGATCAATAACTCTTCCACAGGGGAAAAAGAAGAAGAAAAACACCGCAAATGATCAATCAAACTTGCCGTTAACAAAGGCAATACGTGATTCAATCGATTGTCTCATTTGTTCGATTGAAGATGTTGCCAAGTGGATTAGTGACCAAACCAGTAAGTCTGAGGATGAAAGGGTGGATATTTTGTTCTCTCATGCGATAAAAAAAGAGCAAGGGCAAGGCCCTGGTAGTGTTATACATATTTTGGAAGCGAATTCATGTTCGAGTAATGTACAAGTTGGTGAAAGAATAGATGCAGCTCTGCAGTCATGGAACTCTGCAAGTGTTTTGAGGAAAATCGTGGCTGCTCAAACTTCATTACTGTCCAAGCTTGGTGAAATATGCGAATCAAAATTGGCTCTATTGGAGAAGATGAAAAAGTCCATTTGAGTTGTGGGATCAAATATATATATATATTTCTCCTTGCTTTTCAAAATGTTCAATGAGAACTTTAATTTTGTTTGAGCTGTAAACAATTTTGTTGTTTTTGCTTGCCAGTATGTATTAGGATGTACTCGAGGAATGTTGGATTAAAGTTACAGTTTTTATCATATGTGATTCCTTTTATGAATCTCATTTAGTATTAACGCTGGACGAAAACAATCTCCTTTCCCTGTTCTTCAGTTATTAAAAAAATCAGTTTTATTGGTGTAACATAAGGATGTATACTTGATGTATGCAAAAGTAAACTGTTTTTACACATTATTATTCCCATCTGTGGGTTTTGACTTTTGAGTGTCTGTGGATTTCACTGTTGTGTTCTTGATTTTGAATTCAATTTATTGTACCCAGAAATATGCTCCACATGGTAGAAAAATTCATGGACTCTTTGTTGCAATAACGAATCGAATGTTTGTTAGTGCAGAAGCATGACAGTAAGCCTGGTGTCGGGAATGTTCCTGCCAAACATGGTTTTGTTATGCTGTTTTTTGGGCCTTTGGAATGGATTTCGTACAGCGTTGGCAACAGAATTTTAGAATTATCTTTTCTTCATGCATAGATCAAAATTTAACAACATATGCATGTGTTGGAATAGTAACATAGCAGTTTAGTTGTTCTATTTATTAGTTTGCGTGCACTGCTTGTAAGAGGATCTTCAGCAGTGACAGTAGATCCTTGAATGGGACGATGTCCCCATTGGAATGTTGTCCCTAAGTTTGGTAATGTGAATTTGAATATTAGGGGACGCTTCAAGTGGGGCAACGCTCTATTTTATTTTAGACGGGCGGAAGATAAACATGGTTTTGAACCATGTTCTATGTTTCAAATGGTGTTTTGAAATCCGTTTAATAACCAAACGAGTTTTAGAGTCTCATACAACTTTTAGCAATCGCTCGTATGAAGAGCAATAGAACATTAAGATGCATTGGATGCTTTATCCTAACTTCTTATTTGTTTACATTCATCTTGTAACGAGAAGCAAAATATTAAACTCTAGCGTTAGGATCAAAGTCTCTAATTTATGATAAACAATATTTTGGTCAGGAGAGTTTCATTGGTTTCTAATGCTTGCCTCTTTATAATTGAAGTCACTGTGTCATAAAGGCTATCAGCAAAGAATTTAACATCTCTTTATTGCCGTTAAGCTGATGTGAATACTAGAATGGCAACGGGCAATTAATGCCACAATTATCAAAAGAGAAAATTAACTTCTTAACAAAGCTTTTAACACCATAAAAAGTATACCCTCTTTTTTTCCAAACATCAACCTCTATTACACTTTACAAAAAAATATGAAAGAATCAAATTTCCCTAACCTAAAAAATAACTGAAAATAAACATATATATGCTCAAAGTTTCAACAAATCTATCAGCACGTAACCGACCGTCTGCTACATCGTGAACATCATCACCACCACTGATGAACAAGGACACCATTATCCCTCAGTCTCCCAAAAAGGTCCAAACACTCCCCATAAGTCTTCTCATATTTCGGTGATCTCACTCCCGGACAGCACCTCTGCCACCTGTTATAATGGCACTCCAAAAACAACTCATCCACCAAACAGATTGCTCCGCTCTCCACCAACCTCGGTATCAACTCGAACTCAGTCCCTTCCACGTCCATCTTCATCACCACAAAGTCCTCCTCCTTCACGGTCTTCTTCACCCACTCCGCCAAATCAAACCCACTTATCACCTCCACGTCCTTCTCTAACGGCACCCCTCCTTCCCTTATCCTACCCATCCCTTTATCTCCTTTTTCATGGTTAACCTCAAAAGATATACTTTCATTTCTTACCCATGCGGCAAATGGGATCAAGTTCACATCTTTTTTGGACGAGTACTCTTTGTGGAATGCTTTATCCGCCTCTATTGCATATATATGGAACGTGTGGTTCTGCTTTGGGTATTGTTTCTTGAACCAGCTTCCTATGCTTGAGCTGTAGATTCTTGCTCCTATGTCGATGTAGATGTACTTCCTCTTGAAGCTGATGTCTGCCACTGACGGTAGGTATTTTATGTTCTTTATGTTTCGTTTCAGCGTCAGCCATGGCTTTAGTGGCTCTTCCTTTATTAGCGGCTCTGCTGATTGAATCAGCTTCATCTTATGATCTGGAACCGAACATTTGTTCGAGGAAGGGACATTGTTTGTAAAGACGGCTTCTTCTTTTTGGAACACAAACTCTCTCAGTGAATCATCTATCTCTTTGATTCTTACTTCTTTGCAATGGGGGAACAGAGCTTGAATTGAAGAGATACTGTATAAATCATTGCCGGATTTTGTTAACATTACTGCATAGCCATCCTTTTTTAAAACACGAACGATCTCCAACCCGATAGAAACCGGATTTTTGTAACCATCGATTATATCACTTAAGAACACGAAATCGAAGGTGTTGTTCCCAAATTTTATGTTAGGGTTCAATTTGGCGGAAGCGATTTTGGAAGCTCCGGTCTCCTTCAATGCAAGTACTTCATGCCCTTCCAAACCACCGAAGATCAAAGCTTTAGAATCGGGCGTGAGGAAGCTGTTAGAAATTAGGTTTTGGAACACGGATTTGAATGAATTGACGCGCATTCTAAACATTTTGGTCTGTGACGAAGGATCAGCATCGAGAATTGGATTCAGGAGACTGGCCGATGATCGGAAGCCGGTGGAGGGGACGGTGAGGGTGGAGGAGGAGGAGGAGGAGGAGAAGAGGATGATGTAGACGAAGCGAAGGACTAAAATTGAGAGGAGGACGGAGAGGAGCGTTCGGACTGAGCTTGATTTTTTTGCAGGGTGTTCCATGGAGAGGTGTACTGGAGAATGTGATTTATGGGTTCGACATGATTTTGTTCATGGTTGGAAGCAGAGTATTTTTGGTGAAATATTTGGAGTAACGAAACGAAGAAATATATGGAATGCGCAAGAATGAAAAATACGTGAAGGTGCCAGCTTGGATTTCGCCGCGGTATTTGATTAAATTAACGCAAATGCCACTGTAGCATCGACGATAAACTATGTAGTAATAAAGTATTATGGCTTGGTACAACTATTAATGATTTATTTATGAATCTGATTGATTTTGACGAGCTTTAACTTTGAAAAAAAAAAAAAAAAAAAAAAGAATATTATTCTAATGGCTAGCATAGACAAGTTTGATTAACTTAACTTTAATCATTGGTAGCATGCATTATGCTTAACTTAATTGTCTACCTTTGTCTTTTTAAATTCACGTAAACTAATGTTGTATACTTGTTCTTTTTAGGTAAAATTATACAAATGAATTTTGAAATTCACGTAAAATATAAAAAATCTGCAGAAAGCTAATAAGGAATGGCACTTCTTTACTTTATTGTGGAAGGTTAATTTGGGCGGTTAAATTAACGCGGCAGCAAAACGGATAACTGAAGAAAAGCTGCAGAAAGTGGTATAGGCGACCGGGTCCACAAAAGGATTCTGGAACGCGCTGCCAGGTTACTACGTCCACCGCACGATAATGGCATTTAGGTAATAAAAGGAGGAAATATGGGTATTTAATAGGTATGACGGATTAGCAGGTAGGACACGTCACAGCCATGGTATGTTGTGTTGCATGATGCCGCTGACTTGGCAAGGTTTATGACATGTTCTTAGCATAAAGCTTTGTGAAATATTTTAATTTTTCATATTCAAATTTGCAACCTTTTACATCTACATTTTTGGGTTTGCTATATAATTAATTTTTATTTGAGTACTCTTAATTCAAATTTCTACATCTGCTACTTAATTTCTCTAAAATTATATTTAAATTTTAGTGGATTTACTATTTCAAATATAATTTGTTATATTATATTGCTTTAGAGATACTTTTAGATGTATTTTTCAATCCTTTTTTATATTGGTTTGAGTTTTTTCAAATCTATTAAACCTTTGATATTATTTTCTTTAGTGGGATTTAGATGTGGATCTAAATTTACCCTTCTTTTATTTATATTTACTTTTTATTTCTATTGTAAAAATCATTATAAACTTCCGTCTAAGTCTCGTTTATGCCCTAGGCTAGCTTCACCACCTATCAATTGAGTTATGCACCTAGATGAGATTGACTCCATTATCTAAACATGTTGATGAGTTTATGGAAATCATTTTGCAACAATTTAGATTTGGTTTCTCTTACAAACATTTTTTTTTTTTTTTATTCATGCGGTTTTTCTTTCATGATTGCTTTTAAAAAATATAAAAAACCTTTAAAATCTAAAATTTGATTAGTAAATACTAAAACTACATTCAAAATGCTCGAGTTTATCAAAAACACTTGTCGATTAATCCCCGATTAATTCTCGCCTAGGCAATTTGTCCAAGTTCAATGCTTTCCTTCCCACATCTACCTAAGAATTTTTGCAACCTGGCTTTTCATATGTAATGTCTTTGGAAAGACCGAAAATGGACTATCCATTATTTCTTGGAAAGAAGTACATTTTTCCTTTAAGGATGCGTAACAAAATTATGGGCATGAAATATCACAATGTGTTTTATTAATTCAATATTAGTATTTTATTTATTAACAGAAGTGAATATGAAAAAAGATTAAAAATCCATGAAGTAAATAAATTTTCATTAACCTATAGTAATCTGACATTCATATGTATAAAAATGAAAAGTTAAAACTTTCATAAGTTGAAAAGTTCGTAAAGCAAATAAATGTATTCAAAAATTTCTTATAATAAAGGACCTGAGGCTTCAATAAAAGAAAGGATTGAAAATTTAATTAAAAAAATAGTTTTAGAAATTGAATATTCGAATTGGATATACAGGTTCATAATTCTATTTTTTATGATCAAAAGAATAAGACAAAAAGTCTTTATAAACAACCCTGTATCTATTTTTGGATCAACCAAGTAAAGTAGAAAAAGATAAATATTTGAGTGTATGTATAATATTGCCATACATACTTACATAACTATCTAGTTTTATATATCTCGTACTTCGTATGTTTCTATGGTTTAGCACCTTATCATTATACTAATAGTATTTATTTTATTTGATGTACATATTCATTTTCAATTGCCTCGTGAAACAACTTGCTAGTACTAAGTTGAAATTTATAATTATCAATTAATGTACTGCCTAACAATTTACCGCTACCTTTTCTCCAGCTATTGATAGCACTAAAAATGACGTTAACACCCAGCAATGATCATTGTTGAAGAAAACTAGGTAGAAAATAAGTAGAAAAGCAGCAAATTCATACATAATCATTTATGGTAGTTCGGCATTAACGAGCCTACATCCACTTGTCAAATTCTCACTCTTTTTATTAATTTTTCAGGATTACAATGACTTAGATCTACAAAGATCCAAAGTACAAGAAATAGTTGAATTTCTCCAGATCTAAAAGGTCCTAAATCTTCTAAGGCAACTTATACTTATAGACGAGGATGAGCTCGGATTGGTTAGAGGTTCAACGGAGAAGTGGGAATTAGTAGAGTTATTGAAGTTAGGGGGCGACCACGTTCTCGAAGTATGGATCTCATCACCCAAACTTGGACTTCAGATTAGTACCGGACTAGGTCAATCCTGACCGAGACCAATATGGATTCATCTAGGCTTAGATGAATCGAATCATGTATGTTAACAACAAAAAATGTCGTAGCACCCAAAGATTCTTCGTTACTTAGAGAATTACGTTTCGCATGGAAAATTAAGTGCAGAAAGCAGTAAATGACACAATAGATTTATAGTGGTTCGGTCCCTTGAGGGGTCTATGTCCATTTTGGAAGAGTCACTGATATTTTATTGAAAATAATAAGTTTTAAGCTTAGGACTATCTCATGACATCTTTTTACAAACATTTATAAGTATTTTGATGTCATAATTGTCATATATGAATATTAAGAAAAACTGATTTTTCTACTTCTTCTTCCTCAAAGTAAGGATGCCATTAGAGAGGTCACTTGGAGCTCTTAAGAGGTGCCAAATCAGCCAATTTCCAACCCCTTTGAAATGTGAGCATGGGGGTATTTATAGTGGAGTTCTTAGGTAGGAGTAGGTAGGATTGAGGACCACTACACATATTTTCGTATCCCTGGGAGGCCCGATTCCATAATTTCGACCCTCTCTAAAGAAAACGCGAAAACGCGTACCCCTTGTGTGGGATACGAATTTCTTATCCCATAAGATACAAAATTCGTACCCATAGGGTACAAGATAGCGTATCCCCAAGGGATATGGCTACCTCGTATCCCTTGGGATACGAGTCTTTC
The DNA here is from genome assembly GCA_030737875.1 of Allium sativum. Lineage (NCBI taxonomy): Eukaryota > Viridiplantae > Streptophyta > Magnoliopsida > Asparagales > Amaryllidaceae > Allium > Allium sativum. The sequence continues at coordinate 392,406,241 of CM060912.1, read as the reverse complement.
GTACCCTTTATGGGATACATGCTCGTGTTCCTTCGGGATATGGTAATCATGCTACGTGAGGGAGCCGAGACTTGGATGGATTGAAGGGAGTCGATAAGGAGGGAATCGAGGCAGAGCGGATCCAAGGTTTCTTATATATGAGGGGTTCGGACTTAAGAGGTTCGAATTATTTGGACTCGAGGCACAGGGACCCGAAATATTCGGGTACGAAATTGTGTGAAGGCGGGGGGGGGGGGGGGGGGTCCGAAAAGAGGGGTTCGAGCCTAAGAGGTTCAAAATAGAGGGATACAGAAATATAGTTTGAGCATAGTTTTGAGGAGTTATGAGGCTCCTGCGCATGACTTCTCTTAAGCTCGTATCCTTAGCTATTTGGTGATACTTCAAGCTTTAACATCACACGATACGTTGAATCGAGCGTGTCTGGTGTACTTTTGGGAACCGGATCAAAAGACCGGTTAACATTTGCCCCCCCCCCCCAAAGTACGTCTTGTCTCGACATGATGTGCTTTGAGTTAGGAGAAAAATACCCGTTGAATCGTGTAATTCCTATTAACTCATGAATGTAAAGTTAGTTGTCGATGATCGTTTACGTCGTAACGTAAACGAGTAGTTGTCGATGTGACGTCATGTACGCTCACATGATTTTTGTGTGATTTTGCGTGATGCCATGAGAAGTAAAAATGAAAAGTAATTGATGTAGGAGTGAATGAGAGTGAACATGTGTTTTGCGCATACCTTGATTAGGTAAATATTTCATATATATGTACACATTCACATGCAAAAATACATATTCACGATATTATATCGCGAGATGTGCATATATTCCTTTTTTAAGAGGTGGTTTCGTACCCCACATATGGGACACGATTTTTCGTATCTTGCATGGGATACGAAATTTTCGTATCCTACTGGGATACAAAAACTCGTATCCCTAGGTGGGATACCAAAAATCCATTGGGCCAAGGCCCGTACCCTCCCTTCTTATAAATTTTAACTCTCCACCCCGCTTCCTTTTCTTTCTTTGCTTTTTGCCTGAGCTTTTAAAAACATTTGTGTAGCAACCTGAAATTTCGGATAGTAAATATTTAAATATTGAGGTTATTTAAATATTTAAATCTTGGATTTAATGGTTTTATAACCTTGATTAATTCCCTTTATAAATAATAATTAATGAGGAGAAAACATGTTGTTGAATTTTTGTTTGCAAAGATAAGTAGTTCGAAGAAAAGTCGATAATGTGACCGAAAATAGTTTTGTTGATAAACGAGGTTTTGCTTATTAAAAGTTGTTAGAATATCATGTGCATGTAGTAACAATAGACGAACACATATATGTATGAACATTGCATATAAATCAAAATACGAATGGTATATGTGTACATGTTCCAGAATATGAAAACGGCTTAAAATGGTAGGGACACGTGTCATCAAAAGAATGGTACACATGTCTTATAAGTAAATAAGATAAAGAAACATAAACATATTAGGTGTCCATGTGTAGAAAAATCTAAAGACACCTAAGTAGACATGTGTCTTCATCCAAATGCTTGCATGAAGATATGGAGGACAAGTGTCCAAAACTAAATTACCAAACTAGCCTTGAAAACTACTATATAAAGGGTGGAAAGGTTCATCATTTTTCATGCATTCACAAATAAAAAACAAAATTAAGTTAAAGAGTAGAAGTTTGGGAGAAGCCTAGAGAATAAATACAAGATCAAGCCACAAGTACAAGGGGAGAAAAATTATTTAAGTTCATGTATTCATTTCATATTTTGAAGAAAAGTTGAGAAATTTACGAATGATAGATTGGACTTGAAACCCAGAAAATGACGTTCGGTATTTTGGGCATAACTTTTGCGATTCTTAATGAAATTTCTTTATCAATTTGGAAAGTTAATTCAAAGGGCTACAACTTTATCCTCATCCATGTTTTTCTAATTCGGTCATTTGTGTACCTGAAAACTGAATGCAAAGTCAGGAAAAATCAGCCTAAAATGGACATGTTAAAAATGCCTCATGATGTTTGATTTTATATATTTAATTGATAAATGATTTTGAGGGTTTCTTTTGATGATAATTTAGTAGACGAAGAGAGCTTCCTACTATAGAAAATTTAGAGTCAAAAGCTATTTTTATCATAAAGAAACAATGTAAAACATTTTGCCTAAAAACAGGCCGAAAATCCGAGTTTTGGAACTTTCTATAGCATTCCAAAACGCTATCTTTTTTCTGAATTAGTTATGAAGTTTAATAAGCTACCCAGAACTTTTCATAGCATCCCAAAAACACTGTAGTAAGATGTTTTTAGTCTAAAATCATTATAAACCGCCCAGAACTTGCCATAGCACTTCTGGAAGCGCTGTATTTTCTCTGAACCGAGTATGAAGTGTTTTTAAACGAATTGAACTTTTCATAGCACGTCGGAAACGCTATTATAGATGGTTTGAGTATAAAATCATGGTAAACTATTCTAAACCCTCTCAAATTTGGACTTGAGCTTTTTTTATAGTATCACAAACAAACTAAGAAAAACGAGGATGTAAAACAAAGTAAAAGAGAGCCAAAACGTGTCAAAATTGAGAACAAGGAAGGTTGACGAATTTCGATGATTCGAGGAAAATAATCGATTACATGGGAATATTGATAAGTACTATATGATGTTCTATGAGACTTTTGCATGAAGATAGCAAGCAGTACTATGAGTATACTTATCATCTAGTCCATTATTATTACATAAGCTTGCGTTTTAATTTATTGCCTATGACTTCAACATACTATATTGACTGCAATCTTTGACTTCGGTAAGTAAAGAACATATACGTCTGGTGACTGAGGACATTGATGACTTAGCATAACTGGCATAAGGTCCTGAAAATAAGAACATAAGGATTAGTAGGGAACTGGGACAGACATAAACTACTTATGATTTGATAGCCATAATTGCATTATCGAAATGCATTCCTTTGTCTTATGTGAATATTATTTTCAAGAATTCCTTTTTTGATGATTAGTTTGAAGTTATAATCTATTTTATTGCAAGTGAGTTTTTGGTATTTAAAAGAGAAGATTTTTTGAAAGGAAGTTTTACAAGAAATATTTAGATACATTTCAAAACGAATATAAATAGAGTGTTTCTACTTCGTATAAAAAGTATTATTAGAAGTAAATATTGATTTTAAATGTTTTGTAAAGAAGAACTACATTGACTTGATCCCGTATCTAATTGCTTGCCCAATTAGATAAAGATACGTAGGCAGTCATAAGGGGTAGTGATGCAACTGCTTTATTAATAAAAATATTTTTTGTTTATTATTTGCTATTTCATCTTGTAATAGTGCATCTTTTATTTAAGCTATGCTATTGTGTTTATCAAGTGTGCAAGAATGAATATCGATGTCCATCTCTTAGAGTTGCATAGTTGTGTTTAATTCGTATTTAAGCACAAGTAATTAATTAGATAAGTGGTATTTATTAAAATTTTATCCAGAGAAATTAGTAATGTTGTATATTTATCGAATAAAATGGTAGCTTTCATTGTTTGTTTTGGATGGAAGGATTTTCGGCAATTTTGACTGGTCCGAAATTCCGGGGTGTTACAATTTGAGATCGAACCCCATTTTAGACGACTTGGATATAAATACAGGTGGGTTTGGATCCAATTTCCCTCGTGGTGGTGAGCTTCAAGCTTGAGCCTGGCCATGGCTCTCGGGAGGACCTTGATGTGGATCTCGAGGCGGATTTAGAGCCGATCGTGCCTCCAAGCTCCAAATCAAAGTTTTTGAGGTCTGAGATTTGGGCTTCAAATCGACGTCGATCTTTGGGGTCTATGCTCGAGTTGGACATGCGTGCTTGGGTTTGAAGCGGGTGAGGAAGGTGGATTCGGAAGGAAGGAAACATGGGGAGAAGGGGTTCAGAGAAGAAGAAAAGAATGGAGTCGAAAAACCCATCTTGCGAGGGGACACGAATCTATGAAAAGAGGGGGTCAAAGTTCTATGGGCCAAGGAAATGAATTTTGTACCCTTTGTCGGAGACTCGAAGTCTCATGTCCCTTTTGAGATACAAAGTCTCGAGTCCCTTTAGAGGTACGAAATTTCGTAGCCTTGGACGGGGGGTACGAAATCTCGTAGTATACCTAAAGGGGTATGAAATTGCGTATCCTGAATTGGGATATGAGTTTCTTTGTGGGCCTAGAAACTTCGAGTCCCATTCTTATGACTCGCGGCATTTCCTTTTCGATATGCCGAGTTTTCGACTCCCTACTAATGAGTTTGCACCGCTCTCTCTGACGTCGTGTGACCGAATCTATACTTACACTAGTCGTGATTGAGTTGTCATTTCAGCCTGGCACATAGGATTAAAGCATACATTTGGACTGTGTTTGAACTGTCAAACTGTTGAACACATCTTAATGATTCTAATCGTAATGTAGTCGTAACTTGATGCGAAATCAGTGACGTTTTTGATTGCGATGATGGTTACAATCCCGGGGATTTGTGATCGTCTCTGCATCCTTAGTTTCTTAATTACAATTGTATTAGCATAGCACTACACGTACATATTAGTTTACACCAACACGAGGGGTACATGTTATACAATGCGATGTCTAATGCAAGAATATTAAAAGTATAGCTAGCAGATGGATATAAGATCTAAAACACAACATGTAATGACCTGGATATTTCGTCGGTTAATTTTAAATATTAAATATAGATTTAAATATTGAGTTGATAATATAAATGGAATTTTATATTGAGTTATCGATTTAATAATCGAAATACGATTTATTTCGAATATATATAATTATCGAAATACGAAATTGAATTTATTTGAATTCATAGTTAAAACTAAACTGAAAACAGTTCGGATGATCAATACAAACTTCTGTTTGAAGTGGAATAATAATATTAATTTATTATTGAGGAATTAATGGTTTCAAATTTAATTTTATATCGATTTAAATTAATATCTTCTCAAAACGATCAAATGAGACATCGGAACCTATTCCAGTATGTCCAAAATATAGGAATAACCCTAAAAATGTCAGTTGTTGGGTTCAGAAAGGAGTTCGAGGTCACGGGGTAGTTTAAAATTGAATAAACACCGTATCGAATAAAACCTACCTAGTAAACACCCACCTTTAATTCTTTAGTGCTGAAGTATCCACGTTTATAACTAACGTGTTCACTTCCCCTCCTTCTATTCCATCTTTGTTCTTCTATAAATCGCGTTGGTTTTCTTTCAATTTTCTTACTTCTGTAATCAAATTCAAAGCTTCATTATACTAAATCAAATGACCACTTCCTTACTCAAACAACAATCAAAGCCGGCCTCCTCCATTTAAACTCTAAAATCGAGATAAAATCCAACTGAATCAAAAAGAAATCAAAATGGGGAAATCAGAGCGTGAATCAAAGAGGGTCGGTTTCTACTTCGATTTAGGGAAGGGGAAGCTCCTGCGATAGGTTGGTTGACATCACCATTTTTGTGAAGGTTGCGAGTAGGTAAGAAGAAGAAAATACTATGGAAGCCGACGTTGATGATGACAAAGTGAAGTTTTGGTCCCTTGTTTTTGAAGAAAGGCGCTGCTGATATGGTTTTGGGATTCAGAAGTTTGTGTATGATGCTGAGTTCGTGAATAAGGAGGATGGAGGTAGTAGCGGCGTGTGTTGAGCTGTGGATAGTTGACAGAAAAAGGGTGGGTGATAAATGGAATTGAAAAGGAGTTGGAGTGGTAGGAAGAAAGTGTAGTCGTGAGCGGTGAAGGAGCAAATAAGTTGGTGCTATTAGATGAGAGGTAGCGAAATTGGTTAAGAAATTAGCAAGAGAAACAAGGTATACGATTTTTAAGAAGTTTAATATACATAGAAAAATTGTTTATTTATTTTAGTAAGTTTATTTATAATCGTTAATCGGTAAATAAAAATATTGAATCATAGGTACATAAGGAATTCGTTCGAGTCGATTCATTGACGCAACAATATGGAATTAACCAGATAGCCGACAATAAAAATCACGGTGAGTAAATCTCACTTAATTTATTTATTTAGAATTATTTTTAGTTATTAAAAATAATTGATGATTGTTTGGTTGCATTAAAATATTATTTGGCTGTTAAAATATATAGTTATGTAGGATTTGTGTTTGTGGCTATTATATATATTGGTGATTGGTTGGATTCCCGCAGTACCATTAGCGGATGCCCGCAGTATCATTAGCGGATGATCCTATACGCCCCACGCTATGATAGTGGATGACCTTCTATACCGCGATATCCTGCCTCGAAGCAGGATGGGTATTATTTATGTTGGCTAACGTCTGAGGATGCAGGGAAAAAGGTTGGATGGATCCAACCGGATTCCTCAAAAATATTATTATTTGTTTGTTCTCATATATATATTGTCATATATGATGTGTTAGAAAATCCGTGGTTGATAATTGGTATTTTTGAAATTTAAAGGGAAAATTCTATTTATCTAAAATAGAATTTGAATTTAAATTGGACTATAAATATGTTAACTAGTTTGAATACATAAAACAAGTAGTGAATTTATAAACGTTGTTTATAAATTAATAATACGAGATTTGAAGTGAAATTTTAAACATTGTTTATAAATTTATGCAGAGAATTGAGATGAATTTATAAACAGTGTTTATAAATAAAGTGGAAAAATTATCATTAGATAATTTGAATATTTAAATTCAAATGTGAACTTAAAAATAGAAATGGGGAAATCGTTTTAAAGAAATAAACGATGGAATTTATTTTGATGTTCAGAATATAAATTGAACTAAAATAAATCCGTAAGGATTTATGATTTGAATTCGATCAATTCGATCAATTCGAATTTATTTAAAGAGAAGTTAAATTGAGTATGAAAATAAATTGGGTGTTATATAGATAAGTTATTATAAATAGAAATTTCCAAGATAAGATTTGGTTTCAAATAGAAATTTGAAATGGAAAACTTGTTTTACTATATAAAACAAGAAAGTTGGATTTATAGACGATATTCATAAGTCTAATAAAATAAATTATCATTAGATAATTTAGAGGTTTAAATTCAAGTATGAATTTGAAAAGTAAAATTTGAAATGGAATCAAAATGGAAACTTGTTTTAATATATATAAAACAAGGAAGTTAAATTTATAAACGACGTTTATAAATTAAGTGAGATAATTATCTCTTGGATAATTTAAATATTTAAAATTAAATATGAATTTAAAAGTAAATTGGGAAGTGTTTGAAATAGAACGATTGATTTTATTTCGAAATTCAGAAAATAAGTTGAATTTGCATTTGAAGAATCCAATGAGTTTACAATTGGAATTCGATTATATCGAATTTCATAAAATAACTTATTTCTAAATAAATTAGAATTAGATATAGAAATTAAAGTTATAAATAAATTTATAACTAGGAAAAGAAAAATCAACGATTTGAGATGATCGGAAATATTAAGTTGGATTTGAAAACTAGATTTAATATATATTAGAATAGAGTTGAAATTTATTTTAAACGAAGTTTAAACGTTTATATTTAAATATAATTAAAACGAACTCGCCGCAGCGCGGCAGTTCGTAAATTGGTGATTCGAACTTCAATTGAGTATATAGAACTCAAATTAAGTGGAAATTCTTTGAAACAAGAACCGTCAGGACAAATTAGATAATAGTTTTCTAATGGAAAAGAAAAATCTGGATTTCGTCTTATAGATTTTGAGTTATGTCAAAATAGAATTTTCAGAAAAACAGCACCATAACCATTATAAAACTATAACGGTTTATTTAAATGAATATAAGGATTTTAAGTAAATAAAAATCCGAATTTCCATTAAAAAATCCAGACTTGAATTGTAAAATAAATACGAACTCAAGTGATGTAATGAAATGATTTTTGGAACAAAAATCATATTTTTAATTTATTGAATAAAACTAACTAATTTGAATAATATTTATTTAATCGAAATTTGATAAGAAATTGGGCTTTGAATAAGTAAAGGTGATTTGAGAAATTTTATTCGAAATCGAAAAGGGAACTTGAGTTGGTAATGAAATTCGACTTGTTTATAAGCTAATTAAAATATATATGAACATGATATGTTCAAATAAAAGTGAAATGGACAAATTAGCTAATTTAAGAATAAATTAGCAAAGTGGAGTTAAAATGACCGGATTGAGTTGGGATAAATTGGAAACAGGTGAACATAGATTAAGCAGGTTTGGAATGAAGTGTATGAAATTATAATTTAAGTGCCTGACTTAAAGGTACACGTTTAAATTCCATATGAGGTTTTATGCGCCGAATCTGCAAGCCACTTGGCTTTTTGATTTTATTTTTGAATGGAAAGGGCCTAGAGAGGCGAGTTGAGGTTTGAACTATTTGCCGGTACAAAGGAGATTATGACGAATTTTTCCGGAAATTTAAGGAGTTAGAATATTTTTAAAAAAATTTGATAGTTAGAAATCAATGTATCGATATATATAAAATTCGATAAGGAAATAAACTTAAAAATAGAATATTATAAACAAAAAGGAAATCTATAAATTAGATTTGTTAAAATTAGAAAGAGAAGCGTGTACTGTTTTAGAAATGGAAAATTAGTTTAATATGGTGTTGATTATTCGAGTTAGCGTTCTTGTCTGTTTTGTAGTTAATAATATTTTCAGTCAAGGTCTGAGAGGTAATTATACCCCAACTTGATTGATTTCATTATAAGATGATAAATAGCAAGATACAGTCTCAACAAAAAATGTTTAAAGAGATTTAGTCCAATGCAGTATTTTGGGTTGTTGTGATGATGTTTTACATAACATTCGTTATAACCGAAGTAAGTGAATTTTGAAAATATAAAAGTAAATATTTCCTAAGTATAGAAATGAATGGTCATGAAAGAGATTAGTAATTGGAATATTTTCCAATTATTAATAGAAGATATTTTCTAAATATAGAAAATAAAAGAAGGCGATATATGGAAATGTTTTCCAAAGAACGTAAGAGACCGAGATGATAATTGAAAATATTTGTTTAACAAGTATTGATAAGGAAATGGAAAGGGTGATTTAATTAATGAATATTAATCAAGGGGCCCAGTAGTTGTTTGTTATGGATGAATGTTCTTTTGTTTTCTTCGATGGTTAAATAACCGACTATCGAAGTATTTGCCAATATCGTTGTCAATATGGAGAGACCGGTTTGATTATTATCCGAGAACCACTCCGTATTGGCAGTTGCGTTGCGAGTCAGATTACATAAAGATAATTGAAGATGGAGTAAAGTGCAAGGGCATTTTTTGTTAATAGAAATTGTGCCTTCGTTTTCGTTCAATTCCAGAACAAAATTATATGGACGAATGCCTGACAAAGTATTTCCAATGATCGAATATGTTGGTCTGCATAAATATATATGGTGGCAATATATTTATTCTCTTAGCATAATATCCAGAACATATTTGTGCAAATCAATTAGTGATTAACAAATCTGACAATGTGACATTCAAAGTGATTGTGTTATAAATGAATGATAAGTAAGTGTAGCCTCAGGCCTCAACAACCGGGAAATGACAAAAATCGGGAAGCAGTATGGCTATGTGGGCAGCTTCCATTAGGGTGTATTATCACCTATCTAGAGAAATTCATTTAATTCCTTATTCCATTCGATGTTATCCCATTCGGGAAACGGTTGCTGATCCCAACCGTTAGTGATATACATTCGATACACTCAAGCGAAATGAGTGGTCGGTCATGTGTGGCCAAGTTGCAAGATGTTCTTGTTGAACCCAGTGTATTCTCCTCTAGAGACACACTATCGGAAGGTGGTTCCATACCTTGTCATAGTTGGAAATTCATTACCTAATAAGTGCTTGTGGTTTTTGATTGTATATTATATATGTAGAACGTGAGATGCAAATGTTCCACTAGAATTGTTATTTATTTGATTTAGACACTATCATAATATCAAAAGAGTTTTGATATAAAGATTATCGTTTCTTTCAAATGGATTTTTAAATTTAAATCAAGTGATTTGGATTCTCATAAGGGAAAACCCCTTTCCGTGTTATACGCCGTGGTCTTATGAGATATCATTTAGTTTCTGAAACTGTTTTAAATTGTTTACTCATACCAGTCCCATGACTGACTCGGAGTTTATTTTGTTTTGTTTTACCTAAACTCTTGGGTGCCTAAATTTGTACGGGCAGTCAAGTAGTTCAGGATTTTACAGATTTATCTAAAGGAGCTTGGAGCAGGAGGCTTCAGCATTACATAGTTATTTTTTTTCCGCTGTGTTGTAAGTGTTGTACACTGATAAGTGAATGTTATATAGTTAAAATTTTTGTATTTTAAAGTTATGATATATTATTTTTTGTTCCGCTGCGATGTTAGATTCTATGTTGTTATTTCTGTTCTTCTTCTATCTTTTTCTTCTAAAAAAAAATGATTTGTATTTTCGTGATATTTGGGTTGGATGTATGATGTATGTAGTCAACTCTGATATTACGGATTTGCGGGACATTACAGTTGGTATCAAAGCTTAGGTTGAGCGAACACCTAGGCTTTGGTGGGGTTGTGCTCATTAGAGATAGGGTCAGTAGTACCCTAGAATGAGTTGAGTGTATATATACGAGAGCGCGTATTTGTTAGTTGATATAAAAACTGTTTTATATTGTGTTGATTGGTTTAGCAAGTGATTTATGAATTCTGATCGATACAGGAAGTACAACTGTATCGATTGTTGTTTCTAAAACACTTGAGCAGAACAATTCGACACAATATTGTTTAAAGTAGGTAAATGAAATAACTTTACCCAAAACTATATTTTGATATAGAAAGAATAATTTTCTAAAATTATTATATTTTGGATGTGTTGGTTGTTGTTCTTATAATCAAATAAGATTATAAAATTGGAATGGTTGTATAACCAAATGGAACTTGTATACGAATGCAATACAAATAAGATAAATTAAAATTAAATTCAAACCATAATTTGGAATTTAAATCCTGGGAAGTTGGAAAATATTTTTTGAAGTATATTGAAATAATATAATTTTGGTTTGAAAGGATTTTTGAATAAAAAATCAGCTTGAAATGGATTTTGAAAGTGATAAAGCACTGAACTCACTTCAGTGGCTGGGAAATAATTCTGATGATAACTGCAGCATCATCAGTGTTCATTTTCGAGTTTCTAAGTGAAGGATTGTTGCCTTAGAAAAAAATTTGATGGAAAATTGTTTGAAAGAAAACAAGTTGGTTCGAAAATTCAAATATTTTGAATTTGAAATGGTTATAAATATATGTATATATTTATGTGGTTTCGAAAGGATTTGAAATAGAAACCCGAGAATTTGAATTTTGGAATTTAAAATTTAACTTAAGCAAGTTAAATGGACCAAAGCGAATAAATTGATCTGGAATTAATTTGAATGAATATGAATTTGATGTGAATATACTAGTTGTAAATCATTTAGAATTAAATGAATGAAAGCATTTATAGTGTGTGATATAAATAAAAACCAAAAGCTTTGGTAGAACTAAAGTTGTAGAAGTATAAAGTATCGAGTTTCAACATAAATTGATTTTGAAAAGTAAATAGGTTAGTAGCATTTTTCCTACCTTAGTAATTTCGGGGACGAAATTCTTTTAAGGGAGGAAGAATGTAATGACCCGGATATTTCGTTGGTTAATTTTAAATATTTAATATGGATTTAAATATTGAGTTGATAATATAAATGGAATTTTATATTGTGTTATCGATTTAATAATCGAAATACGATTTATTTCGAATATATATAATTATCGAAATACGAAATTGAATTTATTTGAATTCATAGTTAAAACTAAACTGAAAACAGTTCGGATGACCAATACAAACTTCTGTTTGAAGTGGAATAATAATATTAATTTATTATTGAGAAATTAATGGTTTCAAATTTAATTTTATATCGATTTAAATTAATTTCTTCTCAAGACGATCAAATGAGACATCGGAACCTATTCCAGTAGGTCCAGAATATAGGAATAACCCTAAAAATGTCAGTTGTTGGGTTCAGAAAGGAGTTCGTGGTCACGGGGTAGTTTAAAATTGAATAAACACCGTATCAGATAAAACCTACCTAGTAAACACCCACCTTTAATTCTTTAGTGCTGAAGTATCCACGTTTATAACTAACGCGTTCACTTCCCCTCCTTCTATTCCATCTTTGTTCTTCTGTAAATCGCGTTGGTTTTCTTTCAATTTTCTTACTTCTGTAATCAAATTCAAAGCTTCATCATACCAAATCAAATGACCACTTCCTTACTCAAACAACAATCAAAGCCGGGCTCCTCCATTTAAACTCTAAAATTGAAATAAAATCCCACTGAATCAAAAAGAAATCAAAATGGGGAAATCAGAGCGAGAATCAAAGAGGGTCAGTTCCTACTTCGATTCAATAAGGGGTATGGTGCGATTTCAGTTCTGGACTTCCACTGTTCTTAATCGATGACATTACTGTTGGTGCGTGGAGTAGGAGCACTCGCGGTTTCAGGAAGGGGATGGAATAGATTGGGAAAGTCGCGTTGCTGACTCGCTGCAAGGGAATGGGTGTTGACTTCGTGAGATGTGTGATGGTCACCGCAAGGTCAGAATCCGAGCTCGATGGTTATGGCAGCGGTATAGCGCATCGTCTAGGGAAGCACCTGCGATAGGTTGGTTGACATCACCATTTTTGTGAAGGTTACGAGTAGGTATGAATGGAAAAATACTGTGGAAGCCGACGTTGATGATGACAAAGGGAAGTTTTGGTCCCTTTTTTTTTGAAAAAAGACGTTGCTGATATGGTTTCGGGATTCAGCAGTTTATGTATAATGCTAAGTTCGTGAATAAGGAGGATGGAGATAATAGCGGTGTGTGTTGAACTGTGGATAGTTGACAGAAAAAGGGTGGGTGATAAATGGAGTTGAAAAGGAGTTGGAGTGGTAGGAAGAAAGTGTAGTTGTGAGCGGTGAAGGAGCCAATAGGTTGGTGCTATTAGATGAGAGGTAGCGAAATTGGTTAAGAAATTAGCAAGAGCAACAAGGTATATGATTTTTAAGAAGTTTAATATACATAGAAAAATTGTTTATTTATTTTAGTAAGTTTATTTATAATCGTTAATCGAAAAATAAAAATACTGTATCATAGGTACATAAGGAATTCGTTCGAGTCGATTCATTGACGCAACAATATGGAATTAACCGGATAACCGACAATAAAAACCACGGTGAGTAAATCTCACTCAATTTATTTATTTAGAATTATTTTTAGTCATTAAAAATAATTGATGATTGTTTGGTTGCATTAAAATATTATTTGGCTGTTAAAATATGTTAGTTATGTAGGATTTGTGTTTGTGGCTATTATATATATTTTGGTGACTGGTTGGATTCCCGCAGTACCATTAGCGGATGCCCGTAGTATCATTAGCGGATGACCCTGTACGCCCCACGCTATGATAGTGGATGACCTTCTATACGCGATATCCTGCCTCGAAGCTGGATGGGTATTATTTATGTTGGCTAACGTCTGTGGATGCAGGGAAAACAGGTTAGAGGGATCCAACTGGATTCCTCAAAAATATTATTATTTGTTTGTTCCCATATACATTGTCATATATGATGTGTTAGAAAATCCGTGGTTGATAATTGGTATTTTTGAAATTTAAAGGGATAATTATATTTATCTAAAATAGAATTTGAATTTAAATTGGACTATAAATATGTTAACTTGTTTGAATACATAAAACAAGTAGTGAATTTATAAACATTGTTTATAAATTAATAATACGAGATTTGAAGTGAAATTTTAAACGTTGTTTTTAAATTTAATAATGCAAAGAATTGAGATGAATTTATAAACAGTGTTTATAAATAAAGTGGAAAGCCTATCATTAGTTAATTTGAATATTTAAATTCAAATGTGAATTTAAAAATAGAAATGGGGAAATCATTTTGAAGAAATAAACGATGGAATTTATTCTGATGTTGAGAATATAAATTGAACTAAAATAAATCTGTAAGGATTTATGATTTGAATTCGATTAATTTGAATTTATTTAAAGAGAAGTTAAATTGAGTATGAAAATAAATTGGGTGTCATATATATATATATATATATATATATATATATATATATAAGTTATTATAAATAGAAATTTCCAAGATAAGATTTTTGTTTCAAATAGAAATTTGAAATGGAAAACTTGTTTTATTATATAAAACAAGAAAGTTGGATTTATAGACGATATTTATAAGTCTAATAAAATAAATTATCATTAGATAATTTAGAGGTTTAAATTCAAGTATGAATTTGAAAAGTAGAATTTGAAATGGAATCAAAATGGAAACTTATTTTAATATATATAAAACAAGGAAGTTAAATTTATAAACGACATTTATAAATTAAGTGAGATAATTATCACTTGGATAATTTAAATATTTAAATTCAAATATGAATTTAAAAGTGAATTGGGAAGTGTTTGAAATAGAAAGATTGATTTTATTTTGAAATTCGGAATATAAGTTGAATTTGCACTTGAAAAATCCAACGAGTTAATAATTGGAATTCGATTATATCGAATTTCATAAAATAATTTATTTCTAAATAAATTAGAGTTAGATATAGAAATTTAAGTTATAAATAAATTTATAACTGAGTAATGAAAAATCGACGATTTGAGATAAACGGAAATATTAAGTTGGATTTGAAAACTAGATTTAATATATATTAAAAATATATTAGAATGGAGTTGAAATTTATTTTAAATGAAGTTTAAATGTTTATATTTAAATATAATTAAAACGAACTCACCGCAGCGTGGTAGTTCGTAAATTGACGATTCGAACTTCAATTGTGTATATAGAACTCAAATTAAGTCGGCTTTGAAACAAGAACCGTCAGGATCAATTAGATAATAGTTTTCTAATGGAAGATAAAAATCTAGATTTCATCTTATAGATTTTGAGTTATGTCAAAATAGAATTTTCAAAAAAAACAGCGCCATAACCATTATAAAACTATAACGGTTTATTTAAATGAATATAAGGATTTTAAGAAAATAAAAATCCAAATTTTCATTAAAAAATCCAGACTTGAGTTGTAAAATAAATACGAACTCAAGTGATGTAATGAAATGATTTTTGGAACAAAAATCATATTTTTAATTTATTGAATAAAACTAACTAATTTGAATAATAATTAGTTAATCGAAATTTGATAAGAAATTGGGGTTTGAATAAGTAAAGGTTATTTGAGAAATTTTATTCGAAATCGAAAAGGGAACTTGAGTTGGAAATGAAATTCGACTTGTTTACAAGCGAATTAAAATATATACGAACATGATATGTTCAAATAAAAGTGAAACGGACAAATTAGCTAATTGAAGAATAAATTAGCAAAATGGAGTTAAAATGACCGGATTGAGTTGGGATAAATTGGAATCAGGTGAACATAGATTAAGCAGGTTTGGAATGAAGTGTATGAAGTTATAATTTAAGTGCCCGACATAAAGGTACACATTTAAATTCCATATGAGGTTTTATGCGCTGAATCGGCAAGCCACTTGGATTTTTTGTTTTCTTTTTAAATGGAAAGGGCCTAGAGAGGCGAGTTGAGGTTTGAACTATTTGCCGGTACAAAGGAGGTTATGGCGAATTTTTCCGGAAATTTAAGGAGTTAGAATATTTTTAAGAAAATTTGATAGTTAGAAATCAATGTATCGATATATATATAGAATTCGATAAGGAAATGAACTTAAAAATAGAATATTATAAACAAAAAGGAAATCTATAAATTAGATTTGTTAAAATTAGAAAGAGAAGCGTGTACGTGTTTTAGAAATGGAAAATTGGTTTAATATGGTGTTGATTATTCGAGTTAGCGGTCTTGTCTGTTTTGAAGTTAATAATATTTTCAGTCAAGGTCTGGGAGGTAGTTATACCCCAACTTGATTGATTTCATTATTAGCTGATAAATAGCAAGATTCAGTCTCGAAGAGAAATGTTTAAAGAGATTTAGTCCAATGCAGCATTTTGGGTTGTTGTGACGATGTTTTATATAACATTCGTTTTAACCCAAGTAAGTGAATTTTGAAAATATAAAAATAAATATTTCTTAAGTATAGAAATGAATGGTCGTGAAAGAGATTTGTAATTGGAATATTTTCCAATTATTAATAGAAGATATTTTCTTAATATAGAAAATAAAAGAAGGCGATACATGGAAATGTTTTCCAAAGAACGTAAGAGACCGAGATGATAATTGAAAATATTTGTTTAACAAATATTGATAAGGAAATGGAAAGGGTGATTTAATTAATGAATATTAATTAAGGGGCCCAGTAGTTGTTTGTTATGGATGAATGTTTGTTTGTTTTCTTCGATAGTTAAATAACCGACTATCGAAGTATTTGGCAATATCGTTGTCAATATGGAAAGACCGGTTGGATTATTATCCGAGAACCACTCCGTATTGGCAGTTGCGTTGCGAGTCAGATTATATAAAGATAAATGAAGACGGAGTAAAGTGCAAGGGCTTTTTCTATTAATAGAAATTGTGCCTTCGGTTTCGTTCAATCCCAGAACGAATTTATATGGACGAATGTCTGACAAAGTATTTCCAATGATCAAATATGTTGGTCTATATAAATATATATGGTGGCAACAGATTCATTCTATTAGCATAGTATCCAGAATATATTTGTGCAAATCAATTAATGATTAATGGATCTGACAATGTGACATTCAAAGTGATTGTGTAATAAATGAATGATAAGTAAGCGTAGCCTCAGGCCTCAACAACCGGGAAATGACAAAAATCGGGCAGGCAACATGGCTATGTGGGTAGCTTCCATTAGGGTGTATTATCACCTATCTAGAGAAATTCATTTAATTCCTTATTCTATTCGATGTTGTCCCATTCGGGAAACGGTTACTGATCCCAACCGTTGGTGATATACATTTGATACACTCAAGCGAAATGAGTGGTCGGTCATGTGTGGCCGGGTTGCAAGATGTTCTTGTTGAACCCAGTGTATTCTCCTCTAGAGATACACTATCGGAAGGCGGTTCCATACCTTGTCATAGTTGGAAATTCATTACCCAATAAGTGATTGCGGTTTTTGATTGTATATTATATATATGGA
Source organism: Allium sativum (assembly GCA_030737875.1). Taxonomy (NCBI): domain Eukaryota; kingdom Viridiplantae; phylum Streptophyta; class Magnoliopsida; order Asparagales; family Amaryllidaceae; genus Allium; species Allium sativum. Next base: position 392,389,085 of record CM060912.1, on the reverse strand, counting down.
ACGTGAGATGCAAACGTTCCACTAGATTGTTATTTATTTTGTTTAGACACTATCATAATATCAAAAGAGTTTTGATATAAAGATTATCGTTTCTTTCAAAGGGATTTTTAAAGTTAAATCAAGTGATTTGGAATCTCATAAGGGAAAAACCCGTTCCGTGTTATACGACGTGGTCTTATGTGATATCATTTTGTTTCTCAAACTGTTTTAAATTGTTTACTCATACCACTCCCATGACTGACCCACAGTTTATTTTGTTTTGTTTTACCTAAACTCTTGGGTGCCTAAATTTGTGCGGGCAGTCAAGTAGTTCAGGATTTTATAGATTTATCTAAAGGAGTTTGGAGCAGGAGGCTTCAGCATTATGTAGTTATTATTTTTTTCCGCTGTGTTGTAAGTGTTGTACTTTGATAAGTGAATGTTATACAGTTAAAAATTTTGTATTTTAAAGTTATGATATATTATATTTTGTTCCGCTGCGATGTGAGATTCGGTGTTGTTATTTCTGTTCTTCTTCTACCTTTTTCTTCTAAAAAAAATGATTCGTATTTTCGTGATATTTGGGTTGGATGTATGATGTATGTAGTCAACTCTGATATTACGGATTTGCGGGACATTACACAGCAAATCTCGAAAGCCAAGGCTTCATAGCATTCACCGTCCCTATCTGACTCAGCTAACGATGTTAGTTCGAAGGAAAGCGAGCTTGAGACTTACGGAGAATCCACTCCTTCTCAGGCGATAGGTTCGTCGGAGGTGCAGCCGGGAGGATAACAACCTCTGATCGAGCATGAGGAGGTAGAGCACTTAAATATCATTGAGGGAAGCGCGTTGGTGGTGTTGGACATGTTGGTGGGCGCGGTTATATTCGAGAACCTGATGTATTTAGTGTCATAACATATGGATGAAACAGCAGAGAGGCGCATGGCGTTGCAGTGCAGCATTCCCCCGAAAGATGTTTGTGCGCCCAGGAAGGACGATAGGGCTCACGCACCACCGAAAGGGTACGCTGCCTGGAACAGGCAGACATGCATTACCGGGTGCGTGCCCCCGGCTAACTATTTTTTTGGGGATATGTTGCACTACTTTCGCCTTGCACCATGCAGCTCCATCTGAATACGTACGCTTTCCTTTTAGGTACCTACATTCTCTACATGGAGTACCTGCAGTTAGAACCCACCGGACAGCACATCCGATATTTGTTTCAATTGAAGAGGGAGAGCCAATATTTTTCCGTCTCAATATTTCTTGGAAGCTTTGCCTAGCACCAAGTTCTTCGATGGGAAATGACCTAAGTTGATTGTGTATAAGCAAGATTGGTTCTTCGTGCGTTGTCCCCCTGGGTTTGCGAGGAGATGGTTGGAAGGAAGTAAGCATTCCCCTTTACTTTTAGCTTTTTTTTAACAAAAGGAATTATATAACATAACAAAAGGGAGAATCTAGCCATTCTCCAAAGGCTCACAAAAACGGTTTTTGCTGACAGTTGAAACCATGCACACACACGAACAAAAGAGACAATATACAAAAAAAACCACAAAAGGAGCACATGAAGACTAAGAGGAAGGACATAAATGCAAAGGAAGGAAGGTCCGTCGATGAAGGCTCCTCTCCAATCCTAGAAGATGACAAGGATCCAAAAACCCGCGGTGGAAAGAGCTAGTAGAGAAGCTCAAAACATATCCAAGACCTTGAATAGCTACCAAAGCCCCAGCTGATCCAGCGGTCTCACCAAGGAGGAGAAACATCAACCACCACATAACACCTAACAGATCTTGCCCAGCAACCTATACACCAAGATCCCGTCGGGTGAAAGGCACGCCAGACTAAGAGAGAGAGGTGGACAGAGACAGCCCTCTTGGCTAGAAGAGGCCGCCTCTAGGCACTAGGAAAGAAAGCCGAAAGCTTCATTCGCTGAACAGAAACATAAAGCAGCAAGCTCCCTACCAACGCCTAAGATCCAAACCATTACTTCGGCAGCAAGAACCGCATCAACCTATAAAACCAACCCCTGCAGTACTAGTAAACGAGATCAGTCACAAAAAGGGGGGTGAGGGAAAGGTGTGAATAAGATTACGGGACGAATCTCGCTATCCTAAGAGATCAATAGTTCAACTGATTCCCGCTCTGGAGGTTGCTGTAACCGATGAGACGTCAAAGGTTATGGCAATCCTCCTCGAGCGGGATCCGAAAGAACCTCTAAACGGTCTGCCTCGGAAGGCAAGGAATACGTCACTCCTTACTTTCTGAATGATATATGTGGGGTCCATAGGCACCTCCTCGTATATTGCATTATTCCGCGCGCACTAAATGCGCTAGCAGATAAGACAAGGGACAAGACGGTAAAGAATAGATCGCAGATATTTCACTGAGATACCTGTCCACCAGATTCTCAGTCTATCAGCGAGAGAAGACGCATTACCTCGGATCCTAAATAAGTTTCCGAAGTAATTCCAAACAGAGTTGGCAACGAAACCCAAAAATAACAGGTGCGATATGGATTCTGTATCCCCAGATTCACAACACCTGCAACGAGAAGCCAGAGGAATGCCGATCCACTGAAGGTTCTCATCTATCGGCAGCCCCTCGTGTAGGGTCCGCCACATAAAAAAATAGAAACCTTCGGAGGTATACGGGAATCCCAGATGATCGAGAAGGAAGGAAGCTGAGGAGATGGCATCCTAGCGAAATTCCAAGCAGCGTGAATCGAGAAGGGGCTACCATCCCATCCCAACCCACCACCATGCGAATCCGAAAAGGCCTTCACGGATTGCATCTGTTTCCACGTCTCACTAGCATAGGTTGGAACCCCAGTATAGCTATTATGTTGTAGCCTGCGGTATTTAGCATGAAGAAACGATGCCCATAAGGAATCATCCGCTTCAAATCCAGCCCACAGTTTACAAGCAAAAGCTGTGCAGGTATCCTTTGGGTTTCTAAGACCTAAACTCCCCCTCGCTTCTAGGGCGGCAGATAATGTCCCACAAGACCCAATGGTGACGATTAGCATTGTCTTTTTTTTTCCAGAAAAAAGACGAGGCCAACGAACGGTAAGATCGAAAGAAAGAGGCGGTAGGGTCATAACCGCAAAGACGTGTGATCCTATGGAGTCAAGCACCGACTTTATTAAAACAAGTCTTCCTGTCTGAGAGAGGAGAGCTGCATTCCACCGAATAATCTTCCCCTTGCTTTATCGGTGTGCGGGTCAAAAATGGCGTTGATCTTTGGCCTCTATAAAGAACGATACCTAGATACGGTAAAGGAAGAGAAGCTGTCTTGTAACCGGTGTAGGTTTCGATCCAAGAAGATCTGACCGAGGACATGTCCCTGTACGGGACGAAGCAACTTTTAGCATTGTTCACGAGCTGACCGGAGCTCCTCTCGTACTGCTGAGTGAGGTCAACAAGTCGACGAATAGAACGACGGTTACCATTCGTGAAAATGATAATGTCGTCAGCGAAAGACAAGGATGAAACAACCTGACAACCGGAAGGAATAACCAAACGGTGAAATTGATTAGCTATCAATCAACGAATGCAATCCACGTACGAAGGCCTCAGCAGCGATAACGAAAAGCGATGGAGATAGAGGATCTCCCTGACGGAGACCTCTTCCAGCCTTGAAAAACCCGTTGGTCGATCCATTGATGAGAATAGAGAACCAACAGTTGGATATGAGCCTCCAGATAACATCAATAAGGTTTCGGGAAACCCAAAAGCACGAAGAACCTTGATGATGAAAAACCAAGACATACGGTCGTAAACTTTCGCCATATCCAGCTTAACGACCACATTGGAACCCCTGACTTTCCTATCACCCTGAGAAATCAACTCTTGGGCTAAGAGTACGTTATCTGTAATCAAACGTCCTTTAACGAACCTGGCCTAAGAAGATGATATAAGACGCTGGTGAAAAGGAGCTATCCTCGTGGCTATGATCTTTGAGATAACCTTGTTAGAAAAGTTACACAAACTGATGGGGTGAAAATCCTCACATAAAATGTGATTTTCGCACTTTGGGATAAGGATCAAGTTAGTGGACGTCCAACCCAAAGGCAGATCTCCCCCAGAAAAGAAGAAACGAATAGCCTGGCAAAAGTCCGACTGGATAATCGGCTAGACGCTTCAGTAGAAAACCCCTTGTAGCCATCAGGCCCACAAGCACTATCTTTGCTAAGTGTAAAGATACAGGCACGTATCTCTTCCGTAGTAGGAGGCATCAAGGTAGATGCACTCTGGAGGTAAAAGTAGCCTTGGAATGAAGGAAAGAAGAGACAGATCAGAGACCGCAACCGAGGGAGAACCGATAAAGGATTGAAAATGGGATAGAATGGTGGCTTTGACTTCCTCAGGAGTCGAAGCCATCGATAGATCAGGACGCTGAAGCTGAAGAATCGTTAGAAGTCTATGCTTCTTATGGATGGAAGAGTGGAAGAACTTGGAGTTTGTATCGCCATCGACAACCGACTTGATCCTTGCCTTCTGACGAAGATAGTCATGCTCGATACGAAGCTCGGACGAGAAGGCTAGCTGGGCAAGGGCCCAAAGTTCCTTGTTTGAAACAGAGGAATCCTCGTCGAACGAAGCCTGTGCTAGAACAAGAGCCTCTTCGGCCGCCCTGACACGGTCGAAAATGCTCTTAAACAAAAGATTGTTCCAAGACTTGAGGCAACTCGTAAGGCGCTTAAGCTTGCGGGAGAAAGCTATCGAAAGAGAGCCGTCGACCGGAGAGTTCCAGGAGTCTTCCACAACCTGATGGAACGAATGATGGGATCTCCACATGCTCTGGAACCTGAAGGAAGTGGGACCAGAGAGTGCACGGGGAGAAAAGCTAAGAAGCAAAGGAGCATGGTCTGAGAAGGTACGATGTAGGTGAGAAACAAAAAACACGAAAGGGAAACCGAACCAGCCCTCTGAAACGAAAACTCTATCAAGCCTAGATAGAATACTATTCGTCCCATCTTGGTTTTTACACCAAGTGAAGGAAGAACCGACAAAAGAGGCTTCAGACAGGCCTAACTCAACGATGAAGGCATTGAAATCAGCCATTGAGGGACGACTAACCACATTACCTCCTAGTTTCTTGGCCTGACTGGCGATACTGTTGAAGTCGCCCCCTAGAACAGAGACCAGAAAGCCAAAATCCGACAGACCGAGAACGTATGACCCGAGGGTCAACCATTCCAATTTATCGCACTTAACATAGATAGCAGAAAATAGGAAAGGCGAAGAGAAAGAAGAGAGCAAACAAGCAAACGACAGAAGCTGGTCGGAGTCAAAGATAGGATGGGGAACAATGCCTTTGGACCACAGGATCCATATCTTTCCTGATACATTGGCTAAGGCCCCGCCAAACCCAAGAGATAGAACGGACTTGGCAATCCCTTCCGGAACTAGCATAGGTTCCAGGAGCGCCACCAAAAGGATAGAGTGTTTACGAACAATGCGCCTGAGTCTAGCCATAGACGCATCATTGCCTACATCGTGGATGTTCCAGAAAAGGAAGTTCGCAATCTAACCTAGGGGTAAAAGACAAACCCGAAGAAAGAGCCAAAACACCGAAATAAAGGACCGTGATAAGAGATCCTATCTTAGCCAACTCCAGCAAGATACAACATGTACCGAGTAGATCGAACGACCTGCTTGGATGCAGCTATAGAGCGTGTGCGAATGGTGCGTAGTTAGACCAGCCATCGTGTACTTTTAGCTTGAAACTTATGGGTTTGGTAGCTTAAGTTTAACTTCGTTCTTGTATGACAGGGAATCCTAATGCGTCTACAGACATCGTGTACCGACAACGTCTCGAGTCCTTGTTGGTCATCCCGCCTAAGGCTCGTTCCACCGAAAGAGTTCTAGATCAGGACCGACTCGTCATGCAAGATTACTTCTTGTCGATCGAACGATAATTAGGCCAGCCATCGCCGAAGGTGGAAAGAAAGTGGAGATTAGGAAAAGGGCAGGCTCTCCGAGTCGGGAAAGGAAGGCGTCCCATGTTGGCTCTAAGCCGTGCATGACAGCGAAGATTCAAGAGGAAGCTAGTGGGAGCGAGACTGACAATGAAGAGGCAGTTGCTAGGGACGAGGGACTGTTGGTCACTCCTGTCATGCCTGTGGTAGGTGAGGCGAGGATAGAAATGTCGACTAGGTCGTAGTCTCCAGTAACTTCTTTTGAGACCGCCGTCTCGCTCGAGAAAGAGGACCGATTTGATGAGCTTAATAAGCTCCCACTCGAAATGTTTCTCTGGCCTAGCGCCACAAGTATGGAAGAACTAGCTTTAGCTATGAGGGAAGTCACTCCTTCAAGCGGACCACTATATGGTCTGCTGAGAGAATACGTAGGATACATATTCATAAACATTGCATAACTCAGCATTTGTTTTTGTACATGGGGTGCTTGAGTTTAAACATGGATCTGTTTTTTTACAGGTGACATGACTCGAGAAAGAGAAGGCCGAGGCTATGGGTATGGGATTCGTCGACCGTCTAGGGGCGGTTTCATTTCGGACTTTAGGAGGAGTGCTAGTTTCGTTGATGAGCCCCCATCTCCCCATGATCATAGCAGCAAATACCATCATAGAGAGCGACCCCGGAGGTCTTCGACTCCTCCACCTCCTATTCGAACATCTCGGGTAGACTCCAGGTTTGACATAACGAACACCAGACATTCCTCGTCTACAGTTCCCCGTTATATTGCGCCTTTGGCTCCTGCTCGTGTTCCTTGAGGAACGGAGGTGGAGACTAGTCGTCAGAGGAAGAAGGAGTTGGCAAAGAAGAAAAAGAAGGATTTGGCTGTGCCTAAGACCCGCGAGCTTACTATCGAGGAGAGAAAAGCCCCCTTGAGGCAAAAATTCCCAGATCACTACTTTGACGAAATAATGTTCCTTCCTGATATCAACCCGATTCCCCATGAAGACAACGAAGAAGTGTGGATGAGGGTGATGGCTGCATATTTCCAATTTAGAGAGTTTAAAAAGTACTCCGCGAATCTTTCGGATATGATCGGGAAGAAGAATGTGGAGATCCAGAGTCAGGGGTTGACCATTGATGCCGAGCGGACCACCGTCCGTAATCAAGAGAAAGAGATAGGTAAGGCTGATCCTCATGGCGTGACTATTTTACCGTTAAGGCAACATGTGTGATTGTTCCAGTTTTATCATTAAGGGATAATTATTTCAAGATTCGTTCACCACAGAGTCTTGATAGAGCTTTGAATGGTTTACATTAAGTAAAGATTAAAATCCAAATGATACCTTTTATTTATGTGTTGATTCCACGATGATGCAGAATTTGATCTTAGAACTACGTTGGCTTGATCCCGCTTGGGTATATAGGAAGTCACTCCAGTAATTCCGTCGTTCACTTTATTTATTTTTCATATTTTGAAAATGGGGGGAGATCATTAGAAATTTTCAAAATAGCCTTGGGGATTCCGGGTTTAACTTTTGAAGAATGAAGAAATAAGGGAAGAAGGAAAGGGATTAGTCGCACATTGTGGAAGTAAAAAAGACGTTTCTAAGTATTTAAATGGCTTTGTCACAAGGGTGTCGGGGCCTCGGGGCTCCCAAATGTATGCTTTATTGTGAGGAGGGAATTCATGCATCATGCGCCACACACACGCGTGCTTCCGCCGTCCGACCGACCGACCGAACCGGGTCGGGTATGAGTTTGGGTTTCAGATCCAATAAGAATATTTTTGGATCAAGAATAAATTATAACGGGCCATGTTACAGCCCGTTAAGAACCCAGACCTGAAATTGAATTTAAATAGAGGGTGGGAATATTTTGTAACGCTTTGAACCATGCAAATAAAATGATGCGGCACTTGAAATTTGAAAGGATGTATATGTTTGTAATAGTTGTAAACTGTTCCAAACAAGCGTGACAAGACGCTCCTTCCAACCCTATAAAAAGCCTTGCCAGTAAATATTCCAAAATGAATTTCTGAGCTCTCTTTGATTCATCTTCTTCTTCCCAGATCTGCAGCGCCATTAGTTGTAACACTTATAGGGCATTGTAGAATATACATCTTTTTCTTCATGTTATTTTGTTCTCTACTTGCATCATCATAATCAAATAATTGAGTGTTCTTGGTCGAATCAAAGTCGTACAAACTTTGAATTCAATTACAATGTTTCAAGATTTCTTTCTCCTTCTAACTAGCTTCTTTTCCTCCCTTGCCAAGCTTCCTAAAGCCTTTCTTCTCTCTTCTTTTGTAACAACCCACCCGGAGTGGGCCTAAATTTCGATCCATAAAAGGCCTATCGAAACTTAAAGCCACTCTAAATGAGTCGTTAGTTCTTATAAGGAATTGCATTTTCATAGAATAGTAAAGAAATATAATGAGATAGAATCTCACATACTGGAAGGGACAAAGTATAATAATGAGAAAGTAGATGTACCATTTAAATTAAAAACCAAAAATGTAGCTCACAACCGTGTTTCAACCAGGTAAATCAATTAATATCCCAAATACAATAATACTGCCAATAGTAAATAGAACATAAATAGATAAATTCCCCTATCATCAGGCTCCCACCACTTCATCTCTCAACATGAAGTCTAACCTAATGTCCAGTAAATATGTTAAGAGGAGGTTAGAAAGTAAAGTCTTGGTGAATGAAAACCACATATGTTTAAAGGGTAACTATTCTTATATTTGACAGGATAGATTTTTCATGATATGCCTACATGAACAAGCATACAAACAAGGCAATTAATCTAATTAACGAGATGGACATTCATACAGTCACTTAATACCTTCGTTAACACTTTAGGGCAGATCCCCGATCACTTAAGACCCAATGAGGTGGACATTCTCAGTCACTTAAGGCTATACTACTGTATTAAATTTAGGGTGGATTCCTATAATCACTTAATACCCTATGGCGGACCCTAGCCACTTAAGACCCCGTCATATCACGTCAACGCTATATATATACTCTCAATAGTGATATGAGAAGTAGTAACTTGCCAGTTAATACCGGTTTAGGGTAGACCCAGTTTTCCATTTAGGACCCCTCCGGCGGACTCCCATGTTGCTACTTAACTAATATAAGGAGTGAACTCCTATGCCACTTAAGACTTCCCGTACACAAACGGTTATTATAGTTGCATGCAGCGTAGGGTACCTATTATGTCCATAGGTTAGCCTTCACACGACTCCTAAAGGAAGTGGAATTTTTTTGGAGAACTAACCGACTCAGTGTTACCATTATATTTAGTCCATTTAGATAAGGACCTAAAGACCACTTAGACCCTAATAAGGGAGGGTCCCATGACTTTGGCCCAACCAAGAAGTGAACCTTAGGAACAAGCTTAGTCCTAACCACTTAAGACCCAAATTAGGTAAGCCAGCCACTTAAGACCTTCTCAAGACAGATATGCCTACTTTCTCTCTCTCTCATACACACACACATACACACACACATATACACGCACACACATGATGCCTCTCACCTTAAACCGTACCTGTAGATGCTGGATTTGTTGGGCGGTTCTAGGCAGGTTCTACTACAAGTGGGCTTAACCCCATGCTTTAGTGTAATAATTATAATCGCTCGTGGCATCTAGACCTCTCACGTTAACTGGGCTTACTTGTAGATGCTGGATATGTCGGTCGATTCCGGGCAAGCTTCTATTACAAGTAATAATTAACTTTGTGTCTTTATCTCATTAATTGTTATGTATAAAGCCATAACGCACACACATGCAAAAAAATTCCTAATGGGACATTTGAAATTCAAATTACTACTTTTCTAAATTAATCTATTTACTATGCACTTATTATACGTTAATTACGTTATTTAATATATATGGAAATAATAAATATCCTAAGTTAAACATATACTAAACGTTCAAATATAACGTTTCTAAACTATCGAAATGACAATCTCTATTCAAAGAAAGGCATACAAGTTAATTTCCCACATTTCACTAATCAAGTATAGACATGTATATAAAAATATATCTAAATTGGAAACAAGCAATAATAACTTAAAAAATTTGTATCTTAGGCTTGATGGATTTCTACAACAACAAAAAATAACAATTGTGAAGTGGATACAAACATATATGTATAATTATTATTTTATGGTTCAAATCCACTTTTGAATACGTTTATGTGTAAAGCATTAAAATTTGGACATTGTATAAATAAATACGTTCAAATAATTTATTTATAAAAATAAATACTTAAATCTATTTTGATTTATACAAAAATCCAAATCCTTAATGTTTGACAATAAACAATACATGAAATCACAACATATGAAATATGAATTTGACCAAAATATTAATTATACAACATAACTCTGTCATTTTCTCCATTGCTTTAACAACCACAAATCACAAATTTAAACAAATTGTACATTTTCGCCAATAAATATAAAAGAGAGGAATTTTGGTGATTTGCTATTTTTAATTTTTTTCCCATAAAAATCCCAAATCCTCTTAGGCATACAGATCCAAATTAATACTCCTAAATAATAGAATAGCAACATAGGTAATTTCCACTCACAGTGATTTAATTGTGTGAAAATGACACAAATTTGACGATTTTTCCCGATTAGATCTAAAAATCTTGCAAGAATGAACACGAGTGTGCACTCCAATCTCTTAGAAATCTATACATAAGAATTAAACAGTTAGAATTCTGACATATATATAAATCTTATAATTCCATATTCAGATTCTATATAAAATCCTAAAAGAAAAGAGATTATAAAAGAATATAGATTAGGAGATTTGAAGAAGCAAACCTAAAATATATTTCTCTAGAATCAATGACAGAGTGGAGGTTATGGAGATGGAGAAGATCAGGTTTGGAGAGGTGAAATGGAATGTTATTTATAGGTGTTTGCATGCAAATAAGAGCCGTAGGATTAATCATATTTAATATTGGATGTTTATCTAATATAAAACACTCCAAAACCTAGTCCAAACGAACTTCACCACCCCCTGGCCGAGCCAAGCGGTCGACCGACACCCCTGAAGGTGGGTCGACCCCTTGCATGCCGAAACATCCAGTGAATTTATTTTAAGGTGGAAATGATTTAATTATTAAAACGCTTCTATTTATTACTTATTATCTTCCTTTTACTATATATTCTTATCCCCTTTTATATGCATATATATATATATATATATATATATATATATATATATATATATATATATATGCACACACACACACATACACACACACATATTTGAATTCTATGGAATATTCCAATTTGCTATTAATTAGATGTTTATGTTCCATATGTTTATTTATTTAATTCAAATTTCAAATGTTGTGTACATTTTATTTAAACACAGCACAATTAAAGGTGGATTCTTCATACGAACTCCATTTTCGGCATATTATATATGAAAACGGATTAGAATCTCACCACGAATACAGCTATGATATTTTCGTGGTCAAATTCCTAATTTTACAAAATTCCTTTTTTCAGCTTGATAATATTTTAATGTTTAATTTAACTTGTTATTATTTATTGATTATCTTGTCTAATTAGTTTATTTTTACGGGGTGTTACATCTTTTCCTCTACTCCCCCTTCTTCTTCCCTCCTTTCCCACGACCCTCCCTCTGATCATCTTCTCCCTCTTCCACATCCCTCCATCTGCCTCTACCACCCTCCAAGGCCTACTCCGTGAACCTCCACCACGCTCACCGAGTTATCACCTCTCCCTAATCACCCTGCGCCACACCCTTGACCCCACCACCCCTTTGCCGTGAACTACCCTCTTATTAGCCAAGCCAAACCCCACGTCTAGCCTCCTCCACCCACCACCATAGTTCGGCCACCGCCACACCCTCCTTTCTTCATTTATATATAAAAAATAAAATAATATATGTAAAAATATATAATAATAACAATAGTAATAATAATGTCGAAGAAATCGGTGCGGAGCAAAAGTTAGTTAAGAGAATTGTTGGTTAGCTAGGCTGTTCAGTTGTAAAGTTAGGCAAAGTGAAATAACTAATGAGAAACTCTACACACTTCTTTTTATATATATTTAATTATTGTTGTTAAATATATGTATGTAATGTTGGATGAATTTTTGTACAGCTAGTAACACTTATACACTGATAAACATCGATTACCGTAACATTTGCACGTAGTTAATAACATTTATTAATGATATTGTTGATGACTATTATGGATGTTTATGTGATTGTTATTATTGTTTGTATATCATTACACACCAGTCCCACCTTAATTATGGAATTATATAGGTGATTAGTTAAGTTTCTTTCCCATTTGGAAATATAAACGGGTTTTATATTAATTTAAAGTGGAACTAAGGTCAAAAAATGAAGTTTGGAATTTGATATCCGAAATGGTTTCGAAATAAATTAAAATATATACGAATAACTTTTGCAAAAGGGGAAACGTATTTGAAAACGATTTTGACTATACATAGTTCAATTTTGAAATCGATTTTTAATGGTGAATTTCGAAATTGAATTTGAGTTAGGTATACAAATGATGGTTTAAACTTAAACCAATTATTACAATTATATAATATTTAATTTGATTTCTGCAAAGTTTGAGGTTCAAAAGATTAATTTTTGAAAAATAAAATTACTTTATTATTAACATATTCAACTTTGATTTAAATTGAATTTGAAGTTTAAATTTAAAAATATTGTTTTCAAATGGGTTTATATATTTTTGTAAAGGTTTTTGATCATACTAGAAGTTAATCGGATGAATTTTTATTCAAAGCCGCAATATGGCCTGAGTAGGACCAGTCGCGCTGCGGTAGTTCGCGAATTTATACCATTAACTTTAAACGATGCAATTCAAATCAAATTTATCTAAAAAAGAAAACTTTGCTTTCTAATAATGATAGTTTTCAAATAAAAAAAGAATTTTTGAATTTCAACGTATAGATTTCAAGTTATATTCAAATCTAGTTTCAAATAAAATCGCGATAGTGCAGTTCGTTGACCACAAGCAGAAATAGCTATTTTTAAATAATTAACAATATGAAAAAATATTGATAAATCATAATAAATTATTTAAAAGTTATTTTAAAAAAAATATAGTTTTGAATAATATAAAGGTTATTTGGATCAAAATAGTTAATATAAGCTATTCAGCGACGCTTTTGCAACGCTTTTCCAAATCATTGTATTTTGAAGTTTCACTAGTACAAAATAGGGTATTCCCGTCCAATATTTCACATTATTTGCGTCTACTCCAATGTGGATGCAAATGCAATGGACGCAAATGTTAACATATTTTTGCTTCTGTTATTCGACGGATGCAAATTTGATATAATTGCGTCTGTTACAACGTACATTGGACGCAAAAATCAATGCATTTGCATCTGTTTTACTATTGCAGCAGATGCAAATTGATGTGTATGGTAATTTTACTCTTTAGTGCATTTGCGTCTGTTTTACTATTACGACAGATGCAAATTTGTTTTTTTTAAAAAAAAGCCTTTTAGGCTTGCCACAACAAATGCATACTTATCCTTTGTAGTCACATCTTTACACAAATACAATCTCTTCAAACTTTCAAACAGTAAAAAGACACTGGAAATACTCATATTAACATGCTCATAAACAATATTACTTTCTGAATGATACATAACATGATATTTAACAATCAGAGAACATTAAGCATGCAGCCCAATAACATTTAGGTCCACTAATTAATTACAAAAGAAATACTTGAAAAAATCGGTTCTTAAAAGATTATACAACATAACCTCATGTATCATTTACCAACTAGTTCACCAAGATGCATTGAAATTAAATTCAACTGTGCTTTATTTTCATGAAGATGGCTTATTGTCTGCCTTGATCTCACAATCTTCTTAGCAAGAACCTAGATTTAAAGAAAACTAATAACTGTTATATAAATGGCTTCATTTTATAAACAGTAAGCAAGAATGTCTTTCAACCAAGAGTTATCGTTGCTTGTGATGCAAGGGTTATCCTAACATTTAGTCACAAGCAACTTTTTACAAATGAATTACATAAATATAATTTAAATGTAAGGTAGGCATGGCAATGAGAAAATTATACTTCATTCTCTATGCTACAAAGAACAAAGCAGTCATATCTTAAGAAGTCATGATATGAGGTACATAAAAATGCAGGAATGAATGGTACTGATAAATATTCTGCAACCAAACCTATGGCATAAAATTCCTATCAAATACAAAAATCATCGCCTAATTTTTCTCGGTATAAAGAAGTGGTTCATGATGCATGGGCTGTGAAGGCAACCAACTATTGTAGTTTATACAAAATTGAAACAATTCAAATTTTCTCTCAAGCAATGGAACAAAGGTAGAGTCTCTATGAATAATATTATAGATCTGTTAAGGGAAAATAATTAATAGACTTTATCAGCTACTATTAGTTAATCCCTTAGATCAACAGCGTTATAAGACTTTATCAGTTGCAATTCTTCATATTTTATGTTTACTTCAAATTATAAAAAAAGAAGTCATCGTGGGTTTGTATGTTTATTGATGCAAAGGATGGGCACAAATTTAAAAAAAATAAACTCGGTAAAGTTTTTATTTTAGAACAATTAGTAACTGAATCAAACATCTAATCAGCTCTATAAGAAGAAATGCAGAAAGTTGGCAATAAAAAAATCTCAGGTGCAAGCACTTAAAGGATTATAAGTTCGTGAAATATAACTAGTTACATTGGGATTAATCTGATTATGTAAGTAATTAGGATACTAGTGTCAACTACATATTATTAAGCATGAGCAAATAATTTTTAATCCAAGCAATACAAACCGATATATCATATTATGGAGTATAGGTTGAGTTAGAAACCTTGAATACATATATGAATTCTTTATTATTGGAGAAGTCCCTTGCTTCCTTGAGGTTGACAACCTGTGACAGAAGTACATTCCACAAGAGAAAATTAAAATATTAACGAATAGGTTATCGTTTAATAACATTTTATTATCACCTTCCAGTTCTCATTTGTGGTACACAATAAAAGATTGCGAATTATTTTTGTCAATGCAAGTAATAGCAACATGTATACATAAATTTATAAAACAATACTTCACATTACACCTGGGTTCCATGTTCAATGCAATGTGCATTGGTCAAAAGTTTCCTGTCACCAATCATAAATGCACTGCAAAACAAGAAGCACGGATGATTAATTTTGGGTATCGCAATTAATAAAGCACAAAACTAAGAGTGCAAGAAGTATGACGATTTAAGACTGGATTGCCATGACAACTGATCCCCCAAAAAAAACGATCTATATAAAAAAGTTTTGATGTGCATTCAAAACCATGATTATCTTATATAACACCACTCGGCCCTTTGGTTTCATACTTAGTAGGGTACAAAGTAACTTAACTAGCTAAAACCACTTCGAACTATGTTACTATAAACAGCATTCTATTATCCTAAAAAATTGTAACTAGTAACTAACTACAAATGGTGAGAACAACCATGTTATTGTTGCACATTATGTATTTATTTACTTTTTAAAAAACATGGAAGTAAAAATAGAAAATCATCGTTTGCATTTATAATATAATAATAATCTATTGAGGGAGGCCAAATATGATGAAAATGCAGGAAAACCAATAAAACAACATCTAATGCAATCATGAAGGACATCTGCAAGCCTACAAATTATACCGTAAGTGGAAACAAACGAATGAATACTTCCAATATAGACCCCACCCACCCATCTTAGCTTCATTTCATCACTTACAGTTTCATGAAAGATACCACACACATGCATGCATGCATGTTTGTGTGCATGTGTGCAGGCACACATGTACACACGTATAACAACATATTATCTTATTACGTCGAATATACCTTCCTGTGCTTGTAAATTGCCTTTGCTTTTGCCAAGGAAGTGTATTATGTATAGTCAGGAGCAGTATGTGTACAGTATACCTGCATAATAGAACGAAGGTTAGAACTCAATTTTGCTTGTGAGTTTACTCGCATGTTATGAGCAGAAGGTTAGACGATCGACTAGATCTGAATAATTGAACTACATCAAAACCATTGAAATGCTAAAAATTGTAATTAGGAAAAGAGGTTAGTTCCAAATACTTCTTCATTAAAAACAAAACGGTAGATCAAACCGTAACCTTAGTTGCACCAATAAAGCATCAAATCCATCAAATCGAACAATGACTAGGAGCCTAAATGGTAGTTTGATAGTCAGAATTATTAACTGAGAATCACTACTGAATCACACATGCATATTAACACCAAATGCATTTTGAGGAATGACTACAATGTGTAGCCTTCCCATGCTTAACAGCAAATCACGAGATAAATATGGTTTTGTTGGTTAAATGACAAGGAAATGCGATCATATTTATAGAAAGGTTTTTTAAGTTTTTAAATTCTGATGGAAGGACTAATAATTGAATGCTAAACGGTGAATATCTATTTATTGGACAATATTGACACACCGAGAAATAATAGAAATGTATCAGCATGTTTTACGGAACAAACGAAACGAAAAAACAATACAAGGAAGAGAAGTTATTTGGAAACAAACAGAGATGCATTCATCGCATCACCATGTATCTGCAATTTTGCATACTAGCAGAATGGTGAACCCAGTATGGAATTACAAAAAACAAAGTACATAATTTTTCAATACAAACCTATGCACACTAACCATTGATCTCGGTTTCTTTCCTGGTGGAGCAGTGTAACATCTGGAAAAGGAGATCCAATAAACCTCTGTTAACCATAAAAAATCAAAGTGGAAAGGTTTTGGTAAATACATAGATAGGAGCTTCTCCGCAGAAACACAGTACATAAAGAGATGAAATAAGCTGACTAAATGGAACAAAGAACATCGATACAAAATTTGAAATCTAGATCAATTAACCAAAGATAGGTAAAAAAAACAGCTGGGAATATCCCAAATATAAATCATAATATATGTACTCTTCTCAGAAAGTTAACTAAATTTCAAATTATATGCTGATATTTCAAAATTAGAACTCACAGATCCAATAAATGAAGCAAGAGTGTGTGAAACAGCAAGCTCCTAATAATTCTTTGAATAACCTCTAATCCTAATAAATAACAATTTCATTGTTTTGCACCTAATAATTCAATGAATACTAAAATGATTAATTCATAAGGTAAAAGTGAGAGAATGAAAAATACTGACAATGAATAATTCATAAATCTCAATCTCAATTGATGTGTAGTTCCTTTTGAGCATCATAAAAAATAAAAACAATAGCCTGCAACATTGCCGCAATAAAAAAAGCAATATCCCTATTATAATGATAACCAATGTATGTGCAATGTATCAAATTAGATAAATTAGAATCGACCTTTTTGTACCTCCCAGTTACAGCTCCTTTTATTTCCTGGAGGCTTTTCAAGCGAGTCTAATTTTGTCATTAGATTGCCGAACTCCACTTCATATCTTCCAGATATAACAAATAACAGACCTATCCAAAAAAAAAATACACTCTTACTACAAATAACAGACCTGTCATTAGATTGCCGAACCATGGACATGCAACTCTGTATATACAAGGTAAGTACAAGAACACTTGCTCAAAACACGGACCTGTCCAATTGCTAAAAAAAAGAACTAAAAAAAATCTTTAGCCAAATTGCTAAAGAAGCTACCATAAGAATGAATTTTGAAAAATACACTAACATGTCCAATGCTATATAGGCTCTGAGAGCGGCGGTAGAAGCCTGATGGATGGTCGGTCACCTAAGAATATCTAAAAACATATGTTACATTCAGTGATTTGACTAAAACATAATATTTAAAAATTAAACATGTTTTTCTTGCTCACACTCGTGGAACTTTCTTCAACAAGACTCGGTGTATCTAATATATACAACATAAAACACATATTTCAGGGGAAAAAATGAAGTAGAATGTGTCTAAACTGATGATCAATCCAAACCTTTAAGACAAGCTCCTCGAAGCATTGCTCTACGTTGACTTTCGTTTTGGCACTGCATTCCAAAAACTGGCATCCATATTGCCTGGAAAATCGACCCCTTCTGTCTTTGATATGACTCTCGCTTTCCTGAACATATACAACTAAATTATAATCCGACTTTAACACACATTCTTGTTAGGTGAGCCAAAGGCCCACAAATTTAAAGATGGGATATAATTAAAGATCTAGTAAATACCTTATCGACTTTATTCCCAATCAGCATTTCAATGCAGTGTTGATTTGTTGAATATAGGTCTATTTCTTTAGCCCGTATATTATATAGATTTGTGAATGTTTCTCGTCTTGTTACGTCATAAACTGTCATCATTTTATACCATATAACATATGTGAATACGTTTTCAAGCCAGGAAAAAGAGAGTATGCTTAAAATCATTATCAGCACAAACTCTTCAATTAAACTGAAAGCTATAAAAAAAAAGTAAGTAGGCTGACTGACAGTTAAAAGTTACTACAATTAAATGAAGTGTCTCTTTTCAAAAAAATTGTCCACTCGTTCCCTATATTGATATATCCCTTATACATCATTAGTATTTGTATTCTATGTATATGCTAATATCCAAAAGGAATAAGGTATTATATTATCTATCGCAAAGATTAATTTAAAAATTAAAAAAAATGAATGAAATAAAAATGAATGTTCGACTAGGAATGTAAGTTTATATCAAAATTTATCATTGTGACAATTGTTAAATTTTGGCGATTAAAATATATTAATGAGAAGGCATTATTTTTTCCATAATCAAGTCAATTGTGGGAAATAAATTAATATAGAGAAGGCAACTGATTTAAAGAATCAATCAAGAATTGGTAGGGTGAGAGATGCATTAATTGTTCCCATAATCAAGCCAAATATGGGAAACAATTAATTGATTTGGAGAATCAATGAAGAATTTATATAGGTGGAAACCAAATTAATGCGCAAGATTTGTGGTGGATAAAATCAAGGAAATTCCTAAACATCTTCATCCTTATCTTCTAGAATTCTCCATTCTTCCTATATATATGAAGCCATTTGCTCACTTTTGTATCATCACAAGAAAATATATCTCTCCATATTATTCCTCAATAGATCCCTATTTTCTGTATCTATTATAGGGTGAGAATTAGTATTGAGTTTTTTGTTGTAATTCTTTTTATTTTTGTAACCTCTTCTTGATGTAAAGAAATAAAGAAGTTGTTGGGTCTCCGTGGACGTAGGATATTCATATCCGAACCACGTTAAATCTTTTGTGTCTTCTCCTCCTCTTCTATTTTTGTTCTTTTTGTTTGGTGATTATTTTTATTGATTTAGTGGTTGATAACTAATCGACAAGCTAGATCCATTTTAGCATCGCTTCCGCATTTGTGCAATTTTTGCACAACAGTTTGGTATCAGAGCTAGCTGTCTTGTTCTAGATTAGTTACCAATGGCTAATTCTTCTAGTAGTTGTATGAAAAATTATGGCATCACCAAATTTGTTAGAAGAGAAGTTTTTGGGACATGAAAGGTCAAAGTGAAGACTAATGACGGTGTTCTTCAGCAACAACTTCATTCACTTAGAGGAAGAGATAAGATGCAACAGCGCCTTAGAGGAGATATGCATAGATTCCACATCTTGGATTCTAGAAGAGGTGCTTGTTATTATTGTAAGAAGAAGGGACATTTTATACGAAATTGTTCAGCCCTAAGAAAGAAGAAAGAGAAGAAAGAGAAAGCTTCAATTCAGACAACATTTAGATCAGATGCAGATAGATGTGATAGTGATACATCATTATTTTCAGCCACCATTCCACCTTTAGAGAGTACAAGTTGGGTGATTGATTCTGGAGCCTCTTTTCATATGACGCCAGATAGGAGCTGTTTTGCAGTTATGAGAAAATTGATGGCGGAGCAGTTTGTTTGGAGAATGGCACATCTTGTCATGTTGTGGGCGTTGGTAGTGTGAGGTTTAAGATGCATGATGGTGTTATTAGGACTATCACGGATGTTCGACATGTTCCGATGCTGCAAAAGAGTGTGTTGTCAGTTGGAGCTTTGAGTAGACTTGGTATAAAGATAATAATAAATGGGGAGAATTTAAGAGTGGCGAAGGGTTCCTTAGTAGTGATGAAAGGGTTGCGAGTCGATGATATTTATATGCTTCGTGGAGAGACAGTATTTGGGGATTCAGTAGTTTCTACTGATTGTAGTGTTCCAGATTCTACTAAATTATGGCACCTTCGTTTAGGTCATGTTGACGAGGAGAGCCTGGAAGTATTGAAGAAGCGTAGGTTAATTGGTTTTGATTCTCAATTAAAGCCTAGCTCTTGTGAAGATTGTTCTTTTGGAAAGAAGAAGCATGTCACATTTGATGTTGGAAGACCTAGAGCTACAGAGTTTCTAGAGTATGTTCATTCATATGTTTGGGGACCCACCCCAATTGCATCTTTAGGTGGAGCCAGTTTCTTTGTTATATTTGTGGATGATTTCTCGCGTATGGTTTGGGTCTATTTCATGAAGACTAGATCCGAAATATTTGCCCAATTTCAGAAGTGGAAGACCTTAGTTGAAAAGAAGTCAGGAAAGCGGCTGCAAGTTCTTAGAGTTGGCAATAGTAGTGAATTTGCGTCACAAGAATCCACTAACTATTGTGCATTCGAGCATGTACTTAGAGATTTTTCTACGAAGTCACATTCTTTTGAAGTGGCGGAGAGCATGTGTCGGATATTATGGGAAAGAGCTATGAGTTTGAGACTGGCTGCTGGTCTAGAAGAGGGATTTTGGGCAGAAGCGATATCTATGGCAGTATTTCTCATCAACCGTACACCTTCTATTGCCATAGATATGAAGATCCCAGAAGAAGTATGGAAAAGAGAGCATGTTGATTATTCATTTCTTAAAGTGTTTGGTTGTTCAGCTTATTTAAAAGATGAGAGACATGATAGGCTGAAGCCTAGAGGAAGCAAGCACATTTTGTTAGGCTATGGAGAAGGAATGAAGAAGTATAGGTTGTGGTGCAAAACAACCAAGAGAATTGTGACTAGCAGACATGTAATATTTGATGAGAGGTCTTTATTGAAGGTGAAGCCTCTATCAAGTGATGACATTAGGAGGACACAAAATCCCCAAACACATTTGGAGTCATCAGATTGTTTCCATATTCAGAGAGAAAGTGGTATTTCCGATGGTACCATGGTTGATGAGAAGATTTCAAAGGTTCAGACTCTAGGTGGAGCTCGGTCGCAGTTAAGGCCTTTTAGTTCAGTTGGCCCTATTGGTAAGCATATTTGTAATGATGATTATTCATCTTATGCTTTGAATATTGCGGAGCTTGGTGTTGAGTTTGATAAGGTAGACTTGGTGAAGTCGAGTAAAATTCTTGAAAAGGAGTTTGAAGTAGATAATATTGAGTATGTCCTCACTCAATGTAGGATGGAGAAGGTGAAGCGCGCTATGATATCTCCATTAGTCTCTCAGATTTCTGTATCTACAAGTTTGTCTCCTTCATCGGATTTCTGAAGAATTTTGATATTTGTTCATATGCATTTTGCTTGTTGATGTACATATTATCTTTCTTATGCTTGGGAAAGATTTGGAAGCTCTATTTGGGCAATATTGCCCAAAGTAGTTCACATTGAGCTAGATGGCAAAGACCCAACAATTTTGTTGATTTTTGGTGATTAATGAATATATTTAATCGAGGTGGAGTGTTAAATTTTGGCGATTAAAATATATTAATGAGAAGGCATTATTTGTTTCCATAATCAAGTCAATTATGGGAAATAAATTAATATAGAGAAGGCAACTGATTTAAAGAATCAATCAAGAATTGGTAGGGTGAGAGAGGCATTAATTGTTCCCATAATCAAGCCAAATATGGGAAACAATTAATTGATTTGGAGAATCAATGAAGAATTTATATAGGTGGAAACCAAATTAATGCGCAAGATTTATGGTGGATAAAATCAAGGAAATTCCTAAACATCTTCATCCTTATCTTCTAGAATTCTCTATTCTTCCTATATATATGAAGCCATTTGCTCACTTTTGTATCATCACAAGAAAATATATTTCTCCATATTATTCCTCAATAGATCCCTATTTTCTGTATCTACTATAGGGTGAGAATTAGTATTAAGTTTTTTGTTGTAATTCTTCTCATTTTTGTAACCTCCTCTTGAAGTAAAGAAATAAAGAAGTTGTTGGGTCTCCGTGGACGTAGGATATTCATATCCGAACCACGTTAAATCTTTTGTGTCTTCTCCTCCTCTTCTATTTTTGTTCTTTTTGTTTAGTGATTATTTTTATTGAGTTAGTGGTTGATAACTAATAGACAATCGGTATAAAAGGATGGTAATTACTGGCTATCACGATATGAAGAAGAAGCATTTTGTCCATTATCAGTGCCAGATTTATACAGATGGGCGACATATGACTTCGCTCCATTAGATGACAATGAACCTTGATGCTGCAATAACCATATAGATTATTAATAATTATGTCAAAGAATTGGCTCACTTGACAATGTTCACCATTGTGCAATGTGAGAACCTAGTGGAAGTCAACCAAATCTGCACAGAACAGATGTAATGTATATGTAGGGCATGTTAATGAGGCACATGTGACAATAGCGCATATATCTCATTAGCACACAATCTAGATACTGGTAACGTCTTTGTACTTGAGCACAACCACGACATTAGTAAAAATATTGATTAATAACCACATGGGATGTTTCAAAAATGGCATGATTATACTGAGCGGTATAAGAACAGCATCAAAAAGATATTACAAGGATGCTTTTTACTTTTCTTAATGCAACTCTGCAACATTAAAAAAAATTATTGTATTAGTTTCAACTGTTCCCACTATTCCAACCTATCGTCTACTGTATGTAAATATCATTTCATTGATTCGTTCTACATATCCCAAACATTGTGTGTTCATGTGGTCATGCATCGTGTACGTTAACATAACACAACACAGTTTATTAAAAAGTTACCATAGTTTTGTTACTTTTTCAAAAGACAATATATACAACTTCTGAAACTACTACCAACAAATAACTGCAGAAAGGCTTGGGATCACATTGAATGATTGAATGGCATACTAAATAACTAGATAAAGTTATTGGATTCAGTTCATCTATATTGCTAGTATACTACTATGTTCTAATTCCCAGGACTGAAAGTCCGAGGCAATATACATTTGTAACTAATTTTTTTGTTCCCCTAATCATATTTCCCTTTCATATATTCAAATCAACCTTGGTATTAGTTCCTGCAACTACTATTTATTCAACTTCACTAAACAGATCAAACGACAAATGTGAGTACATACTTGCTATCCGTAAAATAGGGAAAAAGGTTCAATGGTGCACCTCGCTTGAAAAAACCCTTTAATACCCTATCATACTTTGAACTAAACTACTTTAACCACCATATGGCTTTGCATATATGTTCACATCATATATAAGACCATCTGCACTAAAATGGACTACTTCGAGTATACAAACATTTTTTATGCTTCAAATTAACAATTAAAAAAAATGTTCTAATGGTGGACATTAAAGTTTGGAAAGGACTATAAATTTCAAATGGTCTTCTTTTCTTTTCTTTCTTTGGTAGAGGTAATATTCATAATATATGTTAAGCATCACCAAAATTTTGTAGAATTTCAGTTAGTACAGCTTAAAATATGACAGGAATGCCACAAAAGAGTATTGTTTTGAATCTTCTACAACATCTCGATCAACATATGTATATGTGTGTATACACACATAAAAACACATGTAAGCGTATATACGGTAGGGATTTACATCATTATCCTTTATACCTCCTCATCCTCTTTGTTTTTTTTTTTGAAATAAAAAATGAATTTAAGTGAATCTATGTGAATATGACAATATGTTTTATTTATTAGCAAAATTATCTATATAAAAAAGGGATCATTTTAGAACTTTAACTTCTTCAAAATCGTAAATCAATGTGAGCCATCAAATATATTCATATTGACAGTTGATTTGAAATACTAAGGGGGTTAAAAGTTTTGAATTGTTCAAATTTGTGTAGATAATCTCGCTAACAAGTAGACCATATTTATAAAATTCGATTTGATTCGAATGTTGTACCACAAAAAAGAAGAGATGGATGACCCCGATCTTCCCCCATATAGTGTCCCCCCACCCCCCAAGGAGAGGGGGTGTTGTTGTTCAGTGACTATAAACAATATATTGTTAATTCTATGATTTTATGGAGAATTCGTCTTAACCAGTAACCACTGAAACATTCTCTGATAAATACTTGCATACACATCAGTACAAACAGAAAGCATACTACGACTTGATTTCTGGTTGGAAGTAGAAAACTTAAAGTTTGTACTTAGATTTAAAAAGTCCAACTTGCATCATCTACGCACAGTCAAGACCACTGTGTTTTTCTTTCTTTTTGTTACAAGTGCTTATCGAAGAAAATATATCATTCTTCTTTTGATTTAATTAACAGTACCAGATCCTTTAAAAAGTCAAAAGGAAATTGGACATTCATATCAAATCTACTAACTCCTTATTAGACTTGATCTACAATCTTATGTTAGCGTATTCTACAACATTGTCCCAACAAAAAGAAATATGTTTAAGAAAGTTTTTTTTCCATGATAAGCTGTATGAAATTACAGAATAAAGCATTGGTAAATGTGATATAATGGGTAGCTAATGCTGATTAATAGCTGTGCATGAGATATTGCAAATATAATATGTGCAGACGGTGTTGCATTAACATAATGAATAACATTTTAAGAAATATGTCTGCAAATTTTATATGTTACATCCACACTATAGTGTGATTAAGTTATACAAGCTTCAACTATCATCCTTGTTATTGCATAGGTGAAGTGTCTGTTGACAGTGTGATGAAAAGAAGGCCAAATTAGAGAAGACTTCACCCATAATCACAGAAGACTTCACCCAATTAATTATTACCACCAAAGTAGAGATGTTATAGCCTAAACATGAACACAATTAGACAATATTTTTATAGGATTCAGTCCATTGCTGTAGTCAAGGTCAGCGTTCAAGGTCATAAAACAGAAATGTTACATCTATGAAATTGAAATAATACAGGGGAATAATTAAATTATATGAAAGTAAAAAATAAAGCACTAAAAGCTTTTTCTAGAATATGGCCTGATAAATACTTTCCCATTATCAATGTTAATATGTTGGTATACAACATTTTAATACCCAGAATTATTTAGCTTAGCGGTGTCCAATTCCAGCAATATATTAGAAAATTACTGTAATTGAGGATAGTTCTTCCATGTTCAAATGGGATCAGATTTAAACCAAATCAACTTTATTAGCAATAAAAGTACATAACTAAAAATAAACAGCTTACAGAGATCTTAGGAAACAGAACGTAAGATTTGAAGTAGATGTAATATCCAAGCGCGGACAATAGGCTTCCATCTCTCTCGCAAACCATATCTCTCCAGAATTTACACTTTTGCTCCAGAATTCAGAATTTCAAAAGCGCTTAGATACCTGAATGTTAAGCAAGCGAGATAACATTCACTGAGCATTAAACAATTTAAGACGAAATCGAACGGGTGGTAAATCTAGACATCGAACGGGTGGCAAACAGAAAAAAACCTGAAAGCATAACAACATTCTCGGGAAGCCGACGTCGAACGGTGACAAATCTATGCCTAGGAGTGACAAAATCCGACAACCAGCAGCGGATCTAACGGCGTTGGCGATTGAACATAAAAGTTGAAAGGGAAATCAGAAACGCGGTTGATTAGGGTTATTCGTTCGGTCAGTTTTGCATAAGGTGAAAAGAGTGGAGGTAGAAGACGAAAAGGAGGAAAAGAGCAAACACGAGGCTTTTTATATTCTCCTCCCTCCATAATTTTAATTGAGCGGTGCGTCTATTTACAAGAGATCAGACCCAAATGATTTAACTCTATAGTCTATTTGCGTCCAATAATACCATGAATAGACGCAAACAACTATATAAAATTTTCTACACCACACTACCGCATCGGTTCATAGACAACAACTGATGCAAAGATCGGAAAAATATATACTTGTTCTTATTTGCGTCTGGTTTCAGTTAGTAACAAATGCAAATTTTATTATTTGCATCTGTTGTTTATACAACAGATGCAAATG
Organism: Allium sativum; assembly: GCA_030737875.1. Lineage (NCBI taxonomy): Eukaryota > Viridiplantae > Streptophyta > Magnoliopsida > Asparagales > Amaryllidaceae > Allium > Allium sativum. The sequence continues at coordinate 392,362,975 of CM060912.1, read as the reverse complement.
AAGAGACGCAAAAAATAAGTTCTGTACTAGTGTTTTAAACATACTAAATATTATCTGAATCTTGGATAATCATTTTTAAATGATTAATGATGTGTTTTGGAAGTTTAAAAGTATTTAAACAAATTTTGGAATAAAGTAATTTTAAGTTTACTTAAAATTAAAAGTTTTTATAGTTATAATTAATTATGATTGGAAATAATCTTTGAATGTTCGATTATAATTACGTAGATAGAACTTATACTATTTGAGGAATTTAAAAGATAGACATACCTTTATTTTGCTTATAGTACCGGTTGAACACGGGAATTGATATTAAACATGAGCTGATAACATGTCTATCCAAGTCTTATATTTAATGTTAAATGGTTTCGATTAATCTTTTGATTAAAGGTAATTTGGGATTTGTATAGAAATAATCTTCGGATATTTGATATGAAATCTCGTTGTTAGACGTATACTATTTAAGGAATTTGAAAGATATTTATATCGTTTTTCCGCATATAGTATTCGTTGGATATGAGAATTGATATTGAATATAACCTGATATAATTTCTATTTAAATCTTATATTCAATATCAATCAGTTTTGGGTTTGTCGTGAATGGTGTCTTAAATAAGATCATTCGTTAACCCGGATAAAGATAAAGTTATGTTCTGGAATTTAAAAAGAATTCTAAATCAAATGTAAATATGGACTAATGACCATTTGAGTAAGGAATGGTTTTTAGAAAAGGCCGAGGTCTATCTTAAAGATTAATAAATGATTTTGGAAATAATCCTTAGATCAACAAAGGTTTTATTTTAAAGGAAAACTTGATTAAGGTAAAAGAGATTTAAAGGAACAATTCTTGAGTAATAAGTTAACAAATGTGGATTTTGTTAAAGGATAACTAATTGAGGATGGTTTAAAAGAAGTTTTTTATTAACCAAATCTGAAGGGAAAGGAGACTTAATTGAAATCCTGTGTAATCCATAATTGTTTTAAATTGCGCTTATTATTCGAAAAGACTGGGATCGGGTTTCTATCCGAATGCCATTCTGAATAATAATACAACGATTTGAGCAAATGAGAATAATTGATGACAGTGATTGAAGACTAGAAATCTTCACATCGAAAGGACTAGCCTGCTGACTTTCTCTTCACTGAGTTGCTCCAGTATTGATATGCTATATAATTAATTTAACGGCAAGTGCAGACGTATTTGGAGAATTTTCAGATTTGCAAGGACTTCTCTCTTTTATTGGACGAGGAATAAAGTGCTTTCGGTTTCGTTTAGACCCAGAACAGACTTATATTGATGTGTGTTTGACATTGCATTTTGTAGTGTATCGATTGATCTTTACTAAACATATTTCTGTTGGTAGTGGGGAATATATTCTCTTAGCTTAACATCCTTCTTTGAGACATATGAGCTTAGATGTGATATGGTCAGTGATGATCAATTATAAATTACGAGACAGTGTGACATACTAAGTGATTGAGTTATTGATGATCAAAGCATGACTTTATGGTAAAGCATAGCTTTGTGTAACGAGACTTCATCTAGCCTCACTATGCACTGGATTAATACATTTACCTGCGAAATGATTTTCCACACTATGCACCAATATTAAAATCATACGATTGTACGCGTATTAAGCATTTTTGGTTACCATAAGGAGAAACATCGCCCAAGTCTGCGTTTACATTGTGTGTTCCGTGAGACCTTATGATAGCTTCATTTTCCAAAAAGCATTGCGATTTTTTTGCATTGGTATTTGAAAAACACGTTCCATGCTAAACGACGTGGTCTTATGAGTTACCTCACTTTAAAATAAATCTAACTTTTTTAAGTTCTCACACCAGTCTGATGACTGACCCGGAGTTTATTATTCCTTCACTTAAACTCTGGGTGTCCATATTTTTTCACATGGGCAGTCTTATAGTAAGGGTTTTGCAGATAGTCTGGGAGTCAGTTTTAGGATGTTTGACTCAGGCTGGAGCTATATTGGATCATTTTGTTCTTCCGCTGAGAGTTTAGTATTTTTCCATTGTGTAATCTTTGTACTTGATATATCCTGTAACTCTTATGCAAAATTATTGTTAACAATAATAAATAGTTCATTTTGTTATGTTCCAACATGTATGTACCCCTACCAATCCGTTTTTATGAACGGTTAGAGTCGGTTTAATTACTGGGTTGAAGTGGGTCAAAAGGTGGGTCATTACATAGGTTACCTAAAATGGTTTGTTTGAACAAAACATAATGTTCATGCATGTAATTTGTCGTTATTGTTAGGCTTGTCTCAAATATGAAAACGTGGACAAATTGGAAAGGTACATTTTTAAAATTTGATGAAAATGTGATGTTTAACATAACCACCACCAGTAGACATGTAACAATGAGAATTTTTTGTTACCTCAAACTTGACTTGAGCGCAGTTACATAACATGTTTAATGACAATTTATAATATTATTGCTAATATAAGTAAAGCTCCAATGAAAATGGATTTGACAAGAAAACGCTCAAAAATTGCATACCTTCATCTTTGCATAAAATCAAAATACTAGATTTGGAAGTAAGAAGGAAAACTAGGGAATACAAGCTAACACAATAATGATAAACGTGAGGTTGGTCCATCAATTATCTATCACATCAACATTCTACCATCATAATTAATAATGGCTGAACAGCATGACCAAAATACACAAGTTGATGGAATGTATAATTAGCATAGGCGTATTAATTATGTTAATTAAAACAAACATATGGAATGTGATGGGGGTCGTGGGCCATGGAATTAATTGATAAATGTTAATACTAAATAATGATGACCATGCCTTGCCAGCCTCATTCGACTTGGAAGGAATTAATTGATGAACGTTGACAGAAAAAGAAGCCTGTGCAAAAGACAAAGGAACACTTGTTTATTTTATTTTGTTGGTTGTGGATTAAATTTTGTTTTATTTCGCCGCTTAATTTTACAGCTTTTTGCATGTTGCAAGATGATTCCATTCCACCACAATGTTGTTGTTGACATGTAGATTTCATTGCACTTCGCTGCCACCGTTACCACGCCATTTTGGAGTGTATACCATTCTTTAACGTAAGGTTTATCAGCGTATTTTTGGAGGGTTACTAAATATACCAAACTAAAACACTAAATTAATAGTTAAAAACCAACCTATTTCTAAATGCATGTAGCAAAACATATCGGACGAAAATAAATTTAGTAATTTATTTGATTTTAAATGCATGTAATAAATCATATCAGATGAATGTAAATATATTTAAATTGATTGGTGAAATTACCGTTTTCGTTGATAATAAAGAAATGATATTTATAATTTATCATTACAAATGGTAAATTTACCGTTCTAACTGTATATCCATTTCAATTAAAAATGATCACCAATCAACTGTTAATGGTATGGTAATGATAAATTTATCGTTACAATGATAGCTTTATTCAAGATTGGACACATCATAAATTATTTTAATTGTGAATCCATCAATCATGAAAAAAGGGATTAAAAACATCATAAAACTCGCGAAATTCAGGTAGAAAGATTGAGAATGAGGCATTCAAGGAAACATTAACAATCATACCCAATGTTACACACCTACATGGTATTAAATCGTACTTTTCACAACAAATGGCACTGTTGCAGATCATATTGGAAGGTCCCCACAAAAATGTTTTTCTATTGACGTGGCAGGAATAGGAATAATAACTAAGAAACAAAAAGCCAACCAAAATGAGTATGTCCAGGAGCCCCACAAAATAGTTTTAGAACGCAATGCAAGCCAACCACTTAGATCTTTTTGGTCAAACCCAAAAATTACTACATTTTCAACCCATCTAACAAGTCTAATGTTGCAATGTTCCATTTTCTAGAAATTGACCGTTTTCCTTGCCGATGAAAATCGATTTGTTGGCGTCGGACATGTCGTACCGTTTCACAGATAGTCAGTCGATCTCTTCATTTCCATCATTTCCCAAAATAAACCAACTGCATTAACTGTCTGTCCACAACATTAACCAACACAGTAAAAAAAAAAAAAGACCCATTTCAAATTATTTCTGCTCTATTGAACCATTTTTTAGAAATCTTTTTACGTAATTTTATTTATTTTTTCTGTTTCTACAAATTTCTTTTCCATTTTGAAATTTTCATTTTAATATATCACACACTCTTTTGAATCTGTTTCCACTTTCTCCCAATTTATAACTTTATGGACAACCGAAAAGAACGAGCTGTTTATTGATTTATACGGATAATTCCTGCATTACAGAGTGAACTCAATCAGGATTTTTTAGGATTGTAGACACAATATTAAATGCGATGGATACATTGCTTAAAGTTGGGATTGTCATTTGAATCTGTTCTGTAGACGTCGTTAGTTTGTTTTGTTAAATTTCATAACTTGTTTGGTTTTTTCTCTGGTTTTTTGTATTATTAAATCTAATAATTTGCATTTTTATTGTTTGCAATTATTAAATGCATATTACACAAAAAATAATAGTTATTTAACTATAAACCGGTTAAATTAAAAACAATAAACTAAATATCTCATTTAAATACTTCGTTCGTAGTTGTAAGTGTATACCTTACTTAACCATCTTCCATGCTCAAATGTTTTGTTATTATTCTCGCAGACACACCTTAGTAATGATGCTTACATAATTGAACAACAAGCTTAGGGTGAACATACAATGTATGAATTTGGGGTGACAAAATAGTTGGTTCGTTCGATTTGAAATTGTTCAAAGGTGCTAAACCCAAAATAAACACTCAATACGAACCAAAATGAATCGATATTTTTAAAAACCAAATAAATTAAATCGATATATGGTTTGTTTGGCTATTTTCTTTCGCTTGCCTTAAATTTATTTCAGTCTTCTGATTGTCGATTAATTTAAGATTGAAATAATTAGTTAACTCTGTATCATGCAAATTTGAAAAATACTCATATTCTAAAAATTAACAAAAAAATATAAGTTATTTATAAATAATAAGGTTGCAAATAGTAATTTTCTTACTTTAAAATAGTTTAATTTTTAAAATTGGTTTAATTAGTTGATTTGGTTTTCAAATATTCGAAATCAAACTGGACTAATAAACCAAAGAAATATAAAAACAAAAGCCAATCAATTAATAAAAAAAAAAAAACCAAAGTAACCAAGCTTAATCGAATTGGCTAGTTCATTTGGTTTAACCAATATATGCTCACTCATATCATGCACTAAAATTTGATCTGAGGTGGGATATGAATACAACATACTATGTGATTTTTTTAGTAATTAGTATCGTTATTTATAGGGTTGTATATCGGACATGCCAGTCCGTTGTCCGATTCGGTTCGAGGCTATAAGGTGTTTAGTCCGTGTCCATACGATTCTCTTATAGGATAGGACATAGACACACCATCGTCCAATCTGATCCGAAATGTTCGATGTTTTCTATTGTCCGAACATTGTCCGACTCGTACGAACATTGTCTAAACTTAATGCTTGTTCAGTCTGTGTCCATCCGAAACCCTTATAGGATAGGACTATGACACACATCCGTCCGGTTCGATCCGACCTATTTACACCCCTAGTTATTTATTAGTCATTAATATTTAATAAGCAATTATACAAACTCAAGAAAATACAACACGTCAGACAAAAAGAAAAAGAAAAAATACAAGTAAAAATTATATTTAATGATAAAATGCGGGCAATTTCAAATTTTGAATATGAAATATCAGTTTTCAACATCAGCGAAAACAAACTTAGTTTCTTTCACTATAATATACAATACCAACGATGACCAAGTCCCATGAAGATAACTTTGCATTACAAAAAAAGTTGCCTTTAGCTGACTTTAGCCATCACTAAAACACGAATACAATTTTGTTCACACTTTTTTTTTAAGTGTGAACAAAACACTTTCCTCCTATTGGAGGAATCAGGTGGGTCACACATGGACCCCCCTGAATTCCTCTAATAGGAGCCGAGTGTTTTGTTCACACTTAGAAAAAAGTGTAAACAAAATCGGACTCAAAAAGACTGTTCACGAGCAAAATAATGATGGCGTTAGCAACGACTGCGTCACCGTGCTAATGATGGTTAGTGACATAAATCAGACATATGACATTTTATGGGTGGCGGAAATGTTGTGCTTGCCATCATCAGCCATCAGAATACTATAATTAAATTAATGATACCGTCAGAGGTTTGGAACTAGTAGGGCATAGTTAGCCATCGCTAATATGAAACCTAAACTTTAATATTCAGCTGTTTTTAAGCCTTCCAATCATACAACAGATGTACTATCTGTATCCAGTTCATCCACAAATCACAATACATATAAACTTAATTTCACAACTAATGATATCACATATAACACATATCTAAAATATGGCGTAAATATTAATATTTACATAAACTTTTCATCAAATAAAACAAAAATTCCATCAACCAACAAAATCATATATACAAATACTCATGACTATCAAATAAAATACCACAAATTAATCAAGCTACATAACCATGAATAAAGTATTAAATCTATTAACACAAGTCAATAACTACAAAACAAAACGATAAAAAAACATTAAAAAAACATTCTTACCTCGTCATCGTGCTCATAATCTCTTGACTCTTTCTCTCACTGTCCATCTCCCTAAGCATTATCCCGTGCTCTGCTACATATACCGTAATCCTCTCATCCAGCAGTTAAGCCGATACTTTTTGTTTTCGCTAGTCATTGAGCTCTGCCATCTGTTGTTTCAGCAAAGCTATCTCCGGCTCATCTAGCGACTGCATCAATCCTTTTCTTTTCTGCTAGTCATTGAACTCCATTTAATTATACTTTACAACAAATAAATAATGGAAGGACAAAATATAACAAATAAATAACGGTTAATGAAGTTGTTAAAAGCTACATTTAATTATACTTTACAACAATTATCAGAGTTAAACTATCGCATAACATACAAATATATATGCAGTTGAATAATACTAATAAATACATCTACTGAGCTCCATCTTCATCTTCATAACGAGGTAATAAATACATCTATCGAGCTCCGTCTTCATCTTCATAACGAGGTCTTCGCTAACTGAAAAACTCAGGCTGACCCGACCACAAATGAAAAGAAAAATATACTTAGATCCAAACCATAATATTTTCATATCAGTCAAATCAAAACCATGAAACAATATGAGTGTCACAACATTAGAGGTGCTTATGGTAATTCACACCTTTTATTCAATGTGTTCGTGAGTGCAATAACTTAAGAGACGTTGCAGGAATTTTCATCTTCCAAGGACCCGTTAAACTAGATACTATATAATATAATACACTATTACAATAATCTTTACGGTAAATATAATATTGAAAATAACATAAGTGGAATTTCCATTACTACCCTTACACCGTTTATAACATTGTCATAAATATTGCATATAAAATATCTGTTAAGCAGTTTGCGGATAAGGATGCGCTGTTATACGACAATGTTAAATCAAAATCGTAAGGGCTCGATTTGGATAACATGACAATGCACTCGAGGCAATACCTAGGATAAGAATCTACCAATTGCACTCCCGGACTGGTGGTAATGCATAGCGTAGCTACCGCCCGGATTGGTGGTAATGACGAAATGAACATTTTTGACATAGTGTTATAATGAATTCCAAATATTGCCATTTAAACTTTTTCAAAAATTCAGATTTTGAAAACCAATGCTTTGATACCAATTGTTAGGGAATGCAGATTAAGGATCTTAAGGCAAACTAAACACTAAGGGTGAATAGTGTTTTATGGATTTTATTGATTTTTTTAAATTTTTTTAAGTTTATTAGAATGTTATGCAAATCACAGATATGAATAATCATAGAATCAGACATAGATGCAGATAATAACAATAAAAAGCAGTAAAAGAAAGAAAACACCGACATTTTGTATTGGTTCGGAGGTACCCTACATCTAGTCTTACGCAACGCTGGGTTGATGTGGATTTCTTTTTAGATAATATTCAAATTACCATCCCTTATTTTTGGGCAACAATGGCACACCCCAACTATTTCCGGAGTAGGGTGAGGCTCAGTTGATTTTTGGGCCATAGCCTACACCCAATTGTTTTCCAGGACACAATGACATCCAATCGATTTATAAGGGATACGACCATGCCTTTTTAGTAACAGTATTGGAGAGTCGACTCGATAGGACTTGATCTTGCGATTTTTGATTACATAAAGCCTATAACTCTTAAGTAGCACTTGAATCTTTGAAAGAGTTTGACAGAGAATTGAACTAGAAAGAGATTGGTATGATTCTTTTTGAAAATCGATAGAGTATAAGTATATAATTTAAGAATATTAATGGAGAGAAGAGAAAGGAAGAAGAAGATAATGAAAACTTAGTTAATAAATTGAATTTAGAAACCTATTTATATTCTCCCAACAGTCAAATCCTTTCAGAATAGTTTTGAAATCAAAAGACGACTTTTCAAAATTTGAACTTTAAAACAACGGCCATCATGTCGACATACATATATAGGTATGTCGACATACCTTAGTAAATTTTCAAGAAATAAAAAATTTAATTAAAGCAAATAATGATTAAAAAAATTATGGTGATTCTTGAGTAAAAACAAACTATATTCCTTTATATTAAAATAGATTTTTCAAGTAAAAACATATATTAAAAACATATACTAAGATTATTTAAAAATGATTAAAAATACCTATATATAAAATGATATTAAAGCATATATAAAACTATGAACATAAGAAATACGTTAGAAATTAATATAGTAAGGAAATTAAAAACTTAAGTAACTATAATAAAAAAATTAGTATTAAGTATATAAATAAGGAATACTTAAATCAAAAGTTAAAAAGTAACTAAAATATATTTTGGAAACATAAGTTAAAATAAATTTGAAATATAGATTTAACTAAGGAAGTAATTTTGAAATCATTTTGAATTTGAGATAAGAAAAATTGTGAGAAAAGATTGAAATAAAGATTCACTGTTAATCAAAGTTTTAACAAAAAATCTAGATTCAGTTACTTTTTATTTCTTGAACTCTTGAACTCTTGTTACTCATGATTCTTGTACCTTGAACTCTTCTTCTTTGAAATCTTAATTCTATAAACTGTACAATCTTCAATAATCAATACCTGCATATATTTCCTATATGTGTGTATATATATATATATGTGTGTGTGTGTATATATATATTCTTGACAATAGTGTCAGTTATATATTTTATAATAATAATAGTTAAAACAAGGTTGTTGTCATCAAAAAATCATTACAACTATCTCAATCCCTAAAAAAGTAAGTCATACCGCTATCTACGAGAAATCCTTAATAAATTTCTGATAATAGCCAGCCAACCCAAGAAAAACTTCTAATCTTTATAACACTCTAACATTCCCATCTACCGATAGCCTCAACCTTAGCTGGATTTATAGACAACCCTTCACTTGAAACAACGTTGACCAAGAAGCTTAATATCATTCTCCGAGAAGTGACATTTAAAAAACTTAGCCGTAAACGGATGTTACCTCAAAGTTTCCAACATTATTCGAAGGTGAAGCTCATGACTCTTCTCCTTCATAAAGTACATTCAAATGTCATCAATGAAGCCAAATATGAACCTATCAAAGTGTTCTTTGAAAACTTGGTTCACTAGATCCATAAAGAAATCATATGAAATTGTCAACCCGAACACCATGACCATCCATTTGTTCGGTCCGTATCTTGTCTAAAACAATGTCAATGGAATGCTATGGTTCGCTACCTGTTGTTGATGAAAAACAGTAGCAAATTCCAACTGATGAAATGCTTTAGTTTCACTTGGTTGATCGAACATATCATTTATTCTCAGTAAAGGATACTTATTCTTCACCGTTCTCTCATTGATCTTTGGATAGTCGATACATAAACTTGGTGATCCATCTGGTTTCTTCACAGTTCACAAATACTATAGTTGCTCGCAAAAGCGTACATCTTAGTCAAATAAAATTATTTCCTTCAAACTCTACAAACCGTATCTTTATTCCTTCATCTCCATAGGTGTCATTCGGCCATGCCAGTTCATCTCTCGGTACAAAATTTATTCTGAACTCAATAACTCTCTTTGGCATCGATCCTATCAGTATTGAAAACATCAGTAAACTCCTTTACAATAGGAACTCAACTCACTTCGTCTTCTTGTTGCTAAGCAGCCAACAAAGCATATAACTACGAGCTTGTGCTCTTAACTGAGTACACATTTGATTAACAACTAGGATGACTTAATGGTATTTTACTATCCTGTCAACATCATATCGATTCAGCCAATCTATACCTAAAATAACACTAAATCCCACAAAATCAAACACGTATAAACTGTAAACTAAGTGTAATCTAGAAACTAATATTATAGGTTATTGCATCTCATTCCAAGAGTTGTGTAACCTCCTATAGGATTAGGTACCCTAAAGGTAGTAACATGGCTTGATGGTTCTAAAGATAATTTATATACCAAACATTTGAACAAAAATGAATGTGATGCACCAATATTAAAATGTTAGCTTTATTGTTGGTCAGTATCAAGTCTAACACCTAGATGAATAAAAATCACAAGATAATCCCTTCAAATGATGGCTCTGGAGGTACTTATAGGTGGAGATTTAATTTAGGTCATCCAAAAATTTATCCAGGAGAAGCGGGATAGGGAAGAAACTGAAGTAGTGGTGTGGTGTAGTGTGCCATGTCACTAGAGATCGTGTCCCCAGATCAGCTTGATCATGCTAATCCGAATCATACCAATTCAAACTCGTGCCTTGATCTCATGGGCATGCTGATTTTAGTATCCCGATCCTGATGCTTGTCGAGTCATCATGCCAAATTCAAATACCAAATCCAAATATTTGAAGCCATTGCAAAGATCCAACTCATGATGCTCATGCCGATCCCATTTCATGGCTTGTCCGGGGCTTTGCCATCAAATCCGAAGCGCATAAGGCTAGGAGGCCTATTCGAATCCAGAGTAGGAATGCCGACCAGGGGCATTAAAACCATGCCAACCCGATGAATAGATGTTCCAACCGATCTAGGACATTCATCAGCCTGCCGATCCGAGGTGTATAGCCTATGCTGACTCGGACGTGTGTCAATTGAACACCCAAGTTTGTTGAGCTTCCTCACTTCGTCGAAGAAATTTTGATATTGTGTATCCGTGCTTAGGTCTTAAGTGATATGATGATACAATGTCCAGAGTATGATGGCCTTGCAAAAAAAAGGGGTCAACATAAATAGTATTCTTATAGGAACTCTATGAGTCAAAAGTGTACCTTCCATCATAGACTTCCTTTTTCAATTGTAGTTGGTCTAGATGAAGTTGGTTCCAAAGCAATAACTTCCCCTTTGCTTTCGGACACTTTCCCTTATAGTGCCCCCGCTAATTGGAGTTGTAGCACCTCACATTCTATGCATCATCAGCTTTAAGTCACCGGTTCGAGATTCATTTACGTAATGCCCCTTCTTATCTCACTTGTAGCAAGAAAACACCAGTCTTATTTCTCTTTTCCTTACCACTCTTCTGAGCTTTCTTGCCCCTAAAGAACTTTCTTTTCTTCCCATAGGAACTCTGTTTATCACTTGGCTTCTCACCACTAAACAATGCAAGAAACTCTTCATTGCCGACAACCATGTCCATAATAATATGGCTAAGATCCTCAATTACGGCATCATAGCCTTATAGTATCAGGCTATAGCCCCTGAATGAACTTATCATCCTTCCTAATCACGATGTCAACGATACCATGGGCATACCCAGATAGTTCATCAAATCTATTGACATACTTTATGACAAAGATATCAACCTACATTAGCTCGCCAAAATTCCAAAACAGTATGGACTTAGCTCCCTCGGTCAAGTACGTATCCTCAAATCTAGGTCATAAACTAACCTAAGTAATTTCATCTTTTGGTTTTACAATGGTAACGCCATTCCAACAATGCAAAGAAGCTCCTTGTAACTTCCTCGAAGCCAATCTTCTCTTTTATGCTTCAGTAATCCTAGACTAGAGATGATTCCTTCTCAACTCTAAAGCTAGTTCTCTATTTCAACAACATACTCATTTCCATAGAACGGTTTTCCTCCAAGATTAGGATATTTACCTAACTTGGCATGGTTGTTTCCCACTAGTGATACGGGATTAGCTACTCCAACATTAGTAGCATTGGGTCCGGCAAAGGCAATAATAGCTCCAGCTTGCATCAAGTGGACAAAGAACTGGTAAAGATTCCATGTTTTAACTGGTGGGGTGTTCTTTTCTTCTCCCTTATTTTCCCGACGACCTTGGTTTCTATCTGGTCGAGCATTTCCATTTATTGTAGTGCTTCAATCACTTAGGTTCATTCTTTCATTCTTTCTCTCAACATCTTAGTTTCCTTGATTTGCATACAAAGCTAAGATATCGAAGGATGGTCTAAGAGTGTACGGGTATATACATACTTATGTAATACAAATACATGTATGTTATAATATCATAATCCCACATTCCGATGTATTACTCCGACCTTTGTGTTTTAATTTAAAAAAATAGAAAATCTTTTTAAATTTTCATAAACCTATGCTTTGATACCAAGTTATAAAATCCCATTGTTTAAGGCCTAAAGTTATGCGCTACATATACTACGGTCATCTATAGTATAAAATTCCAGTGATAGAAAATAGATATGTTAATGAATGGATGCCTTAGTGAATCCAGGCATAAAGGAATACATACTAAACTTTTTCAAAACACATTCATTAATAAGTTTCATTACAAATCCTGTGCTAAAACCCACGCCTAGATCAAAATATATTTCATTACAAAATACAATCACCAGAGTGGCATACGAAGATACCATGCTGGTTGATCAATGTATAAATTTAACAATAAATATTCTTATACTAGTTACATCCAAAAGAACATAGTAGAAATAAAATCCCTACGTAGCTAATTGTCTGACGTATGTCTCTAGAAGCAAACTCGAATAAGACTCAAAAATGTTAACCTTCAGACTACTCAAACGGGTAAGCGAAAGTTTAAAGGGAAAACATAAAATTTTAAGTCTGTCAATAGAGTGATGCAAATAATAATAACTACCCCAAAAAAATAGTATCTCGGAAGACCACGTTGCTTAGTTGAATGAGTTTCCCTCTCACTAGTATCAAGCAACGCTATAACTATTCATGTGCTCCTACACTCACAATAGTTAAAATAATAATAGTAAAATGTGTCATAGTGCAACATAATGCAGATTACCCATTCCCTGTTATCCTGGCTTTCTGTGTTAACGGTTTAATAATAACAAATGATTTACTTGCCTATAAGTTATATATTATTTCAATTAATATTATCAGTTCCGACCCATATATTCCAACCATTTCAAGGACAACCTTCTTGGCATATATGAAAATAAAAATTCATGAGATAACCCCTCATTGGATAGGAACTATCAAGACTCGCCCCACATTTTTATCCGTATGACAAATATGAAGCTATCGACACATCCCGGCACCAGACATACATGTGTTAAAGATTTTTCCGTGAGATGACTATGAACCACAAAAAAACCTAGTAACTCCAAAATAAATACAAAGTGTAATGCCCCAGAAATTTTTTCGTTTTAAATGATGAATGTTTAAATTGGAAAAGTGATTGAAAAGCAATTTTCAGTTTTTTTTGCCTTTTATCAATAGCAAGTTATTTAAGTTGCAATCTTTGATATTATTTTAATTATAAATTTTGATAAAATCTTTAATTTAGTATATGATAATAGTAATAAGTACTTAAAATATAACTACTTGTTTTACATTTTAGTTTGTTAACAATGTGACATAACAGCATAAAAAATAGTAATGATAATAGTACGTGATTAAGCCTTTGATTTTAAAGAAATTAAATGCTTGCTTGTACTTTGTGGCCTATGTAGGATGGAAGAGTTGGAATAGTGTACTAAGAGGCATTTTGTCTTTTACATTTCTTATGTTTATTTTATTACTTCATCTTATATAAACACTCTCCGTACTTTTATATTTCATTTTCATCCTTCTTATTTTCATCTTCTTTATCCTTTGTTGTCTTTGAAAATTAAAATCTCACCTTTTCAGATAATAAATAAACATGCAAAGATAGATGCTTTAATATTGATATGAATTTGCAGAAGGTGAGAGCGCAAAACTACAAGCCATGTTTTCTCTTAAAAAATAAGTGGAATGTTGTGAACTTGGCTATTTGGTAATTTTTACACTCATGGCCACTATTTGTTTCAATCTATGCATCTATTTGAGTTGCAGCCTTGTTGTATTGTGTGTGTAATTCACTTGCTTATTGATTTAGCCTGGACGTGTATAAACTGTGGCATTTTTATATTTGATTACACTGGTTGACTACCTACCCTTGCCTCTTTATATACTTGTCTCTTACTGTTACGTGGCTTTGTAATCCTGTTTTTCACTGTGGAAGATCTATTTATATGCATGGTGTGTCACGTGACACACCTGTTAGACCGAAATCTTGGCCTAACACCCAAATCCAATGCGAAAGCCTCACAATCACAGATTAATGAAGAAAAGAAGTAAAATAAGAGGAGACACATAATATTTTTATAGTGGTTCGGCTCAATCCAAGCCTACGTCCACTTTATAGTTTCTTAAATCCTAAGAAGTTATTACAATGTTGTTTGCTTGCGAATTATACACGAAATCCTCGTGTTTACAATGAAGAAAAGGAGATTAGAGATTGAATTTATACTCGATAGCCTCGTGCTAAAATGATTAGAGCAAAGGAACTTAATAAAATTCGAGTATGGCTTATGCTCAGTTTGAACTTCCTGGTATGACTTATACCCGGAAGGTTAGGTCCCTCGCCAGGATTTGGCAGGATGATTCGAACGTCCCTCGAGTATGGTTTATGCTCAAACAAACGTCCAAGAATGGTTTATATTCGAAAGTGTAATCAGTTTTGTCAGGATTTGACACACCTTTTTGCTCTCTTTTATCCGCAGGTATGGATTATACTTGCAGCTAGCAGGCCCGGCGTGGCCTTGGATTATCCAGAACACATCTTCCTTCAACCAGCAAGATATGTTCTGGGGGGGCAAAATGTTGACCTGCTTTTTAGTCAAAGTTGTCACACATGAAATCTCTGGTTGACAATACGCACAAGTATGGGGAATTTCATCAGAAGACATGGAGCGATTTGGTTGAAGTCGCATCACAGACAAAGAATGGCCCGAAACTCTTATCAGACGATCTCTTATGGGCCCGAGATCAGCTTTGAATCGAGCTTTCATTTGGAAAAAATAGACTTACGGGTTTGAAAGTTACGCCCATTTCCGTTAACGCGTGCAGAACTGGGAACTTAGATTTGGAAATTTGGCATCACCCCCTAACCGGTTCGGATCGTGCGTGGTGGAACCCGAACCGCCCTCCAATCACAGCTCAGAAGCAAACCCGATAGCACTGGATGGTTTTAGCATAGCACTGGCTCGGATCGAGCTAGGCCGAATCAATCCTACTCGGATTCTGCACAGAAGTGCGCAACGTCTTCTGATCGAGGACACCAACTCGGTTCAGATTGGATCCGAACCGACCCTCTGGATCTGCTTCTGAACATACACACCCTCTGCTCATGCGGAGAAGAGATGGATGGCATTCTTGCTAAATTGAGAACTCAAATGGCAAGGCAAGACGATATTCCCCACAAACAACAGGAGATGATGGATGCATTCTTCGCTCAGATGGAAGGCAGGCCGAGCGGAAACAATCAGATCACTGGAATTGGTATGGAATCAACCCTGGTATGGAATCAACCCCAACAGGAGTAGAGAACCGGATCGGTTCGGATCAGATCCAAACCGGGGGACAAAATTTAAATTAACTCGGTGGCAATCCCCCTCGACAAGCAACTTCAAACCTCAACGTTTCGGATGAAAACACCGTCAGAAACTCGGGTCGAGCACGTCCAATCTCCACCCATTCCGGATCGGCAACGTCATACAACCTCAGCATCAGGCTCCCAAGATCGGAATAGGAGAACCTGGTTGGATCAGTGCCTCCGAACCGAACCGTGCACCTCACCACGACCTCCCTCACTTCTCCGAGTCGCAACATGGGGGCACCTCTGAACCGAGCCGGATGATCTTCCATGCTCCCCATGCTTATTTGAACTCTTCTGGACTCAACACTGGGGGCACCAGCTCTGAACTTGTCAATTTGCAACAGCTTTTTGAAGGCGGCGATCGGCTCGCTAATCTCATTGAACGCCTCTCGAGAGGCTGCACTTATCAGAGTGATATGGATGATGTCAATGACAATCCATTCACACAGGAAATCAGGAATTCTCGCAATCCTCCAGATTTCAAACTTCCACAACTGGAGCCCTATAACAGCAGGACGGATCCTACTGTGCATCTGATGCACTACAAACGTCATATGGAAGTTTAATCGGCATCGGAAAACGTAATGGCTAAATGTTTTCCTCTCTTTCTGACTGATATAACAGCCATGTGGATTCGGTAGCTAGAAACGGAATCGATCAATAGCTGGAATATGTTGGTCGCATGCTTTATCGAGCAATTTCGGGTCCACATCTCTCGACCCAAGAACGTCATGTCGCTTACTATAATCAAGCAGAGGCCCAGAGAGACTTTGCGCTCATTTCTGGAATGATTCAACGTTGCAGCAGCATCAGTTGATCGACCTGAACCATCAATGGTATTGATGGCGGTAGTATCCGGCGTTCTGGACAACTCGGAATTCAAAAAATCCTTGTAACGAGACCCACGATAGAATCTCAGCGAATTCTACCTTAAATCGGATAGATTTCTCCGTGAAGAAGATGCAACGTCTGAAAAGAAAATTCTCGATGTCAACATGCTCAAAGACGAAGAACCGTCTGATTATGGAAAAGGAAAAGCCGTTGTCAAGAATGCCCGCAAGGTTCAGCCCCGGAGAGGGCCCAGATATGAGAGGTACACTGAACTCAGTTCAACACTGACTGACATTTACATGGACACAAACGGTGCCATCTCCTACCCAAAGCCTCCTAGAAGGGAGCCATTGCAAAGAGAATGCGATTCTGGAAAGCATTGCATATTCCATGATATGGAGGTCATGACACGAATGACTGTAGGCATTTGCGAGATCTAATTGAGGAACGAGTTAGACACGGAGAGCTACCCGAGTATGTTAAACAACCAACAGCGCCTGCACCCGCGCTGCCACAACCTGCTCCCCGGAGAGGGAATGACCCTGGATCGAGCTCTCGTGGGCTCATCATCAAATGATCTAGATTGGATCATTCTGCATTTTCAGCACTTCTTAGGATTTAAGATATGTCTCTTTGCTTTCTTTTGGTTTTTCCGATTGGCTAAATTGGAGGACACACGCTCGGGGTTAGGATTTAGCTCCAAAGCGTGCTCTGCACCCGATGACAAACCAATCGGGATTTGCTTTGGTTTTGTACTTTGAATTGAATAAGGAAGGACTTTCCGAATATGGGTTATGTTTGGCGAATTTAAGTGTCTTGTCAGGTTGTGGCAGGATTCCCAATCTCTATTAAAGTATGGCTTATACTTATCTCGGACCCCTAGGCATGGATTATGCCTAGGGACAGACTGTCTTGTCAGGTTTTGGCAAGTATAGCTCTATCCCGACATGAGTATGGATTGTACTCACTAGGATGCTTAAGTATGGATTATACTCACGAATGACGAACGATCTTGTCAGGACTGGGCAAAGGAACTTAATAAAATCCGAGTATGGCTTATGCTCAGTTTGAACTTTCTGGTATGGCTTATACTCGGAAGGTTAGGTCCCTCGCCAGGTTTTGGTAGGATGATTCGAAAGTCCCTCGAGTATGGTTTATGCTCAAACAAATGCCCAAGCATGGTTTATGCTCGAAAGTGTAATCAGTTTTGTCAGGATTTGACACACCTTTTTGCTCTCTTTTCTCCGCAGGTATGGATTATACTTGCAGCTAGCAGGCCCGGCGTGGCCTTGGATTATCCAGAACACATCTTCCTTCAACCAACAAGATATGTTCTGAGGGGCAAAATGTTGACCTACTTTTTAGTCAAAGTTGTCACACATGAAATCTCTGGTTAACAATATGCACAAGTATGGGGAATATCATCAGAAGACATGGAGCGATTTGGTTGAAGTCGCATCACAGACAAAGAATGACCCGAAACTTCTATCAGGCAATCTCTTTTGGGCCCGAAACTTCTATCAGGCAATCTCTTTTGGGCCCGAAAACAGCAATTACGGAGAAGCAGATCCAGAGGGTCGGTTCGGATCGGATCCGAACCGAGTTGGTGTCCTCGATCAGAAGACGTTGCGCACTTCTGTGCAGAATCCGAGGGTGATCGGTTCAGCCTAGCTCGATCCGAACCGAGCCAGTGCTATGCTGAAACCATCCAGTGCTATCGGGTTTGCTTTTGAGCTGTGACTGGAGGGCGGTTCGGGTTCCACCACGCACAATCCGAACCGGTTAGGGGTGATGCCAAATTTCCAAATCTAAGTTCCCGGTTCTGCACGCGTTCACGGAAACGGGCGTAACTTTCAAACCGTAAGTCCGTTTTAGCCAAACGAAAGCTCAATTCAAAGCTGATCCAAAGAGATACAAGAGTTACGGAGCTTAGCTCCGTAAATGCTGTTTTCGGGCCCAAAAGAGATCGTCTGATAGGAGTTTCGGGCCATTCTTTGTCTGTGATGCGACTTCAACCAAATCGCTCTGTCTTTTGACGATATTCCCCATACTTGTGCGTATTGTTAACCAGAGATTTCATGTGCGATAACTTTGACTAAAAAGCAGGTCAACATTTCCCCCCCAGAAAATATCTTGCTGGTTGAAGGAAGATGTTTTCTAGATAATCCAAGGCCACGCTGGGCCTGCTAGCTGCAAGTATAATCCATACCTGCGGAGAAAAGAGAGCAAAAAGGTGTGTCAAACCCTGACAAAACTGATTACACTTTCGAGCATAAACCATGCTTGGGCATTTGTTTGAGCATAAACCGTACTCGAGGGACGTTTGAATCATCCTGCCAAAACTTGGCGAGTGACTTAACCTTCTGGGTATAAGCCATACCAGGTAGTTCAAACTGAGCATAAGCAATACTCAAATTTTATTAAGTTCCTTTGCTCTAATCGTTTTAACATGAGGCTATCGTGCATAAATTCAATCTCTAATCTCCTTTTCTTCATTGTAAACACGAGGATGTTGTGTATAATTCGCATGCAAACAACATTGCAATTGCTTCTTAGGATTTAAGAAACTATAAAGTGGACATAGGCTTGGATTGAGCCAAACCACTATAAAAATATTGTGTGTCTCCTCTTATTTTACTGCTTTTCTGCATTGATCTGTGATTGTGAGGTTTTTGCATTGGATTTGGGTGTTAGGCCTAGATTTCGGTCTAACAATACCATTATTTTCAAAAAGTAAAAAAAAGAAGACAGAGATATTTGCGCAGCAGCATCCAGTAAGGCACAAATATCTTAAAGCACAAATACTGTCCAATAGTATTTCCATCTCTTTAGCTTTTTTTTTATCTTGCACTTGCAGTAATGGACAAATATCTTAAGGGCTATGTGAGGATATCGTTTAATTCATATATCCATTAAAAAAGCTTTTAGTGTTCGTCCCCCTCCATATCTGATACGTGTTGTTTATCTTGCAGTGAGTGACAGACTGATAGCTTCTCCATTTTCCATCTCTCTTTAGCTTTTCCTTTGTAACCAGTCTCCAATTTGTAGCTTCTGCATCTCCATCCATTCTACAGCTTCATCCGTTCTTCAGGTTTAATTTATATTTCCATGTTATCTACTTTGCTACAGTTTGGTGATGAAAAAAAATAGGGGTTTACAAGGTGTTTGACAAAATGTCACAAAGGGTTACTGTTGTCTATTACGTATTTGTGTGCTAGTTTATTGAACTTGTTTTTGAATGTTAACATGAATGATATTATAGATCGATATCAAAACATGAAAAGTCATCGAGAACAATTGTAGTAGTTTTGCATTTTGAAGTACTTTTTTGTTGTAATATGAATATTTATTACTTTTGGGAAGAAGCTATTTTATGAATATTTTTTTATAATCTATCGGCTATTGATTGGTGACAAACCATTTGTAAAATCCTGTATCCGCCACTGGTTATTCAAATCTTTCCTAGTGTGATACTAAACCATTTTGTTTCTTGATCTTGATTCTTATTCCATTGGATCTCTATGAAATATGCGTAAAATTTGTGTTTTTATTCTCCTCACATGCCCTGTTTTTCTTCGTAAATTCCCTCATAAAAAGGAAAAAAAATCAACTTTGGTACTTTCTTCCTTGAACTAGAAAGCACATGCATATTAATTAATTTGATGTTGTATCTTTTGAACCATCAAATTCAGTGTATTTTCGGAATACACATTGACATCATTGAGCTTAATTGATGCTAACATTTCTTGAGAAGGCAAGTTAGTATGTAACAAGCTAAATAATGCTCTGTTAGGATTGAGAATGCTTGCGTGATCTTCATGTACATCATCTCCTATGCAGCGTCTTCATCTTTTTCCAGTGAAACAACTTGCCTATGAAATAAAAAATAAATAAAACCATATTTTGATTGTTCTTTGTTGTGGACCTGGGAAGTCTAGCCCTTTGTAAACATACAGTGATCCGCGTGTTCATGTTTCACATCTTAACTCTCAGTTTTTTGAACTCCCTCATCTTATGTGTATATATATTTACATAACAGGGAGAAACTTCCAGTGTGGTTAGAATGAAGGCTCGAGATTCTTAGAAATTTTCAAAATAGCTATGGGAATTTGGGATTTGTTTTGGAAGAGGGAACAAAGAAAGGAAGAAGAGGAAAATGTATTACTCCTACATTGTGAAAGTGGCCAAAAGTATGCTTGTATATAAGTGGCTTTCTTACAAGGGCATTTGTGCCTTAGGGCTTCAAAATATATACTTTGTTGCTAGAAGGGAGGTCATGCACCACATGTGTGCCGCCGTTGTTCGTTCGATCGAACCGGGCTCGATATAGGTCTCGATTTTTAGGTCTAATAACAATATTTTTGAATCAAGATTTAAATTCTAATGGACCGAATTCAGCCCGTTAAGAACGCATGCCAAGATAAATAAAGGCAGGAAATTGAAATGTTAGAAACTAAAAGGCGCGACAGTTCAAATTTGCAATGTTTTACAGACATTGGAAATGAAGGGATGCGACGTTTCAAAATTGAAACGGATATGACCGTTCCAAACGGTCGCGACAATTCATGAACAAGCGCCTCCTCTCGTGGACTATAATAACCACGCCTAGATCAGTTTCAAATAACTTTTCTTCTACTTTCATTTTCTTCCTTGTTGCTGCAACGCCGCCATTACCAATGCCACAGAAGTGTTGTAAAATTTTCATTTTACAACGCTTTTAAACCATTGTAAAATACTTCTTCTTCTTTATATTCTTGACTTGCATCATCAGAATCAAATTCAGGGTGTTCTTGGTCGGATCAATGTCGTACAAACTTTGAATCTAATTACATTGTTATAAGGCTTCACTGAATCCTAAAAGTTGTTAGTTCGATAAATCGTTTGTACCTGGTGGGTTGAAATATTATCTGAATGAATCTATTCTATAGATCCTTGAAGTTTGAAGTATGATGGTATCTTCCTCCAAATTTTCTCGAACCGCAAAATCCCTAACAAGGCAGAGCTTCTGAAGGGGCTGTGTTTATTCAGATGGTCAGAGATGGAGGCTCGGAGCGGAGTTAAAGTTTCAAATCTAACTTTCTTTTGGTTTACAATTCTAGGATATGTGATATGTTGAGGCCGTTGATTTGGCCATGGTTGTGGACAGAGGATAGTAGAAGGTAGCAACCCGCTCGATGGCGGAGACATGAGCCTAGGCGACCTAAGGCAGTTGTGTAAGGCGCATAATGGAGCTAGTCGGGTTTTTGAAATACTGGAGTGTGTGATTTTAGAGGGAGAAGAATCATTATTGTACCATACGGGTTAGTTTAGCACAAGCAAGTAGATTCAATTAGAACTAAATGGTTTAGTCTAAACTAATGTGTCTATTAAATTGATTTGAAAATGTGATATGTTCAAAGCAAGATTTCTATGTTAGACTTGCATTAACAAGTAGAATTATGTAGCATGATTGGTTGCCAATTTTGATGACAACTGAATTTAATTACAACATTTTAAAATTAATAACCTCATCAAATTAATAAC
Source organism: Allium sativum (assembly GCA_030737875.1). Taxonomy (NCBI): domain Eukaryota; kingdom Viridiplantae; phylum Streptophyta; class Magnoliopsida; order Asparagales; family Amaryllidaceae; genus Allium; species Allium sativum. Next base: position 392,340,718 of record CM060912.1, on the reverse strand, counting down.
GCTTTTTTGATGACTTCTATTTGACCAGTTAAAACACCAAATCAGTTGAATTGAGTTGATCAGACTATTTTTGATATTTTTGTAATAAAATAATACACGTTTTGCTATTTATTATGTTGGCTTTGATAGATGACATTCTTAGCATAATATTCCCCATTCTTCGATTTATTAATTTGGACATGTATTCTCATACTATTTATTTAGATATGAAGTGACCTATAGTGACAAGTGACATCTTAGCTACTGATTGGCAACTGAATTACATGTACATCTTCTATGTAAATATTTGGACAAGTATTATCATACCATTTATTTAGATATGAAGTAACTTATAATGACAAGTGACATATTAGCTATTGATTACCAATTGATTTATTTGATTTACATGTATGTCTTCTATGTACATATCAGTAGTAAGACTTGAAATAGTCGAATTGAATTAATCGGTAGTTGTTTAAGTACCATTGAGATTTGTTAAGCCTTTTTTTAAATTTTAATAAATTATAATTATGAAATCAAATCTTTGGCTCATAACGATTTTGAGAATTGTTAAATTTATTTATGATATTTGATTATTATCTTATTAGCAACAATTTTAAAATAATTGCAAATTAATAAGGTTTTAAGATTAATTTAAATTTAAATTGTTAAGTTAATTAATATCTAATTGATAATTGTCCAAGATTATTCTTACCATAATTTTAAAATGAGCTAATTATCTGTTAATTAATTGTTGTATTACGTTAATTGATATACAATTAAGAATGTTTGAAGTTAATTAACCATTTTAAATAAGGTATTTTAAAGTTAATTATTTATTCAATGAAATGATTTATTGATTTTGCAACTAATTATGTTTTTTCAAGTTAGATGATTATTTTAAATAAGGTATTTTAAAATTAATTAATTATTTAATGACAAAATTTATTAATTTTGAAATTAAGGATGTTTGAAGTTGGTAAATTAATTAATAATGAGGTTTGAATCCACTGACAATTATGCTATTTGAGGTTAGTTAATAAATTAGCTAATGGTGTTTAAGTAAAAACAATTGACTTGAGATTACGCTTTAAATGATAATATTAATTCATAAAAGGAGTTAAGCTATTAAGTTTTATTTTAATAAGTGTTTACTTATTAAAAGGATTAAGTAAAAATGGTTTATAATTCGAAAAGAGATTTTAAATCTAAGAAATTGTTTATAGGTTACTAGTTAATAATGAGCAATATTCGGAATTATGAGATTAAATTTGGAAAAGAAAACTACTATTTATTCCATAAGATAAGTGTTGTCGAGTCAAGGGTTGACCAGTACATAAGATATCCCAACTTAGGCAACTTCATTATTATCCGAGGGATGGTACTAGTTTGAAATCAAAAGTTGATCTTGGAAATTAACATATTATTTCCAATGATTTTGCAAATTTAAAGATGTTAATTTTAGAAGCATTAAATGAAATGGTTTGTGGTTTTAAAACTTATTTAAAGGGATATCAAAATTAGTAGATTTCTCAAATATTTTATTAAATTGTACTTATACCGGAGATTAAGTATATGAATCATTTCGGGAAAAAATAATTCAATAGATTTAATTTATGGGAATTTGATTAAATGAGGCTTATTAGTTTTTTTGGAAAATTAAATCTAAAATTGATTGTTGTTATTTGATAGTCAAATAACCGACAATCAAATTTGGACCAGTTTTTATCCTGGAATACTTATGACAAATGATAAGGAGACCTATCCACTTAAACAGTTGGGAGATGAACCCGACTCTTATGAATTGTCAAGTATTTCTAGAGACTTATCGATTGTCATTATGACGGATCCAAGACTGAATCATTTTATCCGAAAACCAATTTAATCCGGCCAAGCGTACGAAATTGGCGATATCTTAAGATATGGAAACCAAAGAGTTAAAGTGCAAGGGTTACTTAACATTGATCCTATGGATATAGTAGAAGTAATGGCTTCGGTTCGTTCTAAACCTAGAAACTTATATGGATGAATGTTGTCAGCAGATTGCCACCAGAGTTCGATGAACATTTAAAAAGGAAAATGCCTAAGAACGATTAAATATAGCCTCAAGACCTCATCAATCAAACTAAAACTTTAAAGAGGCGGTAGGGCTAAATGGTTTGTACCCACGTGGGATATATTGTCACTTTTGGATACATGCATTTGTCTTTCTATTAGTGTGTGGCATCATAGGGAAACTTGCAAAACAACATGGGTGATGACATATTCAATACTATCAAGTTGAGTGATGGGTCGGTCCTGTGCTAGAAGGGGATCTAGGCAAGGTCCTAGGCATTGATTTTTAGATGCATACCATGGTGAGGGTAACCCATTATCCAGTCATTATATGGAATCCAAACTCCTCTACAAACATGCACGATATTAGTTGTAAACCAACCATTTTGAAACGCAAGATGCAAGCATTTTCACAATATTACACTACGCCATAAGTGTGCATATTCTACGCTTTTCTAATGTGGTCGTAGATCAAAATAGCGTTGTCTTAAGCCAGTTTTTCAAATAGGCAACATCAGAGGGGAGTGGCATCCACGGTCATTATCGTTGCTCTCTAAGGCAACACTTTTTGCCATCGACTGCCATTGAGAGAAAGTATTGTATTATAATTGTATTGCAACATTACTAGCAAGTAATGCAATAACATACAACGTCTCCTTAAGCATAATTCAGATCCGACTTCCAGGTCATGATAATGGTGCCCATGTAAGTTGCCCTCGTGTCGCACGCTAGTTCAACTGCCCACGTATCACACTCCACGTCAGCTGTGAGGACCACGTGCCATATTGCAGTGGAATTAATAATATTTTATTTAATGTAACACCACTATATTATGTAATGCAACAACATTATCTTGAAATGCAACATCAGAAAAGAGAAAATGCAACAGTAGAAGAAGACAAATGCTACATTAGAAGAAAGCAAATACATGGCTTTAATTAAAAAAATTGCAACACCAGTTTTGTACGTAGAAGAAACTCATCGAAAACATTCATCATCACATCCAAAGCATCCAAAATATTCAACATACCATACCTATTCTTCAAATATACCACAAGTGTCAACACATCAAGTACATAATTTAAAAGTGCAATTCAAATATTCTACATACCACAAGTGCCAACACATACCATCCAAAATATTCATTTTTCAGTTGTAGGAGTATCAGTGTCATTTTCATCACTTGTTGTGGTGACACAAAAGTCTGCAACATCTAAATTAAGACCTGGATTAGCTTCACCTAGCTTTTTCAACACCCATGACATGTTCTCCTTCACTTTTCTGTTCACCTTTGCTTTCAAATCGACCTCAAGCTCTTGCCTAATTTTTGTGGTCAGCTCTTGCACATAAATGTTAGTAGGAGCAGGAGTTGGATTTTTTCAAACATTTTACCTTACTTCCCACAAGCCAGTTCAGTCCATGAGTCCTCCCACTAGAGATAATTGCATCTTCCTCGAAAATATTTCCTACATTTACCATTGCTTGGATCTTCGTCCACAAAATTTCCATTTCATTTTCTAATGACAAATGAGAATAATTGTTACACCATAGAATTGAGAATACTTGCTAATTCATTATCCACCATTGCTTGGATATACCTGCTATTCTCAGTTGTTACAGAACTCAACATAGTGCATATTGAGGTAAATAATTTTGCTGCAACATAGTGGATATTGAGGTAAGCATTTTTACTGCAAATAGGTCATTTTGTTTGCCTTAAACACAATTTTTGGTAGATATAACAGTGCCAGTAAATGTATACGTTTGCTTTGAAAACGCTAATGCGGATTTTTGTATTGATAGCTAATTGGCTATATTGATAATACTTTATACTTGTTTAAATACTAATGTACAGTAATAGTCATGCTTGATTTCACATTTGGTGGATTCTTGTGGTATCCGGTTTGATGATATAAGGAAAATGCATTTGCTTTTAAAAAAAATAAAAATATCCAGCTCATGCTACCATCAATACATAGCTGTGCATGATGATAGATATTTGAAGTTAGTTAAGTTAATAGCAATCCTAATCCACTACCCCGGTTATGGGTGGTTCTTTTGAATTTTGGTGCCATAGTGTTATGTGAAATTCAAGTAATAATAAAATAGCTTACATATTTGGCTTTTAGTTCATCCATATTTGTCTTGTAAGTTCACCGCTATTCTCGTTTATAGGTTTCCAAATAGACCAAGGCAACAGAAGGGTTGGTTTTTTCCATGTCCTCCTTTCTCTGTCAAGTATTAGGATTATCAAAAATTAAACAAAATTTTTTAATATTCATTCTTAAGAATTTACAAATCTAGCTGCTGCCTATGAACATTGTGACAATAATATAAAATATAATTCATTTACTAGTACCTTACTATCCAAAACATTATATACCCATCTAAAGGAAGCAATTATAGTAATTATAATAAATTAAAATTATTATGTGGCCAATTCAACTCATTCACAAAAAAATTAACTTAAAGTTCAAAAAAGCACATACAATCTTTACTTTATCCAGTGCCTATGAACAATATGACAATGATAAACTCTTTTATTTAGTATATTATAATAGTAATATGTACTTAAAATATAAATAATAGTTTTATATTATAGTTTTTAACGATGTGACATACTAGCATAAATAATAATAATGACATTAGTCCATGATAAAGCCTTTGATTTTAGAGACATTAAATGTTTACTTGTACTTTGTGGCCTACATAGGATGGAAGGGTTGAAATTGTGTACGTATGGGCATTTTTGTCTTTTATATTTCTTATGTTTATTTCATTTCATTTCATTTTTTATTACTTTATTTTGTATAAATACTCTTCTTACTTTTACATTTCATTTTTATTCCATTTTCATACTCCTTACTTTCATCTTCTTTATCCATTGTTATCTTTGAAAATTAAAATCTTACCTTTTTAGATGATAAAAAACACGAAAAGATAAATGCTTCAAGGTTAGTGTGGATTTGTGAAAGGTGAGAACACTAAACTGCAAGCTATGTTTTCTCTTAAGAAACATAAATGAATGTTGTGAACTTGGCTGTTTGGAAACATTTACACTCATTGCCACTATTTGGTTCATGCTACACATCTATTTTAGTTGATTTCTTGTTGTATTGTGTGCGTGATTCACCTGCTTATTCATTTAGCTTGGATGTGTATAAACTATTTAAATTTGACTATACTAATTTATTGCGTACACTTGCCTCTTTATATACTTATCTCTTGCTATTACGTGCCTTTGTGGACCTATCAAATAAATCTAGCCTAGTGTGGTACTATACCATTTTGTTTAAATTTATTTCCTGGTCTTGGTCCCTATTTCATTGGATCTTTATAAAATATGTACAAGATTTGTGTTTTTAGTATCCTTACCTACCCTATTATTCTTTGTACACACCCTAATAAACAAGAAAAAAAATCAACTATGGTGCTCTCTTCGTTGAACTTGAAAGTGCATTCTTAATAAATATTTGTACATTGTATCCATCGAACTATTAAATTCAATGTATGTTCCGAATAATGTCGACATCATTGAGCTTAATTGATGCTAAGATTTCTTGAGAAGGCAAGTTAGTATGTAACAAGCCAAAAATAATGCTATTTAGGATTGAGAAAGTTTGCATTATCCTCATGTACATCATCTCATATACATCGTCGTCATACTTTCCCAATGAAACAACTTGGCTACGAAAATAAATAAAGCCATATTTTCATTGTTCTTTGTTGCGGAGCGAGGAAGTCTAGCCTGTAACACCCCGTAAAATACACCTAAAAATATAAATACTAATAGTTAATCAAAATGAGCAATTAAATAATAAAAATATAAACAGGCTGAAAATTGGGACTCTGCTGCGTTAATAATTTGGCCACGTGTTAACCCTCTTTCTGGCAAGAGTCTCAACGAGTCAGACAAAAGCCCAAACGCGCAAATGGATATAAGCCACGCTTCAGGAAGCCCAGCAGACGCACGGTCCAAAGCAGTCACATATCGGCCAAAGTCCAACCTAATCAATTGACAGCTCACTCCGGAAGAATCACTCTCCCAATCGACCGAGTATCTCGCTTCCGTAAAAGGCGCGTCGACCGATTATCTTGGGCCAGCGTGGAAATCTTCTACAGAGCTATTCCACCGTATATCCCGACTTCCAAGGCAATAAAAGCGGTCAAACCATATCCGGATAAAGCTCTACTTTTGATATACCTCTCCATGGATGCCACATCAGCCACAACTTCCGATGATACTATTTATGAACAGTGGAATCAGTCTCCAGCCGCTATTAAAACCAACTGATGGGTTCCACGTGTCTAGGCTTTCCCGGAATGGCCGGACCATATCGCAACAACCCAAGCCGCATTCTCTACTTATAAATACCTCCAAGCTTAAAAAGAGGAGGGGGAGAGAGTTTCTTTGAGACTTCTTTCAGACCTCTCTATATTTCTCTCAATCTCTCTCAAAAAGAAGAAAGGAAAATAACCATCTTCTCTTTCTTCTTCAAACAGAAAAAGCATTGTATTTGTAATAAAAATAGAAATAGTATATAAAGTGGACGTAGGCACCGAATTTGGCAAACCACTATAAAAACTTTGTGTGTGCTTCCCATTCTTTTTACTTTTACTGCATTTTATAATCTTTATTCATGTGTTAATCGCACGATTGGGGGTTGACTGTCACTAGTGACCAACTTTTGACGTCAACACTTTGGCGCGCCAGGTAGGGGCTGAGTACCGATATTCCGTTAGAGCCTCTACTCACTTCTGCTTATGGAGAACAAATGAAAGAAAGATGCAACATCTTCTCGCCCTACAACTACTGATGCTGGTGATAATAACGCCACAGAAGCAAGTCTCGAAGCTTCCTCTCACAAAGATGTATCTCGACACGTTACTCGGGATGATATGGATAAGATGATGGTCGAATTCGGAGAACAAATGGCATCTTAGGGTAAACTCCTCGAACGACAGCAGCAGTTGATGGATCACCTTCTCGGTCGACTGGGGATAGGATTGAACGCTTTAACATCAATTCCTCTACCGGCCGAGATTGGGGCAACAACTGATCTTCGGTCTGCACAGAATCAGGCCACCGATCAGGCTACACCTTTATTTCATCCTGGTTTGGTCCCACCAACCAATCCTTCAGAACCAGGAGTACCACTTCCAGCAACCAGCGCAGCTGCAGCAACATAGCCTCGGGAGGTTTGCGGTTAAGATCTAGGTCGGTCGAATACTTTTCCCCCACTCTTGGGAGCAGGTCGAGCTACCTCCGGGTCCCTTAGAACCAACGCCATTCCCATTACAATCCGGAATCTTACCACAGACCAGTCAAACCACTCTTCACCTTCAACGAAGAGCTGGTGCAGCCTTCACTTCGAACGAAGGAGACCACCCTACTGTACCGGTCCTCACCATGGCGGAAGAAAACACTAACATAGACCCTCCTAACCTCGCCCCAAACGGGGCAACCCCAAGCTCCGAACATCACATGCTATGTTGGATCATCCTAGACCCTTTGTTACGGGTGTGGCTCGACCCACAACTCATAAGGTTCCAAAGGGGCCATTCTACCCAGAACCACCTACTGTGGCTCACCTTCCCTCATATTTTCACTAAACTTTTGGAGGACGAGCTCAGTCAATAGCCGCCCTTCCGAGCATGCTTTTGCCAGATCGCCACGCAGAACCTTCTCAGAATGCGGAGCTAAATTCATGGCAATGACTCCTCGGAGATGGGAGTCAGGTTGCGAGCATCATCCGATGTTTTACTCGGGGCAACTCTTCGCAGCAAGACATAGATAATGTCAATCACAACCCCTTCACCAGGGAGATCAGAAATTCTCGAAACCCTCAGGACTTCAAGATCCCAGCTATCGAGCCATACAATAGTCGCACTGACCCGACCATTCACCTCATCCGATACATGCGACATATGGAAGTACTTGGTGAATCGACCAACGTCATGGCCAAGTGCTTCCCGCTCTTTCCCACGGACATAGCTGGCACGTGGTTTCGACAGCTGATAACGGAGTCAATCGGCAGTTGGAACACTCTGGTCACCTGCTTCATCGAACAGTTTCGAGTACACATCTCCCAACCGAAAAGTGTTATGTTCTTATCTACCATCAAGCAGCAATCCGGAGAAACGCTCAGGTCCTTCCTTGAAAGATTCAACGCGACCGTAACATCTGTCGATCGGCCCGAGCCATCGATGGTGCTCTTGGCCGCCATCACAGGAGTTCAAAATTGATCAGAATTCTCAATCTCTTTAACCAGAGATCCTCCTAAGGATATAGATGACTTTTACTCCGAGGCCGAACGATTCCTCCGACAAGAGGATGCCAACCTTGAAATGGAGAGCCTCGAGGTTTTAGTAGCCAAACAACAAGGTCCATTCAATGGTAACAACCACAATAAAGGAAGAGGAAAGGCTCTGGAGAAGAGAGAGCGCAATATGCGATCCCGAAAAGAAAATAAGTACGACCTGTACACCGAGCTCAATTCCTCTTTGCTCGATATCTATCTCGATATACGAAGGTCCTTGCCCACTCCGAGACCACCTCGACGAGAGCCAACCCAGATGGAACTTGATTCCGGCAAGCATTGTATATTCCACAACGTAGTTGGACATAATACAAATGAATGCCGGCATCTGCGCAATCTCATTGAAGGACGGGTCAGAAAAGGAGAGCTCCCCGAATATGTCAAAGATCGCGCCCCGACCATGTCGCCGCGACCTTCTTCCCAAGCTCCTCAGGTTGATCCTCGAGCTCCAAGAAATGGAAAGGACCCTGAGACTAGCACTCACAGCATTATCATTAATTAGATTTCTTTTCTTTTGATGTATTTCTTTCAATAATAAGGACACCTTCATGTACACATGTTTGGGGTTAGGATTTATGTAACAACCCGGAAATTCTGGGCCAATTAAATTTTTTTAAATTGGCTATTTTAACAAATTTTGGTTATTTAAAATGATATATTTTAAATAAAAACGATGAAAAATTTATTTTCGATGAAGTTAAAACGAATAAATTTATTTTAATTATATAACGATCCTGAAATGGCGCGGTAGTTCGAAAATTCGATTTCGAATTTCAAATGAATATACATAATTCGTTTTAAGTCGGAATTGGACGAAATAAGAAATATTCGAATCTGTTCGACGATATCTTTCTAACGGGTGTAAGAAACTGAGATTTCACTTTATAGAGTGAAAGATATGTTCAGTTTAAAATTCTGAAAAGTCGATGTGGAATTTATATATATTTTAATATATATAAAGGCCTTGAAAATAGCCATTTTGCAAACGACCTCGGTTTTCGACGAAACCACTTTTGTTGGATCCGTGATGTCAAATTATTGCTAGGTTTCAAATTTCATAATTTTTCGAATCAATATGTGAGCGTGGCAAAGGAAAACGCGTTTGACCAGTTTTAGTTGATTTTAATCGACTGGAAAATGGCCATTTTTCAAACGGTCTCAGAATTTGACGAAATTAGTTTTGTTAGGACCGTATCGTCAATACGAAGTTAGAAATTTTTTTTGGGAATTTTTAGTGACTATATGTAGCCCCGGTAATTTCAGATGTACGTTTAAAAATTGAATATATAAGGATTTATATTTTGATTTTGACGAAAACTGATCGAATTAGCTTATGATACCTATCCCATTGTATCTGGAACAAGGGTAATTTGCTAGGGGTGACAGTCGTTGGGTTTGATTTGGAGTTCGGACGTGTAAATTCAAAACGAAATAATTAAAATAATTAAATATTAATATATTTCCTTTATATACCCTATCAGTCAAACCCCGATCAAAGGAAACCCTAGCCCATCTCATTAACGTAGCCGCCTCCGTCTACCTTCGATGATCAGAATCGTACAAAAATTCAACCCCATTTATTTCCAAATCCACGCATTAAAATCCAAGACTTGATAACGGAAAAAGGGAGAGCTACGAGAGATCTCGCCGATCAACGGTGGAGATCGGATATGGGGGCCTAATTTTCTCGATTTCTGGGTTGATTTCGTCGACGTTTGGAGCAAAACTCGAGGCCAATGGGGACTGCACACGCGCCGCCGTGACAGGCGGGGGAAGAGGGGCTTCCGACGGTCGGAGTGGCCAACTCCGATCTGGCCCCGGTCCTCTGTGGTGTGCGCGCAATGGAACCCTAGCGGAGGAGCAGTTCCGATGGTGTACAGAGGGGTTGAACGAAGAAGAAAGGTTGTGAAGAGGAATTAATTTATTTTAATCATTATTTAATTATCCATTCATGTAATTAACAGTTAAATGGCTGTAACTTCTTCATACGAGGTCGGAAAAATGCAAACTTGGGTCCGTTGCGATCGTGGAGCCGAGAGCTTCGCAACAAAACCGATCGGGCCCAATTCGAAGCACGTTGGAATTTCGGGTAAAATCAAATCCAAACCGTTCAGAAATTCAGAAATAAATGGCGGAGTGGAAACCGACTGTGAGAAATTCTCTCACTATAATTTTCTGTATAGTTATTTATTTTATAACTGCATGCATGATCTGTTCCCCGTCGTCCACAGACCATGGACGACTTGTTTGATTGTATGTTGTTGTAAAAATTGATCGGGATGTGAAATGAAATAAGTTATATATATATATATAGGAGATAAAAATATTGTATATATTGAAAGTGAAAATATCGTATATATTGAAAGTGAAAATATCGTATATATTGAAAGTCAAAATATCGTATATATTGAAAGTGAAAAGATCGTATATATTGAAAGTGAAAAGATCGTATATATTGAAAGTGAAAAGATCGTATATATTAAAAGTGAAAATATCGTATATATTGAAAGTGAAAATATCGTATATATTGAAAGTGAAAATATCGCATATATTGAAAGTGAAAATATCGCATATATTGAAAGTGAAAATATCGCATATATTGAAATTGAAAATATCGTATATATTGAAAGTGAAAATATCGTATATATTGAAAGTGAAAAGATCGTATATATAGAAAGTGAAAATATAGTATATATTGAAAGTGAAAATATTGTATATATTGAGTGTAAATATATATATATATATATATATATGAGTTGAAATAAAAATATATATGAGACGAGAATAATATATATATTGAAATTGAAATATATATATATATACGATGTGAATTGAAATTGAATTGAATTGAAAATGAACTCAAATCGAACTGAAATTGAATTAAATGAAATTGAAATTGAATTGAAATCAAATAGAAATGAATGTAAAACGAATTTATAAAGAAAAATTCATTTTTGATTAGAAATTGAATATGAAGTTGAAATCGTTTTGAAAATGAATTTAAAACGATTTATAAAATACGTTTTAAAAGGAAATCGACGAAATATATAATATATAATATATAATATATATATATAATGGCCTGAATAGAACGCGCCGCGCTGCGGCAGTTCGCGAATTTCGACCATTGACTTCGAACGAACATTACGGGGGATCCGACCGTCGGATTCTCCTGAAACCGGAACTGTTGGGTTCGTATCAAAAAGAACTTTCTAATGAATATTATATATTTGAAATCTAACGGTTGGATTTGGAATTATGTCCAAATCAAATTTGGAAAAGGTCGCTGTAAGTGCAGTTCGATGGCCATTGGTGGAAATCGACTGTACGGGCCTTGATAAAATTATTAAAAATAGTAATAATTTGTGTAAAATCATAAGAAATGATTTGGGAAGAACTGGGATGAAAAATTCCATATTTGAAAAGATAAAAATATATTTTTATCGAAACGAACTAGTTATTAACTAGAAAAATAATCCAATGGTTATAAATAAATAAATTGGATTGGATTTGAATTGAAATTATCTTTGGATATTTTCGATATTGGATTCCGTGATTATACAGATATTGTGATGGGAATTTGGAAGATATCGATATCGTTATTCCCGATATGATATCTGTTGGTTTCAGGATTTGATGTTGAATATAAGTCGGTACTATCTCTATTCAAAACCTTATATTTAATGTCAAATTGGATTGATTGATTGTTTGGATTGTGCTCGACCAGTTTATGAGCAAAATATGCTTTTACATTTAGCATTGGGTTGGGTAGAAATATCTGTGTGTTAGCACCTTATGAAACACTTCACGATTTGACGATAAGGTGTTTAGCGATGTTGTGTTCATTTCAAATTTAATGAATGATTGTGAAATGATATCTTTCTTAAGTGAAAAGAATGTATTCCCGATTTTGGACAGGGAATGTTTTATAAAAATGTTTTATAAAACAGAAAGGATTTCGAGGCCTAAAACCCGATGATTTCGAAATGATTTGGAAATGTATTATGGTTTTACATTGTAGTTCATCACATATTCGATTAGTTACTATTAATGATGTATCTGTTTGGTGGCGGAGAATTTATTCTCTTGCTTAACACCCTTCTTTGAGACGTACGAGCTCAAAGGTTATGTGATTAATAGTGACTGATCATATGTGTGAATTACTGATGTGAAGTACTATATTTTGAAAGTACTTGTGATTATTATGTTGTGAAATGATTTTCCCTACTTCGGGATATGAAATGATTTAGTATGTGGCTAAAGAGTCGGGTAACCCTGATACTAAAAGTATGGGTGAGAGGGCGGTGTATGCTCTCCATGTGTGGGAGGTGCATCGTCGGTGTAGCCTGCTCCTATGTGGGGTAGGTGCACATTTATATATCGAGTAGCGAGGTGCGTACCCTTTGCCTTGTCGATGGGGAGCACGATATTTGGTTGCATACTTGTATGTATGCATTGTTATGTTTTGGAATTCATATTTCCAAACGATTTGATTTGAGATCCCGAAGTGAAATCTACTTTGATATAGAAAGTTAGATAGGTATTTCAAATGATTTGAAATAAGAAATCGGGAATATAATCCAAAGGAATAATTTCTGTAAATTGAATTGGATTTGGAAAATCTAAGTGTAGTGATTAATCTAAGTGGGTAGATTGGGATATTGCATGTTGATTGATGCATAGTAGATCCATATATCTATATTGATTGTTGTTTATACACTGGCATTCATGGGGGTGAACCCGTTCCGCATTAACGGCGTGGTACTGTGATTTGTTTTATCATTTATAAAGATTTATAACTGTTTAGAGTTTCTCACACCAGTCTCATGACTGACCTGTAGTTTGCTTTTCCCTTGCAAACTCAGGTGCCCCTATTTTCCATACGGGCAGTCGAATAGTTTTATTTTGCAGATGTATTGAGCAGGATTCTGGATTGAAGCTTTAAGTTGTGTCCAGGAATTTATAGTCTTTCGTTGTGCATTGTATTACATTTATGTAAATTTATCTTCCGCTGTGTATTATTTTCGATATTCTCTGATATTTTGTACTCTGATGTAACATTATTATGATGTTTATGAAAGTCTTCTGTTATTTGTTCTGATGTGTTGTATACCTGGAGTTAGCGTATGCGGGATTCGAACGGTCTTGGTCGGTTTAGCGATCGATTAGGTCCGGGCGAAATCCGTGTCGAAACAGCTGGTATCAGACCTTGGTTAACTCAAATCTTTGGGGTACAACTCGTTAGAACTGAATAAAAGACTCATCAGAGGTAGAATTAGTAACATCCTATAGAAGAATCCTCATTAGAGATAGAATCAGTAGCATTCTAGAATGAGTGACTCGTTAGAGATGGGGTTAGTAATACCCCAGAATGAGTTGAGAGTGATATAATTATAAATAACGTATTTGTGATTATATATATAATCCGGTCTTAGAAAATTTGATTTTTGATTATATAAAATTATAAATTTGAAAATTTAATCAATTAATTGATTGTTGGTTGTGTTGTGTGGTTATTAGTTCAACTAATCAGAATATTGAATTGATAATACCAATAAGAGAATGTAAGGTGAATTAGCCAATTTGAATCAAATATAGAACTAAATTGAAAATTGGTTGAAAGTGCATGCATATACATGTACTTACATTGAACAGGTCATAACAAGGAGGCTAGAGCAGAAGAATAAAATTGTTTGCCCGACAAATAGGTACATGTTTACCATAATTTACTGTTTTGTTTGGGTGATGATGATGTTTTGAGCCGATTGGCTAGCCGCTTGGCTTTTTCTTTTTCTTTTTGAGATCAGAGGGCCTGTATGGCAATTTCGGAATTTTCCCGGTGCTCCCGGTGCAGGGGAGGTTATGGTGAAATTTTTCGAAAATATAGGGTGTGTAACAACCCGTATTTTCAATAACCTGTTATAACATAAATTGAGGCAGAATTTAATTCTAAAATCTGAATCAAGGGAAACGGGCTATGCCATTGCGTTCGTCTCGGAAAAATACGCGAAATAGAGTCCGAGTTTTCGAAAATCGGAGTCCGTATAACCCGATTAAGGCCCAACGAAGTTTTCAGAAAATTTCTAAGTAAAAACAGATTTCAAATTCAAACTTGAATTTGGAAAATTGGGCCAGTTTGGGCCAGGTGGGAGAATTCCCGCCAGAACACCCAAGTCAACAGCCCTGTCGACTTGGGAGTCGACTTGGTTTGACCAAGTCGACAGCACTGTCGACTTGGCTCAGACGAGCAGTCCTGCCTGGTGCACCATTTTGGGTTTGTGTTGAGCTTGGGGGCCAGATTCGGTTTTGAGGGTTGAGATTGGAACTAGGGTTTAATCCTATGGCCTAAAACACTTGCCTAATCTATAAATAAGACCCTAACCTACCCTAAATCATCATTAATCTATCCTACAACTAAACTATGGCAAAATCAATCCTCTCATGGCCTCCACTCTCTTCATAAAATTCCTAAAACAATTTCTAAGTGATTTTCCATGCATACAAGTGTTTTTAGACTTGTATGAGCCTCTTTAGCTTGCATTCAAGTCAAGTTTTTATATTTGCATCATAAAGAAGGAGTTTTGATCATTTTGGCTTGCATTTTTGGGTTGAATTGGTTGCATAAGGGCTTTCTTATATTTGCTATACTCATTTGAGTCTTCATAAGCATTGTAAGCCCTATTCTACTTTCATACTTAAACTCTAAAGTTAAATGTATGATATGCAAGTTTATATGCAAGTTTACTATGCTATGAAATGCAAGTTTATATGCAAGTTTATCATGTTATGCAAGTTTTCTATGATGTAATATGCAAGTTTATCATGTTATGCAAGTATGCTATGATATGATATGCAAGTTCATCATGTTATGTTATGCAAGTTTGATATGCAAGTTGTCATATGATATGCAAGTTGTGTATGCAAGTTTGGGTTGAACATTTTGTTCATGCTATCATGTTATGCAAGCTTATTTTGGGTTTATGAACATAAAGCTTCAAGCTTTATGCCAAAGGTTGCATTTTGGCAACATGTAAGTTATCATATTTCTTATGATAACTTGCATGTGAGGCTAAATGCGAACTTATGGCCATGTTTACATGTCATTTAGCACCATGTATCATCAATATGCCAAGTTTGGTTTTATGCATGCTTTTGAGGCCAAAATATGTAATATGCAAGTATATGAACACATGAACATTTCATATGCCACCATGTTAAACTTGTGGCTTCAACACCTTTATGCCATGATTATGCCAAGTTCCCTCTTTCTATCCTTTATGCGCTATTGCGATATGTAAGCGATGGGATTGCGTTTGGGTTTGGGTAAACTTAAAAGACATAAAAACATAAGCTTGGGAATTTACCTATTAAGTTAGGTCTACCCATTGGGAATTTACCTATTAAGTTAGGTCTACCCAATTGCTTGAAAATTTGTAACATGTTTTGGAAACATGATGGACATGACACTTAGAAAAGATAAGTGTGGCCAACTCGAGGTTGGGTTGAGTTTGTAGCGTAAACCTACCCGGAACCGACCGACTTAACTAGTTGCTACAAACAATAGGACCCAATGTGAGAAGTTGGTCATGTTGTACCTTGAACCCGAGGTTAGACCAAGTTGTGGTGTAAAGCTACCCGGACCCGCCTGGCTTAACTAGTAACCACAACAAGGTCTAATGTGAGAGGTTAAGGCGCATTAAATTAATTAATGCCTCGTGATTAGGGTTAAGTCGTGGTCCACTTAATTACTTAACCAATTTGGGCTCGGTAGATTAATCGGGGTTAAGTCGTGAACTCATCGTTACACTTAACCAAGTTAATCCATGATTAGCAAGAGGGTTAAACCGTACTTAACCCACTAGAAAATCCTAGCAATGGGGGCCCACTCCAGCAGTAATCCCAAGTTAGTATCATCATGACCCTAGGGACTAGGCTAGGGTGGGGGGCACGATTACTGGGCTGGAGGTAAGCGACCAATAAACGACGGCAGGGTGGTACGCCGGTGTAGTTCCGGGCGGACCATGGTCGTGCACAAGTCCAAAGCCGGGGAAATCATGCACGGGTACCAGTAGATCGAGACTGTGCACTCATGTTTATGGTGTCCAGGGGTTGCCACCCTAGGGCTTGATACACCTGACGGGAGAACCGGCACAGTCTGGCTACAATTATGTTTGGGCCGTATTGACACCAACACGTGACGAGTTAGGCTTAGGGAGCCGATCGACTAGACCGTTTGGTTGGACCTCGTGGTAGGGTCACTTCATGTTATTGGACCTTGTATTAGGGTCATTTCAAGTTATTGGGCCAAAGCATGGGCCAAGGGATCAATACTTGTTTATTCAAGTCATGTTAGTTTGCTAGTACACCTGTGGTGCAAAACCTTAATCCTGATTATGCGATGACACCTTTATCTACCTTGTTAGTTAATCATCATGCTAGTATGTTGTTATCCTTATGTTCATCCCTGCTGCTCATGCCAGCTAACTTTATCAGTTTACATTGATTGTAGTAGGGCTTACTCAGTCTTTTTGACTGACCTGTTTTCTTTCGCCTCTTTTCTTCCGTTCCCCCCCCCAAGTTCTCAGGGAGGGAATACTGGAGCTTAGCTGGATTTCTGACTGCTTGCTTGTGGGATTTAGCTCATGTACGGTTTGGACATGAAGCTAGCTGTGGCTATCACTTCTTTTGGGGATTAGTACTTATGTATTTCAGTTTTTCAGTTGATGCTGTTTTATCTAGACTTGTTATTTTGGAAAGTTGACATTATGATTATGTTGTACCAGACTTATTTTGAAATGGTTTGAAATCTTCCGCTGATTTATCCATGTTATTTACTCTGTTTACGTATATACATATGTTCTTGTTCTGCCTTGATATACCATTATGCATGTTTACCTGATTCAAACGCCCCTCCAAAGTCAGAGTGCTTGCAAGAGTCACCCTGGCGGAGGCGGGGTGTTACAATTTGGTATCAGAGCATATGGTTTACGAGAAGGAACAAAATAGTTTTTTTAAACTTTTGGAAAACTATTTTCAAAACCAAGTATAAAGTATTTTCCAAAGAAAAGTCTAGTTTATTTTAAAGGCTATTCCCCAAAAAGCCATTAGCAAAATTCCTTCGTTTTTCGCCATTCTGAATCTGTCTTTTTCTTCGTTTTTAGCATGGCCGATAGTTTTGCTATTCCGGAGGGAGTGCACGTACCTGTTTGGTATAGGAGACTTTTGGAGGCTAGGGCGACCGAAGCCGGCCCCGTAGATGTCCCTCCTCCTCCTCCAGTAGTTAATATTCCTCCTCCTGTCGCTAATGTTCCTCCTCCTCCTGTCGCTGAGGTTCCTCTTCCTCCTCCCCCTCAGCATCCTCAAGCCGACTTCGCAAAGACTTGCAAGGATTTCAAAGCAATGGGTGGCAAGAACTTTCAAGGCACTGAGACTTTTGTAGAGGCCAGAAATTGGTTGAAAGAGACCGAGGATTTATTTGCTATCTTTGGGATAGACGATCAGAGGAAGGTCTTGTTGGCGGTTTGGCTTATGAAGGATGAAGCCGCTTATTGGTGGGAAGTCACCAGTGGTACTAGGCCCGTTGAGACTTGGGCCGATTTCAGGACAAGGTTCGTGCTTAAGTTTCTATCTTCCGCTGAGGAGAATCTGCAAATGGAGAGGTTCATAACTTTGAAGCAAGGAGATATGTCTGTTAAAAAGTATGTGAATAAGTTCAATCAATTAGCTCGTTTTGGCTTGGATATGGTGAATACTCCCCAGAAGAAGGCTCTTCGTTTTGCTAGAGGATTGAATGAGCCGTTGCAGGGATTGACTATGTCACATATTCCCCATGGGGCCACGTTTGAGAGTTTGGTTGATATGGCGTTACTTCAGGGAGATGTCAAGAAAGAGATCAAGACGAATGATACTCAAGCCAAGAAGACTGATTCTCAGGGAAAAGGAAGTCAGGGTAATCCAAGTGGTCAAAGCAGTCAAGGCAATCAGAACAAGAACAAGAGTCAAGGCAACAAGGGGAACAACAACAAGGGCAAGAACAACAAGGGGAAGTGCCATTACTGCGGTTCAGTTGGGCATCTTATTAAGGATTGTAAGAAGAGGAAAAGGAAGAATGGCGAATGCTTTTTCTGCAGTGAGACTGGACATTTCAGTAAGGATTGCCCGAAGAAGCGGGGGCAAGGCCAGGGTCAGGCTCAGCGTGTTGGACCTTCAAGAGGGCAAGTTCATGCTCTCAGTACCGGTCCAGTTCCCGATCGAGGTAGTATTTCTGTTGAGAGCCTTGTATATATTTCTGATTTTCCAGTTCGTACCTTGTTTGATTCTGGTGCATCGCATAGCTTTATCTCATTTGATCTTCTTGATAGTTTGCACCTTAGTACTAGCTTGGTAGATGATCCCGTCTGTGTCTCAAATCCTATTGGGGGTTCCGCCCATTTGTCTATGATATGTGGGGATTTGAGGATCTCTATACTGAGTGTAGAGTTCTTGTGTAGTGCTTATGTTCTTGGTTTCAGGGGATACGGATTGATATTGGGCATGGATTGGTTGTCCAGATATGGAGCCATCCTTGATTGTGAGCATAGGGTTGTGAGGCTCGTGACTCGACTCGGGAACACCCTAGAAATTTCTTGTGATCCGAGAGGTCCCGTCATGTTGTGCTATCTTGAATCACTCGACTCGTCAATGGAAACTCTTCAGTCTGTGAGAGTGGTTCGAGAGTATCCGGATGTTTTTGATGAAGTTAGGGGGTTGCCCCCTAAGCGAGAGATTGATTTCCGCATTTATCTGGTGGATAATGCAAAGCTGGTTTCTTTGCCTGTTCGGCACATGGCTCCGCGTGAAAGGCGGGAGTTAAGTAAGCAAGTGAAAGAGTTGCTTGAAAAGAACTTCATTAGACGAAGTATATCTGAATGGGGAGCGCCTGTGGTATTTGCTACCAAGGCGGATGGTTCTCTCCGACTTTGTGTTGACTATCGAGAGTTGAATAAGCTGACTAAGAAGAACAGACACCCGTTACCGAGGATCGATGATCTCTTCGACCAACTTGTCAGTGCTTCTGTTTTCTCTCAGCTTGATCTTGCTACTGGATTCCATCAGCTCAGGGTAGCTGAAGATAGTATAGACAAGACTACGTTCAGGACTCCAGATGGATTCTTCGAATGGCTTGTCATGCCGTTCGGCTTGACTAATGCACCCGCATATTTCGTGGACTTGATGAGTAGGGTGTTCAGGGAGTTCTTGAACAAGTTTGTCGTGGTCTTCGTAGATGATATTCTGATCTTCTCTAAGGATGAGGAAGAGCATGCAAGGCATCTCATGGAGGTGATGGATACGCTTAAAGCGCATCAGTTGAAGGCCAAGTTCTCCAAGTGTCACTTTTGGAGAAGGGAAGTTAGATTCCTTGGGCATATAGTATCTAAGCAAGGCTTAGCGGTGGATCCCGCTAAGGTAGTTGCAGTTCAGGATTGGAAGACTCCAAGGAATGCAACCGAAGTGAGAAGTTTTCTAGGTCTTGCGGGTTTTTACCGGAAGTTCATCAAGGACTTCGCGAAGATTTCTGCTCCTCTCACTAAATTGACGAAGAAGAATTTAGTTTTTGCTTGGAGCATAGAATGCGAGCTTGCTTTTCAAAAGCTCAAGAGAGCCCTCACATCAGCACCGGTTCTAGCTTTGCCCGATGGAGGGAAGTTATTTACAGTATACACCGATGCATGTGGCACGGGGTTAGGAGCTGTTTTGATGCAAGAAGGAAGAGTGATATGCTTTGGCGGTAGACAACTCAAAGTGCATGAGAAGAATTATCCCACTCATGACTTAGAGTTGGCAGCAATAGTATATGCACTCAAGGCTTGGCGCTATTATCTTCTGGGCGAAAGATTTGAGCTTTATACCGATCACAAGTCATTGAAGTATCTCTTTTCTCAGAAAGATCTGAATCTGAGGCAACAAAGATGGATGGAATTCTTGGCGTCCTACGATTTTGAGATAGCTTATACCCATGGCAAGGGGAATGTGGTAGCAGACGCATTGAGTAGAAGAAGGTTGACCCTAAGTCCTCTATTCGTTGAGATGAAGAATTTAGAGTATGTGGCGACCTTTGATTTCTCTTTGGCGGTTGAGTCGATGACCAGTTCTTTAGCATCTCTGGAACTCAGACCTACCCTTCTTGATCAAGTTGGGGCTTCGCAGAGAGAAGATCCTCAGATAGTTGAGATTATGGATAAGCTGATTCGAGGAGAGGCGTCTAGTCATCTCGCTCGATATTCTATTGATGACAAGGGTTGGCTGAGGAGAGACGGAAGGTTATGTGTTCCCATGGTAGAAGATTTGGTAAGAAAGGTTCTTGAGGAAGCGCATCACTCTAAGTTGACTATACATCCGGGCGGAGATAAGATGTATAAAGATATGAAGCGCATCTTCTTTTGGCCTGGGATGAAAAAGGATGTGGCAGAGTTTGTCTCTAGATGCATCATTTGCCAGCAAGTTAAGGCCGAGTCGAAGAAGCCCGGTGGGCTATTGCATCCTCTAGACGTTCCACTTTGGAAGTGGGAGAGTATTTCCATGGACTTTATCGATGGGCTACCAAGATCGAGGAAAGGGAATACAAGCATTTGGGTTATTGTGGATAGACTTACGAAGAGTGCTCATTTTATCCCGGTGAAGAGCAAGAGGACCGCATCTTGGCTAGCGTCTGTATATCTTCGTGAGATTGTGAGACTACATGGAGTCCCTTCTAGTATTGTCAGTGACCGTGACCCAGTCTTTACAAGTCAGTTCTGGAATAGCTTGCAAGAAGCCATGGGCACGAGGTTGAATCTAAGTACTGCTTATCACCCACAGACGGACGGTCAGACCGAAAGGGTGAATAGGGTGCTCGAGGATCTGTTGAGGCTTTGTATTCTGGATTTGGTGGTACTTGGGAAGACCATCTTCCTCTTGTTGAGTTTGCATATAATAACAGTTATCAGGCAAGCATAGGGATGGCACCATTTGAAGCTTTATATGGGAGGCCGTGCAAGTCGCCTACATGTTGGTGGGAGACTACAGATAAGCTTATACTTGGGCCTGATCTGATCAGAGATACATCCGAGAAGATCGAGTTGATTCGGAGACGGATGAAAGCAGCCCAAGACCGACAGAAATCCTCTGCTGATAAGCGAAGGACTGATTTGGAGTTTGATGTTGGGGATATGGTTTTCGTGAAGGTTTCTCCTTTGCGGAATGTGGTCCGATTTGGAGCCGTTGGGAAGTTGGCATCGAGGTTTGTTGGACCATTCCCTATTATAGAGAGGATCGGGCAGATGGCTTATAGAGTTGAGTTGCCCGAGAAGCTTGCCGGAGTACACAATGTTTTTCATGTCTCGCATCTCCGGAAGTGTTTACATGAATCAGCTGAGGTTGTTGAGCCGAGTGTTCTGGAAGATGTGGAAGTGGAGAAAGAGGCTACCTTGAGGAGAGCTCCGATTCGTATCTTGGGGACAGAGACCAAGAAGCTAAGGAATCGAGAGGTCAAGTTGGTGAAGGTTCAATGGGGTGAAGCCGAAGAAGACGCAACTTGGGAAACCGAGGAGAAGATGCGTGGGCTTTATCCATTCCTTTTTGAGGGTACACTCTCAATCTCTTTTCTTTGTTAGCATATCTTCTTCTTTGCTACCCATATTTATCTAGTTTATCGTGTTAATCTTGTCATGAGGACCTTAGGTAGAAACCCTTTGGATGAAACATGTGTTTGAAACATGTTATGCTTGATGGTTGCAAGTGGCTGCAAGTGTTTGCAAGTGGTTACTCGTGGATGCATTATACACGTTAGGCACTAGATCGGCTCACACACTCCTCATATTGCATATGCATGAGTGTTTATGCTTATTCATGGATGAAAATTTTTGTGTTATCACATGGATGTTGCATATGGATGTATGTTATGTGCACACATATAGATGTTATACATTATGTTAGGAATTGCATACATATGGATTCATTTCACTAACATAATCTGCATTGATGATATTCGCATTAGATAGGTACATATACACACACCTTTGCATATGTTCATACAACATTTAGAATCTTGTAAGGACAATGATTGCTCGTGGATGATGTTTTGAGTAGATGAATGATTGGATGGTAGGATACGTTCTTCCAAACTTGAAGATTTCGGGGACGAAATCCTTTAAGAAGGGGAGAATGTAACAACCCGTATTTTCAATAACCTGTTATAACATAAATTGAGGCAGAATTTAATTCTAAAATCTGAATCAAGGGAAACGGGCTATGCCATTGCGTTCGTCTCGGAAAAATACGCGAAATAGAGTCCGAGTTTTCGAAAATCGGAGTCCGTATGAACCGATTAAGGCCCAACGAAGTTTTCAGAAAATTTCTAAGTAAAAATAGATTTCAAATTCAAACTTGAATTTGGAAAATTGGGCCAGTTTGGGCCAGGCGGGAGAATTCCCGCCAGAACACCCAAGTCGACAGCCCTGTCGACTTGGGAGTCGACTTGGTTTGACCAAGTCGACAGCCCTGTCGACTTGGCTGTTGACTTGGCTCAGACGAGCAGTCCTGCCTGGTGCACCATTTTGGGTTTGTGTTGAGCTTGGGGGCCAGATTCGGTTTTGAGGGTTGAGATTGGAACTAGGGTTTAATCCTATGGCCTAAAACACTTGCCTAATCTATAAATAAGACCCTAACCTACCCTAAATCATCATTAATCTATCCTACAACTAAACTATGGCAAAATCAATCCTCTCATGGCCTCCACTCTCTTCATAAAATTCCTAAAACAATTTCTAAGTGATTTTCCATGCATACAAGTGTTTTTAGACCTGTATGAGCCTCTTTAGCTTGCATTCAAGTCAAGTTATTATATTTGCATCATAAAGAAGGAGTTTTGATCATTTTGGCTTGCATTTTTGGGTTGAATTGGTTGCATAAGGGCTTTCTTATATTTGCTATACTCATTTGAGTCTTCATAAGCATTGTAAGCCCTATTCTACTTTCATACTTAAACTCTAAAGTTAAATGTATGATATGCAAGTTTATATGCAAGTTTACTATGCTATGAAATGCAAGTTTATATGCAAGTTTATCATGTTATGCAAGTTTTCTATGATGTAATATGCAAGTTTATCATGTTATGCAAGTATGCTATGATATGATATGCAAGTTCATCATGTTATGTTATGCAAGTTTGATATGCAAGTTGTCATATGATATGCAAGTTGTGTATGCAAGTTTGGGTTGAACATTTTGTTCATGCTATCATGTTATGCAAGCTTATTTTGGGTTTATGAACATAAAGCTTCAAGCTTTATGCCAAAGGTTGCATTTTGGCAACATGTAAGTTATCATATTTCTTATGATAACTTGCATGTGAGGCTAAATGCGAACTTATGGCCATGTTTACATGTCATTTAGCACCATGTATCATCAATATGCCAAGTTTGGTTTTATGCATGCTTTTGAGGCCAAAATATGTAATATGCAAGTATATGAACACATGAACATTTCATATGCCACCATGTTAAACTTGTGGCTTCAACACCTTTATGCCATGATTATGCCAAGTTCCCTCTTTCTATCCTTTATGCGCTATTGCGATATGTAAGCGATGGGATTGCGTTTGGGTTTGGGTAAACTTAAAAGACATAAAAACATAAGCTTGGGAATTTACCTATTAAGTTAGGTCTACCCATTGGGAATTTACCTATTAAGTTAGGTCTACCCAATTGCTTGAAAATTTGTAACATGTTTTGGAAACATGATGGACATGACACTTAGAAAAGATAAGTGTGGCCAACTCGAGGTTGGGTTGAGTTTGTAGCGTAAACCTACCCGGAACCGACCGGCTTAACTAGTTGCTACAAACAATAGGACCTAATGTGAGAAGTTGGTCATGTTGTACCTTGAACCCGAGGTTAGACCAAGTTGTGGTGTAAAGCTACCCGGACCCGCTCGGCTTAACTAGTAACCACAACAAGGTCTAATGTGAGAGGTTAAGGCGCATTAAATTAATTAATGCCTCGTGATTAGGGTTAAGTCATGGTCCACTTAATTACTTAACCAATTTGGGCTCGGTAGATTAATCGGGGTTAAGTCGTGAACTCATCGTTACACTTAACCAAGTTAATCCATGATTAGCAAGAGGGTTAAACCGTACTTAACCCACTAGAAAATCCTAGCAATGAGGGCCCACTCCAGCAGTAATCCCAAGTTAGTATCATCTTGACCCTAGGGACTAGGCTAGGGTGGGGGGCACGATTAATGTAATGGAGGTAAGCGACCAATAAACGACGGCAGGGTGGTACGCCGGTGTAGTTCCGGGCGGACCATGGTCGTGCCCATAGTCCGAAGCCGGGGAAATCATGCACGGGTACCAGTAGATCGAGACTGTGCACTCATGTTTATGGTGTCCAGGGGTTGCCACCCTAGGGCTTGATACACCCGACGGGAGACCCGGCACAATCTGGCTACAATTATGTTTGGGCCGTATTGACACCAACACGTGACGAGTTAGGCTTTGGGAGCCGATCGACTAGACCGTTTGGTTGGACCTCGTGGTAGGGTCACTTCATGTTATTGGACCTTGTATTAGGGTCATTTCAAGTTATTGGGCCAAAGCATGGGCCAAGGGATCAATACTTGTTTATTCAAGTCATGTTAGTTTGCTAGTACACCTGTGGTGCAAAACCTTAATCCTGATTATGCGATGACACCTTTATCTACCTTGTTAGTTAATCATCATGCTAGTATGTTGTTATCCTTATGTTCATCACTGCTGCTCATGCCAGTTAACTTTATCAGTTTACATTGATTGTAGTAGGGCTTACTCAGTCTTTTTGACTGACCTGTTTTCTTTCGCCTCTTTTCTTCCGTTCCCCCCCCCCCCAGGTTCTCAGGGAGGGAATACTGGAGCTTAGCTGGATTTCTGACTGCTTGCTTGTGGGATTTAGCTCATGTATGGTTTGGACATGAAGCTAGCTGTGGCTGTCACTTCTTTTGGGGATTAGTACTTATGTATTTCAGTTTTTCAGTTGATGCTGTTTTATCTAGACTTGTTATTTTGGAAAGTTGACATTATGATTATGTTGTACCAGACTTATTTTGAAATGGTTTGAAATCTTCCGCTGTTTTATCCATGTTATTTACTCTGTTTACGTATATACATATGTTCTTGTTCTGCCTTGATATATCATTATGCATGTTTACCTGATTCAAATGCCCCTCCAAAGTCAGAGTGCTTGCAAGAGTCACCCTGGCGGAGGCGGGGTGTTATAGGGTGCTAGCCAAATTTTTGAAAAATTTAAAAAGTTCTTAGAAACTGAAAAGTTGAAGAACTTAAGCCGTAAGGAAAATAATGAAAGTTGAGTTGATTTGTTAAACAACTTTCGGCTTCGTTCCTTTTCGGGGACGAAAAGTTTTAAGTGGGGGAGATTGTAACAACCCGAAAATTCTGGGCCAATTTAAAATTTTTAAATTGGCTATTTTAACGGATTTTGGTTAATTAAAATGATATATTTTAAATAAAAACGATGAAAAATTTATTTTCGATGAAGTTAAAACGAATAAATTTATTTTAATTATATAACGATCCTGAAATGGCGCGGTAGTTCGAAAATTGTATTTCGAATTTCAAATGAATATACAGAATTCGTTTTAAGTCGGAATTGGACGAAATACGAAATATTCGAATCTGTTCGACGATACCTTTCTAACGGATGTAAGAAACCGAGATTTCACTTTATAGAGTGAAAGATATGTTAAGTTTAAAATTCTGAAAAGTCGCTGTGGAATTTATATATATATATTTTAATATATATATATAAAGGCCTTGAAAATAGCCGTTTTGCAAACGACCTCGGTTTTCGGTTTCAGGAGAATCCGACGATCGGATCTCCCGTAATATCCGTTCGAAGTCAATGGTCGAAATTCGCGAACTGCCGCGGCGCGGCGCGTTCTATTCAGGCCATTATATAATATATATAATATATATAATATATACTTCGTCGATTCCCTTTTTAGAACGTATTTAATAAATCGTTTTAAATTCGTTTTCAAAACGATTTCAACTTCTTTTTCAAATTCAAATCAAAATTGAATTTTCCCTTAAAATTCGTTTTAAATTCATTTCAAATTGATTTCAATTCAAATTGATTTTGAATTCAATTTCAGTTCGTTTTCAATTCAATTTCAATTCGAATTCATTTCTATTCAATTTCAATTTGAATTCATTTATATTCAATATAAATTCGAATTCATTTATATTCAATCTCCCCGAATATGTCAAAGATCGCGCCGCGACCATGTCGCCGCGACCTTCTTCCCAAGCTCCTCCGGTTGATCCTCGAGCTCCAAGAAATGGAAAGGACCCTGAGACTAGCACTCACGGCATTATCATTGATTAGATTTCTTTTCTTTTGATGTATTTCTTTCAATAATAAGGACACCTTCATGTACACATGTCTAGGGTTAGGATTTAGCTCCTAGGCATGCTCTGGAGTCAACTGCTGTACCCTATAGAATTTCTTTTCTTTGTAATAGTTATTTAGCAGTTGTTAATTTTATTTTGCAAACATAGATCATGTTTGAACACCTCTAAGCCGAGCATGAATAATGCTCGCCCCCTGTTTTATGTGGTCAGCGTGAAAGCCCACTACCCTTTTTCTAAAAACACCTACTCCTTTAACTGAGTGAGGTCATGTCTTTTAAATACGAAGTACAGATTATACTCCCTCTTTTCTTTTTACACCAGGAGCGTTCATTGCTCGCTGGACAAACTAACTTAACATGAGCCGAGCATAAAAAAAAATACTTGCCATGAGCCGAGTATGATTAATACTCGCCACCTCTCTAAGCCGAACGTGGTTAGCACTCGCCACAAAGCCGAACCTGGTTACCGTTCGCTATTAAGCTGGACATGGTTAATGTTCGCCATTAAGCCGGACATGGTTAATGTTCGCCACTGAGCCGAGCATGGTTAATGCTCGCCACCCTTTAAAGCCAAGTGAAATGAAATGCTCGACCCATCAGCCTTCTCTAAAACGAGAATGGTTTATTTTCTATTTGCAGGAACCAACTCTCATACAAATAGCGATCATCATCTTGGCCTTAATACGGTTCTTGATCGTTGTCGGTTTTTCGGCCTTAATACGACCTGGTATGGTCATCGGTTTTCTGGCCTTAATACAACATCAGAACCGTCGGTTTTCTGGCCTTAATACAACATCGGAACCGTTGGTTTTTTGGCCTTAATATGGTCTGGCGTGACCATAGCTGCTCGAGCGTTTGTGCTTCAGTTCAAATTTCAGAATACACCTCCCACTACCGACGAAGAAGCATTCTGAGGGACAAAGTGTTAACCCTCTTTCTGGCAAGAGCCTCAATGAGCCAGACCAAAGCCCAAACGCGCAAATGGATATAAGCCACGCTTCAGGAAGCCCAGCAGACGCACGACCCAAAGCAGTCACATATCGGCCCAAGTCCAGCCTAGTCAATTGACAGCTCACGCTGGACGAATCGCTCTCCCAATCGACCGAGTATCTCTCTTCCGTAAAAGGCGCGTCGACCGATTATCTTGGGCCAGCGTGGAAATCTTCTACAGAGCCATTCCACCGTATATCCTGATTTCCAAGGCAATAAAAGTGGTCAAACCGTATCCGGATAAAGCTCTACTTTTGATATACCTCTCCATGGATGCCACGTCAGCCACAACTTCCGATGATACTATTTATGAACAGTGGAATTAGTCTCCAGCTGCTATTAAAACCAACTGATGGGTTCCACGTGTCTAGGCTTCCCCAGAATGGTCGGACCATATCGCAACAGCCCAAGCTGCATTCTCTACCTATAAACACATCCAATCTTAAAAAGAGGAGGGGGAGAGAGTTTCTTTGAGACTTCTTTCAGACCTCTCTATATTTCTCTCAATCTCTCTCAAAAAGAAGAAAGGGAAATAGCCATCTTCTCTTTCTTCTTCAAACAGAAAAAGCATTGTATTTGTAATAAAAAAAGAAGAAATAATATATAAAGTGATCGCACGATTGGGGGTTGACTGTCACTAGTGACCAACTTCTGACGTCAACACTACGAAAATCTTTTATTTGGATTCGTGGCAAAACTCCAAGTCATTTTCATATATAATATGTTGGAAACCGCGATCGTATGAAGAAATTATGGTTCAATGAAATCAGACGGTAAACACGCATATATATGTGTATATATATATATATATGTGTGTGTGTATGTGTGTTTGTGTGTGTGGTTTAATAAATAATACATATATATCCAAGAGATGAAATAATCTAATGGATTTGAATTTCACATGAGAATATAAGCATGAGGAATGAAACAATATGATTGAATAAACGTTATATATATTAAATATCTACAGCCCCACATACATTTATTGGGCGACTCATAGACCAAGAGGTCGACATCCCTCCTAGAAAGGGTGTCAACGGCCGGTCAATCACCTTTCTCGGGAGGAGTTCGACCGCTTGGCGGTTGAAATGCCTAATAAGGCTAGATTTGGCTAGGTTTTTGGGGCCAATTTATATAAATGAACAACTAGGATTAAATCTTAATAATCATATGGTTATGGTTTACATAAACACCTATAAATACACCCTTAGACTCCATACCTAAACCCTAGTCGCTCTCTCTGTTTGTGCCTTCACTCTACCGCCATTGATTCCAGATAAATTTAAAAATAGGTTTTCTTCTACAAACCTGTTCTTCTTTCTCTAATCTTTTCTTATAGAATTTAGAATTGAATAGATCTGGAATCACATGATATATATATGTGAATTTATATCATTTGATTCTTATGTATATAAATCTCTAGGTGTAACGTCCCGGATTTTTAACTATTATTTAATGAATATTTAAATTAGTTTTAAATAACCAATTGGAATTATAAATGGATTTTTATTGAATTTATCGATTTAATAATCGATATACGAATTTATATCATAATATGAAGCAATAATAATTGAATTCAAAGTTGAAACTGAATCTAAATGATTTAGTCAATTAATATAATTTCTATATTTAATTAGAATGATAATAATGATTTATTATCGTTAAATTTAATTGTTTGAGATCGATTTATATTTTTAATTGATTTAATTTAATTTGTCAATTTAATAGTGTTATTCTGTATATACGACTGAATTAAATTTCAGAATATGTTCAGTTAAATTCGGAATAGTGAATAACGTTGGTAACAGTAGTCATTACGGTTAAATAGTGGTTTAGGATTACGACTTAGCGGTCACGAAATATTTTAAAACATTATAAATTGCTAATTAATCTACTCAGAGCCGACCTATTCAAAATTAAAATCACGCAGACCTCTATTTTCCATCGTAGACCTACTGTGTTTTCTCGAGCAAATGCTAATGTCTCCTTCCTTCGATATGAAGGAAGGCAGAAATTTAATGGCAATTGTACGTCCTGTTCCCTCGTTCGCGTTTATAAATTGAGAGCCTCACCCTCGTTACTCCCATTTTGCTGAAATATACGAAACCGTCCACCCCTTACTTCCAATCCTTTTTCTCAGTAACTCAAAACTAATTCTTTCGATTCAAAATTAAAAAAAATGAAAGTCGCAGATCGCAATCAAACTGGAGAGTTCCCAGAAGCTTGACCTAAAGCTGGCAACGCTTGCGATCCAAGTTATCTATTGAAGCTCGTAATTTCAAGGGAACATCGATATGAGTATAGGGGCGACATCGGAGTTGTTCTGAGTTGGAGATTAAGGGGGCGACGCTGGTATAAGAGGGTGCGATTGGCTAGTTTGGCCACTGCAATTCTAGGAGGTTAGTGCGTTGGAGTCGAACTCTGATTCGGTGATATACATGGTGATTTGGGGTTTGATATTTTGGGAATAATGGAGTGCGACGGTATTGTTTTGGGGATGAGCGTGATTTACTGAAGCGCGAACTGAGGAAGTGATCGGAGCCTTATTTTGGGGTTGAAGGCGAGTTCAACAGGGATGATAGGGAAATTCGTTCTCTGTTTTGTGGGGTTCCGTGTGGTGAGGTGCGATGATGACTGGAGTGTTTTTGACGGTGGGTTGTGTTATCTGTATTGAGGGGAGCGATTTCATTAAGAGGCGACGCTAGGTTAGATGAGGGCCTGAGTTTGATTTTTGGACTGGGTGCGGTAGTGGCGAAGTTCGTGTGACTGGGTGACAATAGTAGGCAATTGTGTTATTGGGTTCAATGGAGGATGTTTTCCTGCAAGTTGATTTTGGTTTGTAATAAATTAGTAGTAGGCACTGGTAGGTCATGAACGTGGAAGTAGGGAGAATTATGGAGAAGGGAAGCTCAATAGAAATGGCTCAACAATATCTTGTAGTGCTGGAATGGAAGGACAGTAGTGTTCAGATGGATTACTGAAGTGGTGAGGAATTGAATGGATGATCTGGAAGGATTTGGCTTGGTAGTAAAACAATGGTAGGGTCCGGTCACTGTTTTTGGATAGACTGGAGTGTTGGTTCAGTGATGAATTAATCTGAAGAGTTTGGTCTAGACATTGAGGCTTAGTGCGGGGAATATGCAGTGATGAGAGGAAATAAGGTATACATTATTTCGAATTTAAATTACATAGAAAATAAATATTTATGTTAGTAGTTAAATTAAATAAATGTTAATAAATAAAAATGAAATAATCGTAGGTATTGATTTCAGTCAAGTAAATTCGTAGAGAAGACGATGTGGAATTTTATATTGGATATTCGACAAACGAAAAATCAAGTGAGTAAGTCTCACTTAAAATTTATTTTATCGTAAAAATGATTTGTTGGCTGCTTGGTGGCATTTATAAATTGTTTGTCAGTCTTGGTTATTATATATATTAGTTATTTAGGCTTGGTGGTTGTCGCTATTACATATATATATATATATATATATATATATATAGGATTTTCCCGCAGTACCATTAGCGGATGCCTGCAGTATCATTAGCGGATGATTTCCTGATGCGCCCCATAATATATATAGTGGATGACCTTCATACCGCGATATCCTACCTTGAAGCAGGATTGGTATTATTATTGTTGTCGACTAACATCTGTGGATGCAGGAAAAACAGGTTGGAGGAATCCAACTGGATTTCTCAAATTTATTTACTGTTGTTTACATATTTATGTATGTATGTGATGTGTGAATTGAAAGGATGGTTTGTGTGTTAGATATTAGAATATCAGTTGCCCTAGATATTGATATTTAAAAATATTATACAAAGGGATTTTTAGATCTAAAAAGGAAAATTTTAATTTTTGAAATAAAAATGGAATTTCGAATGAACTGAGAAATATTAACTTGTTTTTAATGATAAAAACAAGTAGCTGAATTTATAAACAATATTATAAATGGAAAGAAATATTATCGTTAATAATATTAGATTTTAAATTCAAATCTGAATTTAAAAAGGAAAACTTATTTTCTAAATGGAAATTGGATTTCAAATAAGATTTGAAATAGGAACTTGTTTCAAATATTTAAAATAAGAAGTGGAATTTATAACGTTTCATTAAATAATGTACGAATTTAAATTCAAGTTTGAGTTTAAAAAGGGAAATTAATTTTCCAAAGTGCAAATTGAATTTTCAAATGGAATTTCAAATATAAGCTTGTTTTAACTATTTAAAACAAGAAGAAAAATTTATAAACGACATTTATAAATAATTATCATGAGAAATTTGATTATTGAAATTTTAATATGAGAGTAAAAATGGATTTTTAATTTGAAATCGTTTCAGGAAAGGGTAATGATGAAATTATTCCGACATACAGAATGTAAAATGATCTGAAATAAATTAATACGGATTTATAATTATAATTTGATCATGTTGAATTTATTAAACAAATAAATTATTTTCCAAATAAGATATTGGGATTATTTTGAGTAAAACTAAAATGGAAATAAAATTCCATGTACATATATATGTATATATATATATATAAGTTATAAAAATATACTATTACAAAAGGGGGATCGAGTTTAAAAAGATTATAAAGTAGAGGTTTTTTTCATAAGGCAGTTAATTCATAAACAACATTTATAAATATGATAAGGAAAATTTCCATTAAGTAAATTTGGAAATTTAATGCAAGAAGGGGAATGAAAAGTTGGGATTTAAATCGACTTTGTATATTACAGGCTTGTACCTATCTCAAGATAAGAACGTTGTCGGTCAAGGTCTGAGAGGTAAATAAAATACCCCAACTTGAACGACTTCACCATTATCAAGGGATGATATTAGTTTGTAATGGTGAAGTATGTTGAAATAATTGATTTTTCCATAAAAGAATTTATAATTGGAATTCGGTTATATCAGATTTTATAAATAATTTAACCCTAGAGGTATTGAAATTGAATACAGAAATCGAGTTTGAACAAGTTCACAACTGAGTTATGAATGTGGCATAAAGAAATCGATGAGTTGAATAATTCTGAATTGTGAAGTTAGATTTGGGATTACAGGCTTAATTTATTTTTAATGAAAAGGAGTTGGAATTATTTTACAAACGAAGTTTAAACGTTTATATTTAATTTAATTAAAACGGACTTGCCGCAGCGCGGTAGTTCGTTATTCCGAACTTCAATCGAGCATATAAAACTCAATATAACTCAGAACTTGATGAAACCAGAAACGTTTGGACCTATTGAATAATAATTTTCTAGTGGAGGAGAAAAATCCGGATTTCGTCTTAAAGATTTTGAGTTACGTCAAAATCAAATTTTAGAAAAGTCGCTATAAAATCATTTAGAAAAACCATAACGATTTATTTAATTAATTAAAGGGATTTTTAGTGACTAAAAATCTGAATTTCCATTGGAAAACCAGATTTGAGTTATAAATTAAATATGTAGTCAAATCGAATATACGAAGTGATTTTGGGACAAAATCAGATTTTGGATTATGGAATGATATTAACTAATTAATAAAAGGGATTAGTTAATGGAATTTGAAAGGAACTTAACAGGGGGGGTCAAGTAAATGGGATTGGTAAAGTAGAATTAAAATCGAATATATGGCTTGAGTTATAAATGAAATTCGATTTATTTATAAGTGGATAAAAATATGTTTGAACACTACTGTTTCAAACTATAAGTGAATAAAGCGATTAAACTAATTAAAGAATTAATTAGTGAAATTGAATGTGATTAAATCCAGATAGTTGTATGGATTGAAATAAAGTGAAAAATGCAGGTGCATGTATACTAGACAGGTATGGGATGAAGTGAATGAGAGTATGAAGATTTTAATTTAAGTGCCTGCCAAAAAGGTACGTGTTTTAAATTTCCATATGAGGTTTTATGCGCCGAATCGGCAAGCCGCTTGGCTTTTTGGTTTTCTTTTTGAATGGAAAAGGCCTAGAGAGGCGAGTTGGGGTTTGAACTATTGACCAGTACAAGGGAGGTGCTGGCGAAATTTTCCAAAAATTTAAGGAGTTAGAATATTTTTAAGGAATTTGGATAACTAGAAAACAACATATATCAATATATATATGATTCGGTAAGGAAATGATATAATTAATGAAATATTAAATAGAAAGGGCCAGTGATTATTCGATTGTTTGGATGGATGTTTTGTTTTCCTTTGATACTTAAATCACCGGCTATCCAAGATTTTCGACCATCACTGTCAATACAGAGAGACCAGTTGGATTTAATATCTAAAAACCACTCCGTATAGGCATAGGCGTTACGAGTAAGATAACGCTGAAGATAGTTGAAGAGGGAGTGAAATGAAAGAGTTGTTATGTTTGTCCAGACCCAGGACAACGTGTATGGACGAATGTATGACAGAGTATAACAAACAGATCACATAAGGCGATCTTTTCAGGGTATTACGTTTGGTGGCGGAGAAATTCGTTTCTCTTAGCTTTTATACCCGTAATATTTTGAGAAGATCAACTAGTGATTCGACGGGTTTGACAATGTGGCATTCAAAGTGAATGGTGACCAGATGTTCTAAAAAATTAACGTAGCCTCAAGCTTCACAACCGGGAAATGACAAAAATCGGGTAGGCAGCATGGCTAGTTGGGTCGTACCCAAGCAGGGTATATTTGTCACCAATCTAGAGAAAATTCATTATTTATTCTTCTTTCGATTCTGTATCTTATGGATTACGGTTGGACGGCCGACAACCGTAGGTGACAATATATTCGATACACTCAAGCTAAATGAGTGGTCGGTCATGTGTGGCCGGGTTGCGAGACGTTCTTGTTGAACCCCAGTGTATCCCCTCTAGAGTACACTGATCGGGGGGTAGTCCCATACATTGTCATAGTTGGAATCCAATCTCCACTAAGCGCCATGAGGTTTTTGATTTTATACTATATATGTAGAGCGTGAGATGTAAGCGTTATACTATTTGGTTATTTATTTGATTAGACATTATTATAATATCACTGGATTTTGATATCAAAATGTTTTGGTTATAGTAAGGTAAAAACCGACCATGTTTATGTGTGGACTGGTCTTACTATTACCTTTTCTTTCAAATGATTTTTCAAAGTTAAACAATATAGTTGGAGTTTGCTCACACCAGTCCCATGACTGACCCGGAGTTTATTTTGTTTGTTTTTCCCTAAACTCTTGGGTGTCCAAATTTGTACCGGTAGTCAAGTGTTTCACGCTTTTACAGATATACTTGGAGGAGCTTGAAGCAGGAGGCTTCACCGTTAGTTATTTAGAGTTATTTCCGCTGTATCAATTGTTATGTTGTACTCTGATATGTTATGTATATACAAAACATATTTGTATTTCTAAGTTATGTTATATAATATATTTTATTCGTTCTGCTGTGAGGTTCTGTTTTTGTTATTTCCGTTCTTCTTCTGTCTATTTCTATTTCTTTAACCCTAATGACTCGTATATTTGTATTATTTGAGTTGGACTTGAGTTATATTAGTCAGCTCAGATGGTATGGATTTGCGGGCCATCACAGTTGGTATCAGAGCTTAGGTTGAGCGAACACCTAGGCTTTGGTGGGGATTTACTCATTAGAGATTGGGTCAGTAGTACCCTAGAATGAGTTAAGTGCATATATATGAGAGAGCGTATTCGTATGTTGATATAAAAATTGTTTTATTTTGTGTTGACTTGTCTGTTGAGTAGTTTATGAATTCTGGTCGAATCATGGGACGCCACGACGTCGATAAGAGTTTCCAAATACTTGAACAAAGAAATTTGGCATAGTATTATTTTAAAAACTGGGTAAATGGAATAATTTTACCCAAAATTATATTTTGATATGCAGTAAATATTTTTCTAAAATATATGGATGAGTTGATTGTTATTATAATCAAATGAGATTATAAATTTGAAATGGTATATGAATAATATATACAAATGAGATGAAATTAAGTTTAATTCAAACCAGAACTCAGAATTTAACCCGAAAAGTTAAAAATATTTTCTGAAATATATTGAAATAATACAACTTTGTTTTGGAAGGATTTTTGAATAAAAATCAGTTTTGAATGGATTTTGAAAATGATAAAGCACTAAATTCACTTTGGACACTGGAAAATAATTCTGATGATGAAGCGCGCCATCATCGGTATTCATTTTCGGGTTTCTAAGTGACGGACTGCTACCTTAGAAAAGTTTTTGATAGAAATTTGTTTGAGAAGAAAATAAGTTATGTTGGAAAAATTCAAATGTCGAATTTGAGATAGAAATAAATATATGTATATATATTCATATGATTTCAAAAGGATTTGATATAAAAACCGGGTATTTGAGTTCTGAATTTAAAATTTAACTTATGCAAGTTAAATAAATTGAATTGGTAAAGGTGAAGCTGAAGAATTGATTTGAAATCGATTAAAATTTGTCAAAAGAAAGGTGGTTATTATGTTAACCAGAGAATATCGAATACGCATAGAGAAAGCTTTGTTACCATGACGAAATCAATAAAATTGATTAAAATCAAATAGATTGAGTTTTTATGCATATGAATGAAATACAAATTGAATATTAATATATTGATTGTAAATCATTCAAATGAAATGAATATGAATAATATGGTGTGTAATCCGAATAAAATGAGGTATATACTAAATAAGTGGACTTGTATTAGCATACACAGGCTATATAGACATGATGCGACTTATTGGAAATGAATCCATATGGTGAACCAATTAAATGAATAAACTAATTTGGAATTAACTTAAAACTGGGTCAAAGATATGAATGGCTATTTTATTAACCCGATAATAATACCAAAGATGAGTAGAAATTTTTTTGTTTATTGTAAACGAAATAAATTGATTAGAATCAATTTAAATAAATTGGAATGCATCTACATGGAATATAAGTCAAATGTAAATTTATTTGTTGTAAATCATCTAAATTGAATGAATTTGAATGCGAATGAATTGAATGTGAATATGTTGATTTTAGACCATTCACATGAAACAAATGTGAGTATTTGATGAATAACATGTGGTGTAAACTAAATATTGGACCTTGTTTTAGCATATATTTGATAAATATGCATTATGTATATGTTTGTTATGAATCCGGGTGTTTAACCATTTAAAATAAATGAAAGTTATTGAAAACCTTAATGTTATGAGGCTAATGAATTTAAATTGAGTAAGTACGGGTACATGAAGCTGCCTGGCTTAATTTTGGTTGCGTTGATTGCGGATATGCTATGCATACTCACTGGATAAATGCTTATATAAGGTATGCCTACGCAAGATATCAAATTGGGGTATATGAACTGTTTTCCGACCAATATGTGCCGATGTATACTTTCTCTCTCTTTGGTATATTGCAAAAGCTCCTCCGTGCAGGGGAGACTCTACCAAAATTTAGGGAGTTAGAAATTTTTTCAAAAAGTTCAATTTTTTTTTGTAAAGATAAAAGAGGTGGTTTTCAAAGTGAATTCAATTTGCAGATTTTTGAACGGAAAATAGGAAATTAAATATTTCCATAAAAACTTAAAGTTATATTGGACTTGAGTTATAGAATATGAAATATCGAGTTATAACTAAGTGAGCTTTTGAAAAGTTT
This sequence comes from Allium sativum, assembly GCA_030737875.1. Lineage (NCBI taxonomy): Eukaryota > Viridiplantae > Streptophyta > Magnoliopsida > Asparagales > Amaryllidaceae > Allium > Allium sativum. Next base: position 392,303,329 of record CM060912.1, on the reverse strand, counting down.
ACGGGTCTATAACATTTCTTCTGCCTTAGTAATTTCGGGGGCAAAATTCTTTTAAGGGGAAAGAAATGTAACGTCCTGGATTTTTAACTGTTATTTAATGAGTATTTAAATTAGTTTTAAATAATCAATTGGAATTATAAATGTATTTTTATTGAATTTATCGATTTAATAATCGATATACAAATTTATATCGTATATCGTAATGTGAAGCAATAATAATTGAATTCAGAGTTGAAACTGAATCTAAATGATTTAGTCGATTAATATAAATTCTATATTTAATTAGAATGATAATAATGATTTATTATCGTTAAATTTAATTGTTTGAGATCGATATATATTTTTAATCGATTTAATTTAATTCGTCAATTTAATAATGTTATTCTGTATTACGACTAAATTAAATTTTAGAATATGTTCAGTTAAGTTTGGAATAGTGAATAACGTTGGTAACATCAATCATTACGGTTAAATAATCGTTTAGGATTACGAGTTAGGGGTCACGAAATATTTAAAATGTTATAAAATGCTAATTAATCTACTCAGAGCCGACCTATTCAAAATTAAAATCACGCAGACCTCTATTTTCCTTCGCAGACCTACTGTGTTTTCTCGGGCCAACGCTAGTGTCTCCTACCTTCGATATGAAGGAAGACAGAAATCTAATGGTAATTGTACACCGTGTTCCCTCGTTCGCGTTTATAAATTGAGAGCCTCACCCTCGTTGCTCTCATTTTGCTGAAAGCCACGAAACCGTCCACCCCTTACTTCCAATCCTTTTTCTCAGTAACTCAAAAACAAATTCTTTCAATTCACAATAAAAAAAAAGAAATCAAAGTCGCAGATCGCAATCAAGCCGGAGAGTTCCTAGAAGCTCGACCTAAGGTTGGCAACGCTCACGATCCAAGTTATCTCCTGAAGCTCGTGATTTCAAGGGAACATCGACGCGAGTATAGGAGTGACATCGGAGTTGTTCTGAGTTGGAGATTAAGGGGGCGACGCTGGTATAAGAGGGTGCGATTGGCTAATTTGGCCTCTGGGATTCCAGGAGGTTAATGCGTTGGAGTAGAACTTTGATTTGGTGATATACATGGTGATTTGGGATTCAATATTTTGGGAATAATGGAGTTGACGCTGTTGTTTTGGGGATGAGCGTGATTTACTGAAGCGCGAACTGTAGAAGTGATCAGAGCCTTATTTTGTGGTTGAAGGCGAGTTCGACAGTGGATGATGGGGCAATTCGTTCTCTGTTTTGTGGGGTTCAGTGTGGTGAGGTGCGATGATGATTGGAGTGTTTCTGAAGGTGAGTTGTGTTGTCGGTGTTGAGGGGAGTGATTTCATTGAGGGGCGAAGCTAGTTTTAGATGAGGACATGAGTTTGATTTTTGGACTGGGTGCGGTAGTGGGGAAGTTTGTGTGACTGGGTGACAATAGTAGGCTATTGTGTTATTGGGTTCAATGGAGGATGTTTTCCTGCAAGGTGATTTTGGTTTGTGATAAAGCAGTAACGGGCATTGGTAGGTCATGAACATGGAAGTAGGGAGGATTATGGAGAAGGGAAGCTCAACCAAAATGGCTCAATAATATCGTGTGGTGCTGGAATGGAAGGACAGTAGCGTTCGGGTGGATTATTGAAGTGGTGAGGAATCGGATGGGTGATCTTGAAGGAATTGACTTGGTAGTTAAACAATGGTAGGGTTTGGTCAATGTTTTTGGATAAACATGAGTGTTGGTTCAGTAATAAATTAATTTGAAGAGTTTGGTATGGACATTGAGGCTTAGTGCGGGGAATATGCAGTGATGAGAGGAAATAAGGTATACGTTATTTCGAATTTGAATTACATAGAAAAAAAATTATTTATGTTAGTGGTTATATTAAATAAATAAATGTTAATCAATACAAATGAAATAATCGTAGGTATTGATTTCAGTCAAGCAAATTCGTAGAGAAGACGATATGGAATTTTATATTGGATATTCGGCAAATGAAAAACCAGGTGAGTAAATCTCACTTAAAGTTTATTTTTATCATAACAATGATTTGTTGGCTGCTAGGTTGCATTGATAAATTGTTTATCAGTCTTGGTTATTATATATATTAGTTATTTAGGCTTGGTGGTTGTCGTTATTTTATATATATATTGGATGTTCATGCAGTACCATTAGCGGATGCCCGCAGTATCACTAGCGGATGATTTCCCTATGCGCCCCTCAATTTATATAGTATATGACCTTCATACCGCGATATCCTGCCATGAAGCAGGATTGGTATTATTATTGTTATCGACTAGCATCTGTGGATGTAGGAAAAACAGGTTGGACGAATCCAACAGGATTCCTCAAATTTATTTACTGTTTACATATTTATGTATGTATGTGATGTGTGAATTGAATGGATGGTTTGTGTGTTAGATATTAGAATATCAGTGGCCCTAGATATTGATATTTAAAAATATTATACAAAGGGATTTTTAGATTTAACAAGGAAAATTTTAATTTTCGAAATGGAATTGGAATTTCGAATGAACTGAGGAATATTAACTTGTTTTTAACGATAAAAACAAATAGCTGAATTTATAAACAATATTATAAATGGAAAGAAATATTATCGTTAATAATATTAGATTTTAAATTCAAATCTGAATTTAAAAAGGAAAACTTATTTTCCAAATGGAAATTGGATTTCAAATAGGAACTTGTTTCAAATATTTAAAATAAGAAGTGGGATTTATAATGTTTCATTAAATAATGTATAAATTTAAATTCAAATTTGAGTTTAAAAAGGGAAATTTATTTTCCGAAGTGCAAATAGGATTTTCAAATGGAATTTGAAATAAGCTTGTTTTAAATATTTCAAACAAGAAGAAAATTTTATAAACAACATTTATAAATAATTATCTTTTGAAATTTGATTATTGTAATTTTAATATGAGAGTAAAAAGTGATTTATAATTTGAAATGGTTTCAGGAAAGGGGAATGATGAGATTATTCCGACATACAGAATGTAAAATGATTTGAAATAAATTAATACGGATTTATAATTAGAGTATGATCTTATTGAATTTATTAAACAAATAAATTATTTTCCAAATAAGATATTGGGATTATTTTGAGTAAAACTAAAATGGAAATAAAAGTCCATGTACACACACACACACACACACACACATATATATATATATTTACATAAGTTATAAAAATACACTATTCCAAAAGGGGGATCGAGTTTGAAAATATTATAAAATAGAGGTTTGTTTTTATAAGGCAGTTAATTCATAAACAACATTTATAAATATTATGAGGAAAATTTCCATTAAGTAAACTTGGAAATTTAATGCAAGAAGTGGAATGAAAAGTTGGGATTTAAATTGAGTTTGTATATTACAAGCTTATATCTATCTCAAGATAAGAACATTGTCGGTTAAGGTCTGAGAGGTAAATAAAATACCCCAACTTAAATGACTTCACCATTATCAAGGGATGATATTAGTTTGTAACAGTGAAGTATTTTGAAATAATTGATTTTTCCATAAATGAATTTACAATTGGAATTCGGTTATATCGGATTTTATAAATAATTTAACCATAGAGGGATTGAAAGTGAATATAGAAATCGAGTTTGAACAAGTTCATAACTGAGTTATGAATGTGGCATAAAGAAATCGATGAGTTGAATAACCTGAATTGTGAAGTTAGATTTGGGATAACAGGCTTAATTTATTTTTAATGAAAACGGAGTTGGAATTATTTTATAAACGAAGTTTAAAAGTTTGTATTTAATTTAATTAAAATGGACTTGCCGCAGCGCGGTAGTTCGTAATTTGGCATTCCGAACTTCAATCGAGTACACAGAACTCGGTATAAGTCGGAATTTGATGAAACCAGAAACGTTTGGACCTATTGAATAATAATTTTCTAGTGGAGGAGAAAAATCCGGATTTCATCTTAAAGATTTTGAGTTACGTCAAAATCAAATTTTAGAAAAGTCTCTATAAAATCGTTTAAAAAAACCATAACGATTTAATTAATTAATTAAAGGGATTTTTAGTGACTAAAAATCTGAATTTCCATTAGAAAACTAGATTTGAGTTATAAATTAAATATGCAGTCAAATCGAATAGATGAAGTGATTTATGGATGAAATCAGATTTTGGATTATGGAATGATATTAACTAATTAACAAAAGGGATTAGTTAATGGAATTTGAAACGAACTTAACAGGGGGTCAAGTAAATGAGATTGGTAAAGTAAATTGGATTGGTAAAGTAGAATTTAAAATCGAATATGTGGCTTGAGTTATAAATGAAATTCGATTTGTTTATAAGTGGATAAAAATATGTTTGAACACTACTGTTTCAAACTATAAGTAAATAAAGTGATTAAACTAATTAAAGAATTAATTAGTGGAATAGAATGTGATTAAATCCAGATAGTTGTATGGATTGAAATAAAGTGAAAAATGCAAGTGCATGTACATTAGACAGGTATGGGATAAAGTGAATGAGAGTAGGAAGATTTTAATTTAAGTGCCCGACAAAATGGTACGAGTTTAAATTTCCATATGAGGTTTTATGCGCCGAATCGGCAAGCCGCTTGGCTTTTTGATTTTCTTTTTGAATGGAAAAGTCCTAGAGAGGTGAGTTGGGGTTTGAACTATTGACTGGTACAAGGGAGGTGCTGGCGAAATTTTCCAAAAAATTTAATGAGTTAGAATATTTTTAAGGAATTTGGATAACTAGAAAACAATATATATCAATATATATGTATGATTTGGTAAGGAAACGATATAATTAATGAAATATTAAATAAAAAGGGCTAGTGATTGTTCGACTGTTTGGATGGATGTTTTGTTTTCCTTTAATACTTAAATCACCGGCTATCAAAAATTTTCGACCATCGTTGTCAATACAGATAGACCGGTTGGATTTAATATCTGAAAACCACTCCATATAGGCATAGGCATTACGAATTAGATTACGCTGAAGATAATTGAAGACGGAGTGAAATGAAAGAGTTGTTATGTTTTTCCAGACCCAGGCAACTTGTATGGACGAATGTCTGACAGAGTATTCCTAACAGATCATATAAGGGGATCTTTTCCAGGTATTACATCTGGTGGCGGATAAATTCGTTTCTCTTAGCTTTTATACCCGTAATATTTTGAGAAGATCAACTAGTGATTCGACGGGTTCGACAATGTGGCATTCAAATTGAATGGTGACCAGATGTTCCAAAAAGATTAACGTAGCCTCAAGCCTCACAACCGAGAAATGACAAAAATCGGACAGGCAGCATGGCTAGGTGGGTCATACCCAAGCAGGGTATATTTGTCACCGATCTAGAGAAAATTCATTATTTAATCTTCTTTCAATTCTGTATCTTACGAATTATGGTTGGACGACCGACAACCGTGGGTGACAATATATTCGATACACTCAAGTTAAATGAGTGGTCGGTCATGTGTGACTGGGTTGCAAGACGTTCTTGCTGAACCCCAGTGTATCCCCTCTAGAGTACACTGATCGAGAGGTGGTCCCATACCTTGTCATAGTTGGAATCCAGTCTCCAATAAGCGCCATGCGGTTTTTGATTTTATACTACATATGTAGAGTATGAGATGCAAGCGTTCTACTATTTGGTTATTTATTTAATAAGACATTATTATAATATCACTGGATTTTGATATCAAAATGTTTTGGTTATGGTAAGGTAAAAACCGTCCATGTTTATGTGTGGACTGGTGTAATAACCCGGAAATCTGAGCTAATTTGAAATTTTTATTTTCGCAATTTTAGCGAATTTTGAATATTTAAAATGGATTATTTTAAATAATGACGATGAGAAATTCATTTTGAATAGAATTAGAACGTATATATTTATATAGATCATCGTTAGAATATAAATATTTTATTTTAATTATAAAAGGAATTGAAAATGGCGCGGTAGTATAAAAATTCGATTTCAAAGTTCAAATGAATGTACAAGATTCAAAATAAACCGGATTTTAGCGAAACCAAAAATATTGGAATCTAATTGAGAATATATTTCCAACGAATCCGAAAAAGTGAAATTTCATAGCGGAATTCAAAAATTATGTCCAGTTGAAAATTCAGAATAGTCGCTATGGAATTCCGGCCCTTAAAAATGGGAATTTTGCAAATGACCTCGGTTTTCGACGAAACCACTTTTGTTGGATCCGTGATGTCAGGTTATTGCTAGATTCCAAAATTCGTAATTTTTCGAATCAATATGTGAGCATGGCGAAGTTAAACGTGTTTTAACAGCTTAAGTCAATTTCAATAGGCCAGAAAATAGCCATTTTTCAAACGGTCTCAGAATTTGACGAAATTAGTTTTGTTAGGAATGTATCGTCAATACGAAACTAGAAATAATTTTTGTAAAATTTTTAGGATCAGTATGTGGCCTTGGTAAATTAAAATGAACGTTCAAATTCAATATATACTGATTTATATTTTGAATTTGATAAAAACTGATCGTAACAGCCGAATTGGGTTACGATACATATCCCATTGTGTTCGGAATGAGGGTAATTAGCTAGGGACGACAGGCGGTGGGCCTCGTTTAGAGGTCGAATAAAAAAGTCAACTTTTTGAAAATAAATAAATAAATAAATAAATAAAACCCCTCACTTCCCCAAACCCAAGGTCAATCCTTCATCCCGTTCTCCCCGTCAGATTTTCGAAAAAGGAAAGAAAAAAAAATTAACTAAACCTAAATCGCGAATCACCGGTCCTCCCACGCCACCGTCATCGCGCCGCCCACCAGAGAAGCCGCTGCCGACCTCCTCGATCACCCTCCCTCCTCGCGCGTTCGAAGACCACCCTCTCTGCCTGCGCGAACCGCAGGATCCACCGCGAGACCCCCAAAACACCACAGAACCGGCGCCACCCTGCTACCACCAACGACCCCCTCCCCCGACGCCTCAGTACCCCTCTCCGCCTCCTGCGCCGCCCTAGCAGCCCTCTCCCACTTTGAACAGCCAAAGTAAGTTTTTTTTATTTTATTTACTTGTTTATTTTTATTTTAAAATAACTAGTTTATAGAAATAAAAAAATAGGTTTTTGATACTATAGCGAAGTAAAGATGAAATTTTTAGCATGGGGAAAAATTTGGTTATAAAAGTATGATCATTTATATAGTAGCCTTAAAAGACTTCATTTTTATTTTATTTTTATTTAGAGAAAGATTATATTTGTATAATATAAAAAGATTAGCTTTTTTATAAAAAAAAGTTTAGATTTTTGTAACGAAGTAGTGAATATAAAGATCTGATTTTTATAGTGATGTAGCGAAAATTAAAATATGATTTTTATTCATGTATGTAGAGAATGAAAATGTGACTTTTAGGCGAATAGAATAGAAATTAAAAATACGATTGTAGCTATGTAAAAATATTATTTTTAGTACGACAAAAATATAATTTTTATATAGAAAGGAGCGTTTAAAAATATATGATTTTTATATATGAAGTTCCATTATAAAAATGTGACTTTTAAAAATAAACATCATATTAAAAATGCGATTTTTAATATGAACAGCATAAAGAAGACTGCGTTGGAATATCAGGCAAATCCCGACTGTTCTAAAATTCAGAAATAGAGAACGGCGGAGTGGAACCCAAAGGTGAGAACTCCTCACTTCTAATTTTATTTCTAGTTTGAAATATGTACTACGATGCAGACGGTGCTTAGCAACACCCGACACCTGTCGTCCACAGACCATGGATGACTTGTTTGTTTGGTTGTTGTGTTGTGAAATTTGATTGTGTGATGTGGATTGAAATAAAATATTTTATAGTGAAAAATATTTTATACTTAAAAATATGATTTTTAACGTGTATATAAATAAACAGTAATAAACAAATCGGACGATTTGTTTATATACACTGATTTGACTGATATTGACTGGGACGATAAATTTTACACATCGCCCAACTGCACAAATAAAATCTGTGTTTGTTGACTTGAAACCCCACACGGGTATTGGAATGTTATTTGACGTACACTAATCCTGATTGTTTAGTTGTACGTCAATCGATGGGTTGACAGACCGTGTAAGCGTTAATTATTTATATTTAATGCTTATGCAGTTGTGTAGTGCACTCTGGATGATGATTGATGATTTATCGTTGCTGTTATATACATGTGTTATAAGGAATCCATATAATAAACGTTATATGGTAATTGATTGGGCCTCATTCCAATTTGGAAAATAAGCAATATATATATTCATGTATTGAATAGAAAATATAAATTCATGTGTTGAATAGAAATATATATTCTTGTGTTGAATAGAAAAATAAATATATTCATGTGTTGAATAGAGAAAATAAATATTCATGTGTTGGATAGAAAATATATATTCATGTGTTGAATAGAGAAAATAAATATTCATGTGTTGGATAGAAAATATAAATTCATGTGTTGAATAGAAAATAAATATTCATGTGTTGAATAGAAAAATATATATTCATGTGTTGAATAAAATATATATTCATGTGTTGAAGAAAATATTCATTTGTTGAATAGAATAACAAAGTTATTGAAATATATAAAGCCGTGTTGGTTAGATATGCGCCATTTTGACGCGAACGATATTTATATCGATTTTATTCATTTTTATAATGAATATAGAAAAGAAGTGATTTTAAAATATAATATTTTGAAAATATTATCATTTATATATTGATGAAATGGAATATTCAGTTTTGATTAGAAATTGAATATGAAGTTGAAATCGTTTTGAAAACGAATTTAAAACGATTTATAAAATACGTTTTGAAAGGAAATCGACGAAAAATATATAATATATATTATATATATTTAATGGCCTGAATAGAACGCGCCGCGCTGTGGCAGTTCGCGAATTTCGACCATTGACTTCGAATTGACGTTGCGGGAGATCCGACCATCGGATTCTCCTAAAACCGGAACCGTTGGGTTCGTATCGAAAAGAGCTTTCTAAAGGATATTAGAGATTTGAAATCTAATGGTTGGATTTGGAATTATGTCCAAATCAAATTTGGAAAAGGTCGCTGTAAGTGCAGTTCGATGGCCGTTGATGGAAATCGACTGTACGGGCCTTGATAAATTTATTAAAAATAATAATAATTTGTGTAAAATCATAAGAAATGATTTGTGAAGAATTGGGATAAAAAACTCCCTATTTGAAAAGATAAAAATAGTTTTTTATCGAAATGAACTAGTTTTGAACTAGAATAATAATTTATTTATTTTTAAATAAATAAATTGGATTTGAAATGGTTTTGAAAATAACCAGAAATTTCCAATAATTGAATTGGAGTGGATTTGAATCGAAATTGTCTTTGGAATATTTCGATGTTGGATTTCTGATTATACAGATATTGTTATGGAATTTTGAAATATATATTTATATCGTTATTTCCAGTACGATATTTGTTGGTCGTAGAATTTGATATTGAATATAAGCCGATATATTTTCTATTCAGAGCCTTGTATATAATACCAAATGTGATTTGGGTTTGTCGTGAATGGTGTCTTCATTAACACTGTTCTTAAACCCAGTTAAGAGAAAGATTAAATCTTTTTATTTAGATTTAATGAAGTGTACCAATTAAATGTTATTTAATTGGAATTGAAATTGAATTGATTTTTGGGTTTATCGTGAACGGCGTTTTAAATAACACTTGTTCTTTTACCCGATAATTAATGAAATGTGATTTTGGGTTTATAGTGAGTTTTAAATGACATTGGTTCTTTAACCCAGTTAAAGACGGGATATTGATTTCTGTGAAGATTAAAACTAAGTGGGGTTTTAATGAATCTTTAATTAGATTGAAATGGTCGAGAATGGAGTATCACTAGTTTTGCTCCAGGCGATAGTTAAATCTTTAATTAGATTTGAACATGAAATGGTAATTGAATTTACCGATAACACCGTGGTGTTAGATATGAAGTATTACCAGTTTTACTTCATGGGATGAATAGGTCGGGATTGGGAAATAAAATAAATGATTACTTCGGTGTGGTTCGCTAATCCCGACTAATTTTAATTGATATTCAAAGGAAGATTAAAGAATAAATTTAAAGAATTTATCTTTGATAAAATTAATGGGAACCTTTCCCAAAGTATAAGAATATTTGAATAAAAGAATATTTTGAATTGGAATGAGGCATATGTCGTGTTTATGTAACACTTGTTTATTATATACACGAGTTATTCAGAAAGACCGGGTTTATCCCATTCTGAATAATTGATTCGATGTGGTGTTGAGGATGAAGACGGTGGTTGAAGATCGGAGGTCTTCACGTCGTTTGGGTGATTACTGATGATCTTGATTGGGCGGTACACCTAAGAGGAGGGAATTAGTTAGTGGTCGTCCAGACGTACTTGGAGATCGATGGATATGCGAGGTACCAGGTGCCTCCGGTTTCGTTCAGACCCAGAATGGACTTGTAAATGGACTGTGTGTTTGTCATTGGATTTTATTTTGTGTGATTGATTTCTATTAAATATATATCTGTTTGGCGGTGGAGAATTTATTCTCTTGCTTAACGCCCTTCTCTGATACGTAGGAGCTCAGAGGTTATATATTGATGGATATCAAACGCATGGAGTGAATTGCCTGTGTGGCATGCCTAAGTGGCAATATGATCAAGGCTTCTGTTGAATAGCAAAGTCTTGTGTTTGATGATCAAAGCATGGCCTGTGTGGCATAGCTTTGTGTAACGTTGATTCACGAGCCTCACACCCCAGTTGTGAACCAGAAACGGGAGAAGGACCTCAGGGAGGACATGCGTTTCTTTCTAGTTAGAAGTGGCGTCAGTGGTTTTACATGCCCTGACAAGTTTGACTTATGTGGTTGTTGTTGTTGCGAGGTGCCTCGGATATATCGATGACTGTGTGGAGCCGATGGAGTCATTTGGCTCATTTATGCCCGAAAGGGCGGGGAAACGTAGTGTTCAGGCATTTTAATCCACATAGGTGGACCGGCCCTGACGATCCAAGGGTCGATGCGCTCTGACCCTGAGGCTCGGGCTAGAGAGTCTCGAAGCCGGTGATAACGATTCCTTTCCTCAGTTCATAGATGGAAACCCAACTTCCAATACGTGACTTTGCGGTTTTTGATTGTAGAGCCTAGTATGGAGACAGAGTGGTATGGGGCACTTATGCCATCTATGATTGATACTTATGATTTGAAATTGTTTTGAAACTATACACTTATAGTAATAATAAAACATGAAATTTCACATACCAAGCATTCTTGGCTACTATAAGGTAAAAACCCTATCCTCCGGCTTGCGTTGCATGATGTGATGGGATCTGGGTCTTATAATAGCTTCATTTTTCTTTATTTTGCATTGCGTTGTTTGTCTTATGCACTGGTTTGGGAGGAAACCCGTTCCGTGTTATACAGCGTGGTCCCTTGATTTACCTAACTTTAAAATAAAGATTAATAACTGTTTTAGTTCTCACACCAGTCACATGACTGACCTGAAGTTTATTTTTTTTAACCTAAACTCTGGGTGCCCTTATTTTGACACGGGCAGCTAGTAGTTTTGGTTTTGCAGATTTATATTCACAGGAACCTGGTTTACAGCTAGAATGATATCCGGAAAGCTCTATATCCGTATATCCCTTTCAGTTGTGTATTGTATTATTTTTCCGCTGCCATGAAATGTATTGTAATCTATGATATTTAGTGAATGTGTAATATTGATTTATACTCTGTGTATTCTTGTATTCTGATGGAATTGTTGTAATTAACAATGAAATGTTCTTCTGTTTGCGTTCCGATGTGTCTTGTCCTCAACTCAATCCGGGCTTTCCTTACCGGGGAAGTTCGGGTCGTTTTAACTGGTCTAACTATTACCTTTTCTTTCAAAGGATTTTTCCAAGTTAAACAATATGGTTGGAGTTTACTCATACCAGTCCCATGACTGACCCAGAGTTTATTTTGTTTGTTTTTCCATAAACTCTTGGGTGCCCAAATTTGTATGGGCAGTCAAGTGTTTCAGGCTTTTACAGATACACTTAGAGGAGCTTGAAGCAGGAGGCTTCACTGTTAGTTATTTAGAGTTATTTCCGCTGTATCAAATTTTATATTGTACTCTGATATGGTATATATATACAAAATAGATTTGTATTTCAAAGTTATATTATATAATATATTTTATTCGTTCCACTGTGAGGTTCTGTTTTTGTTATTTCTGTTCTTCTTCTGTCCATTTCTATTTCTTTAACCCTAATGACTCGTATATTTGTATTATTTGAGTTGGACATGAGTTGTATTAGTCATCTCAAATGGTATGGATTTGCGGGCCATCACACTAGGGTTCATATCAGATGAGCACAACAACGTCAGATCCACGACATGTCCAATCACTGTGAGTGGAATTAGTATTTTCTTAGGTATATTCTACATTTGTAGATTACTATATGGATTTTTATGCCTAAGGAGATTTGGTACAACGACAATATCAAATAAGAAAACCCCCAAATCTGTTGTTTTTATGTAGTTTGCAAGAACTGTCAATTTATATTGGGTTTGTGGATTTTGTTTTTGTAGCGGATAAAGAACAATTGGGTAATACACTTTTGTTTATTTGATTTATCCCTTTTTCTACATTATTGATTTTAATGTAAAAAGGTTTAGATTTGATTAGATTTATTATTTGAATATGTTTTGGGTTTTTGTTCTTATTAGATAATCCGAATGTATTCTTATTTGAAGCCAATGAAATATGAACATTTTTATGTACACCATACGAAGGGGTAAATTCAGTCCATTGACGGCTTGAGTTATGTACGTTTTTAATATATAAATTGTTATATAAACAGACAGATGTTAATTAAAATAAATCTAATGGTTCGTGGCCATTTCAATTCCTATAAATAAAAGGGTAAGGCCCTTTCTTTTCCTAATAAATCTGTAGGCAACAGCTAAGCTCTGCCATTTCCCTTTCTCTTTAAATAAATTCTAAAATAAAAATATGTTCATATACAATCCAATTCAAATATAAGTAATACAATTTGGAAGGCAATAATCATATTCAAGGGAAAAATGATATGGATTGACGTCTAAGCTCCTCTTCATTAGATTCTCCCATCTTTTCTTATTTTCTTGCAAATCTACAAATCTGAAGTATCCCCTTTTTAGAATGACTGCAAATCTGTAAGAATTTAGGAATTTTAGGCCTTAAAGGCAATTTAGATTTGGATTCTTCCAGATGAGTGGGAAATTTATATACAAAGTACACATTAATTTAATTATTTCGTTTGTGTTAGATCTTAAATGTATGCCAAACGTTTATCAGATCTGTTTATAATGTTGTTTAATATGAAATAATACCAATCTGATTTGTTTATGAATGTTGTCAAAAAACGAAAGTATAAATTTGTGGTTTGAATAATATTGTAATTTGTAGGATCACTTGATTGTTTATATTATTGCATACAATTGTGTTTATATACATTGTGGTTATTGTAAACACCCTAGTTTTGGAAATCAGTCCCACAAAACACTATTAAGATGTAGTTCTATTATAGATCTATAGATTTGGTGTAAAAGGTAATTCATGTAACTTTGGTTAAAAAGATATAAGCCTGCTTATGTTCAGCTTTATGTGGGGTTCTAACTTAGTTATTGTAATATGCCTTTTCCTCTTTTTAAAAAAAAATATTTCTAACCAATAAGAAATATGTCCAAAATTGAAAAAGGGTAAGGTTGTGTAAGTCCATGTACAAATATAAATACATATATATTTGTACGTAGTTTACATCAACTATTCCAAAATATACATACCTTATATTTCTTGTGGTTTGAAATAAGTTTGTTCCTCTTTTAAATATTTAAGCATAATTTACAATAATTACAGTTGACAGTCATTTTGGCAAGGTCTATAATATTTTTTAAGAATTGAATGCAAAAAAGAATGCTTGGTTATTAGCTTGAACCAAAACATTAAATTTTAGTAATAATAATAAATGGATAATAACCATGTTAACTGCGCGAAATATAAGTATATTTATATATACATTATCCGTCCAAAATCATGAGTTAGCGCAAATATAATAGACAATAAAATAAATTTGTGTTTTGTTTTTGTTGAATTAAGTTTCTGTTTTATGGGATTATATTCCATATTGAATGGAAACGAATAACATGACCGTTATAGCCATAAATGGAAATTAATTGGCTATGATTAGGTCCTAAATAAAATAAATGAATGTTGTAGCCACCTTGATTTGGGGGGGGGAATGAATAAGTCAGTAAATGGTTACAATTTCTAAATTGGTGAGGATTAATGTCCCCAAATAGGAAATTAAATTATAGTCACACTAAGACACGAGATTAAGCCCAACTTGTGGTAGAAGTCTGCCCAGAACTACCCGGCAAATCCAACATCCACAAGTGGTCGGCTTAATGTGAGAGGTCTGGTGCATAAATACATAAATATACACACACATACATATACAATGAACAATATATTAATAAATTAGAATTAGCGATGTCTGTTGGGTACAAAATATATATATTTAGGACTAATAATTAAGGATATTTTTGAGGGTTCATTGCCTTAGGAATATGACCGTTAAGGTCTAAACGACAGGTAACCTTAATGAAGGTAATAAAAGAATTAAATGGGGATTAATGGAAGTCACTCATATTAATAAATACTAAGTCCATATAAGAAGGGAATAAATAATCAAACCTTTTAGCTTGAGAAGTGACTGAATTTCCTTGACGGTAAACCAAGAATAAATATAACTTGAAAATAAAGAATGGACTTAATAGGTAAATAATGTTAGTTATTATTTACCATTGGAGCCCATGACGAAAGTTATTCTGTGTAGCCAAAAAGGTTTTTAAGTGGCTGAAAATAAGGTTTACTCCATGAGTGAGGTCTTAAGTGATAAAAAGGGTACTCCTGTCGTCCATAAGGAGAAACCAAACAGGAAATAATCTATAAGTGCAGCCTACTTTGGGATTAAGGTCTTAAGTGGTTAGATCCATCTATAAATGTGTACTAAGCAATCACGTAGCCCACCTCCCATAAATAAAGCATTAAAGGCTAACTGGGTACGAGCTTGATAATCTTCGCGAATAATCCGCTTCCTTGGGTCTTTAGTGACTTGGGTCGAGGAGTCCACTTGGGATTAGGTCATTGAGTTAGGGGTCTTAAATGGTGTACGAATCCTACATAAACTTGGAGTTAAAAATGTTCAGTATGGTTATTCCATAGGGCTATTTATCATGTGGGAAGTATTAAGCATCTAAGAGATTATCCAATAAGGCCAACTAGATAGTAACGAAGGGACCCTCCACCGAGTGGTCTTAAGTGGCTGCTTACTATATCTCGCCTTATGTAGGGCATGGGTTTGTATGTGCGATTGACGAAAGCATTAATTAGTAGGACCCGCAGCTAGTGTCCTCTAATTTATATTAGCATTGGGCAAACCATCAGAAGGTATTAAATGACCAATAGGTATGCTTCGGGTCTTAAGTGATTGAGAGAATCCACCCTTATCTATCATCCGATAGTGAGACGTTAAGTGGCTATATATATACATATATGTATATATATATATACATATATACATACATATACATATATATATATACATACATATATACATATATATATATATACAAGGAAAAAAAACTAAACTCTGTAGTTGAGAGCCTAGCTTTTAATTTTAGTAATTAGTTGGATAATGGTTTAAAAGCTTCATAATTGTACGCGTAAACGATCTATCTCGGTATTGTTATCATTGAGAATACTACCTCGGGTGTGTTAGTTAGTCGTGCGTAAATGTTTACACGGTTAGGTTAGAATTACTAGCCTTGGTAGGCATATATCTTTGGTTGAACAAAACGAAATATATCTGTGTATTGTAAACTGTGTTGTACTCTTCTTGTTCACTAGAACATGTTGTTCTGACACTCCTCCTCATTACAACCTCCCAGGTTTTCTAGTGAATGTCCGGTTCTCAAAGGCGTCTAAGTTTGGCTTTCGGTCCTCGTTCTCTCTCATGCTCGGTATTGACTTGGTGACTCACTTTTATAAGGTTGTTACTCGAGTTAGTACTAGTCTATCCTATTTTGTTTCTACTGTGAGTTATTTTATGTACTATGATTATGCTTTTGCTCATTTTTTTGCAGGCACCAGACCTACACGCACCATGCTTTGATGTGTTTAGGTTTAGATTTTTATCGAAATTTGGACTCAGAAAAATGTGGGTGTTATATTTGGTATTAGAGCCTAGGTTAGGCGATCAGAGGAATTAGTTAAACTAGGACTCATGAGGGAACACAACTCAATTTTCTTTTCGGTTTTTCTTTGTCTTTCTTACTCAACTTATAGTTATTTCAATGGTGAAATAGTCATGGACATATTTATATAGAAGGGGTCTGATGTGACTAAGTGTTGAAATATGTTGAGTTCGGGTTTCTACCCAATTTTGTCTTACCCCACAGTATATTGGCGATTTCGTTGTGAAGAGCAAGAGGATGACATATGGTTGATTTCATGGATTTAAGTTTGGAGACTGACGTAAATCTTGCTACAACTGAGATAGTCATGATTTCTGGATTTTGGTTTTGTTTGGTAGTTCTAGTCAGTGACCTTTTTTTCATCTGAAACGGGAAATCCATGTTAATATGTCGTATCCATTCAAAAATATAATTATGAGGTATATCCATTCAATACTTCGTTAAAATTGCAGATACTTTTTTTTGAAAATATTCATTTGAGTTCTTGGTCTTGTATTCAAGAGAATTTTATTTTTAAGAATGTTTAGAAAAATAAAATAGATTTCGAAAGTTTTTGGAATTATGGTTTCGGAAAAATGGTATTATAAAAATATATAGTTTTATAAAGATATGATTTTGACACTTTAAATCTATTCGTGTTTCAGAATTGTTGGGCCTTATGTGATTTTAATTAATAGATAGTCCATTGGTAGAAAAAAGGAATTGAAAATGACAAGGAATACGCCTCCAGACTTAAAAATAATTAATACCCATCCCTTATAATTTTCAGTATCCCTCTTTTTATATATATTGGATGATTTATTGAAATTATAACAATTAATCTTCGAGATTTTTAAAGTTCCAATATTTTTGAACACGAAAAGGTTTTTCGGTTTATAATATAAACTGGAATATAAATAACAATAATAAATTATATTTATAAATACGAAACCATTTGTTTATAATAAATTCCATTTTTTGGAAAGTTCTAAATTTTCTCTTCGAAGAGGCTAAGGAAAATCCTTCGTATTGATTTTAGGTATTGGGTTTCGTGAATCGTTCGATTTGTTTGTCAACTAGGTAAGGGGAAAATCCGTTTTAATTTAATTACGGATTTCTTGTTGCAGTATTTTGGAATTCGTTCGTTGTGTGGTCGCAGCATTTTGAGACTACTTTGAATCTTTGGAGATGGTACAGAGTTTGACTGCGGTGTTTGATACCGCTGTGATGAGGATAATTGTTTTTTGGATTGCGCCAAATCTTAAAAGATGACTCGGGATAACTAATATTTTAATCCGTCCTAACAAGGTCATTGTTCAACCTCTGCCCAAAGCCTATTTGACATTTGAGCATTTAGCGTTATACCTGAAGTGGTTAACTTGCTGATGAGTTTGGTACAACTCGAGCTTAGTACTCAACCGTAAAAGTTATGACTAAATCACCTCCTTAACTTCTTTCTTTCGTCCTTCCTTCCTCATATAGCCGAACCTTATTCTTATACTTCTCTTTCTTTTTCGTCGCCTCGTCTTCTTCCTTTTCTGTGCTTGTTTACGCATTAGGTCTCGCCCCATTATTACTCTAAGGTCTAATTCAATTTCTTCTCTTCAATCATTTCTTAGCCCATAATACTTACTTGCACTACCTGATCTTTCAAATACCATTTAAGTCTCATCCTTAGGAAGAGATCATTTGGTTGGATCGGAATGAACAAAAAGGTCTCATCTCTTTATGGCTAAGAAAATTTGTCGTGATAGTTGGACTTGCGCTGGTCCTTTTCTCGGAGATCTTAGGATAGAATTGTTGTTTGTGCTACATCTTCTTTTACTATATCTTGTTGGAATAGATTTTGATGAAGGTGATCGTCGTTTCGAAGATGAAGATCAAGCTATCTTTGGATAGTTTTTCTAAGGAGAATCACGGTGAGATTTTAGAGGCATCTGTGTTGTACACAGACTTGAATGGTCTTTTTGCTGATCAGCTTGGAGGTTTTGTAGTAAATATCTTTTTCTAAATGTTGGTTTTTGTGTTCAGAGAACTATGTTGAAACTACCCATGTTGATGTGTGACTCATTTAACACATTGTTCCTATAACGGGAAATCACGATTAGATTTATCGCATGATGCAAAAATCAATATTTTTCTCGACTGATGGCATAACCATTGTTTAGTGCGACATCATATTTGATTTTTCTTGTTGTCCTTGTGTGATGTTTCACGGAGTCAATTTCTGTATCTTCATTTATCCATATTATCGTTAGATAGTGTTAGGTGAATCACCGTAAAGAGCAGCTTTATGATATGTTTCTTTTCTCATCGCAAATTCTCTCTTACAAGAGATGGTGATGTTGGAACCTCCAAAAACACCAGCAGTGTTTGAAACATGAGATTGAGCATTTTGCTATCATGATATGATTAATCAAAAGTCATAAAAATGGTTTGAGCTCTCGTCATGAAGCAAGACATATCGTTGTTTATAGGCAATGTTTTAGGAGTTTTGGTGTTGTTGTTTTCCCTTTCCAACATTTGATTTTTGGTTTTGTGGTAATTTGTGCTTGTAACTGTTAGTGTTTGCAATCTTTGAAATCACACGACTTTTAATGAGATTTTTATGTTTAAAAATATTGGTGTCATTCGCGCATGTCTATTCGAATGAAGTATCACTTTCTTATCTAACTAATAGTTATCCTAGAGTTGGAAATAATAGAATTATATGTTGAATAAATTTTAGCGAAGGTCATATTTTGGGTTGTTTTTGTCAAAGGTATAGTTAATCACTTGTTCCTTGTTAAATTAAAATTCATCGCATTCTTTTGTGTGTGACTTTAGTTTTGACATTTTTACGTGTTTGACTTCCTTTTGGCCAACATGTGACTTGAATCGTTTAAGTTTCTACAAAACTTTTTGAAAACGTCGTTTGAAAAAAAAACTATTATCGTTTTAAAATTTATATTTTCACTGATTATTTCCTTCTATTTTTTGTTTGCGCGAAAACGTAAAATTTGGGTACGATGATCATTTGAATGACGCAAACGCACGTTACAAATTTTTTTAGTTTACGTGCAGATCTTATATGAAAAGTGAAATGATGTTGAAAATAAATTTTCAAATTTATAAAAAGAGTTTCAAAGCGGAAATATGTTTTTATGAAAAAATTCTACATATAAAAGACGTAAGGACGATTTTTGGATGGTTGGTGTGCGCATTTCAATGGCGCAGTAGGATCGACGATGCGATAAAAACGTTAACGACAACAAGGAAAATGTTGTTTTGGACTTAGAAATGTTGTTTCCGTACTTTGTCAGCGATGCACCCGAGTTGTTAATTAACTCATTTTACATTTTAGAGCTTGTTTTAAGCCTCATTTACATTCTATAGATGGAACTTTTTGGAAAATTTCGGGAAACTATGGTAAAAATTTCTATTGTATGACTGGAAACGGAATGTTTATAAGCGAAGGGAATGTTAATTTCTCGCTTTGATTTCATTTTTTTGGTTTAGGAGAAATTTAACAGAAAGCGATTAGATGCGTTGACGTTTTGGATGGTAGGATTTGGATGCAAATTTGGTTACTTCACACTTTTATTCGTCGTCATGTGGGGTTATGGATGAAAAAGGATTTTTGAAATTTGCATTCATATAGAACTGCCAATATAATTAGGATGTTTTGCATCATATTTTCAAAATAATTTTAAAATTTTAATGCATACATATAGGAGGATTCAATTTAGAATCATTTTGCATATATGTTTTGTGGTTGAAATGCATTATGTACACTGGCCATATGGTTGCAAAGTGGATGTACACAAATTGGTTGTATAGGATATGATAAGTAGGTGTCAGAATTTCGGGAAGAAATTCCTTTTAAGGGGGGAATGTAACAATCACAAATTTTGACAATAAATAAAATAGTTATTTAATTAGTTTTTTTAAAATAGGAATTTTTGCAAACGATGGAATTTGACCATGAAACTTTTACCATTGCGTTCGTCTCGGAATTTTGGTTAACTTTCATGTTTGTAGTTTCTTGAAGGAGTCCAATTGAAAAAGTTACAGACGAAATATGAAAACTGGATGGAAATAATAAAACATAATAAATATAACATTTATTACTTTTATAACCTCCCTTCACTAGGCAAATTTGCTCAAGGGTGGCCAACACCCTTAACCTAATCGGTCGACCACTTTGGGAAAATTAAGCCCAGCGACGGCTAGTGTTATGCAGGTTTTTAATATATAAGGATGGATTTTAATTAAAATAAATCTAGCGGTTCTTGGCCATTTCAACTCCTATAAATAAAGGGGTAAGGCACATTCTTTTCCAAATAAATTTTTAGGCAGCATCGAAGCTCTATCATTTCCCTTTCTCTTTAAATAAATTCTAAAATAAAAATAGGTTCATATACAATCAAAATCAAATATAAGTATTACAATTGGGAAGGGGTAATCTGACTCAAACGGAAAAGGATATGGATTGACGTCTAAACTCTTCTTCATTAGATTCTCCGATCTTTTCTTATTTTCTTGCAAATCTGCAAATCTAAAAGTATCCCCTTTCCAAAATAACTACATATGTGTAAGAATTTGGGATCTGTAGGCCTAACGGATTATTAAGATTTGGATGCTTTCAGGTAAGTGGGAAATTTAAATACAAATTATGAAATAATTTAATTAATTCGTTTTTGTTAGATCTTAAATATATGCCTAACATTTGTCAGATATGTTTATAATATTGTTAAATCTAAAATAATAACTACCAGATCTATTTTTGAATGTTGTTAAAATATGAAAGTATAAATTTATGGTTTGAATAATATTATAATTTGTAGGCTCACCGATTGTTTATATTGTTGCCTACAGTTGTGTTAATATATATTATGGTTATTGTAAACACCGTAGATCTAGAAATCAGTCCTACAAAACACTATTGAGATGTAGTTTTATTCTAATCATGTTATTTTGGTTAAAAAGATATAAGCCTGCTTATGTTTAGCTTTGTTTGGGTTCTAACTTATTTATTGTAAATATGCATTTTTCCTCTTTTTAAATAAAAGACATTATTTGTAACCAATAAGAAACATGTCCAAAATTGAAAAAAAGGAAAGGTTATGTAAATCACGTACAAATGTGAATGCATATATATTTGTGTGTATTTTACATCAACTATTCCAGAATATACATACAATATATCTTGTGGTTTGAAATATGTTTATCCCTCTTTTAAATATCCAAGCATAATAAACAATAATTACAGTTGACAGTCATTTTGGCAAGATGTAGAATCTTATTTTAGAATTGAATGCAAAAAAGAAATGTTTTGTTATTAGCTTGAACCAAAATATTAAATTTTAGTAATAATAATAAAAGGATAATAACTAAGTTAACTACGCGAAATATATATATATATATATATATACACACACACACACACATTATCCGTCCAAACCCACGATTTAGCGCAAATATAATAGACAATAAAATAAATATGTGTTTTGTTATGTGTTGAATTAAGTTTCCATCTTATAGGATTATATTCCATATTGAATGGAAATGAATAACACGACCGTTATAGCCATAAATGGAAATTAATTGGCTATGATTAGGTCCTAAATAAAATAAATGAATGCTGTAGCCACCTTGATTTGGGGGAAATGAATAAGTTAGTAAATGGTTACAATTTCTTGATTGGCTAGGATTAATGTCATAAACCCCAATTAAGAAATTAAATTATAGCCACACTAAGGCACGAGGTTAAGCCCAACTTGTGGTAGATATCTGCCCGGAACCGCCCGACAAATCCAGCATCCACAAGTAGTTGGCTCAATGTGAGAGGCCTGGTTGCTTATATATACACACACACACATACATATACAATGAACAATAAATTAGAATTAGCAATGTTTGTTGGGCACAAAAAATAGATATTTGGGACTAATAATTAAGGATATTTATGAGGGTCCATTTCCTTAAGAATATGACTGTTAGGGTTATAAACGACATGTAACCTTAATGAAGGTAATAAAAGAATTAAATGGGGATTAATGGGAGTTGCGCATATTAATAAATACCAAGTCCATATAAGAAGGGAATAAATAATCAAACCTTTTATCTTGAGAAGTGACAGAATTTCCTTGATTGGTAAACCTAGAATAAACATAACTAGAAAATATAAAATGGACTTAACAGGTAAATAATGTGAGTTATTATTTACCATAGGAGTCCATGATGAAAGTTAGTCTACGTAGCATTGATTATTTCCGAAAATAAGGTTTATTGCATGAGTGGGGTGTTAACTGACCAAAAAGGGTCCTTCTCTCATCCATAAGGAGAAACCGAATATGAAATAATTTTTAAACGCAGCCTGCTTTGGGATTAAGGTCTTAAGTGGTTAGATCCACATATAAAAAGGTATTAAGCGATCACATAGCCCACCTCCCATAAGTAAAACATTAAAGGCTAACTGGGTACGAGCTTGATAAACTTCGCGAATAGCTCACTTCCTTGGGTCTTAAGTGACTTGGGTCGAGGAGTCCATTTGGGATTAAGTCCTCCGGTTAGGGGTCATAAATGGATTACGAATCCTACCAAAATTTGTAGTTAAAACTATCTGGTATGTTCATTCCATAGGGCTACCTATCACATGAGAAGTAATAAGCATCTAGAAGATTATCTAATAAGGCCAAATAGATAGTAACGAAGAGGCCTTCCGCCGAGTGGTCTTAAGTGGTTGCTTAATATCTCTCGCCTTATGCGAGGCATGGGTTTATATGCACGAATGACGAAAGCATTAATTAGGATGACTCATAGCTAGCGTCCTCTAGTTTATGATTTCATTGGGTAAACCATCAGGAGGTATTAAATGACAAATAGTTTTGCCTAAGGTCTTAAGTGATCGAGATAATCCACTTATATCTATCATCTGATAGTGAGGTGTTAAGTGGCTATATTTATATACACACGAAAATAACAAAACTTTGTGGTTGATAGCCCACCTCTTAGTTTAGTAACTAGTTAGATGATAGTTTAAAAGATTCATAAATGTATGCATAAATGTTCTATCTCGGTATTGTAATCATTAGGGATACTACCTCAGGTATGGTAGTTAGAGTCGTACGTAAATGTTTACAAGGTTATGTCAGAATTACTAGCCTTGGTAGACATATCTTTGGTTGAACCAAACATAATACATCTGTGTATTATAAATTGTGTTGTACTCTTCCTGTTCACCAGAACTTGTTGTTCTGACCCCTTCTCATTACAACCTCCAAGGTTATCTACAGAAGGTCTGGTTCTCATAGGTGCCTAAGTTTGGCTTTCGGCCCCCGTTCTCTCTTGTGCTTGGTATTGACTTGGTGTCTCTCTTGTGCTTTCGGCCCTCGTTTTATCCACTGTGAGTTATGTTATCACACTCTAATGATGCTCATGCTCATTTATTTGCTGATACCAGATCTATACGCTCCATGCTTGGATGTGTTTCAGTTTCAATTTTTATCGAAATTTGGGCTCAAAAAAGTATGGGTGTTATAGTAAAACTCAATCTGACCCAAGCGTTATGCAAAAACACAAAACACTAGAGTCAAGATTAACTTTATTTAAGTAAATCAAGTTCAATAAAATACTTTATTATAATAGTTAATCCTAACCTTTAATAAGAATATTAATTTTTCGATTACTTATCCAATGCCGAGTATACATGGTCAAGATAGTTACAAAATAAGGACACACGAGGTTATAACCGGACAAGGGTATACTCAAATTTAAGGCAATGGTACCGAAGTGTAACATTTAGTCCAATATAAGTAGTTATTAAATTTCATAAATTGAGTCTGAACTAGTCAACATGATAAAATAAAATCAAAGGCATCATGCATTCAGAAAAAACCAAGCAAGGCATGGGTGTGGGGTGTAGTTGAATTCATGAAAGTAAATTAAACCAAATTGAGTGCATGGGCATATTCCAACACAGCAAGTCATAAGTGCTATTTGCTAATATATATTGCAGGCTTCAACAAACAGTAATGTCTTTCCAGTTTCATGAATTGTGAACCAAAAACCTTTCAGGTTTCCAAAATGCAAACCAAGATGTAAACCAACCATGTTCCTTTTTTTTTCAAAACAAGGAAGAGGTGTACACTGACATGAGTACTTAAATTTTTTAATAGGGCACTCAAATTGTCATGGAAACATGTATACTTCTAGTTTCATCATGGCAAGGTGAAAGTGTGCAAGTTGTTAGGTATAAGACAAATGCATCCATGTTGTGTAAGGGTTCAATTTTGCAAAATTATACTTATATAATATTCAAGTTACTATAAAACACACATGCGTCTGTTATAGATTTTCAAAAAATAAACATGGAAAACAGGGCATGTATGTGAGCCAACATGCATTCAATATTTCTACAAAGCAAATAAATGGTGCAGCATGGGTTTATAACAGAGCATGGTCAAGTAATTACACTTAGGAACTAGGATGTATGCTACCAAATTCACGACCAGAAAGATTTGGATAGAAATCAAACAACATATGATTCATTTTAAAACAACTTTGTATACATGTGTATATATACATATATGCTATAACATATATATATATATATATGTATATGTATATATATATATATATTAGAACATGGCGGAAATACAACTCAAAAACTCCCCACTAACTACGAATAAACCGCCAGATCCTCAACTACCTTCCATGTCCTTATCTTCCACCGTGCCTGAGCCTGGCAAGTCATATGCCGACGCCATCCGATCATCTATCACCCCACCTTTTCGTACTCTCCATTTTGTGAAACCATCAGACCATTACGTTTTCCTGCCTCCAAGCATGATTCAAAAATCCGAAACAGTTTGGTTAACACCATTATTCTTCATCCAGTGGAATTTCAACTTTCGTTACGCAAGCTCAACGATTATATCACGCGAGTATGGAAACCCAGTGGAGCTTTTCATATCCATATGGCTCCGAATTACAGGTTTGTAATGTAATTTGATAAGACTGAGGATTTCGAATATGTAATGGGGAGCAGTACATACTCCTATTTTGGAAGATTGCTCCTTATTGATGCATGGACTCCAAACAATGATTATGCTAAGTTTACGGCCACTGAAGTTAAAATTTGGACTCGATTGCACAACTTACAGTAAATATGTGGACAACAAAGGATTTGCTAATGATTTCTAGCTTCATCGGAATTCCTCTACGTATTGATGCCAACACAGGGGCATGAGTACTCTTACTCGTATGTCGGATGTACTCAAGCTCTTGACACTTTACAAAGGGGATCTAGTTGGCTTAGTAGAGAATAAGTTGAATAAGAATAATTTGAAATTATTAACTAAAAAACTACCATCTCAATGGTGTTCTTTAACTAATGATTCTTATGAGTGTACTAGAAGAATTTTAGTAATTTGGAATTCATCAGTTTGTTCTTTGCAAGTTATTACTACTTCTACACAACATATTACTTGCTTGGTTCAAAATACTGGCGGATTATCTTTATACTTCACAGCTACGTACGTAAGTAATTCTTTCACTGAGTGATAGAAACTCTAAAGAAGTATAATTGAAGATTCTCACCCTATTTCAGAAGCATGGGTACTTATGGCTGACTACAACAACGCTCTGTCTCCACATGATAAACAGGGCGGTCTCCCCATCCCTTTTCACCAAATTAGGGAATTTCAACTTTGTTTAGTGCATGCAGAACTACTTGAAATAAAGCCACTTGGTTTCAAATTCACTTGTCATAGGAAGGGTTTTGTGATGCATATAGATAAGATTTTGGCCAACAATTCTTTCCTCAATAAGTTTGTCAATTTGAAGGCTTTGTCTCTGTTATAGATATCAAGTGATCATAACCCCTTACTAGTTGATTTAATACCTTCTGCAGCTACCAAAGGATATCCATTCCGATATAGCAATGATTGGTATTCATGCAACAAATATGATCTGTTCATTGAAAGGGGTCAGCAAGACTCAACGTGGGGGTTCCCCAGTTACAAATTTCAAGGCAAGCTGATTCCTTGTAAAGCTGAATTGAAAAAAAGGAACAAAACCAAAAATAAACAATACAACGAGCTTCAAAATTTGGAAGATCAATTCAAGCATTTGGAGATATGTGAAAATCAGGATCTTTCAGATGTAAATATATATGAAGACATGCTTCAGGCAAAGCAGAACTTACGACAACATCAGAATAACAAATTCTGGGCACTTTGGCAACAGGCAAAAGAGAAGTGGCTTCAACAGTGGGACACCAATTCCAAATATTTCTACACTAAAAATGAATGCACGTAAATTCAACAACAATATTCGAGCTATTATAAATTCATATGGTGAATTTGTATATAAGGAAGATGAAATAGAAGCTGAGGCTGTACATTATTATTCTTCGCTGTATAATGGTGACACTAATGCTGACTTTCCTTCTTTCCAATCTGCTAGAATAATTATTTCTGACGGTGTGCAGTTCCTTCTCCAAGACATTACTGTCAATGAAGTAAAGCATGCAGTGTTCATTATACACGATGATTCTAGCCCAGGACCTTACGATGTTAATTCCAAATTTTTTTAAGTTGCACTAGGAAAAAATAAAAATGGAATTGCTCGAAGCTATGAAGGATATTTTCAGGTCTGCTAAATTACCGAAGGAAATCAACCATACTTTCCATACGCTAATACCAAAGAATGAGACCCCTACCAATATAACGCAGTACCCATTGCGTGTTGCAATGTTTGTTACAAATTTTTTCTAAAATTTTCTGCAATCGCATAAAGCCATTCCTTACCCACCTTATCTCCCAAAATCAAAATGCATTTATCCCTCAACGATACATTGGCGATAACATTATGTTGGCGCACAAGCTTCAGAGAGATTTTAGGAAGTCCAGAGTATCAAAATTTTGTGTTAAGGTCGATTTGAAAAAGGCTTATGACAGGCTAAATCGTGAATTCATTTGTTATATAATGTCTCGGAAGGGATTTCCTACTCATTTTGTAAATATAATGTTCGAATGTATCTCCACCCCATCTTCTTCTATCTTGCAACAAGGGTTCAAAGGGGCTACATACTTTCGAATTGAGGAATCATACAGGGAGTTCCATTATCGCCTTATATATTTACCATTGCTATGCAATATTTCTCGTATTTGATGGAGCACTCAGTAGCGCCAAGTACACCCAAGTCCTCTCTTTCTTGCCTATAATAAATCATTTACTCTCTGCCAACAATCTAATGATTTTTGGAAAATCAAATGTTCAAAATTCTAACACTATTAAGGATATTTTCCAGCAACTCAGCACATAAGTTGGATTGGATGTGAATGAAACAAAGATCAAGATCTTCTTTAGTTCCTCGTCATTCAATACGCAGGCTATTCTCAATATTCTACCATTTGATGTTGGAAGCCTACCTATTACATATCTTGGAGTCCCTTTCTCTTCCAATTATCTGCATTACTCTGAATGTAATGCTCTTATCCATAGAGTTCAACAGAAGATACAGAGATGGCAAGCTAAGTTATTAAGTCCAGCGGGCAGGGCTGAGCTCATTCACACTGTAATAACATCCATTATCCTTTACTGGTTATATGTATATCAAATTCCAGAATTCACACATGAGAAACTTCAATCTATTTGCATTTACTTTTTTTGGGGAGAATCCAAGCACAAAATATCATGGCAACAGCTGTGCAAACCCAAGGCAGAGGGAGGAGTTGGGTTTGAAACTATTGCCAGATTTAAAAAAGGCTTCTAGCATTAAATTACTATGGAACTACTTATCAAAGGACAATATATGGAGCAACAGGATGAAGCGTTGATATTGCTATAATAAATATTTTTGGACTATACCAATATATAATAATTCGTCATCTACATGGAAATCTATGCCGCGTCTTTGCACTACGAGCAGAAAATTGATGAATAAGGTAATAGTGAATGGAGAACATGCCTCGATGTGGTTTGAGCCTTGGCTCAACTACAAGTGTCTAGTGGATTTACTGGGAATGAATAGGCTTAACATTGATTAGGTAAGTGTAATACTTTGAAATTCTATTTTTATTCCATCAGCACACCCTGCGATAAGAGAAGTTGCAGTGGAACTCTTACCCATTCCATTTTTTCCAAATAGACAACATGATCAGTACAAATAGTGTGAAGAAGGGGAACTCTCTTTTAATGCTGCATAGAATAAAGTTCGACAAAGGGGGATCTCCATTTCAATATATAAAGTAATTTGGCATTCAAAGAACAATAATCGAATGTGTTTTATCAAACTACCTTGCTGCACTCGATTGTCTCAATACAAAAGCAAGGTGTTGGAAATGTTTTATTAACATTAGTGAATTATTAAAAATAATGGAATAATTGTATGAATGGCTCCTATAGGTGAATAGTCCCACATCATGGGATTATATAGAAGAGGCAAGCATTTATACTTGTTTCTAAGAAATCATGTTGGGGCCTTGGGCTCCCAATACATGCATTGTTGTGAGGAGGGAGACCATGCATCATGACCACCACACACGCGCGCGCGACCGACCGACCCGGCCCGGTCCGGTTCGGGCTCGGGCTTGGGCTTTGTGGTGTAGACACTTATATTTTTTGGACCATAAAACTTATCCTTTTTCGAACCGTTTTTTTTATGGAAAAAATTTCTGCAACGGTAAAAATTCTTATCCTTCATTAAAGCGGCCCTACCTACCGAATCACAATTTCTTTTTTTTCTCTCAGCCGCCATTAAAAATTTTCTCTCAGAAATTTTCGAGCAGTATTTTAATTCAGAAAGTGAAAATCTGCACTGATTTGTTGTGCAAGAAAATCAGTTATTGTTTTAGAGGCTGTTTTATCCTAGAGGCGGCGGCTAACAAACAAACTGGTTTGCACCTCCGACCAGATCGCCGATTTGTCTTAATGAAAGCGACCTAGTCCGCGACTCAGCCATTGTTTCCCAACAATTTGAAGACGATCTAAAACAATGGCTTCTAACTCAACCCTAGACGATTCTGCTCCACCCACTGCTTTCCAGAACCCTCTCGTGACTACTGCTCCATTCAGATTTGAAGGCTTGCATTTCAAACGATGGCGTCAGAAGATGGAGTTCTTCCTCACCATCAGAAAGGTTGTGGCTGCGCTGACTACTGACAAACCGCAGCTTCTAGATAAACCTGACGAGACTGATGCAGCGAAAATGGCATCATGGACTTAACAGTCAAAGCAACTGCAGACCTGGACTGAACAGGATTACCTATGCAAGAACTTTATTATGAACGGACTGAGTGATGATCTCTATGATTACTATAACTCGGATGAAAAGACAACAAAGGAGATCTAGGAAGCACTGAAAAAGAAATATGATACAGAGGAGGCAAGGGCAAAGAAATATGCTGTGAGCCGCTACCTAAAGTACCAGATGACTGATGATAAATCGGTAGAGATGAAGTCTCATGAGCTGTAGAAAATAGCTCATGAGATCATCTCCGAAGGTATGGTCTTGGACGAACAATTTCAAATTGCTGTTATCATTGACAAATTACCCCCAAGCTGGAAAGATTTTAAGAATGTCTTGCGACATAAGACTAAGGAATTTTCCTTAGAGAGCTTGATTACACGCCTCCGTATTGAGGAAGAGGCACGCAAGCAGGCCCAGAAAGAAGAGGTGCTGATTGTGAATAACAACAGTACTAAGAAAAACACTCCCGCTGTTTTGAAACCAAATCAGAAATCTTTTAAGAATCAGAACAGGCGCAACAAACAGAAAGGGAATCCGCAAGGAACCCAAAAGGACAGCAGAAACCAGCCCAAAAGAATGACTCTAGACAGTTGTTTCTATGTTACAACTGTGGAAAACCAGGTCATATGCACGTAAGTGTCGGAACAGGCCAAGCTCTGCACCGCAGGCTAACCTGACTGAGGAGCCTCTTACGACTATGATTACTGAGATTCACCTCGTTGGTGGATCAGAGGGTTGGTGGGTAGACACTGGTGCTTCTCGCCATGTCTGCTATGATCGTGGCATGTTCTCGACATACACGGCTGCTGAAAATCAGAAAGTGCTGTTGGGAGACTCTCACACCACTAGAGTTGCGGGGATGGGCAATGTGGAACTCAAGTTCACCTCTGGAAAAACTATAATTCTGGAAGATGTTATGCACACTCCAGAAATAAGGAAGAATCTGGTCCTTGGCTTCCTCCTTAATAAGGTTGGTTTCACTCAAGTAATTGGGGCTGATTTGTACACCCTAACATATAAGGGAACTTTTGTGGGAAAGGGTTATGCTTGTGAGGGTATGTTTAAACTGAATGTTCAATCTAATAAAGCGACTACTTCTGCTTACATGTTGTGTGATTTTAATATCTGGCATTCTAGATTATGTCATGTCAATAATCGAATAATCCGTAACATGAGCACCCTAGATATGATACATAAAATGACAGAATCTGAACTTGATAAATGTGAATTCTGTACACAAGCTAAAATCACAAAGAAACCTCACAAATCTGTTGATAGATTTTCTGAACCCTTAGACTTGATTCATTCTGACAAATGCGAACTAGATGGCACTTTAACTAGACAGGGACATCGTTATTTTATCACTTTTATTGATGACTGCTCTGATTTCACATATGTATACCTTATGAAAAATAAAAGTGATGCTTTTGACATGTTTAAAACATTCAAAACTGAGACTGAGAATCAAGAAAATAGAAAAATTAAGAGACTTCGTAGTGATAGAGGAACAGAATACGAATCAAATTTAATTCTGGATTTCTATAAACAACATGGTATAGTACATGAGAGAACTGCACCCTATTCTCCCGAAATGAACGGTAAAGCAGAAAGGAAAAATAGGACCTTTACCGAACTAGTAGTTGCCATATTATTAAATTCTGGTGCAGCAAAACATTGTTGGGGGGATATTTTATTGACTGTATGCTATGTTCTGAATAGAATCCCCAAATCTAAGAATAAAATTTCTCCTTATAAAATTTTAAAGAATCATAAACCCAATGTCTCATACTTTAGAACTTGGGGTTGTTTAGCTTATATTCGCATTCCAAACCCTAAGAGAATAAAATAGGCAAGTAGAGCAAATGAATGTGCATTTATAGGCTATGCTATTAATAGAAAAGCATATAAATTTTATGACCTTAATGCACATAATATAATTGAATCAAATGATGCCGATTTTTATGAAACTAAATTTTCTTTTAAATTAAGGAATAGTGGGGGCACCTCAAATATGCCAATTAGAACAGAACTTAATGAAAATTCTGAAGCTAAACCTAGATGAAGTAAAAGAGCAAGAACCATAAAAGATTTCGGTTCAGATTTTTGTGCTTTTACTATTGAGGAGGATCCCATAAACCTCCAAGAGGCCTTATCTTCTTTAGATGCCGATTTTTGGCAAGAGGCTATAAATGATGAGATGGATTCTTTAGAATCCAACAAGACTTGGCACTTGGTAGATTTACCCCCTGGTTGTAAATCTATAGGCTGTAAATGGGTACTTAAAAAGAAATTAAAACCTGATGGCACTACAGATAAGTATAAAGCACGACTAGTAGCTAAAGGTTTTAAACAAAAAGAAAATATAGATTTCTTTGACACCTTTTCACCTGTAACTAGAATAGCATCCATTCGGGTTTTAATCTCACTTTCTTCCATCCATAATTCACTTATACACCAAATGGATGTTAAAACTGCGTTTTTGAACGGTGAATTAGACGAAGAAATTTATATGGACCAGCCTGAAGGATTTGTAGTACATGGTCAAGAACATAAAGTATGTAAATTAGATAAATCATTATATGGTTTAAAACAAGAACCTAAACAATGGCATGAAAAATTTGATACTTAATCATTTCAAATGGTTTTAAAGTTAATGAAAGTGACAAATGCATTCATTACAAATCTGAGAATGACATTTGCACTATTATATGCCTTTATGTAGATGACCTACTCATTTTTGGGTCAAATATTCATGCCATAAACTCAGTCAAATCCTTATTAAGTGTCAATTTTGATATGAGAGATCTAGGTGAGGCGAGTGCAATCCTTGGTATTAAGATTACTAGGTCAGAAAAGGAAATTTCTTTGGATCAATCTCATTACATTGAGAAGATACTAAAGAAATTTAATTACTTTGACTGTAAACCTGCAAGTACACCATATGATCACAGTGTAAAGTTATTTAAGAACACTGGTGAAGGTGTAAGACAGTCTGATTATGCGAGCATCACTGGCAGCCTTTGGTATGCCACTGATTGTACTAGACCCGACATTGCCTATGTCGTGGGATTATTGTGCTGGTTTACCAGTAGACCTAGTATAGAGCACTGACAAGCTATTGAAAGGGTAATGAGATACCTTAAATGAACCATGAACCTTGGATTACATTATGAAAGGTTTCCAGCTGTACTTGAAGGATATTCCGATGCAGACTGGAATACCTTATCTGATGATTCTAAAGCGACCAGTGGCTATATATTTAGCATCGATGGAGGAGCTGTTTCTTGGAAATCCAAGAAACATATTATTTTGGCTCAGTCTACTATGGAGTCTGAGATGATAGCACTAGCTGCAGCTAGTGAAGAGGCAGAGTATTTGAGAAATCTGCTAGCTGACATTCCCTTATGGGAAAAACCGATACCGACTGTGTTGATACATTGCGATAGTACCGCGGCTATTGCAAAAGTTCAGAACCGTTATTATAATGGTAAGAGACGACAAATACGTCGTAAGCACAGTACAGTTAGAGAACTACTTTCCATAAGTACCGTTAGAGTGGATTACGTACGTAGTGTGGAAAATTTGGCAGATCCTTTGACGAAAGGACTGTCCAGAGAGAAAGTCCATAACTCTTCTAAAAGAATGGGACTATTGCTCTTAGATTGTTGAGTCACGCACAATGGTAACCCGACCTAAATGACTGGAGATCCCAAGAACTAGGTTCAATGGGTAATAACAAGTTGTGTAGTGATATGAGTTGAACATGCTATTTAATAAACCAAGAAGCATGCATTCCTGAAGTGATTAGAGGATGAGTTAATAAAAACTCTTAATGAGATCTATACTCTATGTGAAGTGGAGTACCTACCTCCAGGAGTGCTCTTGATAGACTCAACTTTGTGAATGTGGAAATGTCGTCGTTTCCTATGGAGTTGCGGGCAAAACTTCTAGAGCATTCACTAAACTAGGATAGACGTGCATGGCCATAAATGCACAGGCTTATTTGATTGCACTATAGAAAAGGTTGTGTGTGGTTTGATGTCAGGAATAGAGTTCAAGACTACGTGTCACTCTAGTAAAAACTGAATCTTATTCACTGTGCAAAGGTTCAAGTCGAAAGACAGCTTTGTTTATGCAAAATCTTAAGCTTTCTAAGAAACTGCTTGAAAATATTTTTAAAAATTCAAGTGGGGGATTGTTGGAAATGTTTTATTAACATTAGTCAATTATTAAAAATAATGGAATAAGTGTATGAATGGCTCCTATGGGTGAATAGTCTCACATCATGGGATTATATAGAAGAGGCAAACATTTATACTTGTTTCTAAGAAATCATGTTGGGGCCTTGGGCTCCCAATACATGCATTGTTGTGAGGAGGGAGGCCATGCATCATGACCACCACACACGCGCGCGCGACCGACCGACCCGGCCCGGTCCGGTTCGGGCTCGGGCTTGGGCTTTGTGGTGTAGACACTTATATTTTTTGGACCATAAAACTAAGCCTTTTTCGAACCGTTTTTTTATGGAAAAGATTTCTGCAACGGTAAAAATTCTTATCCTTCATTAAAGCGGCCCACTAATCAGTAAACCCTAACCCTAATTCTCGTCCTATATATTGTCATTAGCTTCAGACGAGAATACCTACCGAATCACAATTTCTCTTTTTCTCTCAACCGCCATTAAAAAAATTCTCTCAGAAATTCTCGAGCAGTATTTTAATTCATAAAGTGCAAATCTGCACTGATTTGTTGTGCAAGCAAATCAGTTATTGTTTTAGAGGCTGTTTTATCCTAGAGGCGGCGGCGAAGGAACGAACTGGTTTGCACCTCCGACCAGATCGCCGAATCGTCTTCAAGAAAGCGACCTAGTCCGCGACTCAATCATTGTTTCCCAACACAAGGTTACAACGCTTTGGCATTATTTCGAACGCGACTTGTCTACTGTGCAACTTTCGTGATGAAACGGTACAACACTTATTCTTCTCCTGTGACTACTCTGCGTTCATTTGGGGATCACTCAAATTGAAGCTTAGCTTATACCTGACATTCTTTCCTCACTTCACGAGGAGGATGACCTTATAATGCAGCACTTCCCAGTTAAGAACCAATTACAAGACATGGTGTATGGGGTGTTCACGACAACAATGTACAACATTTAGCAAGAGAGAAATCGACAGTTCTTCTCTAATCAATATACTCATAATACGACAGTCTTGGAAAAAGTTGAGAAGGATGTTACTTTTCTGATAAAAAATAACAGCAACATGACCTGAATCGTTTGTTATTACGAAGATAGGGAATAGAGATGAACAATCCTGGTTCGCGGGCATGTTTGGAGGAAGAATTTGAATTTTGAGGTTGGTGGGTTTGGGCGATATGGGGGTTTTATTTTATTAATGTATGTCGTTGGTGTATAAGTGGAATTTGTAATGTTAATATGCAGAACTTATACGTACACTTTTCCCTTGCAAGGTACCTAGTAGGGGGTTGCAAGATTTTGACGAGGCATATAATGGAAGCATATGATTGGTCATTAATGAAGCGTACCAATTTTCATATATACACACACACATACATGCATACATATATACATACATACGCATACTAGCATACATATATATACTGTCATAAATCACGAATTTTGATGGCATAGTGAATGACTTATATCAGCATATAATACACAACTCTCTCTCTCTCTCTCTCTCTCTCTCTATATATATATATATATATATATATATATATATATATATATATACGCACACACATATGAGTGTATGTATATACTTATAAACATTTTATATGCAAGTTCACATATATAAATTTAGATGCACGGTTGCATGTAGTTATTGAATTATGAGTATATGTGCAAATTGCTGATAAAAAAAAGAATTAAGTAGCGGTTTTCTAGATTCACATAATACGACCAGATGCTTAAATCAAAAGGACTCTGGTTTACAATATGTAAATAAAATATATTTTGAATTTCAAAAAACCAACCAGAGTGATAAATCTGACATAACACCATCGAAGCATATTCATGTCATAGCACAGTAAAGCAAGCAAGATAAAACATGAACTCAGGCGTATGTTTTATTATAAAAATAAATTCATAATCAAGACAACATATGACCATAATCTTAGATTTGCAAATATATGTCAACATATATTCATGTTTTGAAATCAAGGCAGGGCTAGCCAGGCAACAGTTACTAATATGTGTCCAAATTTTCTAGCATAGCTAAACTTGTGTGCAAGGGAATGAATTAACACAATATGTATCCACGACAAAGTAGGCAGTGCATAAATGAGCTAAAATTTAGCATAGGTTCAAGTGTTTAAGGAAACTATGCGGTCACAAGTCCATTATAGGTCACTAGTGCACAAGGAACTGAACAGAAGCAGAGGTCTAGAAAATAATAGTTACCAAGTATAGAATCTGTGTTTTATAAATAGGCAGGGAAAACACATGACATGGCCAGCAACAACAAGTCAGCACGTCGAAACAACTCATGGCTAGGGACAAACAACGTGTAAGTGTACAAAAAAAATAAGCTCAAGAATAGATGTGCATAGGGAAATAACTACAGGCCATTCAATAAACACACACACACACATGCCAACTATGTATATATATATATATATATACATACATGAATATATATTCATGCATGCACATGTGTTGTCCCCAATGTATGTACACATCAAGGTTTTCAAAACATTCAATAGGCAAATGATGGAAGCGCAACAGTACCAGTCAACAAAGTGAATATAATTCAATACCAAAATCGTCCACTATTATAATCTTAGTTTTAAATTGAAGTAAAGATGCATGAACAAAGTAATCGTGATATTAGCTCACCTTAAAAAGTAGTTTAGGCTTTGATGGTACTAGAATGGTGGTAACGGCTCGCGACACAGCGGTATGGTCAGAGAAGGGATGAAGACTGCTACTGGCAATGCTAGCTATGGTGCGGAGTAGTAGCTGTTGGTCTTTGATTCAATGGTGGAGGCTTGTGATTTGGAGGATAAGCGATTTTGATTATGGAGGAGTCGTAGATCGATGATGGCGAAGGCAGTTTCGATTTAAGAAGGAGGAGGCAAAAACAAAATTTGGGAAAGAGGTTTAGGTTAAATAAAAATTAAAGAGAAGAGAAAGGAATAAAAGGGAAAAGTGAAATAAAAAGTTGTACACATGGAAGTGATTTCCTGAAGCTATCAAAAGTGCCACTTGCACATTTTAAAATTTTACAAGTGTATTACTTACAAATGAATCCCATTTCTTATTGAATATGAGGAGATCTATTCACATACATATTATGAAAGGCAATATAAATACAACGTCATTCGTTATCACACATTTACATCCTGAAATTAAGGATCCGAGATAATAAACATCAGAATTTTCACGTAATGAAAAATAACATTATTCTTAAAAGTAAATTTAGTACTTTTAATTCTAGTTCGCTAAAACTTCTGCTAATGATAAATTTTCAACTATTATTTAAATTTAAGAATCAATGTTGTATAAAATTACAATTTCAAATTTACTTTGATTATACAAGTTCTAAATCAAATTGTCGTTTAGATTCTATATTTTTCAATCGAACATTCATATTTTTAGGTATAATTTAAAACCAAGTACAAATGGATTAGATTTACATTCTAAGTTAAGTTCCAAGTGTACACATTGATTTTAATTTATAGGTTAAATTCCAAAATTAAATGCCAAAACCAAATTCAAAACATCTAAACACATTAGGTTTCAATTTGTTATAGTATTAATATAAAACACTCGATTTAACTAATTCATAATTTAAAAGAAATGTTGAAATTTTCGAGTTTTTACAATCTCCCCCACTTAAAGCTTTTTGTCCTCGAAAAGGGAAGGTTGTCAAAATCATATTTATGTATATAAGAAAATACTTCTACTTTTGCAAATTTACTTAGCCTAAAATTATTAGTAACAAAACACATTATAGGATTTTAAGATTCGAAAGTTTGTTCTTTTATTAATTTATAAGATTCACTTATTATTAAATTTATTTATCAAATTTCTCGTAATATTCATTGAAAATTATTTTTATTAATGCTTAAATTTAGTTACAACAAATCTTAAATTTAAACATACAATTCTCATATTGAAAATAATTTTGACAAACGAAGTAAGAAATATTTTATTAAATTTCAAAGATGTGAACTTTAAAAAAAATTAAAACCTCTTTCTTAATTTATTGTCTTTAAGTTATATAAGTTTAAATTTCAGAACATTGATTTGTTATTTGAAGGTGAAAATTCTTGATAACTCAAAGTTTAATGAGTCTACTTTTGTTCTTGTAGAATTTTTTGCATATATGGTACCGACGCATGGATAAAAATCCACATGTACTTAGTAAACTTGTTTCAACTCCTAGTGAAAATAGTTAAAACTTTTTTAAAACAATGGATAGGGGAAGTTCCAACCGATGTGGACCGCTAAACTATTCATGAATCACAGATACATAATGGTTACGCCTGGGCCTCCTAAGAAGCATTCATACCCGTAGGAAATCACTTCCCTATGAAGTTTGTTATGAACAAATCAATAGATTGCAACTGTAATGACCTGTATTTTACGGTCAAATAATAAATTAATTTAATTATATAAATAATGATTTAGAGATTTAAACGGTCGTTGAATTAATTAATAGTGAATATTTAATTAATATAATAATTAAATAATATATTTAATTCTGAAATAGTCGAAAATAGTGAATTGACAATATAATGTGAACTGGACAATTTATAATATATATAATCGAGTATGGAGTTGAATTATATTAAAGAATATATTATTTAAACGAAGTTTGAACATAGAATTATAATATAATTATAATCGAGCTCGAAATGGTGCGGTAGTTTGCTGTTTGCTATTTGGTGATTTAAACTTCAACAAGAAACGTTAGGAGCTGATGAAGTATATCTTTCTAATGGAAGAGAAAAATCGGGATTTCATTGTGTAGATTTTGATTTATGTCTAAATCAAATTTTAGAAAAGTCGCTATGGAATTCCTTTGAAATTTATAAATATATATTTATATCATAAAAGGATTTTTAATATAAATCGAATATCGATATAACTGAGAATTTTGAAATATCGAGTTAGAAATCCAATTGGAGTTGTATGATATTTTACTGTGGATATATACAAGAATATTTATTTTTAAATATTTAATTTTATTATTTTTAAATATATTTATATATTTTAATGGGTTATTTAGAGCTTTAAAAATAGTCAGTTTTGCAAACGACCTCTGTTTTCGACGAAACTAAATTGTTGGATCCGCAATGTTAAATTATTTTTAGATGTCCAGTTTCGTGATTTTTAGAGTCAGTATGTGGCCGTACGGATTTTTAATGTGAAGAACAGTCAGTATTTTGACTGTTAAAAATACGCTGTGTGAGCAAACAGAGTCGTAATTCGATGAAACCAGTTTCGATGGGTCCATGATGTCGAATTGAGGGTGTATGTCCATTTTCGTGATTTGTGGATATCGTGTGTGATCACACGGATTTTTAAAAGGGAAAAAAAGAATA
Source organism: Allium sativum (assembly GCA_030737875.1). Lineage (NCBI taxonomy): Eukaryota > Viridiplantae > Streptophyta > Magnoliopsida > Asparagales > Amaryllidaceae > Allium > Allium sativum. Next base: position 392,264,261 of record CM060912.1, on the reverse strand, counting down.
TAAAATAAAAAGCAAAATATCTCAAACCTTTTCTAAAGCCTAGAAAAGGCCACACGCTCATCTTTTTCAGCCACACAAAAATCTCATCCCCTTATATAAACCGCCACTTCTTTTCCTCTGGAAACCCAAAAACATGAAGGAGTTTATGTTTCAAAAATAAAAAACAAATGCAAACAAATTCTATAAATCATGATATTCATATATTCGAATTCCTGAGTGTGTCCTCTTCAAGCTCATATCATTGTCTGGGAAATCGATTCATGTTTTCCATGTTCAAAATATTGGCAGCGAACCTAGGGTTCGATAAATTGTGATGTTGAAGCATCGATGGGAGTTTTAATTGTTGTATTCAAACTCGCGATGGAGTGTACTTTCGATTCTGATGTTTTTGAGGGATTCAAAGGTGAAAACCGTCGCTTGAACCACTATAGTAGGGCGGAAGACCTGAAAGACGCGATTGGATTGTGAGGCGCGAGTTTGATAAAATGGGTATGGTTGTGTCAAGAGTTGGAAGGAGAGTTCGATGGTGGCCCTAGCTGAGAGAACGGTGAAGTGAAAAGGAAATGGGGGAGGGGGAAATTTCGGTAATGGCTATTGTGTTGAAGCCGCGATTTCCAGTGAACGGGGAAGAAGGAATTCGGGTGTGGGCTTGGGAGGAGCGGTCATGGGCCAGATTTTTGAAGGTGAAGGCGCAATTATATTAAAAGGAAATTCAATTTATTTTAATTAATGTGTATAATCTTGTAAATTCAATAACTATTTCATACGGTTTCGAAATTTAGCGAAACAAGATCCGTTAATATCGTAGGGACGACGGCTACACAATGGAACCGACGGGGAGTGAATCGAAGCCCGTTACAATTTATAGCAAAATAAATTGTCGGTCTGAATCAAGCGATGGTTATCGTTATTAATGATGATCGTCCAATGTGAGTAAAACTCACCAACTTTGAACAGTTATATTTCTATAACGTATTCTTAGAACTGATAATTATCTGTCGATTACTGTGTGTTAACTGTTTGGTTGAATTGCTTATGCATTAGTTGAAATTATAGATAACGATATATATATATATAAATCGTTAATCAAATATTGACTCTGTTTAACAAAATATTTCGTAGTGAAATGAAATCGATTTTAGATATATTGTTTAACATCTGTGATGCAAGGAAACAAGTTGGAGGGACCCAACTGGGTTCCTCAATATGTAAAATATTGTTTTGTTTCATATATTGTGATATATGATGTGATATATAATCTGTTGTTTATTATGTGTGTTTGAATGATATCGATCACGGTTGTTTGGTATTTTAAATACTGTGAGAAAACCCTGGGATGAAAAAGGAAAATTTCAATAGCTATATTGAAATAAAATATTATATAAAATCGAAAGATTTTATATAGAAGGAAGATTTCAAACTGTATATTGGAATAGAATATTTATAAAATCAAAGGATTTTATATAAAGGAATATTTATAAAATCAAGGGATTTTATAAAGGAAATTATTTGTAAAACAAATATAAAGGAAATTATTTGTAAAACAAATATAAAGGAAATTATTTGTAAAACAAATATAAGGGAAATATTTGTAAAAAAAATAGAAAGAGAAATATTTGTAAAACATTTCAAATAAAACAGAAAGAGAAATATTTGTAAAACATTTACAAATAAAACAGAAAGAGAAATATTGGTAAAACATTTATAAATAGAGTTATAAAAAGGAAATGTTAATTTAGAAAATAAATTGAGTTATAAAAAGGAAATGTTTATTTAGAAAATAAATAGAGTTGTAAAAGGGATTTATTGGGAAATGAAAAGATGTCATATAAGGAAATATTTGGCAAATGAATAGAATTTTACATCAGGAAAGTTTAGACCTGTGCTTCGCACACGGGTATAACATGATATGGATTTAAAGCAAAGATTTTAAATAGAATCTGTTGTAACCAATAGATTGAGAAGATTAATTTATAAATAATATTTTATAAATTAAATAAATATTTGTCATTAGATAAATAGAATATATAAGTCATGACTTATATAGAGAAGTAAGAATCGATTTTAACATCGATATTTGAAACTGAATATGGATGTACAGTTAATCAAAATGAGCTAAAGGAGTTAATCGATTAGAGTTGGAGTTAATCGATTAGAGTTAGAGATAACCGGTTAGAGTTAATCAGTTAGCGTTAATCCATTAGAGTTAAATCGAACTAGAGTTATTCGAATAGAGTTAATCAAACAAGAGTTAGTCGAATATTTGTTATTCGAATAGAGTTAATTGAATTAGAGTTAGTCGGATTAGAGTTATTCGAATATAGTTTATTCGAAGAAAGAGTTATCGAATAAGGTTATTTGAATAAGAGAATTAATCGAATATAGTTTATTCGAATAAAGAAAGAAATTATCGAATATTAGTTATTCGAAAGGAGTTATCGAAGATTAGTTATTCGAAAGAAATTATCGAATATTAGTTATTCGAAGAGAGATTATCGAATAATAGTTATTCGAAAGAAATTATCGAACATTAGTTAATCGAAGGGAGATTATCGAATATTAGTCATTCGAAAGGAGTTATCGAATATTATTTATTCGAAAGGAGTTATCGAATATTAGTTATTCGAAAGAAATTATCGAATATTAGTTATTCAAGGAGAGAATATCGAATATTAGTTATTCGAAAGGAGTTATCGAATATTAGTTATTCGAAAGAAATTATCGAATATTAGTTATTCGAAGAGAGATAATCGGATATTAGTTATTCGAAAGGAGTTATCGAATATTAGTTATTCGAAAGGAGTTATCGAATATTAGTTATTCGAAAGGAGTTAATCGAATATTAGTTATTCGAAAGGAGTTAATCGAATATAGTTTATTCGAAAGGAGCTAATTGATAAGAGTAAATTATTTAAAGTTAACTGAATAGAGTTAATCAAATAGAGTTAATCCAGTAGGGTTAATCAAATAGATTTAATCCAATAGAGTTAATCCAGCAGGGTTAATCAAATAGGGTTAATCAAATAGGGTTAATCCAATAGAGTTAATCCAGTAGGGTTAATCAAATAGAGTTAATCAAATAGAGTTAGTCTAGTAGGGTTAATCAAATAGAGTTAATCCAATAGAGTTATTCTAGTAGGGTTAATCAAATAGAGTTAATCAAATAGAGTTAGTAGAATTGAGTTAATCAAATAGAGCTAACTGATAAGAGTGAATTAGTTAGAGTTAATCGAATAGTGTTAATTGAATAGAATTAATCGAATAGGGCTATTCGAAGAGAGATTATCGAATATAGTTTTTTCGAAGGAAAGAGTTATCGAATAGAGATTTATTCAAAAGAGTGTTATGTAAGGAAGTTTGTTAAAGATTTAAAAGATAAACTTTGACTATTTCGAAGTTAAAACGCTGTTCAGTTAAGGTCTGAGAGGTAATTATATCCCAACTTGATTGACTTCCTTCTTAACTAAGGAATGGTAAGGTTTGACAGTGAATGATGGTTAAGTGAATTTAGTTAATGAGTGAAATGGTATGAATTGGCATGTCGATGTTTGATTTAAACATCAGTTTAAATCCAGTGAAGGAGTTTTGGAAATGTTTTCCAAATAAGAATCAGAAATGTTTTCTGATAATAGAAAATAAGAATTTAGAATATATGGAAACAGGAGATAATTAAATTAATGAACTAAAGAGATAAATGTTAAATGATGATTGATCGATAAAATTTCCATTTGGAAATAATATTGTTGTTTGCATATGTGTTTTTCTTTGGTAGTTAAATCGCAGACTATCAAAGTTTTGACAATTTTTCCATCGTCAATACGAAGAGATCTGTTGGATTCTTATCCAAAGAACCACTCCGTATGGGTATTAGCATTTCGAATCAAATAGATCGAAGAAAAGTGGAAGTCGGAGTAAAGTGCAAGGGCTGTTGTATAAGTCCTAGGTAGAGATTGCCTAGGATGGGTGTACGGAATAGTGCCTTCGGTTTGTTCAGTCCCAGGACAACTTGAATGGATGAATGTTTGACAGAGTATATCTGGTAGATCACGTAATTTGATCGTTTCAAACGTACTTACGTTGGTGGCGGAGGAATTTGTTTCTCTTAGCTTATACCCGTGGTATTTTTGGGGAAATCAATTTGTGATTTGACGGGTATAACGATGTGGAATTCGAAGTAAATGGAGGAGTGATCTGTTAAAAGATACGTTTTGACCTCGAGCCTCAACAACTGGGAATTGACAGAAATCGGGCTGGCAACATGGCTAAGTGGTTCGCAACCAAGTAGGGTATATTGTCACCATATAGAGAATATTCATATTTGTTACTTCTTTTAATTTTGTATCTCCCAGGAATGGTTATGTTGGTTTACCAACAGTAAGGTGATAATATATTCGATACAATCAAGCGAAATGAGTGGTCAGTCATGTGTGGCCGAGTTGCAAGATGTTCTTGCTGAACTCCAGTGTATCGTTTCTAGAGTACACTGAGGAGAAGGTGGATCCAAACCTTGTCATAGTTGGAATCCACTCCCCAAATAAGAGCCCGTTGTTTTGATTGCATATTATATATGTAGAATGTTAGATGAAAGCACTTCTACTAGATTAATATTATTTGTGTTAGACATTATTATAATATCAGAATAATATTGTTTTACAAATGATTTGTGTTATCATAAGGTAAAAACCATCCTGTTTATGTGTGGATCGGTCTTACGATTATTCTTTCTTTTGAAAGGATCTTTAAAGTTAAACAAATGATTTGAGTTTACTCACACCAGTCACATGACTGACCCGGAGTTTATTTTGTTTTATTTCCCTAAACTCTTGGGTGCCCCATTTTGTACGGGAAGTCAAGTAGTCGGGATTTACAGATATATTTGGAGAGCTGGAGCAGGAGGCTTTAGAATTATATAGCTATGGTAATTTCCGTTGTGTTGTAAGTGTTGTACTTTGGAAATGATATGTATATTTAAATACATATTTATATTTCAAAGTTATGTTATATATTATATGTTATTTGTTCCGCTGTGAGGTTCGTGTTACTCTGATGTTGTGTTGTTCTTCTTCTTCTATTCTAAGTTTCTATCTTATCTATTCTCACCCTCTAATTTCTTTCTTGGACTATCTGGTGTTTCCGATGCTTGAATAGTCGACATAGTGTTGTATGCTGATATCCAGGATCGCAAATTCCCCAGGTCGTTACAGCAACTAAACAAGAATAAAAAAATCTAAGATCATCATGGAGCACAGCCTCTACTGTTGCTCTATCACCAAGTCGAAAGGACAAAGTGCTGCGGCCAAAGGTGGCTAAGCAATCACTACCATACACATTCCTCCATAATACATCAACAATTGTTTGCATTCTACTTCTAGTAACTCAAGTGGTTACATCTCTTTCACCCATAAAACTCAAGCAATCATTGCACTCGAATTACGCCAAGTGGATTGCAGATGCACAATAGTTGTGCCTAGATCTCATAGGAAACATCCGTACCCATAGGCCTTCGCAGCCCTGCAAATTTTGCTATCGTAAAACAACCATAGGCCACAACAAACACAATGGTTGCCTCTGGTTCCCTTAGGAAGCATCCATCGCCGTAGGCCTTTGCAGCACTATAGATTCCGCTATGCAGCCAAGTTCAAGGGAAACTCATGAGCATTACGTCCGAACAACCACTCATCACATGATGTACCTACTGAATAGGTCCGCCATTTCGAAAGAAGGTACTTCCCTTGCCCTAATTTTTTATGGAAAAACTAAACATATGTCATAGTCTCGAATATCATCCTCATATAAATTCCATTATGTGAGATTTTTGGTTTCCATATCGTTGTGCAACCTTCTGCGCTTCAGTTCTTGCCATTTTGATCAATGAGGAAACCTATCGAGATTTCCTATCGAAGTTTTGAAGTTCCATTTATTTATATTCAAATTAGAATAAATTTGGACTTATTAACCCGTTGGTTAACACTTCAATAGTATTCTTAAATAGGAAAACAAGAACCAATTTAATGCTCCCAATATGCCTTTAAATTATGGACAAATCCCTTTTTTACAAAACTTGTGACAGCCCCGCATCCCTTAATGTCACCGATATGAGGATGCATTAAGTTTTATGAAGCGCAGTGGGTATAAAGTAACAACATAGATAAAATTCACAAGACAAAATGTAAAACATAGCGAAAACTTTTTAAAACATTATTATTAAAATAAGTCACAACGTTACAGTTCAAAATACCATGGAATCATTATCATAAGACAAAATAGATCGTGGAGAGAAAAACCTCAGAGTATAAGAATAAAACCACAAAAATCATCTCCCTCATAAGTCATTACAATAGTCATAAAGCAAAGCAATGCATGAGGTAAAAAATGGTCCAAATCCAAGCTGAATCAAAAGATCGAAAGTCACTACTGCGATCCTCTGCCTTGAAAACCTGGAAAGAACGAAGAGAGAGAGAGAAAACAAACGAGATCAGACATAAGTCTGGCAACTTCCAGTAATTTTTAGCATAAGCATAAAATAAAAAAGTATTTAGATAGATGAATAGTAATGGATATGAAAACGTAGTAAAGTAGAAAACACGAAACAAGATAAGCTTCTCATTCGTATCCTAAGAATTTCCGCACCCACTATCAGAATATCATAATTAGGCTTTACATAATTTCTACTTAGTGATAGACTTCTTATATAGAATGTGAATAACTTGTGCCAGCTATGGCATTCGGGGTTATCAGTCCCGAACCCATCAATTAAAAAGACACCAACTTAATCACATGCATTACAATGTCTCATCTTCCCTATTTGGAACAATGCACGCTCATGATTCCGCCAGAACGCCCCCGTACCCACCTCATTTTGAACCTCTTACTATCTAGATCAGTAAAGTGTGCCCTAGTCTCCACCTAATGCGAGATTCAGATGATGATGATAATAATAATAGGGATACAGGTTCCAAGCAAGCAAGCAAGTATTCGAGACAATTCACCCCTAGACTTAGTCCCCAGGTTAACTAGTATTTCTAGAGCCCCTTTTATCTTACCGAAATGGACCCCTTTGCTTATTAATCAGACATGTTTAACTTAGCATGTTTAAGTTCATTAATAAACTCAATATGACCTTTTGTTATATTCCTAGGTTTTAATTAACATTTCTAAATGTAATCTTTTTATACAACCCTTCCCCATGTGAGACAAGTCCAATGCATCATTGCTCATATGTTTTACAGTTACCAGTTACAAGTTGCTTAATGCACAATTAAGAGTATTTCATTCCAATTCACATGTTTTCTATTAACATGTTACTTAATGTATAATTAAGTACAAATTATTCGAATTCACAAGTTTGCATATTCTTCTATTAGAATTTAACCCATTTTACGATCTATAATTCACCAATTCTCAATATGCCTAAAATCCTCTTTTTAACATCATTCCAAATTTTTATGCAAATTAAATGGTAAAGGCTCTTGTTGGCTTAAGAGCAGTGCAAAAACAAAGAAAAAGGAGGAATCGGTCTATGCTACTTGTAAGGCCTAGACTCGGAAATGAACTAAATAAATAAATAGGCATTACATGACTGTAATAAAATAATGACAGAGAAGGAGATAAAGAAGAAGAATTTACTTATATATAAGTACCAACAGAAAAGGAATAAATAGTTGATAGTAAATAAAATGATAAATAACTTGTAATAGACACTTATAAACACTGTAATGGTCAAACTTTCAGGTCGAATCTATTTTACTGTCTTTATCCTTTTATTTTGATTTCTAATCTAAAAATAACATAGAACTCACAGAGAATTGCTGTACATCCAGAAAAAAGCCTTTGAAATAGAAGAAGAAGAATATCCTTTCATATCTACATTTTGATAGAACCATGACTTTTTCCCCAATTTTAATTATAGAGCATATTGTAGTGGAGGCTAAGAAGATGAAGAAGAATAGGTGTGTGGAAGAATTGAAAAGTGGTATTATATTTATAGGTGTGGAAGGATAGTTTATAAGGATATTAGGTTTTAAATCTAAACCATAGAAGACACCCCAGCAATGCATTAGGAAAGAGCTATCTAGAAGCATGCGACATTGTCTAGGTATAGACTCGTGTCTGGCTCGAAGTGGGTTGACCCACCTTATGTATGGGTTGACACGTGTGTCGACCCATGGGTCAACATAGGGGTCCGCCGTATATAGGTTGGGTCACCTATTTACTGTTGCTTTATACTGATTGTTAATTTATTTAATTTAATTTCAAACTTTGATTGATCATAACTTGTTCATTTTTAGTCTGGTTTACGCAAATTAAAAGTCTATCTGAAACAGAATTTCGTAACGAACGCAAGATGAAATTCATTTTACGCAATTCTAAATATTATTTTAATTAATACATGATTTATTATCTTCTTTGTGTAATTATTGTTTACTAAGATTTGGGGTGTTACGTTCTCCGCTCCTTAAAGGATTTCGTCCCTAAATGTAACGACCCAGGGATTTTCGACTCCGAAAATTGACACAAATACCAATGTCGACTATTCAGACATCGGAAATACTAGATAATTAATAGAAAGAAGTTAGAGGGTGAGAATAAATAAGATAAAAAATTAGAATAGAAGAAGAAGAAGAACACAACAACATCAGAGTAACACGAATCTCATAGCGGAACGAATAAAATATAGTATATAAAATACCACTGAAAAACAAATCTGTATTTGTATATTAGAGTACAACACTTACATCACAACGGAAATAAACAATAACTATAAAATGCTGCTGAAGCCTCCTGCTCCAAGCTCCATCTAGTGTATCTATAAATCCCGACTACTTGACTGCCTGTACAAATTTGGGCACCCAAGAGTTTAGGGAAAAATAAATAAAATAAACTCTGGGTCAGTCACGGGACTGGTATGTGTAAACTCCAACCATTCGGTTTAACTTTTCAAAATCCTTTTCAAAAGAAGGGATAATCGTAAGACCGATCCACACATAAATACGGATGGTTTTTACCTTACGATAACCCAAAGCATTTTTCAAAATCAATACTTTTCTGATATTATGATAATGACTAATCACAAATAATTAACAATCTAGAAGAACACTTCTATCTCACGCTCCACACATATATAGTATACAATAAAAAACCACGGGCTCTTATTGGAGATTGGATTCTGACTATGACAAGGTATGGGACCACTTGCCGATAGTGTATCTCTAGAGAGGAATACACTGGATTCAACAAGAACATCTTGCAACCCGGCCCACACTTGACCGACCACTCATTTCTCTTGAGTGTATCGAATATATTGTCACCTACGGTTGCTAGCAACATAACCGTTCCCGGGAGATACAGAAGTGAAAAGAAGTTACAAATATGAATATTCTCTGGATGGTGACAATACATCCTAATGGGGGCGACCCACTTAGCCATGCTGCCTGCCTGATTTTTGTCATTTTCTGGTTGATGAGGCTTAAGGTCATAACGTATCTTTTAACATATCACACCTCCATTTACTTTGAATGTCACATCATCATACCCACCAAATCACAAATTGATTTCCACAAAAATACCACGGGTATAAAGCTATAAGAAACGAATTCCTCCGCTACCGAACGTGGATACATTTAAAGCGATCAGCTTACGTGATCCATTAGATATACTCTGTCAGACATTCGTCCATACATGTTGCCCTGGGTCTGGACAAACCGAAGGCACTATCCTGTAAACAGAACAGTCCTTGCACAAACTCCATCTTCAATTATCTTCATCATATTTGATTTGCAACGCTAATGCCCATACGGAGTGGTTTTCAGAAAATGAATTTGATCCCGGTCTCTCTATATTGACAACAGAAAATGGTCATAACTTTGATAGTCGGTGATTTAACTATCAAAGAAAAACATGTGTGCAAACAGCGAATTTATTTCCCAATGGAAATTCTATCGATCAATCATCATTCATTTACCTCTTAAATTCACTTATCATTAATTTATTCATTTCTTGTTTCCATATACCCATAATTTCTTATTTTCTAAATCTATAAAATATACATTATTAATAATTGGAAAATGTTTCCTTTTCTTATTCACGTATCACTGTCATTCCAGGATTTCTTATCAACAAACATTTCATTTTCTATGCTTAGAAAATATCTTTGATTATATTTGGAAAACGTTTCCAAATCTCATTTATATGGATATCAAACTAATGTTATATAAAACACCATTATGACCGCTCAATCCATTCATCGTTTATTACTTAACGGTATTTCTAATCAACCTTCGCGCCATTGAACTTCTATTATTCCTTAGTTAATTGCGAAGTCAATCAAGTTGGGGTATAATTACCTCTCAGACCTTAACTGAACACGTTCTTAACCTTGCAACAGATAAAGTTCACAACTCAAATCTTAACATTTATTGCTTACGCCAATTCTCGGATTTCAGTTTACATTTCCATTTCTTTTATGAAAAACATTTATTATAATGATAATGATATAATTCATACTTCCAGAATACCTAACTTTAAAACTATAACATTTATTTGATTAAATAATAATTTATTTATTTATTAAATAAATAAATCTTTATTTAAAAACTTGGAAAGTAAATAATACTTTCCCGAATTCGATATAATCGATTTGACATATAACTCTCTTTCGAGTATTCTATATTCGATTAACTGTTTTCGAATAACTTATATTCGATTAACTATTTTTCGAATAACTATATTCAATAAATTCTCTTTCGAATGACTTACATTTGATTTACTCACTTCAAATAACTTAGATTCGATTAATTCACTTCGAATAACGCATATTCGACTAATTCAGTTTTGAATAAATTAAATTCGATTAACTCACTCCCTTTTTCGAATAAACTATATTCAATAATCTCTCGTTCTTCGAATAAAGTATATTCAATAATATCTCGTTCGAATAACTAATATTTGGTTAATTCTATTCCATTAACTCTAATTTGATTAACTCTCTTTCCTATCCCATTCAAATTCCCATTTGGATTCGTATTTCAAAACCTGATTCCTTTATAAATGTTTGAAAATTTTAAAATATTTATTTTAATCCATTGTTCACATCGAATGTGAAAATATTCCCTTTATATGATCCATTAAGTTTGATTTCGTATTTTTAGATAATATCCCATTTCTAAATTCTATTTATACTTTTATTCATAGGATTATTCATATGAAATCTCCTTTTTATTTCTAACACTTAAATCTCGTTTATAAATCCTTTTATAATTGCTACATTCGATTTCAATCTCAAATATCGATGTTAAAACCGATTTTTACTTCCATATATAAATTCAGACTTATATATTCAATTTATCCAATGATAAATTATTTACTTAATTTATAAAACATTATTTATAAATTAATCTTCTACATTTTATCTGTTAAAACAAAATTCTACTTAATTCTACTTTAAATTAATCTTTCCCATTCATCTATTAAAAACAGATTTCCATTTAATATTTATTTCCCACTTATTTTCTTTTACAAAGTTCTATTCATTTTATACAATACTCCCTTTTATAACTCCTATTTATTTTCAGAATAAATATCCCCTTTATAGTTCTATTAATAAATGATTCCAAATATTTCGTTTTCAATTCTATTTGTAAATGTTTACAAATATTCCCTTTTCAATTCTATTTGTTTTACAAATATTTCCTATTCAATACTATTTATTTTCCAAATAAATATTTCTTTTATAAATTCTATTTATTTTCTAAATAAATATTCCTTTTATAATTCTACTCAATTTACAAATGTTTCCTTTTATAAAATCTATTCATTTCATAAATGTTCCTTTCATAAAAATGTCTTCATTTCATAAATGTTCGTTTATAAAATCTTTTCATTATATAATTGTTCTCATTCTAAAATCTTTTCATTTTATAAAAATGTTTCCTTTTTATATAGTCTATTCATTTTAAAATGTTTCTTTCCATACAGTCTACTCATTGCAGAAATGTCCTTTTTTATTTATATAATCTGTTCGATTTAAAATATCCCTTTAAAATGTCTAGTTAGTTTATATAAATATTTTATTTCCAATCTACACTGTAAAAATTCTCTTTTTACATTCCAATATTCTTTATGGTGTTAACATGTCATATAACAACGATTAGCATCATCCAAACATATGTAATCAACAACAATCTATATGTCACACCATATATAACAATGTATGAAAAATAGTAAAATAAATGTTGAGGAATCCAGTTGGATCCCTCCAACCTGTTTTCCTGCATCCATAGATGTTACATAGTATAATTCATATCAATTCCAAACCAACATAACATATTCTGATGAACAGAATAAATGTTTGTTTAACGATATGTGTGTATATCGTTAACTGTAATTTCAACCAATCAAACAACAATTCAACCAAACAACCATCACACAGAAATTAATCATCATTTATCAGTATTAGATTATATTTATAAAAATATAATTTAAACAGAGTTAGTGAGTTTTACTCACATTGGTTTGTTACCGTTAAATAACGATATTCGATCGTCGGACTGGTTCAGACGTTTTATTTTTCCATAAATTGAGTCGAGCTCCAAATCACTCTAAACCGGTTTCATTGTGAAGCCTACGTTCATACGATCCCAACTAACCAGTTTCGCTAAATTTCGTCTCCGTATGACAAAGTTATGATATTTTAAAGTTAACATATATTCAGTTAAATTAAAACATGGCTTTAAATTAAAAATGGACTTTACCCTTTAATATACAAGCCCATCAGTGTATAAGCCTAGATCCACTTCACCCCTTTCTTCCCCAATGCAACTACCAAGCTCCAACCCGTTTGCTCTTCCATTTCACCAACTTCACCGATCCAAATCTCCCTCATTTCTCCACTGATCAACTTGCAACCACCACCATTCTTCATCTCTTCGCTTCCTCTTCCTTCCCAACCCTATCATTTTCAACTCGGTGCACCCATAAAAATCCCGTTCTCAGCCCTATCACGCACCGTACAGTGGTGGTATCGACACCAAATTTCACCAAATCACTCCAAAATTCCATACAACATGCAAAACAAACTTTCAAACTCAAAATCAATACTTAAAACGAGCATCTATGCTTGTATCGATCAAAAACTCCAACCCTAGCTAGAAAATCTTGCACTATACAGTTTTGCACCATTGGCAAACACCACCGAATCCAACAAATTGCACATAGAATCGAAGAGCATTGAATAACAATCACAAATATAGGTAGTTTGGAATTTTTAGCATTTGTTTTGATTTGTGGTGATTTTTCAAAGAATAGGGTTTACTGTGGAAATTTGTTTCTGGAGGCGGCGTTGGTTTTGACTAGAGGAAAAATGTGATTAGGGTTAGAGAGGGTTAGGATTATTTATAGGTTGCTTTTTATATTTTTTTTATTAATATTTTATATTTTTTTATAGTCAAAAGCTCACTTTTCCATCTTCTAAAAATCTGTGTTATCGCATAAAATATCCAAAATTCATGGAAATTGATATGCAGCTAGAGTTTTACATTACGGACCCAACGAAACTTGTTTCATTGAATTTCGACTCTGTTTGCTTACGCAGCATATTTTTAATCGTCGAAATATTGACTGTTTTTCACATTAAAATCCGGTACGGCCACATACTGACTCCAAAAATCACAAAAATTGAAAACTAACAATAATATAACATTACGGATCCAGTAAAATTGGTTTCGTCGAATTTGGAGGTCGTTTGCAAAAATAGCTATTTTTAATGCTCTAAATAGACCGTTTAAATATAAATATATTTAAAAATAATTAAATTAAATATTAATAAATTAATATAATCGTATATATTCGCATATAATATCATACAGCTCCAAAATATACACATTTAGATTTATACATCGATATTTCAAAATCTCGGATTATATTGATATTCAGTTTATATCGAAAATCCCTTTTATATAAATAAATCGTTATAAATTATAAAGGAATTCCATAGCGACTTTTTGAAAATTTGATTTGGACCAAACTCCAAATATATACAACGAAATCTTGATTTTTCTCTTACATTAGAAAAATATACTTCACCAGCTCCGAACTTTCTTGTTTCACAGAAATCCGATTTAAAACGGATTCTGTATATTCGTTTGAAGTTCGAATCGCCAAATAACGAACTGCCGCGATATTACGGGCTCGATTATAATTAAAGTATAATTTATATGTTCTAATGCTGTTTATATAATAGATTCGTTATTCTAATTCAATTCTAAACTGTATTATACCTTATATATGATCCAATTCGCACCGTATTGTGAATTCAGCTATTTTTGACTATTTCAGAATTATAACATATTATTATATTATAAATATTAATTAAATATTCATTATTATTTAATTTAAACCATTTAAATCTGTAAATCACTATTTAAATATTTAAATAAATTAATTATCACACTATAAAATACAGGACATTACATTCTTCCCCCTTTAAAATAATTTCGTCCTCGAAATTGCCAGGGTAGAGAACCAACCTTATTAACTGGGTTAAAATTATTTGTTTATTCTTAACTTCAGTTTCACGGTACCAATTAATTTCAATTAAAATATTAATTAATTCTCATTAACGAAAATTTCCAAAAATTCTGAAAATTTTCTAACTCTCTAAATTTCTGAAATTTTTTGCCAGCACCTCCTTTGTACGGGTCAATCGGTACAACTACAACTTGCCTCTCTAGGCCTTCTCCAATCCAAAAAAAAATCAAATAGCCAAGCAGCTTACCAAACAGGCTTATAAATCACCCAACTCAAATAAAAGTAAACATGTACCTTTTTGTCGGACATATCATTATATCCTTTCCACCTGCTACCAATTCAGCATACACTAATGTCATCCCAATCAAACTCCAAATCAATTTTAATCCTCAAACCCAATCATTCACTTATACCCAAGTCAAATTCCACTTCAAATTCGAGTTCGATTCTCGATTTCAAACACTTAACCCTTCAACCCAATATCATTTCAAATCCTTATATCACAAATCCCATTTTCTCGCTATCATTCTATTTCAATTCAATTGCTACTTGACTGGTCTTCAATTAAATTCCTGTTTGCTTTCACAATTTTTTTACTTGAATTTGCTTTTAATTTAAACAGTCTCTTCCTAGGAGTTTTAAACAGCTTTGCTTTTCTCAAAAATCAATTATTCTCTTTTGGGATTCAAAACAACTTGTTTTTCTCAAAATAATCTCTTTGGTAGTAATCTGTCACTTGCAACTTAAAAATGAACACCGGCGATGTGGCCAGCATCATCAGAATTATTTCCCAGCTATCAAAATGAGTTCAATATTATATCACTTTTCAAAACCATTTATAACACTTCCATTTTGAAATATATTTCAAATATCCTTCGAAGGTTAGTAAAACAATTTAAAATCTCCCAAGATTTTGAAATTCTCATATATTTAGCCCAAATCCATTTACAACCACTTTTCAAATTTCCAAAGTTTTTAATTCCAATTCTGATTTAAGTTTAGATTTAATTCATCTGATTCCATATATTACATTTATATGAACTCTGATTGGTTCTTTACATCACCACTTAATTTATAATCTCATTCGATTATAATAACAACCAACACATCCAATATTCTATAATATTTACAATATTAATCATTCTTTTGTATCAAAATACAATTTGGGTAAAATTATTTCATTTACCCTCTTTTCAAAACATACTGTGTCGGTTCATCGTATCCGAGTGTTTATAAGCTCCTATCGATACAGTGGATCAAACTGATCGATCAGAACCTATAAATAATTCAATTAATAAATCTTCACATTATAAAATAATTTTTATAAAATCTACAAATCGTTCACTCGTATATATATACTCAAACTCAATCTAGGGTATTGCTAACCCCATCTCTACTGAGTTACGCCACATAGCCAAGGTAAGTGCTTAACCTTCAACTCTGATACCACTGTAACGACCCGGGGATTTTCGACTCCGAAAATTGACACAAATACCAATGTCGACTATTCAAACATCGGAAATATCGGATAGTTAATAGAAAGAAGTTAGAGGGTGAGAATATGTAAGATAAAAAATTAGAATAGAAGAAGAAGAAGAACACAACAACATCAGAGTAACATGAATCTCACAATGGAAAGAATAAAATATAGTATACTGAAACACAAATCTGTATTTGTATATTAGAGTACAACACTTACATCACAACGGAAATAAACAATAGCTATAAAATGCTGTTGAAGCCTCCTGCTCCAAGCTCCATCTAGTGTATCTGTAAATCCCGACAACTTGAATTCCCGTACAAATTTGGACACCCAAGAGCTTAGGGAAAACAAAATAAAATGAACTCTGGGTCAGTCATGGGACTGGTGTGAGTAAACTCCAACCATTCGGTTTAACTTTTCAAAATCCTTTTCAAAAGAAAGGATAATCGTAAGACCGATCCACACATAAATACGGATGGTTTTTACCTTACGATAACCCAAAGTATTTTTTAAAATCAATACTTTTTTGATATTATGATAATGTCGAATCACAAATAATTAACTATCTAGCAGAACGCTTGCATCTCACGCTCCACATATATATGGTATACAATTAAAAACCGTGGGCTGTTATTGGAGATTGGATTCCGACTATGACAAGGTATGGGACCACCTGCCAATAGTGTATCTCTAGAGAGGAATACATTGGGTTCAACAAGAACGTCTTGCAACCCGGCCCATACATGACCGACCACTCATTTCTCTTGAGTGTATCGAATATATTGTCACCCACGGTTTCTAGCAACATAACCGTTCCCGGGAGATACAGAAGCGAAAAGAAGTAACAAATATGAATATTCTCTAGATGGTGACAATACACCCTAATGGGGGTGACCCACTTAGCCATGCTGCCTGCCCGATTTTTGTCATTTCCCGATTGATGAGGCTTGAGGTCATAAAGTATCCTTTGATAGATCACACCTCCATTTACTTTGAATGTCACATCATCATACCCGCCAAATCACAAATTGATTTCCACAAAATACCATGGGTATAAAGCTAAGAGAACCGAATTCCTCCGCTACCAAACGTGGATACGTTTGAAGGATCAACTTATGTGATCCATTAGATATACTCTGTTATACACTCGTCCATACACGTTGCCCAAGGTCTGGACAAACCAAAGGCAATATCCTGTAAACAGAACAGCCCTTGCATAAACTCCGTCTTCAATTATCTTCATCATATTTGATTTGCAACGCTAATGCCCATACGGAGTGGTTTACAGAAAATGAATCTGATCTCGGTCTCTCTATATTGACAAAGGAAAATGGTCAAAACTTTGATAATCGGTGATTTAACTATCAAAGAAAAACATGCATACAAACAAAGAATTCATTTCCCAGTGGAAATTCTATCGATCAATGATCATTCATTTACCTCTTAAATTCACTTATCATTAATTTATTCATTTCATGTTTCCACATACCCATAATTTCTTATTTTCTAAATCTAGAAAATATGCGTTATTAATAATTAGAAAATGTTTCCATTACTTATTCACGTATCACTGTCATTCCAATATTTCTTATCAACAAATATTTCATTTTCTATGCTTAGAAAATATCTTTGATTATATTTGGAAAACATTTCCATATCTCATTTATATGGATATTAAACTAACGTTATATAAAACACCATTATGACCACTCAATCCGTTTATCATTTATTACTTAACCGTATTTCTAATCAACCTTCGCACCATCAAATTTCAACTATTCCTTAGTTAATTACGAAGTCAATCAAGTTGGGGTATAATTACCTCTCAGACCTTAACTGAACACGTTCTTAACCTTGCAACAGATAAAGTTCACAACTCAAATCTTAACAATTATTGCTTACGCCAATTCTCCGATTTTAGTTTACATTTCCATTTCTTTTATGAAAAACATTTATTATAATGATAATGTTATAATTCATACTTCCGAAATATCTAACTTTGAAACTATAACTTTTATTTGATTAAGTAATAATTTATTTATTAAATAACTAAATAAATCTTGATTTAAAAACTTGGAAAGTAAATAGTACTTTCCCGAATTCGATATAATTGATATGACATATAACTCTCTTTCGAGTAATTTCTATTCGATTAACTATTTTCGAATAACTTATATTCGATTAACTATTTATCGAATAACTATATTCAATAAATTCTCTTTCGAATGACTTATATTTGATTTACTCACTTTGTGTAACTTATATTCGATTAATTCACTTCGAATAACTCATATTCGATTAATTCACTTTCGAGTAAATTAAATTCGATTAACTCACTCCCTTTTTCGAATAAACTATGTTCGATAATCTCTCGTTCTTGGAATAAAGTATATTTGATAATCTCTCGTTCGAATAACTAATATTTGGTTAATTTTATTCAATTAACGCTAATTTGATTAACTATCTTTCCTATCCCATTCAAATTCCCATTTGAATTCCTATTTCAAAACCTGATTCCTTTATGAATGTTTTAAAATTTTAAAATATTTATTTTAATCCATTGTTCACATCGAATGTGAAAATATTCCCTTTATATGATCCATTAAGTTTGACTTCGTATTTTTAAATAATATCCCATTTACAAATTCTATTTTTACTTTTATTTATAGAATTATTCATACGAAATCACCTTTTTATTTCTAACACTTAAATCTTGTTTATAAATCCTTTTATAATTGCTACATTCGATTTCAATCTCAAATATCGATGTTAAAACCGATTTTTACTTCCATATATAAATTCAGATTTATATATTCAATTTATCCAATGATAAATTATTTACTTAATTTATAAAACATTATTTATAAATTAATCTTCTACATTTTATCTGTTAAAACAGATTTCTACTTAATTCTACTTTAAAATAATCTTTCCCATTCGTTTGTTAAAAACAGATTTCCATTTAATATTTATTTCCCACTTATTTTCTTTTATAAAGTTCTATTCATTTTATACAATACTCCCTTTTATAACTCCTATTTATTTTTAGAATAAATATCCCTTTTATAGTTCTATTAATAAACGATTCCAAATATTTCGTTTTCAGTTCTATTCGTAAATGTTTACAAATATTCACTTTTCAATTCTATTTGTTTTACAAATATTTCCTATTCAATACTATTTATTTTCCAAATAAATATTTCTTTTATAAATTCTATTTATTTTCTAAATAAATATTTCTTTTATAATTCTACTCAATTTACAAATGTTTCCATTTGTAAAATCTATTCATTTCATAAATGTTCCTTTTATAAAAATGTCTTCATTTCATATATGTTCATTTATAAAAAAAATTCATTGTATAGTTGCTCTCTTTTCTAAAATCTTTTCATTTTATAAAAATGTTTCCTTTTTATACAATCTATTCATTTTAAAATGTTTCTTTCCATACAGTCTATTCATTGCATAAACGTCCATTTTTATTTATACAATCTATTCAATTTAAAATGTCACTTTAAAATGTCTATTTATTTTATTTAAATATTTTGTTTCCAATCTACACTGTAAAAATTCTCTTTTTACATTCTAGTATTCTTTATGGTGTCAACATGTCATATAAGAACGATCAGTATCATCCAAACATATGTAATCAACAACAATCTATATATCACACCATATATAACAATATATGAAAAATAGTAAAATAAATGTTGAGGAATCCAGTTGGATCCTTCCGACCTGTTTGCATGCATCCACAGATGTTACACAGTATAATTCATGTCAATTCCAATCCAATATAACATATTCTGATGAATAGAATAAATGTTTGTTTAACGATATGTGTGTATATCGTTAACTGTAATTTCAACCAATCAAACAACAATTCAATCAAACAATCATCACACAAAAATTAATCATCATTTATCAGTATTAGATTATATTTATAAAAATATAATTTAAACAGAGTTAGTAAGTTTTACTCACATTGGTTGGTTACCGTTAAATAAAGATATTCGATCGCCGGACTGGTTCAGGCGTTTTATTTCGCCATAAATTGAGACGAACTCCAAATCACTTCAAAACTAGTT
Source organism: Allium sativum (assembly GCA_030737875.1). Taxonomy (NCBI): domain Eukaryota; kingdom Viridiplantae; phylum Streptophyta; class Magnoliopsida; order Asparagales; family Amaryllidaceae; genus Allium; species Allium sativum. The sequence goes on along the minus strand of CM060912.1, from coordinate 392,244,167 downwards.
TCATTGTGAAGCTTACGTCCATATGATCCCAATGTGACCAGTTTCGCTGAATTTCGTTTCCGTATGACAAAGTTATGATATTTTAAAGTTAACGTACATTCAATTAAATTAAAACATGGCTTTAAATTAGAAATGGGCTTTACCCTTTAACATACAAGCCCATCACTGTATAAGCCCAGACCCACTTCACCCATTTCTTCCCCAACGCAATAGCCAAGCTCCAACCTGTTTCCTTCTCCGTTTCACCAACTTCACCGATCCAAATCTCCCTCGTTTCTCTATCGATCAACTTGCAACCACCACCATTCTTCATCTCTTCGCTTCCTCTTCCTTCCCAACCCCATCATCTCCAACTCGGTGCACCCATAAAAATCCCGTTCTTAGCCCTATCACGCACCGTACAGTGGTGGTATCGACACCAAATTTAACCAAATCACTCCAAAATTCCACACAATGTGCAAAACAACCTTATAAACTCAAAATCAATACTTAAAACGAGCATCGATGCTTGTATCGATCGAAAACTCCAACCCTAGCTAGAAAATCGTGCACTGTACAGTTTTGCACCGTCGGCAAACACCACCGAATTCAACAAATTGTACATAGAATCAAAGAGCATTGAATAACAATCACAAATATTTAAAGTTTGGAATTTTTAGCATTTGCTTTGATTTGTGATGATTTTTCAAAGAAGAGGGTTTATTGTGGAAATTTGTTTCTGGAGGCGGCGTTGGTTTTGACCAGAGGAAAAATGTGATTAGGGTTAGAGAGGGTTAGGAATATTTATAGGTAGCTATTTATATTTTTTATTAATATTTTATATTTTTTTTATAGTCAAAAGCTCATTTTTCCATCTTTTAAAAATCCATGTGATCGCATAAAATATCCAAAAGTCATGGAAATTGTCATGCAGCTAAAATTGACTCCCTTAGCTCACACAACATATTTTAAATCGTCGAAATATTGAATGTTTTTCACATTAAAATCCGGTACGGCCACATACTGACTCCAAAAATCACAAAAATTGAAAACTAACAATAATTTAACATTACGAATCCAACAAAATTCGTTTCATCGAATTTGGAGGTTGTTTGCAAAAATGGCTATTTTTAATGCTTTAAATAGACTGTTTAAATATAAATATATTTAAAAATAATTAAATTAAATATTAATAAATTAATATTATCGTATATATTCACATATAATATCATACAGATCGAAAATATACACATTTGGATTTATACATCGATATTTCAAAATCTCAGATTATATCGATATTCAGTTTATATCAAAAATCCTTCTTTATATAAATAAATCGTTATAAATTATAAAGGAATTCCATGGCGACTTTTTGAAAATTTGATTTGGACATAACTCCAAATCTATAAAATGAAATCTCGATTTTCTCTTCCATTAGAAAAATATATTTTACCAGCTCCGAACGTTTCTTATTTCACAGAAATCCGATTTAAAACGGATTCTGTATATTCATTTGAAGTTCGAATCGCCAAATAACGAACTACCACGATATTACTAGCTCGATTATAATTAAATTATAATTTGTACATTCTAATGTTGTTTATATAATATATTCATTATTCTAATTCAATTCTAAACTGTATTATACCTTATATATGATCCAATTCACACCGTATTGTGAATTCAGCTATTTTTGACTATTTCGGAATTATAATATATTATTATATTATGAATATTAATTAAATATTCATTATTATTTAATTTAAACCATTTAATTCTCTAAATCACTATTTAAATAATTAAATTAATTAATTATCACACTGTAAAAATACGGGATATTACACCAAATCTCTAAGGTTAGAAAAATGTTATGACCATTACCAACCATCTTCTACGCCCATCTACTCATCCATCAAACATTGTCACACATTATCCTTAAAATTTATGAAGCTTTGTATGAACATATGCAAAGGTTTTATGCATATGTCCCTAAGCTAATGCTAAATCAGGCGGTCTATTGATTCATTTGACCTCCTTAATGTAATTCATGTATGTGCCATGCATCCGCTATGTATGCAAAAGAATCATAACAATACACATAAACTCTATATGTGTGAAATAACCATTCACCGAAATGCAAAATCCGAGTAATGATTCAACCCTTTCCATTCATATTTGAAGTAAACAAAATTGCACACACATCCATATTCAGCCGATCTCTAATCTGGTGCCTAGTGGGCGTATATGCATCCACTAGCTAACACTTGCATCCACGTGAATCCGTTCAACCATGTCATGTCCTTGCAACAAATTTTAAACCATTCCTATCATCCATAGGCTTCAACCTAAGAATCGAGATCTAAATGATATGAAGATAGATTCAAATTCAAAAGCTTAGAAAGAAAATAAAAATGTACTCTCAAAAAGAAACAGAAGAGAAATGTGAATCTTATCTTCAGGTTCCTAAGTCGCGTCGTCACTATCAATTCCCCATTTACCTTAACTAGCTTAATCTCCTTATTTCATAGCTTCTTAACTTCTGATCCTAGCACTCGAGTATGAACTTTTCCGATTAATGCCTCCTTCTCTACCTCAATATCCTCAAGGGTACTCGTCTCTAATACCTCTGCAAAATCAGGTAAACACTTTCTCAAGTGTGAGACATGGAATACATTGTGAACTCCCGCTTGTATGTCCGGTGGTATAACCCTATAGGCCATCTGACCTATCCTCTCAGTTATAGGGAATAATCGTACAAACCTTGGCCCCAAATTCCCTACCGAGCCAAATTGAACAACACTCCTCAAAGACAACACCTTGATAAAGACCATGTCTCCTATCTCGAACTCTAGGTTTGTCCTCCTCTGATCGGCGTACAACTTCTACCTATCCTGAGATGCATTCATCCATCTCCGAATCAAGTCTATCTTTTTTGAAGCTTCTCTGACCATCTCAGGTCCAAGTATAAGTTTGTCTATAGATTCCCACCAACATGTAGGCGATCTGCAGAGTCGTCCATAAAGCGCCCCGAAGGGAGCCATACAAATACTTGTCTGATAGCTATTATTGCATGTGAACTCTACCAACGGGAGATGCTCCTCCCAAGTCCCTCTAAAATCTAGGATACATAGCCTCAATAAATCCTCGAGAACCCTATTGACCCTCTCTGTTTGTCCATCTGTCTGAGGGTGGTAATAAGTCGAAGTTGTGTCCCTAATGCGTAAGCTCCTCCAAAACTGACTCATAAAGATGGGGTCACGGTCAGTAACAACACTAGAGGTTACCCCATGAAGTCGGGCGATCTCTCAAAGATAAACCGTTGCCAACGAAGCTGCCATCCCCTTGCTTTTGACTGGGATAAAATGAGCACTCTTAGTTAATCAATCAACTATAACCCAAATACTGGTGTTACTTCTCCTCGATCTGGACAACCATCTATAAAATCCATAGAGATGCTCTTATACTTCCACTGTAGTAAGTATAGAGATGAAGCAGTCCGCTGGGCTTTCTCTGTTCAAACTTTACTTGTTGGCAAGTTATACACTGGGCTACATACTCTGCCAAGTCCTTCTTTATTCCAGTCCAATAAAAAAACCTCCTTATATCTCTATACATCTTATCACTGCTCAGATCGATAGTCATCCGAGAGTGATGAGCCTCCTTTGGTACTGATCTAAACAAATCTCCAACTTTAGGAACACACAGTCTTCCATCTCGATGTAGCTACCCTCTCTCATCCACAAAATACCTAATAAGGTGACTAGAGGTCTCTCCTCTACTGAATTGGTCCATGATGTCCACTAATTGCTGATCTTCGCGTTGGCTGGATCTAATGCGCCCTAAAAGAGTGGTCACTCCTCTAATAATGCTAACAATCCGGGTGCAAAATCCATAGATTGTCTAAAATCGAATGATGAGATAAACTCCAAGCTCTGCCATTCTACTAATAATGGAGTCAAGACCATCCTCTGCCTACTCAATGCGTCTATAACCACATTCCCTTTCCCCGGGATATATGCTATCTCAAAGTCATAGGACGCAAGGAACACGATCCAATGCTGTTGTCGCAAATTGAAATCTTTCTGTGAGAACAAGTACTTGAGTGACTTATGATCTATATAAATCTCAAACCTCTCACCTAGTAAATACTATCTCCAATACTTGAGAGAAAACACTATTTCCGCCAGCTCCAAATCGTGGGAAGTGTAGTTATTCTCATGTATCCTCAACTGCCTACTCCTATAGTAGACAACCCTACCTTCTTGCATTAACACTGCACCTAGACCCATGCCATAAGCATCTGTGTACATGGTATACATCTTGGTAACATAAGGAAGAGTTAAAACTAGAGATGATGTAAGAGCCTTCTTCAATCTCAAGAATACATCATTGCAATCTACATACCAAGCAAAAAATAGGTTCTTCTTCGTTAGACGAGCAAGCAAAGCTGAGATCCATGCAAAATCCTTAATGAGCTTTTTGTAGTAACTCGCCAATCCTAACAAACTCCTAATCGTTGTCACATTCTAAGGGGCTTTCCGATCCAATACCGCGCAACCTTAGCGGGGTCCACCGCTATACCATCTCTAGTGACATCATTCCCTAAGAACCTTGCTTCCTTCCACCAAAAATGACACTTAGAATGGTTAGCCTTCAGCTAATGTGCTCGGAAAGTGCGGGGAACCTCTCTTAAGTGTATGGCAAGCTCTTCCTTGATCCTCGAGAAAATCAGGATATCATCAACAAAAACCACTATGAACTTATTAAGGTACTCCCTAAATACTTGGCTCATTAGATCCACAAAATACATTGGTGCATTGGTCTGCCTGGAAGGCATAACCAACGATCAAAGAATCCTTCGGGAGTCCTAAAAGCAGTCTTGTTTATGCTGTCATCTTCTACCCTAAGCTGATGAAAACTATAGCTAGATCCAACTGTGAGAAAATCGAAGCGCCCACTAACTGGTCAAACAATTCATCTATGTGCGGGAGTGGGTGCAGTGGGTGTCTATTCTTCTTAGTGAGCTTATTCAACTCCCTATAGTCCACACATAGACGAAGAGAACCATCTTCCTAGGTCGCAATGACAACTGATGCTCCCCACTTGGAAATTCTTCGTTTGATGGATCCCTTACCGAATAACTCACCTACTTGCTTACTAGGCTCCCTCATTTATATGGGAGCCATGTGGCGCACTGGTAAAGTAACAAGCTTAGCATTCTCCACTAAGTATATCTGGAAATTTATCTCTCGCCTGGGAGGTAATCCTCTCACCTAATCGAATACATCCAGAAAGTCCCTAAGTATGAGTACCAAATTGAGATCGTCAACATAAGAATCTAGGGAATTTAAGAAACTGAGCATAACTAACCCTTGCAGATCACAAGAAATCTCGAAAGTCCGACTGTGGCATGTCAAAAGCCTAACAACTCTCTTTTGGAAAACAACGATGGCACCATACATGGATAGCCAATCCATCCCTAGAATAAGCCCGTAACTCATAAAACCCAGAAAGAATGCATCACACTCAAACTCGACGCCAAGAACAGAAACCCTCAAACCCCCATATATCATAGACAGGTGAGCCTTACCTCCTATTGGGTTTGAGACAACTATAGGACCAGAAACTATAGAAATATCTAGGTGCAGACTATCAACAAAAAATTAGATATGAAAAAAATGAGAAGCATCATAATCGAACATAGTCCTAACAGGAGAGTCAAAAAAGAGAAATCAAACCTTCTACGGTGAAATTCCTACCTCGGTCCTGACTACCAGTCCGATTCGCCTCAAGCTTATGATCTTGTGCTCCGTATTATCCTACCCCGACCCTGCTTCTTAGGGCACTGCCTAGTGTAATGTCCACTATGTCCGCAATTGAAATAAGAATTCTTATCTTTCTACAGTCTTTGACAAAGTGTCCCTCTTTTCCACAACCACGACACTTAACTTTTATCTTGATTTGTTCCTTCTCGGGTTTCTCTCCCTTCTTTGCTGCACCCTTCCTGGGCAACAACCTTTTCTTTTTAGTTTTGGGCTTGGCCTCTTCACTCTTATCCTTTTGCTTGCCCACTTTCCCATCCTCATGCATCAGGGCCATATCCACTAGCCTCTTAAATGTAGCCCTTATAGGGATATGTGTCATCGCCATCCCTTGGAGGGGTCGGTTCAGCCCTCTCGCAAATCTGAAGACCTTCTTATGAGCAGTGTTAATTAGATCCAAGCCAAACCTTTCCAATTCTTTAAGGCTATTCACATACTCCTTCGCCTTCATTCTTCCTTGCTTCAGACTTTAGAACTTTTACAATTGTGCTCCTTCTTCAGCTTGTGATAAGAACTTCATTTCGAATCTGTCCTTGAGCTCATCCCATGTCTTCACCATCCGCCCTACCTGAGCTGCCTCCCACCAATAAGAAGCAACCAACTGAATCGTGCTCCTTTCATCAAGCTCCAACAATCCAAATAAATGTTCTATCTCTTAAGCTAGTTGCGAGCCTCTACGTAACTCTCCGTTCCAAGAATTATCTCTTCGCCCATCGTAAAGAAATCCTGACGGAGCTTAGAGAAGTTAGCTACTGGATAAGGTGGAACTACTGCGGCTGCAGTTAGGGGTTGGGCATTTCCTTGCGCTTTAGAAGTTGCTACGTAGCTTCTACATATATGCAGAATCATGTTGGAATGGTAATGCCCTTAGGGAAACTGGGAACTCAGACATGCTAAAAAGAGAAGAGATAAGGATTCAAATAGAGTTCAAAGGAATATTGTAACTGAATTGAGGGGATATATTTTTTCAAAAATAGGCTTTACTTTAAAATTCCTTGCTTTGAAAACACTTTTTTTTTTAACTTTTCTTTGATTTGGTATGTAATAACCCGGAAATCTGGGCCAGTTTAAAATTTTTATTTTGGCAATTTTAGCGAATTTTGATTATTTAAAATGAATCAAGGTAAGTAATATCAACGAGAAATTTATTTTGAATATAATTCGAACGTATATATTCGTTTGGATCGACGATAGAATATAAATATTTATTTTAAATTATAAAAAGAGTTGAAAATGGTGCGGTAGTTCGATAATTCGATTTCAAACTTCAATTGAATGTACCAAGTGCAAAACAAACCAGATTTTAGTGAAACCAAAAATAATAGGATCTAATTGAGAATATCTTTCCAACGAATCCGAAAAATCAAAATTTCATAGCGGGGATAAAAAGATATGTCCATTTGAAAATTCTGAATAGTCGCTATGGAATTCAGGCCCTTAAAAATGGGAATTTTGCAAACGACCTCGGATTTCGACGAAACCACTTTTGTTGGATCCGTGATGTCAAGTTATTGCTAGGTTTCAAATTTCATAATTTTTCGAACCAATGTGTGAGCATGGCGAAGGAAAACGCGTTTGACCAGTTTTAGTTGATTTTAATCGACTGGAAAATGGCCATTTTTCCAACAGCCTCAGAATTCGACGAAACTAGTTTTGTTAGGACCGTATCGTCAATACGAAGCTAGAAAATATTTTTCAGGAATTTTTCGAGTTAGTGTGTGACCCCACCCCAGTAAATTGAAATGCATGTTCAAATTCAATATGTAGAGTTATATGTTGATTTTGACGAAAACTGATCAAAACGGCCGAATCAGCTTGCGATACATATCCCATTGTGTTCGGAATGGGGGTAATTAGCTGGGGGCGACTGTCATTGGGTTTGATTTGGGGTTCGTGATGGTTTGAACCTTTAAAACAAGTTAAAATATTATAAAAATATATAAATAAAAGAACCCTAATTTTAATTCATTCCATCGGGGCCGCCACTTTCTTCAAAGAGATAAACGGCGGAGGAGCTCCAATCTTTCCCCGTCTCTAAATTTCGATCCTCTCAGTGAAATCAAAGGGTTTCTAAAGTAATCTTGTGGAGATTTCCATCCTCTCCAAATCAAGACGAGTTTGATCCGCTATAGCCTCGTATTCTGGCCGATCCACCCTCCTCAACCCGCATCGTTCGAGGTCGGAATCCTCCGCCTGTGTGCCACCGAGCTCGACATGACGGGGGGGGGGGGGGGCGCTGGAAAGCTCGTTCGAAGCACTCCAATGTGGCACCCTCTGATTGGTCTCCGACGCGACGAAGTCAACGCAGTTCGAAGCCCTAGCATTCGAGCAAGGAGCGACCGTGGTTCAGGAGGGTTACAGCGTGAGGAAGGTGGTTAATTTAATTAATTACCTTTGTAAATAAAGTTAAAAATGTGTTTGACATTGTCTAAATAAAATCTGGTTTTTTTTCTAGTATATTATAATATTTTAAAATCTGAAATTTTAAATATACTATATTATTTTAAAATGAAATTGTTTTAAAAATATACATTGTTTTTAGAAAATAAAAGGAGATGATTTTTGCTAATGCAATGTAAAGATTGAATTTTTATAAACAAAAAATATATATTAGATTTTTGATTAGATAAGGATGATATTTTCTATATGATAAAGATTTGACTTTTTATGTGATAAAGGATGGATTTTAAGTATATGAAAACAGAATAAAAAATTCGATTTTTATATATTGAATAGCGAAGTAAAAATTCGATTTTTATATATTGAATAGCGAAGTAAAAATTCGATTTTTATATATTGAATAGCGAAGTAAAAATTCGATTTTTATATATTGAATAGCGAAGTAAAAATTTGATTTTTATATACTGAATAGCCAAGTAAAAATGTGATTTTTATGTATGTAGAGAATACGGGCAATGAAAAGTGACAAAAGGCGAGCACGGCGAGATTTTCCTACATATGAAGAGTCGTGGCGTTTGGATTAGCTAGTCGGTGAGAAGTCCTCACCTTTATTTTATTTTATTTCTAGTTAAAATATATACTAGGATGCAGACGGTGTTTAGTAGCACCCGACACCCGTCGTCCACAGACCATGGACGGCTTGTATGCTTGTTTGTTTGATTTTGATGTGTAGTTGATTGTGTGATGTGAAATGAAATAAAACATTTATATAGTTGAAACAAAATATTTTATAGAGGAAAATATTTTATAGTTAAAAATAGAATTTTTAACGTGTATATGAAATAAAATAAAAATAAACAAATCGGACGATTTGTTTATATACACACATTTGACTGATATTGATTGGGACGATAAATTTTACACATCGCCCAACTGCACAAATAAAATCTGTGTTTGATTGTTTGAAACCCCACACGGGTATTGGGATGATATTTGACGTACACTAATCCCGATTGTTTAGTTGTATGTCGATCGATTGATTGACAGACTGTTATAAGCGTTAAATATTTATATTCGATGCTTATACAGTGTAGAGTGCACTTTGGATGATGGTTGATTATTCATCGTTGTTATGGTATACATGTGTTGTAGATAATCCATATAATTAACATTATATGGTAATTGATTGGGCTTCATTCAATATTTGAAATAGAAATATTTGAATAGAAATATTTGAAAAAGAAATATTTAAAATAGAATATTTGAAAATAGAAATATATGAAGCCGTGTTGATTAGATTGACGCCATTTTGACGTGAACGATATTTATATCGATTTTATAATGAATATCGATTTTGTTCATTTTATAATGAATATCGAAAGTGATTTCAAAATCTGATATTTTGAAAAGAATTGAAATTCAAACTGAATTCGAATAGAATTGAAATTCAAACTGAATTCGAATAGAATTGAATTGAAAACGAATTTGAATTGAATCGAATAGAAAACAAATCTGAATTGAATTGAATTCAATTGAAAACGAATTGAAATCGATTTGAATTGAAATCAAATAGAAGTGAATGTGAAAAGAATTTATAAGGGAAAATTCAATTTTGATTTGAATTTGAAATAAAGGTTGAAATTGTATTTGAAACAAATTAGAAATGATTTATAAAATTCGTTTTAAAAAGGAAATGGATGAAATATATATATATATATATATATAATATATATATATATTATATATAATGGCCTGAATAGAACGCGCCACGCCGCGGCAGTTCATGAATTTCGACCATTGGCTTCGAACGGACATTGCGGGAGATCCGACCGTCGGATTCTCCTAAAACCGGAACCGTTGGGTTCGTATCGAAAAGAGCTTTCTAATGAATATTAGAAATTTAAAATCTAACGGTTGGATTTGGAATTATGTCCAAATCAAATATGGAAAAGGTCGTTGTAATTGCAGTTCGATAGCCGTTGATGGAAATCGACTGAACGGGCCTTGATAAAATTATTAAAAATAGTAATAATTTGTGTAGAATCATAAGAAATAATTTGGGAAAAATTAGGATGAAAAACTCCGTATTTGAAAGGATAAAAATAGATTTTTATCGAAATAAACTAGTTTTGAACTAGAATAATAATTTATTTATTTTTAAAATAAATAAAGTGGATTTGAAATGGTTTTGAAAATAACCAGGATTTCCAATATATAGATTGGAAATAGATTTGAATCGAAATTGTCTTCGGAATATTTTGATGTGGGATTTTGTTATTATACAGGTATTGTTATGGGAAATTTGAAAGATATATTAATATCGTTATTTCCAATACGATATTTGTTGGTCGTGGAATTTGATATTGAATATAAGCCGATATATTTTCTATTCAGAGCCTTGTATTTAATATCAAATGGGATTTTGGGTTTGTCGTGAATGGCGTCTTCATTAACGCTGTTCTTAAACCCAGTTGAGAAAAAGATTAAATCTTTTATTTAGATTTAATGAAGTGTACCAATTAAATAATATTTAATTGGAATTGAATTGGTATTGATTTTTGGGTTTATCGTGAACAGTGTTTTAAATAACACTTATTCTTTAACCCGATAATTAATAGAATGTGATTTTGGGTTGTCGTGAACGGTATCTTCAATAATACTGTTCTTAGATCCAAAGGAGTTAAGAAAATCAGAAACTAACTGGAGATTAGTTAAGTTGAATGGTTTCTGGGGTATTGATCTGATGTTGGTTTCGGCCTTCGGGGTTAATACCTAGGGAATTGCTCACTTGCTAATTTATGGTTAGGGTCTGATTGAAATGTAATGTGATTTTGGGTTTATAGTGAACCGTGTTTTAAATGACACTGATTCTTTGACCCAGTTGAAGATTAAAACTAAGTGGAGTTTTAATGAATCTTTAATTAGATTGAAAAGATCGAGAATGGAGTATCACCAGTTTTTCTCCAGGCGATAGTTAAATCTTTAATTAGATTTGAACGTGAAATGGTAATTGAATTTATCGATAACACCGTGGTGTTAGATATGAAGTATTACCAGTTTTGCTTCATGGGATGAATAGGTTGGGATTGGGAAATAAAATAAATAATTACTTCGGTGTGGTTCGCTAATCCCGACTAGTTTGGAAAACCATAATTTGGTTTGAAATGATATCCAGAGGAAGATTAAAGAATAAATTTTAAAGAATTTATCTTTGATAAAATTAATGGGAACCTTTCCCTAAGAACGTGAAATTCAGAAACTAACTGTAGGTTAGCTAAGAAGAATGGTTTCCTGGGTATTGATCTGATGTTGGTTTCGACCTTCGAGGTTAATATTTGGGGAATTGTTCCCTTGCTAATTTACAATTAGTGACTGATGAATTGGAATGAGGCGTATGTTGTGATTGTGTAACATTTGTTTACTATATACGCGGGTTGTTCGGAAAGGCCGGGTTTATACCCATTCTGAATAACCGATTCGACGAAAAGTCGAAGATGATGACGGTGGTCGAAGACTGAAAGTCTACACATCGTTTGGGTGATTACTGATGATCTTGATTGGGCTGTACACCCAAGATGAGGGAATCAGTTAGTGGTCGTCCAGACGTACTTGGAGATCGACAGATATGCGAGGAAAGTGCCTCCGGTTTCGTTTAGACCTAGAACGGACTTGTAAATGGATGGTGTGTCTGACATTGTATTCCTTTATATTGTATTCATTGATCTCTGCTCAATATATATCTGTTTGGCGACGGGGAATTTATTCTCTTGCTTAACGCCCTTCTCTGAGACATACGAGCTCAGAGGTTATATATTGGCAGAAATCAGTGGTACGATATGGATTGATAGTGTGGCATGCTGAGATGCAGTGATCCAGACTTTTGTTGAAAAGCAAAGTTTGGTGGATGATGATCAAAGCGCAGCTTTGATATAGCATGGCTTTGTGTATAGCGTTGATTCACGAGCCTCACACCTCAGTATGGTGATAAACTGATGGTTTGATCAATATGCTTTTTAGTGGATGGGCACCTTAGTGGTGTCGTGGATTCGGTCGACCGAGATGAGCTTAGTGCTCAGGGATATATAGAGTAAGCGGTGTTTTCTCTCGCTGGGACGTAAGCCGTGGTGATACTCTGGTCCCAAAAGTGCGGATGTGTAGACGGTGTTTCTCTTGTTGGGACGTAAGCCATGGGGAATTGCATTACGCGATCGATCTTTCAAATCAGGAGCCACCATGACGGAAATCCAATTTCCAATACGCAATATTGCGGTTTTAATTGTAGAACTAGTATGGCGACATGATATATGGTACCCATGTCGTCTATGATTGATACTTATGATTTGAAGTTGTTTTACACGCTATGCACTTATGGTAGTATCAAATGATTTGTTTTAAATCTACTAAGCATGTTTGGCTATTATAAGGGAAAACCCTATCCTCCGGCTTGCGTTGCATTGTGTGATAGGACCTGGGTCTTATAATAGCTTCATTTTTCTTTATTTAGCATTGCGCTGTTTGTTTTATGCACATGGTATTCTTGGGAGGAAACCCGTTCCGTGTTATACGGCGTGGTCCCTTGATTTACCTAACTATAAAATAAAGATTTACAACTGTTTTAGTTCTCACACTAGTCCCATGACTGATCTGGAGTTTATTGTTTTAACCTAAACTCTGGGTGCCCCTATTTTCCACACGGGCAGCTAGTAGTTTTGGTTTTGCAGATTTATATTCACAGGATCCTGGTTTACAGCTGGAATGATATCCGGAAAGCTTTGTTTCCGTATATCTCTTCTAGTTGTGTATTGTATTATTTTCCGTTGCTATGTATTTAAATGTAATTTAAATCTCTGATATTTCTGTGTAATATTCATTTATACTCTGTATATTCTTGTATCTGATGGAATTGTTGTAATAACAATGAAATGTTCTTTCGTCTGCGTTCTGATTTGTCTTGTCCTCACAGTAATTCGTTCTTTCTCATCTCTTCGGAGACCGGGGAAGTTCGGGTCGCTTCATTTGGTATCGGAGCTTTGGTTTACAAAGCTCAGAGAACAGGACACATTAGAACCATACGAAAGAATTCATCAGATATTGTATTAGTAACATCCAATGAGAATGACTCGTTAGAGATGGGATCAGTAGCATCCTAGAACGAGTGTGAAGAGTATTTTTGAAATGAAAACGAATTTTTGTTTTGAAAATTTGAATCAATTATACGTATTTGATTATTTATTTATATTGATTTGGACAATCAAATATATAGAGATTTTAGTATGCGTCTGATCCACGTGTATTGAAGCCTCAAATATATTCTATAGATATAGAATTACACTATAGTCGCTCGAACATGATTCTAATGATTGATGCGTCATCATTAGAATTTATTTTCGTGTTTCGAAGGTGAGATTTCTATATATTTCCAATTGACTGGTGTGAGAACCAAAATTAGATAGGGTCTATTGTTGTGGTTTGACATCAAAAATGAGATTTTTTGACTATGTATCAAAGTTATGAATTTCAAAAGCTAATCAACTAATTGATTGATGGTTGTGTTGTTGATTATTGGTTGATTTATTAAAATTTGTACCATATAGCCCAATTGAACCAAATAGTGAATTGTATTGAAATTTGGTCGCATTTGCTTGTATATACATGTACTTACATTGAACAGGTCATAGCAAAGAGGCTAGAGCAGAAGAACAAAATTGTTTGCCCGACAAATAGGTACATGTTTACTATAATTTTCTGTTTTGTTCGGGTGATGATGATTTTATGAGCCGCTTGGCTTTTTCTTTTTCTTTTTGAGATCAGAGGGCCTGTATGGCAATTTTGAGATTTTGCCGTGCTCCCGGTGCAGGGGAGGTTATGGCGAAATTTTTCGAAAATTTAGGGTGTTAGCCAAGTTTTTGAAAAAATTTGAAAAGTTCTTAGAAACTGAAAAGTTGAAGAACTTAAGCCGTAATCAAAACAATGAAAGGAGTTGGTATTTAAAACAACTTTCGGCTTCGTTCCTTTCCGGGGACGAAAAGTTTTAAGTGGGGGAGATTGTAATAACCCGGAAATCTGGGCCAGTTTAAATTTTTTTATTTTGGCAATTTTAGCGAATTTTGATTATTTAAAATGAATTAATGTAAGTAATATCGACGAGAAATTTATTTTGAATATAATTCGAACGTATATATTCATTTGAATCGACGATAGAATATAAATATTTATTTTAAATTATAAAAGGAATTGAAAATGGCGCGGTAGTTCGATAATTCGATTTCAAACTTCAATTGAATGTACCGGGTGCAAAACAAACCGAATTTTAGTGAAACCAAAAATAATAGGATCTAATTGAGAATATCTTTCCAACGAATCCGAAAAATCAAAATTTCATAGCGGGGATAAAAAGATATGTCCAGTTGAAAATTCTGAATAGTCGCTATGGAATTCAGGCCCTTAAAAATGGGAATTTTGCAAACGACCTCGGATTTCGACGAAACCACTTTTGTTGGATCCGTGATGTCAGGTTATTGCTAGGTTTCTAATTTCATAATTTTTCGCATCAATGTGTGAGCGTGGCGAAGGAAAACGCGTTTGACCAGTTTTAGTTGATTTTAATCGACTGGAAAATGGCCATTTTTCCAACGGCCTCAGAATTCGATGAAACTAGTTTTGTTAGGACCGTATTGTCAATACGAAGCTAGAAAATATTTTTCGGGAATTTTTCGAGTTAGGATGTGACCCCAGTAAATTGAAATGCGCGTTCAAATTCAATATGTAGAGTTATATGTTGATTTTGACGAAAACTGATCAAAACGGCCGAATCAGCTTGCGATACATATCCCATTGTGTTCAGAATGGGGGTAATTAGCTGGGGGCGACTGTCATTGTGTTTGATTTGGGGTTCGTGATGGTTTGAACCTTTAAAACAAGTTAAAATATTATAAAAATATATAAATAAATTAAAGAACCCTAATTTTAATTCATTCCATCGGGGCCGCCACTTTCTTCACAGAGATAAACGGTGGAGGAGCTCCAATCTTTCCCTGTCTCTAAATTTCGATCCTCTCAGTGAAATCAAAGGGTTTCTAAAGCAATTTTGTGGAGATTTCCATCCTCTCCAAATCAAGATGAGTTGATCCGCTATAGCCTCGTATTCTGGCCGATCCACCCTCCTCAACCTGTGCCGTTCGTGGTCGGAATCCTCCGCCTGTGTGCCACCGAGCTCGACATGACGGGGGGGGGGGGGGCGCTGGAAAGCTCGTTCGAAGCACTCCGATGTGGCACCCTCTAATTGGTCTCCGGCGCGACGAAGTCAACGCAGTTCGAAGCCCTAGCATTCGAGCAAGGAGCAGCCGTGGTTCAGGAGGGTTACAGCATGAGGAAGGTGGTTAATTTAATTAATTACCTTTGTTAATCAAGTTAAAAATGTGTTTGACATTGTCTAAATAAAATCTGGTTTTTTTCTAGTATATTATAATATTTTAAAATCTGAAATTTTAAATATACTACATTATTTTAAAATGAAATTGTTTTAAAAATATACATTGTTTTTAGAAAATAAAAGGAGATGATTTTTGCTAATGCAAAGTAAAGATTGAATTTTTATAAACAAAAAATATATATATTAGATTTTTGATTAGATAAGGATGATATTTTCTATATGATAAAGATTTGACTTTTTATGTGATAAAGGATGGATTTTTAAGTATATGAAAACAGAATAAAAAATTCGCTTTTTATATATTGAATAGCGAAGTAAAAATTCGATTTTTATATATTGAATAGCGAAGTAAAAATTCGATTTTTATATATTGAATAGCGAAGTAAAAATTCGATTTTTATATATTGAATAGCGAAGTAAAAATTCGATTTTTATATATTGAATAGCGAAGTAAAAATTCGATTTTTATATATTGAATAGCAAAGTAAAAATGTGATTTTTATGTATGTAGAGAATACGGGCAATGAAAAGTGACAAAAGGCGAGCACAGCGAGATTTTCCTACATATGAAGAGTCGTGGCGTTTGGATTAGCTAGTCGGTGAGAACTCCTCACCTTTATTTTATTTTATTTCTAGTTAAAATATATACTAGGATGCAGACGGTGTTTAGTAGCACCCGACACCCGTCGTCCACAGACCATGGACGGCTTGTATGCTTGTTTGTTTGATTTTGATGTGTAGTTGATTGTGTGATGTGAAATGAAATAAAACATTTATATAGTTGAAATAAAATATTTTATAGAGGAAAATATTTTATAGTTAAAAATAGAATTTTTAACGTGCATATGAAATAAAATAAAAATAAACAAATCGGACGATTTGTTTATATACACACATTTGACTGATATTGATTGGGACGATAAATTTTACACATCGCCCAACTGCACAAATAAAATCTGTGTTTGATTGTTTGAAACCCCACACGGGTATTGGGATGATATTTGACGTACACTAATCCCGATTCTTTAGTTGTATGTCGATTGATTGATTGACAGACTGTTATAAGCGTTAAATATTTATATTCGATGCTTATACAGTGTAGAGTGCACTTTGGATGATGGTTGATTATTCATCGTTGTTATGGTATACATGTGTTGTAGAAAATCCATATAATTAACATTATATGGTAATTGATTGGGCTTCATTCAATATTTGAAATAGAAATATTTGAATAGAAATATTTGAAAAAGAAATATTTGAAATAGAATATTTGAAAATAGAAATATATGAAGCCGTGTTGATTAGATTGATGTCATTTTGACGTGAACGATATTTATATCGATTTTATAATGAATATCGATTTTATTTATTTTATAATGAATATCGAAAGTGATTTCAAAATCTGATATTTTGAAAAGAATTGAAATTCAAACTGAATTCAAATAGAATTGAAATTCAAACTGAATTCGAATAGAATTGAATTAAAAACGAATTTGAATTGAATCGAATAGAAAACAAATCTGAATTGAATTGAATTCAATTAAAAACGAATTGAAATAGAATTGAAATCGATTTGAATTGAAATCAAATAGAAGTGAATGTAAAAAGAATTTATAAGGGAAAATTCAATTTTGATTTGAATTTGAAATAAAGGTTGAAATTGTTTTTGAAACAAATTTGAAATGATTTATAAAATTCGTTTTAAAAAGGAAATCGACGAAATATATATAATATATATATTATATATATAATGGCCTGAATAGAACGCGCCGCGCCGCGGTAGTTCATGAATTTCGACCATTGGCTTCGAACGGACATTGCGGGAGATCCGACCGTCGGATTCTCCTAAAACCGGAACTGTTGGGTTCATATCGAAAAGAGCTTTCTAATGAATATTAGAAATTTAAAATCTAACGGTTGGATTTGGAATTATGTCCAAATCAAATTTGGAAAAGGTCGCTGTAATAGCAGTTCGATAGCCGTTGATGGAAATCGACTGTACGGGCCTTGATAAAATTATTAAAAATAGTAATAATTTGTGTAAAATCATAAGAAATGATTTGGGAAAAATTGAGATGAAAAACTCCATATTTGAAAGGATAAAAATAGATTTTTATCGAAATAAACTAGTTTTGAACTAGAATAATAATTTATTTATTTTTAAAATAAATAAAGTGGATTTGAAATGGTTTTGCAAATAACCAGGATTTCCAATATATAGATTGGAAATGGATTTGAATCGAAATTGTCTTCGGAATATTTTGATGTGGGATTTTGTGATTATATAGGTATTGTTATGGGAAAATTGAAAGATATATTAATATCGTTATTTCCAATATGATATTTGTTGGTCGTGGAATTTGATATTGAATATAAGCCGATATATTTTCTATTCAGAGCCTTGTATTTAATATCAAATGGGATTTTGGGTTTGTCGTGAATGGCGTCTTCATTAACGCTGTTCTTAAACCCAGTTGAGAAAAAGATTAAATCTTTTATTTAGATTTAATGAAGTGTACCAATTAAATAATATTTAATTGGAATTGAATTGGTATTGATTTTTGGGTTTATCGTGAACAGTGTTTTAAATAACACTTATTCGTTAACCCGATAATTAATAGAATGTGATTTTGGGTTGTCGTGAACGGTATCTTCAATAATACTGTTCTTAGATCCAAAGGAGTTAAGAAAATCAGAAACTAACCGGAGATTAGTTAAGTTGAATGGTTTCTGGGGTATTGATCTGATGTTGGTTTCGGCCTTCGGGGTTAATACTTAGGGAATTGCTCACTTGCTAATTTATGGTTAGGGTCTGATTGAAATGTAATGTGATTTTGGGTTTATAGTCAACCGTGTTTTAAATGACACTGATTCTTTGACCGAGTTGAAGATTAAAACTAAGTGGAATTTTAATGAATCTTTAATTAGATTGAAAAGATCGAGAATGGAGTATCACCAGTTTTTCTCCAGGCGATAGTTAAATCTTTAATTAGATTTGAACGTGAAATGGTAATTGAATTTATCGATAACACCGTGGTGTTAGATATGAAGTATTACCAGTTTTGCTTCATGGGATGAATAGGTTGGGATTGGGAAATAAAATAAATAATTACTTCGGTGTGGTTCGCTAATCCCGACTAGTTTGGAAAACCATAATTTGGTTTGAAATGATATCCAGAGGAAGATTAAAGAATAAATTTTAAATAATTTATCTTTGATAAAATTAATGGGAACCTTTCCCTAAGAACGTGAAATTCAGAAACTAACTGTAGGTTAGCTAAGAAGAATGGTTTCCTTGGTATTGATCTGATGTTGGTTTCGGCCTTTGGGGTTAATATTTGGGGAATTGTTCCCTTGCTAATTTATGATTAGTGACTGATGAATTGGAATGAGGCGTATGTTGTGATTGTGTAACATTTGTTTACTATATACGCGGGTTGTTCGGAAAGGCCGGGTTTATACCCATTCTGAATAACCGATTCGACGAAAAGTCGAAGATGATGACGGTGGTCGAAGACCGAAAGTCTTCACATTGTTTGGGTGATTACTGATGATCTTGATTGGGCAGTACACCCAAGATGAGGGAATCAGTTAGTGGTCGTCCAGACGTACTTGGAGATCGACAGATATGCGAGGAAAGTGCCTCCGGTTTCGTTTAGACCTAGAACGGACTTGTAAATGGATGGTGTGTCTGACATTATATTCCTTTATATTGTATTCGTTAATCTCTGCTAAATATATATCTGTTTGGCGGTGGGGAATTTATTCTCTTGCTTAACGCCCTTCTCTGAGACATACGAGCTCAGAGGTTATATATTGGCAGAAATCAGTGGTACGATATGGATTGATAGTGTGGCATGTTGAGATGCAGTGATCCAAACTTTTGTTGAAAAGCAAAGTTTGGTGGATGATGATCAAAGCGCAGCTTTGATATAGCATGGCTTTGTGTATAGCGTTGATTCGCGAGCCTCACACCTCGGTATGATGGTAAACTGATGGTTTGATCAGTATGCTTTTTAGTGGGTGGGCACCTTAGTGGTGTCGTGGATTCGGTTGACCGAGATGAGCTTAGTGCTCAGGGATATATAGAGTAAGCGGTGTTTTCTCTCGCTGGGACGTAAGCCGCGCTGATACTTTTGGTCCCAAAAGTGCGGATGTGCAGACGGTGTTTCTCTTGTTGGGACGTAAGCCGTGGGGAATTGCATTACGCGATCGATCTTTCGAATCAGGAGCCACCATGACGGAAATCCAATTTCCAATACGCAATATTGCAGTTTTAATTGTAGAACTAGTATGGCGACATGATATATGGTACCCATGCCGTCTATGATTGATACTTATGATTTGAAGTTGTTTTACACGCTATGCACTTATAGTAGTATCAAATGATTTGTTTTAAACGTACTAAGCATGTTTGGCTATTATAAGGGAAAACCCTATCCTCCGGCTTGCGTTGCATTGTGTGATAGGACCTAGGTCTTATAATAGCTTCATTTTTCTTTATTTAGCATTGCGCTGTTTGTTTTATGCACATGGTATTCTTGGGAGGAAACCCGTTCCGTGTTATACGGCGTGGTCCCTTGATTTACCTAACTTTAAAATAAAGATTTACAACTGTTTTAGTTCTCACACCAGTCCCATGACTGATCTGGAGTTTATTGTTTTAACCTAAATTCTGGGTGCCTCTATTTTCCACACGGGCAGCTAGTAGTTTTGGTTTTGCAGATTTATATTCACAGGATCCTTATTTATAGCTGGAATGATATCCGAAAAGCTTTGTATCCGTATATCTCTTCTAGTTGTGTATTGTATTATTTTCCGCTGCTATGTATTTAAATGTAATTTAAATCTCTGATATTTCTGTGTAATATTCATTTATACTCTGTATATTCTTGTATCTGATGGAATTGTTGTAATAACAATGAAATGTACTTTCGTCTGCGTTCTGATTTGTCTTGTCCTCACATTAATTCGTTCTTTCTCATCTCTTCGGAGACCGGGGAAGTTCGGGTCGCTTCATGGTAACCTTGGCTCTGGTATCAAATGTGACACCCCCCATACACCTTAATGTCACCCATATGAGGATGCATTAAGTTTTGTGCAGCGCAATATGTATAAAGTAACAAACAGAGACTAAAATTCATAAGAATGAATGTAAAACACAAATGAAACTTCTTAAAACATTTATCATTAAATCAATTGTAGCATTACAGTTCAAATTACCATGAAATCATTAACATAAAACAAGTTGTCTCGTGGAAAGAAAAACAACAGAGTACAAGAATAAAACCGCAAAAGTCTCTCCCTCATAAGTCGTTACAATAGTCATAAAGCAAGTACGAAGCAATACATGAGGTACGAAATGGTCTGAATCCAAGCTGAATCATAAGTCGAAAGTCACAGCTCCGATCCTCTGCCCTACAAACATAGGGAGGGAGAAGAGAGCATGAGAAAAAAAACTTAGTTAGAAATAAGTCTGGTGAGTTCCATTAATTTTTAGCATAACCATAAGACAAATAAGCATTCAGATAGAAGAACAGTAATGGACATGAAAATGTAGTAAAGTAGAAAACACGAAACAAGATAAGCTTCTCATTCATATCCCAAGAATTTCTGCACCAACTATCAGAATATCATAATTAGGCTTTACCTAATTTCTACCCAGTGATCGACTTCTTGTACAGAATGTGAATAACCCGTGCTAATAATGGCATTCGGGGTTATTAGTACCGAACCCATCAACTAAAAAGACACAACCTTTTACATAGGCGTTATAGTGTCTTATCTTCCCTATTCGAAATAATGCACGCTCATGGTTCCGCCAAAATGCCCATACCTAACTCGTTTTGAACCTCATACTATCCATATCAGAAAAGTGTTCCCTAGCCTCTACATAGTGCGAGACTCATATGATAATAATAGGAATACTGATTGATACATGTTCCAGACAAGCAAGCAAGTGTTTGACACAAGTCACCCTTAGACTTAGTCCCCAGGTTAACTAGGATTTCGAGAAGCCTCTTATATCTTACCAAAATGGACCCCTTAGCTTATTAATTAGACAGATTTAACAAGCATGTTTAAGTTCATTAATAATCCCAATACAACCTTGTGTTATGTTCCTAGGTTGTAGTTAACATTGTTAATTAAATGCAATCTTTTTACACAACCCTTTCCCAAGCCAAACGAGCATAGTTCAGATGTTTTACAGTTACCAGTTACAAGTTACTTACAATTAAGTTATTTTACAATCCATTATTCCATTTTACAATCCATTATTCACCGATTCTCAATATTCCCAGAATTCCGTTTTAACATTATCCCAGTTTTTTTAAACAAATTAAACAGTAAAGCCTAGGCTCTCGTTGGCCTAGGCTCAGCGCAAAAACAAAAAATAGGAGGAATCAGTCTAGGCTACTCGTAAGGCCTAGACTCAGAAATGATCCAAATAAATAAATAGGCATTACAAGACTGTAAGTAAAATATTGACAGAGAAGGGGATAAGAATAAGAATTTACTTATAAATAAATAACAGCTGAAAAGGAATAAATAATAGACAAAAAATAAAATGAACAATAAATTGGTAAAGGCAAACTTATAAACACTATAATTGTCAAATTTTCAGACCCGATCTATTTTACTATCTTAATTCTTTTTATTTAGATTGCTAATCTAAAAATAACATAGAATTCGCAGAGAATTGTTGTAGATCCATAAAAAGGCCTTTGAAATAGAAGAAGAATATCCTTTCTGATCTACAACTTGATAGCATCCTTACTTTTTCCCTAACTTTATTTTTTAAAGCATATTAAAGTGGAGACTAAGAAGATGGAGAAGAATAGGCATGGGCGAAGAAGTGAAGAGTGGTAGCCTATCTATAGGTGTGGAAGGATAGTTTATGCCATAAGATATTAGAGTTTTAATCTAAACCATAGAAGGCACCTCAACAATTCATCAACAAAGAACTATCCAGAAGGAGGCGACATTGGCCAGGCATAGGCTCGTGCCTGGCTCGAAGTGGGTCAACCCACCTTATATGCGGGTCGACCCATATATATGCTGGGTCACATACTTACCGTTCCTTTGTTTTGATTATTAATTAATTTATTTTATTTAATTTCAAAATTTAATTGATCATAACTTGTTTATTTTTAGTCCTAATTACGCAAATTAAAAGTCTGTCTGAATCAAAATTTAATAGCGGACGAAGAGTGAAATCCATTTTACCCAATTCTCAATATTATTTTAGTTAATACTTGATTTATTAATCTTCTTTGTATAATTATTGTTTATTAAAATTTGGGGTGTTAAAAAATCACTTGTTCTTTTACTTTAAATACTTTCTTCCAATACTTTCTTGAAAATCCATAGTTTACATCATTATAAAATTAATATTTTCAATAAATTCCATTTGTCTTTATTTCTAAAATATTATTTCTTTAAAAAGTACAGTAAACCCTTTACAGAATTATTGGCCTTACAATGGATATTTCAAAATACTAGATTTAAATTCAACTAAATTTTATTAGTTCACCGATAAATATATTCCTTCTATAAATTTAAAAATACTTTATATTTTCAAAATAATTTACATTTCAAAATGCAGTCTCTCTAGAGCGATTCTAATAAAGTATTTACTTATTCTAGGGTATTACTACACTATCTCTAATGATTTTAAACCCCATGAGCTAAGGTTTTTATTATACAAAAGCCCCGATACCACGTTGTAATGACCTGCCCTTTCGACCAATTCAAGTCGGTAATTAAACCAACCTGAACTGTGTGAAATGACATATTGTTATTGTTTATGAGGTTTAATAGAATCGCTTCATAGAATCACAGATATAGAATAAAATAATATCTCACAACGGAATAATTGTATACAATTTACTAGAGTTATACAATTTATACAGCGGAATTTTTTGTGCATAATTTTAATTTTTTATAAAAACCATCGAACTAGAGCGAGCGTCTTATCGAATCGCCTGCATCGTTAGCTACAGATCCTAGGCTGTAAAACTCGGTCTAACCTGAGCGTTATGCAAAAACAAAAACAAAAACTCGAGTCAGGATTAACTTTATTCAAGTAAATCAACTATAATAAAATGCGAAAAATATACTAGTTAATCATAACCATTCATAAGAATACTAATTTTCAGGTTACTTATCCAATGCCAAGTACACATGGTCAAGATAATTATAAAAATTAAGGCACACACGTTCAGGTTATATAATAGACAAGGATATGCTGAAATTTAAGATAAGGGCACTTAAATATAACATTTAATCTAATATAAGCACTTACTAAATTTCAGAATTTGTGTCCGAAATGGTCAACATGACAAAATAAAATCAAAGGCATCATGCTTTTGGAAAAATCAAGCAAGCCATGGGAGTACGGTGCATTTGAATTCATGAAAGTGAACCAAACCGAAGTGATTGTCTGGGCATGATCCAACAAAGAAAGACACAAGTGATGATTTCTAATATGTATTTCAGGCATCAACAAACATTAATGTCTTTTCAGTTTCATAAATTATGAACCAAAAACATTTTAGGTTACCAAAATATGAACCAAGATCTGAGCCAAACATGTTCTGATTTTTTTTTCAAAACAAGGCAGAGGTGAATAGCGACATGTATACTTAAATTTTGCATCTGGGCACTAAAACTATCATAGCATCATGTATACTTCTGGTTTCGTCGTGGTAAGGTAAAACTGTGCAAGCTTTTATGTATAAGACAAATGCATCCATACCGTGTGTGTGTTCTATTTTGCAAAATTTAACTTATATAATATTAAAGTTACTTTAAAATATGCATCGCTTTGTTCTATATTTTTAGAAAATTAACATGGAAAATAGGGTATGTATGTGAACCAACATGCATTCAAGATTTCTATAAAGCAAATTAATGATGTAGCATGTGTTTAAAACAGAGTAAAGTCAAGTAATTACAAGCAAGAACTAGGATGTATACACCAGCAAATTCACGGCTAGAAAGATTTGGATAGAAATCAAATAGCATATGTTTCAATTTAAAACAACTTTGCACATATATGAGTATACATACATATATGCAATAATACACACACACACACACACATGCAAGCTGACATATGTACACTGTCATGAATCTCGAATTCCGATGGCATGGTGAATAACTTATATCAGTATGAAATACACAACTCCATATATTTATGTACACACACATATGAGTGTATGTATATATGTATATACATCTTATATGCAAATTCACATAAATAAATTTAGATGCACAATTGCATGCAGTTACTGAATTATGAGTGTATGTTCACATTGCCAAGCATAAAATGAATTAAGTGGTGGTTTTATAGTTTCGCAGAATACGTCCAGGTGCTTAAATCAAAGAGGACTTTAGTTTACAACCTGTAAGCAAAACATATTTCAAATTACAAAAAACTGGGTAGTGTGATAGATCTGACATAGCACAATCAAGGCATGTTCATGTCATAGCACAGTAAAGCAACAAAGGTAAAACATGAACCCAGACGAATGTTTTATTATAAAAATAGTTTCATAATTAAGATTGCATGTGGCAAGAATTTCAGGTTTGCACATTTATTCAACATATATTCATGTTGCGAAATCAAGGTAGGGTAGGCAAATCAGAAGTTACTAATATGTGTCCAAATTTTACAGCATAGTTAAATTTGCATGCAAGGGAATGAATCAACACACATATATACATGTATCTACAACAAAGTATTCCATGCATAGGTGGACCAAAATTTAGCATGGGTTCAAGTGTTAAGGATAGTATACAGTCACAATTGCATCATAGGTCATAAGTGCATAAGGAACTGAACTGAAGAAAAGGTCCAGCAAATACTGGTTACCAACTGTAGGATCCATGTTCTATAAATATGCAGAGCAAACCCATGACATAGCCTGCAAAACACATGACATGGCCTGCAATAACAAGTCAACACAAGGTGAAAAAAACTCACGGCTAGGAACAAATAACATGCAAGTGTACAAAGACAAATATGCTCAAGAATAGATGTGCACGGGGAAATAGCTACATGCCATTCAATAATGTGGCAGTAGCATGTGTGTGTATATATATATGCCAACTATATGTATATATGCATACATGAATATATGTATACACACACACATGTTAGCGTCCACATATATACACAGTCAAGGTTTTCAAAACATCCAACAGGAAAATGACAGAGGCGCAACAGTACAAGTAGCAAAGTGAATATAATTCAATACCAAAATCGTCCACTATTATTATCTCAGTTTAAAACTGAAGTAAAGATATCTGAACAAAGTAATTATGAAATTAACTTACCTTAAACATTAGTGTTGGCTTCATTGGTGTTGGAGCGGTGATGGCAGCTCATGGCGCAATGAGATGGTCAGAGAATGGACAGAGACTGCTACTGGAAGCACTAGTTAGGGTGCAGAGTAGTGGCGACTGGTCTTTGATTCGATGGTGGAGGCTTGTGATTTATAGAAGAGGCGATTTCTATTTTGGAGAAGTCATGTATCGATGATGGGGAAGGCGATTATGATTTAAGGAGGGTGTGACAACCTGAATTCCGACAGACCGATTTTTTTTCAAAATTCCAATCCATCGAAACTCAAGTTGTTGTGCTCTGGTATCCTGCAGAAAAGACAGACATAAAATATGTCAGAGCTCAGAAAATATCTCACAGCAGAATGGATAAAATATAGTATAATCAAAACATAGCCTTACCGTATTATTATTACTGCCTAACAAATATCCAAAGCTATAATGTCTCTGCCACAAATCTAACCTGCAAGTATGTTATGAGGAGGGGGTTAGAACACAAGTTATGGTGACTGGATTTAAGCTATACACTTTGGATAATCCTATATATACCGTTCAATCGCATTATCTTATTTATTACGTTACTTGGGTTATCAACACTCAAGGCTTACCCACACGTCGTATCCATTTACTTCCCAGTAGATTAACCTAATATAGTATATATGTAGCTACCTCCAATATCGAGGTACACCACAGGGTACCCCACTCGCACGGTCTCCACCGTAACTGTAACAACCCAGAAAATCCGAACCAATTTAAATTTTTTATTTTGGCTATTTCTGTAAATTTTGAATATTTAAAATAATTTATTTTAAATAATAACAACTACAAATTTATTTTAATCGAGGTTAGAGAAAACATATTTATTTAGATTTCAAAAGGAATTAGAAATTGCCCGACAGTTTGAAAAGTCAAACCTGAACTTCGACTGAATGTACTGGATTCAAAATCTAATGGATTTTAGTGAAACCAAAAACATCTAAATCTATTTGAAAATATCTTTCCAAAGAATCCGAAAAATCGAAATTTCATAGCAGGAATCAAAAGATATGGCCAGTTGAATATTCAGAACGGTCGCTATAGTATAATTTATAATCCGTATAAAAGGCCATTTTTCAAATGACCTCCGTTTTTTACGAAACCACTTTTGTTGGTTCCGGAATGCAAAATTATAGCTAAATTTAATTTTCCAGAATTTTTGGAATTAATATGTGAGCGTGGTAAAAGAAAACGTGTTTTGTCAATTTCAGTCAAATCTGATCGACTTGAAAATGAACATTTTTCAAATAGTCTCAGAATTCGTTGAAAATAATTTTATTAGGACCGTGACGTCAAAACAAAGCCAAAAATAATTTTTTTTGGAATTTTCTAAGTCCATATGTGCCTCAGTTAATTTAAATATAAGATCGAATTAAATTATTAAAGGATTTAAATATTAAATTAAAGAATTCAAGCCATAGACAGTCATTTGGGCTGACAAGACCTAGCCCATTAGATCCGGAACGGGGGCTATTGGGTGCGGTCAACTCCTGTTGGAGTGAAATTGGATTTGTTTAGGACTTAGGGATTTATTTGTAAAATTTACATTAAAATATTATAAAAATACTTTGTCTTCTCCTAACCTTAAGCTACAGTAGCCGCCGCCCTCCTTGAAAACAATGGCCTAAACTCTTCGATTCTTCCTTCCACAATTCCTCTCAATCCGTACAGTAAAACTCCACCCTCCTTTGGAGTTTGTTGTAGAGAATCGCTCAAGCTTTCCATCCATACCAAGATTGCCACTCCTAGTCGCCTGTACTCCGGGAACGAGGCAACCAAAGTCAGCCCTCTCGACTGCCACCGTGGTCGAACCGTGCCATCGCGCCGCCACGTGTGGGTCCCCCTAAACGCGTGTCGCCTCCCTCCTCGACGTAGTATACTCCGATTGACCTCCAGTGCCTCGAACCGCAAGCAATTTCCAACCCTAGATCGGAACCTAACTTGAAAACCTAAGGTCGTGGTTTTGAAAGGAGGAAGAGGATAAAATCCTTTCTATTATTTTATTAATTTAATTTAAAAATTATTATCGATCTTATTTAAATCATAACTAATTCATACGACATCGAAAATGAACGGTTTCAGATTCTGTGCGATCGTAGAGACGAGATCTATGCTGCTTTTCTGACTAGAAGCGATTCCGAGCTGATAAAATTTTAACCAAACTTTCGGATCCAAACAATTCAGGTTCACGACTGTGAGATTTCTGATTTTAAATAATTAATCAATTTAATTATTATTTTTCGATGTTTAAATAATTGTATGTATGATCTACGATGTATGAAACTTAGAATTATTGATTTGATTCGTTTGTGATGTATCGATGGAACTTATAATTTGGATATTTTGTTGATATAGATCTGAACATGATAGGATAATTAAAATAAATCATTTTTGTCAATATTTTGTTGAATAATATATGTTAAGCAAAAATGAATTGTCATGTTTATTGAATTGATTTAGAGTTGTCAATTCAATTAAAAATATTATTTTATTATATTATTGAATAGAATTAAAGTTGTCAATTCAATAAGAAATATCATTTTGTTATATTATTGAATTGAATTAGAGTTGTCAATTCAATAAAAATATCATTTTGCTTATATTATTGAATTGAATTAGAATTGTCAATTCAATAAAATTATCATTTTGCTTATATTATTGAATTGAATTAGAATTGTCAATTCAATAAAAATATCACTTTGTTTATGTTATTGAATTGAATTAGAACTTTCAATTCAATATAAAATAAATCACTTTGTGTGTTGATTGATCACCTTTGTTGTTGTTTGATTGAATTAGAGCTTTCAATCAAATAAACTATTGTTTTTGTTGTTATAATTAAACTTGAAACAAAATGGAAATTTGTGTAAACAGAAAAATTGTTCATTTTTTTAATCAAAACATGAATTCATTAAAATATAAAATTTTAATTCTAAGGAAAAGAGTAAAATATAAAAAGTACACTTTTTATTTGCAAATTTAGATGCAAATAAACGTTGTATAAAAAGTACATTTTTTATCTGCAAATTTAGATGCAAATAAACATCGTATAAAATGTACATTTTTTATTTGCAAATTTAGATGCAAATAAACATCGTATAAAATGTACATTTTTTATTTGCAGATTTAAATGCAAATAAACATCGTATAAAAAGTACAATTTTTATTTGCAAATTTAGATGCAAATAAACATAGAATAAAGAAAGTTGCATTTTTGTTTGCATCTAAAAAGTTGCATTTTTGTTTGCATTTTAGATGAAGCATATAAACATTGATTTAAAAGTTGCATTTTTGTTTGCATTTTAGATGCAAATAAAAACATTGATTTAAAAGTTGCATTTTTGTTTGCATTTTAAATGTAAGTAAAAATATGAAATGAAAGATTACATTTTTATTTGCATTTTAGGTGTAAATAAAACATGAGTTAAAAAGTTGCATATTTTTTTGCAATTTAGATGTGAATAAAAACATTGAATTAAAGATTGCATTTTTATTTGCATTTTAGATGCAAATAAAAACATAGATAAAAATGATATGTTAGTTGAAATAAAAAGAATAAATCAAAAATGACATTTTTGTTGACATGTTAGTTGTAAATAAAAAAAAAATTAGATTTTAAAATTACATTTTTATTGTCATTTTAGAGACAATAAAAAGAACAGAATTGAAAATTACATTTTTATTGTCATGTTCAATGAAATGAATAGAAAAGAAATAAAAAATTACATTTTTATTGCCACTTTAGAGACAATGAAAAGAGTAGATTAAAATGTCACAATTTTAATGTCATTTTAGTTGAAATAAAAAGAATAAGATCAAAGGTTGCATTTGATCGACATTTTATGTACAATAAAGGAATAGATTTAAATGTCACATTTTTATCGTCGTTGTAGATGAAATAAAAATAGAAGGATTAAAAGTCATGCTTTTATTGTCGTTTGGTTTCAACATAAAGAGTGAACATTAGGAATATATATTTTCAATGTAATTTGGTTACGATTGGAAATAATTAGCCATTAAAAACATGATATATTTCAAATCATCATTTTGATCATGTTAGTAGGTTTATGAAAATCATATATAAAATCTCTAACATGAAAATAGACTGTATTTGGCTTGCATGTGATTGTTTGAAAGTAGTTGAAACCGCCAAACGATTTATATTTATATATATAAATATAAATTAAAATTAAACGAATCGCGCACGGTAGTTCGCGTTTCGGCAATTGCAACTTTAAATGATTATACCAAAAGATCCAACCGTCGGATTTTCCCAAAAAGGAACCGTTAGGGATGCTTTTGGAAGATCTTTCCATCGATATGAATTCTGTTAAAATCCAACGGTTAGATTTCAAGATAAGGTAAAACAAATTTTGGTAAAAACAGTGCCAGGGCCGCCCATCGACCCGAAGCGTCGTTAAATAAATTTGGCTATTTTTATATAAATAAAAATAATGATTAATCATTATTAAATACCACTGACGATATAAAATGATTTTAAACTATATATATGCGAGGATCATTTGAAAAGGCCGAGCTCATTTCAAATGGTCATACGATGATCTAAATTAAAATTTTTAAAGACGACGATTGAAGACCAGCGATCTTCACATCGAAAGGATAACTGCTGATGCCTGACATTGGCTAGTTACCAATAAAGGGTTAAAGTGGTAGTTGTCCGGATGTACTTGTTGATCGTCCGGATACGCGAGCACCTCACTTCCGTATTGGACATACGGGACGAGGAATAAGGTGACTCTGGTTTCGTTCAGACCCAGAATGGACTTGAAAATGGATGTGTGTCTGACATTGAATTTCATGCTATGTAATTAAATCGATTTCTATTAATATATATCAGTGGTGGAGGAGAATTTATTCTCTTGCTTAATACCCTTCTTTGAGACGCACGAGCTCGAAGGTTATATATTGGTAGTTATCGATCGCATGGTATGGACTGTCAATGTGACATGCCAGGATGCAATTGATCGAGGTTTTTGTTAAAAAGCAGAGCCTTGTGGATGATGATCAAAGCATAGACTATTTCGGCATAGCTTTGTGTATTACGTTACCTCGCGAGCCTCACACCCCGGTAGAGTCAAAAACGAGACAAGGGAACGCAGGGAGTGCACACGTTTATTTCTAGCTAGAAGTGGTGTTTGGTTTATTGCAAGGCCCGACATTTTTACTTATGTGGTTGATGGAATGAGGCGCCTCGGATTTTTATTGGTCGCCAATGGCCAATTTATAGGTCCAATAGGATCGGGAAGCATGTGTTCAGGAATTGCCAATCCACTAAAGTATTTGTGGACCGGCCCTGCAGGATCCAAGGGTTCGCCAACGTCTGAATTCTGAGACATTGCTAGAGTGTCTCAAATCGGTTAGGAGATCATCCCTAGCCTTGACTCATGATGGAAAACCAACCTCCAATACGACATTACTATTTTGATTGTATACCTATATATGGCGACATAGTAGGATGGGGTACTATGCCGTCTAGGATTGATACATTTACTTTGAAGTATTTTTGAAACATATTAGACACTAATAATAATATTAAAAGTATTATCTTCTACGTATCAAGAATTTTTGATCATTATAAGGTAAAACTCTATCCTCTGTTTGTGTGTCATTATGTGATGGGACTTGAGTTAAACCTATTTCACGTTAGCGACGTGGTCCAGTGATTTGCCATATTATTAGTTTAGTAAGATTTCTCATACCAGTCCCATGACTGACTCGTAGTTTGTTTCACTTTGCAAACTCGGGTGCCCTCTTTCCGCACGGTCAGCCAAATGACAGGTGTAGGTATGGATATTTTTTCTGGATTGGAGCTTGCTGAGAGAGAAGATGAAGAACTTTTCTTTTTATCTTTTTATTTACATCTTGAGACATTGAGACCGTATTGAATATTGATGTATTTTGGAAGATTGAGACTGAAACACCCCACCTCCGTTAGGGTCACTCTCAAAGGGAATGCCCTAATTTTGGTGGAGGTTTATAAGTACAAGTCACAGATATACAAGACAGATATAAGAACACATATTTGTAAGCAGCGGAAAATCAACAAACTTTTATTTCATAAAAGCAAATACGTGTTACAACAACAACACCATAATAGTCTTACACTTTTTCCAAAAGATAACATAACACTTTCATAATCTGTCTTGATTACATTATTGAAAGAAGCATAAATAAAACATAGATAAACTGCAAAAGTCCCCATAGTGGATTGTCCAAAGCCATAGTTCAAAACAGGAAAGTCCAAGCAATACATTTCTCTTCTTCAAGCTGGATGTTAAGGATGGTCAAGCTGCTGTGTTCCCTCCCTGTGGACCGGGGGGGGGGGGAACGGAAGAAAAGAAGACGAAAGAAAAGTAGAGTCAGACATAAAGCCTGAGTAAGTCTAGTACTATTTTGTCTATGAATAAAGAACTGGGTATGATAAGTATAACAAGAAGTGGGCAAGCACTATAAACTTGGTTAAGTTGTCTAGGGTCGAATATACTATCGTACCCCATGTTAATCTCTGAACCCATATAAACTAGTTTCCAACTGGCACCCCATAATCAGGGTGATGTGATCCATTCAATGATGATCGGCTCCTACTCGCATAGTTACATGTGTCTTACGGCCCCCGATGTTGTAGTTACCTATGCTGGTCCCACCATGGGGTGTATCAAGTCCCATGGTGGCGGCCCGACACAACCTTAGAATGCACAGGTATGCTACTGGTGTCCAGTGCCTTATTTTTCTGCGCCGGAGTGTGTGCACGCCCGCACCCCGTTAGAACCTACACTGCTACACCACCGCCGTCGATTTGACCTCTTACAATCAGCCCAGTAATCGTGCCCCACCCTGCCTAGTTTTAGGGTATCCTGATACACCTTCTAGGGTTACTGCTGAAAAGGGTCCCCCGTTACTAGGTTTTCTATCTCTAGCCAACATGCTAAGTTGGTTAAGTGTTTTCTAACCTAACCCCCACCAGTCCGTTTAGTTTAGCATGTTCCATTTTGATTAAGTCTTTAGTTCACTTAATCCTAACAATCCTGACTCAGCCTTAATTGTCTTATTAAGGCCCTGACCTCTCACATTAGACAGGTATTGTTGTGGCTGCCTGTTGCCGGTTGGTTCCGGGCAGTCTTACGCCACAACTCAGTCTAACCTCGGGTCCTTATTGGGCTCCATGTTTAACCTCCCACATTGGATAGGTATTGTTGTGACTACTGGACAGCCGGGCGGTTCCGGGCAGGTTTACATCACAACTCAATCCAACCTCGGGTTAAACACATCGTATTTTCTACATTTACATGTTTTGTCTTTCTTCTTTATTTTCTTATATGTAAATATTTGCGGCCAATTAAGTTAATGGTGTAAAGGTTACACCAATCATGGGCCCAACCCATACTTGAATTTGGGCCCTTCTATTTTATATTTCCATTCATTAGTAATTTTAACCCAACGTTATTTTCCCCCGTTTTACACGTCCGTTTATTATATATATATGTTGGGCTTAGCTTTTTAAAGCCCAACTTAGCCATGCGAAAAGGGGAGGCTTAAAGCGTGATTACATACACAAAGAGGGGAAGGTGAGCGCATGAACTTGCAATATGACGTTGGAAATACAAAATAGAAACTGGTGTACTTGCATATATACTTTGGTCATAAAGCATAGGTGACATGAATCAAAGCATGTGAACTTGTAATTGAGATAAGAATCTAAATTGGGTATCATTATTGACACATGAACCTATATTTTTATTTAGGCATAATGCCAAACATAAGCATGGCATAAATATCTCTAACATAAGCATGGCATAGTGTCAAACATAAGCATGGCATAAGTATAGTTAGATTTGTTCACATAACCATGGCATAAATATTTCTAACATGAAATCATGATTTTTACTTTAGTCATGCAAACTTGCAAAAAGGGATTTTTGGAGCCTAACCTAGCTATGTACCACATATGTCATCATAAAATTCTTGTAAACAAGATAGACTTAATCATGGATTTTAATTATGCCAAATATCATTCATAGCCTAGCCATATTCATAAGTTTTCAAATAGGTTTTCTAGTACAAAAGCATGGGTTAATACATGATGCCCAATTTTCAACATAATTTCATATGGATTATGATAACCCAAACCTATTCCAATTACTTCATAAAATGACGTTTGTATAAAAATACACATTATGATGGCATAGTAGCAAAGCCCCAAACTTGCATGAATTTAAATCAACTACATACATGTAGCTTCAACATGGATTACATAATTTGCGAAATATTCCAAACGTATACTTGCATAGAACTACCGCATGTAGTTCTTTATAATTGAATAACATAATTCAAGAATATCCAAACGTATATAATATTTCAAATTGATAAGAACGCACAAATATGAATTACTTTATTGCCACAATTCAAGCATACAAACCAACACAATTATTTGTTCATACCAAAGTAATACTCTACTTACAATGGTGTGGCGAATTCTCTAATTTAGGGATTTGAAGATGCGGTTTGATTTGATTGAGTTACTTTATGCCTTAGAATTTGCCTTCTAATCCTCTCTCTCCAATTGGCGGCTACTCTTAGTCGTTCCTCAGCAACATGGCGGCTTTGTTCTTATTTTTGAATGAATAGATTAGGGTTAGTCTAGGGTTGTTTATATAGAGGTTATAAACTGATTAGGACCATTGATGTTGCTTGGATTGATCGTAGCCATTCATTCGCAAGAGAGACCAATTAGAGCCTGCCACCTAGCCCTAATGACAAAGCAAGCTTCTGAAAATCGGCCAAACACAGACCTGGCCAGCCAGGGCTAGACCAGACCTGGCTAGCAGGTCATTTTTGACCTGGGCGCACTTGGCAGGTGCGCCAGGTCAAAAATGTACTGGCGCACTTCACAAGTGCGCCAGTGCATTTTTGTTCTGGCGCACTTCCCAAGTGCGCCAGTGCATTCTGACCCTTTTCCGGTTTTTCGCCCAACTTCGTTCGTCCATAACTTCTTCATACGATATCCGTTTTTCGAAAACCCGGACTCTATTTTGCGTATTTTTCCGAGACGAACGCAATGGCGTATCCTGTTTCCCTTAGTTCTTTGATTTGAAATTAATTATACTTTAATTTGTGAGTTTCACAGTTATTGAATTCGCGGGGTGTTACATTCTCCCCCACTTAAAAGGATTTCGTCCCCGAAATCTTCAAGTTAAGAAGAATGCGTCCTACCATCCAATCATCCATCTACTCAACCATCAAACACGAGCATCCATTGTCCTTAAAAGACTTCTAATGCTTCATGATCATATGAGAAGTGTGTGTATACATGAACTTATCTAATGCAAAATCAGGCGGTCTACTGATTCAGTTGACCTCCTTAATGCGAATTATGTAAGTGCCATGAATCCATTATGTATGCAAATTTTCCTATTCTTGATTCTACATGAGTGCACAATCATTCAATACAAATGCAGCATCCACATGACAACACATTAAAGTTCAACCACATATGAAAGCAAACATATATGCATATGCAATATGAAGTGACTGAGCCGATCTAATACCTAGATTGTGTGTGTATATGCAACCACGAGCAACGACTAGCAATCACTTGCAACCATCATACATAATATGTTTCAACTACATGTTTCCATCCAAAGGGTTTCTACCTAAAAGATAAGGTCGGGGAAATATACCTAAAAAGATAGATAAAAGCGCAACTTAAGGAAAGAGAAAGATCAAGGATGTATCCTCGAACAGAAAAGGGTAGGCTGTGCGTATTCTAGCTTCAGTTTCCCAAGTCGCGTCTCCCTTGGCGTCGCTCCACTGAACTTTGACGAGCTTGACTTCACGGTTGCGTAGCTTCTTCACTTCCGTTCCTAATATGCGGGTTGGAACTTTTCTTATGGTTGCTTCGCGCTCCACTTCGGCCTCTTCGAGAATATTTGGCTCTACCACTTCAGCAGACTCATGTAGACATTTTCGGAGATGTGAAACGTGAAAAACGTTGTGGACTCCAGCCAACTTCTCGGGTAGCTCTAATCTATAGGCCATTTTCCCAATTTTCTCGGTGATAGGGAATGGCCCTACGAACCTTGGCGCTAGCTTCCCTGTGGTTCCAAAACGAACAACGTTTCTTAGTGGTGATACCTTGAGAAAAACTCCGTCTCCAACCTCAAATTTAAGGTCGGTCCTTCTCTTGTCGGCATAGGACTTCTGTCTGTCTTGAGCCGTCTTCATCCTTCTTCGTATTAAGTCTACTTTCTCTGAAGTCTCTCGGATCATATCCGGTCCAAGTATGAGCTTATCAGTAGACTCCCACCAACAAGTGGGCGATCGGCACGGTCTTCCATATAAAGCTTCGAAGGGCGCCATTCCGATGGTTGCTTGATAGCTGTTGTTGTAGGCAAATTCCACCAAAGGAAGGTGGTCTTCCCAAGTCCCTCCGAAGTCAAGGACGCATAGTCTTAAAAGGTCTTCCAAAACTCTGTTCACTCTCTCTGTTTGGCCGTCGGTTTGGGGATGATAGGCTGTGCTCAAGCATAACTGCGTTCCTACTGCTTCTTGCAGACTCCGCCAAAACTCGCTGGTGAAGATGGGGTCTCGGTCACTAACAATGCTAGATGGTATTCCATGGAGTCGAACGATTTCCTTAAGGTAAAGTGATGCTAGGGATGAGGCAGTTATTTTACTTTTGACAGGTAAAAAGTGGGCGCTTTTAGTAAGCCTATCCACTATTACCCAAATGCTAGTGTTGCCTCTCCTAGACCTAGGCAGCCCATCGATGAAGTCCATTGAGATGCTATCCCACTTCCACTGCGGGACCTCCAGAGGATGTAGCAGTCCGCCAGGCTTTTTCTGTTCCGCCTTAACCTGTTGGCACACCATACACTTAGAAACGAACTCTGCCACGTCCTTTTTCATGCCGTTCCAGAAGAAAGTCCTTTTTATGTCTTTGTACATTTTATCTCCGCCCGGGTGTATCGTCATCTTGGAGTGATGTGCTTCCTCGAGAACCTTCTTTACTAAATCTTTCGTCTGTGGGACGCATAGTTTTCCGTCTCGCCTTAGCAATCCCTTATCGTCGATGGAGTATCTATTGAGGTGACTTGAAGTCTCACCCCTAATTAACCTATCAATTATTTCCACAAGCCGAGGGTCTTCGCGTTGCGCTGTCCCTACTGAATCCACTAAAGTTGGGCGCACTTCGAGAGATGCTAGCAAGCCTGGTACGAAATCGGAGGAAGGCCTAAAGTCAAAGCTGGCTATAAACTCTAGGCTTTGTCTTTCAACAAACAACGGGCTTAGGGTCAATTTCTTTCGGCTCAACGCGTCTGCCACTACGTTGCCTTTGCCCGGAGTGTAGGAGATTTCGAAATCGTACGAGGCAAGAAACTCCATCCATCTTTGTTGCCTCAAGTTAAGATCCTTCTGCGAGAAAAGATATTTCAACGATTTATGGTCAGTGTAAAGTTCGAACTTCTCACCTAGGAGATAGTGTCGCCAAGACTTGAGTGCAAAGACGATGGCGGCTAACTCAAGATCGTGGGTTGGGTAGTTCTTTTCGTGCACTTTCAACTGCCTCCCGCCATAAGCTACTACCCTTCCTTCTTGCATTAAGACGGCGCCTAGCCCTGTCCCACATGCATCCGTATAAACAGTGAACATCTTGCTCCCATCTGGCAGCGTCAAAACTGGGGCTGTTGTAAGAGCCCTTTTCAGTCGTTGGAAAGCAAATTCGCAATCCAAATCCCAATTGAACACTAGATTCTTCTTAGTCAATTTCGTGAGTGGAGCTGAGATTTTCGCAAAATCCCTTATAAATTTTCGATAGAAACCTGCTAGTCCTAGGAAGCTTCAGACCTCAGTTGCATTCCTTGGTGTCTTCCAATCCTGTACCGCCACTACCTTAGCAGGGTCCACTGCTAACCCTTGTTTGGATACTATGTGCCCAAGGAACCTCACCTCTTCTCTCCAAAAGTGGCATTTGGAGAATTTGGCTTTAAGTTGATGGACTCGCAAAGTTTCCATGATTGCCCTCAAGTGCTGAGCATGTTCCTCTTCACTCTTTGAGAAGATAAGGATATCGTCTACGAAGACCACTACGAATTTGTTGAGGAAATCTCTAAATACCCTACTCATCAGGTCCACGAAGTAAGCAGGTGCATTTGTCAAGCCGAAAGGCATGACAAGCCATTCAAAGAAGCCGTCTGGGGTTCTGAATGCCGTTTTATCGATGCTATCTTCAGCCACCCTTAGCTGATGAAAACCGGTTGCTAAATCGAGCTGGGAGAAAACAGACGCTCCTACAAGCTGGTCAAATAAATCGTCAATTCTAGGGAGAGGGTGCCTATTCTTTTTCGTTAGCTTGTTGAGCTCCCTATAGTCAACACATAGACGGAGTGATCCATCCGCCTTTGTAGCGAACACCACCGGAGCGCCCCATTCTGAAATGCTCCTCCTAATGAACCCCTTTTCTAGAAGCTCTTTAATCTGTTTACTGAGCTCTTTCCTCTCCCGTGGAGCCATGTGTCTAACGGGCAACGCAACGGGCTTTGCATTATCTACAAGATATATGCGGAAGTCTATTTCCCGTTTCGGAGGCAAGCCCTTCACCTCTTCGAAGACATCCGGATATTCCCGGACCACTCTAACTGATTGCAAATTTTCAACAGAGGCATCTAGCGATTCAAGATAACTAAGCATAACCGCGGATGAGGGATTACAAGAAATTTCCAAAGTATTACCGAGCTGGGTTAGGAGCCTAACAACCCTTTTCTCACAATCAAGGATGGCCCCATTACTGGATAGCCAATCCATACCCAAAATCAAACCATAACCCGAAAAGCCCAAAACAAAGGCACTACATTGAAATTCTACACTTAGAATAGAAATTTTCAATCCCAAACAGATCATAGACAAATGAGCTGGGCCCCCAATTGGGTTTGAAACAATTAAGGGGTCCTCTACCATACTAGTTTTTAGGTGCAGAGATTCTACTAAAGCAGACGAGATAAAGGAGTGTGATGCGCCAGAATCAAATAAAGTGCGAACAGGGTGATCATAAAGATAAACTACACTTTCTACAGAAGTATTTATACCTCGCTGTTGCAGAGGTGGCGCTTCCAGCACATGAACCTGTGCCCTTGGGGTGGATCCAGCCCTCTGCCCCTGTCCTCGTTTCTTTGGGCAGTCCTTCGCCCTGTGGCCCGTCTCACCGCAAGAAAAGCACCCACCATTCTCCTTGGCCTTCTTTTTACGGTGGTCCTTTACTAAGTGCCCCACTTTGCCACAGAAATTACACTTCCTCTTCTCTTTGTTGCCTTTCCCACCCTTCTTAAAGTCTGTCTTCTTAGGCTGCAAACCCTCTTTCTTCCCTTGAGAGCTTTCTGCCTTTGTCTCCTTCTTGCCCTTATCCTCTTCATTCAGCAATGCCATTTGCACCAATCTTTCATACGTGGCTCCCATGGGTATATGGGTCATGGCCAAACTGTGTAATGGCTCATTCAACCCTTTGACGAAACGGAGAGCCTTCTTGTGCGGGGTATTGACTAGGTCAAGCCCAAACCTAGCCAGCTCATCGAACTGATTCACATATTCTCTGACAGTCTTGTCCCCTTGCTTTAGAAATAAGAATTTTTCCAACTGCAAACTTCTTTCCGCATCTGAGAGAAATTTAGTCTCAAACCTCGCCCTAAAGTCCTCCCATGTCTCCACTGGTCTTTCAGCATTAGTGACTTCCCACCAGTAGGAAGCCTCGCCCTTCAATAGCCACACTGCCAATTGTACTTATTGTCTATCCTCTACCTCAAAGATGATGAATAGGTCCTCCGTCTCTTTCAGCCAATTTCTAGCTGCCACGAAGGACTCAGTTCCATGGAAATCCCTTCCTCCCATAGCTTTAAAATCTTTACATATCTTAGCAAACGCGTTTCCCCGTGGAGAAGGTGGAGGAAAAGGTGATGCTGCAGCTGGATGATTTCCTTCCGTTGGGGGAGGTGGAATGGTAGGACCTGGCTGAGTGGCCCTTGCTTCTAAGAACCGTCTAAACCAACCAGGTATTGGCACCCCTTCCGGCAAGTTAAGATCTTCGGACATGCTGAAACAAAAAGGATAGATTCAAAACGAAGGATAAGAGATAGTACCTATGGCCTTGGGGAGTGGACTTTGCCTTTTTAAAATAAAATAACATTTTTCTTTTAAAAATGCTTCTTTAAATTTCCTTTTTGAAAATAAATTTTTCAAAACTTTTTATCTTATCTGGTAAACCTGGCTCTGATACCAAGTGAAACACCCCACCTCCGTTAGGGTCACTCTCAAAGGGAATGCCCTAATTTTGGTGGAGGTTTATAAGTACAAGTCACAGATATACAAGACAGATATAAGAACACATATTTGTAAGCAGCGGAAAATCAACAAACTTTTATTTCATAAAAGCAAATACGTGTTACAACAACAACACCATAATAGTCTTACACTTTTTCCAAAAGATAACATAACACTTTCATAATCTGTCTTGATTACATTATTGAAAGAAGCATAAATAAAACATAGATAAACTGCAAAAGTCCCCATAGTGGATTGTCCAAAGCCATAGTTCAAAACAAGAAAGTCCAAGCAATACATTTCTCTTCTTCAAGCTGGATGTTAAGGATGGTCAAGCTGCTGTGTTCCCTCCCTGTGGACCTGGGGGGGGGGGGGGACGGAAGAAAAGAAGACGAAAGAAAAGTAGAGTCAGACATAAAGCCTGAGTAAGTCTAGTACTATTTTGTCTATGAATAAAGAACTGGGTATGATAAGTATAACAAGAAGTGGGCAAACACTATAAACTTGGTTAAGTTGTCTAGGGTTGAATATACTATCGTACCCCATGTTAATCTCTGAACCCATATAAACTAGTTTCCAACTGGCACCCCATAATCAGGGTGATGTGATCCATTCAATGATGATCGGCTCCTACTCGCATAGTTACATGTGTCTTACGGCCCCCGATGTTGTAGTTACCTATGCTGGTCCCACCATGGGGTGTATCAAGTCCCATGGTGGCAGCCCGACACAACCTTAGAATGCACAGGTATGCTACTGGTGTCCAGTGCCTTATTTTTCTGCGCCGGAGTGTGTGCACGCCCGCACCCCGTTAGAACCTACACTGCCACACCACCGCCGTCGATTTGACCTCTTACAATCAGCCCAGTAATCGTGCCCCACCCTGCCTAGTTTCAGGGTATCCTGATACACCTTCTAGGGTTACTGCTGAAAAGGGTCCCCCGTTACTAGGTTTTCTATCTCTAGCCAAAATGCTAAGTTGGTTAAGTGTTTTCTAACCTAACCCCCACCGGTCCGTTTAGTTTAGCATGTTCCATTTTGATTAAGTCTTTAGTTCACTTAATCCTAACAATCCTGACTCAGCCTTAATTGTCTTATTAAGGCCCCGACCTCTCACATTAGACAGGTATTGTTGTTGCTGCCTGTTGCCGGTTGGTTCCGGGCAGTCTTACGCCACAACTCAGTCTAACCTCGGGTCCTTATTGGGCTCCATGTTTAACCTCCCACATTGGATAGGTATTGTTGTGACTACTGGACAGTCGGGCGGTTCCGGGCAGGTTTACATCACAACTCAATCCAACCTCGGGTTAAATACATCGTATTTTCTACATTTACATGTTTTGTCTTTCTTCTTTATTTTCTTATATGTAAATATTTGCGGCCAATTAAGTTAATGGTGTAAAGGTTACACCAATCATGGGCCCAACCCATACTTGAATTTGGGCCCTTCTATTTTATATTTCCATTCATTAGTAATTTTAACCCAACGTTATTTTCCCCCGTTTTACACGTCCGTTTATTATATATATATGTTGGGCTTAGCTTTTTAAAGCCCAACTTAGCCATGCGAAAAGGGGAGGCTTAAAGCGTGATTACATACACAAAGAGGGGAAGGTGAGCGCATGAACTTGCAATATGACGTTGGAAATACAAAATAGAAACTGGTGTACTTGCATATATACTTTGGTCATAAAGCATAGGTGACATGAATCAAAGCATGTGAACTTGTAATTGAGATAAGAATCTAAATTGGGTATCATTATTGACACATGAACCTATATTTTTATTTAGGCATAATGTCAAACATTAGCATGGCATAAATATCTCTAACATAAGCATGGCATAGTATCAAACATAAGCATGGCATAAGTATAGTTAGATTTGTTCACATAACCATGGCATAAATATTTCTAACATGAAATCATGATTTTTACTTTAGTCATGCAAACTTGCAAAAAGGGATTTTTGGAGCCTAACCTAGCTATGTACCATATATGTCATCATAAAATTCTTGTAAACAAGATAGACTTAATCATGGATTTTAATTATGCCAAATATCATTCATAGCCTAGCCATATTCATAAGTTTTCAAATAGGTTTTCTAGTACAAAAGCATGGCTTAATACATGATGCCCAATTTTCAACATAATTTCATATGGATTATGATAACCCAAACCTATTCCAATTACTTCATAAAATGACGTTTGTATAAAAATACACATTATGATGGCATAGTAGCAAAGCCCCAAACTTGCATGAATTTAAATCAACTACATACATGTAGCTTCAACATGGATTACATAATTTGCGAAATATTCCAAACGTATACTTGCATAGAACTACCGCATGTAGTTCTTTATAATTGAATAACATAATTCAAGAATATCCAAACGTATATAATATTTCAAATTGATAAGAACGCACAAATATGAATTACTTTATTGCCACAATTCAAGCATACAAACCAACACAATTATTTGTTCATACCAAAGTAATACTCTACTTACAATGGTGTGGCGAATTCTCTAATTTAGGGATTTGAAGATGCGGTTTGATTTGATTGAGTTACTTTATGCCTTAGAATTTGCCTCCTAATCCTCTCTCTCCAATTGGCGGCTACTCTTAGTCGTTCCTCAGCAACATGGCGGCTTTGTTCTTATTTTTGAATGAATAGATTAGGGTTAGTCTAGGGTTGTTTATATAGAGGTTATAAACTGATTAGGACCATTGATGTTGCTTGGATTGATCGTAGCCATTCATTCGCAAGAGAGACCAATTAGAGCCTGCCACCTAGCCCTAATGACAAAGCAAGCTTCTGAAAATCGGCCAAACACAGACCTGGCCAGCCAGGGCTAGACCAGACCTGGCTAGCAGGTCATTTTTGACCTGGGCGCACTTGGCAGGTGCGCCAGGTCAAAAATGTACTGGCGCACTTCACAAGTGCGCCAGTGCATTTTTGTTCTGGCGCACTTCCCAAGTGCGCCAGTGCATTCTGACCCTTTTCCGGTTTTTCTCCCAACTTCGTTCGTCCATAACTTCTTCATACGATATCCGTTTTTCGAAAACCCGGACTCTATTTTGCGTATTTTTCCGAGACGAACGCAATGGCGTATCCCGTTTCCCTTAGTTCTTTGATTTGAAATTAATTATACTTTAATTTGTGAGTTTCACAGTTATAGAATTCGCGGGGTGTTACAGAGACTTTACTTCTTTCTCTGTTTTAGACATCTATTTTGCTAAGTGTATCCTGTACTACGTACTTTGATGTTCTGTGATGATGTTTGTGATGACATTTCCATTTCTGCTGCAATGATTTATATGTTATGCTATTATTTGAGATCTATTATTGTTTTATTATGTTATGCTCCTATGATTATCCTTACTTTCGTACCATGGAAGTTTGGTTCGTCACATTTGGTATCAGAGCTAAAGGTTAACCTTAGCTACGAAGTATAACATTTCTAGAACAATTCGTCTAGATAGAGTCAGTAGTATTCTAAGACGAGTAGATCATTAGAGATAGGATTAGTAATGTCCTAGAATGAGCATAGCATAATAGCACATATTAATCAATCATTACCTCATTATCATCTTATCATATGTCTCTACTTTTAATCTTTCCTTTGAAAATTATCATTTCTGTTAGTCTGACTCTTTCCTTAATGGTACAGAACTAACTAAAGAATGAGTACTAGAGCACGTACAAGAGCCCGTGGTAGAGGTGGGGAAAGAACACCTGCCAGAGATGAGACTCCTACAGCCTGTGAACAGGAACAAGCCACTCCAGAAGTTGAGACACCACTACCCCCACGTGCTTTTGATCTAGACAAGGTGGCCAAAAAAATCAAGAATCTAGGAGGCGTGCATTTCACAGGCCAAGAGACAGTGATAGAAGCACAAGCGGGCTGAAGACAATTGAGAAAATATTGGGAGGACTAGAGCTCGAAGATCATAGGAAGCGATTTATGGCGACATGGTTCCTGAAGGACTAGGCCCAGATTTGGTGGGAAATAGCTATGGTTGGGGGTAATGAAGCTGATGTAACTTAGGATAAATTCAAAGAGCTATTCAATGAGAAGTTCATTCCACCTCACAAAGTGGAACGCCTTCATGATGAGTTTTCCCACCTCCAACAAGGAGGTATGACTATTGTTGAGTATGTAAAGAAATTCGATGAGCTTTCTAGATATGCCCTTGAGTTAGTTCAAGACCCGCTTTAGAAGAATAAGAGGTTTATCAATGGTCTGACAAGGAGGTATCATAATAGGGTGACGACGCACATCGAGCGACCATTTGCTAAAGTGATCGAGATGGCCTGCCGATATGAGGATATTGACCAGAAAGTTCTCAGCAAGATAGAGAAAAGAATCAAGCCAACAACAGGAAAAAGGAGTCGGACAAGAAACCTGAGGCGGGCAGCTCTTCTACCGCCAAGCCCCAAGAGAAGAAGAAGAGGGACAAATCGAAGGTCAAGTTCTCCAATTGGCAAAAGATATGGCATTTTGATTATGAGTGCCGAGCCCCGAAGAGGCCAAAAAGGAACGAGTCTAGACCGGGTCAGAGTAGT
Organism: Allium sativum; assembly: GCA_030737875.1. Classification (NCBI taxonomy): domain Eukaryota; kingdom Viridiplantae; phylum Streptophyta; class Magnoliopsida; order Asparagales; family Amaryllidaceae; genus Allium; species Allium sativum. The sequence continues at coordinate 392,199,256 of CM060912.1, read as the reverse complement.
GGACAGAATCCCCGTGGCCCAAGAGAATGTTTTAACTACCACAAGCCTGGACACATTATCAAGAATTGCCCTCTGCTCAAGAAATCTAAAGTGGCACATGTCTATGATAGAGCGGCTGCACCAGCTTCTTCCGAAGGAGAAGGTAAGCCTGATGTTTTAGGTGGTACTCTTAATATTAAGAACATTCGTATTACAGTTTTGTTTGACACGGGTGCATCTAGAAGTTTCATATCTGTTGACACGATTAAAAAGCTTAAATTGAAACCCAGAAAACTCAAAGAACCAATTAGAGCCCATAGTCCGATAGGAGGTTCACTTATACTCGAGAGTATTGTAGAGTGCTTGTTTCTTACTCTTGCTTCCAATTCCCTTTTGATTTGATTGTTATGAGTTTTTCTGGATACGATATCATACTTGGGCTAGAATGGATAACAAAGTATTAAGCTGAGTTACTATGCACTAAAAGAGTAGTTAGAATCAAAACCAAATTTGGAGATATTATCACTATTCCATGCCATGGCTCAACCAGAGATAGAAAAGAATTCTAGTATTCTCTAGAAGTCACTCCTGCTTCTATTGAGGATATCCCTATCGTCAAAGACTATGCGGATGTGTTCAAAGAAGTTGACAGCTTATCTCCGCGTAGAATAATCTATTTCAGAATTGACTTAGTTCCGAATGCAAGGCCAGTTGTGCACCCTATTCGGAGGATGTCACTGAAAGAAAAAGAGGAACTGAGCAATCAAATAAAGCAACTTTCATGGAAAGGTCTGATCGGGCCTAGCTTCTCAAGCTGGGTGCAGTAGTGGTTTTCGTCCCGAAGTCAGACGTTAACCTCAGGCTATGTGTGGACTACCGTGATCTAAATAAGCAGACTTTGAAAAATAAATACCCAATGCCACGCATTAATGATCTGCTAGATCGCTTGAATGGAGCACGAGTATTCTCTAGGACGGACCTAGCTATAGGTTTCCACCAATTATGCATTGCCGAGGAATGTGTGCCTTTGACAGCTTTCAGAGGACCAGACCTATTTTATGAATGGCTAGCGATGCCCTTCGGCTTATGCAATGCTCCAGCATACTTAGTTGATCTGATGAATAGAGTCTTCCGCAATGTTTTAAATAAATTCGTGCTGCTGTTCATCGATGATATCCTGATCTTCTCTAAATCCACTGCTGAACACAAAAAGCATCTGAAAGAAGTCTTGGAGATTTTACGAAGAAATATGATAAAAGCCAAATTCTCCAAATGCATATTATGGCAAGAAGAGGTGAAATTCCTCGGCCATGTTGCATCTAAGGAAGGCATCTCAGTAGATGCAGGAAAGATCTCGGCAATCAAAGATTGGAATCAGCCTAGCACGCCCACTGAAGTCAGAAGTTTCTTAGATCTGGCTGGCTATTATTGGAAATTCGTTAAGGATTTCTCGAAATTATCTTGTCCATTGACGAAGCTAACTAAGAAGCATACAAAGTTCATTTGGACACCCGAATGTGAGGCAGCTTTCCAAGAGCTGAAACAGAGGTTGATCACTGCTCCTGTGTTGACCATTATTGATGGCAATCAGGATCTGAAAGTTTGGACATCGCTTCTAGATAAGGTTATTCTTTTCATCTAAATAAGCATGTCAGGGTTGACATACTAATGTCGAATCTTATTTTAACATGTTATCCTTTTTATCTATTTAAGGTATTGGTGTGGTGCTAATGCAAAGAGACAAAGTTGTCGCATATGCTAGCCGCAAGTTAAAACAGCATGAGAAGAATTATGCCACTCATGATCTTTAGCTAATGGCCGTCGTATTTGCCCTTAAGATATGGAGGCACTATCTCTTGGGCGATAAATTTGAGCTATATACTGACCACAAGTCCTTAAAGTATCTATCCACCCAAAGATATTTAAACTTGAGGCAGCCGCGTGGGGTTGAATTCCTTGCACCCTATGACTTGGATATCTTATATAATCCAGGGAAAGCCAATGTAGTGGCAGATGCTCTCAGCGGGAAGAATATGGCCAACACCAATCTTATCCTTGCCAATCTCATTATTACCCTTACCTCGATCGATAAGATCTCTTCTCTTCAGAAGAATGTTGAGTTTATTCAGAGAATCAGCAAAAGAGTCAAGGAACGTGAGCCCATGAGTTTCCAGATTGATGACAAAGGGGTTATGAGGCTATTGGGCCGAATTTGTGTTCCGAATCTCTCTGAGCTCAGAAAGGAAGTAATGGACGAATGTCATAAGTCTAAGCTCAGCATTCATCTAGGAGTGAGCAAGATGTACCACGACCTCAAGAGTACATTTTGGTGGAGATATATAAAGAGAGACATCTCTATATATGTTGCTAGATGCCCTACATGCCAGCAAGTCAAAAGCGATCAGCAAAAGCTAGCAGGTCTGTTGCAACCGCTAGGGGTTCCAAGTTGGAAATGAGACGAAATTTCTATGGACTTTGTTGATGGCTTGCCCCGGACTAGGAAAGGCAATGATAGTATATGGGTGATTGTAGATTGCTTCATAAAGACTGCCCATTTCATCCCTGTTGTAACACCCCACGTCCATTAATGTCACTTTCAAAGGGAATGCATTAACTTCCAGGGAGTATTATTAGTGCATTGAACAGAAAATAACAAGACAGATACATATATTGGTACTTGAATAATTCAAAACAACTTTTATTGCAGCGGAGAAATAGTTTGATTACAACAACTTCATAAACCAAGAGTAAAACCAAGTACACTTAGTAACCATCTTGACAAATTGTTTTCTGAGTACATAAAGTAAAAAAGCATAACCCCAATTATAAGTAGCCATAAAGGAGATGAGCTGAACTTTACTTTCAGCAATCCAAGCACTTCCAAAAGAGAAAGAAAGAGATCAAAATCAAGCTCCGCTAGTACTAGTCCCACCCTGAGAACCTGGGGGAGAGGGGGGAAGGAAGAAAAGAGGCGAAAACAAAAAGGGTCAGACATGAAGTCTAGCGAGTACCATAACTTTAACGATACAATTATTAAAGTAATTAGGATAAGGCATAAACTGGTAAAACAAGGAATGACTGTGAAACAAGTGGGCAAACGAACAAGAGGAATATTTTGGCGTTAATCTCATTCCTAATCACTATAGGGTAATTACTATACTGCACCAATGTTAATTACACCACACCATTACTAGTCACCCTAAAAGTTGATCCCACCACTGAACAAAATAATAATAATAATGGTAGTTTCGTGTACCCCAAGCTGTCTTCATAGGTGTCGCCTTCCCCTATCTCCACTAGTACCCACTACCCTCCCCATTCTAATTACAATGTTTATTCATAATATGGTAGTTATACTCCTAGCTGTCTTCATAGGTGCCGCCTGCTCCTATCTCAGCTAGTCATACCCACTACCTTCCCCATTAGATCGGCTCCCTAACTCGTAGATACCCGTGCTGGTCCCACAGTGGGTCCCCAAAGTGGCAACCCGATACCACTAAAGATGCATGGCTTATATCTACATGATGCAACAACGTCTTACCTAACAGCTCGGGCCCACGCACGCACATGACCCCGTTGGACTTTCGTTGCCACTGTTAACCCGTTTTGACCTCTCACAATCAAACCCAGTAAGCATGTCCCGTCCTCGATCTAACTCAAGATCACAAAGAAACTAAATGGTTTACTGGTTTGAAAAGGGTCCCTCATGCTTGACACAAGCTTTCCACCTTTGCTTGGTCCCCACTAGAATTTCCCACTTAACCCCTTCTTATTCATGTCTTCTTGCATGTTTTCAATTTGGTTAAGTGTTTCTAATCGTATTTCACATGTCACCGATGTTACCCACTTAGCAAATCAACATGTGTTATTGGTTAAGCTTGTCTTAACCCTATCCGCTTATCAGATCAATATATTATTGGTTAAGCTGGTCTTAATCCCATCCCCTTTTATCTTATTGGTTAAGTTGGTCTTAACCATATCCACTTATATCTTATTGGTTAAGTTGGTCTTAACCCTATCCACTTATCAGATCAATGTATATTATTGGTTTGTCTTAACCCTATCAGATCAATATATATTATTGGTTGAGTTTGTCTTAACCCTACCCACTTATCAGATTAGTATATATATATTATTGGTTAAGTTTGTCTTAACCCTACCCACTTATCAAATTATTGGTTAAGCGGGTCTTAACCCTATCCACTTACCATGTTTTACTTAATTTATGATTATGTACATCTTAGTTCACAGATACATTGGTTAAGAGAATAACTCCCTAAGTATCAACCCTGAAAACCGAAATCAACATCAGATTGGTACTCGGAGAATCATTCACTGAACCAAATCTTCTGTTTGTCATTCATATTCGTCTTTGATCAGCATTAATTAATTATTAATGCACAGACCTCTCACATTAAGTCGATTGCTTGTGGCCGCTAGATATGCCGGGCGGTTCCGGGCAGACTTCCACCACAAGCCAGACTTAACCTCGTGTCTAAGCATCATTTAATTTATGCCTTTGACCTCTCGCATTAGACTACCGTTTGTGGTTGCTGGATTTGCCGAGTGGTTCCGGGCAGTCTTATACCACAAACGGGTCTAACCACGTGTCTTAGGCCTTTATTACTCATTTAATTTATGCCTTTGACCTCTCACATTAGACTACCGTTTGTGATTGCTGGATTTGCAGGGCGGATCCGGGCAGTCTTATACCACAAACGAGTCTAACCTCGTGTCTTAGGCCTTTATTACTCATTTACTCTATGCCTTTGATCTGTCACATTAGACTACCATTTGTGGTTGCTGGATTTGCCGGGCGGTTCCGGGCAGTCTTACACCACAAACGAGTCTAACCTCGTGTCTTAGGCATTTATTATTACACATTATTATTCAACCCCAATTTGAATTAATATCCATATTTCAAATTGTCAATAACTTCCAAATTAATCTATGTCCATAATTGTCACCTAAATTATGTCCATACTTTTTAGGTATGTAAATTATACCCATTAATGTCTAACTTTAATTATATGCCTTTAGAGCCATTTTATGCCAATTCACAATTTTGCAAAATTAATATTTTCCCATTGTCCCCACGCTATTCGTTCGTTTTAATATGATATATGTTAGACTCGAAAATAGTCTAACTTATAAAAAGAATAGCAACATCACAACTTGCATAACACATAAAATAGATCTAAGAATCATAACATAAGTTTGCATAGCAAATAACTTGCATAGGCAACATAAATTTGCATAAACTATCATGGTTCTAATTATAGATCTAAACATGTAATCATGAACTTGCATATATGGATATGGTTTTCCTATAATCTGCATATGAATTTCATACAAACTTACATCCAAACTAGCATATGATTCACATACAAAACTAGCATAGGAAATGGTCATAAATTTACATAAGTATGTTACTGCCATGGAACTAAATATAGATGTAATAAAAATGTGAACTAGTGCATAAATATGATTTTTCACCTAAACCCATGGATATTAAAAATAGATCTAATATAAAAATGTGAACTTGCATACAGATTCCTACAAACTTTCATATGAATCTAAACATGTAAATTAATGTCACATGCTTTGCATATAAACTAGCATATGTATATACTTGATTCACACATGTTTTAACATCCCAAACTTGCATGCATATGTTTTAACATCCCAAACTTGCATAAGATTCATATTCAAATTAGCATATGTGAACTTGCATAAAATGAATCAGGTTAAATACGTATAATTGTACATATAAATAGATCTACCAACATACAATAACAAAACTGTCATGTGTTCACAAACAAACAATAACATCACATGATTCAACAGACATGTTCTCATAATCCAATTACAACCCATCATAATTAATTTATTAATTATATTGTGAAAGAAATAGTACTCACAAACAAAAGAACAGTCTTGTTTTTCTGGGATCTGTATTCTGAAACTAAATTGCTCGCCTTTGATGTAGACTAATTGTTATTTAGATTTAGATTTGATTTTGATTCTTGCTTCTATCTTGAGAATGGTGGCTACTCTAGGTTCACCATTAACGGCATGGCGGCTCTTGGTATGGATTAGTGTGATTTTAGGTTGAGAGTTAGGTTGCTTATATATAATTTTAGTTAATTAAGAGCCATCAGATTAACCTAAAAGCAATCAAGACCATCCAAACAAGATAGAATAACACCACAGCCCTAATGACTCAGCAGTGAGTCAAAATATCGTCATCTTTCAGATCTGCCTGGGAGGTGGGGTGTAGGTCAACCTATATGGGTAGGTCGAGCCCCTAGTCGACCTTGCCCTTGGGCAGGAGAATTCCCGCCCAGCCGGCTCCCCTGTTTGAATTTGAATTTCTGAATTGTTTTTAATTTATTTGAATTTTGAAACTTCGAAAGGCCATAACTTCCCAATTCACGCAAACTCAGAATCTATCTCAAGCAGAATTCCGAGACGAACACAATGGCGTAACCCATTTCCCTTAATTCTCACATTTGAAATTAAGTATTCTTTAATTTGTTAATTCTAATATTTAAAATCACGGGGTGTTACCCCTGTCAAATCCAATAGAACAGCTCGGAGTTTGGCACAACTTTATTTCAGAGAGATTGTCAGACTACATGGAGTTCCCAGTAGCATTGTTGGTGACCGCAATCCAATATTTTTTAGCAAATTCTTGGAAGCTTTCCATGAGGAGCTAGGGACTAAGCTGAATATGAGCACCGCTTATCACCCTCAGACAGATGGCCAGACTGAGAGGGTAAACCGCATATTAGAGGACTTGTTGCAAGCATGCATTCTAGATTTTGATGGGTCATGGGAAGATCATTTGCACTTGGTTGGATTCTCTTATAATAACAGCTACCAAGCAAGCCTGCAGATGTCGCCATTTGAAGCATTAAATGGTAGGCCATGCAGATCTCCCGCAAGTTGGGTGGAACCCGAAAATCGATTAGTATTGGGTCCCGACATGATTCGCGAAGCATCGAATAAGGTTGATTTTATTAAGAAGAGGTTACTGGCTGCCTAAAGCCAACAAAAGAGCTGTGCAGATGCTCGAAGAAGGGATTTAGAATTCTCTGTTGGCGATCTTGTATACCTGAAGGTTTCCCCACTGATAGGTGCAATTCGATTTGGGAAGACTGGGAAGTTGGCGCCGAGATTCATTGATCCATTCCCTATTCTCAAAAGGATTGGGACTCTCGCTTATAGAGTGCAGTTGCCCAACTAGTTGCCTGGAGTCCACGATGTATTTCATGTGTCCTAACTCCGGAAGCATGTTTTATGATTTAGATTTAGTTGTGGAGGAAGCAGCACAACGAGATTTGGAGATTACCCTGACCCTAGCAGTGAGAAGGGAGCCAGTGAAAATCGTGGGCAAAGAAACCCTAGTGCTGAGGAACAAGAGGATCCACCTAGTCAAGGTGCAGTGGAGCGGGGATCCTAGAGACTGTACGTGGGAGACTGAGGATAACATCAAATAAGCTTATCCCAAGTGCAGAGTGGACATCTCCGAGTGACTCTTGTGTTGAGGCACATTTACAATACCTTGCATTTTCCATTTTGTTTCCTACTTTACTATGGTTTCCTTTTCGAGGACGAAAAGCTTTTAAGTGGGGGAGATTGTAACAACCCGTAAAATCCGAACCAATTTAAAAATTTTATTTTGGTTGTTTTAGTAAATTTTGAATATTTAAAATAATTTATTTTAAATAATAATGATTAAAAAATTATTTTAATCGAGGTTAGAGCAAATATATTTATTTAGATTTCAAAAGGAATTAGAACTAGCCAGGCAGTTTGAAAATCAAACCTGAACTTTGACTGAATGTACCGGATTCAATATTTAACGGATTTTAGTGAAACCAATAATATCTAAATCTGTTTGGAAATATCTTTCCAATATTCTGAAAAATCGAAATTTCATAGCGGGAATCAAAAGATATGGCCAGCTGAATATTCAGAATGGTCGCTATAGTATAATTTATAGCCCGTATAAAAGGCCATTTTTCAAACGACCGTTTCGACGAAACCACTTTTGTCGGATCTGGAATGTCAAATTATAGCTAAGTTTAATTTTACAGAATTTTTGGAATTAATATGTGAGCGTGGAAAAAGAAAATGTGTTTTGTCAATTTCAGTCAAATCTGATCCACTTGAAAATGACCATTTTCCAAACAGTCTCAAAATTTGACAAAAATAATCTTTTTAGGACCGTATCGTCAAAACAAAGCCAGAAATAATTTTTATGGAATTTTCTAAGTCCATATGTGGCCTCGATGAATTTAAATATAAGATCGAATTAATTTATTAAAGGACTTAAATATTAAATTAAAGAATTCAATCCACAGACATTCGTTTGGGATGACAAGATCTAGCCCATTAGATCCAGAACGGGGGCTATTGGGTGGGATCAACTCCTATTGGACTGAAATTGGGTTTGTTTAGGACTTAGGGATTTATTTGTAAAATTTACATTAAAATATTATAAAGATACTTTGTCTTCTCCTAACCCTAAGCTACAGTAGTCGCCGCCCCCTTGAAAACAATGGCCCAAACTCTTCGATTCTGCCTTCCACAATTCCTCTCAATCCATACAGTAAAACTCCATCCTCCTTTGGAGTTTATTGTAAAGAATCCCTCAAGCTTTCCATCCATACCAAGATCGCCCCTCCTCGTCGCTTGTGCTTCGAGAACGAGCCAACCAAAGTGATCCCGTCTCTACCGCCGCCATGGTCGAACCACGCCATCGCACCGCCTCGCGTGGGTCCCCCGGATGCGCGCCGCCTCCCTCCTCGATGTAGTACACTCCGATCGACCTCCAACGCTTCAAACCCCAAGAAATTTCCAACCCTAGATCGGAACCTAACTTGAAAACCTACGGCCGTGGTTTTGAAAAGAGGAAGAGGGTAAAATCCTTTCTATTATTTTATTAATTTAAAAACTATTATCGATCTTATTTAAATCATAGCTAATTCATACGACATCGAAAATGAACGCTTTTAGATTCTGTGCGATCGTAGAGATGAGATCTACGCTGGTGTTCTGACTAGAAGCGATTTCGAGCTGATAAAATTTTGGCCAAACTTTCGGATCCAAACAATTCAGATTCACAACTGTGAGATTTCTGATTTTAAATAATTAATCAATTTAATTATTTTTTTCCGCTGTTTAAATAATTGTATGTATGATCTGCGATCTATGAAACTTTGAATTGTTGATTTGATTCGTTTATGATGTATTGATATGGATCTGATAATTTGGATATTTTGTTGATATAGATCTGAATATGATAGGATAATTAAAATAAATCATTTTTGTCAATATTTTGTTGAATAATATATATTAAACAAAATGGATTGTCATGTTTATTGAATTGAATTAGAGTTGTCAATTCAATTAAAAATATTATTTTGTTATATTATTGAATTGAATTAGAGTTGTCAATTCAATTGAAAATACCATTTTGTTATATTATTGAATTAAATTAGAGTTGTCAATTCAATAAAAATATCATTTTTCTTATATTATTGAATTGAATTAGAATTGTCAATTCAATAAAAATATCACTTTGTTTATGTTATTGAATTGAATTAGAACTTTCAATTCAATATAAAATATACCACTTTGTGTGTTGAGTGATCACCTTTGTTGTTGTTTGATTGAATTAGAGCTTTCAATCAAATAAACTACTGCTTTTGTTGTTATAATTAAACTTGAAACAAAATGGAAATTTGTGTAAACAGAAAAATTGTTCATTTTTTTAGTCAAAACATGAATTCATTAAAATATACAATTTTAATGCTAAGGAAAAGAGTAAAATATTAAAAGTACATTTTTTATTTGCAAATTTAGATGCAAATAAACATTGTATAAAAGTACATTTTTTATTTGCAAATTTAGATGCAAATTAACATCGTATAAAAAGTACATTTTTTATTTGCAAATTTAGATGCAAATAAACATCGTATAAAAAGTACCTTTTTTATTTGCAAATTTAGATGCAAATAAACATCGTATAAAAAGTACAATTTTTATTTGCAAATAAACATAGAATAAAGAAAGTTGCATTTTTGTTTGCATTTTAGATGCAAATAAAACATTGATTTAAAAGTTGCATTTTTTTGCATTACAGATGCAAATAAAAACATTGATTTAAAAGTTGCATTTTAGATGCAAATAAAAACATTAATTTAAAGGTTGCATTTTTGTTTGCATTTTAATTGCAAATAAAAACATGAAATGAAAGATTACATTTTTATTTGCATTTTAGGTGTAAATAAAATATGAACTAAAAAGTTGCATATTTATTTGCATTTTAGATGTAAATAAAAACATTGAATTAAATATTGCATTTTTATTTGCATTTTAGATGCAAAAAAAAACATAGATGAAAATGACATGTTAGTTAGTTGAAATAAAAAGAATAAATCAAAAATGACATTTTTGCTGACATGTTGGTTGTAAATAAAAGAGTAGATTTTAAAATTACATTTTTATTGTCATTTTAGAAACAATAAAAAGCAGAATTGAAAATTACATTTTTATTGTCATGTTAAATGAAATAAAAAGAAAAGAAAAAAAATTACATTTTTATTGCCACTTTAGAGACAATGAAAAGAGTAGATTAAAATGTCACAATTTTAATGTCATTTTTGTTGAAATAAAAAGAATAAGATCAAAGGTTGCATTTTATTGGCATTTTATATACGATAAAGGAATAGATTTAAATGTCACATTTTTATCGTCATTTTAGATGAAATAAAAATAGTAGGATTAAAAGTCATGCTTTTATTGTCGTTTGGTTTCACTATAAAGAGTGAACATTAGGAATATATATTTTCAATGTAATTTAGTTACCATTGGAAATAATTAGCCATTGAAAACATGATTTATTTCAAATCATCATTTTTATCATGTTAGTAGGATTATGAAAATCATATATAAAATCTCTAGCATGAATATAGACTGTATTTGGCTTGCATGTGATTGTTTGAAAGTAGTTGAAATGGGTAAACGATTTATATTAATATATATAAATTAAAATTAAACGAATCGCACGCGGTAGTTCACGTTTCGGCAATCGCAATTTTAAACGATTATACCGAAAGATCCAACCATCGGATTTTCCCAAAAATGGAACCGTTCGGGACGTTTTGGGAAGATCTTTCCATCGATATGAATTTTGTTAAAATCCAATGGTTAGATTTCAAGATAAGTGCAAAATAAATTTTGGTAAAAATAGCGTCAGGGCCGCCCATCGACCCGAAGCGTCGTTAAATAAATTTGGCTATTTTTATATAAATAAAAATAGCGATTAATCATTATTAAATACCACTGACGATATAAAATGATTTTAAACTATATATATATATGAGGATCATTTGAAATGGCCGAGTTAAATCGCGTTTCAAATGGTCATACGACGATTTAAATTGAAGATCTTAAAGACGGCGACTGAAGACCGGCGATCTTCACATCAAAAGGATAACTACTGATGCCTGACATTGGCTAGCTACCAATAAAGGGTTAAAGTGGTAGTTGTCCGGACGTACTTGTTGATCATCCGGATATGCGAGCACCTCACTTCTGTATTGGACATACAGGGCGAAGAATATGGTGACTCCGGTTTCGTTCAGACCTAGAACAGACTTGTAAATGGATGTATGTCCGACGTTGAATTTCATGCTGTGTAATTAAATTGATTTCTATTAATATATATCTGTGGTGGCGGAGAATTTATTCTCTTGCTTAACACCCTTCTTTGATACGCACGAGCTCGAAGGTTATATATTGGTGGTTATCGATCGCATGGTATGGACTGTCAATGTAACATGCCAAGATGCAATTGATCGAGGCTTTTGTTGAAAAGCAGTGCCTTATGGATGATGATCAAAGCATAGCCTATTTCGGCATAGCTTTGTGTCATATGTTACCTTGCGAGCCTCACATTCCGGTAGAGTCAGAAACAGGACAAGGGAACACAGGGAGTGCACACGTTTCTTTCTAGCTAGAAGTGGTGTTTGGTTTTTTTACAAGGCCCGACATTTTTACTTGTGTGGTTGATGGAATGAGGCACCTCGGATTTTTATTGGTCGCCAATGGCTAATTTATAGGTTCAATAGGATCGGGAAGCGTATGTTCAGGAATTGTCAATCCCTAAAGTATTTATGGACTGGCCCTGCAGGATCCAAGGGTTCGTCAGCGTCCGAATCCTAAGACATTGCTAGAGTGTCTCGAATCGGTTTGGAGATCGTTCCTAGCCTTGACTCATGATGGAAAACCAACCTCCAATACGACATTACGATTTTAATTGTATACCTATATATGGCGGCATAGTAGGATGGGGTACTATGCCGTCAAGGATTGATATATTTACTATGAAGTATTTTTGAAACATATTAGACACTAATAATAATATTAAAAATATTATTTTATATGTATCAAGCATTTTTGATCATTACAAGATAAAACTCTATCCTCCGTTTGCGTGTCATTGTGTGATGGGACTTGAGTCTTATTATGGTTTCATTTTCTAAAAAGCATTGCGTTGTTTTTGACTTCAAATTTATAAAACTTATGCACTGGCAATCCAATGGAGTTAAACACGTTTCGCGTTAGCGGCGTGGGCTAGTGATTTGCCATATTATTAGTTTAGTAAGATTTCTCATACCAGTCCCATGACTGGCTCGTAGTTTGTTTCACTTTGCAAACTCGGGTGCCCTCTTTCCACATGGTCATCCAGATGACAGGTGTTAGGTATGGATATTTTTCTGGATTGGAGCTTGCTGAGAGAGAAGATGAAGAACTTTTCTTTTTATCTTTTTATTTACTTCTTAAGACATTGAGACCGTATTGAGTATTGATGTATTTTGGGAGATTGAGACTTTATTTCTTTCCCTGTTTTAGACATCTATTTTGCTAAGTGTATCCCGTACTGCGTACTCTGCTGTTTTGTGATGATGTTTGTGATGACATTTCCATTTCCGCTGCAATGATTTATTTGTTTTGCTATTATCTGAGATCTGTTATTGTTTTAATTATGTTATGCTCCTATGATTATCCTTACTTTCGTACCACGGAAGTTTGGGTTGTCACAGTAACACCATTGAAGTATACGCAGTCCCTCATCCTACGTTGTAGTGACGTACGGATAACAGTATTACATTCCGCATATATCTGTCATTACTATGCTACGCAAACATACAGGCTGCCACCTTTGTTCGAATCCGAATTCATACCGGAGTAATTCCCTCAAGCCTATGATACACCACCCAGAGCTGTCATGCACTGTAGCTCGATGCCTCAATCGCACATCCTCTAATGTGCACCGAGTTCCATGGCAGGGCTATACAAGAAACACGGAACTCGGTCGGGAGCTTTTCCAAATATGTACAGACCCGTCTTTAAAGAGCCTCTATATACAGATATACCTAGGGTCTGTTTTCATGGTGGCTATAACCCCACCTCGACCCTTCCCTCCACTAGTAAAGACTACAAGAGCTAAGCGACTGCCCCTAATAACAAATAATCTAAACATCCATTTGGCGTCTCCCTCAACCCCTGACCCCGATAGTGAAGAGTGAATGGTATTTTGGGTCTAGCTCTTGTCTTTTCGCATCTCACACGCTGTCGATGACGAATATCCGACGGTTACTATCCTTGTTGGTCGTGACCCTCCACCTCCCCATTGAGGCAACAGCCGAATCATCCTGTTGTCACCGCGTCATAGCATTTTGACTGCATAGCTACTTCTGCAGTCAAGGCCCCCCCACCAAGTAGTTATGCGCAGACCCAACCTCTGCGAGCACAGTATAATACATCTGTCACCGCACAGAGGACTACTAGGAGCACCTTACGTGCCTTAGGAAGCTGCGTGCTTCCCCTTCCCGCTTGCTTTCCCTTACCAAGTTCCCTTCTAACTTGGTTATTCCCATTCACATTGAATTCTTCATCAGTTAATAATCCCACAACATGTTATTCTCCAGATTGTGGCCCAAGGTCTGTAATCCACAATCTCTTTTATATTCTTGTTTGATTTCACAATTACACTAACATGTTTTACTTAATATGTAATTAATTATACCTCAATTCACATGTTTTCCAATTAACATGTCACTTACCATTTATGATTAAATATAACTTATTTCATTTCATAAGTTTTCCTCATCCTTTCTTATTTAATGATAATTTCACTTTACATCGTCAATACAACTTATCGTTGTTTACTTATTAACTTAGTTCTATTAACTAAGGCCCATTAATAAGTTTCTCTACCCATTTATTATAACCTATGTTATAATTTTCCCTTTTCCCTAAGACAAGTCTGAACATGTTATTCTTATCAGTGGGTTTCAGACCTCCAAGTTTACGGATTACTTAATAATTAAGTACAATATGTTTTCTCCCTTTTCTTAATCGGTTTCAGCTTTTCCCCTTTTCTGATTACTTAATTTACAATCAAGTGTCCCTTAACTCAAGTCACCAGCTATCCTATTCCCTTACTAGTTTATTATAACCTAAGCTATAATACTCACTATTCCCTAGGACAAGTCTACCTATTATACAACATTTTCATTAATCTTATTTATTTATCATAGGTTAATATCATTCCCCTTTTTAAACCATTTACTGTTGTAAACCGTTATTCTTCATTCACCGTAATATATGTTCCTTATTCCATTTACTATTGTAAATCGTTATTCTTCATTCACCGTAATATATGTTCCTTATTATATTAAGGAAAACACTTCACGCACCTTATCAGTTTGATAGAAGGAATCAATTATTTATTTTGATAACGTATTCCCATCTAAATTTGTGGTAGCAAGTAATTTCTTTACTTTTCTTTATTTATTGTGGCTTACTTGCAACAACGTTCTCAGAAATAGGTCATTTAGGAAAATACATCACTTTTCCTTCTCATCACACTAACTTAGTTCATTGCATCCCTTCCTTTCTTATTTTTTGAGTTAGACGTTTAATTACCATCATTTCCATTTACTCATATCTTGTTATATATATAAGCACTAGACCTCTCACATTAAGCCTACACATGTGGACGCTGGATTTGCCGGGCGAGTTCAGGCAGACTTCTACCACAAGTTGACTTAACCTCGTGTCCTAGCACAATTACATGTTTTTAATTTTGCACTTAAACCCCTCACATTAGATTTACCACTTGTGAATGCTGGATAAGCCGGGCGGTTCCGAGTAGACTTCTATCACAAATGCAATCCGACCTCGTGTCTAAGGCGTTACAGTTCCAAATTACTGTGTATTTAGGCATGTTCATATTTTAATAGTTATCCTCTTTTTCCATGTAAAATTTTGGCATATTATCATCTTCATATGTCTACTGTAATCCAATTTACATGTCGTCAAGTTATGCCTATATTTTGGTGCATGTCCCTTTTAACATGTATTTAATTCTAATTTTTGACATGTAAGCATATAATCGGGTAATTGTTCAGATCTAACAAGTTACAAGTCAATTATTCGATAATATGCCATAAGTAAATCATGTAGTTACAATCACTGACTTGGCTATCTATATCCTAATAAGTTTATTTTCTCCAACATGTAAACATTTAATACTTTAGTCAATTCAGCATAGGAATTTCCTGACATATTCATATTAACATTTCAGCTCGTTACAACAACAATTTATAATTAATCTGGCAATTTCACGATTAATAAAAAGGGGAATGCTAAATGATTATGTACCATTATCTAAAATATTATGGCTTAAGTCCACTCACCTCGAAAGCTTTCCAAATCCTGGATCTGGTCCAGATCTAATCTTCCGTGATTTTCCCCTAATTGAATTCAGAACCTAATAATCATGGATTTACTATTTTTACTAAAAGAGAAAGGGAAAAGAAAGAGGAGGAAAAATTGAATAGATTGGATCTAGAACGTTACCTTGCTTTTCATGTAATTCTGAACGCCTAAAAAAACATCAATCTCTTCCCTCCAAATCTTAATTTAAGATTTTCTAATTTATAAATCAATTTCTAAATATAATTTGAGAGAGAGGAAGAGATAAATGGCAGAGCTCCAGCGTAGCCGCAAAATTATGAAGTTTAGGGTTAGGTCTAAGGTCTTATTTATAGGTGCAGCGGAGGAACCAGGACCCTCAGATTTAATTTAAAAACATCAGAACGTCCACGTCAAGGAAGAACTTTCCAGATCCGCGGGTGGGTCGACCCCTAGCGGTCTAATTTCCCTCCAGATTTTCCTACTTGTGAATTTTGATTTTTGAACTGAATTTCGAATTTTATGAATATATTTATTTAAGATATATATATACATATAAGCTCCTTATATGTATACAAACTTCTAATGCTCATAACTTCTTCATACAGTGTCCATTTTATGCAAAGCAGGTGTCTATCTTGACCAGAATTTCGCGAAGGACGCAATGGTGTAGTCTGTTTTACTTAATTCTGAATATTTAATTAAGTTTCGGGGTGTTACAGCGGGGAAGGCACAAACAAAATTTAAAGAAGAGATTTTGGCTAAATAAAAATGAAGAGGAGAGAAAGGAATAAAATGGAAAAAGGGAAGAAAAAGATGGATACGTGGAAATGATTTCCTGAAGCCATCAATAGTGTCACATACACATTTTAAAATTTTACAATTGTATTAATTATAAATGAATCCCATTTCATATTAGAACATGAGGAGATCTATTCACATACATATTCTGAAAGGTGATACAAATACAATGTCATTCGTTATTACACGTTTACATCTCGAAATTAAATATTCGGGATAACAAACGTCTGAATTTTACATGACAAAATAATGTTATTCCTAAAAGTAAATCTGGTATTTTTAATTCTAATTCACTAAAATTTCTAATAATATTAATTTTTTAACTATTATTTAAATTTAAGAACCACCATTGTATAAAAATTTGATTTCACTTTTGTTTTCAACTATACAAGGTCTAAAGCAACTTGTCATTATATCCTATATTTTTCAACCGAAAATTCATATTTTTAAGTTTTTATAACTACCCGAGATTTCAGAACCAATTAAAAATTTTTATTTTGCTATTTTAATGGATTTTGAATATTTAAAATAATTTATTTTAAATAATAATGACAAATTTTTTTATTTTAATTGAAGTTAGAATGAATAATTTTATTTTAGTTATAAAACGAGCCTGAACTGGCACGATAGTTTGAAAATTCTATTTTAAATTTCAGTTGAATGTATAGGATTCAGAATAAACCCGATTTCAGCAAAACCAAAAATATTTAAATCTGTTTAATAATGTCTTTCTAACGAATGTGAAAAATCTAGATTTCATAACGATAATTAAAAGTTATGTCCAGTTTAAAATTTAAAATAGTCGCTATGGAATTTATATACATTTTATATAATATATAACCCTTAAAAATAGCCTTTTTGCAAACGACCTCCGTTTTCGACGAAACCACTTTTGATGGATCTAGAATATCGAATTACTGCTAGATTCCAATTTTCAAAATTTTTGGAATTAATATATGAGTGTGGTGAATTTAAACGTGTTTGGCAATTTTAGTTTGAATTTAATCGACTGGAAAATGATCATTTTTCAAATGGTCTCCAAATTCGAGGAAATTTTTTTTGTTAGGACTGTATCGTCAAAACATAGCTACATTTCTTTTTCTGGAATTTTGGGAGTTAGTACGTGGCCCTTGTAAATTAAAATGTGTGTTGAAATCAATTTTGAACGTTATATTAATTTATATTTTAATTTTGATGAAAACTGATTGTAACAGTCGAATTGGCTTACCGGACATAATCCATTGTGTTTGGAATGAGGGTATCTAGCTAGGGGCGACAGTCGTTGGCTTACCCCCTTTTCTCTTTAGCCCATCGCTCCCTCAAGCGCCACCGCCACTCTAGGCATCCCCCCCCCCCCCGCGGCGTGGGCAATTCCCTCCTCCTCCCTCTCCTTTCTCTCTCTTCTATCTCCCCTTCATCAATTCGAGCTAACACCCCCAGACCCGACAAAAACCGCTACTCCACCACGTAGGGACCGCCGTTGCTGCCTGCGCTGGCCACCTACGATGCACATCACCCCCACCTCCGACGGAGCCGCCTCCTTCCCTACCCCCAAATTCCCCTGTAAGTTTTTATTTCTATTTTTATTTAATTATGTAACTAAAAATATGATTTTTAAATGAAGCAAACTTGTTTTAAAATAAAAGTATGATTTTTATATGAATAACATTTATTTATTTTCAGTTTTTTTATATAAATGAAAGGCATTGTTTTAAAATGTAATTTATATGTATATATATATATTTGTATTAAAAATGTGATTTTTATTTATATGAATAACATATAAAAATGTGAATTTTATTTATATGAATAACATGTAAAAATACGATTTTTATTTACATGAATAGCATATAAAAATGTGATTTTTATTTACATGAATAACATATAAAAATATGATTTTTATTTATATGAATAACATATAAAAATGTGATTTTTATTTAAATGAATAGCATATAAAAAATTGATTTTTATTTATATGAATAGCGTATAAAAATGTGATTTTTATTTATATGAATAGCATATAAAAATATGGTTTTTGTTTATATTAATAGCATATAAAAATGTGATTTTTATTTATATGAATAGCATATAGAAATGTGATTTTTATTTATATGAATAGCATATAAAAATGTGATTTTAATTTACATGAATAGCATATAAAAATGTGAATTTTATTTATATGAATAGCACATAAAAATGTGATTTTTATTTATATGAATAGCATATAAAAATGTGATTTTTATTTATATGAATAGGATATAAAAATGTGATTTTTATTTATATGAATAGCGATATAAAAATATGAATTTCTATTATATAAATAACGATATAAAAGTATGATTTTTATTATATATAAAGCGCTATAAAAATATGATTTTTATTATATATAAAGCACTATAAAAATATGATTTTTATATGTGTAGTAACGCTATAAAAATATGATTTTTTATATGTAATAGCATTATAAAAACGTGATTTTTAAAAAATATGAAGCATTATTAAAAATGAGATTTTTTAATATAACCGCGTGAAACAGATTACGTCGAAATTATGGTGAAGAATACAATGCGCGGAACAAATCCAAATCTAAACCGTTCAATTAAAGAATGACGGAGTGGAAATCAAGGTGAGAACTCCTTCTCACTTAATTCATTTTACAGTTAAAAATATTTTAGGTTGCAGACGGGGCTTAGAATCCCCTGACATTATTTATTGTACAAACCCTATTATGTGATTTGAATTATATGGAGTTTAACACTCGAATTCGCACAATCACGTAATTGAAAGCGATGTATGAATTTTACCAACACACGGATTTCATACTCCGCGAATAGCCACTTATGGCACCATAAATGGCATTTGGGATAGTTGAGTATTTATTTGGATGATCTGCGTGATTTGATTATGATTGTAAAATTGGTTGTGGATTAATTGTGAATTGATTGGAACTGGTTTGTGTATAGTGTGAGCCAGTATTAGGCGAGAGATAAGGCTAGACCTTATTCTGGTTTTAATATCGCGCCGTTATGTTGTTTAAATTTTCTAAAATTTGTTAGAAAAACTAATAGCTAGGTAAAAATATTATTTTTAGTTTATAACTATGATGAATAAAATTATTTAGGCCTTGTATAGAATTTTATAAGCTAAGTTATAAAATTCTATATATTTATTGAATAGTTAAAAATAAGTTTACATATCCATTTACAAGTCGGACGACTTGTTTATGCTCGCCTATTTTTGTGATATCGATTGAGACGATAATTTTTATACAATGCCCAAGTGCACAAATAATAGTTGTTATTTGATGGTTGAAACCCCACATGGGTATTGGGATAATATTTGACGTACATTAATCCCAGTTGTTTAGTTGTATGTCAATCAATGGGTTGATAGACTATTGTAAGCGTTAATTATTTATATTTGACACTTATACAGCTGTGTAATGCACTCGGGATGATGGTTGACTGTGTTTGATTATTGTTGTGTACATGCATGTATGAAATCCATATAAATAACATTATATGGTAATTGACTGTGTCTGATTCCGATTCAGAAAGAACGAATATTTCAAATTAATGAATACTTTAAAATAACGAATAATGAATATTTTTGAATAAAAAATATTTTAAAATTATATTCTGTAAGGGATTAAAATATGATTT
The DNA here is from genome assembly GCA_030737875.1 of Allium sativum. Classification (NCBI taxonomy): domain Eukaryota; kingdom Viridiplantae; phylum Streptophyta; class Magnoliopsida; order Asparagales; family Amaryllidaceae; genus Allium; species Allium sativum. Next base: position 392,179,037 of record CM060912.1, on the reverse strand, counting down.
TGATGTTCGATTTGGGATGGACACGAAAATATGGAAATATATGAAGCCGTGTTGTTTAGATTTGCGCCATTTTAACGCGAACGATATTTATATCAATTTTATTCATTTTTATAATGCATATCGAAAAGGAAATGATTTCAAAATCTAATATTTTGAAAATATTATCATTTATATATTATAATGATAAGGAGTATTCAATTTTGATTTAAAATTGAAAATGAAGCTAGAATCGTTCTAAAATGAATTTATAAAATACGTTTTAAATGGAAATCGACGAAATATATATAATATATATTATATATATTTAATGGCCTGAATAGAACGCGTCGCGCCGCGACCGTTCGCGAATTTCGACCATTGACTTCGAATTGACATTAAGGGAGATCCGACCGTCGGATTATCCTAAAACCGGAATCGTTAGGTTTGTATCGAAAAAAGCTTTCAAATGAATGTAAGAGATTTGAAATCTAATGGTTGGATTTGGAATTATGTCCAAGTCAAATTGGGAAAAAGGTCGCTGTAAGTGCAGTTCGATGACCGTTTATGGAAATCGACTGATAGGGCCTTAATAAAATTATTAGAAACATAATAATTCGTGTAAAATCATAATACATGATTTGGAAAGAACTGAGATGAAAAATTCCATGTTTGAAAAGATAAAAATATATTTTTGTCGAAATGAACTAGTTATTAACTAGAATTATAATCCAATCATTTTTAAAAAAATAAATTGGATTGGGAATGGGTTTTGATATAACCAGAATTTTCAGTATATGAATTGGAATGGATTTGAACTGGAATCATCTTCGGAATATTTCGATGTAGGATTTTGTGATTATACGGATATTTTTGAGGAATTTGGAAGATATATATATATATATATATCGTTATTCCCAAAATGATATTTTTTGGTTTCATAATTTGATATTGAATATAAGTCGATATAATTTCTGTTCAGAGCCTTGTATTTGGTATCAAATTGGATTTTGGGTTTGTCGTAAATGATGTGTTGAATAACACTGTTCTTCTATCCAGTTGAGAAAAGAATAAATCTTTAATGAAGGTTTAGTGAAGTTTTTCAATTAATTAATATTTAATTGGAATCGAATAAAAGAATTAGATTTTAGGTTTGTCGTGAATGGTGTTTTGAATAACACTATTCTTAAACCCCATGTGAAAAGGATAAATCTTTTAATTAAGATTATTAGAGTTTCCAATTATATTTAAAATGGAATGTAAATTGGGTTTATTGTGAATTGTGTTTTTAACGACATTCATTCTTTAACCCGATTAGTAGTGAAATGTGATTTGGAATTTATAAATCTTTTGATTAAGATTTAATGGAAATTTTCCAAAGTAAATTTTTCCAATTTAATAAATTGGGATTGAATGGAATTCGATTTGGTAATAATCGAAGTGAGCTTCTATAGAGGAAGACTTTTAATATATATGGAATTTAAAAGGCTTTGTCGTTATTCCATTTATATTATTAGTCGGATACAGAAATTTATGTCGATTATACATATTGATCTGTAGGGTTGGCAATGGGTACCCGATAAATCTGATATCCGTCCGCATCTGTATCCGAAAAGCGAATAATTATACGATATCCCAAAAAAGGATGCGGATTGTAACGACCCGGAAATTCGAGCCCTTTGAGTCGACCAAACACCATACAAGTCCGACCCAAATTGCACGAAAATACCGGATCATTAATGGAAAGAAGTTAGAGGATGAGAAAGATAAGGTAGAACTAATAGAATAGAAGAAGAAGAACACAACTGAGCAGAATCAGGGTAAACGCAAATCTCACAGCGGAGCAAATAAAATATATTATATAACATAACTTTGAAATACAAAACTGTATTGTATATACATACCATTATCAGAGTACAATACATCGTATCACAGCGGAAATAGTCTCTAAATACTAATGGTGAAGCCTTCTGCTCTTAGCTCCTCCAAGTGTATCTGTAAAAGCCTGAAACACTTGACTGCCCGTACAAATTTGGGCACCCAAGAGTTTAGGGAAACAAAACAAAATAAACTCTGGGTCAGTCATGGGACTGGTGTGAGTAAATTCCAACCATACGATTTAACTTTGAAAATCCTTTTGAAAGAAAAGGATAATAGTAAGACCAGCCCACACATAAACACAGACGGTTTTTACCTTACTATAACCCAAAATATTTTGATATCAAAATCCAGTGATATTATAATAATGTCTAAACAAGTAAATAACCAAATAGTAGAACGCTTGCATCTCACGCTCTACATACATAGTATAAAATCAAAAACCGCAGGGCGCTTATTGGAGATTGGATTCCAACTATGACAAGGTATGGGACCACCTGCCGATGATGTATCTCTAGAGGCGAATACACCTGGGTTCAACAAGAACGTCTTGCAACCCGGCCCACACATGACCGACCACTCATTTCGCTTGAGTGTATTGAATGTATATCACCAACGGTTGGACTCAAACCACCGTTCCCGAATGGGCAGAATCGATAGATTAAGAAACAAAAGGAATTTCTCTAGATAGGTGATTATACACCCTAATGGGAGCGACCCACATAGCCATGCTGCCTGCCCGATTTTTGTCATTTCCCGGTTGTGAGGCTAGAGGCTACGTCTACCTTTCAGAACATCTGGCCATCATACACTTTGAATGCCACATCGTCAAACCCGTCAAATCACTAGTTGATATTCCCAAAAATATTACGGGTATAAAAGCTAAGAGAAACGAATTTCTCCGCCACCAGACGCAATACCTTGAAAAGATCGTCTTATGTGACCGTTAGGAATACTCAGTCAGACATTTGTCCATACAAGCTGTCCTGGGACTGGACAAACAGAAATCACCATTCTGAAACAGGACAACCCTTGCATTTCACTCCGTCTTCAATTTTCCTCAGCATAATCAAATTCGCAGCGCTTATGCCTATACGGAGTGGTTATCGATAATATATCCAACCGGTCTCTCCGTATTGACAACGATGGTCAAAACACTTCGATAGTCGGTTATTTAACTATCGAAGTAAAAACAAACATCCAATCAAATGTATAACTATCATCACACAACCATGGGCACTTTTATTTAACATTCATCATCGTCGAATTATAGTTCCCATTTCTAATAGTGTTATTTAACTCTAATCATATTTCAAACATCGAAATGATGTCATCATTTTCTGAAATGATTCTCCACTACTCGTTCTTTTATTTCTTTGAAGAATCATCGTTACTTATTACTTTAGAATAAGTGGATTTCAAAAAAAACTGTTTTCCTTCCCTAGGAAGTGCTACTGTATATAAACATCACGCTTAAGTTTGGTTAACAGCGTTAATTTTATCGTTACAGTTCAAAAACTTGCCATACGCTGTAATATTCTCCTTTATTACTAATCTCGACAGAACAGTAACGCTTAAGCCTAGTCAACAGCGTTATTTTATCGCTATAGTTCAAAACTTGCAACACGCTACTATATTCCACTTTATAACTAATCTCGACACTTCTTTCCGTTACAAAAATATTAACATCTCATTCCGTTACAAAAAAATCTTGACATCTCTTTCCGTTACAAAAATCTTGACATTTCTAATTCAATAACATTTTAAATGAGGTCTGCTTAAGAACAATTATTTAATTAAAAATAATTAACTAATATTTTACTTTATAAATGAACTATAAAGTACCAGTTTATAATAGAATTTCTATTACAGTTTAAAGCTTCGCTTTAATTATAAAAATCTAAATTTTTATAATCGACTTCGTTGATTCGCCTGACGGCCAATCAACTTCTCACAAAACGATGTGTTTATGGTCGAATGTTGCCACTTTCTAAATCGATAACATTTATTTATTAAATCAACATAACGTTGAATTTCCATTCAACACGGTTTAATCAGTGCACAAACAGTACATATAAATATGTAGGAATCCGGTTGAATTCCTCCAACCGGGTTCCGCATCCACAGATGTTAGTCAAACAATTAACACTGATTCCATATTAAGGAATATTATAATCGATGGAATCAGTATCCAACCAGTGATGTGTACATATGCAACGATATATAATATTTCAACCAATTAACCATATTATGCCTAAACAACCATCACACAGCATTCAACCATTATTTAAGATATAATTAAAATATTTTAAATAAAATAGAGTTAGTGAATTTACTCACCTTGGCGCGTTAACCGTTAAATAACGATTTGCGTCAGTCCAGTATCGCACGTCCAAGCCCGCTTACGCTTCTTTTCAAAACTGAATCACACCGTCACTCGCTCATGGCACTTGATCGCCATACACAGTCCCTCACTTCGGCCAGGTCTTCACGCTGCAAGGACGTGATCACTTTGTGCACAGAATCTCCAATTTCAACTACCAATAACAGTCATGATTACCTCCTCGATCCAAACACTTCCGACCAACAATACCGCCATCGTTTACACCAGACTTCGCCAAGCCTCAGTTCATTACTTCGGCAGCTTGTCCCATGAAAAGAATATGCGATCGACTTCCCTTCCTTTTCTTGTTATGCTCCCAACGATACGGCCCTCAACTCCTTTTTTCCAGAAATATCACTCCTCAATAGTGTTCCCTTCACGTAAACAACGTACCATTTCCCACTTCAATAAAGAGGACTGAACCCCATATGTATGCACTCACGTGTTCTCCCATGCGTGTGTATATAACAAAATTAGTGCCTGCTCACATCATATACTATACTACAGTACACCGTGAACCCCGTATTCACCTCAAATGAAACGGTTTTGCCACCCACCACTCGCTGAAACCACCACGTCATGCTTTCCTTCTAACTTGCACACTTCCAATAGACAAGCGCCACGTCACCCTTCATTTGTGTCACCTCCATCGTTCTCCACATTTCCTTGGCTTCACCTTGAACACATCCACATCGAACTCGCCCCCTTCCCCGTAGATGCGACCTCGGCCAAGAACAGCAACTCAAAAAGAATAGGCGAGCTCCAGTATACCATTATTCAATCAAACGTGCCCATTACCGCATACCATTTGCTCCCCAATTTATAACAGTGCATCTTCCCAAAACCAATACAACCGCTGCAGCTATCAACTTGGGTCATCACTTCAATGTTTGTTTTCAACTCCCTCCATTCACAAGCCTCTTCCATGTTCTGACCCACTAGTCTGCTACTCGTCCCCCTCATTCACAAATGCTCACCGCTCTCTACTACTCCTCACCCAATATATAGGTGTAAATAATCCCCACCTGCTCCTCACAAACATCACGTCTTTCCCCAACTTATACATGCATCACCATTCACCCATATCCCTTAACTTCACCTTTTTCTTCAAGGATGATAACATGTCGAACTTGACCTCATTTCCGTACCTCATCGAACAGCAGACCCAATATAACTTGCGACTTATATTTCCAACGTGTTCGCGTTAACTTTGCAACTCGAAAATGTGTCGAGATGCTCAAAATGCCCTGAACCCATGATTTGCGAATCACGTAACCCCCCATGCACTACACTACTACAGTGTCCTTTCTTCCTCCCTCTACATTTGAACACCGTCAGCCACCATCCCCCACTGGAAAAAACTTTGCACCTGCTTCCTATCGCAACCCCCACAGCACATAAACCTCATTCAAGATCCAACCCAAATACAGGACGTGACTTCTCTCGCTCCTCCTTTTCATGAAACGTGAATGCCTCATGTCTATTTGAAACTCACCCACGTAAGGAAACCAACAGGCTTTTGTACATTAAACTTTCTGTGAAACCACTTGCTTCATATCACCACTCCATTTGCCGCAACCCATACTTTACTTCACCAGTCCTCAACTCCACAAACAGTAAACCACCTTTTGTTGTCCAGTCTTCATGCCCCTCACCACGAATAAAACAGAGCGCCACCTCATGCTGCTCCGTTCTGCGGCATCTCGCAGCCAATACAGTGATCCACGGCATTGCTAACGTGCTCGGTGAACTCTCGAGATCCAAGTAAATCCGACCAGTGAGAGGTTCTCGAATGGAGAAGCCAAATGAATTAACGAGAACAAGTTTTACTGAGTACATGTTTTGTTTTTAATTCTAGTTGAGGGAGAGAGGCAAGATCAGTTGTTGTATTTATAGAATTGAAAAGCTTGGGTGTCAAGGCATTAGTACATATATAGGTCGGCTTCAAGGACAGAACATAGGTGGGCTGTGTAAATTACTTTGTCTCCACGGTTTCCTTAAGCACAAAACACTAAAATATGGGTTGCAGTAATTACCTTGCCATGAAGTCGTAGGGGGATGGGTCTGTAATCCTATTTTGGTCTGCCTGTATTGCTTCATATGTCTCGGCAGCAGTAAATTTTCATTTAAGCTGAAAGGTGCAGGTGACTTGGAAACACACTTCATGTGGCAAACATGATTTTATTTTTTTCACATAGCATAGGGTCAGGCAAACTATGAAAGAAGAAAGAATACCGTGCTTTTATTTTATTTTTATTATTTTTATATACACTAAACTTGTATTTGAAGTTAGTTAACAATACGTTTTTCTTTTATATTAGTATATGTATATTATTTTTTCAGGAGATTTGGATTTACTTCCCGTTTTGCTTACCACTGAAAAGAGAACTTTGAATTGAATAATAACTACTGTCGAAAGATGGGACAGACCCTGCATGTGAATGAATGTATAGATGAACAAAAGATAACATTGATGACCATTCTCCAGACATGTGCGTGACTGTGCCTTGGTACATCCTAGATTAGCTATCCTACGTTCATGACTTAAGCCTGAAGTTTTAGACCATAGCATGTTAGTGTTCACGCATATAGGTTTACGCAGTGTATACATTGGATAGCTAGGCTTCATTGAGTTTTCACTCCAAAGGTCACTGTTCAATTTGAAAGCATAGGGTGAGGTCCATTTATGTTTGTCCCATTTATGTTTTGTTCCATTTATGTTTGTACCAAGTAACTTACTGATAAAGTTTGTCCCATTTATGTTTTGTTCGAGTTATAAATTCTGTTCACGTACGGACAGAAGTAAGAGTACGGTCGTGCTCAACGAGGTGTCACGATCCCAAAAATATAATAATATCGATAGGTTAACTCATATTTTGAGACCCCAAAATATTGATATATGGTGCACAATACTCCAAATAAAAAGTTGCGTATTTAATTAATTAAAAATTACAGTAAAATTCTAAAAATTAAATTATCACTACGCCTCAAAAGAACCTTGTCTGAATTCGAATCCGATATCTAGTTATATCGAATAAACCGTTACGGTCAATATACGATTTCATAGCGACTTTTCGAATATTTGATTTGAATATAACTCGCAATCTATAACGCGAAATCTTGGTTTTTCACTTCCATTATAAAAACACAGTTCAACAGATTCCAACGTTTCTTGTTTCGAAGAAATCTGATTTATAACGAGTTATGTATACTCAGTTGAAGTTCAAAACGTTAAATTACGAACTGCAGCGTCGTTATGAGCTCGATTATATTTAATATATATTTTTATACCTTCAACTTCGTTTTAAATTAATATATAAATCCACTTATATCACGAATTCAATATTTGAACTAATTTAAATATTCAAATATAAACTGATAAAACTGCGGGACATTACATTCCTTCCCCCTTAAAATAATTTCGTCCTCGAAATTGCTAAGAAGTGAAGATTCTCTAATTCTAACTCTTCACAGCCTGTTTGGTTGAAATTTTCATACTTCACATCCCCATAACTCAATCCTTGCGTCGAATCTTTTATCCTTAACCAATAATTCTCTTGCATCCAGGCCAACTCCATTTCAAACTCCAATTCAAATTCCAATCTCAACTCCAAATTCTTGCTCAACAACCAAATTCCATCTCATATTATCTCTAATCCAATCTGATAGCTTATTTCACAAATTCGCTTACTTTCACCAAGGTTAATTCTATGATTTCCACTTACTTGGTTTCAATTCAACTTCAATTTTATTTGACTTTGTTAAATTCTCTATTTATTTACTTCATAAGTAAATTTTAAATTTCAGAATTCAAATTCCTGGGGTTTTTATTTCAAATCAGTTTAAAATCATATATATATTCATAACATAGCAATTCAAAACATTTGAATTTCCGAACAACTTATTTCAAACAAAATCTTAGGTAGTAATCCGTCACTTAGAGACTCGAAAATGAACACTGATCATGCGGCCGTCATCATCAGAATTTATTTCCCAGTGATCAAAGTGAGTTCAATACTATATTACTTTTCAAAATTCATTTCAAAATACTTCCATTTTGAATTTTATTTCAAAATATCTTTCACAGCATTTGAAAAACAATTTCAAATCTCCCAGGATTTTAAAATTCCCATATATTTAATTCAAACATTTTTTCCAACTCTTTTCCAAGTTTCTAGAGTTTTGTTTAAATTCTGGTTTTTATAACCAATTCAATTATAACCCTATTTGATTATAATTCCAACCAACACATTTAATATATATTAGATAATCTCAAAATATATACTTTTATATCAAAATATATTTCGGGTAAAATTATTTCATTTACCCTCTTTCAAAGCAATACTATGTCGAAATTCTCTATCCAAGCGTTTATAAATCCCAATCGACCTCGTCAGCTAAACGCGTCGATCTGGAATTTATATACCACTCACCAGATCAATCAACACAATATAAAACAGTTTTTTATATCAATTTACAAAAACGCGCTCATATATATACACTCAAACTCAATCTAGGGTATTACTATCCCTATCTCTATTGAGTTACGCCACAGAGCCAAGGTTATTACTAAACCAATAGCTCTGATACCAACTGTAACGACCCGGAAATTCGAGCCCTTTGAGTCGACCAAACACAATACAAGTCCGACCCAAATTGCACGTAAATACCGGATCATTAATGGAAAGAAGTTAGAGGATGAGAAAGATAAGGTAGAACTAATAGAATAGAAGAAGAAGAACACAACTGAGCAGAATCAGGGTAAACGCAAATCTCACAGCGGAGCAAATAAAATATATTATATAACATAACTTTGAAATACAAAACTGTATTGTATATACATACCATTATCAGAGTACAATACATCATATCACAGCGGAAATAGTCTCTAAATACTAATGGTGAAGCCTTCTGCTCTTAGCTCCTCCAAGTGTATCTGTAAAAGCCTGAAACACTTGACTGCCCGTACAAATTTGGGCACCCAAGAGTTTAGGGAAACAAAACAAAATAAACTCTGGGTCAGTCATGGGACTGGTGTGAGTAAATTCCAACCATACGATTTAACTTTGAAAATCCTTTTGAAAGAAAAGGATAATAGTAAGACCAGCCCACACATAAACACGGACGGTTTTTACCTTACTATAACCCAAAATATTTTGATATCAAAATCCAGTGATATTATAATAATGTCTAAACAAGTAAATAACCAAATAGTAGAACGCTTGCATCTCACGCTCTACATACATAGTATAAAATCAAAAACCGTAGGGCGCTTATTGGAGATTGGATTCCAACTATGACAAGGTATGGGACCACATGCCGATGATGTATCTCTAGAGGCGAATACACCTGGGTTCAACAAGAACGTCTTGCAACCCGGCCCACACATGACCGACCACTCATTTCGCTTGAGTGTATCGAATGTATATCACCAACGGTTGGACTCAAACCACCGTTCCCGAATGGGCAGAATCGATAGATTAAGAAACAAAAGGAATTTCTCTAGATAGGTGATTATACACCCTAATGGGAGCGACCCACATAGCCATACTGCCTGCCCGATTTTTGTCATTTCCCGGTTGTGAGGCTAGAGGCTACGTCTACCTTTCAGAACATCTGGCCATCATACACTTTGAATGCCACATCGTCAAACCCGTCAAATCACTAGTTGATATTCCCAAAAATATTACGGGCATAAAAGCTAAGAGAAATGAATTTCTCCGCCACCAGACGCAATACCTTGAAAAGATCGTCTTATGTGACCGTTAGGAATACTCTGTCAGACATTTGTCCATACAAGCTGTCCTGGGACTGGACAAACAGAAATCACCATTCTGAAACAGGACAACCCTTGCATTTCACTCCGTCTTCAATTTTCTTCAGCATAATCAAATTCGCAGCGCTTATGCCTATACGGAGTGGTTATCGATAATATATCCAACCGGTCTCCCCGTATTGACAACGATGGTCAAAACACTTCGATAGTCAGTTATTTAACTATCGAAGTAAAAACAAACATCCAATCAAATGTATAACTATCATCACACAACCATGGGCACTTTTATTTAACATTCATCATCGTCGAATTATAGTTCCCATTTCTAATAGTGTTATTTAACTCTAATCATATTTCAAACATCGAAATGATGTCATCATTTTCTGAAATGATTCTGCACTACTCGTTCTTTTATTTCTTTGAAGAATCATCGTTACTTATTACTTTAGAATAAGTGGATTTCAAAAAAAACTGTTTTCCTTCCCTAGGAAGTGCTACTGTATATAAACATCACGCTTAAGTTTGGTTAACAGCGTTAATTTTATCGTTACAGTTCAAAAACTTGCCATACGCTGTAATATTCTCCTTTATTACTAATCTCGACAGAACAGTAACGCTTAAGCCTAGTCAACAGCGTTATTTTATCGCTATAGTTCAAAACTTGCAACACGCTACTATATTCCACTTTATAACTAATCTCGACACTTCTTTCCGTTACAAAAATATTAACATCTCGTTCCGTTACAAAAAAATCTTGACATCTCTTTCCGTTACAAAAATCTTGACATTTCTAATTCAATAACATTTTAAATGAGGTCTGCTTAAGAACAATTATTTAATTAAAAATAATTAACTAATATTTTACTTTATAAAATGAACTATAAAGTACTAGTTTATAATAGAATTTCTATTACAGTTTAAAGCTTCGCTTTAATTATAAAAATCTAAATTTTTATAATCGACTTCGTTGATTCGCCTGACGGCCAATCAACTTCTCACAAAACGATGTGTTTATGGTCGAATGTTGCCACTTTCTAAATCGATAACATTTATTTATTAAATCAACATAACGTTGAATTTCCATTCAACACGGTTTAATCAGTGCACAAACAGTACATATAAATATGTAGGAATCCGGTTGAATTCCTCCAACCGGGTTCCGCATCCACAGATGTTAGTCAAACAATTAACACTGATTCCATATTAAGGAATATTATAATCGATGGAATCAGTATCCAACCAGTGATGTGTACATATGCAACGATATATAATATTTCAACCAATTAACCATATTATGCCTAAACAACCATCACACAGCATTCAACCATTATTTAAGATATAATTAAAATATTTTAAATAAAATAGAGTTAGTGAATTTACTCACCTTGGCGCGTTAACCGTTAAATAACGATTTGCGTCAGTCCAGTATCGCACGTCCAAGCCCGCTTATGCTTCTTTTCAAAACTGAATCACACCGTCACTCGCTCATGGCACTCGATCGCCATACACAGTCCCTCACTTCGGCCAGGTCTTCACGCTGCAAGGACGTGATCACTTTGTGCACAGAATCTCCAATTTCAACTGCCAATAACAGTCATGATTACCTCCTCGATCCAAACACTTCCGACCAACAATACCGCCATCGTTTACACCAGACTTCGCCAAGCCTCAGTTCATTACTTCGGCAGCTTGTCCCATGAAAAGAATATGCGATCGACTTCCCTTCCTTTTCTTGTTATGCTCCCAACGATACGGCCCTCAACTCCTTTTTTCCAGAAATATCACTCCTCAATAGTGTTCCCTTCACGTAAACAACGTACCATTTCCCACTTCAATAAAGAGGACTGAACCCCATATGTATGCACTCACGTGTTCTCCCATGCGTGTGTATATAACAAAATTAGTGCCTGCTCACATCATATACTATACTACAGTACACCGTGAACCCCGTATTCACCTCAAATGAAATGGTTTTGCCACCCACCACTCGCTGAAACCACCACGTCATGCTTTCCTTCTAACTTGCACACTTCCAATAGACAAGCACCACGTCACCCTTCATTTGTGTCACCTCCATCGTTCTCCACATTTCCTTGGCTTCACCTTGAACACATCCACATCGAACTCGCCCCCTTCCCCGTAGATGCGACCTCGGCCAAGAACAGCAACTCAAAAAGAATAGGCGAGCTCCAGTATACCATTATTCAATCAAACGTGCCCATTACCGCATACCATTTGCTCCCCAATTTATAACAGTGCATCTTCCCAAAACCAATACAACCGCTGCAGCTATCAACTTGGGTCATCACTTCAATGTTTGTTTTCAACTCCCTCCATTCACAAGCCTCTTCCATGTTCTGACCCACTAGTCTGCTACTCGTCCCCCTTATTCACAAATGCTCACCGCTCTCTACTACTCCTCACCCAATATATAGGTGTAAATAATCCCCACCTGCTCCTCACAAACATCACGTCTTTCCCCAACTTATACATGCATCACCATTCACCCATATCCCTTAACTTCACCTTTTTCTTCAAGGATGATAACATGTCGAACTTGACCTCATTTCCGTACCTCATCGAACAGCAGACCCAATATAACTTGCGACTTATATTTCCAACGTGTTCGCGTTAACTTTGCAACTCGAAAATGTGTCGAGATGCTCAAAATGCCCTGAACCCGTGATTTGCGAATCACGTAACCCCCATGCACTACACTACTACAGTGTCCTTTCTTCCTCCCTCTACATTTGAACACCGTCAGCCACCATCCCCCACTGGAAAAAACTTCGCACCTGCTTCCTATCGCAACCCCCACAACACATAAACCTCATTCAAGATCCAACCCAAATACAGGACGTGACTTCTCTCGCTCCTCCTTTTCATGAAACGTGAATGCCTCATGTCTATTTGAAACTCACCCACGTAAGGAAACCAACAGGCTTTTGTACATTAAACTTTCTGTGAAACCACTTGCTTCATATCACCACTCCATTTGTCGCAACCCATACTTTACTTCACCAGTCCTCAACTCCACAAACAGTAAACCACCTTTTGCTGTCCAGTCTTCATGCCCCTCACCACGAATAAAACAGAGCGCCACCTCATGCTGCTCCGTTCTGCGGCATCTCGCAGCCAATACAGTGATCCACGGCATTGCTAACGTGCTCGGTGAACTCTCGAGATCCAAGTAAATCCGACCAGTGAGAGGTTCTCGAATGGAGAAGCCAAATGAATTAACGAGAACAAGTTTTACTGAGTACATGTTTTGTTTTTAATTCTAGTTGAGGGAGAGAGGCAAGATCAGTTGTTGTATTTATAGAATTGAAAAGCTTGGGTGTCAAGGCATTAATACATATATAGGTCGGCTTCAAGGACAGAACATAGGTGGGCTGTTTAAATTACTTTGTCTCCACGGTTTCCTTAAGCACAAAACACTAAAATATGGGTTGCAGTAATTACTTTGCCATGAAGTCATAGGGGGATGGGTCTGTAATCCTATTTTGGTCTGCCTGTATTGCTTCATATGTCTCGGCAGTAGTAAATTTTCATTTAAGCTGAAAGGTGCAGGTGACTTGGAAACACACTTCATGTGGCAAACATGATTTTATTTTTTTCACATGGCATAGGGTCAGGCAAACTATGAAAGAAGAAAGAATACCGTGCTTTTATTTTATTTTTATTATTTTTATATACACTAAACTTGTATTTGAAGTTAGTTAACAATACGTTTTTCTTTTATATTAGTATATGTATATATTTTTTTTCAGGAGATTTGGATTTACTTCCCGTTTTGCTTACCACTGAAAAGAGAACTTTGAATTGAATAATAACTACTGTCGAAAGATGGGACAGACCCTGCGTGTGAATGAATGTATAGATGAACAAAAGATAACATTGATGACCATTCTCCAGACATGTGCGTGACTGTGCCTTGGTACATCCTAGATTAGCTATCCTACGTTCATGACTTAAGCCTGAAGTTTTAGACCATAGCATGTTAGTGTTCACGCATATAGGTTTACGCAGTGTATACATTGGATAGCTAGGCTTCATTGAGTTTTCACTCCAAAGGTCACTGTTCAATTTGAAAGCATAGGGTGAGGTCCATTTATGTTTGTCCCATTTATGTTTTGTTCCATTTATGTTTGTACCAAGGAACTAAGTAACTTACTGATAAAGTTTGTCCCATTTATGTTTTGTTCGAGTTATAAATTCTGTTCACGTACGGACAGAAGTAAGAGTACGGTCGTGCTCAATGAGGTGTCACGATCCCAAAAATATAATAATATCGATAGGTTAACTCATATTTTGAGACCCCAAAATATTGATATATGGTGCACAATACTCCAAATAAAAAGTTGCGTGTTTAATTAATTAAAAATTACAGTAAAATTCTAAAAATTAAATTATCACTACGCCTCAAAAGAACCTTGTCTGAATTCGAATCCGATATCTAGTTATATCGAATAAACCATTACGGTCAATATACGATTTCATAGCGACTTTTCGAATATTTGATTTGAATATAAATCGCAATCTATAATGCGAAATCTTGGTTTTTCACTTCCATTATAAAAACACAGTTCAACAGATTCCAACGTTTCTTGTTTCGAAGAAATCTGATTTATAACGAGTTATGTATACTCAGTTGAAGTTCAAAACGTTAAATTACGAACTGCAACGTCGTTATGAGCTCGATTATATTTAATATATATTTTTATACCTTCAACTTCGTTTTAAATTAATATATAAATCCACTTATATCACGAATTCAATATTTGAACTAATTTAAATATTCAAATATAAACCGATAAAACTGCGGGACATTACATTCCTTCCCCCTTAAAATAATTTCGTCCTCGAAATTGCTAAGAAGTGAAGATTCTCTAATTCTAACTCCTCACAGCCTGTTTGGTTGAAAATTTCATACTTCACATCCCCATAACTCAATCCTTGCGTTGAATCTTTTATCCTTAACCAATAATTCTCTTGCATCCAGGCCAACTCCATTTCAAACTCCAATTCAAATTCCAATCTCAACTCCAAATTCTTGCTCAACAACCAAATTCCATCTCATATTATCTCTAATCCAATCTGATAGCTTATTTCACAAATTCGCTTACTTTCACCAAGGTTAATTCTATGATTTCCACTTACTTGGTTTCAATTCAACTTCAATTTTATTTGACTTTGTTAAATTCTCTATTTATTTACTTCATAAGTAAATTTTAAATTTCAGAATTCAAATTCCTGGGGTTTTTATTTCAAATCAGTTTAAAATCATATATATATTCATAACATAGCAATTCAAAACATTTGAATTTCCGAACAACTTATTTCAAACAAAATCTTAGGTAGTAATCCGTCACTTAGAGACTCGAAAATGAACACTGATAATGCGGCCGTCATCATCAGAATTTATTTCCCAGTGATCAAAGTGAGTTCAATACTATATTACTTTTCAAAATTCATTTCAAAATACTTCCATTTTGAATTTTATTTCAAAATATCTTTCACAGCATTTGAAAAACAATTTCAAATCTCCCAGGATTTTAAAATTCCCATATATTTAATTCAAACATTTTTTCCAACTCTTTTCCAAGTTTCTAGAGTTTTGTTTAAATTCTGGTTTTTATAACCAATTCAATTATAACCCTATTTGATTATAATTCCAACCAACACATTTAATATATATTAGATAATCTCAAAATATATACTTTTATATCAAAATATATTTCGGGTAAAATTATTTCATTTACCCTCTTTCAAAGCAATACTATGTCGAAATTCTCTATCCAAGCGTTTATAAATCCCTATCGACCTTGTTAGCTAAACGCGTCGATCTGGAATTTATATACCACTCACCAGATCAATCAACACAATATAAAACAATTTTTTATATCAATTTACAAATACGCGCTCATATATATACACTCAAACTCAATCTAGGGTATTACTATCCCTATCTCTATTGAGTTACGCCACAGAGCCAAGGTTATTACTAAACCAATAGCTCTGATACCAACTGTAACGACCCGGAAATTCGAGCCATTTGAGTCGACCAAACACCATACAAGTCCGACCCAAATTGCACGTAAATACCGGATCATTAATGGAAAGAAGTTAGAGGATGAGAAAGATAAGGTAGAACTAATAGAATAGAAGAAGAAGAACACAACTGAGCAGAATCAGGGTAAACGCAAATCTCACAGCGGAGCAAATAAAATATATTATATAACATAACTTTGAAATACAAAACTGTATTGTATATACATACCATTATCAGAGTACAATACATCATATCACAGCGGAAATAGTCTCTAAATACTAATGGTGAAGCCTTCTGCTCTTAGCTCCTCCAAGTGTATCTGTAAAAGCCTGAAACACTTGACTGCCCGTACAAATTTGGGCACCCAAGAGTTTAGGGAAACAAAACAAAATAAACTCTGGGTCAGTCATGGGACTGGTGTGAGTAAATTCCAACCATACGATTTAACTTTGAAAATCCTTTTGAAAGAAAAGGATAATAGTAAGACCAGCCCACACATAAACACGGACGGTTTTTACCTTACTATAACCCAAAATATTTTGATATCAAAATCCAGTGATATTATAATAATGTCTAAACAAGTAAATAACCAAATAGTAGAACGCTTGCATCTCACGCTCTACATACATAGTATAAAATCAAAAACCGCAGGGCGCTTATTGGAGATTGGATTCCAACTATGACAAGGTATGGGACCACCTGCCGATGATGTATCTCTAGAGGCGAATACACCTGGGTTCAACAAGAACGTCTTGCAACCCGGCCCACACATGACCGACCACTCATTTCGCTTGAGTGTATCGAATGTATATCACCAACGGTTGGACTCAAACCACCGTTCCCGAATGGGCAGAATCGATAGATTAAGAAACAAAAGGAATTTCTCTAGATAGGTGATTATACACCCTAATGGGAGCGACCCACATAGCCATGCTGCCTGCCCGATTTTTGTCATTTCCCGGTTGTGAGGCTAGAGGCTACGTCTACCTTTCAGAACATCTGGCCATCATACACTTTGAATGCCACATCGTCAAACCCGTCAAATCACTAGTTGATATTCCCAAAAATATTACGGGTATAAAAGCTAAGAGAAACGAATTTCTCCGCCACCAGACGCAATACCTTGAAAAGATCGTCTTATGTGACAGTTAGGAATACTCTGTCAGACATTTGTCCATACAAGCTGTCCTGGGACTGGACAAACAGAAATCACCATTCTGAAACAGGATGACCCTTGCATTTCACTCCGTCTTCAATTTTCTTCAGCATAATCAAATTCGCAGCGCTTATGCCTATACGGAGTGGTTATCGATAATATATCCAACCGGTCTCCCCGTATTGACAACGATGGTCAAAACACTTCGATAGTCGGTTATTTAACTATCGAAGTAAAAACAAACATCCAATCAAATGTATAACTATCATCACACAACCATGGGCACTTTTATTTAACATTCATCATCGTCGAATTATAGTTCCCGTTTCTAATAGTATTATTTAACTCTAATCATATTTCAAACATCGAAATGATGTCATCATTTTCTGAAATGATTCTCCACTACTCGTTCTTTTATTTCTTTGAAGAATCATCGTTACTTATTACTTTAGAATAAGTGGATTTCAAAAAAAACTGTTTTCCTTCCCTAGGAAGTGCTACTGTATATAAACATCACGCTTAAGTTTGGTTAACAGTGTTAATTTTATCGTTACAGTTCAAAAACTTGCCATACGCTGTAATATTCTCCTTTATTACTAATCTCGACAGAACAGTAACGCTTAAGCCTAGTCAACAGCGTTATTTTATCGCTATAGTTCAAAACTTGCAACACGCTACTATATTCCACTTTATAACTAATCTCGACACTTCTTTCCGTTACAAAAATATTAACATCTCGTTCCGTTACAAAAAAATCTTGACATCTCTTTCCGTTACAAAAATCTTGACATTTCTAATTCAATAACATTTTAAATGAGGTCTGCTTAAGAACAATTATTTAATTAAAAATAATTAACTAATATTTTACTTTATAAAATGAACTATAAAGTACCAGTTTATAATAGAATTTCTATTACAGTTTAAAGCTTCGCTTTAATTATAAAAATCTAAATTTTTATAATCGACTTCGTTGATTCGCCTGACGGCCAATCAACTTCTCACAAAACGATGTGTTTATGGTCGAATGTTGCCACTTTCTAAATCGATAACATTTATTTATTAAATCAACATAACGTTGAATTTCCATTCAACACGGTTTAATCAGTGCACAAACAGTACATATAAATATGTAGGAATCCGGTTGAATTCCTCCAACCGGGTTCCGCATCCACAGATGTTAGTCAAACAATTAACACTGATTCCATATTAAGGAATATTATAATCGATGGAATCGGTATCCAACCAGTGATGTGTACATATGCAACGATATATAATATTTCAACCAATTAACCATATTATGCCTAAACAACCATCACACAGCATTCAACCATTATTTAAGATATAATTAAAATATTTTAAATAAAATAGAGTTAGTGAATTTACTCACCTTGGCGCGTTAACCGTTAAATAACGATTTGCGTCAGTCCAGTATCGCACGTCCAAGCCCGCTTACGCTTCTTTTCAAAACTGAATCACACCGTCACTCGCTCATGGCACTCGATCGCCATACACAGTCCCTCACTTCGGCCAGGTCTTCACGCTGCAAGGACGTGATCACTTTGTGCACAGAATCTCCAATTTCAACTGCCAATAACAGTCATGATTACCTCCTCGATCCAAACACTTCCGACCAACAATACCGCCATCGTTTACACCAGACTTCGCCAAGCCTCAGTTCATTACTTCGGCAGCTTGTCCCATGAAAAGAATATGCGATCGACTTCCCTTCCTTTTCTTGTTATGCTCCCAACGATACGGCCCTCAACTCCTTTTTTCCAGAAATATCACTCCTCAATAGTGTTCCCTTCACGTAAACAACGTACCATTTCCCACTTCAATAAAGAGGACTGAACCCCATATGTATGCACTCACGTGTTCTCCCATGCGTGTGTATATAACAAAATTAGTGCATGCTCACATCATATACTATACTACAGTACACCGTGAACCCCGTATTCACCTCAAATGAAACGGTTTTGCCACCCACCACTCGCTGAAACCACCACGTCATGCTTTCCTTCTAACTTGCACACTTCCAATAGACAAGCGCCACATCACCCTTCATTTGTGTCACCTCCATCGTTCTCCACATTTCCTTGGCTTCACCTTGAACACATCCACATCGAACTCGCCCCCTTCCCCGTAGATGCGACCTCGGCCAAGAACAGCAACTCAAAAAGAATAGGCGAGCTCCAGTATACCATTATTCAATCAAACGTGCCCATTACCGCATACCATTTGCTCCCCAATTTATAACAGAGCATCTTCCCAAAACCAATACAACCGCTGCAGCTATCAACTTGGGTCATCACTTCAATGTTTGTTTTAAACTCCCTCCATTCACAAGCCTCTTCCATGTTCTGACCCACTAGTCTGCTACTCGTCCCCCTCATTCACAAATGCTCACTGCTCTCTACTACTCCTCACCCAATATATAGGTGTAAATAATCCCCACCTGCTCCTCACAAACATCACGTCTTTCCCCAACTTATACATGCATCACCATTCACCCATATCCCTTAACTTCACCTTTTTCTTCAAGGATGATAACATGTCGAACTTGACCTCATTTCCGTACCTCATCGAACAGCAGACCCAATATAACTTGCGACTTATATTTCCAACGTGTTCGCGTTAACTTTGCAACTCGAAAATGTGTCGAGATGCTCAAAATGCCCTGAACCCGTGATTTGCGAATCACGTAACCCCCCATGCACTACACTACTACAGTGTCCTTTCTTCCTCCCTCTACATTTGAACACCGTCAGCCACCATCCCCTACTGGAAAAAACTTCGCACCTGCTTCCTATCGCAACCCCCACAGCACATAAACCTCATTCAAGATCCAACCCAAATACAGGACGTGACTTCTCTCGCTCCTCCTTTTCATGAAACGTGAATGCCTCATGTCTATTTGAAACTCACCCACGTAAGGAAACCAACAGGCTTTTGTACATTAAACTTTCTGTGAAACCACTTGCTTCATATCACCACTCCATTTGCCGCAACCCATACTTTACTTCACCAGTCCTCAACTCCACAAACAGTAAACCACCTTTTGTTGTCCAGTCTTCATGCCCCTCACCACGAATAAAACAGAGCGCCACCTCATGCTGC
This sequence comes from Allium sativum, assembly GCA_030737875.1. Taxonomy (NCBI): domain Eukaryota; kingdom Viridiplantae; phylum Streptophyta; class Magnoliopsida; order Asparagales; family Amaryllidaceae; genus Allium; species Allium sativum. Next base: position 392,158,699 of record CM060912.1, on the reverse strand, counting down.
TCCGTTCTGCGGCATCTCGCAGCCAATACAGTGATCCACGGCATTGCTAACGTGCTCGGTGAACTCTCGAGATCCAAGTAAATCCGACCAGTGAGAGGTTCTCGAATGGAGAAGCCAAATGAATTAACGAGAACAAGTTTTACTGAGTACATGTTTTGTTTTTAATTCTAGTTGAGGGAGAGAGGCAAGATCAGTTGTTGTATTTATAGAATTGAAAAGCTTGGGTGTCAAGGCATTAGTACATATATAGGTCGGCTTCAAGGACAGAACATAGGTGGGCTGTGTAAATTACTTTGTCTCCACGGTTTCCTTAAGCACAAAACACTAAAATATAGGTTGCAGTAATTACTTTGCCATGAAGTCGTAGGGGGATGGGTCTGTAATCCTATTTTGGTCTGCCTGTATTGCTTCATATGTCTCGGCAGCAGTAAATTTTCATTTAAGCTGAAAGGTGCAGGTGACTTGGAAACACACTTCATGTGGCAAACATGATTTTATTTTTTTCACATGGCATAGGGTCAGGCAAACTATGAAAGAAGAAAGAATACCGTGCTTTTATTTTATTTTTATTATTTTTATATACACTAAACTTGTATTTGAAGTTAGTTAACAATACGTTTTTCTTTTATATTAGTATATGTATATATTTTTTTTCAGGAGATTTGGATTTACTTCCCGTTTTGCTTACCACTGAAAAGAAAACTTTGAATTGAATAATAACTACTGTCGAAAGATGGGACAGACCCTGCGTGTGAATGAATGTATAGATGAACAAAAGATAACATTGATGACCATTCTCCAGACATGTGCGTGACTGTGCCTTGGTACATCCTAGATTAGCTATCCTACGTTCATGACTTAAGCCTGAAGTTTTAGACCATAGCATGTTAGTGTTCACGCATATAGGTTTACGCAGTGTATACATTGGATAGCTAGGCTTCATTGAGTTTTCACTCCAAAGGTCACTGTTCAATTTGAAAGCATAGGGTGAGGTCCATTTATGTTTGTCCCATTTATGTTTTGTTCCATTTATGTTTGTACCAAGGAACTAAGTAACTTACTGATAAAGTTTGTCCCATTTATGTTTTGTTCGAGTTATAAATTCTGTTCACGTACGGACAGAAGTAAGAGTACGGTCGTGCTCAACGAGGTGTCACGATCCCAAAAATATAATAATATCGGTAGGTTAACTCATATTTGGAGACCCCAAAATATTGATATATGGTGCACAATACTCCAAATAAAAAGTTGCGTATTTAATTAATTAAAAATTACAGTAACATTCTAAAAATTAAATTATCACTACGCCTCAAAAGAACCTTGTCTGAATTCGAATCCGATATCTAGTTATATCGAATAAACCGTTACGGTCAATATACGATTTCGTAGCGACTTTTCGAATATTTGATTTGAATATAACTCGCAATCTATAACGCGAAATCTTGGTTTTTCACTTCCATTATAAAAACACATTTCAACAGATTCCAACGTTTCTTGTTTCGAAGAAATCTGATTTATAACGAGTTATGTATACTCAGTTGAAGTTCAAAACGTTAAATTACGAACTGTAGCGTCGTTATGAGCTCAATTATATTTAATATATATTTTTATACCTTCAACTCCGTTTTAAATTAATATATAAATCCACTTATATCACGAATTCAATATTTGAACTAATTTAAATATTCAAATATAAACCGATAAAACTGCGGGACATTACACGGATACATAGATATCCGCATCCGAAAATTATCCATCCGAATATTTTTAACATTATGCTTAAAATTATACGTATTTTAGTACAATGAATCAGATTTATTTATTGCTTTACTAAGTCGAACGTTTATATCATATGCACTAAATGCATATTAGTTACTCAAATCTATTTAATTTCATCATATATGCTTATTTTTAACACTTTAGTGATCAAATAAATTGAAAAACAATTATGTTAAACTATAAATTTTCATTTATATTTCATGATTTATCGATCGTTGGTGGATAGGATAATTATCCGATATCCGTCCGTATCCGCGAATACGGATATCCGATATCCGAAAATGATTTCGGATACAGATATAGCTCTATCCATATCCGAAAGTATCCGTTGACAGCCCTATTGATCTGTTTTCCATGAATATTTCATGGTTAATGGAATGTGATTTTGGGTTTATCGTGAACTATGTTTTAAATGATATTGGTTCTTTAACCCAATTAAAGGCAGAATTTCATGCTAACATTATATTTTGAACTGTATTTGTTGATCTCTGCTAAATATATATCTGCTTGGTGGCGGAGAATTTATTCTCTTGCTTAACACCCTTCTCTTAGATGTACGAGCTCAAAGGTTATATATCGGCATAAATCAGTGGTACGGTGTAGATTGTCGATGCGACATGTTTGATTTCCCACGATAAATAATCATTCATATTGATTTTTGGGAAGACTAAAAATAAGTGGAGATTTAATGAATCTTTAATTAGATTGAAAGGTGAATGTGATAATTTAAATTATCAAATTTGGGAAATGATCGAGAATAGAGTATCACCAGTTTTGCTCCAAGCGATAGTTAAATTTTTGATTAGATTTGAACGTGAAATGGTAATTTAATTTACCAATAATACCATGGTGTTAGATATGGAGTATTATCAGTTTTTCTCCATGGAATGAATAGGTTGGGATTGGAAAATTAAACAAATGATTACTTTGGTAAGGCTCGGTAATCCTGACTAGTTGATAAACCTTAGTTTGGTTTAGAAATGATATCCAAAGGAAGATTAAAGAATAAATTTAAAGAAATTATCTTTGGTAAAATTAATGGGAACCTTTCTCAAAGGGTATGAATATTTAAATAAAAGAATATTCAAAATTGGAATGAGGCTATTTTTATAGCACTTGATTATAAGTTATGTGAATTATTTGGAAAGGCCGGGTTTATACCCATTCTAATTAATTGATTCGACGATAAGTTGACGATGAAGATGGTGGATGAAGACTGGAGGTCTTCACATCGTTTGGATGATTACTGAAGTTTTGATTGGGCTGTACACCCAATACAAGGTAAAAACTGGTGATCGTCCATATGTACTTGGAGATTGACCGAATATACGAGGACCTCTCTCTTGTATTGGACATATGGAACGAGGAATAAGGTGTCTCCGGTTTCGTTTAGACCCAGAATGAACTAGTAAATGAATGTGTGTCTGAAATTGGATTTTATTCTGTGTTGATTGATTTCTGTTAAATATATATCTGTTTGGTGGCGGAGAATTTATTCTCTTGCTTAACACCCTTCTCTGAGACGTACGAGCTCAGAGGTTATATATCGATAGACATCAGTCGCATGGCGTGAATTGTCAGTGTGGCATGCTGAGATGCAATTGATCAAGGCTTCTGTTGAAAAGCAAAGTCTTATGGTTGATGATAAAAGAATGGCTTTAAATAGCATAGCTTTGTGTATAGCATTAATTCACGAGCCTCACACCCCGGTATGAGTCTAAAACGGGATCAGGGATGCAGGGAGAACACGACGTTTCTTTCTAGCTATGGGTGGTGTCATGGTATGAAGCCCAGACATTTATTTACTTTTACCTACGTGGATGATGGATTGCGAGGCGCCTCGGATATATCGGTTACTACGCAGCCGATGGATAGGTCCTATAGGACCGGGAAACGTGTGTTTAGGAATAATTAATCCACTGACGTAAGTGTGGACCGGCCCTGCAGGAACCAAGGGTCTACTACAGGAGATCCCGAGGCATTTGCTAGAGTGTCTCGAATCAGAAGGAGCCACCGCTAGCCTTGACTCATGACGGAATCCAATTTCCAATACGTGACATTTCAGTTTTAAATTGTAGAGATTAGTATGGCGACATAGTAGGATGGGGCACTATGCCGGCTATGATTGATACATTTATATTTGAAGTTGTTTTACACACTTTACACTTATAATAGTATCAAAATGATTTGTTTTAAACGTACCAAGCATGTTTGGCTATTATAATGGAAAACTCTATCCCCCGGCTTGCTTGCTTTGTGTGATGGGACCTGAGTCTTATAACAGCTTCATTTTTCCAAAAAAACATTGGGTTGTTTGTTTTATGCACTGGTATTCTAGGCAGGAAGCCCGTTCCGTGTTAACGGCGTGGTCCCTTGATTTACACTATTTTTAAAATAAAGATTTAATAACTGTTTTAGTTCTCACACTAGTCACATGACTGACCTGGAGCTTATTGTTTTAACCTAAACTCTGGCTGCCCCTATTTTCCACACATGCAGCCAGTAGTTGGGTTTTTGCAGATATTTCTTTTCCAGGATACTGGATTTACAGCTGGAGCTATACCTGGAAAGCTCTGTATCCATGTATCTCTTTCAGTTGCGTTATGTATTATTTCTCCGCTACTATGTATGTAAATGTAATTTAAATCTCCGATATTTTTTTCAATGTGTAATGTTCATTCATACACTGTTATATTCTTGTACTCTGATGTAAATTGTTGTAATAATAATGTAATGTTCTTCTGTTTGTGTTCTGATTTGTCGTGTTTTCAACTCAATCCGGGCTTTCCAATAAGGGCGAGTTTCAAGCTGTTTCAGCTTTATTTAAATTCAATTTCAAATAGATTAGATTTTCATTCTAAGTTAAATTCCAACTACACATATTGATTTCAATTTATAAGTTAAATTTAAAAATTTATATTCCAAAATCAAATTCAAACATTTAAACATGTTAGATTTCAAATAGTTATTATATTAACATAAAACACTGGATTTAACTAATTCATTATTTAAAAAAATTGCTAAAATTGTTGGGTTGTTACACCACAACTATGGTTAGAGGGCAGTAGGTAGTGGCAACCCAATTGATGGTGAAGACGTAGGCCTCGACGACCTAAGGTGGTATTGCGAGGCCCATAAAAGAGCTAGTTAGGCTTAATACTGGAGCATGTATCTTAGAGGAAGAATAATTATTAATGTAGCATATGGGTTAGTTTACTACAAGCAGGACAATCCCGTTAAATTAAATGGGTTTAGCATAAACTAAAGTGTATTAATTTGATTTGAAAATGTGAAATATTCAAAGCATTATTTCTACGTCAGGCTCGCATTAGCAAGTAGTATTATGTAGCTTAATTTCTTGCCAGATTTGATGGTGGTTGGAATTAATTGCTTCATTTTAAAATTAATAACCTCGTCAAATTAATATCACTTTATTGATGACTTCTATTTGACCAATTCAAACATCAATTGATTAGATTATTTTTGACACCTTTGTTATAAAATAACACATCACTCTACTATTTGATACATTGACTTTGATAAGTGACAACTGTTAGCAGGACAAATCCCCATTATGCGATTTATTAATTTGGATATGTATTCTCATGCCAGTTATATATATATATATATATATATATATATATATATATATATATATAAAGTGACTTATAGTGACAAGTGATAGATTAACTCTTGGTTGGTAATTGGTTTGATTTATTTACATGTACGTGTGTTATGTACATATTAGTATTACGACTTGAAATAATCGAATCGAATTGAATGGTAGTTGTTTAAGTACCATTGTGATTTGCTAAGCCTTTCTTCTAAACTTGATTAAATTATAATTACGAAATCAAATCTTAGGCTAACAACAATATTGAGAATTGTTAAATTTATTTATGATATTTAATTATTAATCTTATTAGCAATGGTTTTAAAGTAATTTTAAATTAATAAGGATTTAAGATTAATTTAAATTGTGAAGTTAATTAATCTTTAATTTAGGGTGTTACTATTCACACCCCGGTATACACTTCTGGCCACCTATATAAATTCAATACATATGGTTATTTTTTATATTCTTCTGGCCACTATATCTTATTCCTTCACTCAATCATTCACCACCGTACTTCTCCTAAAAAACATATACTTCTCTACAATTTCACATCATAAACCCTAACAAAAGTCAATATTCTTCTGTGCCTATAGAGGTGGAAGATAAAAATAAAAAAGAGGTTAGGATTGCTTAATTTTTATTGTTTTTTATTATGATATAAAACATGTTGTTATGATTTTTTTAATGATTAGGGTTTTCCATTGTGTTTTAGGAAATTTTTTCCACTCTGGAAATTTCATGCTTGGAGGACATTAAATTTGATGACGTTGTAAGGAGAATGACAATGTAAATTTTGATTTGTAGGATTTTTATCTGCATAACTTACATAACATCTTCTATGAACTGATACTTTTTTTGGCCGTTTGATAGATGGAGTATTTGAATGATGATAAATTGGATAATAAACATGATGGTTGTGACAATATGAAGCAAAATGTTTGACAAATGACTCAAAATACATAAATGTTGATTTATGACGAATCATTTCACCGCCGAAGAAGTAAGTACTCGGTTAATAAAATTAAAATAGCTAATATGGCTATAAAATGGATTATGTTAATTTTTTCTTGAACTATTTGACTTTGAGTATTTTATTTGCAGTGGAAGAGCTCTAAGTGAGGAAGGATGTGTTCGTGTAGACGTAGTTGCTGGTGGCTTCTCCATTTTTAGGTTTTTAACTTACAAGGTGGCCAGAAGAGGATATTTGAAATATTTGGGGTGCTTTTAGTTTTGGTAGTCGGAAGTGTAAACCAGGGTGTCAATAGTAGCACCCTTAATTTATAATCGTCAAAGATTATTCTTATCATAATTTTAAAATGAATAATTATCTGTCAACTAATAATTGTTTTAAGTTAGTTGATTTGTAATCATGCTTCCGTTTTCAAGAGGAAGATAATCACGCTTCCGTTTTCTCCAATGGTGGTTGCCATTTCCTAACTCCAGAGCCATATCTCGTTTTCACGCCGGCGAAGAAGAAACCACCTCGCACTCTTACCCCCAACCTAGCGCGACAAGATCAGGGAGAGTTTTCTCTACTGTCGCTCCTTCAAACAATTCCTCCTCTCGAGCGCTAGACGAACTAACGGGCGTCCTCCTTCAATTTGACAGTCGTGTGAGACCTCTTGCAGGTACTATTGTCTCCCCTATCCTCCATGCTTGCTGCGACTGTTGTTCATGGCAATGGTGGTCTTTTGGGTCTAAGTAATGAAACTGATAAATCGGATTGCAAGGTATCTGGTGATGGTATTTTGGATAGTCATGTACTGCGGGGGCAACTGTTAGTCGGGATTCTGTTGCTGCTGTTGCAGTGTGCATCGTTTCCTCGCTACGCATGGATGGTGCTCGAACCTATTCCGCAATCAATACTGCTCTTTTTACCAATCTTCCTAGTACTTCTATACACAGTTCGTTAGGTGCTGCCAAGCCTACATGGTCTTTAATACTCCAAACCTTACCAAAAAATGCAGGAAATTATGTGTCGGCTACTTTCAAGACGCAGGTAATCAATGGCATCAGTGCACTTCCTAGTAAAGTCATTGATGATGTGTGTGTCATTGGCGTAACCGCCTCATTGGCTTCTTCTTGGATGTATCAGCTGAATATAATGAATTTCAAACACAATGTCTCCATGTCTAGAAGCCTGTTGGCAAATTACATGTCCAGTTATATAAATCCCTATTTTATTTCCATTTCTCCAATGATCAAGGCCGTCTTCATGCAATTGAATCTAGCCCTTTGATTATTGAACGAAAATTATTTATCATCACTTTGTGGAGTATCGAAGTTGATAACGTGAGAGAACAAATGTGATCCATTCCTGTGTGGGCAACCTTCACAAGCATTCCCTTAATTCTTAAACCATTATTTTCTTAATTGGCTGGCTAGCTTTATTGGAGACTTTAGATGTTTTGATGCTGCGACGGAGACATGTAAAAACCTACTGTTTGCTAGAGCGTTAATAGAGATAACCCCAACCAATATATTTCCTAAGAAGCTTAAAGTCAGAATTACTGAAGGGATAGACATGGAAATTGATGTTCAATATAGATGGAAACCAGATATTTGCATCACTTGCCACTCATTTGGCCATTTATCATCCATATATTCTAATGAAAATATACCAGTTATTGTTAGGCCTCCTTTTCCGAAGCATAAATTGGTGTGAATCTCGAATCCTCGTGTGCTTATGGATCACGTAGTTATTGATACTCCTATATTTCCTAAAATTTGATAGTCCAATACCGCCTCAACAACTAGATTAGTTCATATTCTGAAATAAGGATGAGAGATCATGGGTGCATCGACGATTTGAGATGAGATATGATACGACAGTTGACAAATTTCATATGTACATTGGAGAGAATGAAGAATCGTGACACCTTTAGTATCGTGCTGACGGTGAAGATATTACTTGACGACTGATGGTGTAGATAGGTTTTATAATAAGTTACAATTCATGCATTCATTTCGAGATTCCAAGGCTCGCTACGTCCTTCTCTACCGTTCGGCATGTGATAGGCCTTGGTACTGATGCTGATTGACAAAGGGGAATAGCTCCCCTTGTTTAGTAGTTTTGACAAATTGTCGAACTCCTGTACTTTTTTTTTGTGGTGGACGGACCACCTCAAAAACCGATGTAGATGATTGACAACTATCAATCACCTGTACTATTCTGTATTTTATTATTAGTTATAATAAAAGGTGTTTGCGATCAATTCAAAAACCGAATGACTTTGCCAAAAACAACTATTTGAAGTTAATTAATTATTTTAAATAAGGTGTTTAAAAGTTAGTTATTTATTTAATGAAAAAGTTTATTAATTTTGCAAATAAAGATGTTTTAGGTTATTGATTATTTTGATTATGGCATTTTAAAATTATTTATTTATTTAATAACTAAGTTTATTAATGTTGCTATCGATGTTTGATGTTAATTGGTTATTTTAAGTGAGAAAATTAATTAATTTTTTAATGGCAAGGATTACGTATAATAATTACTTTTAATCAATTATTAAAATTGGTAAATTTAGTAATGAGCTTTGAATCAACTTAATCACTTTTATTATTTGTATTTAAGAATTTCAATGTTATTTTAAGCTAGTTAATAAATTAATTGTGGTGTTTAATTTAAAATGATGGACTTAAGATTATGCTTTAAATTACAATATTAATTTATAAAAAGAGATTAAGGCTAATGAGTTTGATTTTGATAAGTGTTTACTTAATCAAAGGATTAAGTAAAAATGGTTTATAACTGGAAAAGAGATTTTAAATCCACAGATTATTGTTTAATAATGAATGGTAGTAGGAATTGTTAGATTGTGCATGGGTTATAAAGTTGGGAAGGCAAACTTCTATCTATTCCAAAAGATAACAGTTTTGTCGGGTCAACGTCTGAAAGGTAAATAAGATATCCCAACTGTAACGACCCAAAAATTTCGATCCTGATTATCGATAATAATACGTTCCTTGTATCACATATCGACTAGCTAACTATCAGAAATTAACAGATCGTTAATAGAAGAAGTTAGAGGGTGAGAAATAGAAAGAAAGTTAGGATAGAAGAGAAAGAAGAATTGAACACAACAAAACCAGAGTATCACAAATCTCACAGCGGAACTGAATAAAATATATTATATAACATCTTGGAATACAAAATTGTATTTACATACATATATCATCAGAGTACAATAGATATACAATACAACGGGAATAAACTCTATATATCTAGCGTTGAAACTTCCTGCCCTGAGCTCCTTCAAGTTAATCTGTAAAATCCTAAAACCTCTTGACTACCGAACAAATTTGAGCATCCAAGAGTTTAGGGAAAACATAGAAAATAAAATCTGGGTCAGTCATGGGACTAGTGTGAGTAAACGAATTTAGAACAGATTAATTTAACGTTCAAAAACCCTTTGAAAATAAATGATAATCGTAAGACCGATCCACAGATAAATACAGATGGTTTTGACCTTACGGTAACCCGATTTTTTTTTGGAATCAATCTCTTTTCTAATATCATAATAGTGTCTAAATATAAATAATTAGCAATTTAGCAGAATGTTTGCATCTCACGCTCTACATAAATAGTATATAATCAAAACCAGGGGTGCTTATAGGAGATTGGATTCCGACTATGACAAGGTATGGAACCACCAGCCGATAGTGCATCTCTAGAGGGGAATACACGGGGTTCAACAAGAACGTCTTGCAACCCGGCCCACACATGACCAACCACTCATTTCTCTTGAGTGTATCGAAAGTATGTCACCAACGGTTGGGATCAATAATCGTTTTTCGAAAGGAACAACATTGAATAGATTAAAGAAGGAAATGAAATTTCTCCAGATAGATGATTGTACATCGTAATGGGAGCGACCCACATAGCCATGTTGCCTGCCCGATTTTTGTCATTTCCTGGTTGGTGAGGCTTGAGGTTAGAATCTACCTTTAGATCATCGGCCATTATTTACTTTGAATGCCACATTGTCAAATCCGTTAAATCACTAATTGACGTCCACAAATATACTATGGATGCAAAAGAAGGGCCATTCTTTGCCATCAACTTGGTATATTTGTAAAAATCAACGTTGGTGATTTTAGGAAATACTCTGTCAAACATTCATCCATACAAGTCATCCAAAAACATGATGAACCAAAGGTACACTCCTACTACATCCAATATAGGAATCACCCCATGGATCAGTAGCGAGTAGTCCTTGCAATATCCAGAGATTTCAATTACGAAAGAATCACAAGTCATAGTAACTCCGGTGGCCAAATTAGAGAAATTTTGAACAAGTAATTCTTCCGGTCATGAAGATCTACGGTCTACGAATTCTTTAAATCCTATAACCGTCCCAACAAGTTAGTTTAAGAATCGTAAAAGTAAGTTCGAAGTGGTTTTGGGTCCATCCCCTATCCAGGTCTCTTCAAGCTAACGCGTAGGAAATATTTCTTTGACAGTCAGTGTTTTAACTATCAAATTTAAATAGTGTGGATAAATAAACTATTTAATTATTTTATATCATATAAAATGTTTATAACATGCTTATTCAATTTAATATGCTAATTTATTTCTAATTCTGAACAATAACTGGAACAAGATAATTAAAATTAGGTAGAATGTGTCAACATTTATTTGATTCGATTCAGATTCGTTTGGTCCCTTCATAGCATCACAGATAATTTTGATCAACAATCATGCATCACACAATAACAATCAACAATGGTTTAATATTTTATTTTAACTAGTAATAATGGTTTGAAATATGTGATCTCGGGTAATAACTACTTTTACATCATATTTATTTCGAATTCTATTGGAAATACATACATTGATTTTATATAAATATTTATTTCATTTTCAACAAACTGTATAAATATTGGAGATATGAACTTGAGCTTAGAAGACGACATCTGTTTTGTAATTAGGATATAACTCAATAACATCCTGATCTTTTCTTTCTTTTGATATTTATATTTATTTTTAACTCTAATTTAAATGAAATTAAATTTTGAAAATAACTTATTACGTCAAAGCCCGCATAACCACCAGCTCTCATATCGACCACCTTACTCCAGCCCCTTCCATCCTCGTTCTTTATATTTTATATATACGAAAAAATGTTTAAATCAAACTCTGGGATTTTAAAACAATAATTTTCTATTATTTATATCAAGCCCACTTGGCCGATTAACCCAAGAAAGCCCAACCTCCTATTCTTTTTATCACAGTCATTTTTACCAAACCTTCCCCTTCCTTCCTTTTTCTCGCATCAGCCAACACTCCAAAAATCTAGTAAAAAAACACGGAATTGGCCAGTGAAAAATACTGATCTGCTCGATCCGTTCTGCTCCTTTCTTTTGCTATGCCTAAAATCAAATCAACAGCAAAACTCGTGCCAGTCATTACAAGAACAAGGGTCATACCGATCCGATCCTCCCTTATTTCTTTTCCAGATTTTTCTTTTCTTCTTCCCACTGTTATCCTCCTTCCACCTATACATTATCATCGACGTGCACATGCACACCTGACTTCACCACCGTACCAACGTTCCGGTCACCACCACAAACCCTAAATCCTGCTCCTATTCCACCTCCACCATCGATAATCCCAACGCCTTACTGTTCCAACTTTTCATGCTCATACTAAAAACTTTAAACTCAACCACTAATAGGAATTTGCCTCGTACCACCACCGTAGACCATCGATCGTCGTGAAACTCCACCGCAGGCTCGTTGACGAACTCCCCTTTCGATTCTCTCTGGGGCACATCCCCATTTCGCCACCATGGTGGCCCAGTTCACCACCAAACTCGGCTGACCCAGAACATAAGTTGGTCCATATAAAAATCAAAATCAGCTAAACTATGTAATTAAAAATTTAAGTTATATTTTTCCATTGTTAATTGGTCCACCCCGCACCTTCGGCACCACCCTGGTGAACTTCGACTGCCACCATCACCTGAATTTGAACGGAGCTATCTTTTTTGATCAACCCAAAATTCTCGCAACCTAGATTGCTAAATATCATGATTTTTCTATTAAAATTCATGATCTTCCAATGCTAATTTGTAATAACCCAGAATATCAGAACCAATTAAAATTTTTTATTTTGGCTATTTCAATGAATTTTGAATAGTTGAAATGATTTATTTTAAATAATAACGATTAAAAATTTATTTAAATCGAAGTTAGAACGAATATATTTATTTTAATTTCAAAAGGAATTAGAAATAGCACGGTAGTTTGAAAAGTCAAATATAAACTTTGACTGAATGTACAGGATTCAAAATTAAACGGATTTTAGTGAAACCAAAAATATCTAAATCTGTTTAAAAATATCTTTCCAACGAATTTGAAAAATCAAAATTTCATAGCGGGAATAAAAAGTTATGGCCAGTTGAATATTCAGAATAGTCGCTATGGAATATAGTATAATTTATAGCCCGTACAAAAGGCCATTATACAAACGACCTCCATTTTCGACGAAACCACTTTTTTCGGATCCGGAATGCCAAATTATTGCTAAATTTAATTTTCCAAAATTTTTGGAATTAATTTGTGAGCGTAATAAATTAAACTATGGTTTGATAATTTCTGTTGAATTTGATCGACCGTTAAAAAGGCCATTTTTCAAACGGTCTCCAAATTCGACGAAATTAATTTTTGTTAGGACCGTATCGTCAAAACATAGCTAGATTTATTTTTCGGGAATTTTTGGAGTCCGTATGTGGCCCTGGTGAATTTAAATGTACGATCGAATTAGTTTAAAAAAGATTTAAATTTTAAATTAAAGAAATCAGGCCAAAAACTATCGTTTGGGCTGACGGGACCTGGCCCATTAGTTCCGGAACAGGGGCAATTAGGTGGAAACAACTCTTGTTGGATTGAAATTGAAGTTGTTAAGAATTTACGGATTTATTTGTAAAAATTAGAAATAAAATATTATAAAAATCCTTTTTGTCTTCTTCCAAACCCTAGAACTACTGCCGCCACCGCCTACTCCATTTCAATGTCCAATACCGCTACATTTTTTCTCCATTAAAATCCCGCAATCCGTACAACAAAACCCATCAGTTCTTTTGACAATATCGTAGAGATTCTCCTCATCTACAATTCCATATGAATTGATCCTCCTCTGGTGGCACGAACTCCGAGAATCGACGCCCCAAAGTCATGTCATTCGCAGCGCCGCACCCCCTAATACCCACGACTGAGTTGGCCTAGGTAGGGGCCCTGCGTGCGCCTCCCCGTGCTCTTCGTCGTGGTGGCATCCGATTGTCCTGAAACCTGGTAATTTGAACGCAAGGAGGAACCCTAGTTTGGAACAAATTAGAAAAGTCACGGTCGTGTTCTGATTGTAGAAGAAAGAGGGTATTTCCCTTTTAATTATTATTTAATTAATTTGTTTAAAATATTCGCAATTTAAATCAATTCATAACCCATTCATATGAACTCAGAACTGAACGATTTTCGAAGCGTTGCGGTAGTAAGCCCGAGATCTGTGTTTCTAGACTAACTGGAACTACCTCTGAGCAGATTGAATTTTGGCAAAAATTGCAGATCTAAACCATTCAGATTTAAACTATTGTGAGAATTCTATTTTATTTTTATTTTTTTAAAATAATTAGAATTAATCATGATTGTATTATCATCAATCCGCTGTAAATTACCACATGCTATGTGATTTGATCTGTATTTGACATGTTATGTAAATCTGCTATTTTGGTGTTACTGTGTAATAATTAAATTTGCAATAAAAATGAATCAAACATTTTTGTTGTTATTTTGTTGAATCAAAATATTCAATAAAAATGGAGTATCACCTTTATTATATTTGGTTGGAATTAAATTTGCAATAAAAATGTATCATACATTTTGCCACTTTGATTGAATCAGAATTTTCAATCAAAATGAAATATTCCCTTTTATGCATTTTTGTTGAATCAATTTTTTCAACAAAAATGAATTATACATTTTGTTATTTGATGAATTAGGAATTTCAATCAAAATGAAATATCACCTTTGTTAATTGATTGAATTAAAATTTTCAATCAAAATGAAATATCACCCTTGTTAATTGACTGAATTAGAATTTTCAATCAAAATGAAATATCACCCTTGTTAATTGATTGAATTAGAATTTTCAATCAAAATGAAATACCACCTTTGTTAATTGATTAAGTTAGAATTTTCAATCAAAATGAAATATACACCTTTGTTATTTGGTTGAGTTAGAATTTTCAATCAAAATGAACTATCAAATTTTGTCATTTTGTTGAATTAAAATTTTTCAACAAAAATGAAATATAAATTTTTATCATTTAATGAATTATTATAAAATATAAATGTTCATGTTTTTAAACAAATAAAGCATTACATTAAAAAGTTCACATTTTTTTATGAAACGTTAGAATATGGAAAATATTCATGTTTTGAATAAAAACATGATTTCATTAAAAATTTCATATTTTAGTGTCAAGAATGAAAGTGGTGAAAAAAATGTACATGTTTTAAAATCAAAACATGATTTCATTAAAAATATAAATTTTTAATGTAATGTTAAAAATAAGAAAAATGTACATGTTTTAAAATCAAAACATGTTTTACAATAAAAAATATACATTTTAATGCAATGTTAGAAATCAGTGAAAAGATTCATGTTTTAAAATAAAAACATCTTTTACATTAGAAATTCACTTTTAATGTAATAAATAGGAATATAAGAAAGGATTCATGTTTTAAAAAAAGAACAAGTTTACATTAAAAACTTTGTTTTTAATGAAATGAATAAATCATTAGAAAAAGTTCATTTTAAAACAAAGGCATGTTGACATTAAAAATATCATTTTTTTATAAAAGGATGATTCATATGAAATTTGTTCATATTTGAACAAAAGTGTTGAAACATTAAAATCATATATTTTTTTTATGTGAACATAGCTTTCATACATTTTGTTTAGAAAAAAAAAAGAATTGTTAAATTGACATTTATATTTACATTGCATATATTATAATTTATATGCATTGTTAAATTGACATTTATATTTACATTGCATATATCAGAATTTATATGCATTGTTAAATAGACATTTATATTTACATTGCATATATTAGGATTTATATGCATTGTTAAATTGACATTTATATTTACATTTCATATATTAGAATTTATATGCATTGTTAAATTAACATTTATATTTACATTGCACATATTAGAATTTATATGCATTGTTAAATTGGCATTTATATTTACATTGCATATATTAGAGTTTATATGCATTGTTAAAATCACATTCATATTTACATTGCATATACTAGAATTTATATGCAAGATTAAAATATCATTTTAATGACAATACGTACATTAGAATCTGTACCAATCATTTTTGTTGGAAAAACATTCATTGAAAACTTTATACAAATAAAATATTTCATTTTTATTTGTTAAAGTTAAAAACAGAAATACAAATGAAAATTAACTTTTATTTGTCATTGGTTCAATTTTCATGTGGATGAAATTTATTTTGTTTGACATGAGGTAGATTTGATACACCAATAAAAACATTCTTTTTAGCATGTGAAATACGTTACAGAAATCGTCGAATTATTTATATATATATATATATATAAATTAAAATTAAACGAATCGTGCGTGGTAGTTCGCGTTTCGAAATCGTAACTTTAAACGATTATACCGAAAGATCCGACCGTCGGATTTTCCCAAAACTGGAACTGTTAGGACCACTTTGGGAAGATCTCTCCAACGGTTAGATTTCAAGATAAGTGTAAATCAAATTTTAATAAAAATAGCGCCAGGGCCGCCTATTGACCCGAAGCGTCGTTAAATTAATTTAGCTATTTTTATATAAATAAAAATAGCAATAAATCATCACTAAACACTATTACCGATATGAAATGGTTTTAAACTATATATATGCGATAATCATTTGAAAAGACCGAGTTTAATCTCATTTCAAATGATTATACGACGATTTAAATCGAAGATATTGAGGACGGCGATTGAAGACCAACGATCTTCACATCGAAAGGATAACTATTGATGCCCGGCATTGGTTAGCTCCCAGTAAAAGGCTGAAGTGGTAGTTGTCCAGACGTACTTGTTAATTGTCCGGATATGCGAGCACCTCTCTTCCGTATTGGACATACGGGATGAGGAATAAGGTGACTCCGGTTTCGTTCAGACCCAGAACGGACTTGTAAATAGATGTGTGTCTGACATTGGATTTCATTCCATGTAATTGATTTCTATTTAATATATATCTATTGGTGGCCGAGAATTCTCTTGCTTAACACCCTTCTCTGAGATGCATGAACTCAGAGGTTATATATTGGTAATTATCGATCGCATGGCGTGAATTGTCAATGTGACATGCCAAGATGCAATTGATCGAAGCTTTTGTTGAAAAGCAAAGCCTTGTGGATGATGATCAAAGCATAGCCAATTTCGGAATAGCTTTGTGTATAACGTTACCTCGCGAGCCTCACACCCCGGTATGAGTCAGAAACGGGACAAGGGAACGCAGGGAGTGCACACGTTTCTTTCTAGCTAGAAGTGGTATCAGATTTTGCAAGCCCTGACATTTTACTTATGTGGTTGATGGAATGAGGTGCCTCGCATTTATTGGTCGATTGTGACCATTTTATAGGTTCAATAGGACCCGGAAGCATGTGTTCAGGAAATGCCAATCCACTAAAGTATTTGTGGACCGGCCCTGCAGTATCCAAGGTTTCGCCAGCGTCCGAATCCTGAGACATTGCTAGAGTCTCTCGAATCGGTAAAGTGATCGTCCCTGGCCTTGACTCATGACGGAAACCCAACTTCCAATACGACATTACAGTTTTGATTGTAAACCTATATATGGCGACATAGTAGGATGGGTTACTATGCCGTCTAGGATTGATACATTTACTTTGAAGTATTTTTAAAACTGATTAGACACTAATAATAATATTAAAAATTATTTTCTATGTATCAAGCATTTTTTATCATTATAAGGTAAAACTCTATCCTCTGGTTTGCGTTGCATTGTGTGATAGGACTTGAGTCTTACAATGATTTCATTTTCTAAAAAGCATTGCGTTGTTTTTGAAATAAAATTTATTAAACCTATGCACTGGCAGTCCAATGAAGTAAACCCGTTCCGAGTTAGCGGCGTGGTCCTTTGATTACCCAAATTGTTAGTTAAGGAAGATTTCTCATACCAGTCCCATGACTGACTCGTAGTTTGTTTCACTTTGCAAACTCGGGTGCCCTCTTTCCACACGGGAAACCAAATGACAAGTTTAGGTATGGACACATTCTGGACTGGAGCTTGCTTAAGGAAGAAGATGAAGAACCTTTTCCTTTTTATCCCTTTTTTGCTACTTGAGACATTTAGACATTATTGATCTTTGGTGTATTTGGTGGAGATTGAGACTTATTTCTCTTTTTGTCGAGACTTCTATTTGCTAAGTGTATCCTGTAACTGCGTACTCTGATGTCTTTGATGTTATGTTGTGATGACATTCTTTTTTCAGCTGCAATGATTTATATGTTATGCTATTATCTGAGATTTGTTATTGTTGTAATTATGTTATGCTCCTACGATTATCCTTGCTTTCGTACTACGGAAGATTGGGGTCGTCACAGTTGGTATCAGAGCTAAAGGTTAACCTTAGCTTCGGAGTATAACAATTTTAGAACAATTCGTCTAGATAGAATCAGTAGTATTCTAAGACGAGTAGCTTATTAGAGATAGGATTAGTAATGTACTAGAATGAGCACATATTAATCTGTAATTACATCATTATCATCTTATCATATGTCTCTACTTTTAAACCTTTCCTTTAAAATTATCATTTCTGTTAGTCTGACTCTTTCCTTGATGGTATAGAACTAACTAGGAAATGAGCACTAGAGCGCGAGCTAGAGCCCGAGGCAGAGGTGGGGCTAGAGGAACAGTTACAGATGAGACTCCCACAACTCAGGGACAACCCACTCCCGAGGCTGTAACACCACCTCTACCCCCACAACCGTTTGATTTGGATAAAATGTCCAAGAAGTTCAAAAACTTAGGGGGCGTATCCTTTACCGGGCGAGAGTCAGTGATTGAGGCACAAACATTATTAAAGAACTACGAGAAAATATTTGAAGGTTTGGAATTGGAAGATCAATGCAAGCGCTTTTTAGCACATGGCTATTGAAAGACGAAGCTGAAAATTGGTGGGATACAGTTAAAATAGGCAATAATGTGGCTGATATGTCTTGGACCAGATTCAAAGAACTCTTCAATGATAAGTATATCCCTCCACAGGAAGTAGAGCGGCTCCATGATCAATTTGCAAATTAGCAGCAGGGTGATATGACTATTTCAGAATATGTGCTGAAATTCGAGGAACTCTCACGCTATGCTCCAGAGTTAGTTCAGGAACCAGTGCAGAAGAACAAGATATTTATCAATGGCCTCCCCAAGAAATACCTAAACAGGGTCACTGCTCACATCAAGCTCCTCTTTAATGAAGTGATCGAGATGGCTTGTCGTTATGAGGATAATGACAGAAATGCACAGCAGGAGCATGAAAAGACTCAGAATAACAACAAAAGAAATTAAGCTGACAAGAAAGCAGAGGCAAGCGATTCTTCTACCACCAAGCCCCAAGGGAAAAAGAAGAGGGATAAATCCAAGGTGAAATGCTTCAATTGTCAGAAGATGAGGCTCTTTGACTACGAATCACTATTACAATTTTGTTTGACACTGGTGCGTCAATAAGTTTCATATCTAGTGACACAATAAAAAAGCTAAAGCTGAAACCAAGAAAGCTTAAAGAATCGATAAGGGCCCATAGTCTGATAGGAGGTTCACTTATGCTCGATCGGTATTGTAGAGTGCTTGTTTCTTATTCTTACTTCCAGTTCCCTTTTGACTTGATCGTTATGAGTTTTTCTGGATATGATATCATACTTGGGCTAGATTGGCTAACAAAGTATAAGGCTGAGTTACTATGTGCTGGAAGAGTAGTCAGAATTAAAGCCAAATTCGGAAATATGATGACTATACCATGCCACGGCTCATCCACAGATATGAAAGAATTTTGGTCTTCTCTAGAAGTCACTCCTGCTACTATTGAGGATATTCCTGTCATCAGAGATTATGCGGATGTGTTTAAAGAAGTTGATAACTTATCTCCGCGCAGAGAAATCGACTTCAGCATTGACTTGGTTCCTAATGCAAGGCCCATTGTGCATTATATTCGGAGAATGACACTGAAAGAAAAAGAGTAGCTAAGCAATAAAACTAAGCAGCTTTTGTGGAAGGGACTGATCAGGCATAGCTTCTCAAACTGGGGTGCAACAGTGGTGTTTGTCCCAAAGTCAGACGGTACCCTCAGACTATGTGTGGACTACCGTGACCTAAATAAGCAAACGTTGAAAACTAAATATTCACTGCCATGTATTGATGATTTGTTGGACCACTTGAACGGAGCACAAGTATTCTCTAGGATGGACCTAGCTACAGGTTTCCACCAATTACGCATTGCCGAAGAATGTGTTCCTTTGTCAGCTTTCAGAGGACCAGACTTATTTTATGAATGACTAGTGATGCCTTTCGGCTTATGCAACGCTCCAGCATACTTTGTTGATCTGATGAACAGAGTATTTCGAGATGTTTTAAATAAATTCGTGTTAGTGTTCATCGATGAAATCCTGATCTTTTCTAAATCCACTATTGAGCATGAAAAGCATTTGAAAGAAGTCTTGGAGATTTTGCG
This sequence comes from Allium sativum, assembly GCA_030737875.1. Lineage (NCBI taxonomy): Eukaryota > Viridiplantae > Streptophyta > Magnoliopsida > Asparagales > Amaryllidaceae > Allium > Allium sativum. Next base: position 392,138,526 of record CM060912.1, on the reverse strand, counting down.
AAGAAATGTATTGAAAGCCAAATTCTCTAAATGCATATTCTGGCAAGAAGAGGTGAAATTCCTCGGCTGTGTTGTATCTAAGGAAGGCATTTCAGTAGACCTAGGAAAGTTCTCAGCCATCCAAGATTGGAAGCAGCCTAGCACTCCTACAGAAGTCAGAAGTTTCTTAGGACTGGCTGGCTATTATCGGAAATTCGTTAAGGATTTTTCGAAATTATCTTGTCCATTGATGAAGCTGACTAAGAAGCATACAAAGTTCATTTGGACACCCGAATGTGAGGCAAATTTCCAAGAGCTGAAACGGAGGTTGACCACTGCTCCTGTGCTGACCATTATTGATGGCAATCAGGATTTGAAAGTCTGGATAGATGCTTCGATTGAAGGTTATTCCTTTTATCTAAACAAATATGTCAGAGATGACATTTTAATGACAAATCTCATTTTTAACATGTTATCTTTTTTATCTGTTTAAGGTATTGGTGCGGTGCTAATGCAAAGGGACAAAGTAGTCGCATGTGCTAGCCGCCAATTGAAACCACATGAGAAGAAATACCCCACTCATGATCTTGAGTTGACAGCCATCATATTTGCTCTAAAGATATGGAGGCACTATCTCTTGGGTGAGAAGTTCGAACTGTATACTGATCAAAAATCCTTGAAGTATCTATTCACCCAAAGGGATTTGAACTTGAGATTGGGTGGAATTCCTTGCAGCCTATGACCTAGACATCTTATATACTCCAGGAAAGCTAACGTTGTAGCCGATGTGCTCAATAGGAAGAATACAGCCAGCACCAATCTTATCATCGCCAGTCTTATCATTACGCCTACATTGATGGATAAGATCTCTGCTCTTCAGAAAGATGATAAATTTTATTCAGATGATTAGTGAGCGAGTTCAAAAGGGCAAAGCGTCAAGCTTGCAAATAGACAATAAGGGGACCCTTAGATTGCAAGGGTGAATATGTGTGCTGGATATTCCTTAGCTAAAAAGAGAAGTTATGGACGAATGTCACAAATCTAAGCTCAACATCCATCCAGGAGTAAGCAAGATGTATCATGATCATAAGCGTACTTTTTGGTGGAAGGCGATGAAGAGAGACATTTCTATATATGTTGCTAGATGTCCCACCTGCCAGCAAGTCAAAATCGATTAGCAGAAGCTAGCAGGATTGTTGCAACCGCTGGAGGTTACAGGTTTGACGTGGGACCAAATTTCTATGGACTTTACTGATGACTTGCCCTGAACTAAAAAAGGGAATGATAGTATATGGGTGGTTGTAGACCGCTTCACAAAGACTGCCCATTTTATCTCTGTCAATTCTAATAGTATAGCTCAAAGTCTGGCGCAACTTTATTTCAGAGAGATTGTCAGACTGCATGGAGTTCCCAGTAGCATCGTTAGTGATCTCGATCCGATATTTGCTAGCTAATTCTAGGAGGCAATCCAGGAAGAGCTTGGGACCAAACTGAATATGAGCACCGCCTATCATCCTCAGACAAATGGCCAGACTGAGAGGGTGAACCGCACATTGGAAGACTTGTTGCGAGCATGCATTCTTGATTTTAGCGTGTCATGGGAAGATCACTTGCACTTGGTTGAATTCTCTTATAATAAGACCTACCAAGAAAGCTTGCAGATGTCGCCATTTGAAGCATTATATGGCAGGTCATGAAAATCTCCTGCATGTTGGGTGGAACCCGACAATCGATTAGTATTGGGTCCCGACATGATTAATGAAGCATCAGATAAAGTTGATTTTATTAAAAAGCGATTACTGGCTGCTCAAAGCCAACAGAAGAGCTATGCAGACTCACGAAAAAGGGATTTAGAATTCTCTGTTGGTGATCTTGTATACTTGAGGGTTTCCCCACTAAGAGGTGTAATTCGATTTGGGAAGACTGGGAAGTTGGCGTGAGATTCATTGGCCCATTCCCTATTTTTGAAAAGATTGGAACTCTCGCTTATAGGGTGCAATTGCCTGACTGGTTGTCAAGGGTTCACGATGTATTCCATGTATCTCAACTCCGGAAGCATGTTCATGATCCAAACTTAGTTATGGAGGAAGCAATACAACAAGATTTGGAGACTACCCCAAGCTTAGCAGTAAGGAGGGAGCTAGTGAAAATAGTTGGCAAAGAGACCCGAGTTCTGAGGAATAAGAGGATCCACCTAGTCAAAGTACAGTGGAGCGGGGATCCTAGAGACTGTACATAGGAGACTGAGGATAACATCAAACAGCCTATCCTAAGTACAGAGTGGATATCTCCGAGTAACTCTTGTGTTGAGGTACATTTATAATACCTTGCATTTTCCGTTTTGTTTCCTACTTTACTATTGTTTCCTTTTCGGGGACGAAAAGCCTTTAAGTGGGGGAGATTGTAACAACCCAGAAAATCAGAACCAATTTAAAAAATTTATTTGGCTATTTCAATGAATTTTGAATAGTTGAAATAATTTATTTTAAACAATAATGATTAAAAATTTATTTAAATCGAAGTTAAAACGAATATATTTATTTTAATTTCAAAAGGAATTAGAAATAGCACGGTAGTTTGAAAAGTCAAATCTGAACTTTGACTGAATGTACAGGATTCAAAATTAAACAGATTTTAGTGAACGAAAAATATCTAAATCTATTTAAAATATATTTCCAATAAATCCGAAAAATCGAAATTTCATAGCAGGAATAAAAAGTTATGGCCAGTTGAATATTCAGAATAGTCGCTATGGAATATAGTATAATTTATAGCCCGTATAAAAAGCCATTATACAAACGACCTCCATTTTAGATGAAACCACTTTTGTTGGATCCATAATGTCAAATTATTGCTAAGCTTAATTTTCCAGAATTTTTGGAATTAATTTGTGAGCGTAGTAAATTAAACTATGGTTTGATAATTTCTGTTGAATTTGATCGACCGTTAAAAAGGCCATTTTTCAAACGGTCTCCAAATTCAACGAAATTAATTTTGTTAGGACCGTATTGTCAAAACATAGCTAGATTTATTTTTCGGGAATTTTTGGAGTCCGTATGTGTCCCCGGTGAATTTAAATGTACGATCGAAATAATTTAAAAAAAGATTTAAATTTTAAATTAAAGAAATCAGGCCAAATCCAATCGTATGGGCTAACGGGACCTGGCCCATTAGTTCCGGAACAGGTGAAATAAGGTGGAAACATGGAACATCCCATAATTTCACACAATTTATTTATATAATTGAAGATGAAACTGAAAAAAAATTAAATTAATTAATTACTAAATTTGAAATATTTAAATATCATATGTATGGTAATACTTTTGAAATTTGTTTTATGCAAAGTGCAGTTGTCATTCGTCAAATATAGCATGATTAATTAACTAAATATGAACGTTTGAATTATAGGGAAACTCTATAATTTCCAAGCGCGATTTGAAAATTTAAATTTATGTGCGTTTAATTCGTTAAAATCCTAACGTTCGCATAAAAAAAATTGATTGGTAATATATGGGAAACATTAATAACGTTTAAAATTTATTTATCTCATTCCTTTTAAAACTTAGCTTATTAGGAAAGCTTTTAACACGTCAGCCATTAATTCAGAAATCAACTGACGTTAGAAAATTTGGAAAAACCTTGAAAGACTGATTATACGATGGTTCCATTATGTTTATTCCTTTTCTGTGAAACCTATTCGCCCTTGTGCATTATCATTCCTTTTGCTAAGAAATCCGTTTGCTCTCTCCCACAAACATTTCTTCTTCCAAACTCAGATCTCCTTCACAAGGTAAATTTACTGACTTTCTCTTTATCTTTATTTCTTTTTATTTTCTCTTCTTTGTTTTGTTTTGTTATTGAAACCATGAACAAAGCTTTGCCCATCACCATTGAGCCAACCTTCCTTGGACTACCCACCACCAACGCCATGACGCCCTCTGATCAACCTAGACCCGGCGCCTTGTAGCCACTACCTTGACTGAACCCAATGTCGAGCCTTCCTCCCTTGTTGCCCAAATCTAAAAAAAATAAAATAAAAATAAAACAATAGCCGAGATCCCATTATGGCGAACCATTGTTTGTTTAGTATGTTTTGTTTTAACTTTTGTGTGAAAACCGTTAAACTGATGAAACCGAGATTGGCTTTTGGGCTTGCTGTACTAGTTGAGAATGCATAGTTTAATATTTATGTAAATACTCTTGCTGAAACCAGTGGGAAACTAAAGTCTAGTTTGTATATGTTCCTCTTGGAAGTTGGGGTACTTTATATATAATTTTAAATGGATAGAGAATTGGTTGCTGGAACATAATATTGAGTAGGAAAGTTATGAACACGCGTGGGAACCAAATTTGTGTATTCGTTTTTTTTCTTTGTTAAAAAAAAGGATATTTTTGTTAATTTTTGCTGTAAGTTAGGATTTGCAAATTGAGCATGGGATTCATAGTTTTGTTGTAGAGTGCAAGCTGGAGACCGGACACAAATTTGTGCGTTTCATGTATATAAAGAAATGGTAACTTGTAGCAAATTTCGCATGGAGTGATTTATATACTTATATACTCAATAAAAAGGGAAATGATATGGCTATGAATCCCACGCCCTGATCCGAAACCAAGCCGCTGAGTTTTCCTCCATAGACGAGCTGCACCCTGTACCCGAGCTTTATATTTTCTTTACTTCACCTTGTGTATTAAGATTTTTGTGTTAAATATATATTTGTCGAGTTATGTTACATACATACATACATATACATATATATATATATATATATATATATATATATATATATATATAAATTACATTGTTAGCCTTTAGTTTGCTGAAACTTATTTGAAATGAGAACATGAACAAGCATATTACATATGCGCATGACATTGTTATATATATATAAAAAAGTAACCATACTAGAATTTGTTGTAGCATGAATTAGCAGTTTGGAGCCTCCCTTCCCACGTGTGCTATACATATAGCATGGGATAGTAACATGGCCTTATGGTAGATATTTACACCATGCATAATGAAATTGTTGATGTGAATGAAAACAAACTTTTGTTTCTTTGCCATGCGTTAGTTAAAAAAAAAAAAAAGAATAATATACCATGCGTTTGAACTCAAGCATGTTTGCATGCAACTAAGTTGCATGCATGGTTCCATGCATTTGTACATGTACCATGTATGGCTACATAGTGCCATTCAAATGCATGTAACATTTGCCCATTTTACCGCACACCTTTGAGCCTTTATAAAAAAGAAAAGAAAAAAGTTGATTAGCAAATGATCTGTCCGATTTTATTTTTTTTAAAAAAATATCAAATTTCGCTGCATTTTTACGTTTGTTGACCGTAAATTGTTTGTTCAGTTCGCTGAAGTTGCGGTGTTGTTTCGGTTCTGCGCCTATCGGTTATCGTCTCTATTTCTCCACCACCAAAGGTGAGTTCAACTCACACCTGACAAATGTTTTCTTGAAAGTGAATTAACTGTATTTGAAATGTTAGCACTCTATATGCAAATATGACACACCGACACACACATGACTTGAAATGATATTTTATATACATAATGATAGTTATTCTTTTCTATGCTTATTTAATTGCTAAAAATCACACTGCAAGTCCCTTTAGCTTAGAAAATCCTTATGTGTTGAAATGATAAACACCCAAATCATTGTATAGATGTTAGAACGAAACTGAATCGATTTGGGATGCGGGTTGAAATGATACACACCCGGGATTTGAAACTTGACGGATTGAAATGACATACATCCATGCTACTTGTCCTAGGTAGAGAATATTATATGAACGCCGTTGGTCTATTTTGAAATATTTCTAAAAGCTATTAAATATATTGACTTAGATTATTTTGGATTTTAGATCTAGTTATACGTTATGTAAATTTAAATAAAAAGTTTAATTTATGTTATGTGTTTTAAGAACGTATTAAATATTAGTTTTATTCAAATCTAATTTTTTTTCGTAAAGTATTTTTTAAGGTATTTTAATTATAATAAAGTTATAAGATTTTAAGTAATTTACCAATTATTTTATTTAATAAATTTTAACTTAGTATATATATATGTATGTTTCTAAAATTTATTTAAAAATATAAAAAGGATTATGAGTACGTTAAAATTAGATGTGTAACTTAGATTTTTGTAACCTAACGTATAATAGATGTTTTGTAAATGAATGTATTCTTAAATTTATGATTTTGAAACATGCAATTTATTTCAAGATATGATTTTGTTAAAATGGCCATGGTGTGAAAAATGTAAACGTTTGGTTGTTAAAGAGACTAGGATCGGATATTGTCATACGCTCTACCAATACCGATTACCACTTTAGTAACTGTGTACGCGGTGGAGTTCCAGAATGAAGAAGGATGGTTTGGTGGAGATTACTGGATTGAAGAAAGAGAACGTTGATGGATAGCCTTGACCTTCGGGTCATAATTAAAATGACTAAAACAGGTGCTATACTGTGATTAAGTGAGGTCGCTCCTCCATTAGACACACTTCTTCGAACCCATATCTATTACTTTGTGATTTGATTTGTGCGCACCTTTGATTTGGAGTGTGTTTTGAGGTGGGCGGTAGTCGCGACTATGCGTTACCACCGGTCCGGGCATGCATCGGTAGAATCCTACTATGGGTAATCCTCGTGTGCCTTGTCATATTATCCGGATCGAACCCCATACGATTTTGATTTGTATTGTACCTATGGAGTACCCTCTGGTAGCCACTATGTTACTGTGGACTTTACGGTATCTGTATAGAATACAATATTATAAACGGTCTAAGGGTAAAAATGTAATCCCGCTTACGCTATTTAGATATCTTACTTTACTGAATATACACTGTTATAATAGCGCATTATATTATATGATATTTAGTTTAACGGATCCTCAAAGAATGGAATCCTAAACATTCTTTAAGTTACTTGAGCATCTCCATGACATTTTACTTGAGTTAATTTACTTGCAAAAGAATATTAATCCTGATCCGAGTGGTTTTGTTTTGCATGATGCTCGAGTCATCTTGAGTACCCCAGCCGTTGGAGATTATCTTGGAGCTGGAGACCATGTGGAGCTTGCTTTAGCCAACTATTTATTTTTCTTCTGTCCTATCTATGTTAGACAGTTGTTGTTGTCGTTTCTGTTTGTCTTTTAGCAGACTTACGTGTTTGAGATTTCCGTTGTACCTATCCTAGTGATTTGACACTATCATTTTGTTTTGGAGACTATATTTATATAGTAGCTTCATGAACTACTATGGCTTTATTTATTTCCGCTGCGAGTTATTCTGGTTTTTCCAGTGTTTGTGATTATGTGATATGTTTTGTATCTACTCCAATTATTATTAATAATCTATTATTTTGAGTAATTCAAGTCAGACATGTGTGGTTTATAGTCGATTTGAATAGCACAAAATAGTGGGTTGTTACTGTTGGTATTAGAGCTTTGGTTTAGACAAACCCTAGCCTATGGAGTAGAAACTCATTAGAGATAGGATAGCAATATCCTAGAATGAGCGCAAATCATTCTCAGAGTCATTCTTGAGAGAGCGTATTTTGAAAATATAAATGGATTTCAAAAATGATTGGGAGTGATTCTAAAGTATTTTATGATATAAATATTTGTTTGAAATGAAGTTTTCTAAAAAATTCCCTCCATTTTGTTTCGACCTTATTGCTTGGACTCCATAGATTAGGATATCAATTTTAGATAAATTGAATCTTATCTTTGTCGTCTTAAACCCATCTTTTGATTTTTTCCAGATGAGTCGTCGTAGAAACACTATAGGTAGAGGTCGGGGAAATGGCCATGTTGCACTAGAAGTTCCACCAGGTTTTGCGCCCATACCTCCAGTTCAGCAAGCCGCACCAGCTCCAGTTCAACAAGCTGCACCAGCTCCAGTTCAACCCATTCGATTTTCCAAGCTTAGTAAGGAGTACACTCAACTGAGAGGTACCAAGTTATTAGGATCGGAAGGTATTATTGGTGCTCAGCAATGGTTGGAGAATTTGGAGATGATATTTACGGGCCTTGACATTAATGATGCTCGGAAGCGTCAGCTAGCTGCTTGGCATTTGTAGGGATCTGCCAGAGATTGGTGGAGGACTATTACTGACCAGACCGTGGAGACTAGTATCACGTGGAATCAATTTAGGTGATATTTTTGAATTGGATTCTATTTTGTTCCTTTAGGTTATCTTTTTCTGTGGAAATTTAGTTCAAATTTAAAATCTTCTTTTAGGGAATATTTTATTGCCAAGTGGATGCCTGCGGCAGGGAAGTCAAAATTATATAGGGAGTTTATGGATCTAAAGCAAGAAAATATGACCTTTGAAGAGTATGAGAGGAAGTTTAACGAGCTATCTAAGTATGGTCTTGGCCTGATTGACATTCCTCTGACAAAAATGAAAAATTCATTTTAGGAGCACAGCCAGAGTTCTATGAAATCTTGATGAATCATATTGAACGACCATTTACAGACCTTATGAATTATGCCACCAGATTTGAGAATTCTCCCAATATTAAAGGAAAACAAACTGCTCGGACATCCATAGCTCAGGGATCCTCGGACGGATCGAAGAAAAGGAAGTCTAATTTCAGCCAGCAGCAGAAGAATTGGCAGAAGATGCAAGGGATTGGATTTTCAGCCCAGAAACAACCAGCAGATTTATCCCACATCACCTGTTTTAGGGGTCATCAAAAAGAACATTATGCTAGTAGTTGCCCAACTATGGATAGTTCAGTTGTACCTCCCCCAACACAGTCAGCCCAGAACAACAATCTCTGTTATATATGTCTTCATCCTGGCCATCATAAGAAGGATTGTCCCTCGCAGTAGAAGAGAAAGACTTCTGGAGTATTTGCTTTGACTTCATCTAACCCTCCTCCCGGTGACGATACCCAGGGTACGCTTCTTAGTGCCTTTACTTTATTTTCTCATCCAGGGCTAGTTCTGTTTGATACTGGTGCATCGCATAGCTTTATATCAGTTGACTTGTATGATAAATTTGAACACCTCTTGAAGCCTGAATTTTCATCGAAGCATTTATGTGTGTCTAACTCTATCGGTGGTCCTGCTAATCTTAGTAGATTCTGTAAAGGGGTACAACTCCTTTGTAAACTCCACTGTTTCATTGGTGACTTCTTCGTGCTTGGTTTTGATGCTTTCGATATTTTGCTTGGAGGCGATTGGCTCAAGAGATATGATGCTACTATCTCTTGTAAAGCTCGGACAGTTTCTTTGGTCGACAACAAAGGAAATTCCTTGGTGATTAAATGCAAGATGCCTATATATTATGCTGGTAGTTTCATCTTTTCACTTGACTCTTTGCATAGTAAGCTTAGTTCGACTCCTGTTGTTCAAAACTTTTCAGATGTTTTTGGTGAAGTTTCCTCCCTTCCTCCCATGTGGGAAATTGAATTCCGTATTGATCTTATTCCTGGAGCCAGATCTGTAGTTCTTCCTCCTCGTAGAATGGCACCTAAGGAGAAAGCTGAATTAAAGAAGCAAATTGAGGACCTTTCCTCTAAGGGTCTGATCAGACCAAGTTTTTCTGAATGGGGTGTTGCTATTGCGTATGTAACTAAGTCAGATGGTTCTCTGTGTATGTGTGTAGATTACAGTGAATTGAATAAGCTAACTTTGAAGAATAGGAATCATATGCCTTGGATCAATGATATGTTGGATCAGCTCCATGGTGCTAAAGTGTTTTCCCAACTCGATCTTGCTACAGGTTTCCATCAGCTTAGAGTAGCTGAAGATAGTATTCCCAAGACGGCCTTCCGAACAGAAAATGGTTTCTATGAGTGGTTAGTTATGCCTTTTGGCTTAACGAACGCTCCTTCCTACTTTGTTGATCTTATGAATCGTGTATTCCGTGACGTTCTCAATAAGGTTGTTTTGGTCTTTGTTGATGATATTCTAATCTTCTCTAAGTCAAAGAAGGAGCATGCTGAGCATTTGAGTTACGTTCTTAGAACCCTTAGAGACCAAGTGTTAAAAGCCAAGTTTTCTAAGTGTCATTTTTGGACGGATGAAGTTCGATTCCTTGGCCATATTGTTTCAGAGAATGGAGTTTCTGCTGATCCTATTAAGATTGCTGCAACCAATGATTGGGGGGAGCCCAAGACCCCAACTGATATTCGTAGTTTTCTTGGTCTTGTTGGCTATTACCGAAGGTTTATAGAGAATTTTGCTCAGAGCTCTACACCTCTCACTACTTTAACCCGGAAGGATACTAAGTTTATTTGGGATGATAAGTGCAAAGCTGCAATTAAGGAGTTAAAGGAAAAGCTGACATCTACTCCTGTTCTTATTGTACCCAATTGAAGTGAAGGGCTGACGGTTTACACTGATGCGAGTCGTGAAGGTTTGGGTGTCGTACTTATGCAGAATGGAAGGGTCATTGCTTACGCCAGTCGTCAGCTAAAGAATCATGAGATGAATTATGCAGCTCATGATTTAGAATTGCTTGCAGTGGTGTTTGCTTTGAAGTTATGGAGGCATCATCTTTTGGGAACCAAGTTTGAATTATTTACAGATCATCAATCTCTTAAGTATATATTTTCCCAAAAAGATTTGAATCAAAGGCAAGTCAGGTGGCTTGAGTTTCTAGCAGCTTAAGATTTGGATATAAATTATACACCAGGAATAGCAAATGTCGTCGTTGATGCTTTGAGTCGAAAGAAAGCAGTGTTATATCAGATAGTAGTTTCCTTTTCTTTGTTGGATCGTATTGCAGCTAAGCAAGATGAGGACCGAATGATCAGACTTATTAAGGAAAATGTTCGTAGTAGAGAGGTTGGAGATCATAGTGAGATGGATGCACAAATTGACGAAAAAGGAATTCTTCGAATCAAGAAAAGAATATGTGTTCCAAACGTAGATGGTTTGAGACAAGAAGTTGTAACAACCCGTAAAATGCGAGCCAGTTTGAAATTTTTATTTTGGCAATTTTAGCGAATTTTGAATATTTAAAATAGATTATTTTAAATAATATCGACGAGAAATTTATTTTGAATATAATTCGAACGTATATATTATACGCGTCGTCGTTAGAATATAAATAATTTTATATAATTATAAATAGAATTGAAAATGGCGCGGTAGTTCGATAATTCGATTTCAAACTTCAATTGAATGTACCGGGTGCAAAACAATCCGGATTTCAGTGAAACCAAAAATAATGGAATCTAATTGATAATATCTTTCCAACGAATGCGAAAAATCAAGATTTCATATCAGGAATCAAAAGATATGTCCAGTTGAAAATTCTGAATAGTCGCTATGGAATTCAGGCCCTTAAAAATGGACATTTTGCAAACGACCTCGGATTTCGACGAAACCAGTTTTGTTGGGTCCGTGGTGCCAAGTTATTGCTAGGTTTCAAATTTCATAATTTTTCGATTCAATATGTGAGCGTGGCAAAGGAAAACGCGTTTGACCAGTTTCAGTTGATTTTAATCGACTGGAAATTGGCCATTTTTCAAACGGTCTCAGAATTCGACGAAACTAGTTTTGTTAGGACCGTATCGTCAATACGAAGCTAGAAAATATTTTTCGAGAATTTTTCTAGTTAGTATGTGACCCCGGTAATTTGAAATGTACGTTTAAAATTCAATATAATGATTTAAAATGTAGATTAAACGGAAACTGATTGTAACGATCGAATCAGCTGGCATACATATCCCATTGTGTTCGGAATGGGGGTGAAACGCTATGGGCGACAGGCGGTGGGCCTCGTTTTGAGGTCGAAAATAAAAGTTGCTTTTAAGTGAAAAATAAAATAGAAAAAAATAATAATAATAAATAAAAAAAAAAGAAAATCTCCCCCCTTAAACCCGCTCAGGCCCCCCCCCTTTTTTTCCAGTTGGATTCAGAATAAATAAAAAAAAAAAAAAGGGGAAGAACGAGGAGGACGGAGGGGCGGAGTGGCCTCCTCCACCGCCGCTGCCACCGCTGAAGGCGGCGCCCTCCGCCAGGGTTCCTCTCCTCCCCCTCGCAACTCTTTCCTCTCTCCTCTCGAACTCGAGCCTCCCCCAGAAAATCCCGACGCCACCCTCCAATGCTTCGCCGACGTCCAGCCACCCCCGCCGCCTCTCCTTTTTCCCCCCCTTTTTTTCAGCTCCGCCACCAAGCAGAACCCCCCCCCCCCCCAGTCGACGAACTGTAAGTCAATTTTATTTTATTTATATTTCTGAATTTTATTTTAATTATATTTCTGAATTTTATTTTGTTTAAAACTGATTTAAAATGATTTTTAAAAACTGATTTAAAATGAATTTAAAAACTGATTTCGATTTTTAAAGTAAAAACTGATTTTTATATAAAGTTAAAAACTAATTTTTATATAAAGTTAACACTGAATTATGTAAAAGTTAAAACTGATTTTTATAGGAAGTAAAACTGATTTTATTTTGAAAGGGAAAATGATTTTTAAACTGAATTTAAAATGATTTCTAAACTAGGAAGAGATTAGAAATTTAAAAGGAAAAATCAGATTTCTATATATCGAAAGTCGAAAGAAAAATATAGTTTTTATGTTTTGAAATTCGAAAGAAAAATATAGTTTTTATGTTTTGAACTTCGAAAGAAAAATATAGTTTTTATGTTTTGAACTTCGAAAGAAAAATATAGTTTTTATGTTTTGAACTTCGAAAGAAAAATATAGTTTTTATGTTTTGAACTTCGAAAGAAAAATATAGTTTTTATGTTTTGAACTTCGAAAGAAAAATATAGTTTTTATGTTTTGAACTTCGAAAGAAAAATATAGTTTTTATGTTTTGAACTTCGAAAGAAAAATATAGTTTTTATGTTTTGAACTTCGAAAGAAAATATAGTTTTTATGTTTTGAACTTCGAAAGAAAATAGAATTTTTATATATTGAACTTCGAAAGAAAATAGAATTTTTATATATTGAATATCATACTAAAAATTCGATTTTTATATATTGAATAGCATACTAAAAATTCGATTTTTATATATTGAATAGCGAACTAAAAATTCGATTTTTATATATTGAATAGCGAACTAAAAATTCGATTTTTATATATTGAATAGCGAAGTAAAAATTCGATTTTTACATATGTAGAGAATACGGGCGAAAGCGACAAAAAGGCGAAACGACGAAGACTTCTGCAAAAGAAGAGCCGTGGAGCTAGGATAGCTAAAGGTGAGAATTTCTCACCTTTCAATTTCATTTCTATTTATATATATATATATATATACTAGGATGCAGACGGTGCTTAGTAGCACCCGACACAATCGTCCACAAACCATGGACTTGTTTGTTTGGTTGCGTAGATTAGTTGGATGATTTGATTTGAAATTGAACTGTTTGGTGAAATAAATTGATTGATTGATATGTGAATGGCGTGGGCCTTCACTAGACCGGGGATAAGGCTAGGCCTCGTCCCGTTTCTAGTATCGTGCCGTTATGCCGCCGAAATTTTCTAAAATATGTTAGAAAATAAAAATATCATTTTATTGAGTAAATGAATAATAGAAATTCACATGTTAGAATAAAATGTTTTATCGTTAAAAATATAATTTTTAACGTGAATATGAATATAGTGAAAGTGAATGAAATAAAATATTCATTTACAAACCGGACGGTTTGTTTATGTACACTTATTTGAAGGACACTGATTGGGTCGATAAATTTTACACATCGCCCAACTGCACAAATAAAATGTGCGTTGGATTGTTTAAAACCCCACACGGGTGTTGGGATGAAATTTGAAGTTCACTCGTCCTGATTGATTAAATATGTCGATCGATTGATTGACAGGCTGTTATAAGCGTTGAATATCTATATTTGATGCTTATACAGTGTAGTGCACTTTGGTTGATGGTTGATTATTTTCAATGCTATTATATACATGTGTTGTATGGAAATCCATATAATTTATTTTATATGGTAATTGATTGGGTCTCATTCCAATTTAGAAAATAAAGAATATTATAAAATAAAAGTTCATGTGTTGACAGTACTCATTCTTTTAGATTGGTCATGTGTTGAACGAAATATTTTAGTAATAAAATTTGCACCTTTATCGATATAAAATAAAAGTTCATGTGTTGACAGTACTCATTCATTGAGATTGGTCATGTGTTGAACGAAATATTTTAGTAATAAAATTTGCACCTTTATCGATATAAAATAAAAGTTCATGTGTTGACAGTACTCATTCATTGAGATTGGTCATGTGTTGAACGAAATATTTTAGTAATAAAATTTGCACCTTTATCGATATAAAATAAAAGTTCATGTGTTGACAGTACTCATTCATTGAGATTGGTCATGTGTTGAACGAAATATTTTGATAATAACAACTATTTTGAAAATGGAAATTTATGAAGCCGTGTTGATTAGATTGACGCCATTTTGACGTGAACGATATTTATATCGATTGAAAACGATTTCGAAATGAATTGAATTGAAAACGATTTCGAAATAAATTGAATTGAAAACGATTTCGAAATGAATTGAATTGAAAACGATTTCGAAATAAATTGAATTGAAAACGATTTCGAAATGAATTGAATTGAAAACGATTTCGAAATAAATTGAATTGAAAACGATTTCGAAATGAATTGAATTGAAAACGATTTCGAAATCAATTGAATTGAAAACGATTTCGAAATGAATTGAATTGAAAACGATTTCGAAATAAATTGAATTGAAAACGATTTCGAAATAAATTGAATTGAAAACGATTTCGAAATGAATTGAATTGAAAACGATTTCGAAATAAATTGAATTGAAAACGATTTCGAAATAAATTGAATTGAAAACGATTTCGAAATGAATTGAATTGAAAACGATTTCGAAATGAATTGAATTGAAAACGATTTCGAAATGAATTGAATTGAAAACGATTTCGAAATGAATTGAATTGAAAACGATTTCGAAATGAATTGAATTGAAAACGAATTCGAATTGAATTGAAAACAAATTGAAATGAATTCAAATTGAATTGAAATTTGAATTGAATAGAAATGAATTTTGAAACGAATTTATAAAGAAGAATTCCATTTTGATTTGAATTGAAAAGGAAGTTGAAATTGCTTTTGAAACGAATTTAAAACTATTTATATAATTCGTTTTAAATAGAAATCGACGAAGTATATATTATATATATTATATATATAATATAATGGCCTGAATAGAACGCGCCGCGCCGCGGCAGTTCGTGAATTTCGACCATTTATTTCAAACGGACATTGCGGGAGATCCGACCGTCGGATTCTCCTAAAACCGGAACCGTTAGGTTCGTATCGAAAAGAGCTTTCTAATGAATGTTAGAAATTTGAAATCTAACGGTTGGATTTGGAGATACGTCCAAATCAAATTCGAAAAAGGTCGTTGTAAGTGCAGTTCGATGGCCGTTAATGGAAATCGACTGTACGGGCCTTGATAAAATTATTAAAAATAGTAATAATTTGTGTAAAATCATAAGAAATGATTTGTGAAAGTTTGGGATGAAAAACTCCATATTTGAAAAGATAAAAATAGATTTTTATCGAAATGAACTAGTTTTGAACTAGAATTATAATTCTATTTATTTTTAAATAAATAAATTGAATTTGAAATGGTTTTGAAAATAACCAAAATTTCCAATGATTGCATTGGAGTGGATTTGAATCGAAATTGTCTTCGGAATATTTCGATGTTGGAATTCGTGATATTACAGGTGTTGTTATGGAAATTTGAAAGATATATATTTGTATCGTTATTTCCAATACGACATTTGTTAGTCGTAGAATTCGATATTGAATATAAGCCGATATATTTTCTATTCAGAGCTTTGCATTGAATATCGAATGTGATTTGGGTTTGTCGTGAATGGTGTCTTCACTAACACTGTTCTTGAACCCAGTTGAGAAAAGATTAAATCTTTTTATTTAGATTTAATGAAGTGTACCAATTAAATGATATTTAATTGGAATTGAATTGGTATTGATTTTTGGGTTTATCGTGAACAGTGTTTTAAATAACACTTGTTCTTTAACCCGATAATTAATGGAATGGGATTTTGGGTTTATCATGAATCGTGTTTTAAATGACACTGATTCTTTAACCCAGATAATGATTAAAACTAAGTGGAGTTTTAATGAATCTTTAATTAGATTGAAAAGATCGAGAATGGAGTATCACCAGTTTTGCTCCAGGCAATAGTTAAATCTTTAATTAGATTTGAACGTGAAATTTAGAAACTAACTGTCGGTTAGCCAAGCAGAATGGTTTTCTGGATAATGATCTGATGTTGGTTTCGGCCTTCGGGGTTAATATTTGGGGAATTATTCTCTTGATTAATTTACGGTTAGTGACTAATGAATTGGAATGAGGCGTATGTTGTGTTTGTGTAACACTTATTTAAAATATACGCGAGTTATTCGGAAAGACCGGGTTCATCCCATTCTGAATAACTGATACGACGATAAGTCGAAGATGAAGACGATGGTCGAAGACCGGAGGTCTTCACGTCGTTTGGGTGATAACTGATGATCTTGATTGGACTGTACACCCAAGAAGATGGAAACAGTTGGTGATCGTCCAGACGTACTTGGAGATCGATGGATATGCGGGGTACTAGGTGCCTCCGGTTTCGTTCAGACCCAGAACGGACTTGTAAATGGACTGTGTGTCTGACATCGGATTTCATTCTGTGTGACTGATATCGGTTGCATAGGATGGTTTGCCTGTGTGGCATGCTAAGATGCAAATGATCAAGGCTTCTGTTGAAAAGCAAAGTCTTGTGGTTGGTGATTAAAGCACGGCCTTTGTGGCGTAGCTTTGTGTAACGTTTACTTCACGAGTTTCACACCCGGTATGAACCAAAAACGGGAGACGGACCTCAGGGAGGGCCTGCGTTTCCTCCTAGCTAGAAGTGGCGTCAGTGGTTTTACACGCCCTGACGAGTTTGACTTATGTGGTTGTTGCTGTTGCGAGGCGCCTCGGTTAGATCGGACGATCCGGGTCCGATGGAGTCATTCGTTGGCTCGCTTACGCCCCAAAGGGCGGCGAAACGTAGTGCTCAGGTATAATAATCCACATCGGTGGACCGGCCCTGTCGCTCCAAGGCTTGCCTGCGCGCTTGCCTGAGACTCGGGCTAGGCAGTCTCGAATCGGTTGAGGACTATCTTTTGCCTCGGTTCATAGAAGGAAATCCAATTTCCAAATACGTGACTTTGCGGTTTTATTTGTAAACCTATATATGGCGACATGATATATGGTACCCATGCCGCCTATGATTAATACTTATGATTTGAAGTTGTTTTATACACTATGCACTTATAATAGTATCAAATGATTTGTTTTAAACGTATCCAGCATTCTTTGGCTGTTATAAGGGAAAACCCTATCCCCCGGCTTGCGTTTGCATTGTGTGATAGGACCTGGGTCTTATAACAGCTTCATTTTTCTTTATTTAGCATTGCGCTGTTTGTTTTATGCACTGGTATTCTTGGGAGGAAACCCGTTCCGTGTTATACGGCGTGGTCCCTTGATTTACCTAGCTTTAAAAATAAAGATTAACTGTTTTAGTTCTCACACCAGTCACATGACTGACCTGGAGTTTATTGTTTTAACCTAAACTCTGGGTGCCCTTATTTTGACACGGGCAGCTAGTAGTTTTGGTTTTGCAGATTTATATTCACAGGATCCTGGTTCACAGCTGGAACGATATCCGGAAAGCTTTGTATCTGTATATCTACTTCTAGTTGTGTATTGTATTATTTTCCGCTGCTATGTATTTAAATGTAATTTAAATCTCTGATATTTCTGTGTAATATTTATTTGTTTATACTCTGTATATTCTTGTCATCTGATGCATTGTTGTAATATACGATGAAATGTTCTTCTGTATGCGTTCTGATTTGTCGTGTTCTCAAACGATAGGGCGTTTCGAACGGTCTGGGTCGGTTTAGCGACTGGTTCGGACCGAGCGAAATTCCTTGCCGTCACAGTTGGTATCAGAGCTTTGGTTTACAAAGCTCAGAGAACAAGGCACATTAGAACCATACGAAAGAATTCATCAGATATTGGATTAGTAATATCCAATTAGGATGACTCGTTAGAGATATGATCAGTAGTATCCTAGAACGAGTGTGAAGAGTATATTTTTCAAATGAAAACAATTTTTGTTTTGAAAATCTAAATCAACTATACGTATCTGGTTATTTATTTATATTGATGTGGACAATCCAGTATATATAGATTTTGCGTATACGTCTGATCCGCGTGTATTCGAAATTTTAATATATTGGATAGGTATAGAATCACACTCTAGTTGCCCGGACACGGTCCTGATGATGAAGTATACCATCACCAGCATTTATTTTCGAGTGACAAAAGTGTGATATCTATATATTTCCATTAGACTGGTGTGAGAACCAAATCTTATATAGCTAGAACACTTTGTTGTGAATTGGCATCAAAAACAAGATTTTCAGTATATATATCAAAATTATGAATTTGAAACGTTAAATTCACTAATTGATTGATGTTTGTGTTGTTTGTTCATTGGTTTGCTAATTTTGAACCATTTAGCCTAATTGAAACAAATATTGAATTGTATTGAAAATTGGTCGCATTTGCTTGCATATACATATACTTATATTGAACAGGTCATAGCAAGGAGGCTAGAGCCAGAGAATAAAATTTGTTTGCCCGACAAATAGGTACATGTTTATTACATAATTTACTGTTTTGTTTGGGTGATGATGATTTTATGAGCCTATTGGCTAGCCGCTTGGCTTTTTCTTTTTCTTTTTGAGATCTGAAGGACCGGGAACGCTATTTGCAATTTCCCGATGCTCCCATTGCAGGGGAGGTTATGGCGAAATTTTTCGAAAATTTAGGGTGTTAGCCAAATTTTTGAAATTTTTGAAAATTCTCAGAAACTAAAGAGTTGGAGAATGGAAGCCAGATCGAGCGTGGAGTTGAGTAATCAAACCACTTTCGACTTTGTTCCTTTTCGGGGACGAAAAGTTTTAAGTGGGGGAGATTGTAACAACCCGTAAAATGCGAGCCAGTTTGAAATTTTTATTTTGGCAATTTTAGCGAATTTTGAATATTTAAAATAGATTATTTTAAATAATATCGACGAGAAATTTATTTTGAATATAATTCGAACGTATATATTATACGCGTCGTCGTTAGAATATAAATAATTTTATATAATTATAAATAGAATTGAAAATGGCGCGGTAGTTCGATAATTCGATTTCAAACTTCAATTGAATGTACCAGGTGCAAAACAATCCGGATTTCAGTGAAACCAAAAATAATGGAATCTAACTGATAATATCTTTCCAACGAATGCGAAAAATCAAGATTTCATATCAGGAATCAAAAGATATGTCCAGTTGAAAATTCTGAATAGTCGCTATGGAATTCAGGCCCTTAAAAATGGACATTTTGCAAACGACCTCGGATTTCGACGAAACCAGTTTTGTTGGGTCCGTGGTGCCAAGTTATTGCTAGGTTTCAAATTTCATAATTTTTCGATTCAATATGTGAGCGTGGCAAAGGAAAACGCGTTTGACCAGTTTCAGTTGATTTTAATCGACTGGAAATTGGCCATTTTTCAAACGGTCTCAGAATTCGACGAAACTAGTTTTGTTAGGACCGTATCGTCAATACGAAGCTAGAAAATATTTTTCGAGAATTTTTCTAGTTAGTATGTGACCCCGGTAATTTGAAATGTACGTTTAAAATTCAATATAATGATTTAAAATGTAGATTAAACGGAAACTGATTGTAACGATCGAATCAGCTGGCGATACATATCCCATTGTGTTCGGAATGGGGGTGAAACGCTATGGGCGATAGGCGGTGGGCCTCGTTTTGAGGTCGAAAATAAAAGTTGCTTTTAAGTGAAAAATAAAATAGAAAAAAATAATAATAATAATAAAAAAAAAAATCTCCCCCCTTAAACCCGCTCAGGCCCCCCCTTTTTTTTCCAGTTGGATTCAGAATAAATAAAAAAAAATAAAGGGGAAGAACGAGGAGGACGGAGGGGCGGAGCGGCCTCCTCCACCGCCGCTGCCACCGCTGAAGGCGGCGCCCTCCGCCAGGGTTCCTCTCCTCCCCCTCGCAACTCTTTCCTCTCTCCTCTCGAACTCGAGCCTCCCCCAGAAAATCCCGACGCCACCCTCCAATGCTTCGCCGACGTCCAGCCACCCCCGCCGCCTCTCCTTTTTCCCCCCCTTTTTTCAGCTCCGCCACCAAGCAGAAACCCCCCCCCCCCCCAGTCGACGAACTGTAAGTCAATTTTATTTTATTTATATTTCTGAATTTTATTTTAATTATATTTCTGAATTTTATTTTGTTTAAAACTGATTTAAAATGATTTTTAAAAACTGATTTAAAATGAATTTAAAAACTGATTTCGATTTTTAAAGTAAAAACTGATTTTTATATAAAGTTAAAAACTAATTTTTATATAAAGTTAACACTGAATTATGTAAAAGTTAAAACTGATTTTTATAGGAAGTAAAACTGATTTTATTTTGAAAGGGAAAATGATTTTTAAACTGAATTTAAAATGATTTCTAAACTAGGAAGAGATTAGAAATTTAAAAGGAAAAATCAGATTTCTATATATCGAAAGTCGAAAGAAAAATATAGTTTTTATGTTTTGAACTTCGAAAGAAAAATATAGTTTTTATGTTTTGAACTTCGAAAGAAAAATATAGTTTTTATGTTTTGAACTTTGAAAGAAAAATATAGTTTTTATGTTTTGAACTTCGAAAGAAAAATATAGTTTTTATGTTTTGAACTTCGAAAGAAAAATATAGTTTTTATGTTTTGAACTTCGAAAGAAAAATATAGTTTTTATGTTTTGAACTTCGAAAGAAAAATATAGTTTTTATGTTTTGAACTTCGAAAGAAAAATATAGTTTTTATGTTTTGAACTTCGAAAGAAAAATATAGTTTTTATGTTTTGAACTTCGAAAGAAAATATAGTTTTTATGTTTTGAACTTCGAAAGAAAATAGAATTTTTATATATTGAACTTCGAAAGAAAATAGAATTTTTATATATTGAATATCATACTAAAAATTCGATTTTTATATATTGAATAGCATACTAAAAATTCGATTTTTATATATTGAATAGCGAACTAAAAATTCGATTTTTATATATTGAATAGCGAACTAAAAATTCGATTTTTATATATTGAATAGCGAAGTAAAAATTCGATTTTTACATATGTAGAGAATACGGGCGAAAGCGACAAAAAGGCGAAACGACGAAGACTTCTGCAAAAGAAGAGCCGTGGAGCTAGGATAGTTAAAGGTGAGAATTTCTCACCTTTCAATTTCATTTCTATTTATATATATATATACTAGGATGCAGACGGTGCTTAGTAGCACCCGACACAATCGTCCACAAACCATGGACTTGTTTGTTTGGTTGCGTAGATTAGTTGGATGATTTGATTTGAAATTGAACTGTTTGGTGAAATAAATTGATTGATTGATGTGTGAATGGCGTGGGCCTTCACTAGACCGGGGATAAGGCTAGGCCTCGTCCCGTTTCTAGTATCGTGCCGTTATGCCGCCGAAATTTTCTAAAATATGTTAGAAAATAAAAATATCATTTTATTGAGTAAATGAATAATAGAAATTCATATGTTAGAATAAAATGTTTTATCGTTAAAAATATAATTTTTAACGTGAATATGAATATAGTGAAAGTGAATGAAATAAAATATTCATTTACAAACCGGACGGTTTGTTTATGTACACTTATTTGAAGGACACTGATTGGGTCGATAAATTTTACACAACGCCCAACTGCACAAATAAAATGTGCGTTGGATTGTTTGAAACCCCACACGGGTGTTGGGATGAAATTTGAAGTTCACTCGTCCTGATTGATTAAATATGTCGATCGATTGATTGACAGGCTGTTATAAGCGTTAAATATCTATATTTGATGCTTATACAGTGTAGTGCACTTTGGTTGATGGTTGATTATTTTCAATGCTATTATATACATGTGTTGTATGGAAATCCATATAATTTATTTTATATGGTAATTGATTGGGTCTCATTCCAATTTAGAAAATAAAGAATATTATAAAATAAAAGTTCATGTGTTGACAGTACTCATTCTTTGAGATTGGTCATGTGTTGAACGAAATATTTTAGTAATAAAATTTGCACCTTTATCGATATAAAATAAAAGTTCATGTGTTGACAGTACTCATTCATTGAGATTGGTCATGTGTTGAACGAAATATTTTAATAATAAAATTTGCACCTTTATCGATATAAAATAAAAGTTCATGTGTTGACAGTACTCATTCATTGAGATTGGTCATGTGTTGAACGAAATATTTTAGTAATAAAATTTGCACCTTTATCGATATAAAATAAAAGTTCATGTGTTGACAGTACTCATTCATTGAGATTGGTCATGTGTTGAACGAAATATTTTGATAATAACAACTATTTTGAAAATAGAAATTTATGAAGCCGTGTTGATTAGATTGACGCCATTTTGACGTGAACGATATTTATATCGATTGAAAACGATTTCGAAATGAATTGAATTGAAAACGATTTCGAAATAAATTGAATTGAAAACGATTTCGAAATGAATTGAATTGAAAACGATTTCGAAATAAATTGAATTGAAAACGATTTCGAAATGAATTGAATTGAAAACGATTTCGAAATAAATTGAATTGAAAACGATTTCGAAATGAATTGAATTGAAAACGATTTCGAAATCAATTGAATTGAAAACGATTTCGAAATGAATTGAATTGAAAACGATTTCGAAATAAATTGAATTGAAAACGATTTCGAAATAAATTGAATTGAAAACGATTTCGAAATGAATTGAATTGAAAACGATTTCGAAATGAATTGAATTGAAAACGATTTCGAAATAAATTGAATTGAAAACGATTTCGAAATAAATTGAATTGAAAACGATTTCGAAATGAATTGAATTGAAAACGATTTCGAAATGAATTGAATTGAAAACGATTTCGAAATGAATTGAATTGAAAACGATTTCGAAATGAATTGAATTGAAAATGAATTCGAATTGAATTGAAAACAAATTGAAATGAATTCAAATTGAATTGAAATTTGAATTGAATAGAAATGAATTTTGAAACGAATTTATAAAGAAGAATTCCATTTTGATTTGAATTGAAAAGGAAGTTGAAATTGCTTTTGAAACGAATTTAAAACTATTTATATAATTCGTTTTAAATAGAAATCGACGAAGTATATATTATATATATAATATAATGGCCTGAATAGAACGCGCCGCGCCGCGGCAGTTCGTGAATTTCGACCATTTATTTCAAACGGACATTGCGGGAGATCCGACCGTCGGATTCTCCTAAAACCGGAACCGTTGGGTTCGTATCGAAAAGAGCTTTCTAATGAATGTTAGAAATTTGAAATCTAACGGTTGGATTTGGAGATACGTCCAAATCAAATTCGAAAAAGGTCGCTGTAAGTGCAGTTCGATGGCCGTTAATGGAAATCGACTGTACGGGCCTTGATAAAATTATTAAAAATAGTAATAATTTGTGTAAAATCATAAGAAATGATTTGTGAAAGTTTGGGATGAAAAACTCCATATTTGAAAAGATAAAAATAGATTTTTATCGAAATGAACTAGTTTTGAACTAGAATTATAATTCTATTTATTTTTAAATAAATAAATTGAATTTGAAATGGTTTTGAAAATAACCAAAATTTCCAATGATTGCATTAGAGTGGATTTGAATCGAAATTGTCTTCGGAATATTTCGATGTTGGAATTCGTGATATTACAGGTGTTGTTATGGAAATGTGAAAGATATATATTTGTATCGTTATTTCCAATACGACATTTGTTAGTCGTAGAATTCGATATTGAATATAAGCCGATATATTTTCTATTCAGAGCCTTGCATTGAATATCGAATGTGATTTGGGTTTGTCGTGAATGGTGTCTTCACTAACACTGTTCTTGAACCCAGTTGAGAAAAGATTAAATCTTTTTATTTAGATTTAATGAAGTGTACCAATTAAATGATATTTAATTGGAATTGAATTGGTATTGATTTTTGGGTTTATCGTGAACAGTGTTTTAAATAACACTTGTTCTTTAACCCGATAATTAATGGAATGGGATTTTGGGTTTATCATGAATCGTGTTTTAAATGACACTGATTCTTTAACCCAGATAATGATTAAAACTAAGTGGAGTTTTAATGAATCTTTAATTAGATTGAAAAGATCGAGAATGGAGTATCACCAGTTTTGCTCCAGGCGATAGTTAAATCTTTAATTAGATTTGAACGTGAAATTTAGAAACTAACTGTCGGTGAGCCAAGCAGAATGGTTTTCTGGATATTGATCTGATGTTGGTTTCGGCCTTCGGGGTTAATATTTGGGGAATTATTCTCTTGATTAATTTACGGTTAGTGACTAATGAATTGGAATGAGGCGTATGTTGTGTTTGTGTAACACTTATTTAAAATATACGCGAGTTATTCGGAAAGACCGGGTTCATCCCATTCTGAATAACTGATACGACGATAAGTCGAAGATGAAGACGATGGTCGAAGACCGGAGGTCTTCACGTCGTTTGGGTGATAACTGATGATCTTGATTGGGCTGTACACCCAAGAAGATGGAAACAGTTGGTGATCGTCCAGACGTACTTGGAGATCGATGGATATGCGGGGTACTAGGTGCCTCCGGTTTCGTTCAGACCCAGAACGGACTTGTAAATGGACTGTGTGTCTGACATTGGATTTCATTCTGTGTGACTGATATCGGTTGCATAGGATGGTTTGCCTGTGTGGCATGCTAAGATGCAAATGATCAAGGCTTCTGTTGAAAAGCAAAGTCTTGTGGTTGGTGATCAAAGCATGGCCTTTGTGGCGTAGCTTTGTGTAACGTTTACTTCACGAGTTTCACACCCGGTATGAACCAAAAACGGGAGACGGACCTCAGGGAGGGCCTGCGTTTCCTCCTAGCTAGAAGTGGCGTCAGTGGTTTTACACGCCCTGACGAGTTTGACTTATGTGGTTGTTGCTGTTGCGAGGCGCCTCGGTTAGATCGGACGATCCGGGTCCGATGGAGTCATTCGTTGGCTCGCTTACGCCCCAAAGGGCGGCGAAACGTAGTGCTCAGGTATAATAATCCACATCGGTGGACCGGCCCTGTCGCTCCAAGGCTTGCCTGCGCGCTTGCCTGAGACTCGGGCTAGGCAGTCTCGAATCGGTTGAGGACTATCTTTTGCCTCGGTTCATAGAAGGAAATCCAATTTCCAAATACGTGACTTTGCGGTTTTATTTGTAAACCTATATATGGCGACATGATATATGGTACCCATGCCGCCTATGATTGATACTTATGATTTGAAGTTGTTTTATACACTATGCACTTATAATAGTATCAAATGATTTGTTTTAAACGTATCCAGCATTCTTTGGCTGTTATAAGGGAAAACCCTATCCCCCGGCTTGCGTTTGCATTGTGTGATAGGACCTGGGTCTTATAACAGCTTCATTTTTCTTTATTTAGCATTGCGCTGTTTGTTTTATGCACTGGTATTCTTGGGAGGAAACCCGTTCCGTGTTATACGGCGTGGTCCCTTGATTTACCTAGCTTTAAAAATAAAGATTAACTGTTTTAGTTCTCACACCAGTCACATGACTGACCTGGAGTTTATTGTTTTAACCTAAACTCTGGGTGCCCTTATTTTGACATGGGCAGCTAGTAGTTTTGGTTTTGCAGATTTATATTCACAGGATCCTGGTTCACAGCTGGAACGATATCCGGAAAGCTTTGTATCCGTATATCTCCTTCTAGTTGTGTATTGTATTATTTTCCGCTGCTATGTATTTAAATGTAATTTAAATCTCTGATATTTCTGTGTAATATTTATTTGTTTATACTCTGTATATTC
The DNA here is from genome assembly GCA_030737875.1 of Allium sativum. Classification (NCBI taxonomy): domain Eukaryota; kingdom Viridiplantae; phylum Streptophyta; class Magnoliopsida; order Asparagales; family Amaryllidaceae; genus Allium; species Allium sativum. Next base: position 392,112,598 of record CM060912.1, on the reverse strand, counting down.
TTGTCATCTGATGCATTGTTGTAATATACGATGAAATGTTCTTCTGTATGCGTTCTGATTTGTCGTGTTCTCAAACGATAGGGCGTTTCGAACGGTCTGGGTCGGTTTAGCGACTGGTTCAGACCGAGCGAAATTCCTTGCCGTCACAGAAGTACTTCACGAAAACCATCGGTCCAGATTATCTATTCATCCAGGTGCTTCAAAGATGTATCAGAATATGAAGAGGCTGTATTGGTGGTGTAATAACCCGAAAATGCGAGCCAGTTTGAAATTTTTATTTTGGCAATTTTAGTGAATTTTGAATATTTAAAATAGATTATTTTAAATAATATCGACGAGAAATTTATTTTGAATAGAATTCGACGTATATTTTATATACGTCGTCGTTAGAATATAAATAATTATATATAATTATAAATAGAATTGAAAACGGCGCGGTAGTTCGATAATTCGATTTCAAACTTCAATTGAACGTACCGGGTGCAAAACAATCCGGATTTTAGTGAAACCAAAAATAATGGGATCTAATTGTGGATATCATTCCAACGAATCCGACCAATCAAAATTTCGTAGCGAGAATCAAAAGATATGTCCAGTTGAAAATTCTGAATAGTCGCTATGGAATTCAGGCCCTTAAAAATGGACATTTTGCAAACGACCTCGGATTTCGACGAAACCACTTTTGTTGGGTCCGTGATGTCAAATTATTGCTAGATTCCAAATTTCATAATTTTTCGAATCAATATGTGAGCGTGGCAAAGGAAAACGTGTTTTGACCATTTCAGTTGATTTTAATCGACTGGAAATTGGCCATTTTTCTAACGGCCTCAGAATTCGACGAAACTAGTTTTGTTAGGACCGTATCGTCAATACGAAGCTAGAAAATATTTTTCTGCAATTTATAGAGTTAGTATGTGACCCCGGTAATTTGAAATATACGTTTAAAATTCAATATAGTGATTTAAATGTAAATTCAACGGAAACTAATTCAAACGATCGAATCAACTTGCGATACATATCCCATTGTGTTCAGAATGGGGGTGAAACGCTATGGACGGCAGGCGGTGGGCCTCGTTTCGAGGTCGTATGTAAAAGTCAACTTTTTGAAATATAAATTAATTAAATAAATTAAAATAAACTTTACATAAACCCCCCCTTTTTATTTCCCTTCCCTCGTTTCAAAATCGATCAGATGAAAAAAAAAAAAAAAAAAAAGGGACGAAGGCGACGGGGGGGAGTGCCGCCGCCGCCGCCACCTCGCGCCCCCCCCCCCCCCCAAGCGGCGCCGCTGCCAGGCGCCTCCGCCGCGAGACCCCTTCCGATCCACCTCTTCCCCTTCCTCCGCGACCCCCTCTTCCTCAACACCCCCTCCGCTTAAAAACCGCCACCATCCACCGCGACACCCCCCCCTCTCTTCTTCCCCCGCAACCTCTCTCCTCCTCCTTTCTGAAACCGACGCACCCCTCCTCCACCAGGACCGCCGCGGCCAAAACCCCCCTGTAAGTCCTTTTTTTTTATTTTTTTTTTGATTTATATAAACTGGGAAAAAAAGAAAAATTAAATACTGTTTGTATTTTAAAGTTTAAAACTAATTTCGATTTTAAATTTAAAAACTGATTTTAAAAGTAATTTAAAACTGATTTTGAAGATTTAAAAACTGATTTAAAAGGAATTTTAAAATTGATTTTATTTTAAAGGTTTGAAATAAGAAAAAAAAAAGGTTTAAACTTTAAAATAGAAAAGGCGGAATTTTTATTGAATAGAAGAAGTAAAAATATGATTTTTATATTTTTAAAGTATTAAAAATATAACCTTTACTATATAAAAGTAATAAAAATATAATTTTTACATCATAGGAATATTAAAAATATAATCTTTGTATATGTAGCAAAATAAAAATCTGATTTTTATTTTATATACGTTGAAATCAAGTGATGATTTTTAAAAAGGCGAGATCTATATTTTTGAAAAGGTGGAATCTTTAAATTTAAAAAGGCGAAATCTTTAAATTTAAAAAGGTGAAATCTTTAGATTTAAAAAGGCGAAATCTTTAAATTTAAAAAGGTGAAATCTTTAGATTTAAAAAGGTGAAATCTTTAAATTTAAAAAGGCGAAATCTTTATATAGAAAATAGCGTGATAAAAATATGATTTTTATATATTGAACATCGTAGTAAAAATTCGATTTTTATATATTGAATAGCGAAGTAAAAATTCGATTTTTACATATGTAGTGGCTACGACAACGAAGCGGTCAAAAAGGGCGAGAACGACGAAGATCTCTACAATAGGAGTGTCGTGAAGTTGGATAGCTATCGGTGAGAACTTCGCACTCTTCAATTTAAATTTCTAGTTATATATATATATATATATATATATATATATATATATATATATATATATACTAGGATGCAGACGGTGTTTAGTAGCACTCGACACAATCGTCCACAGACCATGGACTTGTTTGTTTGGCTGTTTGGTGATTGATTGCGATATTGGTTTGAATGTGGTTTGTGGTGTGAAAAATCGAATCGATAAATTGGTTAGGATTAGACGTGCGCCGTTATAAGGCGAAGGAGTAAGGCTAGGTTAGACTCTTACTCCAAATTTTGTGGTTTGTATAACGAAAGTGATTTGATTGATGCGTGAATGGCGTGGGCCTTCACTAGACCGGGGATAAGGCTAGGCCTTGTCCCGTTTCTAGTATCGTGCCGTTATGCCGCCGAAATTTTCTAAAATATGTTAGAAAAATAAAAATAATCATTTATTGAATAAATGAACTGAATAGAAATTCAAGTGTTAAAATAAAATAGTTTGATCGTTAAAAATATAATTTTTAACGTAAAAATGGATAAATGAATATTTATAAACAAATCGGCCGATTTGTTTATATACACTGATCTGACTGATATCGATTGGGTCGATAAATTTTACACGTCGCCCAACTGCACAAATAAAATCTGTGTTTGATTGTTTGAAACCCCACACGGGTGTTGGGATGAAATTTGAAGTTCACTCATCCTGATTGATTAAATATGTCGATCGATTGATTGACAGGCTGTTATAAGCGTTAGATATCTATATTTGATGCTTATACAGTGTGGTGCACTTTGGATGATGGTTGATTGTTTATTATTGCTATTATATACATGTGTTGTATGGAATCCGTATAATTAACATTATATGGTGATTGATTGGGCCTCATTCCAATCGGGAAAATAATGAATATTATAAAAGAAAATTCATGTGTTGAATATAAGAATAGTCATGTGTTGACGATGTTCATGTGTTGAGTGAAATATTTTATATAATAAAATTTACATCTTTATCATATTTAAAATTAGAACTACTTCTCAGTAGGAGTCTAATTGAAAATCAAACGATAGATACCATAGTTTTATAAAATATTTTACATAACAAAAATAGTGATGTGTCGACAGTACTCATGTGTTGAGATTAGTCGTGTGTTGAAAGAAATATAGATTCATGTGTTGAATAGAACAAATATTCATTTGTTGAATAGAATAACGAATTATTGAAATATAAAGCCGTGTTGATTAGAGATGCGTTATTTTGACGCGAACGATGTTTATATCGATTTTATTCGTTTTATAATGAATATTGAAAAGTGATTTCAAAATTTAATATTTTGAAAGGAAATTCAAATTGAATTAGATTAAAAATTCAAATGGAAATTTTATTGAATCAATTTGAAATGAATTCGAATCGAATAGAAAATGAATTCGATTCGAATTGAATAGAAAATGAATTCGATTCGAATTGAATAGAAAGTGAATTTGAATTCGAATAAAATCGAAATGAATTGAATTGAAAACGATTTCGAAATGAATTGAATTGAAAACGATTTCGAAATGAATTGAATTGAAAACGATTTCGAAATGAATTGAATTGAAAACGATTTCGAAATGAATTGAATTGAAAACGATTTCGAATTAAATTGAATTGAAGACGATTTCGAAATGAATTGAATTGAAAACGATTTCGAAATGAATTGAAAACGAATTCAAATTGAATTAAAAGCGAATTGAAATGAATTCAAATTGAATTAAAATTTGAATTGAATAGAAATGAATTTTAAAACGAATTTATAAAGAAGAATTCAATTTTGATTTGAATTGAATATAGAAGTTGAATGGTTTTGAAAACGAATTTAAAACGATTTATAAATTTCGTTTTAAAAGGAAATCGACGAAATATATATATATATATATATATATATATATATATATATATTATATATTTAATGGCCTGAATAGAACGCGCCGCGCCGCGGCAGTTCGTGAATTTCGACCATTTATTTCAAACGGACTTTGCGGGAGATCCGACCGTTGGATTCTCCTAAAACCGGAACCGTTGGGTTCGTATCGAAAAGAGCTTTCCAATGAATATTAGAAATTTGAAAATCTAACGGTTGGATTTGGAATTATGTCCAAATCAAATTCGAAAAAGGTCGCTGTAAGTGCAGTTCGATGGCCGTAGATGGAAATCGACTGTACGGGCCTTGATAAAATTATTAAAAATATTGATAATTTGTGTAAAATCATAATATGTGAATTGGAAAGAACTGGGGTGAAAAATTCCACATTTGAAAAGATAAAAATAGATTTTTGTCAAAATGAACTAGTTTTGAACTAGAATTAAAATCAATTTATTTGTGAAATGAATAAATTGAATTTGAAAGTGATTTTAAAAATAATCAATATTCCCAATACGTGGATTGGACTGGAGTTGAATCGAAATTATCTTCGGGATATTTCGATGTTGGATTTCGTGACTATACAGATATTGTTATGGAAATTTGAAAGATATATTTTATATCGTTATTTCCAATATGATATATGTTGGTTTCAGAATTTGATATTGAATATAAGCCGATATATTTTCTATTCAGAGCCTGGTATTTAATATCAAATGTGATTTGGGTTTATCGTGAATCGTGTTTTAGATGACGTTGGTTCTTTAACCCTGTTAAAGGCAAGATATCGATTTTTGAAAAGAATTAAAACTCAGTGTAGTTTTAATGAATCTTTAATTAGATTAAAATGTGAATTGATAATTTAAATTATCAAATCTGAAAAGTGATCGAGAATGGAGTACCACCAGTTTTGCTCCAAAGCGATAGTTAAATCTTTAATTAGATTTGAACATGAAATGGTAATTAATTTTACCGATAACACCGTGGTGTTAGATGTGGAGTATTACCAGTTTTCTCCATGGGATATATAGGTTGGGATTGGGAAATAAAACAAATAATTACTTCGGTGTGGTTCGCTAATCCCGACTAGTTTGAAATGATATCCAAAGGAAGATTATAGGATAAATTTAGAAGAATTTATCTTTGATAAAATTAATGGGAACCATTCCCTAAGAATGTGATTTTGTGAATAAAAGAATATTCTTAATTGGAATGAGGCGTTCGTTGTGTTTGTGTAACATTTGTTAATTATATACGTGGGTTATTCAGAAAGACCGGGTTTATACCCATTCTGAATAATCGATTCGACGAGATGTCGAAGATGAAGACGGTGGTTGAAGACCGGAAGTCTTCACATCGTTTGGGTGATTACTGATGATCTTGATTGGGCTGTACACCCAGGATGAGGGAATCAGTTGGTGATCTTCCAGACGTACTTGGAGATGGATGGATATGCGAGGAAAGTGCCTCCGGTTTCGTTCAGACCCAGAACGAACTTGTAAATGGATTGTGTGTCTGACATTGGATTTTATTCTGTGTTGATTGATTTCTATTAAATATACATCTGTTTGGCGGCGGAGAATTTATTCTCTTGCTTAACGCCCTTCTCTGAGACGTACGAGCTCAGAGGTTGTATATCGATGGACATCAGTCGCATGGAGTGAATTGCCAATGTGGCATGCGTAAGTGGTAATTGATCAGGGCTTTTGTTGAAAAGCAAGGTCTTGTGGTTGATGATCAAAGCACGGCCTGTGTGGCGTAGCTTTGTGTATAACGTGAATTCGCGAGCCTCACACCTCGGTATGAGTCAAAAATGGGAGACGGACCCAAGGAGTGCATGACGTTTCTTTCTAGCTAGGGTGGTGTCAGTGACCTACCAGCCCTGACATTTATATACTTTTCACCTGTGTGGTTGTTGGATATGAGGCGCCTCGGATATAGGTCTGTAAGGACCGGGAAACGTGTGTTCAGGAATTGCCAATCCTCAAAAGTAAGAGAGGACCGGCCTTGGAGGATCCAGGGGATTGCTGTGTGCGGTCCCGAGGCATTTGCTAGAGTGTCTCGAACGCGGAGAGGAGCTTGCCCCTTGCCTCGACTCATGATGGAATCCAATTTCCAATACGTGTATTGCGGTTTTAATTGTAGAACTAGTATGGCGACATGATAGATGGTACCCATGCCGCCTATGATTGATATTTATGATGTGAAATTGTTTTGACACTATACACATATAGTAATATCAAAATAATGTGTTTTAAACGTATCAAGCATACTTTGGCTGTTATATGGGAAAACCCTATCCTCCGGCTTGCGTTGCATTGTGTGATGGGACCTGGGTCTTATAACAGCTTCATTTTTCTTTATTTAGCATTGCGCTGTTTGTTTTATGCACTGGTATTCTTGGGAGGAAACCCGTTCCGTGTTATACGGCGTGGTCCCTTGTTTTACCTAACTTTAAAAACCAATATTAATAACTGTTTTAGTTCTCACACCAGTCACATGACTGACCTGGAGTTTATCGTTTTAACCTAAACTCTGGGTGCCCCTATTTCCCGCACGGGCAGCTAGTAGTTTTGGTTTTGCAGATTTATATTCACAGGGTCCTGATTTACAGCTGGAACGATGCTCGAAAAGCTCTGTATCCGTGCATTACTTTCAGTTGTGCTTTTGTATTATTTTCCGCTGCTATGTAATTTATTGTAATCTCTGATATTTATCGAATGTAATTTATTCATTTATACTCTGTATATCCTTGTATCTGATGGAATTGTTGTAATAACAATGAAATGTTCTTCCGTCTGCGTCCTTTTGTGTGTTGTTCTCAAAGTATTCGTGCTTTCCTTCACGGGGAAGTTACGGGTTCTTTCAGTTGGTATCAGAGCTTTGGTTTACAGAGCTCGAGAACAAGGCACATTAGAACCATACGAAAGAATTCATCAGATATTGGATTAGTAATATCCAATTAGAATGACTCGTTAGAGATAGGATCAGTAGTATCCTAGAACGGGTGTGAAGAGTATATTTTTCAAATGAAAACAATTTTGTTTTGAAAATTTAAACCATTTTATACGTATTTGATTATTTATTTATTTTGAATATGGACAATCTAGTATATAAAGGTTTTGCGTATACGCGTCATGAACGTATATTCAAAGTTTTAATATATTAGATAGATATAGAATCACATTCTAGTTGCCCGGGAATGATTCTGATAATGCTGCAGCGTTACCAGTATTTATTTTCGAGTGACGAAGGTATGATTTTCTATATACTTCCATTAGACTGGTGTGAGAACCAAAACTAATATAGTTAGAACACATTGTTGTGAATTGGCATCAAAACATGATTTTCTGTATATGTATAAAAATTATGAATTTGAAACTCTAATCCACTAATTGATTGATGTTTGGGTTGTTTGTTTATTTGTTTGATAATTTTGAACCATTTATGCCTACTCGTATCAAATATTGAATTATATTGAAAATTGGTCGCATTTGCTTGCATATACATATACTTACATTGAACATGTCATAGCAAGGAGGCTAGAGCAGAGAATAAAATTTGTTTGCCCGACAAATAGGTACATGTTTACTACATAATTTCCTGTTTTGTTTGGGTGATGATGATTTTGTGAGCCTATTGGCTAGCCGCTTGGCTTTTTCTTTTTCTTTTTGAGATCTGAAGGACCGGGGAAGCTATTTGAAATTCCCCGATGCTCCCGGTGCAGGGGAGGTTATGGCGAAATTTTTCGAAAATTTAGGGTGTTAGCCAAATTCTTGAAGAATTTGAAAATTCTCAGAAACTGAAAAGTTAGAGAATGGAAGCCCGACCGAATGTAGAGCTTAATAATCAAACCACTTTCGACTTTGTTCCTTTTCGGGGACGAAAAGTTTTAAGTGGGGGAGATTGTAATAACCCGAAAATGCGAGCCAGTTTGAAATTTTTATTTTGGCAATTTTAGTGAATTTTGAATATTTAAAATAGATTATTTTAAATAATATCGACGAGAAATTTATTTTGAATAGAATTCGACGTATATTTTATATACGTCGTCGTTAGAATATAAATAATTATATATAATTATAAATAGAATTGAAAACGGCGCGGTAGTTCGATAATTCGATTTCAAACTTCAATTGAACGTACCGGGTGCAAAACAATCCGGATTTTAGTGAAACCAAAAATAATGGGATCTAATTGTGGATATCTTTCCAACTAATCCGACCAATCAAAATTTCGTAGCGAGAATCAAAAGATATGTCCAGTTGAAAATTCTGAATAGTCGCTATGGAATTCAGGCCCTTAAAAATGGACATTTTGCAAACGACCTCGGATTTCGACGAAACTACTTTTGTTGGGTCCGTGATGTCGAATTATTGCTAGATTCCAAATTTCATAATTTTTCGAATCAATATGTGAGCGTGGCAAAGGAAAACGTGTTTTGACCATTTCAGTTGATTTTAATCGACTGGAAATTGGCCATTTTTCTAACGGCCTCAGAATTCGACGAAACTAGTTTTGTTAGGACCGTATCGTCAATACGAAGCTAGAAAATATTTTTCTGCAATTTATAGAGTTAGTATGTGACCCCGGTAATTTGAAATATACGTTTAAAATTCAATATAGTGATTTAAATGTAAATTCAACGGAAACTAATTCAAACGATCGAATCAACTTGCGATACATATCCCATTGTGTTCAGAATGGGGGTGAAACGCTATGGACGGCAGGCGGTGGGCCTCGTTTCGAGGTCGTATGTAAAAGTCAACTTTTTGAAATATAAATTAATTAAATAAATTAAAATAAACTTTACATAAACCCCCCCTTCTTATTTCCCTTCCCCCGTTTCAAAATCGATCAGATGAAAAAAAAAAGGGACGAAGGCGACGGGGGGAGAGCCGCCGCCGCCGCCACCTCGTGCCCCCCCCCCCAGCGGCGCCGCTGCCAGGCGCCTCCGCCGCGAGACCCCTCCCTCCCCTTCCGATCCACCTCTTCCCCTTCCTCCGCGACCCCCTCTTCCTCAACACCCCCTCCCCTTAAAAACCGCCACCATCCACCGCGACACCCCCCCCTCTATTCTTCCCCCGCAACCTCTCTCCTCCTCCTTTCTGAAACCGACGCACCCCTCCTCCACCAGGACCGCCGCGGCCAAAACCCCCCTGTAAGTCCTTTTTTTTTTATTTATTTTATTTTTGATTTATATAAACTGGGAAAAAAAAGAAAAATTAAATACTGTTTGTATTTTAAAGTTTAAAACTAATTTCGATTTTAAATTTAAAAACTGATTTTAAAAGTAATTTAAAACTGATTTTTAAGATTTAAAAACTGATTTAAAAGGAATTTTAAAATTGATTTTATTTTAAAGGTTTGAAATAAGAAAAAAAAGATTTAAACTTTAAAATAGAAAAGGCGGAATTTTTATTGAATAGAAGAAGTAAAAATATGATTTTTATATTTTTAAAGTATTAAAAATATAACCTTTACTATATAAAAGTAATAAAAATATAATTTTTACATCATAGGAATATTAAAAATATAATCTTTGTATATGTAGCAAAATAAAAATCTGATTTTTATTTTATATACGTTGAAATCAAGTGATGATTTTTAAAAAGGCGAGATCTATATTTTTGAAAAGGTGGAATCTTTAAATTTAAAAAGGCGAAATCTTTAAATTTAAAAAGGTGAAATCTTTAGATTTAAAAAGGCGAAATCTTTAAATTTAAAAAGGTGAAATCTTTAGATTTAAAAAGGTGAAATCTTTAAATTTAAAAAGGAGAAATCTTTATATAGAAAATAGCGTGATAAAAATATGATTTTTATATATTGAACATCGTAGTAAAAATTCGATTTTTATATATTGAATAGTGAAGTAAAAATTCGATTTTTACATATGTAGTGGCTACGACAACGAAGCGGTCAAAAAGGGCGAGAACGACGAAGATTTCTACAATAGGAGTGTCGTGAAGTTGGATAGCTATCGGTGAGAACTTCGCACTCTTCAATTTAAATTTCTAGTTATATATATATATACTAGGATGCAGACGGTGTTTAGTAGCACCCGACACAATCGTCCACAGACCATGGACTTGTTTATTTGGCTGTTTGGTGATTGATTGCGATATTGGTTTGAATGTGGTTTGTGGTGTGAAATATCGAATCGATAAATTGGTTAGGATTAGACGTGCGCCGTTATAAGGCGAAGGAGTAAGGCTAGGTTAGACTCTTACTCCAAATTTTGTGGTTTGTATAACGAAAGTGATTTGATTGATGCGTGAATGGCGTGGGCCTTCACTAGACCGGGGATAAGGCTAGGCCTTGTCCCGTTTCTAGTATCGTGCCGTTATGCCGCCGAAATTTTCTAAAATATGTTAGAAAAATAAAAATAATCATTTATTGAATAAATGAACTGAATAGAAATTCAAGTGTTAAAATAAAATAGTTTGATCGTTAAAAATATAATTTTTAACGTAAAAATGGATAAATGAATATTTATAAACAAATCGGCCGATTTGTTTATATACACTGATCTGACTGATATCGATTGGGTCGATAAATTTTACACGTCGCCCAACTGCACAAATAAAATCTGTGTTTGATTGTTTGAAACCCCACACGGGTGTTGGGATGAAATTTGAAGTTCACTCATCCTGATTGATTAAATATGTCGATCGATTGATTGACAGGCTGTTATAAGCGTTAGATATCTATATTTGATGCTTATACAGTGTGGTGCACTTTGGATGATGGTTGATTGTTTATTATTGCTATTATATACATGTGTTGTATGGAATCCGTATAATTAACATTATATGGTGATTGATTGGGCCTCATTCCAATCGGGAAAATAATGAATATTATAAAAGAAAATTCATGTGTTGAATATAAGAATAGTCATGTGTTGACGATGTTCATGTGTTGAGTGAAATATTTTATATAATAAAATTTACATCTTTATCATATTTAAAATTAGAACTACTTCTCAGTAGGAGTCTAATTGAAAATCAAACGATAGATACCATAGTTTTATAAAATATTTTACATAACAAAAATAGTGATGTGTCGACAGTACTCATGTGTTGAGATTAGTCGTGTGTTGAAAGAAATATAGATTCATGTGTTGAATAGAACAAATATTCATTTGTTGAATAGAATAACGAATTATTGAAATATAAAGCCGTGTTGATTAGAGATGCGTTATTTTGACGCGAACGATGTTTATATCGATTTTATTCGTTTTATAATGAATATTGAAAAGTGATTTCAAAATTTAATATTTTGAAAGGAAATTCAAATTGAATTAGATTAAAAATTCAAATGGAAATTTTATTGAATCAATTTGAAATGAATTCGAATCGAATAGAAAATGAATTCGATTCGAATTGAATAGAAAATGAATTCGATTCGAATTGAATAGAAAGTGAATTTGAATTCGAATAAAATCGAAATGAATTGAATTGAAAACGATTTCGAAATGAATTGAATTGAAAACGATTTCGAAATGAATTGAATTGAAAACGATTTCGAAATGAATTGAATTGAAAACGATTTCGAAATGAATTGAATTGAAAACGATTTCAAAATGAATTGAATTGGAAACGATTTCGAATTAAATTGAATTGAAGACGATTTCGAAATGAATTGAATTGAAAACGATTTCGAAATGAATTGAAAACGAATTCAAATTGAATTAAAAGCGAATTGAAATGAATTCAAATTGAATTAAAATTTGAATTGAATAGAAATGAATTTTAAAACGAATTTATAAAGAAGAATTCAATTTTGATTTGAATTGAATATAGAAGTTGAATGGTTTTGAAAACGAATTTAAAACGATTTATAAAATTCGTTTTAAAAGGAAATCGACGAAATATAATATATATATATATATTATATATTTAATGGCCTGAATAGAACGCGCCGCGCCGCGGCAGTTCGTGAATTTCGACCATTTATTTCAAACGGACATTGCGGGAGATCCGACCGTCGGATTCTCCTAAAACCGGAACCGTTGGGTTCGTATCGAAAAGAGCTTTCCAATGAATATTAGAAATTTGAAATCTAACGGTTGGATTTGGAATTATGCCCAAATCAAATTCGAAAAAGGTCGCTGTAAGTGCAGTTCGATGGCCGTAGATGGAAATCGACTGTACGGGCCTTGATAAAATTATTAAAAATATTGATAATTTGTGTAAAATCATAATATGTGAATTGGAAAGAACTGGGGTGAAAAATTCCACATTTGAAAAGATAAAAATAGATTTTTGTCAAAATGAACTAGTTTTGAACTAGAATTAAAATCAATTTATTTGTGAAATGAATAAATTGAATTTGAAAGTGATTTTAAAAATAATCAATATTCCCAATACGTGGATTGGACTGGAGTTGAATCGAAATTATCTTCGGGATATTTCGATGTTGGATTTCGTGACTATACAGATATTGTTATGGAAATTTGAAAGATATATTTTATATCGTTATTTCCAATATGATATATGTTGGTTTCAGAATTTGATATTGAATATAAGCCGATATATTTTCTATTCAGAGCCTGGTATTTAATATCAAATGTGATTTGGGTTTATCGTGAATCGTGTTTTAGATGACGTTGGTTCTTTAACCCTGTTAAAGGCAAGATATCGATTTTTGAAAAGAATTAAGACTCAGTGTAGTTTTAATGAATCTTTAATTAGATTAAAATGTGAATTGATAATTTAAATTATCAAATCTGAAAAGTGATCGAGAATGGAGTACCACCAGTTTTGCTCCAAAGCGATAGTTAAATCTTTAATTAGATTTGAACGTGAAATGGTAATTAATTTTACCGATAACACCGTGGTGTTAGATGTGGAGTATTACCAGTTTTCTCCATGGGATATATAGGTTGGGATTGGGAAATAAAACAAATAATTACTTCGGTGTGGTTCGCTAATCGCGACTAGTTTGAAATGATATCCAAAGGAAGATTATAGGATAAATTTAGAAGAATTTATCTTTGATAAAATTAATGGGAACCATTCCCTAAGAATGTGATTTTGTGAATAAAAGAATATTCTTAATTGGAATGAGGCGTTCGTTGTGTTTGTGTAACATTTGTTAATTATATACGTGGGTTATTCAGAAAGACTGGGTTTATACCCATTCTGAATAATCGATTCGACGAGATGTCGAAGATGAAGACGGTGGTTGAAGACCGGAAGTCTTCACATCGTTTGGGTGATTACTGATGATCTTGATTGGGCTGTACACCCAGGATGAGGGAATCAGTTGGTGATCTTCCAGACGTACTTGGAGATGGATGGATATGCGAGGAAAGTGCCTCCGGTTTCGTTCAGACCCAAAACGAACTTGTAAATGGATTGTGTGTCTGACATTGGATTTTATTCTGTGTTGATTGATTTCTATTAAATATACATCTGTTTGGCGGCGGAGAATTTATTCTCTTGCTTAACGCCCTTCTCTGAGACGTACGAGCTCAGAGGTTGTATATCGATGGACATCAGTCGCATGGAGTGAATTGCCAATGTGGCATGCGTAAGTGGTAATTGATCAGGGCTTTTGTTGAAAAGCAAGGTCTTGTGGTTGATGATCAAAGCACGGCATGTGTGGAGTAGCTTTGTGTATAACGTGAATTCGCGAGCCTCACACCTCGGTATGAGTCAAAAACGGGAGACGGACCCAAGGAGTGCATGACGTTTCTTTCTAGCTAGGGTGGTGTCAGTGACCTACCAACCCTGACATTTATATACTTTTCACCTGTGTGGTTGTTGGATATGAGGCGCCTCGGATATAGGTCTGTAAGGACCGGGAAACGTGTGTTCAGGAATTGCCAATCCTCAAAAGTAAGAGAGGACCGGCCTTGGAGGATCCAGGGGATTGCTGTGTGCGGTCCCGAGGCATTTGCTAGAGTGTCTCGAACGCGGAGAGGAGCTTGCCCCTTGCCTCGACTCATGATGGAATCCAATTTCCAATACGTGTATTGCGGTTTTAATTGTATAACTAGTATGGCGACATGATAGATGGTACCCATGCCGCCTATGATTGATATTTATGATGTGAAATTGTTTTGACACTATACACATATAGTAATATCAAAATAATGTGTTTTAAACGTATCAAGCATACTTTGGTTGTTATAAGGGAAAACCCTATCCTCCGGCTTGCGTTGCATTGTGTGATGGGACCTGGGTCTTATAACAGCTTCATTTTTCTTTATTTAGCATTGCGCTGTTTGTTTTATGCACTGGTATTCTTGGGAGGAAACCCGTTCCATGTTATACGTCGTGGTCCCTTGTTTTACCTAACTTTAAAAACCAATATTAATAACTGTTTTAGTTCTCACACCAGTCACATGACTGACCTGGAGTTTATCATTTTAACCTAAACTCTGGGTGCCCCTATTTCCCGCACGGGCAGCTAGTAGTTTTGGTTTTGCAGATTTATATTCACAGGGTCCTGATTTACAGCTGGAACGATGCTCGGAAAGCTCTGTATCCGTGCATTACTTTCAGTTGTGCTTTTGTATTATTTTCCGCTGCTATGTAATTTATTGTAATCTCTGATATTTATCGAATGTAATTTATTCATTTATACTCTGTATATCCTTGTATCTGATGGAATTGTTGTAATAACAATGAAATGTTCTTCCGTCTGCGTCCTTTTGTGTGTTGTTCTCAAAGTATTCGTGCTTTCCTTCACGGGGAAGTTACGGGTTCTTTCAGGTGGAGTGGTATGAAGCGAGATATTTCCTTATATGTTAGTAGATGTGCCACATGCCAGCAACTGAAGGTTGATCATCAGAAAATAGCTAGTTTATTGCAACCTCTTGAGATTCCTAATTGGAAGTGGGATCAAATTTCTATGGATTTTATTGATGGCTTGCCAAGGACGAGAAAGGGAAATGAGAGCATATGGGTAATTGTGGATCGACTAACTAAGACTGCTCATTTTATTCCCGTTAGTGCAAATTGTACTGCTTCGAGTTTAGCCCAAAATTTATATGAGGGAGATTGTTAGACTTCATGGTGTTTCCACTAGCATCGTTTGTGACCGAGACCCCATCTTCACCAGCAATTTTTGGAAGGCATTTCAAGAAGCTTTAGGAACTCGGTTGAATCTTAGCATGATGTATAATCCTCAAACCGATAGTCAAACGGAGAGGGTGAATCAGATTTTAGAAGATCTCCTTCGTGCCTGTATTCTTGACTTTGGAGGATCTTGGGAAGATCATCTCCATCTCGTTGAATTCACCTATAATAATAGTTATCAGGTAATCTTTTGATTAAATTTGTAGTTATTTGAACCGTGTATCTTTAAAAACTTATCTTTTGAGTTCCAATATTTAAATTTAGGCTAGTATCAAGACATCTCCTTTTGGTGCTTTGTACGGGCGACCGTGCAGATCTCCTTCGTGTTGGATTGAGTCAGGTGATCGTCTAGTTCTTGGGCCATATATAATTTTGGAAGCAGCAGCGAAAGTCGAGGATATTGGAAACAAGATGAGAATTGCCCAAGATCGCCAGAAAAAGTATGCTGATAGACGAAGAAAAAGTTTAGAGTTTGTGGTTGGTGATCAAGTTTTCCTCAGAATATCTCCGTTAAGGAATGTAGTCCGTTTGGTCGGAAAGGGAAACTTGCTCCCAGATTCATTGGTCCTTTTCGCATATTGGAGAAAGTAGGTCCTTTAGCTTATCGAGTTGAGTTGCCTGAAAAGCTTGCGGGGGTGCACAACGTGTTTCACGTATCCCATCTTCGCAAATATTTACGTGACCCTTCCTTGATTGTTCAGCCGATTGCGTTAGAAAATATGGAAATTAACCCCAATCTGACTAGCGAGAGAAAACCACTTCGTATCCAGATAAGAAGCAATTGAGAAGGAAATCAATCAGTCTGGTCAAAGTGCAATGAAGTGATGATGATAGAGATTTTACCTGGGAGACGGAGGAGAGCATTCGTGCTTCGAATCCGGAATTATTCATTTCAGCTATCTTTTGATTCAAAATTTATCCTATCTTCTTGTTTGTTTTCATCCCTCTATCCCTTCCTTTTCGGGGCAAAAAGTTTTGAGTAAGGGAGAGTGTAACATCCCATAATTTCACACAATTTATTTATATAATCGAAGATGAAATTGAAAAAAAAATTAATTAATTACTAAATTTGAAATATTTAAATATCATATGTATGGCAATACTTTTGAAATTTGTTTTATGCAAAGTGCGGTTGTCATTCGTCAAATGTAGCATGATTAATAACTAAATATGAATGTTTGAATTATAGGGAAACTTTATAATTTCCAAGTGCGATTTGAAAATTTAAATTTATGTGCGTTAATTCGTTATAATCCTAACGTTCGCATAAAAAAAATTGATTGACAATAAATGGGAAACATTAATAACGTTTAAAATTTATTTATCTCATTCCTTTTAAAACTTAGCTTATTAGGAAAGCTTTTGACACCTCGGCCATTAATTCAGAAATCAATTGATGTTAGAAAAAATTTAAAAGCCTTGAAAGATTGATTATACAATGGTTCCATTATGTATATTATTTATTCCTTTTCTGTGAAACCTATTCGCCCTTGTGCATTATCATTCCTTTTGCTGAGAAATCTGTTTGCTCTCTCCTACAAATGTTTCTTCTTCCAAATTCAGATCTCCTTCACAAGGAAAATTTACTGACTTTCTCTTTTATCTTTATTTCTTTTTATTTTCTCTTCTTTATTTTGTTTTGTTGTTGAAACCGTGAACAAAGCTTTGCCCATCACCATTGAGTCAACCTTCCTTGGACCACTCACCACCAACGCCATGATGCCCTCCGATCAACCTAGACCCGACGCCTTGTAGCCACTACCTTGATTGAACCCAACGTCGAGCCTTCCTCCCTTGTTGCCCAAATCTAAAAAAATAAAATAAAGATAAAACAATAGCCGAGATCCCATTATGACGAACCATTGTTTGTTTAGTATGTTTTGTTTTAACTTTTGTTTGAAAACCTTTGAACTGATGAAACCGAGATTGGGTTTTGGGCATGTTGTACTAGTTGAGAATGCATAGTTTAATATTTATGTAAATACTCTTGTTGAAACTAGTGGGAAACTAAAGTCTAGTTTGTATATGTTCCTCTTGGAACTTGGGGTACTTTATATATAATTTTAAATGGATAGAGAATTGGTTGCTGGAACATAATATCGAGTAGGAAAGTTACGAACTTGCGGAAAGAATGAGAACCAAATTTGTGTATTTGGTTTTTTTCTTTGTTAAAAAAAGGATATTTTTGTTAAGTTCTGCTGTAAGTTAGGATTTGCAAATTGAGCATGGGATTCAAACTTTTGTTGTAGAGTGCAAGCTGGAGACCTGACACAAATTTATATGTTTTATATATATATATAAAGAAATGGTAACTTGTAGCAAATTTCGCATGGAGTGATTTATATACTTATATACTCAATAAAAAGGGAAATGATATGGCCATGAACCCCACGCCCTGATCTGAAACCATGCCGCTGAGTTTTCCTCCATAGACGAGCTGCACCATGTACCCGAGCTTTATATTTTCTTTAATTCACCTTGTATATTAAGATTTTTTTGTTAAATATATATTTGTCTAGTTATGTTATATACGAGTGGAAACCCGTGCGATGCACGGGAGTATAGACTTTTGAGTGTTTTAGTTTACATTCATCAATGAACGGTGAAAACATATTGTATAATAGCAAGATATATAATGTAAGTGATATATGTATATGTTATGATTGTACTGTAGAAAATAAATTTTGGAGGAAGAAGTAAATAATGCATGTATAGCGAGTAGATACAGGTTGCCCATGGGGTAAAAAGTATAAAATTTTATGTATGTCTATAGAGTTGATGAAAAGATATATATATGAAATAGCGAATAAGCAACCATATTATGTGATATTCTGCATTGGTTGAACACAGTGAGGATAGAAAATATGAGTATAGATTAGCAAAAAGTACATGCATAGAATTAAGAAGTTACTTCATATGAAATAGACCACAGCGTAACAGAGTGAACAGTAATTACCAACTGTAATGATTGAAGCAAACGAACAATAAGCTAAAAAAAATAGCATTCGTAAGATAGAGATAAAAAATAATTCAATAGTTTAAAAAACTGCATAGTTAAAGATGTTGTATGTGGACACCACAACATGCAGCTAGTTGCATACTACATTTGAACTGATGTGCTCCTGAAACAATATTTCGACAAAAGTAAGAGATTTTGAATATACATAAATATCTAGTAACATAATATGGTATATTTGGAAAATATGTTACAATTAGTTGGTGAAAATGTTTAAAAAATCGCAGATGATGAATGTAATAATTGTGTAATGAAATGTAATGCGCGTTTGTTCCAGCATATGTTAAAACATGCAACGTTTGTTCAAATAAATCACACATCAAATAACTGAAGTTATTCAGAAAAAAACATTTACATGGCGAAAATAATTGAAATCTGTGACAACTTTCACTTTCTATACTTAAAAATATTTTCTATTATCATAAGAAGAGTCAGGAATTCTTATTCACAAAATCAAGACAACTAAATCAAATCACATCCAGGTATTTATGATTCATGTTAGAATGAATTAAAAAAAACATACTGATTGTTGAGTTAAGATGCACAACTGTCCATGATCAGCTAATTTTGTTAAAAGTTGAAGAATTTTTTTGTCTGTAGCAAAAAGGCATTTAATTAAAATAAAAGTAGAACCCATATATTAAATAGCAAGATCTGTGGGTTAATCAAACGATTATATATACAATATAAATGGTAGAGTAGACAAAAACTCAAGTGGTCTTAACAAACTATACAAAAGATACGCTGAAAACTAAGAAAAACGTACAATAAGCAGTATACTAAGAAAAACAAAAAATATAACTTAATTTTATTCCCCTTTTGATCAATCTAGCAACTCCATTACTTCTTTTACCAACCTGTTTGCACCATTTGGAAAATAATCATATATTAATTTGCAGTTGCCAAATAAGAGGTTCATATGCCCAACACTGAAAATTTATAATAACAATGATAAAGGTATATTAACATACCCTTGAACAGATAGGAAAAAAGACCAATGGTTTCAAATATAGATATCAGTATTTACAGTGTGCTTAATAGAGACAACACAATTAACAACATGCAATGACTAAATAATTGATCAGCTTTTTGTGGTAACCTCAGTTATCTAAGCATTACTAACGCATCTTTAACCTCCATTCTTTGAAAAAAGATATTGCCATAAACTTCTTCCCATCTGCCTTTAAGCTTGAACACAAAAAAAATATTTCTATTACATCATGTTACCACTGGATTGCATAATTTTCAAAACAAAAATGCATCAACGGTTATGAGGCAGCACAAATTGCTAAATTGTGTTTATTAGTATAATTATATTCCATGTTAATTATCGCTTTTGAAGTTTCTAACTAAGAGCAATTTCTTCATATTTACCAAAGTCTGTAATTTATTTATATAATTGCTGTTGAGAGCTGAAGCATTTGCATTTTCGTTAACTTGATAAGATTTATGAAGGGATGATGTTAAAACATAAAGAAAAAAAAACTGACATTTTAGTATTTTTTATAAGATTTGCAACGATAGTATAGTTGAAAAAATGATACCCGCCACTCTTTTGCTGCAACAAATCGTCCAAAAGTGGACTGATAATGTAGACCATAATTTTTCTGCAAGTGCCACTATAGGTTCTGAATGTCAACATTATGCTAAGCAGCAGCCCCACAAAAGATTGGAAACTATATTACGTAATCTTATGCTTTTAAAATCAAAAAATACGTCTGAACCGGATAGCCATTAAAAAAAAGGATAACAGTTTGAACCTGAAAAAGTATGATTAGAAGAACATGAGCTAATAAAATATCCCTGTTACAAAATAGATGTTTTGGGTCAAGTTGCAAGTGCTATTATGCAGCTTCCTTTTCCCATGCCATAAACTATAACTCAATAATTAATGAATTTATATTTATAAGAATAATGATCCTATAATCTCGATATATAAAGCAATCGTCATTAGAAAATTTCCAGCCATATTAAAATATCTATTTCCATTTTGGATGTTGAAATATCTGTAATAAAAGCAATCTTTATTTATCAATCCAACAGTGGCAGTTCATTTATTTCCATTTTGAATTAAATTTTCTTCATTAAAGGAGTGCTCATTAAACAATTCAATATGAGTCCAAATTAAAATCTAGATCTTAGTTGTTTATATTTAACTCAATAAAAGCATTGTAAATGTTATGCATACAGTTAGCATATGGTTTTCTATATTTATTTATGCAGTATTGGACATAGCGATGTAAAATGGTAAGGAACATATACAAAATAAGTTATATGATCCTGCTTGACCATTAACAATAAGATTTAGCCAACATACAGTCTCTAAAAGCATAAGTGGAAAGAATAATAAAAACAATCAGTAAGAACAAAGGTAAACAAAAAGGTTACCAATGATAATTAATAGAAAAGGTATAGATTACAAAATAGCTTCAAGTGTTTGGGGGTGATATGAATGTGACATGAATGTTAATTAACTTAATATACTTCCTAGTCTTTACTTTAGAGGATTATGGGTAAAAAGTAACTTTGATTATGCATTTCAAGTGAAAAATGCATTATAGAGCAACTTTGAAATTCAAATATAAGGTTGCGTTTGGTTTGTGTTTTCAATTTTCAGTTTTGTGTTTTTTTAGCCATTTTCAATTTTTCATTTTGACAATTTTCATTATTTTAGAAAACGCGTTTGGTATGGAGTATTTTGAAAACACATTTTCAAAAATGCAAAATGGAAAATGCGTTTGGTTTGAAGTATGTTTCTCATGTTTTGAAGTTTTGAATTTTCCATTTTATAATTCAAACAACATTTACATTTAAACCATAATACATAATATACATTACTCATTATCCATATTCAATTGAACACACAAGAATTAAATAAAGAGCCAAATGAAAAATACTACCATTATATCAAATTACTAATTAACAATCAGTATATGACGAGGGAAAATACAGCAAGTCATAAACATAATAGTTAACAATTAAAGAGAGCACAATATTTTAAATAGCTACATAAGACCAAGTTGCATAAGGAATAAAATTACAACAAAAAAGTTCATGACAAGATTTTTAGATATGTAACAGAAGAGATACACCAAATACATAGAAAGTGAAAACAACTCAAGCATCGTCCATAATAATATATAGACATGTCAACAACCACAATATTTTCAAGAAACACAAGGTTGAAGTCTTCCAAATCACATCTGCATAAAATAGCAGAAAAGTAAGACATAAAATTTGTTAATGAAATATGGTAGAATAAATTTTGAATTTGAACTGAAAACAAAATTTTACCTGAACTACAAATGGTGAGTGGATACATACTCGTTCCACAATTGGGTAGCAATTTGATCTCTGACTTGCCCCATTTGAGTCGTTTGGCTAACATTAAATTGCACAACTTCTTGTTCTTGACCAGACTCCCCCGTGGGTTGAAATATCATATTCTCGGATGAATATTCAGTAAATAGAGCATCCAATGCGTGTTCCTCCCGAATGAAGTTATGTATTGTGCAACATGCAATTGGAATTAGTCTTTGCTTCGAAAGCGGAAAATTTGTCATCAACTTCAAAATGGGAAATCTTACCTTCAAAACTCCAATACAACGCTCAATAATGTTCCGACATGATGAGTGTTTATAGTTGAACAAGTCTTCCTTTCCACGCAATCTTCCTTGTCCATTATAATCACGTAAATGGTATCTTTGTCCACGATATGGGGAGAGAAAGCCAGGTATGTTTGGATATCCAGAATCAACAAGATAAAATTGTTCTGTAGATAAATTTACAATAACATTGTATTTTTTGAGTTTGTGAAATAATTGTAAATATGTCATATATATCATAAATAAAATTATTTGAAAGTACCTCCTCGCGGCATTGGAAAATTGTTGCTCGGTTTTGAAACTGCATCAATAAATACTCGAGAATCATTAGCTGTACCTTCCCATCCAACATATACAAAAATGAATCTCATGTCAAAGTCGCATGCAACCATCACATTTTGTGTTATGGCATTTTTTCTTCCACGAAAAGATGTTTGCCTCGAAGAAGGTGCCCACGCTGAAACATGTGTTCCATCTATTGCCCAATGCAATTCTATTGCATGATATTAAATAATAGTAATAGTAATGTTATTTTATTGTCAAGTGAATAAAATATTATATAAACTTAATTGTATCACCTTGAAATGTGGATATTTCCGCAGAATTCGTTCATGGATGATATCTTGATTTTTTGGCTGAATTATCTCCGTGCCTAACGAGCAAACAGCACGCAAAACTTTACGAAACCATTTTGAGATTGTATGATGGGAATGTTGAAAACGATCACCAATCACACTATAACGTGTTGTATTTCCTATAATCATCAAAAACATAGCAACACCCTCTTCAACGTTGACTTTTTTTCCATCTTTCAGTAGCCCTTTTCTTTCAAAATGTCACAAAAGTTCAAAAACACGTGTTTTTGCATGCAAAACATTTGATGGCAAACATTTGGATGTCCATTTAAAATTTCAAGCATATATTTTTTTCCAGTAAGAGATGATGTCCTACAAGGCCGATTACTAATCATAGTTCTTCGGTTAGCAACTGAATACCTAATCATCATCATATCATCAATGTCATCAAATGTTTGATCATTCATTATCATGAAATCTTCATCGCTTGAGCCATCATCGCTTGAGCTATCATTAGAGTTATTAGAAATTTCATCAAATCTAGCGGGCATCTCCCTGAAAAAGGAATTATAAATTCATTATTTGATGGACTTATGTATTTCTAAAAAATATAATCAAAAAATTAACCAAAACTAGGCTCAATTTAGATTGCAAATATACCTGATGGAATTTACTGAGTTTCCTTCATCCATGTTGTAGTAATTTCAATACCTAATAAAAATTCACATAACTATATGACACATGTAGCATAACAAAATGCATTAACAAAATGAAGCTACTTATTTTATTCATGGCACAAACAATTTGCTAGCAAATGCAATAAAAAGATACATCACAGTGAGGCACATAACAAATAAATTATTGAACCAATTGCATATTCACTCCTAACAAACAATCGTATAAGAATGAAAACTCATAGGAAAATACTATGCACAAACTGGTAGACATTCGTATGCACAAACAATTATTCATCCAAACAGCCAAAAAACAGTGTTAACAATCAAAAAACAATAATTCATCCAAACTGATGTATTGTCATGCTTATTCATTTCCATACCAACAAAAAGGAATGAACACAAAGATTATGAACTACATAGTTACGTGAACACAAAGTTTAATAAAGCATAAAGTATATAAACCTACAATAAAGATACCATATCGCATAAGCTAATAAAATCACTATAGGCGTTCTAAAACCGGCAACCTTCTATGTTCCGGCATCATAACAATCGCATCCTGAAATTGGGATTATCAAAAGCCTTCACTACCTTTGTGTAGACATCATCAGAAACACCGTCAATACCATTTAATATATTCATACACACCATATCGGAATATGGGTCAGATGCACCACTTTGACTATCATTTGGATTGGACGACTTTCCTTCAACTTTAGCAATTTTTCCTTTCAAGTATTGCATTCTAAGTTGAGCTTCTTCGTTGCGAATTTCAATTGAAGAAGACCATTTTTCCATATATGAGTCAACCTTTTCAGCATTACTAGCTTTATGTTTTTTGCGCCGTTGTTCATTTGTTGACGTGTCATCACTTGGACGGGCACTCATTTGCTCATCGTCGTCCACCACATGAACATGCACACCCTTGGTTAGAAAATTCTCTTCCACTTGTCTTTCATCATCTGAATTCGGAGGAAGTTTAGTTGAAGCACTACTTAAACCTTCAGTGGCAGTAGTTCCACCAAAAATCTCTCCCAAAAGTTCATAATTCTTGCAACCATCTTTCCTAAATGTCTTAAACTCGTTCTTGTTGATCTATAATAATTGTAACAAATATTAGTTGATAAAATTCTCTTAAATTCTAATAAATTTAGAAAATTCTTTTAAATCGCATACCGTATAAAAGTGTTGCCAAACTTCTTCTGCAGCATTGACCTTGTTGGTATTTGAATCCCATGTAACCCCTGTATGCCCTAATAGTTGAGAAAACAAACGATGCACAATACGCAAACGGTTCCACTTTCCTTTCAACCTCTCTATCCCATAATCAGATTTTGTTGTTTCAATCATCTCTTGATTGATCTTTCCCCATTGTTCCTTAGTGAAAGTAGAGCATTGAAGTTTTCCTGCTTTTACGTATTCATAGAGTATTCCAATGAAAGCTTGCTCGTTCCCGTACGACCATGACATTGGTTCCTTTGCCTTATTATGACCTCCCATATTCTATGTAAATAATTAAATATTATTACTTCATTCATTAAATAAATCATAATATAATCTGGTTTAGCATGTATACCATATCCAAATAAAAAGAATGACACACATCATTGTTGTAATTTTTTAAAGAAATATACATTTAAGTTCCTTTGAATCCACATAGGGTATTAAATCAACTGACTATAAATTGTGGCATCATTATGATAACCAGTTACAAGTCACAGTCATTAATTTAGAAATAGGCTAAATTGTCCACAAACTCATTAGTTAAGATCATCACTGAAATTCATTTAAACAAGTTCATTCAATCTAACATAGAAATTTAAACATGCATTAAGTTTGGCATGTGATGAAGGGTAACATTAATGCATTAAAACTACTAGACTGCAAACAGTAGGGGACAATGAAAAATTCATCCAACATATATGGCTGCTAACTGATAATATATATTTACAGTTGGCATGATAATGTATGATAATGTGTGCATGGATTTGTGTGCATTTCATCAAACATATATGTTTGCGTTCAGATATAATGATAATGGGTGATCAAATAATTTTGAATGTACATGCAAAATTAGATACAATACATATATAATTTTGAAAACATATATAATAATGGGTAATCAAATAATTTTGAAAACAGAGACTGTAATTAGATACAATACATATATACAATAATGGGTGATCAAATAATTTTGAAAATAGAGACTATGGTTTAAACTGTCAAAACTAGACCAAACACAACAAACAAAATGAATAAGTTAGGAAGACATAGTGTGACTTGGACCGTATCCAAACAACAAGGAAGATGTATTAAGTTAGGAAGACATACTTTATATCCTTGATTCCAATATCTCACATAAAAAGACTAGGTGTGAACCAGGCACAATGTATTAAGGGACCATAAAGATTCGGTATAACTGTAGGCTCCTTTTTCTCGCAATCATATCTTATCAGGGTTGGAGCAATGGTTTGGTGCTCTACATAACAGCCAATAGAATGTGGTATGTAAAGAGAATTTTTTTTATAACCAGGATACTTGCTTGCAACAAGAGAAAAGGTAGTATCCAGTCCCAAAAACAAGGCTCTGTCACCTAAGCATTTCAGCTCCACCAACTTAACCTGCTGCTGTCCAAACTTCAGTTTGAATACCTTGTAGGTGCACCAGAGGAAGTCACCAAGTACTAGAACTAACAAAAGCTCTCCATCTGACTCAACAAAGTAAGGCCAGTGGACTCCTTTATCCTTCAGCCTCAAAGAGACAAGCTTACAAACACTTGGGTTATCACCAAATTCGCAAACAAATACATCACCGCCCAAACCAAGGAAGACCTTCCCACTATAGCAATAGATGTGAACAATCTCATTCTCAGGCATGTTAATTCCAGGAGGCAGCACTTCACTCCAAGCACTAGATCCTACTTTACAATAATAGATCCTTCAAGAGTAGTAAACTAACGCAAAACAGTCACGTAACGACTCACCAGGATCTGAACTTAAGCAGAATCCGAATTGGTTACGGCCGATATAACCCGCGTTCACCACAATATGAAGATTGGGGAGATTGATAATGGAACAGGTGACGGGGTTAACTAGTGAAACAGAATTGGTATGCAAATCAAGCAAAAACAACCAACCATGAGAAGACCTGATAAAAACATGTCGTTTGTCAAGCAATGATGAAAGCAACGACGGGGTTAACTTATTCATCTTCGTTGTTGTTTTGTTGTACTGATAATGATGCATATCAGACTAATTCAGTCTTGGTTAGCAAAACAAATTCAGTTATTCAATCAGATGAAAAACTATTAACTAAGCAAGGAAATTCAATTCAATGGCAAGCAGCAAGCAAAACATATTTTATTCCGTTCACTTATAGAAAGCAGCAGCAAACAAAGCAAAATATGTTTTATGTTCAATTAGAATGCAACAGCGCCAAGCAAGATAATTTAAAACAAAAAGCAAGGAATTCAGCATACATGCAGAAATTCCAATTGTAATGACAATTCAACCAGCTTAGAAGTAAACTCAATTTTTGATTTTGTTATTTTGAAATTTGAATTCAATCGCGAAGGAACTCGAACAAATTTCAAAATCCATTCCAAGAGTGACAGAATTCCGATATCGCACTCACTAGAGTTTGACTACATTGAGTGAATTTCTTCGGATGAATTAGTTAGATAACAGCAAGCAAAATCAAGCCCATAAATAGCAAGCATCTCTAATAATGAACAAGGTAGTCACGTTTTACCAAGGTCCGTTCTTCCTACAACTTGTGCAGTTCTTCCAGTGAAGCTTCAATCAACAAACATAAATTTCAAATGCTACCTCGTAAACCATTTATCCAGTGATATTTTGGATATAACTAAAGGCGATTCCAAAATTAACAAAGTTCAATGGGCGATTGTGTCTAGAGACAAGTTTTAAAAATAACATAATTCAGGACAAGATGTATGGATAAAACTCAAAGGAAATTAAAGGCTTGGATATCAAAATGACATTGAATGCAAAGTTGTAAAATGACATGAGTCCACCTATTTTTGCTGGTCCATTGCCTAGGCGCCCCTTTTAAATTCTTCTTTTTCCCTTTTATGTGAAGGAATATACCCATTTAATGGGATGTAACATATCACACTTGAGGGCCAGGGGTGAAGGTTCTATCATAAATTTAGTCTAGTTTTATTAAGTAAAAATAAAATGTTATTATAATTCAAATGGCTTCATTAGTCAAGTGGCGTATGTTAAAGATAAGTTGAATGGATACACCACTATTTTTGAAAATTTTCCCCAATTATAAAGGAAAACACATTTAAAATAAAGTATTATGTACAGGTTGACACAATCTGTATAAAATGCCTAAATAAATTGGAGTTATACATTCAGTTTTAGAATGCAAATCAATTAAATCAAAGACAAATGAAACCCAGTTAACACTGCTTTATATACATTGCATTCCTCTTTTGAAGAAAACAACAATCCAACACATCCAATCTGCTCCTACACAATCCATAAGACTATTGTATATTCAGATTATTTAAAACCAGTGTACACTTGTTTAATTGGTGCCCAACTTTTTTTTTTTTGTAAACCTAGCCAACAGCAAGTAACAAAATCGATATTTTAGGCAAAAATCATTATCAATCTCATCTAAATCGAAAGAAAGAAATTACTTAATAAAGGCGAAACAAAAGAATTACAGCAAGCAAGCACTAGTAGGGTTTACCTGGTTGAATCGGAAGTAGGTTAATCGGAGATAAAACCCTAGAGAGAAGGAGCCACTACAGTGAACAAAAAAAACGTTATAATTAAATAGAATCAAAATTGAAAGCAATCCTCATCAAAATCACCTAACGCAAGATGAAGTAAAGCCACATCAAAAACATCAATTATTATCGACCTTATCTAAATCGAAAGCAAATCAAATACATGAAAAAGCACGAAACAGAAGGGGATATAGTCTTAATTTTACCTTAAAACCGTTGAAAAAGAAGGAGCTCGAATCCGAGAATAAACCCTAATTCACGGTGAAGAGAAGAGCCACTGTTAAACAGAAAAAACTTGATGAATTAGTTAAATTGAATCAAAGGAGATACGAAAGAAGTAAAAAAAATTGCGATTTTACCTCGATTTACCATGTTCGACGATTATCAGAGTTGAGAAATATTGCGGCCAAAAAACGATTAGGGTAAAATAATGCGTTCACTTTGTTTTCAATTTGGGTTTTCTATTTTTCAGCTGGGCCTGAAAACATTAAAAACAAAAAAAAAACTGTTTTGGGTTTTCTTTGTTGGGCCTATTTTCGAAAATGATAAATTTTTGAAAATGAATTTTTGAAAACGATAAAAGGAACATGTTTTCAATATTTTTCAAAATGGAAAACTGAAAACGAATTGAAAACAGCAAACCAAACGCACCCTAAGTAATTGTAAACAATGCATCTAACACGTAAACATGCTGAAATTGTAAATACAACATGTATGGATATAATAAAAAATAATTGCATCACTACTTCATTTCATTTCCAATCACACAATTAATGCAGCATGAAAGAGATTACCTTTAAAATACGTCGGAGAAATCAGTCATCAGCAAAAATCTTTTTCAGAAGTACCAATAATTCTGCACATATTTGTTAACCATAAATTAAATAGTTAGGGGAAAAAAGAGACTATAATTTATGCATTTATGATCCGAATTCTATTTAGATAGGAAAGCTAGAAAAAATATACTGATAAAATCAAATAACCACAATGCATATTAGATAACCATAATGTTGCATATTCCAAATACCAAACCTCTGTTTGTGCTAGGGGAAGTTTAATTAGTTTAATTTAAATGCAGTGTATTGAATACTATGTACTGATAAATTAGATTTTTTTTTTCAATTTACACGTTAACTATGATCATCAAATATTTGGTGTGCAGAAGTGCACTACCTATCCAAAAGTTAAAAAGCTACTGCTAGATATAGTTTCAGGCATTTGTTACATCTGCAGAAATATGCAATTAAAGAAAGAAAAAAGTGTGTGTGTGTGTGTGTGTGTATAACTTGTTGCAATATAATTTTGTGGAAAGATCATAGTAACACTGAAGATATCATATAGTTACATGGTTAAATGCATATAAAATCTTTGATATCTGGGATTGGGAAAAATATACAAATAATATTTTGGATGTAATATTTAGTGATGTAATGATGTTTGGAAACAAAATATAAAATGCAATTAACATATCTTAAACAGAAGGGAGCTAAATTGTCTTCCAATATGGTAATTTCACTAATCAAGTTACCAGAATGAACTATAAAATATTCATACGTTGCAGCTCCTCCATTGATTATGTCTATTTAGGAATATGGCTACTAATTCAGAACCCATCATCAAGTTACCATAATAAAATATAACAAATTTGATAATTTCTACCACAATCATGGTTTCTTGTAAGTAAATTTAGAAATTGTTTGAATGGGAAAGATTACACATGGAATCAAACCATTTGAGTAATACTTGAACTGAAAGAAGCATTATATAAAAATGGATCCTCACTATTTTAAACTTGAAATAAGATTTTTACTTGGTCCTATTAACAATAATACATCAGTCATCCGTATGTATAACAGTTAAATAATAATCCCGTCAAATAGCTTTAATTATAAAAGGGATGATGTGTAATTTTCATAAACACCATGAAATAAAGAATTATTAATAGACAACAATAACATACCTGTATATTTTGCACCATTTGTAACCATCAAATTTTAGCATCCATAAATTGATCAGGTTTTCATGGAGCAAGCAAATTATGATCATATATTGAGCAAGCAAATTACTGAACAATTCAGAAGTGGAGAAACTACCAACTGAAATCATCTCTCTGAATTTTTTTTCCTTTCAGATCAATGAGGCAGTGGCGAAGTGGAAAGTCCATGGAAGGATAAATAGAGCAGAAGGCGGTGGTATGGATATGAGTAGGTGGTAGTGGAGATGGAAAGTTAAGTCCAGGCATCTTCTTCATCATCATCGAGTGTGCTCTTTTGTCGACTGATCCTAATTATTGTTGAGTGGAACCACTGCTTTGATGGATTACAAAATTGAACACAACAGAGGGAAAAGGAAAAAAATTGAATTTCAGTTCAGAGTTATATAATTGAAATTTATGATAACTTGAAGATATCAAATTGTATTTCAGTCTGCCAAGCAAAACTGTCAATAATGAAATGGTTCCTATTGCATATGAAATAATATTTTCATATCAAAGATGCTGTATATAAGTAGAGAAGTACTTTGGGCATGGGTCCTTGTTAGGACTTAGGACAGTCTAATTTGTTATTATTATAGATTTTAGCAAAGTGATTTATATAGACATTAGAATAGAATAACAATTGTTGATTAAAAATTAGTGAAACTATTCACAGACGTTTGAATAAATGAATGAATTAAAAGCCAGTGCAGTAGTGTATATCAAAATATTCACTTACCACAATACTTATAAGTGACTGTAAATAGCGGCCTTGCTGTGTAAGAATTTATGTATATTTGATAAGCTGAATGTATTGATGTTATTGTGATAGAACAGAATAGAATAGTTTACAACGTTTCGCCACTAATATATATACATGGTGAAGTAAAAACAAAGCTGGGCTGAATATAGGCCCGATGAAGAAAAGGCCCATCATAGTGGGTAAATAAAGTGCGGTTTGTATGTGTATCCAGAGTCTTCATTCTCTAATACGCTGCCTCAAACCGAACTTAGGGTTTCATGTCTTCTACTGCGCTGCCTCCAAAACCATTAACTCTCTTCTTAATCGCTCAAAATTATTTCTGGATAGAGCTTTGGTTAAAATATCTGCCTTCTGGAAGTAGGATGGCACATGTTTGATGACCAATTTCCCCGCTTCTGCTCGTTCTCTGATGAAGTGGAAGTCGATCTCCATGTGTTTTACTTTTGAATGTTGTATAGGATTACTGGACAGAGCTACGATGCTTTTATTGTCACACCAGACGATTGGTTTCCTTGAAAGCGAAAGCCCCAATTCCTTGATTAGGGTTTCAACCCATATGATTTCAGCCGTAGCTGAGGCAACAGCTCTATACTCTGCTTCGGTGCTGGATCTGGAGATGGTTGGCTGTTTCTTCGTGCACCAGGAAATTGGAGTTGATCCCATGAATACACAGTACCCAAAGGTTGACCTCCGATCGTCTGGGTCGTTAGCCCAGTCTACATCACTGTAAGTGCTCAGATTTACATCGTTTCCTGCTTTTATTACTAATCCATGGTCCACTGTTCCTCTTAAATAACGCAAAATTCGTTTGACTGCTCTCCAATGCTCACTTAGGGGGTTAGCCATGAATTGACACACCTTGTTCACACTGAAACAGATCTCAGGTCTAGTAATAGTTAAATATTGCAGAGCCCCAACTATACTGCGATATTGCTTACTGTTATCGATGGCCTCTCCTCTGTACTTAGATAACCGTAGATTGCTTGTCATCGGTGTGGATATAGGTTTTGCCTTGTCCATGTTAGCTCTAGCAAGTATTTCATATATGTAATTTCTTTGAGATAGAAAAATCTCTGATTTTGACTTTCTATGAACCTGAATGCCCAAAAAATAATTCACTTCCCCCATATCTTTAATAGCAAAAACTTTGTTTAAGTGAGTTGTGACTTTATTGATTTCAAGATTATCACTTCCTGTTATAAGAATGTCGTCTACATAGACAAGTATGTACACCCTTTCCTGATTTTGAACTTTAGTGTATAGTGAACTGTCAGACTTTGTAGCCATGTAACCCAACTCATCCAATGTTCTCTTGAGATTAACATACCAGGCTCTTGAAGCTTGCTTCAGACCATAAATTGCCTTGTTTAGTTGACAAACATAGTTTTCTTTCCCTTCACACACAAATCCTCTTGGTTGTTGCATGTAGACAGTTTCATGTAGATCTCCATTCAGAATTGCATTGCATACATCCAACTGTCTTATGTCCCATCCATTATTTATGGCTATAGTTAAAATAATCCTGATGGTTGTGGGTTTGACCACAGGGGAGAAAGTCTCATTAAAGTCAAATCCATATTTTTGAGAGAAACCTCTTGCAACTAACCTGGCTTTATGCTTGCATATCTTTCCTTCAGCATCTTTCTTGAGTTTATAAGTCCACTTGCACCCCACAATGTTCTGACCTTTTGGTGCTATGACTAAATCCCAAGTTTTATTTTTAATTAATGCATCATATTATTCTTTCATGGCTTTGCACCAGGGTCTGTGTTGAACAGCCTCTTCATATGTGACTGGTTCCATCATATCTGCATTTTCTGTAGTAGCATTATAAATCTTTGGTTTGAAAATACCACTTTTAGATCTTGTAATCATGTGATGTCCTGGTGGTTGTGTCTGAGTATTGTTTCTTCTGTCTGTTGTGTCATCTTCACTGCTTTCTCCTTGATGGTGGTCGCTGTTTTGACTGTCATGGTTTGAATGTTTGTTATCATCATCACTTAAATGTTCACTGGAGTTGTATCCAGATCTGGTACTGGAAATAGTTGGAGTAGCTGTTGTCATCTGTGGTGTCTCTTTATCTTCAGGTTGCATAGTCCATTCAGTCAAAATAGGAATAGGTCCCATAGTTGTTTTTGATTGATCAGTTTCATAATTCCCTTTGTTCTTCTTGTCTGCAAAGGGAAAGATATATTCATTAAAAACAACATGTCTAGATACATATACTTTCCCTTTGTCATCTAAGCACTTGTATCCTTTTTGGTTATCTGCATATCCTAAAAAGGTGCATGGACTTGACCTTAGAGAAAGTTTGTGATTATTGTATGGTCTGAGGCATGGGAAGCACAAACAACCAAATGTTCTCAAGAATTTATAGTCTGGTTTGTTACCAAATAACATTTCATGAGGACATTTGTGTTGTAACACCTTGGTTGGCATTTTATTTATTAAGTAGACACTTGTGCTAAATGCCTCAGTCCAGTACTTTAAGGGTAGAGATGACATAGATAACAATGTTAGCCCTGTCTCTACTATGTGCCTGTGTTTTCTTTCCACAATACCATTCTGTTCAGATGTGTGTGGACAAGTGATTCTGTGAATGATACCTTTTTGGTTGAAAATACGTTTAAGTGGTAAAAATTCACTGCCCCCATCTGTCTGTACAGCCTTAATACTGCAGTTCACTTGTTTTTCTATGGCATTCATGAACTGTAGCATTATATTATATGTGTTTGATTTTGCCTTAAGAAAGAAAATCCATGTGTACCTTGTATATGCATCCACAATTGATAGATAATACCTGTGTCCTTGTCTTGAGCAAACTGGTGCAGGACCCCATAAATCTGTTGTAATTAACTCAAGAGGCTTATAATAAACAGTTTCAGACTTGGCAAAGGGTAATTTGTGACTTTTGCCGAGTTGACAATGTGTGCAAACATTAGGAACAGGTGAGTGTTTAAAAGGAATATTATTGCTTTTCAATATTTTCATTACAATATCATAACTAGGATGCCCAAATTTACAATGCCAAATATCTAAATCATTATGGATATGATTGTTACTATCATTAGTATAGTTGAAATCACTCTCATCTATGCTGTTAATCTGTATATTAGCATTACAACACCATGTGTTGTCTTCTTTACCCAATCTTGATTGCATGTTGTTGAATCTGTAAAGGCCATTACTCAGCCTACCCTGTAATAATATTTCCTTGCTTAGCAAGTCTCTAATTAGACAGTGTTTAGGGTGAAACTCAAAATATACCTGATTATCATTAGTAAATTGGGACACGCTAATTAAATTTTTCTTAACTGTGCGAACTCTAAGAAGGTTATTAAGACAGAGTTTTCTTTTCCCTTTGACATATCCTGCCCCAATATGAGATATATTCATAGTTTCACCATTGCAAGTGTGTATAACTTGGGTACCTGAGTAACTCTTGTTACCAAGATTCAAATTCTGGAGGTTGTTGGTCAGATGATTGGTTGCTCCTGAGTCTGGAAACCAGTCCTCTGTATTTATATCATCTGCCTTACTGCTGTCATCATTGCATGTGTTTTGTGATGTAGAGCCTTCAGAATTTGTCCTCCCTTGATAGTTTGCTTGTGCCATGTTGAATTAATGCCTCTTTGTCCACCTTGACCTTGCTGTGTGTTATTAACATCCACATTGAACCTGAAATAGCATCTATTCGCTGTATGGCCTGGTTTATCACATATCTGACATCTCACTCTGTTTGTGTTGTTTGATCTGCCTCTTCCTCTGCCTCTCTGATTGGGATTGCCTCTTGGACCTTGCTGGTTGCCTCTGCCATACCCAGGTACACCTTTTTGTTGATTTGCATTTCTTGAATTGGATGCCAAGTTCACACTGAAATCACTCTGAATGGACTTTCTTTGCTCCACGCGGCCTTCATGTGCCAATAGTGCTGAGTATACTGTTTGAATATCAAGTAGCGCGGGTTGTGTGGCTATGTATCTGACAAGTGATTCGTATTCTTCATCGAGTCCATTGGTTAGCGTCAGAATTTGTTCACTGTCTGAAATTACGTGTTCAACAGCCTTCAGTTTGTCACAAAGGGTCTTCACCTTAGAAATATACTCGCGCGTGCTCATATTGCCTTTTCTTGCATTTTGAAATTCTCTTCTGTAGTGCATTATGTGTGCCGATGATTGAGAATTAAAAATTTGCTGAATCGTATACCAAATTTCATAAGATGAACTACATCCTATAACTTGTGATAATAGATTGGAACTAATGGACGATAGAAGCCAAGAAGAAAGTAAGTTATCTTGTTTTTGATGGTGAACATGTTCTGGGTTGCTAATAAAATTGTTTTGCGCATCTGTTATCATTGCAGGTGGTGTTGGCTTGGTTCCATTGACATAATCTTGAAGGTCGTATCCTTTCAAGGCTGTTTCAACTTGGAATTTCCACATCAAGAAGTTGTGCTCGTCAAGAGGAACAGTGATAACCTGGGTCTTTGGCTTAACAAGTGGTGGTGGAAAGGCTGGCGGTGGTCCATTGTTGTCAGTCCTGGACGTGGCTGATGATTGATCACCACTGACTCCTGCCATGGAGAAGTAAAAGGCGAGGCTACTAATTGACAGTAGCAGCCTATGATGGTAATATATTGCGGCAACAGTAATGTTCAGTGGTTCTTGCTTCTCTTGGAGATTCAAGAATCACTAGACAGTGGGTAAAAATCAGAGGATGAGATCTAAGAATCTCTGATGATCAGAAAACCAAACAGTTATAGCCGCTGTGAACACTGTTCCAGCCTAGCAAGCACTGTTTTAACTGGTAAGAAAAATCGCTATGCGATCGGGGAAGGATGCTCTCCAATGATGAAATTACTCTGAGGAGACCTAACTTTATCTTCCTCTTTCTTTAACAAAAGTAGATGATTTCTTGAATTGCCGTTTGGCTATAATGCTCTGATACCATGTAAGAATTTATGTATATTTGATAAGCTGAATGTATTGATGTTATTGTGATAGAACAGAATAGAATAGTTTACAACGTTTCACCCCTAATATATATATACACGGTGAAGTAAAAACAAAGCTGGGCTGAATATAGGCCCGATGAAGAAAAGGCCCATCATAGTGGGTAAATAAAGTGCGGTTTATATGTGTATCCAGAGTCTTCATTCTCTAATATGCTGAATTTTTGGATTATGTGCAGACTGAAACCAAGAGCAAAAAAAAGTTACTCCACTTACTAAGAAATTGATAGTGATAACCAATTTGTCCACTCGCTCATTATACTCAACAATTGCAATAAAAATAATAAAAAATAAATGGTTAATAAAAGAAAATGGTTCATTGTAAAAAAAACAATAATAACAAAAAATGCACTGCAAACATACAATTACTTTAGTAGAAAGTAGTGAACAAAACAAAAGTAAGCACACTTGCTTCTTAGATGGGGTAGTATCTTTGTGTCATATTGACTTGCTCCACTTAGATGTTCCATTTGTTGGTTCTCTAACTCTGCAAAAAAAAAAAAAAAAAAAAAAAATCAACACAAACATCTATGTATAATATAGTTACTGAACCGAATAATCATAATTTCAAACATGTAAACCATTATATCATATCAAAAGAGTCAAAAATTTCAAAAACTGAATTTAAAAGTTATTGTTGAAGGGAGCAACTGACTTTCAGCACAAATGAACAATTTTCAATATATCACCTTATGCAAAATCATTGTCAGTTGTACCATATTAAGAAGTATGGAATAATGTGAAAATGGAAAGTAAGAAAACATTTGAAGTCACATATTCCAGTTACTATGCATTTGTATGTGGAAATAATAGAAAGTATAGGGTAGTGAAATTGGAAACTAAGTTAGCCGAGAATTAATTTAGAATTAACATGCGTCTGTATGTCTTTACTTATATTTGACTCGCATGAATATGGTGAAGAAGAGTAAATTCAAACCTATAGTTAGACGCCTTCAAAATTAAAGCTTTATTTTGTAAAGGAAATAATTAGTTATTAAGAAACAAAGATGAAGTCTGAAAGTACAGGAACTAAAACTAAAGAAATATCAATTTGTGTTAACATGAAATTGAAGAAGATACAATACAATAGAGATAAATTCCATCATTCGATGAAGTCTAGGTAGAACAATACTATACAACAAATTAGGTATATCTTGCATAACGAAATGAGATGGTGAAAATTGTCAGTAGCAAATAATATTCAAGTCCCGAATTAGATTAATGAGAATAATTAAGATGCGGGAGATGTATATGTAACATGATAAGCGGATCTGTTAACTCTGAGACAGAGTACAACATAATTTAGAATTGAGTAAGGCGAAGGCAAATCACATTGGATTCATGTAATCGAAAAAGCACGAAGATAAAAGATCATACCTTGACAGCGTCCATAGATTAATTAGATCTGAAATCAAGCTTAATGAAAGAAGAGATCGGTGGGAGATGTAATGGAAATGCAACAACAAAATTCGGAGAAGAAAAGGAGTGGAGCATGAATTTCGAGATCATTACGTAGTGATTTAAAAGGAGAGTTGTTTTATCACAGTTGGACAAATCATAGCCACTCTTTATCTAACCTTATATTTAATCTTAGCCGCTCTTTGTCTTGTTGTTTGGGGGGGGGGGGATTTATTATATAGATATATAAATTACATTGTTAGCCTTTAGTTTGCTGAAACTTATTTGAAATGAGAACATGAACAAGCATATTACATATGCGCAGGGACCATTGTTATATAAATATAAATATATATATATATATATATAAAGCAAGCATATTAGAATTTGCTGTAGCCTGAATTAGCAGTTTGGAGCCTCCTTTCCCATGCGTAATATACATTTGCATGGGATAGTAACATGGCCTTATGGTAGATATTTACACCATGCATAATGAAATTGTTGATGTGAATGAAAACAAACTTTTGTTTCTTTGCCATGCGTTAGTTAAAAAAAAGAATAATATACCATGCGTTTGAACTCAAGCATGTTTGCATGCAACTAAGTTGCATGCATGGTTCCATGCGTTTGTACATGTACCATGTATGGTTACATAGTGCCATTCAAATGCATGTAACATTTTGTCCATTTTGCCACACACCATTGAGCTTTTATATATAAAAAAAGTTGATTAACAAATAATCTGTTCAAAAAAAAAACTTCTATATTTTAAAAAAAAAATCAATCTTTACTGCATTTTTACATATGTTGACCATAAATTATTTGTTCAGTTTGCTGAAGTTGCGGTGTTGTTTCGGTTCTGCGCCTATCGGTTATCGTCTCTATTTCTCTGCCACCGAAGGTGAGTTCAGCTCACACCTAACTAATGTTTTCTTGAAAGTGAATTAACTGTATTTGAAATGTTATTGAAATGTTAGCACTCTATATACAAATATCACACACCGACACACACATGACTTGAAATGATATTTTGTTTACATAATGATAGTTATTGTTTTCTGTGCTTATTTAGTTGCTAAATCTCACACTGCAAGTCCCTTTAGCTTAGAAAATCTTTATGGATTGAAATGATAAACACCCAAATCATTGTATAGATGTAAGAACAAATCTGAATCGATTTGGGATGCGGGTTGAAATGGTACACATCCGGATTTGAAACTTGACGGATTGAAATGATATAGATCCGTGCTACTTGTCCTAGGTAGAGAATATTATATAAACACCGTTGGTCTATTTTGAAATATTTCTAAAAGCTATTAAATATTTTGACTCAGATTATTTTGGATTTCAGATTTAGTTATATGTTATGTAAATTTAAATAAAAATTTAATTTATGTTATGTGTTTTAAGAATGTATTAAATATTAGTTTTATTCAAATCTAATTTAAAAGTAATTTTTTTTCAAGGTATTTTAATTATAATAAAGTCATAAGATTTTAAGTAATTTAGCAATTATTTTATTTAATAAATTTTAACTTAGTTTACATATGTATGTTTCTAAAATTTATTTAAAAATATAAAAAGGATTATGAGTACATTAAAATTAGATGTGTAACTTAGATTTTTGTAACCTAACGTATAATAGATGTTTTGTAAATGAATGTATTCTTAAATTTATGATTTTGAAACCTGCAATTTACTTCAAGATATGATTTTGTTAAAATGGCCACGGTGTGAAAAATGTAAACGTTTGGTTGTTAAAGAGATCGGGATCGGATATTGCCATACTCTCTGCCAGTACCGAAAACCACTTTAACAACTGTGTATGCGGTAGAGTTCCAGAACGAAGAAAGATGGTTTGGTGGCGATTACTGGATTGAAGAAAGAGAACGTTGATGGATAGTCTTGACCTTCAGGTTATAATTAAAATGACTAAAACAGGTGCTATACCGTGATTAAGTGAGGTCGCACCTCCATGGACACATTTCTTCGAACCCATATGTATTACTTTGTGATTTGATTGGTGTGCACCTTTGATTCGGAGTGTGTTCCGAGGTGGGCGGTTGTCGCGGTTATGTGTTACCACCGGTCCAGGGATGCATCGATAGAATCCTACCGTGGGTATTCCTCGTGTGCCTTGTCATATTATCCTGATCGAACCCATACGATTTTGATTTGTATTGTACCTATGGAGTACCCTCTGATAGCCACTATGTTAATGTGGACTTTACGTTACCTGTATAGAATACAATATTATAAACGGTCTAAGGGTAAAAATGTAATCCCGCTTACGCTATTTAGATATCTTACTTTATTGAATAGATACTATTATAATAGCGCATTATATTATATGATATTTAGTTTAACGGATTCTCAAAGAATGGAATCCCAAACATTCTTTAAGTTACTTGTGCATCTCCATGACATTTTACTTGGGTTAATTTACTTGCAAAAGAATATTAGTCCAGACTTGAGTGGTTTTGTTTTGCATGATGCTCGGGTCAGCTTGAGTACCACAGCCGTTGGAGATTATCTTGGAGCTGGAGACCATTTGGAGCTTGCTTTAGCCAACTATTTATTTTTCTTCAGTCCTATCTATGTTAGACAGTTGTTGTTGTTTCTGTTTGTCTTTTAGCAGACTTATGTGTTTGAGATTTCCGTTGTACTGGTCCTAGTGATTTTACACTATGCATTTTGTTTTGGAGACTATGCTTATATAGTAGCTTCATGAACTACTATGGCTTTATTTATTTCCGCTGCGAGTTATTCTGATTTTTCTGTGTCTGTGATTCTGTGATATGTTTTGTATCTAGTCCAATTACTATTAATAATTTGTTATTTTGAGCAATTCAAGTCAGACATGTGTGATTTATTGTCGATTTGAATAGCACAAAATAGTGGGTTGTTACAAAACAACTCTTGTTTGACTGAAATTGGAGTTGTTAAGAATTTACAGATTTATTTGTAAAAATTAGAAATAAAATATTATAAAAATCCTTTTTGTCTTCTTCCAAACCCTAGAACTATTGTAGCCGCCGCATATTCCAATTCAATAG
This sequence comes from Allium sativum, assembly GCA_030737875.1. Classification (NCBI taxonomy): domain Eukaryota; kingdom Viridiplantae; phylum Streptophyta; class Magnoliopsida; order Asparagales; family Amaryllidaceae; genus Allium; species Allium sativum. The sequence continues at coordinate 392,072,458 of CM060912.1, read as the reverse complement.
CCAATACCGCTCCATTTTTCCTCCATTAAAATCACACGATCCATACAGCAAAACCCATTTTGACAATATCGTAGAGACTCTCCTCCTCTACAATTCCATATGGATTGATCCTCCTCTAGTGGCACGAACTCCGAGAACCGAAGCCCCGAAGTCGCGTCGTTCGCAGCGCCGCACCCCCCAATACCCCCGATCGAGGTGGCTAAGGTGGGGGCCCTGCGTGTGCCTCCCCGTACTCTTCGTCGTGGTGGCATCTGATTGTCCTGAAACCTAGTAACTTGAACGCAAGGAGGAACCCTAGTTTGGAACCAATTAGAAAAGTCATGGTCGTGTTCTAATTGTTGAAGAAAGAGGGTATTTCCCTTTTAATTATTGTTTAATTAATTTGTTTAAAATATTTGTAATCTAAATCAATTCCTAACGCATTCATATGAACTCAGAACTGAACGATTTTCGAAGCATTGCGATCGTAAGTCCGAGATCTGCGTTTCTAGACTAACTGAAACCAATTCCGTGCAGATCGAATTTTGGCCAAAATTGCAGATCTGAACCATTTGGATTTAAACTACTATGAGAATTCTATTTTTTTTAAATAATTAGAATTAATCATGATTGTATTATCATCGATCCGCTGTAAATTACACATGCTATGCTACGTGATTTGATCTGTATTTGACATGTTATGTAGATCTATTATTTTGGTGTTGCAGTGTTATAATTAAATTTGCAATAAAAATGAATCAAACATTTTTGTTGTTATTTTGTTGAATCAAAATATTCAACAAAAATGGAGTATCACCTTTATTATATTTGATTGGAATTAAATTTGCAATAAAAATGTATCATACATTTTGCCACTTTGATTGAATTAGAATTTTCAATCAAATTTAAATATTCCCTTTTATACATTTTTGTTGAATCAAATTTTTCAACAAAAATGAATCATACATTTTGTTAATTGATTGAATTAGGAATTTCAATCAAAATGAAATATCACCCCTGTTAACTGATTGAATCGGAATTTTCAAACAAAATGAAATATCACCCTTGTTAATTGATTGAATTAGAATTTTCAATCAAAATGAAATATCACCCTTGTATGAAATACCACCTTTGTTGATTGATTGAATTAGAATTGTCAATCAAAATGAAATATATACCTTTGTTATTTGGTTGAGTTAGAATTTTCAATCAAAGTGTACTATCAAATTTTGTCATTTTGTTGAATTAAATTTTTTTCAACAAAAATGAAATATAAATTTCTATCAATTTATGGAATTATTTTAAAATAGAAATGTTCATGTTTTTCAACAAATAAAGCATTACATTAAAAAGTTCACATTTTTGTTATGTAATGTTAGAATATGGAAAATGTTCATGTTTTGAATAAAAACATGATTTCATTAAAAATTTCATATTTTAGTGTCAAGAATGAAAGTAGTGAAAAAAATGTACATGTTTTAAAATCAAAACATAATTTCATTAAAAATATACATTTTTAATGTAATGTTAAAAATAAGAAAAATGTACATGTTTTATAATCAAAACATGATTTCATTAAAAATATACATTTTTAATGTAATGTTAAAAATAAGAAAAATGTACATGTTTTAAAATCAAAATATGATTTCATTAAAAATATACATTTTTAATGTAATGTTAAAAATAAGAAAAATATACATGTTTTAAAATCAAAACATGATTTCATTAAAAATATACATTTTTAATGTAATGTTAAAAATAAGAAAAATGTACACGTTTTAAAATCAAAACATGTTTTACATTGAAAAATACACATTCTAATGTAATGTTAGAGATTAGTGAGAAGATTCATGTTTGAAAAAAAAACATGTTTTACATTAAAAATTCACTTTTAATGTAATAAATAGGAATATAAGAAAGGATTCATGTTTTAAAATAAAACAGATTACATTAAAAACTTTGTTTTTAATGAAATGAATAAATCATTAGAAAATGTTCATTAAAACAAAGGCACGTTGACATTAAAAATATCATTTTTTTATAAAAGGTTGAATCATATGAAATTTGTTCTTATTTGAACAGAAGTGTTGAAACATTAAAATCATATTTGTTTTATGTGAACATCGCTTTCATACATTTTGTTTAGGAAAAAAAAATAGAATTGTTAAATTGACATATATATTTACATTGCATATATTAGAATATAAATGCATTGTTAAATTGACATTTATATTTACATTGCATATATTAGAATTTATATGCATTGTTAAATTGACATTTATATTTACATTGCATATATTAGGATTTATATGCATTCTTAAGTTGAGATTTATAATTACATTGCATTTACTAGAATTTATATGCATTGTTAAATTGGCATTTACATTTGCATTGCATATATTAGAATTTATATGCATTGTTAAATTGGCATTTATATTTACATTGCATATATTAAAGTTTATATACATTGTTAAAATCACATTCATATTTACATTTCATATACTAAAATTTATATGCAAGATAAAAATATCATTTTAATGACAATACGTACATTAGAATCTGTACGAATCATTTTTGTTGGAAAAACATTCACTGAAAACTTTATACAAATAAAATATTTCATTTTTATTTGTTAAAGTTAAAAATAGAAATACAAATAAAAATTAACTTTTATTTGTCATCGGTTCAATTTTCACGTGGATAAAATGTATTTTGTTTGACATGACGTAGATTTGATACGCCTATAGAAACATTCTTTTTGGCATGTGAAATACGTTAGAGAAATCATCGAATGGTTTATATATATATATACATAATTATATATATAAATTAAAATTAAACGAATCGCGCGAAGTAGTTCACGTTTCGAAATCGTAACTTTAAACGATTGTACCAAAGATCCGACTGTCGGATTTTCCCATAACTGGAACTGTTAGGACCACTTTGGGAAGATCTCTCCAATGATATAAACTTTATTAAAATCCAATGGTTAGATTTCGAGGTAAGTAAATCAAATTTATTTAGCTATTTTATATAAATAAAAATAGCGATAAATCGTCATTAAACACTATTACCGCTATGAAATGGTTTTAAACTATATATATGCGATAATCATTAGAAAAGATTGATTTCAATCTCATTTCAAATGATTGTACAACAATTTAAATCAAAGATATTGAAGACGGCGATTGAAGACCGACGATCTTCACATCAAAAGGATAACTACTAATGCCCGACATTGGTTAGCTCCCAGTAAATGGTTAAAGTGGTAGTTGTTCGGACGTACTTGTTGATTGCCAGATATGTGAGCACCTCTCCTCCGTATTGGACATACGGGATGAGGAATAAAGTGACTCCTGTTTCGTTCAGACCTAGAACGGACTTGTAAATGGATGTGTGTCTGACATTGGATTTCATTCCATGTAAATTGATTTCTATTTAATATATATTTGTTGGTGGCGGAGAATACTATTCTCTTGCTTAACACCCTTCTCTGAGATGCATGAGCTCAAAGGTTATATATTGGTAGTTACCGATAGCATGGCGTGAATTGTCAATGTGACATGCCAAGATGCAATTGATCGAGGCTTTTGTTGAAAAGTAGAGCCTTGTGGATGATGATCATAGCATAGCATATTTCGACATAGCTTTGTGTATAACGTTACCTCGCGAGCCTCACGCCCCGGTAAGAGTCAGAAACAGGACAAGGGAACGCAGGGAGTGCGCACATTTCTTTCTAGCTAGAAGTGGTATCAGGGTTTTGCAAGCCGTGACATTTTAATATGTGGTTGATGGAATGAGGCACCTCGGATTTATTGGTCGATTGTGACCATTTTATAGGTTCAATAGGACCGGGAAGCGTGTGTTCAGGAATTGCCAATCAACTAAAGTATTTGTGGACTGGCCCTGCAGTATCCAAGGGCTTGTCAGCGCCTGAATCCTGAGACATTTCTAGAGTGTCTCGAATCGGAAAGGAGATCGTTCATGGCCTTGACTCATGATGGAAAACCAACTTCCAATACGACATTACAGTTTTGATTGTAAACCTATATATGGCGACATAGTAGGATGGGGTACTATGCCATCTAGGATTGATACGTTTACTTTGAAGTATTTTTAAAACTGATTAGACACTAATAATAATATTAAAATATTATTTTCTACGTATCAAGCATTTTTGATCATTACAAGGTAAAACTCTATCCTCTGGTTTGTGTTGTATTGTGTGATAGGACTTGACTCTTATAATGATTTCATTTTCTAAAAAGCATTGCGGTGTTTTTAAAATAAAATTTATTAAACCTATGCACTGGCAGCCCAATGGAGTAAACCCGTTCCGCTTTAGCGGCGTCGTCCTGTGATTAGCCAAATTGTTAGTTAAGAAAGGTTTCTCATACCAATCCCATGACTGACTCTTAGTTTGTTTCACTTTGCAAACGCGGGTGCCTCTTTCCACATGGGCAGCCAATTGACATGTTTAGGTATGGACAAATTCAGGATTGGAGCTTGCTTAAGGAAGAAGATGAAGAACCTTCCCTTTTTATCTTTTTTTTTTTTTTTTGCTAATTGAGACATTTAGACATTATTGATCTTCGATGTATTTGGTGGAGACTGAGACTTATTTCTCTTTTTGTTGAGACTTCTATTTGCTAAGTGTATCCTGTAACTGCGTACTCTGATGTTATGTTGTGATAACAATCTTTTTTCCGCTGCAATGATTTCTGTGTTATGCTATTATCTGAGATCTGTTACTATTGTAATTAAGTTATGCTCCTGTGATTATCCTTGCTTTCGTACTACGGAAGTTTGGGGTCGTCACATAATTCATCTAAGAATCTGAATTCATATATCGTGATTTTAAAATTTTGAAGATTTTTGCTTCCTTACTGTCATTTTCGAATTTCTAGGAATATATACTGTTGTCTGAGTTGAAACCAATTTTATAGTGTATAGAAAACATAGACAAGCCACTTTCATGTTGGAATCAATTATTATACCGAACTGGAATTGATGTTGTGGATTTTTGAATTAACATGGTGATAAATTTGTTCCTACTATAAAACAACAATCAAGCTAAATTTCCTTTTAGTGGTTTATCAAGCCCTCATAATATGTTTAGGTGATATAATACAATCTATAACAAATGAATGAATACGTATATATATATATATAATTTCCTTTAACTTATATATATATATATATATATGTATGTATATATATATAATTCGGCAGTAAGTTTAAGGAAGAGAACCTGAGTTTACTTAACAAAAAAAATTTCTGTCTTTTAAATTTCTCAGATTTTCCCCAAACTTTATAGTCCTAGTTAATGTATTTCAGGGATTTAATCTTAAGATAACTGAAATTTTTTATATAAATTTTTATGTGTATATTTAGGTACCCATATGGCTTAAATCTGCTCGAGTATATATACATATAAACAGTAAAACTTTTAGGTGTTGACTTACATTATAATGTTTTCTTGTCATCATTTCAGGAAATTGTTTATATTTCCTTCCCTGTTCCAGACATTAATTTCTGTCCTTTGTATTTGTTTGTTCTCTATTTCCATTTTTCATTCCAAACCCCTTTCATACATTCCAGGTTTAACCATAATATATATTCACTCAATACCACATTTTCAAGGCCATATGTGCATCATAACATATAATTAGAGGTAGTTTTAAATTGGGGAAAACAAGAAGTTTACTCACACAATTATGCAATTGCATTTCCAGTTTTCTCAGATTGTTTACTCACATAATTGCTATTGCAGTTTTGTTTAATGATCTGCATATGGTTCACTGCCATTATTCTTGCCATAGCTTTATTCTATGTTTCAGACTTGTGCTAAGGGTTCTCGGCCATCTTCATTTCCATTTTTGTCTCTTGTTTACATATCTTTAGATCAGAGAATTGTGTGTGAGTTTCAATGTGTAGTATTGTTGTATTTATAGAAGAAAAATCAGTGCTAAGGTCGGCTAGCATGTGGCAGACATGGTATACATGCAGTAGTGTATTTATGGCTGAAATGAGGTTTTGTTTAGTCATCTGCATCGATTTCTTTCCTACTCTAGTTCAGCATGTTCAGCTATGTGTTATCCTTATCATTCACTTTATTTAGATGTTAAGGCCAACTAGTGCACAAGCTTGATTAGCTATATTTTGATGTAAACAATTCGTACCCCATCATGCTATTGGTTCAAGAACTAGGCTCATACAGGGTAGACAATAGGATGCAGTTTAGGGTGATTGGACTAGTGTACTTAGATGAATTTTAAAACAAATTCTACGGCTGGCCTTAAGGGAAATGAGATGCTACAGCCCTGATGTGAATGAGGTGATGTTGTGCTTGTTGTACAATTAGCTTCAAACTTTGCCTCTAAGTATACAGCTATGTCATGTTCCTACTGCATATACATGTGCATGCGCATATCCTATATGTATTTTTAAATCAACCTTGGCATCTATGGTAATGTTAAACTATTAAATATCTTATGTTCTACTTGAACAGCATATGCTTAGTGTTTTGAATGACTTCAAACATAGCATCAAAGACAATCAGTCAAATAAACTCTCATAAATGCAACTCTTTTTGTTTCTCTTCATTTATAGATATAACTTACATCCTTACATTTGAAGTAAGGATGATATTTACAATAATTAATGGCCATTATTTATATTAAGTGAATCTAGGTGCGCACAAGTAAAAATAAAGGTTTAAATACTATAAGGATTATTAAACTAACAATCACAACAACTAAGGCATCCAGAACACACAGGTTACTTATCAAAATATTTCACCGCCATCAAAACATTAAATACACATATTGCTATTTATCACAGTCATTTCAAAATTAGAGATATCTGTTATTTACATTTGAAAAATATTGTCCATTCATTTTCACACATTACAATTCTTTAACATTCACTGGTTCCTGACTGTAAATCGGTAAAAAAAAATTTTTCTAAGCATTAACCCCGAAGACCGAAATCAATATCAGATTAACACTCAGAAATCATTCAACTCAACATATCTGTAGTCAGGTTCCAATTTCTTAATTCCATTTTTTAATTCCCAATTACCCCATTTTGCCTTATCTTCTATTTAAAATATCCCTGATTACATTTGGGAAATTACTTCCAAATTTGATCTACTCCATTAATTTAAATCAAACTTATTTAAGCATATTCATCTGCTTCAAATTCTCCTTATAAACTTCACTCCAATTTAATTCTATTCAACCCTACTTTAATATTTTAATCTTATTTCAGTTAAATTTTCCAATTTAAGAATCCTAACTCTTGGTTTTATTTCAAATAGTTTGAAATCACATATCTGTATTTCTTTTTAAATTCAAAACCTTTGAATTTACTCAAACATTTTGTTTTTCTCTAACACTTTTCCAGTCTGTCTTATTTGTAATTTTCATCCTTTTTATAAATTCAATTTGGGTTCGTCATATAACCATTTCAATTTTATAATCTGATATCAGATTATAATAGCAACCAACACAACTAATAATAATTTTAGAAAATTATTCTTTTTGTATCAAAATAAAATCCTAAGTAAAATTATTTCATTTACCCAACCTTTTTAAAAATAAAACTGTGTCGAATTAGTCTATTCAAAAGTTTAGAAACACCTATCGATACCGTTTTGACTATTGTATTGACCAGAATTCATAAATCCCTTGATATACTAATCAACACAATATAAAACGGTGTTTATATCAATTACCAAATACGCGCTCATATATATACACTCAAACTCAATCTAGAGTGTTACTAACCCCATCTCTATCGAGTTACGCCACAAAGCCAATGTTATTACTAAACCATTGCTCTGATACCGACTGTAACGACCCGAAAATTTCGATCCTAATTATCGATACTAATACGTTCATCGTACCACATATCGACTAACCAACTATCAGAAATTAACAGATCGTTAATAGAAAGAAGTTAGAGGGTGAGAAATAGAAAGATAGAAAGTTAGAATAGAAGAAATAGAAGAACTGAACATAACAGAATCAGAGTATCACAAATCTCACAGCGGAACTGAATAAAATATATTACATAACATCTTGGAATACAAAACTGTATTTACTTACATATATCATCAATGTACAACAGATATACAATACGGCGGGAATAAATTCTATATATCTGGCATTGAAACTTCCTGCTCCAAGCACCTTTAGGTTAATCTGTAAAATCCTGAAACCACTTGACTGCCCGTACAAATTTGAGCACCCAAGAGTTTAGGGAAAACATAGAAAAATAAACACTAGGTCAGTCATGGGACTGGTGTGAGTAAACGATTTTAGAACAGATTGATTTATCATTCAAAAACCCCTTGAACATAAATGATAAGGACCGATCCACACATAAACACGGATGGTTTTGACCTTACGATAACCCAAAACATTTTTGGAATCAATATCTTTTCTGATATTATAATACTGTCTAAATACAAATAATTAACAATCTAGCAGTACGTTTGCATCTCACGCTCTACATATATAGTATATAATCAAAACCATGGGCGCTTACTGGAGATTGGATTCCGATTATGACAAGGTATGGAACCACCAGCCGATAGTGTATCTCTAAGGGGGGAACACACTGTGTTTAACAAGAACGTCTTGCAACCCGGCCCACACATTTCTCTTGAGTGTATCGAATGTATATCACCAACAGTTGGGATCAACAACTGTTTCCCAAAAGGGATAGTATTGTATAGATTAAATAATGAAATGAAATTCCTCTAGATAGGTGATTATACACCCTAATGGGAGCAACCCACATAGCCATGCTGCCTGCCTGATTTTTTTCATTTCCCGGTTGGTCATGCTTGAGGTTAGAATCTACCTTTAGATCATCGGCCATTATTTACTTTGAATGCCACATTGTCAAATCCGTTAAATCACTAATAGACGTCCACAAAAATTCGTCCATACAAGTCATCTAGGAACGGGATGAGCCGAAAGTACACTCCTATTGCATCCAATATAGAGGAATCACCCCATGGATCAGTAGCGAGTAGTCCTTCCAGTATCCGAAGATTTCAATTACGAAAGAATCACAAGTCATAATTACTCCAATGGCCAAACTAGAGAAATTTTAAATAAGTAATTCTTCCGGTCATGAAGATCTACGGTCTTAGAATTCTTTAAATCATACAACTGTCCCTACAAGTTAGTTTAAGAATCGTAAAAGTAAGTTCGTAGTGGTTTTGGGTCCAGTCCCCATCCCGGTCTCTTCGAACTAACGCGTAGGGAATATTTCTTTGACAGTCAGTGTTTTAACTATCAAATTTGAATAGTGTAGATAAATAAACTATTTATACAAATTATTTTATATCATATAAAATGTCTATAACATGCTTATTCAATTTAATATGTCGTTTCATTTCTAATTCTGAACAATAACTGAAACAAGATAACTAAAATTCGATAGAATGTGTCAACGTTTATTTGATTCGATTCAGATTTGTTTCATCCCTGCATAACATCAAAGATAATTTTGATTAACAATCATACATCACAAAATAACAATCAACAATGGTTTATTGTTTTATTTTAACTAATGATAATGGTTTGAAATATGTTATCACGGGTAATAACTAATTTTACATCATATTTATTTCGAATTCTATTGGAAATACATACATTGATTTTATATAAATATTTATTTCGTTTTCAACAAACTGTATAAATATTGGAGATATGAACTTGAGCTTAGAAGACGACATCTATTTTGTAATTTTGATATAACTCAATGACTTTCTGATCTTTTCTTTTGATATTTATATTTATTTTTAATTCCAATTTAAATGAAATTAAATATTAAAAATAACTTATTACATCAAAGCCCGCATAACCACCATCTCTCATATTGACCACCTTACTCTAGTCCCCTTCCATCCTTGTTCTTTATATTTTATATATACAAAAACAAATGTTTAAATCAAACTCTGGGATTTTAAAACAATAATTTTCTATTATTTATCTCAAGCCCACTCTACCCATTAACCCAGGAAAGCCCAACCTCCTATTCTTTTTATCACGATACATTTTTACCAAACCTTCCCCTTCCTTTCTTTTTCTCGCATCTGCCAACACTCCAAAAATCCAGTAAAAAAAACATGGACTTGGCCAGTGAAAAATACTGATCTTGTTGATCCGTTCTTCTCCTTTCTTTTGCCATGCCCAAATCAAATCAACAGCAAAACTCGTGCCAGTCATTGTAAGGACAAGGGTGATACCGATCCGATCGTTTCTTGTTTCTTTGCCAGATTTTTCTTTTCTTCTTCCCACTGTTATCCTCATTCAACCTATTCATTATCTTCGACGTGCACATTTACACCTGACTTCACCATCGTAGCAACGTTTTGGCCACCACCACAAACCCTAAAGCCTACTCCTATTCCACCTCCACTATCGATAATCCCAACGCCTTACTGTTCCAACTTTTCATGCTCCAATCGAAAACTTTAAACTCAAACATTAATAGAAATTCACTTCATACCACCACCGTAGACCATCAATCGTCGTGAAACTCCACCATAGGCTCGATGACGAACTCCCCTTCCGATTCCCTTTGGTGCGCATTCCCACCTCGCCACCACGGTGGCACAGTTCACCACCAAACTTGGTTGACCCAAAACAGAAGTTGGTCCATATAAAAATCAAAATCAGCTAAACTATGTTATTAAAATTTAAGTTATATTTTTCCTAATTTGACCAGAGCTCACTTTTTGACCAACCCAAAATTCTCACAACCAAGATTGCTAAATATCATGATTTTTCTATTAAAATTCATGATCTTCCAATGTTAATTCATCCATGAATTTGAATTTATATATCGTGATCTTTAAAATTTTGAAGATTTTTGCTTCCTTACTGTCATTTTCGAATTTCTGGGAATATATACTGTTGTTTGAGTTGAAACAAATTTTATAGTGTACACAAAACACATACAAGCCACCTTATGTTGGGATCAATTATTATACTGAACTGGAATTGATGTTGTGGATTTCTGAATTAACATGGTGATAAATTTGTTCCTACTGTAAAACAACAGTCAAGCTAAATTTCCTTTTAGTGATTTATCAAGCCCTCATAATATGTTTAGGTGATTTAATACAATCTATAAAAAAATGAATGAATACATATAATTGCCTTTAACTTATATATATGTAATTCTGAAGTAAGTTTAAAGAAGAGAACCCGAGTTTACTTAACAAAACAAATTATTGTCTTTTAAATTTCTACTCAGATTTTTCCCAAACATTGTAGTCCTAGTTAATGTATTTCAGAGATTTAATCTTAAGATAACTGAAATGTTTTATATAAATTTTTATGTGTATATCTCAGTACCCATATGGCTTAAATCTGCTTGAGTATATATACATATAAACAGTAAAACTTTTAGGTGTTGACTTACATTATAATGTTTTGTTGTCATCATTTCAGGAAATTGTTTATATTTCCTTCCCTATTCCAGACTTTTATTTCTGTCCTTTGTATTTGTTTGTTCTCTGTTTCAATTTTTCAATCCAAATCCCTTACATACATTCCAGGTTTAACCATAAATATATATTCACTCAATACCAAATACTCAAGGTCATATGTGCAACATAACATATAACTAGAGGTAGTTTTAAATTGGAAAAATCAAGAAGTTTACTCACACAATTATGCTACTGCATTTCCAGTTTTCTCAGCTATGTTAAATTTTCTAATCATAATTAAACACTTCAATATGCAAGTTAAATCTCCGGGTACGTATCACTATATATGAAGTTTGAATCTACCGTTATATAAACAGAAAAGGGATTGAAGTGTTTACTCACCATTAGATCCGGAACAAGGGCAATTAGGTGGAAATATGTAACATACCATAATTTCACACAATTTATTTATATAATTGAAGATGAAATTGAAAAAAAAATTAATTAATTACTAAATTTGAAATATTTAAATATCATATATATGGAAATACTTTTGAAATTTGTTTTATGCAAAGTGCAGTTGTCATTCGTCAAATATAGCATGATTAATTAACTAAATATGAACATTTGAATTATAGGGAAACTTTATAATTTCCAAGCGCGATTTGAAAATTTAAATTTATGTGCGTTTAATTCGTTAAAATCCTAATGTTCGCATAAAAAAAATTATGGGTAATAAATGGGAAACATTAATAATGTTTAAAATTTATTTATCTCAGAAAGCTTTCGACACCGCAGCCATTAATTCAAAAATCAATTGACATTAGAAAAATTTGAAAAGCCTTGAAAGATTGATTATACGATGTACATTATTTATTCCTTTTCTGTGAAACCTATTCGCCCTTGTGCATTATCATTCCTTTTGCTAAGAAATCCGTTTGCTCTCTCCCACAAAAATTTCTTCTTCCAAACTTAGATCTCCTTCACAAGGTAAATTAACTGACTTTCTCTTTTATCTTTATTTCTTTTTATTTTCTCTTCTTTGTTTTGTTTTGTTATTGAAACCGTGAACAAAGCTTTGCCCATCACCATTGAGCCAACCTTCCTTGGACCACTGACCACCAACGCCGTGACGCCCTCTGATCAACCTAGACCCGGCGCCTTGCAGCCACTACCTTGATTGAACCCAATGTCGAGCCTTCCTCCCTTGTTGACCAAATCTAAAAAAAATAAAATAAAAATAAAACAATAGCCGAGATCCCATTATGGCGAACCATTGTTTGTTTAGTATGTTTTGTTTTAACTTTTGTGTGAAAACCTTTGAACTGATGAAACCGAGATTGGGTTTTGGGCTTGCTGTACTAGTTGAGAATGGATAGTTTAATATTTATGTAAATACTCTTGCTGAAACTAGTGGGAAACTAAGGTCTAGTTTGTATATGTTCCTCTTGGAACTTGGGTTACTTTATATATAATTTTAAATGGATTGAGAATTGGTTGCTGGAACATAATATTGAGTAGGAAAGTTAAGAACATGCGAAAAGAATGAGAACCAAATTTGTGTATTCGGTTTTTTCTTTGTTAAAAAAAAAGATGTTTTTGTTAAGTTTTGCTGTAAGTTAAGATTTGCAGATTGAGCATGGGATTCATAGTTTTGTTGTAGAGTGCAAGCTGGAGACCTGACACAAATTTGTGCATTTTATATATATAATGAAATGGTAACTTGTAGCAAATTTCGCATGGAGTGATTTATATACTTATATACTCAATAAAAAGGGAAATGATAAGGCCATGAACTCCACGCCCTGATCCGAAACCAAGCCGCTGAGTCTACCTCCATAGACGAGCTTCACCAGATACCCGAGCTTTATATTTTCTTTACTTCACCTTGTATATTAAGATTTTTGTGTTGAATATATATTTGCCATATATATATATATATTACATTGTTAGCCTTTAGTTTGCTGAAACTTATTTGAAATGAGAACATGAACAAGCATATTACATATGCGCAGGGACCATTGTTATATATATATATAAAAAAAGAGGCAACCATACTATAATTTGTTATAGCACGAATCAGCAGTTTGGAGCCTCCCTTCCCATGCATGCCATACATACAGCGTGGGATAGTAACATGGCCTTATGGTAGATATTTACACCATGCGTAATGAAATTTTTGATGTGAATGAAAACAAACTTTTGTTTCCTTGCCATTCGTTAGTTTAAAAAAAAAGAATAATATACCATGCGTTTGAACTCAAGCATGTTTGCATGCAACTAAGTTGCATGCATGGTTCCATGCGTTTGTACATGTACCATGTATGGTTACATAATGCCATTCAAATACATGTAACATTTTGTCCATTTTGTCGCCCACCTTTGAGCCTTTATAAAAAAAAGAAAAAGAAAAATAAAAAGAAAAAAAGTTGATTAGCAAATGATCTATCTGAAAAAAATTATATATATTTTTTTAAATCAAACTTCACTACAGTTTTACGTATGTAGACCGTAAATTGTTCGTTCAATTCGCTGAAGTTGCGGTGTTGTTTCGGTTTCACGCCTATCGATTATCGTCTCTATTTCTATACCACCAAAGGTGAGTTCAACTCACACCTGACTAATGTTTTCTTGAAAGTGAATTAACTGTATTTGAAATGTTGTTGAAATGTTAGCACTCTATATGCAAATATGAAACACCGACACACACATGATTTGAAATGATATTTTGTTTACATAATGATAGTTATTGTTTTCTGTGCTTATTTAACTGCTAAAACTCACACTGCAAGTCCCTTTAGCTTAGAAAATCCTAACGTGTTGAAATGATAAACATCCAAATCATTATATAGATGTTAGAACAAAACTGAATCGATTTGGGATGCGGGTTGAAATGATACACACCCGGGATTTGAAACTTGACGGATTGAAATGACATACATCCGTCCTACTTGTCCTTGGTAGAGAATATTATATGAACACCTTTGGTCTAATTTGAAATATTTCTAAAAGCTATTAAATATTTTGACTTAGATTATTTTGGAATTTAGATCTAGTTATACGTTATGTAAATTTAAATAAAAAGTTTAATTTATGTTATGTGTTTTAAGAATGTATTAAATATTAGTTTTATTCAAATCTAATTTTTTTCATAAAGTAAATTTTTTTAAGGAATTTTAATTATAATAAAGTTAAAAGATTTTAAGTAATTTAGCAATTATTTTATTTAATAAATTTTAACTTAATATATATATGTATGTTTCTAAAATTTATATAAAAATATAAAAAGGATTATGAGTACGTTAAAATTAGATGTGTAACTTAGATTTTTGTAACCTAACGTACAATATATGTTTTGTAAATGAATGTATTCTTAAATTTATGGTTTTGAAACATGCAATTTACTTCAAGATATTATTTTGTTAAAATGACCACGGTGTGAAAAATGTAAACGTTTGGTTGTTAAAGAGACCGGGATCGGATATTGTCATACGCTCTGCCAATACCGAAAACCACTTTAACAACTGTGTACGCAGTGGAGTTACAGAATGAAGAAGGATGGATTGGTGGCGATTACTGGATTGAAGAAAGAGAACGTTGATGGATAGCCTTGACCTACAGGTCATAATTAAAATGACTAAAACAGGTGCTATACCGTGATTAAGTGAGGTCTCTCCTCTATCGGACACACTTCTTCGAACCCATATTTATTACTTTGTGATTTGATTGGTATGCACCTTTGATTTGGAGTGTGTTCCGAGGTGGGCGGTAGTCGCGGCTATGCATTACCACCAGTCCGGGCATGCATCGGTAGAATCCTACCGTGGGTATTCCTCGTGTGACTTGTCATATTATCCTGATCGAACCCCATACGATTTTGATTTGTATTGTACCTATGGAGTACCCTCTGATAGCCACTAAGTTAATGTGGACTTTACGGTATCTGTATAGAATTCAATATTATAAACGATGTAAGGGTAAAAATGTAATCCCGCTTACACTATTTAGATATCTTACTTTATCGAATAGACACTATTATAATAGCGCATTATATTATATGATATTTAGTTTAACGGATCCTTAAAGACTGGAATCCCAAACATTCTTTAAGTTACTTGTGCATCTCCATGACATTTTACTTGAGTTAATTTACTTGCAAAAGAATATTAGTTCTGATCCTAGTGGTTTTGTTTTGCATAATGCTCGGGTCAGCTTATGTACTACAGCCGTTGGAGATTATCTTGGAGCTGGAGACCATTTGGAGCTTGCTTTAGCCAACTATTTATTTTTCTTCAGCATATCTATGTTAGACGGTTGTTGTTGTTGTTTCTTTTGTCTTTTAGCAGACTTATGTGTTTGAGATTTCCGTTGTACCTATCCTAATGATTTGACACTATGCATTTTGTTTTGGAGACTATGTTTATATAATAGCTTCATGAACTACTATGGCTTTATTTATTTCCGCTGCGAGTTATTCTGCTTTTTCTGTGTTTGTGATTCTGTGATATGTTTTGTACCTACTCCAATTATTATTAATAATCTATTATTTTGAGCCCTTCAAGTCAGACATGTGTGGTTTATTGTCGATTTTAATAGCACAAAATAGTGGGTTGTTACAGTTGGTATTAGAGCTTTGGTTTAGACAAACCTTGGCCTATGGAGTAGAAACTCATTAGAGATAGGATAACAATATCCTAGAATGAGTACAAATCATTCTAAGAGTCATTCTTGAGAGAGCGTATTTTAAAATATTAATGGATTTCAAAAATGATTGGGAGTGATTTTAAAATATTTTATGATATAAAGATTTGTTTGAAATGAAGTTTTCTAAAAATTTCCCTCCATTTTGTTTCGACCCTTACTGCTTTGACTCCATAGATTAGGATATCAAATTAAGATAAATTGAATCTTATCTTTGTCGTATTAAACCCATCTTTTGATATATTTTTTCCAGATGAGCCGTCGTAGAAACACTAGAGGTAGAGGTCGGGGAAATGCCCATGTTGCACTAGAAGTTCCACCGGCAGTTCCACCAGGTTTTGCACCCATACCTCCAGTTCAACAAGCCGCACCAGCTCCAGTTCAGCAAGCTGCACCAGCTCCAATTCAACCCATTCGATTTTCCAAGCTTAGTAAGGAGTACACTCAACTGGGGGGTATCAAGTTCTTAGGATCGGAAGGTACTATTGGTGCTCAGCAATGGTTGGAGAATTTGGAGATGATATTTACAGGCCTTGAGATTAATGATGCTCGGAAGCATCAGCTTGCTGCTTGGCAGTTGTAGGGATCTACCAGAGATTGGTGGAGGGCTATTACTGACCAGGCCGTGGAGACTAATATCACGTGGAATCAATTTAGGTGATATTTTTGAATTGGGTTCTATTTTGTTCCTTTAGGTTATCTTTCTCTGTGGAAATTTAGTTCAAATTTTAAATCTTCTTTTAGGGAATATTTTATTGCCAAGTGGATGCCTGCGGCAGGAAAGTCCAAATTATATAGGGAGTTTATGGATCTAAAGCAAGGAGATATGACCTTTGAAGAGTATGAGTGGAAGTTTAACGAGCTATCTAAGTATGGTCTTGGCATTATTGACACTCCTCTGACAAAGAATGAAAAATTCATTTTAGGAGCACGGCCAGAGTTCTATGAAATCTTGATGAATCATATTGAACGACCATTTACAGACCTTATGAATTATGCCACCAGATTTGAGAATTCTCCCAATATTAAAGGAAAACAAACTGCTCAGACATCCTTGGCTCTGGGATCCTTGGACGGATCGAAGAAAAGGAAGTCTAATTTCAGCCAGCAGCAGAAGAATTGGCAGAAGATGCAAGGGATTGGATTTTCAGCCCAGAAACAACCAGCAGATTTATCCCACATCACCTGTTTTTGGTGTCATCAAAAAGGACATTATGCTAGCAGTTGCCCAACTATGGATAGTTCAGTTGTACCTCCCCCAGCACAGTCGGCCCGGAACAACAATCTCTGTTATATCTGTCTTCAACCTGGCCATCATAAGAAGGATTGTCCCTCGTAGTAGAAGGGAAAGACTTCTGGAGTATTTGCTTTGACTTCATCTACCCCTCATCCCGACGACGATACTTAGGGTACGCTTCTTAGTGCCTTTACTTTATTTTCTCATCCAGTGTGAGTTCTTTTTGATACCGGTGCATCGCATAGCTTTATATCAGTTGACTTGTGTGATAAATTTGAACACCTCTTGAAGCCTGAATTTTCATCGGAGCCTTTATGTGTGTCTAACTCTATTGGTGGTCCTGCTAATCTTAGTAGAGTCTGTACTCCTTTGTAAACTTCACTATTTCACTGGTGACTTCTTCGTGCTTGGTTTTGATGCTTTCGATATTTTGCTTGGAGGCGATTGGCTCAAGAGATATGATGCTACTATCTCTTGTAAAGCTCGGACAGTTTCTTCAGTCGACAACAAAGGAAATTCCTTAGTGATTAAATGCAAGGTGCCTATAGATTATGCTGGTAGTTTCATCTTTTCACTTGACTCTTTGCATAGTAAGCTTAGTTCGACTCCTGTTGTTCAAAACTTTTCGGATGTTTTTGGTGAAGTTTCCACCCTGCCTCCCAAGCGGGAAATTGAATTCCGCATCGATCTTATTCCTGGAGCCAGACCTGTAGTTCTTCCTCCTCATAGAATGGCACCTAAGGAGAAAGCTGGATCAAAGAAGCAAATTGAGGATCTTTCCTCCAAGGGTCTGATCAGACCAAGTTTTTTTGAATGGGATGTTGCTGTTGTGTTTGTAACCAAGTCAGATGGTTCTCTGTGTATGTGTGTAGATTACAGAGAATTGAATAAGCTAACTTTGAAGAATAGATATCATATGCCTTGGATCAATGATATGTTCGATCATCTCCATGGTGCTAAAGTGTTTTCCCAACTCGATCTTGCTTCGGGTTTCCATCAGCTTAGAGTAGCTGAAGATAGTATTCCCAAGACGGCCTTCCGAGTAGAAAATGGTTTCTATGAGTGGTTAGTTATGCTTTTTGGATTAACGAATGCTCCTGCATACTTTGTTGATCTTATGAATCGTATATTCCGTGATGTTCTCAATAAGTTTGTTTTGGTCTTTTTTGATGATATTCTAATCTTCTCTAAGTCAAAGAAGAAGCATGTTGAGCATTTGAGTTACGTTCTTAGAACCCTTAGAGATCATGTGTTAAAAGCTAAGTTTTCCAAGTGTCATTTTTAGATGGATGAAGCTCGATTCCTTGGCCATATTGTTTCAGAGAATGGAGTTTCTTTTGATCAAATTAAGATTGCTGCAACCAATGATTGGGGGGAGCCCAAGACATCAACTGATATTCGTAGTTTTCTTGGTCTTGCTGGCTATTATCGGAGGTTTATAGAGAATTTTGCTTGGATCTCTGCACCTCTCACTGCTTTAACCCGGAAGGATACTAAGTTTATTTGGGATGATAAGTGCAAAGCTGCAATTAAGGAGTTAATGGAAAAGCTGACATCTGCTTCTGTTCTTACTGTACCCAATGGAAGTGAATGGCTGACAGCTTACACTGGTGCGAGTCGTGAAGGTTTGGGTGTCGTCCTTATGCAGAATGGAAGGGTCATTGCTTACGCCAGTCGTCAGCTAAAGAATCATGAGATGAATTATGAAGCTCATGATTTAAAATTGCTTGCAGTGGTGTTTGCTTTGAAGTTATGAAGGCATCATCTTTTGGGAACCATGTTTGAATTATTTACAGATCATCAATCTCTTAAGTATATATTTTTCCAGAAAGATTTAAATCAAAGGCAAGTCAGGTGGCTTGAGTTTCTAGCAGCTTAAGATTTGGATATAAATTATACACTGGGAAAAGCAAATGTCGTTGCTGATGCTTTGAGTCGAAAGAAAGCCGTGTTATATCAGATTATAGTTTCCTCTTCTTTGTTGGATCGTATTGCAGCTAATGATCAGACTTATTAAGGAAAATGTTCGTAGCAGAGAGGTTGGAGATCATAGTGAGATGGATGCACAAATCGATGAAAAAGGAATTCTTCGAATCAAGAAAAGAATAAGTGTTCTAAACGTAGATGGTTTGAGGCAAGAAGTACTTCAGGAAAACCATCGGTCCAAATTATCTATTCATCCAGGTGCTTCAAAGATGTATCAGAATATGAAGAGGCTATATTGGTGGAGTGGTATGAAGCGAGATATTTCCTTATATGTTAGTAGATGTGCCACATGCCAGCAAGTGAAGGCTGATCATCAGAAAATAGCTGGTTTATTGCAACCTCTTGAGATTCCTAATTGGAAGTGGGATCAAGTTTCTATGGATTTTATTGATGGCTTGCCAAGGACGAGAAAGGGAAATGAGAGTGTATGGGTAATTGTGGATCGACAGACTAAGACTGCTCATTTTATCCTCGTCAAAGAAAATTGTACTGCTTCGAGTTTAGCCTAAAATTCATATGACGGAGATTGTTAGACTTCATGGTGTTTCCACTAGCATCGTTTGTGACCGAGACCCCATCTTCACCAGTTATTTTTTGAAGGCATTTCAAGAAGCATTAGGAACTCGGTTGAATCTTAGCACGATGTATCATCCTCAAAATGATAGTCAAACGGAGAGGGTGAATCAGATTTTAGAAGATCTTATTCGTGCCTGTATTCTTGACTATGGAGGATCTTGGGAAGATCATCACCTTCTCGTTGAATTCACCTATAATAATAGTTATCAGGTCATCTTTTGATTAAATTTGTAGTTAATTGAACCGTGTATCTTTAAAATCTTATCTTTTGAGTTCAAATAATTGAATTTAGGCTAGTATCAAGACATCTCCTTTTGGTGCATTGTACGGGCGACCATGCAGATCTCCTTCGTGTTGGATTGAGTCAAGTGATCATCTAGTTCTTGGGCCAGATATGATTCTGGAAGCACCAGCGAAAGTCGAGGATATTAGAAACAAGATGAGAATTGCCCAACACCAGAAAAAGTATGCTGATAGACGAAGAAGAAGTTAGAGTTTGTGGTTGGTGATCAAGTTTTTCTCGGAATATCTCCATTAAAAATGTAGTCCGTTTTGGTCGGAAAGGGAAACTTGATCCCAGATTCATTGGTCCTTTTCGCATATTGGAGAAAGTAGGTCCTTTAGCTTATCGAGTTGAGTTGCCTGAAAAGCTTACGGGGGTGCACAACGTGTTTCACGTATCCCATCTTCGCAAATATTTACATGACCCTTCCTTGATTGTTCAGCTGACTGCATTAGAAAATATGGAAATTGAACCCAATCTGACTAGCAAGAGAAAACCACTTCGTACCGTGGATAGAGATATGAAGCAATTAAGAAGGAAATCAGTCGGTCTGGTCAAAGTGCAGTGGAGTGATGATGATAGAGATTGTACCTGGGAGATGGAGGAGAGCTTTCGTGCTTCGAATCCAGAATTATTCATTTCAGATATCTTTTGATTCAAAATTTATCCTATCTTCTTGTTTGTTTTCATCCCTCTATCCCTTCCTTTTTGGGACGAAAAGTTTTGAGTAAGGGAGAGTGTAACATCCCATAATTTCACATAATTTATTTATATAATTGAAGATGAAATTGACAAAAAGTTAAATTAATTAATTATTAAATTTGAAATATTTAAATATCATATGTACGATAATACTTTTGAAATTTGTTTTATCCAAAGTGCGGTTGTCATTCGTCAAATGTAGCATGATTAATAACTAAATATGAACCTTTGAATTATAGGGAAACTTTATAATTTCCAAGTGCGATTTGAAAATTTAAATTTATGTGCGTTTTAATTCGTTATAATCCTAACATTCGCATTAAAAAAATTGACTGACAATAAATGGGAAACATTAATAACGTTTAAAATTTATTTATCTCATTCCTTTTAAAACTTAGCTTATTAGGAAAGCTTTTGACACCTCGGCCATTAATTCAGAAATATATTAACGTTAGAAAATTTTGAAAAGCCTTGAAAGATTGATTATACGATGGTTCCATTATGTATATTATTTATTCCTTTTCTGTGAAACCTATTCGCCGTTGTGCATTATCTTCCCTTTTGATGAGAAATCCGTTTGCTCTCTCCTACAAACATTTCTTCTTCCAAACTCAGATCTCCTTCATAAGGAAAATTTACTGACTTTCTCTTTTATCTTTATTTCTTTTTATTTTGTCTTCTTTGTTTTGTTTTGTTATTGAAACCGTGAACAAAGCTTTGCCCATTACCATTGAGCCAACCTTCCTTAGACCACTCACCACCAACGCCATGATGCCCTCCGATCAACCTAGACCCGGCGCCTTGTAGCCACTATCTTGACTGAACCCAACGTCGAGCCTTCCTCCCTTGTTGCCCTGATCTAAAAAAAATAAAATAAAAATAAAACAATACCCGAGATCCCATTATGGCGAACCATTGTTTGTTTAGTATGTTTTGTTTTAACTTTTGTGTGAAAACCTTTGAACTGATGAAACCGAGATTGGGTTTTGGGCTTGTTGTACTAGTTGAGAATGCATAGCTTAATATTTATGTAAATACTCTTGCTGAAACCAGTGGGAAACTAAA
Organism: Allium sativum; assembly: GCA_030737875.1. Lineage (NCBI taxonomy): Eukaryota > Viridiplantae > Streptophyta > Magnoliopsida > Asparagales > Amaryllidaceae > Allium > Allium sativum. Next base: position 392,050,474 of record CM060912.1, on the reverse strand, counting down.
GTCTAGTTTGTATATGTTCCTCTTGGAACTTGGGGTACTTTATATATAACTTTAAGAGAATTGGTTGCTGGAACATAATATTGAGTAGGAAAGTTATGAACTTGCGGAAAGAATGAGAACCAAATTTGTGTATTCAGTTTTTTTCTTTGTTAAAAAAAGGATATTTTTGTTAAGTTTTTCTGTAAGTTAGGATTTGCAAATAGAGCATGGGATTCATAGTTTTGTTGTAAAGTGCAAGCTGGAGACCTGACACAAATTTGTGTGTTTTTTATATATAAAGAAACGGTAACTTGTAGCAAATTTCGCATGGAGTGATTTATATACTTATATACTCAATAAAAAGGGAAATGATATGGCCATGAACCCCATGCCCTGATCCGAAACCAAGCCGCTGAGTTTTCCTCCATTGACGAGCTGCACCCTGTACCCGAGCTTTATATATTCTTTACTTCACCTTATGTATTAAGATTTTTGTGTTAAATATATATTTGTCGAGTTATGTTATATATATATATTACATTGTTAGCCTTTAGTTTGCTGAAACTTATTTGAAACGAGAACATGAACAAGCATATTACATATGCGCAGGGACCATTGTTATATACATATATATATATATATATACATATATATAAATATATATATAAGCAAACATATTATAATTTGCTGTAGCATGAATTAGCAGTTTGGAGCCTCCTTTCCCATGCGTGCTATACATATAGCATGGGATAGTAACATGGCCTTATGGTAGATATTTACACCATGCATAATGAAATTGTTGATGTGAATGAAAACAAACTTTTGTTTCTTTGCCTTGCGTTAGTTTAAAAAAAAAGAATAATATACCATGAGTTTGAACTCAAGCATGTTTGCATGCAACTAAGTTGCATGCATGGTTCCATGCGTTTGTACATGTACCATGTATGGTTACATAGTGCCATTCAAATGCATGTAACATTTTGTCCATTTTGCCATGCACCTTTGAGCCTTTATATATATAAAAAAAAAAGTTGATTAGCAAATGATCTGTTCGGAAAAAATAACTTTTTTTAAAAAAAAAATCAAACTTCGCTGCATTTTTACATATGTTGACCGTAATTTGTTTGTTTAGTTCGCTGAACTTGCGGTGTTGTTTCATTTCTGCGTCTATTGGTTATCGTCTCTATTTCTCTGCCACCGAAGGTGAGTTCAACTCACACCTAACTAATGTTTTCTTGAAAGTGAATTAAATGTATTTGAAATGTTACTGAAATGTTAGCACTTTATATACAAATATGACACACCGACACACACATGACTTGAAATGATATTTTGTTTACATAATGATAGTTATTGTTTTCCGTGCTTATTTAATTGCTAAAACTCACACTACAAGTTCCTTTAGCTTAGAAAATCCTTATGGATTGAAATGATAAACACCCAAATCATTGTATAGATGTAAGAACAAAGCTGAATCGATTTGGGATGCGGGTTGAAATGATACATACCTGGATTTGAAACTTGACGGGTTGAAATGATATACATCCGTGCTACTTGTCCTAGGTAGAGAATATTATATAAACACCGTTGTTCTATTTTGAAATATTTCTAAAAGCTATTAAATATTTTGACTTATATTATTTTGGATTTCAGATCAAGTTATACGTTATGTAAATTTAAATAAAAAGTTTAATTTATGTTACGTGTTTTAAGAATGTATTAAATATTAGTTTTATTCAAATCTAATTTTTTTCGTAAAGTAATTTTTTAAGGTATTTTTGATTATAATAAAGTTATAAGATTTTAAGTAATTTAGCAATTATTTTATTTAATAAATTTTAACTTAGTATACATATGTATGTTTCTAAAATTTATTTAAAAATACAAAAAGGAATATGAGTACGTTAAAATTAGATGTGTAACTTAGATTTTTGTAACCTAATGTATAATAGATGTTTTGTAAATGAAAGTATTCTTAAATTTATGATTTTGAAACCTGCAATTTACTTCAAGATATGATTTTGTTAAAATGGCCACGATGTGAAAAATGTAAACGTTTGGTTGTTAAAGAGACTGGGATCGGATATTGTCATACTTTCTGCCAATACCGAAAACCACTTTAACAACTGTGAATGCGGTAGAATTTCAAAATGAAGAAAGATGGTTTGGTGGCGATTACTGGATTGAAGAAAGGGAACGTTGATGGATAGCCTTGACCTTTGGGTCATAATTAAAATGACTAAAACAGGTGCTATACCATGATTAAGTGAGGTCGCCCCTCCATGGACACACTTCTTCGAACCCATATCTATTACTTTGTGATTTGATTGGTGCGCACCTTTGATTTGGAATGTGTTCCAAGTTGGGCGGTAGTCGTGGCTATGCGTTACCACTGGTCTGGGCATACATCGGTAGAATCCTACCGTGGGTATTCCTCGTGTGCCTTGTCATATTATCCTGATCGAACCCCATACGATTTTGATTTGTATTGTACCTATGTAGTACCCTCTGATAGCCACTATGTTACTGTGGACTTTACGGTATCTGTATAGAATACAATATTATAAACGGCATAAGGGAATAATGTAATCCCGATTACGCTATTTAGGTATCTTACTTTAGTGAATAGACACTATTATAATAGCGCATTATATTATATGATATTTAGATTAACGGATCCTTAAAGAATGGAATCCCAAACATTCTTTAAGTTACTTGTGCATCTCCAAGACATTTTACTTGAGTTAATTTACTTGCAAAAGAATATTAGTCTTGATCCGAGTGGTTTTGTTTTGCATGATGCTCGGGTCATCTTGAGTACCACAACCGTTGGAGATTATCTTGGAGATAGAGACCATTTGGAGCTTGCTTTAGCCAACTATTTATTTTTCTTCAGTCCTATCTATGTTAGACAGTTGTTGTTGTTTCTGTTTGTCTTTTAGCAGACTTATGTGTTTGAGATTTTCGTTGTACCTATCCTAGTGATTTGACACTATGCATTTTGTTTTGGAGACTATGTTTATATAGTAGCTTCATGAACTACTATGGCTTTATTTATTTCCGCCGCGAGTTATTCTACTTTTTCTATGTCTGTGATTCTGTGATATGTTTTGTATCTACTCCAGTTAGAATTAATAATCTGTTATTTTGAGCAACTCAAGTCAGACATGTGTGATTTATTGTCGATTTGAATAGCACAAAATAGTGGGTTGTTACAAAACAACTCTTGTTGGACTGAAATTGGAGTTGTTAAGAATTTATGGATTTATATGTAAAAATTAGAAATAAGATATTACAAAAATCCTTTTTGTCTTCTTCCAATCCCTAGAACTACGGTAGCCGCTGCCTACTCCATTTCAATGGCCAATACCGCTCCATTTTCCTCCATTAAAATTACGCGATCTGTACAACAAAACCCATTTTGACAATATCATAGAGATTCTCCTCCTCTACAATTTCATACGGATTGATCCTCCTCTGGTGGCACGAACTCCGAGAACCGATGCCCGAAAGTCGCGTCGTTCGCAGTGTCGTACCCCCCAATACCCCCGATCGAGTTCGCTAAGGTGGGGGCCCTGCGTGCTCCTCCCCGTGCTCTTCATCGTGGTGGCATCTGATTGTCCTGAAACCTAGTAACTTGAACACAAGGAGGAACCTTAGTTTAAAACCAATTAGAAAAGTCATGGCCGTGTTCTGATTGTAGAAGAAAGAGGGTTTTCCCTTTTAATTATTATTTAATTAATTTGTTTAAAATACTCGCAATATAAATCAATTCATAACTCATTCATATGAACCCAGAATTGAACGATTTTCGAAGCATTGCGATCGTAAGCCCGAGATCTGCGTTTGTAGACTAACTGGAACCAATTCTGTGCAGATCGAATTTTGGCCAAAATTGCAGATCTGAACCATTCAGATTTAAACTATTGTGAGAATTCTATTTTTTTTTTAATAATTAGAATTAATCATGATTGTATTATCATCAATCCGATGTAAATTACCAGATGATATGCTACATGATTTAATCTGTATTTGACATGTTTTGTAGATCTATTATTTTGGTGTTACTGTGTTATAATTAAATCTGCAATAAAAATGAATCAAACATTTTTTTTGTTATTTTGTTGAATCAAAATATTCAACAAAAATGGAGTATCACCTTTATTATATTTGGTTGGAATTAAATTTGCAATAAAAATGTATCATACATTTTGCCACTTTGATTGAATTAGAAATTTCAATCAAAATGAAATATTCCCTTTTATACATTTTTGTTGAATCATTTTTTCAACAAAAATGAATCACACAATTTGTTATTTGATTGAATTAGGAATTTCAATCAAAATGAAATATCACCTTTGTTAATTGATTGAATCAGAATTTTCAATCAAAATGAAATATCTTCTTGTTAATTGATTGAATTAGAATTTTCAATCAATATGAAATATCACCCTTGTATGAAATACCACCTTTGTTGAATGATTGAATTAGAATTTTCAATCAAAATGAAATATACTCTAATAACCCGGAAATCTGAGCCAATTTAAAATTTTTACTTTGGCAATTTTGATGAATTTTAAATATTTAAAATGAATTATTTTAAATAATAACAATGGGAAATTTATTTTTAATAGAATTAGAACGTATATATGTATATAGATCATCGTTAGAATATAAATATTTTATTTTAATTATAAAAGGAATTGAAAATGGCGCGGTAGTTCGAAAATTCGATTTCAAATTTCAAATGAATGTACAGGATTCAAAATAAACCGGATTTTGGCGAAATCAAAAATATTATAATCTATTTGAAAATATCTTTCCAACGAACCTAAAGAATCAAAATGTTATAGCGAGGATCAAAAGTTACGTGCAGTTGAAAATTTAGAATAGTCGCTATGGAATTCTGGCCCTTAAAAATGGAAATTTTGCAAACGACCTCGGTTTTCGATGAAACCACTTTTGTTGGATCTGTGATGTCAAGTTATTTCTAGATTCCAAAATTCGTAATTTTTTGAATCAATATGTGAGCGTGGTAAAAGAAAACGCGTTTGACCAGTTTTAGTTGATTTTAATCGACTGGAAAATGGCCATTTTTCGAACGGTCTCAGATTTTGACGAAATTAGTTTTGTTAGGACCGTATCGTCAATACGAAGCTATAAATAATTTTTCTGGGATTTTTCGAGTTAATATGTGACTCTAGTAAATTGAAATGTGCGTTCAAATTCAATATATAGATTTATATTTTGATTTTGACGGAAACTGATCGAAACAGTCGAATCGGCCATCTCATTGTGTTCAGAATAGGGGTAATTAGCTAAGGATGATAGTCGGTGGGTTCGATTTCGAGTTTGAAATAAAAAGTTGCTTTTCAGATAGTAAAATAAATAAATTAATTAAAATATAATATTCTTTTGCAATACCCCCCCCCCCCCTCATTTATTTCCACGGTCAAAAATCAGTTCTTCCCCACATTCCAATTTTTCATTCTCCCTCTCTCGATCGGGTCTAGCGATCGACGCCTCCACCGGGTTGTGGCCTCACCTCCGCGCCTCAGGCGAACCCGCCCCCTCCTTCCTCGATTCTCCTTCCTCTTCTCCTTCCCACTTCCCCCCTTTTTCTTCACTACGCGAGCTCAAAACAACGAAGCCGCCACCACCCACGCACAGACCTCGCCACCATCGCTTCGCCAACCCCAATCCAACGCGACACCCTCTTCCCCCTCCCCCTCTCCGGCGCGACAAAACCACCCCACTTCAGCTGCTCCGGAACCCTAACCTGCGACACCCCTAGCACCACCTCCGACTCCAACAAGCCAAGCCCCCTCCTCCACAGTAAACCGAATTGAAACGAAAGTTTTTATTTTTAATTAATTTTGTTTTATCCTTTTTAGTTGTTTATTTTATTCAAAGGCGATATTTTTAATTAGAGAAAGACGATATTTTTAATTAGAGAATGGCGATATTTTTAATTAGAGAAAGGCAATATTTTTATTAGTAGAAAGGCGATATTTTTAATTAAAGAAAGGCAAAAATTTTATATAAGTAGAGAATTAAAAATATGATCTTTTTTATAATGGAGCAATAAAAATATGATTTTTATATTAGAAAAGTTTGAATATTTATATAGTTGAAAGGGTAAAGTAAAAATGAAATTTTTATATAGGAAGTAACGAAATAAAAATATTATCTTTATAATGTAAACCGCGTGTTAAGGATGTGATTTTTACACATATGGCTTTGAAGTAGAAATATAATACTATATGATTTTTATATAATAGAAAATATAAAAATGTGATTTTTATATATGTAGCGAACACGGATGACGAAAGTGACAAAAGGCGAGCACGACGAAGAATTCCTACATGTGAAGAGTCGCGTCGTTTGGTTTAGGTCTCGGTGAGAACTCCTCACTTTTATTTTGATTTCTAGTTGAAATATATACTAGGATGCAAACGGTGCTTAGTAGCACCCAACACCCATCGTCCATAGACCATGGACGGCTTGTTTGATTGATTGTGTTGTGAAATTTGACTGTTGATTGTGTTGAAATAAAATATATATTCATGTGTTGAAATAAAATATATATTCATGTATTGAACTAAAATATATATTCATGTGTTGAACTAAAATATATATTCATGTATTGAAGTAAAATACATATTCATGTGTTGAAGTAATATATATATTCATGTGTTAAAGTAAAATATATATTCATGTGTTGAAATAAAATATATATTCATGTGTTGAAGTAAAATATATATATATTCATGTGTTGAAGTAAAATATACATGTTCATGTGTTGAAGTAAAATATATATGTTCATGTGTTGAAGTAAAATATATATTCATGTGTTGAAGTCAAATATATATTCATGTGTTGAAGTAAAATATATATTCATGTGTTGAATTAAAATATATATTCATGTGTTGAAATAAAATATATATCTATGTGTTGAAACAAAATATATGTTCATGAGTTGAGATAAAATATATATTCATGTGTTGAAGTAAAATAAATATTCATTTACAAATCGAACGATTTGTTTATGTACACCGATTTGACTGATATTGATTGGGATGATAAATTTTACACATCGCCCAACCGCACAAATAAAATCTGTGTTTGTTGATTTGAAACCCCACACGGGTATTGGGATGAGATTTGACGTATACTAACCCAGATTGTTTAGTTGTATGTCAACCATTGGATTGAAAGACTGTGTAAGCGTTAATTATTGATATTTAATGCTTATGCAGTTGTGTGGTGCACTCTGGATGACGGTTGATGATTTATCGTTGTTGTTACCTACATGTGTTGTAGAAAATCCATATAATTAACATTATATGGTAATTGATTGGCCCTCATTCCAATTCGGAAAATAAGGAATATTATAAAAATAAATTCATGTGTTGAATAGAATAAAAATTCATGTGTTGAATAGAAAATAAATTCATGTGTTGAATAGAAAATAAATTCATGTGTTGAATAGAATAAATTCATGTGTAGAATAGAATAAAAATTCATGTGTTGAATAGAATAAATTCATGTGTTGAATAAAATAAAAATTCATGTGTTGAATAGAATAAAAATTCGTGTGTTGAATAATATAAATCCATGTGTTGAATAGAATAAATATTCATGTGTTGAATAGAATAAATATTCATGTGTTGAATAAAAGCCGTGTTGATTAGATTGACGCCATTTTGACGTGAACGATATTTATATCGATTTTATTCGTTTTTATAATGAATATAAGAAAGAAAGTGATTTCAAAATATAACGTTTTGAAAATATTATCATTTTTAAATCGATGATATGGAATATTCAATTTTGATTCGAAATTGAATATGATGTTGAAATCGTTTCGAAAACGAATTTAAAATGATTTATAAAATACGTTTTAAAAGTAAATCGACGAAATATATATAATATATTATATATATTAAATGACCTAAATAGAACGCGCCGCGCCGCGGCAGTTCACGAATTTCGACCATTGGCTTCAAATGGATATTACGGGAGATCCGACCGTCGGATTCTCCTAAAACTGGAACCGTTGGGTTCGTATCGAAAAGAGCTTTCTAACGAATATTAGATATTATAAATATAACGGTTGCATTTGGAATTATGTCCAAATCAAATTTGGAAAAGGTCGCTGTAAGTGCAGTTCGATGGCCGTTGATGGAATTCGACTGTACGGGCCTTGATAAAATTATTAAAAATGGTAATAATTTGTGTAAAATCATAAGAAATGATTTGTGAAGAATTGGGATGAAAAATTCCATATTTGAAAAGATAAAAATAGATTTTTATCGAAATGAACTAGTTTTGAACTAGAATAATAATTTATTTATTTTTAAATAAATAAATTGGATTTGAAAGGGTTTTAAAAGTAACTAGAAGTTTCAATAATTGAATTGGAATGGAATGTGATTTTGGGTTTATAGTGAACCGTGTTTTAAATGACATTGGTTCTTTAACCCAGTTAAAGATAGGATATGATTTCCCAAGTTAAATAATCATTGACAGTGATTTTTGGGAAGATTAAAACCAAGTGGAGGTTTAATGAATCTTTAATTAGATTGAAATGATCGAGAATGGAGTATCACCAGTTTTGCTCCAGGCGATAGTTTAATCTTTAATTAGATTTGAACGAGAAATGGTAATTGAATTTACCGATAACACCGTGGTGTTAGATATGAAGTATGACCAGTTTTACATCATGGGATGAATAGGTTGGGATTGGGAAATAAAATAAATGATTACTTCGGTGTGGTTCGCTAATCCCTACTAGTTTGAATTGATATTCAAAAGAAGATTAAAGAATAAATTTAAAAAATTTATCTTTGATAAAATTAATGGGAACCTTTCCCGAAGTATTAGAATATTTGAATGAAAGAATATTCTAAATTGGAATGAGGCGTATGTTGTGTTTGTGTAACACTTGTTTATTATATACGTGAGTTATTCAGAAAAACCGGGTTTATCCAATTCTGAATAACTGATTCGACGTGGTGTCGAGGATGAAGACGGAGGTTGAAGACCGGAGATCTTCACATCATTTGGGTGATTACTGATGATCTTGATTGGGCTGCACACCCAAGAGGAGGGAATCAGTTGGTGATCGTCCATACGTACTTGGAGATCGATGGATATGCGAGGTACAAGGTGCCTCCGGTTTCGTTCAGACCCAAAACGGACTTGTAAATGGACTATGTGTCTGACATTGGATTTTATTCTGTGTGATTGATTTCAATCAAATATATATCTGTTTGGCGGCGGAGAATTTATTCTCTTGCTTAACCCCCTTCTCTGAGACGTACGAGCTTAGAGGTTATATATTGATGGATATCAAGCGGATGGAGTGAATTACCTGTGTGGCATGCCCAAGTGGCAATATGATCAAGGCTTCTGTTGAAAACCAGAGTCTTGTGGTTGATGATCAAAGCACGGCTTGTGTGGTATAGCTTTGTGTAGCGTTGATTCGCGAGCCTCACACCCTGGTTGTGAACCAAAAATGGGAGAGGACCTCAGGGAGGGCATGCGTTTCCTTCTAGCTATGGTGGTGTCAGTGACCTACCAGCTTTGACATTTATATTATTTTCACCTGTGTGGTTGTTGCTGTTGCGAGGCGCCTCAGATATATCGGTGATTGTGTGGAGCCGATGGAGTCATTTGGCTCATTTACGCCCCAAAGGGTGGGGAAACGCAGTGTTCAGGCTTTTTAATCCACATCGGTGGACCGGCCCTGTCGCTCCAAGGGCTTGACTGAGTACTTGTCCTGAGGCTCGGGCTAGAGAGTCTCGAATTCGGTGAGGACTGTCTTTTGCCTCGGTTCACAGATGGAAATCCAGCTTCCAATATGTGACTTTGTGGTTTTATTTGTAGAAACTATATATGGCGACATAGTGGTATGGGGCACTTATGCCGTCTATGATTGATACTTATGATTTGAAGTTGTTTTATACACTATACACTTATAGTAATAATAAAAGATGAAATTTGGCGTATCAAGCATTCTTTGGCTATTATAAGGTAAAAACCCTATCCTCCGGCTTGCGTTGCACTATGTGATGGGACCTGGGTCTTATAATAGCTTCATTGTTCTTTATTTAGCATTGCGCTGTTGTTTTATGCACTGGTGTTCTTGGGAGGAAACCCGTTCCGTGTTATACGACGTGATCCCTTGATTTAACTAACTTTAAAATAAAGATTAATAATTGTTTTAGTTCTCACAGCAGTCACATGACTGACCTGGAGTTTATTGTTTTAACCTAAACTCTGGGTGCCCTTATATTAACACGGGCAGCTAGTAGTTTTGGTTTTGCAGATTTATATTCACAGGATCCTGATTTACAACTGGAACGATACTCGAAATGCTCTGTATCCGTGTATTACTTTCAGTTGTGTTTTGTATTATTTTTCCGCTGCTATGTAATGAATTGTAATCTCTGATATTTTTTGTGTAATATTTATTTATACTCTGTATATTCTTGTATTCTGATGGAATTGTTGTAATATACAATGAAATGTTATTTTGTTTGCGTTCTAATTCGTCTTGTCCTCAAAGTATCTGCTCTTTCCTTTGTGGGGAAATTACGGGTCTTCACATATACACCTTTGTTATTTGGTTGAGTTAGAATTTTCAATCAAAATGAACGGTCAAATTTTGTCATTTTGTTGAATTAAAATTTTTAACAAAAATGAAATATAAATTTCTATCAATTTATGGAATTATTATAAAATATAAATGTTCGTGTTTTTAAACAAATAAAGCATTACATTAAAAAGTTCACATTTTTTTAATGTAATGTTAGAATATGGAAAATGTTCATGTTTTGAATGAAAACATGATTTCATTAAAAATTTCATATTTTAGTGTCAAGAATGAAAGTAGTGAAAAAATGTACATGTTTTAAAATCAAAACATAATTTCATTAAAAATATACATTTTTAATGTAATGTTAAAAATAAGAAAAATGTATATGTTTTAAAATCAAAACATGATTTCATTAAAAATATACATTTTTAATGTAATGTTAAAAATAAGATAAATGTACATGTTTTAAAATCAAAATATGATTTCATTAAAAATATACATTTTTAATGTAATCTTAAAAATAAGAAAAATGTACTTGTTCTAAAATCAAAACATGATTTCATTAAAAATATACATTTTTAATGTAATGTTAAAAATAAGAAAAATGTACACAAATCAAAACATGTTTTACATTAAAAAATATGCATTCTAATGTAATGTTAGAAATTAGAGAGAAGATTCATGTTTTAAAATAAAAACATGTTTTACATTAAAAATTCACTTTAAATGAGATAAATAGGAATATAAGAAAGGATTCATGTTTTAAAATAAAACAGATTACATTAAAAACTTTGTTTTTAATGAAATGAATAAATCATTAGAAAATGTTCATTTTAAAACAAAGGCATGTTGACATTAAAAATATCTTTTTTTTATAAAAGGATGATTCATATGAAATTTGTACTTATTTGAACAAAAGTGTTGAAACATTAAAATCATATTTGTTTTATGTGAACATCTCTTTCATACATTTTGTCTAGAAAAAAAATAGAATTGTTAAATTGACATTTATATTTACATTGCATATATTAGAATCTATATGCATTGTTAAATTGACATTTATATTTACATTGCATATATTAGAATTTATATGCATTGTTAAATTGATATTTATATTTACATTGCATATATTAGGATTTATATGTATTGTTAAATTGACATTTATATTTACGTTGCATATATTAGGATTTATATGCATTGTTAATTGACATTTATATTTACGTTGCATATATTAGAATTTATATGCATTGTTAAATTGGCATTTACATTTACATTGCATATATTAGAATTTATATGCATTGTTAAATTGGCATTTATATTTACATTGCATATATTAGAGTTTATATGTATTGTTAAAATCACATTCATATTTACATTTCATATACAAAAATTTATACGCAAGATAAAAATATCATTTTAATGACAATATGTACATTAGAATCTGTACGAATCATTTTTGTTGAAAAAACATTCACTGAAAACTTTATACAAATAAAATATTTCATTTTTATTTGTTAAAGTTAAAAATAGAAATACGAATAAAAATTAACTTTTATTTGTCATCGGTTCAATTTTCACGTGGATGAAATGTATTTTGTTTGACATGAAATAGATTTGATACGCCAATAGAAACATTCTTTTTGGAATGTGAAATACGTTAGAGAAATCATCGAATGGTTTATATATATATATATATATATATATATATATATAATTATATATATAAATATAAATTAAAATTAAACGAATCGCGTGAGGTAGTTTGCATTTCGAAATCGTAAATTTAAACGATTATACCGAAAGATCCGACTGTCGGATTTTCCCAAAACTGGAACCATTAAGACCACTTTGGGAAGATCTTTCTAATGATATAAACTTTGTTAAAATCCAACGGTTAGATTTCGAGATAAGTGTAAACCAAATTTTGATAAAAACAGCGCCAGGGCCGCCTATTGACTCGAAGCGTCGTTAAGTTAATTTAGCTGTTTTTATATAAATAAAAATAGCGAAAAATCATCATTAAACACTATTACAGTTATGAAATGGTTTTAAACTATATATATGCGATAATCATTTGAAAAGATCGAGTTCAATCTCATTTCAAATAATTGTACGACGATTTAAATCAAAGATATTGAAGACGGAAATTGAAGACCGACGATCTTCACATCAAAAGGATAACTACTAATGCCCGGCATTGGTTAGCTCCTAGTAAAGGGTTAAAGTGGTCGTTGTTCGGACGTACTTGTTGATTGTCCAGATATGCGAGCACCTCTCTTCCGTATTGGACATACCGGATGAGGAATAAGGTGACCCCTGTTTCGAACGGACTTGTAAATGGATGTGTGCCTGACATTGGATTTCATTCCATGTAAATTGATTTCTATTTAATATATATCTATTGGTGGCGGAGAATACTATTCTCTTGCTTAACACCCTTCTCTGAGACGCATGAGCTCAAAGGTTATATATCGGTAGTTACCGATAGCATGGCGTGAATTGTTAATGCGACATGCCAAGATGCAATTGATCGAGGATTTTGTTGAAAAGCAGAGCCTTGTGGATGATCATCAAAGCATAGCATATTTCGGCATAGCTTTGTGTATAACGTTACCTCGCGAGCCTCACACCCCAATAAGAATCAGAAACGGGACAAGGGAACGCAGGGAATGTGCATGTTTCTTTCTAGCTAGAAGTGGTATCAGGGTTTTGCAAGCCGTGACATTTTAATATGTGGTTGATGGAATGAGGCGCCTCGGATTTATTGGTTGATTGTGACCATTTTATAGGTCCAATAGGACCGGGAAGCGTGTGTTCAGGAATTGCCAATCCACTAAAGTATTTGTGGACCGGCTCTGCAGTATCCAAGGGCTTGCCAGCGCCTGAATCCCGAGACATTGCTAGAGTGTCTCGAATCGGTAAGGAGATCGTTCCTGGCCTTGACTAATGATGGAAACCCAACTTCCAATACGACATTACGTTTTTGATTGTAAACCTATATATGGCGACATAGTAGGATGGGGTACTATGCCATCTAGGATTGATACATTTACTTTGAAGTATTTTTAAAACTGATTAGACACTAATAATAATATTAAAATATTATTTTCTACGTATCAAGCATTTTTGATCATTATAAGGTAAAACTCTATCCACTGGTTTGTGTTGCATTGTGTGATAGGACTTGAGTCTTATAATGATTTCATTTTCTAAAAAGCATTGCGTTGTTTTTGAAATAAAATTTATTAAACCTATGCACTGGCAGTCCAATGGAGTAAACCCGTTCCGCGTTAGCGGCGTGGTCCTAAGATTAGCCAAATTGTTAGTTAAGAAAGATTTCTCATACCAGTCCCATGACTGACTCGTAGTTTGTTTCACTTTGCAAACTCGGGTGCCCTCTTTCCACACGGGCAGCCAATTGACAGGTTTAGGTATGGACAAATTCTGGATTGGAACTTGCTTAAGGAAGAAGATGAAGAGCCTTTTCCTTTTTATCTTTTTTTTTTTGCTACTTGAGACATTTACACATTACTGATCTTTGATGTATTTGGTGGAGACTGAGACTTATTTCTCTTTTTGTTGAGACTTCTATTTGCTAAGTGTATCCTGTAACTGCGTACTTTGATGTCTTTGATGTTATGTTGTGATAACATTCTTTTTTCTGCTGCAATGATTTCTGTGTTATGCTATTATCTGAGATCTGTTATTGCTGTAATTATATTATGCTTCTATGATTATCCTTGCTTTCTTACTACGGAAGTTTGGGGTCGTCAAATAATTCATCTAAGAATTTGAATTCATATATCGTGATTATAAAAATTTGAGGATTTTTGCTTCCTTACTGTCATTTTCGAATTTCTAGGAATATATACTATCGTTTGAGTTGAAACCAATTTTATAGTGTATAGAAAACATAGACAAGCCACTTTCATGTTGGAATCAATTATTATACCGAACTGGAATTGATGTTGTGGATTTTTGAATTAAAATGGTCATAAATTTGTTCCTACTGTAAAACAACAGTCAAGCTAAATTTCTTTTTAGTGATTTATAAAGCCCTCATAATATGTTTAGGTGATATAATACAATCTATAACAAATGAATGAATATGTATATATATAATTGCCTTTAACTTATATATATATATACACATATATAATTCTGCAGTGAGTTTAAGGAAGAGAACCTGAGTTTACTTAACAAAACAAATTACAGTCTTTTAAATTTCTTCTCAGATTTTTCCCTAACTTTATAGTCCTAGTTAATGTATTTTAGAGGTTTAATCTTAAGATAACTGAAATTTTTTATATAAAATTTTATGTGTATATCTAGGTACCCATATGGCTTAAATCTGCTCGTGTATATATACATATAAACAGTAAATGTAACACCCCACCTCCGCCAGGGTGGCTCTTGCAAGCACTCTGGCTTTGGAGGGGCGTTTGAATCAGGTAAACATGCATAATGATATATCAAGGCAGAACAAGAACATATGTATATATGTAAACAGAGTAAATAACATAGATAAAACAGCGGAAGATTTCAAACCATTTCAAAACAAGTCTAGTACAACATAATGTCAACTTTCCAAATACACAAGTCTAGATAAAAACAACATTACTGAAAAACTGAAATACATAAGTACTATCCCCAAAATAAGTGATAACCATAGCTAGCTTCATGTCAAGACCGTACATGAGCTAAAATCCCACAAGCAAGCGATCAGAAATCCAAGCTAAGCTCCAATATTCCCACCCTGAGAACCTGGGAGGGGGGGGGAACGGAAGAAAAGAGGCGAAAGTAAAACAGGTCAGTCAAAAAGACTGAGTAAGCCCTACTACAATCAATGTAAACTGGTAAAGTTAACTATCATGATGAAAGCTGAGATGAACATAAGGATAACTACATACTAGCATGATGATTAACTAACAAGGTAGATAAAGGTGTCATCGCATAATCAGGTTTAAGGTTTTTGCACCACAGGTAACTAGCAAACTAACATGACTTGAATAAACAAGTATTGATCCCTTGGCCCAAGCTTTGGCCCAATAACATGAAGTGACCCTAATACGCGGTCCAACCAAACGGTCTAGTCGATCGGCTCCCTATAAGCCTAACTCGTCACCTGTTGGTGTCAATGCGGCCCAAACATAATTGTAGTCAGACTGTGCAGGGTCTCCCGTCGGGTGAATCAAGCCCTAGGGTGTCAACCCCTGGACACCATAAACATGAGTGCACAGTCTCGATCTACTGGTACCCGTGCATGTTTTCCCCGGCTTCGGACTGTGTGCACGACCATAGTCCGCCCGGAACTACACCGGCGTACCCTTCTGCCGTCATTTTTGGTCACTTACCTCCAGTCCAGTAATCGTGCTCCCTCCCTAGCCTAGACCCTAGGGCCTTAATGATACAAACTTGGGATTACTGCTGGAGTGGACCCCCATTGCTAGGATTTTTCTAGTGGGTTAAGTACGGTTTAACCCTCTTGCTAATCATGGATTAACTTGGTTAAGTGTAACGATGAGTTCACGACTTAACCCTGATTAATCTACCAAGCCCAAATTGGTTAAGTATTAAGTGGACCATGACTTAACCCTAATCACGAGGCATTAATTAATTTATTGCGCCTTAACCTCTCACATTAGACCTTGTTGTGGTTACTAGTTAAGCCGGGCGGGTCCGGGTAGCTTTACACCACAACTTGGTCTAACCTCGGGTTCAAGGTACAACATGACCAACTTCTCACATTGGGTCCTATTGTTTGTAGCAACTAGTTAAGCCGGTCGGTTCCGGGTAGATTTATGCTACAAACTCAACCCAACCTCGAGTTGGTCACACTTATCTTTTCTAAGTGTCATGTCCATCATGTTTCCAAAACATATTACACTTTTCAAGCAATTGGGTAGACCTAACTTAATAGGTAAATTCCCAATGGGTAGACCTAACTTAATAGGTAAATTCCCAATCTTATGTTTTTATGTCTTTTAAGTTTACCCAACCCCAAACGCAATCCCATCGCTTACATATCGCAATTTGCGCATAAAGGATAGAAAGAGGGAACTTGGCATAATCATGACATAAAGGTGTTGAAGCCACAAGTTCAACATGGTGGCATATGAAATGTACACATGTTCATATACTTGCATATTACATTTTTAGGCCTCTAAAGCATGCATAAAACCAAACTTATCATATTGGTGATACATGGTGATAAATGACATGTAAAAATGGCCATAAGCTCGCATTTAGCCTCACATGCAAGTTATCATAAGGGATATGATAACTTACATGTTGCCAAAATGCAACCTTTAGCATAAAGCTTGAAGCTTTATGTTCATATACTCAAGATAAGCTTGCATAACATGATAACATGAACAAAATGATCATCCCAAACTTGCATAACATACTTGCATATCATATGACGAACTTGCATATCAAACTTGCATAACATAACATGATAAACTTGCATATCATAACATGGCATACTTGCATAACATAACATGATAAACTTGCATATCATAACATGGCAAACTTGCATAGCATAACATGGTAAACTTGCATATCATAACATGGCATACTTGCATAACATAACATGATAAACTTGCATATCATAATAGCCAACCAAACTTGCATCATTCATTTAACTTTAGAGTTTAAATATGAAAGTAGAATAGGGCTTACAATGCTTATGAAGACACAAAAATATGACAAAGCCCTTATGAAATCAAATAGACCCAAAATGCAAGCTCTAATAGAAAAACCCTTGAGCCAAAATGATCAAAACCCTTGCTTTATGATGTAAATATGGAAACTTGACTTGAATGCAAGCTAATGATGCTCATACAAGCTTGAAAACACTTGTATGCATGGAAAATCTCTCATAGAAATTTATTTAGGAATTTTATGAAGAGAGTGGAGGCCATGAGAGGAATGATTTTGCCATAGTTTAGTTACTTGAATGAATAATGATGATTTAGGGTTAGGTTAGGGCCTTATTTATAGAGATTAGGATTAGTTTCAACCTTAGGATTAAACCCTAGTTCCAATCTCAGCCCTCAAAACCGAATCTGGCCCCCAAACTCAACACAAATCCAAAATGGTGCACCAGGCAGAACTGCCCGGCTGGACCAAGTCGACAGCCAAGTCGACAGGGCTGTCGACTTGGGTCCAACCAAGTCGACAGGGCTGTCGATTTGGGTGCTCTGGCGGGAATTTTCCCGCCTGGCCCAATCTGACCTAATTTTCCAAATTCAAACTTGAATTTGAAATCTGTTTTTACTTTGAAATTTTCTGAAAACTTCGTCGGGCCTTAATCGGGTCATACGGACTCCGATTTTCGAAAACTCGGACTCTATTCCGCGTATTTTTCTGAGATGAACGCAATGGCATAGCCCGTTTCCCTTGATTCAGATTTTAGAATTAAATTCTGCCTCGTTTTATGTTATAACAGGTTATTGAAAATACGGGTTGTTACAGTAAAACTTTTAGGTGTTGACTTACGTTATAATGTTTTCTTGTCATCATTTCTGGTAATTGTTTATATTTCCTTCCCTGTTCCAGGCTTTTATTTCTGTCCTTTGTATTTGTTTGTTCTCTGTTCCATTTTTCATTCCAAACCCCTTACATACATTCCAGGTATAACCACAAATATATATTCACTCAATACCACATACTCAAGGCCATATGTGCATCATAACATATAATTAGAGGTAGTTTTAAATTGGGAAAAACAAGAAGTTTACTCACACAATTATGCAATTGCATTTCCAGTTTTCTCAGATATGTTAAATTTTCCAATCATAATTAAACACTTTGATATGCAAGTTAAATCTGCGGGTACATATTACCATATATGAAGTTTGAATCTACCGTTATATAAACAGAAAAAGGATTGAAGTGTTCACTCACCAATATTTTTGTGCTATCTGTCTTTTATATTTTCTTTCCCAGGTTTTTATACTAAATATTCCAGAGTTTTAAGCTCCTAAATAACAACAATATTTGAATCCTATCAACATAGTTACATACATATCGGTTGAATCCATTTAAAGATTCAATATAAAACAGTAAACATATTTAAGATGTTTATTGACAACTACATGATTACTGGCTTTTGGATTTATTTGCCCAGTTTTGTTCTAATCCTCTTATATATTCATAGATTAACTCCTTAACAACTCCAGTGTTTGAATTAATATAATGATCATATATCGACATCCATATGACTTGAATCTACTAAAGATCGAAATAAAAACAGTAAAGGTGATTAGATTGTTTACTCACATAATTGCTATTGCTGTTTTGTTTAATGATCTGCATATGGTTCACTGCCATTATTCTTGTCATTCCTTTATTCTATGTTTCGGACTTGTGCTGAGGGTTCTCGGCCATCTTCATTTCCAATTTTATCTCTTGTTTACATTTCTTTAGATAAGAGAATTGTGTGTGAGTTTAGATGTGTAGTATTGTAGTATTTATAGAAGAAAAATCAGTGCTAAGGTCGGCTAGCATGTGGCAGACATGGTATACATGCAGTAGTGTATTTATGGTTGAAATGAGGTTCTGTTTAGTCTTCTGCATCAATTTCTTTCCTACTCTAGTTCAGCATGTTTAGCTATGTGTTGTCCTTATCATTCACTTTATTTAGCTATTAAGGCCAACTAGTGCACAAGCATGGTTAGCTATATTTTGATGTAAACAATTCGTACCCCGTCATGCTATTGGTTCAAGAACTAGGCTCATATAGGGTAGACAATAGGATGCAGTTTAGGGTGATTGGGCTAGTGTACTTAGAGGAATTTTAAAACAAATTCTACGGCTGGCCTTAAGGGAAATGAGATGCTGCAACCGTGATGTGAATGAGGTGATGTTGTGCTTTTTGTACGATTGGCTTCAAACTTTGCCTTTAAGTATACAGCTATGTCATGTTCCTACTGCACATACATGTGCATGCTCATATTCTATATGTATTTTTAAATCAACCTTGGCATCTATGGTAATGTTAAACTATTAAATATCTTATGTTCTACTTGAACAACATATGCTTAGTGTTTTGTGTGACTTCAAACATAGCATCAAAGACAATCAGTCGAATAAACTCTCATAAATGCAACTCTTTTTGTTTCTCTTCATTTATAGATATAACCTACATCCTTACATTTGAAGTAAGGATGATATTTACTATAATTAATGGCCATTATTTATATTAAGTGAATTTATGTGCACACAAGTAAAAATAAAGGTTTAAATACAACAAGGATTATTAAAATAACAAGCACTTGAATATATATATATATATATATATATATAAGCAAGTTCACAAAGATAATTATTCTATTTTAATTGAATTTGATCACATAAATACTATCAATTTTAATTGAATATCTTGCTTTAATGAACATCTTGTTATATCTACATATAGAATAACACATGTCAAATTAAATGAATATTTGTGATTTCTTCCATTTGAAATAAATCTCAATTTATTTTCAGGTAAAAATCCAAATCGAATCACATATAATGTAATACACTTTCCCTTTTATTTTTACGTAGATACTCTTATATTCACATGAAATTTTAAAATAGATTAAAATAAAATGATAAAACATAAATCACTTGTTTTATAAGCATATACATTGATTACATAATTGTAAACCATCAACAAATACGTTTTTAATTTCCTTGATATATTCGCAAACATGTAAAATCTTAATTTATTTAATTAATTTAAGTTATCTGTATAATCTATACATTATGGATGATAAAACTAATCCAAAACTGGGTCATTACAATCTCCCCCCTTAAGAGAATTTCATCCCAGAAAGTAAATAGTAACGAGGAGATTCTAGGTATATGCAAAGTGATAGACTTGTCTCAATACATATATGCGTCATCCCCTAACAATCACAATGACTAAGGCATCCAGAACACACAGGTTACCTATCAAAATATTTCACCTCCATCAAAACATTGAATACACATATTGCTATTTATCATAGTCATTTCAAAATTAGAGATATCTGTTATTTACATTTGAAAAATATTTTCCATTCATTTTCACACATTACTATTCTTTAACATTCACTGATTCCTGACCGTAAATCGGTAAGAAAATAATTTTCTAAGCATTAACCTCGAAGACCGAAATCAACATCAGATCAACACTCAGAAAATCATTCAACTCAACCTATCTCTAGTCAGGTTCCAATTTCTTAACTCCGTATTTTAATTCCCTATTACCCCATTTTGCCTTATCTTCTGTTTAAAGTATCCCTGATTATATTTTTGGGAAATTACTTCCAAATTTGATCTACTCCATCAATTTAAATCAGACTTATTCAAGCATATTCATCTTCTTTAAATTCTCCTTATAAACTTCACTCCAGTTTAATTCTATTCAACCCTACTTTACTATTTTAATCTTATTTCAGTTAAATTTTCCAACTCTAGAATCCTAACTCTTGGTTTTATTTCAAATAGTTTGAAATCACATATTTGTATTTCTTTTTAAATTCAAAACCTTTGAATTTACTCGAACATTTTGTTTTTCTCCAACACTTTTCCAGTTTGTCTTATTTGTAATTTTCTTCCTTTTTATAAATTCAATTTGGGTTCATCATATAACCATTTCAATTTTATAATCTGATATCATATTATAATAGCAACTAACACAACCAATAATAATTTAGAAAATTATTCTTTTTGTATCAAAATAAAATCCTGAGTAAAAAAATTTCATTTACCCAACCTTTTTAAAAATAAAACCGTGTCGAATTACTCTATTCAAAAGTTTAGAAACACCTATCGATACCGTTTTGACTATTATATTGACCAGAATTCATAAATAACTTGATAAACTAATCAACATAATATAAAACGGTGTTTATATCAATTACCAAATACGCGCTCATATATATACACTCAAACTCAATCTATGGTGTTACTAACCCCATCTCTATCGAGTTACGCCACAAAGCCAATGTTATCACTAAATCATTGCTCTGATACCAACTGTAACGACCCGATAATTTCGATCCTAATTATAGATACTTATACGTTCCTTGTACCACATATCGACTAACCAACTATCAGAAATTAACATATCGTTAATAGAAAGAAGTTAGAGGGTGAGAAATAGAAAGTTAGAATAGAAGAAAAAGAAGAACTGAACACAACAGAATCAGAGTATCACGAATCTCACAGTGGAACTGAATAAAATATATTACATAACATCTTGGAATACAAAACTATATTTACTTACATATATCATCAGAGTACAACAGATATACAATACGGCGGGAATAAATTCTATATATCTAGCGTTGGAACTTCCTGCTCCGAGCACCTTCAAGTTAAAATGTAAAATCCTAAAACCACTTGACTGCCCGTACAAATTTGAGCACCCAAGAGTTTAGGGAAAACATAGAAAAATAAACTCTGGGTCAGTCATGGGACTGGTGTGAGTAAACGATTTTAAAACAGATTGATTTAGCGTTCAAAATCCCTTTGAACATAAATGATAATCTTAAGACCGATCCACACATAAACACGGATGGTTTTGACCTTATGATAACCCAAAGCAATTTTGGAATCAATATCTTTTCTGATATTATAATAGTGTCTAAATACAAATAATTAGCAATCTAGCAGTACGTTTGCATCTCACGCTCTATATATATAGTATATAATCAAAACCGTGGCCGCTTATTGGAGATTGGATTCTGATTATGACAAGGTATGGAGCCACTAGCCGATAGTGTATCTCTAGAGGGGAATACACTGGGTTTAACAAGAACGTCTTGCAACCCGGCCCACACATTTCGCTTGAGTGTATCGAATGTATATCACCAACAGTTGGGATCAACAACCGTTTCCGAAAAGGGACAGTATTGAATAGATTAAAGAATGAAATGAAATTCCTCTAGATAGGTGATTATACACCCTAATGGGAGCAACTCACATAGCCATGTTGCCTGCATGATTTTTGTCATTTCCCGGTTGGTTAGCCTTGAGGTTAGAATCTACCTTTAGATCATCGGCCATTATTTATTTTGAATGCCACATTTTAAAATCTGTTAAATCACGAATTGACGTCCACAAATATACTCTGGATGTAAAAGAAGGGCCATTCTTTGCCAGCAACTTGGTATATTTGTAAAAAAACAACGTTCGTGGTTTTTAGAAAATACTCTGTCAAACATTCATCCATATAGGTCATCTAGGAACGGATGAACCAAAGGTACACTCCTACTGCATCCAATATAGAGGAATCACCCCATGGATCAGTAGCGAGTAGTCCTTGCAATATCTGGAGATTTCAATTACGAAAGAATCACAAGTCATAATAACTCCAGTGGCCAAAATAGAGAAATTTTAAACAAGTAATTCTTCCGGTCATGAAGATCTATGGTCTTAGAATTCTTTAAATCATACAACCGTCTCTACAAGTTAGTTTAAGAATCGTAAAAGTAAGTTCGAAGTGGTTTTGGGTCCATTCCCCATCCCGGTCTCTTCGAACTAACACGTAGGGAATATTTCTTTGACAGTCGGCGTTTTAACTATCAAATTTAAATAGTGTAAATAAATAAACTATTTTTACAAATTATTTTATATCATATAAAATGTTTATAACATGCTTATTCAATTTAATATGCCATTTCATTTCTAATTTCGAACCATAACTGAAATTCGATAGAATGTGTCAACATTTATTTGATTCGATTCAGATTATCCCTTCATAGCATCACAGATAATTTTGATCAACAATCATACATCACACAATAACAATCAACAATGGTGTACTGTTTTATTTTAACTAATGATAATGGTTTGAAATATGTAATCATGGGTAATAACTAATTTTACATCATATTTATTTCGAATATTATTGGAAATATATACATTGATTTTATATAAATATTTATTTCGTTTTCACAAACTGTATAAATATTGGAGATATGAACTTGAGCTTAGAAGACGACATCTATTTTGTAATTTTGATATAACTCAATGACTTTATGATCTTTTCTTTTGATATTTATATTTATTTTTAATTCCAATTTAAATGAAATTAAATATTAAAAATAACTTATTACATCAAAGCCCGCATAACCACCATCTCTCATATTGACCACCTTACTCTAGTCCCCTTCCATCCTTGTTCTTTATATTTTATATATACAAAAACAAATGTTTAAATCAAACTGCGGGATTTTAAAACAACAATTTTCTATTATTTATTCAAGCCCACACTGCCCATTAACCCAAGGAAGCCCAACCTCCTATTCTTTTTATCACGATACATTTTTACCAAACCTTCCCCTTCCTTCCTTTTTCTCGCATCTTCCAACACTCCAAAAATCCAATAAAAAAACATGGACTTGGCCAGTGAAAAATACTGATCTGCTTGATCCGTTCTTCTCCTTTCTTTTTCCATGCCCAAAATCAAATCAACAGAAAAACTCGTGCTAGTCATTGCAAGAACAAGGGTGATACCGATCTGATCCTCCCTTATTTCTTTGCCAGATTTTTCTTTTCTTCTTCCCACTGTTATCATCATTCAAACTATTCATTATCTTCGACGTGCACATTTACACCTGACTTCACCACCGCAGCAGCTTTTCGGTCACCACCACAAGCGCTAAAGCCTGCTCCTATTCCACATCCACCATCGATAATCCCAACGCCTTACTATTCCAACTTTTCATGCTCTAATCGGAAACTTTAAACTCAACCACTAATCGGAATTCGCCTCATACCACCACCGTAGACCATCGATCGTCGTGAAACTCCACCATAGGCTCGATGACGAACTCCCCTTCCGATTCACTTTGATGCACATCCCCACCTCGCCACCACGGTGGCACAGTTCACCACCAAACTCGGCTGACCCAAAATAGAAGTTGGTCCATATAAAAATCAAAATCAGCTAAACTATGTAATTAAAATTTTAAGTTATATTTTTCCTATGTTAATTGGTCCATTCGCACCTTCGGCACCACCTTGGTGATTTACGACTGCCACCATCACCTGGATTTGACTAGAGCTCACTTTTTGACCGACCCAAAATTCTCACAACCTAGATTGCTAAATATTATGATTTTTCTATTAAAATTCATGATCTTCCAATGTTAATTCATCCATGAATTTGAATTTATATATCGTGATCTTTAAAAATTTGAATATTTTTGCTTTCTTACTATCATTTTCGAATTTCTGGGAATATATAATGTTGTTTGAGTTGAAACTAATTTTATAGTGTACACAAAACACAGACAAGCCACCTTATGTTGGGATCAATTATTATACTGAACTGGAATTGATGTTATGGGTTTCTGAATTAACATGGTGATAAATTTGTTCCTACTGTAAAACAACAGTCAAGCTAAATTTCCTTTTAGTGATTTATCAAGCCCTCATAATATGTTTAGGTGATTTAATACAATCTATAAAAAAAATGAATGAATACATATAATTGCCTTTAACTTATACATATAATTCTGAAGTAAGTTTAAGGAAGAGAACCCAAGTTTACTTAACAAAAAAAATTACTGTCTTTTAAATTTCTTCTTAGATTTTCCCCAAACTCTATAGTCCTAGTTAATGTATTTCAGGGATTTAATCTTAAGATAACTGAAATGTTTTATATAAATTTTTATGCGTATATCTTAGTACCCATATGGCTTACATCTGCTCGAGTATATATCCATATAATCAGTAAACTTTTAGGGGTTGACTTACATTATAATGTTTTCTTGTCATCATTTCAGGAAATTGTTTATATTTCCTTCCCTGTTCCAGGCTTTTATTTCTGTCCTTTGTATTTGTCTGTTCTCTGTTTCAATTTTTCAATCCAAATCCCTTAAATACATTCCAGGTTTAACCACAAAGATATATTCAATCAATACCACATACTCAAGGTCATATGTGCATCACAACATATAATTAGAGGTAGCTTTAAATTGGGAAAAACAAGAAGTTTACTCACACAATTATGCTACTGCATTTCCAGTTTTCTCAGATATGTTAAATTTTCCAATCATAATCAAACACTTCAATATGCAAGTTAAATCTGCGGGTACGTATCACCATATATGAAATCTGAGTCTACTGTTATATAAACAGAAAACAGATTGAAGTGTTTACTCACCGATATTTTTGTGCTATCTGTCTTTTCTATTTTCTTTCCTAGGTTTTTAAACTAAATATTCCAGAGTTTTAAACTCCTAAATAACAACAATATTTGAATCCTATCAACATAGTTACATACATATCGGTTGAATCCATTTAAAGATTCAATATAAAATAGTAAACATATTTAAGATGTTTATTGACAATTACATGATTACTGTCTTTTGGATTTATTTGCCCAGTTTTGTCCAAATCCTCTTATATATTCATAGATTAACTCCTTAACAACTCCAGTGTTTGAATTAATATAATGATCTAATATCAACGTCCATATGACTAGAATCTACTAAAGATCGAAATAAAAACAGTAGAGGTGATTAGATTGTTTACTCACATAATTGCTATTGCTGTTTTGTTTAATGATCTGCATATGGTTCACTGCCATTATTCATGCCATTCCTTTATTCTCTGTTTCACACTTGTGCTAAGGGTTCTCTGCCATCTTCATTTCCACTTTTGTCTCTTGTTTACATTTATTTAGATCAGAGAATTGTGTGCGAGTTTCAATGTGTGGTATGTAGTATTTATAGAAGAAAAATCAGTGCTAAGGTCGGCTAGCATGTGGCAGATAGGGTATAAATGCAGTAGTGTATTTATTGCTGAAATGAGGTGTTGTTTAGTCTTCTTCATCAATTCCTTTCCTAGTCTAGTTCATTATGTTCAGCTATGTGTTGTTCTTGTCATTCACTTCATTTATCTGTTAAGGCCAACTAGTGCATAATCATGATTAGCTATATTTTGATGTAAACAATTCGTATCCCGTCATGCTAATTGGTCCTAGAACTAGGCTTCTACAGGGTAGACAATAGGATGCAGTTTAGGGTGATTGGACTAGTGTACTTAGATGAATTTTAAAACAATGGCTGGCCTTAAGGGAAATGAGATGCTGCAACCGTGATGTGAATGAGGTGTTGTTGTGCTTTTTGTACGATTGGCTTCAAACTTTGCCTTTAAGTATACAGCTTTGTCATGTTCCTACTGCACATACATGTGCATGCGCATATCCTATATGTATTTTTAAATCAACCTTGGCATCTATGGTAATGTTAAACTATTAAATATCTTATGCTCTTCCTAAACCACATATGCTTAGTGTTTTGAATGACTTCAAACATAGCATCAAAGACTATCAGCCGAATAAATTCTCATAAATGCAACTCTTTTTGTTTCTCTTCATTTATATATATAAACTACATCCTTACATTTGAAGTAAGACGATATTTACTATAATTAATGGCCATAATTTATATTAAGTGAATTTATGTACACATAAGTAAAAAATCAAGGTTTAAATACAACAAAGATTATTAAAATAACAAGTACTTGAATATATATATATATATATATGTATAAGCAAGTTCACAAAGATAATTATTCTAATTTAATTGAATTTGATCATATAAACACTAACAATTTTAATTGAATATCTTGCTTTAATGAACATCTTGTTATATCTACATATAGAATAACACAAGTCAAATTAAATGAATACTTGTGTTTTCTTCCATTTGAAATAAATCTCAATTTATTTTCAGGTAAAAATCCAAATCAAATAACATATAATGTAATACACTTTCCCTTTTATTTTTACGTAGATACTCTTATATTCACATGAAATTTTAAAATAGATTAAAATAAAATGATAAAACATAAATCACTTGTTTTATATGTATATACATTGATTACAGAATTGTAAACCATCAACAAATATGTTTGGAATTTCTCTGGGACATTCGCAAACATATAAAATCTTAATTTATTTAATTAATTTAAATTATCTGTATAATCTATACATTATAGATTATAAAACTAATCCAAAACTGGGTCATTACAGTCTTCCCCCCTTAAGAGAATTTTGTCCCGGAAATTAAAGAGTATCAAGGAGATTCTAGATATATCCAAAGTCATAGACTTGTCTCAACACATATATGCGTCATCTTCTAACAATCACAACAACTAAGGCATCCGGAACACACATCTTACCTATCAAAATATTTCACTACCATCAAAACATTCAATACACATATTGCTATTTATCATAGTCATTTCAAAATCAGAGATATTTGTTATTTACTTTTGAAAAACATTTTCCATTCATTTTCACACATTACTATTCTTCAACATTCACTGGTTCCTGATCGTAAATTGGTAAGAAGATAATTTTCTAAGTACTAACCCTGAAGACCGAAATCAACATTAGGTCAACACTCAGAAAATCATTCAACTCAACCTATCTCTAGTCAGGTTTCAATTTCTTAACTCCATATTTTAATTCCTTAGTACCCCATTTTGCCTTATCTTCTATTTAAAATATCCCTGGTTAAACTTGGGAAATAACTTCCAAAATTGATCTTCTCCATCAATTTAAATCAAACTTATTCACACATATTCATCTGCTTCAAATTCTCCTTATAAACTTCACTCCAATTTAGTTCTATTCAACCCAGCCTTACTATTTTAATCTTATTTTTGTTCAATTTTCCAATTCCAGAATCCTAATTCTTGGTTTTATTTCAAATAGTTTGAAATCACGTATCTGTATTTCTTTTTAAATTCAAAACCTTTGAATTTACTCAAATATTTTGTTTTTCTCTAACACTTTTCCAGTTTGTCTTATTTGTAATTTTAATCCTTTATATAAATTCAATTTGGGTTCATTATGTAACCATTTCAATTTTATAATCTGATATCATATTATAATAGCAACCAACACAACCAATAATAATTTTAGAAAATTATTCTTTTTGAATCAAAATAAAATCCTGAGTAAAATTATTTCATTTACCCAACCTTTTTAAAAATAATACCGTGTCGAATTACTCTATTCAAAAGTTTAGAAACACCTATCGATACCGTTTTGACTATGTATTGACCAGAATTCATAAATCCCTTGATAAACTAATGAACACAATATAAAACGGTTTTTATATCAATTAACAAATACGCGCTCATATATATACACTCAAACTCAATCTAGGGTGTTACTAACCCCATCTCTATCGAGTTACGCCACAGAGCCAAGGTTATTACTGAACCATTGCTCTAATACCAAATGTAATGACTCGAAAATTTCGATCCTAATTATCGATACTAATACGTTCCTTGTATCACATATCGACTAACCAACTATTAGAAATTAACAGATCGTTAATAGAAAGAAGTTAGAGGGTGACAAATAGAAAGATAGAATAGAAGAAAACGAAGAACTGAACACAACAGAATCTAAGTATCACGAATCTCACAGCAGAACTGAATAAAATATATTATATAACATCTTGGAATACAAAACTGTATTTACTTACGTATATCATTAGAGTACAACAGATATACAATACAACGGTAATAAACCCTATATATCTAGCGTTGAAACTTCCTGCTTCGAGCTCCTTCAAGTTAATATGAAAAATCCTGAAACCACTTGACTTCCTTTACAAATTTGAGCACCCAAGAGTTTAGGGAATATATAGGAAAATAAACTCTGGATCATTCATTGTGAGTAAACGATTTTAAACAGATTGATTTAACGTTCAAAAACCCTTTGAAAATAAATGATAATCGTAAGACTGATCCGCACATAAATATGGTTGATTTTGACCTTACGATACCTTAAAACATTTTTATAATCAATATCTTTTCTGATATTATAACAGTGTCTAAATACAAATAATAAGTAATCTAGAAGAACGTTTGCATCTCACGCTCTACATATATAGTATATATTCAAAACCGCGGGCACATATTGGAGATTGGATTCCGACTATGACAAGGTGTGGGACCACCAGTCGATAGTGTATCTCTAGAGGGGAATTCACTGGGTTCGACAAGAACATCTTGCAACCCGGCCCACACATGACTGACCACTCATTCCGCTTGAGTGTATCGAATGTGTATCATCAACGGTTGGGATCAACAACCATTTCCCGAAAGGGATGACATTGAATAGATTAAAGAAGGAAATGAAATTTCTCTAGATAGGTGATTATACATCCTAATGGGAGAAATCCACATAGCCATGTTGCTTGCTCGATTTTTGTCATTTCCTGGTTGGTGAGGCTTGAGGTTAGAATCTACCTTTAGATCATCGGCCATGATTTACTTTGAATGCCACATTGGGTTAGAATCTACCTTTAGATCATCGGCCATGATTTACTTTGAATGCCACATTGTCAAGTCCATTAAATCACTAACTGACGTCCACAAATATACTCGGGATGTAAAAGAAGGGCCATTCTTTGTCATCAACTTGGTATATTTGTAAAAATCAACGTTCGTGGTTTTTAGGAAATAATCTATTAAACATTCATCCATACAAGTCATCCAGGAATAGGATGAACCGAAGGTACACTCCTACTGCATCCAGTATAGGAATCACCCCATGGATCAGTATCGAGTAGTCCTTGCAATATTCGAAGATTTCAATTACGAAAGAATCACAAGTCATAATAACTCCAGTGGCCAAACTAGAGAAATTTTAAACAAGTAATTCTTTCGATCATGAAGATCTACGGTCTTAGAATTCTTTAAATCATATAACCGTCCCTACAACTCAGTTTAAGAATCGTAAAAGCAAGTTCGAAGTGATTTTGGGTCCAGTCCCCATCCCAGTCTCTTCGAACTAACGCGTAGGTAATATTTATTTGACAGTCGGTGTTTCAACTATCAAATTTAAATAGTGTAGATAAATAAACTATTTATAAAAATTATTTTTTATCATATAAAATGTTTATAACTTGCTTATTCAATTTAATATGCCATTTC
The DNA here is from genome assembly GCA_030737875.1 of Allium sativum. Classification (NCBI taxonomy): domain Eukaryota; kingdom Viridiplantae; phylum Streptophyta; class Magnoliopsida; order Asparagales; family Amaryllidaceae; genus Allium; species Allium sativum. The sequence continues at coordinate 392,019,945 of CM060912.1, read as the reverse complement.
ATTTCTAATTCTGAACAATAACTGGTACAGGATAACTAAAATTAGATAGAATGTGTCAACATTTATTTGATTCGATTCAGATTCGTTTGGTCCCTTCATAGCATCATAGATAATTTTGATCAACAATAAAACATCACACAATAACAATCAATAATGGTTTAATGTTTTATTTTAACTAATAATAGTGGTTTGAAATATGTGATCTCGGGTAATAACTAGTTTTACATCATATTTATTTCGAATTCTATTGGAAATGCATACATTGATTTTATATAAATATTTATTTCGTTTTCAACAAACTGTATAAATATTGGAGATATGAACTTAAGATTAGAAGACGATGTCTGTTTTCTAATTTGGATATAACTCAATAACTTCCTGATCTTTTCTTTTCTTTTGATATTTATATTTATTTTTAACTCCAATTTAAATGAAATTAAACTTTAAAAATAACTTATAATGTCAAAGCCCGCATAACCACCATCTCTCATATCGACCACCTTACTCCAGTCCCCTTCCATCCTTGTTCTTTATACTTTATATATACAAAAAAATGTTTAAATAAAAATTTGGGATTTTAAAACAACAATTTTCTATTATTTATCTCAAGCCCACTTGGCCCATTAACCCAGGAAAGCCCAACCTCCTATTCTTTTTATCACAATACATTTTTACCAACCTTCCCCTTCCTTCCTTTTTCTCGCATATGCCAACACTCCAAAAATCCAGTAAAAAAACGCGGACTTGGCCAGTGAAAAATACTGATCTGCTCGATCCGTTCTTCTCCTTTCTTTTTCCATGCCCAAAATCAAATCAACAGCAAAACTCGCGCCATTCATTGTAAGAACAAGGGTGATACCGATCCGATCCTCTCTTATTTCTTTGCCAGGTTTTTCTTTTCTTCTTCCCACAGTTATCCTCCTTCCACCTGTACATTATCATCAAAGTGCACATGTACACCTGACTTCACCACCATAGCAACGTTTCGGTCACCACCACGAACCCTAAAGCCTACTTCTATTCCACCTCCACCATCGATAATCCCAACGCCTTACTGTTCCAACTTTTCATGCTCCAACTGAAAACTTTAAACTCAACCACTAATAGGAGTTTGCCTCGTACCTCCACCGTAGACCATCGATCGTTGTGAAACTCCACCACAGGCTCGCTGACGAACTCCCCTTCCGATTCCCTCTGGTGCGCATCCCCACCTCGCCACCACAGTGGCACAGTTCACCACCAAACTCGGCTGACCTAAAATAGAAGTTGGTCCATATAAAAATAAAAATCAGCTAAACTATGTAGTTAAAATTTTAAGTTATATTTTTCCTATTTTAATTGGTCCACCCCGCACCATCATTACTACCCTGGTGACCTATGATCGCCGCCATCACCTGAATTTGACCGGAGCTCACTTTTTCATCAACCCAAAATTCTAACAACCTAGATTGCTAAATATCATGATTTTTCTATTAAAATTCACGATCTTCCAATGCTAATTCATCTATGAATCTGAATACATATATCGTAATCTTTAAAAATTTGAAATTTTTTGCTTCCTTACTGTCATTTTCGAATTTCTAGGAATATATACTATTGTTTGAGTTGAAACCAATTTTACACAAAACATCAACAAGCCACTTTCAGGTTGGGATCAATTATTATACCGAACTGGAATTGATATTGTGGATTTTTGTATTAACATGGTGATAAATTTGTTCCTACTGTAAAACAACAGTCAAGCTAAATTTCCTTTTAGTGATTTATCAAGCCCTCATAATATGTTTAGGTGATATAATACAATCTATAACAAATGAATGAATACATATAATTGCCTTTAACTTATATATATAATTTTGAAGTAAGTTTAAGGAAGAGAACTTGAGTTTACTTAACAAAACAGATTAATGTCTTTTAAATTTCTTCTCATATTTTTCCCAAACTCTATAGTCCTAGTTAATGTATTTTAAAGATTTAATTTTAAGATAACTAAAATGTTTTATATAAATTTTTATGTGTATATCTTAGTACCTATATGGCTTAAATCTGCTCTAGTATATATACATATAAACAGTAAAACTTTTAGGCTTTGACTTACATTATAATGTTTTCTTGTCATCATTTTAGGAAATTGTTTATATTTCCTTCCTTGTCCGAGACTTTTATTTCTGTCCTTTGTATTTGCTTGTTCTTTGTTTCCATTTTTCAATCCAAATGCCTTACATATATTCCAGATTTAGCCACAAATATATATTCACTCAATACCACATACTCAAGGTCGTATGTGCATCATAACATACAATTAGAGGTAGTTTTAAATTGGGGAAAGTAAGAAGTTTACTCACAATTATGCTACTGCATTTCCAGTTTTCTCAGATATGTTAAGTTTTCCAATCATAATTAAACACTTCGATATGCAAGTTAAATCTGCGGGTACATATCACCATATATGAAGTTTGAATCTACTATTATATAAGCAGAAAAGGGATTGAAGTGTTTACTCACCAATATTTTTGTTCTAGCTATCCTTTATATTTTCTTTCCTAGGTTTATAAACTAACTATTCCAGAGTTTTAAACTCCTAAATAACAACAATATTTGAATCCTATCAACATAGTTACATACATATTGGTTGAATCCATTTAAAGATTCAATATAAAACAGTAAACAAACTAAAGATGTTTATTGACAATTACATGATTACTGTCTTTTGGATTTATTTGCTCAATTTTGTCTAAATCCTCTTATATATTCAGAGATTAACTCCTTAACAACTCTAATGTTTGAATTAATATAATGATCACATATGAGCATCCACATGACTTGAATCTACTAAAGATCGAAATAAAAACAGTAGAGGTGTTTAGATTGTTTACTCACATAATTGCTACTGTTGTTTTGTTTAATGATCTGCGTATGGTTCACTGCCATTATTCTTGCCATTCCTTTATTGTCTGTTTCAAACTTGTGCTAAGGGTTCTCGGCCATCTTCATTTCCACTTTTGTCTCTTGTTTACATTTATTTATATCAGAGAATTGTGTGCAATTTTCAATGTGTAGTGTTGTAGTATTTATAGAAGAAAAATCAGTGCTAAGGTAGGCTAGCATGTGGCAGACAAGGTATAAATGCAGTAGTGTATTTATGGCTAAAGTGAGGTGTTGTTTATACATAAATTCCTAGTCTAGTTCAGCATGTTCAGCTATGTGTTATCCTTATCGTTCTCTCCATTTAGTTGTTAAGGCCAACTAGTGCACAAGCGTGATTAGCTATATTTTGGTGTAAGCAATTCATACCTCGTCATGCTAATTGGTTCTAGAACTAGGCTTATACAGGGTAGACAATAGAATGCTGTTTAGGGTGATTGGACTAGTTTACTTTGATGAATTTTAAAATAAATTCTACGGTTGGCCTTAAGGGAAATGAGATGTTGCAGCCCTGATGTGAATGTGGTGATGTTGTTCTTGTTGTACAATTGGCTTCAAACTTTGCCTCTAAATATACAACTATGTCTTGTTCCTACTGCACATACATGTGCATGCGCATATCCTATATGTATTTTTAAATCAACCTTGGCATCTATGGTAATGTTAAACAATTAAATATCTTATGTTCTACCTAAACAACATATGCTTAGTGGTTTGAATCACTTCAAACATAGCATCAAAGAAAATCAGCTGAATAAATTCTCATAAATGCAACTCTTTTTGTTTCTCTTCATATATATATATATAACCTACATCCTTACATTTGAAGTAAGGACAATATTTATAATAATTAATGGCCATAATTTATATTAAGTGAATCTATGTACACACAAGTAAAAAATCAAGGTTTAAGTACAACAAAGATTATTAAAATAACAAGCACTTGAATATATATATATATATATATATATATATATATATATATGTGTGTGTGTGTGTGTGTGTGTGTGTGTGTGTGTGTATAAGCAAGTTCACAAAGATAATTATTCTATTTTAATTGAATTTGATCATATAAACACTATCAATTTTAATTGAATATCTTGCTTTAATGAACATCTTGTTATATCTACATATAGAATAACACATGTCAAATTGAATGAACATTTGTGTTTTCTTCCATTTGAAATAAATCTCAATTTATTTTCAGGTAAAAATTCAAATCGAATCACATATAATGTAATACACTTTCCCTTTTATTTTTACGTAGATACTCTTATATTCGCATAAAATTTTAAAATAGATTAAAATAAAATGATAAAACGTAAATCACTTGTTTTATATGCATATGCATTGATTACGGAATTGTAAACCATCAACAAATATGTTTGGAACTTCCCTGATATATTCGCAAACATATAAAATCTTAATTTATTTAATTTATTTAATTTATTTAATTAATTTAAATTATCTGTACAATCTATATATTCTAGATTATAAAACTAATCCAAAACTGGGTCATTACACCAACTTGAGCGACTTCATTATTATCAGAGGGATAATACTTGTTTGAAATCGGAAGTTGATGTTGCAAATTAAAAGATTATTTCCATAATGATTTTGTGAATTTAAAGATGTCAAGTTTAGAAGTATTAAATGGAATGATCTGGGTTTTAAAACTTATTTAAAGAGATATCAAATTAAAAACATTTCATTAGTTTTTATTAAATTGTGCTTATATCGAAGGTTAAGTATATGGATTATTTTAACAGAAAATAATTTAATAGATTTAGTTAAAGAGAGTTGAGTTAAATGAGGCTTAATAATTTCTTTGGGAAATTAAATCTAAAATTGATTATATTATTTGACAGTGAAGTAACCAATGATCAAATATGGACCAGATTTACCCTGGATTACATATGACAAATAATAAGGAAATCTATTCACTTAAATAGTTAGGAGATGAACCCCGCTCTTATGTATTTTCTGGTTTTCCTATAGACTTATCAATTGTCATTTTGGAGAATCCAGGATTGAGTCTTGTTATCCGAAAACCACTTCAACTTAGCCGAGCAAATGAAATAGAAGATATCCCAGGACATAGAAACCAAAGATTTGAAGTGCAAGGGTTACTTAATATTAATCCTATGAATATAGTAGAAGTAATGTATTCGATTCGTTTAAACTTGAATGAATGTATAGATGGATGTTTTCAGCATATTACCACTGGAGGTTGATGAACATTTGAAGTGTGAACATTTAAAGTGGTAAATGCCTAAGAAAGGTTAAACATAGCCTCAAAAACTCATCAACTAGACTAAAATTTGTTTAAATGCAGTAGAGCTAATTGAGTTGTACCTAAGTAGGATATAGTTGTCACTTCTAGATAGATGCATTTATCTTTTAGGTAGTGTGTGGTGCCATAAGGAAAAGGTTGCAAAGCAACAAGGGTGATGACATATTCGGCACCATTAATTTGACAGGCCAACCTGTATTGGCAAGGGATCAGGCGAGGTGCTCAACATTGCTTTCTAGATGCATACTGTGGTGGGGTGTAACCCTGTAACACCCTGTAAAAATATACTTAAATAGATTTAAGATAATCTAATTCAAAATAAATAATGATAAGCAACAATAAAATAATAATATTTTAATGGGTTAAAATGGAACTTTTCAAAGTTAGGAATTTAGGCACAAAAATATCGCAGTTGTACTCATAGCGAGATTTTTATAAATTTTCAAATATAATGCGTCAAAATCTGAGTTTGTGATTTACGTTTAAAAGATGTTGTACATTAATATATATGCAATAATGTTTGAAGTTTGAATTGTAATATAAATATATGGAATAAAATATAACTAATAAATGGTTGACTAGAATATTCCATTCAATTCAAAATTTGTGTGTATATACAAGCATACAATAGGGGACAAGAATACTGTTTAAAAAGTAAGTTATAAATAAATATAAATAACATTATATAAAATATCTTCCCAGCCTTAATGTTCGTGAGCATTGTCGTAGTGCTTAGAAATTGAGGGGTGCTTTACGCATTAACTTTGTGAATGGAATGTTTTATTTCAAATTCTCCTTGTCTGATGAGAGAATTAGAGTGTTGGAATTCTATCTGGCTATTATAGGAGGCAAACCTTTTTTTTTATTACAACTTGGACTTCCCCTGTTAGGCGAGAAAGAGGGAGAGTTGTTTCTATCCCTGCATGGACCATTTTCACAAGGATACCATCTTTTCTTCAGACACTACCCGTTTTCAATTGGTTAGCAAGTAGGATTGGTAATTTTAAGTGCTTTGATTCTAACACTTAGGCCAGAAAGAACTTGTTTTTAGCAAAATCTATGATTGAAATTTCTCTGACAAAACCGCTTCCAAATAAACTTAAAGTTTCTATCGATGGCTTTGAAACGTTTGGGGATGTCTAATACACTTGGCAACTTGATAAATGTACTAACTGCTAATCTTTTGGGAACTTGTTGGAAGCTTGCAAAAGGCCTGCTAATGGTCCTATCCAGGATAAGATCCCCCTTCAGAAGCCTCCTTCTCGTGTTTGGTTTCCTAAAGCCAAGGTTATAACTTAGCCTAAGAATTTTTCTGGTGATGAAGATAACATAATTGTTTGGAATGCTCATGAGCGTTCTTGGCATCATCGTCGTTCGGATGTGTGCTACGATCCCTGCCATAAAGTTTTTATTTGTTTGTTGGGACTTCAGACACTAAGTTTAGATGCCTGCATTATATAAATGATGGTCGGATTTGGTACTTGTTTCGGATGGACATTTTGGGGGTATGTAACAAATCTATTTTAGATGCTCAGTATCGATACCCTATTTTAAACAATGATTCTTGCTTAAAACGATAGATAGTTACTGGGGAAAAATAGAATCAATCACAGAAACACAGACATAGAAATAAATACATCTCAGAATTTCGCAGTGGAAAATAAATAAATAAATAGGTGCATAAATAAGTCATGAACCTCTAAACAAGTTTACATTTATTTTTCATAAGTAAACTAGGAATAAAACAACTAGGAAATGAAATAAGTCCATGTTGACATAATCAAACAACTAAGCCGACGAAATGAAAGAAATAGAACAGAGTCTCCAGCAATGCCTTCGCCTCCTCCAAAGCTCTTCACAATCTGGAATACTCAGGCTGACCCGAGAAAAATGCAAAAACACAACACTCGAGTCAGGAATAACATCCCCATGCAATGAAATAAATTGGCACATGGTAACTTAAGAGATATCAAGTGGTTTTATTTTCATGTCTGAAGAATTCGTTAAACTATTTACATATAGTAATACAACGTTATAATAGATAGTGTCTAACAGTAAACTAAATATCAAAATAGCGTTAAGGCTTTACATTGATCCCTCTTAACACATTTAATTTTCAAAACAAAATCATAATGGGCTCGTATAGGGATAAGTATGACAAGGCACATGCGGCAATGCCCAAGGTAGGAATCTATTAGTTACCCTTTCTGGCTAGTCGTAACCCATCTGTAGCCGAGCACGACTATTAAACCGACAAAAGGGTGCACCCATCGAGTTCAAAATCACAATAGTAATACGAGTAACCAATGCCGCTAGAGGTAGCTAACCTCAATGGCCAGACGTAGGCTCCTGTTTTAGTCATTTCAATTTTAACACAAGTGTTAAGGCTATCTATCATCATTTTCTTACTTCATTCCAGTAACCATTCTCCAATTCAACCACTACACCTAGATATCATCCACCACGTACACGGTTATCAAAGTTGTTGCTGGATTGACAGATAGTATGCAAATATCTGTTACCGATCTCTTTAACAACCCAACATTTATTTACATACCACTTGGTCATTATAGTTTCTCAAATCATGTTTCCTTATTTAAACATTTCTCGTCGATCATTTACAAAAGGGTAAATCTCGCAAACACAAATTACTTGACAAATAAATCTCTGTTTGTAAAATAACTTTTAGAACCCATTTCTTATCATTAATTATAAAGCCAAATTTTAGGCAATTGATTGGTTAACCCTTGTATGCCACATTTATGCGCCCCCAGCAACTTGAATTAATTAATATATACATACATAGTATGCATATAGGTGCAACAACCTAATTATCATATTATATATGCATATAATATACGTACACACAACACAAATATAACTTTTCATGTGCCCATCATAATATAATCAGCAACTAAAGTAGTTTAATATGTGACAAATAAGTGATCAGAAATACAGATAAAGATGCAGATTAGGAGAGATTCGTTATATATATATAAAAGAAGGTCACAGTAATGTGATAGGCACATCATTATGGCTCACGAGATGTTCAGTGTTCAGCTTAATTTTTCATACGGTAGATCATATACAAGAGGAATCAATTGTAAAAAAAAAATCGACTGTTAAACGATTATATTGAGTAATTTGCCTATCTCATACGGACTGTGAAACTTGAAAATGGTTACACAATTAACTATAGCAGTCACTCCTTTACTTTCACCTTGGAAGAGACATTTTATTCAATATAAACACATGACTGGAAAGAAAAAAAATTTCCTAAAACTTTTCATTGAGTGCAAAACTTGATACTACAGGAAAAAAAATTGGTGAAGCACATTTCTACCCTCCTTATATATTTTCCAAATTAAGTAAACCTACTCAATCTGTAACTTAACTAACGTATACTAATTATAATTATTTATATAATATACGATACACATCAGATGTCAACATATCATAATTTAGGAAACCTCTTAAATTTGTAACCATAACCAGTTAGACAACAACTATAGCAACAATTTTTTTTATACATTATAGATATGAAATGTTTATTGTGCAAGAATGAATAACACTCATTTTACCATGAAATGGAGATCCAACACTCTTGGATCGATTTCGGACTGTCACACATTGCTTCGAACACGGTAATTTCGCTCCCTTTTTCTTCTATCACTTTGTTTTTTTTATGGCGGGTGGCGGCTGTAGTTTGAAAATGGAGAAGAAGATGGGAGAGTTCATTGTTTGTTTTCAAATCTTTATTTCGTCTTTTCTGTTTACAAATATATACACCTGGTTTAGTAGACGTGGGATATAACTTTGCCTGAGAATAGCTCTAACTTGCCATGCAGACATATGTGTGTGTGTATACATATATATATATATATATATATATGTGTGTGTGTGTGTGTGTGTGTGTGTGTGTGTGTGTGTGCGCCCGGGGCATTTGCTTCATGTTTCGTGCATTCCATTTATTATTATTATTATATATGTGGCTCAAAACTTATGTATACAATTGCAACAATCTATCCATAACCTACCTGCATGTGTATTGCCATGAAAAGGCTCCCCTTTTATTGCACGCGTTAGTACCTTTTCCATTTCCTTTTCTTTTCTTTTTGTTCCATGTGTCCCATTTTGTGCGGGATGAATTCTTCTGTACCCAACTCCGGTGTTTCTGATTGACATAGAAATGTGTTTATTTTATGCTCTTATATCTTATCTTTTGTATATAAATAATTATTACTTGGGTATTGTTTTGTTACTTTTACAGATATTCCAAACCAGCCCGCATGCAACCAGAAATGTAGAGAAATATAGTTCAATTTGCTGTGTATTTGCATTTTGAAGAATTGTAGATGAAGATCTCACATCTAGTTGCTGTTGGACAAGAAAAGGATTGATAAAAAGGCTTTGCACATCACAAATCAATGAAGAAGTGTCAAGGAAGCAAGAGGAAAAGAGAAAAGGCCCAAATTTGCTTTATTTATCTAAGGCCCATTTATGTTTCTCATTGTAAACTAATTAGTGATGTAATGATCAGGCCCGGTTATCATTAGGGTTAGGGTTAGGGTTTGGCTATCTACCCTATATATACCCTTGTAATGGCATTATAGCCACCATCCTATCCTATCTCATTCTATTCTCTTCTTCATTAATAAAACTCATTTTCTTTTTCTTTTATGCAATTTTCTATTTCTTAGCAATTAGTGTTGTCTACATGATTAGATTCGGTAGAACACTATTTGTATTTTGCATTTCTTTTCATTAGCGATTGACCGTCTGATTAGATTCAGTGGTAATCCTAATTTTATTTCCTGTTGTTATTTATATTCTGCACTTTTATTTTCTGTATTTTAATCGCGTTCATAGGTTAAATTGGATTTGATTAGATTTGAATCTGATTCATAGTTTCATTGCTTTTCCATTGAAATTGTGATTTGATCGTCGGTTCAGTTAGATCTGTTCTGAATCAAATTACAGTTTTAATTTTGTTTTGTTTAATTTTCAAAATCAACCTCGAAAGTCTTGTCTAACTCGCCCAAGAGATTAGATAAATAATTTGATTTAATTCACCTCCCTGGCCACCTTTCTGTTCATCCAAAAAGCCACAAAACACTCACCACGCAAACAATAATCATCAACTTCCGATCATCAAATACAGTTGATCCACTGCCACTTGCCTTCCCTCATCACGCAACTCTACACCTTTCATCCACAAAACTACCCAGTTCTATTGGCCGCATAACCATCAAAAAAAAAAACCAGCAACTCATTCCCCTGGCATCCATACGCCAGTCAACATCCACCACAAACTCTCTGCAAAACCACCGCAATCCAAACATCTACAGCAAACCGTCTGTCTCCACTAGATCTACAACCGCCCACTCCAGAACAACACCCACCTACCCAACACCATCTCACATCAAAACCCAATACCATCCAATGAAACGACCCGCAAATCCGTACCCTTTGAGTCGACTGATAATACTACACGTCCAACTCAAATTGCACAGAAATACGTATCATTTTTAGAAAGAAGTTAGAGGGTGAGAAATAGAAAGAAAGAATTATTAGAATAGAAGAAAACGAAGATCACAAACTCACAGCGGAACGAATGAAATATATTAAATAACATAACTTTTGAAATACAAATCATTAACTTTGTATACATACCATTATCAGAGCACAACAGTTACTTTTGGAACAGTTATAAACACCTGTTTCCAGACACAACATAGTACACAGCGGAAAGTATGATAGTCTATAGCTAACAGGTAAAGCCTCCTGCTTCAATCTCCTCCAGGTGAATCTGTAGAATCCTGACTACTTGACTGCCCGTACAAATTTGGGCACCCAAGAGTTTAGGGAAAAACAAACAAAATAAACTCTGGGTCAGTCATGGGACTGGTGTGAGTAAACTCCAATCATTTGTTTAACTTTCAAAATCCTTTCGAAAGAAAAGATAATCGTAAGACCGATCCACACATAAACACGGATGGTTTTTACCTTACGATAACCCAAAACACTTTGGAAATCATATATCATCTGATATTATAATAATGTCTAATCACAAGTAATTAACAATCTAGCAGAACGCTTGCATCTCACGCTCTACATATATAATATACAATCAAACTCGCAGGCACTTATTGGAGATTGGATTCCAACTTGACAAGGTATGGGACCACCTTCCGAACGTGTATCTCTAGAGGCAAATACACTGGGTTCAACAAGAACATCTTGCAACCCGGCCCACACATGACCGACCACTCATTTCGCTTGAGTGTATCGAATGTATATCACCAACGGTTGGGATCAACAACCATCTCCCGATAAGGGACAGCATCGATAGATTTAAGAACAAAAGGAGTTTCTCTAGATAGGTGATCATACATCCTAATGGGTGCGACCCACATAGCCATGCTGCCTGCCCGATTTTTGTCCAATTCCGGGTTGATGAGGCTTGAGGTTTGAATTATCTTCCAGAACATCTGGCCATCATTCACTTTGAATGTCACATCGTCAGATCCATCGGAAATCACTAATTGATTCCCACAAAATACTCAGATTGTTAGGCTAAAGAAGTTTCCCTTCTATGCCACCAACTTCGTACGTTTGAAGGAATCAACGTACGTAACCCCCTTTGGAAATACTCTGTCAGACACTCGTCCATACAAGTTGTCCTGGGTCTGGACAAACCGAAGGCACTAACCTGTAAACAGGATAGCCCTTGCATAACTCCGTCTTCAAGATATTCAGCATACTTGATTCGCACGCTTATGCCAATACGGAGTGGTTCTCTGGATAATAATCCAACCGGTCTCTCCATATTAACAACGTTAAAATGGTCAAAACTTTGATAGTCGGTGATTTAACTATCAAATGAAAACATGTCGGTGTGCAAACAATGATATTATTTCCAAAAGGAAATTCTATCGACCAAACATCATTCAACGTTTATCCCTTTTAGTTCATTCATCTATTCATTTCCCTTTTCATTTTCATTTATATTCCTTATTTAATATTTAGAAAATACATTCTATTAACATTGGAAAACATTTCCATTATCTGTCCTCTATATTCAGAAAACATTTCTGATTCTCATTTGGAAAACATTTCCAAATCTCCTTCATTTGATTAAACAGATGTTTGAATAAACATCACTATGCCAAATCTCCTTCATTTGATTTCCACTTAACCACTTCCCACTATCGAACCTTAACCATTTCTTAGTTAAAACGAAGTCAATCAAGTTGGGGTATAATTACCTCTCAGACCTTAACTGAACAACATTTCAAACCTCGAAGTAGACAAGGTTCATCTTTCCAATCTTTTAACACGCTTCCTCACGTTGCTCTCGGATTCGATTATGAATCCACTTTCTTTTCAGGAATCACTTGATTATAACAATGGTGTTATAATTCCCTGCATCCGCAATATAATAACTTTAATATGACTTTTATTTTCTAACTTGAATATCGGAAAACATTTCCAATATATAATTCCTTTATTGAGAAAACATCTTTTACTCTAGTTAGAAAACATTTCTAAACCCTTTGAATTTACTGATGTTATAAACATCGTTATTATGACTTAAATCATAAATCATTCGTTAATTAACGATATCCCTAACCCACCCTTGTTATCATTCACTTTGAGATATTCAGAGCTCACAACTTTAAACCAAACATTGCTTTCAATAACAGCGTTAAAACCGCTATCTAGCATTATAAAACACTTATCATAACCATAGCATTAAGATTGCTATTAAAACAGTTATTATAACGGCAGCGTTAAAATTGCTATTTAGATTTACCAAGACATTTATTATAACAGCAGCGTCTAAAATTGCTGTATAGATTTACAACATCTATTATAACAACAGTGCTATGATTGTTGTTTTGAATAAAATACCGCGTGCGACGCACACGCTTCCGTTGTTCATTTATAAACTCTGTTTATTTTAAACAATTCAAGTTCTCCTTTTAAACATATTTATAAGCTATACATTCTTCTAACCACTTAATTCGATTTCTATAAATCCCCTTTTTCATATACATTTTATTTGCAAAATATTTCCTTGTTTTAAACTATTATTCTTTTACTTTAAGCATTTGAACTCTTTCTTTAAACTTTCCTCTGTAATTTGCTAAATTCAAATCCATTTCCAAATATTGGTTTCAAAACCGATACTCACTTTCAAATATACATTCATATTTGAACTCACCTTTTAATTTATCCAATGGTTAATAATCCACTTGATTTATATCTTTATTTATAACATTTTTCTTGGTTTACCCAATGGAATAGGTTTCCATTTGCAACTCAATGAAAAAGAAATTATTTCTAATTTGGAAATAAACTCTGCTTTTAAATTCTAATTTCCTTTTTCACATTCGATGATAATTTACGGTATCTAAAATACCAGGTTCCTAAGGCCAGGGTGAATCAAACACACAAATTCAACCATGGATAATGTATCATAACATATATCACCATCAAATAAAAACAGTAAATAAAATGTTGAGGGATCCAGTTGGGTCCCTCCAACCTGTTTCCCTGCATCCACAGATGTTAGTAACATCAAAATTATCGCATTTATGAAATAGATCAATCAACGATGATTATATCAACCAATCTATCAACTATTCAACCAAGCAACCATTTCACATTATAAAATAATTTAAAACGAGTGAGTTTACTCACCTTGGTTCGCAGCTGACGGTTCTGTTTCCGGTTTTATTTAAAATCAAACAGACGTTTGATTTTTCCTTGAAATTTTAGTAGCTCAGTCCTTAGCGAAATCAGTTCCACGACAAAGATCTCATCGTTACGATTTTAATGAATCTGGTTTTGTATGATTCCGTTTATGGTTAAGATCGTACCCCAAGCCCAATGTTCCTTTCGCATTTGCTCATCTACAAAAGTGATATTGGTTTTTCCCTTCAACTCATCATCTCCTTTTTCTACAATTAATTCCTTCACACCCTCACAATCATCACTCCGTCACTTTGTTAACACATCAGTGTGATCAGCGGCGCCCTTTTCACTACCCGATACTTGAACTCCACGCTTTCTGGAACTGGATTGCATTGCCAGGCAAGACCTTGGCCTTGAAACCAAAACACTAACCATGTTATAAAGTCTCACTTCCTTTTTAAACGTGTCATCGGCCAGAGCGGAACTTCACCGCATCAGATCCCTTACACGCCTCTGTTTCCTTGTTTGCTCCACTATTCTAAAAGCCAAAATATCCAGCGTCCCTTTCAGCTTCCCGTACTGACTACCCTACTTTAGACCCTCTGTTTGAATTCTCTGTACATGCGAGTACCCACCCACCACTACACCATTGAATACTTCAGCCTATAAATAACTTCGGTTTTTGAAACCGAAACCACCAAGTGTCACTACTGTGAGCCACCGGAGGCTGACCGCGACACCGACCCTCCCTACGTCAATGAGTACACCTAGAACTGCTCCTGTTTGCGTCCTCCTCCAGCCTCGACTAAGGCCTCCTCCATCGAAGAAACACCAGTCAGAAGCAAACCGCCCAGCACCCACCAGACCCACTGTTGTTCCTCCTACAATCGCCTTAGGTCGCCACGCTCTCAAGCCTTAACCACGCTGTGTTCACATATGAAACAGTTTTCGAACTCAAGGTAAATGATTTCAGTAAGAAGCTTGCGCATACACCAGTCCATCAGAACGAATGAAATCGGATTTTAATGTGCCAGTAAAACTTGCGACTCAGAAAAAGAGAAGAAAAAGAGTATCGGTCAAGAATGGTATGGAGCTGTTTACATGTGTATTTATAGTTGCGAACCTGTGATATGCAAGGAATTGATAATAGGTAGCTGTACCACTACAGGATAGGTTTGCATTTTTATTATAGATTACTGTTACTTTAATTAATAACGCACGAGATGTTTGATAAGAATTCCAGCTGTCGAGGCACGTTCTGATGTTTCAAGGATTGTGACAAATTTAGACAGTACGGTTGTACATATTCATTTGCTGTCTCGAATGGTTATTTCGATTGTGAAAACACACAGAGTTTTCTATTTATTTTTAACCGAGTTTCGCTTTCAATCCATCAAGGATATGTCTCGCATAGGACAGACAAGTTTCTACTCTTCCCTTTTTAATTGGCCAACCCAATTTATGGAATTCTAAGTTCTGGACTTATACAGCTGTAGGCTGTGAGTAGCATGTGCATATATAGACTGTTGTAAATTTCATGTCGGCTAGTTGTTTGATGAATTGTTTGAATTTTCGTCAGCATGTTTGCTCATATCTTAGGTAGGTAGCTGAAGTTGATTTGGGCCATACTTAATGTATTTCTTAAGCACGAAGAGTGTAGGAAGAACATGGGTCATTGTACTATTGCATGGTAACTGTAGTTTCTTTTAGAATGAGTTTGTAGTGATATTTTGTTTACTGATTAAAAAGCTAATCATGGTGTAAAAAGGTATTCTGAACCCAATGGGACAAGTTTCGTCGAATTCTGACATCGTATGAAAAAATTTCCTTTATAAAACCAGAAACCAACACGCGTTTAAATTTTTCACGATCACCAGATAAATCAAAACAACTTGAAACTGCGAACACTGACAGTAACTTTTCGATACGAACCCAACGGCACTAGTTTCGTCGCATTCTGAGAATGTTGCCCCGGTAGACTGTTTTTGGCGCGTACCGCACTGCCCTTCTGAACACCAAATTTGCCGATCTCTAAAAATAACAAACCATATACCTACCCTGACTATATCCGACGCTACGAACTCACTGGAACTGGTTTCGTGGCCTGATTCGATTGTCTGTTCAAGTTACACTCTAATATCTCTTTATTCAGTTGAATTAATTAAATTGCACTGGACGAGCGTTTACGGCTACCGTGGTTACATACGACATCGGTTTGCCACGCAATTCAACACCGTACAATAATTTAACGCTACGGTCCCAATGAAACTGATTTCATCGAAATCTGAGTCCGTTTGCAAAACGGCTATTTTAACGCGTATATTTTAAATAACGATTTTCACAGCGACTATTTCAAAAATTTGATTTGGCCATAACTTTCTATTTATAACACGAAATCTAGATTTTTCTCTTTCATACGAAAATTATAATCAATACGGTTCCAACGTGTCTTGTTTCACAGAAATCCGACTTATATCGGATCCTGTATCCTCAGTTGAAGTTCAAAACTCTATATTACGAACTGCCGCGCGATTTCGAGCTCGTTTTATATTTATATTTATATTATAAATTAACGTTCAACTTCGTTTTTAATTACTAAATTCCTATATGTAATTCAATTAAAATTTTTAAAACAAATTTAAATATTCAGAATTTAACGGCCGAAAATCCGGGTCGTTACATTCCTTCCCCCTTAAAATAATTTCGTCCTCGAAATTGCTAAGTAGGGAAAATGCCACGTATCCTAGGTTTAAAATTCCTTTTTGTTTTTCCCACCTCTTAACTCCAGTTTAACTGGACCAATTTATTTCAATTAAAATATTCATTTATTCTTACTAACGAAAATTTTCAAAAATTCTGAAAATTTTCTAACACTTTAAATTCTGAAAAATTTCGGCAACATCTCCTCTGCACGGCTCAATCGGTACAACCATAACTCGCCTTTCTAGGCCTTATCCAAAAGAAAATCAAAAAGCCAAGTGGCTTGCCTCATAGGCTCATAAAATCATCAACCCAAACAATATTGTAAACATGTACCTTTTTGTCGGGCATGATTCTATCTCTTGCACTTTCTTCCATTCAATATTTGCTCAGCATATCCATTCCAACTGATTTCCAATCAGTCCAACTTCCAGTTTTTAAATCTCTAATCATCTTCTGATTAGTTCACTTCCATCCACTAATCCAAACTGAGTTCTGTTTTCAAAAGTCAACCCCCTTATCCTGCTTGGGTTCAATTCCACCACAGTTTAATTCCAAACAACAGCATCCAATAGATATTCAACTTGTTTATCCATAGATCGAATTCCTATTAATATTTCGAATTCCAACATCTCTATACTTAATTTCATTCGGGATTACTTCTAATTCAATCCAGTTTTATTTAACTTAAGTTAAATCCCAATTCATTTGATACATTTTGACCATTTTCAATCTATTCAACTTATACAAGTTCAATTTTAATTTCAGAATTCAAATTTCCGGGTTTTATTTCAACTAGTTTGAAATCATATATATTTGTACACATATATTTATAATCGACTCAATTCAAAACATTTGAATTTCTAAAACAACTTGTCCTTTGCAAACAAATTTTTCATTTTCAAATTACTATGGTAGCAATCCGTCACTCAGAAACTTGAAAATGAATGCCGATAATGCTGCAGTCCATTATCAGAATTATTTTCTCGCCACTGAAGTGATTTCAGTGCTTAATTACTTTTAAAATCCATTTAAAATCATTCTAATTCAAAAATCTCTTCAAAGTAATGTGATATTACTTTATAATATTTCAGAAAATATTTTCTAAACGCCGGAAATTTAAATTCCCATTCTGGTTTGATCAAATTCTAGTTTATCTTGGTTATACAACCATTTCAATATTTAATTCCATTTGATTGTAATAACAATCAACACATTCAATAATTTCAGAAAATTATCACTTTTATATTAAAATAACTTTTGGGCAAATTATATCACTTACCCACTTTAAAACAATACTGAGTCGATTTGTTCTGTTCGAGAGTTTAGAAACACCTATCGATACGGTTGTACTTCCTGTATCGACCAGAATTCATAAACCACTCAACAAACCAGACAACACAATATAAAACAATTTTTATATCAAATCTACAAATACGCTCTCTCGTATATATACACTCAAACTCAATCTAGGGTATTACTAACCCCATTTCTATTGAGTTACGCCATAGAGCCAAGGTAATCACTTAACCTTCAGCTCTGATACCAAATGAAACGACCCGCAAATCCGTACCCTTTGAGTCGACTGATAATACTACACGTCCAACTCAAATTGCACAGAAATACGTATCATTTTTAGAAAGAAGTTAGAGGGTGAGAAATAGAAAGAAAGAATTATTAGAATAGAAGAAAACGAAGATCACAAACTCACAGCGGAACGAATGAAATATATTAAATAACATAACTTTTGAAATACAAATCATTAACTTTGTATACATACCATTATCAGAGCACAACAGTTACTTTTGGAACAGTTATAAACACCTGTTTCCAGACACAACATAGTACACAGCGGAAAGTATGATAGTCTATAGCTAACAGGTAAAGCCTCCTGCTTCAATCTCCTCCAGGTGAATCTGTAGAATCCTGACTACTTGACTGCCCGTACAAATTTGGGCACCCAAGAGTTTAGGGAAAAACAAACAAAATAAACTCTGGGTCAGTCATGGGACTGGTGTGAGTAAACTCCAATCATTTGTTTAACTTTCAAAATCCTTTCGAAAGAAAAGATAATCGTAAGACCGATCCACACATAAACACGGATGGTTTTTACCTTACGATAACCCAAAACACTTTGGAAATCATATATCATCTGATATTATAATAATGTCTAATCACAAGTAATTAACAATCTAGCAGAACGCTTGCATCTCACGCTCTACATATATAATATACAATCAAACTCGCAGGCACTTATTGGAGATTGGATTCCAACTTGACAAGGTATGGGACCACCTTCCGAACGTGTATCTCTAGAGGCAAATACACTGGGTTCAACAAGAACATCTTGCAACCCGGCCCACACATGACCGACCACTCATTTCGCTTGAGTGTATCGAATGTATATCACCAACGGTTGGGATCAACAACCATCTCCCGATAAGGGACAGCATCGATAGATTTAAGAACAAAAGGAGTTTCTCTAGATAGGTGATCATACATCCTAATGGGTGCGACCCACATAGCCATGCTGCCTGCCCGATTTTTGTCCAATTCCGGGTTGATGAGGCTTGAGGTTTGAATTATCTTCCAGAACATCTGGCCATCATTCACTTTGAATGTCACATCGTCAGATCCATCGGAAATCACTAATTGATTCCCACAAAATACTCAGATTGTTAGGCTAAAGAAGTTTCCCTTCTATGCCACCAACTTCGTACGTTTGAAGGAATCAACGTACGTAACCCCCTTTGGAAATACTCTGTCAGACACTCGTCCATACAAGTTGTCCTGGGTCTGGACAAACCGAAGGCACTAACCTGTAAACAGGATAGCCCTTGCATAACTCCGTCTTCAAGATATTCAGCATACTTGATTCGCACGCTTATGCCAATACGGAGTGGTTCTCTGGATAATAATCCAACCGGTCTCTCCATATTAACAACGTTAAAATGGTCAAAACTTTGATAGTCGGTGATTTAACTATCAAATGAAAACATGTCGGTGTGCAAACAATGATATTATTTCCAAAAGGAAATTCTATCGACCAAACATCATTCAACGTTTATCCCTTTTAGTTCATTCATCTATTCATTTCCCTTTTCATTTTCATTTATATTCCTTATTTAATATTTAGAAAATACATTCTATTAACATTGGAAAACATTTCCATTATCTGTCCTCTATATTCAGAAAACATTTCTGATTCTCATTTGGAAAACATTTCCAAATCTCCTTCATTTGATTAAACAGATGTTTGAATAAACATCACTATGCCAAATCTCCTTCATTTGATTTCCACTTAACCACTTCCCACTATCGAACCTTAACCATTTCTTAGTTAAAACGAAGTCAATCAAGTTGGGGTATAATTACCTCTCAGACCTTAACTGAACAACATTTCAAACCTCGAAGTAGACAAGGTTCATCTTTCCAATCTTTTAACACGCTTCCTCACGTTGCTCTCGGATTCGATTATGAATCCACTTTCTTTTCAGGAATCACTTGATTATAACAATGGTGTTATAATTCCCTGCATCCGCAATATAATAACTTTAATATGACTTTTATTTTCTAACTTGAATATCGGAAAACATTTCCAATATATAATTCCTTTATTGAGAAAACATCTTTTACTCTAGTTAGAAAACATTTCTAAACCCTTTGAATTTACTGATGTTATAAACATCGTTATTATGACTTAAATCATAAATCATTCGTTAATTAACGATATCCCTAACCCACCCTTGTTATCATTCACTTTGAGATATTCAGAGCTCACAACTTTAAACCAAACATTGCTTTCAATAACAGCGTTAAAACCGCTATCTAGCATTATAAAACACTTATCATAACCATAGCATTAAGATTGCTATTAAAACAGTTATTATAACGGCAGCGTTAAAATTGCTATTTAGATTTACCAAGACATTTATTATAACAGCAGCGTCTAAAATTGCTGTATAGATTTACAACATCTATTATAACAACAGTGCTATGATTGTTGTTTTGAATAAAATACCGCGTGCGACGCACACGCTTCCGTTGTTCATTTATAAACTCTGTTTATTTTAAACAATTCAAGTTCTCCTTTTAAACATATTTATAAGCTATACATTCTTCTAACCACTTAATTCGATTTCTATAAATCCCCTTTTTCATATACATTTTATTTGCAAAATATTTCCTTGTTTTAAACTATTATTCTTTTACTTTAAGCATTTGAACTCTTTCTTTAAACTTTCCTCTGTAATTTGCTAAATTCAAATCCATTTCCAAATATTGGTTTCAAAACCGATACTCACTTTCAAATATACATTCATATTTGAACTCACCTTTTAATTTATCCAATGGTTAATAATCCACTTGATTTATATCTTTATTTATAACATTTTTCTTGGTTTACCCAATGGAATAGGTTTCCATTTGCAACTCAATGAAAAAGAAATTATTTCTAATTTGGAAATAAACTCTGCTTTTAAATTCTAATTTCCTTTTTCACATTCGATGATAATTTACGGTATCTAAAATACCAGGTTCCTAAGGCCAGGGTGAATCAAACACACAAATTCAACCATGGATAATGTATCATAACATATATCACCATCAAATAAAAACAGTAAATAAAATGTTGAGGGATCCAGTTGGGTCCCTCCAACCTGTTTCCCTGCATCCACAGATGTTAGTAACATCAAAATTATCGCATTTATGAAATAGATCAATCAACGATGATTATATCAACCAATCTATCAACTATTCAACCAAGCAACCATTTCACATTATAAAATAATTTAAAACGAGTGAGTTTACTCACCTTGGTTCGCAGCTGACGGTTCTGTTTCCGGTTTTATTTAAAATCAAACAGACGTTTGATTTTTCCTTGAAATTTTAGTAGCTCAGTCCTTAGCGAAATCAGTTCCACGACAAAGATCTCATCGTTACGATTTTAATGAATCTGGTTTTGTATGATTCCGTTTATGGTTAAGATCGTACCCCAAGCCCAATGTTCCTTTCGCATTTGCTCATCTACAAAAGTGATATTGGTTTTTCCCTTCAACTCATCATCTCCTTTTTCTACAATTAATTCCTTCACACCCTCACAATCATCACTCCGTCACTTTGTTAACACATCAGTGTGATCAGCGGCGCCCTTTTCACTACCCGATACTTGAACTCCACGCTTTCTGGAACTGGATTGCATTGCCAGGCAAGACCTTGGCCTTGAAACCAAAACACTAACCATGTTATAAAGTCTCACTTCCTTTTTAAACGTGTCATCGGCCAGAGCGGAACTTCACCGCATCAGATCCCTTACACGCCTCTGTTTCCTTGTTTGCTCCACTATTCTAAAAGCCAAAATATCCAGCGTCCCTTTCAGCTTCCCGTACTGACTACCCTACTTTAGACCCTCTGTTTGAATTCTCTGTACATGCGAGTACCCACCCACCACTACACCATTGAATACTTCAGCCTATAAATAACTTCGGTTTTTGAAACCGAAACCACCAAGTGTCACTACTGTGAGCCACCGGAGGCTGACCGCGACACCGACCCTCCCTACGTCAATGAGTACACCTAGAACTGCTCCTGTTTGCGTCCTCCTCCAGCCTCGACTAAGGCCTCCTCCATCGAAGAAACACCAGTCAGAAGCAAACCGCCCAGCACCCACCAGACCCACTGTTGTTCCTCCTACAATCGCCTTAGGTCGCCACGCTCTCAAGCCTTAACCACGCTGTGTTCACATATGAAACAGTTTTCGAACTCAAGGTAAATGATTTCAGTAAGAAGCTTGCGCATACACCAGTCCATCAGAACGAATGAAATCGGATTTTAATGTGCCAGTAAAACTTGCGACTCAGAAAAAGAGAAGAAAAAGAGTATCGGTCAAGAATGGTATGGAGCTGTTTACATGTGTATTTATAGTTGCGAACCTGTGATATGCAAGGAATTGATAATAGGTAGCTGTACCACTACAGGATAGGTTTGCATTTTTATTATAGATTACTGTTACTTTAATTAATAACGCACGAGATGTTTGATAAGAATTCCAGCTGTCGAGGCACGTTCTGATGTTTCAAGGATTGTGACAAATTTAGACAGTACGGTTGTACATATTCATTTGCTGTCTCGAATGGTTATTTCGATTGTGAAAACACACAGAGTTTTCTATTTATTTTTAACCGAGTTTCGCTTTCAATCCATCAAGGATATGTCTCGCATAGGACAGACAAGTTTCTACTCTTCCCTTTTTAATTGGCCAACCCAATTTATGGAATTCTAAGTTCTGGACTTATACAGCTGTAGGCTGTGAGTAGCATGTGCATATATAGACTGTTGTAAATTTCATGTCGGCTAGTTGTTTGATGAATTGTTTGAATTTTCGTCAGCATGTTTGCTCATATCTTAGGTAGGTAGCTGAAGTTGATTTGGGCCATACTTAATGTATTTCTTAAGCACGAAGAGTGTAGGAAGAACATGGGTCATTGTACTATTGCATGGTAACTGTAGTTTCTTTTAGAATGAGTTTGTAGTGATATTTTGTTTACTGATTAAAAAGCTAATCATGGTGTAAAAAGGTATTCTGAACCCAATGGGACAAGTTTCGTCGAATTCTGACATCGTATGAAAAAATTTCCTTTATAAAACCAGAAACCAACACGCGTTTAAATTTTTCACGATCACCAGATAAATCAAAACAACTTGAAACTGCGAACACTGACAGTAACTTTTCGATACGAACCCAACGGCACTAGTTTCGTCGCATTCTGAGAATGTTGCCCCGGTAGACTGTTTTTGGCGCGTACCGCACTGCCCTTCTGAACACCAAATTTGCCGATCTCTAAAAATAACAAACCATATACCTACCCTGACTATATCCGACGCTACGAACTCACTGGAACTGGTTTCGTGGCCTGATTCGATTGTCTGTTCAAGTTACACTCTAATATCTCTTTATTCAGTTGAATTAATTAAATTGCACTGGACGAGCGTTTACGGCTACCGTGGTTACATACGACATCGGTTTGCCACGCAATTCAACACCGTACAATAATTTAACGCTACGGTCCCAATGAAACTGATTTCATCGAAATCTGAGTCCGTTTGCAAAACGGCTATTTTAACGCGTATATTTTAAATAACGATTTTCACAGCGACTATTTCAAAAATTTGATTTGGCCATAACTTTCTATTTATAACACGAAATCTAGATTTTTCTCTTTCATACGAAAATTATAATCAATACGGTTCCAACGTGTCTTGTTTCACAGAAATCCGACTTATATCGGATCCTGTATCCTCAGTTGAAGTTCAAAACTCTATATTACGAACTGCCGCGCGATTTCGAGCTCGTTTTATATTTATATTTATATTATAAATTAACGTTCAACTTCGTTTTTAATTACTAAATTCCTATATGTAATTCAATTAAAATTTTTAAAACAAATTTAAATATTCAGAATTTAACGGCCGAAAATCCGGGTCGTTACATCCAAACTTAAATTCATCACAGAAAGCCTCCACCTTGTCCATCATTCCCAGATCCGAATTTCTACACTTCAGCCAGCCCTTCACCAAACTTCAAGTAGCCATCAACACAACCTGCTGAACCCCATCTGTCAGTCCAAGACCCACCGCGCCCGTTCAAAATTCAACAGATCAGCCACCTAAACTCGCACAAGTTTTCCCCTATCCTCTGTTAACCCACTTCGCACACTCCATCAGACCCCATCATCCTTCAAAATCTTCTACCCCATCACCAAACAAAACTTCTCCAAACCATCAACGCTCACCATACCATATCCCAACCTGCGCTCCATCACTTTCAACAGCTCACGCAAATACCCCCACAACATCAAAACCCATATTTCACATCGCACTCCCTTCAAACAACAGCATCCGAACATTCCACGCACCACATAAATCATCCCTCAACAATCACTGTAACTTGCGATTTAAGAAAAAAAACAATTCGAATATCGAACTCCAAATCGCCACAGCAAACCACTTCGTTATCACCGCATCATGCAAATCCGCCCATAAGCCCAAATTTCTGAAACCCAATTCGAACCAAACCCAATCGAATCCGCAACCCTTCCAGACCAACAAACCTCAATTTTGTTTTTGTTTTTGATCGTTTAAACACCATAAACACGCCGTTGAGAGGCACTAAATTGTTTTTGTTCGTTTCATTTCAATTTTGTTTGAAGAATCCATAGAGCGTTTGCAATTTCTGAAAAAGTAAGGGAGTGAGGAAGGCGTGTTTATTTTGTTTGAGCTTGGAGTAGTTATTTCTGAGAGTTAGGGTAAAGAAGGGTGATTTATTTGCGTGGTTTTGGGTCGGTGCATCACAGTTTGGTGTTAGTGACGTTGGTTTTGACTTGAGCCTAGCCCTGTTCTTGTTCAGTTCTGGATTTTGATTGCACCATCCCAATTTTTTTTGAGCCAGTTCTGTTGAGTGGAGTTTGTTAGTTTTCTTAGTTTCTTCGAGTTTAGTTTTATTTTATTCTTAATTTTTTTTCCTCTAAGCCGAATTAGTCTCTTGTTTTCTATTGGTCTAGTCATTCTGCTAGTTTTTATTTTGTTTCTTCCTTCTGATTTAGTTTTTATTTTGTTTACTTGTGTTTGTTTTATCTTTTCTTTTCACAAAAAAAAACAGAGAGTAGCGTGAATTTTGGGAGTTTGGATTGTTTCTAAATTTACAAAGGGGCGTGATTTGTTTTAACTGAGAGGTGCGAGATCTTTTTTTCTGAAGTTGTATTTTTTTAAAGAGGAATATCTGGCTTTCTGAATCAGCCGTATTTTCTGGAAAAAAAAGGGGAGGCGGCGCTTCTTTGTTTTGTTTTTAGGGTATTTGGATTTCTTATTTTCAAATGAAGGGACGTGAATATTTGTTTCCAATTTCTGGTTTTGTGAGATAGGAAATTGTGGTTTATATTTGAACAGTGGGTTCACCTTTTGTGATGTGTGTGAAAAGTGTTCGTTTTAGTTCTTGGGTCTCCTTCCTCTCTTAACTAACTTAGATTAATTTTTCATTTTCTGCTTAGTTTAGTGTTTTTTTTTCTTCTTCCGTCCCGTTCTTTCTTTCTTTCTTTTTTTTTGCTTCAAAAAAAAAAATCCAAAAGAGAAAAAAGAGCAAAGAAGGGAAGGAAAATCAAAGATCGAAACGAGAAAAGATTTCAAGCAACAGACAAGGAATTCACAGGTGAATGAATTACAAACATTTGATTTCAATTGTCAGTACTACGCAAATTCTCTGGACGGACTGCCATACCCTACGGTAATATTTTTCTAAACTCTACAGGTGCTGAAGCTGCTTTGAAAATATAGAAATTGTTGTAAAAATCTTCTGCAGGGGCAGCGGCTTGAATGTAAAAAAAAAAAAAAAAATCTGCAATTTATATTTCTATGACTGAAATTTCTGAATTAATTTGGTGTGAACTGATATTTCCATAATTGAAATCTTCATTCTCATTGTTTTCATCAATAAAAACAGACATTGCAAAATAATATAATTGAACAGTGGTGTTTTGTGAAGTTGACTGTCTCGTATAATTGGATCGCGGATATATATTAGTTCAATTTATTGAATTTTTAGCAAAAGAGGTTGCATACTACCCGTAAACATTGGTCGTATCCCTTAGTATTTATACTATACGTGAACGGCCATAAGACCCTCTTCCCCCTTCCAATTGAGTCAGTTAATTAATAGAGCACTACTTGACATTTTATATTATTTTGAAGTGAGAATAATTTCTGTCTTGCCGTGATTTCATTTCAAATGTCTGATTCAAAAAAATCTTTGAGAGAATTGTGGGATAATAATCGGAGTAGACGTCCTCTTGAAGAATATGAGTATGAATTACAACTCATGAAGCAGAATCTTCCAATATTTTGCGACCCAAATGCCAACAATTTTCAAAATTTTCAAAATGACCAACACTTTCAAAGTTATGATCGAAATGACGACTTCAATTCAAATTTCAACAATTTCGAATATGGGCCACATCCACATGAAAATAACTTTGAATCTCAATATGGCTTTGATCCACATCATTATGGGCTTGAAAACCAAAATTTTCAAAATTATAGCCCATATCAACATCTTGAAAATAACCAAAATTGCAATTCTCTCTCAAATTTTAACAGTTTTGGTTATGAACAAAATTTCTATGATCAAAATGATTTTCAATATCATTGTCAGTTTTCTGAAAATTCAAACAACTACCACATTGGAAATAATATTGATTGTGAAATTAATGTGGACTATAATTTTTCGAATCAAGAAATCCAAAATGAGAGCTCTCAAATCAGCGATCGTCTTAACATTCTTAGAGAGAGGGAAGAAAGACTAAATAAAAAGGCTGATGAACTTCTTTGTTTATTGACATCTTTGAAAGAACAACAAGAGCAACAAAATCAAATTCAAATAAGCGATGAATCAAAAAATAGTCCATACCTTACTGATAGTGAAAATTTTCAAACAACAAATTTTGAAATTGAGAATGATGATCTTGATGAAGTTTTTCAAAATTCAACAAATGATTTGGACTTCAACTCTTTTCAGAAAAAAGATTTAAGATTGGATTTTGATCTTCCGCTTTCAGGCTGTGAAAAACTTGAAATTTTTGAAATTGAACAAAATAAAAACATTGATTTTTTCAATTCAAATTTGGAAATGGATTTTTATGATCAGGAATTTTTTGGATTGTTCGAGGATGAATTGCCAAACGAGGAAGAAGTGGATTCACGTCACGGGTTCGAAAATTTTAACTTTGAGAAAATCTCGAACGAACTTGAAATTGTCAGTGTCGAAAATACGTTGTCAGTCAATGATGAGAAATGTGATCACATACTCTTGAACAACACTTAGAATTCAAATTTCACTGAATTTATGTACGATCACAAAATTTTGAAAAATTACACTGACAAATTTGTTGAACACATGAACTATTTCTGGAATGTTAGCTTTGTTGAAAAACTTCATGTGAGGACGACCCTAGATATTTATCTTCTGGACTATAAATCTAGGTTTAAAGATGAGATGGTTTTCAAAAACCTTTGCTTATTAGAAAACATGCCTAGACATAGTGGGAATGGGACTCATAGGTTAGAACCAAGTGTGGGGGAAAAAGATGGTGGTATTCTTTGCATCGCGTGCACCGCAAACATATATATCATCATACATACGATCCATTTCTACATATAGTTAGACTGCATTTCATTTTACAAATCATTTTACATTTAATCCATCTTTGGGTACGATCTTTCAAATTTAGGAAACGTTTACAGTGTGGACACTGTTTAGTTCTAGTGTGGGGGAGTCTGCATTTCATTCATTTTTCGTTTTTTCTTTATTTTTCTTTCTTTTTCATTTTCAGCCATTTAAATAGGACCATCATGCATTTTAGACTGTAGTAACATGCCAATTTTCATTCATTTTTCTTTCTTTTTCTTTTTCAGCCATTTAAATAGGACCATCATGCATTTTAGACTGTAGTAACATGCCAATTTTTTTTTTTTTTTTGAAACATGACTCATTTTAGTTTGATACAACAAAATAAGTTTGCAATTTTTAGCCAGTTGATAGTATTTTTTTCTCTCAACTTAGATCGAATAAGAAATATAATGAAAATTTTAATTTTGAGGGATATTAGTGAAACCGGTACATAGGGAGATTCTTAGGTGATGGCCATGAAATCTATTCTATATTGTAGACTTTGTTTAAATAAGTGGAGGACTAAAAATACTTATATTGGCTTTTCGAATCTTTAAAACTAAGTTGCGTTAAGTTGAACTCGCATAACTCTCTTTTTGTGGTTATAAATTCAATAATAATAATAGTAATCCAAGGGTATCCAACATTGCTTGTATATCGAGCGTTGGTGTGCAAATCCGCCAAGCTCTATCCGACACGTTGTTGACAAAGTCAGCGTTGGAATATCTTGGTCTCATTTTATGAGACTGGACACCTAAGCATTACCGACACGTTGTTGACAAAGTCAAAGTCGGCCTGCACAATCCGCCAAGCTCTTTACCTACTCTCCGTTAGTCCGCGAGGCAGTGCATGGGTGGTAAACCTTGGTCTTCTAAGTTAGGTGTATGTACTTGAACATTAATTTTAAAATTTTATAGAATAAAGAATAAGCGATGATGCCCAAACACTTCTTGACCTTATTGATTTGACTAGCCATACATGAGAAAATAATAATACCACTTTGCAAACTGTGCCAAGCAAACTAAGAATTTATTTCATGGCTGCACTATGTTATCGACCGAACTAACTGGCCAAACTGGAATTTAACATTTGAAAACTTGATTTATATTGAAAATTTGTGACAAGTTGAGGTATCTAAAATAAAATCTACTGACTAGAAATTGTTAATTTAATTTGTTGTACCACTTCAGAAACAAGTCTTGTTTTCATTTTTGCTTTTGTTTTGCATATGTCCATTGCATTCATGTGGTTTCATTAGAATCATAGCATACTGCATTTGGATTTTGTGGGTAGTATCCGCTGAAAACCCTCACGAGACACCACTCGTCCTACTAGGGACACCTAGAGGTTTAACGACTTGTTGCATACGCTCAATGCAATCGTGTTTCCTACGAAAGTGCGACCTATCTAGTTAATTTTTCATTTTTGTTTTACTCGAGGACGAGTAAAAGATAAGTGTGGGGGTATTTGATTGACATAGAAATGTGTTTATTTTATGCTCTTATATCTTATCTTTTGTATATAAATAAATATTACTTGGGTATTGTTTTGTTACTTTTACAGATATTCCAAACCAGCCCGCATGCAACCAGAAATGTAGAGAAATAGAGTTCAATTTGCTGTGTATTTGCATTTTGAAGAATTGTAGATGAAGATCTCACATCTAGTTGCTGTTGGACAAGAAAAGGATTGATAAAAAGGCTTTGCACATCACAAATCAATGAAGAAGTGTCAAGGAAGCAAGAGGAAAAGAGAAAAGGCCCAAATTTGCTTTATTTATCTAAGGCCCATTTATGTTTCTCATTGTAAACTAACTAGTGATGTAATGACCAGGCCCAGTTATCATTAGGGTTAGGGTTAGGGTTTGGCTATCTACCCTATATATACCCTTGTAATGGCATTATAGCCACCATCCTATCCTATCTCATTCTATTCTCTTCTTCATTAATAAAACTCATTTTTCTTTTTCTTTTATGCAATTTTCTATTTCTTAGCAATTAGTGTTGTCTACACGATTAGATTCGGTAGAACACTATTTGTATTTTGCATTTCTTTTCATTAGTGATTGACCGTCTGATTAGATTCAGTGGTAATCCTAATTTTATTTCCTGTTGTTATTTATATTTTGCACTTTTATTTTCTGTATTTTAATCGCTTCATAGGTTAAATTGGATTTGATTAGATTTGTATCTGACTCATAGTTTCGTTGCTTTTCCATTGAAATTGTGATTTGATCGTCGGTTCAGTTAGATCTGTTCTGAATAAATTACAGTTTTAATTTTGTTTTGTTTAATTTACAAAATCAACCTCCAAAGTCATGTCTAACTCGCCCAAGAGATTAGATAAATAATTTGATTTAATTCACCTCCCTGTGTTCGACCTGCATGCTACACACTTGTATGCTTGCAGAATTTATTACAAATGTCACGCTTTTCTAATTCATAGATTAGCGACGATCAGTTTCCATGTGCCAGATCAGTTTTATCCATTGATTTACACAAAATCTAATGGTTTTGAGTGGATTGTAGGACCCGTTCATTAGATTAATAATATGTGTGGTTGATGTATAGTGGTGATTTGTCGGGCACACGGGAACACCAGAGTTGGGTACAGAAGAATTGATCCCATTTTGTGCCATGCAACAATATCCATTTTGTTCCATTTTACTTTTCATGTAGTTTATCCATTTTGTTCCATTTTACTTTTCATGTAGTTTAGTTTAGGTTTTTTTATAATTCGTAAGTAGACCATATACTCATACGGTATATATAACTTATACAGTTTAGAAACGAATGATAATCACCGTTCATAAACACCGTAGATCTCAAAACCAAATGTCCCGTCACATGAAACAAAATACCATTATGTTCGATGTGCTGATACGAACATGATAGAACAATGAAATTTTATTGTTTAACGTTGTAGTGAAAATTCGCTATTTATGCAATATCGTTGCAGCTACCGTTAAATCGACCGTTTAAATCGATTTAAGTGAAGCTAACCGACTTGGAATTTGACGAAATAGACGATGATGTTTTTATTACAAAATTTTATACAATATTTCTATGTCAAATAATCAAATTCCATAAATCAATATTTTCACTGTTACACTTTGTATACCGATTACTATATTGAAATACAAATCGTATAACGTTTCATTTTTATTTTCCCAATTGGATTCAAATTGTAACGACCCGCACTCTACGCATCGGAGGATCATAGAATATTTATTTATTTCCCATATGAAGTCGTATGGTCATGTAACTTTGGGAAACATCCATTAGAGTTATTTCCCATGTTCATGATTTTTGTCGACTTTTAAATGACCATTTTGCCACTAGTTGATCTTGTTTTGGCCATAACTTTTGATTGGAAAGGAATTTTGACTTGAAACCACTTCCATTAGATTCGTTTGATGGTTTACCTTTCCGTAGAGTGGTCACAATAGCCAAACGGACTTACCGTTTGGGAGATATGGCTGAATTAAAGTTTGGAAGGTGAAAAACTGCTTAACCGGGCCAAATAGGTTGATTAGTGGATAGGCCCATAACCCATTTCGGGATTAGGGTTGTGGGGAGGCTGAAATGAAGTAGAGAATCATTCCATTTCAGTTTTCTAACCTCCACTTATCACCAAGGAACCCTAAAAATGGCCTCCAACCTCTAAATCACCTCCAAATCGTCTTTTGATCAAGGATTAAGCTTAGCAACATCTAATCAAGGGAGATCTACACCAAATCAACATTTGGGCTACTGTTTAGCATTGGGATTTTCATCAAATCAGAGATTTATTTCAGATTTTAGTTTATTTGTGGCTAAGGTGAATGATTTACATGGTTCCTCACTAATTATGGCTAATTAAGGGTAATTAGTGTTAATTAGCGATTTTAAACGTGATAAAATCCTGGAAAAATGTTCATAAATTCTTAAATGATGTTTTAGACCTCTGATATGAATTTGGGTTAATTTGGTTAAGTTTTGCTAATCCTATCATTAGTTTCACCTAAACATGCTTAAGGGAAAATATGGGGTTTTGGGTATGTTTGATCCATTTTAACCTATCATATTGATGTTTTGATGTTTGTGATTGATTATGCATGTTGCTATGACTGTATGATATGCTTTGTGATTGATAATGCATGTTGCTATGACTGTATGATATGCTTTGTGATTGATTTCAATAATTAGAATGGTCGAAAACGTCGTCAAACGACGTAAACACTTGTTGGAAAAGCTTCAGGAAACAGTGCAGGTTTCGGATCGGATATGGTGGCTCGGATCGGATAAGTTGAACTGGGCAAGGGATTCGATCGGATCGGAACTTGACACTTGAGAAAACTGGCAAAAAGGAAGGCCACGCTAATTGAACTGGGATCGGATCGGATAAAGGAGGAGGGATCGGATCGGAGCACGTGAAGAATGAGGGAGCTGATCGGAACGGGAGCACGAACTAGATGGGAGATGGCACCCGACCTGACCCGAAGAAGGACACCCGACCCGAACCGATGCAACGCTGTAAACTCGAACCGAACCGCTACAGGGGAAGACAACGCACCGAACCGACTCAACGAAGACACCCGACCGGAACCGAAGGCTTGAAGGGGAACCCGACCCGACCTAGTATTGACCAATAACCCGAGATGCAAAGGTAGTCCAATATGGGAAGTTAGAGCTCAGGATCCAATTGGGAACTGATAAGTTCACTTCGTGGTTGGGCTTTGCTGCGGGACGTGTGCTAAGGAGTTGTCGACATTCATAACTTCGATTCACCACTAAAAATGGATGATGGGCTACTTATCATTTCAATAGAGTCATTATGGCTCGAGGGGCAAGGTGGTGGTAGCAAGACTACGTTATCAGTGCAGTAGAGTCATTATGACTTGAGGGGCAAGGTGATGCGTAGTAAGACTATGAGCCAGTGCAGATGGGGTGAATAACTCCATGGGGCAAGTGGACATAGTAAAGGATTGGTAAGACTATAAGCCAGCGCAGATGGGGTGAATAACTCCATGGGGCAAGTGGACATAGTACGGATTGGTAAGGCTATGAGCCAGCGCAGATGAGGTGAATAACTCCACGGGGCAAGTGGACATAGCGAAGGATTAGTGGCTACGTTATCAGTGCAGTGAAGCCATTTATGACTTCATGGGGCAAAGTGATCGTAGCAAGGTATGTTGGGTGATCGAAGTGGTGAATATTGTATGCTTTATGCACTGAGTGAGAGATGTGAGGATGGTTGCTATGTTTGATTGTTTGCCATCACTATGACATGTACACCCCCACCTCTGTATCTTTACACCTTTTGATATGGCACCTTAGAGTGTTGTACAGTATGTAGTGCTAACTCTTTGGTTGCAGGTCCAAGTTCAGGTATGTTTTGTCTACCTGTTATTGTTCACTTTAGATGCTTATCGCTCATACCAGGCTTTATGTCTGATCCAGAGTTTTATGTCTCCTCTTATTACTCTGGGTGCTCACATGAGCAGACTAGAGACAGGGTTGCTGGTGATGCGCGAGTAGCTGATTCGGAGGCGGGCAGGAGGCTTCCACGTATGATATATATATATTCTCCCTGCGTCATCGGTGGTCGCTACTTGGGCATTAGTAGTGTACCTCCTTTATCTTGCTTTTGGTTTGGGACAGTTTGAAAAGTTGTAATAATGTTTAACTTTGGATCATAAGCTGTACTTACATTTTCCGCTGCTATGTTAGTCGTTTCATCTTATGCAATGTCTCACCTGTTTTATGTCAAGTATGTTATTATTATATTTTATTCTATGCGCTGTGAGGCATTCTACATGTTCTTTATTAGTTCATTTCCTTCTTCCCTTTTTCCTTCGGACGACCCGTTCCATGCTAACTGGACATGTGTACAGCGCACTTTTGGAGTAAATGTCGGTTGGTGCGGGGCGGGCTGTCACACTTGGTATCAGAGCTCTTGGTTGCATAGTTAACCTAGGGAAAGACACTAAGGAGAGATAGTACGTATATGAGAGCGCGTATTCGTGATTACTTTGGTTTTCAAAAGCTATATTTGTATAAACT
This sequence comes from Allium sativum, assembly GCA_030737875.1. Lineage (NCBI taxonomy): Eukaryota > Viridiplantae > Streptophyta > Magnoliopsida > Asparagales > Amaryllidaceae > Allium > Allium sativum. Next base: position 391,986,068 of record CM060912.1, on the reverse strand, counting down.
ATCAGTAGTATAAGAATGAAGTCGTACTGCGCTAGCACCACTATGGGGTCGTTAATCGTTTCTCTTTTACAGATCGACGATGAGCCGATATGCTAGAGGTGCCGGTAGAGGAGCCAATAATGGGAATGCTGCTGACATGAGGGCGATGTTTACTGACCTCGTGAGAGACATGCTTAGAGAAGTGCAAGGGGCAGTTCCCAATCCCGGAGTTGGTGTTGGCCCAGTAGTGCAGGCGCCTAGGGTCGATTTCACCAAGTTGTGCAAGGATTACACTAACCTTGGTGGGAAGCCGTTCCACGGGACGGAGTCGGCCACAGATGTTCAAGACTGGATGGATAGTTGTGATCGTATCTTCGATGACTTGGGTCTTGAGGATGCAATGAAAAGAAGGCTAGCGTCTTGTCAGCTGCAAGGGCGAGCGATGAATTGGTGGAATGCCATTAGAACAGCTACTCCAGAAGATCAGGTTACTTGGGATCAGTTCAAGGCTCGCTTTAGCGAGAAGTTCATTCCAGTTGCCTAGAAGTCAGTGTTGTTTAAGAGGTTCTTGGAACTCAAGCAGAACGGAAGGGTTGTTTCTGACTATATTGCTGAGTTTGACACTTTGTCGAAGTATGGGCTATCTCTTATTGATACTCCTGAGAAGAAGAATGAGAATTTCATTACTGGTTTTGATGGATACTTGGGGGAAAGGCTTATCAACCACATCGATGAGACTTTTGAATCGATTGTGGGGAAAGCTTTGAGATAAGAGAGTCTTTACCCTAAGTCAAAGACTGAGGCTGCATCTGCAGAAGGGCTAAAGCCGCAAGCAGGCGGTGGAGGCAAGAATAACTCCCAGAATAAGAGGAAGCAAGACCAATCTAAGGGTGGCCAGAAAAAGAATAAGAAGGATGTTGAGTGCTTCAGCTGTGGTAAGAAGGGCCATTATGCTAAAGATTGTCGGACCAAGCCAGCGGATAAGAAGTGCTTCAAATGTGGTCAAGTGGGACATTTCAAGGATAAGTGTCCGCAACCTCTTAAGGAGAAGCAGATTGTGAAAGCATATGCTATTGATGTTGTTCCTTCTTCATCGAATGCCCCAACTGCGGCGGAGAAAGGAAAGAATGTTGTTATTCAAGGTATGCTTTCTATTTATGATGTACCGGTTCGAGTTTTGTTTGATACCGGGGCTTCCCGTTCCTTCATATCTAATGACCTGGTAGATAGGTTGGGACTGGAACCCGAGATAGTCGATAGACCATTGGTTATGACGAACCCGATTGGTGGTTCAACTAGCCTTAGTATGATTTGCCGAAATTTGGTCTTATCGAGTCATGGATGTATGTTTGTTTGTGATTGCTTTGTTTTGGGCTTTACTGGGTATGGCATTATATTGGGAGTCGATTGGCTCCAAAGATACGGGGTGGTGGTAGACTGTGAGAGCTTTTTGGTGACAATGAGGGCGGATGATGGGCGGAGGGTAGTGTTTGGTAGTCTACCTAGTGATGGGGTTATGGCTAGTTTTGTAAATTCCCTCGACATCCCGCAGGATGAGTTGTCAGATGTGCCCGCAGTTGGCCAGTATCCGGACGTCTTCGAGGAGGTGACCGGACTTCCACCACACCGAGAGATTGAGTTCCGTATTGATTTAGTGAAAGATGCCAGACCTATAGTGATGCCACTTCGTCGTATGGCACCAAGGGAGCAGCGAGAGCTCGGGGTGCAAGTCAGCAATCTTTTGAAGAAGGGATTTATTAGAAGAAGTGTCTCCGAGTGGGGAGCATCAGTTGTGTTTGCCACTAAGGCAGATGGTTCCCTTCGTTTGTGTGTGGACTATCGCGAGTTGAATAAGGTAACAAGGAAGAATAAGTATCCTCTACCACAGATAGATGATTTGTTTGATCAACTGGAAGGAGCAAGAGTGTTCTCCCAGTTGGACCTCGCGACAGGATTTCATCAGCTTCGAGTAGCAGATGAGAGTGTTCCGAAAACGGCATTTAGGACGGCGTCTGGATTTTATGAGTGGTTGGTCATGCCATTTGGGTTGACCAATGCACCAGCCTACTTTGTGGATCTTATGAATCGAGTATTCAGAGATCAGTTGAATAAGTTTGTTCTTGTGTTCGTAGATGATATCCTTGTTTACTCAAGGACGAAGGAGGAACACAAGGGACACTTGAGGATAGTGATGGAGGTGTTGAGGAAACACCAATTGAAAGTGAAATTCTCTAAGTGTCATTTCTGGAGGAGGGAAGTGAGATTCTTGGGTCATGTTGTTTCAGAGAGTGGTATTGCCGTGGACCCTGCGAAGGTGGCTACGGTACAGGATTGGCCTACGCCTAAGAATGTGACAGATGTAAGAAGTTTCTTGGGATTAGCTGGACATTATCGTAAGTTTATCTTGGACTTCTCCAAGATAGCAGCACCGTTGACTCGGTTGACTAAGAAGAATCAGTCCTTCATTTGGGACGGAGTGTGTGAGAATGCATTCAAGAGTCTAAAAGAGAGGTTGACGCGTGCGCCAGTGTTAGTCATTCCTAAAGAGAATGAAGAGATAACGGTATACACGGATGCTTGCGGTACCGGACTAGGTGTTGTGTTGATGCAAGGAGGTAGGGTTGTAGCTTATGCTAGTCGATAGCTAAAGCCGCATGAGAAGAAGTATCCTACCCATGATTTGGAATTAGCAGCGATCGTGTTCGCGTTGAAGATGTGGAGACACTACCTCTTGGGAGAAAGATTTGAATTGTTTACCGATCATAAATCGTTAAAGTATCTCTTCTCTCAGAAAGATCTGAATCTCTACCAGCAGAAATGGTTAGAGTTCTTGGCTTCGTATGATTTTGATATCGCATATACACCTGGGAAAGGTAATGCGGTAGCCGATGCCTTGAGTAGGAGACATGCCAGTTTAGGGGCAATGTTTCTTGAATGGAAGCAACTGGAGTATATCGCGGGGTTTGATTTCAAGCCAAAGTGCGAATTGGATCCAGTCATGCTAGCTAGTTTGGTGATCAGACCCACTTTGATAGAGCGGATTGGTTCCAGCCAGAGGGACAATCCTAATCTATTAGAAATCATCTCCAAGTTAGAGATGGACATCGGCGGTGAGGAGATGAATGTGTATGGGCTTGATCGAGATGAATGGCTTCGAAAGAATGGAAGACTAGTTGTACCCGACGTGAAAGGTTTGAGGGATGAAGTACTTAGAGAATGTCATCACTCAAAACTGACTATACATCCCGGTGGTAATAAGATGTATCGAGACATGAAGCAGAATTACTACTGGGAAGGGATGAAAAGAAACGTTGGGAAGTTTATATCCAAATGCATGAATTGCCAGCTAGTTAAAGCCAAGCAAAAGAAGCCTAGTGGGTTGTTGCAACTATTAAAAATTCCCAAATGGAAATGGGAGCAAGTCTCGATGGATTTCATCGATGGTTTACCAAGGACTAGATCGGGATATGATAGCATTTGGGTAATTGTGGATCGATTGACTAAGAGCGCAAGATTTATACCAGTCAAATCGACCAGAACGGCAGCCAAGTTGGCAGAATTGTATATAAAGTGGGTAGTGAGATTTCATGGAGTACCTAAAAGCATTGTGAGTGACCGAGACCCGTTGTTCACTAGTGGGTTTTGGAAGAGCTTACAAGAGGCTCTAGGGTCATAATTACATCTCAGTACCACATATCATCCTCAGACCGACGGTCAGACGGAGAGGGTGAATCGTATATTGGAAGATCTCTTAAGAGCTTGTATACTGGATTTTGGTAGATCATGGGATGACCATTTGCATCTAGTAGAGTTTGCATATAATAATAGCTACCAATCCAGTATCGGTATGGCTCCATATGAAGCTTTGTACAGAAGACCGTGCAACTCACCATCATGTTGGATAGAGACTGGCGAGAAGTTTATGCTTGGACCAGATGTGGTGAGGGAAACTTCAGATAAGATTAAGATCATTCAACAACGAATGAAAGCTGCCCAAGATAGGCAGAAGAGTTATGCTGATAAGAGGAGAAGAGACTTAAAATTCTCCGTGGGTGACTTGGTGTTTTTCAAGATTTCTCCGTTGAAGAGCGTGATACGATTTGGCAGGAGAGGCAAGTTAGCACCAAGATTTGTTGGCCCATTCCCTGTTCTTGAACTAGTCGGGAATTTGGCATATAGAGTTGGCTTACCAGAGAAGATGGCGGGAGTTCACAATGTATTTCATGTTTCCCAACTAAGGAAGTTCGTTCATGACTCAGATAGGACTATTTCACCTGATCAGTTAGAGGACTTCGAAGTAGAACCCGAGGCGGTTGGGAACCGCAAGCCGACTCGTATTGTGGGGCACGATACGAAGCAACTTCGAAGGAAGGCGGTGGAGCAAGTCAAGGTTCAGTGGGGCGAGAACGAGAATGATCGTACTTGGGAGACAGAGGAGAGCATTAGGAAGACGTATCCAGAACTCTTTGCCTAGTAAGATTTACTTTGCAATTTAGTTATTCCGCATGCTAGGATAGACTTGTCTTGCTTGTTTTGCATGTTTGATTGTTGTTTTATGGTTGATAGGCATGCGTGACCCTTTGTGTGTTTGTTTGGGGAATTTCGGGGGCGAAATTTCTTAAGGGGGGAGAATGTAAAGACCCGCATTCTACGTATCGGAGAATCGTAGAATATTTATTTCTTTCCCATATGAAGTCGTATGGTCATGTAACTTTGGGAAACATCCATTCGGGTCATTTCCCATGTTCATGATTTTTGTTGACTTTTAAATGACCATTTTGCCCCTAGCTGATTTTGTTTTGTCCATAACTTTTGATTGGAAAGGAATTTTGACCAGAAACCACTTCCATTAGATTCGTTTGATGGTTTACCTTTCCGTAGAGTGGTCACAATAGCCAAACGGACTTACCGTTCGGGAGATATGGCTGAATTAAGGTTTGGAAGGTGAAAAACTGCTTAACCGGACCAAATAGGGTGATTAGTGGATAGGCCCATAACCCATTTCGGGATTAGGGTTGTGGGGAGGCTGAAATGAAGTAGAGAATCATTCCATTTCAGTTTTCTAACGTCCACTTATCACCAAGGAACCCTAAAAATGGCCTCCAACCTCTAAATCACCTCCAAATCGTCTTTTGATCAAGGATTAAGCTTAGCAACATCTAATTAAGGGAGATCTACACAAAATCAACATTTGGGCTGTTGTTTAGCATTGGGATTTGCATCAAATCAGAGATTTATTTCAGATTTTAGTTTATTTGTGGCTAAGGTGAGTGATTTGCATAGTTCCTCACTAATTATGGCTAATTAATGGTAATTAGTGTTAATTAGCGATTTTAAACGTGATAAAATCCTGGAAAAATGTTCATAAATTCTTAAATGATGTTTTAGACCTCTGATATGAATTTGGGTTAATTTGGTTAAGTTTTGTTAATCCTATCATTAGTTTCACCTAAACATGCTTAAGGGAAAATATGGGGTTTTGGGTATGTTTGATCCATTTTAACCTATCATATTGATGTTTTGATGTTTGTGATTGATTGTGCATGTTGCTATGACTGTATGATATGCTTTGTGATTGATTTCAATAGTTAGAATGGTCGAAAACGTCGTCGAACGGCATAAACACTTGTTTGAAAAGCTTCAGGAAACAGTGCAGGTTTTGGATCAGATCGGATATGGTGGCTCGGATTGGATGAGTTGAACTGGGCAAGGGATTCGATCGGATCGGAACTTGACACTTGAGAAAACTGGCTAAAAGGAAGGCCACGCTAATTGAACTGGGATCGGATCGGATAAAGGAGGAGGGATCAGATCGGAGCACGTGAAGAATGAGGGAGCTGATCGGAACTGGAGCACGAACTGGATGGGAGATGGCACCCGACCCGACCCGAAGAAGGACACTCGACCCGAACCGATGCAACGCTGTAAACCCGAACCGAACCGCTATAGAGGAAGACAACGCACTGAACCGACTCAACAAAGACACCCGACCCGATGGCTTGAAGGAGAACTCGACCCGACTTAGTATTGACCAATAACCCGAGATGCAAAGGTAGTCCAATATGGGAAGTTAGAGATCAGGATCCAATTGGGAACCGATAAGTTCACTTTATGGTTGGGCTTCGCTGCGGGACGTGTGCTAAGGAGTTGTCAACGTTCATAACTTCGATTCACCATTAAAAATGGATGATGGGCTACTTATCAGTGCAGTAGAGTCATTATGGCTCGAGGGGCAAGGTGATGGTAGCAAGACTACGTTATCAGTGCAGTAGAGTCATTATGACTTGAGGGGCAAGGTGATGCGTAGTAAGACTATGAGCCAGCGCAGATGGGGTGAATAACTCCATGGGGCAAGTGGACATAGTAAAGGATTGGTAAGACTATGAGCCAGCGCAGATGGGGTGAATAACTCCATGGGGCAAGTGGACATAGTAAGGATTGGTAAGGCTATGAGCCAGCGCAGATGGGGTGAATAAATCCATGGGGCAAGTGGACATAGCGAAGGATTAGTGGCTGCGTTATTAGTGCAGTGAAGCCATTTATGACTTCATGGGGCAAAGTGATCGTAGCATGGTATGTTGGGTGATCAAAGTGGTGAATATTGTATGCTTTATGCACTGAGTGAGAGATGTGAGGATGGTTGCTATGTTTGATTGTTTGCCATCACTATGACATGTACACCCCCACCTCCGTGTCTTTACACCTTTTGATATGGCACCTTAGAGTGTTGTACAGTATGTAGTGCTAACTCTTTGGTTGCAGGTCCAGGTTCAGGTATGTTTTGTCTACCTGTTATTGTTCACTTTAGATGCTTATCACTCATACCAGGCTTTATGTCTGACCCAGAGTTTTATGTCTCCTCTTATTACTCTGGGTGCTCACACGAGCAGACTAGAGACAGGGTTGCTGGTGACGCGCGAGTAGCTGATTCGGAGGCGGGCAGGAGGCTTCCACGTATGATATATAGATATTCTCCCTGTGTCGTCGGTGGTTGCTACTTGGGCATTAGTAGTGTACCTCCTTTATCTTGCTTTTGCTTTGAGACAGTTTAAAAATTTGTAATAATGTTTAACTTTGGATCATAAGCTGTACTTAGATTTTCTACTGCTATGTTAGTTGTTTCAGCTTATGCACTGTCTCACCTGTTTTATGTCAAGTATGTTATTATTATATTTTATTCTATGCGCTGTGAGATATTCTACAGGTTCTTTATTAGTTCATTTCCTTCTTCCCTTTTTCCTTCTGACGACCCGTTCTGTGCTAACTGGACATGTGTACAGCGCACTTTTGGAGTAAATGTCGGTTGGTGCGGGGCGGGCCGTCACACAAATAGTTTAAACCCAACGCGCGTATCATGAATTAAAATTATAAATTCTAAGCTTTGGTCGAGCTAGAAATTAATAGAATTTCGTTACAAAAGGAATTGTAAATCACGGATCGTTACATTCTCCTCCACTCAAAGCTTTTCATCCTTGAAAAGGGTGAAACCTAGAAATTGAAAGTAATTTAGAGATACGTTAAGAAAAAAGAGCATACCCGAGTCGAATAATTCAAGATTGGAAGCAAAATACCATCCTCAACCTCTCAAGTGCAATCTCGAACGTCATCACTCTACTGAACCTTGACGAGATTGATCGATTTCCTCCTGAACTTTCTTATACTCCTATCAAGAATATGATGTGGCTTCCTCTCAATAGTAAGATCAGGCTGAACCACCAATTCCTCAACCTGCGGAGATTGAACTATAGCTGATGGTTCATGAATATACTTGCGAAGATTGGAGACATGAAATACGTTATGAACATTTGATAGCTTTTCAAACAACTCAACTCTTTAAGCTAGAGTATCAATCCTTTTGGAGATGCGGAAAGGACCAATAAATATTGGTGCCAACTTCTCCTTTCACCCAAATCGAATCACGTTCATAGTGGTGAAATTTTGTGAAATGCTTTGATACCAACTACGAATTCCAACTATTTCCGTCTTCTATCAGCATACTTTATTGGTCTTTCCTGCATAGTTTTCATCCTCCTCTTACTTTCCTAAACCTTCTCAGAAGCTTCCAAAATAATATCAAGCCCAAGGATTAGTTTGTCTCCAGTTTCAGTCCAACACGAAGGATATTTACATGGGCGACCGTAAAGAGCTTTGAACGGTGCCATGTCAATACTTGCCAGAACTCAAAGACTTGGATTGAAAGATAGTTCTTTTTATTCGTAAGTAGATCGTATACGCATACGGTATATATAACTTATGCAGTTTAGAAACAAATGATAAACACCGTTCACAAACACCGTAAACACCGTAGATTTCAAAATCGATTGTCCCGACACATGAAATAAAATATCGTTGTGTTCTGTGTGCTGATACGAACACGATAACACACTGAAATTTTGTTGTTTAACGTTCGAGTGAAAATTCACTATTTACGCAATAACGGTTGCGGCTACCGTTAAATCGACCATTTAAATCGATTTTAGCGAAGCCAACCAACTCGGAATTTAACGAAATGGATGAAGACATTTTTACTATAAAATTTTATACAATACTTTTATGTCAAATAAACAAATTCCAGAAATTAGTATTTTCATTATTACACATTGTAGACCGATTACTACGTTGAAATACATATCGTATAACATTTCATTTTTATCTTCCCAATTAAATTCAAATAATTTAAACCCAACACGCGTATCATGAATTAAAATTATAAATTCTAAGCTTTGGTCGAGTTGGAAGTTAATATAATTTCGTTATAAAAGGAATGGTAAACAACAGATCATTACAGTTGGGATAGGAAATTTAATTATGGTAAGGCTACACTGCGTATGTTGCTGATCTTTCTACTCTCTTTTCCAGCTTGCTGCATGATACAGGTCCTGGGACTCCTTCTTTCTGCTGCTCTTCTTCTTCCTATCCTCTTCATCTTTAGATTTAGCTTCGAGAGAGTAATTTTACTTAGTAGTTGAAGCAATCTTCTTCACTCTTGTTTTTATTATGTAATGAAATGGACACTTCAATCCAGTTTAGCAGCTGAAGCATCTTTGCTTCACTCCTGTTTTTTCTTTGTACAGTGTGCTCGACACTTCAAGCCATCAAGTTTTCATTAATTTTTAATGAAAGTGAAATGGCCAATATAAAATTGGCTTAGCTTTGTTAAAATATCTTCCCAACCATCAACGCAGACCACAAGACATATTTATGACCAGGAGGTCGACCGCCCTCCTAGGGGAGAGGTCGAGCGCCTGGTACGACCAGGGACCAATGAGGGCTGGTTTGGGTAGTGATTTAGGTTGGTTTATGTTAAATGAATATTCTACATTTAATCTATGTTAATCTAATAGTTTCCATTCATCTACACACCTATAAATACAACCAAACTCATCTCTCAAATATCTAAACCCTCTCATTCTCCGTGCCTCTATTCTGCTCTTGACTTTTCAGAAATTTAGGTTTCTTCTTTTATCCCTAACCTATTTCATTTCTAATCTAATTCTATTTAGTTTATATTCTAGAATTATCTATAGTTTATATATGAGATTCAAATCTATATTATTCTCTAATATAGATCTGCAGATCAAAAAACGACAATTTCAACATTCAAATCAATATTATCTCTTCTCCAAACCTCAGTGAATATAAATAATACTTGTTTAGGCTAAATTATACATTTTGTAGATTATTTTATTCATTTTTATTCCCAGGGAGATTTGGCCAAACGATAACATCATGTTTTAAAAACCACAAATCTCCTATTTTTATATATAACTCGCAAAGTTGTTAATCAATGTTTGGGTTTATGAATTGTTTGGGCTATGTATAAAGAATAGTTTGGTGATTCACTATTATTTAGTTTGACTTATCTCTTTAATTTAAAAGTGTTTGTGATGTAAAAGGATTGGGATTGGATTTGGTTTTACTATTTGAATAGGTTTAGCTTTCCATTCTAAATGAATAATTTGAACGTATTTAGATTTGAAACAAATCAGATGTTAATGTTTTATGTACAACATAGAAAAGGGTAAATTCGATTAAATAAAGGTTTATCTATATATGGATATTCTTTTTTTGGCAAGGCTGACCGGTTTTTATAGTGATCCGTAACACTATTTTATTTAATACAAAATAAAAAATACAAGGTGTTTCAGGTGATATGCGGTACACATACCAGCTAATGGTTCTTCCACACACGGAAAAACCCGCTGTTAACACTACTCGTTACAACATATGACATGCAGAATCATTACTTAATTAAAACATCAGAATAACATGACAAATAGTCTGGAAAATAGGTGAAAATGTTCAAAACTTCAGCCGATATCGTCGTCAAAACTTTTGAGAAGTTCAATTTTCAGCAGTGAGTTGATGATTTGTTTTGGAGGAGCTTTGTAACCTGGAGGAGATTTAATATGGTTGTAAGGACCAGCTTTCCTTTTGGGTATTTCACTTACTTTATTACCAGAGAGAGGAGAAGTTAGGATGGCATTACATAGAGGATTAGGAGAACTGATTACTTTTAATTTTTGAGGCCTCGGGACATTGCTTTTACCAATATTTAGAAAACCTGGCTTGAATACCGATGACGACTGCTTGAAAGCACTCATTTTAGTCTGAATTGGTCCCAACTCCTCACGCTCAGTGGCATATATCTCCATGGAGTTGTAGTTATAAATCATAATATCCATAAGTTTAAGTTTCTCAGCACAAACCAAAGGCTCAAGCAACCAACTTACAATTTCAACACACAATGATTCTATCGATTCACGTGCTCTTTTGTCTTATACCTTGTGTTTTTCTTTATCCTTAGCTTTATACTTCTTTCCCTCCTTGTCACTAACGCCCACACAATCAAAGTTCATCTGCAAAAAAGAGTCGAGTTTTTCCTCATCATTGTTAGTGTTCACGTCTGCACAAATGTGCTTATTCTTGCCAGTATCCGCAACTTGAACATGACCTGAAACACCCCACCTCCATTAAGGTCACTCACAAAAGGAATGCCTTAACTGTGGTAGAGGTTTATAAGTAAAAGTCACAGATCAACTCAAGACAGATATAAATACACATATTTTAAATAGCGGAAACCAAACAAACTTTTATTTCATCAATACGTGTATCAAACAAAGATTTCCATAATTGTCTCAAAATACTTTCAGCATTACAACCTCATAACTGCCTTGATTATTAAAGAAGCATGAAAACATAAATATAGTGACAAAAATCCCCATAGTGATATCCAAAGCCAATATCCGAGCAAGAAAGATCCAAATCATACATCTACGTTCTTGGTGCTTGTAAAGAGCCTGACTGAGTTGAGCTGTTTCCTCCCTGTGGACCTAGGGGGGGGGGGGAATGAAAGAAAAGAAGACGAAAAGAAAATAGGGTCAGACATAAAGCCTAAGTAAATCTAGTAACGCTTCAATATGTGAATAAGAAAAAGATATGATGGATATAAACTAAAAATAGGAAAGTGTCACAGGCTAAGGAAGTGTCGAATGTACTATCACACCCATACTATATCTCTGCACCTACTCGAGTTTATTCTAACTGGCACCCCATGGTGAGGGTGAAGTGATCCCCATTCTTATTAAAGATCGGCTCCTACACGCTTTAACATGTGTCATACGGCCCCCAAGAATTGTAGATACCTATGCTGGTCCCACCATGGGGTGTATCAAGACCCATGGTGGCGTCCCCGAAACAAAACTAGAAGACATAGGTTATACTACTGGTGTCCCCAGTGCCCTGGTTGTCTGCTCCGGAGTGTGTGCACTCCCGCACCCCGTTAGACCTGCACTTTGCACCCACCGCCGTCGTTTGACCGCTTACAATCAGCCCAGTAATCGTGCCCCACCCTGCCTAGTTTCAGGGTACCGTTGATACCTAACTTTGGATTACTACTGAAACGGGTCCCTCGTAACCAGGATTTTCTAGTCAAACATGTTAAGTGATTAAGTGTCTGTATTTACCTAACCCCACCCATCAATTCTTGTTAACATGTTGAATTTGGTTAAGTGTTATAGTTGACTTAACCCTACCATCTGTCCTTAGCCTCTTAGGAGCACCAAACCACTCACATTAGACAGGTATTGCTACGGTTACTGGATATGCCGGTCGGTTCCGGGCAGGTTTACACCGTAGCTCAGTCTAACATCGGGTCCTTATTGGGCTCAATGCTCAACCACCCACATTGGATAGGTATTGTTGTGACTACTGGACAGCCGGGCGGGTCCGGGTAGGTTTACATCACAACTCAATCCAACCTCGGGTTAAGCATATCGTGTTTTCTAAATTTACATATTTGTCTTTATTACTGAATATATGTAAATTTGTCAACAATTAAATGTTATGGCCCACATTCCACGTTTAACATTTTTGGTATAAGAATTTATACCATTTAAATGCCACCAATTTTGGCATGTGACAAACATGACAATTCAATATATTTTTATGTCAAGTTTTCAAATATTCCCAACGTTCCCCCGTTTAAACATTAGGCTAACAAATCTTAGCCTAATATTCGTTCGCCTAGTTTTTAACATATAATATTAGGCTAAAAACTTAGCCTAATTTAGCGCACACAAATAAGCATAAGGGAATTCATAAACGTAAACGAGACATAGGTGTAAACTTGGCATTTTTGGCATAATCAATATGAACATGTAATACATAAAGGTGTGTGGCGCATGAACTTGTAATTTGGTGATTCAACTAACATATAACACGGATCAAGTGAACTTCCATTCAAATCAAAGTACGACTAAGTAGGTGACATATGAAATGGCATAGTTTAGGTAAATACAAACTTGTGTTTTAAACATGTTTAATTTGGCATAATGTCAAACACAAGACTAGCATGATGTATGTTTACCAAAATGTACAATTTTAACATCTAATCATATAGCCTATGAACTTGCATAGTTTATGAAATATAGATCCAATTATACTTGCAAATAGACAAAATCTTGCATAGTTTATGAAACATAGATCCAATTATACTTGCAAATAAACAAAATCTTGCATAGTTTATGAAACATAGATCTAATTATACTTGATGAAACATAGGTCCAATTATAATTGCAAATGAACTTGCATAGTTTATAACATGTTTACATAAATTCCAACTTAGACATAGTCCATGCCATCGCCATATACATAAAATGACCAAATTCTAATTTTCGCCATAAATTTGCAAGTACAATCGTTCAATAGGCTTGCATCAATAAATTTTATGCCACAAACATCAATACATAAGTCATGATAGTACCATCACAATACATAGAATAATAACACAATTCTATTTTCATATACATCGAATCACATCACAATTTTTATTCATATTCTGAAAGGTTACTATACTTACAACGTGTGATGAATTCTTGTTTTCTGATTTCTATTATTCTGATTTGGAGATGCTCTCCTTTGGGTAGCAAAGTTGCGTTGAATGATTTGATTAAGCTTTGATCTTCTTTTAATTTGATTCGTCTCTTAGGCTTGTTGGCTTGTCTCTTGGGTTTCTAATTGACGGCCATTCCTAGTTCCTCTCCAGCAGCATGACGGCTATTGTATTCTATTATTTGTGTGAGTTTAGGGTTAGGTTTGAGTTGTATTTATTGAATTTTAAATTGTTTTGAGCCGTCGGATGAAGATAGGAGGAATCTAGACCATACAAAGTTCAAAGAGCCACTCAAAAGGTGACACGTAAGCCCTAGTGACTCAGCCAAGCATCAGAATTCGACCAGACCCTGATCAGGCCAGCCAAGACCTGACCAGCAGGTCATTCTGACCTGGGCGCACTTGGCAGGTCCGCCAGGCTAAAAATGTACTGGCGCACTTCCCAAGTGTGCCAGTTCATTTCTGTTCTGGCGCACTTCCCAAGTGCGCCAGTGCATTCTGACCCGTTTTCTGGTTTTTCGCCCAACTTCGTTCGTCCATATCTTCTTCATACGATATTCATTTTACGCAAACTTGAACTCTATCTCAAGCAGAATTTCAAGACGAACGCAATGGCGTAACCCATTTCCCTTGATTTCATCATTTATAATTAATTATACTTTAATTCGTGAAGCTTAACGTTATAGAATTCACGGGGTGTTACATTCTCCCCCACTTAAAAGGATTTCGTCCCCGAAATCTTCAAGTTAGGAAGAATGTACATCCTACCATCCAACAGTCCATCTACTCAACCGACAAACACAGGCATCCACTGTCCTTAAAAGACTTCTAATGCTTCATGATCATATGCATAGTGTGTGTACATGTCCTTATCTAATGCAAAAATCAGGCGGTCTACTGATTCAGTTGACCTCCTTAATGCGAATCATGTAAGTGTCATGAATCCATTATGTATGCAAATTTTTCCTACTCATAATTCTACATGAGTGCACAACTATTCATACAAATGCGACGTCTATATGACAGCATATCAAGTTTACAACCATATACAAATAGGAATACATATATGCATATGCAGTATGAAGTGATTGAGCCGATCTAAGACCTAGGTTGTGTGTGTATATGCATCCACGAGTATCCACTAGCAACCACTTGCAACCACTTGCAGCCATCAACCATAACATGTTTCAAATACATGTTTACATCCAAAGGGGTTTCTACCTAAGGATAAAGGATAATATCTAGGAGATATACCTAAAAAGATAGATACAAGCACAACTTAAGAAAAAGAGAGGTCAAAGATGTACCCTCAAATAGAAGAGGGTAGGCAGCGCGTATTCTGTCCTCAGTTTCCCAAGTCGCGTCTTCCTCGGCGTCGCTCCACTAAAATTTAACGAGTTTGACTTCGCACTTGCGTAGCTTTTTCACTTCAGTTCCTATGATACGGGTTGGAACTCTCCTTACAGTTGCTTCGCGTTCCACTTCGGCTTCTTCTAGAATGCTTGGCTCCACCACTTCCGCTGATTCATGTAGACATTTCCGGAGATGAGAAACGTGAAAGACGTTGTGAATTCCAGCCAATCTTTCTGGCAGATCTACTCCATAAGCCATTTTCCCAATCTTCTCGATGATAGGGAATGGTCCTACAAATCTTGGTGCTAGCTTTCCTGCGGATCCAAAGCGAGCGATGTTCCTTAAAGGGGATACGTTAAGGAAAACCCTGTCCCCAATTTCAAATTCAAGGTTGGTCCATCTTTTGTCGGCGTAGGATTTCTGTCTGTCTTGGGCTGCCTTCATTCTCCTACGTATCAAGTCCACTTTCTCTGAAGTTTCTCGAATCACGTCTGGCCCAAGTATAAGCTTATCTGTAGACTCCCACCAACAAGTTGGTGTTTTGCACGGTCTTCCATACAAGGCTTCGAAGGGTGCCATGCCGATGGTAGCTTGGTAGTTGTTGTTGTAGGCAAATTCCACTAAAGGAAGGTGATCCTCCCACGTCCCTCCAAAGTCAAGAACGCAAAGTCTTAAAAGATCCTCTAAAACTCTATTCACCCTTTCCGTCTGACCATCGGTTTGAGGGTGATAGGTCGTGCTCAAACATAACTTTGTGCCTACAGCTTCTTGCAGACTCCGCCAAAACTCACTCGTGAAGATAGGGTCTCGGTCAGTAACACTACTGGAGGGTATCCCATGGAGTTGAACTATTTCCTTGAGATAAAGAGATGCTAGAGATGAGGCGGTCCTTCTACTCTTGATAGATAAAAAGTGGGCGCTTTTAGTAAGCCTATCCACTATTACCCAAATGCTAGTGTTGCCTCTTCTAGACCTAGGCAGTCCATCAATGAAGTCCATTGAAATGCTATCCCACTTCCACTGTGGGACTTCTAGAGGGTGAAGTAGTCCTCCAGGCTTCTTTTGTTCCGCCTTGACCCGTTGGCAGGTCATGCACTTAGAAACGAGATCTGCCACGTCTTGCTTCATGCCGCTCCAAAAGAAAGTCCTTTTTATATCCTTGTACATCTTATCACCGCCAGGGTGTATAGTCATCTTGGAATGATGCGCTTCCTCAAGAACCTTCTTTGTTAACTCCCTTGCTTGTGGGACGCATAATCTTCCATCTCGTCTCAGCCAACCCTTATCATCAATGGCGTATCTACTGAGGTGACTAGAAGTCTCACCCCTAACAAGTTTATCAATCACATCAACAAGCTGAGGGTCTTCACGTTGTGTTGCCCTTATTGAGTCTAAGAGAGTGGGGCGTACTTCGAGAGATGCTAACAAACCCGGTACAAAATTCGAGGAGGGCCTAAAGTTAAAACTGGCTATATATTCCAAGTTTTGCCTTTCCACAAAGAGAGGGCTCAGGGTCAGTTTCTTTCGGCTCAATGCGTCCGCTACCGCGTTGCCTTTTCCGGGAGTATAGGAAATTTCAAAGTCATACGAGGCAAGGAACTCCATCCATCTTTGCTGCCTCAAGTTAAGATCCTTCTGCGAGAAAAGATATTTCAACGATTTTTGGTCAGTGTATAATTCAAACTTCTCACCTAGGAGATAACGGCGCCAAGACTTATGTGAAAAGACGATGGCGGCCAACTCAAGATCGTGGGTTGGGTAGTTCTTTTCATGAACTTTCAATTGTCTTCCGCCATAAGCTACTACCCTTCCTTCTTGCATTAGAACAGCGCCTAGTCCCGTTCCACATGCATCCGTGTATAATGTGAACATTTTGCTTCCGTCAGGCAGAGTTAGAACCGGGGCTGTTGTGGGAGCCCTTTTTAATCGTTGGAAAGCAAACTCGCAGTCCAAATCCTAAGTGAACGCCAGATTCTTCTTTGTTAACCTTGTGAGTGGGGCTGAAATTTTCGCGAAATCCCTAATAAACTTTCGATAGAAACCGGCTAGCCCAAGAAAGCTTCGAACTTCGGTTGCATTTCTTGGTGTCTTCCAATCTTGTACTGCCACCACTTTCGTGGGGTCCACAGCCAACCCTTCTTTGGACATTATATGCCCAAGAAACCTTACTTCTTTTCTCCAGAAGTGACACTTGGAGAATTTGGCTTTTAGTTGATGTGCACGGAGAGTATCCATGATTTCTTTCAGATGCTGAGCATGTTCTTCCTCACTCTTTGAGAAGATTAAGATATCATCTACGAAGACAACTACAAATTTGTTGAGGAATTCTCTGAACACCCTGCTCATTAGGTCTACGAAATAAGCGGGTGCATTTATCAAGACGAAAGGCATGACAAGCAACTCGAAGAAACCGTCTGGGGTTCTGAACGCTGTCTTATCAATGATGTCTTCAGCTACTCGTAGCTGATGGAACCCAGTTGGCAGATCAAGTTGGGAGAAGACCGTTGCACCTACAAGCTGATCAAACAAATCGTCGATTCAGGGAAGAGGGTGCCTATTTTTCTTGGTCAATTTGTTTAACTCCCTATAGTCGACGCAAAGGCGAAGCGAACCGTCCGCTTTGGTTGCGAACACCACTGGAGCACCCCATTCCGAAATGCTCCGTCTAATGAACCCCTTTTCGAGAAGTTCTTTAACCTGCTTACTGAGCTCCTTTCTCTCCTTTGGAGCCATGTGTCTGACAGGTAAAGCTACAGGCTTTGCGTTATCCACAAGATATATGCAGAAATCTATTTCCTGCCTCGGAGGTAAGCCTTTCACTTCCTCAAAGACATCCGGATATTCCCGGACTACTCTAACTGATTGCAAATTCTCATCAGAAGCATCAAGCGACTCTAGATAACTATGCATAACAGCATTCAAGGGATTACAAGAAATTTCTAGAGTGTTACCAAGCCGAGTCAAGAGTCTAACTACTCTTTTCTCACAGTCAAGAATGGCACTATTACTGGATAACCAGTCCATGCCTAAGATCAAACCATATCCCGAGAAGCCCAAAACAAAAGCACTACAACTAAACTCAACGCTGAGAATAGAGATTTTCAAACCCAAACAAACCATAGACAAGTAAGTGGAGCCCCCAATTGGATTTGAAACTACTAAGGGATCTTCTACCATACTAGTGTCTAGATGCAGAGATTCTACAAAGGCAGATGAAATAAAAGAGTGTGATGCGCCAGAGTCAAAAAGTGTACGAACTGGATGATCATAAAGATAGACTATACTTTCTACAGAATAATACTACCTCGTTCCTGCTGAGGTGCCACTAGCACATGAACCTGACCCCTTGAAGTGGATCCGGCTTTCTGTCCCCGCCCTTTCTTCTTTGGGCAGTCCTTAGCTTGATGCCCAGTTTCTCCACAATGGAAGCAGCCACCCATCTTCGCCTTCCTTTTCCGGCAGTCTTTTGATATATGGCCCACAATGCTACAGAAATTGCACCTTCTCTTATCACGAGGCTTATTGTTCTTTCCTCCTTTCTTGAAGTCGGTTTTCTTTGCTTGTAGACCCTCTTTCTTCTCTTCCCCTTAGTTTCTTTCTTTTCGTAGTCTTCCTCATGTAGCAACACCATGTCCACTAGACTTTCATAAGTCGCACCCGTGGATACATGGGTCATGGCAAGGCTGTGCAGAGGCTCATTCAAACCCTTGACGAAGCGAAGTGCCTTCTTGTGTTGGGTGTTTACTAAGTCTAGCCCAAATCTGGCCAGCTGATTAAACTGATTAACATATTCCCTGATCGTCATGCTTCCCTGTTTCAGAGTTAGAAACTTTTCCATTTGTAGGCTTCTTTCGGCTTGGGAGAGGAATTTCATCTCAAACCTTGTCCTGAAGTCTTCCCATGTTTCCACCGCCCTCTGAGCATTAGTAACTTCCCACCAATAGGAAGCTTCATCCTTAACTAACCATATCGCAAGTTGTATCTTTTTCCTGTCATCCACTCCAAAGATGACAAACAAATCCTCATTCTCCTTTAACCAGTTTCTTGCTCCAACAAAAGATTCTGTCCCATAAAAGTCTTTTCCACCCATAGCCTTGAAGTCTCTACATGTTTTTGCAAAGGCATTTCCAAGAGGAGGCGGAGGAGGAGGAGGAACCGCGGCCACTGGAGGAGGGATATCTGCTGGGCCCGCGCCATTGGCCCTTGCTTCTAAGTACCTCCTAAACCAGCCGGGAATTGGCACTCCTTCCGGAAGGTTAAGGTCTCCAGACATGCTGAAACAGAAAGGGAAAAATTCAAAACAAAGGATAGAGAGGGCACATGGCTTTGGGGGATTTTGTCTTTTTATTAATATAACACTTTTTCTAAAAAAATGCTTCTTTAAACTTTTTTTTTTTTGAAAACAATTTTCAATTTTTTTTTATCTTGTCTGGTAAACCTATGCTCTGATACCAAGTGAAACACCCCACCTCCATTAAGGTCACTCACAAAGGGAATGCCTTAACTTTGGTGGAGGTTTATAAGTAAAAGCCACAGATGAACTCAAGACAGATATAAATACATATATTTTAAACAGCGGAAACCAAACAAACTTTTATTTCATCAATACGATGTATCAAACAAAGATTTCCATAATTGTCTCAAAATACTTTCAAAATTACAACCTCATAACTGCCTTGATTATTAAAGAAGCATGAAAACATAAATAAAGTGACAAAAATCCCCATAGTGATATCCAAAGCCATTATCCGAGCAAGAAAGATCCAAATCATGCATCTACGTTCTTGGTGCTTGTAAAGAGCCTGACTGAGTTGAGATGTTTCCTCCCTGTGGACCTGGGGGGGGGGGGGGGACGAAAGAAAAGAAGACGAAAAGAAAATAGGTTCAGATATAAAGCTTGAGTAAATCTAGTAACTCTTCAATATGTGAATAAGAAAAGGATATGATGGATATAAACTAAAAATAGGAAAGTGTCACAGGCTAAGGAAATGTCGAATGTACTATCACACCCATACTATATCTCTGCACCTACTCGAGTTTATTCTAATTGGCACCCCATGGTGAGGGTGAAGTGATCCCCATTCTTATTAAAGATCGGCTCCTACTCGCGTTAACATATGTCATATGGCCCCCAAGAATGTAGATACCTATGCTGTTCCCATCATGGGGTGTATCAAGACCCATGGTGGCGGCCCCGACACAAAACTAGAAGACATAGGTTATACTACTGGTGTCCCCAGTGCCCTGGTTGTCTGCTCCGGAGTGTGTGCATGCCCGCACCCCCTTAGACCTGCACTGTGCACCCACCGCCGTCGTTTGACCGCTTACAATCAGCCCAGTAATCGTGCCCCACCCTGCCTAGTTTCAGGGTACCGTTGATACCTAACTTTGGGTTACTGCTGAAACGGGTCCCTCGTTACCAGGATTTTCTAGTCAGACATGTTAAGTGGTTAAGTGTCTGTATTTACCTAACCCCACCCATCAATTCTTGTTAACATGTTGAATTTGGTTAAGTGTTATAGTTGCTTAACCCCACCATCTGTCCTTAGCCTCTTAGGAGCACCAGACCACTCACATTAGACAGGTATTGCTACGGTTACTGGATATGCCGGTCAGTTCCGGGCAGGTTTACACCGTAGCTCAGTCTAACCTTGGGTCCTTATTGGGCTCAATGCTCAACCACCCACATTGGATAGGTATTGTTGTGACTACTGGACAGCCGGGCGGGTCCGGGCAGGTTTACATCACAACTCAATCCAACCTCGGGTTAAGCATATCGTGTTTTCTAAATTTACATATTTGTCTTTATTACTGAATATATGTAAATTTGTCAACAATTAAATGTTATGGCCCACATTCCACGTTTAACATTTTTGGTATAAGAATTTATACCATTTAAATGCCACCAATTTTGGCATGTGACAAACATGCCAATTCAATATATTTTTATGTCAAGTTTTCAAATATTCCCAACGTTCCCCCGTTTAAACATTAGGCTAACCAATCTTAGCCTAATATTCGTTTGCCTAGTTTTTAACATATAATATTAGACTAAAAACTTAGCCTAATTTAGCGCACACAAATAAGCATAAGGGAATTCATAAACGTAAACGAGACATAGGTGTAAACTTGGCATTTTTGGCATAATCAATATGAACATGTAATACATAAAGGTGTGTGGCGCATGAACTTGCAATTTGGTGATTCAACTAACATATAACATGGATCATGTGAACATGCATTCAAATCAAAGTATGACTAAGTAGGTGACATATGAAATGGCATAGTTTAGGCAAATACAAACTTGTGTTTTAAACATGTTTAATTTGGCATAATGTCAAACACAAGACTAGCATGATGTATGTTCACTAAAATGTACAATTTTAACATCTAATCATATAGCCTATGAACTTGCACAGTTTATGAAACATAGATCCAATTATACTTGCAAATAGACAAAATCTTGCATAGTTTATGAAACATAGATCCAATTATACTTGCAAATAAACAAAATCTTGCATAGTTTATGAAAAATAGATCTAATTATACTTGATGAAACATAGGTCCAATTATACTTGCATATGAACTTGCATAGTTTATAACATGTTTACATAAATTCCAAATTAGACATAGTCCATGCCATCGCCATATACATAAAATTACCAAATTCTAATTTTCGCCATAAACTTGCAAGTACAATCGTTCAATAGGCTTGCATCAATAAATTTTATGCCACAAACATCAATACATAAGTCATGATAGAACCATCGCAATACATAGAATAATAACACAATTCTATTTTCATATACATCGAATCACATCACAGTTTTTATTCATATTCTGAAAGGTCACTATACTTACAACGTGTGATGAATTCTTGTTTTCTGATTTCTGTTATTCTGATTTGGAGATGCTCTCCTTTGGGTAGCAAAGTTGCGTTGAATGATTGCATTAAGCTTTGATCTTCTTTTAATTTGATTCGTCTCTTAGGCTTGTTTGCTTGTCTCTAGGGTTTCTAATTGACGACCATTCCTAGTTCCTCTCCAGCTGCATGACGGCTATTGTATTATATTATTTGTGTGAGTTTAGGGTTAGGTTTGAGTTGTATTTATAGAATTTTAAATTGTTTTGAGCCGTCGGATGAAGATAGGAGGAATCTAGACCATACAAAGTTCAAAGAGCCCCTCAAAAGGTGACTCGTAAGCCCTAGTGACTCAGCCAACCATCAGAATTCGACCAGACCCTGATCGGGCCGGCCAAGACCTGATCAGCAGGTCATTCTGACCTGGGCACACTTGGCAGGTGCGCCAGGCTAAAAATGTACCGGCGCACTTCACAAGTGCGCCATTTCATTTATGTTCTGGCGCACTTCCCAAGTGCGCCAGTGCATTCTGACCCGTTTTCTGGTTTTTCGCCCAACTTCGTTCGCCCATATCTTCTTCATACGATATCCGTTTTACGCAAACTTGAACTCTATCTCAAGCAGAATTTCAAGACGAACGCAATGCGTAACCCATTTCCCTTGGTTTCATCATTTATAATTAATTATACTTTAATTCGTGAAGCTTAACGTTATAGAATTCATGGGGTGTTACATGACCAGAGCCTTTGTCTTCCATCACTATTTCATCCAATCTACCTGAACATGAGTTAACAAGAGAAGTAGAATTATCAGTGGTAGTTACATATTGGGGGAATGCACGAGAAAGCAGCTCGCTTACTTGTCTATTTTCCCCTTCCTTACTAACATTTTTTTTAATCATGAAATAGATTTTCTTCCTGTAAGGTAGTTAGAATAGCAAACTTGTTGTTAGTCGTTACATCTTTTCCTATGAGACTTTTCATGATATTCTTGCTCAACAAGGGGTTCTTAAATGAAACTTCGTTTCTTTTATCCTCTACTCTCGTCCAAATAGTACTGTGAGACTTTGCCTTAAAGGACTGGTCACGCTCCACATTAGTAATATTTTGGGACCTTACCTTATTGGAGTTAAAGTTACCTAATGCTAGATCCTCCCTGATCTTCACACGAAGTGTGCCCAAAACTAACACATTTTACACAAATAGAAGGTTTATATATGTATATTCATGTATATATATATATATGTGTGTGTGTGTGTGTGTGTGTGTGTGTGTGTGTGTGTGTGTTAAATATGTATGTATATATTTAATTAACACCTTGTTCCTAATTCATTTCCTGGATTGTTCTAACAAGCCTAGGAATACAAGTTTTGATAGTTATGTTGTTATTTTTCGCGTTACAACTATCATTAATTAAGTCATATATTTAGTAGTTTGATGTGGGAATTAGCTTGTGAACCTTTAATGTAAATCGGATTGGCAATCTACACTGCATTTCTTCATTCGAACAGAAATTTAGCATTACAGTATGTATTAAATATCATATTTATATAGCATAATCAACGTATTCAAAAGAAATAATGACATAATAAATACGTTTGAAATTTGATGTACGCTTATGAATTTTGGCTTGTGTGGGCATATAAAATGGCTTATTTATATATAGAAATAATGACACATAGATACAAGGTTAGTTGTCATTTGTGGTAGAAGTTTTCCCGGAACCAACCAGAAAATCCAATAACCACAAGTGAGTTTAGCTAATATGAGAGGTCTGAGTGCCATGGGCCGTTTAATTTAGTGCACTATGATACGAGATTAAGCCCGCTTGTAATAGAAGCCTGCCAAAACCGCAAGGTATATCCAACAGCTACAAGTAGACAGCTTAATATGAGAGGTCTAGTGTGTGTGAGTGTAGATATATATATATATATATACACACACACCTATTATGTGTATAAATAAGTACGCTTACAACGCCTTGAGTAAGTCTTAAGTGGATGACTTTCTTCTTATCTAGTTTGGGTCTTAAGTGGTTAAAGACTAGGACCATTTTGAAGGTTTATTCCTTGGATTTGGACCAAAGTATGGGACTCACCCTTACTAGATTTGAATTTATTCTATGGGTCCTCCTTTTCTAAAAGTGGTTAGTCATGGTGATAATGGAGTAGGGTAGTTTTCCGGAATATCCATTTCCTCTAGGAGCATGGGGATGGCCAACCCAGGGCCAGATTTGGTAAACGTGGAACGTATAATGCTATTTAATTAACCTACGATCTAAGGGCCCGCTACAACAAATATACCATATTACAATGGTGCAAATACGCTATAAAAAGTTTTTACAATAGTATAGCCACCGTCGTGTATTAAGAAGTTGTAATATATTTATATCTTTTACAACATTTCTGCACCGTTGCAAAACCATTGTGAAATTGGATATTTAACAACTTTTACTCGCAGTTGTAATAAATTTTATTACAACTTTAATTACCCGTTGTTGTAGACATTTAGATATCGTAAGATTATAGGTGTGACAACTGGTGATTACCGTTGTGACTTCCAGAATATTATTACTCTTTCGCACCGTTGTAAAATGATTTACTACAACTTTTTTTTGCTGTTGTAACTTATTTACACCTTACTAATATAAAGAATTCATATATATATTAATAATAATATGATTTATATTTCAATGCAACAAATATAAGTATACAGAATCATTCATATATATTAATTAACATAATATTCAATCAACGTACACATAGTACATCACCAACTAAACCCATCACAACAAACATAACCATTTCAAAATACATACATCGATCTAATACAAAAGGTACATAAGACCGACAGAATTTATGTCCACAAAAGATATATAAGCACACCCTACGAAAGCACTCTAGCTAAAGGCAATGTAGTTTTATTCGACTTCCATAAGAAAGCTTCTGGATCCACCGCCACATCAATCAAGCCAATTAATGTCACTCACAAAAATGTAAAAATCAGAATGTTGGAGTAATCATTGATGCTACTAATGAGTTATAACACGATGAAATGATATCATAGTAAATAGACTGAAAATCCATGCATTTTACTGTTATTTTTTCACACTAGATTTGAGAAATAACTGCAGTTTGCAGATAGCAGTCAATTTCTTCTATCATTGAATGCAAACAGGGCAGAGACACTGTGATTTGAGCATACAGATAGCAGCCATTCAACTAACACTGTGATAGGACAAGTTGTGTGCCAAATTAACAAGAAATACAATTCTTTCCAAACTCCCTATATTTTCAGAATGTGAATTACAAAGCTTATGCATAAAAAGTGTATTAACAGATGCATATACTAACATATACGTTGGTATGGATAAAAATAAACTCATCATTTTTATGGCAACTAATAAATTATTTACATTTCTAGCAAAACATTTGCAAAATAACAAAGCACAAGTTGTAGCTGTAGGTTAATTCACTAATGTTCCAAAAAGATTCAATATCAGTATAATCATCCGTTAAATTGATTGCAAACAAAACCAACACTTAATCTAACCCAGAAAAGGAAAAGGAAATTAGTGAGTAAAGGTTTAAAAAAATAAAAAATCACACCTGGACGCTTTCATTTAGAGCCTCTTGAATAGCACATGTAATCGCCTTAGCTTGGTCAATCAGAATACCTTGTTCCTCTAGCTTTTTTACCTATATTGAATGCAAACCATACAATGATTATTTGATTTCCAATTAAGCATCAACACAATATAGAATGTAAAAAACCAGTTTCTTGCCCAAGGAGTGTTAGAAGGAAAAGTTCTCTTCCCACTGCCATTGAAAAGAGGAACATAGATCAAACATGTACCAACACCTTGGAAAATGCACGTCTTTGCAAATTCTATTGATCCTTATATGTCAACCAAACATATACTAACATATCCAATCATAGAAAACATGTTAGGCAATGGTAAAAAGTAAATAACATCAAAAAACTAAATTAACATAGTCATAATATAATAATCTAGCAATGAACTCTACCAATGGTAAATCATAAAAAACTGTTACCAATTCAACGCACACTGAAACACCAAGCACGGATAGGACTGGGGCGTTTGACTATATTGTCAATCCTGAAAGCACCATAGTGTGAATTCAAATTTTGCAAACATAAGCATAATTTCCTCATAAATAACACAACCGTCAGTTTGCTGCAAAAGAAAAAAATTGACAATAAAGTGCGTGCGCACGCACACACACACACACACACACACATATTATCTAGATTAATTACTGTTTTTCTCCCGAGCTTAACCATGGATCAGACAAAATCAACCATGTTAGAGCCTTATCTATCCTATTTATCAAACCCAAAAATCATTGGATTTGATTACAGTGATAGAAATAACATGAGACAGGTTTAGATTCAGAGTGTTCCATAAGCAATTCCTAAATCATTTTGTTTTTTAGGTCAACCAATTCAAACATTATCCTAGGCAGCTTTTAAAACACACCAAAACACATGTATTTGATCTGCCATTGAGTAATAAAGGACACCTTATAAGAAGTTATAGACACGCTTATATGTAGCATAATTTCTTTATGATTTTCAACTCTAACCAACTTCCAACATGCTATCCAGCAAATCTAGTTACACAAATCGTAATTATTAGCAGTAATTCAGATTCAAAGTAGAAAGTAAATCGTTATTTTTCGCCCAGATCTACCTTAAAACTGATGCCTAGTAAGACGTAAACAACAATTTGAAAACTATTTCTAAACTCTGTTTTCCAATCTCATAAAAATGGTACATGAACTTTAAAAAAACAGTTATAGAAAGAGATGGTGTAGTAAGTTACAGTCTTTAATACAGAGATCTGGACATGGACTGAACTAACTATCAAAATCAACAACCACCAAGATCAGTATTTGAAGCACAGTGAGTAATCCACCCATAAAGCTTCCATTTTTAACTTTAATAACAACATTCATACCTAACCCAAGTCGATAACACCCGTGAAGTTTGTAGATCAAATATATATTTGATTTTCATCCAAGTTAACAAAAGTTTATTACTATAAATCTGAAACAAAATGAATCATGAAACACTTCTATATAATACAGATAACATTTGAGAATCGGAATTTCTTATGGGGTGACGAAGATGATAGAGGATTAAGATCTCGCGTTTGGTGTAGTTGACGAGGCCAGATTTGAGGATCTTCTCCTTATCGAAGACTTTTGTTGGGAAACAATGGCTGAGTCGCGGACTAGGTCGCTTTCTTGAAGACGATTCGGCGATCTGGTCGGAGGTGCAAACCAGTTCGTTCCTTCGCCGCCGCCTCTAGGATAAAACAGCCTCAAAAACAATAACGATTTGCTTGCACAACAAATCGGTGCAGATTTGCACTTTCTGAAAAAAAAATTGCTCAAAATTTCTGAGAAGAGAATTTTAATGGTGGCTGAGAGAAGAGAGAATTTTCAATTCGGTAGTCTTCTCGTCTGAGGCTAATGTCAATATATAGAACGAAAATTAGGGTTTGGGTTTACAGATTAGTGGGCCGCTAAAATTTGGGGGATATAATTTTTTTTTATCATTGCAGAAACCTTTTTCCATAAAAACGGTTCGAAAAAGGCTAAGTTTTATGGTCCAAAAAATATAAGTGTCTACACCACAAAGCCCAAGCCAAAGCCCAAGCCCGAGCTGAGCCGAGCCGGACCGGGCCGGGCCGGGTCGGGTAGAGTCGAGTCGAGTCGGTCGGTCGCGCGCGCGTGTGTGGTGGTCATATGATGCATGGTCTCCCTCCTCACAACAGTGCATGTATTGGGAGCCCAAGGCCCCAACATGATTTCTTAGAAACAAGTATAAAAGCTTGCCTCTTCTATATAATCCCATGATGTGGGACTATTCCCATATAGGAGCCATTCTTACACTTATTCAAGATTTTTTTTAATAATTCACTTAATGTTTGTAAAACATTTCTAACAATCCCCCACTTGAATTTTTTTTAAAATATTTTCGAGCAGTTTCTTAAAAACATAAGATTGTGCATAAACAAAGGTGTCTTTCGACTTGAACCTTTGCATAGTGGATAAGATTCAGTTTTTACTAGAGTGACACGTAGTCTTGAACTCTATTCCTGACATCAAACCACACACAACCTTTTCTATAGTGCAATCAAATAAGCCCGTGCATTTATGGCCATGCACGTCTATCCTATTTTAGTGAATGCTCTAGAAGTTTTGCCCGAAACTCCATAGGAAACGGCCACATTTCCACATTCACAAAGGTGAGTCTATCAAGAGCACTCCTGAAGGTAGGCACTCCACTCCACATAGAGTATAGATCTCATTAAGAATTTCTATTAACTCATCCTCTAGTCACTTCTGGAATACATGCTTCTTGGTTTATTATATAGCATGTTCAACTCATATCACTACAAAACTTGTTATTACCCATTGAACCTAGTTCTTGGGATCTCCAGTCATTTAGGTCGGGTTACCATTGTGCGTGACTCAACAATCTAAGGGCAATAGTCCCATTCTTTTAGAAGAGTTATGGACTTTCTCTCTGGACAGTCCTTTCGTCAAAGGATCTGCCAAATTTTCCTCACTACGTACGTAATCCACTCTAACGGTAGCTGTGGAAAGTAGTTCTCTAACCGTACTGTGCTTACGACGTATTTGTCGTCTCTTACTGTTATAATATCGGTTCTGAACTTTTGCAATAGCCGCGGTACTATCGCAATGTATCAACACAGCCGGTATCGGTTTTTCCCATAAGGGAATCTCAGCTAGCAGATTTCTCAAGTACTCTGCCTCTTCACTAGCTGTAGCCAGTGCTATCATCTCAGACTCCATAGTAGACTGAGCCAAAATAGTCTGTTTCTTGGATTTCCAAGAAACAGCTCCTCCAGCGATGCTAAATATATAGCCACTGGTCGCTTTAGAATCATCAGATAAGGTATTCCAGTCTGCATCGGAATATCCTTCAAGTACAGCGGGAAACCTTTCATAATGTAATCCAAGGTTCATGGTTCGTTTAAGGTATCTCATTACCCTTTCAATAGCTTGCAAGTGCTCTATACTAGGTTTACATGGTTCGTTTAAGGTATCTCATTACCCATTCAATAGCTTGCCAGTGCTCTATACTAGGTCTACTGGTAAACCTGCACAATAATCCCACGACATAGGCAATGTCGGGTCTAGTACAATCAGTGGCATACCGAAGGCTGCCAATGATGCTCGCATAATCAGACTGTCTTACACTTTCACCAGTGTTCTTAAATAACTTTACACTGTGATCATATGGTGTACTTGCAGGTTTACAGTCAAAGTAATTATATTTCTTTAGTATCTTCTCAATGTAATGAGATTGATCCAAAGAAATTCCCTTTTCTGACCTAGTAATCTTAATACCAAGGATTACACTCGCTTCACCTAGATCTTTCATATCAAAATTGACACTTAATAAGGATTTGACTGAGTTTATGGCATGAATATTTGACCCAAAAATGAGTAGGTCATCTACATAAAGGCATATAATAGTGCAAATGTCATTCTCAGATTTGTAATAAATGCATTTGTCACTTTCATTAACTTTAAAACCATTTGAAATGATTAAGTTATCAAATTTTTCATGCCATTGTTTAGGTGCTTGTTTTAAACCATATAATGATTTATCCAATTTACATACTTTATGTTCTTGACCATGTACTACAAATCCTTCAGGCTGGTCCATATAAATTTCTTCGTCTAATTCACCGTTCAAAAAAGCAGTTTTAACATCCATTTGGTGTATAAGTAAATTATGAATGGAAGCAAGTGAGATTAATACCCGAATGGATGTTATTCTAGTTACAGGTGAAAAAGTGTCAAAGAAGTCTATATTTTCCTTTTGTTTAAAACCTTTAGCTACTAGTCGTGCTTTATATTTATCTATAGTGCCATCAGGTTTTAATTTCTTTTTAAGTACCCATTTACAGCCTATAGACTTACAACCAGGGGGTAAATCTACCAAGTGCCAAGTCTTATTGGATTCTAAAGAATCCATCTCATCGTTTATAGCCTCTTGCCAGAAATCGGCATCTAAAGAAGATAAGGCTTCTTGGAGGTTTATAGGATCCTCCTCAATAGTAAAAGCACAAAAATCTGAACCAAAGTCTTTTATGGTTCTTGCTCTTTTACTTCTTCTAGGTTCAGCTTCATAATTTTCATTAAGTTCTGTTCTAATAGGCATATTTGAAGTGCCCCCACTATTCCTTAATTTGAAAGGAAATTTAGTTTCATAAAAATCGGCATCATTTGATTCAATTGTATTATGTGCATTAAGGTCATAAAATCTATATGCTTTGCTATTAATAGCATAGCCTATAAATGCACATTCATATGCTCTACTTGCCAATTTTATTCTCTTAGGGTCTGGAATGCGAACATATGCTAAACATCCCCAAGTTCTAAAGTATGAGATATTGGGTTTATGATTCTTTAAAATTTCTTAAGGTGAAATTTTATTCTTAGATTTAGGGATTCTATTCAGAACGTAGCATACAGTCAATAAAATACCCCCCCACCAATGTTTTGCTGCACCAGAATTTAATAATATGGCAACTACTAGCTCGGTAAAGGTCCTACTTTTCCTTTCTGCTTTACCGTTCATTTCAGGTGAGTAGGGTGCAGTTCTCTCATGTACTATACCATGTTGTTTATAGAAATCCAGAATAGAATTAGATTCATATTCTGTTCCTCTATCACTACGAAGTCTCTTAATTTTTCTATTTGCTTGATTCTCAATCTCAGTTTTGAATGTTTTAAACATGTCAAAAGCATCACTTTTATTTTTCATAAGATATACATATGTGAAATCAGAGCAGTCATCAATAAAAGTGATAAAATAACGATGTCCCTGTCTAGTTAAAGTGCCATCAAGTTCACATACGTCAGAATGAATCAAGTCTAAGGGTTCAGAAACTCTATCAATAGATTTGTGAGGTTTCTTTGTGATTTTAGCTTGTGTACAGAATTCACATTTATCAGATTCAGATTCTGTCATTTTAGGTATCATATCTAGGGTGCTCATGTTACGAATAATTCGATTATTAACATGACATAATCTAGAATGCCAGATATTAAAATCACACAACATGTAAGCAGAAGTAGTCACTTTACTAGATTCAACATTCAGTTTAAACATACCCTCACAAGCATAACCCTTTCCCACAAAAGTTCCCTTATAAGTAAGAGTGTACAAATCAGCCACAATAACTTGAGTGAAACCAGCCTTATTAAGGAGGAAGCCAGAGACCAGATTCTTTCTTATCTCTGGAGTGTGCATAACATCTTTCAGAATTACAGTTTTTCCAGAGGTGAACTTGAGTTCCACGTTTCCAATCCCCGCAACTGTAGTGCTGTGAGAGTCTCCCAACAGCACTTTCTGATTTTCAGCAGCCGTGTATGTAGAGAACATGCCACGATCATAGCAGACATGGCGAGAAGCACCAGTGTCTACCCACCAACCCTCTGATCCACCAACAAGGTGAATCTCAGTAACCATAGCTGTAAGAGGCTCCTCAGTCAGGTTAGCCTGCGGTGCAGAGCTTGGCCTGTTCTGGCACTTTCGTGCCATATGCCCTGGTTTTACACAGTTGTAACAAAGAAACAACTGTCCAGAGTCATTCTTTTGGGCTGGTTTCTGCTGTCCTTTTGGGTTTCCTTGCGGATTCCCATTTTGTTTGTTGCGCCTGTTCTGATTCTTAAAAGATTTCTGATTTGGTTTCAGAACAGCGGGAGTGGTCTTCTTAGTACTGTTGTTATTCACAATCAGCACCTCTTCTTTCTGGTCCTGCTTGCGTGCCTCCTCCTCAATACGGAGGCGTGTAATCAAGCTTTCTAAGGAAAATTCCTTAGTCTTATGTCGCAAGACATTCTTAAAATCTTTCCAGCCTGGGGGTAATTTGTCAATGATAACAGCAATTTGAAATTGTTCGTCCAAGACCATACCTTCGGAGATGATCTCATGAGCTATTTTCTGCAGCTCATGAGACTGCATCTCTACCGATCTATCATCAGTCATCTGGTACTTTAGATAGCGGCTCACATCAAATTTCCTTGCCCCTGCCTCCTCTGCATCATATTTGAAAGGAGCAGCCATCACAAGAGGGTTCTGGAAAGCAGAGGGTCGAGCAGAATCGTCTAGGGTTGAATTGGAAGCCATTGTTTCAGTTCGTCTTCAAATTGTTGGGAAACAATGGCTGAGTCGCGGACTAGGTCGCTTTCTTGAAGACGATTCGGCGATCTGGTCGGAGGTGCAAACCAGTTCGTTCCTTCGCCGCCACCTCTAGGATAAAACAGCCTCAAAAACAATAACCGATTTGCTTGCACAACAAATCGGTGCAGATTTGCACTTTCTGAAAAAAATTGCTGGAAAATTTCTGAGAAGAGAATTTTAATGGCGGCTGAGAGAAGAGAGAATTTTCAATTCGGTAGTCTTCTCGTCTGAGGCTAATGTCAATATATAGAACGAAAATTAGGGTTTGGGTTTACAGATTAGTGGGCCGCTAAAATTTGGGGGATATAATTTTTTTTTTTACCGTTGCAGAAATCTTTTTCCATAAAAGCGGTTCGAATGGTCCAAAAAATATAAGTGTCTACACCACAAAGCCCAAGCCAAAGCCCAAGCCCGAGCCGAGCCGAGCCGGACCGGGCCGGGCCGGGTCGGGTCGACTCGAGTCGAGTCGGTCGGTCGCGCGCGCGTGTGTGGTGGTCATATGATGCATGGTCTCCCTCCTCACAACAATGCATGTATTGGAAGCCCAAGGCCCCAACATGATTTCTTAGAAACAAGTATAAAAGCTTGCCTCTTCTATATAATCCCATGATGTGGGACTATTCCCATATAGGAGCCATTCTTACACTTATTCAAGATTTTTTTTAATAATTCACTTAATGTTTGTAAAAAATTTCCAACAACTTTGATAGTGACTTCTTCATTGGAGGTGAGGTTGTGCATGAGGTAGACATTGGCGAAGTTGCCATGGCCGAGGAGCTTGCTCAGCTCGTACTTGTTCAGTAGTAAGGAATTGGAATCGGATCTTCTGAGACTGTTTGGAACAGGTCGGTTGGGGAGATCTAAGGCGGCATCTACTGCCGTTAAAAAGCGCTGTGAAGAAGTGAGGAATGGTTCAACTCCAAAATTCCCTCGGACCCTATGACTATAAAGCTCTGCGATAACACTGAAATTCACCAAGACGCGAATTGGAGATCGATTTGGCATACGGAAAAGAACAAGATGCGAATTATTTTGGTGAGGTCGGAATTTCCCTTGGCTGAGGAGGAATTGGGGATCCATTTTGAGGAAAAGAGGAAGACGCGAATTAATTTGGAATTACTTTGGAAGGGTCTACGAATACAAGACACGAATTCCTTTCGAGCCAAATTTTTATTTTTTCCACCTTTGTTTCATTCTTTTGCGTAGTTATGACCGTCAATTTTCCATAGGTCACCATTAAAATTTTAACAAAATTTAAAGAAATAAAAATTATAAGTTAGAATTAATAAGTTAAATATTATATTAAATATAGTATGAATTTCTTGATAATTAGTTTTTAATAAAACATTAAATATTACTTATTATAATAGTTATTATTTATTATTACTTATTTCTTCTTAGTTATAATTGAATTTTAACTATCAAAAGCTAGTTATTATATATCTGTTACTGATTATTTACTATTAAATAATTAATTGTAATTATTAAAAATAACTACTATTTATTAATTATTAAGCATTAATTATCTAATAGTAATTAATAATAATTAGTATTAATTTATAAAGTTATTATTAAATATTAATTATTCTTAAATGTAATAATACTAATTATTAAGTAGTAGTTGTTATTAATATTTAATATGTCTTATTACAACAAATAGAAAAAATAAACGCTAAAATAAGTTTAAACAACTTTTTAGTTTAATTATTAATCATCAGAAATTAATTACTAGATATTAGTTATTACTTCTTAGTTATTGATATTATTAACTAATTCTTAATTATTAATTATTAAACATTAATCATCATTTAATAATAATAATTTTATTACTTATTATAGTAATTATTAATATTAATTATTAACAGTTATTTATTGATTATTAACTATTTAATTAAAATTATTATTATTATATTAATTATTAATTATTAAAATTAATTAAAGTATCTATTACAACTGGCATAAAAGAAACATTGTAATAGATATCTATTACAACTGGCAAAATAAAAAATTGTTAAAAATATATTTATTACAACTTCCAGAAAATGACAGTTGTAAAAACCTCTATTACAACTAACATTTTTTGATAGTTGTAAAATTAAAGTTGTAATATGGTGTTTTTGTTGTAGTGGGGAACTCTTAAGTGGCATAGGTATTCCACCATAACATCAGTTAAGTAGTAACATGATATGTCCGCCGGAGGGGTTTTAAATGACTATATGCGGGCCTACCCTGAACCGGTACTAAGTGGCGAGATGCTACTTCTCATATTACTTGTGAGTATATATTTAAGAACGTTGACATGCTAGAACAAGGTCTTAAGTGGCTAGGGTCCACCTTAGAGTCATAAGAGATCATAAGAATCCACCCTTAATAAACATGCTAGAATGTGCCTTAAGTGACCAAGAATATCCACCTCATTGGGTCATCAACCTGAATGCATCAATGAAAGCCTTATGTTGTTGATTAGGATATCCACCTCATTGATTAAACTATTTCTTTGTATGTGTGTACCTATGTGTTTCGTAGACATATTTTGACATATGTAACCTAGCAAATCTAGAGTTTAATCTTTAAGCAAACATTGTTTTCAGTAACACATGACTTTATGTTCTAACCCCTATCCTTAACATGTCCAACAGGTCAATAGGTAGGGTAGAGACTCGACGGACGAAACAAGGATGAGGCCTGAAGAAGGCGATAAGATTATTATGTTACTATTAGCTATTATTGCTCTTTTACTTATGGAAACTTTGGATTATGAACAATGATGATCTACCGTTATGAATAAATGTATTTGACAATTTGTATCTGAATCAGTGGTTTTTAAAAATTGGTGTATCTGATTTTGATATTATACTTTTTCATCCTCTATGTAAGATTCCATCACGTTATATTATCTGTTATTCTGTGCAAGTGTAATTCCTTAAAGGAACCGATGATCCATTTGGTGTGGCTCTAAATTTCGATGGGCCTTTTCTAGATCGAAATTTAGGCCCACTCTGGGTGGGTTGTTACGTACACACCCAGTATCTTGTCATTATACGGAATCTGAACTCCAGTACAAGCATGTACGATACTAATTGTAAACCAACTAAGTAAAATGCGATGTAGCGGCTAGGAAAAATTGATTATCAAATCTAAACAATAACACATCCCCTGTCCAAATCCAAGTGTCGAAAACCCATAAAGCTAATAGAAAGAAGTTAGAGGGTGAGATAAGAAAGAAGAGAATAGAAGAATAAGAAGAAGATACAACACAGAATATGAATCTCACAACGTAGAGGAACAAAATATAATATAGAAATAAATATTTTCCGAAAGCTTTTATAAATACTTACAATCATCGGAGTACACTAACGTATCTGAAAAGTTATATTACCTTATTCTCATATACAACACATAACAGAAAAATATTATATAATATCATACGTTTGAGCCAATCTAGCTCGTCTCTTTATAGTATCTGATACCCTGAACCTGCACAACCCGGTTTAACCCGAGCATTAAAACGATGGGTCAATCTGGTGAACCAGAGTGAGAAAAACACACTAAGTTTAAAGGTATCACACAACTTGATTTTAAAGTCAAAATCCTTTTTGAAAAAAAAGGATAATCGTAAGACCAAATGCATATATAAATATAGACGGTTTTTACCTTAAATAACCTAAAATATTTTTGAAATTAATATATTTTCTGATACTATAATAGTGTTTAAATATAGGTAAGTATCAATCTAGCAGAACGCTAGCATGTCACGCAATATATATACATAGTATACAATCAAAACCATAGGCGCTTATCGAAGAACGGATTTCCTGGCAAGGTATGGGAACACCTTCCTGACAATGTACCTCTGGAGATGAATACATTGGGGTTCAACAGAACATCTTGCAACCCAGGCCAAACATGACCGGCCCTTCATTTTCTCTTGAGAGTACCAAATATATCATTACCACAGTTGGGGACCAGCCAACTGAACCGATAACATACATACAAAAATAAAAAGGGACAACCGAAGGCATTTGATTTCTCCAGGTCAGGTAATGATGTACCCTTTTGATGGGTGTGACCCACATAGCCATGCGACTTACCCGATTTTGTGCCATTTCCCAGTTGATGAGGCTTGAGGTTAAGCGTATCCTTCAGAACCACATATCTCCATCCACTTTGAATGTCACATCATCAGATCCGCCAGATATCACTAACTTATGCTCAAAAAATACTCTGGGTGTTTATGCAAAAGGAACGAATTCCTCTACCACTAATAGAAATACGTTTGTAGAAATCAATGTATGTAATCTTTTGGAAAAACTTTGTTAGACATTCGTCCATACAAGTCATCTAGGAACAGAATGAACCGAAGGCACCCTCCTACCACATCCTTGAATTACCCTATGGATCAGTAGCGAGTAGTCCTTGCAATCCGTAAAATTCAACCACGATAGAATCACAGTATTTCTCTAGGGGTCAGCTGGAGATTGTAAGTAACACTACCATTTTATGAAGATCCACGTTCTTCAGTTGCTCCATCTCGATTAACTTTTCCTACGTATTCGTATTTATTGGCCGGAATGGGTTTCGAATATAAATTCGATCTCGGTCTTTCCATACCAATAATCGTATGGCCAAGAATTGATAGTCGGTTATTTAACTATCAAATAAACAAAAATGAAATGGGGCTACTGGTTAGGCACACAGTGTTACTTGGATTTTTTAATAATTAATGAATGGTTAATTTAAAACTTCCAAATCTTTAAACATAGTATTCCCTTCTTATTTTATATACAAATAGTCTCAAACCATTTCTTTTTAATACTTAGAAAAATATCTTATAATCATATCTAATTTT
Source organism: Allium sativum (assembly GCA_030737875.1). Classification (NCBI taxonomy): domain Eukaryota; kingdom Viridiplantae; phylum Streptophyta; class Magnoliopsida; order Asparagales; family Amaryllidaceae; genus Allium; species Allium sativum. Next base: position 391,949,380 of record CM060912.1, on the reverse strand, counting down.
CCATTTAATTATCATTTCAAATCATATTTTACGACATTTCATATTATCTATAATCGGGAAATCAATTCCACTTATCATTCGTAAGACGTTACGAAATCTCCTTTGTTTCATTTTATTGAAAACAATAATTGTCACTTATCTTTTAGAATAAACTCATTCTAAAACTCATCTCTTTACTTCGGAAATATCGTTATAGTTTCCCAAAATCTCCTTTTATTTCTTTTTCTATGGAAATATCATTTCATATTCTCAGGCCCCTTTTATTTCCGTTAGTTTGGAAATATCAATATATATTTCCTCAAATTCTTTTATTTCCTTTAATTTGAAATCTCATTATACTTATCCTCCATTCCTTCAAATAACCTTTCATTATTATCCTCGTAATAAATCTCATCGGACGTCTTTACCATTACAACCAATATTATCCTCCAATAATTCTAAAGTCATTTAAGTTGGGGTATTTTAATTACCTCTTAGACCTTGACTAACAACGTTATTATCTTAACATAGATATGAATTGTAACTCCAAAAACTCATATTCATTCTGATACCAACAAATACCAATTCACTATTTATTTAAAATGTGGTTTTATAAAACATTCTTACTTTTGAAATTTCCTTTTTAAATATACTATTATCACTAAATCCATTGATTTAGTAAACAATTGATAAAACATCAACATTTAAACATTAACTTCTTTAAGTTATTTATTTTATTATCCGGTTCCTTATTACAATCCTATTACTAAACTTTTACCAAATCTAATTACAAAATCCATTTTTTAAACCTTTCAAACGTTTCCTCTATGAAATCTTATTTCAAAATCCATCCATTTCACTTAATGCGATTATTAAATAACGTTAGTTTAAAATTAATGCTTTAACATCTCATCTCTTTTTATAAACTCATTTATACAACTTTGGTTTAATATAAACCCTTCTTGTCTTGATTTCCACTTCTTAATTCAAACATTAAATTTAAGCCTTATCGCATTCGCTTAAAATCCCTTTATAACTTAATTTACCAAACTCGGTTTAAAGGTAAACCCATTCATAAACTCACTTTAATATTCAATTATATTACATTTGAAACCTTGATTACTTTCTTAAATGAACTTTATTTAAGAAGGAATCCCGTGAATTATTATTAATTTAAAATTATAATTTACTTCACCATTAACTGGAATTAATATTAAAATTCCTTTTTAAAATCTTATTAAGTTAAACAACTATTCGTCAAATTATTCCCCTAGATTAATCAACACACACTAATTTAATAATCAATTTTAGTTAAAACAGTTGAACTGGGCAACTCTAAAACATGATAACTGGTTGATCAACTCTAACTCGTCTTTTATTTCAATTTTAATAATATAATTAGTTTAAATAATCCCATTTACTTCGATTATTAATAAATATATAATAATCTCTTCAATATAATCCCATTTTAATTGTTACTTGAAAATAATTAATCTCAGTTATTAATCGTTACATTAATCCCTTCTCAGTTGCTTATCAATCTTAGTAATATAAGAATTAGCTTTATAAATCATTTAACAATTAAGATTAGGCGCGTGCTTTGCACACGACATATTTTTGATACAAAAATAGTGACTGGTGGTTAAAACAATCAATATATATATATATATATATATATATATATATATATATATACGTGGTTGGTTTATTTCCTTCATTTTAAATAATTTATTTAAAACTCTGTATTCAATTATAGAATAAATTTCATAACTTCATTTCTATCAATTTACCTAACGGTAAATCCGCCTTTATAAGACAATATATAATTTAGGCCATCTACTGCCAATTTCTCAACCGATAATTCCCATTGGTTGATATCAAAATAATCATTGAATTTGGATTCAACAATTAATCATCCAATCATATTTAGTAGACAATTCATATAATAACAATATAAAATAAACATGAATAATCAATTCCACTGATAACGGTCAATAACAACAATTCGGGCATCGATTAAATTTAATACGTTTATATTTTTATAAACGCAACCAGCAAGGTAAGTTACATCTATTGGAAATAATCATTGAAAATAACGATTTCATTTCATTTAAATTAAACATCCGTTTAATTTAAATAACATATTATATTAAACAAATAACCAATCAGTCATCAATTAGTCAATAAATAGCAAACATAACATACAAATATTAAAACCTGACTTATAAAAATTATTAGTGGGACAGCTGAGCGAGTTAAACCCACCTTGGTTTAATTCTATCATTAAAACAGTTCATTTAATCAAATTAAACATACATTTAATTTTATTAAAAATTTAGGTGGCTTCTCGGGTTGGCTGGACTAGCTCCAACTTATTGGGCTCAATGATATGGTTCCGATGAATCTTATTTCATGAAATTTTATGCACGTATGACCAAGTTGCACATATCGTAAGTTATATGATTATTAATCAAATACAATAAATTCTTAATTAACTTTATATTAATTAATTAATTAATTACTTTTTGTTACCCATGCTAGGCTAAACTAAAACTAGGTTTATTTCACTCAACCACTATCAGGCCCGATCGGGTCTCCTTGTGCCCACTTCGTTACTTCAGGTCCGTGTATACCCGCTTCAGCCCACCATTTAATCTTCTTCCCCATCACACTTTTTGTTTCCCACGTCCTCTAAATCTTCTTCACACTATATGTTGCTTCACGCAACTATTTTTTTTTTTTTTCAAAACAAAACCAAGTTTTCCCATCTGCATGTTCTCTCCTACCATTCCATGTACTCAACATTACCCATAGTACACACTATGCCACCTTATCTCCCTGACCACCATTACACATCACTGTTCCGACCGACTGTCATCACCACAACCCCCACTCCCCCTGTCTTCCATCGACACCATGTAACTACCACCGCAGTGATGCTTGCCGCCACCCACCTAAGTTCCACTCTCTGTCTCTCTCCTACAAACGCATGAATCTATTTTTTTCGCACTTGCACTGCTCCAAACAAGAACCCATCATCTGCTCTTCTCGATTGCCACGCCACTTCAGAAATGCTCAGCCTCTCCATTGGACCAACGCCTCTTTTCTCCACCCGAAAATCCCAACTTCGAAACCTCCTCTCACCGAGTAAAATTCGCTACTCCGAAAAGAAGAATCTAGGTTGTTTTGTGAATTACTGTTTTTTTTTGTTTTCTTTTGGTTACCTTTTACCCAGTAAAAACCAACCGTGCTCCACCTCAAGGCTACCACCACCACCGCGTCAGACCCCCACCATGATGCCACCATCAACGCATGCTTAATCCTTCTTCCATCCTTGACTAAACCCACAACTAGACTAACACAACCCCTCTTCCCATAACCTCAATCTACCCTTCAACAGGACAACGATCCTCACCACCGCGTCCGTACAACGACGACAGCCACTAATCCATCGGCCTGCGCTAGCAACCCTACGTTGCTTCCAGATTCATACAACTATTACGTGAATTCCACTGGCCTGCGCATACTTCCTGAGACGACCCGATTTCCCGTTCTCACGGAAACAAGGTTATATTTGGAATATAACACAGAAACAGATAATAGCAGAACAGAATTAAATAAATACACCAGATAATGAACAATAGAATATACTGGATAAAAGTAATCATCAGAGTTACACAGTATACAGGATCTTACTTAGTACAAATACAGTTCAGCTATACATAAATGTCTACAGCGGAAATAAACAAAATATGTACAATAGGAGCTGAACAACATAAAAAGAAATAAATGATAGAATCCATCTTCAGCTCCAGCTATCCAGAAAGAACCAGCTAAACCTGAATACAAGGCTGCCCGTGTAGAAATAGGGGCACCCGAGTTTGAAAGTGAAACAAACTACGAGTCAGTCATGGGACTGGTATGAGAAATCCACTCAACACATATATAATTGGCTAATCACAGGACCACGCCACTTCCGTGGAATGGGTTTACTCCATTGGATTGCCAGTGCTTTAAAACAAATCTTTCTTTTAAACATCGCTATGCTTTTTATAAAAATGAAACCGTTATAAGACTCAGTTCCCATCACACAATGCAACGCAAACCGGAGGATAGAGTTTTTACCTTATAACGGCCAAATATGCTTGATACGAATAAAACAAAGGCATTTGATATTATTGCTAGTGTTTATATGTTTTGAAAACAATTTCAAATCATAACTATCAATCATAGACGGCATTAATGCCCCATACCACTATGTCGCCATATATAGGTATACAATCAAAACCGCACGATGTCGTACTTGGAAATTGGATTTCCGTCATGAACCAAGGCAAAAGATAGTCCTTACCGAATTCGAGACGCTCTAGCCCGCCCCTCAGGCAAGTACTCAGTCAAGCCTTTGGATCGTCAGGGCCGGTCCACCGATGTAGATTAAAATTCCTGAACGATGCGTTTCCCCGCCCTTTGGGGCGTAAACGAGCCAACGAATGACTCCATCGGACCCGGATCGTCCGATCAAACCGAGGCGCCTCGCAACAGCAACAACCACATAGGTGAAAAGTATATAAATGTCAGGGCTGGTAGGTCACTGACACCACCCTAGCTAGAAAGAAACGCATGTCCTCCCTGAGGTCCTTTCTCCCGTTTTAGGTTCATACCGGGGTGTGAGGCTCGCGAATTTACGTTATACACAAAGCTATGCCACACAGGCGGTGCTTTGATCATCACCACAAGACTTTGCTTTTCAACAGAAGCCCTGATCACTGCATCTTAGCATGCCACACAGGCAATTCACACCGTGCAACCGATGGCTATCAATCACACAGGACAAATTCCAATGTCGGACACACAGTCCATTTACAAGTCCGTTCTGGGTCTGAACGAAACCGGAGGCACTAAATACCTCGCAAACCCTTCGACCACCACGTACGTCTGGACGATCACCACTCATTATCCATATTTCGGGATGCCTCCCAATCAGGACCTCGGTTACCATCCAAACGAGGTGAAGATCTCCGGCCTTCGACCATCGTCTTCATCTTCGAATTTCAATCGTTGGTCGATTATTCGAAATGAGAATTAACTCGGCCTTTTCAAATAATTCACGTATATTTAGAATTTCAAATCGATTTATTTCAATGGTTAAATTATTCGACAACACCGATTGTGTTCTTTAATGTAATTTTCACACCAAACACATTCAACCATCAAAAGCCACATAAATCAAGCAAATTCGGTTTATTTCCATTCCATATCGTTTATGGTATTTTACAACTATTTATCGCTATTTTTATTTATTTTAAAATAGCCAATTTATTCAAAACGACGCTTCGGGCCATAAAGCGGCCGTGGCGCTGTTTTTCTTCAGATTTGATTTACACATATCTGAAAATCTAACCGTTGGATCTTCACAAAATTTACATCATTAGAAAGGTCTTTTCAAAACGAACCCAACGGTTCCAGTTTCGGGAAAATCCGACGGTCGGATCTCCCGGTACAATCGTTTGAAATTTCGATTTCAAAATACGAACTGCAGCGTCGTTATTCGATTAAATATAATTCTATTTATATTTATATATAAATAAAATCGATTCTGGCGCTGTTTTTCTTCAAATTTGAATTAAACATTCCAGACAATCCAACCGTTGGATTTTTACAAGGTTGGTGCCGTTGGAAAGATTATTCCAAGGCGAACCCGACGGTTGAGGTTTCGGGAAAATCCAATGGTCGGATTTCCCGCACTAGTCGTTTGAAATCACGGTCTCAAAATACGAACTGCACGGCTTCGTTTCGTTTTAATTTTATTTATATTTATATATTTATATAAATATAGTTCATTCAGTGATTTCCATATCGTTTTCACTTCAAAAAATTTTCTAGCACCTTAAAATTTTGGAAAATTTCGCCATAACCTCCCCTGCACCGGGAGCATCGGGAAATTGCAAATAGCGTTCCCGGTCCTTCTAATCTCAAAAAGAAAAAGAAAAAGCCAAGCGGCTAGCCAACAGGCTCAAAATCATCACCCAAACAAATTAGTAAATGTGTACCTATTTGTCGGGCACAAAATTTTATTCCTCTTCTCTAGCACCTTTGCTATAACCTGTTCAATGAATATTGCATGTACATATATATACAGTTCTTATCATTTATCATTTTCTATTCAACTTCATATTTGATTTCTGTTTGGTTTAAAAACACCATTCATTCTAATGTTACATAAATAGGTGCAAATCATTTCATTAGCTAATTAATGAATATTTCAACTCATATATGTTTATTTTGAACAAGTGGCTATTTTTAACACTTCACATTTCAACGATTTATGCATACAATAAAAATGTGATTTTTATTGTAAAACGATTCATTTCAAAACACTACTTTTCTATATAGTTCATATAGTCGATAAAAGGTGATTTTTATTATCAAACAATTTATTTCAAAATATGAATACCATTCAACACATGAATTTCTAATCAACGAATGAATATCAATTCAACACATGAATGTTTTCTATAGTTTCTATGTGTAGATAAAAATGTGATTTTTATTATCAAACGATTTATTTCAAAATATGAATACCATTCAACACATGAATTTCTAATCAACGAATGAATATCAATTCAACAAATGAATGTTTTCTATAGTTTCTATATATAAATAAAAATGTGATTTTTATTATCGAACAATTTATTTCAAAATATGAATACCATTCAACACGTGAATTTCTAAACAACGAATGAATATCAATTCAACACATGAATGTTTTCTATGGTTTTTATATATAGATAAAAATGTGATTTTTATTATCGAACAATTTATTTCAAAATATGAATACCATTCAACACATGAATTTCTAAACAACGAATGAATATCAATTCAACACATGAATGTTTTCTATAGTTTCTATATATAGATAAAAATGTGATTTTTATTATCGAACAATTTATTTCAAAATATGAATACCATTCAACACATGAATTTCTAAACAACGAATGAATATCAATTCAACACATGAATGTTTTCTATAGTTTCTATATATAGATAAAAATGTGATTTTTATTATCGAACAATTTATTTCAAAATATGAATACCATTCAACACATGAATTTCTAAACAACGAATGAATATCAATTCAACACATGAATGTTTTCTATGGTTTTTATATATAGATAAAAATGTGATTTTTATTATCGAACAATTTATTTCAAAATATGAATACCATTCAACACATGAATTTCTAAACAACGAATGAATATCAATTCAACACATGAATGTTTTCTATACAATGAATAAATATAGTTTAAGCATATGAAAATAATTCAAACATACAAATATTATTCAAAATTTCGGCAGCATAACGGCAGGGTAGTTAAACCGGGACCGTCCCTAGTACGGCTCCTCGCTCTACCTTAAAACCTTGCGGTTTTTGACAATGGGGATCATGCATCTAGTTCGTACGCAGGCGGCATGTATATATTTATTTCATTTCCACAAACTAATCCTATGTGGTTTCAACCAAATATTTCTTAATCACAAGCGGGTATTTTTCAACCACAATCAACCAATATCAATCACAAACAATCCCAAACAACCATTCGCTATCAATCAATTTCACAACAATTTCAACCAATAAATATCGTCCATGGTTTGTGGACGAGGGGGCGTATATATATATATATATATATATATATATATATATATATATATATATATATATATACACACATATATAGCAATTTATATATAGCTATTCACTTTCATTTCACACATATATAATATATTTTAAATCAGAAATCTCACCAATAGCTATCCAACTACGATTCTTCCTTTAGAGAAATCTCCGCCTTTTGTCGCTTTCGCCCGTATTCTCTACACATGTAAAAATCGAATTTTTACGATGCTATTCAATATATAAAAATCGAATTTTAAAGATATAGATTCCGCCCTTTCAAAAATAAAGATTATATCTTTAATATTCCTACGATGTAAAAATTATATTTTTATTACTTCAAAAAATATAATTTTCATATCTTACTTCTTTTAAATTAAAATTAGTTTTAAAACCTTTATAAAATCAGTTTTATCATCTTTTTAAAAATCAGTTTTTACTTCCTATAAAAAAAATCAGTTTTAACTTTTACATAATTCAGTTTTTCTTTTTATTAAAAATCAGTTTTTCTTTTTATTAAAAATCAGTTTTTAATTGCTTTTAAAATCAGTTTTTCTTTTTATTAAAAATCAGTTTTTAATTGCTTTTCAAAATCAGTTTATAAATCTAAAAAGAAAAATCAGTTTATAAATCTAAAAAAAAACAGTTTATAAATTCTAAAAAAACAGTAATTAGTTTTTGCAAAACAAAATTAAAATTAAAATAAAAATAAAATAACCCTAATCGCTCACCTCCGGCTGCGAAGAGGGAGGGAAGAAGGAGGAGGCGTCGATGTGGTGTTCGGTAGTGTCGCGGTTGCTCGATGGCGTTCGTCGGCGGCAGGCTTCAGGGGGGCGTCGCGACTTCGAGACGAGGCGGCAGGGTGTTCGAGGGCTTCGGGGTCTTCGATAGTGAGGGCGGCGTCGAGGGGTTCGTCGGCGTCTCGAGGGGGGGGGCGGCGGCTCGATTGATTTAGGTTTTTTTTTTTGTTTCTGAATAATGAATCGGGGGGGGGGGCAATGAAGAAAAGGAGGGAGAGAAAATTAAAATATTTTTTTTATTAATTAATTATTTATTTTTGGTAAAAAGGGTTGACTTTTACATACGACCTCGAAACGAGGCCCACCGCCTGTCGTCCATAGCGTTTAACCCCCATTCCGAACACAATGGGATATGTATCGCAAGCTGGTTTGATCGTTACAATCGGTTTCCTTTTGAATTTTCATTTAAATCATTATATTGAATTTTAAACGTACATTTCAAATTACCGGGGTCACATACTAACTAGAAAAATTCTAGAAAAATATTTTCTAGTTTCGTATTGACGATACGGTCCTAACAAAACTAGTTTCGTCGAATTCTGAGACCGTTTGAAAAATGGCCAATTCCCAGTCGATTAAATTCAACAAAAACTGGTCAAACGCGTTTTCTTTTGCCACGCTCACATATTGATTCGAAAAATTATGAAATTTGGAATCTAGCAATAACTTTACATCACGGATCCAACAAAAGTGGTTTCGTCGAAATCCGAGGTCGTTTGCAAAATGTCCATTTTTAAGGGCCTGAATTCCTTAGCGACTATTCAGTATTTTCAACTGGACATATCTTTTGATTCCCGCTATCAAATTTCGATTGGTCAGATTCGTTGGAAAGATATTACCAACTAGATCCTAATGATTTTGGTTTCACTAAAATCCGGATTGTTTTGCACCCGGTATATTCAATTGAAGTTTGAAATCGAATTATCGAACTACCGCGCTATTTTCAATTCTATATATAATTATAATTAATTATATTCGTTTTCAAATGTCGATTCAACCTCAGTTTTCATCGCCATTATTTAAAATATTTATTTTAAATATTTAAAATCCATTATTTTAGCCAATTTAAAAATTTTAAATTGGTTCAGATTTTCTGGGTCGTTACAATCTCCCCCACTTAAAACTTTTCGTCCCCGAAAAGGAATAAAGTCGAAAGTGGTTTGATAAATCTACGATCACACAACACAACAACCAATCCAATTGTTTTTAACCTTTCAAAGCCATACAAATTAATTCCTATTTTTCTTCTAAAATCATTCAAACAATTATAATAAAATAGAGAATTAAATGGTGAGGTAAAGTATGGTAAATATACCTTGCACCGGAGTCAATCAGAGATGTCCACTCGGCATCTAGGATAAGCTTTCTGAATGCTCTCCTCTGTTTCCCAAGTACAATCTCGTGGATCTCCACTCCATTGCACTTTGACTAAGCGAACTTTCTTGTTCCTCAGCTCTTTGGTTTCTTTGCCGATAATCTTTAGTGGCTCACGCCTTACGGCTAATTCTGGAGTAATTTCAATATCCTGCTGAGCTGCTTCTTCCACGATCAAGTCTGGATCATGAACGTGCTTTCGAAGTTGAGATATGTGAAATACATCATGCACTCCAGGCAACCAGTCAGGCAGTTTGACCCTGTAAGCAAGAGTTCCAATCCGTTCCAGAATAGGAAACGGACCAATGAATTTGGGTGCCAACTTTCCAGTTTTACCGAACCGGATAACTCCCCTCATCAGCGATACTTTCAAATATACATAGTCGCCAACTTCAAAGGATATATCCCTTCTTCTTCTATCGGCATAGCTCTTTTGTCGGCTTTGAGCGGCGAGTAATCGCTTCTTAATAAAATCGACTTTGTCGGCAGCTTCTCGAATCATATCCGGACCCAACACAAGTCTATTTCCAGGCTCGACCCAACAAGCAGGAGATCGGCACGGTCTACCGTACAATGCTTCGAATGGTGACATTGTCAGACTCGCCTGGTAGCTGTTGTTATAAGAGAATTCAGCCAAATGCAGATTGTCTTCCCATGATCCACCAAAATCTATAACACAAGCCCGCAATAGATCTTCTAAAATGCGATTCACCCTCTCAGTCTGACCGTCTGTCTGAGGATGATAAGCGGTGCTCAAGTTTAACTTCGTTCCTAGCTCATCTTGAAATGCTTCCCAGAATTTGGCAGTGAATATTGTATCTCTATCACTGACTATACTGAGAGACACTCCATGTAGTCTAACTATTTCCCTAACGTAAATCTGCTCCAGACTCTGAGCAGTTCTATTTGATTTGACAGGTATGAAATGGGCGGTCTTCGTGAAACGATCTACGATCACCCAAATACTGTCATTTCCTTTTCTGGTTCTGGGCAAACCATCAATGAAATCCATAGAAATATGCTCCCACTTCCAACCAGGAACTTCCAGTGGTTGTAATAATCCAGCCAATTTCTGTTGGTCACTCTTGACTAGCTGGCAAGTAGGGCATCGGCTAACATATATTGAAACATCTCTTTTCATAGCCTTCCACCAGAATGTTCTTTTGAGATCGTTATACATTTTGGCCACGCCAGGATGGATACTCAGCTTGGACTTGTGACACTCGTCTAACACTTCCCTTTTTAACTCTGGGACGTCGGGAACACAAATCCTTCCTTTCAATCTCAAGGTCTCGTCGTTATCTATTTGAAAACACGAGGGTTCGCCTTTCTGGATCCTTTTGATCATATCCTTAATAAAATTATCCTCCTTCTGAAGAATAGATATTTTGTCAATCAAGGATGTCGTGATAATAAAGCTGGCGATCATTACATTCTTTCTGCTTAACGCATCAGCCACGACATTGGCTTTTCCTGGAGTATATATAATTTCAAAGTCATATGCTGCAAGAAACTCCAGCCAACGTTGCTGCCTCAAGTTCAAGTCCTTCTGAGTGAACAGATATTTCAACGACTGGTGATCTGTAAACAGTTCGAATCTCTCACCGAGAAGATAGTGTCTCCGGATTTTCAAAGAGAATATGATAGCCAATAATTCAAGATCATGAGTTACATAATTTTTCTCGTGTGGCTTAAGTTGACGGCTAGCATAAGCAATAACTTGACCTCTTTGCATTAACACTGCGCCAAGGCCTTCTCTAGAAGCATCAGTCCATACCTTTAAATCTTGGTTGCCATCAATGATGGTTAACACTGGAGCTGTCGTTAATCTTAACTTTAGCTCTTCGAAAGCTTCCTCACTTTCTTGAGTCCATTTGAATTTAGAATGCTTCTTTGTAAGCTTCGTTAAGTGACCAGATATCTTCGAAAAGTCTTTAACGAACTTCCGATAATAGCTAGCCAATCCGAGAAAACTGCGGACTTCAGTGGGGGTACTGGGCTGTTTCCAATTCTGAATAGCTGTGATTTTGCTTGGATCCACAGCGATTCCATCTTTCGATACGACATGGCCCAGAAATTTCACTTCATCTTGCCAGAAGATACATTTGGAAAACTTGGCTTTTAATACATTCCGTCTCAGAATTTCTAGAACCTGTTCCAGATGCTTTTCATGTTCGGCCTTTGATTTAGAGAAGATTAGAATATCGTCAATAAAAACCAGAACAAATTTATTCAAAACTCCTCTGAATACCCTGTTCATTAGATCGACGAAATAGGCTGGAGCGTTACATAAGCCGAACGGCATTACTAACCACTCGTAGAATAAGTCGGGGCCTCTGAACGCTGTCATTGGAACACACTCTTCGGCAATTCGAAGTTGATGGAAGCCTGTAGCTAGGTCCATTCGTGAAAATACTTGTGCTCCATTTAATCGATCCAACAAATCATCAATCCGCGGCAATGGATATTTGTTCTTTATGGTTTGCTTGTTTAGATCACGATAATCCACACATAGACGTAGAGTACCGTCAGATTTTGGGACAAACACCACTGCTGCACCCCAATCAGAGAAACTAGGCCTGATCAGACCTTTCCATACTAGCTGTCTTGTTTGATTGTCTAATTCCTCTTTCTCTTTCAAGGACATTCTTCGAATAGCGTGAACTACCGGCCTTGCATTGGGAATTAAAGCAATTTTGAAATCTATTTCTCTCTGCGGAGGTAAACGAACAACTTCCTCAAACACATCCGCATAATTCTTGACGACAGGAATATCTTTGATGAGGTCAGGAATATTCTCAGTGATTTCAGGGATATTTTCAATTTGGGCTGGAGAAACATTCAAAGCTGCCCAGAAGTCTTTTCTATTAGCATTCTGACCTTCACAGGGAATGGTTATATAATCACCTGATTTAATCTTGGCTCTAACAACTCTCTCGGCGCACCTAACCTCTGCTTCATATTTGGTTGGCCAATCCAATCCCAAGATAAGATCAAACTCTTTAAAATTCATGACGACTGCGATGGTAGGAAACCGATAACGAGAGGAAGAAACCGGCACTCCACAAATCCAACTGAGATCAATGGAACCCCCAACTGGATTCTGGACAGTCATTGGTTCCTTGAGCTTCTTCAAATTCAAATCCAGTTTCTTAGCTGCATCTTTGGAAATGAAGCTTCGTGACGCGCCTGTGTCAAACAGTACTTTGACTGGAATGTTTTTGACAGTAAGCGTGCCTTCTAAAACATCAGCCCTTTCTTGACTAGCTGAGGGCTCGGAAGTTTCTGCTACTTCATTTATACACACGGTTTCAGGTTTCTTTGAGAGTTGGCACTCCCGTGCAATGTGACCTGCCTGGCGGCACTTATGGCATCTCCTTTCCCCATGTGGGTTCTTTTGTTTCTTAGTGGGCTTAGATCCACTTTTTCTTCGTTTGTTCCAAGATTTGCAACTTACCGCCAAATGCCCTTTTCTATTGCAGCTTGAGCACGTGGCGGTCATTATTCGTTCGTTCCCAGATTCAGCCCTTTTTCTCTTGGCACTGGGCCTCTTATTGACTTCAGACCTCGTACTGGTTTCAGGAATATCAGTTTCTGACTCTGTTTTGTCACTAGAACAGACTTCTTCTTCATCGCGCAACATTCCTTTCTTATGGAGATCTTCGTACTGATAAGCCATGTAAATCATTTCTGAGAAAGGAAGCTTCACATGCCCCAATACTTTATTCTGGTATTTCCTTTGAAGCCCATGAACAAATCTCAGATTTTTCCTCTTTGGGTCTTGAATTAGATGAGGAGCAAAGTGAGAAAGTTCATTGAATTTCTTATGATATTCGGGAATTGTCATGTCTCCTTGTATTAGATAAGAAAATTCATCGCATAATCGCTCAGTTGCTTCGGGAGGAGTAAATCTTTCTAAGAAAATCACTTTGAATCTATCCCAGGTGATATCACCTTCTGGATTATCCTTAACAACAGAATCCCACCAGAACAAAGCTTCGTCTTTAAATGCCCAGGAGGCCAGTAATCTTTTCTGGTCATCTCTAAGCTTTAATGCTTCGAAGATTTTCTTAGCCGAACGAATCCAAGCTTGTGTCTTCATAATAGATTCTTCACCAGAGAACGGTATTCCACCCATATTTCGATATTTGATTAATAGGGCCTCAATATCCGGTTCTGCATTCCTTCTGTTTCTGACACTCATTTTCTAGTACTTCTGCAAATGGCAGATCAAGTGTCAGGTCATAGAAAAGGTAGTTTAAAATATAGAAACACATACTTCAAATGTAAATGTGTCTATTAAGGTGTAATTTCATTCTGCTTTACTCATACTAGGATATTACTGATCCTATCTGTATAGAGTTACCCGTCCTAGAACACTACTGGTTCTATTTCTGACGAGTTCGTTCAAATGTTATATTCCAGAACTAAGCTTAACCAAAGCTCTGATACCACGATGAGACGACCCGATTTCCCGTTCTCACGGAAACAAGGTTATCTTTGGAATATAACACAGAAACAGATAATAGCAGAACAGAATTAAATAAATACACCAGATAATGAACAATAGAATATACTGGATAAAAGTAATCATCAGAGTTACACAGTATACAGGATCTTACTTAGTACAAATACAGTTCAGCTATACATAAATGTCTACAGCGGAAATAAACAAAATATGTACAATAGGAGCTGAACATCATAAAAAGAAATAAATGATAGAATCCATCTTCAGCTCCAGCTATCCAGAAAGAACCAGCTAAACCTGAATACAAGGCTGCCCGTGTAGAAATAGGGGCACCCGAGTTTGAAAGTGAAACAAACTACGAGTCAGTCATGGGACCGGTATGAGAAATCCACTCAACACATATATAATTGGCTAATCACAGGACCACGCCACTTCCGTGGAACGGGTTTACTCCATTGGATTGCCAGTGCTTTAAAACAAATCTTTCTTTTAAACATCGCTATGCTTTTTATAAAAATGAAACCGTTATAAGACTCAGTTCGCATCACACAATGCAACGCAAACCGGAGGATAGAGTTTTTACCTTATAACGGCCAAATATGCTTGATACGAATAAAACAAAGGCATTTGATATTATTGCTAGTGTTTATATGTTTTGAAAACAATTTCAAATCATAACTATCAATCATAGACGGCATTAATGCCCCATACCACTATGTCGCCATATATAGGTATACAATCAAAACCGCACGATGTCGTACTTGGAAATTGGATTTCCGTCATGAACCAAGGAAAAAGATAGTCCTTACCGAATTCGAGACGCTCTAGCCCGCCCCTCAGACGAGTACTCAGTCAAGCCTTTGGATCGTCAGGGCCGGTCCACCGATGTGGATTAAAATTCCTGAACGATGCGTTTCCCCGCCCTTTGGGGCGTAAACGAGCCAACGAATGACTCCATCGGACCCGGATCGTCCGATCAAACCGAGGCGCCTCGCAACAGCAACAACCACATAGGTGAAAAGTATATAAATGTCAGGGCTGGTAGGTCACTGACACCACCCTAGCTAGAAAGAAACGCATGTCCTCCCTGAGGTCCTTTCTCCCGTTTTAGGTTCATACCGGGGTGTGAGGCTCGCGAATTTACGTCATACACAAAGCTATGCCACACAGGCGGTGCTTTGATCATCACCACAAGACTTTGCTTTTCAACAGAAGCCCTGATCACTGCATCTTAGCATGCCACACAGGCAATTCACACCGTGCAACCGATGGCTATCAATCACACAGGACAAATTCCAATGTCGGACACACAGTCCATTTACAAGTCCGTTCTGGGTCTGAACGAAACCGGAGGCACTAAATACCTCGCAAACCCTTCGACCACCACGTACGTCTGGACGATCACCACTCATTATCCATATTTCGGGATGCCTCCCAATCAGGACCTCGGTTACCATCCAAACGAGGTGAAGATCTCCGGTCTTCGACCATCGTCTTCATCTTCGAATTTCAATCGTCGGTCGATTATTCGAAATGAGAATTAACTCGGCCTTTTCAAATAATTCACGTATATTTAGAATTTCAAATCGATTTATTTCAATGGTTAAATTATTCGACAACACCAATTGTGTTCTTTAATGTAATTTTCACACCAAACACATTCAACCATCAAAAGCCACATAAATCAAGCAAATTCGGTTTATTTCCATTCCATATCGTTTATGGTATTTTATAACTATTTATCGCTATTTTTATTTATTTTAAAATAGCCAATTTATTCAAAACGACGCTTCGGGCCATAAAGCGGCCGTGGCGCTGTTTTTCTTCAGATTTGATTTACACATATCTGAAAATCTAACCGTTGGATCTTCACAAAATTTACATCATTAGAAAGGTCTTTCCAAAACGAAACTAACGGTTCCAGTTTCGGGAAAATCCGACGGTCGGATCTCCCGGTACAATCGTTTGAAATTTCGATTTCAAAATACGAACTGCAGCGTCGTTATTCGATTAAATATAATTCTATTTATATTTATATATAAATAAAATCGATTCTGGCGCTGTTTTTCTTCAAATTTGAATTAAACATTCCAGACAATCCAACCGTTGGATTTTTACAAGGTTGGTGCCGTTGGAAAGATTATTCCAAGGCGAACCCGACGGTTGAGGTTTCGGGAAAATCCAATGGTCGGATTTCCCGCACTAGTCGTTTGAAATCACGGTCTCAAAATACGAACTGTACGGCTTCGTTTCGTTTTAATTTTATTTATATTTATATATTTATATAAATATAGTTCATTCAGTGATTTCCATATCGTTTTCACTTCAAAAAATTTTCTAACACCTTAAAATTTTGGAAAATTTCGCCATAACCTCCCCTGCACCGGGAGCATCGGGAAATTGCAAATAGCGTTCCCAGTCCTTCTAATCTCAAAAAGAAAAAGAAAAAGCCAAGCGGCTAGCCAACAGGCTCAAAATCATCACCCAAACAAATCAGTAAATGTGTACCTATTTGTCGGGCACAAAATTTTATTCCTCTTCTCTAGCCCCTTTGCTATAACCTGTTCAATGAATATTGCATGTACATATATATACAGTTCTTATCATTTATCATTTTCTATTCAACTTCATATTTGATTTCTGTTTGGTTTAAAAACACCATTCATTCTAATGTTACATAAATAGGTGCAAATCATTTCATTAGCTAATTAATGAATATTTCAACTCATATATGTTTATTTTGAACAAGTGGCTATTTTTAACACTTCACATTTCAACGATTTATGCATACAATAAAAATGTGATTTTTATTGTAAAACGATTCATTTCAAAACACTATTTTTCTATATAGTTCATATAGTCGATAAAAGGTGATTTTTATTATCAAACAATTTATTTCAAAATATGAATACCATTCAACACATGAATTTCTAATCAACGAATGAATATCAATTCAATACATGAATGTTTTCTATAGTTTCTATGTGTAGATAAAAATGTGATTTTTATTATCAAACGATTTATTTCAAAATATGAATACCATTCAACACATGAATTTCTAAACAACGAATGAATATCAATTCAACACATGAATGTTTTCTATAGTTTCTATATATAGATAAAAATGTGATTTTTATTATCGAACAATTTATTTCAAAATATGAATACCATTCAACACGTGAATTTCTAAACAACGAATGAATATCAATTCAACACATGAATGTTTTCTATGGTTTTTATATATAGATAAAAATGTGATTTTTATTATCGAACAATTTATTTCAAAATATGAATACCATTCAACACATGAATTTCTAAACAACGAATGAATATCAATTCAACACATGAATGTTTTCTATAGTTTCTATATATAGATAAAAATGTGATTTTTATTATCGAACAATTTATTTCAAAATATGAATACCATTCAACACATGAATTTCTAAACAACGAATGAATATCAATTCAACACATGAATGTTTTCTATAGTTTCTATATATAGATAAAAATGTGATTTTTATTATCGAACAATTTATTTCAAAATATGAATACCATTCAACACATGAATTTCTAAACAACGAATGAATATCAATTCAACACATGAATGTTTTCTATGGTTTTTATATATAGATAAAAATGTGATTTTTATTATCGAACAATTTATTTCAAAATATGAATACCATTCAACACATGAATTTCTAAACAACGAATGAATATCAATTCAACACATGAATGTTTTCTATACAATGAATAAATATAGTTTAAGCATATGAAAATAATTCAAAAATACAAATATTATTCAAAATTTCGGCAGCATAACGGCAGGGTAGTTAAACCGGGACCGTCCCTAGTACGGCTCCTCGCTCTACCTTAAAACCTCGCGGTTTTTGACAATGGGTATCATGCATCTAGTTCGCACGCAGGCGGCATGTATATATTTATTTCATTTCCACAAACTAATCCTATGTGGTTTCAACCAAATATTTCTTAATCACAAGCGGGTATTTTTCAACCACAATCAACCAATATCAATCACAAACAATCCCAAACAACCATTCGCTATCAATCAATTTCACAACAATTTCAACCAATAAATATCGTCCATGGTTTGTGGACGAGGGGGCGTATATATATATATATATATATATATATATATATATATATATATATAGCAATTTATATATAGCTATTCACTTTCATTTCACACATATATAATATATTTTAAATCAGAAATCTCACCAATAGCTATCCAACTACGATTCTTCCTTTAGAGAAATCTCCGCCTTTTGTCGCTTTCGCCCGTATTCTCTACACATGTAAAAATCGAATTTTTACGATGCTATTCAATATATAAAAATCGAATTTTAAAGATATAGATTCCGCCCTTTCAAAAATAAAGATTATATCTTTAATATTCCTACGATGTAAAAATTATATTTTTATTACTTCAAAAAATATAATTTTCATATCTTACTTCTTTTAAATTAAAATTAGTTTTAAAACCTTTATAAAATCAGTTTTATCATCTTTTTAAAAATCGGTTTTTACTTCCTATAAAAAAAATCAGTTTTAACTTTTACATAATTCAGTTTTTCTTTTTATTAAAATCAGTTTTTCTTTTTATTAAAAATCAGTTTTTAATTGCTTTTAAAATCAGTTTTTCTTTTTATTAAAAATCAGTTTTTAATTGCTTTTCAAAATCAGTTTATAAATCTAAAAAGAAAAATCAGTTTATAAATCTAAAAAAAACAGTTTATAAATTCTAAAAAAACAGTAATTAGTTTTTGCAAAACAAAATTAAAATAAAAATAAAATAACCCTAATCGCTCACCTCAGGCTGCGAAGAGGGAGGGAAGAAGGAGGAGGCGTCGATGTGGTGTTCGGTGGTGTCGCGGTTGCTCGATGGCGTTCGTCGGCGGCAGGCTTCAGGGGGGCGTCGCGACTTCGAGACGAGGCGGCAGGGTGTTCGAGGGCTTCGGGGTCTTCGACAGTGAGGGCAACGTCGAGGGGTTCGTCGGCGTCTCGAGGGGGGGGGCGGCGGCTCGATTGATTTAGGTTTTTTTTTGTTTCTGAATAATGAATCGGGGGGGGGCAATGAAGAAAAGGAGGGAGAGAAAATTAAAATATTTTTTTTATTAATTAATTATTTAATTTTGGTAAAAAGGGTTGACTTTTACATACGACCTCGAAACGAGGCCCACCGCCTGTCGTCCATAGCGTTTAACCCCCATTCCGAACACAATGGGATATGTATCGCAAGCTGGTTTGATCGTTACAATCGGTTTCCTTTTGAATTTTCATTTAAATCATTATATTGAATTTTAAACGTACATTTCAAATTACCGGGGTCACATACTAACTAGAAAAATTCTAGAAAAATATTTTCTAGTTTCGTATTGACGATACGGTCCTAACAAAACTAGTTTCGTCGAATTCTGAGACCGTTTGAAAAATGGCCAATTCCCAGTCGATTAAATTCAACAGAAACTGGTCAAACGCATTTTCTTTTGCCACGCTCACATATTGATTCGAAAAATTATGAAATTTGGAATCTAGCAATAACTTTACATCACGGATCCAACAAAAGTGGTTTCGTCGAAATCCGATGTCATTTGCAAAATGTCCATTTTTAAGGGCCTGAACTCCTTAGCGACTATTCAGTATTTTCAACTGGACATATCTTTTGATTCCCGCTATCAAATTTCGATTGGTCGGATTCGTTGGAAAGATATTACCAACTAGATCCTAATGTTTTTGGTTTCACTAAAATCCGGATTGTTTTGCACCCGGTATATTCAATTGATGTTTGAAATCGAATTATCGAACTACCGCGCTATTTTCAATTCTATATATAATTATAATTAATTATATTCGTTTTCAAATGTCGATTCAACCTCAGTTTTCATCGCCATTATTTAAAATGTTTATTTTAAATATTTAAAATCCATTATTTTAGCCAATTTAAAAAAATTTAATTGGTTCAGATTTTCTGGGTCGTTACACTTCCCATCTACGCACTGCCTTCCCTTCGACACTTCACTACTATGGAGACATACAGGGTTTTGTTTTGAAACAAGTTGGTTTATTATCTGAAGGGAGGCTTGGTTATACTATTTCTTGTGTTGGGTTCGGTTTGTTTTGTTTTGCAGGAAGAAGAAAAATGAACAAGATAGGTCTGTGTGTGTATATATATATAGTATATGAATTTGTATGGGATAAGCACGACATTAAATCAAGTACAAGGTTAGCACACAGAAAAATATAGGTAGCTGGATTGTATTGTAAAGGTCGTGCGGTGTCTTTTAATGTGAAAAGAAATATTTGACAGGCTAGTTAAATCCTTATGGTAGTATTAGCATGTGCAATACAAAATATAGGACATACGTAACTACTTTGGCTTAGGGTAGAAGCTTCCTACATATTATATATATTTTTGTTAGGGTAGAAGTTTATACACGGTTAGTTTAATTTAGCTTGTAGGTTAAATAGATGCACCGTCACATACCAACTTCAAAATCAACAAAAACAGACATTCGATCACGTCTTGACGTTACGTACCTAATGAAATTAATTTCGTTGAAAACGACCACGTTTGCACAATGCTGGTATTTTAATTTTAATATATTCATCGGTTCACGGTTAAATTTCGTCTACAGACAAAATAACTTCGATTGACTTCAAACTGAAAATCTAGCAATAACTAGTTATACGTAATCCAATAAAATTCGTTTTGTCAAAAATGGAGGTTGTTTAAAAAAATAGTTATTCCTACGACTTATATAATATATCGATATAATATAATTAAATTTCAAAACGATTAAATTAAATAATAATAATAATAAATTATTTTTATCAAATATACCCAAATAATATAATATATCACTTTAGATATAACCAATATGGATTTACAGCTCAATAATAACATATTCAAGTAAAACAATGTCCAAATATATATATATATATATATATATATATATATATATATATATATATATATTCCCTTTAAATAAACATTATAATTTATAAACGATTTCCATAACGACTGTTTCAAATTTTGATTTGGACATAATTTACAACATATAAGCTGAATTCTCGATTTTTCTCTTTCAATAGAAAATTATCAACAAATAGATTCCAACGTTTCTTGTTTCACATTATTCCGACTTAAAATAGATTTTGTATATTCAGTCAAAGTTGAAACCTTGATACTTTGAACTACCACGCAGTTTCGAGTTCATTTTAATATAAATATTAAATTATACATTAAATCGTGATTTTATTGCTGAATTCAATATTGATAATTCATTAATATTCCAAATATAATATTTAAAATAGATTTAAATATCCAAATTAAAATGATTGAAAAATTTGGGTCATTACGTTCGAGATGCAAGCATTTCAACAATATTAATATTTTATTTAGCGATTATGAACATTATGATAATATCACTTGATTTCGATATAAAGTATATTTGGTTATCGTAAGGTAAAAACTCATCCGTGTTTATGTACATATGATCTTACGAGATAGCTTTTATTTCTAAAGGTTTTAAAAGTTGAAAGAATTAAATTCCTTCTGTTTGAGTTTTTCACGCTAGTCTACTGCCCTGATCCGAGTGTTATTTTATTATATTGCATGGGTCAAATTAGGCATGTTTGCTTTAGAAGTTTTGGAGTTCGGGGGCACGTTAGAGGCTATGACGTACTTATCTTTCGTTGTACCTGTTTTGTTGTCTATATTTATCTGTTGTGGTGATGATATGTTATAACGTTGTCCAGTTGATGTTATGTTAGCATGTAGATGTATATGTACTTAATAATTTCAGTTTTATTTTGTATAACCATGATGTATATAATATCTTTCTATTGAAATTGTGAGAATTCGTTTTTCTTCTTTTTCTTTAACCCTAAAAAATTTGACTTTTCGGCACTTAGATGTTTTTCGTATGAATACAGTGGATGTATTAGTGTCAACTTTGAGGGCCGAAAGGCTGGGTCATTACGGTGGGTATCGGAGCTTTCGTTAAAAATACCAAAGCATGTTGTCAGAGCTGAAGGTTGAGCAAGAATTTGGCTCTGTGGGGTTAACTTAGTAAGAAATAAGGTAATGGAATGCCTTCTTATGATTTTCCTTCTGTGTGTATATATATGGTCGCGTACTTGATAGCACTAACAAAATGTTTTATATTGTGTTTATCTATGAGTTGAGTGGTATATAAATTCTATTTAATGCATTTATTAAAGTGAAAAATAAGGGACACATCCCTAAAAATTTTGCAAATACAAACAGCATCCTCCCCAACTTTATATTTCAAAGCGGGTCCCTATTTTGGGAAGTTACGTGTTTTCCAAAGAAAATGAGCGCTGCTATATATGATTTTTTTTTTCTTCAAAAAATCGGAAATATTCTCAGAAACAATTTGGAAAAAAAATTGCATACATCTATGCAACTATACCAAATATATGCATACATGTATGCATATATTCATCCAGTGTTTTCTATCGAAAATCTGGACCAATATATGCATACATGTATGCACATATTTGTAATAGCTGCATAGATGTATGCATATAAAGTTGAACTGAGATGCATGTCTTACGAATTGTTGCATACATGTATGCATTTATTTCGTATACATGCGTACATATATGCAACAAATTTAAAAGGAATGAAAACTTCTGAACATGTGCATTAATGTATGCTTGTGTTTTGTATAAATGCATACATGTATGAAACAATGTCTGAAAGCCGTGAATGCTTGAAAAAACAGCCCAGGAATGAATAAATATATAAAACGATGCATATATTGCCGTTTAACTGCATATATGTACGCATATATAGTGCAGTTTGGTGCAGAAATGAAATATTTACATAAATGTATGCAACTATTTACAAATAAGTGCATCTTTTGATGCAATATACTGTTGTTTCGCTGCTTTTTGGTTTTTTGAGTTGTTTTTTCATGGTTCTAACACCTGAACATGATGACAATTTGTCGTTTAATTTAATTTTGAATTTTTTTGGTGATTTTATGATGAATTTTCGAAAAATAGGGATGTAATTTATAATAAGTTTAGGACCGGATGTGAGCCTTATTTTGAATCTTATTAGGGAGTTGAGCCAAGAGAACCCTTTATTAAATATAATCAATAGGGGTTTCTAAACACTTTAGTAAGACAAACTGACACGATATAGTTTTAAATTTGTAAGCGAAATAATTTTGCCAAGGAATATATTCTATATACAAAAGGAATAGTTTTCAAAATTAATGTATAAAATTTTGATTTTCTTGTTTGTTAGGTAATTAGAGTATTTCTTTATTATCATCTATTTGTTTTAATAGTTGGACTCATCTAGCTTTGAGCATAGTTTGATTGCTTAGTAGTTTTCTTTTATCGGCATGGTTGGGGGGGCAGTAATTTGTAGGCACATTTGAATGAGCTTTTAATGATCTGGTTTTTTGATTTGACTATAAAGCGTTCATTAAAATGTTAGGTTGAATTAAAATTTTAAATTAAATGGTAAAGTAAGCTATAATACTTTGAAGTAAATGTTTGGAAATGGTCTATAAAATGTTTTTTAATTGTAAGGATTCAAATCTCAAAGTTTTGAAAAAGGAATTTCAAATGCTTTTTGAAATAATAAAGAAAGTTTTATGGGAGAAAACAATTTTCAAGCAAATGGGTTAGGAAAAAGGAATTTTATTAATACAAAATATTTTATTAATTGGCTCGGGTTCGAATCTTGATTTGTTTTGTGAGAAACAAAATAATCTTCTAAGTGAGAAATAAATGACTTCCTAGGCATATGCGATAGTGTACTTAGTAATTTATCCTCTTCGTAATTATATGATCGAAACAAGTTCGAACCCAAGCAAATTCAAAGCAAGTTGAAGATGGATATTTGGATTAAAATTAATGTTCTGGAGTGGCTGAAAATATGGCTTAAAAAATGTAATTTTGAAATAATAAATATATTTTTAAGTTAACTAGTTCGGATGACTAGGAAATAACATAGCATTGGGTAGGAGATGTGTTCAGAAGGAAAGCACTTCTCTTGAGTATTGTCCCTCTTGGTAAGGAAGCATATGATATTATTTGGTAGTACCATGTTCCTTAGTATCGTTATGGAGTTACTCACGCTACATATATGGTTGAAATATACATTATAACTTAAAAAAGTTGA
The DNA here is from genome assembly GCA_030737875.1 of Allium sativum. Lineage (NCBI taxonomy): Eukaryota > Viridiplantae > Streptophyta > Magnoliopsida > Asparagales > Amaryllidaceae > Allium > Allium sativum. The sequence continues at coordinate 391,924,901 of CM060912.1, read as the reverse complement.
GAATAATATAGTTGGGTATAAGATTTATTAAAGTGAACTTTGGTAATTGCATACGCTGAGCATTACGAAGGTTTGTGAATTTAAGCATGCGTTATGAGATGTTTTCATAAATAATTTAAATGGCTAAGCTTTCCAATTTATTGTTCTCCCTTGATGTAACTAAGATGAAATTTTGGGGAAGGAATTCTTTTTAGCTTAGAAGAAATATAATGGCCCAAATTTTTTGTCATTTTAAATAGTGGATATTTAATTTATTTTAAATACTAAATAATTAGTTTTAATAATAAAATATAAATTTATAATTAAATTAGAAAATATATTTTTAAATTTTATTTTCATAAATGAAAATTTTCATGGAAAAGTAGGAATGTCACCGAAAAGAAAATTTCAGATTTTCAACTTTTTGTTTAGTAGTAAGTTATATTAAGTTATAATCTTTGATTTATTTTGAACGACGATAATAAATTTTGGTAAACTCTTTTATTTATTATATTATAATAGTGATAAGTACTTAAATGTAACTTGTAGTGTAAAAATTTAGTTTGTTAATGATGTGGCATAAAAAATAAAAAAAGTGATAACGACATTTTAGTGCATGATGAAGCCTTTGATTTTGAAGGCTGTAAATGAATACTTGTTGTGACGACCTGAATTTTGGTATCCTTTGACTCGATAAAATACAATAGGTGTCCAACCCAAAGAACACTAAATCCCAGATATTGAAAAAAAATTAGAGTGTGAGAAGAGATAAGAAAAAAGTTAGAAGAGAAGATAAGAAAATCCCAATAGCAGAAAATCAGAACAGACACAATCTCACAGCGGGATAAATAAAATATATTATATAACATAACTTTTGAAATTACAGAATTGTATCTATACTTACATACACCATCAAAGTACAACACATATACATCATAGTGGTAAGTGTAACACCCCACATCCATTAATGTCACTCACCAAGGGAATGCATTAAGTTCTGTGGAGCATTGTAGGTAAACAGACATAGAATAATTACAAGACAGATATAAATAAAGATAGCAGTAGAAATTTCATAAATTTTATTTCAGATTTAAATCGCAATACTGTGGTTTATAATACCATAAGTCATAAAACTATTACAACAAAATACTTTTGTCTTGCATAATCAGAGTACATAGGAATTAAAAGAAAACATTATTCCCCAATAAATAAAAGAGTAAGCCATAGCAAAGATCATTGAATCCTCCTGCTCCAAGCTCCTCCAGTAAATCTATAAAATCCTGAATTACCTGACTGTCCGTTCAAATTTGGGCACCCAAGAGTTTTGGGAAAACATAAAAAATTAATCTCTGGTTCAGTCATAGGACTAGTGTGAGTAAACGATTTTAAAATGGCTTGAGAAAATAAAGGGTATCTTATAAGACCACACCACATATAACACAGAATAGGTTTTCCTATATGAGAATCCAAAATACTTAGTTTACTTTTCAAAATCATTTTGAAAGAAAAGATAACTGTAAGACTGATCCACATAAACATGGATGGTTTTTACCTTACGGTAACCTTAAACATCTTTATATCAAAAATCTTCCGATACTATAATAGTATCTAGATCAAATAAATAAAAACCTAACAGAACGCTTGCATCTTACGCTCCACATACATAAGTATGCAATTAACTTTTTGACAGGTCACATCTTCATTCACTTTGAACGCCATATAGTTGAATCCGCTAAATCATAAATTGATTTCCCCAGTACCACCGGTATAAAGCTAAGAGAAACAAATTCCTCCTTCACCAAAAATAGTATGAATAGATCAATCGTATGATCTGTTATGCATACTCTATCATACAATCGCCCAGACAAGTTGTCATGGGATTGGATCAACCGAAGACACTATCCAGTAAACTCATCTTATGCAATTTCTACCTAGGATAAACAAAAAAGCCCTTACATAAACTCCATCTTCAATGGTCTTCAATACTCTCTGACTCGCAACATAAATATCAGAATGATGTGGAATTTAGATTTCGGACTCTTCGAAATGACAATGATAAGATTTTAGACATATTTGACAATAGATAAGAGTAGGATTTACTCCCTAACCATTAATGAATGGATTTCCTTACCCTTGTCACAAATATCTCTGAGTAATAGTCCAGATTTGACAGTCAGTTATTTAACTATCTAATATATAATTGAATAAACAGATATGTTTCCAATGGATCTGGTAAGCTTCCTTTTTAAATAATCTTTAATTACTTAAATTCAAATAACAAATTATTCATAATTATTTGAAAACTTAAGTATTACTTAATTTAGAAAACTCCTTTTTATAAATATTACATGATACTCTCACTCTTGAATATACGTTTTCATAGTTGAAAGCTATACTCGATTCTAACATTTATTTCAAACACAAACTAATAAATTCTTTTGGATAATAGTGAAATCATTCAAGTTGAGTTATTTTAATTACCTCTCAGACCTTGAGTTGAAATCATTTTTATCGTCGAGATTCGTAGATGTTTGATATCCAAAATATTTACCAAAACAATAATTTGTAAATCCGTTTGATTTTCAATTCTTAAACCATTTTCAAAACCACATTTTTGTTTTAAAAACATTCATCAAGTAAACGTGATTAATTTAAATATTTAAAGCCAAGGAATTCAATCAAATAAATTGACTTAATTTCCTTTTTTCATTTGATAATTAAATTATATTTAAACCTTACCTAATTAAGGGATTAATTAGGTTTAAAACATTATCTTGCTAATGTATCAAATTTTAACTTCTATATTTAACTACATCATTAACTTACCAAATCTATTAATTAAAATATTAACTAATTCTTAGAAACATTTCTACGTTTAACAACTATTTGTTAATGTAACGATTCGAATTTCACCTGGACCTAATCGACTGCTAAATCGACCAAGACCATTCAAGAACCCGAATACGCTAACTCTGGGAATACAACAAATCAGAAGAAATAACAGAGGACTTTTATTACATCATAATAATGCAACATCAGAGTATAGAATATCAGAGTACATCGAAATAAATACCACAGCAGAAGATTAAATTACAATAATTGTAATACAATGCAGTGGAAACAATACTGATACAGCAGAACTCTATCAATGCTCTGGACACAGCTTTAAGCTTCAATCCAGAATCCTACTCAGTATATCTGCAAAATAAGCTACTCGAATGCCCGTGTGGAAAAGAGGGCACCCGAGTTTGCAAAGTGAAACAAACTACGGTTCAGTCATGGGACTGGTATGAAAAATCTTTCTTAACTAGTAATATGGCTAATCACAGAACCACACCTCTAACTCGGAACGGGTTTACTCCATTGGATTACCAGTGCATAAAATAAAGTAAATCGTTAAACAATGCAATTCTTTTTAGAAAAATGAAACCATTATAAGACTCAAGTCCTATCACACAATGTAATGCAAACCAGAGGATAGAGTTTTACCTTATAATGGTCAAAAATGCTTGATACGATAAAACGGATTTGATATTTGTAACGACCCAGTTTTTGGACTAGTCTATAATCTATAATGTATAGATTGTATTGGTAATTTAATTAGAATAATAAGATTTATATTGGTAAAAATCATAGAAATTCGGAATAAATATATTTGTTAATGGTTTAAAATTTATGTAATCAATATATATATATACACACATATACACACTGATATAAAACAAATGATTAATGTTTATCATTTTATTTTGTTTAAGTTGCTTTTTAACCCATGCGGATATAGGTTTCCTTAAGAAATAAAAGAAGATTTGATTATCTCATGTAAATTAATCTGGATTCACTTAAAGTTAAAATAAGAATTTACAATGTGAAATTTGATAGATTCATAGGCAAGGAAGATATAAATTAAACATTCAATAATTTGACAATGATAAGAACAAATTCATTTAAATTTGAATGGTTTTCCTATGTATATTTTGATTTGTTGACAAATGTTGGGTATTTTAATAACTCTAGTTGCATTTGAAACTTGTTTTAAATGTCATATACATATTAAGTTACTTAAAGTAACTAACAAGGGATACATCAAGTAAAACTCATTTTTTCTTCACATTGGAAGATCATAACTTTAAAAATAAAAGAGTACAAAAATAAAAAAGGGAACACAAGCATTTAAATTGGAAGGGAAAGATTTAACAACATAGACTAGCTAGTTACAACTAGCATATGAAACTTAGCCTGTAAGTATACTGATATGAAAGCATAGGATATAGACATTAGCATTGAAACTGAAGAAAAAACAGCCATGAGAAAACCCTATAGCCTAGTATTAGACTTGAAAGAAAAAGACCAGTCAAGGTAGAAGGAAATGAAAGAATAACCAAGGCATATTCTTGCTTAAAGAGGATCTGTAAAAGTGTATGTACATATGCGTGGTGGAAGCAAAGAACGTGGCATAGCTAAGAAAAGATTAGAATTTTGATTGTATTGTATATGATGCAGAGAACCACATGCATATATTATGTTACTTAGGGGCAAAGCTTGAAGTCGGTATGGTATTGTAAAATCAAATGTCATCTCCACTGCCACACTGAGTGAATAGTGCCCTGCTTAACTACATACAGCCTAGACTTCTCCTATATAAATACATAGTGAAACTCATATACAAAACATACTAAATTGTCCCCAAAATCAAAATATGTAAAAAGCAAAAATCTGAAACAAAACTGTGGAAAGACAATGGCAAAGACTTGGGGAAATTCAACCGAAAGCAAAGAGAAAAAAATCATAAAGCAAAACATGTCAATGGAATAGCAAAACAGGGGAGATCAAACCTGGAAACTGTGAAACTTTTATAGGTGAGTATACACCATAAACATCTTTACTGTTTATCTAGATTTTGATTGGTTAAAACTATATGTAAGTATCCATCTTATGCGATGCAATAGTTTAAGACGATGAAGAATGGTTAAACTATGGGTGATGGTTGATAACCTAAGAAAAACAAATATATAAGCAGTAGTACTAAAGTAAGTACTGATTTCATAAACTTTAAGTGAATGCAAACCATGTGTGTTAATATGGGATCATTTTACTGAATCAAAATATTGATGTATGTAGAAAGTTTGGAACAACCTGAGAATCAGTGAAAATACAGTAATCGTATATATGTGAGTAAATACTTAATCTTCTTTACTGTATATATATTGAATCGTAGTAGACGCAAACTATATGTGTGTAGGTATGTAACCATATTAGTAACATTAGTGTTATTTAAATCATTGAAACCCGTAAATTAAAGCTTTGGGATAACCGGAGGAACAAAAGGCAAAGTACAGAAATATTAACCATAGTAGATTCAAGTTATATACGTGTTCATATGTATTCGTCACACTTAATTCAAATATTTAAGTGTTTTGAAGGATTAATCTCTGAAAATAGTGAGTTAAATAACCTGAGATTTGATTTACCAAGGACACAAACAAGCACAGTATTATAATTGTAAACATTCTGAAATTCTTTTACTGTTTTCAAATTATAAGTAGATATGAACCTTGGCTAATTTGTTACACATGCCTGGAAAGAAAAACAAAGAATAAAACAGAGAGCATGACTTGGAAAAACATAACAAAGCATATAAACTTAATATTCATGAGAAAACTCCTACTGTCGGCCCTATTAAATCAAATTCCTAGTTGTATGTATCTATCCGATTTATACATATATCTTCATGGTCGATGCTACTGATGATTGAACATCATATATACCTGTTGTTTTGCTAAGATGGAACCAATACAAGAAAGTTTGAAACTGTCTGTTAAAATGGATGAGGTATTCATCATCCTGTGACTGCAAAGAAAAATCAACAAACCAAATTCTGATTTCCTATAGTAAGTACGATCAATATTAATGTTGCTTGTTTATGTCTTGAGAAGGATCTAACATTTGTTCAGACCAAACAGTAATATATATCATAAGAATTCATAAAAATAAAGTAAAAAGGTAATAAAAACTTAAATTCTTGAAGATCACTATAAATTGATTTAAGTATATGAATGGATTCGCATTGGAAAATCATGAATTTTAACATCGAAATCAAAAATTTTAATATTTTAGATTGTGAAAATTTCTCAGTTCATCAGAAACTGTGTTTAGGTCAAATTCAGGCGATAGGGTCTGTCGTGGGTGGTGATATTGGAACCAGAGGAGCGGGAAGGATTGAGAAGTACATGAAAAATATAGCTTAAATTTTTGATCAAGTATTTTAAAGGTTTTTGATTTTTTTCTGGATGGACACCTGTTTTGGGTACCGGAGTTTGGATGTGAACTGCTTCGTCGAGGCGGCGGTATAAAGTTGTGCACCCGGGGGAACTGATAAAGGAGTTCGACGGCAAGCTATAGGTGCAGTTTCACGGTGAACGATGGACTATCGTGGTGGTGCGAGGCGATTTCCTGGATGTGGTTTAGGTTAAGGCTTCTGTTGAGACTTCGATTTTTTTACAGTGAAGTATATGGTTTTCTGGTGGTGGAAATTAGTTCAGGGTCGACGTTGGGAAGTGTGATGATGATCAGAATTATAGCGTAGCTATAGGAAGCGATGTGCATATGCATGGTGGAGATGGTGTATGGTATACAGGAGGAAGAATATATAGTAGGAGAAGAGAAAGGGAAAGTAGGTGGGCTGGATTTCGGTAATTGGGCTTTGGGCCTGTAGATTTAAAGATTAAAAACATTGTTTTCCTTTAAACTTTAAAAGTTTTATATGTATAAGAAGTGGAATTTCGGCTAAATAAAATTATAAGGAGCGACATATTAAGATAAGTTACGTAGGTGGAAATTTGACTGTTATGAGTCGAGAAAATTCATGCATATAATTTAATCAAATTTTAATTGATTTTAATAAAAATAAAAATAAAAATTAAAGGGAAAATATATAAGGAAAAAGGAAGATTGGAAGTTATTTAATTATATTGTAATTGCAGAAATAGACGCTGTCGTCTGGACTTAAAGTCAAATCTGCACTAGTTATTTATTGTAAACAGAAGGAAGATTCGAATAAAATCAATGAATTTATTTCAAAAGAATTTGGAGGAATATGATGTGAAATAAGCCGCTATTCGAGATGAGATATTTTCAAACTATTATTAAGTTTGAAATTTAAACGCCAAATCATTTTTAATTGTTATTGTTGTAATGAATGGATGTTGCTAATTATCTGATATGCCATGAAGTGACCAAACAAATCTAAATTAGGTGATGACACGTTTCATTCATATTATACCAATTACTTCTTTGAAATTAGGAATAAGATTGTATAAGTTGATTAAATATAGTGATCATGTCATGAAAATTACTTATGCTATGAAATAATTTAGGTAAATTGTTTTATTTACTTACACTGTTATATTTGATAGCTAAAACACCGACTATCAAATAAATATCCCATATGGGTCAGTTCGAAGAGACAGGGATGGGAACTGGACCCAAAACCTCTTTGAACTGGCTTTACGATCATAAACTAACTTGCAGATACTTAAAAAAATGGTGAAGTGAAGACCGTAGACCTTCATAAGCGGAAGAACTACTTGATAAATTTCTCTGGGACGCTCCTGAAGAAATTTTGATAGTGATTCTTTCGTGATTGAAATCTTCGGATTTACAAGGACTTCTTGCTACTGATCCATGGGGCGATTCCTATTGTGGATGCAGTAGGGGTGTGCCTTCGGTTCATCCTGTTCCTGGATGACTTGTATGGACGAATGTTTGACAGAGTATTTCTTTAGATCACGTACATTGATTTTTACAAATGTATTTCTGTTGGTGGCACTAACACCTAGAATAATTTTATGGACATCAATTAGTGATTTGACGGATTTGACGATGTGGCATTCAAAGTAAATGGTGTCCAGATGTTCTAAAGTTAAATTCTAACCTCAAGCCTCATCAACCAGGAAATGACAAAATTCGGGCAGGCAACATGGCTATGCGGGTTGCTCCCATTAGGGTGTAAACTCACCTATCTAGAGAAATTCCATTTGCTTCTTTAATCTTTTTCGATGCTGCCCCTTTTCGGGAAATGGTTGCTGATTCCAACCGTTGGTGATATACATTCGATACACTTAAGTGAAATGAGTGGTCAGTCATGTGTGGGCCGGGTGCAAGACGTTCTTGTTGAACCCAGTGTTTTCCTTTCTAGAGATATACGATCGACAGGTGGTTCCATACCCTGTCATAGTCGGAATCCATTATCCAATAAGCGCCCGCGGTTTTGTTTGTATACTATATATGTGGGGTGTGAGATGCAAGCGTTCTGCTAGATTGCTATTTATTTGTATTTAGACACTATTATAATATCAGATGATATATGTATATATGATTTCAAAAATGTTTTGAATTATCGTAAGGTAAAAAACCATCCGTATTTATGTATGGATCGGTTTACGATTATCTTTTATTTCAAAAGGGTTTTTGAACGTTAAATCAATCTTTTTAAAATCGTTTACTCAAACCAGTCCCATGACTGACCCAGAGTTTATTTTTATGTGTTTTCCCTAAACTCTTGGGTGCCCAAGTTTGTACAGGCAGTCAAGTGGTTTCAGGATTTTACAGATTCACTTGAAGGAGCTTGGAGCAGGGTCTTTAACATTAGATATATCGAGTTTATTTCTGCCATGTTATGTATGAGTTGCACTCTGATGATGTATGTAAGTAAATATAGTTTGTATTTCAAGATGTTATATAATATATTTTATTCAGTTCCGCTGTGAGATTCGTTGTACTCTGATTCTCTTGTGTTCATTTCTTTTTTTCCTTCTATTCTAACTTTCTTTCTTCCTATTTCTCACCCTCTAACTTCTTTCTATTAACAATCTATTAAACTATGATGGTTGATTAGTCGATATGTGATACAGTAAACGTATCGATGATCAGGATTGCAACTTTGTGGATCGTTACAATATTATTATTAGTGTATATATGTTTCAAAAACATTTCAATCATAATGTATCAATCATAGACGGAATAGCTACCATGTACTATGTCGCCATACTAGTTCTACAATCAAAACCGCATGGGGTCGTATTGGAAGTTGGAATTTCCATCATGAGTCAAGGTGAGGAACGATCTCCTTATTGATTCGAGACACTCTAGCAATGTCTCAGGATCACACCTACGGGAAGCCCGTAGATCCTGCAGGGCCGGTCCACAAATAACATTAGTGGAATGGCAATTCCTGAACACACGCTTCCTACTCTTATTGAACCTATAAAATGGTCACAATCGACCAATAAATCCAAGTCCTCAAAATCCATCATCCACATAAGTAAAATGTCAAGGCTTGCAAAACCCTGATACCTCTTCTAGCTAGAAAATGTGTGCACTCCCTGCGTTCCCTTATCCCATTTTTGACTCATAACGGGGTGTGAGGCTCGCAAGGTAACGCTATACACAAATCTATGCCTAAATAGGCTATGCTTTGATCATCAACCACAAGGCTCTGCTTTTCAACAAAAGCCTCGATCAATTGCATCTTGGCATGTCACATTGACAATTCACGCCACGCAATCGATAACTACCAATATATAACCTTTGAGCTCATGCGTCTCAAATAAGGGTGCTAAGCAAGAGAATAAATTCTCCGCCACTACAGATATATATTAAATAGAAATCAACTTAATTTACATGGAATGAAATCCAATGTCAGACATACATCCATTTACAAGTCCGTCCTGGGTCTGAACGAAACCGGAGACACCTTATTACTCGTCCTGTATGTCCAATACAGAAGAGAGGTGCTCGCATATCTGGACAATCAACAAGTACGTGCGGACAAACTACCACTTTTAACCCTTTACTGGGAGCTACCCAATGTCAGGCATCAATAGTCGTCCATTCGATGTGAAGATCGCCAATCTTCAATCACCGTCTTCAATGTCTTCGACTTTAATCGTTGTAGTAATTATTCAGATGGGTTATGTAACACCCCACCTCCGTTAAGGTTACTCACAAAGGGAATGCCTTAACTTTGGTGGAGCATTTTTGGTACAAGATGTAGAAAAATTACAAGATAGATAAATAAAGCAGCGGAAAATAAATAACCTTTATTTATTTAAAAACAGCTTGTACAAAGATTGTCTTACAACATCAATAGTTATTACAACAAATGAAACACCCCACCCTCCATTAAGGTCACTCATAGGGGACTGCCTTAACTTTGGTGGAGGTTTGTAAGTAAAAGTCACAGATAAAACACAAGACAAATATAAACACATAAATCAATAAGCAGCGGAAAACATCAGACTTTCATTTCATAAAATACTTGTTCATACAATACATTTCCATAATTGTCTCATAACAACTTCCAAAACATTACAACATCATTTCTGTCTTGGTTTTTAAATAAAGAAGCATAAAACGTGATTAAAACTGCATAAATCCCCATAGAGTGTGACCAACAGCCATAGCCAAGAAAAGAGACTCCAAATCGTACATCAACTATCTTGAAGCTTTAGAGAATCTGACTAAGCTGAGTTATTTCCTCCCCGTGGACCTGGGGGGGGGGGGGGACGGAAGAAAAGAAGACGAAGGAAAATAGGGTCATCCATAAAGCCTGGTAACTCTAGTGACTCTTCAGTATGAAAATAAGAATAAGGGCATGAAAGATATAAACTGGAACAGGAAAGTATCATAAAACTAAGATGAAGTAGTTTTGAAATGAATATACTATCGCACCCCACACTATATCTCTACACCTACTTGTATTATCTTAACTGTCACCCCATGCTGGAGGTAAAGTGATCCCCTTTTCTAAAGATCGGCTCCTACTCGCGTAATAATCTGTGTCTTACGGCCCCCAGAGAATGTAGATACCTATGTTGGCCCCACCATGGGGTGTATCAAGTCCCATGGTGGTGACCCGACACAAAACTTAGAATGCATAGGTTATACTACTGGTGCCCTCAGTGCCCTGTTTGTCAGCTCCGGTGTGTGTGCACACCCGCACTCCGTTAGAACCCACACTGTTGCAGCCACCGCCATCGCTTTGACCGCTTACAATCAGCCCAGTAATCGTGCCCCACCCTGCTTAGTTTCAGGGTACCATGATACCTAATTGGGTTGCTACTGAAATGGGTCCCCGTTACTAGGGTTTTCTAGTCAAACATGCTAAGTGGTTAAGTGTCTGTATTTACCTAACCCCACCCATCAATTTCATTAACATGTTGAATTGGTTAAGTGTTTTTGTTAACTTAACCCTACCATCCTGACTTGTCTGTCCTTAGCCTTTTAAAGCACCGACCTTTCACATTAGATAGATATTGTTACGGTTACTAGATGTGCCAGTCGGTTTCGGGAAGATTTACACCGTAACTCAGTCTAACCTCGGGTCCTTATTGGGCTCAATGCTTAACCACCCACATTGGATAGGTATTGTTGTGACTACTGGACAGCCGGGCGGTCCGGGCAGATTTACATCACAACTCAATCCAACCTCGTGTTAAGCATATTCGTATTTTCTAAATTTTCATATTTGTCTTTTTTACTGAATATATGTAAATTTGTCAACAACTAAATATTATGGACCACATTCCAAGTTTAACATTTTTGGTATAGGAATTTATACCATTTAAATGCCACCAATTTTGGCATGTGACAAACATGCCAATTTCATATATTTTTATGTCAAGTTTTATTAATATTCCCAACGTTACCCCGTTTAAACATTAGGCTAAGAATCTTAGCCTATTTTTTGTTCGCATAGTTTTAACATATAATATTAGGCTAAAAACTTAGCCTAATTTAGCGCACACAAATAGGCATAAGGGAATTCATAAACATAAACATGAATAGATGTAAACTTGGCATAGTCAATATGAACATAATAGGTGTGAACTTGCAAAATAGCCAACATGAATGTCATAGATGTGAACTTGCAAAATAGTCAATATACATATATGTGAATTTGCAACATAGCCTAAATCAATTTTACATATATGTGAATTTGCATTGAAATAAGGGTCTAACCAAATAGGTGCCACATGAATTAACATATGATTTAGACAACATAGGTCTAAACTTGTTTTTGGATCTAGGCATAACATCGAACATTACTAGCTCATGACAAGAATATGACATTTTCATAAATATGTATAACTTTATGACAAGGGTGTGAACTAGATCCAATCGCATATCTAATTACAACATGAAACATATACTAAAGTGGATCTTGACTTAGATCAAATTAGAAACTTGCAACTTTTGTATAAACATAGGGGCATGTATATGAACATAACCATTTAGGCATAAAGATTTCTAGCATAAAGTATATATATGAGGTTCTAATCATAAACGACCTATATAATCACATTTACATGAACTATACAACTTGCTTGTGATGTTATTGTCATTCTAAAAGTAAAATAGGATCAACATCAATCTTACTTATACCACAGACATCCCAATTACGTTCGCAACATAATCATTTCAATACATAGATATGAATTAACATCGCCATTACATAATAGCACAATTCCACTCCCAATTTACATCGAGTCAAGTCTTAGTTTTATTCTCATCGAAAAAATCACTATACTTACAACAAACGACGAATCTTGGATTCTGGATTCTGATTTCTGGATTTGATATGCTTTCCTTTGGGTAGACTAACATTGTTTTGATTCGTGTTTTGCTTTAGTATTGGCTTGTCTCTAGGCTTTCTAAATGACGGCCACTCCTAGTTTCTTTCCAGCAGCATGACGGCTTTAGTATTATATTATTTGTGTGAATTTAGGGTTAGATTTGAGTTATATTTATAGAATTTCAATCTAATTAGAGCCGTCCATGAAGCTAGAGTGAATCCAGGCCATCTATCTCAGGAGAAGCCAATCAGAAAGTGACATATAAGCCCTAGTGACTCAGCCAAGCCTCAGAATTCGACCAGACCCTGACCAGGCCATCCAGGGCCTGACCAACAGGTTTTTCTGACCTGGGCGCACTTGGTAGGTGCGCCAGTGCTAAAATTGTACTGGCGCACTTCCCAAGTGCGCCAGTTCAATTTTGTTCTGGCGCACTTCCCAAGTGCACCAATGCATTCTGATCCATTTCTGGTTTTTCTGCCCAACTTCGTTCGTCCATATCTTCTGCATACGGTATCCGTTTTACGCAAACTTGGACTCCATCTCAAGAAGAATTTCGAGACGAACGCAATGGCGTAACCCATTTCCCTTGATTTCATAATTTAAAATTAATTATACCTTAATTTGTTAAGTTATAGTTAACCAAAAATTTGGGGTGTTACATTCTCCCCTCCTTAAAGGATTTCGTCCCCGAAATCTTCAAGTTTAGGGGAACATAAATCCTAACATCCAATCGTCCATCTACTCTAAAAGACTTCTAATGCTTTATGATTATATGCACAGTGTGTGTATATGTCCTTAACTAATGCAAACTCAGGCGGTCTACTGATCCAGTTGACCTCATTAATGCAAATCATGTAAGTGTCATGAATCCATTATGTATGCAAATTTGTCCTTACTTATAATTCTATATGAGTGCGCAACCATAAATACAAATGCGACATCTATATGACAACATATCAAGTTTTAACCACATACAAATATGAATACATATATGCATATGCAGTATGAAGTGACTGAGCCGAACTAAAACCTAGGTTGTGTGTGTATGTGCATCCACGAGCAACCATTAGCAACCACTTGCAACCATTTGCAGCCATCAACCATAACATGTTTCAAATACATGTTTACATCCAAAGGTGTTTCTACTTAAGGATAAAGGATAACATCGAGGAGATATACCTAAAAAGATAGATACAAGCACACTTAAGGAAAAAGAGAGGTCAAAGATATACCCTCAAAAAGAAAAGGGTAGGACGCGCGTATTCTATCCTCAGTTTCCCAAGTCGCGTCTTCCTCGGCGTCGCTCCACTGAACCTTGACGAGCTTCACTTTGCGGTTGCGTAGCTTTTTGATTTCAGTTCCTACGATTCGAGTTGGAACTCTCCTCACAGTTTCTTTGCATTCCACTTTGGTTTCTTCTAAAATGCTTGGCTCCACCACTTCCGCTGATTCATGTAGACATTTCCGGAGATGAGAAACGTGAAAGACGTTGTGAATTCCAGCCAATCTTTCAGGCAGGTCTATAAGCCATTTTCCCAATCTTCTCGATGATAGGGAACAGTCCTACAAATCTTGGTGCTAGCTTTCCTGCGGATCCAAAGCGAACGACGTTCCTTAAAGGGGACACCTTAAGGAAAACCCTATCCCCAACCTCAAACTCAAGGTCGGTCCTTCTTTTGTCGGCGTAGGATTTCTGTCTGTCTTGGGTAGTCTTCATTCTCCTTCGTATCAGGTCCACTTTTTCTGAAGTCTCTCTAATCAAGTCTGGCCCAAGTATAATCTTGTCAATAGACTCCCACCAACAAGTTGGTGATCGGTAAGATCTTCCATACAAAGCTTCGAAGGGCGCCATACCGATGGTGGCTTGGTAACTGTTGTTATAGGCGAATTCCACTAAAGGAAGGTGATCCTCCCAAGTTCCTCCGAAGTCAAGAACACACAGTCTTAGAAGATCTTCTAGTACTCTATTCACCCTTTCTGTCTGACCATTAGTTTGGGGGTGATAGGCCGTGCTCAAACATAACTGTGTGCCGATAGCTTCTTGCAGACTTCGCCAAAATTCGCTTGTGAAGATGGGGTCTCTATCACTCACTATGCTGGAGGGTATTCCATGGAGTCGAACTATTTCCTTGAGATAAAGAGAATCTAGAGACGAAGCAGTCCTTCTACTCTTGATAGGTATAAAGTGGGCGCTTTTAGTAAGCCTGTCCACTATTACCCAAATGCTAGTATTGCCTCTTCTTGACCTAGGTAACACATCAATGAAGTCCATTGAAATGCTATCCCACTTCCATTGCGGGACTTCTAGAGGATGAAGCAGTCCTCCAGGTTTCTTTTGTTCCGCCTTGACCTGTTGGCATGTCACGCACTTAGAAACGAAATCTGCCACGTCCTTCTTCATGCCGCTCCAATAGAAAGCTCTCTTTACGTCCTTGTACATCTTGTCTCCACCTAGGTGTATTGCCATCTTGGAATGATGTGCCTCCTCGAGAACCTTCTTCACAAAATCCCTAGCTTGTGGGATGCATAGTCTTCCATCTCGCCTTAGCCAACCCTTATCATCGATGGAGTACCTATTGAAGTGACTGGAAGTTTCACCCCTAATTAGTTGATCAATCACATCCACAAGTTGTGGGTCTTCTCGTTGTGTGGCCCCTATCGAGTCTAAAAGAGTGGGCCGTACTTCTAGGGATGCCAATAGACCAGGTATAAAATCTGAGGAGGGCATAAAGTCAAAACTGGCTATATACTCCAAGCTTTGCCTTTCTACAAAGAGAGGGCTTAAGGTTAGTTTCTTTCGGCTTAACGCGTCTGCTACTATGTTGCCTTTGCTAGGAGTATAGGAAATTTCAAAATCATACGAGGCAAGGAACTCCATCCACCTTTGCTGCCTCAAGTTAAGATTTTTCTGCGAGAAAAGATACTTCAACGATTTATGGTCAGTATATAATTCGAACTTCTCACCTAGGAGATAATGGCGCCAAGACTTAAGCGCAAAGACGATGGCGGCCAACTCAAGATCGTGGGTTGGGTAGTTCTTTTCATGCACTTTCAATTGTCTTCCACCATAAGCTACTACCATCCCTTCTTGCATCAGAACAGCGCCTAGCCCCGTACCACAAGCATTCGTATATACTATGAACATTTTGCTCCCATCTGGCAAAGTCAGAATTGGGGCTGTTGTGAGAGCCCTTTTTAATCGTTGGAAAGCAAACTCGCAATCCAAATCCCAAGTGAACGCCAGCTTCTTCTTTGTTAGCCTTGTGAGCGGAGCTGACATTTTCGCGAAATCCCTAATGAACTTTCGGTAAAAACCGGCTAGCCCAAGAAAGATTCGAACTTCGATTGCATTTCTTGGTGTCTTCCAATCTTGCACTGCCACCACTTTCGCGGGGTCCATAGCTAACCCCACTTTGGACGCTATATGCCCCAGAAACCTTACTTTCTTTCTCCAAAAGTGGCACTTGGAGAATTTGGCTTTTGGCTGATGTGCACGGAGAGTATCCATGATCTCTTTCAGATGTTGAGCATGTTCTTCCTCATTCTTTGAGAAGATCAAAATATCGTCTACGAAGACCACCACGAACTTATTAATGAATTCTCTGAACACCCTGCTCATCAGGTCCACGAAATAAGCGGGTGCGTTCGTCAAACCGAAAGGCATGGAAACCCACTCGAAGAAACCGTCTGTGGTTCTGAACGTCGTTTTATCAATGCTATCTTCAGCTACCCTTAGCTGATGAAACCCAGTAGCCAGATCAAGTTGGGAGAAGACTGACGCACCTACAAGATGATCAAACAAATCGTCTATTCGGGGAAGCGGGTGTCTATTCTTTTTAGTTAGCTTGTTTTAGTTCCCTATAGTCCACACAAAGACGTAGTGAACCATCTGCTTTGGTGGCAAACACCACTGGAGCACCCCATTCCGAGATACTCCTTCTTATAAACCCCTTCTCGAGAAGCTCCTTAACTTGCTTACTGAGCTCCTTTCTTTCCTTTGGAGTCATGTGTCTAACAGGCAGAGCTACGGGATTTGCGTTATCAACAAGATATATGCGGAAGTCTATTTCCCACTTCGGAGGTAAGTCTTTCACCTCTTCAAAGACATCCGGATATTCCCGGACTACTCTAACCGACTGCAAATTCTCAACAGAAGCGTCAAGCGACTCTAGATAACTAAGCATAACCGCATTCAAGGGATTACAAGAAATTTCTAGAGTGTTACCGAGCCGAGTCAAGAGCCTAACCATTCTTTTCTCACAATCAAGAATGGCACCATTACTGGATAACCAGTTCATGCCTAAGATCAGTCCATACTGTGAGAAGCACAAAATAAAGGCACTACATCTAAACTCAACACTTAGAATAGAGATTTTCAAATCCAAGCAAACCATCGACAAATAAGGCGAGCCCCCAATTGGATTTGAAACAATCAAGGGAACTTCTACCATACTAGTGTCTAGGTGCAGAGATTCTACTAAAGTAGATGAAATAAAGGAGTGTGATGCACCAGAATCAAAGAGAGTGCGAACCGAATGATCATACAGATAAACTAAGCTTTCTACAGAAATATTTCTACCTCGTTCCTGTGGAGGTGCCACCAGCGCGTGAACTTGTCCGCCTAAGGTAAATCCAGTCCTCTGTCCTTGCCCCCGCTTCTTTGGGCAGTTCTTAGCCAAGTGTCCAGTCTCACCACAACTGAAGCAACCACCATTCATCTTTTCCTTCTTCTTTCTGCAGTCTTTTGGTATATGTCCCACAATGCCATAGAAATTTCACTTTCTCTTTTCATGGGATTTGTTATTCTTCCCACCTTTCTTGAAGTCTGTTTTCTTAGCCTGTAAACCTTCCTTCTTTTCTTCCACCTTAGTCTCTTTCTTGCCCTTGTCTTCCTCGTGTAGCAATGCAATGTCCACTAAGCTTTCATAAGTCGCTTCTGTGGATACATGAGTCATAGCAAGGCTGTGTAGAGGCTCATTCAAACCTTTGACGAAGCGAAGGGCCTTCTTGTGTTGGGTGTTTACTAAGTCCAACCCAAATCTGGCCAGCTGATTAAACTGACTAACGTACTCCCTGATTGTCATACTTCCTTGTTTCAGAGTTAGGAACTTCTCCATCTGCAGGCTTCTTTCATCTTGGGAGAGGAATTTCATCTCAAATCTTGTCTAGAAGTCTTCCCATATTTCCACTGGCCTCTCAGCATTAGTGATCTCCCACCAATAAGACGCTTCATCTTTAAGCAACCACACTGCTAGCTGTATCTTTTGCCTGTCATCAACTTCGAAGATGACAAACAGATCCTCGGTCTCCTTTAGCCAGTTTCTTTCTACCACAAAGGATTCGGTTCCATAAAAATCCTTTCCACCCATAGCCTTGAAGTCTCTACATGTCTTTGCAAAAGCATTTCCATGAGGAGGAGGCGGAGGAGGATGAGGAGGAACCGCTTCCACTGGAGGAGGAATGTCTGCTTGGCCCGCACCACTAGTCCTAGCCTCTAGGTACCTTCGGAACCGGCCAGGGATCGGTACTCCTTCTGGAAGGTTAAGATCTCCAGACATGCTGGAACAAAAAGGAAAAGTTCAAAACGAAGGATAGATGGATAGTGCATATGGCTTTTGGGGGATTAGGCCTTTTAAAATATCAAAACTTTTCTTGAAAATGCTTCTTTAAACTTCTTTTTGAAAATAGTTTCAAATTTTTTTTATCTAGTCTGGTAAATCTATGCTCTGATACCAAGTGAATCACCCCACCCTCCATTAAGGTCACTCATAAGGGACTGCCTTAACTTTGGTGGAGGTTTGTAAGTAAAAGTCACAGATAAAACACAGGACAGATATAAACACATAAATCAATAAGCAGCAGAAAACATCAGACTTTTATTTCATAAAATACTTGTTCATACAACACATTTCCATAATTGTCTCATAACAACTTCCAAAACATTACAACATCATTTCTGTCTTGGTTTTTAAATAAAGAAGCATAAAATGTGATTAAAACTGCATAAATCCCCATAGAGTGT
This sequence comes from Allium sativum, assembly GCA_030737875.1. Classification (NCBI taxonomy): domain Eukaryota; kingdom Viridiplantae; phylum Streptophyta; class Magnoliopsida; order Asparagales; family Amaryllidaceae; genus Allium; species Allium sativum. The sequence continues at coordinate 391,906,265 of CM060912.1, read as the reverse complement.
GATCAACAGCCATAGCCAAGGAAAGAGACTCCAAACCGTACATCAACTATTTTGAAGCTCTAGAGAATCTGACTAAGCTGAGTTATTTCCTCCCTATGGACCTGGAGGGGGGAAACGGAAGAAAAGAAGATGAAGGAAAATAGGGTCAGACATAAAGCCTGGTAAGTCTAGTGACTCTTCAGTATGAAAATAAGAATAAGGGCATGATAGGTATAAACTGGAATAGGAAAGTATCATAAAACTAAGATGAAGTAGTTTTGAAACAAATATACTATCGCACCCCACACTATATCTCAGCACCTACTTGTATTATCTTAACTGTCACCCCATGCTGGAGGTAAAGCGATCCCTTTTTCTAAAGATCGGCTCCTACTCGCATAATCATCTGTAACTTACACCCCCCAGAGATTGTAGATACCTATGCTGGCCCCACCATGGGGTGTATCAAGTCCCATGGTGGCGACCCGACACAAACCTTAGAATGCATAAGTTATACTACTGGTGCCCCCCATGCCCTGTTCGTCTGCTCCGGAGTGTGTGCACGCCCGCACTCCGTTAGAACCCGCACTGTTGCACCCACCGCCGTCGTTTTGACCGCTTACAATCAGCCCAGTAATCGTGCCCCACCCTGCCTAGTTTCAGGGTACCATGATACCTAATTGGGTTACTGCTGAAATGGGTTCCCGTTACTAGGGTTTTCTAGTCAAACATGCTAAGTGATTAAGTGTCTATATTTACCTAACTCTACCCATCAATTTCATTAACATGTTGAATTGGCTAAGTGCTTTAGTTAACTTAACCTTACCATCCTGACTTGTCTGTCCTTAGCCTTTTAAAGCACTGACCACTCACATTAGACAGATATTGTTACGGTTACTAAATGTGTCGGTCGGTTCCGGACAGATTTACACCGTAACTCAGTCTAACCTCGGGTTCTTATTGGGCTCAATGCTTAACCACCCACATTGGATAGGTATTGTTGTTACTACTGGACAACTGGGCGGGTCCGGGAAGATTTACATCACAACTCAATCTAACCTCGTGTTAAGCATATTCGTATTTTCTAAATTTACATATTTGTCTTTTTTACTGAATATATGTAAATTTGTCAACAATTAAATATTATGGCCCACATTCCAAGTTTAACATTTTTGGTATAGGACTTTATACCGTTTAAATGCTGCCAATTTTGGCACGTGACAAACATGCCAATTTCATATATTTTTATGTCAAGTTTTATTAATATTCCCAACGTTACCCCGTTTAAACATTAGGCTAAGAATCTTAGCCTAATTTTCGTTCGCATAGTTTTAACATATAATATTAGGCTAAAAACTTAGCCTAATTTAGCGCACACAAATAGGCATAAGGGAATTCATAAACATAAACATGACATAGATGTAAACTTGGCATAGTCAATATGAACATCATTGGTGTGAACTTGCAAAATAGCCAACATGAATGTCACAGATGTGAACTTGCAAAATAGTGAATATACATATATGTGAATTTGCAACATAGCCTAAATCAAATTTACATATATGTGAATTTGCATTGAAATAAGGGTCTAACCAAATAGGTGTCACATGAATTAACATATGATTTAGACAACATAGGTCTAAACTTGTTTTTGAATCTAGGCATAACATCGAACATTACTAGCACATGACAAGAATATGACATTTTCATAAATATGTATAACTTTATGACAAGGGTGTGAACTAGATCCAATCGCATATCTAATTACAACATGAAACATATACTAAAGTGGATCTTGACATAGATCAAATTAGAAACTTGCAACTTTTGTATAAACATAGGGGCATGTATATGAACATAGCCATTTAGGCATAAAGATTTTTGGCATAAAGTATATACATGAGGTTCTAATCACAAACGACCTATATAATCACATGAACATGAACTATACAACTTGCTTGTGATGTTATTGTCATTCTAAAAGTACAACAGGATCAACATTAATCTTAATTATACCACAAACATCCCAATTACATTCCAACACAATCATTTCAATACATAGATATGAATTAACATCGTCGTTACATAATAGCACAATTCCACTTCCAATTTACATTGAATCAAGTCTTAGTTTTATTCTCATCGGAAAAATCACTATACTAACAACGAACGACGAATCTTGGATTCTGGATTCTAGATTCTGAATTCTGGATTTGATATGCTTTCCTTTGTGTAGACTAACGTTGTTTTGATTCGTGTTTTGCTTTAGTATTGGCTTGTCTCTAGGCTTTATAACTGACGGCCACTCCTAGTTTCTTTCCGCAGCATGATGGCTTTAGTATTATATTATTTGTGTGAATTTAGGGTTAGATTTGAGTTGTATTTATAGAATTTCAATCTAATTAGAGCCGTCCATGAAGTTAGAGTGAATCCAGGCCATCCATCTTAAGAGAAGCCAATCAGAAAGTGACATGTAAGCCCTAGTGACTCAGCCAAGCCTCAGAATTCGACCAGACCCTGACCAGGCCAGCCAGGGCCTGACCAACAGGTTTTTCTGACCTAGGTGCACTTGGCAGGTGCGTCAGTGCTAAAATTGTATTGGCGTACTTCCCAAGTGCGCCAGTTCAATTTTGTTCTGGATTACTTCCCAAGTGCGCCAGTGCATTCTGACCCGTTTCTGGTTTTTCTGCCTAACTTCGTTTGTCCATATCTTCTTCATACGGTATCCTATTTACGCAAACTTAGACTCTATATCAAGCAGAATTTCGAGAGAACGCAACGGCTTAACCCATTTCCCTTGGTTTCATCATTTAAAATTAATTATACCCTAATTTGTTAAGTTATAATTAACAGAAAATTCAGGTTGTTACAACAATGCATCTGTCTTGTTTAAAATAAAGAAGCATAAACCGACAATGATATTCCCCAATAAAGCATGAGCCAGCCATAGCAGTAGAAAATGGAGTTCAAAGCAATTTGTCAAAGAATCTTCAAGCTTGGAAAGAGTAACGGTCCAAAATGAGCTGAGTTATTCCCTCCCTGGCTACCGGGGGGATGGAAGAAAAGAGGCGAAAACAAACTAGGCCAGACATATGTCTGGTAAGTCCAGTTGTACTTCAGCATGTAAACAAGAAAAATTCTATGACATGAACAAACTGAACTTAGAACCATACCATAGTGATAAGATAATCCTAAAACAAGACAAGGTAAGATTAACGGAATCGGCTATTGCATCCACTTCTATTTCTCTGCACCCACCAAGGACAATTTCAACTAGCATCGTGTGTTCATGATAAAATGATCCTTTTTATTGTGTATGCAGTCCCTTATCCATCGAGTGTTACCTAGATCCAACTAGGGTTTACTTATCGAACGCTTCCTAGATTCAACCAGGGTTTACGCTACCCAAGGCCACTGGGGTTTATGCTACCTATTGAACATTTCTCGGATTCAGGGTTTACGCGACCTAGGTCCAACTAGGGATTATGCTACCTATCGAATGATGCCCCCTAGTTTAGGGCACACTACCCAGAGCAGTATATGTTACTAGACTTTCCCTACGTATGTGTCGTGAATCTTTATCGATGTCTTGATGCACATGTCCTCTATATATGCGACCCGAGTCCCGTGGCAGGGCCAATCAAGAAACACAGAACTCGGTCGGGAGCTTTCGGATATCTGCCAATTGCAGATGCTAAAGTCTGCTTTTACAGTGGCTATGGTCCCACTAGACCCCTCCCTCAACTAACAAATCAAAGGCACCCAAGAAAATCAAGAATGAGAACTGTATGCATGCCCCTCTATGCCCCACCAACCTATGGGCCAACCTCACCCATAACTAGATAGTAAGTATATGGTCTATTGGAATTCTCCGCCTTTCCGCTTCGCGTATCTCGACTGACTCAAGATGGGAGGTAGACGACGAGTTGTTATCATAAGGCAAAAAATGGTCTCGCCGAATCACACTGGTCCATCCTAGTCTTTAGGTTGCCTTATTATTGCAACCAAGGCATACCCTTGGCTCTTCTAACGAAGAACTTAACCTCTGTGAGCCTAGGAGGATCATCTGCAGCATCACAGAGGGATACCAAGAGTACCCTCACGTCCCCTCGAAGCTGTGTGCTTCGTAACCCAGTTCATTGGAGCCTTCTTCATGATCAGATGGACATTCGCTCCTCCTCATATTCTACTTGGTTTTCTTGACTAAGGTTTACTACTTAGTTCTCTTAACTAAGGTTTACTACTTAGTTTCCTGAATCGTTTGTTTTCTTAACTAAGGTTTACAACTTAGTCCTCTTAACTAAGGTTTACTACTTAGTTCTCTTCCTCGTCATGTTGGATTGGTTAAGTGTTATCCAACAGCTTACGTTGACTTAACCTACCCATATATCATGTCAAATTGGTTAAGTGTTATCTAGCGGTTCATGTTGACTTAACCCACCCCTATATCACGTCAAATTGGTTAAGTGTTCCTTAACCTTACTCGTTTGCCAGGTTATACTGGTCAAGTGTCTCTCATTAACTTAACCCTGTTTATATATCGTGCTATAACGGCTAAGTGTTCTAAGTTTATTTAACCCCATCGTCTAGTCTAGTTATCATGTTATAATGGTTAAACACTTACTTAACCTTGCCCGCTTGTCCAGTTTACATGTTATAATGGTTAAGTGTTTCCTTAGTTACTTAACCCCCAAAAATTTGTCCTTGTTAATGTGTTAAGTTGGTTAAGTGTCCAAATTAACTTAACCCCTATCAATCTTGTCTAGTTAACATGTTGAATTGGCTAAGTGTTTTCTCGATTACTTAACCACACCCTTCTTGTCTTTGTTAACATGTTAAGTTGGTTAAGTGTTTCCTTAATTACTTAACCTCACCATTTCTAGCTTGATTGTTCATGAGCTTTAATTAATTAATTAAAGCGCGAACCACTCACATTAGACGTGTATTGTTGTGGTTACTGGATGTGCCGGTTGGTTCTGGGCAGTTTTACACCACAACTCAGTCTAACCTCGGGTCTTTCTGGGCTTGATGCACTAACCTCTCACATTAGACAGGTTTTGTTGCGGTTACTGGATGTGCCGGGCGGTTCCGGGCAGTTTTACACCACAACTCAGTCTAACCTCGGGTTAGGCATTTTCCTCTACTCTAATTTTACATATTTACTATTCATGTAAATTTTCCATAAATCAGTTTAGCCTAGATCATATTCATTTGTCATGCAAATTAACATACTTATATTCAATGCCCAAAACTTGATTTACCTATCAATTAACCCAACTTGTAGTTTATACCAATTTAGATTTAATATTCCCCTTTTTCAATTCATGCCCAATCAATATTAATATCCCAATTTTCAGTTCATGTCAAAACTAGATTTAATATTCTAGTTTATCGTTTATATATTCTAGTTTGTCATTTATGTCCAAAACTTGGTTTACATGCCAATCACATACTTTGCGGCTAATTGAAATTTATCATTTGTGCCCAAGTTTAATATGCATGTAAATTATTCACTACTATAGCCAATTCAGATTATGCCAACATATTTATTATGCCAAATTATCTTAATTAAGCTATGCCCAATCCCCGCATCATAATCCTACGTATAACATGATTTCACAAGTTTTTTAAGTACTCATGAAATGGCACTAACAAAAGGAATATGGGATAAGCACAAGAATTGACAAAAAAGAATAGGCATGTAAAAATAACGGCTCTAACAGGTTCGATGTACATAATGGTGAATAGGATTAAACTAGCCAAGTTACACACTAAATATGAGATCCAACATAATCAAGGGAATAGGCATAGGTGATTTGGTCCAACTTAATGCCAGCTCAAGGTACAACATGGTCGGTTAATTGTAACAATGGGAATAGGCATAAGCAACTAACTACAATAGTTATAGGCAATTAACCACAATAGTCATGGGCGACTAATCACAATAATTTCTTAATCAATGTCATAGGCAATAGTCTCATAGTTATGAATCATAGTCGTGGGCAACAGTCACATAGTCACGAAACATAGTCATAGGCAATAATTTCATAGGCAACAGTTCATGGCCATAGTCTTAGACAAAGGTCTCATAGTCATAGTCATAGTCATAGGCAATAATTTCATAGGCAACAGTTCATGGCTATAGTCTTAGGCAAAGGTCTCATAGTCATAGTCATAGGCAATAGTTTCACCACAAGAATATAACATAGGAGAATCGCTTGAATAAACATGAATCCTTATAGATAAACTAATAGGCACCGTTCTAATATCAGTTTCTTTCAAGCCATGACTTCCAATTAATGTTTAAATCAGAAATATAACTTTACTTACCAAATATAGGCAAGTCTTGTTTTTCTGAAATATGTTTTCTGAAGCTGAATAGTTTTCCTTTGATGTAGATCGTTGAATTAGATTACTTTTAATTTGATTTTGATGTAGGCTTTTATCTCGTCTTTGAATTGAAAGCAGTGACGGCTACTCCAAGTTCTCTATTGACGGCATGATTGTTCCAGGATTATTTTTGTGTGATTTTAGGTTGAGCATTGGGTTTCTTATATAGAATTTCAATTTAATTAGTGTCATCGGATGATCCTAGAGTTAACCACAACCATTCAGTTAGGATAGGGTGACACCTCGGCCCTAATGACTCAGCAAGGAGTTAGAAAGAACTCAGCAATGACTCACAGTATGGATCAGAACACACCAGAAAGCTGTGCAGGCTCTCAGCCCGGCCTGGGCGCACTTGGCAGGTGCGCCAGTGTAATTTTTGTACTAGTGCACTTCCCATATGCGCCAGTGCATTTATATTTTTTTCTTCTCTTCTTCCGGTTTTCTGCGTAACTTCGTTCATCCATATCTTCTTCATACGGTGTCCGATTTACGCAAACTCTGACTCTATCTCAAGTAGAATTCCGAGACGAACACAAACGGCATAACCCGTTTCCCTTAATTCTCATATTTGAAATTAATTACTCTTTGATTATATCTTATGTCCCGATTTAAAATTGCGGGGTGTTACATTCTCCCCTCCTTAAAGGATTTCGTCCCCGAAATCTCTAAGTTAAGAAGAATGCATATCCAATCATCAAACATCCATGTACTCAACCATTCAATCACTGGCGTCCATTGTCCTTAAAAGATTTCTAATGCTTTCATGATCATATGCATAGTGTGTGTACATGTCCTTATCTAATGCAAAATCAGGCGGTCTACTGATTCAGTTGACCTCCTTAATGCGGATTATTAGTGCCATGGGTCCAATATGTATGCAATCCTAATGATACATATTATTTCTATATGAGTGCACAACCATTCACTCTAATGCAATGTCCACAGGATAACACATCAAGTTCAATCCATAAACAAATACATGTATGCAAATGCAATATGAAAGTGACTGAGCTGATCTAGTTTCTAATGTGTGCATATGCATCCACGATCAACCACTGGCAACCACTTGCAATGATCGATCATAACATGTTTCAAGCACATTTTTACATCCATTGGCTTCTACCTAAGAATCGAAGATAGGACTTGGAGGATATACCTTAAAAGATAAAGACTAGCATGCAAATAAACTTTACAGAAAAAAAGGAATCAATGATACACCCTTAAAAAGGGTATGATGCGCGTATCTAGTCTTCAGTCTTCTAAGTCGCATCTTCTTGAGCTTCACTCCACTGTACCTTATCTAATTTAACTTCATGGTTGCGAAGCTTCTTGACCTCCATTTCCAAAACTCGCTAGTAGAGATAGGACCTCGATCACTTACTGTGCTAGAGGGCATCCAATGTAGTCGAACTATCTTTTCAAGATAAATAGATTTAACCATGATATCAAGTGTATATCCTAAGGTGATTATAGGTCTCTCCTCTACTTAGCTTATCCATCATGCTGCAAATATGAGGGTCTAAAGCTAATGGTTACTATGTGCTTTTTACCTCTCTTAAGGTCAGTCTAACTTAGGGTGCTAGCCCCAACCATTTATTTCTCACACAAACCATCCTAGTCGAACTCGACATCCCTCAAGTACAAGCCCCAAAGGCCTAAACCAATATCAGACAAGCACCCAAGGGATACCTCATCCGAATTTGGACGATCTATGTGAGATGATACTAACAAAACAACCAAACAATTGAGCACTTTACCGACTCTGGCTATCCTCGCCAATCTTGCTCCAGAATTATCGTTGATCGCATAACTGGCTTTGCAGTGTCATTTAGATACATGCGGAAGTCTTTCTCGAGATTTAGGGGGGAAAACCCCTACCCTAATCAAAACATCTTGCGTACTTATGGACTACCCCAACGGATCGAAAATCGTCGATAGCTAAGTAAAGTGATTCTAGGTGGCTAAGACAAACCGATCCCTTAGGATCGTACGAAATCTCAAGGGTATTCTCGAGGCAAGTCGAAAGTCTAACTACCCTTGTTTCACAATTACTAGCTAACCAATCAATGCCTAGAATCAAACCATAGCCCATGAAACCAAAAACATAAGCATAAATTTAGCTATTCTCAAATCCTCACAAGTCAAAGATAAAGGAGCCGAGCCATAAATTGGACTTGAGACAATAATGGGATCCTCTACTATACAAGCTCTAGGGTGCAGAGACTCAACTACGAAGCGCAAAAATAAAAAAGAGTACTAGCAGGATGATCAAGAAGAAAAACTAAACTTTTCAACAGAAGCCTTACTACCTCTCTCTCAGGTATGCTGGTGGTGAGAGCATGCACTTGCCTTCCGGAAAATCTTGTCTTTTGTTCTTGCCCTTGCCCTTAATTATACAACCCGTTATACCAAAATAAAGATACTTCCTCATGTTTTAGGTTTTACTATTTTTTTACTCCCCTCCTTTGTGAACCAAGTCCATGTCCATGGGTTCTTCATCCTTGTGTTGTGCTCCTTAGCCAAACCCCCTCATTCTCAACTTTGCCATCCTTGTGTAACTTGTTGACATGTCTCTCGAAAGCTGCTTCCATCGCATGGAGAATCCTACAAAGCTCGAAAGAAAATTTCAGCTATAGAAGGAAGTTAGGCACTTATTTTCCCTTTGACAAGTGTCATAGTCTCATCAAGCCGACGGAACCATGCCGCGATGAGGTTACCTCCCAGAAATCCAGGAGCCCCAGAGACACAGGAAAGATGGAAACAAGGATTCAAACAGAGGATCAAAAGATAGTGCATATGGCTTTAGGGAATATGCCTTTAAAACAAAACTTTTCTTTTGAAAATGCTTCTTTTAAAACCGTTTGAAAATAATTTTTCAAATCTTTTTATTTGATCCAGTAACCTTCAGCTCTGATACCAAGTGTAACACCCACCTCCGTTAAGGTCACTCACAAAGGGAATGCCTTAACTTCAGTGGAGCATTTTTGGTACAAGATGCAGAAAAATTACAAGACAGACAAATAAAGCAGCGGAAAATAAATAACCTTTATTTATTTAAAAACTGCTTGTACAAAGATTGTCTTACAACACCAATACTTATTACAACAAAGCATCTATCTTGTTAAAAATAAAGAAGCATAAACTAACAATGATATTCCCCAATAAAGCATGAGCCAGTCATAGCAGTAGAAAATGGAGTTCAAAGCAATTCGTCAAAGAATCTTCAAGCTCGGAAAGAGTAACGGTCCAAAACGAGCTGAGCTATTCCCTCCCTGGCTACCTGGTAGGGGAGAGAACGGAAGAAAAGAGGCGAAAACAGACTAGTTCAGACATAAATCTGGTATGTCCAGGTATACTTCAGCATGTAAACAAGAAAAAGTCTATGACATGAACAAACTGAACTTAGAGCCATACCATAGTGATAAGATAATCCTAAAACAAGAAAAGATAAGATTAACGGAATCGGCTATCGCATCCACTTCTATTTCTCTGCACCCACTAAGGACTGTTTCAACTAGCATCGGGTGTTCATGATAAAATGATCCCCTTTTTATTGTGTATGCAGTCCCTTATCCATCAAGTGTTACCTAAATCCAACTAGGGTTTACTTATCGAACGCTTCCTAGATTCAACCAGGGTTTACGCTACCTAGGGCCACTGGGGTTGTTTCTCGGATTCAGGGTTTACGCGACCTAGGTCCAACTAAGGATTATGCTACCTATCGAACGATGCACCTAGTCTAGGACATGCTACCCAGAGCGGTATATGTTCCTAGACTTTCCCTACGTATGTGTCGTGAATCGTTATCGATGTCTAGATGCACATATCCTCTATATGTGCGACTCGAGTCCCGTGGCAGGGCTAATCAAGAAACACGGAACTCGGTCGGAAGCTTTCAGATATCTGCCGATTGCAGATGCTAAGGTCTGCTTTTACAGTGGCTATGGTCCCACTAGACCCCTCCCTCAACTAACAAATGAAAGGCACCCAAGAAAATCAAGAATGAGAACTGTATGCAGGCCCCTCTATGCCTCACCAACCTATGGGCCAACCTCACCCATAACTAGATAGCAAGTATATGGTCTGTTGGAGTTCTTCGCCTTTCCGCTTCGCATATCTCGACTGACTCAAGATGGTTGGTAGACGATGAGTTGCTATCACAGGGCAAAAACTGGCTTCACCGAATCACGCTGGTCCGTCCTAGTCTTTAGGTTGCCTTATTATTGCAACCAAGGCATACCCTTGCCTCTTCTAACGCAAACCTTAACCTCTATGAGCCCAGGAGGATCATCTGCAGCCTCACAGAGGGATACCAAGAGTACCCTCACGTCCCCTCGAAGCTGCGTGCTTCGTAACCCAGTTCATTGGAGCCTTCTTCATGATCTGATGGACGTTCGCTCCTCCTCGTATTCTACTTGGTTTTCTTGATTAATGTTTTCTGCTTAGTTCTCCTAACTAAGGTTTATTACTTAGTTTCTTGAATCTTTTTTTTCTTAACTAAGGTTTACAACTTAGTCCTCTTAACTTAGGTTTACTGCTTAGTTCTCTTTCTCGTCATGTTGGATTGGTTAAGTGTTATCCAGCAGGTTATGTTGACTTAACCTACCCATATATCATGTCAAATTGGTTAAGTGTTATCCAGCAGTTCATGTTGACTTAACCCACCCCTATATCACGTCAAATTGGTTAAGTGTTCCTTAACCTTACTCGTTTGTCAGGTTATACTGGTCAAGTGTCTTTCGTTAACTTAACCCTGTTTATTTATCATGTTATAACGGCTAAGTGTTCTAAGTTTACTTAACCCCACCGTCTAGTCTAGTTAGCATGTTATAACGGTTAAACACTTACTTAACCTTACCCACTTGTCTAGTTTACACGTTATAATGGTTAAGTGTCTCCTTAATTACTTAACCCCCACAAATCTTGCCTTGTTAACGTGTTAAGTTGGTTAAGTGTCCAAATTAACTTAACCCCTATCAATCTTGTCTAGTTAACATGTTGAATTGGCTAAGTGTTTTCTCGATTACTTAACCCCAACCTTCTTGTCTTTGTTAACATGTTAAGTTGGTTAGGTGTTTCCTTAATTACTTAACCTCACCATTTCTAGCTTGATTGCTCATGAGTTTTAATTAATTAATTAAAGCACCAACCACTCACATTAGACATGTATTATTGTGGTTGCTGGATGTGCCGGTCGGTTCCGGGCAGTTTTACAACACAACTCAGTCTAACCTTGGGTCTTTCTAGGCTTGATGCACTAACCTCTCACATTAGACAGGTATTGTTGTGGTTACTGGATGTGCCGGGTGGTTCAGGGCAGTTTTACACCACAACTCAGTCTAACCTCAGGTTAGGCATTTTCCTCTTCTCTAATTTTACATATTTACTATTCATGTAAATTTTCCATTATCAATTTAGCCTAGATCATATTCATTTATCATGCAAATTACCATACTTATATTCTATGCCCAAAACTTGATTTACCTATCAGTTAACCCAACTTGCAGTTTATACCAATTTAGATTTAATATTCCCCTTTTTCAATTCATGCCCAATCTAGATTAATATCCCAAGATTCATTTCATGTCAAAACTAGATTTAATATTCTAGTTCACCGTTTATGTCCAAAACTTGGTTTACATGCCAATTACATACTTTGCGACCAATTAAAATTTATCATTTGTGCCCAAGTCTAATATGCATGTAAATTATTCACTATTATAGCCAATTCAGATTATGCCAACATATTTATTATGCCAAATTATCTTAATTAAGTTACGCCCAATCCACGCATCATAATCGTACGTATAACATGATTTCACAAGTTTTCTAAGTACTCATGAAATGGCACTAACAAAAGGAATAGGAGATAAGCACAAGAATTGATATAAAAGAACAGGCATGTAAAAATAATGGCTCCAACATGTTCGATGTACATAATAGTGAATAGGATTAAACTAGCCAAGTTGCACACTAAATATGACATCCAACATAATCAAGGGAATAGGCATAGGTGATTTGGTCCAACATAATGCCAGTTCAAGGTACAACATGATCGGTTAATTGTAACAATGGGATTCGGCATAAGCAACTAACTACAATAGTTATAGGCAATTAACCACAATAGTCATGGGTGACTAATCACAATAATTTCTTAATCAATGTCATAGGCAATAGTCTCATAATTATGAATCATAGTCGTGGGCAACAGTCTCATAGTCACGAATCATAGTCATAGGCAATAATTTCATAGGCAACAGTTCATAGCCATAGTCTTAGGCAAAGGTCTCATAGTCATAGTCATAGTCGTAGGCAATAATTTCATAGGCAACAGTTCATGGCCATAGTCTTAGGCAAAGGTCTCATAGTCATATTCATAGGCAATAGTTTCACCACAAGAATATAACATAGGAAAATCGCATGAATAAACATGAATCCACATAGATAAACTAATAGGCACCGTTCTATTATCAGTTTCTTACAAGCCATGACTTCCAATTAATGTTTAAATCGGAAATATAACTGTACTTACAAAATATAGGCAAGTCTTGTTTTTCTGAAATCTATTTTCTGAACCTGAATGCTTTCCTTTTATGTAGATCGTTGAATTAGATTACTTTTAATTTGATTTTGATGTAGGCTTTTATCTCGTCTTTGAATTGAAAGCGGTGACGGCTACTCCAAGTTCTCTATTGACGGCATGATAGTTCCAGGATTATTTTTGTGTGATTTTAGGTTGAGCATTGGTTTGTTTATATAGAATTTCAATTTAATTAGAGCCATCGGATGATCCTAGAGTTAATCACAACCATTCAGTCAGGATAGGGTGACACCTCAGCCCTAATGACTCAGCAAGGAGTCAGAAAGGACTCAGCAATGACTCACAGTATGGATCAGAACACACCAGAAAGCTATGCAGGCTCTCAGCCCGGCCTGGGCGCACTTGGCAGGTGCGCCAGTGCAATTTTTGTACTGGCGCACTTCCCAAGTGCGCCAGTGCATTTATCTTATTTTCTTCTCTTCTTCTGATTTTCTGCCTAACTTCGTTCGTCCATGTCTTCTTCATACGGTGTCCGATTTACGCAAACTCGGATTCTATCTCAAGCAGAATTCCGAGACGAACGCAATGGTGTAACCTGTTTCCCTTAATTTTCGCATTTGAAATTAATTATTTATTCATTATATCTTATGTCCCGATTTAAAATTCGGGGTGTTACAGGTTAAACCCGGTCTTTCCAAATAACTCGCGTATTTTATAATTAAGAAATCAAGTGCTATAGAGATACATCATACGCCTCATTCTAATTCAGAATATTCTTCAAACTATTAGGGAAAGATTCCCATCAATTTTATCAAAGATAAATTCTTTTAAATTTATTCTTTAATCTTCTTTTTAAAGATTCATTAAAACTCCAATTTGATTTTAATATCAAAAATCATTACTTTATGGTTATTCAACTTTTAAGAAATTAATCTTGTCTTTAACTAGGTTAAAGAACCAATGTCATTTAAAACACAGCTCACGATAAACCCAAAATCATTTTCCATTACATATGGAATTTTCATAGAAATCTAATCAATATATAATCGATATAAATTTCCGTATTGGACCGCTAATATAAATGGAATAATGACAAACCCTTTTAAATTCCATATATAGTAACAGTCTTTTTTACAGAAGCCTATCTCGATTATTATCAAATCGAATTTCCACTAAATTCCAATTTAATATATTAAATTGGAAAACTTAACTTTGGAAATTTCTTTTTAAATCTTAATAAAAAGATTTATAAATTCTAAATCATATTTTTACTGTTAATCGGGCTAAAGAACAAATGTCTTTTAAAAACACAGTCCACGATAAACCCAATTCACATATCATTTTATTCCAATTTCTAAATATAATTGGAACTCTAATAATCTTAATTCAAAGATTTATTCCTTTCATACGGGGTTTAAGAACAGTGTTATTTAAGACACCATCCACAATAACCCAAAATCTAATTCTTTTATTTAATTCCAAATAAATAATAAATAAATTGGAAGACTTCATTAAATCTTAACTTAAAAGATTTATTCCTAGTTAATAACTAGTTTATTTCAATAAAAATATTTTTTTATCTTTTGTCCATCCAAAAACGGGCATAGAAATCATCATTCTATACTTTGTTGAATATTATTTTAAAATATTCGTTATTAAAAATATGTTTTATATAAAAAGATTCTTTATGTAAAATATTCTTTATAGTACAATATTCTTTATTTTAAAAATATTTTTTATAGTACAATGTTCTCTATTTTAGAAAATAATCTTTATATTTCAATGTTCTTTATTGTAAAAATATTCTTTATATTACAATATTCTTTATTTAAAAAAATATTCTTTATATTACAATGTTCTTTATTTTAAAAGTATTCTTTATATTACAATATTCTTTATTTTTAAAAATATTCTTTATATAAAAGATATTCTGAATCGGAATGCGACTAAATCAGTTATCATATGATTTCGGTTATATGGATTTCATACATCGCATGTATATGACAATAATAATAAATAATCTGTAAAACCATCCATTCACATCCAGAGTGGTATTTACAATTGTGTGAGCATTAAAATGAATAAATAACGCTCATTGCAGCCTGTCAATCCATCGATTGACATACAACTAAATATTGGGACTAGTGTATGTCAAATATCATCCCAATACCCGTGTGGGGTTTTCAGCCAACAATAGTTCATCTAAATAAATAATTGGTTAATGAATTTAACCAATTTTAATTTCTGCTAACATGTTGATGATAATGAACAAACATGATATTATATTCCTAATGTCGTATAAAAATGTATTTTACTCGCATAATTTCCCTATACGTTTCTAATGTCTAATAAAATGTAATTTATTTACATGTTATTATTGCTGATGACAAATAAAAAGATAATTTTCATTTTCCTTTATTTGTATGCAAATTTTTATTTTAAACTTTAACAAATAAAAAGAAATATTTTATTTGTGTGTATACTTTCAAATCATAACATATGAAATGCCTCTTTATTCTGTACACAAGTTCTATTGTAAAATTTGACAATACAAATGTCACTTGGATTCGAATACAAATTCTATTGTATAATTTCACAATAAAATGTCACTTTAATTTACATACAATTCTAATGTATGTTTTAGCCAATAATATGATTCTTATATTTGCATATAAATTCTAATGTATGTTATGTAAATAAAAATGTTTCTTATATTTGCATATAAGTTCTAATGTATGTTATGTAAATAAACATGATTCTTATATTTGCATATAAATTATATTTCAACAAAATGTATAAAAAGTGATACATCCATTTTGATGACAATTCTATTTTTACAAAATGAATATTTTTGTTGTAACACAAATCTATTTAACAAAAATGATATTTGTGTTTAACACTTTTATTTAACCAAAAATGTAATTTTTGTTTTTAACCATCTTATTTTGACAAAATGTTCATTTTTGTTCAACTAATATATTTTGACAAAAATGAATATTTTGGTCCAACTAATCTATTTGGCCAAGAATGTATATTTTGACAAAAATGTGTATTTTGACTCAACTAATCTATTTCAACAAAACAATAAATATGATGACTTTGTTTTGTCGACAAATCCATTTAAATAAAACAATAAAAATGACAACTTTGTTTTATCGACAATCCTAATTCAACAAAACAAATAAAAGTGATGTGTTTGTTTTGTCGACAATTCTAATTCAACAAAACAAATAAAAGTGACATGTTTGTTATGTTGACAATTCTAATTCAACAAAACAAATGAAAGTGGCATATATGTTTTGTTTGCAAAATATGATTTCTATCATACATGACATATTGTGTTACATAAATTTACCTATGTATTTTAATGACAAATAAAAGAATAATTCATTTGTTTACATTTTTCTATTTAACTTAATAAATAAAATGATAATTTTATTTGTTTACAATTTCTATTTAACAAAAATGATATTATTGTTTTAACACAAATCTATTTGACAAAAATTGTTATTTTTGTTCTAACTCATTTCTAATTAATGAAAATGTAAATTTTGTTCTAACCATTATATTGATATCTTTGTTTTAACTAAATTCTAATTAACCAAAAATGAAATTTTTGTTTCAACCATTATAATTTGACAAAATGATAAATTTGGTTTCAACTATTACAATTTGAGAAAAGTGACAAATTGGTTTTAACTATTACAATTTGATAAAAGTGACAAATTGGTTTTAACTATTACAATTTGAGAAAAGTGACAAATTGGTTTTAACTATTACAATTTGAGAAAAGTGACAAATTGGTTTTTAACTATATGTTTTGACAAAATGTATAATTTTTTCAACAATTCTATTTTGACAAAAATGAATGTTTTTATTTTAACTATACTAATTGACAAAAATGAATATTTTGTTCAACTAAACTGTACTGACAAAAATGAATATTTTTGTTAAACTAAACTATAATGACAAAATTGAATATTTTTGTTAAACTAAACTATAATGACAAAAATGAATATGCATATTATTAATCCTTTCTACATATACAATAAAAATTGTAAATTTTGTCGTTAACATAATTTAACAAGTCAAACTTTTTAAACCTGACAATTATAATTTAACAATTCAAATTTGTTAAATATGACAATTTCAACAAAATGATATTTTTAGCTAACATAACATTTCTATGTTCTCTAATGACAAATCAAAAGGAGTATTCTTATTTGCATACAGTTTCTAATCTCAGCATGACTATTAAAAATGTAAATTTATTTGCATACAAATATATACAAATAACAAATAAAAATAACTATTTTTATTTGTTTACAAATTTAATGTAAAATTTGACAAATAAAAATGAATGTTTTTATTTGTGAACAATTCAATGTTAATTTTGACAATCTAACGAGCAAAATGATAATTAGATTTTATCCAATTCTCTAAACAATACCAATGTTAATTTCAACAATCTAACGAGTAAGATGATAATTTTATTTTCGACTATCTTATTGTAACGAACATGATATAATTATTTTCAACAATCTTATTTTAACAAACATGATATAATTATTTACAACTATCTTATTTTAACAAACATGATAATTCCAATCCACATATCAACGTAACAGTATTATCAACCCAATAAAATCACGTATATAACAAATTGAATTTAACACCAGATTTGATTTCTAACACGATCAGAAATGAATAGATTTTAATTATTAAAAATAAAGAATTCTCACATTTCTTTTTGTCTGAATTTTCAACAAGCTCTGTTTCAGATCTGCTTTGTTCCATCGCGAAGTTCTCCTTTTTGTGATTCCAACGCACCTGAATTTGTTGAATTCCGATACTGTATGTAGAAGTTATCGTTATTTAAATTTTAACAATTTAAATTTATAATTAACTAAATAATTTAATTAATTACTTTCACTAATTACACGATTAGAGAAGGAAAACACGACCGCTCTCTTTCTTCCTCCTTCCAGATAACGCGACCTCGAACCCATACCATGCTCCAAAATTGCACGCTGTAGGGACCTCCAACTAATGATCAACTATCACCAATTCGAAGAGTATCGGACACCCTCCCCATGCCATGAGCCACCTCCACCGCGAACACCTCCTCAGCCCCCAAATCGGCTTCAAACTCGACGGGTTTGAGCCATGATTTTGAGCAAATCATGAAACAATTCTTCATCATCTCCATATAGAATTAAAGACATCCCTTTGCTCTTCATTTTTTGTTTACAAATCATAGTTTAATTCATGAAATATTGGGAGAAATTAAGGAAGTAATGTCGTATTTCTGGCCCTCGAGACGATTGGGGGGGGGGGGGGGGCGGCTGTCCTTTAGGGTTAGGGTTTAGTTATTCCATGTATTTATAATATTTTAATATTAAATATTTACATATACAAAAAAAACCGTTACTCACTAATAACTCCAATTTCAGTCCAACGAAGGATGTCCCTAGCCAAATACCCCCATTCTGGACACAGTGGGCTAGGTCCCGTCGGCCCATTTGATCGTCTCAGCCCACTTTTCTTTATTTAAAATATAAATCATTTATTTATTTAATTCTATTGTACATTTTAATTTACCGGGCCACATACTAACTCTAAAATTACAGAAAAATTATATCTAGCTTTGTTTTGATGATACGGTCCTAACAAATTAATTTCGTCGAATTTGGAGACCGTTTGAAAAATTGCCATTTTTTGGTCGATCCAAATTGATTGAAATTGACAAAACACGTTTTCTTTTGTCATGCTCACATATTGATTCCAAAAATTATGAAAATTGGAATCTAGCAATAGTTTGACATTCCGGATCCAACGAATGTAGTTTTGTCGAAAACGGAGGTCGTTTCCAAAATGGCTATTTTTAATATTAAAAAATATATATAAATTCTATAACGACTATTCTGAATTTTAAACAGACCATAACTTTTGATTGCCGTTATGAAATTTCAATTTTTTGGATTCGTTGGAAAGATATTTTTAAATAGATTCTAATATTTTTGGTTTCACTAAAATCCGATTTATTTTGAATCCTGTACAGTTAGTCAAAGTTCAAATTTAAATTTTCAAACTACCGTGCTATTTCTAACTCCGTTTATGATTAAATTAAAAAAATTCGTTCTAACGTCGATTCAAATAAATTTTTAATCGTTATTATTGAAAATAAATCATTTTAAATATTAAAATCCCAATAAAATTTCTAAAATAAAATTTTTTAAATTGGTTTTGATTTCCGGGTTGTTACAATCTCCCACACTTAATATCTTTTCGTCCTCGAAATGGAACAGAGCTGAAAGTTTTTTAATTAACCAATTTGATTTTTATTCTTTTATTGGTTTCAATAATTTTTTTAGTTGAGCTAATAATCATATAACACAATTAATCAAATTAGTTATCTCCACTCTAGAATTCAAAATCTGATTTTAGCTGCAAAAATCAATTCATTTAACTTACAAGAGTTCTTATCCAGTTAATAATTCAAGTTTGAATTTTAGTACTGGAAAAATCGACTTTTATTCAATTCGAATTTATTTTATTTATTAAATAAATCGTTATTGTTTATATCTTTGTTTTTTTGAAAAATTGATTTCGACATAACTCAAAATCTACCAAGTGACATTCCGATTTTTCTCTTTCATTAGAAAATTATGGGTCTACAGTTCCGGAAGATTCTTGTTTCTAGGAATTCCAGCTCATATTGAATCCTATACATACAATTGAAGTTCAAATCCTTAAACTAAGAACTACCGCATCGCGGCAAGCTCGTGGTTGATTATATTCAATAAACATTTAAATTTAATAATCTATTTGATAACAACTAACACATCCATATATAATAATAATTTTAGAAAATTATTCTTTTATAACAAAATATAATTTTAGGCAAAATTATTTCATTTACCTAGCTTTTAAAATTATTCTATGTTGAATTGCTCTGGTCAAGTGTTTAGAAACGCCTATCGATACATTTTGCAATATCGTACCAACCAGAAATGCATAAACCATTCGACAAATCAACCAACATAATATAAAATCATTTTTATATCAACTAACAAATATACTCTTATATACATACACTCCAAACAATCTAGGGTATTACTAATCCCATCTCTATTGAGTCACGTCACAGAGCCAAAGTTATCACTCAACCTTATGCTATGATGCCAACTGTGACAAACGGAATTTCAGTACCCTTTAATACATCACAAGTCCAACCCAAAGAACACTAAATCCTAGATGTTAAAGAAAAGAAACTAGAGGGTAAGAAGAGACAAGAATGAAAAGTTAGAATATAAGAAGATCACAATAACAAAAAATCTGAACAGATGCAATCTCACAACAGAATGAATAAAATATATTATATAACATGGCTTTTGAAGTTACAAAAATGTGTCTATACTTATATACATCATTAGAGTACAATACACATACACCACAGTTGAAATTAATTCTGTATATCTATTGTTGAAGCCTCCTACTCCAAGCTCCTCCAGTAAATTTGTAAAATTCTAAACTACTTGACTGCCCATAAAAATTTGGGCACCCAAGTATTTAGGGAAAACATAAAAAAATCATTGGGTCAATCATGGGACTGTGTGAGTTAACGAATTTAAAATAGCTTGAGAAAATAAAAAGTATTTCATAAGACCACGCCACATATAACACGGAATGAGTTTTCCCTTATGAGAATCCAAAATACTTGGTTTACCTTTTGAAATCCTTTTGAAAGAAAAGATAATCGTAAGACCTATCCACACATAAACATGGATGATTTTACCTTACGATAACCCAAAACATCTTTATATCAAAAACCTTCTGATATTATAATAATGTTTAAATAAAACAGATAGAAATCTAGCAGAAAGCTGCATCTCATGCTCCACATACCTTCCGATAGTGTATCTTCAGAGAGGAATGCAATGGGTGCAACGAGAACATCTTGCAACCCAGCCACACATGACTGACCACTCATTTCACATGAGTGTATTGAATATATTATCGCCAACAGTTGGGAAACACACGCCGTTTATGAATCATACAACATTGATCGAATAAATAAGCAAGTGAATTTTCTCTAGATAGGTGATAATATACCCTAATGGGAGGGACCCACATAGCCATGTTGCCTGCCCGATTTCTGTTATTTCTTAGTTGTAATGCTTGAGGCCACGCTTACCTTTTGACATATCACATCTTCATTCACTTTGAATGCCACATCGTCAAACCCACCAAATCACAAATTGATTTCCCCAATACCATGGTTATAAAGCTAAGAGAAACGAATCCCTCTGCCACTAAACACAATTTAAAGAGATCAATCATATGATCTATTAGGCATACTCCATTATACATTCATCCATACAAGTTGTCCTAGAACTGGACAAACCGAAGGCACTATCCTGTAAACCTATCTTAGACAATTTCTACCTTGGGTAAACAGAAGATCCCTTGCATAAACTCCATCTTCAATGGTCTTTAATAATTTCTGTCTCATAATGCATAAATATCAGATTGAAGTGGAATTTAGATTTCGGACTCTTTGAAACGAAACGATAAAATTTTATACGTATCTGATAATAGATTAGAGTGGGATTTATTCCCTAACCGTTAATGAACGAATTTCCTTATCATTGTGACGAATATCTCTAAGTAATAGTCCAGATTTGACAGTCGGTTATTTAACTATCAAATATATAATAAAATAAATAGATTTGTTTCCATTGGACCTACTAAGCTTTTTTTAAATAATCTTTAATTACTTAAATTCAAATACCAACTTATTCATGCTTATCTGAAACCATAAGTATTACTTAATTTAGAAAATTCCATTTGTAAATATTACGTGACAATCTCACTCTTTAATATATGTTTTCATAGTTGAAAGCGATATACAATTCTAACACTCATTTCGAACACAAACCAATACTATCTATCGAATAATAGTGAAATCGTTCAAGTTGGGTTATTTTAATTACCTCTTAGAGCTTGAGTTGAAATCTTTCCTATCGTCAGGATTCATAGAAGTTAGATATCCAAAATATTTACCAAAATAAGAATTTTGAAATCCATTTGATTCTCAAATCTTAAACCATCTTCAAAACAACCTTGTTGTTTTGAAAACATTTCAGCAGGTTAAATTAATTAACTTACATATTTTAAGCGATGGAATTTAATCAAATAAATCGACTTAATTTCCTTTTTCCTTTGATAATAAATTGTCTTTAAAACTTAATTAAGAGATTAATTAAGTTAAAAACATTATCGTGGGTAATGTATCAAGTTCTATTTAACTGCATCATTAACTTACCAAATCTGTTAATTAAAATATTAATTAATTTTTAGAAACATTTCTACGTTTAAAAACTATTCAATAAAAACTATTTCAACTAAATTAACTAGAAATAAATTAATTAAATAATCAATTTCCATTTAAAACAGCTGATTTAAGTCAACCTAAAACAATCTGATTAACTGATAACAATTAATCTTCTTTTTTAAAATTAATTTCGTTAATAGTTTCTTTTAAACAATTATCTCAACTATTAAGTTAATTTCTAGTTTACTTTACAGAAATTATAACTTAGCAGTTCCAATGGCATATAGCAATTCTTCTAATAAACGGCATTCAAGTCGTTAACCTTGTTTACACAAAAAGCTAAGTAAATACAATTCAATATTATCAATTGATAATATAATATCTCAACAACATATATTTACAGATAAAATATATCAAATTAACACAATGGCAGAACAATGTTTATTTTTGATTGAGAGTGTCCAAACAATTCAATCAATTCAATTTATAGTGGAACGATTTTTATTTCCACTAACAGATGTCAATATATAATATAATTATGTTTAACGTAATTAAACACAACTTAATTAATTAAATAATTAGTTGAAAAAACAACTCAGAATTTATTGAATTTACACATCATTACAGATCAATTATCAACAGTTTACGTTAATTTAGTTCAACGACTAAATTTATGTTTCTTTAACTACAAATGATTTCTATAATTAAAACCAACTTTTTAATTTCTTAATAAATCAATTTAATTTAGATTTAAAGCAATAAAAGTTGATGGCTACGTCGAGTCGCTTACACAACACACCCTATCGATTAACTCGACTAACACGCTTGTGCCGAAAATCTATTCGAATACATTTTCAATCTTAAACTTATATATATGCACACATACCAATATATCTATTTATATAAATTTTCAAACCTTACTTAAACTCATTTCTTTTCTTTTTTAAACGATACTGGGCCGAGCCCACTTAAATCAGCCCAACCAACCCTAGGATAAGAACTGCATTTTTTTATAAACACACTTATATATATATATATATATATATATATATATATATATATAATATTCAAATTAAACCCATTCTTTCTTTTGCAACTCCCTTCCCACTTCTCTTTTCTTTTTGTTCCGGTCTGTTATGTACCTGTCCTTTTATTTCTTCTTCCTATTGTTTCTCCTATCTTTTTCTTAAGCCCAAATCATTAGGTCGAACCAAGCCAAAATGATCAGCCCACTACTTTTTCTCCTCTCCTTTCTTTTACCTATTTCTTTCCTTTACTTTCTTGTTATCTCCACCTTTAGTATCTTGTACACTACGTCCACCATGCATGAGCACATCATCACTGGTAACCCAACCAACGCCGCGCCACCATTAACACACCTACCTGCCTCCCAGGATCGCCAACGTCCACTCGTTCCGGCCCAACACTCCCCCTTCTCAAAAACGATAACCCATGCCATTAAAACTAGAAAACAAACTTCTAAGCAGTTGCCCCAAAACTCGACGTCACCGCCAACCCCGACCACCAACTCATCTTTCACCACCGCAATAGTGAACGCTACCCACGTGCGCATATCCACAAAAATTCCCATGCAACTCGATCACCCCACCACTTAACACGATGCAATCAAAAACTGAAACTAAAACTGCCTCGTTCGCTCTCATCAGATCGTCAAGGCCGACCAAACTCACTTAACCCGAATAAATCTCCTACAAAAGTAGTTTCCGATTTCATTTAAAAAAAATTAATTTTTATTTAACCTAATTCGTGAATAACTTCCAACTCAAATTATAGGATATTAAAAATCATGATTTTTGTTTTAAAAATCATGATTTTTGTTCTAAAAATCACTCTTTGCAAGTATGAATCCATTTATGTGGCTGAAATTACAAATTTCGATGATCGAAAATTTGATTTTTAAATCCCTCTTTACTATATTTTATTCATTTCTGAAGATATGTGTTGTAGTTTATGTTGAAACCATTTTTACACCGTACTACAGATGTTTACAAGCAACTTTGATGTTGCACTCAGATGCAAATACAGGCTGAAACCAGAGTTATTAATTTTTTTAATAGAGGGAAGTTATACTCATAAAAACAGAGGCACATTCCTGTCACCTACACGTTTCCAGATCTCATTCAATTTCAGGTTTGATAGGAAGGGTACATAGACCAAACACGTTCATATATATATATATATATATATATATATATATATATATATATATATATATATATATGCATCAATATGTGTATGCATCATAATATATATACACACCAACCAGAAATTAAATGAGAATTTTACTCACCTATTATGTGTATTGTTATATTTACATGTTTGTTCTATGCCATTATCCCCACTTATTCAAGTTTCCAAGCAAAGTGTGTGAGTGAGTTTGTGGAGGTAAGTGCGTGTATTTATAGATGCAACAAGTGATAGAATATAGCTTTGCATATAGGCTTGAATAAGGTAGTTTTAGGCTGTTTTACACTAGCATGTGCTTAGGCTTAGATAGAGTACTAAATGGAAGTTTGAGAGTTGTTGTTCTTTATTTGATTGAGAGAAATGAAGCTATGTTCTATGGATGTTCAAATAGCTTCAGAAAAAAATGCATGGCCAGATAATTTGAAGTATACAATTGTGTACAACCATGTGCTAGATATTTTTAAAATTAGGCCGGTGCTAGGTATATGGGCAGGCAAGGAGATGGTTTTAGGTTGTCTAAACTTGATTGAAAAGAGAGTTGCTTAGGCAATTACTTATCTAATCTATCTCATCTTAAATGCATGGCCGGTAAATGTGCACATGCATATTGATTTGAAAATGTATGCTTAGGGTCTTTTCTATTTAATTCCTCCTAGCTGCATTGTGTACATAGCCTATGCAGCATAGCCATGTGCAAGTGGTTAGAAAGAGAACTCTATACTTACTGGCAAGAGAATTTTTAGACATTAATTAACTATGTACATATTGGTTTTATGACTCAAGCTTGGTATCTAAGGCAATCTAAGCTATTAAATGGCTTGATTTTATTCCATTTTTATCAATTTAATGTCATGTCCTCTTGATACTTTAGGTGTGAAGTAAATGGAGATTTTAATATAAATATTCTTATTGACAAGTCTATATTTACATGAATTAAAACAAGCTTGCATGCAAATAAAAATGTCAAAACAATCTTCACTATATACATAAATATTAGAAAATAAAATATACACATAGGAATTATTTAAATAATTATTATTCTATTTTTCTATAATACTCAAATCCAATATTATCTATATTTTACAAGGGTTAAAACAAATATAAAAATACAAAACAAAAAAAATAAAACATTACTTACCTGTATATACATATACATATTGATTAGAAATTTTAAACCATAAAAATATACACATTTGGAATTTTACCTAAATTTATTATTCTAATTTATTTATATCTACTTCAGTCACTGAAATAATCCATAGTAAATTGTATTACAATGTCAGTCAAAAACCGGATTGTTACACTTGTACTTTGTGACCTATGATAAGATAAAAGGGTTGAAATAGTGTACTAAGGGGGAGCATTTTTATCATTTACATTTCTTGTATTTTTTTCATTTTACTTTTATTACTTTATCTTGTGTAAACACTTTATATAAACACTCCTCTTACTTTATATTTTATTTTTATTCCATCTTCATGCTTCTAACTTTCATTTTCTTTATCCTTTTATCTGGAAATTAAAATCTCATCCTTTTAGAAAAAACACATGCAAAGATTAAAGCTTCAGGCTTGATGTGGATTATGGAAGGTGAAAACACTAAACTACAAGATATGTTTTCTCTTATAAAATAAAAATAAATGGATGCTGTGAACTTGGATGTTTGGTAATCTTTGCACTCATAGCCACTGTTTGGTTCATACTACACACCTACTTTCAATTGCTGCCAAGTTGTATTGTGTATGTGACTCAGTTGCTTATTGATTCAATCTGGACACTTATGAACTGTGGCATCTTTGTGTTTGACTACATAATTTTACTACCTAGCTTGCCTCTTTGTATACTTATCACTTGTTATTATGTGGCTTTATTCGCTTGTTAATATATTCTTCCCGAGTGTGGTACTATACAATTCTATTTAAATTTGAAACCCAGTCTCGATCCTTAGCGCATTCATTCTGTATAAAATATATATAGGATTTGTGTTTTTATTCTCTTTACCTTCCTTTTTTTTTCAAACTCCCTCATGAAAAGGGAAAAATCAGTTTGTTGTTCTCCTCCTTGAACTGAAAAGTACATGCTCATTAATTGTTTTTATGTTGAATCTATTATATCATCAAAATCAATGTATGTTCGGAGCACATATTGACATCATTGAGCTTAGTTGATACTGAAATTTCTTGAGAAAGAAAGTTAAATACAGGATTCAGAATGTATGTGTCATCTTCGTGTACGTCATCACCTATGTAGCATCTTTATATATTATCAATGAATCAACTTTGCCATGAAAAAGTAATATTTTGATTTTTCTTTGCTATGGAGCTGAGATGTCTAGACCTCTATTAACATATAGCAATCTGCGTATTCATATTTCACCTCTTTACTCCTAGTTTTTCAAACTTCCTCATCTCCTATGTAGATATTCATATAAAGAGGAGAAACTTTGAGTTTGATTAGAATGGAGGCTCGAGTAGAGCTTCTGGAAGGGTCATGTGTACTCCAATAATTGAGGATGGAGGTACGGAGTCAAACATAGGGTTTCAAATGCAACTTTCTTTTGCTATGTGCATATCGGTATTACATCTTGAAATAATCGAATTGAATCGAATGGTAGTTGTTTAAGTATTACTGAGATTTGCTAAGCCTTTCATTTGGACTTGGTTAACTTATAATTATGAAGTTAAATCTTTGGCTAGTAATAATTTTTAGAATTGTTAAATTTTTTTATGATATTTAATATTAATCTTGTTAAAAATGGTTTTAAAGTAAATTTGAATTAATAAGGATTTGAAATTAATTTAAATTTAAACTGTATAGTTAGTTATTATTAATTAATAATAAAATTGCTATTATCTTAATTTAAAACTAACATAATTGTTTTAGGTTAATTAATTTGTAATTAAGAACGTTCCACTACAAGAAAAAACCTACCGAGAAAGTAAGTCAACCTAAATATGCAAAAAGCTTCATTATTGTAAGGAGACTGTTAATAGATTCAAGGAAACTTCCTTTTCCTTTGCTACTTTCATCACACTTCTTATCTTTCCAATAAATCTCCCCTCCCATCTCTTCTTCTTCTTGTTTTCTCTGTGTGTGGAAACCTTTCAATAACCTATTTTTCTCGGTCTTATCTAAGCTTCTACAAGAAATCATTCTTAGCACCGTGGCCCTTAACCCTTCGACATCGTCAAATCGTCCTCACAACCTCTTAAACCTTGGCTATCTTCACTTCCTGTCTGTGTGTTACAGTTTTAGGCAACGACCTCTTGTGTGTTATTCAACTGATTGTATGTGTAGTTTGGAAGCCAGTCACCAATGTGGAGTCAATTTGGTGAGTAGTAACTCCACTTTAGTCCAATTGAGTTGCGTCTTGTCGTAGCATTTGGCTTGTCTGTGATGGTTCTTTTGTGCTAAAATGTCTTCAATGTTCATCAGTTTTTTGTCTAGTTGGTGGGCCTTCGAAGGTGGCTCTGTGCTTACTGTGTTGAGTTCATAGATCTGGTGATTGGTTTGTTTTTCTGGTTGTCTGTGCTAGGTTTGTTGTATGTAATGCAGCTTGCTTCTAGGTCCATGCGGCTTCACTTTGTATTGTTCAGTTTTTTTTAGGTGGGATTCATCATCGTAGGTAGGCTATCCACGAGATACCTGGCACTGACTCTAGCCGCACTGTATGATGGTTGTTTTGTCTCCCTGAGTTATCTCCGATTATGTGCAATTTGACTGTGTGGGCTGAAAAGTGGTCATCATGGATTGTCCCATCTCGTGTATTATCGCATACATCGTTCAATGTTACTTTCTTTGAGATGATATGGTAGATTTCATGGAAGCTTTGCACAACCGTTCTGTTTTGTGTGGCTCAAGATGTCAGAGTAGGAAGTGACGTGCCTCTATGTATGCAAGCTACCAAGCAGCTTGTCTTGTTTAGCTATGTAATTTTTGTGGCTAGTTCAGTATTAGTTACATATGATATGTTACGACTCTCTGCGTGGAGTACGTTAATAGTAGTTCGAAATTTTGTTCAATTCATGTGTTGTAATCTAGTTAGATTTAGTTTATGGTCCACTTGAAAACCGTTTGTAGTTGATAGATTTACTCTCCATCACTTACACTGTTTCAAATCTCGCAAATATCACCCGAAATCTCCTCCGAGATCTCGTTTTGGTCTCCATCTGAATCGAAACAGCAAATATCACTCTAAATTTCCTTTCGAATATATCGCCCGAGATATTGCAGTATCGAACGATATATTGGCCGAGGCGAAGTACTGGAATACCGTCCGAGATCTTAGTTTTTTAGTTAAAATTCAAATTTGTGCCTGAACTAGAACTATAATTAAAAACCTCAAATCTAGCCATATCAATCTTTTGTTATTTTACATTTTTCATGTTAAATGACTATATTGCATCTTTGTATATGTTTTACAATGCTTACGATTTTCATATTCGTCTTTTTACATACATGTTACTTATGAAATTATGTATTTTACGGTCTGTTTACGCTGAATTTTTTAATGTTTGGATCCATTTAATGTTTCCTGTCTAACAATATTTTTGTTTTAAGCATATTACGATTTAGAGTATGAATGATCTTTCACAAAATAAAGAATAATAAAGTTATTTTTTTTCATTTTAAGTTTAAGTTACTATGTTTTTAATAGTATTCATAAAAATCATTTTGTTAAAATATCATTTTTAATATATATCATGTACCCCGAGATTGTTCTGATATGAACTTTCAGACCCGAGATGAAAATCCGAGATGAACTCCCGAGTTAGACTCATCTCGTCCGAGATCTCCCCCGATACGAGACCGAGTCTATAAAATCCCTGAGATGGAATGCGACCGATATCCGAGATTTAAAACCTTGATCACTTGTACTCTCATGTATCATTACTAGTTATAATGACAGTGGCATGGTCCACGATAAAAACCTGGCTGGCCTTGCCAAATTTTTTTTACCCCCATCGCGACTGTTTATTTGCAACTGATGTCATATGCAAGTTGCATTAAATTATTTTTGACAACTGATATTTCATAGTAGTTGCAACGAATGAGATTTCGCAAATGGCATATTTAGTTATTTGCGAAGAAATATATTTTACAATTGTACGTATAAGCCAGTTGCAAAGAACATACTATTATTAACTACGAAAAAATATCTTTAGAAACCGTCTTTATTTGCCTGTTGCGATAAAATTATTTTACAACTGGTATTTCCTACCTATTGCGAAAAAACATATCTTTAGCAACTGTGTTTTTTGGTCTATTGCAATAAATGTATTTCACGAGTAGCATTTCCTATCAATTAAGAAAAAAATCATATTTTTAAGAACTGTGTTTTCTGAATACTTAACAATTAAATAATTTTTAAATATTTAAACAATAGCGAAAATCATATTTAAAAAATATTTGACACTTAAGTAATTATAAATGGCAGCACTATTTAATAACTAATATAAAACTTTTAATACTTAATTGATAACTTGTAAATATTAAGTATAATTAATAATTATAAATGACAACTTATAAATGTATTTATTTATGTATATATTATAATCAATGATTATTAAAAAATAATTTATAACTACTAATTCTTATCAATAATTATTTTTTGTACTAAATAATTTAGTATAATTAATTTTTAATGATCAATAAATCGATTTTATTATTTAATAATTAATGATTGACATGTGAAATTTACTAATATGTAATATTTAATAATTAAGAATTAATTCATGCTTAATATTTGATAAACAGGCTGAGAATTCTTTGAGAAAACACCAAAGTGTCTGAACCAAAATTGGCTCAAACACTAAAGATAAGAAGAGTAGAGAAAGTATCGTAAAGAGGTTGAAATTAAAATGAAGGAATGACACTGAAATAACAATTAGAATTCACACTAAAGGGTAATTTTCCAACCGAAAATTCCCTACGCCATGCCTACGCCGCGTATGCACGATGTAGGGAAGACGTAAAAATATGTGGAAGGTGTAGATACTGCGTAGGGATTCCCTACTTGTTTCCTACACCCTTTATTAGGTTGGAATTTATTTAAGGGGACTCTGAAATTACAGTACACTAAACAAGCACACCCATTCAATCCAACCCGTTCGATCCAATAAAACAACCAGCCTGCCTTGTTTCCATTCCATCCATCGTGCTTTCAGATTAAAAAAAAAAAAAATAGAACCCTAAATCATCTCGACCGCGCCTCCCCAAACTTCAACAGCGCCGCCGCATCGTCATGCCGCCTCCCTTCCTTTTCTAATTGCGCCGCCGCCCATCTGCCTCTTCTACTCTCGCTGTATCGCCCTCGATTCGTTCAAATCAAGTAAGTACTTTTTTCTCCATATGCGATAAACCGTAGGTGTAATAGCAATGCAATTTTGTCTGTCGCTTTGATATTGTGTTTCTCTGATATGTTAGTGATACCGTCAGCAGCAAAACATATGGATTTCTCACCTTCTCTTATTATTATAACCGTTAGTTTTTTTTTTTTGGGTGGGGGGTTTTGTTGGGGGCGCGGGTGGGGGAGGTATGGATAATAATTATTGACCTTGATATTATGGTCCTATTTGATTCTTAGAAAATTGACAACAGAGGATGTATAAATGCATTAAAGATTCTTACAGCTAAATTGATCTAATAGAAAATTTTATGTGAGAGAATGCAAGAGGCTCCGTGCCTTGTTGACATAAGTTAATGAAAGCAAATCTTCTTCAAATCAGGAAAGTTTTTTTTATGGTCTAATGCAATTGAAGTCCATTCTCAGGAGAGATTCACATTAAGGGATAAATAAATACAGATAGAAAATTAAACCTGACGTGTTTCCCTGTTAGAACAAATTTCAATTTCAATGTATTAACACATAATCTCAAAGAAACCCTTTTGTCAGTTAGCAAACTCTAGTCAATTTAGCAAATAGATATATTAAGAAACCTTTATCTTAACGTTTGATCATTACCATCAACATAATAAAATATGCAACAAATAAGGGAAGGACTAAAGTTCTCTTCCATTTATTAATCATTGCACGTAGACTGCAAATTGCATTAAAAGAAGTATCAATTCTCATGTACCAGTGATCTGTAGCAAGCACATGAATGGCAAATTCATTAACAATTTCAAGTAAATTCCTCAAACAACGTAAAAATTGAATCTTTGTGTGTGTATGTGCAATAAAAGGAGCCTGGTAAATAGTGATAAAGCTTTCATGAGGTTTTATAAAGTGAAAGCCTGTATGACAAATTGAACATTTATTAAATTTGTTTTAAAAAACAAGCCCAACAGCTAGGCAGTTAAGTTTGAGAAAAATCAATGCAAATTTTACAACAACAGAATCTACGTCAAATAACACAAAATTCGAATAGATTTTTATATATAAAGTTCCAATCAAAAATGCAGTGTCTTCTATTACCAGAGACACAGTAGCAAACTTCCATATAGTTGCAAAAAAATTGGTCAAATGGCTACCTAAGTTTAATAAGAGAGAAAAATTAATTCCAAAATCAACATGTCACATTACATAATACCAAATTTTGTTTGTTCGTAATTATTTTAGTATACATACTATACCAAAATGGTATGAAATTTTATACATAAAATCCATAAATTTATTTCATGTAAACATATAATGACAACATGCTGATTCCAAAAATATGTGGAAATAATTAAAAGAACAAAATTAGCCTTTTGAACTAATAAGTTAAGATTCCAAATGGGCAGTGATAGATAATGAGCATGTATAATATTGACAAATAACGTGTTAAATGCACAACTTTGTTAAACATAGAAACCACGTATAATCGATATTAATCATGTTGTAGTTGGATAAGAGAAATACAGATAAACAGTAGGTGAAACTCAAATTATAAAACCAAATAACCAAATTGTTTTAAAGTTAGATGAAACCAAATATAATATCCAAAGTTGGAGAAACTGGAAAAGGAGCATTGTATTATTAAAGCAAGCATGCGATTTGTAATTAATAATGAAAATTCTCACAAAACTGTGGCTTTTTTGAGGAACCAAACATAGAAAGTAAAAAAAAAAAAAAAAAAAAAAAGGAGAGAAACTCAAATACTGGAAAGAGCATGAAGTTGCAAATTGAGTAACAAACTTAAACATGGCAGGTTACACGTTTAATTTACAAATTAGTAAGCATATTTTTTATCTGTAGGCAAAAAGTTTCAAATATAGAAATATTAGCATGATGTATTTGTGATGCAAAAAGGGGAAAACAAAACAATCCACTTTTGTCATTCAAAATTATCATTTTAATAACATACAATATATAACTATTTTTGAATGTGATTTTGTCATTCCAAAACAGCAGTTTTTTTGCATAAGTTGTCGGAAACATAATTTTTTTACATTAAATTAATGTGTAAATTATACATATGTATTACATACAAAAGACAGTAACAAAGTTGAAGTTATTGACTTCTCCATTTACTGCTCATTGTAGGTTACTTCATGCATTAACCACGGTTTGCCTAAATATAAAATACGTGTACATTGTGAGAAGGTAGATTTCTTATTTTGGACAACCAAACTGAATGTATTTTATTTTATTTTATTTTATTGCATTTTCATCTACACCCATGTGTTGTATTATTCGGTTTTTTCCGTGTATTAAGAATTTAGTCCTTTTGGTTGTTTTGTTGTCATTTTTATCAGAAATCACTAGAGGCCATTTCTCCTACAGGAATCAATTAATGGTTCGCTGCTAAATTTGCTCGGTTATCCATGGGTGGAAAAGCGAGTGAGTGAAGGAAAACTTTCTCTTCATGGTGGATATTATGATTTTGTGAATTGCACTTTTGAGAAGTGGACCCTTGTATATAGAGAAGGGTTAGAGGGTGGCAGCAAATATGCAATCAATGATCGCATTTTCTGGTCCTGATATGCTTCCAGGTATATTCAAAACATATCCATCCCATTGTTATGTATTTTAAGTTTTAACACATCTATGTGTATGTATTACATATTTAGTGCGTTCATTGATCACATTGCTATCTAGATGTATCTTAATATGTATATGTGTGTGTATTAAATATATAGTGTCTTTAGGAAAAAAAGGATAATGCTCTGTTTATAGATTTGTTTCCTATCGTATATAGGCATAAGTAAAAATCATGTATGAAGCAACTGATTGAAAATATTGATGGGCACAGAAACAAAATGAAGCAATATACCATGTATTAAATTGAATCAAGTCTTTGTTGGGTACAGAAACAAAATGAAGCAATATACCATGTATTAAATTGAATCAAGTCTGAACCGAGCCGAAAGGCTCAGTCTGCACTGATACTTCCGCTCAGTTTTCACTGAGCCGACCGAGCCGAAAGGCTCAGTCTGAACCGAGCCTTAAGGCTCAGTTTCACCGAGCCATTCGACTCAGTGAAACGAGCCTATTGGCTCGGTTAAACTGAGCCGAAATGCTCGTTTTATTTATTGTATTATGCTAGTTGTATTATAAAATTTATTCGTGCTAATTGGATTTAGGTTCCATGCAGGAACATATGAGTTCTGTGCAAGTGTTTATACGAGGGTTAAGGCGGGAGCAAGAATCGCAGATAAAGTAATTTATGAATTTTTTTTATTTTGGTAGTGGGTTTGATGCTCTATTTTTGTAAGGTACATTACACGATGTTTGAATTAGATGAAACAATCATGTTTGAGTTATGTAGCAACTTTATTTTATTGTTTGTTGGACATGATTTGTTTTAAATACATTTGTAGCAAGTTTATCATAATTTGACCATGATATTCATTTTACATCAATGTTTTTATTGATGTACATTGCTACAATTTTGCATATGTTCGGTTTTATTATGATTTGTGGTAGACGAAGATAAATATAAAACAACCATATTGAATTTTGGTGTACGTATGCGTAGGGAATGGGTAAGGATGCATATGAAACTTGGTGTAGGCAATACGTAGGAATACGGCGTAGGGATAGCGTAGGGAACTTGGCATAGGGACGACGTAGGTAATTTGGCGTAGGGATGACGTATGGAACTTGGCGTAGGGACGGCGTATGGAACTTGGCGTAGGGATGGCGTAGGCATGAAGGCGTAGGTATGGCGTAGGAAAATATTTGCGACGGGCTGTTTTCCGACTTCCTTTTTGGCGTAGGGATGGTGTAGGGAAATTTGATTCCCTACGCCGTTCTTACGTCAAATTGGCGTATGGAATTCAGAATTCTTTTGTAGTGTTGCTTCTAGGTCCATGCGGCTTCACTTTGTATTATTCGGTTTTTTTTAGGTGGGATTCATCATCGTAGGTAGGCTATCCACGAGATACCTGGCACTGACTCTAGCCGCACTGTATGATGGTTGTTTTGTCTCCCTGAGTTATCTCCGATTATGTGCAATTTGACTGTGTGGGCTGAAAAGTGGTCATCATGGATTGTCCCATCTCGTGTATTATCGCATACATCGTTCAATGTTACTTTCTTTGAGATGATATGGTAGATTTCATGGAAGCTTTGCACAACCGTTCTGTTTTGTGTGGCTCAAGATGTCAGAGTAGGAAGTGACGTGCCTCTATGTATGCAAGCTACCAAGCAGCTTGTCTTGTTTAGCTATGTAATTTTTGTGGCTAGTTCAGTATTAGTTACATATGATATGTTACGACTCTCTGCGTGGAGTACGTTAATAGTAGTTCGAAATTTTGTTCAATTCATGTGTTGTAATCTAGTTAGATTTAGTTTATGGTCCACTTGAAAACCGTTTGTAGTTGATAGATTTACTCTCCATCACTTACACTGTTTCAAATCTCGCAAATATCACCCGAAATCTCCTCCGAGATCTCGTTTTGGTCTCCATCCGAATCGAAACAGCAAATATCACTCTAAATTTCCTTTCGAATATATCGCCCAAGATATTGCAATATCGAACGATATATTGGCCGAGGCGAAGTACTGGAATACCGTCCGAGATCTTAGTTTTTTAGTTAAAATTCAAATTTGTGCATGAACTAGAACTATAATTAAAAACCTCAAATCTAGCCATATCAATCTTTTGTTATTTTACATTTTTCATGTTAAATGACTATATTGCATCTTTGTATATGTTTTACAATGCTTACGATTTTCAT
This sequence comes from Allium sativum, assembly GCA_030737875.1. Classification (NCBI taxonomy): domain Eukaryota; kingdom Viridiplantae; phylum Streptophyta; class Magnoliopsida; order Asparagales; family Amaryllidaceae; genus Allium; species Allium sativum. The sequence continues at coordinate 391,870,704 of CM060912.1, read as the reverse complement.
ATTCGTCTTTTTACATACATGTTACTTATGAAATTATGTATTTTACGGTCTGTTTACGCTGAATTTTTTAATGTTTGGATCCATTTAATGTTTCCTGTCTAACAATATTTTTGTTTTAAGCATATTACGATTTAGAGTATGAATGATCTTTCACAAAATAAAGAATAATAAAGTTATTTTTTTTCATTTTAAGTTTAAGTTACTATGTTTTTAATAGTATTCATAAAAATCATTTTTTTAAAATATCATTTTTAATATATATCATGTACCCCGAGATTGTTCTGATATGAACTTTCAGATCCGAGATGAAAATCAGAGATGAACTCCCGAGTTAGACTCATCTCGTCCGAGATCTCCCCCGATACGAGACCGAGTCTATAAAATCCCTGAGATGGAATGCGACCGATATCCGAGATTTAAAACCTTGATCACTTGTACTCTCATGTATCATTACTAGTTATAATGACAGTGGCATGGTCCACGATAAAAACCCGGCTGGCCTTGCCAAAATTTTTTTACCCCCATCGCGACTGTTTATTTGCAACTGATGTCATATGCAAGTTGCATTAAATTATTTTTGACAACTGATATTTCATAGTAGTTGCAACGAATGAGATTTCGCAAATGGCATATTTAGTTATTTGCGAAGAAATATATTTTACAATTGTACGTACAAGCCAGTTGCAAAGAACATACTATTATTAACTACGCAAAAATATCTTTAGAAACCGTCTTTATTTGCCTGTTGCGATAAAATTATTTTACAACTGGTATTTCCTACCTATTGCGAAAAAACATATCTTTAGCAATTGTGTTTTTTGGTCAATTGCAATAAATGTATTTCACAAGTAGCATTTCCTATCAATTAAGAAAAAAATCATATTTTTAAGAACTGTGTTTTCTGAATACTTAACAATTAAATAATTTTTAGATATTTAAACAATAGCGAAAATCATATTTAAAAAATATTTGACACTTAAGTAATTATAAATGGCAGCACTATTTAATAACTAATATAAAACTTTTAATACTTAATTGATAACTTGTAAATATTAAGTATAATTAATAATTATAAATGACAACTTATAAATGTATTTATTTATGTATATATTATAATCAATGATTATTAAAAAATAATTTATAACTACTAATTCTTATCAATAATTATTTTTTGTACTAAATAATTTAGTATAATTAATTTTTAATGATCAATAAATCGATTTTATTATTTAATAATTAATGATTGACATGTGAAATTTACTAATATGTAATATTTAATAATTAAGAATTAATTCATGCTTAATATTTGATAAACAGGCTGAGAATTCTTTGAGAAAACACCAAAGTGTCTGAACCAAAATTGGCTCAAACACTAAAGATAAGAAGAGTAGAGAAAGTATCGTAAAGAGGTTGAAATTAAAATGAAGGAATGACACTGAAATAACAATTAGAATTCACACACAAGTTTATAATGGTTCGGCTTTCGTCTTTCCACTTGAATGATTTTAAATCTTTGTTGCTCAAAATTGATGATTACAATCGTCCGTTCGGTAGGGATTCAATGTGTACAAATTAATTTAGAAGATGAGATATTTTCCTTCAAAACAACTAGTGTTTATAAAAAAAGACGATTTTTGATTACATTTTGGCTGAAGTTGATCTTGCCATGAAAATTTGGGTCCATAGCTCAACATTTGACCAGATCAGTATCACTTCCGTATATGCATCTGATCAATACCGATATAATTAATGTAAGAGTTAGGGCATGCGATCCAGTGGGGGAGTCCTTTTGTGTGCTGATATCATGTTTTCGAAGTTGGTTTGTGTAGTCATCTTGGTATTTGTTGGATTTGAGTGATTGGAAAGGCCTAGCTAACCCAGTACATCCGTAGCGATCAAGGTCACAGGGTTGATTCCAATCCAATACTTAATACAATCTAGGATGCCATTCTGCTTAGTTTGCTCGACCGTCATATCGTGGTCTTATAGATATATGGATCTTCGGATCATTACACTTGGCTGTTTGTCTTGATAATCGTTAAATTATACTTGGTTGAATAGTCGGGAAAGTCAGGCCAAAAGGCCACGTAATAGTGACAACTCTGGATTCACAAAAAACTTCTATATACATAATATAGTATTAGGCTATAATATAGACATCTTCTTATTAATACATATTACATACGTCTATGGTGGTTGGCAAGCGTTAAGTTTGGTGCTAGTAGTTAGATTAACAAATAATGAAAACATGCCTGTATTCTCCATATGATCTTTAAAACTGGTTGGTACTTCAGGCTCTTATTGTATCTTATGCCTCCATTTAATGACCATCCCATAAAATGAATTGTCCATACAATGTAAAAGATAAGAGCTTATACTAAGAAATATTAGTGACCTTAAAGATCAAGTTTTGTTAGCAAATTTACTAAGATTAGAAGTTAATCTTACAAATGTTCACGAATACCAGGGTAATGTTAAAGATCCATTAGGATCATAAGATATTTCTTGAAGAAAATACATACTTATGTGTTTAAATATCTCGCCTCAAACACATAGGATTTTGGTTTAAGCTATTGGCCACCAAATATTCTGTTAAGGCGTAGATATTTAAACTGACATAAAAGTTTAAACTGAAAGGTACTTTCATGAATGCATAAGTATAATATTACAATTTAGTGCGGGGATTATTGGGGAAGATTGAAATATTATTTGTCCCACATTGGCATATATCATTAATAACTCCTACCCATATATTAAGAGTTGTTTAATAATTATTATTTATTAATTACTATTGAATAGTTAAGATTTAAAAATTAATTATTAAGACTACTATTTAATAATATTGTTTAATAACTATTATTGACTAATGTCCCTTCGGGGACATCCGATAAAATTGGAACGATACAGAGAAGATTAGCATGGCCCCTGCGCAAGGATGACACGCACAAATCGAGAAATGGTCCAAACTATTATTGACTAATTAATATTAATAAGTAATATATATCATTTATCACTTAATAATTATGATTGGTAATTATTTTTAACATTTTATACTTAAAAAACTTTAATAATTAAAATTATTAATTTAATAATTTGTAATTAATGTTAAAAGACTATTAAGTAATATTTAATAATTCCAATAGGTACATATTGCGATCATTATAGTTTACATATTACGATAAAAAATGAGTGATAAAAGTATTTGTAACAACTGTTTATTCCAGCAAGTTGCAAATTGAGAACTTTGTTGAAGTATTAATAATTATAACCATAATCTATAACTACTAAAAAATAAATAGTAATAATAAATAATATTAATAATAAATAATAGTATAAATAATAAATTAATAATTAATAATTGCTAAATGATAAATAACATTGATCATTTATTAATTTGTAATTACTATTAAATAACTAATAGTTAAGACTAATAGTTAATAATTTAATTCAATAGTTAGTATTTAATAGTTATTTTTAAAATACACAAGAAGCCATAATCAATATTTCCTTTTAATAATTAATGATAAAATTCATAAATTGAAAGTTAATACTTTGATAAAAGTTAGAATTTTGAAACTAATAACTACTAGCCATATTTAATAGTTAATATTCAAATAATAATTTAGATTTTCGAAAATTTCCATAATATATTTTCACATATCCATAAAATTTTAAACTAAAGTTAGAAATTTTGATAAAATTTAGAACTGAAAAGTGAAAATTTAAAATTTATAACTTGGCATTGTCATTTTATAAACCTAAATCCACTATTATTTGAAACCCGTATCCTCTGCTCTTTGAAACCCAGTCTTTTCATTTTTTGAACCCTAATCACTCATTGCTTCAGCCGTTATTTCCCAAATTCATTTTCGCTCCTAAACCAAAAAATCCAATCACAACTAGTTTTAATTACTTTTTTCCTATCACTATGAGTTTCCTCCTATTATGATTTTTGGAATCTAGGCTTCTGCCATTAACTTTCTTCACCATCTCTTTTTCAGATCTATTGTTGGCGGCCATTAATCTCCCTCGAGATGGTTATTTGGAGAGTCTAAAAGTCTAGATCTTGAAGAATTCAGATTTGATCTTGTTTAGAGGATGGTGGGTCATTGTTTTAGTTCTCGGGTCTATGCTTTTGATGCTCGGCATTGGCTTTTATCGTTTACCTCCTTCATTGCCTCTTTGGAAACTAGAATCTCAGGTATGTGTAGCTTCTTTTGCCTCATTAGCTTTTCTAGAGATTTTGTTCTGGGACTCTATGTTGCAACATGGGGGTGGTTTAGTGTAATACTCCAAACTCCTTAACGTTATATCAACATAGAATCCTGAAAAGAAATATTGGATGTTGTAGGTATAAAGACAATAAACATCACAACGACTAAGATTTCACAAGATATAACGTAATAAATTCACCGCAGAAGATGAACACAATTTACTTAAGGTAATAAAAACTATCCTTATTATTTCAGGCTAACCAGATTGTCTTAAAATACCATGTCACAAATCTAAGTCATAATAGCAATATCTAAGTACAAGAGTAATAGTATCCCTAAATTGTCAAAAAGTACAAGCAAACTATGGAAAGAAATAAGAAAAGCAAAACATCTCTTCAAGTGTCTTCCAAGATAAAATCAACTAAGAAATCAAAGCTACGCACTTCCTTTTTAAGATCCCGGGAGGAAGAAAAAGGAAACAAGAAAAGAAGAAGAAGGTCAGATAAAAAGTCTGATAAGCTTTAGTGAGTACTAGCATGATTAATAAGCGAAAGAAAAATTGATAAAACAACAGTTCTAGTGCCATAAAAAGGGTAAGTGTCTGTGTGCACTTAAAAATGAACAAATAGAATAACAATATCACAAAAAGGGCAAGATTTGATAATGATGACCTTTTTCAGTTCTACAAATAGAAATGAAATTAGGAAGAGGTTGCCTAATACTACCAAATCGATCGGTTGCAACGAATCATGAATAACCTATGCCCATTTGGGGTTTAGGTTTATTAGGCCCTAGCCCATCAGCAAAAATATATAACCTTATACACAGGTGTCAAAGTGGCTTACGTCCTCAAATCGAACCAATGCACACACACTGACTTGCTGAAACACACCTAAGAATGGACCGACTTACAGCCACAACATGGCATGGTGCATGCCCATAGCCTCATATTGAGACCAAAAAAAGGGTATGCTACATGGAATGGATCCCAATTAATAATTAACTTGGTTCAAATCTCCTACACTTGATTTAACCCCATAACAAATTAAATTTATCAGGCTCCTAATTTACTTACACACTGCAAGTTAATATGTTCATATTAAAGCACAACGACGAAAGTTCTAGGCTTGTAATTTACCCATGCATTATAAATCAATATGTACATATTAAGGCCTAACCAAGATAGTCTAGTCTTAAGCTAATAATTTATCCGCACACTCTAAATCAATATTATCATATTAAAGCCTGACTACGAAAGTTCAAGGCTCGTAATTTACCCACACACTGTAAATCAACATGCATATATTAAACCTAACTATCTTTTCAATTATTCCAAGTCATATTTAAAATTTGAAAATAAACCATTGGTGTTTATTATGAATTCCAATCATCAAATTTATGCAATTTTCTTATTACAGTCCAACTTCTGTCATATTCTATTCAATAGGCATTTATGCAGTCCAATTTTACTTGATCCAGTTATTTCCTTTTTAATTGCAGTATTCACCATATTCAAATTAAGCCTCAATTTTGATTATTCTTGTTCAATAAATTTTATTCCCCAATGCAAGCGCATAGTAAAAGAAAAAGAGAAATAATCCATTAAAAGTTATTAGGCATATAGGTTCATGCCTGATTTAATCGTATTCATATGCACTTTTAGGAATATTTCGATGCAACTGCGAAATCTTGAAATAGAGAAAGGAAAAAGAGACCTTACATAATAGTTCACAAGAATCTGAATATAATTTGTAGAAATAGCCAGGAGGAATTCAGAAAGAAAATACAAACAACTGAATCTGAAATCAAACTGTAATAATCTAGATCTAAGAACTATGAATAACCCAGATCAGAAACAACTACTACTAATATTTTATAGTTTTTATTTTAACTTATTAGAATTTTAGTAATCATAGAAATATCACCTAAATATGATTATCCAATGCCCCCGGTAGAAATTCCCAAAATAAATAATCTTCCCTCTAAAAATTATGCGCAAACAAATCTTATAATAAATTTTTTATTTTTATTTAGGGAAGAAATGTTGTAGTTGAGGCATAGAATTAAAGAAAAAAGGATTATATATAATAGGGAAGTAGTATAGGTTTATTTATATGGGAGGTACGGAATTCTAGGCCCATAGATATTAGATTTTTGATCCCAATTGACCAAGCCACGTCAGAAAAGAAGAATCTCGAAAACTCCTACAACTCTCGGTTTCGTGCCAGGCACGAAAACTTGCTGGGTAAACAAATGGGTCGACCCATCTCCAGGGTGGGCCGACATAGGGGTCGACCCGACCTGGGACTATGTCGTCCCAGTTTTAACGTTATCATTTATATTAAATTCTTTTTTGTATTATTTAATTCTATTTTGAATTTAAAACTTCAATTGGTCATAACTTATTAATTTTTAGTCCGTTTCACACAAACCAAAAGTCTACCTAAACCAGAAAACCATAATGGACCCAATGGCACAAATCATGTTGCCCAATTTCCATTGTTTTTTAACTTATTTTTTAATCAACCAATTTGTTAATTAATTATTATTTGTTAAAATTTGGGTTGTTACATTCTCCTCTCCATAAAGGATTTCGTCCCCCAAATTGACTAAGGTAAAAGATTAATATAAGTGTTTTCTATATCCTCCTACTCATCCATTATCCACTGGCAACCACTGTCCTTAATTTGTATAATGCAATTTATATACTTATGCAATAGTGTAGTGCGTATGATCCTAACTAATGCAAATGATAGGCGGTTTTCTAATTCAGTCGACCTTCTTTTTATGCAATTACGTATGTGCTATGCATCCAAATGTTTACAAAAATCCTAATGATAATAGATAATTCTCTGTGCGAGCATCAAGCATCATTCTTATGCAACAACCATTTGATGACATCCATATATTACAACCATAAAAATTAATAAAATCCACAAGCAATCCATATGCATATTCATGTGTCCTTTTGGCCGATCATAGTGCCTTGTGCATGTATATACATTCACTGCATCCATTTGCGAACATCAAACACAACATGTTTCAACAACATTTTTTAACCATATCCTATCATCTATAGGTTTCTGGTAAAATCAAGTTCAAAAGAATTTGAGAGGTAGAACCTAAGAACTAGAGATGGAAAAATATCAGAACGTACTGATAGGGATAATAAACACGCATCTTCTCCTCGAGTTCCCAAGTGGCCTCACCATCATCATCTCCTTACTACACCTTGACCAAACTTACTTCCCTTTTTCTCAGCTTCTTGGTCTCAAAATCTAAGATCCACCGAGGTGCTTGTCGAATAGACGCCTCCCGCTCGATCTCCACATCCGCCAATGCACTAGACTCTACTACCACCATTGAATCGTGTAGGCACTTCCGCAAGTGCGATACATGGAACACGTCATGAACACCTGATAGTCACTCTAGTAGTCGAACTCTGTAAGCCATCTGTCATACCCTTTCTATGACTAGGAACAGTCCAACAAACCTTGGGGCCAACTTTCCCATTGAACCAAACCTCACTACGTTCCTTAGCCGTGAAACTCTATTGAAGACCGAATCTCCAATAGCAAACTCTAAGTCGACCTTTCTTTTGTTCGCATATGACTTTTACCTATCCTATGCTGCCTTCATCCATTTCCTAATCAACTCAAACTTACCAGAATTTTCCCTAATCATTTCAGACCTAAGAAGAAGTCTGATTGTCGAATCCTACCAACATGTCGAATATCTGTGAGGTCGTCTATATAAGGCCTCGAAAGGTGCCACACCAATGTTAAATTGGAAACTATTATTGTAAGCAAACTCCATAAGGGTAAATGATCATCCCATGTACCTTCGAAGTCCAAAATACATATCCTTGGTAGGTTCTCTAAAATCCTATTCACCCTCTCAGTCTGTCCTTCTGTCTGAGGGTGATAAGCAGTGCTTAACCTGAGTATCATTCCTAAAGCTTCTTGCAGACTCCACCAAAACTCGCTAGTAAATATCGGGCCCCTGTCGCTCACGACGCTCGAAGGAATACCATAGAGTCTAACTATCTCGCGGATATTCAAAGAGGCCAACCATGTAGTCATCCTCTTACTCTTAACTGGGATAAAATGGGCACCTTTAGTCAATCGGTCTGTGACGGCCCAAATGCTGGTATTGCCCTTTCCTAACCTAGGCAACCCGTCCAAAAAATCCATAAAAACACTCTTTCATTTCCACAATGGTATATCCAAAGGCAGAAGCAGTCCACTAGGCTTCTTTTGCTCTACCTTAACTTTTTGGAAATCACACATCTTACTACATACTCAAACACACTCTTCTTTATTCCAGTCCAATAAAAGACTGATCTTATATTGCGATACATCTTATCACCACCCGGATGGGTAGTCCTCCAAGAGTGATGAGCCTCGACTAATGTTGTACTCGTCAAGTCATCCGTGCAGGGTAAACTTAATCTACCATCCCGTTGAAGCCAACCTCTATAATCCACAGAATACCTAAGGAGGTCTAGAATTGTGTCCTCTTCTCAATTTGTCCAAAATATCCGAAACCTCAGAATCCTCTCTTTGCCTCTTCCCAATATATTCCAGTAAAGTAGGTTGCACCTCCAAAGATGCCAATAGTCCTAGAATGCAATCCATAGATGGTCGAAAATCGAATGCGGCTATTTAATCCAAACTCCGCTACTCAATAAATAAAAGGCCCAATGCCACCCTCGGTCTGTTAAAATCATTAGCCACTTCGTTCCTCTTATCAAATGTATAAGAAGCCTCGAAATCATATGATGCCAAGAACTCTATCCACCTTTGCTACCTTAAATTGGGATCCCTCTAAGAGAACAAATACTTGAGTAACTTATGGTCTATAAAGAGCTCGAACCTCTCACCATGTAGGTAGTGTCTATAAGACTTAAGTGGGAATACTATAGTAGCTAACTCCAAATTGTGTGTAGGGTAATTCCTCACATGAGTCCTTAGCATCCTACAATCGTAGCATATTACTCTACCTTCTTGCATCAATACCGCACCTAGACCAGTCCCAGAAGTGGTAGTATAAACTGTGAACGTCTTAGATCTATCGGGTAACGTCAAAACTAGTGCACTGGTGAGAGCATTCTTAGTGTTCGAAAGGCATCCTCACAATCCATATCCTAATAGAAAGCTAAATTCTCCTTAGTAAGTAAGGTGAATGGTGCCGAGATCCGTGCGAAATCCATAACGAACTTCCAATAATAACCCGCTATGCTGAGAAAACTCCTCACCTCAGTCGCGTTCTTGGAGGTCCTCCAATCTTATACCGACACTATCTTGGCGGGATCAACTACTAATATATCCTTTGAGACCATATTCCCCACGAAATGCACCTCCTTCCTCCAAAAATGACACTTGCAGAATTTTGCCTCCGATTGATGAACTTGGAGAGTACGGAGAATCTCTCACAAATATGAAGTAAGATTGTCCTGTTCCTCAAGAAGACAAGGATATCGTCCATAAAACCCACAACAAATTTATTCAGAATGTCTCTAAATATCATACTAATCAAGTCCACGAAAGACGCTGGTGCGTTGGTCAACCCAAAAGACCAACCACTCGAAGAAGCCATAAGGAGTCTAAAATTCCATTTTATATATATGCTATCCTTTGTCATGCGTAACTGATGGAAATCAGTGGCCAAATCCAATCGAGAGAATACAAATGCGCCTACCAGTTAATTAGACAAATCATCTATCCGAGGGAGCGGGTAACGATTCTTCTTTATAAGCTTATTCAATTCTTGGTAATTCACGCATAGATGGAAGGAGTCATCAGCCTTAACGGTGAAGACAACCAGTACACCCTACTCAAAAATACTCCATCCAATAAAACCCTTTTTCAAAAGCTCACCAGTTACTTGCTCAACTCTTTCAGTTCCCCGGAGTCATACGCCAAATGGATAATGCTACAGGCTTCCCGTTCACACTAAGATAAATCCAGAAATAGATCTCTCGCTTAGGTGGCAATCCTCTAAACTCCTCGAATACGTCTGGATACTCATAAACAACGGGTGTAGAATAAATATAAATAGAAGAATTTAGGGCGAAAAGAAAACTCAATACGACTGACCCTCACAGGTCGCAAGAAATCTCTAGGGTCCTACCACTACATGTCGTTAAAAGAACGACCCTCCTCCCGCAGTCAAGTATAGCCCCATATATGGCTAACCAATCCATCCCTAAGAACATCCCGTACCTCGAAAATTCAATACATAGGCATCACAATCAAACTCAACGCCTAAAATAGAAATTTTCAAACCCCAACAAATCATAGATAAGTGCGCCCAACCACTTATGGAGTTTGAAACTACTATAGGATTAGTAACTAGGGAGATTTCTAAGTGCAAACAGTTAACCAAAGTAATAGAAGCAAACAAATGAGAAGCTCTCGAATCGAAAAGAGTGCAAATAGGAAAAATCAAAGATAGAGATCAAACCTTCGACAGAGACATTCCTACCTATATTTAGGCCACTGCTAATCAGTTTTGCCTCCAATATGTGTATTTGAGCCGCTGCTGTATTAGTACCTTATCTAGTCTTCTGCGAACATGCCTTATCAGATATCCCAGCTGCCCACAATTAAAGCACTTTCCTTTTAGGTTCCTATAATCCATAATGAGGTGCCCTTCTGTTCCATACACATGACACTTTCTCTCAGTCTTGATCTTCCCATTCTGAGGATTTCCAACTCACTTCTTCTTGTCATTCTTATTCCAAAATTTCTTTTTAAGAACAAAAAACTTAGAAGCTCCACTCTTATCATCTTTGACTTCTTCCTTCTTATCCTCATGCATCAATGCCATCTCAATCAGATCCTTATATGTTGCCCCCATAGGAATGTTAGTCATCGCTAAACCTTGGAGAGGTTGATTAAACCTTCTAGAAAATCAAAAATCCTTCTTGTTAGCGGTATTAATCAGATTCATACCAAACCTCGATAACTCATTGAGCCATTTGATGTATTCCTTTACTGACAGATCTCCTTGCTTTAACTTCAAAAACCGCTCCACCTGCATTCCTTCCTCAGTAGGCGATAGAAACTTCCTATGAAATCTATTCTTGAATCCAGCCCAATCCATATGGATTCTTTCATCCTCTACGGCTCCCACCAAAATGAAGCTCCTTCTTAAGTTTCCAAGATGGAAGTCGAACTCGCATGCCATCCTCAAGTTCTAACAACTCAAAAATACTCTCGAGCTCTTTAATCTGGGTGCGCGCCTCTATAAACATCTCAGTACCCGAAAAGTGTTATCGTCCAAGTTAGAGAATTCCTTACAAAGCTTAGAAAATTTCGCGGCTATAGGAGGATTGGGAGGAACCACCGCAATAGGTGCTAGAACTTGCACATGTTCTTGTCCCTCTCTGTGGGCGTTGTAGCTTCTAAATATCTATGGAACCAACTGGGAATAGGAATTCTGTCAGGAAGATTATGAGCTCTCGACATACTGTGCAAAAGAAACGATAGAGATTTAGAATTCGAAGGAATCAAAGGAATGTTATAAATTGACTATAGTGGATATATTTTGTTTTCAAAAATAAATTTTAGCTTTTGAAAAATAGGTTTTCTTTCAAAAAGTTTTATTTTAAAACTAAGTTTTAGTGAACATGTAACCTTAGGCTTTAATACCAAATGTAATACCCCACACCCCCTTAACGTTTTTCCAATATAGAATTCCATTAAGAAATATGAAGTGTTGTAGGTATAAAGACGATAATCATCACAAAGACTAAGATTTCACAAGACATAAAGTAATAAATTCACATAGGAAGAAGAAGATAATTTACATTAAGGTAACAAAACCATCCTTATTATTTCAAGCATACCAGATTGTCTTAAAATACCATGTCATAAGTCTCAGTCATAATAGCGATATCAGAGTACAAAAATAATAGTACCCCAAATAGCCGAAAAGTACAAGCAAATCATGGAACGAATTAAGAAAAGCAATGCATCTTTGTAAGAGTCTTCGAAGATAAAATCGACTAAACAATCCAAGCTATGTGCTTCCTCCCCGAGAGTATGGGGGAAGAAAATGGAAAGAAGAAAAGGAGAAATAGATCAAAGAAAAAGTATGGCGGGTTGTAGTGATTACTAGCACGATTGATAAGCAAAAGAAAATTAAATAAAATAGTAGCTCTAGTGTCATAAAATGGGTAAGTGTCCATGCACACCTAAAATTAAACATATAAAATAAAGATACCATAAATGACATGAACGATGTAAGTGTTCTAACTTGCAAGATTTGATAATGATAACTATTTTGCACTTCTACAAATAGAAATGAAATTAGGAAGAGGTTTCCTAATACTACCCAATCGATTGGATGCAACGAATCATGGATAACCTATGCCTATTATGGATTTGGGTTTATCAGCCCTAGACCATCAGCAAAAAGGCATAACCTTATCCATATGTGTCAAAGAGGCTTATGTACCTAAATCGAACCAATGCACGCACACTGACTCGCCGGAACGGACTCACACCCTTTAGTCGGACCGACTTATATAAAAAACATAGCATGGTTCATGCCCTCGCCATATATTGAGACCGAAAATGATAAATAATCTATGCTACATGGAATGAATCCCAACAAATAATCAACTTAGATTAAATCCCCAACCCTTGATTTGACACCCACAACAAATTCAATTTATTAGGCTCCTAATTTTCCCACACACTCTAAATCAATATGTTCATATTAAAGCCCAACGATCAAAGTTCTAGGCTTGTGATTTACCCACACACTGTAAATCAATATGTACACATTAGGGACTAACCGTGACAGTCTAGTTTTACGCTCATAATTACCCACGCACTGTAAATCGATATGTTCATATTAATGCCTGAAACGAAAGGTTTAGGCTCATAATTTACCCATACACTATAAATCAATATGCACATATTAAGCCTAACTATCCTTTTTAATTATTCCAAGTCATATTTAAAATTTTCAAATAAACCATTTGTATTTATTACGGTTTCCAATTATCTAATTTATGTAATTTTCTGATTACAGTCCAACTTCTGTTATATTCCGTTCAATAAGCATTTATACAGTCCAATTTGTCTTAACCGAATTATTCCCTTCTTAATTGCAACTTTCAACATATTCATATTAAGCCTCAATTTTGAGTATTTCTATTCAATATATTCATTCCCAATCCAAGCGCATAATAAAAGAAAAAGAGAAATAATCCTTCGTAAATTATTAGGCGTACAGGTTCATTCTGGTTTAATCGTATTCGTATGCCCTTTTTGGGAATATTTCGGTGCAACTGCAAAATCTAGAAATAGAGAAAGGAAAAAGAGATCTGACATAATAGTTCACAAGAATTTGAATAGAATTTGTAGAAATAGACAGAAGGAATTCAGATTTTTTTAGAAATGACTGAATTTGAAATCAAAATATAATAATATATATCTAAGAAATGTGAATAACCTAGATCTGAGACAACTATAACTACCATTTAAAGATTTAATTTTAATTTGTTAAAAATCTAGTAAACACAGAAATCTCACCTAAATATGCTTATCCAATGGCCCAGGTAGAAACCCTTAAAATAAATAATCATCCCTCCAGAAATTGTGCACAAACAAATCTTATAATAAGAATTTATTTTTACTCGGGAAGAAAGGGTGTAGTAAAGGCACAAAAATGAAGAAAAGGAATTGTGTGGAATGTGGGAGGAGTATAGGTTTATTTATAGGGGAGGTAGGGAATCACAAGCCCTTAAATATTAGGTTTTTGATCCCAGCCGACCAAGTCACATCAGAAAAAAGTATCTCGAAAACTCCTGCAACTCTTGGTTTCATGCCAGGCACGTAAACGTACTTGGTAAACAACTGTGTCGACCCATCTTCCAAGTGGATCGACATAGGGGTCAACCCATATTCAGCCTAGGTTGACCCCTGGGTCGAATTGACCTGGGATTGGGTTGTCCCAGTTTTAACATTATAAAACATTATTATTTTATATTATTCGTCTGTTTTGTTTAATTTTGATTTTGAATTTTAAACTTCAATTGGTGATAACTTATTCATTTTCAGCCTGTTTTACAGAAACCAAAAGTCTATTTGAACCAAAAAATCATAACAGACCCAATGCCACAAACTCTGTTGTCCAATTCCTATTAATTTTCAGTTTATTCTTTAATTAATTAATTTGTTACTTAATTATTATTTGTTAAAATTTGGGTTGTTACATTTAGGGGTTGTGTCGAGCTTGTTTTGCCCACTTCTTTAAGATTGTCATGGTTTTGGTTGGCATATTAATGCAAATATCTATAATCCCTTCCCATAGTAAATTGATTCTGGTATGCATTATACATTTGCTAAGATGTCTTCACTCACAGATCTGTATATCTAGCTAACCTGCAATGCAGTTTCAAGTAACTATTGTTGTTTTAAAAATATAGGCACTAATAGATTATTTTACTTAGCTGAGTTTCCAACTGTCCGTGCTATATGACTCTTTGAAGATTTCAGCTTTGCACTTCACTGCAATTGGTCTTTGGGTAGTTTAGTGTGGTCAGTTCCCATGCTACATTTATCTTCTGATATATGCACACAGAGATTCGGGTTTCAACGGTTCCTTAGCATTGTCATAAGATGCATATCATTACTTCAAACTATAGTACAAAAAAACTTTGGTTGTTACTTCTTGTCATCTAATGTTTACTATTCATTGGAGAATGCCAAGTATTGGTTAAACGACCTAGACTTCCCCGAACCCCGAAGAGGCGGAAGATCCCGAATTGTTTTGAGAACACGACTCATCAAAACACAAACAAGAGAACATTTTATTGCTATTAAGAACTCAGATAAATAATATCAGAGTTTTAAATTACAAAACAGCGGAAATATATGTACATGTATATAATGTGCAACGGAAAACATCAACAACCACAACTGAAAGAAATAGACGGATACAAAGCATTTCGAATATAGCTCCAGCCGTAATCTAAGATCCAGTTAAAACAAATATCTGCAAAAACCAAAACTACTAGCTGCCGTGTGGAAAATATGGGCACCGAGAGTTTAGGTAGAAACAATAAACTCCAAGCCAGTCATGGGACCGGTATGAGAACTAAAATAGTTATTAACATTATTTTAAGTTGGGTAAATCAAGACAACACGCCGTATAACACAAAACAGGTTTCCTCCCATGAATACCATAAAATAAACAGCGCAATGCTAAAGGAAAAATGAAGCCATTATAAGACTCAGGTCCCATCACACAATGCAAACACAAATCAGAGGATAGAGTTTTACCTTATAATGGCCAAACATGCTTGGTACATGAAATTTATCTTTTATTATTACTATAAGTGAAGAAATCAACTTCAAATATAAATGTATCAATCATTGACGGCATAGTACCCCATCCTACTATTTCACCATATAGGTTTACAACTAAAATCGAGAGTCACGTATTGGAAATTGGATTCCATCTATGAGTCGAGGCAAGGGATCTTCCACACCAATTCGAGACACTCTAGCAAATGCCTCAGGACTTGGACACTGGCAAGCCCTTGGATCTTCAGGGCTAGTCCACACTTACTTTAGTGGATTGGTTATTCCTGAACACATGTTTCCTAGTCCTATCGGACCTATCTCTGATCCATTAGAGACTCAATATCCGAGGTGCCTCATTCCATCATCCACGTAAGTAAAAATGTCTGGGCTCCATACCATGACACCACTTCTAGCTAGAAAGAAACGTCGTGCACTCCCTACAGTCACTATCTCGTTTTTGACTCATACTGGGTGTAAGGATCGCGAATTAACGCTATACACAAACTTATGCTACTTAAAGCCATGCTTTGATCATCATCCACAACACTCTTCTTTTAAACAATAAGCCTTGATCATTTGCATCTTAGAATGCCACATTGTTAATCGATACCGTACCACTAATTTCCACCAATATATAACCTTTAATCTCGTACGTCTCAAAGAAGGGTGTTAAGCAAGAGAATAAATTATCCGCCACCAAACAAATATATATTTAGTAGAGATCAACGAATATAGTATAAAGGAACATAATGTCAGATACACCATCTATTTGCAAGTCCATTCTGGGTCTGAACGAAACCGGAGGCACCTCATTCCTCGTCCCATATGTCCAATATAGGAGCAAGGCCCTCGCATATCCAGTTGATCTCCAAGTACATCCGGACGATCACCACTTAATACCTTGTCTTGGGTGTACATCCCAATCAAGACATCAGCAATCATACAAACGATGTGAAGATCTCCGGTCTTCAACCACCGTCTTCATCGTCGACTTTTAGTCGCCGTAACAGTTACTCAAAATGGGATAAACCCAGTCTTTCCGAATAGCTCGCGTATTTTATAATCAATAATCAAGTGCTATAAAAACACATCATACGCCTTATTCCAATTCAGAATATTCTTTTATTCAAATATTCACATCTTAGGGGAAAGGTTCCCATTAATTTTATCAAAGATAAGGTCTTTTAAACTTATTCTTAAATCTTCCTTTGGATTACATTTTCAAAAAGATTTTATTTTACCATTCCTCAATTTAAACCCAATTAAGGTTTACCAACTGGTCGGGATTACCGAGCCTTACCGAAGTAACCATTTATTTTATTAACCCATTCCCAACCTATTTATCCCATAGAGCAAAATAGGTAGTACTCCATATCTAACACCCACGGTGTTATCGGTAAAATTAGTTACCATTTCCCGTTTCAAATCTAATTAAATATTTAACTATCGCATGGAGTAAAAATGGTGGTACTACATTCTCGATCATTTCTTGAATTTGATAAATTTAATTACCCTATTCTCATTTCAATCTAATTAAAGATTCATTAAAACTCTAACTAGGTTTTAATCTCAAAAATCATTACTTTATGATTATTCAACTTTAAGAAATTAATCTTATCTTTAACTGAGTTAAAGAACCAATGTTATTAAAAACACAGTTCATAATAAACCCAATCAACTTCCATTAATTATGGAATCTTCATGGAAAACCGATCAATATATAATAGATATAAATTTACATATAAGACTAATAATATAAATTGAATAACGGAAAAGCCTTTTAAATTCCATATATAGTAACGGTCTTCCTTCACAGAAGCTCATCTTGATTATTGATAAATCGGACTCCACTCAATTCCAATTTAATGTATTGAATTGGAAAACTTTACTTCGGAAAATTTCCATTAATTATTAATTAAATGATTTATAAATTCCAAATCATATCTTCACTGGGTTTTAAGAATAAGTATTATTTTAAACATCGTTCACAATGAACCCAAAATTAACTACCCTTTAATTAAAATTTATATTTATAAATTGGAGAACTTCATTAACTTAATTAAAAGATTTATTCTTTTATCTACGGGGTTTAAGAATAGTGTTATTAAAAACACCATTCATGACAAACCCAAAATCCAATTTGATATTAAATATAAGGCTCTGAATAAAAAAAATATTGGCTTATATTCAATATCATATTATGAAACCAACAGATATCATATTGGAAATAATGATATTTGTATCTTCCAAATTCCTCAACAATATCCATATAAACATGGAATCCAATATCAAAATATTTCAAAGATTATTTTCATTCAAATCCATTTCAATTTATATGGAATTCCTCGTTATGTAAAAACCCATTCGAAAATCCAATTTATTATTTCTAAAAATCATTGGATTTTTATTTTAGTTATTAACTGGTTCATTTAGATAAAAATATCTTTTATCCTTTCAAACTCGGAAATTTTCATCCAAAATCTTTCCAAATCATTTACTATGATTTTAATTAATTATTCCATATTTTTCAAAATTTTATTAAGGCCCTTACAGTCGGTTTCCAATAGCGGCCACCAAACTGCATCCATAGCGACCTTTTCTAAAATTGATTTCGATATAATTTGAAATCCAACCATTCAAATTTAAATCTCCTAAATTCATTGGAAAGATCTTTTCGATACGAACCCAACTGTTCCAGTTTTAGGAGAATCCGATGGTCAGATCTCCTGTTATGCCAATTCGAAGTTAATTGTTGAAATTAGCAAACGGTCACTGCGCGACACGCTCTATTCAAACCATTTAGACATATATATATATAATATATTTCATCGATTTCTATTTAAAACGTATTTTATAAAACATTTATAAATTCATTTTAAAATGATTTCAACTTCATTTTCAATTTTAAATCAAAATTGAATATTCCATATCATTATAATATTAAAAAAATAATATCTTCAAAATATCATATTTTTGAAATCAAATCTTCTCGATATTCATTATAAAATGAATAAAATCGACTGAAAAATCCGTTAGAGTTAAAATGGCATACATCTACTTAACTTGACTTCATATATTTCAATATTTTCGTGTCCATCCAAAATCGGACATCAAAATCATATTTTGATTCTTTACTGAATATTATTTTAAAGTATTCATTATTTCTGAACTGGAATCAGACTCAATAAATTATCATATAATTTTACTTATATGGATTCCATATATCGCATGTATTCAAAAATAGTGATAAACAACTATTAAACAGTCAATTCACATCCAGAGTGCAATTTACAACAGTATGAGCATTAAATAATTAAATAACGTTGATAACAGTATGTCAATCAATCGGTTGACATACAATTAAATTCAAGGGAGATGTGAATTAATTATCATCCCCAGACTCGTGTGGGGTTTCAACCAACAATAATGAATTTAAATTAATCACTGCTTAATAAATTTAACCAATTTTCACTGTTTAAATTATAAATGGATATTTATAATTTAATTTCAACTACCACATTAATATTAACATTTTATATTTACTTTCTATGTTCAAAATCACAACCAAACACAATACAGTCAATCAAATCATCCGTGGGTTTTCAAACAATAGTCAGGTGAGCCAACAGGCACCGTATACAAATTTGTGATAATTAAAACTGATAAAAATCAACACTGGTCTGCGTAATCATTTATAAATAAATAAATGTACAAATATTTGAGTGTAAGAGTTCTCACATTGGTTTCACTCTAGAAGTCTTTATTTGAAGATTTCCGTTTCTAAACTAAATTAAATGCGCATTTAATTTAGCTAAAAATTCAACTTGTTCCGTTTCTGTTCTGGTCAGTTTCATGTTGTAGTGCTCGCTGATATGAGCGCAACGCAACTGAATTCGTCGGATTTCGATCTCGTACGAAAAAGATATGATATTACAAATATTAATTACATAATTAAATAATTAATTAATAATTAATATTCCTGATTACTCTCCTTAATGACATTTCTCTCTCCCCCTTCATCATGTAAAACCCATAACTCTTCAGGAACCCATCACCGATTTATCTCTCCACCGTGCACGAATTTCGAGATGCCGGGGCTCGATCAACCACAGTCCCTTTGCGCCCCCGGCAGCGCCTCCCCACGTGTGCCACTACGGACAACTCATGGCCCCACAAGCCCAGAAAACGGGCTGAAGAGGCGGAGCTTCCAGCTCCAAAATCGAGCTCCACAAACATCCAATTCAAATCACTACCGTTCGTTATAAAGATTGAAATGTGCTCTTCGATTTTCCCTTTGGAAATTTCCAAAATCGCTGAATGGATTGTGAGATCATGAGGAATCAGAATGGGGTGATTTCTTCCCTTGAACTGTAAGCAGTGGTTTAGAATAAATGAGGTTAGGGTTTTGGAAAATTTAAGGGGTATATATACTATAGTTTGTATTATTTAATTCTGAAAATACATGTTTATCGATCCGAACTCCAAATCAAACCCAACGACTGCCATTCCTAACCAAATACCCCCATTCCGGACATAATGGGATATGTTTCGTAAGCCAATTCTACTTTTCAATTAGTTTTTTTATCAAAATTAAAATATAAATTAATATAACTGTCAATATGGAATTTGAACGTAAATTTTAATTTACCGGGGCCATATACTAATTCCAAAAATTATGAATATTGAAATCTAGCTATGTTTTCACGATACGGTCCTAAAAAAATAAATTTTTTCGAATTTGGAGACCGTTTGAAAAATGGCCTTTTAACTAGCTTATTAAATTTAAACTGAAATTGAAAAACACCTTTAAATTCACTACGCTTCCACATTAAATCCAAATGACTTGAAAATTTAAGCCTAACAATAATTTCACATTCCGGATCCAACAAAAGTGGTATCGTCAAAAACGGAGGTCGTTTGCAAAATGCCCATTTTTAAGGGCTTATATATTATTAAAATATATATAAATTCTATACCGACTATTTTAAATTTAAAAATGGATATAACTTACAATTTATAAAGTGAAATCTCAGCTTCTTACATTCATTAGAAAACTACAATTCAAAATATTTCAACATTTCTTGTTTTACTGAAATCCGATTTATATTGAATTCTGTATATTCATTTAAAGTTCAAAACCATATTTTCAAACTACCGCGCCATTTCGGGCTCGTTTTAATTAAATTTTAAATTTATACGTCTTACTTCGATTTAAATAAATTTTAAATCATTAATTCTCAAAATAAATCATATTAAATTCTTAAAATCCATTAAATCAATTAAAAACAAAATTTTAAATTGGTTTCAAAATCTAGGTTGTTACAATTGGATAAGCTAGAGAAGAGACAAGCTCATGCACTGTCAAAGGTGCCAACTTTATAGCTTAGGATAACGAAGTGTTTTCAAGTATTCTACTTCCAATGAATTAGTCCCATAATTCTCCTATCTTATTAAGTACATTGTACTTTTTCACATCTGCCTGCTATATATTTCTCAACTTGATATTGCATGATCATGTATGATAAGGACTGCTGCTTTAATTTTGGACATTCCAATTTTTTTTTCTTTCTGCCGTAAAATCATGAAACCGTTGATCCTTACTTTTCATGACATTTAAAACGTATCAATAGTTGGGTATACGATATCGGGCTATATACTGCTCATTTTTTACGAAGGAAATTAGTTAAGGTATGCTAGTTAATATACATAGTTAACAAAAAAAGTGCAGAACTAATAATCAAGCGTCATTGTCCATAATATGCATAGAAGATTTTAATCATGTGACTGCATTAAGATACAGGGGTCTGTGGTTACTTATAAATGGTAAATTTACATTTGCTCAGTTTGTTGGTAAAAGGCTTTATATACATGGTTTTACATCCTTAGAGCATCTCCAGCAGTTTTGCCATCGAAGATTACAAATGAATGAATTACAAAATATAATTGCATTGTCCCTGCAACAATTTCCTCATTTGGACATCTACTGAATATGCGGCAGAAAAAAATTGGGGCACCTGTTCAACGGGAGCCCCATTAGGGACACCTATTTCAAGCGCTGCCACTATTTTTTTACTCAGTTTTATTCACTTTCTTATTTTTTTACTTATTCCTTCCTCTATGTAGGAACGACTTATATTACGGGATTGAGGGCAGCGGGATGGGTCGATGATGAGCCTTTTACTATACCTGGACATTTTGATTTGTATTAGTCTCGAGTTGCCCTACGAGCGTTCGCTTTACCAGATTATATATGGGGTTTGAACTCCGATCATATTGATCAACATACCACTTTCGATAGAGTTCAACTACCACCATCCACCTTTGAGCCTACATCTTGTCAGTATACGCGGACTTCCACATTCGAGCCCCCTCGGCATCCTTTCAAAGTTTATGGTTTCCAAAGTGAGTTGCTAGACTATCCACTTCAGTATCCTCAAGACGACCAGACTTAGAGTGTACCATCCGCGGGACTATATCAACCGCACGAGGTATGTATAACTTCTATATAGTACTTCTATTTATTAACCTTTATTGGGATAAAAAGATGTATAACTTTCATGTTATAATTATAGTTTTCCCGGTATATGGATAATGATAGACGGGTGATTGATACATTTGAGAGGATGATGCTTGAGTATAGTCATCCGATGTATCAGACTTACCAGACTTATATGCAGCAGCAACAAACGTGTACGAGACCCAGTTGCATGAGTACCAGACTCGGATACAGCAGCAGCAGCCTCACGAGCCACAAGATCTCGATGATATAAATGATGATAGCAATGACAATGATGGTGGAGATGATGAGGAGATGATCGATGGTGGATCTTCTCATATTGATTGATGTTATTTTATGTTATTAGACTTATCAGTGTATGTTTATGTGTTATGTACTCTTATTGCATGTGTCTATTTATGTGGTCATGGATTTTCAGTGCACGTTTATGTATCATGAACTCTCATTCATATCTTTTTGCTATTTGTATTCTATTTTAAGTTGGTTTTTTCCTTTCAATGTTTATACCGTACTTTGAATACAACATAATTATATTTAAAAATAATTATACAAAGACCAATACAACTATGAACCCTCTTCACGTCTACGCATAATAATTTCTCTCCTTCTAACTTCTATATACTCTCTTTGTTCGTCGGACATATGCAAGGTATTAATGAACATAACTGCATCTTCATCCCTCTGCTTGTTTGCCGCTAGAAGGCGGTCCATTTTCTACATTCTTTCTTCATGCTGAGAAACTCGAAGTTCAATAGCACAATTGTATCTCTCTTCGGATTCCGCAAGTAGTCTCTTTATTTCTAGTTCATTATTGCTACACGCCTATTTCTTTTTTGCTGCCTTCACCCTCATTGGTTGTACATATGCATCTTCTGTAGGAGTAAGACCTCCATTTGACACCATTCCCTCAGTACCGAACGATTCTCCTGGACTAGAGCTTTACCCGGCTCAAGCTGCCTTGCCACGAGCACAACTACTAGATTGAACGACTTGAAAGGTTTTATGAAGGGATGATTTCCATTTAACATGCTTGACCAAAAGTTCATAAACGTGCATGAACTGATAAAAATGAGATGCTTGCTTATTTTCTGGTTTGTGAATAGTCTTAAACAGTTTATTCGCTACCATTCTCTACAAATAAGATTTGAATAAGCTGTAAATAAACGCACATATACAAGTAAAATTTTAAATAAACTTACCAAATGCATTTCACTTCCAAATCCAATTGGATTTGTTTGCTTTATCTTAAACACTTGTGAATCAAATGTTTGCGTCTACCGGTTGATTTTTCCAAAATAACCTTCTATCGACGAAAGCGATCTTTTACGATCTATATTTTTCTAGTTGAAGAAGTTTGTAACTCTACCCAAATAGGTATCAGCACTTTGATCACATCCTTGAATTGAATCAGAAGATAAGTGCACCAAATATAGCATAAATCTTAGTCCTCAGATGTCGTCCAACCAGTTGAAGTGAATGCTCCACCAACCGGCACTGTTTCATCTTCAAAATTGAAATTCTCAAAGTTGCATCTTGCATAGTCGATATTGAATTTAGAGTACATTTTGTAGTTTGTAAGTGGAGAGTAGGATGGTAAATAGTGTGGCAGAGTGTTTGAAGGTGGATGGTATATTTGTAGTGAAGCAAAAGGACCATTGCAAATGTAGCCGTTTGGCTACAACGACAGTAATATGGGGCAGCTGTTCAGCAGGCGCCCCATATCCGGGCGCATGTTGAACAGTTGTCCCACCAAATTACGTTTTGTGATCGAAAAGGCTTAACTTTGGTGCAACTCATATTTCCACACTCTGTTGGAAGCCATTCTCAGTGCAAATATTACATATTTGTAATAATAGAGCACTTTTGGAGATGCTCTTACATGTTTAAATGTTTTTACATGTTTTTTAAGTGCTTGAATGGTTTAGGATTTTGGAACCAAAACACATTGCATTGGAGAAAGCAATGAAAAATTCAACTCTTTTCCCCATTCTAACAAGACCTTGTGTATTTATACCTTAGGTTAAGTGACCATCTTCCATCTTTGTTGAAGCACTGGATGAGGATGCCTCTTAGGATATTGGTTCATTATATAACAATTTAAATTATTTTTAACCTGTAAATATATTAAGCATTATTAATCATTAATTTAAAAACCTTCCTATAATGTAGGTGGACAACATATGCACATGCTTTTTTGTCTACATCATGAATTTATCTACTATTTTACTTGGCCACAAAGTAAATTAGGGTAAACATTATTTTTTATTCTTGTTACTGGAATTTAGGTGAAAATCATAGATTAAATTTGTACATATTCCTGGTTATTATAAATTATAATATGAGTGTTGATAGTTGTACATCAGACTGCACGAAAAGTTATTAAGAAGATATACATCTCCTTCTTGTTTAAAAGCTGTAAGCCTCAGTATATACTTACGTTCACATCTCCCAGTCCAATACAAGGAAATTAGGTAGGGTGGAGTGGAGTACGCTATCTCTTTCTCTTCTTTTAAAATTTGTTTTAATTCATTCAATTGTTAAGCTATTACCAGACCGGAACTTTGAGATTTACATTAACATATCCAATGACAAATTAATCTGAAATGGCTTGTGATTTAGTTGGATGCAATTATTATTTTAATTTTATCATGTCAAAAGTTTGATAATTTCACGTTTTAGGTATATGAACGTCGGTTGTTGATGGGTTGGTATCGTAACCGATAACCAATCAATGGTATAACATTCTTGGGTTTAAGCCTTTTGTTATAAGATTTAACTGCCTAATAGTAAACGTTACGCGTCATATGCACATGGTTGTAGTTCTCTAGGAGTAGAAAAAACAACTATTTATTGAACATGAAATGGAGTACCACATGCTGCTTGACTTCCTTTGTTTGTAGTAAATAATAGCAGCATCTCAAATATCAGCAACTTTAAGCTGTAATTATATAATATATTCTTAGGCAACAAAATTTAATTGCATTGGTGGCTATGTTGTTTTGTGTATGTTCATCTAAATAAATGTTTATTTTCATCATAATATAAACTAAAAAATATTCTATTTTTTAGGTATGCAAGATGCACAAGATTCATAGCTTGGCAAAGGAATACATTCCACTAGACAAGTATGTGTGTATCTTGGCTTTAGGATTTGATTTTATCTTGAACAATATCTTGAAATCGTCATTTAGTTATATGTTTTGTCTATGTATTATGCATTTTACTATATTAGAAGGTTAAATGCAACTTTATTAAGCATTTTGAAATGTGTCAAAACTTGTGTACGTAATTTTATCCTGATTAGCCTTAAGGAAGGTGTTTTTGATTATTTTATTGTGATATTTGTTTTCAACAGTGAATTATTATACACTGGTAATCATGACTTGTTATGTTATATGCAATAGTTAATTGTGTTGTATCCTACCTTTTAAATTTGCAACTGTCAATAGTCGTTGCAAAAGTGTCTATTGCAACTGCTACAGATGGTTGTAAAAGGTCTCTACTGCAACTGGGCCTATCCAAACCGGTGTTAGTTAGTTGCGATAGGTCTACTGCAACTGGCTTTGCTAGTTGCGAAATCATTATTTTGTTGTAGTGTCTGAAGTTAATTAATCATTTTAAGTAAGGTATTTTAAAATTAATTAATTATTTAATGAATTTTTTATTAATTTTGCTATTAAGGATGTTTGAAGTTAATGATTATTTCAGATAAGGTGTTTTCAAATTAATTATTTAATGATAAGGGCTACATATAATGATTACTTTTAAATAATGATTAAAATTTGGTAAACTAATTAATAATAAGGCTCGAATCCACTTAATCACTTTTATTAATTGTACTTAAAACCACTGATGTTATTTGAAGTTAGTTAATAAATTAACTAATGGTGTTTAAGTTAAAAGGAATAACTTAAGAGTGCTTTAAGTTATAATATTAATCTATAAAAAGAGATTAAAGCAAATAAGTTTGATATTAATAAGTTTTACTTAATAAAAGGATTAAATAAAGGTGGATTATAACTGGAAAAGAGATTTGAATAAAAGAAATGGTTTATAGATTATTGGTAATAATGAATGGTATTTGTAATTGTTAGATGATATATGGGGCATAAAGTTGGGATAACCAGCTTTTATCTATTTCAAAAGGCAAGAGTGTTGTCGAGTCAAGATAAATAAAATAGACTAACTTAAGCAACTTCATTATTGTCCCAGGGATGGCACTAGTTTGAAATATGGAGTTGACATTGGAAATTAATGTATTATTTCCATAATGATTATGTGAATTTAAAATGTCAAGTTTAGAAGTATTAAGTGAAATGGATTGAGTTTTTAGAATCTATTTAAAGAGATATTGAAATAAAAAGATTTCTTAAGTATTTTATTAAATTATATTACACCAGAAGGTTAAGTCTATGAATTATTTTATGAGAAAAATAATTTAATAGATTTAATTAATCAGAGTTTAATTAAATGAGGCTTAGTAGTTTCCATTGGAAATTAAATCTAAAATTGATTGCGGTTATTTAAAAGTTACATAACAGGCTAGAGATCTTTAGGGTTATGCTGGTTACTTCTATATAGAAGTTGTGACTCTTCGATTGAAGGCTTAATAGGGAGCGGAATCTAATAAGGATGTTAGGAAGCTCAGAATGGAATAGGAATATTGTAATGACCCGGATTTCGCCGACCCTACTCGATCACTAGATCGACCAAGACCGTTCAAAACCCGAATACGTTAACTTTGGGAATACAACACATCAGCACAAATAATAACAGACTTTTATAAACATTATAATAATGTTACATCAGAGTACATAATATATCAGAGTACACTGAATATAATAATACAGCGGAAGGTTAAATTACAATAAATGTAATACATTGCAGCGGATCAAATATACTAATCACAACGGAAGGCTATCATGCTCTGGACACAGCTCTAAGCTTCGATCCAGAATCCTGCTCAATATATCTGCAAAATAAGCTACTCAACTGCCCCTTGTGGAAAAGAGGGCTCCCGAGTTTGCAAAGTGAAACAAACTACGGGTCTGTCATGGGACTGGTGTGAGAAATCTTTATTTAACTTAACTAATAAGGAGGCTAATCACAGGACCACGCCGCTATCGCGGAACGGGTTTACTCCATTAGATTGCCTGTGCATAAATAAAGAAAATCGTTAAAAAATCGCAATCCTTTTTAGAAAAATGAAACCATTATAAGACTCAGGTCCCGTCAATGCAACGCAAGCCGGAGGATAGAGTTTTACCTTATAATGGTTAAAAATTCTTGATACAATAAAAACGGATTTGATATTATTATTAGTGTATATATGTTTAAAAACTTTTCAATCATAATGTATTAATCATAGACGGCATAGCTACCATATACTATGTCGCCATACTAGTTCTACAATCAAAACCGCATGGGGTCGTATTGGAAATTGGGTTTCCATCAAGAGTCAAGGCTAGGAACGATCTCCTTACCGATTCGAGACACTCTAGCAATGTCTCAGGATTCGGACGCTGGCGAACCCTTGGATCCTGCAGGGCCGGTCCCCCAATAGTGCAATGGGTTGGATTGGCAATTCCTAAACACACGCTTCCTGATCCTATTGGACATATAAATTGGCCATTGCGGCCAATAAAAATCCGAGGTGCCTCAAAATCCATCAACCACATAAGTAAGATGTCGGGCCGTGTTAAACCCAAACACCACTTCTAGCTAGAAAAAACGTGTGCACTCCCTGTGTTCCCTTGCTCCGTTTCTGACTCATACCAGGGTGTGAGGCTCGCGAGGTAACGAAATACACAAAGCTATGCCTAAATAGGATATGCTTTGATTATCATCCACAAGGCTTTGCTTTTCAACAAAAGCCTCGATCAATTGCAACTTGGCATGTCACATTGACAGTCCATACCATGCGATCGATAACTACCAATATATAACCTCTGAGCTCGTGCGTCTCAGAGAAGGATGTTAAGCAAGAGAATAAATTCTCCGCCACCACAGAAATATATTAATCGATATCAATTTAATTACACGGCATGAAATGCAATGTCGGACACACATCCACTTACAAGTCCGTTCTGGGTCTAAACGAATCTGTAGTCACCTAGGTGCTCGCGTATCTGGATGATCAACAAGTACGTCCGGACAAGCTACCACTATTAACCCTTTACTGGGAGTGACCCAATGCCAGGCATCAGTAGTCGTCCATTCGATGTGAAGATCGCCGGTTTTCATCCACCATCTTCAATGACTTCGACTCTTAATCGTCGTAGTAATTATTCAGAATGGGTTTAACCCGGTCTTTCCGAATAACTCGCGTATTTTTATAATTAAAAATCAAGTGTTGTAAGGACACATCCAACGCCTCTTTCAAATTCAGAATATTCTATGAAATATAATAAACATATTATTAGGGAAAGGTTCCCATTAATTTTATCAAAGATAAATCTTTCAAATTTATTCTTAAATCTTATTTTCAAAGATTTATCAATACTCCAATTCAGTTTTAATATGAAAAATCACTACTTTACAACTATTGCAATTTAAGAAATAAATCTTATTTTTAACTGGGTTAAAGAATCAATGTCATTTGAAAACATTATTCACGATAAACCCAAAAATCATTTTCCAATAAATAAATATAAATTGAAATACCAATAATCTTAGTTGAAAGATTTATTCTTTATTTACAAGAAATTATTTGTTTAAAAAATATTCTTTATATGAAGAATACTCTGAATCGGAAAGCGACGCAATCATTTACCATATAACCTTGGTTATATGGATTTCATACATCGTATGTAAATGACAATAATAATAAATAATCATCAAATCATCCATTCAACACCCAGAGTGAAGTTCTCAACTGTGTGAGCATTAAAATGAAACAATAACGCTCATCGCAGCCTGTCAATCTAGTGATTGACATACAAATAAATATTGGGACTAGTGTATATCAATAATCATCCCAATACCCGTGTGGGGTTTTCAGCCAACAACAGTACATATAAATAAATAATTGGTTAATGAATTAAACTAATTTTGATACTACCAACATGTTGATAATGATGGACAAAATGATATTTTATTCCTAATGTCGAAATAAAATATAGTTGACCCGCATAATTTCTTTTACATTTCTAATATATAATAGAATGTAATTTATTTATATGACATTATTGTGGATGACAAATAAAAGATAATTTTCATTATACTTTATTTGTATGTGATTATTCTTAATTTTAACACATAAATAAATAATCACATTTGTACATGTTTTTCAATATATAATATAACACATAAAAATGTTTATTTCAAATTGCGTACAAATTCTAATGTATGCATTAACACATAGATATGTCACTTTAGTCGCCTATACATTCTAATGTGTGGTTTGACCAAGAATATAATTCTTATATTTGAATATAAACTCCAATGTAAGTTTGCACATAAAAATGGTTTATTTTTTTTATTTGCATATAAATTCTATGGTGCGTTTTGCAAATAAAAATGGTTGTTATATTTGCATATAAATTCTATGGTTTGTAATGCAGATAAAAATGGTTATTATATTTGCATATAAATTCTGTCTCAACTAAATGTATAAGAAGTTCCATTTTGCTGACAATTCTATTTTATCAAAATGGATATTTCTATGGTAACACAAACCTATTTCACAAAAACTCTATTTGTGTTTAACTCTTTCGGTTAAAAAAAATGTAAATTTTGTCTTAATTCAATATGATTAACAAAAGGTAATTTTTGTTTCAAGTATTATATTTTTGACAAAAGTAAATATTTTTGACAGAAATAATTATTTTGGTTCAACTAAGCTATTTGTCCAAAAATGGGTATTTTGATTCAATTAGTCTACCTTGACAAAAGTGTGCGTGTTTGTATATATATATATATATATATATATATATATATATATATATATACATATATTAACCAAAAATATATGGTTTGCTTTAACTAATCTATTTTTTCAAAAATGAATATTTTGACAAAATGTATATTTTGACTTAACTACTCTATTTCAACAAAACAATAAAGATGATGACTTTGTTTTGTTGACAAATCTAATTCAACAAAACATATATAAGTAATGAGTTTGTTCTGTCGACAAAATGTTGACGTTTCGTTTTAGCCATCACGGTTTGACAAAAATGACAAAATGTATTTCAACTATTGTAAATTGATAATGGTGAATGTTTTTACTTCATTCCTTTTAAGTGGCACAAATATGAATATTTTGTCTCATTCTATTAAATGATAAAAATGCATCTTTTTGTATTGCAACAAAAGGAAAAATAAAACTTATCTATTCATTTACCCTTTTTATTAGAGCTAAGATGACACTAAAAATATATCTTTTTAATTCCACTCTATTTATTATAATCTATGATGAAAATAAAAACATTTTATTTAATTTAACAAAATTACAACAAAAATGAATTTATCTGATCAAAATCTTTTTATTTACTCTAGTTTAAAAGTAAAATAATATTTTTGATCCTATTCTTTTATTTATATCTAAAATGTAATAAAAGTATAACTTCTTAAACCATGAAGTTTATTTGCATCTAAAATGCAAATAAAAATGTAATGATTTAATTTAAGATTTATTTGCATCAAAGAATGCAAATAAAAATAAAACTTTTAACTTCATGTTTTATTTGCATAAAAGAATGCAAATAAAATACCACTTCTAATTCAAGGTTTTATTTGCATCTTAATTTGCAAATAAAAAAAAATGCAACTTCTAATCCAATATTTTATTTGCATCAAGGAATGCAAATAAATATGCAATTTCTAATTCAATGTTTTATTTGCATCAAGAAATGCAAATAAATATGCAACTTTTTAAATTTCATAGTTTATTTGAACCAAAGAATGCAAATATAAATTCAACTTTTAAATACGGTGTTTATTTACATCAAAGAATGCAAATAAAAATTCAACTTTTGAGTATGGTGTTTATTTGCATCAAAGAATGCAAATAAAAATATAATCTTTTACCTACGATGTTTATTTGCATCTAAATATGCAAATTAATATAATCTCCATTAAATGTTTTGCTTGCAACTTAATTTA
This sequence comes from Allium sativum, assembly GCA_030737875.1. Taxonomy (NCBI): domain Eukaryota; kingdom Viridiplantae; phylum Streptophyta; class Magnoliopsida; order Asparagales; family Amaryllidaceae; genus Allium; species Allium sativum. The sequence continues at coordinate 391,839,544 of CM060912.1, read as the reverse complement.
CCAACAAAAATGTAACCTTTTAAATCATATTTTTATTTCTATCTAAAATACAAAATAAAAATGTAATATTCATTCTAGTGTTTTTATTTGCATTTAAAATGGAATCAAAATGTAATTTTAATTCTAATGTTTTGTTTGCATCTGAAATTGCAAACAAAAAATATGGTTTTAATTCTAATGTTTTGTTTGCAACTAAAATTGCAAACAAAAATATGATTTTAATCATTTCAATGCATATTTGCGTTAGAGGAAACAAATAAAAGAATATTTTATATTTTAATATATATTTGCATAAAAGAATGCAAATAAAAGAACATTTTCTATTTCTCTGTATTTTTGCATAAAAGAATGCAAATAAAAGTACCCTTATATTTTATATGTATATTTGCATAAAATGATGCAAATAAAAGATCAATTATATTTTCTATGTATATTTCATAAAAGGATGCAAATAAAAGAACCATCTTTATTTTTCAATATATATATTTATATTTCTATCTCAATTCAATGACATGTTCACAATTGTGTTGATCATTCTATTAAACCTAATAAAATGACAAAATAATATTTTACATTAAGTTTACAATTCTATTTCAATTAAATAAAAATGGTGAAATAATGTTTTATGTGGAATTGACAATTCTATTTTAATTAAAAATAAAAATAAAATGATAGAGTAATGTTTTACATTGAATAGGCAATTCTATTTCAATTAAATAAAATAATCCAAATAATGTTTTTTTATATTGAATTGACAATCTAATTCAATTCAATAAACTGATCAAAATAATGTTTTTATGTTGAATGGCCAATCTAATGCAATTCAACGAAAATGTTCAAAATAATGTTTAAATGTTGAACTGGCAATCTAAACCAATTCAACAAAAATAATGTTTTTAATGTTGAATTGACGATCTAATTCAATTCAACAAAAATAATGTTTTTAATGTTGAATTGACGAACTATTTTAATTCAACAAAAATAATCAAAATAATTTATTTATTTATTTTTAAAGGGAAATTTTAACCCAAACCAATAACCCAACAATATGATTTATTTTTATTGAAATGGAAATTCTAATCCAAATCAATAAATAAACAATATGGTTATTTTTATTGAACACATACAAATCTGTGTTTATACATCACCCACAAACAGATAAATCATCCACAATATCATCACATAATAGATCGGAATCATACACATTCTATCGTCACATAACAAATAAATTAGATAATTAATTAATTAAATAAAAAGAAGAAATCTCACAAATATCGGTTTTCAGATATCGTTCGTGTTCCAATTTGGCTGAGTTTTCGAAGTCCTTAGTTTCAGATTCGGTCTGTTCCATGTTGAAGATCTCGTTTTTCTAATTTCAACGCACCTGAAATCATCAGATTCCGTCACTGTTTGAAAGAGTTATGGTGATTAGAATCTTAATTTCATTTGTTAAAACAATAATTAATTAAAAAATTTCCCCTTGACCTTCTTCTTCCTACTGTCGTTGTTTTCAGGAACCCGTAAACCCATTCACACCGTCCTAGGGCTCGAGTCTGCGCCCTCCTCCATGCTCGAGACCACGATCAGAGACCAACACCTCGTCGGCTGTTCCACCCTCTACTCACGCCCCCAACCTGGTGCAACTCGCACCCCCCTCGGCACGCACTTCCATCACGAACAACGCCACTTTCTAGTGGGATTCCAGCCACCACAAGCTACTAAACTCCATCATCTCCGTATGGAATCATAGCTTAGGAGATGCTCTTCGATTTTCTCTAAAAACCATATGCTAATTCGTAACCACTTGTGAGAGATTAGAGGATTACTAAGGGACGGTTCTGGCCATTGAAATAGTGGGCGGCAGCTAGGTCATTAGAATTAGGGCTTTGTTTAGTTTTTTTTTCCTGTTATTTATAATATTTAATTGTTAAATTTGCAAATAAACCCATAATCTCTCAACAGCTCTGATTTCAGCCCAACGAAGGATGTTCCCAGGAAAATACCCCCGTTCCGGACTCAATGGGCTAGGTCCCGTCAACCCAAACGAATGTCTTCAGCCTGTTTTATTTAATTTAATATTTAAATCATTTATTTAATTAATTCGATCGCACATTTTAATTTACCAGGGCCACATACGGCCTCTAAAAATTCCTGAAAAATTATTTCTAGCTATGTTTTGACGATACGGTTCTAACAAGACTAATTTCGTCGAATTCTGAGACCGTTTGAAAAATGGCCATTTTCTAGTTGATCGAATTGACTTTAATTAACAGAACACATTTTCTTTTGCCACGCTACATATTAATTCGAAAAATTATGAAAATTGAAATCTAGCAATAATTTGACATTTCGGTTCCAACAAAAGTGGTTTCGTCAAAAATGGAGATCGTTTGATAAATGGCTATTTTTAATATTAATATATATATATATATATATTCTATAGCGACTATTCTGAAATTTAAACTAGACATAACTTTTGATTCCCGCTATGAAATTTTGATTTTTCGGATTCGTTGGAAAGATATTTTTAAATAGATTCTAATATTTTTGGTTTCACTAAAACCCGATTTATTTTGCATCCTGTACATTCGGTCAACTACCGTGCTATTTTTAACTCCTTTTATAATTAAAATAAATATGTTCGTACTAACTTCACTTTTTAGTCATTATTATTTAAAATAAATTATTTTGACTATTAAATTTCCATTAAAATTTCTAAAATAAAAATTTTAAATTGGTTCAGAATTTGCGAGTTGTTACAATCCCCCATACTTAAAATCTTTTCGTCCTCGAAAAGTAACAAAGCTAAAAGTTGTTTAATTTACCAATTCAATTTTTAAGTTTAATCAATTTTCAGTTTAGTTCAATATTAAATTTGATTTAGTTAAATTTATCATTCTTTTATATATTGGTGGAATTAATTATAATTCCAATATTTTAATCAGTTAAACTAATTATCAAACATCACAACCAGCAATCAATTACGTGATTAACTTTTCAAAAATATATAACTTTTACATAGAGTCAAAAATCATATTTTTAGTGCAAATCACAGCAATAGTCCCTATCTAGTTTTGGTTCTCACACCAGTCAATGGAATTATACAGAGATACCACCTTCGAAACTCGAACATAAATTCTGATGATGTTTCGAACCACCATCAGAACATCTCCGAGCGACTAAAGTGTGATTCTATATCTATCTAGTATATTTGAGGCTTCGAATACACGCTGGCTTGGCGATATGCAAAATCTTTATATGCTCGATTGTCCAAAATAATATAAAATAATATATATTCAAATACGTATAATAAGATTGGCAATTCCTAAACACACGCTTCCCGATCCTATTGGACATATAAATTGGCCATTGCGGCCAATAAAAATCCGAGGCGCCTCAAAATCCATCAACCACATAAGTAAAATGACGAGTTGGGTTAAACCCGAACACCACTTCTAGCTAGAAAGAAATGCGTGCACTCCCTGCGTTCCATTGCTCCGTTTCTGACTCATACCGGGGTATGAGACTCGCGAGGTAACGAAATACACAAAGCTATGCCTAAATAGGCTATGTTTTGATCAACATCCACAAGGCTCTGCTTTTCAACAAAAGCCTCAATCAATTTCAACTTGGCATGTCACGTTGACAGTCCATACCATGCGATCGATAACTACCAATATATAACCTCTGAGCTCGTGCGTCTTAGAGAAGGGTGTTAAGCAAGAGAATAAATTCTCCGCCACCACAGAAATAAATTAATAGATATCAATTTAATTACACGGCATGAAATGCAATGTCGGAAACACATCCATTTACAAGTCCGTTCTGGGTCTGAACGAATTCGGAGTCACCTAGGTGCTTACGTATCCGGACGATCAACAAGTACATCCGGACAAACTAACACTATTAACCCTTTACTGGGAGCGACCCAATGCCAGGCATCAATAGTCGTCCATTCGATGTGAAGATCGCCGGTCTTCATCCGCCGTCTTCAATGACTTCGACTCTTAATTGTCTTAGTAATTATTCAGAATGGGTTAAACCCAGTCTTTCCGAATAACTCGCGTATTTTTATAATTAAAAATCAAGTGTTATAAGGACACATCCAATGCCTCTTTCCATTTCAGAATATTCTATAAAACATAATATTCATATTATTAGGGAAAGGTTCCCATTAGTTTTATCAAAGATAAATCTTTCAAACTTATTCTTAAATCTTATTTTCAAAGATTTATTAATATTCCACTTTAGTTTTAATATCAAAAATCACTACTTACGACTATTCCAATTTAAGAAATAAATCTTATTTTTAACTGGGTTAAAGAATCAATGTCATTTGAAAACATTATTCACGATAAACCCAAAAATCATTTTCCAATAAATAAATATAAATTGAAATACAAATAATCTTAGTTGAAAGATTTATTCTTTATTTACAAGAAATTCTTTGTTTAGAAAACATTCTTTATATGAAGGATACACTGAATCGGAAAGCGACCCAATCGTTTACCATATAACCTTGGTTATATGGATTTCATACATCGTATGTAAATGACAATAATAATAAATAATCATCAAACCACCCATTCGACATCCAAAGTGAAGTTCTCAACTGTGTGAGCATTAAAATGAAACAATAACGCTCATCGCAGCCTGTCAATCTAGCGATTTACATATGAATTAATACTGGGACGAGTGTATATCAATTATCATCCCAATACCCGTGTGGGGTTTTCAGCCAACAACAGTACATATAAATAAATAATTGGTTAATGAGTTTAACCAATTTTGATACTACCAACATGTTGATAATGATGGACAAAAATGATATTTTATTCCTAATGTCGAAATAAAATATAGTCGACTCGCATAATTTCTTTTACATTTCTAATACATCATAGAATATAATTTATTTATATGACATTATTGTGGATGACAAATAAAAGATAATTTTCATTATACTTTATGTGATTATTCTTAATTTTAACACATAAAGAAATAATCACATTTGTACATTATTTTAAAAATATAATCTAACACATAAAAATGGCATACAAATTCTGATATATGCATTAACACATAGAAATGTCACTTTACTCGCCTATACATTCTAATGTGTGGTTTGACCAAGAATATAATTATTATATTTGAATATAAACTCCAATGTAAGTTTGCACATAAAAATGATTTATTTTTATTTGCATATGAATTCTATGGTGCGTTTTGCAAATAAAAATGGTTATTATATTTGCATATAAATTCTATGGTATGTTATGCAGATAAAAATGGTTATTATATTGGCATATAAATTCTGTCTCAACAAAATGTATAAGAAGTTCCATTTTGCTGACAATTCTATTTTATCAAAATGGATATTTCTATGGTAACACAAACCTATTTCACAAAAATTCTATTTGTGTTTAACTCTTCCGGTTAACAAAATTATAAATTTTTCCTTAATTCAAATCTAATTAACAAAAGGTAATTTTTGTTTCAACCATTATATTTTTGACAAAATATTTTTGACAGAAATAATTATTTTGGTTCAACTAAGCTTTTTGTCCAAAAATGGGTATTTTGATTCAATTAGTCTACCTTGACAAAAGTGTGTGTGTGTGTGTATATATATATATATATTGACCAAAAATATATGGTTTGCTTTAACAAATCTATTTTGTCAAAAATGAATATTTTGGCAAAATGTATATTTTGACTTAACTACTCTATTTCAACAAAACAACAAAGATGATGACTTTGTTTTGTTGACAAATCTAATTCAACAAAACAAATATAAGTGATGATTTGTTCTGTCGACAAAATGATAATGTTTTGTTTTAGCCATTACAGTTTGACAAAAATGACAAAATGTATTTCAACTATTGTAAATTGATAATGGTGAATGCTTCATTCCTTTTAAGTGGCACAAATATGAATATTTTGTCTCATTTTATTAAATGATAAAAATGTGTCTTTTTGTATTGCAACAAAAAGACAAATAAAACTTATCTACTCATTTAACCTTTTTATTAGAGCTAAGATGACACTAAAAATATATCTTTTTAATTCCACTCTACTTATTACAATTTATGATGAAAATAAAAAGGTTTTATTTAGTTTAACCAAATTAAACAAAGACGAATTAATCTTATCATAATCTTTTTATTTACTCTAGTATAAAAGTAAAATAATATTTTTAATCCTATTCTTTTATTTATATCTAAAACGTAATAAAAGTGTAACTTCTTAAACTATGATATTTATTTGCATCTAAAATGCAAATAAAAATGTAATGTTTTAATTTAAGATTTATTTGCATCAAAGAATGCAAATAAAAATACAACTTTTAACTTCATGTTTTATTTTCATAAAAGAATGCAAATAAAATACCACTTCTAATTCAAGGTTTTATTCGCATCTCAATTTGCAAATAAAAAAATGCAACTTCTAATCTAATATTTTATTTGCATTAAGGAATGCAAATAAATATGCAATTTCTAATTCAATATTTTATTTGCATAAAGGAATGCAAATAAATATGCGACTTTTAAATTTCATAGTTTATTTGCAACAAAGAATGCAAATACAAATTCGACTTTTAAATACAGTGTTTATTTGCATCAAAGAATGCAAATAAAAATTCAACTTTTGAATACGGTGTTTATTTGCATCAAAGAATGCAAATAAAAATATAATATTTTACCTACGATGTATATTTGCATCTAAATATGCAAATAAAATATAATCATTATTAAATGTTTTTCTTGCAACTTAATTTACCAACAAAAATGTAACCTTTTAAATCATATTTTTATTTCTATCTAAAATACAAAATAAAAATGTAATATTCATTCTAGTGTTTTTGTTTGCATTTAAAATGCAAGCAAAATGTAATTTTAATTCTAATGTTTTGTTTGCATCTAAAATTGCAAACAAAAATATGATTTTAATTATTTCAATGTATATTTGCGTTAGAGAAAACAAATAAAAGAATATTTTATATTTCAATATATATTTGCATAAAAGAATGCAAATAAAAGAACATTTTCTATTTCTATGTATTTTTGCATAAAAGAATGAAAATAAAAGTAGACTTATATTTTCTATGTATATTTGCATAAAAGGATGCAAATAAAAGATCAATTACATTTTCTATGTATATTTGCATAAAAGGATGCAAATAAAAGAACCATCTTTATTTTTCAATATATATCTTTATATTTCTATCTCAATTCAATGACATGTTCACAATTGTATTGATCATTCTATTAAACCTAATAAAATGACAAAATAATATTTTACATTAAGTTTACAATTCTATTTCAATTAAATAAAAATGGTGAAATAATGTTTTATGTGGAATTGACAATTCTATTTCAATTAAAAATAAAATGATAAAGTAATGTTTTACATTAAATAGGGAATTCTACTTCAATTAAATAAAATAATCCAAATAATGTTTTTTTATATTGAATTGACAATCTAATTCAATTCAATAAATTGATCAAAATAATATTTTTATGTTGAATGGCCAATCTAATGCAATTCAACAAAAATGTCAAAATAATGTTTCAATGTTGAATTGACAATCTAAACCAATTCAACAAAAATAATGTTTTTAATGTTGAATTGACGATCTAATTCAATTCAACAAAAATAATGTTTTTAGTGTTGAATTGACAATCTAATTCAATTCAACAAGAATAATCAAAATAATTATATATTTATTTATTTTTAAAGGGAAATTTTAACCCAAACCAATAACCCAACAATATGATTTATTTTTATTGAAATGGAAATTCTAATCCAAATCAATAAATAAACAATATGGTTATTTTTATTGAACACATACAAATCTGTGTTTATACATCACCCAGAAACAGATAAATCATCCACAATATCATCACATAACAGATCAGAATCATACATATTCAATCGTCACATAACAAATAAATTAGATAATTAATTAATTGAATAAAAAGAAGAAATCTCACATCGATCGGTTTTCAGATATCGTTCGTGTTCAAATTTGGCTGAGTTTTCAAAGTCCTCTGTTTCAGATTCGGTCTGTTCCATGTTGAAGATCTCGTTTTTCTGATTTCAACGCACCTGAAATCATCGGATTCCGCAACTGTTTGAAAGAGTTATGATGATTAGAATCTTAATTTCATTTGTTAAAACAATAATTAAAATAATTAATTACAAAATTTCCCCTTGACCTTCTTCTTCCTACTGCCGTTGTTTTCAGGAACCCGTAAACCCATTCACACCGTCCTAGGGCTCGAGTCTGCGCCCTCCTCCATGCTCGAGACCACGATCAGAGACCAACACCTCGTCGGCCGTTCCACCCTCTACTCGCGCCCCCAACATGGTGCAACTCGCACCCCCCTCGGCCCGCACTTCCATCACGAACGGCGCCACTTTCTAGTGGGATTCCGGCCACCACAAGCTATAAACTCGATCATCTCCGTATGGAATCATAGCTTAGGAGATGCTCTTCGATTTTCTCTTAAAAAAACATATGCTAATTCATAACCATTTGTGAGAGATTAGAGGATTACTAAGGGACGGTTCTGGCCATTGAAATAGTGGGCGGCGGCTAGGTCATTATAATTAGGGATTTGTTTAGATTTTTTTCCTATTATTTATAATATTTAATTGTTAAATTTGCAAATAAACCCATAATCTCTCAACAGCAGAGATTTCAGCCCAACGAAGGATGTTCCTAGGAAAATACTCCCGTTCCGGACTCAATGGGCTAGGTCCCGTCAGCCCAAACGAATGTCTTCTGCCTGTTTTATTTAATTTAATATTTAAATCATTTATTTAATTAATTCGATCACACATTTTAATTTACCGGGGCCACATACGACCTCTAAAAATTCCAAAAAATATATTTCTAGCTATATTTTGATGATACGGTTCTAACAAGACTAATTTCGTCGAATTCTAAGACCTGTAAAAAATAGCCATTTTCTAGTCGATTGAAATTGACTGTAATTGACAAAACACATTTTCTTTTGCCATGCTCACATATTAATTCGAAAAATTATGAAATTGAAACCTAGCAATAATTTGACATTCCAGTTCCAACATAAGTGGTTTCGTCGAAAACGGAGGTCGTTTGAAAAATGGCTACTTTTAATTTTAAAATATATATATAAATTCTACAACGACTATTCTGAAATTTAAACTGGACATAACTTTTGATTCCCGCTATGAAATTTCGATTTTTCGGATTCGTTGGAAAGATACTTTTAAATAGATTCTAATATTTTTGGTTTCACTAAAATTCGATTTATTTTGCATCTTGTACATTCGGTCAAAGTTCAAGTTTGACTTTTCAAACTACCATGCTATTTCTAACTCCTTTTATAATTAAAATAAATATATTCGTTATAACTTCACTTTTAGTCATTATTATTTAAAATAAATTATTATAACTATTATATTTCCACTAAAATTTCTAAAATAAAAATTTTAAATTGGTTCAGAATTTGCGGGTTGTTACAACTATAGGATATTGAATTGGTTTGAGAGTGAATCAAAACCTAAGAAGATGTGGATTACTCGTGTGTTTGAAAGTGAAAAGGAATCATTTATAGCTCGAAGTTTTCTGGTTGACTCGAAGCAGAGGTACTACGGGGATGCCCATTAAAACTCATAAAGATGGTCGTAGACCCTAGATAGTGGGATCTAGTGCCAATGTGGGCTACTTATTAGAGTAAACATAGTGTTTGACTAAAATTAGTGTTTCCTTCAGGCCTTGGCATAAGCAAAGATGGTTGTAAGGATTATTTATGTATTCAGGGCTTCAGAAGGGGACAGTTAGGATTTGTTTGATTAATGTTATGGATGGTTCTATCTAATTTCCTTGGGTAGTGCATTGCCTACAATTCTGAAGAGGGGATGGGGAATGGAGCCGGTAGCATGGTTTTTTTAGTTTCATCCATTTTGATCAGTATCCTCTGTTGTTTGGTTAACGAAGTAGCATATTTTACTTAGTTGTTATGTTCTAACTATTTGATCTTAGACTTGTCCGGTATGAGACCTAAACCTATCTAATAGCGTATTTTTTTTAATATTACTATTAGTAGTCATTTATCGCTCACACAAAACTATTTTTAAACATAAGGTTTTATATTTTATATTATTACCTTGGCCACTCATTGATGATGTTGATGAGTAGACCAGATAACAGATATTGGTGTTGTAGAGGCTGAATCGAAGACATGCTAGGAGAGCTAGCGCATTACTATTTGTAAATATTTCATTCAGTTGTTTTACTACACTCTAAGGAAAGTAGTAATGAATTGATGTATCTAAATATTATGAAATCTTGTGCATTACTTTACAGTTTTTATAGTCTCATTATTGTTTTATTGTATAGTTTCTTTATATTTTACCCAGGTGCTGTGAGGTATAAATAAATTTCTTTTATTTTTGCATTGATGATCATCATATATCAGCGTGGCATGTTTGCAGCTTTTCTTCCATTTTGATAGGTGCTAGTGACATAGGGCGACCGTCATATTTGGTATCAAAGTAGGTTATTCAGTTGACCAAACTTAATATAGAGATACATAAACAGAGAACGTATTCGTAAATGTTATGGTTTAGTTATATAGTAGCATATAATACTTTAGTATGCTCTTGAGTATCATTATGGCTTTTCTTTGTAAGAGACAAGTCATTCTTATTATAGATAAAGGATGAAACGGAACTGAAGAAATACTGCTACGAACAGCTCTACTTCGATAGTAGTTCGGGAGGGTGCATCAAGGTTTGCGACGCATGAGTTACAAGGTATGTTTAAGGCCATGATACCATTGATGATGATAAGAGTTCAATATGATATCGGGGTAGAGGTAAATAATGGTTGTACTCCTCTGTAGGTGCCTAGAGTAGACTTTGCTAAGTTATGTAAGGATTTATCTTCACTGCAAGGCAAACCATTTCTAGGACTGAATCTTCTATAGAAGTTTAAGAGCAATTGGATACTTTTGGTCAGATTATCATTGATCTCGGTCTAGGGAATGCTATGAAAAGAAAGCATGCTTTTAGATAACTCGAGAGTAAAGACTTGAATTGGTGGATTGCAGTTCCTATTGATAATTCAGAAGATCAAATCTCATGTGAGCATTGGATATTTATAGGGCTTAAGCAAGGGAATATGTTAATGCTCAAATATGTTGTTAAGTTTGAAAGCCTTACTAAATATGGATAGCCATTTATTGATTCTCCACTGAGAAGAATGAGAAGTTTAATAAGTCTTGATGAACTAACTATGGTGAGAAGTTAATGGACCACATCGAAGTTCCTTTAGAGAAGACTGTAGAGAAAGTCATGAAACATAAGAGTACGTTTCCTAAAAAAGCTGATATTGCAACTGATGCCATTAGAAAAGTGGAACCAAAGCCGTAACCGAGTGGTGGAGGTAAAAGAAAAGTAGAATTGAAAGAGAAAGGGAAAATAATAGGGAAAAATTAGACCAAGTAAAAAAAAGATAAGAGTGGGCTGGTCTACTACAATTGAAATAAGAAGAGTCATTTTTCTACGAAGTGCAAAGCTGCTAAGGTCGAGAAGAAGTGCTTCAGTTATGATAAGTCCAGATATTTAAAAACGGATTGTCCAGAACATGCCAAGAATAAAAAGATTGTGAAGGCATGTGTATTGATTTTGTATCTACTTCTTGTGCACGCCGAATTTACCGAACGTAAGAAGTTATCATCACTCTATGAAGCGCGCCGATTTTTTCGGCGTGCATCGAATTAATCGGCGCTCTACATAGAACGCCAATAATTTCGGCGCTGTCCCTCGTCACCCTTAAACACTAAAAATCTGGTTGTTTTTACGATTTGAACAACTATACAACAATCATATTTTAGTCCAACGAAAATAAGACGTTAACATTTTTGTACAATGTCTATAAAACAGTCATAATACAATTACAATGGCTATATTTACTTAGACTAGAATGTGTTTTTATTTATTTTCCTACCTTTCCCATTATCTGATAACTTTAGATGTTTTAATACTAGCTGCTTAATAACACTTAAAAATACAATAGAATGCTTATGTTTAAATAAATAATTAAATCATCACTACTGCATAATTTTGTATATTCATAAAATAAAATACAAGTTCTTACAAGCACACATCAGCATAAAGGCATTAAGATGACTAATTATCCTCATAGTAGTTCCATAAATGATTCATAAGATATTTCTGCAGCCTATTACGGAGTTGTGCATCTTTAAACGCAAGCTGACGGTCTAAACGAATGTTGAACTCCTCTTCTATTATTTGTGTGCTGTGTAGGAATACATCGGGTGGTTGTGATGCACCTTCGTATTTGTAGTGCCTTTACCCGTCATCCATATCTCTTGCATCTTCAATGATTATGTTATGTAGAACAATGCAGTCAAACATGATTGTAGACAACTTTCTTCTAGACCACAAACGACATAGATTACTGATCATTGCAAATTTAGACTGTAAAACACCAAATGATCGTCCTACATTTTTCTTTGTCCCTCCTGTATCGCCGCGAATTTCACTTGTTTCGGCGTTAATAGATTTGGACATGTTTTAACAATGGTGATCCATTTCTGGTATATGCCATCACCTAGGTAATAACTATGGTTGTTAGTATTTCACCCAATGGTAAATGTTACAGGAGGTACCTGGCTTTGAGCAAGATCATTAAATAGATAAGATCTTTCTATAACATTTATGTCATTATTCGAATTGGGCATTTCGAAGAAAGCATGCCATATCCACAAATCATAGGATGCTACGACTTCCAAAATGATGGTTGGCTACCTTTCCTTGCCATAGTACGAATCTTGTAATGCCTTGGGGCAATTCTTCCATTCCCAATGCATACAGTCCATACTTCCTAACATGCCCGACCATCCCCTGCTTTCGTGCATTTCTTTGATGCGTAATATATCGGCTTCATTCGGGGACCTTAATTACTCCAGTCCGTAGACATTCACCACAGCTTGACAGAAATTTTCAAGTGTTTCAAGCGGCGTGCTCTCCGCAATTCGTTATGCATTGTCCAATGCATCTACATGAGTGTCATAAGCTAACATTCTCATAGCGGTCGTCATTTTCTGTTCACCGGTGAGCCCCTGCGTCTTTGATGCATTTACTTAAAGTATTCATTCTTACCATGTATACCTTCCAATCAAAGAAATAGATCTCTCTGCATCTTGTATCTTCTATGAATCATATTAGGCATGTACGTTTAGTTGTCGTTAAAGTAATCTTGCATCAGAGATTTATAGTATGCAGCTTGGTTTCGATTAATAAAATTCCTGCCAAGAACCGATCCACGTCAAGTTGTGAATGATGAACCATAAGCTTCATGGTATATGTCGACAATTTCTTGTATTTCTTCGGCTTCATTTCAAGGATATCTTATCCCTCAGAGTCACTATCTAAAGTTACTATGGATTGCATAAAATAGGAATCCATTTTTGTGTGTAAATTTATTTGAATAATGAGATATGGTTTGCAATGTTGCTTCCATATATAAGGTATGAGGAATTGGTTAGTGTGTAACTTTATTGTTATGTGTGTTGCTTTATTAATTTGTGTGTAGATTTATTGGTTAGAGTGTAGCTTTGTCTATAACTGCGTAGTTGGAGTGTTTATTGTTCCGCTTTATTGGTTCGAGTGTAGCTTAAACAAATTTATGACTTAGAAATTATATTATATAAATTAAAAACTGTAACGAACCGACATTTTCCCGATCCTAATTATCGACATAAATACCATACCGACTAACCAAACACCAGAAATTACCGGTTCATTAATAGAAAGAATTTAGAGGATGAGAAATATAAAGAAAGAAATATTAGAATAGAAGAATAAGAACAAAAATATAACATCAGAGTAAACATAAACCTCATAGCGGAACGAATAAAATATAATATATATAACAGCTTTCTGAAATACAAATTTAACTGTATATACATCACATTATCAGAGTACATCATTTGTCCATCACATACACTATACAGCTAAATAAGCTCCATATATATCTAACACTGAAGCCTCCTGCTCCAAGCTCCTCCAAGGATATCTGAAAATACCTGAACTACTTGACTGCCCATACAGATTTTGGCACCTAAGAGTTTAGGGTAAAACAAAACTAAATAAACTCTGGGTCAGTCATGGGACTGGTGTGAGTAAACTCCAAACACTTGGTTTAATTTTTTAAAAATTCTTTTCAAAAGAAAAGATAATCGTAAGACCGATCCACACATAAACATGGATGGTTTTTACCTTACGATAACCTAAAACATTTCTATAAAATCAATACTAGTCTGATATTATAATAGTGTCAAAAACATGTAAATAACAATCTAGCAGAACGCTTGCATCTCACGCTCTACATATATAGTATACAATCAAAATCTCGAGCGCTTATTGGATAATGGATTCCAACTGGCAAGGTATGGGGCCACCTTCCGACAGTGTATCTCTAGAGAGGAATACACCGGGTTCAATAAGAACATCTTGCAACCCAGGCTAAACATGACCGGCCCCTCACTTCACTTGAGAGTACTGAATGTATTGTCACCAACGGTTGGGATCAACAACCGTTCCCGAAAGGGACAACATCGATAAATTTAAGAAGCAAAAGGAATTTCCCTAGATCAGGTGAATATACACCCTACTTGGCAGCTAACCACTTAGCCATGCGACCTACCCGATTTTATACCATTTCCTAGTTGTGAGGCTTAAGGTTACGATTACTTGATAGCACCATCTCTTTGAATGTCACATTGTCAGATCCGTTAATCACTAATTGATTTGCACAAAGATATTCAGGATATTATGCTAAGAGAATAAATTCTCCGCCACCAGATGTATATTTGTACAGACCAATATATGTGATCATTGGAAATACTCTGTCAAACATTCGTCCATACACGTTCGTTCTAGGGCTGAACGAAACCGAAGGCACAATTTCCATTAATCCATCTTAGACAATTTCTACCTAGGATTAATAGAAAAAGCCCTTGCACTTACACCGTCTTCAATTGTCTTCATATAATTTGATTCTCAACGCTACTGCCAATACAGAGTGGTTCTCGGATAATAATCCGACCGGTCTCTCCATATTGACAACGTTATTGGTCAATACTTCGATAGTTGGTTATTTAACTATCGAAGGAAAACAAACAAACAAACATTCATCCAAAGCATCACACAATCTATGGGCCCCTTAATTAATATTTCATTAATTAAATCACTTCTCAATTTCCTTATCAATATTTGGTAATCCAATATTTCAACAACCATCTTGATCTCTTACGCTATTTAGAAAATATTTCAAAATATCACCTTCTTTTATTTTCTATACTTAAGAAATATCTTCTATTTATGATTGGAATTTATTTCCAATTACTCCTTCCTTTCACGACCATTCATTTCTATTCTCATGAAATATTTATTTTTTATTTCCAAAATTCCTCTTACTTGTGTTAAAACAAATGTTGTGTAAAACATCGTTACAACAACCCAAATCACTGCACTCAACTAAATCTTATTAAAACGTAGATCTTTGAGACTAAATCTTGTTATTTATCGTTTAAAAATGAAATCAATCAAGTTGGAGTAAAATTACCTCTCAAACCTTGATTTAATAACATCTTAACTTCAAAACAGACAAGACCAGTTGCCTAGAATAATCAACACCGTAAAATTCAATTATTCATTTTTAAAATGTGTATATGTTTCTCTTTTTATTTTTACTAGATTTAATTATAGATTTCCTTTTTTATAATATTCTATTTTAAATTCGTTTCCCTATCGAATTCAATATACATCGATATATTGATTTTCTAATTATCCAATTTTCTTAAAAATATTCCAACTCCTCAAATTTCCAGAAAAATTCGCTATAACCTCTTTTGTATGGGTCACTCGGTACAACTACAAAATGGTTCTCTGGGCCCTTTCCATTCAAAAAGAAAATCAAAAAGCCAAGAAGCTTGCCGATTCGGCGCATAAAACCACATATGGAATTTAAATATGTACCTTTTGGTCGGGCACTAAATTTATAAGCCTCATTCTCTTCATTCCATACCTATTTAACACATATACGTTCATTTCTAGTTTATCCCAAATCAATCTGGTCATTTTAACTCAATTCGCTAATTTATTCTTTAATCAACTCTTTTTTCCATTTCACTTTTTATTTGAACATATCGCATCAAATATATTTTAATTGGTTATAAACCGATCGAATTCCCTTTTCAACTCTAGTTATATATTTGATTTCAAATATAAATTACAAACCCCTTTTTCTTATTCAAAGTCCAATCTCGATTCAAAATTACATTTACTACTTATTCTTCAAATTAGCTAATTCTATTCAATAATTAAAAATCTGATTTCTGTTCCAAAAATCAATTCATTACTCCGCTAGAGGTCAGATATATTTTATAACTCCAATCTGGCTTTTTCTAATGGAAATTTGGATTTTATTTGTATAAAATCCTTTTATTAATTTAAATAAACCGTTATGGTTTTATAATGGTAATGGCGCTATTTTTCGATGACTTAACTCAAAATCTATACGACGAAATCCTGATATTTCTCTTCCATTAGAAAACTATTATCAAATCGGTCCTGGCGATTTTTATTTCAAATCATTCTGACTTAAATTAAGTTCTACATACTCAATTGAAGTTCGAAATGCCAAATTATGAACTGCCGCGCTGCAGCGAGTTCGTTTTAATTATATTTAATATATAAACGTTTTAAACTTTGTTTATATATAAATTCTAACTTCATTCTATTTTATTTTAATATATATATGAACCCAATTTTCCTAATTCAACTTAATAATTCTGATTATCCCAAATCACCAATTATTTCATATCTCAGTTATAAATTTATTTAGAATTCAATTTTCTATATTAAATTCTAATTCCTTTATAAATAAATTATTTATAAAATTCGATATAATCGAATTTCAATTATAAATCCATTGGATTTTCCTCAATTCAGTTTATATTTCTAATTCCAAAATATAATTAATCATTTTGTTTCAAAACACTTTTAAATTCATATTTGAATTTATAATTTCAAATTATCCATTGATAATTATCTCACTGAATTTATAAATGAAAATTTAAAAATTTAACTTTCTTGTTGTATAATTTAAAACTTCAAATCCATTTGAACCCCAATTCGTATTCTAGAATATTTTATCGATTATATCATATATATATATATATAGTGAATCTAATTCACGTTTAAATTTAAACTTCTATTCAATACAATCCTAAATTCTTTCCTAAAAATAATTTATTTAAATAAATTCGATCAAATCGAATTCAAATCATAAATTCATATGAATTTATTTTAATTAAATTTACATTCTGAACATCAGAATAGATTCCATTGTTTCTCTTTTTAACACGGTTCCGAATTCTTATTTTAAATTCATATTTGAATTTAAATATTTAAATTATCCAAACGATAATTTATTTCCCTTCATTTATAAACACCGTTTATAAATTCATTAAAATCCCCCTCATTATCTAATGAAATTATGCCATTTAATTTATAAACAACATTTATAAATTCACCACTTGTTTTTATTATTTAAAACAAGTTAATATTTCTAGGCCATTCGAATTTCAAATTCTTAAAAAAAAAAAATAGATTATCCCTTTAAATCTCGAAATTTCTTTTCACAATATTTTTATATATCAACATTTTAGGCCTAGTGACATTCAAACGTTCAAAAACACCCAATCAACAACCACAGGTTTTCTAACACATCATATATGATAATATATATGAAACAAACAACGAATAATATTTTTGATGAATCCAGTTGGATCCCTCCAACATGTTTTCCTGTATCCACAGATGTTAGCCAACATAAATAATAACCTTCCTGCTTCGAGGTAGGATTTCGCGGTATAGAAGGTCATCCACTATCATAGTATGGGGCGCATAGGGTCTTCTGCTAATGATATCGCGGGCATCCGCTAATGATACTGTGGGAATCCAACCACCAATATGCATATAATAACCACAAACACCAAGCCTAAATAACTAATATATATGATAACCAGAATTTATGAATAAATAGCAATGCAACCAATCAACCAACAAACAACATATAAATATTTGTATTAAATAAAAATTCGATTATAATAAATTATAATTGAACCAGAGAGTGAGTTTACTCACCTAATTTATATTTTGCACTTGTACCAATTTCAATTTCTTTTCATCGTTTTCCGAGGCTTTGAACTCTACACAAATGACTCCATTCGATTTATCCTTACCTAAAAAAATCCGAATTTATAAATAAGCTAATAAATTTTATTAACAAGATTTTATGTTAAAAATACGCTAAAATTTGATTTTTTTTTTCTATAATTCTTACTTCCCAGATTTAGAATATGTAACACCCCGCCTCCGCCAGGGTGACTCTTGCAAGCACTCTTACTTTGGAGGGGCGTTTGAATCAGGTAAACATGCATAATGATATATCAAGGCAGAACAAGAACATATGTATATATGTAAACAGAGTAAATAACATGGATAAAACAGCGGAAGATTTCAAACCATTTCAAAATAAGTCTGGTACAACATAATCATAATGTCAACTTTCCAAAATAACAAGTCTAGATAAAACAACATCAACTGAAAAACTGAAATACATAAGTACTAATCCCCAAAAGAAGTGATAGCGACAACTAGCTTCATGTCCAAACCGTACATGAGCTAAATCCCACAAGCAAGCAGTCAGAAATCCAGCTAAGCTCCAGTATTTCCTCCCTGAGAACCTGGGGGGGGGGGAACGGAAGAAAAGAGGCGAAAGAAAACAGGTCAGTCAAAAAGACTGAGTAAGCCCTACTACAATCAATGTAAACTGATAAAGTTAACTGGCATGAGCAGCAGGGATGAACATAAGGATAACAACATACTAGCATGATG
Source organism: Allium sativum (assembly GCA_030737875.1). Classification (NCBI taxonomy): domain Eukaryota; kingdom Viridiplantae; phylum Streptophyta; class Magnoliopsida; order Asparagales; family Amaryllidaceae; genus Allium; species Allium sativum. The sequence continues at coordinate 391,820,563 of CM060912.1, read as the reverse complement.
ATTAACTAACAAGGTAGATAAAGGTGTCATCGCATAATCATGATTAAGCTTTTGCACCACAGGTGTACTAGCAAACTAACATGACTTGAATAAACAAGTATTGATCCCCTTGGCCCAAGCTTTGGCCCAATAACATGAAGTGACCCTAATGCAAGGTCCAATAACATGAAGTGACCCTACCACGAGGTCCAACCAAACGGTCTAGTCGATCGGCTCCCTAAGCCTAACTCGTCACGTGTTGGTGTCAATACGGCCCAAACATGATTGTAGTCAGACTGTGCAGGGTCTCCCGTCGGGTGTATCAAGCCCTAGGGTGGCAACCCCTGGACACCATAAACATGAGTGCACAGTCTCGATCTACTGGTACCCGTGCATGATTTCCCCGGCTTCGGACTATGTGCACGACCATGGTCCACCCGGAACTACACCGGCGTACCCTCTGCCGTCGCTTTTGGTCGCTTACCTCCAGCCCAGTAATCGTGCCCCCACCCTAGCCTAGTCCCTAGGGTCATGATGATACTAACTTCGGATTACTGCTGGAGTGGGCCCCCATTGCTAGGATTTTTATAGTGGGTTAAGTACAGTTTAACGCCCTTGCTAACCATGGATTAACTTGGTTAAGTGTAACGATGAGTTCACGACTTAACCCCGATTAATCTACCGAGCCCAAATTGGTTAAGTACTAAGTGGACCATGACTTAACCCTAATCACGAGGCATTAATTAATTTAATGCGCCTTAACCTCTCACATTAGACCTTGTTGTGGTTACTAGTTAAGCCGGGCGGGTCCGGGTAGCTTTACACCACAACTTGGTCTAACCTCGGGTTCAAGTTACAACATGGCCAACTTCTCACATTGGGTCCTATTGTTTGTAGCAACTAGTTAGGCCGGTCGGTTCCGGGTAGGTTTACGCTACAAACTCAACCCAACCTCGAGTTGGTCACACTTATCTTTTCTAAGTGTCATGTCCATCATGTTTCCAAAACATATTACACTTTTCAAGCAATTGGGTAGACCTAACTTAATAGGTATATTCCCAATGGGTAGACCTAACTTAATAGGAAAATTCCCAAGCTTATGTTTTTATGTCTTTTACTTTTACCCAACCCCAAACGCAATCCCATCGCTTACATATCGCAATAGCGCATAAAGGATAGAAAGAGGGAACTTGGCATAGTCATGACATAAAAGGTGTTGAAGCCACAAGTTCAACATGGTGGCATAAGAAATGTACATATGTTCATATACTTGCATGTTACATTTTTAGGCCCCAAAAGCATGCATAAAATCAAACTTGGCATATTGATGATACATGGTGCTAAATGACATGTAGACATGGCCATAAGTTCGCATTTAGCCTCACATGCAAGTTATCATAAGAGATATGATAACTTACATGTGCCAAAATGCAACCTTTGGCATAAAGCTTGAAGCTTTATGTCCATAATCCCAAAATAAGCTTGCATAACATGATAGCATGAACAAATGTTCAACCCAAACTTGCATAACATAACTTGCATATCATATGACAACTTGCATATCAAACTTGCATAACATAACATGATGAACTTGCATTTCATATGATAGCATACTTGCATAACATGATAAACTTGCATATTATAACATACCAAGCTTGCATAACATGATAAATCTTGCATTACATAACATAGTAAACTCGCCTATAAACTTGCATATCATACATTTAACTTTAGAGTTTAAGTATGAAAGTAGAATAAGGCTTACTATGTTTATGAGGACTCAAATGAGTATAGCAAATACAAGAAAGCCCTTATGCAACCAATACAACCCAAAAATGCAAGCCAAAATGATCAAAACTCCTTCTTTATGATGCAAATATAAAAACTTGACTTGAATGCAAGCTAATGATGCTCATACAAGTCTAAAAACACTTGTATGCATGGAAAATCACTTAGAAATTGATTTAGGAATTTTATGAAGAGAGTGGAGGCCATGAGAGGATTGATTTTGCCATATTTTAGTTGTAGGATAGATTAATGATGATTTAGGGTAGGTTAGGGTCTTATTTATAGATTAGGCAAGTGTTTTAGGCCATAGGATTAAACCCTAGTTCCAATCTCAGCCCTTAAAACCGAATCTGGCCCCCAAGCTCAACACAATCTCAAAATGGTGCACCAGGCTAAACAACCCGGCTGGACTAAGTCGACAGCCAAGTCGACAGGGCTGTCGACTTGGGTCCAACCAAGTCGACTCCCAAGTCGACAGGGCTGTCGACTTGGGTGTTCTGGCGGGAATTCTCCCGCCTAGCCCAAACTGGCCCAATTTTCCAAATTCAAGTTTGAATTTGAAATCTGTTTTTTACTTAGAAATTTTCCGAAAACTTCGTTGGGCCTTAATCGGGTCATACGGACTCCGATTTTCGAAAACTCGGACTTTATTTCGCGTATTTTTCCGAGACGAACGAAATGGCATAGCCCGTTTCCCTTGATTCAGATTTAAGAATTAAATTCTGCCTCAATTTATGTTATAACAGGTTATTGAAAATACGGGTTGTTACATTCTCCCCTCCTTAAAGGATTTCGTCCCTGAAATCTTCAAGTTAGGAAGAACGTATCCTACCATCCAACATCCATCTACTCAAAACATCATCCACGAGCAATCATTGTCCTTACACGATTCTAAATGTTGTATGAGCATATGCAAAGGTGTGTGTATATGTACTTATCTAATGCAAATATCATCAATGCAAATTATGTTAGTGAAATGAATCCATATGTATGCAATTCCTAACATAATATATAACATCTACATGTGTGCACATAACATACACCCATATGCAACATCCATGTGATAACACAAAAAATTTCATCCATGAATAAGCATAAACACTCATGCATATGCAATATGAGGAGTGTGTGAGCCGATCTAGTGCCTAACGTGTATAATGCATCCACGAGTAACCACTTGCAAACACTTGCAACCACTTGCAACCATCAAGCATAACATGTTTCAAACACATGTTTCATCCAAAGGGTTTCTACCTAAGGTTCTCATGACAAGATTAATACGATAAACTAGATAAACATGGATAGCAAAGAGAAAGATATGCTAACAAAGAAAAGAGATTGAGAGTGTACCCTCAAAAAGGAATGGATAAAGCCCACGCATCTTCTCCTCGGTTTCCCAAGTTGCGTCTTCTTCGGCTTCACCCCATTGAACTTTCACCAACTTGACCTCTCGATTCCTTAGCTTCTTGGTCTCCGTCCCCAAGATACGAATCGGAGCTCTCCTCAAGGTAGTCTCTTTCTCCACTTCTACATCTCTTAGAACACTTGGCTCAACAACCTCTGCTGATTCATGTAAACACTTCCGGAGATGCGAGACATGAAAACATCGTGTACTCCGGCAAGCTTCTCGGGCAACTCCACTCTATAAGCCATCTGCCTGATCCTCTCTATAATAGGGAATGGTCCCACAAACCTCGGTGCCAACTTCCCAACGGCTCCAAATCGGACCACATTCCGCAAAGGAGAAACCTTCACGAAAACCATATCCCCAACATCAAACTCCAAATCAGTCCTTCGCTTATCAGCATAGGATTTTTGTCGGTCTTGGGCCGCTTTCATCCGTCTCCGAATCAACTCGATCTTCTCGGATGTATCTCTGATCAGATCAGGCCCAAGTATAAGCTTATCTGTAGTCTCCCACCAACATGTAGGCGACTTGCACGGCCTCCCATATAAAGCTTCGAATGGTGCCATCCCTATGCTTGCCTGATAACTGTTATTATATGCAAACTCAACAAGAGGAAGATGGTCTTCCCAAGTACCACCAAAATCCAGAATACAAAGCCTCAACAGATCCTCGAGTACCCTATTCACCCTTTCGGTTTGACCGTCCGTCTGTGGGTGATAAGCTGTACTTAGATTCAACCTTGTGCCCATAGCTTCTTGCAAGCTATTCCAGAACTGACTTGTAAAAATTGGGTCACGGTCACTGACTATACTATAAGGGACTCCATGTAGTCTCACAATCTCACGAAGATATACAGACGCTAGCCAAGGTGCGGTCCTCTTGCTCTTCACCGGGATAAAATGAGCACTCTTCGTAAGTCTATCCACAATAACCCAAATGCTTGTATTCCCTTTCCTCGATCTTGGTAGCCCGTCGATAAATTCCATGGAAATACTCTCCCACTTCCAAAGTGGAACGTCTAGAGGATGCAATAGCCCACCGGGCTTCTTCGACTCGGCCTTAACTTGCTGGCAAATGATGCATCTAGAGACAAACTCTGCCACATCCTTTTTCATCCCAGGCTAAAAGAAGATGCGCTTCATATCTTTATACATCTTATCTCCGCCCGGATGTATAGTCAACTTAGAGCGATGCGCTTCCTCAAGAACCTTTCTTACCAAATCTTCTACCATGGGAACACATAACCTTCCGTCTCTCCTCAGCCAACCCTTGTCATCAATAGAATATCGAACGAGATGACTAGACGCCTCTCCTCGAATCAGCTTATCCATAATCTCAACTATCTGAGGATCTTCTCTCTACGAAGCCCCAACTTGATCAAGAAGGGTAGGTCTGAGTTCCAGAGATGCTAAAGAACCAGTCATCGACTCAACCGCCAAAGAGAAATCAAAGGTTGCCACATACTCTAAATTCTTCATCTCAACGAATAGAGGACTTAGGGTCAACCTTCTTCTACTCAATGCATCAGCTACCACATTTCCCTTGCCAGGGGTATAAGCTATCTCAAAATCATAGGACGCCAAGAATTCCATCCATCTTTGTTGCCTCAGATTCAGATCCTTCTGAGAAAAGAGATACTTCAATGACTTGTGATCGGTATAAAGCTCAAATCTTTCGCCCAGAAGATAATGGCGCCAAGCCTTGGGTGCATATACTATTGCTGCCAACTCTAAGTCATGAGTGGGATAATTCTTCTCATGCACCTTGAGTATTCTACCGCCAAAGCATATCACTCTTCCTTCTTGCATAAGAACAGCTCCTAACCCCGTGCCACATGCATCGGTGTATACTGTAAATAACTTCCCTCCATCGGGCAAAGCTAGAACAGGTGCTGATGTGAGGGCTCTCTTGAGCTTCTGAAAAGCAAGCTCGCATTCTATGCTCCAAGCAAAAACTAAATTCTTCTTCGTCAATTTAGTGAGAGGAGCAGAAATCTTCGCGAAGTCCTTGATGAACTTCCGGTAAAAACCCGCAAGACCTAGAAAACTTCTCACTTCGGTTGCATTCCTTGGAGTCTTCCAATCCTGAACTGCAACTACCTTAGCGGGATCCACCGCTAAGCCTTGCTTAGATACTATATGCCCAAGGAATCTAACTTCCCTTCTCCAAAAGTGACACTTGGAGAACTTGGCCTTCAACTGATGCGCTCTAAGAGTATCCATCACCTCCACGAGATGCCTTGCGTGCTCTTCCTCATCCTTAGAGAAGATCAGAATATCATCTACGAAGACCACGACAAACTTGTTGAAGAACTCCCTGAACACCCTACTCATCAAGTCCACAAAATATGCGGGTGCATTAGTCAAGCCGAACGGCATGACAAGCCATTCGAAGAATCCATCTGGAGTTCTGAACGCAGTCTTGTCTATACTATCTTCAGCTACCCTGAGCTAATGGAATCCAGTAGCAAGATCAAGCTGAGGGAAAACAGAAGCACCGACAAGTTGGTCAAAGAGATCATCGATCCTCGGTAACGGGTGTCTGTTCTTCTTAGTCAGCTTATTCAACTCTCGATAGTCAACACAAAGTCGGAGAGAACCATCCGCCTTGGTAGCAAATACCACAGGCGCTCCCCATTCAGATATACTTCGTCTAATGAAGTTCTTCTCAAGCAACTCTTTCACTTGCTTACTTAACTCCCGCCTTTCACGCGGAGCCATGTGCCGAACAGGCAAAGAAACCGGCTTTGCATTATCCACCAGATAAATGCGGAAATCAATCTCTCGCTTAGGGGCAACCCCCTAACTTCATCCAAAACTTCCGGATACTCCCGAACCACTCTCACAGACTGAAGAGTTTCTATTGACGAGTCGAGTGATTCAAGATAGCACAACATGACGGGACCTCTCGGATCACAAGAAATCTCTAGGGTATTTCCGAGGCGAGTCACGAGCCTCACAACCCTATGCTCACAATCAAGGATGGCTCCATATCTGGACAGCCAATCCATGCCCAATATCAATCCATATCCCCTAAAACCAAGAACATAAGCACTACACAAGAACTCTACACTCAGTATAGAGATCCTCAAATCCCCACATATCATAGACAAATGGGCGGAACCCCCAATAGGATTTGAGACACAGACGGGATCATCTACCGAGCTAGTACTAAGGTGCAAACTATCAACAAGATCAGATGAGATAAAGCTATGCGATGCACCAGAATCAAACAAGGTACGAACTGGAAAATCAGAAATATATACAAGGCTCTCAACAGAAATACTACCTCGATCGGGAACTGAAGCGGTACTGAGAGCATGAACTTGCCCTCCTGAAGGTCCAGCACGCTGAGTCTGACCCTGACCTTGCCCTCGCTTCTTCGGGCAATCCTTACTAAAATGTCCAGTCTCACCGCAGAAAAAGCATTCACCATTCTTCCTTTTTCTCTTCTTACAATCCTTAATAAGATGCCCAACTGAACCACAATAATGGCACTTCCCCTTGTTGTTCTTGCCCTTGTTGTTGTTCCCTTGTTGCCTTGACTCTTGTTCTTGTTCTGATTGCCTTGACTGCTTTGACCACTTGGATTACCCTGATTTCCTTTTCCCTGGGAATCAGTCTTCTTGGCTTGCGTATCATTCATCTTGGTCTCTTTCTTGACATCTCCCTGAAGTAACGCTATATCAACCGAACTCTCAAACGTGGCCCCATGGGGAATATGTGACATAGCCAATCCCTGTAACGGCTCATTCAATCCTCTAGCAAAACGAAGAGCCTTCTTCTGGGGAGTATTCACCATATCCAAGCCAAAACGAGCTAATTGATTGAACTTATTCACATACTCTTTGACAGACATATCTCCTTGCTTCAAAGTTATGAACCTCTCCATTTGCAGATTCTCCTCAGCGGAAGATAGAAACTTAAGCACGAACCTTGCCCTGAAATCGGCCCAAGTCTCAACAGGCCTAGTACCATTGGTGGCTTCCCACTAATAAGCGGCTTCATCCTTCATAAGCCAAACCGCCAACAAGACCTTCCTCTGATCGTCTATCCCAAAGATAGCAAATAAATCCTCGGTCTCTTTCAACCGATTTCTGGCCTCTACAAAAGTCTCAGTGCCTTGAAAGTTCTTGCCACCCATTGCTTTGAAATCCTTGCAAGTCTTTGCGAAGTCGGCTTGAGGATGCTGAGGGGGAGGAGGAAGAGGAACCTCAGCGAAAGGAGGAGGAGGAACATTAGCGACAGGAGGAGGAATATTAACTACTGGAGGAGGAGGAGGAACGTCCGCGGGGCCGGCTTCGGTCGCCCTAGCCTCCAAAAGTCTCCTATACCAAACAGGTACGTGCACTCCCTCCGGAATAGCAAAATTATCGGCCATGCTGAAAACGAAGAAAAAGACAGATTCAGAATGGCGAAAAAACGAAGGAATTTTGCTAATGGCTTTTTGGGGAATAGCCTTTAAAATAAACTAGACTTTTCTTTGGAAAATACTTTATACTTGGTTTTGAAAATAGTTTTCCAAAAGTTTTAAAAACCTTTTTGTCCCTTCTCGTAAACCATATGCTCTGATACCAAATTGTAACACCCCGCCTCCGCTAGGGTGACTCTTGCAAGCACTCTGACTTTGGAGGGGCGTTTGAATCAGGTAAACATGCATAATGATATATCAAGGCAGAACAAGAACATATGTATATATGTAAACAGAGTAAATAACATGGATAAAACATCGGAAGATTTCAAACCATTTCAAAATAAGTCTGGTACAACATAATCATAATGTCAACTTTCCAAAATAACAAGTCTAGATAAAACAACATCAACTGAAAAACTGAAATACATAAGTACTAATCCCCAAAAGAAGTGATAGCCACAGCTAGCTTCATGTCCAAACAGTACATGAGCTAAATCCCACAAGCAAGCAGTCAGAAATCCAGCTAAGCTCCAGTATTCCCTCCCTGAGAACCTGGGGGGGGGGAACGGAAGAAAAGAGGCGAAAGAAAACAGGTCAGTCAAAAAGACTGAGTAAGCCCTACTACAATCAATGTAAACTGATAAAGTTAACTGGCATGAGCAGCAGGGATGAACATAAGGATAACAACACACTAGTATGATGATTAACTAACAAGGTAGATAAAGGTGTCATCGCATAATCAGGATTAAGGTTTTGCACCACAGGTGTACTAGCAAACTAACATGACTTGAATAAACAAGTATTGATCCCCTTGGCCCAAGCTTTGGCCCAATAACATGAAGTGACCCTAATGCAATGTCCAATAACATGAAGTGACCCTACCACGAGGTCCAACCAAACGGTCTAGTCGATCGGCTCCCTAAGCCTAACTCGTCACGTGTTGGTGTCAATACGGCCCAAACATGATTGTAGTCAGACTGTGCAGGTCTCCCGTCGGGTGTATCAAGCCCTAGGGTGGCAACCCCTGGACACCATAAACATGAGTGCACAGTCTCGATCTACTGGTACCCGTGCATGATTTCCCCGGCTTCGGACTATGTGCACGACCATGGTCCGCCCGGAACTACACCGGCATACCCTCTGCCGTCGCTTTTGGTCGCTTACCTCCAGCCCAGTAATCGTGCCCCCACCCTAGCCTAGTCCCAAGGGTCATGATGATACTAACTTGGGATCACTGCTGGAGTGGGCCCCCATAGCTAGGATTTTTATAGTGGGTTAAGTACAGTTTAACCCCCTTGCTAACCATGGATTAACTTGGTTAAGTGTAACGATGAGTTCACGACTTAACCCCGATTAATCTACCGAGCCCAAATTGGTTAAGTACTAAGTGGACCATGACTTAACCCTAATCACGAGGCATTAATTAATTTAATGCGCCTTAATCTCTCACATTAGACCTTGTTGTGGTTACTAGTTAAGCCGGGCGGGTCCGGGTAGCTTTACACCACAACTTGGTCTAACCTCGGGTTCAAGGTACAACATGGCCAACTTCTCACATTGGGTCCTATTGTTTGTAGCAACTAGTTAGGCCGGTCGGTTCCGGGTAGGTTTACGCTACAAACTCAACCCAACCTCGAGTTGGTCACACTTATCTTTTCTAAGTGTCATGTCCATCATGTTTCCAAAACATATTACACTTTTCAAGCAATTGGGTAGACCTAACTTAATAGGTAAATTCCCAATGGGTAGACCTAACTTAATAGGTAAATTCCCAAGCTTATGTTTTTATGTCTTTTACTTTTACCCAACCCCAAACGCAATCCCATCGCTTACATATCGCAATAGCGCATAAAGGATAGAAAGAGGGAACTTGGCATAGTCATGACATAAAAGGTGTTGAAGCCACAAGTTCAACATGGTGGCATAAGAAATGTACATATGTTCATATACTTGCATGTTACATTTTTAGGCCCCAAAAGCATGCATAAAATCAAACTTGGCATATTGATGATACATGGTGCTAAATGACATGTAGACATGGCCATAAGTTCGCATTTAGCCTCACATGCAAGTTATCATAAGAGATATGATAACTTACATGTTGCCAAAATGCAACCTTTGGCATAAAGCTTGAAGCTTTATGTCCATAAACCCAAAATAAGCTTGCATAACATGATAGCATGAACAAATGTTCAACCCAAACTTGCATAACATAACTTGCATATAATATGACAACTTGCATATCAAACTTGCATAACATAACATGATGAACTTGCATTTCATATGATAGCATACTTGCATAACATGATAAACTTGCATATTATAACATACCAAGCTTGCATAACATGATAAATCTTGCATTTCATAACATAGTAAACTCGCATATAAACTTGCATATCATACATTTAACTTTAGAGTTTAAGTATGAAAGTAGAATAGGGCTTACTATGTTTATGAGGACTCAAATGAGTATAGCAAATATAAGAAAGCCCTTATGCAACCAATACAACCCAAAAATGCAAGCCAAAATGATCAAAACTCCTTCTTTATGATGCAAATATAAAAACTTGACTTGAATGCAAGCTAATGATGCTCATACAAGTCTAAAAACACTTGTATGCATGGAAAATCACTTAGAAATTGATTTAGGAATTTTATGAAGAGAGTGGAGGCCATGTGAGGATTGATTTTGCCATAGTTTAATTGTAGGATAGATTAATGATGATTTAGGGTAGGTTAGGGTCTTATTTATAGATTAGGCAAGTGTTTTAGGCCATAGGATTAAACCCTAGTTCCAATCTCAGCCCTTAAAACCGAATCTGGCCCCCAAGCTCAACACAATCTCAAAATGGTGCACCAGGCTAAACAGCCCGGCTGGACCAAGTCGACAGCCAAGTCGACAGGGCTGTCGACTTGGGTCCAACCAAGTCGACTCCCAAGTCGACAGGGCTGTCGACTTGGGTGTTCTGGCGGGAATTCTCCCTCCTGGCCCAAACTGGCCCAATTTTCCAAATTCAAGTTTGAATTTGAAATCTGTTTTTTACTTAGAAATTTTCTGAAAACTTCGTTGGGCCTTAGTCGGGTCATACGGACTCCGATTTTCGAAAACTCGGACTCTATTTCGCGTATTTTTCCGAGACGAACGAAATGGCATAGCCCGTTTCCCTTGATTCAGATTTTAGAATTAAATTCTGCCTCAATTTATGTTATAACATGTTATTGAAAATACGGGTTGTTACAGAATAGCTAACAAATTCATGTTTTAAATTTTCCACTCATCTAATTTACCATTTATAAAATGATTCACTAACTAAAATTCCCTTTTTAGTTTCCAAATTCTGGATTTAGTAATAGCCGACATTGTTTTCCAACAGTTAAATATTATTTTAGTTTTAGATTATATACTAATCAAATTTAAAATAAGAATTACCTCATGAAATTTTTATTGTTATCATTATTTTACAAGTTTGTATGAATTGAATCACCATTAACTAAATAAATTAAAAATAATTAAATTTTATTAACAGTAATACCTTCTTCTCCTCGTAACTCAATTGTCATGACCTTCTTCTGTATTGCGAAACTCGGTTTTCAAACCAAAACCAGAATCACTCGAATTATAATTTTTTCAAGGTACTCCACTGCTCGAGTTCAGAAGAGAACAACTTCACCTTACTCGACTCCTTCTATGTCATCGCGATTCTCCAGCGTCGAAGCTAGCTACAAAAGCATCGCGACATCCTACAGGTTGCGAACCAACTTCGTCAACCTTCATCACACACGCATCCCTCTTGAATTGACTCCCAAACCTCTGTTCAAAATAAAAACTATCGAACCCTAGCCCTAGGCCGTCGCTCAAAATTGCCGAGCTTCCAAAAGCTAACGTGGGTCTGCTGGTATCGAACACAAGAAATCCACGTTTGTCGGATTTAAAGGGAATGGGTATGATCAAATTTGATCTCCACAAATCGCGTGGAATTTGTTTGGCTGAGGAAAATTCACGATTTTTGTTTGGAATGTGGAATGAGGAAGGCAACTCAATTTGATTATGTTTTATTAGATTAGTGGCTTGAAATAGCTTTAAGGAGTATTCGAATCTAGAAAATGGGAGACGGCATTGATTGTTGACCGGCTTTGATTTGTTTAAATTTATGATTGAATTTGAGAGAAAGGGAACTTCATGTTTGCCATTTACATGAATGAACGAAAGAAAATGAAGACATGAATAAAAGTGGAGAGTATTGATCATTTTTAATTTGAAGCTTTTTAGTTTATTTTTATCTAGGAGATCGAAATGGAAGAATGCAAAGGAAGTTCGCTGTTTTTATAAAAAGAAAAAAATACTTCGCCATTAAGGAATTAGATGAGTACGTATAGGTCAGCGTAGTATGTAGGTAAGTACGCCTTTAATTAAATTCGATTTGATTTGTATTTAATTTGATTTGATTTCTATCTTATCCAATAAATTTTTAAATAATATAGTTCGGGTCCTGAACGCTAATCAAAACACAAAAACTGATGTTACTAGGGTTTAACCATTATTTTGAACACATTGGAACAGGTTCTGCAGCTCCATTCGATCATATGGTGAAGATATTGATTTAAATCGATATAAATTAAATTCAAAACAATTAACTCCTTGATAATCAATTATTATTATCATTTATATATTCAAATGGAATATTGATCACCTAAATCTTTTCGATTCAGTTTAAAATTTTGAATTCAACTATCTTAGGTTCTCGTATTACTATAATTATTTCAGATTCAATAATTATATATACATGTAAATTGTATATTGATTATTAAATCGATAAATTTGATAATAAAATAAATTTATATTATCAACTCAATATTTAAAATGATATTAAATATTTAAATAAATTGGCCAAAAATCTGGGACGCTACATTCTTCCTCCCTTAAAAGAATTTCATCCCCGAAATTACTAAGGTAAGAAAAATGCTACAAACCCGTTAACTTTTCACAATCCACTAAAACTCACTTTTCACATTGCAACAAATTTATTTCTACCAAAACTTTTGGCTTACATTCATATGGTACATCATATATGCGTGCATTCATTTAATCTTCATTTTCCATTAAAATTAATTCAAATTAATTTTAATCAATTTATCCATTTCAATCCATTTAACTTGCTTTACTTAATTTAAATTACAAAATTGAAATATCCGGGTTTTCATTTCAAATCCAATTGAATTCACATAAATATATACAAATATATTTATAACCATTTCAAATTCAAAACATTTGAATTTTCAAACCAACTTGTTTTCTTTTAAACAAATTTCCATCAAAAACTTTTCTAAGGTAACAATCCATCACTTAGAAACTCGAAAATGAATACTGATGCTGCTGCAGCCATCATCAGAATTATTTTCCAGCCACTGAAGTTAGTTTAGTGCTTTATCACTTTTAAAATCCATTCAAAATTGGTTTTTATTCAAAACCCTTCCAAAACAAAGATATATTATTTTAATATACTTCAGAAAATATATTTTTCCAAACACCCAGGATTTTGAATTCATAATTCTAATTTTGAATCCAGTTTTAATTCATCTAATTTGTATATATTATTCGTATACGATATCTATTTGGTTATATATAACCATTTCAATTTTTATAATCTCATCTGATTATAATAACAACCAACTCATCCATATAATATAATAATTCCATAAAATTATTCATTTTCTATCAAAATTGATTTTTGGGTAAATTACTTATTCACCCACTTTAAAACAATATTATGCCGAAATTTCTATTTAAGTGTTTAGAAATTTTTATCGACTTTGTGGCGTCCCACGATTCGAACATAATTTATAAACCACTCAACAGACAAGTCAACACAATAAAAACAATTTTTATATCAATTAACGAATACGCTCTCTCGTATATATACAGCCAACTCATTCCAGGGTACTACTAACCTTATCTCTAATGATTAATTCCCATCAAAGCCTAGGTGTTCGCTCAACCTAAGCTCTGATACCACTGTAACGAACAAACATGTTCCTGATTCTGATTATCGATATAAATACCATATCGACTAACCAAACACCAGAAATTACCAGATCATTAATAGAAAGAAGTTAGAGGATGAGAAATAGAAAGAAATATTAGAATAGAAGAAGAAGAAGAACGTAAATATAACATCAGAGTAAACATAAACCTCATAGCAGAACAAATGAAATATAATATGTATAACAGCTTTCTGAAATACAAATTTAACTATATATACATCACATTATCAGAGTACATCATTTGTTCATCACATACACTACATAGCGGAATAAACTCCATATATATCTAACGCTGAAGCTTCCTGCTCCAAGCTCCTCCAATGATATATGAAAATACCTGAACTATTTGACTGTCTGTACAAATTTGGGCACTCAATAGTTTAGGGTAAATCAAAAAAAATAAACTTTGGGTCAATCATGGGACTAGTGTGAGTAAACTCTAAACACTTGGTTTAACTTTTAAAAAATTATTTAAGAAAGAAAAGATAATCGTAAGACCGATCCACACATAAACATGGATGGTTTTTACCTTATGATAACCCAAAACATTTCTATAAAATCAATACTAGTCTAATATTATAATAGTGCCTAAAACAAGTAAATAACAATCTAGCAGAACGCTTGCATCTCACGCTCTACATATATAGTATACAATCAAAATCTCGAGCACTTATTGGATAATGGATTCCAACTGGCAAGGTATGGGACCACCTTACGACAGTGTATCTCTAGAGAGGAATACACCGGGTTCAACAAGAACATCTTGCAACCCAGGCTAAACATGACTGGCCCCTCAATTCGCTTGAGAGTACCGAATGTATTGTCACCAACGGTTAGGATCAGCAACCGTTCCCGAAAGGGACAACATCAATAAATTTAAGAAGCAAAAGGAATTTCTCTAGATCAGGTGAATATACACCCTACTTGGCAGCTAACCACTTAGCCATGCGACCTACCCGATTTTATACCATTTCCTAGTTGTGAGGCTTAAGGTTACGATTACTTGATAGCACCATCTCTTTGAATGTCACATTGTCAGATCCGTTAATCACTAATTGATTTGCACAAAGATATTCAGGATATTATGCTAAGAGAATAAATTCTCCGCCACCAGATGTATATTTGTATAGACCAATATATGTGATTATTGGAAATACTCTGTCAAACATTCGTCCATACACGTTCGTTCTGGGGCTGAACGAAACCGAAGGCACAATTTCCATTAATCCATCTTAGGCAATTTCTACCTAGGATTAACAGAAAAAGCCCTTGAACTTTACTCCATCTTCAGTTGTCTTCATATAATTTGATTCGCAACGCTACTGCCAATACAGAGTGGTTCTCGGATAATAATCCGACTGGTCTCTCCATATTGACAACGTTACTGGTCAATACTTCGATAGTTGATTAGTGTATAACTTTATTGTTATGCGTGTTGCTTTATTAATTTGTGTGTAGATTTATTGGTTGGAGTGTAGCTTTGTCTATAACTGTGTAGTTGGTGTGTTTATTGTTCCTCTTTATCGGTTCGAGTGTAGCTTAAACAAATTTATGATTTAGAAATTATATTATATAAATTAAAAACTGTAACAAACCGACATTTTCCAGATCTTGATTATCGACATAAATACCATACCGACTAACCAAACACCAGAAATTACCGGATCATTAATAGAAAGAATTTAGAGGATGAGAAATAGAAAGAAAGAAATATTAGAATAGAAGAATAAGAACATAAATATAACATCAGAGTAAACATAAACCTCATAGCGGAACGAATAAAATATAATATATATAACAGCTTTCTGAAATACAAATTTAACTGTATATACATCACATTATCATATTACATCATTTGTTCATCACATACACCATACAGCAGAATAAACTCCATATATATCTAACACTGAAGCCTCCTGCTCCAAGCTCCTCCAAGGATATCTGAAAATACATGAACTACTTGACTGCCCGTACGGATTTGGGCACCTAAGAGTTTAGGGTAAAACAAAACTAAATAAACTCTGGGTCAGTCATGGGACTGGTGTGAGTAAACTCCAAACACTTGGTTTAACTTTTAAAAAATTCTTTCCAAAAGAAAAGATAACCGTAAGACCGATCCACAAATAAACATGGATGGTTTTTACCTTACGATAACCTAAAACATTTCTATAAAATCAATACTAGTCTGATATTATAATAGTGTCTAAAACACATAAATAACAATCTAGCAGAACGCTTGCATCTCACGCTCTACATATATAGTATACAATCAAAATCTCGTGCGCTTATTGGATAATGGATTCCAACTGGAAAGGTATGGGACCACCTTCCGACGGTGTATCTCTAGAGAGGAATACACCGGGTTCAATAAGAACATCTTGCAACCTAGGCTAAACATGACTGGCCCCTCACTTCGCTTGAGAGTACCGAATGTATTGTCACCAACGGTTGGGATCAGCAACCGTTCCCGAAAGGGACAACATCGATAAATTTAAGAAGCAAAAGGAATTTCTCTAGATCAGGTGAATATACACCCTACTTCGCAGCTAACCACTTAGCCATGCGACCTACCCGATTTTATACAATTTCCTAGTTGTGAGGCTTAAGGTTACGATTACTTGATAGCACCATCTCTTTGAATGCCACATTGTCAGATCCGTTAATCACTAATTGATTTGCACAAAGATATTCAGGATATTATGCTAAGAGAAAAATTCTCCGCCACCAGATGTATATTTGTACAGACCAACATATGTGATCATTGGAAATACTCCGTCAAACATTCGTCCATACACGTTTGTTTTGGGGCTGAACGAAACCGAAGGCACAATTTCCATTAATCCATCTTAGGCAATTTCTACCTAGGATTAATAGAAAAAGCCCTTGCACTTACTCCGTCTTCAATTGTCTTCATATAATTTGATTCTCAACGCTACTGCTAATACAGAGTGGTTCTCGGATAATAATTCGACCGGTCTCTCTATATTGACAGCGTTATTGGTCAATTCTTCGATAGTCGATTATTTAACTATCAAAGAAAAACAAACAAACATTCATCCAAAGCATCACACAATCTCTGGGCCCCTTAATTAATATTTCATTAATTAAATCACTTCTCAATTTCCTTATCAATATTTGGTAATCCAATATTTCAACAATCATCTTGACCTCTTACGCTATTTAGAAAATATTTCCAAATATCACCTTCTTTTATTTTCTATACTTAAGAAATATCTTCTATTTATGATTGGAATTTATTTCCAATTACTCCTTCCTTTCACGACCATTCATTTCTATTCTCAGGAAATATTTATTTTTTTATTTCCAAAATTCCACTTATTTGTGTTAAAACAAATTTTGTGTAAAACATCGTTACAACAACCCAAATCACTGCACTCAACTAAATCTTATTCAAACATCGATCTTCGAGACTGAATCTTGTTATTTATCAGTTAAAAATGAAATCAATCAAGTTGGGGTATAATTACCTCTCAGATATTGATTTAATAACATCTTAACTTCAAAATAGACATGACCAGTTTCCTCGAATAATCAACACCATAAAATCCAAATATTCATTTTTAAAATGCGTATATGTTTCTCTTTTTATTTTTAACAGATTTAATTATAGATTTCCTTTTTGTTTATAATATTCTATTTTAAATTTGTTTCCTTATCAAATTCAATATACGTTGATATATTGATTTTCTAACTATCCAATTTTCTTAAAAATATTCCAACTCCTTAAATTTCCAGAAAATTTCAGGTACAACTACAAAATGCCTCTCTGGGCCATTTCCATTCAAAAAGAAAATCAAAAAGTCAAGCAGCTTGCCGATTCGGCACATAAAACCTCATATGGAATTTAAACATGTACCTTTTGGTCGGGCACTAAATTAATAAGCTTCATTCTCTTCATTCCATACCTGTTTAACACATATATGTTCATTTCTAGTTTATCCCAACTCAATCTAGTCATTTTAACTCAATTCGCTAATTTATTCTTTAATCAACTCTTTTGTCCATTTCACTTTTTATTTGAACATATCACGTTCAAATATATTTTAATTGCTTATAAACCAATCGAATTCCCTTTTCAACTCTAGTTATATATTTGATTTCAAATATAAATTACAAACCTTTTTTTCTTATTCAAAATCCAATCTCGATTCAAAATTCCATTTACTAATTATTCTTCAAAATAGTTAATTCTATTCAACAATTAAAATCTGATTTCTGTTTCAAAACTCAGTTCATTACTCCACTTGAGTTCAGATATATTTTATAACTCCAATCTGGATTTTTCTAATGGAAATTTGGATTTTATTTGTATAAAATCCTATTATTTATTTAAATAAACCGTTATGGTTTTATAATGGCTATGGCGTTGTTTTTCGGAAAATTTGATTTTGACATAACTCAAAATCTATACGACGAAATCCAGATATTTCTCTTCCATTAGAAAACTATTATCAAATCGGTCCTGGTGATTCTTGTTTCAAATCATTCCGACTTAAATTGAGTTATGTATACTCAATTGAAGTTCAAAACGCCAAATTATGAACTGTCGCGCTGCAACGAATTCGTTTTAGTTATATTTAATATATAAACGTTTTAAACTTCGTTTATATATAAATTCTAACTTCATTATATTTTATTTTAATATATATACGAACCCAGTTTTCCAAATTCAACTTAATAATTCTGATTATCCCAAATCGCGAATTATTTCCTATCTCAGTTATAAATTTGTTTAGAATTCAATTTTCTATATTAAATTCTAATTCCTTTATAAACAAATTATTTATAAAATTCGATATAATCGAATTTCAATTATAAATCGATTGGATTTTTCTCAATTCAATTTATATTTCGAATTCTGAAATATAATTAATCATTTTGTTTCAAAACACTTTTAAATTCATATTTGAATTTATAATTTCAAATTATCTCACTGAATTTATAAATGAAAATTTATAAATTTAACTTCCTTGTTGTATAATTTAAAACTTCAAACCCATTTGAACCCTAATTCATATTCTAGAATATTTTATCAATTATAACTTATATATATAGTGAATCTAATTTCACATTTAAATTTAAACTTCTATTCAATACAATCCTAAATTCTTTCCTAAAAATAATTTATTTAAATAAATTCAATCTAATCGAATTCAAATCATAAATCCATACGAATTTATTTTAATTAAATTTACATTCTGAACATCAGAATAGATTCCATAGTTTCTCTTTTTAACACGGTTCCAAAATCTCATTTTAAATTCATATTTGAATTTAAATATTTAAATTATCCAAACGATAATTTATTTCCCTTCATTTATAAATAACGTTTATAAATTCATTCCAATCCCCCTCATTATCTAATGAAAATTATCCCATTTAATTTATAAACACCTTTTATGAATTCACCACTTGTTTTTATTATTTAAAACAAGTTAATATTTCTAGCCCATTTGAATTTCAAATTCTAAAACAACAGATTTTCCCTTTAAATCTCAAAATTTCTTTTCACAATATTTTTATATATCAACATTTTAGGCCCAGTGATAATCAAACGTTCAAAAAACACCCAATTAACAACCACAGGTTTTCAAACACATCATATATGATAATATATATGAAACAAACAAAGAATAATATTTTTGAGGAATCCAGTTGGATCCCTCCAACCTGTTTTCCTGCATCCATAGATGTTGGCCAACATAAATAATACCTATCCTACTTTGAGGCAGGATATCGCGGTATTGAAGGTCATCCACTATCATAGCGTGGGGCGCATAGGGTCATCCGCTAATGATACTGTGGGCATCCGCTAATCATACTGTGGGAATCCAACCACCAATATATATATATATATATATATATATATATATATATAATAACCACTAAAACCAAGCCAAAATAACTAATATATATGATAACCAAAATTTATGAATAAATAGCAATGCAACTAATCAACCAACAAACAACATATAAATATTTTTATTAAATAAAAATTCGATTATAGTAAATTATAATCGAACCAGAGAGTGAGTTTACTCACCTGATTTTTATTTTGCACTTGTACCAATTTCAATTTCTTTTCATCGTTTTCTGAGGCTTTGAACTCTACACAAATGACACTATCATTACCTAAAAAAATCCGAATTTATAAATAAGCTAATAAATTTTATTAACAAGATTTTATGTTAAAAATACGCTAAAATTTGATTTTTTTTCCATAATTCTTCCCGGTTTTTGAATAGCTAACAATTTCATGTTTTAAATTTTCCACTCATCTAATTTGCCATTTATAAAATGATTCACTAACTAAAATTCCCTTTTTAGTTTCCAAATTCTGGATTTAGTAGTAACCGACATTCTTTTCCAACAGTTAAAAATTATCTTAGATTTAGATTATATAGTAATCAAATTTAAAAAAAGAATTACCTCATGAACTTTTTATTGTTATCATTATTTTACAAGTTCGTATGAATTGAATTACCATTAACTAAATAAATTAAAAATAATTAAATTTGATTAACAGTAATACCTTCTTCTCCTCGTAACTCAATTGTCATGACCTTCTTCTGTATTGCGAGACTCGGTTTTCAAACCAAGACCTGAATCACTCGAATTCTAATTTCGTCAACCTTCATCACATACGCATCCCTCTTGAATTGATTCCCAAACCCCCGTTCGAAATAAAAACTATCGAACCCTAGCCCTAGGTCATCGCTCGGAACTGTCGAGCTTCCAAAAGCCAAAGTGTGCCTGCTGGTATCGAATGCAAGAAATCCACGTTTTTCGGATTTATAGGGAATGGGTATGATCAAATTTGATCTCCATAAATCGCATGGAATTTATTTGGTTGAGGAAAAATCGCGATTTTTGTTTGGAATGTGGAATGAGGAAGGCAGCTCAATTTGATTATGTTTTATTAGATTAGTGGCTTGAAATAGCTTTAAGGAGTATTCAAATCTAGAAAATGCGAGACGGCATTGATTGTTGACCGGCTTTGATTTGTTTAAATTTATGATTGAATTTGAGAGAAAGGGGACTTCGTGTTTGCCTTTTACAGGAATGAACGGAAGAAAATGTAGTCATGAATAGAAGTGGAGAGTATCGATCATTTTTAATTTGAAGCTTTTTGGTTTATTTTTTTCTAGGAGATCAAAATGGAGGAATGAAAAGGAAGTTTGCTGTTTTTATAAAAAGAAAAAAATACTTTGCCATTAAGGAACTAGATAAGTACGTATAGGTCAGACGTAGTATGTAGGTAAGTACACCTTTAATTAAATTCGATTTGATTTATATTTAATTTGATTTGATTTTGATCTTATCCAATAAATTTTAAAAAAATATAGTTCGGGTCCTGAACTCCAATAGAAACACAAAAACTGACGTTACTAGGGTTTAACCATTATTCTGAACACACTGGAATAGGTTCTGAAGCTCCATTCGATCGTGTGGTGAAGATATTGATTTAAATCGATATAAATTAAATTCAAAACAATTAACTTCTTGATAATCAATTATTATTATCATTTATATATTCAAATAGAATATTGATCACCTAAATCTTTTTGATTCAGTTTAAAATTTTGAATTCAACTATCTCAGGTTCTCGTATTACTATAATTATTTCAAATTCAATAATTATATATATATATATATGTATGTATGTAAATCGTATATTGATTATTAAATCGATAAATTCGATAATAAAATAAATTTATATTATTAGCTCAATATTTAAAATGATATTAAATATTTAAAATAAATTGCCCAAAAATCCGGGTCGATACAAAAATGTTTGCTTATAATCTGTGTAATTCATACCTAGGTTATCAGAATTGGACGAGGACAGAGATAACGGGACCATATGGAAGAACCCGATATTTTGGAACCGACCTGGACAGAATCGAAATCAACCGGAGTTTTTGATTAAATTAAACGGCTGTTTAATTTAATTAAAACAAGCCGTTAACAACAGAATCAAATCAAAGTGAGTTAAACTCACCCAGTTCTTCCCACTTATATTTTATATAAGTCGGGTTTTTATTTGTGTGCGCTATGATTTCTAATTTTTGATATTAAATTGTTGTTATTGGCCGATTATTGAATTTATACCGATATATTGAATTGAATGATTATATTGAGGTAACGTATTTATTGCAGGGAAAAAACAGGTTGGAGGGATTCAACTGGATTCGTCACAGTAGTCGTTAAATTTTATTATATTATAATATATGTTGAATAATATGAAATTGTGATACAGGGATTGACAAGTTGGAGAAATCCAATAGGATTTCTCAATGATATTGATAATGTTTATCCATATGATTTGTTGTGTTCATTTGGATGTGAAATGGGTTTATATTTCACGGTTTGATACTTTAGCGGATATTTAACTCTCTAGTACCGTTGATAAAGAAATGATTTGTGAAATCGATATTTAATTAATTTCAAACATTTTTCAAAGATGTATTTATATACAGCTTAGGAATAATGGTTTATACAGCGAATCGTTAATGATTTATACAGCGAATGGAAATAGATTTATAAAGCGAATAGTTAATGGATTTATAAAACAAGTAGTTATGGAATTATAAAACGAAGGGTAAAGGATTTTACAAATGAATAGAAATGGATTTGTAAATGAAAGATAAAGGAATTTCGTAAATGAAGGTTAATGATTTTGTGGAGAAAAGGTGAAGGGTTTTGAAATGGAATCTGTAATATTATTTACAGAAGTTAAGCTGAGATATTTTAATTAATTTTGTGAAATGATATTTAAATAATATTGAAAATGATTTGTGAGATTATAATAATATAATCGCTTTAAAAATGTTAAAGGGAATATGATAGGGTTTTACGAAATTTGGAACTTGTTGTACGTTGACTGAGTTAAGTAATTTTCGAGGTATCAATCTGATGTTGGTTTCGGCCTTCGGGATTGATACCGAGAGTTTTATTCACTTATTAATTTACAATGAGGGTTTAATGAGTAGAAGTGAAATGATAAATGGAATTTTCTTATTTCTAATAAAAAACGGAAATGCTTTCCGAATCAACAGTTTTAATATTTTAATTCACGACGGGTTAATTAAAGAGGCTAAATGATGTTTGGTATTGAATCAATGAATTTATTTTATTTTTATGCATGAACGGTTGTTTATTTGATAGTTAGATAACCGACTATCAAACCTGATGTGACGATCCGAAAACCCCATGACACGGTGTTAAGGATAATCATTGGAATATAACACATTAATCATCATTAGCAGATCACAGATAATAGCATAAACAGAAAATAGAATAATTTACACACATATGACAGCGGAATCATATAGATATCATCACATCAGAGAAGCACAGTACAGGATACAACTTAGTGCATAATGATACATAGTCAGTCATCATCGCCTAAGGCGGAATCATACATAAAGAGTACACAAAATAAATATCAGTCTACATCGCCAATGGCAGAATCATAATATAGTTACAATAATGGCGGAGAAAATCCAAGTCAGCACGGTGTAGTCAAGCCTCGCCGTGAGCCAAAAGTGCGTCAGAAACCTGTAACTAGGCTGCCCGTGTGAAAATGAGGGCACCCGAGTTTGCAAGGTGAAACAAACTACGAGTCAGTCATGGGACTGGTATGAGAAATCTACTTAACTTATTAACAACAATAATAAGGCAAATCAAAGGACCACGCCACTTTCGCGGAACGGGTTTACTCCAATGAGTGCTAGTGCATGAAATAAAGTAAATGATTAAATCATCGCAATGCTTTTTATAAAATGAAGCCATTATAAGACTCAGGTCCCATCACACAATGCAACGCAAGCCAGAGGATAGAGTTTTTACCTTATAATGGCCAAAAATGCTTCATACGAATAAAACAAAAGTGTTTGATATTATTACTAGTGCATATATGTTTCAAAAGCGATTTCAATCATAAATATCAATCCTAGGCGGCATGGCTACCATCTACTATGTCGCCATACTAGTAATACAATCACGTCCGCATATTTCGTATTGGAAATTGGGTTCCTTCATGAGTCGAGGCAAGGGGCAAGCTCCTCTCCGATTCGAGACACT
Organism: Allium sativum; assembly: GCA_030737875.1. Lineage (NCBI taxonomy): Eukaryota > Viridiplantae > Streptophyta > Magnoliopsida > Asparagales > Amaryllidaceae > Allium > Allium sativum. Next base: position 391,796,826 of record CM060912.1, on the reverse strand, counting down.
CTAGCAAATGTCCCAGGACCCCACTATGATCCTTGGATCTTCAGGGCCGGTCCTCTCTTACTTTTGAGGATTAGTTATTCCTGAACACACGTTTCCCGGTCCTTACAGACCTATATCGAGGTGCCTCGCATTCCAACAACCACACAGGTGAAAAGTATATATAATGTCAGGGCTGGTAGGTCACTGACACCACCTTTGCTAGAAAGAAACGTCGTGCTCTCCCTGTAGTCACTCTCCCGTTTTTGACTCATACCGAGGTGTGAGGCTCGCGAATTCACGTTATACACAAAGCTACGTCACACAGACCATGCTTTGATCATCAACCACAAGACTTTGCTTTGCAACAGAAGCCTTGATCATATGCCACTTAGGCGTGCCACACAGGCAATCCACTCCATGCGACTGATTTCTATCAATATATAACCTCTGAGCTCATACGTCTCAGAGAAGGGCGTTAAGCAAGAGAATAAATTCTTCGCCGCCAAACAGATATATATTTAACAGAGATCAATCAACACAGAACAAAATCCAATGTCAGACACACAGTCCATTTACAAGTCCGTTCTGGGTCTGAACGAAACCGGAGGCACCAATTCCTCGCATATCCGTACAATCAACAGTATGTTTGGATAGCTACTACTTCAGCTCCTTCATGGTAGCTACTCCAATCATGAGCATCAGCAGCGCCCATCCATCCAATGTGAAGATCGTCGGTCTTCAACCATCTTCCACTCTTCGACTTCTCAACGTCGATCGATTATTTGAAATGAGATAACCTCGGCCTTTTCAAATAACCCACGTATATTTAGATTTTCAAATCAATTATTCCCATGGTTGGACTATTCAACATTCACATTTCAGTTATTTAGTTATAATTTTCATGTCAAATACATTCAACCATCACATATCAAGCAAACACAACAAAATTGGTTTATTTCCACTCTATATCGTCCATAGTATTTTATAACGATATATCGCCATTTTTATTTTATTTAAAACGGCCAAATTTAATTAAACGACGCTTCAGGTCGTATCGATGCACTGGCGCTGCTTTTCACTAATTTTGTTTTACACATATCTGAAAATCTAACCGTTGGATCTTCACAAATTTTATATCATTAGGAAGGTCATTTCAAAACGAATCTAACGGTTTCAGTTTTGGGAAAATCCGACGGTCGGATCTTCCACACTAGCCATTTGAAGTTACGATTTCAATTTACGAACTACAGCGTCGTTATTCGATTTAATTTAATTATATTTATATATATATATATAAATATAATCGTTTTTGGCGCTGTTTTTCTTCAGATTTGAATTAAATATTTCAGACAATCCAATCGTCGGATCTTCACAAAGTTGGTGTCGTTGGAAAGATATTTCCAAGGCGAACCCAACGGTTGCGGTTTCGAGAAAATCCAATGGTCGAATTTCCCGCACTAGTCGTTTGAAATCACGGTTTCAAAACACGAACTGCACGGCCACGTTTCGTTTTAATTTTATTTATATTTATATATTTATATAAATATAGTTCGTTCAAAAATTCCTATATCGTTTTCACTTCAAAATTTCACTAACGCCTTTAAATTTCGGAAAATTTCGCCATAACCTCCTTTGTACGGGAGGGGCTGATTCGGGCTGTGGCGATCGGAAATCGCCAGGGAAGGGGGGATAGCTTTTCCGTCGTCGATGTCGGGGGTCGGGGGGTTTTCTAATGTTTTTTTATATTTATGAATGGAGAAATATGATTGGTCGATGGTTTTATTAAATTTTTAAATAGTGTTTTCTCAAACGAACTCCTTTTCAAACCCAATGACTGTCGCCCCTAGCTAAATACCCCCATCCCGGACACAATGGGATATGTTTCGTAGGCCAATTCGATTGTTACAGTCAGTTATTTTTCAAATTAAAGTATAAAACATTTAATTTTTAACTCTGAACGCACATTTCAATTTGCCAGGGCCACAAACTGATTCGAAAAATTCCAGAAAAATAAATCTAGCTATGTTTTGAGCTACGGTCCCAACAAAACTAGTTTCGTCGAATTCTGAGATCGTTTGAAAAATGGCCATTTTCTGGTCGATCCAATTTAACAGAAATTGACCAAACACATTTTCTTTTGCCACGCTCACATACTAGCTTCAAAAATTATGAAATTTGAAACCTAGCAATAGTTTGACATCCCGGACCCAACAAAAGTGGTTTCGTCGAATTCCGAGGTCGTATGCAAAATATCAATTTTCCAGGGCTATATATTCTATATAGCGACCTATCTGAAAATTCATTCGGCCATAACTTTTGATTCCCGTTATGAAACTTCGATTTTTCAGATTCGTTAGAAAGGTATTGACTAACAGATTTAAATATTTTTGGTTTCGCTAAAATCCGTTATATTTTCCACCCTGCACAGTCAGTCAAAGTTTGAATTCAAATTTTCAAACTGACTCACTATTTCTAATTCACTATTTTATTGAAATATTCTACTTCAATTGTTCAAATTCCTTTGAAATCACCAATTTAAAATTTTTAAATTGGCTCGTATTTTCCGGGTTATTACACCTGACCAATACGATTGTTGTTACAGAAAGATCGGGATCGAATGTATATTCGAAAACCATTCCGACCAACAATTACGTGGAAGATAGAAGATGCTGATTGAAGATGGAGAAATTGAAGACCGTGGATCCTCAAGAGTGTAAGGACTACTTGTTAAATTTATCTGGTTAGCACCCAGAGATATTTCTCTAGTGATTCTGTCATGATTGGAATCTTCGGATTTGCAAGGACTACTCGCTACTGATCCTTTGGATGCAGTAGAAGAGTGACTTCGGTTCATCCTGTTCCAAGATGACTTGTATGGACGGATGTCTCGCCAAATATTTCCAAAGGAATCGCGTACGTTGATTTCTTCAAACGTACCATTATTTAGGGCGGAGAAAGGGCTTTCTCTAGCCTAATAACTAGAATATTTTTGTGGTCATCAATTAGTGATTTTCTGGCGGATCTAACGATGGGACATTCAAAGTGGATGATGGCCATATGTTCTGAAAGAAGATTTAAACTTCAAGACTCATCAACCAGGAAATAGTAAAAATCGGGTAGGTCGCATGGCTATGTGGATCGCACCCACAAAAGGGTGTATTGTCACCATCTAGAGAATATTCACATTTACTACTTCTTTTCATTTCTGTATCTCCCAGGAACTATGGTGGTCGCGACAAAAAGCCATAAGGTGACAATACATTGGTACTCTCAAGCGAAATGAGGGGCGGGTCATGTTTATCCCGAGTTGCAAGATGTTCTTGTTGAACTCGATGTATACGTCTCTAGAGATACACTGTCGGAAGGTGGTCCCATGCCTTGCTAGTTGGAAATCCGTTCTCCAATAAGAGCCCGCGGTTTTGATTATAGACTATATACGTAGACAATGAGATGCAAACGTTCTGCTAGATTGATATTTATATTTATATTTAGACATTATTACAATATCAGAGAAGATATGATTTCCAAAACATTTTGGGTTATCGTAAGGTAAAAACCGTCCGTATTTATGTATGGATTTGGTCTTACGATTATCCTTTCCTTTTGAAAAGATTTTGACATAAAAATCAAGTTGGATGATACTTTTAAATTTAGTGTGTTTTTCTCACTCCGGTTCACCAGACAGATCCGGCGTTTTGTAAATGCTCGGGTTAGACTGGGTTGTACAGGTCCAAGTTATCGGATGCTGTGAAGATATGAGCTGGAAGAGTCCAGACGCATGATATTACCTAGATACTGATCTGTTGTGTGTTGTATATGAGGACAGGTTATATTAACTGTCCTGATGTGTTGATGTACTCTGATGATTGTAAGTATTTTTAAAGCTCTCAGTAAAGATTTATTTCTATATTATATTTTGTTCCGCTGCGATGTGAGACTCTGTGTTGTGTTGGTTCTTCTTCTTCTTCTATTCTTAAAATTCTTTCTTTCTTATCTCACCCTCTAATTTCTTTCTAATAACTATTTGGTGTTTTCGATACCTAAGTTTTGGCAAATAATACGGTTCATGTATTATTGTCGGAATTTGGGAGTCGAATTTCCACCGGGTCGTTACAGTAATAGCACCACTGTTATACCCAGTTTAGCAAAGAACATTACAAGTAATGAAGTTTGCTAATCCGGAGAATACAGCTTGATAGGGGCGATCAAATGTGAATATATCTTTATACAAACACTAACACATCGCTTATACCTTTTCACTTAATGTCTGATCTGAATTTGACGTGTTCAGTATTAGTACAAAGTAATAGACACACAGATTCCACTTAATCAGAAAAATATCTCAAACACATAACAATCACAGATCAAAGCAAAAACCACATATCATAGCACACTTACAGTAAGTCTACAAAATATACTTCTAATCTTATATTCTACACCTTTCAAAGTAAATCACTATCTTAACAAAAAAATCTCATAGTACATCTGGTGAGTATCCTACATAGGATAAACTAAGGGTCTCAATATGTCTATCCATGGCTAGCACACCTATCCAAAAGTCCGAGCATCCTGTAAATCTGAAAATTCCAGGTTGACCCGGAAACACAAAATTCCGGATCAATCTATCTCTAAATATCCGAAAACTGAGATCCATACATATAACATATAAATAAACTTTAGTTCAACCACAAAACGACAATAGTAATGATTTATTGTTTCATAGTGATGTATGTTTGGTTTCCAATTATGGTTTTATCCTCATCACAAGTTCACGTTATAGGCACGACAAGTTAACACAACTCATTATAGATCGACCTGATCAAGGAACTATTGTAAGAATGATAAGTTAACACAATCATTCATGACCGACCAGATCAAGGAACTCCCTTTCTCAATCAAATGACCAAGGAAGAACAAGAATCAACATATCGAACAAACATACATTCTAAAATCCAAGATGGTCTTGAGGCCTGGTGGTATCCCTCATACTGATCTGATACCAAAGATCGGGAACTCATACACGATCACAAGGATCGAGGAACTCATACTCAATCGACCTGATCGAGGAAACACAAGGAAACATAATAAAACAAGCAATCTAGAACTCATGCACGATCGCTAGGATCGAGGAAACATAACAAAACAATCAATACAATCCATTTCTATGATTATTGAGACCAAAGAATCACATGCTCAATCTAAAGGAATGAGGTAATATAGACATACGATCGTGTAGATCGAAATCTCACTTCCTCGATCTAAAGGATCGAGGAACCATATATCCGATCTTAATAATCAAAAAAAAAATCTCAACTATCAAAAAGATAGTGGTAACCACGACTTCACTACTCCATATTAATCATTATTTTATTTAAAAAATTTACTAACAAAAGTAGACATAAAAGTCCAGTCTCTTATAATAATGAATTTCTCAATCCTTTTATATTTATAAGTTTGAAAAGAAATACATAAGTTGCCTTCTTAAGGATCTAGCAGCCTCTGCCGCACACCAAAAGAAAGTGGACTCTAAAGTTCCAAATATTATCACTCACAATAACCACTACAGTTTAACATAGACGTCCCGTGCCATCTAGTGAAACACAAGTATTTACTGAGAATGAGTAAATTTCACTTATTATGGATATACCAGGAAAACTTGAATTATATTCTCTTACGGATCTAGAGACCACTTGTCGCACACCATAAAAGAATACAACGCTAAAGTGTTATTTACTATCCCAAAATCGATTATAAGAATCTAACTAGAGCATCCTATACTACTCAGTTGGGTTCTAGTTTTCGGTTAAGAATTTGTAAATTCCACTTCAACATTCTATTCATTGGAATATACCATTTTCGAAAAAATGTTTCATCAGAGCATATAAAATAATTGGTAACATTAAGTCAAAAATTAGCTCATTCCAGATTATAGAATTAAGATCCTCAAAACTATTATCTCTTTTGAATTCCATTGTTTAAAACACTTAGTTGTTCACAAAACTATTTATTGTTTCCAAAAGTTCATAATAAATCTCTCAGTTTTAAATTGCAATTTCAGTTTGCTTAAGCATATAATTTAAAAAAAAACTTAATCCATACAATTATAGCAAAAACTTTTAGTTTTCCAAAATATCAAAAACTACTAAATTCCAATAAGCAACTCAAAAGTTATGACCAAAACAATTTCGCATGTTTAAGTATTGACACAATTTCTCAACGACAAGACAATGACAACCAAATGGGTTTTTCACCATTTAAACCCAAAATCACAAGAGGAACCATAAATGAAAGTTGTATAGTAATGTCTTAGCTTTCCTGAACACTAAGAATTATCAAATTCCGATAAGTGGCCCAAAAATTATGAACAAAACAAATTCTCAATTTTAAGTATTTTCATGATTTCCTAGTGACAGCCCAGCGACAAACAAATGAGTTTTTCACCACTTAAACTTCCAAATCAAAAGAAACACAATGAACGAAAATTGTAGCTTATACTGTTAGCTTTCTGGATATTAAAAATTATCAGATTACAATAAGTGACTCAAAAGTTATGCCTATTTTACTCTCATCTATCAACTCTGATTTTTACATAGGCCTGAGCTACATGCTCAGTTTAAAACTCGTTTTTGGCCTCCTAAAAGGCATAACTTCGAAAAATGTTTGAAGGGAAAAGTTGTAGAAAATTGAAATAGCTTTCTATTGTAAAATGATTTAGTCAATTTGGATAATTTAACTACAAATTATCACCATTTTACAACAGTGATATTTTCACTAATTTTCAGTACACAAAATCAAACAATCACTTGAATCCAAAATCATTTTGCAACCAAATCAATCATCAAATCAACCATATCAAAGCCAAAATTTCTAACATGCAATACACTAATTAGAGAAAGATTGTGTAAGTCAAACAACTCACCTTATTATCCAAAGAGCTTCATAGCTATAAACATTAACTTCTAGCAAAGTAACAAAAAACAACCCAGATTTTTGTACCCGGAACAGAGTAAATTTAACATAGCAAACATTAATATTTTCTAACGAAATTTTTACTGAAGATGCTAATATGAGTTGGTAACAACATATCCAAATTTCAAGATTTTATGAATTTTCTACATTTAGTTATGAATTTGAAACCAACCTACGCTTTTCTGCCCCGATTTTATAGAAAAGGTTCTCGTAAATCACCATGTTTAACATATCAAATCTTAATAAAAATCCCTGAAAATTGGTAGAGATTTGCTGCAATATGTCAGAAAGAACATAGAAAAATTTGGTAATTTTTAAACTCCATATGAATTAAACTCAATTTTTTTAGTAAAGTGGGTTTAAATTTTTTAGATCTATCAAAACACAAGTATAACAAAAAAATATCACTACCTATCATGTTGAAATCATATAAAGCGCAAATAAAATCTGAAATTAAAAACCCTAATTGATTCACTAAAGGTGTTGAAGATTACCTTTTTTGATTCCTGAAAGATCTAACGAGAAGCCCTTTCGTTCAAGCCTTGAAATTGAGGATTTTTGAAGCTAAGGTTTTTCTAAGTTTTGAGAAACTTTGTATTGTTCACTGCTTGGAAAATTTGAACGTATAGTTCATTCAGGAAATGGATAAGTAGAGAAACTTTCTCTTATTTGTACTAATGGGCTGAGTTTTTATTAGGCCCAAACCCATGTTTTAATTATATGAATTGAAGTTCTATCTATTTATTTTCTTACACTTGTAAACTTTCTTTTTTATTTGGATTTCACATAAAAATAAATTTATAAACAAACTCAAAATACACTTGAATCCTTGTTAATAAAAAAATTAAATTAAATTTCACAAATCACAATTAAAATTATATATCCCTAATTAAACTCAATTAACTAGGTAATTAACAACAGGGTTGTTACAGACTCCTCCCCTTAAAAAATTGCGTCCTCGCAATTTGTTAAGTGAAATAATCTAAATATTTTTTTTCATGATTTTATAAATCCGAAAATCTCAAAATGATTTTCTCACTTAACACAACATTTAATCCTGATAAAACTTCTTTGATCTACCAACTTAAAACTACTTCATTCTCTTACCAACAAGGTTTTATTCCTTCTAACTCTTAGGATCAAATTTCAACCTATTCTGAAATCCATTTCACATTCACTTATATTATTCCATTCACAACTCTTAATAATGCACAAATTAGGTTTTTCTTTTACTTTTTGTTTTCAAAATTAATATTTTGAATCCAATCCCAATGTTTTTCTCTGATTCTCAAATTTATAGATTTAAAATTCTTCTAATATCAGGAATAATATTGCACCATGGATCATTATCATCCATTCCAAAACTATAAATTTGATTGCATAAGCTACCAACAATGTCTTCCCAAACTCACCCATTCACATAAATGTTTTTTTCTTTGGAAAAATATTATTCCAATTTTATTTTAACTCAAAACATTTCACATTTTTTTTCATTCCTCATGTCAAAATATCACGTTCGAAGTTTAGGAACCACTATCGATAACATGGCGTCCCATGTATCGATCGAAATCCTTAAACAACGTCTAGATAAGTCAACATGATGTGTTAACATAAATTTAGATGTATTATTTTATTATCTCTAGCATCCATGCATCTAATTTTAAACAAGTATAGTCAGGAAAAACAATTCCTAACATCCAAACACCAGGAAGTAGTCAAGCAAAAGCAGACAATTTACCCTCAAACTAAACATTAGGCAACTGTGATAACCCCAAACTCCCGTAGTACGAAAGCAAGGATAATTATTTGAATATAACACAGAAACAATAACAGCAGAACAGAAATATATAATTACAACAGATAAAGTGCATCAAATTACACTGGGAATAATATATCATCAGTGTTACACAGCATAATAGGATCATACTTAGAACATAATACAGTTTCAACTTAATATAAAATGTCTGTAGCGGAATCAAACATAATATACTAAATGAAGCCTGAACAGCATAATAGAAATGGTAAGATCCATCTTTAGCTCCATAGCTATCCAGAGCGAGTCTGCTAAAACCTGTATACAAGGCTGCCCGTGTGGAAAAGAGGGCACTCGAGTTTGCAAAGTGAGACAAACTACGAGTCAGTCATGGGACCGGTATGAGAAATCTTATTTAACCTATTTAATAATAAGGCTAATCACAGGACCATGCCGCTAACGCGGAACAGGTTTACTGCATTGGATTGCCAGTGCATGAAATAAAGTAAATCGTTAAAACAACGCAATGCTTTTTAGAAAAATGAAACCATTATAAGACTCAAGTCCCATCACACAATGTTACGCAAACCGGAGGATAGAGTTTTACCTTATAATGGTCAAAAATGCTTGATACGATAAAACGGATTTGTTATTATTATTAGTGTATATGTGTTTCAAAAACATTTCAATCATAATATATCAATCATAAACGGCCTAGCTACCATATACTACGCATATGTCATATTGGAAGTTGGATTTCTATCATGAACCAAGGCAAAAGATAGTCCTTACCGAATTCGAGACACTCTAGCCCGTGCCTTAGGATACAGCCGTAACTGCACCTCAGATCTTCAGGGCCGGTTCACAAATATGTTAGTGGATTAGTTATGCCCGAACAATACGTTTCCCCGCCTTATAGGGCGTAAAAAAGAGCCACTAGGGACTCAAATTTGAGGCGCCTCATTCCATCATCCACATAAGTAAAAAAAAATGCCAGGGCTTGTAAACGCTGGCACCACTCCTAGCTAGAAACAAATGTCTATCCTCCCTGCAGTCCTCTCCCGTTTCTGGTTCATACCGGAGTGTGAGGCTCGCGAAGTTATGCTACACAAAGCTATGCCTAAAATGAGCTGTGCTCTGGTCATCACCCACAAGACTCTGCTTTTCAACAAAAACCTTGATCAATTGCATCTTGGCAAGCCACACTGACAATTCACGCCATGTGTCTGATGTCTATCGATATATGCCCTCTAAGGATGTTAAGCAAGAGAATAAATTCTCCACCACCAACAGATATATATTTAATAGAAATCAATCCACACAGAACGAAATCTAATGTCAGACGAACATCCATTTACAAGTCCGTTCTGGGTCTGAACAAAACCGGAGGCACCCTAATCCTCGTCCCATATGTCCAATACAGGAGAGAAGCCCTTGCATATCCAGACAATCAACAAGTACGTCTGGACAACTACCACTTTTAAACCCTCTTGGGAGCTAATCGATCCAGGGAATCAGTAGTCATCCATTCGATGTGAAGATCGCAGGTCTTCAATCACTATCTTCAAATCTTCGACTTCCAATCATCGTATGATTATTTGAAATGAGATTTAACTTGGACTTTTTAAATATTTCTCGAATATATATAATTTAAATCAATTCTTTTCATTCCATATCGTTTATAATATTTTATAACGATTTATCGCTATTTTTATCTATTTAAAAATAGTCATTTTTAATTAAAAGACGCTTCGGGTCATTACATGGCTCTAGCGCTGTTTTTATCAAAATTTGATTTACACATTTCTCCAAATATGACAGTTGGATCTTAGCAAATTTTATATCATAGGAAAGATCTTTCCAAAACGAACACAACGATTCCAGTTTTGGAAAAATCTGACGGTCTAATCTCTCGGTATAATCGTTTGAAGTTACGATTTCAAAACGCGAACTACAACGGCGCGATTCATCTTATTTTAATTTATATTTATATATAAATATAAATCATTCAATGATTTCAAACCATTTTCAATTTAACATTGATTTCTTTTATATATGAAATCATATATTACATTAAAATGAAAATTTAATGTTAAAACAAATCTTATCACATCTTAAATCTTTCATATGATTTCACATTTATATGAGAATGTGAAATTTTATTTCAACCTATCATTATATTGGAAAATGAAATCCTTTATTTTAATGTATTATTACATTGCAAAAATGTAAACTTTATGTAATCCTTTCTTACCATAAAAATGTAAAATTTCTATGTAACCTTTTCATTTCATTCTTCGATTACATTAAAAATGTAATCTTTTATTTCATTCTTCGATTACATTAAAAATGTAATCCTTTTATTTCATTCTTCGATTACATTAAAAATGTAATCTTTTTATTTCATTCTTCAATTACATTAAAAATGTAATCTTTTTATTTCATTCTAATGAAATCTTTATTTCATTTAAAAATGTAAATTTCTATTTCAATCTATTATTACATAAAAATGTAAATTTTAAAGAAAAGCGTATTTTATATAGCAATGGACCTTTTATGTTTCATTCACATTAAAAATGTAAATTCGAATGTCAATACATTTTATTTAAAAAATGTTTATTTTTAATATTGCATTTACATTAAAATGTATATGTCAATGCCAATAAATTTTTATTTATCAATGTATTATTTTTAAGGTAATATATACATTAAAATGTAAATGTCAATGTTAATACATTTCTATTTCAAATGTATTCATTTTTAATGTAACATTACATTAAAAATGTAACAATATCATATCAATACATTCCCTTTTCAAATGTATTTATTTTTAATGTTTCATTACATTAAAAATGTAAAACTTCAAAGTAAATACATTTTATTTAACATGTGACTATTTTTAATTTTACCTTACATTGAAAATGTATATTTCAATATAAATGCATTTCTGTTTAACCAATGACTATTTTTAATGTTGGTTACATTAAAAATATATATATTTTAAAGTAAAGACATTTTAACATAACAACGGTCATTTTTAATGTTTTGTTTACATTCAAAATATAAATTGCAAAGAAAACACCTTTTGTTATTGCAATGACCATTTTTAAAAAGATTCGTTTACATAAGAATGTAAGACTTAATGTAAAACATTATTATCATAACAACCATTTTAATGTAAAACATTAAATGCAAAATCTAATGTAAATACATTTTATATAGTAATGTGGTATTTTAATGTTTTCATATTCATTAAAATGCAATATTCCAATGTAAATACATTTCTTACAGTAATGGGCATTTTTATAATTTCTTTCTTTACATTAAAAATGAGATTTTTTTTTTATGTAAACATGTTTTATTTTTGAAACATGATCATTTTTCTATTTTCTTTCTTTACATTAAAAATAAGATTTTTAATGCTAACTTGTTTTTATTTTTAAAACATGAACATTTTCATACTTTATATGAATACAATAAAAATGCACTTTTTATTGTTCAAATTATTTTTATTTCATAATGATTATTTTCCATAATGTATAAATAAAAAATATGATTTTTATTATTTACACATTTTCCTTTCAAACGGTGAACATTTTTCTTACACAATAAAAATGTGATTTTTATTGTTAACATATTTCTATTTTCAGACGATGATCATTTTTATGATTTATACATTCACAATAAAAATGTGAATTTCAAATATTCAAACAATTTCATTTCATATATGAATATTTTTTAACACATTAATATTTCAGAAAATTTCGGCAGTATAACGGCAGGGTAATTAAAACCGGCACCATCCCGATGTACGGTTCCTCGCACTACCTTAGGCCTCGCGGCTTCACATAGGGTATAATTTTCTAGTACATTTTTCTAGGCATTCTAATGCCACAATATCAATCAATTTCTTTTCAACAACAATCAATCACCAAAAATCATCCAATTTCACATCACAATACAATCAAGTCGTCCATGGTCTGTGGACGACGGTGTCGGGAGTTTCTAAACTCCGTCTGCAACCGAATATAATTTTATTCAATTATTTTCGAATTCAGAAAATTCACTTTGCTTTCTATTTCTTCTAAAATTGTGGAAAGCTCCAAAAATTCTGCGGTCTTTTCTGAAATGTAGATCTCGTCGTTGTGATTCCAACGCTTCCTGTTTCATCGAATTTCGTTATCGTATGACCGAGATATGATTTTATGAAGTTTGAAAACATTTTAAATATAATAATTAAATTAATTAGTTTAGTAAGATAACCTTCTTCCACTTCCAAGCAACATGTCGTTGGTTTTTCAATAGGTTCAAATCTTGGTCTTGGTTTTGCTCGCAGATCGAGGCACCTGGAGATGATCGGACATCGCCACAGTCTCCGCCTACGACAGCCGTACCCATGCCACCCCTGGATGCAAAACTCGATCGCACCCCCTGCCGTGGAGAACGAGATGAACGGCGGCGGTTTGTGAAGGTGGTTCGAGTGCTACACATGACGATGGGTGCTGAGATCCGTATGGATCTGAAGATGAGAGGAAGCTCTACAATAATGTCTAAAGAAGGGAGGGATTCTATTTAGAGGATCGAAGGGAATTAGAGGAAAACGATGGGAGCTCGATGGCCATTGACAGGAATAGATGGCGGCTGGGTTTAGAGAATTAGGGTTATACTGTATAGCTTATCTTATACGTATTTTATTTTTATTTTAAATTCTTTTAATTCAATATAGGCCCATCAACTCATATGAACTCCAATTCAAACCCAACGAGTGTCGCCCCGAGCCAAATACCCCTATTCCGGACACAATGGGATATGCCCTGTAAGCCAAATCAATTGTTTCGATAAATTTTTCTTTAAATTAAAATATAAAACATTAAATATTATATTTGAACGTACATTTTAATTTACCGGGGCCACATACTGATTCTAAAAATTCCAGAAAAATTATATTTAGCTTTGTTTTGACGATACGGTCTCAACAAAACCGATTTCGTCGAATTTGTAGACCGTTTGAAAAATGGCCATTTTTTGCTCGATCCAAATTGACTGAAATTGACAAAACACTTCTTATTTTTGCCACACTCACATATTATTTCCAAAAATTATGAAAATTGGGATCTAGCAATAATTTGATATTCTGGTTCCAACAAAAGTGGTTTCATCGAAAACGGAGGTCGTTTGCAAAATGGCTATTTATACGGGCTATATATTATATTAAATTCCATAGCGACTTTTACGAATATTCAACTAACCATAACTTTTGATTCCCGCTATGAAATTTCAATCTTTCAGATTCATTGGAAAGATATTATTAAACAGATTCTAATATTCTTGGTTTCACTATAATCCGTTTTATTTTGCATCTTGCAGAGTCAGTCAAAGTTCGGATTCAAATTTTCAAATTGTCACGTTATTTCTAACTCCTTTTTTAAAATTAAAATAAATATATTCGTTCAAACTTCGATTCAAATAAATTTTTTAATCGTTATTATTTAAAATAAATTATTTCAACTATTCAAAATTCAATAAAATAGCCAAAATAAAAAATTTAAATTGGCTCTGATTTTCCGGGTTGTTACAATCTCCCCCACTTAAAATCTTTTCGTCCCCGAAAAGGAAACAACAGTAAAGTAGGAAACAAAACGGAAAATGTAAAATATTGTAAATGTACCTTGCACTATATCTCCGCATTGGGGATAATCCTGTTTGATGCTTTCCTCGGTCTACTATGTACAGTCTCTGGGATCTCCGCTCCACTGCACCCAAATGAATCCTTTTTTTCCTCAGAACTCGGGTTTCTTTGCCAGTGATCTTTATTGGCTCCCTTCTTACTGCTAAGTTCAGGGTAATCTCCAAATCTTGTTGTGCAGCTTCCTCCACAATCAAGTCTGGATCATGTACATGTTTCCGAAGTTAAGCACATGGAATACATCATGTACCCCTGGAAACCAGCCAAGCAACTGAACCCTATAAGCGAGAGTTCCAATTCTTCCTATAATAGGGAATGGACCAATGAATCTAGAGCCAACTTCCTAATCTTCCCAAAATGAACTACTCCTCTTAATGAAGAAACTCTCGGGTATACATAATCGCCAACAGCAAATTCCAAATCCCTTCTTCTTGAATATGCATAACTTTTCTATCGGCTCTGAGCTGCTAGTAACCGCTTCTTAATGAAATCAACTTTGTCCGAAGCTTCTCGAATCATGTCGGGACCGAATACCAGTCTATTGCCTGGTTCCACCCAACATGCGGGAGATCTACAAGGTTTGCCATACACTGCTTCGAATGGCGACATTTTCAAGCTTACTTGGTAACTGTTATTATAAGAGAACTCGACCAAATGCAAGTGATCTTCCCATGATCTGCCAAAGTCAAGAATACAAGCCCGCAACAAGTCTTCCAGTATACGGTTCATCCTCTCAATCTGGCCATCTGTTTGAGGATGATAAGCGGTGCTCAGATTTATTGTTGTCCCTAGATCCTCTTGGAATGCTTCCCAGAATTTACTAGCAAATATCGGATCACGGTCACTAACAATGCTACTGGGAACTCCATCTAGTCGGACAATTTCTTTGAAATAAATTTTCGCCAAACTTTGTGTTTTTCTAGTAGATCTGACAGGAATAAAATGGGCAGACTTCGTGAAACGATCAACGATCACCCAAATACTGTCATTGCCTTTTCTAGTTTGGAGCAAGCCATCAATAAAATCCATGGAAATTTGATCCCATTTCCAACTTCGAACTTCTAGTGGTTGTAACAAGCTGGCAGGTTTTTGCAGATCACTTTTGACTTGCTGGCAAGTAGAACACCTGCTGACATAAATGGAAATGTCTCTTTTCATATATTTCCACCAGAACGTGCGCTTGAGATCATGATACATCTTGCTCACACCTGGATGAATACAAACTTGGATTTATGACATTCATCCATTACTTCTCTTCTGAGCTCAGAGATATTCGGGACACAAATTCGGCCTTTTAACCTTAGAACTCCCTTGTTATCAATTTTAAAACTGGAGGGTTTGCCTTCTTGGACTCTTTTACTAATCCTCTGAATAAATTCGTCATCCTTCTAAAGAGCAGAGATTTTGTCAATCAATGTAGGTGTAATGATAAGATTGGCGATGGTGAATTGGCGACGCCCGCATTCTTTCTGTTAAGTGCATCTGCCATAACATTGGCTTTCCCTCGAGTATACAAGATGTCCAGATCATAGACCGCAAGAAATTCTAACAACGTTGCTACCTCAAATTCAAGTCCCTTTGGGTGAACAGATTCTTCAAGGATTTATGATCTGTATATAGTTCGAACTTCTCACCCAAAAGATAGTTCCTCCATTCTTTAAAGCAAATACGATGGCCATCAACTCAAGATCATGAGTGGGGTATTTCTTCTCATGCGGTTTCAATTGACTGCTAGCATAAGCAACTACTTTGTCTCTTTGCATTAATACCGCACCAATACCGTCTCTAGAAGCATTTGTCCAGACTTTCAAATCTTGATTGCCATCAATAATGGTCAACACGGGAGCAGTGGTCGACCTCAATTTCAGCTCTTGGAAAGCTGCCTCACATTCAGATGTCCAATTATACTTTGTATGCTTCTTTTTAAGCTTTGTTAGAGGACAGGATAGCTTCGAGAAATCCTAACGAATTTTCGATAATAGCCAGCCAATCCTAGGAAACTTCTGACTTCAGTGGGGTGCTAGGCTGCTTCCAATCTTGAATGGCTGTGATCTCACTTGGATCCACCGAAATTCCTTCCTTCGATGCGACATAACCAAGGAGCTTCACTTCTTGCCAGAATATGCATTTAAAAAATTTGGCTTTTAATACATTCTTTCTCAGAATCTCCAAAACTTGTTCCAAATGCTTTTCATGCTCGGCAGTTGACTTGGAGAAGATTAAAATATCATCAATGAAAACCAGTACAAATTTATTCAAGACATCTCGGAATACTCGATTCATCAAAACCAAAAAATAGGCAAGAGCATTGCATAAGCCGAACGGCATTACTAACCACTCATAAAATATGTCTGGACCTCTAAAAGCCGTTAAAGGAACACTTTCTTCAGCAATCCACAGTTGATGGAAACCTGTAGCTAGGTCCATTTTAGAAAATACTTTAGCTCCATTCAACTGATCCAATAAATCATCTATACGGGGCAATGGATATTAATTCTTGAGTGTCTGCTTATTTAAATATCGGCAATCCACACACAGTCTGAGAATACCATCTGACTTTGGGACAAACAATACTGCTGCACCCCAATTTGAAAAACTAGGCCTGATCAGACCTTTCCATAAAAGTTGTTTAGTTTGATTGCCCAATTCTTCTTTCTCTTTCCATGTCATTCTTCGAATAGGATGTACCACTGGCCTTGCATTCAGAAATAAATCAATCCTGAAGTCGATTTCTCTTCGCGGAGGTAAGCTATCAACTTCTTCGAACACATCCGCATAATTTTTTATGACAGGAATATTTTCAAGCGCAGTGGGGGTGACCTCAAGAGCATCCCAAAATTCTTTTCTATTTGAATCTGAGCCTACATAGGGTATAACAATATTTCCAAGCTTCGTTTTGACTTTAACAACCCTTTCAGCACATTTAACTTCGGCTTCTTATTTGGTCAACCAATCCAACCCGAGAATGATATCAATTTCAGCAAGATCCATAACAGTTGAAAGGAAACCAATAGCAAGAGTAGGAGACGGGAACTCTACAATATAAACCAAGAACAAGAGAAGGCCTTATTGGATTATGAACACTAATCGATTCCTCATGATTCTTTAGGATTAGCTTTAACTTTTTAACTATGTTGCTTGAGATGAAACTTCATGATGCGCCAGTGTCAAATAATACGGTAATTGGAATATTGTTGACATTAAGAGTGCCTTCCAAAACATCTGGCCTTTCCTTATTAGTTGAGGGTGCTGGAGTTTCTGCTACTTTATTGACTTGAGCTTCTTTGGTTGCTTTCAAAAGCCAGCAATCTTGCTTTACATGACCCGACTTATGACACAGATTGCATTCCCTAATCTCAAGAGACTTCTTATTGGATTTAGATCCATCATTCTTCCGTTTCTTTGGAGATCTGCAATTTACTGCCAAATGTCCTTGCCTATTGCAGTTAGAGCATGTGGCAGTCGTTGATAGTTCTTTCTTAGATCTAACCCTTTGCTTATCAACTTTATGCTTCTTACTTGCCTCAGACTTCGTACTTGTCTCAGGGCTATCAGCTTCAAACTTCCGTTTGCTGCTAGAACTGCCTTCTTATTCCTCTTCCAAAACCCCTTGCTTATCAAGATTCTCATAGCGACAAGCCATTTCTATCATTTCAGAAAAAGGAAGATTCACACTTGCAGTTACCCAATTTAGGTATTTTCCTTGAAGTCCTTTGATGAACCTCAGATTCTTCCTCAAAGGATTTTGAATTAGTTCTAGGGCAAAGTGGGAAAGTTCCTCGACTTTATTCTGATACTCCCGAATGGTCATATCTCCTTGCTTCAAATGGTAGAACTCATCATATAGTTGCTCAATTGCTCCCGGCGGAATAAATTTTTCCATGAAATTTTCTTTAAATTTATCCCAGGTAATATTACCTTCTGGATTTTCCTTAGTAACAGTTTCCCACCAGAATAAAGCTTTGCCTTTGAGTACCCAAGATGTTATTAGTCTTTTCTGATCATCTCTCAACTTTAAGCCTTCAAAATTTCTCTCAAAAGAACGCATCCATGCTTGTGTTTCAATAACGGAATCTTTTGACGAGAATGATTTTCCGTCTAGATTTCGATATCTCTTTACTAAAGCTTCTAGATCTGGTTCTTCTTGTGGAAGCACGACTGGCTCATTAGATTGTTGAACCAAAGAATTATTTCTTATGTTTCTGCCACTCATTTTCTACTATGTCAGCAAATAGCAGACAAAGAGTCAGGCCAACAGAAAGGATATTGTAAAGTATAGAGACATTATTTAAATGTAAATGAATCTATGGGGGTGTATTTTCCTACTCACTCTAGGACATTACTAGTCTTATCTATGATGAGTTATTCATTTTGGAATTATGCTGATTCTATCTCTGATGAGTTTGCTAATATGTTATATTACGAGCTAAGTTTAACCAAGGCTCTTATACCAATTGTTATAACCCCAAACTCCCGTAGTACGAAAGCAAGGATAATCATTTGAATATAACACAGAAACAATAACAACAGAACAGAAATATAGAATTACAGCAGATAAAGTACATCGAATTACACTGGGAATAATATATCATCAGAGTTACATAGCATAATAGGATCATACTTAGAACATAATACAGTTTCAACTTAATATAAAATGTCTGCAGCGGAATCAAACATAATATACTAAATGAAGCCTGAACAGCATAATAGAAATGGTAAGATCTATCTTCAGCTCCATAGCTATCCAGAGTGAGTTTGCTAAAACCTATATACAAGGCTGCCCGTGTGGAAAAGAGGGCACCCGAGTTTGCAAAGTGAAACAAACTACGAGTCAGTCATGAGACTGGTATGAGAAATCTTATTTAACCTATTTAATAAAGGCTAATCACAGGACCATGCCGCTAACATGGAACGGATTTACTCCATTGGATTGCCAGTGCATTAAATAAAGAAAATCGTTAAAACAACGCAATGCTTTTTAGAAAAATGAAACCATTATAAGACTCAAGTCCCATCACACAATGCAACGCAAACCGGAGGATAGAGTTTTACCTTATAATGGTCAAAAATGCTTGATACAATTAAACGGATTTGATATTATTATTAGTGTATATGTGTTTCAAAAACATTTCAATCATAATATATCAATCACAGACGGCATAGCTACCATATACTATGTCACCATACTAGTTATACAATCAAAACCGTATATGTCGTATTGGAAGTTGGATTTCCATCATGAACCAAGGCAAAAGATAGTCCTTACCGAATTCGAGACATTCTAACCAGTGCATCAGGATACAACCGCAACTGCACCTTGGATCTTCAGGGACGGTCCACAAATATGTTAGTGGATTAGTTATGCCTGGGCAATACGTTTTCCCGCCCTATGGGGCGTAAATAAAGAGCCACTTGGGACTCAAATCCGAGGCGTCTCATTCCATCATCCACATAAGTAAAAAAAAAGGCCAGGGCTTGTAAACGCTGACACCACTCCTAACTAGATAGAAATGTATGTCCTCCCTGCAGCCCTCTCTCGTTTCTGGTTCATACCGGGGTATGAGACTCACAAAGTTACGCTACACAAATCTATGCCTAAAATGAGTTGTGCTTTGATCATCACCCACAAGGCTCTGCTTTTCAACAAAAGACTTGATCAATTGCATCTTGGCATGCCACACTGACAATTCACGCCATGTGTCTGATGTCTATTAATATATGCCCTCTAAGGGTGTTAAGCAACATAATATATTCTTCGCCACCAACGGATATATATTTAATAGAAATCAGTCCACAAAGAACGAAATCCAATGTCAGACACACATCCATTTACAAGTCCCTTCTGGATCTGAACGAAACCGGAGACACCTACTCCTCGTCCCATATGTCCAATACAGAAGAGAGGCCCTCGCATATCCGGACAATCAACAAGTACGTCCAGACAACTACCACTTTTAACGCCTCCTGGGAGCTAACCGATCCAGGGCATCAGTAGTCATCCATTCAATGTGAAGATTGCCGGTCTTCAACCACCGTCTTCAAATCTTCGACTTCCAGTCGTCGTATAATTATTTGAAATGAGATTTAACTCGGACTTTTCAAATAATTCTCGAATGTATATAATTTAAATCAATTCTTTTCAATCCATATCGTGTATAATATTTTATAACAATTATCGCTGTTTTTATTTATTTAAAAATAGCCATTTTTAATTAAACGACGCTTCGGGTCATTACACGGCCTTGGTGTTGTTTTTGTCAAAATTTGATTTACACATTTCTTCAAATCTGACCGTTGGATCTTAGCAAATTTTATATCGTTGGAAAGATCTTTCCAAAACGAACCCAACGGCTCCAATTTTGGGAAAATCGATGGTCGGGTCTCTCAGTATAATCGTTTGAAGTTACAATTTCAAAACGCGAACTACAGCAGCGCGATTCGTTTTATTTTAATTTATATTTATATATAAATATAAATCGTTCAATGATTTCAAACCATTTTCAATTTAAAATTGATTTCTTTTATATATGAAATCATATATTACGTTAAAGTGAAAATTTAATGTTAAAACAAATCTTATCACATCTTAAGTCTTTCATATGATTTCACACTTATATAAGAATGTGAAATTTTATTTCAGCCAATCATTATATTGGAAAATGAAATCCTTTATTTCAATGTATTATAACATTGCAAAAATGTAAACTTTTATGTAATCCTTTCCTACCATAAAAATGTAAATTTTCTATATAACCTTCTCATTTCATTATTTGGTTACATTAAAAATGTAATATTTTATTTCATTCTTCGATTACATTAAAAATGTAATCTTTTTATTTCATTCTAATGAAATCTTTATTTCATTTAAAAATGTAAATTTCTATTTCTGTCTATTATTACATAAAAATGTAAATTTTAAAGAAAAACATATTTTATATAGCAATGGACCTTTTTATGTTTCATTCACATATAAAATGTAAATTCCAATGTCAATACATTTTATTTAACAAATGTTTATTTTTAATATTGCATTTATATTAAAATGTATATGTCAATGCCCATACATTTTTATTTACCAATGTATTATTTTTAAGGTAATATATGCATTAAAATGTAAATGTCAATATTAATACATTTCTATATCAAATGTATTCATTTTTAATGTTACATTACATTAGAAATGTAACATTTCATATCAATACATTCCCTTTTCAAATTTGTTTATTTTTAATGCTTCATTATATTAAAAATGTAAAATTTCAAAGTAAATACATTTTATTTAACAAGTGACTATTTTTAATTTTGCCTTACATTGGAAATGTATATTTCAGTATAAATGCATTTCTATTTAACCATTGACTATTTTTAAAGTTGGTTACATTAAATATATATATATATATATTAAATTAAAGATATTTTAACATAACAATGGTCATTTTTAATGTTTTATTTACATTGAAAATATAAATTGCAAAGAAAACACATTTTGTTATTGCAATGACCATTTTTAAAAAGGTTCGTTTACATAAGGATGTAAGACTTAATGTAAAACATTATTGTCATAACAAAGTTCATTTTAATGTAAAACATTCAAAATGCAAAATCTAATGTAATTACATTTTATATAGTAATGTGGTATTTTAATGTTTTCATATTCATTAAAATGCAAAATTCCAATGTAAATACATTTCCTATAGTAATGGGCATTTTTATAATTTCTTTCTTTACATTAAAATGAGATTTTTTTTATGTAAACATGTTTTATTTTTAAAACATGATCATTTTTCTATTTTCTTTCTTTACATTAAAAATGAGATTTTTAATGCTAACTTTTTTTATTTTTAAAACATGAACATTTTCATACTTTATATGAATACAATAAAATGTACTTTTTATTGTTCAAATTATTTTTATTTCATAATGAATATTTTCCATAATGTATAAATAAAAAATATGATTTTTATTATTTACACATTTTCCTTTCAAACGGTGAACATTTTTCTTACACAATAAAAATGTGATTTTTATTGTTAACATATTTCTATTTTCAGACGATGATCATTTTTATGATTTATATATTCACAATAAAAATGTGAATTTCCAATATTCAAACAATTTCATTTCATATATGAATATTTTATAACACATGAATATTTCAGAAAATTTTGACAGCATAATGGCAGGGTAATTAAAACCGGCACCATCCCGATGTATGGCTCCTCGCACTACCTTAGGCCTCATGGCTTCACATGGAGTCTAATTTCCTAATGCATTTTCTAGGCATTCTAATGCCACAATATCAATCAATTTCTTTTCAACCACAATCAATCACCAAAAGTCAACCAATTTCACATCATAATACAATCAAGTCGTCTATGGTTTGTGGACGACGGTGTCGGAAGTTTCTAAACTCTATATGCAACCTAATATAATTTTATTCAATTATTTTCGGATTCAGAAATCTCACTTTGTTTTCTATTTCTTCTAAAATTATGGAAAGCTCTAAAAATTCTGCGGTCTTTTTTGAAATGTAGATCTCGTCGTTCTGATTCCAACGCTTCCTGTTTCATCGAATTTCGTTATCGTATGACCGAGATATGATTTTACGAAGGTAGATAACATTTTAAATATAATAAATAAATAAATTAGTTTAATAAGGTAAACCTTCTTCCACTTCCAAGCAGCAGGCCGTTGGTTTTTCAATGGGTTCAAATCTAGGTCTTGGTTTTGCTCGTGGATCGAGGCACCTGGAGATGATCACACTTCGCCACGGTCTCCGCCTACGACAGCCGCACCCGCGCCACCCCTGGATGCTGAACTCGATCGCACCCCTGCCGTGGAGAACGAGATGAACAGCGGTGGTTTGTGAAGGTGGTTCAAGCGCTACACACGACGATGGGTGCTATGATCCGTATGGATCTGAAGAAGAGAGGAAGCTCTACAATAACGTCTAAAGGAGGGAGGGATTCCATTTAGAGGATTGAAGGGAATTTGAGGAAAACGATGGGAGCTCGGTGGCCATTGATAGGAGTAGATGGAGGCTGGGCTTAGAGAATTAGGGTTATACTGTATAGCATATCTTATACGTATTTTATTTTTATTTTAAATTCTTTTAATTCAATAAAGGCCCATCAACCCATACGAACTCCAATTCAAACCCAACGAGTGTCGCCCCTACCCAAATACCCCTATCCCGGACATAATGGAATATGTCCCGTAAGCCAAATCAATTGTTTCGATAGGTTATTCTTTAAATTAAAATATAAAACATTCAATATTATATTTGAATGTACATTTTAATTTATCGAGGTTCTAAAAATTCCATAAAAATTATATCTAGCTTTGTTTTGATGATACGGTCTCAACAAAACTGATTTCGTCGAATTTGGAGGTCGTTTGAAAAATGCCTATTTTCTGGTCGATCCAAATTGACTGAAATTAACAAAACACATCTTCTTTTTCCACGCTCACGTATTATTTTCAAAACTTATAAAAAATGGGATCTAGCAATAATTTGACATTCCGGTTCCAACAAAAGTGGTTTCATCGAAAACGAGGTCGTTTGCAAAATGGCTATTTATACGGGCTATATATTATATTAAATTCCATAGCGATTTTTCTAAATATTCAACTGACCATAACTTTTGATTCTCGCTATGAAGTTTCAATCTTTCAGATTTGTTGGAAAGATATTATTAAACAGATTGGTTTCACTAAAATCCGACTTATTTTGCAACTTGCACAGTCAGTCAAAGTTCGAATTCAAATTTTCAAACTGCCGCGCTATTTCTAAATCCTTTTTTAAAATTAAAATAAATATAATCGTTCAAACTTTGATATAAATAAAATTTTAATCTTTATTATTTAAAATAAATTATTTCAACTATTCAAAATTCAACAAAATAGCCAAAATAAAAAATTTAAATTGGCTCTGATTTTCCGGGTTATTACAGCAACCAAACAAAAGAAGAAAATATTATCTTATCTTATCTTAAAATTTTTACCTTTTAACTCGGAATTCTTTTGCTCACCTTAGTAAAATAAAAAGATACCCTACATTTATGCCAAAAACTATTCTACACTTCTATCCCTATGTGGATAGTCCATATAAACAACCTGCACACTCTCTAGGGGATGGGACTCTAAGTCCCACTAGGTCTCGGGCCCATGATTTTATATGTGATATTGTTCTGACCACAGCTCTGATACTAAACTGTAACAGCCCCACTGTTATACCCAGTTTAGCAAAGAACATTACAAGTAATGTAGTTTGCCAATCCGGTGAATGCAGCTTGATAGGGCGATCGAATGTGTATATCTTTATACTAACACTAACACGTTGCTTATACCTTCTCATTTAATGTCTGATCTGAATTTGACGTGTTCAGTATTAGTACAAAGTAATAGGCACACTGATTCCACTTAATCAGAACAATATCTCAAACACATAACAATCACATATCAAAGCAAAAAGCACATGTCATAGCGCACTTACAGTAAGTCTACAAAATATACTTTTAATCTTACATTCTACGCCTCTCAAAAAAATTCACTATCTTAACAAATACATCTCGTAGTACATCTAGTGAGTATCCTACAAAGGATAAACTAAGGGTCTCAATATGACTATCCATGGCTAGCTCACCTGTCCAAAAGTCCGAGCATCCTGTAAACCTGAAAATTCCGGATCAGTCTATCTCTATATATCTGAAAAGTGAGATCCATACATACAACATATAAATAAACTTTAGTTCAACCACGAAACGACAATAGCAATGATTTATTGCTTCACAATGATGTATGTTTGGTTTTCAATTATGTTTTTTATCCTCATCACATGATCACATTATAGGCATGACAAGTTAACACAACTCATTAATGACCGACCTGGTCAAAGAACTATTATAAGAACGACAAGTTATGTAACAACCCTAAAATCTGAACCAATTTAAAAATTTTAAATTGGCTATTTTAGTGGATTTTAAATATTTAAAATAAATATTTTAAACAATAACGAAGAAAATGGTGTTTGAATCGATGCTTGAAAATAAATATAATTACTTTGAATTAAAAACAAGGCCTGAAATGGCGCGGTAATTTCAAATTTTCAATTCAAACTTTGACTGATTGTACTGGGTGCAAAACAAAACGGATTTTAGTGAAACCAAAAATATTTAAATCTGCTAGTGAATATCTTTCTAACGAATCTGAAAAATCGAAGTTTCATAGTGGGAAGCAAAAGTTATGGCTAAATGAATTTTCAGAAAGGTCGCTATAGAGTTTATATAGCCCGTGAAAATGGCTGTTTTGCAAACGACCTCAGAATTCGACGAAACCATTTTTGTTGTATCCGGGATGTCAAATTATTGCTAGGTTTCGAATTTCATAATTTTTGAAGCTAGTATGTGAGCGTGGCAAAGGAAAATGTGTTTGGTCGATTTCTATTAAATTGGATCGACCAGAAAAGGGCCATTTTTCAAACAGTCTCAGAGTTCGACGAAACTAGTTTTGTTGGGACCGTATCGTCAAACATAGCTAGATTCATTTTTCGGGAATTTTTAGAATTAGTATGTGGCCCCGGCAAATTGAAATGTACGTTCAAATTAAGTATTGAATGTTTTATATTTTAATTTGAAGAGAAACTGGCTGAAATAGTTGAATGGGCCTATGAAACATATCCCATTGTGTTCGGAATGGGGGTATTTGTCTAGAGACGACAGTCGTTGGGTTTGGATTGGAGGTCGTATCAGAAAACCCTCTTTTGAAATTTTATATAGCTCCCGGCCAATCAGATTTTTTCATTCATAAAAAAACGCGTTTCTCTCTCCCCGCTCCAGATCGCAAGGCGGAAACCAGTCGACACCTTCTCCCCTCCATTCCTCCCTCCACTCGCCGAATCAGCCCTGTCCCCTTTGGAGTTTTTTGAAGAGCTTGTCTTCCTCTTCGAATCCATACAAGTGGCGCCCTCCCTCGTCTCGTGTGCGTCGAGATCTGCCTCCGTGAAGTTCTTAACTTCTGACCACCGCCGAGGACGACAGGGGTCATCGAAGTGGGTCCCACTTCCGGCACAGGTGCGCGAATCCTAGTGCTTCAATGTGGCGCAGGCCGATCGGCCCCTAGCTACACGGATTAGAAGAAAAATCCAAACCTAGTTTTGAACAACTTTGAAAGGTAACGACTGAAATTATATTAAACTATTTAATAGCACTTTAAAGCGCTACGGTTTTTGATTTCACTGTAAAAATCATATCTTTTTCGTTTCTTGACGAAATTCAGTGAAACAAGAGATAGTGGACTCGTGTGGACGTCTTCTACATTCTAGAAGAGACCGCATATTTTTCTGAGCCTTCTGCTATTTTTGGTGGAGTGGAACCCAATGTGAGATTTCTGAATTATAAACGATATGGAAAACGATGATGCATAAATTATATAGTCGATGTATGAGTTAAATAAGCGTTGTACACCTCATGTATAAGCGTTGTATAAGTTGTACGTTCGATGTATAAGTTATATATGCGTTGTAAAAGTTATATATGTGTTGAAATAGAAGTGAAATACTTATATAAATATATATATACGCCCCTCGTCCACAAAACATGGACGATATTTATTGGTTGTGATTGGTGTGAAAATTGGTCGATAGCGAATGGTTGATTAGAATTGTTTGTGGTTGAAATTGATTGATTGTGGTTGAAAAATTCCCATTTGTGGTTGAGAATTATTTGGTTGAAACCACATAGGATTAGTTTGTGGAAAAGAAAAAAAATATACATGCCGCCTGCGTGCGAACTAGATGCATGAAATCCCCATTGTTAAAAGCTGCGAGGCTTTAAGGTAGAGCGGGGAGCCGTACTAGGGACGGTCCCGGTTTTAACTACCCTGCCGTTATGCTGCCGAAATTTTCAATAATATTCATGTGTTAGAATTATTTTCATGTGTTTAAACTATATTCGTGTGTTGAATAGAAATTCATGTGTTGAATAGAAATTCATGTGTGGAATCGAAATTCATGTGTTGAACGACATTCGTGTTTTGAAATAATTTTTTTTATAATAAAAATCATATTTTTATCATCTATATGAACTATATAAAATAGTCGTGTTTTGAAATAAATTGTTTTATAATAAAAATCATATTTTTATTATCTATATGAACTATATAAAACAGTCGTGTTTTTAAATAAATTGTTTTATAATAGAAATCATATTTTTATCATCTATATGAACTATATAAAATAGTCGTGTTTTTGAAATAAATTGTTCTATAATAAAAATCATATTTTTATCATCTATATGAACTATATAAAATAGTCGTGTTTTGAAATAAATTGTTTTATAATAAAAATCATATTTTTATCATCTATATGAACAATATAAAATAGTCGTGTTTTGAAATAAATTGTTTTGCAATAAAAATCACCTTTTTTATTATATACATGAATTGTTAAAAATAGTGAAGTGTCGAAATAAATGTCTATTGGTTAAAAATATCATTTTTATCAAATGTATGAAAAGAATATGGTTTTGAAATCGAAGAATAGATTATATTTATATACATATATATGAATATAATTAAAATGAATCGAATAACGAAGCTGCAGTTCGTGTTTTGAAACCGTGATTTCAAACGATTAGTGCAGGAGATCCGACCATCGGATTTTCCCGAAACCGTTGAGTTCGCCTTGGAAATATCTTTCCAACGACACCCACTTTGTGAAGATCCAACGGTTGGATTGTCTGGAATGTTTAAATCAAATGTGAAGAAAAACAGCGCCAGAATCGATTATATTTATATATATATATAATTAAATTAAATCGAATAACGATGCTGCAGTTCGTATTTTGAAATAGAAACTTCAAACGAGTGTACCGAGAGATCCGACTGTCGGATTTTCCCAAAACTGAAACCATTGGATTCGTTTTGAAAAGATCTTTCTAATGATATAAAATTTGTGAAGATCCAACGGTTAGATTTTCATGTATGTGTAAATCAAATCTGGAGAAAAACAGCGCCACGGCCGCGTTATGGCCCGAAGCGTCGTTTGAAAGAAATGGCTATTTTTAAATAAATAAAAATAGCGATAAATCGTTATAAAATATTATAAACGATATGGAATGGAAATAAACTGAATTTACCCGGTTTATTGAATATTTGATGGTTGAATGTGAAATTTATAAACTAACTGGAGGTTAGCTAAGTCGGATGATTTCCTAGGTTTTGATTTGATGTTGGTTTCAGCCTTCGGGGTTAATACTTGGGAAATCGTTCTCTTACTAATTTACGGTTAGTGACTAATGAATTGGAATAAGGCGTATGTTGTGTTTGTGTAGCACTTGTTTATTATATACGCGAGTTGCTCATAAAGACCGGGTTTATCCCATTCTGAGTAACTGAATCGACGATAAGAAGTCGATGATGAAGACGGTGGTTGAAGACCGGAGATCTTCACCTCGGTTGGAAGATAACTGATGTCCTGATTGAGAGGCATCCCGAAATATGGATAATAAGTGGTGATCGTCCAGACGTACGTGGAGATCGATGGGTATGCGAGGTATATAGTGCCTCCGGTTTCGTTCAGACCCAGAACGGACTTGTAAATGGACTGTGTGTCTGACATTGGAATTCATTCTGTGTGATTGATAGCCATCAGTTACATGGTGTGAATTGCCTGTGTGGCATGCTAAGATGCAGTGATCAAGGCTTCTGTTGAAAAGCAAATCTTGTGGTTGATTATCAAAGCGCGACCTGTGTGGCATAACTTTGTGTATAACGTAAATTCGCGAGCCTTACACCCCGGTATGAACCAGAAACAGGAGAGGACCTCAGGGGGGACGTGCATTTCTTTCTAGCTAGAGATGGTGTCAGTGCTTAAACTGGCTGACATTTATACTATTTTCACCTGTGTGGTTGTTGCTGTTGCGAGGCGCCTCGGATATATCGATCGATCTGGGACCGATGGAGTCATTCGTTGGCTCATTTACGCCCCAAAGGGCAGGGAAACGCATTGTTCAGGCATTATAATCCACTCCGTGTGGACCGGCCCTGACGATCCAAGGTGCGGGTGCGGTTGTTCCTGAGACTCAGGCTAGACAGTCTCGAATTCGGTAAGGACTATCTTTTGCCATGGTTCATGACGGAAATCCAATTTCCAAATACGACATGTGCGGTTTTGATTGTATACCTATATATGGCGACATAGTGGTATGGGGCATTAATGCCGTCTATGATTGATACTTATGATTGTATATAAAATTAGAAACTAACTGGAAACGAGCTAAGATGGGTGGTTTCCTGGGTATTGGTCTGTTGTTGGTTTCGGCCTTCGGGGTTAATACTTAGGGAATCGTTCTCTTACTAATTTACAGTTGGAGTCTGATTAAGAATTAAACGATAAAATTTACATTTTAAGTGATTTTACTTTATACGTATTAAGCAAGCATATCTTGGTCGATATAAGGTAAAACTCTATCCTCCGGTTTGTGTTGCATTGTGTGATGGGACTTGAGTCTTATATCGGCTTCATTTTTGTAAAAAGCATTGCGATGTTTAAAAGAATTACTTGTTTTAAGCATTGGCAATCCAATGGAGTAAACCCGTTCTGCGAAAGTGGCGTGGTCCTGTGATTGGCCATAATATAAAATGTGTTATGTAGATTTCTCATACCAGTCCCATGACTGACTCATAGTTTGTTTCACTTGCAAACTCGGGTGCCCCTCTTTCTACACGGGCAGCCTTGTATTCTGATTTTAGCAAGCTCAGCTAGAGTTGAAGATGGATTCTATCATTTATCTCTTTTTATGTTGTTCAGCTCCTATTGTACATATTATGTTTGTTTTCCGCTGTAGACATTTATGTATAGCCGAACGGTATTTGTACTAAGTATGATCCTGTATACTGCGTAACTCTGATGATTACGTTTATCCAGTGTATTATTTGTACACTATCTGGTGTATTTATTTATTTCTGTTCTGCTATTATCTGTTTATGTGTTATATTCCAAAGATTACCCTTGACACCGTCGTACGGGGTTTGGGGTCGTCACAAGTTAACACAAATCATTCATGACCGACCTGACCAAGGAACTCTCTTTCTTAGTCAAATGAACAAGGAACAACAAGAATCAACGTATCGAACAAATAAACATACATTCCAAAATCCAAGATGGTCTCGAGGCCTGGTGGTATCCCTCATACTGATCTGATACCAAAGATCGAGAACTCATACATGATCACTAGGTCGAGAAACTCATACTCAATCGACCTGATCGAGGAA
This sequence comes from Allium sativum, assembly GCA_030737875.1. Classification (NCBI taxonomy): domain Eukaryota; kingdom Viridiplantae; phylum Streptophyta; class Magnoliopsida; order Asparagales; family Amaryllidaceae; genus Allium; species Allium sativum. The sequence goes on along the minus strand of CM060912.1, from coordinate 391,766,167 downwards.
GCACAAGGAAACACAACAAAACAAGCAATCTGGAACTCATGCACGATTGCTAGGATCGAGGAAACATAACAAAACAATCAATACAATCCATTTCTATAATTATTGAGACCAAAGAATCACATGCTCAATCTAAGGAAATGAGGAAACATAGACATACGATCGTGTAGATCGAAATCTCACTTGCTCGATCTAAAGGATTGAGGAACCACATATCCGATCTTAATAATCAAATAATAGAAATCTCAACTATCATAAAGATAGTGGTAACTACGACTTCACTACTCCATATTAATCATTATTTTATTTTAAAAAAAAGTACTAACAGAAGTAGACATAAAAGTCTGGTCTCTTATAATAATGAATTTCACAATCTTTTTATATTTATAAGTTTGAAAAGAAATCCAGAAGTTACCTTCTTAAGGATCTAGCAGCCTTTGTCGCACACCAAAAGAAAGTGGACTCTAAAGTGCCAAATAGTATCACTCATAGTAACCACCGTAGTTTAACATAGACGTCCCATACCATCTAGTGAAACACAAGTATTTGCTGAGAATTAGTAAATTTCACTTATTATGGATATACTCGGAAAACCTGAATTATATTCTCTTATGGATCAAGAGACCACTTGTCGAACACCATAAAAGAATACAACCCTAAAGTGTAAATTACTATCTCAAAATCCATTATAAGAATCTAACTTGAGCATCCCGTACTACTCAGTTGGGTTCTAGTATTCGGTTAAGAATTAGTAAATCCCACTTCAACATTCTATTCATTGGAACATACCATTTTCGAAATAATGTTTCACAAGAGCATATAAAACAATTGGTAACATTAAGTCGAAAATTAGCTCATTCCAGATTACAGAATTAAGATTCTCAAAACTATTATCTCTTTTGAATTCCATTGTTTAAAACACTTACTTAGTTGTTCACAAAACTATTTATTGTTTCCAAAAGTTCATGATAAATCTCACAGTTTTAAATTGCAATTTCAGTTTGCTTAAGCATGTAATTTAACAAAACTTAATCCATACAAAACATAAAAAACTATTTATTGTTTAATACACTTACTTAGTTGTTCACAAAACTATGTATTGATACCAAAAGTTCATGATAAATCTCACAGTTTTAAATTGCAATTTCAGTTTGCTTAAGCATGTAATTTAACAAAACTTAATCCATACACTTAGTTTTTCCAAAAAATAAAAAACTATTAAATTCTGATAAGTAACTCAAAAGTTACGACCAAAACAATTTCGCATTTTTAAGTGCTGACACAATTTCTCAACGAGAGGACAACGACAAACAAATGGGTTTTTCACCATTTAAAATCCAAAATCACAAGAGGCACCATTTTCGAAATAATGTTTCACAAGAGCATATATAACAATTGGTAACATTAAGTCGAAAATTAGCTCATTCCAGATTATAGAATTAAGATTCTCAAAACTATTATCTGTTTTGAATTCCATTGTTTAAAACACTTACTTAGTTGTTCACAAAACTATTTATTGTTTCCAAAAGTTCATGATAAATCTCACAGTTTTAAATTGCAATTTCAGTTTGCTTAAGCATGTAATTTAACAAAACTTAATCCATACAAAACATAAAAAACTATTTATTGTTTAAAACACTTATTTAGTTGTTCACAAAACTATTTATTGTTTCCAAAAGTTCATGATAAATCTCACAGTTTTAAATTGCAATTTCATTTTGCTTAAGCATGTAATTTAACAAAACTTAATCCATACACTAAGTTTTTCCAAAACATAAAAAACTATTAAATTCCGATAAGTAACTCAAAAGTTACGACCAAAACAATTTCGCATGTTTAAGTGCTGACATAATTTCTCAACGAGAGGACAACGACAAACAAATGGGTTTTTCACCATTTAAAATCCAAAATCACAAGAGGCACCATAAAAATGTCTTAGTTTTCCAGAGCACTAAGAATTATCAAAATCCGATAAGTGGCCCAAAAGTTATGAACAAAACAAATTCTCAGTTTAAAGTATTTTCATGGTTTCCTAACGACAGCCCAGTGACAAACAAATGATGTTTTCACCACTTAAACTTCAAAATCAATAGAAACACAATGAATTAAAGTTGTAGCTTATACTCTTAGCTTTCCAGATACTAAAAATTATCAAATTCCGATAAGTGACTCAAAAGTTATGCCTATTTTACTCTCAGTTATCAACTCTGATTTTTACACAGGCCTGAGCTACATATTCGGTTTAAAACTCGTTTTTGGCCTCCTAAAGGGCAAAATTTTGAAAAATGCCTAAAGGGAAAAGTTGTAGAAAATTGATACAGCTTTTGCTGCAAAATTTGGATAATTTAACTACAAGTTATTACTGTTCTACACCAGTGATATTTTCACTAATTTTCAGCACACAAAATCAAACAATCACTAGAATCCAAAATCATTTTGCAACCAAATCAATCATCAAATCAACCATATCAAAGCCAAAATTTCTAACATGTAATACACTAATTAGATATAGATTGTGTGAGTCGAACAACTCACCTTATCATCCAAAGAGTTTCATAGCTATAAACATTAACTTGAAGCAAAGTAAACAAAAACAGCCCAGATTTTTGTCCCTGAAATAGAGTAAATTTAACATAGCAAACATTAATATTTTCTACCGAAATTTTACTGAAGATGATCATATGAGTTGGTAACAACATATCCAAATTTCACGATCTTATGAATTTTCTACATTTAGTTATGAATTTGAAACCAACCTACGTTTTTCTGCCCAGATTAAATAGAAAAGTTTCTGGAAATCACCATGTTTAACATATCAAATCTTAATAAAAATCAATGAAAATTGGTAGAGACTTGCTGCAATATGTCAGAAAGAACATAGTAAAATTTGGTAATTTTTAAGCTGCATATGAACTAAATTCGAATTTTTTAGTAAAGTGGGTTTAAAATTTTTAAATCTATCAAAACACAAGTATAACAAAAAATATCATTACCTATCATGTTGAAATCATATAAAGCATAGATAAAATCTGAAATTAAAAACCCTAATTGATTCGCTAGAGGTGTTGAAGTTTACCCTCTTTTGATTCCTGAAAGATTTAACGAGAAGCCCTTTCGTTCAGGACTTGAAATTGTGGATTTTTGAAGCTAGGGTTTTTCTTAGTTTTGAGAAACTTTGTATTGTTCACTGCTTGGAAGAAATGAACGTATAGTTCATTCAAGAAATGGATAAGTAGAGAAACTTTCTATTGTTTTCACTAATAGGCTGAGTTTTTATTAGGTCCAAACCAATGTTTTAATTAAATGAATTGAAGTTCTATCTATTTATTTTCTTACACTTGTAAACCTTCTTTTCTACTTATGGAGAGATACAGGGAGCAAAAGAAAGATCTCCACATGGTTTTTATTGACCTGGAGAAAGCTTACGACAGAGTACCGAGGAGGGTTATGTGGTGGGCGCTAGAAAGGAAGAGAGTGCCATCAAAGTATATTACCCTTATTAAGGATATGTACGAGGGGGTTGTGACTAGTGTTAGGGCATGCGATGGTGAGACCAGAGACTTTCCAATTAACATAGGGTTACATCAAGGTTCGGCTTTGAGCCCCTATATTTTTGCATTAGTGATGGATGAAATCACAAAAGATATACAAAGGGAAATTCCCTGGTGTATGCTCTTTGCCGATGATGTTGTGTTGATTGATGAAAGTAGAATAGGGGTTAATCGACAACTGGAGTTGTGGAGGGAGACCTTGGAATCAAAGGGTTTCAGGCTTAGCAGAACTAAAACAGACTATATGAAGTGTGAGTTTAGCAGTGTCAGGTCAGATGACGGAGATGTTACCCTGGCCGGTAGAGTAGTACCCAAGAAGGAATCGTTTCGATACTTAGGATCTATGTTGCAGTTTGATGGTGAGATTGATAAGGATGTTAGTTTTAGAATTCAAGCAGGATGGGTGAAATGGCGACTAGCATCTGGCATTCTCTGTGATCGGAAGATTCCTCAGAAGCTTAAAGGAAAGTTCTATAGGACAGCAATCAGACCTGCAATGTTATATGGTGCAGAATGTTGGCCTACTAAGAGGCAACACGTCCAGAAGATAAGTATAGCAGAGATGCGAATGCTGCGTTGGAGCTGTGGGCATACTAGACGAGATCAGATTAGAAATGAGGATATTCGGGAAAAACTTGGAGTTGCACCTATTGAAGAGAAGTTAGTCCAATACCGCTTGAGATGGTTTGGACATATCCAACGTAGACCATACGATGCACCTGTACGCGCTGGAATTCTAGGTCGCGCCGAAGGCCCAAAGAGAGGTAGAGGTCGACCTAAAATGACATGGGAGGAGATAATAAAGAGAGATTTAAGTAACTGGAGTTTATCGGAAGAGCTGGTAGTTGATAGGAGTGCATGGAAATTGGCAATCCATGTACCAGAACCATGTGTTTTTTTAATTTATATATATATATATATATATATATATATATACACATTTTATTTCACGTTTACTTAACCTTTTTGCTTTTTATTTACTATTTTAGATTTTAATTCACTTTTATTGAACATTTTTACTTATTATTATTATTATTATTTAAAAAACCCTTTATTGGACGACTTTTTATTTGATTGGTTATTTTAAACCCTTTTTATATATATTTATTATCATCATTATTAATTTTATTTCATTTTAATGTTGGGTTCCATATCTAGCCAACCCCAACTTGTTTGGGATATATGGCTTTGTTGTTGTTGTTGTTGTTGTAAACCTTCTTTTCTACTTGGATTTCACATAAAAATAAATTTATAAACAAACTCAAAATATACTTTAATCCTTTTTAATTAAAAAAATTAAATTAAATTTCACAAATCACAATTAAAATTATATGTCCCTAACTAAACTCGATTAACTAGGTAATTAACAACAGTGTTGTTACAGACTCCTCCCCTTAAAAAAATTGCGTCCTCGCAATTTGTTAAGTGAAATAATCTAAATTTTTTTTCATGATTTTATAAATCCAAAAATCTCAAAATGATTTGCTCACTTAATACAACATTTAATTCCGACAAACTTCTTCGAACTACCAACTTAAAACTACTTCATTCTCTTACCAACAAGGTTTTATTCCTTCTAATTCTTAGGATCAAATTTCAACCTATTTTGAAATCCATTTCACATTCACTTATATTATTCCATTCACAACTCTTAATAGTGCACAAATTAGGTTTTTCTTTTACTTTTTGTTTTCAAAATTAATATTTTGAATCCAATCCCAATGTTTTTATCTGATTCTCAAATTTATAGATTTAAAATTCTTCTAATATCAGAAATAATATTGCACCATGAATCATTATCATCTATTCCACAACTACAAAGTTGATTGCATAAGCTAACAACAATGTCTTCCCAAACTCATCCATTTCACATAAATGTTTTTTTTTGGAAAAAAATATTATTCCAATTTTATTTTAACTCAAAACATTTCACTTTTTTTTTCATTCCAACCACTATCGATAACATGGCGTCCCATGTATCGACCTATATCCTTAAACAACGTCCAGATAAGTCAACATGATGGGTTAACATAAATTTAGATGTATTATTTTATTATCTCTACCATTCATGCATCCAATTTTAAAAGAGTATAATCAGGAAAAACAATTTCTAACATCCAAACACCAGGAAGTAGTCAAATAAAGCAGACAATTTACCCTCAAACTAAACATTAGGCAACCAAAAAAAAGAAGATAATATTATCTTATCTTAAAATTTTACCTCTTAACTCGAAATTCTTTTGCTCAATTTTTCTCTTTCCCTTTTTGATTAAAACTTTGTATATGCTTCTGCTTAGTTTCAATTTGTTCATTAGTTTCCACCAAAGCGCACAAAATCCTAATAGAGCCGAGAAAATTTAGATTGAATGGGTTAGGAACCTACAACCTAAGCAAGTACTGTCCTAATCATTTTAGCTATTTTCTTTGGAGATAAAAATACTCCCTCAACACTATAACCACCAGTTGCTCCTATATATGTCCAAGGTTTGCCTCTAGCCATACTACTAATCATGTACGTCCAATTCTAATACTAATTTAAATGCATCAACCTTAGTAAAATAAACAGATGCCCTACATTTATGCCAAAAACTATTCTATACTTCTATCCCTATGTGGATAGTCCATATAAACAATCTACACACTCTCTAAGGGATGGGACTCTAAGTCTCAGTAGGTCTCGAATCCATGAGTTTATATGTGAGATTATTCTGACCACAGCTCTGATACCAAACTGTAACAACCCCATTGTTATACCCAGTTTAGCAATGAACATTACAAGTAATGTAGTTTACTAATCCAGTGAATACAACTTAATAGGGGCAACGTGAATATATCTTTATACTAACACTAACACGTCACTTATACCTTTTCACTTAATGTCTGATCTGAATTTGACGTGTTCAGTATTAGTATAAAGTAATAGACATACTGACTCCACTTAATCAGAACAATATCTCAAACACATAACAATCACAGATCAAAGCAAAAAAGCACATATCATAGCGCACTTACAGTAAGTCCACAAAATATACTTCAAATCTTACATTCTACATCTTTCAAAATAAATCACTATTACATCTCATAGTACATCTGGCGGGTATCCTACAAAGGATAAACTAAGGGTCTCAATACGTCTATCCATGGCTGGCTCACCTGTTCAAAAGTCCGAGCATCCTGTAAACCTGAAACTTCCGGTCTGACCAGGAAACACAAAATTCCGGTCTGACCAGGAAACACAAAACTCCGGATCAGTCTATCTCTAAATATCCGAAAAGCGAGATCCATACATATAACATATAAATAAACTTTAGTTCAACCACAAAACGACAATAGCAATGATTTATTGTTTCATAATGATGTATGTTTGGTTTTCGTTTATGGTTTTTATCCTCATCACAAGTTCACGTTATAGGCACGACAAGTTAACACAACTCATTAATGACCGACCTGATCAAGGAACTATTGCAAGAAAGACAAGTTAACACAACTCATTCATGACCGACCTGATCAAGGAACTATCTTTCTCAGTCAAATGACTAAGGAAGAACAAGAATCAACATATCAAACAAACAAACATACATTCCGAAATCCAAGATGGTCTCGAGGCCTGGTGGTATCCGTCATACCGATCTGATACCAAAGATCGGGAACTCATACACGATCACTAGGATCGAGGAACTCATACTCAATCGACCTGATCGAGGAAACACAAGGAAACACAATAAAACAAGCAATCTATAACTCATGCACGATCGCTAGGATCGAGGAAACATAACAAAACAATCAGTACAATCCATTTCTATGATTATTGAGACCAAAGAATTACATTCTCAATCTAAGGATATGAGGAAACATAGACATACGATTGTGTAGATTGAAATCTCACTTGCTCGATCTAAAGGATCGAGGAACAACATATCTGATCTTAATAATCAAAGAAACAAAATCTCAACTATTAAAAAGATAGTTGTAACTACGACTTCACTACTCCATATTAATCATTATTTTTAAAAAAAATTACTAACAAAAGTAGACATAAAAGTCTAGTCTCTTATAATAATGAATTTCTCAATTTTTTTATATTTATAAGTTTGAAAAGAAATCCAGAAGTTACCTTCTTAAGGATCTAGCAACCTCTGTCGCACACCAAAAGAAAGTGGACTCTAAAGTGCCAAATACTATCACTCACAGTAACCACTATAGTTTAACATAGACGTCCCATACCATCTAGTGAAACACAAGTATTTACTGAAAATTAGTAAATTTCACTTATTATGGATATACCCAGAAAACGTGAATTATATTCTCTTATGGATCTAGAGACCACTTGTCGCACAACATAAAAGAATACAACCCTAAAGCGTTAATTATTATCTTAAAATCGATTATAAGAATCTAACTTGAGCATCCCATACTACTCGGTTGGGTTCTAGTATTCGGTTAAGAATTAGTAAATTCCACTTTAACATTCTATTCATTGGAATATACCATTTTCGAAATAATGTTTCACAAGAGCATATAAAACAATCGGCAACATAAGTCGAAAATTAGCTCATTCCAGATTATAGAATTAAGATTCTCAAAACTATTATCTATTTTGAATTCCATTGTTTAAAACACTTACTTAGTTGTTCACAAAACTATTTATTGTTTCCAAAAGTTCATAATAAATCTCTCAGTTTTAAATTGCAATTTCAGTTTGCTTAAGCATATAATAGCAAAAACTCTTAGTTTTCCAAAACATCAAAAACTTTTAAATTCTAATAAGTAACTCAAAAGTTATGACCAAAACAATTTCGCATGTTTAAGTATTGACACAATTTCTCAACGATAGGACAGCGAAACAAATGAGTTTTTAACCATTTAAAATCCAAAATCACAAGAGGCACCATAAATGAAAGTTGTACATTAATGTCTTAACTTTTCAGAACACTAAGAATTATCAAATTCCGATAAGTGATCCAAAAGTTATGAACACAACAAATTCTTAGTTTTAATTATTTTCACGATTTCCTAACGACAGCTCAGCGACAAACAAATGATTTTTTCACCACTTAAACTTCAAAATCAACAGAAACACAATGAATGAAAGTTGTAGCTTATACTCTTAGCTTTCAGATATTAAAAATTATCAAATTTCGATAAGTGACTCAAAAGTTATGCCCATTTTACTCTCAGCAATCAACTCTGATTTTTACACAGGCCTGAGCTACATGCTCAGTTTAAAACTCGTTTTTGGCCTCCTAAAAGGCATAATTTCGAAAATTGCCTAAAAGGAATAGTTGTAGAAAATTGAAATAGCTTTCTACTGCAAAAATACCGAGTCAATTTGGATAATTTAACTACAAGTTATCACTGTTTTACAGCAGTGACATTTTCATTAATTTTCAGCACACAAAATCAAACAATCACTGGAATCCAAAATCATTTTGCAACCAAATCAATCATCAAATCAACCATATCAAAGCCAAAATTTCTAACATGCAATACACTAATTAGAGATAGATTGTGTAAATCGAACAACTCACCTTATTATCCAAAGAGCTTCATAGCTATAAACATTAACTTCAAGCAAAGTAACCAAAAACAGCCCAGATTTTTGTCCCTGAAACAGAGTAAATTTAACATAGCAAGCATTAATATTTTCTAACGATATTTTTACTGAACATGCTCATTTGAGTTGGTAACAACATACCCAAATTACATGATTTTATGAATTTTCTACATTTAGTTATGAATTTTAAACCAGTCTACGTTTTTCTGCCCCGATTTTATAGAAAAGTTTCTTGAAATCACCATGATTAACATATCAAATCTTATTAAAAATCCATGAAAATTGGTAGAGACTTGCTGCAATATGTCAGAAAGAACTTAAAATTTGGTAATTTTTAAGCTCCATATGAATTAAATTCGACTTTTTTAGTAAAGTGGGTTTAAAATTTTCAGATCTATCAAAACACAAGTATAAAAAAAATCATTATCTATCATGTTGAAATCATATAAAGCATAGATAAAATCTAAAATTGAAAACCCTAATTGATTCAATAGAGGGGTCGAAGCTTACCCTTTTTTGATTCCTGAAAGATCTAACGAGAAGCCCTTTCGTTCAAGGCTTGAAATTGAGGATTTTTGAAGCTAGAGTTTTTCGTAGTTTTGAGAAACTTTGTATTGTTCACTGCTTGGAAGAAATGAACGTATAGTTCATTCAGGAAATGGATAAGTAGAAAAACTTTCTATTGTTTGCACTAATGGGCTGAGTTTTTATTAGGTCCAAACCCATGTTTTAATTAAATGAATTGAAGTTCTATCTATTTATTTTCTTACACTTGTAAACCTTCTTTTCTATTTGGATTTCACATAAAAATAAATTTATAAACAAACTCAAAATATACTTCAATCCTAATTAATAAAAAAACATAAATTAAATTTCACAAATCACAATTAAAATTATATGTCCCTAATTAAACTCAATTAACTAGGTAATTAACAACAGGGTTGTTACAGCTCCAGAGGATATACGATCGACGACAAATCAGGAGAATAATGCGAGTAAGACTAGAGTGACTCATAGCTAGAGTCAAAAGGGTATGTCACTCTATCAGCAGCGCCCATCTCAATCCCCATAAGCATATAAAAATCTGCTGAGGTGATACCTAGCTCAAAATCTAGAAAATGAAAAGTATGTATCATAGACCACCATCTTTCAACTAAAGCCGCTAGCAATGGTCGATCGAAGGACTGAGCTGGTCTAATCTGTAAGATACGACCGAACGAACTAGCAAGTAGCCACTCTCGAATTCCAAGAGGGATTACGTCAAATGTACATGTAATAAACTTCGGCCAACTCCCATGAACGCAAATGTAGATCGACTAGTTAAAATGTTTTTGTTGTTGGTTACTATACTATAAAATAACAGTACATACTACCTACGAATGTTGGTAAACGATCAAGCTATGCAATAAAAATTTACGTTAAATTCAAAAAGTTTACTTGAACAGTGTCGAGAGCCGTAAATACACGATGAGTGAAACCCAGGGGTAACTCATGTAGGATCCGCAGGTTCTGAATCATCGTCTATGTTGTGGGCGGGGTGTGCATTGGACCAGCTGTGCTCAAACGGTCTGTCGAGCGATCTTCGTAACATGTGTCGGTATAACGATGTAAAAATCGATTAAAAAAAATTAAAAGAGAATTTATAAGGAACAATATAAAATTTTCGGCCTAGGGCGCTATTTATCGACGCCCTAGGCCGGACGCCGAAATTATCGGTGCCTTACTAAGGCAATTTCGGCACGCTTTGAAAAATTCGGCGCGTGCAGATAAATTCGTCGCACGCCTGTTGGGAGAATTAACCGATTATCCCCTTAATAATACGTTTCATAACAATACGAGACGTACCACTGTTGGAGATGCTCTTAGAGTGCAGATCGGCACAGAGAAAAAGCAACGTCAAATGGAGGCGGGACTACTCGAGGAATGTTGGGTAAAAAAAATTGTTTAAGTTTAACTTTTTCGTATTTTTAATTTATTAGGTACTATATATGATTTATATTACATTTATTTTGTAATTAACTAATTTTCTCTCATACTATTTAATTAAAACCAACACCGATATGAAGATGAAATGAATCAAGCATGCACCATTAAAATCAAGTAAGCATGCATCAAATCCACAATACGTATACGAGCATCGCAACACGCGCGTGTGCGTGATCATGGCATATGGTTTGCGTGTCAACTATGCTTTTAAAAATTGTATATGTTTAACATAATTAAGATAATGATTTACATGAACTTTTAATTGTGTTTTGTAACAACCCGAATTTTTGCAACGTGTTAAGACAAGAATCAAGGCGGAATTAAATTATAAAATCCGAATCAGGATAAACGGGTTGCGCCATTGTGTTCATCTCGGAAAAATACGCGAAATAGAGTCCGAAATTTCGTAAATCGGAGTCCGTATGACCCAGTTAAGGCCCAACGAAGTTTCACGAAAATTCAAATCCGAAAACAGATTTGAAATTCAGCCCAGAAAGAGAAGGCGGGAAAATTCCCGCCAGACACACAGGGTGTCGACCCCTGGGTCGACTCCCCCTCCAGGGGGTCGACATGGGTGTCGACCCCTGGGTCGACCCCCCCCCCCCCCGGTCGAACCAGCGACCTGGTGCACCTGCTTCTGGTTTTGGCTCCTGGGTCTTGTTTTGGAGGCTTGTGACGATTTTTGAGGGTTCAGATCTATCCTAGGGTTTATCCTATGGCCTAAAATACTCCTAATCTCTATAAAAAGACCCCTAAGCCTACCCTAAACCCTCACAAATCACTCATGCCACGAAGTGCTGCCCAAATGCCAAGTGATCATGGCCTCCATCTCCAACTCCAAGAGACTATGCATCCAAACTAGATCTGAATCAAAAGGTGCGAGCTTGCTACACCAAATAGAGGCCAAATCAACGTTGCTACGACGGTTTCATGACGGTTCTTCTTCAAAGGAGCCACCTTTCTTCGTCAAGACGATTCATGCTAATTCTCTAAGCCTCGCTATGTAAGTTCTAGCTACTTGTAGATTCTAACGGTGGTTCTAATGTGACATGGGATAAAATGAGATGAAATATAAGTATGCTAGCCTATATGAACCTTGTCATGTCTCTTTTGCTTGAACCTATGACTTTGGGCTAAGTTGTAGCGACTTAATCATGCCATTCATGTTATGTTTAATCTAGTATATCTTGCAAGTTTGAATCTTTATCTATGGAATGTTAGCATGAACCTTTGGGAACCACTTGACTTGTGAAACATGGGCAAAGACTTGACTTTGGGGCTTATGCATGTAAATGAACCCAAACCCCTTATGTATCATGCATGTTTGTGGCCAAATTCACTTATGATACTATGCATGTTTGTGGCCAAATTCCCTTATGAAACTATGCATGCTTGTGGCCAAATTCCCTTATGATACTATGCATGTTTGTGGCCAAATTCCCTTATGATACTATGCATGTTTGTGGCCAATATGTTGGCATAATACCCTACTATGTGACTCGCTTCCACTTGGGTTGGAAATACGTTTGGGTAGTTTAGGAAAAACGTGGGTATGACATGAAAAACTTGACATGGGGTTTACATGAGAACATGACATTCATGATACATTTAAATATGGTCATGACACGTGGGAAAACATGGAACTTGAACTAGACATGGGTGGGTTGTAAGTGTAATAAGACACTAGACAAAACATGAAAGTGGCCAACTCGAGGTTGGGTCGAGTTTGTAGCATAAAACTACCCGGACCCGCCCAGCTTAACTAGTGGCTACAAACAATAGGATCCAATGTGAGAAGTTGGTCATGTCGCGCTTAAGACCCGAGGTTAGACTAGGTTGTGGTGTAAAACTACCCGGACCCGCCCGGCTTAACTAGTAACCACAACAAGGTCTAATGTGAGAGGTTGAGAGTGCATTAATTAAATTAATGCCACATGATAAGGTTAAGTAAATTTGACTAATGACACTTAACCGATATGACACGAATGGGTAGGTTAAGTGGGACCGGGCTTGATTTCTTAATGACACTTAACCATACAAGACAATTAGGGGATGGGGTTAAGTAATTTACACTTAACTAATCCGACTTGGTAATTAGATGGGGTTAAGTAATTTACACTTAACTAATCCGACTTGGTAATTAGATGGAGTTAAGTAATTTAGACTTAACTAATCTAAACACGGTAATTAGATGGGATTAAGTAACCTATACTTAACTAATCTAAACACAGTAATTCGATGGGGTTAAGTTAAACACATAACCAATCTAAACTTGGTAATTCAATGAGGTTAAGCAACCAATACTTAACCAACTTAACATGATAATTTAATGAGGCTAAGTAACTTATACTTAATCAATTATACATGATGATTGGATGAGGTTAAGCAACCATACTTAACCAATCTAATATGAGAACTTGATAGGGTTAAGTCACAAGACCGTTTAAATATACTTAACCATTCTAATACGATTAGTGGATGGGGTTAAGTTAACCTATACTTAACCAATCCGACTCGATAATCCGATGAGGTTAAGATAATCTATGCTTAACCAATCTAACACGATAATCTGATAGGGTTAAGATAAACAAATACTTGACCAATTTGACCTGATGATTGAATAGGGTTAAGTCATGAGCATCTTGGTATACTTAACCAACTTGTAGGGCTAGGTCTTGGACTTGAATACTTAGCCAATCTTGGCATGATTCATAGGCGGGCTAAGCCATGAACTTGAATAACAATACTTAACCCAATAGGCAAAACCCTAGTTAGAGGAACTAGGTAGAAAATCGTAGTTAATCAAGGGTAATGGGGAAATGAAGCTAAGTGGTAAACCTTAGTTAAGTATAACTAAGTAATAATTCTTAGCCAAGGACATGGGACTAGTTCATGAATAGATGAGTAACCCGATACGATAGGTCATCGCTTAAAACACGAGGAGGAGCAAATTATCTGACTTAGATAAAGGCTCCAACGAACTGGGTGACGAAGCGGTAGCTTCGGGGGACGTGAGGGTACTCTTGGTATCCCTCTGTGAGGTGGCAGACGGTCCATGAAACCCGGCCTCACAGAGGTTAAGGTCTGCGGTAGAAGAGCCAAGAGTATGCCTTGGTTGCTATGCGAGCGACCTAAAGACTGGGATGGATTAGCGTGGAGTCGACGATACTTGATTTTTGCCCTGGATAGCACGTCGCCGACTACCTACCATCTTTAGTCAATCGTGTACGAACGGAAAGGCAGAGAACTCCCAACAGACCATGTTCTTGCTATCGAGTCATGGGTGAGGTTGGCCCATAGGAAAGTGGGGCTATAGTGGGGCCGGGATGTAGTTCTCATACATGATTTTTCTTGGATTGCCTTTCAGTAGTTGAGGGAGGGGTCACGTGGGACCATAGCCACGGGTACAAAAACAGACCTTGATATCTGCATCAGCAGACGACTTAAAGCTCCCGACCGAGTTCCGTATTTCTTGATTTGCCCTGGCACGGAACTCGGATGGCACATTGAGGAACATGTGCGCCTAGACTTGGAAAACGATTCACGATACGTACGCGGGATAAAAGGCGCGGTTGACGGGTGGCATAATCCCTAGTGGTCCTAGGTGGACAAAACCCAAACCGAGACACGGAAACATTCATTAGGTAGCATAATCCCTAGTGGTCCTAGGTGGCATAAATCCTAAGTGAACACGCGATAGTTCATGGCAAGAAAACATAACTTGATCAAGGGTAGCAGTCCAAAACAACTTCAAGGATAAAATGGTACTACGTTGAAGTGGTATAGATTTACATAGGAAAGCCCGTACGGCCTACGGCAAGGGACTGAACTTATACATGGAAAGAAACATACGAGTTGGGAAAACCTACATATGCTATATATTAGGTTGACATGGACCATTACATGACATTGGGCAAGGGACATTCATAGTTAACACATGACGCGGGTTGGGATACTAGTACAAGAGGTGCAGAGCAAATATACATGTTAAAACCATGAGAAATATACATGATAGATACCGTGGGATGTTATACAGGATAGATACCTTGGGATAGTATACTTGATAGAAACCTGACGATGTGATACCTTGATTTATCTTGACACCGTAGTTTATGATGATATCTTAGTTTACCTTGCTACAGTAGTTCAGCCTGTTACCCTGGTTTAGTTTATCTATCTTGTCGTCATCCTTATGTTTACTTTCAGTTTATGCATGTCATGTTACCTTTACCTGTTTTTATACTGGAAGTAGATAGGACTTACCAGTCTTTATGACTGACCCCGTTTTGTTTCGCCTCTTTGTCTTCCGTTCCCCCCCCCCCCCCAGGTTTCAGGGAGGAAACACTGTTATCTAGTTCGGACTTCTTCTGGCTGAAGATCATCACGCATGGCTTGGACTTTTCTTGGCTATGGCTACTTTACTGTTTTACTTGGGGAATAATTTATGAAATGGTTTTTATGTTTCTTTACTATTGCAAGACAGGTTTTGATGTATTCTGATGTAAAAGGCTTTAGACCTTATTTTATAAGGTAATGAAATTTGTTTTACTTCCGCTGTTTTATATATGTTCTGTCTTGTAATATTTCTGTGCATGTTTACCTCGATAATGCTTCACCAAACCTAGTGCATTCCCTTTGTGAGTGACCCTAGCGGAGGTGGGGTGTTACATTTGGTATCAGAGCAGAAGGTTACCAGACTGGGCAAAAGTTTTTAAAACCTTCTGAAAACTATTTGAAAAACCGTTTACAAAGAATCATTTTTCAAGAAAAGTTTTTAAAGGCTATTCCCCAAAAGCCATTAGCACTATCCTTTGTTCGAATCTCTTTTCCTTTCTTTCCTCCATCTGTAGTCACAGTAGTTCTAACTGTGACTAATCTTTGTCTAGCCACGTAGGTGTTTTCTGTACGATGGAGGTGGTCCTCGAGAGACCTGTTGCTGTGGTACAAGGAAGGATAATAAGAGTAAGGATAAAGGACGCGAGCTTAAGGATAAGCAACTTGTTGGTATGGCTTAGTCCATCAAGGAGGACAAGGACAAGATCATCGGAGAGGGCAATTGTACGCTCCCATTTCTAGGGTACCTAAAAGAGATGGTACCGTTTCTGGTAAAGGTTTAGTCGTTCTTTTCTATCATCCCGTCCAGACTTTGTCTTGATCATCGTATCATTTAAGTCTGCTTGGATAGTTGAGTCTCTGCACCTTAGTACTAGCATGGTAGAGGATCCCAGTTTTGTCCCAAAAATCTGGTTGGAGAGTTGGTCCATTTCTTCATGACTTGTTTGGATTTGAGAATGACATGTCTCGGCTACGAATGGATTCTAGGGATAAAGTGGTCACCCAATAAGGGGTGCCATTCTCGGTTTTGAAAGGAGGGTAGTTAGACTCTTGACTTGCTTTGGTAATACCCTCGAAGTCTCGTGTAACCATCTAGGTTCTGTCATGGCTAGTTACCTAGAATCTCATGATGCAGTTGTTGGTAATCCGTTCGAGTAGAATTCGCCGCTAAGTCGGATGGTTCGTTTCGCTTATGCATGAGTTATGGGAATCACCCTAGTAAGTACTCTTGGCAACATGGATTGGCATCGGCAAACGAGATCCAGAATTCCCTAGTGAATTTTGGAGAGCTTGCATGAGTAAGTGGGTACGTTTGAGCCAAGTATACTAGGAAAAGGATAAGTGAAAGTGGAATAAGAGGCGACAATGAAATGAGTTCTAACTCATATCTTGGAAATAGGAATCAAGGAGCTACGAAATCATGGAGTTAAAAAGATGGTCAAGGCACCGAGGAATTAAGCTCAAGGAAACGCGACTTAGAAGACGTAAGGCTAGACACGTGCATCGTACCTCTTTTTAAAGAGTGTATCCTGGATCCCTGGTTTTTCCTGTAGAGCTTGCTCGCGTGTTATCTTTTGGTGAATATCCTCTCGGGCCTGTTTCTGTTGCAAACCCCGTAGGGAGTTTGTCTTGTTCCTATCTTGAGAACCTTAGGTGGAACTCTATGGATGTAAACATGTATTTGAAACATGTTATGATTGATATGGTTGCAAGTGGTTGCTCGTGGATGCGCGAATACACATTAGATACTAGATTGACGCGGTCACGTTTCATATTGCATATGCACGAGTATTTATACTTGTTTATGGATGAAGTTTAATGTGTTATCATGTGGATGTTGCATATGAATGAATGGTTGTGCACACATATAGTGTTTATATGACTAGGACTATTTGCATACACGTTGGATTCATGGCACTAAACATATTTTGCATTAGAAGATCATTCAGGCCTGATCATTAGCATTAGCTAAGGAACATATACACACACTTTCTTGCATGTGTTCATAAAGCATTAG
Source organism: Allium sativum (assembly GCA_030737875.1). Classification (NCBI taxonomy): domain Eukaryota; kingdom Viridiplantae; phylum Streptophyta; class Magnoliopsida; order Asparagales; family Amaryllidaceae; genus Allium; species Allium sativum. Next base: position 391,748,727 of record CM060912.1, on the reverse strand, counting down.
AAGACTTTTAAGGACCATGGTTGCCTGTGGATGATGTTTTGAGTAGATGGATGATGGATGGTAGGATACATTCTTCCTAACTTGGAGATTTCGGGGACGAAATCCTTTAAGTTGGGGAGGATGTAACAACCCGAATTTTTGCAACGTGTTAAGACAAGAATCAAGGCAGAATTAAATTATAAAATCTAAATCAGGATAAACGGGTTGCGCCATTGCGTTCGTCTCGGAAAAATACGCGAAATAGAGTCCGAAATTTCGTAAATCGGAGTCCGTACGACCCAGTTAAGGCCCAACGAAGTTTCACGAAAATTCAAATCCGAAAACAGATTTGAAATTCAGTCCAGAAAGAGAAGGCGGGAAAATTCCCGCCAGACACACAGGGTGTCGACCCCTGGGTCGACCCCCCCTCCAGGGGGTCGACATGGGTGTTGACCCCTGGGTCGACCCCCCCCCCCCCCCGGTCGAACCAGCGACCTGGTGCACCTGCTTCTGGTTTTGGCTCTTGGGTCTTGTTTTGGAGGCTTGTGACGATTTTTGAGGGTTCAGATCTATCCTAGGGTTTATCCTACGGCCTAAACTACTCCTAATCTCTATAAAAAGACCCCTAAGCCTACCCTAAACCCTCACAAATCACTCATGCCACGAAGTGCTGCCCAAATTCCAAGTGATCATGGCCTCCATCTCCAACTCCAAGAGACTATGCATCCAAACTAGATCTGAATCAAAAGGTGCGAGATTGCTACACCAAATAGAGGCCAAATCAACGTTGCTACGATGGTTTCATGACGGTTCTTCTTCAAAGGAGCCACCTTTCTTCGTCAAGACGATTCATGCTAATTCTCTAAGCCTCGCTATGTAAGTTCTAGCTACTTGTAGATTCTAACGGTGGTTCTAATGTGACATGGGATAAAATGAGATGAAATATAAGTATGCTAGCATATATGAACCTTGTCATGTCTCTTTTGCTTGAACCTATGACTTTGGGCTAAGTTGTAGCGACTTAATCATGTCATTCATGTTATGTTTAATCTAGTATATCTTGCAAGTTTGAATCTTTATCTATGGAATGTTAGCATGAACCTTTGGGAACCACTTGACTTGTGAAACATGGGCAAAGACTTGACTTTGGGGCTTATGCATGTAAATGAACCCAAACCCCTTATGTATCATGCATGTTTGTGGCCAAATTCACTTATGATACTATGCATGTTTGTGGCCAAATTCCCTTATGAAACTATGCATGCTTGTGGCCAAATTCCCTTATGATACTATGCATGTTTGTGGCCAAATTCCCTTATGATACTATGCATGTTTGTGGCCAATATGTTGGCATAATACCCTACTATGTGACTCGCTTCCACTTGGGTTGGAAATACGTTTGGGTAGTTTAGGAAAAACGTGGGTATGACATGAAAAACTTGACATGGGGTTTACATGAGAACATGACATTCATGATACATTTAAATATGGTCATGACACGTGGGAAAACATGGAACTTGAACTAGACATGGGTGGGTTGTAAGTGTAATAAGACACTAGACAAAACATGAAAGTGGCCAACTCGAGGTTGGGTTGAGTTTGTAGCATAAATCTACCCGGACCCGCCCGGCTTAACTAGTGGCTACAAACAATAGGATCCAATGTGAGAAGTTGGTCATGTCGCGCTTAAGACCCGAGGTTAGACTAGGTTGTGGTGTAAAACTACCCGGACCCGCCCGGCTTAACTAGTAACCACAACAAGGTCTAATGTGAGAGGTTGAGAGTGCATTAATTAAATTAATGCCACATGATAAGGTTAAGTAAATTTGACTAATGACACTTAACCGATATGACACGAATGGGTAGGTTAAGTGGGACCGGGCTTGATTTCTTAATGACACTTAACCATACAAGACAATTAGGGGATGGGGTTAAGTAATTTACACTTAACTAATCCGACTTGGTAATTAGATGGGGTTAAGTAATTTACACTTAACTAATCCGACTTGGTAATTAGATGGGGTTAAGTAATTTAGACTTAACTAATCTAAACACGGTAATTAGATGGGGTTAAGTAACATATACTTAACTAATCTAAACACGGTAATTCGATGGGGTTAAGTTAAACACTTAACCAATCTAAACTTGGTAATTCAATGAGGTTAAGCAACCAATACTTAACCAACTTAACATGATAATTTAATGAGGCTAAGTAACTTATACTTAATCAATTATACATGATGATTGGATGAGGTTAAACAACCATACTTAACCAATCTAATATGAGAACTTGATAGGGTTAAGTCACAAGACCGTTTAAATATACTTAACCATTCTAATACGATTAGTGGATGGAGTTAAGTTAACCTATACGTAACCAATCCGACTCGATAATCCGATGAGGTTAAGATAATCTATGCTTAACCAATCTAACACGATAATCTGATAGGGTTAAGATAAACAAATACTTGACCAATTTGACCTAATGATTGAATAGGGTTAAGTCATGAGCATCTTGGTATACTTAACCAACTTGTAGGGCTAGGTCTTGGACTTGAATACTTAGCCAATCTTGGCATGATTCATAGGCGGGCTAAGCCATGAACTTGAATAACAACACTTAACCCAATAGGCAAAACCCTAGTTAGAGGAACTAGGTAGAAAATCGTAGTTAATCAAGGGTAACGGGGAAATGAAGCTAAGTGGTAAACCTTAGTTAAGTATAACTAAGTAATAATTCTTAGCCAAGGACATGGGACTAGTTCATGAATAGATGAGTAACCCGATACGGTAGGTCATCGCTTAAAACACGAGGAGGAGCAAATTATCTGACTTAGATAAAGGCTCCAACGAACTGGGTGACGAAGCGGTAGCTTCGGGGGACGTGAGGGTACTCTTGGTATCCCTCTGTGAGGTGGCAGACGGTCCATGAAACCCGGCCTCACAGAGGTTAAGGTCTGCGGTAGAAGAGCCAAGAGTATGCCTTGGTTGCTATGCGAGCGACCTAAAGACTGGGATGGATTAGCGTGGAGTCGACGATACTTGATTTTTGCCCTGGATAGCACGTCGCCGACTACCTACCATCTTTAGTCAATCGTGTACGAACGGAAAGGCAGAGAACTCCCAACAGACCATGTTCTTGCTATCGAGTCATGGGTGAGGTTGGCCCATAGGAAAGTGTGGCTATAGTGGGGCCGGGATATAGTTCTCATACATGATTTTTCTTGGATTGCCTTTCAGTAGTTGAGGGAGGGGTCACGTGGGACCATAGCCACGGGTACAAAAACAGACCTTGATATCTGCATCAGCAGACGACTTAAAGCTCCCGACCGAGTTCTGTATTTCTTGATTTGCCCTGGCACGGAACTCGGATGGCACATTGAGGAACATGTGCGCCTAGACATGGAAAACGATTCACGATACGTACGCGGGATAAAGGGCGCGGTTGACGGGTGGCATAATCCCTAGTGGTCCTAGGTGGACAAAACCCAAACCGAGACACGGAAACGTTCATTAGGTAGCATAATCCCTAGTGGTCTTAGGTGGCATAAATCCTAAGTGAACACGCGATAGTTCATGGCAAGAAAACATAACTTGATCAAGGGTAGCAGTCCAAAACAACTTCAAGGATAAAATGGTACTACGTTGAAGTGGTATAGATTTACATAGGAAAGCCCGTACGGCCTACGGCAAGGGACTGAACTTATACATGGAAAGAAACATACGAGTTGGGAAAACCTACATATGCTATATATTAAGTTGACATGGACCATTACATGACATTGGGCAAGGGACATTCATAGTTAACACATGACGCGGGTTGGGATACTAGTACAAGAGGTGCAGAGCAAATATACATGTTAAAACCATGAGAAATATACATGATAGATACCGTGGGATGTTATACAGGATAGATACCTTGGGATAGTATACTTGATAGAAACCTGACGATGTGATACCTTGATTTATCTTGACACCGTAGTTTATCATGATATCTTAGTTTACCTTGCTACAGTAGTTCAGCTTGTTACCCTGGTTTAGTTTATCTATCTTGTCGTCATCCTTATGTTTACTTTCAGTTTATGCATGTCATGTTACCTTTACCTGTTTTTATACTGGAAGTAGATAGGACTTACCAGTCTTTATGACTGACCCCGTTTTGTTTCGCCTCTTTGTCTTCCGTTCCCCCCCCCCCTCCCAGGTTTCAGGGAGGAAACACTGTTATCTAGTTCGGACTTCTTCTGCCTGAAGATCATCACGCATGGCTTGGACTTTTCTTGGCTATGGCTACTTTACTGTTTTACTAGGGGAATAATTTATGAAATGGCTTTATGTTTCTTTACTATTGCAAGACAGGTTTTGATGTATTCTGATGTAAAAGGCTTTAGACCTTATTTTATAAGGTAATGAAATTTGTTTTACTTCCGCTGTTTTATACATGTTCTGTCTTGTAATATTTCTATGCATGTTTACCTCGATAATGCTTCACCAAACCTATTGCATTCCCTTTGTGAGTGACCCTAGCGGAGGTGGCGTGTTACATGTTTTAAAGTTGAAATCATAAGTAGTGAGTTTGAATTTTTATTTCTAAATTCTTGGTTGCGGTATCTATTTTTTATTACTTTTAATTTTATGTGTGATTAATCAATGAAGAATAACACTGTAAAGAATAATTATTACATCAAATTAAGATTTTCTTAGTATTTGTACAAATTAAATTTGAATTTGTAAAAGTTGTCTAATTGTTGTATCCTAATTTTAAGGGATACAAAAATAAAAATATCTAAGAGCAATTTCGAAAGATCACGCTAAAATGCAACTATTAATAAAGATATTGGATGGTTAAATGATGTCGTGCTCACCATCATTACCAAGGTTCAAACTCATGATCGACAGTTAGAGGGTCCGACATCTTACTAACTAGGTCATCTTGGATGACAATAATAAATAACTACAGAAATACTAAGCACAGTCACTTAAAGCGACTGTGCTGAAACTCGCGGGCCCCATAAAAGAGAAACTGTGGGGTCCGCTACAAAAAAAAATTAAATTTTTTTATAGCCTCTCTGAATTCCTCTCAGAGGGGCCCGCGACTGTGCTGCACAGTCGTCTAAAGCGACTGTGAGCTGCACAGCTCAAACAACTATTATAATACCATTTTATTTTTCAAACTAAAAGCCAATATATTATTTTTTATGTTGAACGTTGTCACTTCCAATTCCTTTAAAATGTTTATTTCACAATCATTATTCAATTTGTCAAGGATGCACCTTAATCGCATCCACTTAAGTTATCTCTCTTTGATCTAATTAAGTTAAATTTTATACTATATTTTCTCTCAACTATGTATCGAAACATAAGAAATCTAGACAAATTCAAACGAATACAAACCAAACGTGATTTTTTTCTTCGTACGAATTTTATTATCCTAACTTGTGTTCTAAATGAAAATCGACAAATTCAAAAACCAACATTGGTACAAAATTTACCTCTAAGAGTAACGCATACAATACGAAAACCTGAATTGAAGTTGTTGGAATTACCATAACACCATTTCCATAGTTTAGCAAAACTGAAAGAATAGAAGGGCATTTTTGTCAATTTTCATTGTACTCTATCAATGGACACCTCAAAACCAAAGACCTTTTTCACGTACCTTCTACCGTTTTACGTGTTACAGCAACCTGATAGCTAGGGCTGTCAACGGATACTTTCGGATACGGATAGTGCCATATCCGTATCCGCATCCGAAACCATTTTCGGATATCGGATATCCGTATCCGCGGATACGGACGCATTTCGGATAATTATCCGCTCCGCCAACAATCGATAAATCAATGAACATAAATGAATTTTTTTAGCTTAATATTAAGCTTTTTCAACCTAATTGATTACTAAAGTGCTAAAAGTAAATAAATATGATGATAATATATAATTTTGAGTAACTAACATGCGTTTAGTAGACTTTTAATTTTGCAAATGAATAAATTAGTCTATTTAATTATGTTAAAATACACATAATTTAAGCTATAATCGGGAAAAAAAGCAAACGGATAATTTTCGGATGTGGATATGCCTATATCCGCATCTGCATCCGCTTTTCCGGATATCGGATATTTATCCGCTTTTCGGATACGGATGCGGACGGATTTCGGATTTTTCGGGTATCCATTGACAGCCCTACTGATAGCGCAGTCTTCACACAAAATGCTTTCATATCTCGCTTCCCATCAAAACCCATCCTTTGCCATAATAATTTCACGTGTCAGCATGGATTTCAATTTGCATTGTTTTATCGTAACCACAATCTTCAATTTTTCAAATAAATTTTAGGCAAATGTCACGATATTTTGTTTCTTTCGTCCTGAAAACGTTACCTGCAAATTTTATTTGCTTTTGTGCGCACTTACACAAAAACTATTTTACATTAAAAAGAAGTTATGTTTTCTCAAATGTCTGTCATACACTTAAGAATTGTTCGATTTTTTTAAGACGAAGGAGTATAATTGAAAGGGGTCGAAGAAGGGAAAAATTAATGAAAAGGGAATATGTTTTTATTTTTTTTGAAATGGTCACCCGGAAGGGGTGTAACGGGTGTAAACGAGAATGGACAATCTCACGTCGATGCGTTGATCGCGTTGGACGCTGACGCGAATGTGGATTGAGCAGTTTGAAAATCACACGATACCTTGTACTCCGATACTCCATTGTCAAAAAAAAAAAAATGGTCATATTATTTTACTATAACTTATCACTAGTGCTGAAATAAATTAGCATATAAAGTGCGATTAGAGTCATGGACCATGGAAAACAATGTGTACTGGTCAGCAACCAATAATGTTACAAAGACAGCCATGCCCTTGCAAGCCTCATTTTATTGGAATTTTCCCATTTAATTAATAACTCAGTTAATATTGCCAAGAGATAGCCCTAACAGCAACAGGTTAAGCATCAAACGTTTTTTTTATCATGTGGTGGTGGTGGTCTCTTAATTCTTCCTTCAAATCTTCAAGTGATTCCAAATTTAATCCACAATGTTAGTTGATGTGTACATTTCATTGCTTTTTGCTGGTAAACGTATGCCATATAAATCGCACTACAATGTTATCTTATACAGCATACTGATGTACACCCTTCCTCTATAACATGTGTATTTTGTGAGGCTAAAACATAATAGTAACGTATCATGCGTGTCTGTGACAATAATAGTTCAACTGATTTATAACTTTTTTTTTTTTTTACTCATTTAATATAGGGCTTTGGTCTGACGTTGGTTACTCATTTAATCTTTTTAACTACAACTGTTAATCACCATAAAGAACGCCAATGTACTTTCATAAGATGAAGCATTACGGTAATATCATATTATCTGAAATTTAGATAGGATAGATAGGAGTTTATCGATCAAAATTTTATCTAATTCTAAATTTGTATGAAAAAGTTTTTGCAGTTTGAACAAAAAATAATAAATACTTCTACCTGAATGAAGCTCAAATGTAAAGACGAAAATATACGTTGTCATTTTCTAAATACAACTGTTAGTCATAATGGTATTTAACATCAACTATTAGTCGTACTCTTATACATTAGGCGATGTTACATGGTACGTAACACATCTGCAATCTAGGTAGTTTGATATATATACGTTTTCAGATGTCTGGAATAGAGAACGAAAGGCGTGTCATAGCCACTCAACGCTTGTTATTGGGTATTACAAATAAGTGACCTTATAATCGACAACTTCGCTTACAAAGTTGCTTAATGGCTGATGCAATGTATAAAGATGTTCAAACAAGGGAACGAGCATTTCGAATTATATGTGAACAAAATTTACACTCCTGCAATAAGAAATGTACACAAATACTGCAATGTCCAAAACTTCTGATAGTTAAAATAGAAGCATTCAAGTAACTCTACCCAATTTGATGTGTTATGAGATGATAAAGTAGAATAGTGTCGTATAATCCCCAGAGTATATTAAGAGTCACCATTCAGAGCAGGCACTGCTAAATCCAAAACAAAAATACAGACCAAAATCAATAATCAATCTATCCAGAGAACAGTTACTGTATGGTAAAAACAGCAGAAAAGTATGAATACCAACCATAAAAAAAATTGTATACGCATAGCAAGATCACTTTTCAGTTTCTGGTTCATCAGTATCCGAGTCGCTAGCATTATAACCTATTCAAAAACACAAACAAAATAGAGGACAAGACAAAAAGGGGAGAAGATGAATATCCTCACACCAAACCAGAAGAGCAGCAGAAAGAAGAAGAGACCTAACCTGGACGTTTGTCACATACTTTCCATGCTGATGATCGATAATTTGAAGCTTTGCTGATCCATGCATTGGCCTAAACATTCAATTTAAACGAGGGTGCTATGTCAATAGTAGCTATATAGGATTCAACGTTCAAAAGTACGCATGCGTTTAGGGATACAAGGATAGAAGAGAAGAACAAATTTTTATATAAGCATAGATTGCATAAATCATTTGATTGCATCATATAAGATGCTCACTCGGGCTTATTCCTGACAAAAAAAGAATTAACAACATAAACTTAATTATTCAACGATGCACGATCAGGAGATGTCATCTACAACCACAATTACTTTAAACAAAACAGAATAGCCCCACTAAAGCAATGAACCCCTACTAAAGAGATCGATCAGACTGCAATAGTATATTGGTATAATGGACATTAATTATTATCATATATAAACATATTCCTAAAAACATATATAGCAAAATGAATAAATAAATAACAAAGAAACGTAGATTTGAGGATTGTGTTAACGCTGAGTACATGGCTTAAGATACATTTACCATTGCTTAATGACAAAACGAATACAAAGATAGTTGTGCCCATATGTTAATAAGCCTATAACAGAACGATAAATCTTGTGTGAAAAATGCAATAAATTATCTAGGATTTTAACATGTGTGAGCTTTGAGCATGCACACCCATTCCCTGCGTTAATCATCATTTATTATTGTTCTCTATCAAGTAAACAAAGCAACCACTTGAAGTCTTGAATGAGACCTAGGATAGGCAACATGTATAAAGTTTTATTCTCACTGTTGAAAATTGTTTCGTAAATGGTCACCAAGCAGACACCCATATCCTCATCGAACGATGAGTGAACAATTTTCATACTAAGCTTACATACATACTTAAAGCAGACCGTGCCACACCTTGCTGGTTCCACGAGACTATCATAAATCAAACTATAACATGTGTCATGGTACAACTTGCCAGCCATAATTCATTTAATACTGATACAGAATTAGAGCTTGAAAAAAGATGTATCATACATTCATATGCATGTATACGTGTGAGTGAGACCCAAAAAAAAAAAATGCGTGTGCGCGCACGTATGCATATGCAAGTATGCTACCAGCCTAAGTTCTCTGAAGCTCCCGACTGAATATACAGTGACAGAACAGACACCCCCAAATTGATCAGGATCGCCTTTGGTCCCCTACAGGCTAGCTTTTTGTACACATGTATGCATATGCACATATTTGATCTATAGGCCCTCTATTTTTAGCTTTTTGTTGCTCCTTCATATTGGCCATTATGTTCAATAAATTAGTGGATGAACTCTGATGACGATGCAAGAGAAAGAAGTGATAAAGAATGAAATGGGATAAAATAGTCAAATCAAATCTAATAATTCGCAGAATACAACAGCCAACATGAAGGATTAACAAAGGGAATATAGATCCCAAGGAACTATGGGTCTCACCATCTCTTGCTATCCATTTATCTACACACGTGTGCATGCATGTGTGCATGTGACCGCTTGCAAGGACGTGCATACATATGTATGTGCACACAAGAATTCATCATACTCCTAACGCTAATTTTGGAGTTACAATTCAAAATGAAATCAAAACTTCGGGTGTGCGTGCGTGCGTGACACACACACACACATACATAGATATATGAGATCCATATTTTTCGTCGTATGTGTAAAACATATTTCAAACCTACCCAAAATTTTGTGAAAATAACCCATATGATATTGGGTTTATATATGCAAAATATTTATAGTTCTCAAATTCGTACTCCTTTGAGATTATAAATCAATGAGTCGTGGAATGGATACACACATCATACATCATCGAGAGAAAACATGATTTTAGGAGTTAAACAATTCAAAATGGCCCAAAATAGTGCATAAATTACATCCACAAGGTTTTTGTTTCTTCTGAAAAACATAGGACGAAAGCGGAATTACAAAGGTAATACAAAGAAAGGGGATTATGGATCTTTCCTTTAAACACACATACATATAGAGAGGGATTTGGATCTCTTTCTTACGTACCTCTTGAAATTCCAATTCGCCCTTTTGTGCAAAAGCTTTCTTGGTCGAAGTGATTTTTTATAAATGTCATATTCATTAGCAAGACCATTTATACAGAATTTAAAATCATTATGGGAACTTTGTCTCTTATAATTTAATTTCAAGTCGATGGTTGAACATTTACGATGGATCGTACAGGTTTGCAATTCTTAAGGAGTTAAAGTCTCGAAATAATCCCAAATTCTGTACACATGGTCAAACTAATAAATACAACATACTTACAAAAATTCAGTACGATTCAATTTTTTTTGCACAAAACAGATGCTGGGCGATTAGACGTGGGAGCATGAGAAAGGGGGTCTAGATCCCTTCCTCCCCCCGCTCCCCCCCCCCCCCCCCTCCCCCCTCTCTTTTTCCCAAACACACACACACACACAAACATCATTGAATTGCTAAATAAAAGAAACCACTTAGCAACAAAAAAAAAAAAAAACGTAACACATCTATATTATAGACATCCTTTATTAAATAATCTTATACTTATGAATATTCTTTTCTTGTTTGATCTATATTTCACAAACATCGATTTTAATTTTGGCTCCTACTGGAACGAACTAAGAATTCAATATGCTAAGTGTTATACAAGCTTACTGGATGCCATTTTGACAATCACTCATTGGCATTTATGATCTGAAAGGAACCAAAGGATATTCAATAATGTTAGCACCACAACCGATAATCTAATCTATGTCATTGCAGTTTTTAGTTACTAAATTTCAAATCCCAACTACAAATTGACTAAATATATCTACCAAGGTTCCAAAACTCAGTTCCAATATTTGTTTCGCTCATTTTATTTTATTTTGTAATTTCGGTGAATTTTGGAATTTGGGTTTGAGTTTTTGTTTCGCTTTGATCTCGAATACAGATATTTTTCAAACAAAAGGTGTTAATAAAGGAATAAATTAAAACCAAACTGAAGTAAACTAAACTAAAATTAATTTACAAGGCCAACATCCTAACTGATTAAATCAAATAATTGAAAACTGAAACCAAATTACTCCAAAGCCATTAATAAATTGTAATGCTCAGCTTATCATCATGTAATTTGTTTAGCCAACATAGGCCCAGCCCACACTAATAAAACCCACTCTCCCAAAGCAGTGTTATAAATCTCGGCCATCTCAGTCGATATCTCGACCGAAATCTCGGTTGAATGCTAAACGAAACGATACACAAGCTATCGGCTGATATTTCGTTTTGAATATATCGACCGATATTTACAAATATCGACGAATGTTTGGAGCGCAATGATTTTCCGAGATATCAGTTGATCTATATATTTATTTTGGAAAAATAAAGTACATCTAATTATTAGCTCATCATCAATTGAGACAGACCTTTGCTTTTTTTAATCTATTTCCTCTTCTTAAAAGATCAACCTTCCTCATCAAATAATCGAATTTCCTCCTCAGAAAAAAGGAATTCCATGTTCTAAAAACATCGAACTTCATTTCCAACTCTCAATAGCAAGCAATTGTTTAAAGATATTAGTAGACCTATTTATTTATTTTGGAAAAATAAATTCCATCTGATTCTTAGCCCATCATAAATTGAGACAAGTCTTTGTTTTTTATCTAATTCCTCTCCTCAAAAAGATCAACCTTCCTCATCAAATAATCGAATTCCCTCCTCGGAAAAAAGGAACTCTATGTTCTAAAAAAAATCGAACTTCACTTTCGACTCTCTATAGCATGTGATTGCTTCGGACTCTCAACATCTCGCTCTTGCTTCCAACGACGCAACTTCGGTCTCCACTCTATATGGGCATGTTATCTAGGTTTTTTTTTCTATTTTAACGAAATTTTATTTGCCATTAAGTTATGTTTTACTTGCAGTAAAATTCGGTTTGTTATCATTTTCAAAGTTTATATTTATTTTTCAATAAGTGGACTTTATTAAACCCTTTGCATGGACCAAGAAGAATTTGTTGTATGCATCTGTAGCTTCTTGCCTTGTACACTATTAAAGTACACTTACAGCTTCTTGCTAATAATATAAGAGATTATGAAATGGAAAGCATTTGATTTTAACATTTTTATAGCGGACTTGCTTACAGTGGCATATAAATTGGACACCATGTTTTTTGTATTTTATTCAATAACTCGGTAAATATTAAATAAACTAGCTCTATGTTTTTTGTTATAAATTATGTTGATGTGTTATTGTTTCATTTACAAATCAAGTAAGCTTAATTTGCTAAATATTTTAGCAAATGTAAATATTATTGTGTGATCAAACTATTTTTCAACATAAAATATATTCCGATATGATCTCGAAAAGAACTTTAAGCTCCGATATGTAAATTTGATATTGGGGCCCGAGATGCACTTGCCTTGTCCGAGATCTCTCTCAAATCTCCAAGACGAAACGTGACCGATATCCAAATTTTAAAGCATTATCCCAAATTAATAAAGATCTTACGCTCTATATCAATTATTGATTCCCTCTAGCCCTCGCACTTTATTCCCATGGAAGAACTAGTGTAAAATGGTTGCATCAACATCAAAGAAGTGAATCATCTTCGCTACATCTGACTAGATAAAGTTTGATTTCACTGATCGAGATTATAAAAGAGGCTTAATTTCAAATTGAGGTATCCTGAGAGATTTTTCAAACTTTTTTATTATTTTTAGTGCTCTTTTCTTTTGATTCTCCCTCTTTCTTCGCTTACATGAAGATCCTTCGAGGGTTTAGGTTCAATTTTACGTTTTTCTTAACAACCGGTAAGAAACTGAAATTTAAGACTAGTTTCAAGAGGGGTGCAGGTACGATACAATCACATTTCAGCGTACCAATCGATAATTTGAACCTTGACGTCTAATTCAACGAATATTTGAGTAAAATAAAAGGAAGCAACGATTGATTGCAGATTAAAAAATTATGGTAGTATGGGTTGTGGCACGTCCTTCAACACCAACATAGTTGACATTTTAACAAAGTTAACCATTCCAATTTGTTAAACTTGTCTGTAAATGAAGTTTATTACACTTCTTTTATTGCTTTATTATCCACACATTATATATGTACACACACACACATGTATATATCTGTATATATAATCTTCATATATGTAATTGCAACACTCACGTTTTTTGTTGAGTTCTTTTAGGTTTAGTAGGTTGTAATGCATACATTGTCTATGTTGACCGAGGGATCACACTGCGCATGTCACTAGCCTTTAGATATCCCTTCAAGGTTATTGCCTTCGTTGATTTGTCTTACATGCGTGTTTTTATTACTCGTCTTTTGTTCATACGCTTAGCTTGCCAATCGCCCTTTTCAGCATGGCTAGGCTAGTTTCGTTATGAGTTCTTCATGAACAAAATATTTTTACTTTATACTTACGAATCACTACAGGGTACTTAGGATTATGTTCTTTAGGTTTTAGGAGGATTTTTTTTTCTTTTTCTTATTTGTATGTTGTTTTTTCTACTTGTGAGACTTGTTGGCAGTCCTTACTTAATTGTACGATAACATTAGGTGAGTGCTCCTTGAAAGAATCACTCTTTTTTTTAGGAATAACATGAAAAACCCATACGTCGACACACAATAACCTATTAATTTACATAGAGTATACAACAACCAAGTCACTAATCCCAAACAAGTTGGTATTGACTAGAAATGGAACCCAAAATCAAAAGACAAAGTCAATTCAAATATGATGATAGTAATAACAATAGATATAAAGATGGAAAGCATAAATAAAGATAAAATAAATTTTAAAATAACTAAACAAATAATAATAGTAATAGTAATGAATAAGTAAACCATGATGTAGATGGTGATGAAGATAATAATAATAATAATAATAATTTCTTATGCCCCTATACACTAGTCATGTCATCTAAAACTAAAACTACTCTCTCCTAAAGCCAACCAAAAACTAAAGGTTCTGGAACATGGATCGCTAAATTTCATACACTCTTGTTCAATACCAACTCTTTAGATATATTCCAATTTCTCAAGTCTCTCTGAATTACCTCCTACCATGTGATCATGTCATCCTTGGTCGACCTATGTCGTTCTTTGAGCATTCAATGCGGCCTATAATTCCAACAAGCACATGTACATCGTGAGGTCTCCGTCGACGATGTTCAAGCCATCTTAAGCGGTGTTACACCAATTTCTCTTCAATTAATGCAACTTTAAGTTTGTCCTTAATATCATCAATTCCAATTCAATCTTGCTTGGTATGCCCACAGGCCACAGCTCCGTCGCACCATATGCATTTCTGCTACCCTTATTTCAGATGTTGCCTTTTAATAGGCTAATTTTTGGCAGCATATAACTTGACCGCTCAAGGTAACCTCTCTGTCATCCGACCTGACACCGCTGAATTCGCACTTCATATACTTTGTTTTAGTTATGTTAAACCTGAAACCCTTCGATTTCAAAGTCTTCATGCACAACTCTGGTTGTCTGTTAACTCCTAACCTACTTTCCTCAATCAACAAAACCATGATACGAAAAACACAACCAAAATCTATAATGATATTTTCCCTCCGGAAGAAGGTTAAGAAAACTGTCCAATATAACACAATATACAATTTGGTTTGCATATCCAATTTTAATGTTAATTCATCAAAAACAAAACATGTTTATTTGGCATTACAATAACACAAACCAGATTCACCACATGCTTACGATGCTATTTGTACAATCGCTATCAAAAACTGTTGTTTTGTAAATACTCTATAGCACTTCAAGTAAAGGAATTCACTTTGTTTTCTGAAATTTTGTTAAGGATGTCACTGAAAGCATTGATAACAATTCTTCAAGTTTCAAAATTGCCGATCCAATCTTGCATCTCTATAATAAGATGCATCAATTATTATAAGTTTTTAATTCTCGAAGATCCGTGCATCGTTATATGAGAGTGTACTTATTTCATAGTTTGTACCATACCTAGTATTCAATAGTTTACTTAGTTAAATAAAGAAACTTTGGCATCCACCAAAATCCAGATGCATGCCATTTTGATGCACATTTACTATAATACACTTTAATGTTCGCTTATGAGTGCTAATGCAAAAATTAAAATCCAGTGAACCAAAACTACAACATCACAAACACAATTAAACAAACTGCAATGAGTAGTTTGTTGATGTGCAAACCATTAGACGTAATAATGATATAACTAAACGATTATTTTTGAAGCTGTCAGTTTAAATACTTGTGATAGCTCATGTGTCAAATTGATGATTTAGTTATCTAAGATAAATCAATTATTTGTGGTAAGAACATGTATGTTAACGCTTTCATGGGCCATTCCTGCCATTTAAATCAGATAAGATTATTTACGATTTTAAGTTAAATAAGTTTTTAGTGTAAAAGGAAAAGAAAGATTATAAGTTTCAATGTAAACAAAAAAAATGTTTTCTATTTTTTTTTTCTTCTCAACATAATGAGAAGATGTCTGTTTGAACAACCATATTCAATATCTTACATAAGGTTGCATGAGCGGACCATTTTATAGCACTCAATGCATGTTGTAATATCTATTAGTTGGGGCCATTTACACTCATATTGTGATGATTTAGAGCAACAAATATAATAGAAAGAATATAATATCCATAACTTGGGTCATTTACACCTAAATGTGATGTATCAGAGGAACAAAGTTCATAAAATGAATCAATACATGTTATTCAAGACAAATGAACATAAACTGACTTCATGCTAATGCATCAACCTTTCCATCCAATAAACAATATTAGTCCAATCAATATATGTCTTTCTTCTAACATTTAAAAAAAAAAGTTTGAGCTCTCACCAGCCAGAAAAGTTATGGTATTATTCAACAAAGTAGCTATTACAGACCGATTGGGAGCTACCTATGTCTGTTCATAATAAACACATTAATAGCTACCTAATGTCTAAACTTGAACCTCATAATAAATTCAAACATTGAAGTGCGGAGTACGCCAATGTCTAACTTATCAGTCTCCATACAAAATGCTAATAAATACCTTCTATTTTTTTCGTCCCTGAATGATAATATAGGAAAACATGAAGAATTTCACTTCCCAGCAAATTAAATCAAATTTACCTAACTTGTAATAAAAAAGCTACTGTATCCACTTACGGTTTCTTAGAAGTCAAGATAAGAAATACCACCTCGCAAAATAATGCAAAATAACCGATAGCAATGATAAAGGCCTGACCTTTTGTTCATTTTTGGCAACACCATAACCACAATTATACATCTGCCCTACCAAAATCTGCATCGAGTGGTCGCCATTCCTAGCTTCTTTCAGAGTGTCTTGAAACCACCGTTTCACACACTCGTTGACCACTTCCGACAGCGGAACACGTGACTCACGCGACTCTCCATCCATTGATTTTTGAATAATTTTGGGACTGGAAATTAGGATTTTGGCGATTCGTGGGTTTTGGGAATTTGGGGATTTTATAGGGTAATTTGTGGGTTTCGTTGATTGACTTTGGGGTCTCGTAGGGAGATTTTGGGATTTGAGCGATGCGAGGCGAGAGTAGGCTTCGACTTTCAGAGAAGGAGGCAGGCGCTTGCCCATAAATAAAAATACAAAATTTCAGAGAGATTTATAGCAAATGACGCGGTTTTGATTTGTATCCTTTATCACATTGTTGGCTAATTCTATTCCAACCCATAAAATTGAGTAGTAGCCCCCCTAAATATAAAAATTCTTGCGTATTCAGAAATTTAGTTAGTAGCCCCCCACGCTTTCCACAATTGCCCTTCATGTTCAAAAATTAATTGGCTTCTTCTCTTTCAACAATCAATCAAAATCAAGCGCGCTCATCTTCTCAAACAGGAGCAGCATCTTCATCATCAACACGCGCGACATCTTCTTCGAATCCAGTTTAGGGCTTTTTTTGATTTTATGCGTGTAAAATAGAGTAATACATTAATAATAAGTAAATCACGCAAGAAGACTACGTGGATTACATGCCTTCCACGCTGTTCTCAAATTTAAAAAAGTAAAAAATAGTAAAAAAATAAATTGATTATTTGCTGTGATTGAGATAAGAAATCATCTCCTTCTTCAGAATCCATCATATACTTGTTTATAAATTATTATTTTCAATGATTTAAATATTAGAGTTTTGGACGTTTGATGTTTTATGGAATCATGGAAAACTACATAATATTCATAACAGATGAGAAGAAAACTTCCCAAGGGTAATTTTGTCTTTAAAATTTTAAAGTTATTAAGGGGGGGCTACTAACTAAAAACTCGGGTTGAAATAGAATTAGCCCACATTGTTTTATCCTATTT
This sequence comes from Allium sativum, assembly GCA_030737875.1. Lineage (NCBI taxonomy): Eukaryota > Viridiplantae > Streptophyta > Magnoliopsida > Asparagales > Amaryllidaceae > Allium > Allium sativum. The sequence goes on along the minus strand of CM060912.1, from coordinate 391,731,112 downwards.
TTCTATTTTGTGTCATTTATTTGTTTCCTATGTTTTAGGATTAGCCCAGCAAGTTTTGTAAATTTCCATACGCAAAATAAAATAAGGTAATTTAGTTTAAAAGATTAACTTGCTAAGTGTTAACTTGTCTTTTGACAAAACTGTTACACATCGAATTTGAATACATGAATTATTTAATCATCGTAACAGATCGAGCATGGATGATAGCATGGAACTGCGATAAAGGGAACGAAACACTTGAATTTGCCAGATGTGGAAATACACTGGGATGATATCGAGATTGACGAAGATCCAAAGTACTTCAGAAACTCGGATCGGGTCGACATGATCCAGATTGATGCACATGTGGGATCAGCATACTCGGAGTGGCTCAACCACAAACTCAACTCCAAAACACTGCATCGGCAGGCACAAAGGTAAGGTTCGATCAACTCAATTAGATCACTTAGGATAGACATAGACGAAACAAAAGAGATGAAGAAGAAAGGAAGTACGTGAATCAGATCACCCAAACTTAGGTAAATCTGGATCAGTACCGGTCATCAATCTGAGGCTCAAGATTGAGTGGCATCGCATATACAAGGTTAAGTTTTGCACCAATAGTACTAGTAACCCAACCCATGTCAAGTATAAACAAGAAATGATCCCTTGGCCCAATATCATGAGGTGACCCAAGTCGGGGTCCAACTACACGGTCTAGTCGATCGGCTCCTTATAAGCCTAACTCGTCAAGTGTCGGTGTCATACGGCCCAATCACGAATGTAGTCAAACTGTGCTAGGTCCACCCTAGGGTGTATCAAGTCTCAGGGTGCCAACCACTGACACGAATCAAGCACGCACAGTCAAAACCTACTGGTGTCTGTGCCTGCTTTTTCAACTTCGGACTATGTGCACGACCATAGTCCGCCTGAACCTACACCGGCGCACCAACTCAGCCGTCGTTCTGGTCGCTTACAATCAGCTCAGTAATCGTGCCCCACCCTAGCCTAGTCCCTAGGGTATCGTTGATACATCCAAGAGGGTTACTGCTGAAAAGGACCACGTAACTAGGGTTTCTAATGGGTTAAGTGTGGTTAACCCTATCCAATCATGTATCCAGTTGGTTAAGTGTACCCAAGTGGTTCATGACTTAACCCCATCCAATCATGTATCAAGTTGGTTAAGTGTTTCCAAGTGGTTCATGACTTAACCCTAACATGTGGCATTAATTAATTTAATGCACTCAACCTCTCACATTAGACTTTGTTGTGGTTACTGGATATGCCGGGCGGGTCCGGGCAGCTTTACACCACAACCTAGTCTAACCTTGGGTTTCAAGCGCGATATGACCAACTACTCACATTGAGTCCTATTGTTTGTAGCCACTAGTTAAGCCGGTCGGTTCCGGGTAGATTTATGCTACAAACTCAACCTAACCTCGAGTTGGCCACTTTCATGTTTTCTACATGTCATGTCCACGTTCATGTTTTCAAGCATAATCACATGTCATATTTTCAAGTCATGTTTCATGTCATTTAATTTTACCCATAACGTAACCCCATCGCACGTAAGTTTGCATCAACACAAATAGATCAAAAGGGGAAACATAAGAATATGACAAGGTGGGCATAAGATGGCAAAGCCTATCGCAAGTTAAACATGGTGATATTTGAGGCAAAAGGGATTCAACATACTAGCATATAAGGTTATTGGCCTCAAAACATGCATGACATCAACTTAGCAAATAGGTGATAACATGGTCATAGTTAACATAGGGTGATAACTTGTGATTAGCATATAGTTCATAACATCATAGGCAAGTTAACATAAAGATCATGAGAGGATCTATGTTGCATTATGCATAACTACCAAGTTCTATGTTGCATTATGCATAACCATCAAATAAAGCTCATAGCTTTCTACCCAAAAATCAAGGTAAATGATACTAGGTTCATGATAGTGCCACAATCATAGATCAAAAGAGTCATACATGGATCTATGCATACAAATGTAGCCCAAAGACAAGTATTATACCCAAAAGTCACATTTCAACTTGCTACATGATCATATTAACTTCATAGTTTAAATCTAAGAGTAGAATAGGGCTTACAAAGCTTGGCTAAGAAGACTAGAACAAAATAAAGCAAGATTGAGACTAAGCCACACTAGAAATCCCCAAATGATAAGCTCCACTCAAAAACCCTTGAGAAATAAGAAGAAGATCCTTGCTTTGATGAAGAAAGATGGCTCTTTTACTAGCTTAGAACACTCAAACTTTCATGAAGAGGATGAAGGCCATGATATGAAGGTGGAGGCCATGATTAGGAAGCATTTTGGCATAATTTAGTTGTAGGAATGATTTGTGTTGATTTAGGCTAGGTATTATTTTATAGAAGTTTAGGTTAGTTTAGGCCATAGGATTAACCCTAATTCAGATCTGAGCCATCAAATCACGTCACAAGCCAACAAAACAAGACCCAGGAGCCAAAACAGGCACACCAGGCCAAACTGGACGACCACCCAAGTCGACAGGGGTGTCGACTGGGCAGTCGACACCACCTGGGGTGTGTCGACTCCCCAGTCGACTTGGGGGCTAGGCGGGAAACTTTCCCGCCCAGTCTGTTTGGCTCCAGATTTGAAATTTGAACTGTTTTTGAACTTGGAATTTTCTGAAAACTTCTATGGGCCATAACTGGGTCATACGGACTCCGATTTTCGAAAACTCAGACTCTATTTCGCGTATTTTTCCGAGACGAACGCAATGGCACAGCCCGTTTCCCTTGATTCAGATGTTAACATTTAATTCTGCCTTGATTTATGTTATAGCATGTTATTCAAAATACGGGTTGTTACATCCTCCCCACCTTAAAGGATTTCGTCCCCGAAATCTTCAAGTTAGGAAGAACGTATCCTACCATCCATCATCCATCTACTCAAAACATCATCCACGAGCAGTCATTGTCCTTAACAGATTCTAAATGCTGTATGAACATATGCAAAGGTGTGTGTATATGTACTTATCTAATGTGAAAATCAGGCAGTTATTGATTCAGTAAACCACCTTAATGCAAAGTATGTTAGTGAAATGAGTCCATATGTATGCAAATTCCTAATATAATTCATAATCTCTACATGAGTGCACATAACATTCATCCATATGCAACATCCACGTGATAGCATAACAAGTTTCAGCCATGAATAAGTATAAGCACTCATGCATATGCAATATGAAAGTGTGTGAGCCGATCTTAGTGCCTAATGTGTATCATGCATCCACGAGTATCCACTTGCAAACACTTGCAACCACTTGCAAACATCAAGCATAACATGTTTCAAATACATGTTTCATCCAAAGGGTTTCTACCTAAGGTTCTCATGACAAGGTTAACGAGATAACAGGATAAACATGGATAGCAAAAGAAAGATATGCTAACTAGGAAAAGAGATTGAGAATGTACCCTCAAAAAGGAATGGATAAAGCCCACGCATCTTCTCCTCGGTTTCCTAAGTTGCATCTTCATCGGCTTCACTCCACTGAACCTTTACTAACTTGACTTCTTGATTCCTCAGTTTCTTGATCTCCGTTCCCAAGATACGAATCCGAGCTCGCCTCAAGGTTGCCTCTTTCTCTACCTCCATGTCTTCAAGAATGCTAGGCTCAACTACCTCGGCTGACTCATGTAGGCACTTTCGGAGATGCGAGACATGAAAAACATTGTGCACTCCGGCCAGCTTCTCGGGCAATTCCACCTTATAAGCCATCTTCCCAATCCTCCCTATGATAGGGAAGGGTCCTACGAACCTTGGTGCCAGCTTCCCAACTGCTCCAAAACGAACCACATTTCGCAAAGGAGAAACCTTCACAAAGACCATATCTCCAACTTCAAACTCTAAGTCTGTCCTTCCCTTGTCTGATAGGATTTCTGTCTGTCTTGGGCCGTTTTCATCCGCCTTCGAATCAACTCAACCTTCTCGGATGTGTCCCTTATCATGTCGGGCCCAAGTATAAGTTTATCCGTCGTCTCCCACCAACATGTTGGTGACTTGCACGGCCTCCCATACAAAGCTTCGAATGGTGCCATCCCTATGCTTGCAAGGTAGCTGTTATTATAAGCAAACTCTACGAGAGGAAGACGATCTTCCCAAGTGCCACCAAAGTCAAGAATGCATAGCCTCAACAGATCTTCTGGTACCCTATTCACCCTTTCGGTCTGGTCATCCGTCTGTGGGTGATAGGCTGTACTGAGATTCAATCGCGTACCCATCGCTTCTTGCAAACTATTCCAGAACTGGCTAGTGAAGATTGGGTCACGATCGCTAACTATGCTAGAAGGAACTCCATGCAATCGCACTATCTCTCGAAGATAAACAGATGCTATCCATGATGTGGTCCTCTTGCTCTTCACCGGAATAAAGTGAGCACTCTTCGTAAGTCTATCAACTATGACCCATATGCTCGTATTTCCCTTCCTTGACCTAGGCAATCCATCCACGAAATCCATCAAGATACTTTCCCACTTCCATTGCGGGACCTCCAATGGATGTAATAGCCTACCAGGTTTCTTCGACTCGGTTTTCACTTGTTGGCACACCATGCATCTAGAAACAAACTCTGCCACATCCTTTTTCATCCCATCCCAAAAGAAAACGCGCTTCATATCCCTATACATCTTATCCCCTCCAGGATGTATAGTCATCTTCGAGTGACGCACTTCTTCAAGAACTTTATTCACTAAGTCTCCCACTTGTGGGACACATAGTCTTCGATCATGCCTTAGCCATCCCTTGTCATCAATAGCATATCTAGCGAGGTGACTTGACGTCTCACCCCGAATCAACTTGTCCATGATCTCGACTATCTGCGGGTCTTCCCTCTGTGAAGCCCCAACTTAATCAAGAAGTGTAGGTCTAAGCTCAAGGGATGCTAACGAACCAGTCATCGACTCCACAGCAGGTGTGAAATCAAAGGTTGCCAAGAACTCTAGGCTCTTCATCTCAACAAACAAGGGACTCAAAGTCAACCTTCTTCTGCTTAGCGCATCCGCCGCAACATTACCCTTACCAGGGGTATAGGCTATCTCGAAGTCATATGATGCCAAGAATTCCATCCACCTCTGCTGCCTTAGATTCAAATCTTTCTGCGAGAAGAGGTACTTGAGTGACTTGTGATCAGTATATAACTCAAACCTTTCGCCTAGAAGATAGTGGCGCCAGGATTTGAGTGCAAAGACGACCGCCGCCAACTCCAAATCATGAGTGGGGTAGTTCTTCTCATGAACTTTGAGTTGCCTACCCCCAAAGCATATCACTCTCCCTTCTTGCATCTGGACAACGCCCAATCCCGTGCCACATGCATCGGTGTACACGGTAAACAACTTCCGTCCATCGGGTAATGCTAGAACTGGAGCTGTGGTGAGGGCTTCCTTGAGCCTTTGAAAAGCAAGCTCACACTGTAAGTCCCATGCAAAGACTAAGTTCTTCTTCGTCAACTTAGTAAGAGGGGCTGAAATCCTAGCGAAGTCCTTAATGAACTTCCTATAGAATCCTGCCAGCCCGAGGAAGCTTCTTACTTCAGTTGCATTCTTCGGAACTTTCCAGTCTTGTACCGCCACCACTTTAGCGGGATCCACAGCTAAGCCCTGCTTAGAAACTATATGCCCAAGGAACCGAACTTCCTTTCTCTAGAAATGGCATTTAGAGAACTTGGCTTTCAACTGATGAGCTCTAAGCGTATCCATAACCTCCTTGAGGTGTGTAGCATGCTCTTCCTCATCCTTAGAGAAGACCAGAATATCATCCACGAAGATAACCACAAACTTGTTAAGGAACTCCCTGAACACCCTACTCATCAAATCAACAAAGTATGCGGGTGCATTAGTCAAACCGAACGGCATGACTAGCCATTCAAAGAATCCATCTGGAGTCCTAAATGCAGTCTTATCAATACTATTCTCAGCCACTCTAAGATGATGGAATCTGATGGCTAGATCGAGCTGAGAGAAAACAAAAGCACCAACAAGCTGGTCAAAGAAATCATCAATCCTCGGTAACGGGTGTCTATTCTTCTTTGTCAGCTTGTTCAACTCCCGATAATCAACACATAGACGAAGCGAACCATCCGCCTTAGTAGCTAATACCACTGGAGCACTCCATTCAGAAATGCTTCGCCTAATGAAATTTTTCTCAAGCAACTCGTTGATTTGCTTGCTAAGCTCTCTTCTTCCTCGCGGGGCCATGTGCCTAACAGGCAATGAAACTGGCTTGGCATTATCAACCAGATAAATACGGAAGTCTATCTCGCGTTTAGGGGGTAACCCCTTCACCTCATCAAAAACATCAGGATATTCTCGGACCACCCTCACAGATTGAAGATTGTCAATAGACGAGTCGAGGGATTCAAGATAACATAACATGACGGGATCCAGAGGGTTACAAGAAATCTCTAGGGTATTGCCAAGGCGAGTCATAAGCCTCACTACCCTATGCTCACAATCGAGAATGGCTCCATAACTGGACAACCAATCCATGCCCAAAATCAACCCATATCCCATGAACCCGAGAACATAAGCATTACATGTGAATTCTACGGTCAAGATAGAAATCCTCAAATCCATACAAATCATAGATAAATGGGCAGAACCCCCAATTGGATTTGAAACACTAACGGGATCCTCAACTAGACTAGTACTTAGGTGCAAACTTTTAACAATGTCAGAAGAGATAAAGGTATGCGATGCGCCAGAATCAAATAAAGTTCGAACAGGAAAACCAGAAATATAAACAAGACTTTCTACAGAAATACTACCTCGGTCCGGAACTGGAGCAGTGTTGAGAGCATGCATCTGCCCTCCAGAAGGTCCTGCTCGCTGAGTCTGTCCTTGCCCTTGCTTCTTTGGGCAATCCTTACTGAAGTGTCCAGTCTCTCCGCAATGAAAGCATTCTCCCGACTTCCTCTTCTTCTTCCTACAATATTTGGCTATGTGCCCAACAATCTCACAGAAGTTGCACTTTCTTGTGTCCTTTGCCTTGTTGTTGTTGACCTTGTTACCCTTGTTGTTCTTGTTGTTCTGATTGCTCTGATTGCTCTGATTTCCTCCCTACTTGGAGTCCGCCTTCTTGGTTTGAGTCTCATTAGGCTTGACTTCTTTCTTGCCATTCTTATCATCTCCCTGAAGCAAGGCCATATCTACTAGGCTCTCAAAAGTGGCCCCCATGGGTATATGAGACATGGCTAAACCTTGTAATGGCTCATTCAATCCTCGTGCAAAGCGTAGAGCCTTCTTCTGGGGTGTGTTAACCATGTCCAAACCGAATCGAGCAAGCTGGTTAAACTTATTCACATACTCCCTCACTGTCATGTCCCCTTGCTTCAAAGATATAAACTTCTCCATTTGCAGATTCTCCTCAGCAGATGATAGAAACTTAAGCCCAAGCCTCATCCTAAAGTTGGCCCAAGTCTCTATAGGCCTAGTAGCGTTGGTGACTTCCCACCAATAAGCAGCTTCCTCTTTCAATAGCCATACTGCCAACAGAACTTTTCTACGGTCTTCCACATCAAATATAGCAAAGAGGTCTTCAGTTTCTTTTAACCAATTTCTTGCCTCAACAAAAGTCTCCGTCCCAATAAAATTCTTGCCACCCATCGCCTTAAAGTCCTTGCAAATCTTTGCGAAATCCGCTTGTGGACGCTGAGGAGGAAGAGGAGGAACCTCAGGTACGGTGGGAGTGTTTGCTGGGCCCGCATCGTTGGCACTAGCTTCCAAGTACCTTCGGAACCATCCGGGTATGGGTACTCCCTCGGGAAGGTTAAGATTGGCCATGCTGAAAAAAAGGAAAAGATAGATTTAGAATGAGGAAACGAAGGATAGTGCTAATGGCTTTTGGGGAATAGCCTTTTTAAAATAAACTAGACTTTTCTTGGAAAATACTTAATTGGTTTTGAAAATAGTTTTTCAAAAGGTAAGTTTTAAAAACTTTTGTCCGGTCTAGTAAAACCTTATGCTCTGATACCAAATGTAACACCCCACCTCCGCCAGGGTCACTCTTGCAAGTACACTGGCTTTGGAGGGGTGTTTGTCAAGGTAAACAGGCATGAGATATCACAAGACAGAACATATAAGTAAAACAGAGTAAATAAAGCAGCGGATAAAACTACTATTTCAAACCCATAGTCAACTTACATCAAAAGTACTAAGTCATTATTTTCCAACTACTACAAGTCTAGAAACATAAACAGTCAAAAAGACTGGTAAGTCCTACCTACTATTAGTATAAAAACTAATAAAGTTAACTGGACATGTAAAACAGAGATGAAACATAGGGTGATAACTGGCATGGTGAAAAGTTAACAAGATAGATCAAGTGTGGCATCGCATATACAAGGTTAAGTTTTGCACCAATAGTACTAGTAACCCAACCCATGTCAAGTATAAACAAGAAATGATCCCTTGGCCCAATATCATGAGGTGACCCAAGTCGGGGTCCAGCTACACGGTCTAGTCGATCGGCTCCCTTAAGCCTAACTCGTCAAGTGTCGGTGTCATACGGCCCAATCACGAATGTAGTCAAACTGTGTTAGGTCCACCCTAGGGTGTATCAAGTCCCAGGGTGCCAACCAATGACACGAATCAAGCACGCACAGTCTAAACTACTGGTGCCCGTGCCTGCTTTTTCAACTCCGGACTATGTGCATGACCATAGTCCGCCTGAACCTACACCGGCGCACCAACTCAGCCGTCGTTCTGGTCGCTTACAATCAGCCCAGTAATCGTGCCCCACCCTAGCCTAGTCCCTAGGGTATCGTTGATACATCCAAGAGGGTTACTGTTGAAAAGGACCACGTAACTAGGGTTTCTAATGGGTTAAGTGTGGTTAACCTTATCCAATCATGTATCCAGTTGGTTAAGTGTACCCAAGTGGTTCATGACTAACCCCATCCAATCATGTATCAAGTTGGTTAAGTGTTTCCAAGTGGTTAATGACTTAACCCTAACATGTGGCATTAATTAATTTAATGCACCCAACCTCTCACATTAGACTTTGTTGTGGTTACTGGATATGCCGGGCGGGTCCGGGCAGCTTTACACCACAACCTAGTCTAACCTCGGGTTTCAAGCGCGATATGACCAACTACTCACATTGAGTCCTATTGTTTGTAGCCACTAGTTAAGCCGGTCGGTTCCGGGTAGATTTATGCTACAAACTCAACCCAACCTCGAGTTGGCCATTTTCATGTTTTCTACATGTCATGTCCACATTCATGTTTTCAAGCATAATCACATGTCATATTTTCAAGTCATGTTTCATGTCATTTAATTTTACCCATAACGTAACCCCATCGCACGTAAGTTCACATCAACACAAATAGATCAAAAGGGGAAACATAAGAGTATGACAAGGTGGGCATAAGATGGCAAAGCCTATCACAAGTTAAACATGGTGATATTTGAGGTAAAAGGGATTCAACATACTAGCATATAAGGTTATTGGCCTCAAAACATGCTTGAGTACATCAACTTAGCAAATAGGTGATAACATGGTCATAGTTAACATAGGGTGATAACTTGTGATTAGCATATAGTTCATAACATCATAGGCAAGTTAACATAAAGATCATGAGAGGATTTATGTTGCATTATGCATAACTACCAAGTTCTATGTTGCATTATGCATAACCATCAAATAAAGCTCATAGCTTTCTACCCAAAAATCAAGGTAAATGATACTAGGTTCATGATAGTGCCACAATCATAGATCAAAAGAGTCATACATGGATCTATGCATAAAATGTAGCCCAAAGACAAGTATTATACCCAAAAGTCACATTTCAACTTGCTACATGATCATATTAACTTCATAGTTTAAATCTAAGAGTAGAATAGGGCTTACAAAGCTTGGCTAAGAAGACTAGAACAAAATAAATCAAGATTGAGACGAAGCCACACTAGAAATCCCCAAATGATAAGCTCCACTCAAAAACCCTTGAGAAATAAGAAGAAGATCCTTGCTTTGATGAAGAAAGATGGCTCTTTTACTAGATTAGAACACTAAAACTTTCACGAAGAGGATGGAGGCCATGATATGAAGGTGGAGGCCATGATTAGGAAGCATTTTGGCATAATTTAGTTGTAGGAATGATTTGTGTTGATTTAGGCTAGGTATTAGGGTCTTTTTATAGAAGTTTAGGTTCGTTTAGGCCATAGGATTAACCCTAATTCAGATCTGAGCCATCAAATCACGTCACAAGCCAACAAAACAAGACCCAGGAGCCAAAACAGGCACACCAGGCCAAACTGGCCGACCACCCAAGTCGACAGGAGTGTCGACTGGGCAGTCGACACCACCTGGGGTGTGTCGACTCCCAAGTCGACTCCCCATCGAGTTGGGGGCTGGGTGGGAAACTTTCCCGCCCAGTCTGTTTGGCTCCAGATATGAAATTTGAACTGTTTTTGAACTTGGAATTTTCTGAAAACTTCTATGGGCCATAACTGGGTCATACGGACTCCGATTTTCGAAAACTCAGACTCTATTTCGCGTATTTTTCCGAGACGAACGCAATGGCATAGCCCGTTTCCCTTGATTCAGATGTTAACATTTAATTCTGCCTTGATTTATGTTATAGCATGTTATTCAAAATACGGGTTGTTACACAACTGGCGGCAAACCCTAAGCAAGGGCATCAGATTGGTACCAAACCGAACTTCTAGGTCAGCATCGATCGATTGAGCTAAGGGGAGATGAACGCCATGGCTTAAAGAATTTTTTCGTTCATGTCATGTAGGCTCACATTGATAATAGGAGGGCATTATTACACAATGATTATAGGTTAGCAAACATCATTTGATGAGCTACAAGAGGTGACTTGGTTGACCATGATGTAGAATGTAACGACCCGAACTTCCCCGTAAAGGAAAGCACAGATTGCTTTGAGAACACGATAAATCAAAACACAAACTGAAGAACATTTCATTGTTTATTACAATAATTTACATCAGAGTACAAGAATATACAGAGTATTAACAAATAATATACATTTGATAAATATCAGAGATTACAATACATTACATAGCAACGGAAAATAATACAAAACACGACTGAAAGGAATATACGGATACAGAGCTTTCTGAATATTATTCCAGTTGTAAACAAGGATCCTTGAATATAAATCTGCAAAACCAAAACTACTAGATCCCCGTGTGGAAAACAGGGGCACCCAGAGTTTAGGTTAAAACAATAAACTCCAGGTCAGTCATGTGACTGGTGTGAGAACTAAAATAGTTATTAGTTTGATTCTTAAAATTCGGTAAATCACGGGACCACGCCGTATAACACGGAACGAGTTTCCTACTAAGAATACCAGTGCATTAAACAAGCAACGCAATGCTAATTAAAGAAAATGAAGCTATTATAAGACCCAGGTCCCATCAAACAATGCAACGCAAGTCGGAGTATAGGGTTTTACCTTATAATAGCCAAATAATGCTTGGTATGTTTAAAACAAATCATTTGATAGTATTATAAGTGTATAGTGTCAAAAAAACTTCAAAATAAATGTATCAATCATAGGCGGCATGGGTACCATCTATCATGTCGCCAATACTAGGCTCTACAATCAAAATCGAAATGTCAACTATTGGAAATTGGATTTCCGTCTATGAGTCGAGGCCAAGGATGCCTTCTCTCCACTTCGGGACACTCTAGCAAATGTCTCAGGATTCCCTGCAGAAAACCCTGGATAGAGCCGGTCCACACTTACGTTAGTGGATTAGTTATTCCTGAACACACGTTTCTCGGTCCTATCGAACCCATCCATCGGCTCCGTAGAGACCGATATATCCAAGGCGCCTCGCATTCCAACAACCACATAGGTAAAAATAATATAAATGTCAGTGCTTGTAAAACGCTGACACCACCCATAGCTAGACAGAAACGTCGTGCACTCCCTGTAGTAATGATCCTGTTTTTGACTCATACCGAGGTGTGAGGCTCGCGAATTAACGCCATACACAAAGCTACGCTATATTAAAGTCGTGCTTTGATCATCAACCACAAGACTCTGCTTTACAACAAAAGTCTTGAGCACTACATCTCAGCATGCCACACAGGCAATTCATGCCATGCGACAGATATCTATCGATATATAACCTCTGAGCTCGTACGTCTCAGAGAAGGGCGTTAAGCAAGAGAATAAATTCTCTGCCGCCAAGCAGATATATATTTAATAGAAATCAATCAACACAAAATAAAATCTAATGTCAGACACACAATCCATTTACAAATCCGTTCTGGGTCTAAACGAAATCGGAGGCACCTTATTCCTCATCCCATATGTCCGTTACAGGAGAGAGGTCCTCGCATATCCGTCGATCTCCAAGTACGTCTGGACGATCACCACTTATTACATTGTCTTGGGTGTACAGCCCAATCAAGACATCAGTAATCATCCAAACGATGTGAAGATCTCCAGTCTTCAACCACCGTCTCCATCATCAACTTATCGTCGAATCAGTTATTCAGAATGGGTACAAACCCGACCTTTCCGAATAACCCGCGTATATAGTAAACAAGTGCTATAAAAACACAACATACGCCTCATTCCAATTCTGAATATTCTTTTATTCAAAAATTAATATACTTTGGGAAAGGTTCCCATTAATCTTATCAAAGATAAATTCTTTAAATTTATTCTTTAATCTTCCTCTGGATGTCAATTCAAACCATGTTACAGTCTTCCAAACTAGTCGGGATTAGCGCACCATACCGAAGTAATGAATTGTTTAATTTCCCAATCCCAGCCCATTCATCCCATGGAGAAAAACTGGTAGTACTCCATAACTAACACCACAGTGTTATTGGTAAATTTAATTGCCATTTTCCATTCAAATCTAATTAAAGATTTAACTATCGCTTGGAGCAAAACCGGTGATACTCCACTCTCGATCATTTTCCAAATTTGATAATTTAAATTATCAATTCACATTTCAATCTAATTAAAGATTCATTAAAACTCCACTTAGTTTTAATCTTCCCAAAAATCAATATTAATGATTATTTAACTATGGAAACACAAACATGTCGCATCGACAATCTACACCGTACTATTGATTTCTGCCTATATATAACCTCTGAGCTCGTACGTCTCAGAGAAGGGTGTTAAGCAAGAGAATAAATTCTCCGCCACCAAACAGATATACATTTAGCAGAGATCAACCACACAGTTCGAAATACAATGACAAGCATGTAATCCTGCCTTTAATTGGGTTAAAGAACTAATGTCATTTAAAACACAGCTCACGATAAACCCAAATCACATTTCATTAATTATGGGATCTTCACGGAAAAACAAATCAATCTATAATCGATATCAATTTCCGTATCCGACCAATAATATAAATGGAATAATGGCAAAGCCTTTCAAATTCCATATGTATTAACAGTCTTCCTCTATGGAAGTTCACTTCGATTATTATCAAATCGAATTCCATTCAATTCCAATTTAATATATTAAATTGGAAAATTTTACTTTGGATAATTCCCGTTAAATCTTAATAAAAAGATTTATAAATTCCAAATCACATTTCACTGTAAATCAGGTTAAAGAACGAATGTCGTTAAAAACACAGTTAACAATAAACCCAATTCACAATCCATTTTATTCCAATTAAATGTTAATTAACTGGAAACACCAATAATCCTAATTAAAAGATTTATTCATTTCACATGAGGTTCAAGAACAGTGTTATTTAAGACACCATTCACGACAAACCCAAAAATCCAATTCCATTGTTAATCGGGTTAAAGAACAAGTGTTATTTAAAACACCATTCACGATAAACCCAAAAATCAATTCCAATTCAATTCCATTTAAATATTAATTAATTGGTATACTTCATTAAATCTAAATAAAATATTTAATCTCTTCTCAACTGGGTTTAAGAGTAGTGTTAGTGAAGACACCATTCACGACAAACCCAAATCCCATTTGATATTAAATACAATACTCTGAATAGAAAATATATCGGCTTATATTCAATATCAAATTCTGAAATCAACAAATATCGTATTGGAATAACGATATATATATCTTCCAAATTCCTCCACAATATCTGTATAATCACGGAATCCAATATCGAAATATTCCGAAGATAATTTCGATTAAAATCCATTCCAATTCATATATTGAAAATTCCAGTTATTTTTAAAACCACTTCAAATCCCATTTATTTATTTATTTAAAAATATTGGATTATAATTCTATTTCATAACTAGTTCATTTCGATAAAAATATATTTTTATCTTTTCAAATATGGAATTTTTCAACCCAATTCTTTCCGAATCATTTATTATGATTTTACACAAATTATTGGTATTTTTAATAATTTTATCAAGGCCCGTACAATCGATTTCCATAAACGGTCATTGAATTACACTTACAGCGACCTTTTCCAAATTTGATTTGGACATAATTCCAAATCCAACCGTTAGATTTCAAACCTGTCATATTCTTTTAGAATGCCCTTTTCGATATGAACCCAATGGTTCCGGTTTTAGGAGAATCCGACGGTCGGATCTCCTGTAATGTCCATTCGAAGTCAATGGTCGAAATTCGCGAATTGTCACGGCGCGGCGCGTTCTATTCAGGTCATTATATTTATAATATATTATATATATTTCATCGATTTCCATTTAAAACGTATTTTATAAATCGTTTTAAATTCATTTTCAAAATGATTTCAACTTCATATTCAATTTCAAATCAAAATTGAATATTCCATATCATCGATATATAAATGATAGTATTTTCAAAACATTATATTTTGAAATCATTTCCTTTTCGATATTCGTTATTAAAATGAATAAAATCGATATAAATATCGTTCACGTCAAAATGGCGTTAATCTAATCAACACGGCTTTATATATTTAAATATTTTCGTGTCCATCCCAAATCGGACATCAAAATCAGATTTTGATCTTTTACTGAATATTATTTTAAAATATTCATTATTTTAAAATAATCATTATTTTAAAATAATCGTTATTTTTAAAATATTCATTCTTTCTGAATTGGAATCAGACACAGTCAATTACCATATAATTTTATTTATATGGATTTCATACAACACATGTACACAACAACAATCCAACACAGTCAACCATCATCCAGGGTGCATTCTACACCACATAAGCATCAAATATAAATATTTAACGCTTATACCAGTCCGTCAACCAATCAATTGACATACAACTAAATATTGGAATTAGTGTATGTCCAGTATCATCCCAATACCCGTGTGGGGTTTCAATCAACAAATAATGAATTTTATTTGTGCAGTTGGGCGATGTGTAAAATTTATCGTCCCAATCCATATCAGTCAAATGCGTGTACATAAAAAAATCGTTCGATTTGTTTATGAATATTTATTTTATTCATATACACGTGAACAATTATATTTTTAACTATAAATTATTTTATTCCATTCCACATCACACAATCAATTTTCACAACACAATCGAACAAACAAGTCGTCCATGGTCTGTGGACGACGGGTGTCGAGTGCTGCTAAGCACCATCAGCATCCTAGTATATTTTTAACTAGAAAATAAAATAAAGTGAGAAGTTCTCACTTTTAGCTTCCACTCCTCCGTTTCTTTATCGGATGGTTTTGATTTGTTTCTCGTTCGTTCCATCGCATTCTGTTTCACACGATATATGTTAAAAATCATATTTTTAAAAGACGATCTTTATATATAAAAATCACATTTTTAACTATCGAATTTTATATTTTTATTTCGCTACTATCTAAAAATAATATTTTTAACTATCGAATTTATATTTCATAGTTCGACGATTTTATAAATAGTGTTCATACGATAAAAATTATATTTTTATCCTTCCAAAAATATTTTCATAGTTCAATTATTTTTAAAATAGCATACATAATCTAAAATCATACTTTTATTTTTATGGCTTAACTATTTTATATACGATGAAATCATATTTTTATTTCAATGAAAAATAAATAAAGATCATATTTTTATTTCGCTATCTTCCTAATAAAAATCATATTTTTATTTCAAAGCGATAGGTGTAAAAATCGTATTTTTATTTCAAATCTATATATATATATATATATATATATATATATATATAAATCGTATTTTTATTTCGTTATCCAAACAATAAAAATCATATTTTTATCACTACTTCATATGAATAAAAATCAATTCTTTATCATATTTAAGATCGAATCTTTCTTCATTGTCATTCATATATAAAAGATCAAATGTTTACATTGTTATTCATATATGAAAGATCAAATCTTTTCATAGTTGTTCATTTATAAAAGATCAAATCTTTTTACCTACAATTCTACTTTATATAACTAAAAATCTTATCTTTATTAACATAAAGATCTAATTTTTATTAACAAACAAATCTAATTTTTACTAACACAAAGATTTAACCATTACTAACATAAAAAACTAATTTTTAGTAGCTTTCATATACATCAAAATCAGAAATCTTACATTGTTTGGAGGAGGGGGACGTCGGGGTTGAGCTGGGGTCATCGCCGAAGGTAGGGTTTCCGGCCATAGGCGGTGGCGGTGGTGCTTGTGGCCGAGGGGGAGGGCTTGGACGTAGAAAAGGGGAAAGGGGGAGGAGCTCGAACGGGGAAGGAGAAGGGGAGAGGATGCCCGGGGGGGGGGGGGGGTCTCGCCGGCGGCTGCGCCACTTGGGGGGAAGGGCGCGATGCTGAACGTCGACCGGGGAGGGGGGGCTTCCACGGTTTTTTCTATTTGCTTTTGAATGAACGACGGGATTTGGGGGAGAAGGGAAAAATAAGGGTTTATATAAAAATTTATATTATATTTAATTATCCCGAAAGTTGACTTTTAATTTCGACCTCCAAATGAGACCCAACGACTGTCGTCTATAGCATAATACCCCCATTCCGAACACAATGAGATATGTTTCGTAACTCGATTCGGCTGTTAAGATTAGTTTCCATCAAAATCAAAATATAAATCTGTATATTGAATTTGAACACACATTTCAATTTACCGGGGCCACATACGGACCCCAAAAATTCCAAAAAAATTATTTCTAGCTTCGTATTGATGATACGGTCCTAACAAAACTAATTTCGTCAAATTTGAAGACCGTTTGAAAAATGGCCATTTTCTGGTCGATCCAAATTGACTGAAACTGACAAAACAAGTTTTCTTTTGCCATGCTCACATATCGATTCAGAAAATCATGAATTTTGGAATCTAGCAACAACTTGACATCCCAGATCCAAAAAAAGTTGTTTCGTCGAAAATGGAGGTCGTTTGCAAAATTTCCATTTTAAGGGCTATATATTTCCATAGCGACTATTCTGAAATTTCAACTGGACGTAACTATTTATTCTCGCTATGAAATTTCAATTTTTCGGATTCGTTAGAAAGATATTTTCAAATAGATTCAAATATTTTGGGTTTCGCTAAAATCCGGTTTATTTTGAATCCTGTATATTCATTTGAAATCGAAATTTCAAACTACCGCGCCGTTTCCAATTCCTTTTATAATTAAAATAAATATTTATATTGTAATGTCGATTTGTATAAATATATACGTTCTAATTCTATTCAAAATAAATTTCTTGTCGTTATTATTTAAAATAAAACATTTTAAATATTCAAAATTCATTAAAATTGCTAAAATAAAAATTTTAAATTGGTTCTGATTTTTTGGGTTGTTACAATCTCCCCCACTTAAAATCTTTTCGTCCTCGAAAAGGAACGGAGCTGAAAGTTGTTTTACAAAGCAACTCAAATTTCAGTTTGGCTTTCATTCTTCAATTTTTCAGTTTCTAAGAATTTTCCAATTCTTCAAAAATTTGGCTAACACCCTAAATTTTCGAAAAATTTCGCCATAACCTCCTTTGTATCGGGAGCCCCGGGAAAATCCCCAAACCACCACACAGGCCCACTCATCTCAAAAAGAAAAAGAAAAAGCCAAGCGACTAGTTAATCGACTCATAAAATCATCCAAACCCAAGAAAATAGTAAACGTGTACCTATTTGTTGGGCATATAATTTTATTCCCCTGCTCTAGCCTCCTTGCTATGACTTGTTCAATGTATATGCATGCAATCTCAAACAATTTTCAATTCAGTTCAACATTCGATACAATTTGGCCCAAATTTACCAAACATCTATATGTTGGTTTAAATGAATAATCACACAACACAATCATCAATCAGTTAGTTGATTATCATTTCAAACACATATCTTTACTATATATATTAAAAAATCATATTTTTGATGCCAATTCACAACAATATATCCTATCTATTTTTGGTTCTCACACCAGTCAATTGGAAATATATAGACATCCCACTTTCGAAACTCGAACACAAATGCTGATGATGTCTAGACTATCATCAGAATCATCTCCGGGCGACTAGAGTGTAATTCTATATCTATCCAGTATATTAAAACTTCGAATACACGTTTGCAAGGCGTATACGCAAAATCTTTATATATTGGATTATCCAAATTCAATACAAATAAATATTCAAATACGTATGAAATGGTTTAAATTTTCATGACAAAATTTGTTTACATTTTATTTTAAAAACACTACTCCTCACACTCGTTCTAGGATACTACTGATCCCATCTCCAACGAGTCATTCTCACTGGATATTACTAATCCAATCTCTGATGAATTCTTTCATTCGGTTCGAATATGTCTTGTTCTCGAGCTCTGTAAACCAAAGCTCTGATACCAAATGTAACGGCCGACGAAATCTGGTAGGCTTTGCAACCATCCCTTCATCCCCCAAAGCAGTAGGTAAAACCCACCGTGGCATACACTGGTCCCCCAGTACCCTTGTTTTACGGCGACCCTCTCGAGCCTCCCGGCCTCAGCCTAACCAACCCTCACAAGGGATATGTAGGGGTAAGAGCCCATTGTTCGCCACCAAACTACATGGTGAGAACCCCCCATCATGGCTGCATAAGAACTGGTGATGCTCCACTCTCGATCATTTTCCAAATTTGATAATTTAAATTATCAATTCACATTTCAATCTAATTAAAGATTCATTAAAACTCCACTTAGTTTTAATCTTCCCAAAAATCAATATTAATTATTATTTAACTTTGGAAACACAAACATGTCGCATCGACAATCTACACCGTACTATTGATTTCTGCCTATATATAACCCCTGAGCTCATACGTCTCAGAGAAGGGTGTTAAGAAAGAGAATAAATTTTCCACTACCAAACATATATATATATATATGTGTATATATATATATATATATATATAGCAGAGATCAACCATACAGTTCGAAATACAATGATAGGCATGTAATCCTGCCTTTAATTGGGTTAAAGAACTAATGTCAATTAAAACACAGCTCACGATAAACCCAAATCACATTCCATTAATTATGGATTCTTCATGGAAAAACAAATCAACCTATAATCGATATCAATTTTTGTATCTGACCAATAATATAAATGGAATAACGACAAAGCCTTTCAAATTCCATATGTATTAACAGTCTTCCTCTACGGAAGTTCACTTCGATTATTATCAAATCGAATTCTATTCAACATCAATTTAATATATTAAATTGGAAAACTTTACTTTGGAACATTCCCGTTAAATCTTAATAAAAAGATTTATAAATTCCAAATCACATTTCACTGTAAATCGGGTTAAAGAACGAATGTCGTTAAAAACACAGTTCACAATAAACCCAATTCACATTCCATTTTATTCCAATTAAATGTTAATTAACTGGAAACACCAATTATCTTTATTAAAAGATTTATTCTTTTCAGATGGGGTTCAAGAACAGTGTTATTTAAGACACCATTAACGACAAACCCAAAAATCCAATTCCACTGTTAATCGGGTTAAAGAACAAGTGTTATTTAAAACACCGTTTACGATAAACCCAAAAATCAATTCCAATCCAATTCCAATTAAATACTAATTAATTGGTATACTTCATTAAATCTAAATAAAAAGATTTAATCTCTTCTCAATTGGGTTTAAGAACATTGTTAATGAAGACACCATTCACGACAAACCCAAATCCCATTTGATATTAAATACACGGCTCTGGATGGAAAATATATCGGCTTATATTCAATTCTGAAGTCAACAAATATCGTATCGTAATCACGATATATATATATATATATATATATATATATCTTCCAAATTCCTCAACAATATCCGTATAATCATGGAATCCAATATCGAAATATTCCGAAGATAATTTCGATTCAAATCCATTCCAATTCATATATTGGAAATTCCGTTATTTTTAAAACCACTTCAAATCCCATTTATTTATTTAAAAATATTGGATTATAATTCTAGTTCATAACTAGTACATTTCGATAAAAATATATTTTTACCTTTTCCAATATGGAATTTTTCAGCCCAATTCTTTCCAAATCATTTATTATGATTTTACACAAATTATTGATATTTTTAATAATTTTATCAAGGCCCATACAGTCGATTTCCATAACGAACTGCACTTACAACGACCTTTTCCAAATTTGATTTGGACATAATTCCAAATCCAACCGTTAGATTTCAAATCTCTCGTATTCTTTAGAAAGCTCTTTTCGATATGAACCCAATGGTTCCGGTTTTAGGAGTGTAACACCCCACCTCCGCCAGGGTGTCTCTTGCAAGCACTCTGACTTTGGAGGGGCGTTTGAATCAGGTAAACATGCATAATGATATATCAAGGCAGAACAAGAACATATGTATATATGTAAACAGAGTAAATAACATAGATAAAACAGCGGAAGATTTCAAACCATTTCAAAACAAGTCTGGTACAACATAATGTCAACTTTCCAAATACACAAGTCTAGATAAAAACAACATTGCTGAAAAACTGAAATACATAAGTACTATCCCCAAAATAAGTGATAACCATAGCTAGCTTCATGTCAAGACCGTACATGAGCTAAAATCCCACAAGCAAGCGATCAGAAATCCAAGCTAAGCTCCAATATTCCCACCCTGAGAACCTGGGGGGGGGGGGGGGGAACGGAAGAAAAGAGGCGAAAGAAAACAGGTCAGTCAAAAAGACTGAGTAAGCCCTACTACAATCAATGTAAACTAATAAAGTTAACTGGCATGATGAAAGTTGAGATGAACATATGGATAACTACATACTGGCATGATGATTAACTAACAAGGTAGATAAAGGTGTCATCGCATAATCAGGATTAAGGTTTTGCACCACAGGTGTACTAGCAAACTAACATGACTTGAATAAACCAGTATTGATCCCTTGGCCCAAGCTTTGGCCCAATAACATGAAGTGACCCTAATACGCGGTCCAACCAAACGGTCTAGTCGATCAGCTCCCTACAAGCCTAACTCGTCACGTGTTGGTGTCAATGCGGCCCAAACATAATTGTAGTCAGACTGTGCAGGGTCTCCCGTCGGGTGTATCAAGCCCTAGGGTGGCAACCCCTGGACACCATAAACATAAGTGCACAGTCTCGATCTACTGGTACCCGTGCATGCTTTCCCCGCTTTCGGACTATGTGCACGACCATGGTCCGCCCGGAACTACACCGGCGTACCCATCTGCCGTCGCTTTTGGTCACTTACCTCCAGTCCAGTAATCGTGCTCCCTCCCTAGCCTAGACCCTAGGGCCTTAATGATACAAACTTGGGATTACTGCTGGAGTGGACCCCCATTGCTAGGATTTTTCTAGTGGGTTAAGTATGGTTTAACCCTCTTGCTAATCATGGATTAACTTGGTTAAGTGTAACGATGAGTTCACGACTTAACCCCGATTAATCTACCAAGCCCAAATTGGTTAAGAATTAAGTGGACCATGACTTAACCCTAATCACGAGGCATTAATTAATTTAATGCGCCTTAACCTCTCACATTAGACCTTGTTGTGGTTACTAGTTAAGTCGGGCGGGTCCGGGTAGCTTTACACCACAACTTGGTTTAACCTCGGGTTCAAGGTACAACATGACCAACTTCTCACATTGGGTCCTATTGTTTGTAGCAACTAGTTAAGCCGGTCGGTTCCGGGTAGGTTTACGCTACAAACTCAACCCAACCTCGAGTTGGTCACACTTATCTTTTCTAAGTGTCATGTCCATCATGTTTCCAAAACATGTTACAAGTTTTCAAGCATTTGGGTAGACCTAACTTAATAGGTAAATTCCCAAAGGGTAGACCTAACTTAATAGGTAAATTCCCAAGCTTATGTTTTTACGTCTTTTAAGTTTACCCAACCCCAAACGCAATCCCATCGCTTACATATCGCCATAGTGCATAAAGGATAGAAAGAGGGAACTTGGCATAATCATGACATAAAGGTGTTGAAGCCACAAGTTTAACATGGTGGCATATGAAATGTACATATGTTCATATACTTGCATATTACATATTTAGGCCTCAAAAGCATGCATAAAACCAAACTTAGCATATTGGTGATACATGGTGATAAATGACATGTAGAAATGGCCATAAGTTCGCATTTAGCCTCACATGCAAGTTATCATAAGAGATATGATAACTTACATGTTGCCAAAATGCAACCTTTAGCATAAAGCTTGAAGCTTTAAGCTCATAAACCCAAGATAAGCTTGCATAACATGATAACATGAACAAAAGGATCAACCCAAATTTGCATAACATAACTTGCATATCATATGACAAACTTGCATATCAAACTTGCATAACATAACTTGCATATCATATGACAAACTTGCATATCAAACTTGCATAACATAACTTGCATATCATATGACAAACTTGCATATCAAACTTGCATAACATAACTTGCATATCATATAACAAACTTGCATATCAAACTTGCATAACATAACTTGCATATCATATGACAAACTTGCATATCAAACTTGCATAACATAACTTGCATATCATATGATAATGATCAAACACAACTTGCATCATTCATTAGCTTTAGAGTTTAAATATGAAAGTAGAAAAGGGCTTACAATGCTTATGAAGACTCAAATGAGTATAAGCAAATATAAGATTGAGAAAAGCCCTTATGCAATCAAATAAACCCAAAATGCAAGCTCCAAATCACTAAAAACCCTTGCTTTATGATGTAAATATGGAAACTTGACTTGAATGCAAGCTAATGATGCTCATACAAGCTTGAAAACACTTGTATGCATGGAAAATTTCATAGAAATTTATTTAGGAATTTTATGAAGAGAGTGGAGGCCATGAGAGGAATGATTTTGCCATAGTTTAGTTGTATGAATGAATAATGATGATTTAGGGTTAGGTTAGAGCCTTATTTATAGAGATTAGGACTAGTTTTAGCCTTAGGATTAAACCCTAGTTCCAATCTCAGCCCTCAAAACCGAATCTGGCCCCCAAACTCAACACAAACCCAAAATGGTGCACCAGGCAAAACTGCCCGGCTGGACCAAGTCGACAGCCAAGTCGACAGGGCTGTCGACTTGGGTCCAACCAAGTCAACTCCCAAGTCGACAGGGCTGTCGACTTGGGTGCTCTGGCGGGAATTTTCCCGCCTGGCCCAAACTGGCCCAAATTTCCAAATTCAAACTTGAATTTGAAATCTGTTTTTACTTTGAATTTTTCTGAAAACTTCGTTGGGCCTTAATCGGGTCATACGGACTCCGATTTTCGAAAACTCGGACTCTATTTCGCGTATTTTTCCGAGACGAACGCAATGGCATAGCTCGTTTCCCTTGATTCAGATTTATAAATTAAATTCTGTCTCGATTTATGTTGTAACAGGTTATTGAAAATACGGGTTGTTACATTCTCCCCTCCTTAAAGGATTTCGTCCCCGAAATCTTCAAGTTAGGAAGAACGTATCCTACCATCCAACATCCACCTACTCAAAACATCATCCACGAGCAATCATTGTCCTTACAAGATTCTAAATGTTGTATGAACATATGCAAAGGTGTGTGTATATGTACTTATCTAATGCAAATATCATCAATGCAAATTATGTTAGTGAAATGAATCCATATGTATGCAATTCCTAACATAATGTATAACATCTATATGTGTGCACATAACATACATCCATATGCAAAGTCCATGTGATAGCACAAAAATTTTCATCCATGAATAAGCATAAACACTCATGCATATGCAATATGAGGAGTGTGTGAGCCGATCTAGTGCCTAATGTGTATAATGCATCCACGAGTAACCACTTGCAAACACTTGCAACCACTTGCAAACATCAAGCATAACATGTTTCAAACACATGTTTCATCCAAAGGGTTTCTACCTAAGGTTCTCATGACAAGATTAACATGATAAACTAGATAATCAAGACAAACATGAATAGCAAAAGATATGCTACAAAGAGATCGGGGAGATAAGCAGGATATACTCCTTTCGGATTACAAGAAATCCCTTCCTAACCCTGACATGTATTACTAACCGATGAGTCATACCCCCTTATGGAGTTTACAACAGAAGTGCGATCGAGAACGGGACCGAGAGGATATATGTAAAAGATAACATGCGAGTAAGTTTCACTGGAAAACAAGGATCAAGGATATACTCTTAGAAAGAGATATGATGCGCGTATCTAGCCTTCAGTCTTCTAAGTCACGTTTCCTTGAGCTTAACTCCACTGTGCTTTGACCGTCTCTTACTTCATGATTTCTTAGCTTCTTAACTCTTATTTCCAAATATGAGTTGGAACCCATTTCATTGTCGCCTCTCGTCTTCCTCTTTCACTTACTCTTCTATCATTCTTGGCTTAAACATAACTATGACCTCATGGTTTCATGCAAGCTCTCCAAAATTCATCAGTGAATCCTGGATCTCGTTTACTTACTATAAAGTATTCCACGCAGCAGAACTTTTCTTGGAAATACCAATTCACGTTGCCAATTGCTCTTACCAACGTGATTTTCTATAACTCATGCTTGAACGAAATGAACCATCCGCCTGCGAATGATAGGCCGTACTTAGATTCAGTCGCTTGCCCATGACTTCCCGTAGACTATCCCAAAACTGGCTAGTGAAGATTGAGTCATGGTTACTAACTATACTTTAGGGAACCTCGTGCAACTGCTTTATTTCTTGAAAGTAAACTGTCGCTAGCTATGATGCAGTCCTTTCGCTCTTTACCGGAGTGAAATGAGCACTCTTCATGAGTCTACCTACTATGACCCACATGCTCGTATTCCCTTTCTTGATCTAGGCAGTCCATCCACGAAATCCTTCGTGACGCTTTTCCCCCTTCCATTGCGGGGACCTCCAATGGATATAACAGCCCACCGGGCTTCTATGACTCGGCCTTTAATCTGTTGGCACAACATGCACCTTGGGACAAACTCGGCCACCTCCTCGAGTGATGTGCATCTTCAAGAACCTTCTTTCTCTCATCGCGTCTTAGCCATCCCTTGTCATCTATAGCGAGGTGTCTCAACATCTCGCCTCGAATCAACTTGTCCATGATCTCGACTAACCGCGGGTCTTCTTCCTGTGAAGTCCCTACTTGATCCAGAAGGGTAGGTCTAAGCTCAAGGGACGCTAACTAACTAATCAAACTGAGAGAACTTCTCACTTCAATTGTCCTCGTCGGAGCTTTTCGGTTTTGAACCGCGACCACTTTAGCGGGATCCACCACTAAGCCTTGCTTAGATACTATGTGCCCAAGAAATCTAACTCCTTTTTCTCCAAAATGACATTTGGAGGACTTGGCTTTCAACTGATGCGCTCTAAGCGTATCCATCACCTCCTTGTGATGTCTTGCATGCTCTTCCTCATCCTTAGAGAAGATCAGAATATCATCTACGAAGACCACGACAAACTTGTTCAAGAAGTCCCTGAACACCCTACTCATCATGTCCACGAAGTAGGCGGGTGCATTAGTCAAACCGAATGGCATGACCAGCCATTCTAAGAATCCATCTGGAGTTCTGAACGCAGTCTTGTCTATACTATCTCCAGCTACTCTGAGCTGATGGAATCCAGTAGCAAGATCAAGAGAAAACAGGTATTGTTGGACTTTTCGAGCCCTCGCCCATTTCAGGAATTATGTCCACTGGGGGGGATGTATACATATGGACCCGTTCCTACAAGCTGAACAAATCATCGATCCTTGGTAATGGTTGTCTATTCTCCTTGTTTAACTCACGATAATCAACACAAAGTCGAAGAGAACCATCTGCCTTGGTAGTAAATACTACAGGCGCTCCCCATTCAGATATACTTCATCTAATGAAGTTCTTCTCAAGCAACTCCTTGACTTGCTTTCTTAACTCTCATCTTGAGGGGCCGTGTGCCTTACCGGCCACAAAACCCATCTTGGCATTATCAACCAGATAAATGCGGAAATCTATTTCTCGTTTAGGGGTAACCCCCTTCACTTCACCCAAGATATCAGGATATTCTCGGACCACCCTCACCGATTACAAACTATCGATAGACGAGTTGAGGGATTCAAGATAACACAACATGACGGGACTCATAGGGTTACTAGAAATTTTTAGGGTATTACTGAGGCGAGTCATGAGCCTCTCAACCCTATGCTCAAAAATCAAGAATGGCTCCAAAACTGGACAACCAATCCATGCCCAAAATCAACCCATACCCCATGAAACCGAGAATATAAGCATCACACGAGAATTCTATACTCAAGATAGAGACTTTCAAATCCACGTAGATAATAGACAAATGGGCGGAACCCCCAATTGGATTTGAAACACATACGGGATCATTAACTAGACTAGTACTTAGGTGCAAACTTTCAACTAGATCAGATGAGATAAACTATGCGATGCACCACAATCAAACAAGGTACGAACTGGAAAATCAGAAATATATACAAGGCTTTCAACAGAAATACTACCTCGATCGGGAACTGGAGCGGCATTGAGAGCATGAACTTGCCCTCCTGAAGGTCCAGCACGCTGAGTCTGACCCTGGCTTTGCCCTCGCTTCTTTGGGCAATCCCTAGTGAAGTGTCCCATTTCTCCACAGTTAAAGCAAGTGCCCTTCCTTTTCCTGCAATCCTTGTTTAGATGAGTGGAGCTTCCACAAGTAAAGCACTTCTTTTCCTTCTTATCTTTAGACTTCTCCTCCTTCTTTTTCATTTCCTTTTTGGGCTCCGTTTCCTTGTTTTGAGACTCATTCATCTTGATCTCCTTCTTGTCACTCCTATCCTCTTCATTGAGTAGGGCCATATTCACCAAACTCTCGAAAGTTGCCCCCAAGGGTATAAGAGACATGGCCAAACCATGTAATGGCTCGTTTAATCCTAGAGCAAAGTATAGGGCCTTCTTCTGAGCTGTGTTAACCAAGTCTAAACCGACCTGAGCCAGTTGATTAAACTTATCTATGTATTCCCTAATAGTCATGTCCCCTTGTTTCAGTGATAGGAACCTTAGTCCAAACTTTCCCCGAAAGTCATCCCAAGTCTCAATTGGCCTAGTAGCGGTGGTGACCACCCACCAACGTGCAGCTTCTTCCTTTAGCAACCACACTGCTAATAAAACCTTCCTACGGTCATCTATATCAAAGAAGGCAAAAAGATCTTCGGTTTCCTTCAACCAATTCCTTGCCTCTACATAAGTCTCGGTTCCAATGAAATTCTTGCCACCCATCGCCTTAAAGTCTTTGCAAATCTCTGCGAAGTCAGCTTGAGGATGCTGAGAGGGAGGAGAAACATCAGCTATGGGAGGAGGAGGAGAAACATTAACTACCAGAGGAGGAGGTGGAGGAACATCTGCGGGGCCGGCTTCGGTCGCCCTAGCCTCCAAAAGTCTCCTATTCCAAACAGGTACGTATACTCCCTCCGGAATAGCAAAGTTATCGGCCATACTGAAAGCGAAGAAAAAGATGGATTCAGAATGGAGAAAAAACGAAGAAATTTTGCTAATGGCTTTTTGGAGAATAGCCTTTAAAATAAACTAGACTTTTCTTTGGAAAATACTTTATACTTGGTTTTGAAAATAGTTTTCCAAAAGTTTTAAAAACCTTTTTTTTTGTTCCTTCTCGTAAACCATATGCTCTGATACCAAATGTAACACCCCACCTCCGCCAGGGTGTCTCTTGCAAGCACTCTGACTTTGGAGGGGCGTTTGAATCAGGTAAACATGCATAATGATATATCAAGGCAGAACAAGAACATATGTATATATGTAAACAGAGTAAATAACATAGATAAAACAGCGGAAGATTTCAAACCATTTCAAAACAAGTCTGGTACAACATAATGTCAAATTTCCAAATACACAAGTCTAGATAAAAACAACATTGCTGAAAAACTGAAATACATAAGTACTATCCCCAAAATAAGTGATAACCTTAGCTAGCTTCATGTCAAGACCGTACATGAGCTAAAATCCCACAAGCAAGCGATCAGAAATCCAAGCTAAGCTCCAATATTCCCACCCTGAGAACCTGGGGGGGGGGAACGGAAGAAAAGAGGCGAAAGAAAACAGGTCAGTCAAAAAGACTGAGTAAGCCCTACTACAATCAATGTAAACTAATAAAGTTAACTGGCATGATGAAAGCTGAGATGAACATATGGATAACTACATACTGACATGATGATTAACTAACAAGGTAGATAAAGGTGTCATCGCATAATCAGGATTAAGGTTTTGCACCACAGGTGTACTAGCAAACTAACATGACTTGAATAAACCAGTATTGATCCCTTGGCCCAAGCTTCGGCCCAATAACATGAAGTGACTCTAATACGCGGTCCAACCAAACGGTCTAGTCGATCGGCTCCCTACAAGCCTAACTCGTCACGTGTTGGTGTCAATGCGGCCCAAACATAATTGTAGTCAGACTGTGCAGGGTCTCCCGTCGGGTGTATCAAGCCCTAGGGTGGCAACCCCTGGACACCATAAACATAAGTGCACAGTCTCGATCTACTGGTACCCGTGCATGCTTTCCCCGGCTTCAGACTATGTGCACGACCATGGTCCGCCCGGAACTACACCGGCGTACCCATCTGCCGTCGCTTTTGGTCACTTACCTCCAGTCCAGTAATCGTGCTCCCTCCCTAGCCTAGACCCTAGGGCCTTAATGATACAAACTTGGGATTACTGCTGGAGTGGACCCCCATTGCTAGGATTTTTCTAGTGGGTTAAGTACGGTTTAACCCTCTTGCTAATCATGGATTAACTTGGTTAAGTGTAACGATGAGTTCACGACTTAACCCCGATTAATCTACCAAGCCCAAATTGGTTAAGTATTAAGTGGACCATGACTTAACCCTAATCACGAGGCATTAATTAATTTAATGCCCCTTAACCTCTCACATTAGACCTTGTTGTGGTTACTAGTTAAGCCGGGCGGGTCCGGGTAGCTTTACACCACAACTTGGTTTAACCTCGGGTTCAAGGTACAACATGACCAACTTCTCACATTGGGTCCTATTGTTTGTAGCAACTAGTTAAGCCGGTCGGTTCCGGGTAGGTTTACGCTACAAACTCAACCCAACCTCGAGTTGGTCACACTTATCTTTTCTAAGTGTCATGTCCATCATGTTTCCAAAACATGTTACAAGTTTTCAAGCATTTGGGTAGACCTAACTTAATAGGTAAATTCCCAAAGGGTAGACCTAACTTAATAGGTAAATTCCCAAGCTTATGTTTTTATGTCTTTTAAGTTTACCCAACCCCAAACGCAATCCCATCGCTTACATATCGCCATAGCGCATAAAGGATAGAAAGAGGGAACTTGGCATAATCATGACATAAAGGTGTTGAAGCCACAAGTTTAACATGGTGGCATATGAAATGTACATATGTTCATATACTTGCATATTACATATTTAGGCCTCAAAAGCATGCATAAAACCAAACTTAGCATATTGGTGATACATGGTGATAAATGACATGTAGAAATGGCCATAAGTTCGCATTTAGCCTCACATGCAAGTTATCATAAGAGATATGATAACTTACATGTTGCCAAAATGCAACCTTTAGCATAAAGCTTGAAGCTTTAAGCTCATAAACCCAAGATAAGCTTGCATAACATGATAACATGAACAAAAGGATCAACCCAAACTTGCATAACATAACTTGCATATCATATGACAAACTTGCATATCAAACTTGCATAACATAACTTGCATATCATATGACAAACTTGCATATCAAACTTGCATAACATAACTTGCATATCATATGACAAACTTGCATATCAAACTTGCATAACATAACTTGCATATCATATGAAAAACTTGCATATCAAACTTGCATAACATAACTTGCATATCATATGACAAACTTGCATATCAAACTTGCATAACATAACTTGCATATCATATGACAAACTTGCATATCAAACTTGCATAACATAACTTGCATATCATATGATAATGATCAAACACAACTTGCATCATTCATTAGCTTTAGAGTTTAAATATGAAAGTAGAAAAGGGCTTACAATGCTTATGAAGACTCAAATGAGTATAAGCAAATATAAGATTGAGAAAAGCCCTTATGCAATCAAATAAACCCAAAATGCAAGCTCCAAATCACTAAAAACCCTTGCTTTATGATGTAAATATGGAAACTTGACTTGAATGCAAGATAATGATGCTCATACAAGCTTTAAACACTTGTATGCATGGAAAATTTCATAGAAATTTATTTAGGAATTTTATGAAGAGAGTGGAGGCCATGAGAGGAATGATTTTGCCATAGTTTAGTTGTATGAATGAATAATGATGATTTAGGGTTAGGTTAGGGCCTTATTTATAGAGATTAGGACTAGTTTTAGCTTTAGGATTAAACCCTAGTTCCAATCTCAGCCCTCAAAACCGAATCTGGCCCCCAAACTCAACACAAACCCAAAATGGTGCACCAGGCAAAACTGCCCGGCTGGACCAAGTCGACAGCCAAGTCGACAGGGCTGTCGACTTGGGTCCAACCAAGTCGACTCCCAAGTCGACAGGGCTGTCGACTTGGGTGCTCTGGCGGGAATTTTCCCGCCTAGCCCAAACTGGCCCAAATTTCCAAATTCAAACTTGAATTTGAAATCTGTTTTTACTTTGAAATTTTCTGAAAACTTCGTTGGGCCTTAATCGGGTCATACGGACTCCGATTTTCGAAAACTCGGACTCTATTTCGTGTATTTTTCCGAGACGAATGCAATGGCATAGCCCGTTTCCCTTGATTCAGATTTATAAATTAAATTCTTCCTCGATTTATGTTATAACAGGTTATTGAAAATACGGGTTGTTACATGGAGAATCCAACGGCCGGGTCTCCCGTAATGTCCATTTGAAGTCAATAGTCGAAATTCGCGAACTACCACGGCGTGGCGTGTTCTATTCAGGCCATTATATATATATTATATATATTTCGTCGATTTCCATTTAAATTGTATTTTATAAATCGTTTTAAATTTGTTTTTAAAACGATTTCAACTTCTTATTCAATTTCAAATCAAAATTGAATATTCCATATCATGGATATATAAATGATAGTATTTTCGAAACATTATATTTTGAAATCAATTCCTTTTCGATATTCATTATAGAAGTGAATAAAATCGATATAAATATCGTTCACGTCAAAATGGCGTTAATCTAATCAACACAGCTTTATATATTTAAATATTTTCGTGTCCATCCCAAATCGGACATCAAAATCAGATTTTTGATCTTTTACTGAATATTATTTTAAAATATTCATTATTTTAAAATAATCGTTATTTTTAAAATATTCATTCTTTCCGAACTGGAATCAGACATCAATTACCATATAATTTTATTTATATGGATTTCAAACAATACATGTACACAACAACATCCAACACAGTCAACCATCATCCAGAGTGCATTCTACACTACATAAGCATCAAATATAAATATTTAACGCTTATAACAGTCCGTCAACCAATCGATTGACATACAACTAAATATTGGGATTAGTGTATGTCCAGTATCATCCCAATACCCATGTGGGGTTTCAATCAACAAATAATGAATTTTATTTGTGCAGTTGGGCGATGTGTAAAATTTATCGTCCCAATCCATATCAGTCAAATGTGTGTACATAAACAAATCGTCTGATTTGTTTATGAATATTTATTTTATTCATATACACGTTAAAAATTATATTTTTAACTGTAAATATTTTATTCCATTCCACATCACACAACAAATTTTCACAACATAATCAATCAAACAAACAAGTCGTCCATGGTCTGTGGACGACGGGTGTCGGGTGCGGCTAAGCACCGTCTGCATCCTAGTATATTTTTAACTAGAAAATAAAATAAAGTGAGAAGTTCTCACCTTTATCTTCCACACCGCCGTTTCTTTATCGGATAATTTTGACTTGTTTCTCGTTCGTTCCATCGCATTCTGTTTCACACGGTATATGTTAAAAATCATATTGTTAAACGACGATCTTTATAAAAAAATCACATTTTTATTACTCTCTCTATATATATATATATTATATTTTTATTTCACTATTGTATAAAAATCATATTTTTAACTATCGAATTTTTATTTCATAGTTTGACGATTTTATAAATAGTGTTCATACGATAAAAATTATATTTTTATCCTTCCAAAAATATTTTCATAGTTCATTTATTTTTAAAATAGCATACATAGTCTAAAAATCATACTTTTATTTTTATGGCTTAACTATATTATATACGATGAAATCATATTTTTATTTCAATGAAAAATATATAAAGATCATATTTTTATTTCGCTATCTTCCTAATAAAAATCATATTTTTATTTCAAAGCCATAGGTGTAAAAATCGTATTTTTATTTCAAATCTATTATATAAAAATCGTATTTTTATTTCGCTATCCAAACAATAAAAATCGTATTTTTATCGCTACTTCATATGAATAAAAATCAAACCTTTATCATATTCAAGATCGTATCTTTCTTCATTGTCATTCATATATAAAAGATCAAATGTTTACATTGTTAAATTATATATGAAAGATCAAATCTTTTCATTGTTGTTCATATATAAAAGATCAAATCTTTTTACCTACAATTCTACTTTATATAAGTAAAAATCTAATCTTTATTAACATAAATATCTAATTTTTATTAATAAACAAATCTGATTTTTACTAACATAAAGATTTAACCTTTACTAACCTAAAATCTAATTTTTATTTGAATCAAAGCTTTCATATACATCAAAATCAGAAATCTTACATTGTTTGGAGGAGGGGGGATGTCGGGGTGGAGCAGGGGCATTCGCCGGAGGTGGGGTTTCCGGCCATAGGCGGCGGCGGTGTTTTTGGCCATGGGGGGGGGGGGGGGTGGAGGGGGAGCTAGGACGTAGAAAAGGGGGAAGGGGGAGGAGCTCGGGCAGGGAAGGAGGAGGAGAGAGGACGCCGGGGGGGGGGGGGGGGGGTCTCGCCGGCGGCGGTGCCACCTTAGGGGGGGCGATGCTGAACGTCGACTGGGGGGGCTTCCATAGTTTTCTTTTTTATTTTCTTTTGAATGAACGACGGGATGGGGGAGAAGGGAAAAATAAGGGTTTATATTAAAATTTATATTATATTTAATTATCCCGAAAGTTGGCTTTTAATTTCGACCTCCAAATGAGACCCAACGACTGTCGTCTATAGCGTAATACCCCCATTCCGAACACAATGGGATATGTTTCGTAACCCGATTCGGCTGGTACGATCAGTTTCCGTTAAAATCAAAATATAAATCTATATATTGAATTTAAACACACATTTCAATTTACCGGGGCCACATACGGGCCCTAAAAATTTCAGAAAAATTATTTCTAGCTTCGTATTGACGATACGGTCCTAACAAAACTAATTTCATCAAATTTGAAGACCGTTTGACAAATAGCCATTTTCTAGTCGATCCAAATTGACTAAAACTGACAAAACACGTTTTCATTTGCCACGCTCACATATTGATTCAGAAAATTATGAATTTTTGAATCTAGCAATAACATGACATCCCAGATCCAACAAAAGTGGTTTTGTCGAAAATGGAGGTCGTTTGCCAAATTTCCATTTTTAAGGGCTATATATTTCCATAGCGACTATTCTGAATTTCAACTGGACATAACTTTTTATTCCCGCTATGAAATTTCAATTTTTCAGATTCGTTGGAAAGATATTTTTAAATAGGTTCTAATATTTTGGGTTTCGCTAAAATCCGGTTTATTTTGAATCATGTACATTTATTTGAAATTTGAAATTGAATTTTCAAACTACCGCGCCATTTCCATTTCCTTTTATAATTAAAATAAATATTTATATTCTAACGTCGATTTATATAAATATATACATTTTAATTATATTCAAAATAAATTTCTTGTTGTTATTATTTAAAATAAATCATTTTAAATATTCAAAATTCATTAAAATTGCTAAAATAAAAAATTTAAATTGGTTCTGATTTTCCGGGTTGTTACAATCTCCCCCACTTAAAATCTTTTCATACTCGAAAAGGAATGGAGCTGAAAGTTGTTTTACAAACTAACTCAACTTTCAGTTTGGCTTTCATTCTTCCTCTTTTCAGTTTCTAAGAATTTTCCAATTCTTCAAAAATTTGGCTAACACCCTAAATTTTCGAAAAATTTCGCCATAACCTCCTTTGTACGAAGAGCACCGGGAAAATCCCCAAACCGCCACATAGGCTCTCTCATCTCAAAAAGAAAAAGAAAAAGCCAATCGGCTCATAGAATCATCCAAACCCAAGAAATTAGTAAACATGTACCTATTTGTTGGGCATACAATTTTATTCCTCTGCTCATGCCTCCTTGCTATGACCTGTTCAATGTATATACATGTATATGCATGCAATCTCAAACAATTTTTAGTTCAGTTCAACATTCGATACAATTTGGCCCAAATTTACCATACATCTATACGTTGGTTTAAATGAATAATCACACAACACAATCATCAATCAATTAGTTGATTATCGTTTCAAACACATATCTTTACTATATATATTCAAAAATCATATTTTTGATGCCAATTCACAACAATATATCATATCTAGTTTTAGTTCTCACACCAGTCAATTGGAAATATATAGACACCCCACTTTCGAAACTCGAACACAAATGCTGATGATGTCTAGACTATCATCAGAATCGTCTCCGGGCGACTAGAGTGTGATTCTATATCTATCCAGTATATTAAAACTTCGAATACACATTTGCAAGGCATATATGCAAAATATTTATATATTGGATTGTCCAAATTCAATACAAATAAATATTCAAATACG
This sequence comes from Allium sativum, assembly GCA_030737875.1. Lineage (NCBI taxonomy): Eukaryota > Viridiplantae > Streptophyta > Magnoliopsida > Asparagales > Amaryllidaceae > Allium > Allium sativum. The sequence goes on along the minus strand of CM060912.1, from coordinate 391,695,872 downwards.
TATGAAATGGTTTAAATTTTCAAGACAAAGTTTGTTTCATTTTATTTTAAAAACACTAATCTTCACACTCGTTCAAGGATACTACTGATCCCATCTCTAACGAGTCATTCTCATTGAATATTACTAATCCAATCTCTGATGAATTCTTTCGTTCGGTTCTAATATATCTTGTTCTCAAACTCTGTAAACCAAAGCTCTGATACCAAATGTAACGGTCGACGAAATCCGGTAGGCTTTGCAACCATCCCTTCATCCCCCAAAGCAGCCGGTAAAGCCCACCGTGGCATACACTAGTACCCCAGTACCCTTGTTTTACAGCGACCCTCTCGAGCCTCCCGGACGTAGCCTAACCAACCCTCGCAAGGGACATGTAGGTGTAAGAGCCCATTGCTCGCCACCAAACCACATGGTGAGAAAACCCCATCATGACTGCAACAAGAACAGGTGATACTTCACTCTTGATCATTTTCCAAATTTGATAATTTAAATTATCAATTCACATTTCAATCTAATTAAAGATTCATTAAAACTCCACTTAGTTTTAATCTTCCCAAAAATCAATATTAATGATTATTTAACTTTGGAAACACAAACATGTCGCATCGACAATCTACATCGTACTGTTGATTTCTGCCTATATATAACATCTAAGCTCGTACGTCTCAGAGAAGGGTGTTAAGCAAGAGAATAAATTATCCGCCACCAAACATATATATATTTAGCAGAGATCAACCACACAGTTCAAAATACAATGACAGACATGTAATCCTGCCTTTAACTGGGTTAAAGAACTAATGCCATTTAAAATACAGCCGATGATAAATCCAAATCACATTCCATTAATTATGGAATCTTCTCGGAAAAACAAATCAATCTATAATCGATATCAATTTCCGTATCTAACCAATAATATAAATGGAATAACGGCAAAGCCTTTCAAATTTCATACGTATTAACAGTCTTCCTCTACGGAAGTTCACTTTGATTATTATCAAATCGAATTCCATTCAATTCCAATTTAATATATTAAATTGGAAAACTTTACTTTGGAAAATTCTCGTTAAATCTTAATACAAAGATTTATAAATTCCAAATCACATTTCACTGTAAATCGGGTTAAAGAACGAATGTCATTAAAAACACAGTTCACAATAAACCCAATTCACATTCCATTTTATTCCAATTAAATGTTCATTAACTGGAAACACCAATAATCTTAATTAAAAGATTTATTCTTTTCACACGAGGTTCAAGAACAGTGTTATTTAAGACACCAGTCACGACAAACACAAAAATCCAATTCCATTGTTAATCGCGTTAAAGAACAAGTGTTATTTAAAACACCGTTCATGATAAACCCAAAACTCAATTCCAATTCAATTCCAATTAAATATTAACTAATTGGTATACTTCATTAAATCTAAATAAAAAGATTTAATCTCTTCTCAACTGGGTTTAAGAACAGTGTTAATGAAGACGCCATTCACGACAAACCCAAATCGCATTTGATATTAAATGCAAGGCTCCTAATAGAAAATATATCGGTTTATATTCAATATAAAATTCTGAAATCAACAAATATCGTATTGGAATAACGATATGTATCTTCCAAATTCCTCCACAATATCCGTATAATCACGGAATCCAATATCGAAATATTCCGAAGATAATTTTGATTCAAATCCATTCTGATTCATATATTGGAAATTTCGGTTATTTTTGAAACCACTTCAAATCCCATTTATTTATTTAAAAATATTGGATTATAATTCTAGTTCATAACTAGTTCATTTCGATAAAAATATATTTTTATCTTTCCAAATATGGAACTATTTAGCCTAATTCTTTCCAAATCATTTATTATGATTTTACACAAATTACTGGTATTTTTAATAATTTTATCAAGGCCCGTACAGTCGATTTCAATAAACGGTCATCGAACTGCACTTACAACGACCTTTTCCAAATTCGATTTGGACATAATTCCAAATCCAACCGTTAGATTTCAAATCTCTCATATTAATTAGAAAGCACTTTTCGATATGAATCCAACGGTTCCGGTTTTAGGAGAATCCGATGGTCGGATCTCCCATAAGTCCATTCGAAGTCAATGGTCGAAATTCGTGAACTACCACGGCGCGACGCGTTCTATTCAGGCCATTATATATATATATTATATATATATAATATTCCGTCGATTTCCATTTAAAACGTATTTTATAAATCGTTTTAAATTCATTTTCAAAACGATTTCAACTTCATATTCAATTTCAAATCAAAATTGAATATTCCATATCATGGATATATAAATGATTGTTTTTTCAAAACATTATATCTTTCAATCAATTCCTTTTCGATATTCATTATAGAAATAAATAAAATCGATATAAATATCGTTCACGTCAAAATGGCGTTAATCTAATCAACACGGCATTATATATTTAAATATTTTCGTGTCCATCCCAAATCGGACATCAAAATCAGATTTTGATATTTTACTGAATATTAGTTTAAAATATTCATTATTTTAAAATAATCGTTATTTTTAAAATATTCATTCTTTCTGGACTAGAATCAGACATATTCAATTACCATATAATTTTATTTATATGGATTTCATACAACACATGTACACAACAACAATCCAACACAGTCAACCATCATCCAGAGTGCATTTTACATTATATAAGCATCAAATATAAATATTTAATGCTTATAGTAGTCCATCAACCAAACGATTGACATACAACTAAATATTGGGATTAGTGTATGTCCTATATCATCCCAATAACCGTGTGGGGTTTCAATCAACAAATAATGAATTTTATTTGTGCAGTTGGGCGATGTAACACCCCGTGTATTCTATAACAGTGAAATTCATAAATTAAAGCATAACTAATTTCAAATCAAAGAATTAAAGGAAACGGGATACGCCATTGTGTTCGTCTCGGAAAAATACGCAAAATAGAGTCCGAGTTTTCGAAAAACGGAGTCCGTATGAAGAAGATATGGCCTCCGGAAGTTTCAGAATTCAGGTTAAAATTCAAACAGACGAAAACAGCTCAGAAAAACAAGTTTAAAATTCAAAATCGGGCCCAATTGGCTAAGGCGGGAAAATTCCCGCCTAAGGCACCCAGGTCGACTTGGCAGTCGACCTGGGCTAGCCAGGTCGACAGGGCTGTCGACAGGGCTGTCGACTGGGCTGTCGACCTGGCCCCAGAGCCAGGTCGAACCCAGCCCACCCTGGCTGGCCTGGTCTGTGTTTGGCCGATTTTCTGAGCCTTGCCTTGTCACTAGGGCTAGGTGTCAGCTCCTGATTGGTCTCTCTTTCGAATGAATGGCTACGATTAACCCAAGCAACATCGACGGTCCTAATCAGTTCATAAACTCTATAAAAATGACCCTAGACTCTACCTAATCTATTCATTCAAAAATAAGAATGAGGCCGTCATGTTGCTGAGGAACGACTAGGAGTAGCCACCAATTTGAGAGACAATTAGGAGACAAACTCTAAAGCATAAAGCAACTACAAGTTAAACAAATCAAATCAACGCCTACATCAAAGGAATAACATCTCCAAATCCAGAATTCAGATTCCTGAATTGAAGAATTCGTCACACGATTGTAAGTAGAGTACTATTCCGGTATGAATTAAATAACTGTGTTTGATTTGTGTAAAATGAGAATTACACTTGATTTGTGGTGATAGTAATTCATATTTGTGCGTTGCTATGATTCTAATCGATTTGGAATGTTGTGATATAACGATTGGATATTCGCAAGTATGTAATTCATGATAAAAACTACATGTTATCGGTAGTTTATTTGAGATTCATGCAAGTATACGATTGGATATTCGCAAGTATGTAATTCATGTTGAAGCTACATGTTTGTGGTTGTTTAATTGAGATTCATGTAAGTATGTGGTAATGCTACTATGCCAACATAATGTATATTTTTGTACAAAATCACTTTGTGTGTAATTGGATCAAATTTGGGGTACTATGATTCATATGAAATTATGTTGGAATTATGATCTATGTATAAAACCATACTTTTGTATTAGAAACAAAAGTAAGCCTCTTTGCGAACTTATGTTGATTTTATGAATATGACTAGGCTATGTTTGATATTATGCCTAATTGAAAAACATGTTAGGCCTATATTGTTAACAAGAATTATATGATAATATATGTGACACATAGCTAAGTAAGATTTACATTCCAATTGCAAGTTTGCATGAATAAAGTAAAAACCATGATTTCATGTTTAGGAATATTTATGCTATGATTACATGAATAGATCAAAAACCATGATTTCATGTTTGGGTATATTTGTGCCATGATTATGTGAATAGATTAAAAATCATGGTTAATTTGGAATAATTCTAGTTGAACTATACTTTTGTATTAGTTACAAAAGTAAGAACCTTTGTAAACATATAGTAATTTTATAAACATGATTTGCTTATGTTTGACATTATGCCTAAGTAAAAATATAGGTTTATGTTGTAGTTAAGACTATGTGTCAATAATGATATCTAATTTAGTTAGATTCTTAACTTAACTGCAAGTTTACATGGTTTGACTCATGTCACTTATGCTTTATGACCAAAGTATATGTTACCACAATGCAAGTACACCAGTTTCTATTTTGTAGTTCCAACGTTATGTTGCAAGTTCATGCGCTCACATTCCCCTTTTTGTGTATATAATCACGTTTTAAGCCTCCCCTTTTTCACGTGGCTAAGTTGGGCTTAAAAGGCTAAGCCCAACATATATTATAATAAACGAACGTATTAAACGGGGGAAATAGCGTTGGGCCAAATTAATTAATAAATGAAAATATAAAAGTAGAGGGGCCCAAATTCAAGAATGGGTTGGGCCCATGATTGGTGTAAACCTTTACACCATTAGCTTAAATTGATTTTTGAATAATGGGCCGCAAATATTTACATATAAAAAGAAGAAAGACAAAATATGTAAATGTAGAAAATACGATGTGTTTAACCCGAGGTTGGATTGAGTTGTGATGTAAACCTGCCCGGAACCGCCCGGCTGTCCAGTAGTCACAACAATACCTATCCAATGTGGGTGGTTAAACATGGAGCCCAATAAGGACCCGAGGTTAGATTGAGTTGTGGCGTAAGACTGCCCGGACCCAACCGGCAACAGGCAGCCACAACAATACCTGTCTAATGTGAGAGGTCAAGGCTTAATAAGACAATTAAGGCTGAGTCAGGATTGATAGGATTAAGTAAATTATATTAATACTTAATCAAGATGGAACATGCTAAACTAAACAGACTGATTGGGGGTTAGGTTTATAAAACACTTAACCAACTTAGCATGTTGGCTAGAGATAGAAAACCTAGTAGCGGGGGACCCTTTTCAGCAGTAACCCTATAAGGTGTATCATGATACCCTGAAACTAGGCAGGGTGGGGCACGATTACTGGGCTGATTGTAAGAGGTCAAATCGACGGCGGTGGTGCAGCAGTGTAGGTTCTAACGGGGTGCGGGCGTGCACACACTCCGACGCAGAAAAATAAGGCACTGGGCACCAGTAGCATACCTGTGCATTCTAGGATTGTGTCGGGCCGCCACCATGGGACTTGATACACCCCATGGTGGGACCAGCATAGGTAACTACAACATCGGGGGCCGTAAGACACATGTAACTATGCGAGTAGGAGCCGATCATCATAAAATGGATCACTTCACCCTGATTATGGGGTGCCTCTTGGGAACTAGTTTATATGGGTACAGAGATTAATATGGGGTACGATAGTATATTCGACCCTAGACAACTTAACTAATTATATGATGCTTTCCCATTTCTAGTTTATACTTATCATACCCAGTTCTTTATTCATAGACTGAATAGTCCTAGACTTACTCAGGCTTTATGTCTGACTCTACTTTTCTTTCGTCTTCTTTTCTTCCGTTTCCCCCCCAGGTCCACAGGGAGGGAATACCGCAGCTTGACCAGCCTTCTTATCCAGCTTGAAGAGAAAGAATGTATTGCTTGGATCTTTTCGTTTTGGACTATGGCTTTGGACAACAACTATGGGACTTTTGCAGTTTATTTATGTTTTCTTTATGCTTTTTTAAATAATCTAATCAAGACAGTCATGAAGATGTTATGTTTTTTTTGAAGTATTGTAAGACAATTATGGTATGTTGTTGTAACACATATCTTTTATGAAATAAAAGTTGTTGTTTTTCCGCTGTTCAAAAAATATGTGTTCTTATATTCTGTCTTGTATATCTGTGACTTATACTTATAAACCTCCACCAAAATTAGGGCATTCCCTTTTAGAGTGACCCTAACGGAGGTGGGGTGTTTCAGGCGATGTGTAAAATTTATCGTTCCAATCCATATCAGTCAAATGTGTGTACATAAACAAATCGTTCGATTTGTTTATGAATATTTATTTTATTCATATACACGTTAATTTTTAAGTATAAAATATTTTATTCCATTCCACATCACGCAATCGATTTTCACAACATTATCAATCAAATAAACAAGTCGTCCATGGTTTGTGGACGACGGGTGTCGGGTGCTGCTAAGCACCGTCTGCATCCTAGTATATTTTTAACTAGAAAATAAAATAAAGTGAGAAGTTCTCACCTTTAGCTTCCACTCCGCCGTTTCTATATCGGATGGTTTTGATTTCTTTCTCGTTCGTTCCATCGCATTCTGTTTCACACGGTATATGTTAAACATCATATTTTTAAACGACGGTCTTTATAAATAAAAATCACATTTTTATTACTCTATATATATAAGAATTATATTTTTATTTTGCTACTGTATAAAAATCATATTTTTAACTATCGAATTTTTATTTCATAGTTTGACGATTTTACAAATAGTATTCATACAATAAAAATTATATTTTTATCCTTCCAAAAATATTTTCATAGTTCATTTATTTTTAAAATAGCATACATAATCTAAAAATCGTACTTTTATTTTTATGGCTTAACTATTTTATATACGATCATATTTTTATTTCAGTGAAAAGTATATAAAGATCATATTTTTATTACGCTATTTTCCTAATAAAAATCATATTTTTATTTCAAAGTCATAGGTGTAAAAATCGTATTTTTATTTCAAATATATATATATATATATATATATATATATCGTATTTTTATTTCGCTATCCAAACAATAAAAATCATATTTTTATTGCTACTTCATATGAATAAAAATCAAATCTTTATCATATTCAAAATCGAATCTTTCTTCATTGTCATTCATATATAAAAGATCAAATGTTTACATTGTTATTCATACATGAAAGATCAAATCTTTTCATTGTTGTTCATATATAAAAGATCAAATCTTTTTACCCACAATTCTACTTTATATAACTAATAATCTAATCTTTATTAACATAAAGATCTAATTTTTATTAACAAACAAATCGGATTTTTACTAACATAAAGATTTAACCTTTACTAACATAAAAATATAATTTTTATTTGAATCAAAGCTTTCATATACATCAAAATCAAAAATCTTACATTGTTTGGAGGAGGGGGACGCCGGGGTGGAGCTGGGGCAGTCGCCTCGCCGGCGGCGGCGCCACTTGGAGGGGGAGGGGCGATAGTGAACGTTGACAGGGGGGCTTCCACGGTTTTCTTTTTCTCTTTTTATTTGCTTTTGAATGAACGACGGGATTTGGGGGAGAAGGAAAAAATAAGGGTTTATATAAAAATTTATATTATACTTAATTATCGCGAAAGTTGACTTTTAATTTCGACCTCCAAACGAGACATAACGACTGTCGTCTATAGCGTAATACCCCCATTCCGAACAAAATGGGATATGTTTCGTAAGCCGATTCGGCTGTTACGATCAGTTTCCATCAAAATCAAAATATAAATCTATATATTGAATTTGAACGCACATTTCAATTTACCGGGGCAACATACGGACCCCAAAAATTCCAGAAAAATTATTTCTAGCTTTGTATTGACGATACGGTCCTAACAAAACAAATTTCATCAAATTTGAAGACCGTTTGAAAAATGGCCATTTTCTGGTTGATCTAAATTGACTAAAATTGAAAAAACACGTTTTCTTTTGCCACGCTCGCATATTGATTCAGAAAATTATGAGTTTTTGAATCTAGTAATAACTTGACATTTCGGATCCAACAAAAGTGGTTTCGTCAAAAACGGAGGTCGTTTGCAAAATTTCCATTTTTAAGGGCTATATATTTCCATAGCGGCTATTCTAAATTTTCAACTGAACGTAACTTTTTATTCCCGCTATGAAATTTCAATTTTTCGGATTCGTTGGAAAGATATTTTCAAATAGATTCTAATATTTTTTGTTTCACTAAAATCTGGTTTATTTTGAATCCTGTACATTCATTTGAAATTTGAAATCAAATTTTCAAGCTACTGCGCCATTTCCATTTCCTTTTATAATTAAAATAAATATTTATATTCTAAAGTCGATTTATATAAATATATACATTCTAATTATATTCAAAATAAATTTCTTGTCGTTATTATTTAGGATAAATCGTTTTAAATATTCAAAATTCATTAAAATTGCTAAAATAAAAATTTTAAATTGGTTCTGATTTTCCGGGTTGTTATAAAGAAAGCCTACAAAGAATTCCTTTCACTACCAGCATTAGGAGTGCGAGGAATCTGTTGGATTTCTTTCAGCACTAGAAGCTCACATTGGAAGAACCGATCCCACTATGCATCTAATGAGATGTGTGAGGCATGTGGAAGCGTCTAGGGGTGAGTATTTACTGGTTGAAACCAATTATATCAACCAAACGGTTAAGTTTGGTCGGTTTTGTTTGGTTTTGTAATTTAATTGGTTGGTTTTGGTTTTTATTTTTATATTACTTCGGTTTATTGGTTGGATTTGGTTTTTAATATTTAAAAATCGAACCAACCAATTAAACCAAACTTAAAAATTAATTTATCTAAAATTTAAAAACTTACCACTAACAATGCTATTATTTACAATATATTCGTAACAATATTATTTTTTTATTTAATTTTATATTGACATTTTTAGAAGATGAGTTTGATTTCTAAAATATTTGCATCATATGAACTCAATTATTTATTTCAATCATATGTTATATAAACAACTAGAAGATCTATTCCATTTTAAGATAAACCAAACAAACCAACCAAACCGAACCAAATATTATCGGTTCGGTTGGTTTTGGTTTTAAAAAATATTGATTTGGTTTGGTTTGGTTTATGTTTCTTGAATGGTTATTTTGGTTTCAAAAATTTTGATTATAGAAAACCGAACCAACCATTTGTTCACCCCTAGAAGCGTCGGGGGAATTCGATGAAGTGATGGCATAGAGCTTCCCGCTCTTTCTATCATATATTGCAACGTTATGGTTCAGGCAGTTGGAAAGTGGATCTATTGGGTCCTGAACGGTCTTGGACGATAGATTCATGAGGTATTTCAGGATCCACACACGCGACCCAAGAATGTAATAACTTTGATAATAATCAAGAAGAATGCATTTGGGACTCTATGAGCTTTTTTATCTCGGGTAAATGTAAGAGTGGCATCGGTGAATCGGTCAAATCCATTGATGTGATGATGAAAGGGATCTCTAGTATTTCTTATAACTCATAAAGTGTCTTTGGAATGGGACCCCCTAAGGGTTCTTGAAGAATCCTATTGTGAGGCTGATCAATTCCTACAATATGTAGACGCAAGGCTAATCATGAGGCATTAGAAGTAAATGCGGTTAGGTTGGAAAACCGTCTGAAGCAGGAGCTGGGAAAGACACAGGAAAGCATAAAGGTAAGAATAACTATTGTCGATTGGACTGAATAAGAATAGGACCAAAGTAAAGGAAAACTAGTAACCGTATGTCTTAAGTATACCTATAATGATGGAATATGAGAAGTCGCTAACTGCCCGAGATTGGTGCACACCTAACTTGCAAGAGGGAATTATCATCAAGTTGCGGATTTAGATTCAAGAAAAATGGCTAAGTAGCTTATCCATTTATGGGAACCAACAAAGTCCTTAGGTATACTCTTAGACGTTGATAAACTGCTCCATTTGCTTTTATTTTATAAATAAACTTGTAATAAAGAGGCTAAGCCACTTGCATTTGTATGAGAGTAAGCGAGAGCCCAATGTAAACTCTGAGATAGCAATAAACCAATGATTTTCGAATACAATAAAACTATTAGTTTTGTACTTTTATATAATTGTTCGAAGAGTATGGCTTATGTTTGTTGGGTATGAACCTGGCAATTCTCTTCTAACTTTAATAAGACATTGCATCATCATGTGTGGCTTAAGCACAACAAAGGGTAGGCAGTCTTGTTCAAAACTCGACAAGGCCGTCCACTTAGGACCATCAAATATGGCTTGTGCTTGGCAAAATTTTAGTTATTCTAGATGCAGGAGCACTAGATTAGGATCATCGGAATATTATATGCTTGGTAAGATCCCGTAGAATATGGGATCATCATGTACGGTTTATGCATGGCAAGAATTTCTATCTTGAAAATAGGGTTGTTTAGCTAGGCTCATCATATATGTTTTATGCTTGACAAGAGTTCAGTTGCTCCAAACACAGTGCTACTCGATCAGGATCGTCAACGGTAAAGTTGTCAGTGGATATCCGAAAAATTTGAAATACATATGCATCCGAAAAGCAGATAAATATCCGATATCTAGAAGAACGGATGCAGATATAGATAATAACACATCTGCAACCGAAAATTATCTATCTGTCTTTTTCATGACTATAGTTTAATTATGTGTATTTTAACATAATGAAATATACTAATTTATTATTTCGTTAAATCGGAGGTTTATATTGTACACACTAAGTGCATACTAATTTCTCAAAAACTATTAGTTATCATCATATGTGTTTATTTTTAGTACTTTTAATCGGTTGGATTGAAAAAAAACTTTACATGAAACAATTTGTTTTTCATTTATGTTCCTTGATCTATCAAACATTGGCGAATCCTACAAGTATTTGATATCTGTCTGTATCCATGGATGCGGATTACCGTATCTGAAAATGATTTCAAATGCGAAAATAGCACTATATGCATTCGAACACATCCGTTGACAGCTCTAGTCGAGTGTGGTTTGCACTTGGAAAAAGCCCGGAAAGGTTATGGATCGTCAAGTATGATTTATACTAAATCAAGGCCTGATGAGGCTGTAGGACAGTCAAGTATAGTTTATGCTCGACAAGAGGTCAATGAGACTATGATCATCTAATATGGATTACTGTAATGACCCGGATATTCCGTCGGTTAGATTTGAATATTTAATACAGTTTTAAATATTGGGTGGATAAATATAAATGGAATTTTTATATTAAGTTATCAATTTAATAATCAGTTTCGATTTAATATTGAATATATTAAATAATCAGAATACGAAAATGGATTTAGTTGAATTCAAATTTAGTTTGAATTAAATACAGTTCAAATAATTAATAGGAAATTTTATTTGAATTTATAACGATAATAATATTTATTTATTATCGAGAAAAATAAATTGTCTAAGATAAATTTATATCAATTTAAATTAATATCTTCTACAGATGATCGAATTGGACCTCGTGACCTATCCCAGTGTGTCCGGAATAGGGGTATTACCTTAGAATTGACAGTAGTTGGGTTCAGAAAGGAGTTCGATACCAACGGGAAAATTTAATTAATTTAATCGCGTTGGTTAATTAAATTTAAAATAAAAATAAATATCCTTGATTTGTGGACTGAGATAAAACAACAAGGACCGCACAAATCATAAGGGGGAAAGAAGAAAACGTTCTCCTCTTCCACTCCACACATAAATGGCCTCGTTGTTCATGCTGATACCACACCTTTGCCTATATAACTAAATCGCACCCCACCCAAATCCCATTCCTCGTTTTATTGTTCATCAGAGAAAGCCGAACCCTCCATTCACTCTATAAATATGGCGACAACCTCTTTCTCTTTTGGTTTTGTTCTTTGGAGTATACCGAACTGCTCCTTTCCTCATTCGATAAATCAAAATTGATTCTGCAACAGAAATCAAAGCCGACCAAAATCATCTGCTTCGTTCCTTATGAAACCCATCAACAGGAAATCAAAGCGAATCAATTTTCAACAAATACGAAGGGGTAAATCGAAAAAATTTGTGCTTAAACTGTCAAATTGGGGTCGCGATTGTCGATTGGGGTTGCGCAAGGTATGAGCGAGTTTGGGCATGCTCGGTGGTCAGTAAGGAAGCGGTGCGATGGACAACAGGTAGGGAGGCCGAAGTTATAAAGTACGGTGGTGTTCGATTTAGGTGGGGAAGCCTGTTGCGATTCTGGTAATAGGATGAGCGTGATGGTGGCTTGAGATGGACCGATGTTCTGGCAAGGGTTGCGGGTGAAGTGATTTTGGGAGTTGCTTACTATAGCAGGTCGATGGCTAGGAGCAGACAACTTATTGATCTGGCTCCTTGTGTTTGTATAGAGCAAAGGAGGAAGGCAACGTCATTGATGGAGGGTAAAGGACTGGTTTTGAAGCCGAGATCTCTAGGAGTTGAAAAGGGGTTAGGCAGTGATTTATTCTCACTAATTAAGGTAATTTAACCTTAGCAATTTATTTATCTATTTAATTCGTTTAATATATAGATATAATTATAAATCTATAATGCAATATATTATATTATACAAAGTGAGAAAATCGTAACATAGGATTTGTAATTGCAGATATTAAAAATCGGGAATTCATTTGGAGTTGATCGGAGTTGACTAGAAATTGGATTTAAATCGAATGATATTCGATTTAATTTAAATCGGGGTATTCGGCAAATGAAAACCCTGGTGAGTAAATCTCACCTTTTATTTAGAATTATTTTTTTATATAGTTAAAAATAATTGTTTGTGCTTGTTTGAATGTTGTCGATTGTTTTAAAATATATATTAGTTATATAGGATATATATATATATATATATATATTGGGTTGATAATTGGTTGGATTCCCGCGGTCTCATTAGCGGATGCCCGCGGTTTCATAGCGGATGATTACTCTATACGCCCCACGCTATGATAGTGGATGACCTTCATACCGCGATATCCTGCCTCGAAGCAGGATTGGTATTACTATGTTTACTAACGTCTGTGGATGCAGGAAAACAGGTTGGAGGAATCCCATTGGATTCCTCAAAAATATATTATCTGTTGTTGTTTGTTTGATTTCATATATATTCATATATGATGTGTTAAAAATCAAATGATTGAAAATTGGTTGATTTGATTGCTTAAAATATCACTGGGGTTTGAATATTGATATATAAAAATATCGTAAAGGGTATTTGAGATTTTAAAAAGGAAATTCTATTTTTATAAATAGAATTTGAATTTTAAATAAAACTATAGAAAATACTAACTTGTTTGAAGGTATATAAAACAAGTATCGAATTTATAAACGTTGTTTAAAAATGGAAAGATGGGATTTGAATGGAATTTATAAACTTTGTTTATAAATGAAAAGATGGGATTTGAATCGAATTTATAAACGTTGTTTATAAATGGAAAGGTGGGATTTGAATTGAAGTTATAAACGTTGTTTATAAATAATGCCGAGAATTCAAATGGACTTTGAATATAAGGAATTGAAATAGAATTTGAATAATAGAATTCAAATGGAGTTTAACTATAGAATTTGAACATAGTATTTCAAATGGAATTTGAATATAGAAATTCAAATGGGATTTATAATAAATAGATTTGGATAAATAAAAGTGGATTAGACTAAGAAGTTAATTAACAGATTTAATTAACAAATTGAGTTAAAACGATTGGTATAGTTAAAATAGATTGGACAGGCATAAATATACAGGAGACAGGTATGGAATAAAGTATAGAAGTGAAATAAATAGAATGCCCGACAAAAAGGTACGTATTTAATTTCCATATGAGATTTTATGCGCCGTATCGGCTAGCCGCTTGGCCTTTTCTTTTTCTTTTTGAGATGAGAAGGACCGGGAAAGCTATTTGAAATTTCCCGATGCTCCCGGTACAAAGGAGGTTATGGCGAATTTTTCCTGGAATTTAAGGAGATAGAATATTTTTAAGACAATTTGATAGTTAGAAATCAACGTATCGATATACATAGAAGTCGATAAGAAAACGAACTTAGAAATAGAACAGTAAAATCAAAAAGGGAGTATAAGAATAAAATCTAGTAAGAATAGAAAGAAAAAGTGTATACGTGTTTAAAGGTAAAGAAGTAGTTGTATGTTATTGATTGTTCGAGTAAGTAGCAATATCTGTTTTGACGTTATAAATGTTATTCAGTCAAGGTCTGAGAGGTAGTTATACCCCAACTTGATTGATTGCATTATTAACAAATGAACAGTAAGATTTCAGGCTCGAAGATCAATGTTAGATAAGAGTTAGTTGAATATAGTATTTGGGTTGTCGTAACGATGTTTTACACAACATCCGTTTTAACCCAAATAAGTGTAAGCTGGGAAATAGAATAATAAATATTTCCTAAGTATAGAAATAAACGAGATCGGAAAAGAGATAAGTAATTGGAATATTTTCCAATTATAACTAGCATATATTTTCTAAAGTTTAGAAAATAAAGGAAGGCGATATTCGGAAATGTTTTTCCAAATAACGTAAAAGGCCAATATGGTTATTGAAAATATTTGGTTAACAAATATTGATAAAGAAATAGAGAAGTGATTTAATTAATGAAATATTAATTAAAGGCTCACTGATTGTTGGATGTTTGGATGAACACTTGTTTTATTCGATAGTTAAATCATCGACTATCGAAACACTTGTTTTTATCCGATAGTTAAATCACAGACTATCGTAGTTTTGACCATCGTTGTCAATATGGAGAGACCGGTTGGATTATTATCCGAAGAACCACTCCGTATTGGCAGTAGCGTGCGAATCAGATTATATAAAGATAATCGAAGACAGAGTAGAGTGCAAGGACTTTTTCTATTAATAGAAATAGTACCTTCGATTCATCCTGTTCCTGGGTGACTTGTATGGATGAATGTCTGACAGAGTATTTCCAGACGATCACGTATATTGATTTCTCCAACCGTACCAAGAGTGGAGGCGGAGAAGGAAACTTCTTTTAGCTAACACATAATGTATTGTTGTAGACGTCAATCGGTGATTTGATGGATTTGATGATGTGGCATTCAAAGTGAATCTGGTATGATGATAAAGCGTAGCTTCTAGCCTCATCATCCGGTAAATAACAAAAATCGGGCAGGCAGCATGGCTAAGTCGGTCGCACCGAAGTAGGGTGTATAATCACCTGATCTAGAGTTTCATTTACTTATAAAAATCTATTGTTGATGCTGTCCCATTCGGGAAACGGTTGCTGATCCCAACTGTTGGTGATATACATTCGATACACTCAAGCGAAATGAGTGGTCGGTCATGTGTGGCCGGGTTGCAAGATGTTCTTGTTGAACCCAGTGTATTCCTCTCTAGAGGTACATTAGCGAAAGGTGGTTCCATACCATGTCATAGTTGAAAATCCATTACCCAATGCGTGCTTGCGGTTTTGATTGTATACTATATATGTAGAACGTGAGATGAAAGCGTTTCTGCTAGATGATTATATATATACTGTGGTTGATAGACATTATTATAATATCAAAAGGTTTTTGATATAAAGATATTTTGGATTCTCATAAGGGAAAAACCCGTTCCGTTATGCGGCGTGGTCTTATGAGATATCGTTTACTTGTTCGAACTGTTTTTAAACTGTTTTACTCATACCAGTCCATGTTGCGTGCTTGGGGCATGTGTCGCATGATAGGGGGTTCTCGCTTTTCGTTAGGTGGCGAACGGGAGACTCTTACCCCTACATGTCCCGAAAATGAGGGTTGGTTGTGAAGTCGAAAGGCTGGCCGTAAAATGTGGTGCTGGGGTACCAATGTAAGCCATAGTGGTGTATTACCTTGCTGCTTTGGGGACGAGAGGATGGTTGCAAAGCCTACTTGAAAATCCGGGTCGTTACAGTTGGTATCAGAGCTTAAGTTAAGAATTACTTGGCTCTGTGGCGTGACTCGGTAGAGATAGGGTTAGTAATACCCTAGATTGAGTTTGAGTGTATATATATACGAGAGAGCGTATTTGTTATTTGATATAAAAACTGTTTTATATTGTGTTGACTAGTCTGTTGAGTGGCTTATGAATTCTGATTGAATCGTGGGACGCCACGATGTCGATAGGAGTTTATAAACACTTGAACAGAAGATTGGACACGATATTGTTTTTAAATAGTTAAGTTGATTGTTAGGATTATAATCAAATTAGATTATAAAACAGAAATAGTTATATATATATAACCAGTGGAATGTGTATATGAAATCAAATATACAAATGTGATAAATTGAAATTGAATTCCAACCAGAATTCAGAATTTAAAATCCTGGGAGTTTGGAAAAATATTTTTTCTAAATGAACATCAAGTAATATAGCACTGAACTCATTCAGTAGCTGGGAAATAATTCTGATAATGAGTCGACCATCATCAGTGTTCATTTTCGAGTTTCTAAGTGATGAATTGCTGCCTTAGAAAAGTTTTGATGGAAATTTGTTTGAAAGAAACAAGTTGTTTGAAAATTCAAATGTTTGAATTTGGGATAGATATAAATATATGTATATATTTATATTACTTCAAAGGAATTTTGAAATGGGAATTGGAATATAGATTTCAAATAGAAGTAAAATAAAGGAATTTGAATATATATATAATTCAAATAGAAGTGAAGTAGAATTTGAATTCAAAGGAATTCAAATGAGTTTGAATAAAGAAAATTCAAATAGAAATTGTATAAGAAAAATTGAAATGGAATTTGAATTCAAAGGAATTCAAATGGATTTGAATAAAGAAAAGTCAAATAGAGATTTGAATATTATAATTCAAATGGAATTTGGTTAAATAGAATTTCAAAGAAAATATAAAGTTTTGTAAAGACCCGCAACTTCCCCGTAAAGGAAAGCGTCGGATAGTTCGAGAACAAACCACAACAGAACACATATCAAAGAACACTTCATTGTATATTACAACAATGTATCAGATTACAAGAATATACAGAGTATAAACGAATATTACACAGAAATATCAGAGATTTAAATTACATCTAAATACATAGCAGCGGAAAATAATACAACACACAACTAGAATGAGATATACGGATACAAAGCTTTCCGGATATCGTTCCAGCTGTAAACCAGGATCCTGTGAATATAAATCTGCAAAAACCAAAACTACTAGCTGCCCGTGTCAAAATAAGGGCACCCAGAGTTTAGGTTAAAACAATAAACTCCAGGTCAGTCATGGGACTGGTGTGAGAACTAAAACAGTTATAATTCTTTATTTTAAAGTTCGGTAAATCATGGGACCACGCCGTATAACACGGAACGGGTTTCCTCCCAAGAATACCAGTGCATAAAACAAACAGCGCAATGCTAAATAAAGAAAAGTGAAGCTGTTATAAGACCCAGGTCCCATCACACAATGCAACGCAGCCGAGGATAGGGTTTTTCCTTATAACAGCCAAAGAATGCTTGATATGGTTAAAACAAATCGTTTGATACTATTATAAGTGAATAGTGCATAAAACAACTTCAAATCATAAGTATCAATCATAGGCGGCATGAGCGTCCCATGCCACTATGTCGCCATATATAGGTTTACAAATAAAACCGCAAAGTCACGTATTTGGAAATTGGATTTCCGTCTATGAACCGAGGCAAAAGATAGTCCTCAACCGATTCGAGACTGCCTAGCCCGAGTCTCAGGATCAGAGCTCGAGTGACCCTTGGATCGTCAGGGCCGGTCCACCGATGTGGATTAAAATGCCTGAACACTGCGTTTCCCCGCCCTTTGGGGTGTAAATGAGCCAACGAATGACTCCATCGGACCCGGATCGTCCGATCAAACCGAGGCGCCTCGCAACAGCAACAACCACATAAGTCAAACTCGTCAGGGCGTGTAAAACCACTGACGCCACTTCTAGCTAGGAGGAAACGCAGGCCCTCCCTGAGGTCCGTCTCCCGTTTTTGGTTCATACCGGGTGTGAAACTCGCGAATTCACGTTACACAAAGCTATGCCACACAGGCTGTGCTTTGATCATCACCACAAGACTTTGCTTTTCAACAGAAGCCTCGATCTATTGCCACTTAGGCATGCCACACAGGCAATTCACTCCATGCGTTTGATATCCATCAATATATAACCCCTGAGCTCGTACGTCTCAGAGAAGGGCGTTAAGCAAGAGAATAAATTCTCCGCCGCCAAGCAGATATATATTTAATAGAAATCAATCGCACGGACTAAAATCCAATGTCAGACACACAGTCCATTTACAAGTCCGTTCTGGGTCTGAATGAAACCGGGGGCACCTAGTACCCCGCATATCCATCGACCTCCAAGTACGTCTGGACGATCCCTAACTGTTTCCATCTTCTGGGTGTACAGCCCAATCAAGATCATCAGTAATCACCCAAACGACATGAAGACTTCCGGTCTTCGACCATCGTCTTCATCTTCGACACCACGTCGAATCAGTTATTCAGAATGGGATAAACCCGGTCTTTCTGAATAACTCGCGTATATATTATAAAAGTGTTACACAAACACAACATACGCCTCATTCCAATTCAGAATATTCTTTTATTCAAATATTCCTATACTTTGGAAAAAGTTCCCATTAATTTTATCCAAGATAAATTCTTTAAATTTATTCTTTAATCTCCTTTGAATATCAATTCAAACTAGTCGGGATTAGCGAACCACACCGAAGTAATCATTTATTTTATTTTCCCAATCCCAACCTATTCATCCCATGAAGTACAACTGGTTATACTTCATATCTAACACCACGGTGTTAGCGGTAAATTCAATTACCATTTCACGTTCAAATCTAATTAAAGATTTAACTATCCCTTAGAGTGCAATTGGTGATACTCCATTTTCGATCTTTTCAATCTAATTAAAGATTCATTAAAACTCCACTTAGTTTTAATATTTCTCTGGGTTAAAGAATCAGTGTCATTTAAAAACACAGTTCACGATAAACCCAAAATCACATTCATTAATTATCGGGTTAAAGAACGAGTGTTATTTAAAACACTGTTCACGATAAACCCAAAAATCAATATCAATTCAATTCCAATTAAATCTCATTTAATTGGTACACTTCATTAAATCCAAATAAAAAGATTTAATCTTTTCTCAACTGGGTTCAAGAACAGTGTTAGTGAAGGCACCATTCACGACAAACCCAAATCACATTCGATATTCAATACAAGGCTCTGAATAGAAAATATATCGGCTTATATTCAATATCAAATTCTACGACTAACAAATGTCGTATTGGAAATAACGATATAAATATATATCTTTCAAATTTCCGTAACAACACCTGTATAATCACGAATTCCAACATCGAAATATTCCGAAGACAATTTCGATTCAAATCCACTCCAATGCAATCATTGGATATTCTGGTTATTTTTAAAACCCTTTTCAAATTCAATTTATTTATTTAAAAATAAATAGAATTATATTCCTAGTTCAAAACTAGTTCATTTCGATAAAAATCTATTTTTATCTTTTCAAATATGGAGTTTTTCATCCCAAATCTTCACAAATCATTTCTTATGATTTTACACAAATTATTACTATTTTTAATAATTTTATCAAGGCCCGTACAGTCGATTTCCACCAATGGCCATCGAACTGCACTTACAGCGACCTTTTTCCAATTTGATTTGGACATAATTCCAAATCCAACCGTTAGATTTCTAATTTATCACATTCGTTAGAAAGCTCTTTTCGATACGAACCCAACGGTTCCGGTTTTAGGAGAATCCGACGGTCGGATCTCCCGTAATGTCCGTTTGAAATAAATGGTCGAAATTCACGAACTGCCGCGGCGCGGCGCGTTCTATTCAGGCCATTATATTATATATATATAATATATATAATATATATATCGTCGATTTCTATTTAAAACGAATTATATAAATAGTTTTAAATTCGTTTCAAAGGCAATTTCAACTTCCATTTCAATTCAAATCGAAAATGAATTCTTCTTTATAAATTCGTTTCAAAATTCATTTCTATTCAATTCAAATTTCAATTCAATTTGAATTCGTTTTCAATTCAATTCATTTCGAAATCGTTTTCAATTCAATTCATTTCGAAATCGTTTTCAATTCAATTCATTTCGAAATCGTTTTCAATTCAATTCATTTCGAAATCGTTTTCAATTCAATTCATTTCGAAATCGTTTTCAATTCAATTCATTTCGAAATCGTTTTCAATTCAATTCATTTCGAAATCGTTTTCAATTCAATTCATTTCGAAATCGTTTTAAAATCGATATAAATATCGATCACGTCAAAATGGCGTCAATCTAATCAACACGGCTTCATATATTCCTTTATTTTCAAATATTTTATTTCAAATATTTCTTTTTCAAATATTTCTTTTTCAAATATTTTTTTTTCAAAACTGGAATGAGGCCCAATCAATTACCATATAATGTTAATTATATGGATTTTCTACAACACATGTATATATCAACAACGATGAATAATCAACCATCATCCAAAGTGCATTCTACACTGTATAAGCATCAAATATAAATATTCAACGCTTATAACAGTCTGTCAATCAATCGATCGACACACAACTAAACAATCGGGATTAGTGTACGTCAAATATCATCCCAACACCCGTGTAGGGTTTCAAACAATCAAACACAGATTTTATTTGTGCAGTTGGGCGATGTGTAAAATTTATCGTCCCAATCAATGTCCTTCAAATAGGTGTACATAAACAAACCGTCTGGTTTGTAAATGAATATTTATTTATTCACATTCACGTTAAAAATTATATTTTTAACGATAAAACATTTTATTCCAACATATGAATTTCTATTAAGTTCATTCTTTAAATAAAATGATATTTTTATTTTTCTAACACATTTTAGAAAAATTCGGCGGCATAACGGCACGATACTAGAAACGGGACCAGGCCTAGCCTTATCCCCAGTCTAGTGAAGGCCCACGCCATTCACACATCAATCAAATCAATTCATTTCACCACACAATTCAATTTCAATCAAATAATCCAACTAATCTACGCAACCAAACAAACAAGTCCATGGTCTGTGGACGATTGTGTCGGGTGCTACTAAGCACCGTCTGGATCCTAGTATATATATATAACTAGAAAAGAAATTGAAAGGTGAGAAGTTCTCACCTATAGCTATCCAATCATCTTGACTCTTCTTTTATAGAAATCTTCACCGCTATCGCGTCTTCGTCAGCTTCGTCGCCCGTAGCCACTACATATGTAAAAATCGAATTTTTACTTCGCTATTCAATATATAAAAATCGAATTTTTCTTTCGAAGTTCAATATATAAAAATCATATTTTTCTTTCCGAAGTTTAACATATAAAAATCACATTTTTACTTCGAAGTTCAATATATAAAAATCATATTTTTCTTTCCGAAGTTTAACATATAAAAATCACATTTTCAATCCGAAGTTTAACATATAAAAATCACATTTTTAATCCGAAGTTTAACATATAAAAATCACATTTTCAATCCAAAGTTTAACATATAAAAATCACATTTTCAATCCGAAGTTTAACATATAAAAATCACATTTTTACCTATTGAAAATCGTATCTTTTCCTTCGACTCATTATATATAAAGAATCCCATATTTTATTATGCAAAGTTATTTATTTTAAATATTTCATTTTGAAATCAATGTTATTTACAAAAAAAAAATCTTATATTTTTCAAAAACAATGTATGTTTTACTACTTTAAAAGCAAAGTATATGTTTTTATATTTTATAATAGAATCAGTTTTTAAACTCTATAAAAAAAACAGTTTAAATCCTTTTCAAAATTCAGTTTTTAAATGCTATAATAAAAAAAACAAAATTAAAATTAAAATAGAATACTCACTGCAGCTCGAAGAAGGGGGGGGGGGTTCTTGCGTCAGCGCGATTTAGGGGGGGGCGCAGTCCTTCCAGGCGGCGGTCGATGGCAGCAGGGGGGCGCGGGTCGTGCAGTTGATCGGAGGGAGGTCGGCGAGGTCTGGCGGAGCACGGACGAGGGCGTGGCGGGTTCGTGGATCGAGATGGAGGTCGAGGGAGGCTCCAGCGGTTTCGTCAGAGGAGGAAGAGGAGCGAGGAGATGGAGGGGAGATCGAAGTGGGGAGGGGCGCCGAGGTCGGGTGGCGCGGTGGTCCACGCCAGTACTGGCGAACGGAATCGGGGGGGGGGGGGGGTTTCTTCTATATTTTTTTTTTGATTTGTAAATCGATTGTAACGGGGGGGCCAGAAATAAAGGAAGAGAAAGGTTTTTTTTTTATTTAATTATTTTATTTTTCTTTCGAAAAAGTTGACTTTTACATACGACCTCTAAACGAGGCCCACCGCCTGTCGTCCATAGCGTATTACCCCCGTTCCGAACACAATGAGATATGTATCGCAAGCGGATTTGACCGTATCGATTGGTTTCCGTTGAACTTACATTTAAATTACTATATTGAATTTTAAACGTACATTTCAATTTACCGGGCCCACACACGGACTCTAAAAATTCCCGAAAAATATTTTCTAACTTCGTATTGACGATACGGTCCTAACAAAACTAGTTTCGTCGAATTCCGAGACCGTTAGAAAAATGGCCATTTTCCAGTCGATTAAAATCAACTGAAATGGTCAAAACACGTTTTCCTTTGCCACGCTCACATATTGATTCGAAAAATTATGAAATTTGAAATCTAGCAATAACTTTACATCGCGGACCCAACAAAACTGGTTTCGTCGAAATCCGAGGTCGTTTGCAAAATGGCTATTTTTAAGGGCCTGAATTCCATAGCGACTATTCAAAATTTTCAACTGGACATATCTTATCATTTCTAAGATGAAATCTCAGTTTGTTAACTTCGCTACAAAGATATAGTTATACAGATTCAAATATTTCTTGTTTCGTTCAATTCTGACTTATATTGAATTCTGTATATTCATTTGAAATTAGAAATCGAATTTTCGAACTACCGCGCCATTTTCAATTCCTTTTATAATTATATATAATTATTATATATTCTAACGACGACGTATATAATATATACGTCGATTTATATTCGAAATAAATTTCTCGACAATATTATTTAAAATAATTCATTTTAAATATCAAATTTCGCTAAAATTGCCAAAATAAAAATTTCAAACTGGCTCGCATTTTCCGGGTTGTTACAAGTTTCAAATAGAATTTGAATTCAAAGTGAAATTAAATACAATTTGAATTCAAAGTGAAATTAAATAGAATTTGAATTCAAAGTGAAATTAAATAGAATTTGAATTCAAAGGAGTTAAAATAGAATTTGAATTCAAAGAAGTTAAAATAGAATTTAAATTCAAAGGAATTTAAATAGAAATTGAATAAAAGGTTTCAAATGGAATTTGAATAAAGGATTTGAAATGGATTTTGAATAAGGGAATTCGATTTTGAATAAGGGAATTCGAATAGAAATTGAAGATAAGGAATTGAAATAGGATTTGAATAGAAGAAATTCAAATAGAAATTGAATAGAAGGAAATTCAAATATAGAGTTGAATAAAGGATTTCAAATGGAATTTGAATATTGTAAATATATAGGATTTGAATATTAGAAGTAAAATAGATCGGGAATATTATGTTGAAATGGAAAAATGGATTTGATATATATTTAAAATATATCAGAATGGAGTTGAGTTTATTATAAACGAAGTTAAAACGTTTATATTTATAAATATAGTTAAAACGAGCTCGCCGTAGCACGGCAGTTCGCGAATTGGCGATTGGAACTTCAATTTAGTATACAGAACTCAATTGAAGTCGGAATTCTTTGAAACAAGAATCGTCGGGACCAGTTGGATAATAGTTTTCTAATGAAAGAGAAAAATCTGGATTTCGTCGTATAGATTTTGAGTTATATCAAAATCAAATTTTTTGAAAAGCAGCGCCAGAACCATTATAAAACCATAACGGTTTAATTAAATAAATAAAAGAATTGTTAGGAAATAAAATCCGAATTGGCATTAGAAAAATCCATACTGGAGATATAAAATAAATATGAACTCCAGTGAAGTAAGTGAAATGATTTTTAAGACAAAAATCATATTTTAAATGGTTAAAGAGAATTAACTAAATTGGAGAATAATTAGTTAAAGGAAATTTGAATCGAAATTGGGTTTTTGGATAAGTGAAAGAGATTGAGAATTTATATTCGAAATCGAATATATAACCCGAGTTGAAAATATAATTAGATTAGTTTATAATTAAGTTGACATATATTTGAACAAGTCATATTCAAATAAAAAGGGTGAAATAGGCAAAACGGTTAATTAGCAACTAGTTAATGGAAATTTGAATGATTGAAATTAAATTTAACTTAAGTAAGTTAAATAGATCAAAATGAAGAAATTGAGTAAAATCAATGTGAATATGAATTGGATGTGAATAAAGGAAAAACCAAAAGAGTTAAAAAGAAAATATATTTGTAAAACAAATATAAAGGAAATATATTTGTAACACAAATACAAAGGAAGTTATGTGCAAACAAATAGAAGGAGAAATATTTGTAAAAACATTTACAAATAGAATTTAAAAGGGAATATTTGTAAAAACATTTACAAATAGATTCAATGGAAATATTTATTTATTTGTTAAATAAATTGAATGTTATAAATGAGATGTTTATTTGTTAAATAAATAGAATTTAATCAAAGGAATATTTAGAAGATGAATAGAAAAT
The DNA here is from genome assembly GCA_030737875.1 of Allium sativum. Lineage (NCBI taxonomy): Eukaryota > Viridiplantae > Streptophyta > Magnoliopsida > Asparagales > Amaryllidaceae > Allium > Allium sativum. The sequence goes on along the minus strand of CM060912.1, from coordinate 391,671,014 downwards.
GGAAATCTGTTTTTAACAGATAAATAAAAAAGATTAGTTTATAAATAACAGTTTATAAATTAAATTAAATATTTATCATTCGATAAATGGAATATATAAGTCTAAACTTATATAGAGAAGAGATATTGGTTTTTAACACCGATAATTTTAAATAGAAGGGGTACACAACACTTGTATAAGTGAAGTAACATTATTAAAGAGAACATTTATAAAGTGAAGAACCATTACTAAAAGTAAATCTTTTTAAATGAATAAATGTTATCCAATAGGAGTTATTCGAATAGGAGAAGTCGATTAGAGTTAGAAATAATCGATTAGAGTTAGAATAAATCGATTAGAGAAAGAATTAACCAGTTAGAGTTGATCAGTTAGGATTAATCCGTAGAGTTAATTGAATATTAGTTATTCAATTAAAATTTATCGAATATTTGTTATTCAAATTTAGAGTTAACCAGATAGAGTTAATTGAACATAGTTAATCGAATTAGGATTTAATTGAATGTTAGTTATTCAATTAAAGTTGATCGAATAGAGTATTGAGATAGAATTAGTCAAACATAGTCACTCAGGATAAGTTGCCATTTCGTACGACTGCTAGCGTAATTCGCAGGGCTGCAGATAGCCTAGGGCGGTCGGATGTTTCCTGGGGGAATCAGGCGTAACCATTGTGATCGCTGCAATCTAGAGTCAAGCGAATGGAGTTAAATCAAATATTAGTTTATTCGAATAGAACTAAAGAAGTTATCGAATATAGTTTATTCGAAAGAAGTTATCGAATATAGTTTATTCGAAAGGAGTTATCGATTATTAGTAAATCGAAGGAGTTTCGATTATTAGTAAATCAAAGGAGTTATCAATTATTAGTGAATCGAAGGAGTTTCGATTATTAGTAAATCAAAGGAGTTATCAATTATTAGTGAATCGAAGGAGTTATTGATTATTAGTTAATCGAAGGAGTTATTGATTATTAGTTAATCGAAGGAGTTATCAATTATTAGTTAATCGAAGGAGTTATCAATTATTAGTGAATCAAAGGAGTTTCATTATTAGTAAATCAAAGGAGTTATCAATTATTAGTGAATCGAAGGAGTTATTGATTATTAGTTAATCGAAGGAGTTATTGATTATTAGTTAATCGAAGGAGTTATCAATTGTTAGTTAATCGAAGGAGTTATCAATTATTAGTAAATCAAAGGAGTTATCGATTATTTGTTAATCGAAATGAGTTATCGATTATAGTTTAATCGAAAGGAGTTATCGATTAGTTAATCGAAATGAGTTATAGAATATTGGTTATTCGAAGGAGTTATCGAATTTAGTTATTCGATGGAGTTAATCGAAAAGAGTTAAATCCAATAGAGTTAATTGATAAGAGTAAATTGAATAAAGTAAATCTAATATAGTTACTCAAAGAAAGGTTTTCGAATCTAGTTATTCGAAAGAGAGATTATCGAATATAGTTATTCGAAGGGAAGAGTTATCGAATAGGGATTTATTCGAAAGAGAGTTACGTAAGGAAGTTTGAAATGTTGAGTCTCAACATAAATAAGTTTTGAAAAGATAAATGGGTTTGTAGCATTTTTTCCTACCTTAGCAATTTCGAGGACGAAATTATTTTTAAGTGGGGAAGAATGTAATGACCCGGATATTCCGTCGGTTAGATTTGAATATTTAATACAGTTTTAAATATTGGGTGGATAAATATAAATGGAATTTTTATATTAAGTTATCAATTTAATAATCAGTTTCGATTTAATATTGAATATATTAAATAATCAGAATACGAAAATGGATTTAGTTGAATTCAAATTTAGTTTGAATTAAATACAGTTCAAATAATTAATTGGAAATTTTATTTGAATTTATAACGATAATAATATTTATTTATTATCAAGAAAAATAAATTGTTTGAGATAAATTTATATCAATTTAAATTAATATCTTCTACAGATGATCGAATTGGACCTCGTGACCTATCCCAGTGTGTCCGGAATAGGGGTATTACCCTAGAATTGACAGTAGTTGGGTTCAGAAAGGAGTTCGATACCAACGGGAAAATTTAATTAATTTAATCGCGTTGGTTAATTAAATTTAAAATAAAAATAAATATCCTTGATCTGTGGACTGAGATAAAACAACGAGGGAAAAATGACCGCACAAATCATAAGGGGGAAAGAAGAAAACGTTCTCCTCTTCCACTCCACACATAAATGGCCTCGTTGTTCATGCTGATACCACACCTTTGCCTATATAACTAAATCGCACCCCACCCAAATCCCATTCCTCGTTTTATTGTTCATCAGAGAAAGCCGAACCCTCCATTCACTCTATAAATATGGCGACAACCTCTTTCTCTTTTGGTTTTGTTCTTTGGAGTATACCGAACTGCTCCTTTCCTCATTCGATAAATCAAAATTGATTCTGCAACAGAAATCAAAGCCGACCAAAATCATATGCTTCGTTCCTTATGAAACCCATCAATAGGAAATCAAAGCGAATCAATTTTCAACAAATACGAAGGGGGAAATCGAAAAAATTTGTGCTTAAACTGTCAAATTGGGGTCGCAATTGTCGATTGGGGTTGCGCAAGGTATAAGCGAGTTTGGGCATGCTCGGTGGTCAGTAAGGAAGCGGTGCGATGGACAACAGGTAGGGAGGCCGAAGTTATAAAGTACGGTGGTGTTCGATTTAGGTGGGGAAACCTGTTGCGATTCTGGTAATAGGATGAGCGTGATGGTGGCTTGAGATGGACCGATGTTCTGGCAAGGGTTGCGGGTGAAGTGATTTTGGGAGTTGCTTACTGTAGCAGGCCGATGGCTAGGAGCAGACAACTTATTGATCTGGCTCCTTGTGTTTGTATAGAGCAAAGGAGGAAGGCAACGTCATTGATGGAGGGTAAAGGACTAGTTTTGAAGTCGAGATCTCTAGGAGTTGAAAAGGGGTTAGGCAGTGATTTATTCTCACTAATTAAGGTAATTTAACCTTAGCAATTTATTTGTCTATTTAATTCATTTAATATATAGATATAATGCAATATATTATATTATACAAAGTGAGAAAATCGTAAAATAGGATTTGTAATTGCAGATATTAAAAATCGGGAATTCATTTGGAGTTGATCGGAGTTGACTAGAAATTGGATTTAAATCGAATGATATTCGATTTAATTTAAATCGGGGTATTCGGCAAATAAAAACCCTGGTGAGTAAATCTCACCTTTTATTTAGAATTATTTTTTTATATAGTTAAAAATAATTGTTTGTGCTTGTTTGAATGTTGTCGATTGTTATAAAATATATATTAGTTATATAGGATATATATATATATGTATATATATATATATATATTGGGTTGATAATTGGTTGGATTCCCGCAGTCTCATTAGCGGATGCCCGCGGTTTCATAGCGGATGATTACCCTATACGCCCCCACGCTATGATAGTGGATGACCTTCATACCGCGATATCCTGCCTCGAAGCAGGATGGGTATTACTATGTTGACCAACGTTTGTGGATGCAGGAAAACAGGTTGGAGGAATCCAACTGGATTCCTCAAAAATATATTATCTGTTGTTGTTTGTTTGATTTCATATATATTCATATATGATGTGTTAAAAATCAAATGATTGAAAATTGGTTGATTTGATTGCTTAAAATATCACTGGGGTTTGAATATTGATCTATAAAAATATCGTAAAGGGTATTTGAGATTTTAAAAAGGAAATTCTATTTTTATAAATAGAATTTGAATTTTAAATAAAACTATAGAAAATATTAACTTGTTTGAAGGTATATAAAACAAGTATCGAATTTATAAACGTTGTTTAAAAATGGAAAGATGGGATTTGAATGGAATTTATAAACTTTGTTTATAAATGAAAAGATGGGATTTGAATCGAATTTATAAACGTTGTTTATAAATGGAAAGGTGGGATTTGAATTGAAGTTATAAACGTTGTTTATAAATAATGCCGAGAATTCAAATGGACTTTGAATATAAGGAATTGAAATAGAATTTGAATAATAGAATTCAAATGGAGTTTAACTATAGAATTTGAACATAGTATTTCAAATGGAATTTGAATATAGAAATTCAAATGGGATTTATAATAAATAGATTTGGATAAATAGAAGTGGATTAGACTAAGAAGTTAATTAACAGATTTAATTAACAAATTGAGTTAAAACGATTGGCATAGTTAAAATAGATTGGACAGGCATAAATATACAGGAGACAGGTATGGAATAAAGTATAGAAGTGAAATAAATAGAATGCCCGACAAAAAGGTACGTATTTAATTTCTATATGAGATTTTATGCGCCGTATCGGCTAGCCACTTGGCCTTTTCTTTTTCTTTTTGAGATGAGAAGGACCGGGAAAGCTATTTGAAATTTCCCGATGCTCCCGGTACAAAGGAGGTTATGGCGAATTTTTCCGGGAATTTAAGGAGATAGAATATTTTTAAGATAATTTGATAGTTAGAAATCAACGTATCGATATATATAGAAGTCGATAAGAAAACGAACTTAGAAATAGAACAGTAAAATCAAAAAGGGAGTATAAGAATAAAATCTAGTAAGAATAGAAAGAAAAAGTGTATATGTGTTTAAAGGTAAAGAAGTAGTTGTATGTTATTGATTGTTCGAGTAAGTAGCAATATCTGTTTTGACGTTATAAATGTTATTCAGTCAAGGTCTGAGAGGTAGTTATACCCCAACTTGATTGATTGCATTATTAACAAATGAACAGTAAGATTTCAGGCTCGAAGATCAATGTTAGATAAGAGTTAGTTGAATATAGTATTTGGGTTGTCGTAACGATGTTTTACACAACATCCGTTTTAACCCAAATAAGTGTAAGCTGGGAAATAGAATAATAAATATTTCCTAAGTATAGAAATAAACAAGATCGGAAAAGAGATAAGTAATTGGAATATTTTCCAATTATAACTAGCATATATTTTCTAAAGTTTAGAAAATAAAGGAAGGCGATATTCGGAAATGTTTTTCCAAATAACGTAAAAGGCCAATATGGTTATTGAAAATATTTGGTTAACAAATATTGATAAAGAAATAGAGAAGTGATTTAATTAATGAAATATTAATTAAAGGCTCACTGATTGTTGGATGTTTGGATGAACACTTGTTTTATTCGATAGTTAAATCATCGACTATCGAAACACTTGTTTTTATCCGATAGTTAAATCACAGACTATCGGAGTTTTGACCATCGTTGTCAATATGGAGAGACCGGTTGGATTATTATCCGAAGAACCACTCCGTATTGGCAGTAGCGTGCGAATCAGATTATATAAAGATAATCGAAGACGGAGTAGAGTGCAAGGACTTTTTCTATTAATAGAAATAGTACCTTCGATTCATCCTGTTCCTGGGTGACTTGTATGGATGAATGTCTGACAGAGTATTTCCAGACGATCACGTATATTGATTTCTCCAACCGTACCAAGAGTGGAGGCGGAGAAGGAAACTTCTTTTAGCTAACACATAATGTATTGTTGTAGACGTCAATCGGTGATTTGATGGATTTGACGATGTGGCATTCAAAGTGAATCTGGTATGATGATAAAGCGTAGCTTCTAGCCTCATCATCCGGTAAATGACAAAAATCGGGCAGGCAGCATGGATAAGTCGGTCGCACCGAAGTAGGGTGTATAATCACCTGATCTAGAGTTTCATTTACTTCTAAAAATCTATTGTTGATGCTGTCCCATTCAGGAAACGGTTGCTGATCCCAACTGTTGGTGATATACATTCGATACACTCAAGCGAAATGAGTGGTCGGCCATGTGTGGCCGGGTTGCAATATGTTCTTGTTGAACCCAGTGTATTCCTCTCTAGAGGTACATTAGCGAAAGGTGGTTCCATACCTTGTCATAGTTGAAAATCCATTACCCAATACGTGCTTGCGGTTTTGATTGTATACTATATATGTAGAACGTGAGATGAAAGCCTTTCTGCTAGATGATTATATATATACTGTGGTTGATAGACATTATTATAATATCAAAAGGTTTTTGATATAAAGATATTTTGGATTCTCATAAGGGAAAAACCCGTTCCGTTATGCGGCGTGGTCTTATGAGATATTGTTTACTTGTTCGAACTGTTTTTAAACTGTTTTACTCATACCAGTCCCATGACTGACCCGGAGTTTACTTTGTTGTTTTCCCTAAACTCTTGGGTGCCTAAATTTGTACGGGCAGTCAAGTAGTCGGGAATTTACAGATATACTGGAAGAGCTTGGAGCAGGAGGCTTCAGGATCATATAGCTATAGTTATTTCCGCTGTGTTGTAAGTGATGTACTTTGATATTGATGTATATTCAAGTACAGATGTATATATGTTATTCGTTCCGCTGTGAGATTCGTGTTACTCTGATGTTGTGTTCTTCTTCTTCTTCTATTCTAAGTTTCTATCTTATCTTTCCTCACCCTCTAATTTCTTTCACTAATTACCAGGATTTTTCGAATGTTTTGGTTATCGACATCGAGCTTATGTCGATAACCAAAGTCGTTGAAAATCCGGGTCGTTACAATTACACTCGACAAGAGCTCAGAGAAGCTAATGGTTTGCCTAGAAATCCCATAGACTTGGTTATCAGCTCAGCACAGTTGCAGACTTAAATTCAGTTATTGAACTACTAAATGAACTGGAGAAATTATGGACTTGGACTTAACAAACAATCCTTCTTGATCATGGATTCGGATTTGAATTCCAATTTTGGCTATCATACTTGGCAAACGATCCGACAAGACCGAGGACACGGCTTTGGATTTTGCTATCGGCTTGGAATAGCAGTGGCTCTTATAGAAAAATTCATAGAATATGGATTCAACTTGGCATTGGACTGGATTTTGGATTGGCTGTTACTTACGAGTTATGAACTCTGAGATTATGGCAATACATAGCACATCTTTTAAAGCAAGATAAGTTTTTGGGGACAAGTGTTATTGTAATGACCCGCATTTGCAGAGGTATTATAATTAATTAATTTAATTATATAAATAGTGATATAGTGAATTAAATGGTCGTGGAATTTAATAATGATGAATATTTAATTAAAATAATAAATTAAAATAATATATTTAATTCCGAAATAATCAGAATTGGCTGAAATGGCGATATGTTGTGAACTGGATCATCAGTGATATTTAATTCAGCTTGGAATTGAATTAGAATAACGAATATATTATATAAATGACAGTTTGAACGTAGAGTTATAATATAATTAAAATCGAGCTTGATATGGCGCTGCAGTTCGTAAATTGGCGATTCGAACTTCAATGAATGTACAGGTTTCGTTTTTAATCGGATTTCTGTGAAACAAGAAACGTGTGGAGCTGGTGGAGTATATCTTTCTAGTGGAAGAGACAAATCGGGATTTCGTCGTGTAGATTTTGATTTATGTCCAAATTAAATTTTAGAAAAGTCGTTGTGGAATTCCTTTATAATTTATAAAGGAATTATTTATATTTTAAAATGGGATTTCAATATAAATCGAGTATCGGATTGACCCAGATTTGAAATATCAAGTTAGAAATTCATATAGGAATATTCTAGAGCTGTATGGTATCCCACTGTGAATATATACGATAATATTTATTTATAAATATTTAATTTAATTATATTTAAATATATTTATATATTTAAATGGGTTATTTAGGACTTTAAAAATAACCACTTTTGCAAACAAAGTCGGAATTCGACGAAACTAATTTTGTTGAATCCGCAAGGTCAAATAGTTGTTAGATTTCAATTTCTGTGATTTTTGAAGTCAGTGTGTGATCACACGAATTTTTAGAAAGCAAAAATATATAAAAATAAAATATCTGAATGAAATGTGTGAACATTTAGGGTGCCACATCCTTTCGTTTTCAACCACAAGAACATCCCGTCCCCTTATAAAACCCTCCTCTTGAGGCCGCCACTTCCTTTTTCTCTGGGAATCAAAAAATGTGAATACATTCAAGTTTAAAAATCATAACAATACGAATCAAATTCTATAAATTCCAAAGTGAGTGTTTATGAGTTCATGGAGAGTTGCTCTTCAATCCTGGATGGGTTTCACATGGTTCGACGTTGATTCTGGGTATTGGGCGTTTCCAGCAAGAACTAGGGTTGAGGTTCAATCCAATTAGGAAGGGATTGAGCTCGTTTGAAGTTTTAATTTGGGTTCAGGATGTGAAGAAGTTTCGATTGGGGTAGTTTTGAGGATTTCGGTGATTTTTCTTGTCGATGCCGTACCCTATTGCGTGCGTCACCAGTTGAAGTCGGACGGGGGTGGGGGTGTTAGAGTGTGATGAGAGGGAGATGGAGTGGTAAGGCTTCGAGCAAGATGATGATTGGAGAGTTCGGTTTGAAGTTTAATGGTGGATGGAGAGGAGAACGAGTGGAAGTTGTGAATGGAAATGGTGAAGGATTGATCGGCTGTTTACAGAGATTTGAGGAAGAAAGGATTTTCGTGGGTGGGCTTTGATAATAGGCCGCCATGTTTTAAAAGGGTTAAGGCCTCTTTATTTAAATAAAAGGTTAAGTTTAATTTTTATTTAAATGTAAATTAACTTGTCGACATCATAACTTGTACATACGTTATCGAAATTCAGCGAAACAAGATCCGACAGGATCGTATGAACGATGGCTACACCATAGAGCTGACTGGAAGTGAATCCGAGCTTGCTACAATTTATTGTAAAATAAATTGTCCGACTGAATCAAATAACGCAAACCGTTATTTAACGGCTAACGTGAAAAAGTGAGTAAATCTCACTAACTCTGAACAGTTTATAATTTCATGTTGTATTTTTAGAACTGTTAAATATTGGCTGATTGACTGTGTGTCGACTGTTTGATTGAACTGCTAGTCAGTTAGTTGAATTTCTATATTGATTCTGTTTATCAGAATATATCATATGGAACTGAAAGTGATGTTGATCTTATATTGTATAACATCTGTGGATGCGGGGAGACAGGTTGGAGGAATCCAACTGGATTCCTCAACATTTATTTTACTGTGATTCATATATTGTAATATATGATGTGATATATAATATGTTGTCGATTATATGTGTTTGAACGATATTGGTCATCATGATTTGATGTGTTAAATACCATAATATACCGGAATGGTGATAAGGGAATTTTCAAATTGAATATTGAAAATAGATTATTTATAAAATCAAAGGATTTTATAAAAGAGATAATATTTATAAAAATCAAAGGAGATTTTATAAAAGAGAATAATTATAAATAGAATATTTATAAATAGAAATTTATTTATAAATGGATTATTTATAAATAGAAAATACTTAGAAATAAAACCCTAAAGGAATTATTTGCAAACCATTTGCAAATAGATTAGAAAGAGAAATGTTTGTAAACCATTTAAAAATCAAATAGAAAGAGTAAGGTTTGTAAATCATTTACAAATCAATCAGAAAGAGAAATGTTTGTAAACCATTTACAAATGAGATTGAATAGGAAATCATTTGTAAAGTGAAAAACCGTTACTAAAAGTAAATCTTTATAAATGAATAGTTTATTCGAAAAGGAATTATCGACTAGAGTTAAATCAAATAGAGTTAATTCAATAGCGTTAGTCCAATAGAGTTAATTGATAAGGGTTAATCGAATAGAGTAAATTGAATAGAGTTATCGAATATACCTTATTTGAAGGAAAGAATTATCGAATAGAGATGATTCGAAAGAGAGTTACATAAGGAAGTTTTGTTAAAGAATCAAAAGGTGAACTTTGTCTATTTCAAGGTTAGAAACGTTGTTCAGTTAAGGTCTGAGAGGTAGTATTACCCCAACTTGATTGACTTCATTTTTAACTAAGGAATGGTTAAGGTTCGATAGTGAAGGTGGGTTAAAGGAATTTAGTTAATAAGCGTAATGGTTTGAGTTGGCATCGCGATGGTTTGTTTAAACATCTGTCTAAGTCCAATGAAGGAGTTTTGGAAATGTTTTCCAGCTAAGAACCAGAAATGTTTTCTGATATAGAAAACAAGAAATGGAAATGTTTTCCAATGGTAATAAAATATATTTTCTAAATTTAGAAAATAAGAAATGTTGAATATAGGGAAACAGGAGATAAGTAAATTAATGAAATAAAGAGATAAATGTTGAATGATGATTGATCGATATAATTTCCTCCTGGAAATAATGTCGTTGTTTGCACACCTGTTTTTCTTTGATGGTTAAATCACAGACTATCGAAGTTTTGACATTTTAACGTTGTTAATATGGAGAGACCGGTTGGATTATTATCCAAAGAACCACTCTGTATTGGCATAAGCGTTGCAAATCATATATGCCAAAGATAATTGAAGACGGAGTAAAGTGCAAAGGGATATTGCTTAGATAACAGTGCCTAAGATGGATATACTGAATAGTACCTTCGGTTCAGCCTGTTCCTGGATGACTTGTATGGACGGATGTCTGACAGAGTATTTCCAGACGATCACGCATATTGATTTCTCCAACCGTACCAAGAGTGGAAGCGGAGAAGGAAACTTCTTTTAGCTAACACGTAATGTACTGTTGTAAACGTCAATTAGTGATTTTCGATGGATCTGACAATATGGCATTCGAAGTGAATCTGGTGTGATGATAAAGCGTAGCTTCTAGCCTCACATCTGGTAAATGACATAAATCGGGCAGGCAGCATGGCTAAGTCGGTCGCTCCGAAGAAGGGTGTATAATCACCTGATCTAGAGTTTGATTTACTTTTAAAAATCTATTGTTGATGCTGTCCCATTCTAGAAACGGTTGCTGATCCCAACCGTTGGCGATATACATTCAATACACTCATGCGAAATGAGAGGTCGGTCATGTGTGGCCAGGTTGCAAGATGTTCTTGTTGAATCCAGTGTATTCCTTTCTAGAGGTACACTAGAGAAAGGTGGTTCCATACCTTGTCATAGTTGGAAATCCATTACCTAATACGTGCTTGCGGTTTTGATTGTATACTATATATGTAGAACGTGAGATGAAAGCGTTTCTGCTAGATGATTATTATATTGTGGTCGATAGGCATTATTATAATATCAAAAGGTTTTTGATATAAAGATAATTTGGATTCTCATAAGGGAAAAACCCGTTCCATTATACGGCATGGTCTTATGAGATATCGTTTACTTGTTCAAACTATTTTAAACTGTTTTACTCATACCAGTCCCATGACTGACCCGGAGTTTATTTTGTTGTTTTCCCTAAACTTTTGGGTGCCCAATTTTGTACGGGTAGTCAAGTAGTCGGGATTTACAGATATACTTGAAGAGTTGGAGCAGGGGGCTTCAGGATCATATAGCTATAGTTATTTCCTCCGTGGTGTAAGTGTTGTACTTTGATAATGATGTATATTCAAGTACAGATGTATATTTCAAGTTATGTTATATATATTATATGTTATTCGTTCCGCTGTGAGGTTCGTGTTACTCTGATGTCGTGTTCTTCTTCTTCTTCTATTCTAAGTTTCTATCTTATCTTTCCTCACCCTCTAATTTCTTTCATTAATGACCGGTATTTTCGATCCTTGGATGTTCGATATGTGTTGTATATCGGATAACCAAGATCGTCAAAAACCCGGGTCATTACAATTAACCTGCCTTTTAGTAATGTTGTTACATATTGGATTTGGATGCATTGCTGCTTATCATCATGGCGGATAGCCAGGAGAAATGAACGGATGGCTTGGACTCGAGCGTGGAGCTGCAGATTCACTAGAACGAAATGTTGGAATTAGTTAAGTATGAGATTTTTGCAATTGATGGAGTTTGACGATGAAACTTACACCATTGCGTTCATGGCGGAATTCTAGACAATTGTCATGTATGAAACTTCGCAAATAGAACCTGTATGAAAAAATTAAGGAAGAAATACGAAAATAGACGGAAAACAAATCAAAACAAATAATATATAAATAGTAATAAATATTCCCCTACCACCTCACTATCAGGCCTACCATAGCAATCGACTATTGCATCGACCGCTTAGTCGATGCAGGCAGTGATGATTAGGGTTAAATTATTATAATAATTTATATGAACGGATGGATTTTTCAAGAATTATATATAACGGTTCAGGGTTATTTCTACGCCTATAGAGCTAGACCTCCACTCTTTTGTTCATATTTTCTAGAGGCAGCAACGAAGCCCTGCCATTACCAATCCTCTAATTTCTTCTAAAACCTAAAATAAAAACATATACAAATCACTGGTCAACATTTTCTTTTTTCTCCCTGGAAATGGCGATAAGTTCGATCTTTTTCCTCTAATTTTCTTCCTTCCTCTCTTCATCATCTAACCCCCGATTGTCTTCTTCTTCATTTTGCTCGACTTCCTCCTCATTCACTCTTCCTTCCCACATTTTTTGTACTTTCTTTCGCCATGCCTAGGTATTATTAGAGAGCGCTCCATTCAACCCTAATTTATTAGCTCAAACCCATTTCGCCGCTGATAGATTTACTTGATTGTTCATATTTGATGAGCAGCTAGGCTTGGAATTTGCGCGAAGTTTTCGGTCTCGTCAATGCAGTTACGCCATACTTTACTCCCTGCTTTACTCAACATAAGACTGATTATCAGCATATCGAGGAAAGCTCTTGGGTTTCTTTGGCATGGTGTGGCTCTGGTGAGCACTTATTACATATGTGATTCTCATGTTCTTTTTGTCTGCGCCTCATGTGATTTGGTATTGCGTCTGCGTCTCATGTGATTTGTTATTGCGTCTGTTTGCGCTTTCTGGTTATGTATTTTTTGGTTGTGTGGGAATTGGGAGATGCTCGTTGTTTTGTCTCTATTGTTTCACCTTCCCAACACCTGTAAACATGGGATGGACCTGCTACCAACTATTGCAGGTGCTTAGTGGTGATTTTTCTTCTGCCCCTACATTTTCTTACGACATGTGTCAATGCTACAGTGAGTTAAGCTCGTTCGAGCTTTATGCTAAGCTGGGTAGTGATGGCTTATGCACTTGAATTTGTTGTTGTAGCATGTTCTTCATTCTAGGAAATGTTTGCTTCAGTTCATTCGGCGCATCTAGTTTGTAGCTTGGCAGTGAAGCTTGTGATTTGGAACCATGAGATGTGATGACTACTTGATGTACTAGCTTCTAGCTGTTGTTTCCAATGTAACCCGTACCTATTTTACCTAGTTTTAGGTCTGCATGTACTAAAGTAATTGTGGGTTTGTGTACCCAATGTAATAGGTCAATAAGTAATGTAACAAGCGCTGCCTGTATGAAATTGCTCTCTACGTGGAGACGTGTTTTTTATAGTAGTCTAGTATTTAACTAGCTCCTATACTTTAATCTAAAATAGATTTAGTGTTCGACCTACTATAAATGTCGTATACAATGGACGGTCCACCTTTAAAACCGAACATTGTTGTAATTATATTTAGTTATAATAATAAGTTATAGGACAACTATAAAACCATTCAACTTTGCCAAAAAATATACAAATCTAATTAATAAGAGTTGGAGAGATTGAATTCAGATTTATGAAAAAGGATTGGTTCTTTGATTAGGTAATTCTTTTATTTAAATTTCGTTCTTCTTTTCATATTCTTCTTTAAAATCTACAAATCTAATTCAACGTCGTAAATCTCACTTTGCAAATAAATTATAAATCTGTAAGATTTGGAAATTGTAAGCCTAAAAATTATGTTCAGATTCAAATTTGATAGCTTTCAGGTGAGTGGAAAATATATTCACTGTTTATAGTAACTTATATAATTCCTGAATCTGAATTATATGCCTAAAAGTTTATCATATCTATTTGTTTTTGTCAAATCTGAAATAATATGCGTGAAAATTAGATATGAATTTGTAGGACTTTCAATTCAATATTATCGTATTGCCTACAATCGTTCTTAGATTATTTGTGGTTGTTATAAACACCTCGGATTTGGAAATCAATCCCAATTTTCCTATTAGATGTGTAACATTTATTCCAAATTCATAGGACTTGGGTGTTGGTTTGTGTTTTGTGCAGTTTTGGTTAAAATAAAAATCATGTTTGTGTTTGATATAATTTAGGGTTTTACTTGGTTATTGTAAATATTCCCTTTTGTTCTTTTTAGATAAAAACGACATTAATTCAAATTAGCAAGAAGTATGATATTTCCTGTTTCTTGAGATTTGAAATATGTCGATAGTCCTCTTTTAAACATTTTGAGCAAAATTTACAATTATTGACCTTTTATAAGTTTTGAATCTTAAACAAGATTAAACACAAAAAGGGTTGTTTTGGTCGCTAGTTTAGACCAAAACATAACTAGCTAATATTAATAAAATAAAATATGTAACCACATTAATTCCACGCTTAAAATATAAGTGTAAACATATATTATAATCTTATCTGTCCAAATCTACTTAAATAACATTATTATATTATATTAATAAATGTTTGTTGTTATATGTTTTAATTTAAATAGTTACCGTTTATGGAGATGTATATGGTAATATAGCCCATCTTAAATGGAAATAAATATCATGATCGTTATTGCAATAAATGTAGAATTGATTTTCTATAAATGTAAAGGTCATGACTAAGGTAGTAAATATTGTAACTACATATGTTTTAGGGAAATGAATTGAATATGAAATAAATGCCTAAATGGTTACATTTCAAGTTGTGATTAGAAATAGGGACTGTAACTCCAACGAGGAAAATAAATAAATAATAAACTTATATGTATAAGAGTTAATATAGTAATGCTTAGGAGCTATGATAATTAGATTTGAATTTAAACGAGACTGATATAAATGGCATTTAATAGGTAAATTGATGCCTTAGGAAATATGACTATTAGGGTCATTAATAGAAGATAATAATAAATCGAATTAAAGTGGATTAATGAGAACTGATTGTCGTAGTAAATGCTAATTCCAATAAGGAAATAAATAAATAATCATCTCAGGATAGGAAGTTATAGATTTTTCTTACTTTATTCTAATTAATCTAGAATCGCTACAACAAAACTAGTATTTGATTACAATTGGTCTCAGCGTTCCTAAACAAAATGCTGTCAATTTTTTTCTCAAACGAATTATGCATATCCCAAACACTGACATATCAAACCTACCTAAAGCATCTGTTGGCGCCGCTCTAATTATTACATTTCGCCAAAAAAAGTAGATGGTTTCCCTCATCTTATTTTCCATTGATTTTGTTTCCCTCATTTTTCAATCTCATCCAACCCTAATCCATTATTCATCACTTTCGTCATGCCCTGAATCATCGATCTTCGATTTAGCCATTTCCTAATTCATTTGTATACTTACTCTAATTGTTCAGATCTAATTCTTCTCATTTCAATTAGTGTTTGGATTTTGTGGTCACATACTAGTTTATCTTTCATCAGATGGTTGATTTTAGAGTTATCTCATTTTGGTTTAAACTTCGATTCATACCTTTTGGTTTAGACATGACTTTTTGGGTATTGATTCAGAATTCAATCTCGCTCAGGTATTGTAAGTTGAACTGCTTTTCATATGAATTTTTGTTAGGTTCTTTGTTGATTATTGAATGAAGCCTAGAGCCTTATAATATTTACACTTATGGAAACTTTTGAGTAAGTTGGAACTCAGAAACTAAAGAAGTGAAAAGTCTTTAAACAATTTTGGTTGGAAATACCTGATGGCTTAAAAGTATCATTATGCATTAGTTCTTTCGTTGACTTTGCATGTGTTGATTATAGCTTGTGTTGTTTATTGAATATGCCTTAGTCCAAGTTAATCTAAACGATTGATATTTTTTTTTCACATGTTAGTAACCTGTAATAGTGAGTTGATTTCATATAATATTTTACATATTGCAGGTTTTGTTGTCTACTTTCATCAGTCTAGTTCAATCAACCTTACTATTCTTCCTTACCATATACATTGTTACAATTTTCATTTTATCTAAAAATACTTATTATAAATATTGCATGCTTTAGTATAGTAAAAATGGGGTTATAAGTCCTATAGCTTGGGTTTTATTTTCTTGTTATAATTACTAAAATTTATAATTTACTATTCTTCCTTACCAAATGTGACACCCCACATCCCTTAATGTCACCATTACGAGGATACATTAAGTTCTGTGAAATGCAATAATAATACAGAGACTAATTTCAAAAGACAGAATAAAGAGCGCAGTGGAAAAACTTTTCAAACTTTTATTTCAAACCAAATACAACATTACATTTTCATTGTCATAAAGTCATAATCATAAAATATTTGTCTCATAAACCATCAGAGTACAAAACCATAAAATAATATCCCTCATATGCCATAACAATAAACGTAGAAAAGAAACTAAAGTAATACATTGAATGAGAAGTAATCCAAGTCCAAGCTGACTCAAGAAATCACGATCACTGCTAATGCCCGCCGCCCTGAGAACCTATGGGAAAGGAAGAGAGGGAAAGAGAAAAAAATAGGTCAGACATAAAGTCTGGTGAGTTCCAGTGATTTTTAGCATAAGCATAGGGTAAGAAGTATCAAGATTGATCAACAATACTGGATAAGAAAATACAATAAAGTATACAAGTACCGAATAAACGAGATAAGGTAAGATCAAGTAAGCTCCTCATTCATATTCCAAAACAAAATTTCTGCACCAACTATCTAATATAATAGGATTATGTCTCACCCTAATTACTACCCAGCAATTGGTTCCCTACATACATGAATAACCTTTGCCAGACACGACAGTCAGGGATATCGTCCATGAACCCGCCAACTTTAAAGACACAGCCCTATCCGCCGGTGTTACAACGTCTTATCTTCCCCCATCGGACCCATGCACACTCATGACTCCGCCGGAATGTGCCCGTGCCCACCTCCAAAATTTGAACCTCTTACATTCATCCATCAGTAATAATTGCCCTAGTCCATACCTAGTGCGAGACTCATTTGATAACAGGATGGTATTGATTGATATGGATCCAAAGCAACAACAGATTGACACAAGCCACCCCTAGGCTTGTGCCCCCAATTAATCTAGGATTTTAAGAGTTCCCCAAAAAATATGATATCTTACAATAGATATGGAACCTCTTAGCTTATTAATTAACAAGTTTAACTTAGGAGGTTTAAGTTCATTAATAAGCATCATATAACCCTATGTTATATTTTATGGTTGTAAATGACATTTTAAATGCAATAACCCTTCCTCCAAATCATACAGGCACCTGCTTAGATGTTTACAAATTAAGTTACATGTTTTGCTTAATTTACATCTGATTCGCATATCTTTACATAACATGTTCTACTTAATATGAAATTAAGTTTAACGTATTGATATTAACATGTTTACATTTTATCCTAATTATACAGTCAATGGTTCTCACGTTCTTATATTTCCAAATCTCCTTTTTACCATTATTACAAATTATTCCAATTTATCCCAATTTTACGCAATTTTAGTGGAACTCGATGGCCAAGTCTCAACGTAAAATAAAAGGAGATAGATCCAACTCAAAAGTAAAAAAAAAACTAAATATGAACGACCCGGATTTTTTGGTCATTTGAATTTGAATATTTAAATCTGTTTTAAATATTATATTTGGAATATTAATGGATTTTAATATTAAATGTGTTTATTAAAAATGAAGTTTGAATGTTAATTAATATATAATTATAAATCGAGCTCATAATGTCATGGTAGTTCGTAATATTGAGTTTTGAACTTCAATTGAATATACAAAATCAGATATAAGCCAGAATTGTATGAAATAAGAAACGTTTGAATCTAATTGATTATAATTGTCTAATGGAAGAGAAAAAAAGGATATTTCATATTATAATTTGTTAGCTATGTCCAATTCAAATTTACAAATACTCGCTATGGAAATCGTTAATAAACGATAAAGTTTATTTAATAAATTTTATGAGGATTTCTATATAATTTGGATACCGTTTAACTCGAAACTATTAATGTGGGGTTATAAATTCATATTGTTTATATTTGAAGCTGTATATGTTATTCCATTTGGATATAATATGATAATGATAAATTATTATTATTTAATTGGATTTGTTTGGAATTTATCAATATTTTTTTATATTAATATAACACTTAAAATGGCCATTTTTGCAAACGGCCTCGGTTTTCGATGAAATTAGTTTCATTGGAAACATAACGTTAAATTATTGTAAGAAACCAAATTTCATGGCAAACCGATGTCGTACGTAACAAT
The DNA here is from genome assembly GCA_030737875.1 of Allium sativum. Lineage (NCBI taxonomy): Eukaryota > Viridiplantae > Streptophyta > Magnoliopsida > Asparagales > Amaryllidaceae > Allium > Allium sativum. Next base: position 391,652,805 of record CM060912.1, on the reverse strand, counting down.
GGTAGCCATAAACGCCTCGGTTTTGATTTAATCGTTTTATCGATTTAATTTAGAAATTAAGAATAACCGATTTTCAAACAAACTCCGTTTTCAGTAAAATTAATTTTATTAAAGCCGTAATGATTTATAATTGTAGTAATTCAATTTTATAGCTAATTGGATTTATTTTATGATCGTACGCAATTTAAATGCGTGTCGATTCACATATATGAGTTATAAAGAAATTTTCACAAATGATCTCGGAATTCGACGAAACATTTTCCATCATGTCTGGAATATTGTTTTATGTTTGGATTTGTATTTTCATCTCGATTGGAGGTTGTTTGTAGTGGTTTTATCGCATTAATTCAGGATCAAGTTTCATATAATATTTAAATATTCATAAGCCTCACTATAAAATGGGTCATAACCCTAAACTATTAGTCAATGCACATATGCATGGTCAAAGAACATAATGCCGCCTCCTAATAATATGAATGGCCATGAAACCTTCTGCATTTCCATCGAATTTCCTTCCAAATCGCTCCTCTGTACGAAAATCATTCTTCTACAACCACCTTCAGCTCACTGAGATCTTGCTGGTGATTGGCTACGATTGGATTTAATGGATTAATGTAGCCAAAAATTATGCCCGAAGGTTGTGCATTCGTGGGCATCTATCGAGTGACTGGCAAAGTCGAGTGCGTTGTCGCTTGGACCATGAATCGAGGGAAGGCTGGCGCGTGTGTGGGTCATCACCAATGATCATCCGGCGATGGGATTGAGGCGATGCAGGTGGACGTTGTCTTCATGTAAAATGGAATGGATGTCGAGTAGCATACAAAGTTAGTTCAGAATGAAGGCACAACGAGAAAGTCGATCTGCCTATAAGGCTGTAACCGCTAATTAGAAGTAAATTAAGTAATTAATTTTTAAATTAAGAAAATAGTTATGTTTAATTATAATCATTATTAACTCATGCGTGTTTCAGATGAGAATGAAGAAGAGGGTACAGTGAAGGAAAACATATCGGCCTGTATACGATTGGTTAAGCAAAGGTAATTAATTTTTATTAGTTATTAATTAAGGAATAAACTAGTTAATTGTATTATAAACTATTAACTAATCCTATCATGTAAAATCAGGATTAAGCAATTTCGCCTAGAACTCTGAAGCAGCTGATAGTTGAAACGAGGAAGTTGGGCTGTTAAATTCTCTAACAAGAGGAATCAGGCTGTTTAATTAAAAAAGTAATTTGTTTAAAAAACTATTAATTAAGAGGTTAACTATTTTAATTAAATCATGTGCTTCAATGTTTATAACTTTTTATTCTATTATTAGAATAGAACGAAACCAATGGTGCTAGAATCCTGGAAACGAGCACAATATTCTGGAACTAGTTTGGATGAGTTTGGATGCACTTGGAAAATTTAGTTAAATTAAACGTTGTTTAATTTAACTAAAAACTAAATCGGTTTAGCAACAATGGAAATCAAGATGAGTTAAACTCACTCAATTCTTTCCACTTATATTTTATATAAGTTGGGTTTTATAATTGTGTGCTATGGTTGCTAATGGTTGACTGTTTGTTAAATATATATTCATATATTGATTGAACCGAAGAAATTAAACGTTGTTAAATTTCAGTGGAATACCAAATCGTTATACTAATGATTGGAACCAATTGAGGTAAATTACCTTGTTGATTACGTTTATAAAAATATAAACGTGTTTAACTTAATTGTTTAAATTGTTTTGTTGATATAAATTGGTCGATGTTAATTAGTGATTATTTACCATTATAGAAATTATTAGTTTAAATTGGATAATTCATATTGAATGATTATATTAAGGTAACGTATTTGGATGTAGGGAATAACAAGTTGGAGGGATCCAACTGGATTCCTCACAGTAGCTGTTAAATTTTATCAAATTATAATATATGTTGAATAATATGAAATTGTGATGCAGGCATTGACAGGTTGGAGGAATCCAACAGGATTCCTCATTAATATTGATAATGTTTATCAATATGATTTGTTGTGTTCATTTGGATGTAAATTTGGTTTATATTTCACAGTTTGGTACTTTAGCAGATATTTACCTCTTTAGTACCGATGAGAAAATAAAAGGTTTTCAGAAATCGATATTAAATCGATTATGAACGTTTTCAAAGTTAAATTTATATATTTGAAACACGATGTTAATTATAAAATAAACATTGAAGATTTATTTATGTTTTAAAACAATTTAAATTTTAAAATAATAGAAATTTCAAGATATTAATGAAATAAATGGTTAAGCTGTATGAACTAAATGGGAATGTAAAAATGATTGCGAGGAAGGGCCTATGTGGCGTAAACGGAATTTTAAAAGATTTTAAAATGCGGAAATGGACTAATGAAATTGGAAGTGTACGTGAAGTAATTTAAAAGGAATGGAAGGTGATTTTTCATAACTAACAAACAGTTTTATGAACGTTGTTTTTAAATATACGAAATGTGGTTAAATGGGTTTTCGTGAATGAGATTAGAAAATAAATGGAATTGGAAATAGAATTTGAATATTTGGAGTAAATTGGGGAATGACACAAATTTCTAATAAATGGGATTTTAAGGTAAGATTGCTAAAAGAGTTATAGATGGAAGTTCATATAAACTGAGTTTATGGAGAGAATTGTGAAATGGTTTTATAAAATAAAAGAATTCGTCGAACTGAGTTAAATATTGATAAATGGTTAAGGATTTTATAGATGGAAGATAAAAGATTTTTGTAAATGAAAAGTTAATGATTTTTAAATGAGAGGTGAAGGGTTTTTGAAATTGAATCGGTAACATTTGTTTAAAAAAGTTAAATTGAACTATTTAGTTAATTTTATGAAATAATATTATAAATAAAATTGGAAATGATTAGTGAGATTATAAAGGAATATAATCGGTTTGAAATTGGAAAATGATGTGGTTTTTAAAGAAATTGGAACCTGTTGTACGATGGTTGAGTTGAGTAATTTTCGACGTATCAATCTGATGTTGGTTTCGGCCTTCGGGGTTGATACTGAGAGATTTATTCACTCATCAAAATACAATGAGAAATCCAATGAGATAGAAGTGGAATGATAATTGAATATTCTTATATTAAAATAATAAAAGGGAAATGTTTTCTGAATTAGAAGTTAATTTATTTTAATTAACGAAGAGTTAATTAAAGAGGCTAAATGATGTTGGGTACTAAGTTAGAAAATTTATTTTATTTTTATGGATGAATGATTGTTTATTTGATAGTTAAATAAATGACTATCAAATCTGACATATATGATTGTTGGTACGGAAAGACTGAGATCAAATTTATATTCAAATACCATCCCGACTAGCAAATACGTAAAAGATGGAAGATGCTGATTGAATATGGAGCAATTGAAGACCGTTGATCTTCATCAGCGGAAGGACTACTCGTTAAATTTCTATGGTTTGGCCGCCAGAGATATTTTGGCAGTGATTGAAATCTTCGGAGTGCAAGCACAACACTAGAAAGGTCGAATCATCCCGCTTATAACCGTGAGTAAGCAGTATACTCACGGTTATAATCGTTAAGCCAATATGCGTTGGTGATTTTTATCATGCATGGTATCACAGTTATATCTGTGACAAATACCAACACATATTGTCATGGTTATAAGCGTTATAATATTTACTCGTCTAACGGTTATAAGTGTGATAATATTTATTCTACTAACGGTTATAGTGTGATTATATTACGGTCCTAACAGTTATAACTATGATATAATTTATTACCCTAACAGTTATAAGTGTGGTTGGTGCTAATTTTACAATGGTATTAACCATTGCTATTCTGCCTTTAATAACGGTTATAAGTGTGGTGTCCACATTATTTCTAATGGTTATAAGCGTTATTTATCGAAGTTTCTAACATTTACCACACTAATAACCATTAGAAACTACACATAGTACACTGCACTGCACAAATAAAACACCTATATTTCATATCATATATCCATAAATATATATATATATATATATATATATATTCAGTATTAGTGTTGACTACATACTGTAATAGCAAGTATAACAAATCAAATTTAAAATAGCAAACATAACAAGTTAAAATACCGCGAGTTATACACTGTCATTAACGTACATAATAAGTTTTAAAACAAGCTTCGACATATTTCTTCTAAATTCAGTCTTAGCAGCTTCAAAATACATACCATCTACCAAATTAACTTGAAACCTTCCACTAGTCGTCCAGAAAGTTTCAAAATGCGCATCTTTGTTCCTGTAGAGAATCATTGTTAGTGTCCAGAAATAAAAGACAACAAAAACAAACATAACTAAATAATCTAATCCATATAATCTGAATTGAAACAACGCAAAAAGTACACTGATATATTTAATTTGAACTGAAACAATGCAAAGAGTGCACTGATATATATAATGTGAGCTAAAATATTACTAAAACAATCAAAACAGTTGTTTAAAAATACGGAAACTGACAAAAAAGAATTATACAATGGAAAATTTGTTTATAAAATATAGAGAAAGACTGCTTTGTCAACTAAGCTTGTTGTTTATAAAATATAGAAAGAGAATTAGATGGTGGAAAAGTTATCAACTAAATATGGAAATATCCACTAATGTATTCATTTACACAAATTAATTTTACTTTGTAAGACCCTTTTCATGAAGAGGACCAGCAAATTAAGAATAAAATATTTCCTTGTTAACTATTAAGCTTGATGTATTTTTTTGTATTAGATATAGACACAGTAGATTAAACATTTTCTATTAGAAGTACGCAAGATTATATTAACATTCAAACTGTGACGGGTCCGCTTAATGTTGAAGTTCATAGGAATATGCTTACTTGGTGAATATTCTTGCATTCTTATGGTAGTGAATACTTTCTATTTGCTTATGGTGAAGTGGCGATATTGAAGATTTCCTATTTGATGATAGTGAATATTCTTATGGCTTCTTGCATTCTTTACTGTTTGTGAACATAACCAGCTATTTTGTGGTCAAATGTTGCTATCTGTGGATACAAATTTGCTTGTATACATGTTGATTATTTATATATAGATTATATTTACACAAATCTTAAATTTTCATTCATGGGATTAATATGCATAGTAATACTACTGCACGTATAAACATACATATCAAAATTCATCCAGTATATACAAATTGTCAAAAATGAACTTGTTTATTAACTGAATGAGTGATACTAAAATGAATATTAAAAAAAATATTACAATGGATGGAGATGCAATAATAAAAAAGATTTCAAAAGAGTTCTAGAAACACGGCAAGTGACATGTTTTAATAAATTTAAGATTATGCGGTATGTTTCCTAAACCCATGATTACAGCACAAATTGTTTCTTCTCTCTCTATAGTTTTGGAAATTCTAAGACAAGTTCAAACCATAGCAAAACAAACCACTCATCAACTTCTCTTTTTATATATGTGTATGCACACACAAGGGAGGAAGAACGCAAACTCTTTGCAACTACAGGTCACACATATGTGCCTCGACAACTTTTTTCCATTATCCAAGCATTCTAAGGCAAAAAAAAAAGTCACATAACTGCAATGAGATTTTCACAGCAGATCTAATGATGCTTCACACATGGTTTTCACCATTATTTTAACACTGCAAAAAACTTATAGGCAAAAGGTAACTAACACAAAGTATCAACTCCTAGAAACTATGGCCAAGCAACATCAAGTTTCTAACACAACAAAATAAATGTGACTCAAAAAAAAAAAAAACAATTCTCTGAACCAACACAGGAAATCAAAGTATGGAAAACATTCCCATACAAGATTATGCCCTCCAAATTGAACATACTAAATATGATAAAACATGTTCACATGCTAACAACTAATAGATAATTACAGAACATACTAAATATGATAAAACGTGTACACACGCTAACGTCTCTATTGTCTTCATTATGCCCCCTTAGTTTGAACTAGGGTTTACTTTTTCACTTCCGCCTCCACCAACTACCTTCAGTTCCTCTCTCAATCTCACAAAATTCTTGGTTGATAATGCTTTTGTAAGAAAGTTAGCTCGCTGATAGTAAGCAAGAATATCACAGATGATAAGCTTTCCATTCTGCGTTCTTTCTCTGACGAAATGAAGATCGATTTCAAAATCTTTGTCCTTGAATGTTAAATTGGATTGAGGGAAAGAGAAACCATACTCTTGCTGTCGCACCAGATGATAGATTTTCGTGTTAAACTCATCCCTAATTCCTCCATCATCATTTCAATCCAAGATACTTCTGTAGTTGCACTTGCGATAGCTCAATATTCGGCTTTTGTACTGGATCTAGATGTAGTCCGTTGCTTCTTAGTGCACCAAGAAATTATGTTTTCTCTAAGTTAAACGCAGTATCCTGATAAAGATCGTCTATCATCAACATCATTTGCCCAATCAGCATCACTATAGCACTGTAAGGAAAAATGTTTCTCTGATTTTATAATTATTCCTAAATTCTTTGTGCCTTGCAAATATCTTAGAACCCCTTTTAAAGCAATCCAATATTCTGATAATGGATTTTGCATAAGCTGGCTAAGCTTTTTAACACTATAACAAATATCTGGGAAAGTGATTGTTGCATATTGCAGTGCTCCTATTAAACTTCTATATTTTTTTGCATTTGTGATGGCCTCCCCTTTATGTTTAGATAAGCGTAGACTACTTATCATAGGTGTTGGTAGATGTTTGGCATGTTGCATATTGGCCCTCTACAAAATTTCAGAAATATAGTTTTCCTGAGATAGAATCAATTTTCCTTCACTGTGTTTGAAAATTTGAATCCCAAGGAAATATTTTAACTCTCCTAAATCTTTAATAGAAATACGTTGATCCAATAATTGTATGACTTTGTTTATCTCTTGATCATATTCTCCTGTGATTGACATTTCATCCACATATATTAAAATAAAGACATTTCCTATCCTACTCCTTTTCATATATAATGAGTTGTCAGACTTGACTTGAATAAAACTTAAATTTAATAATGTCATCTTGAGTTTCTCATACCAAGCCCTTGAAGCTTTCTTGAGTCCATGGATTGCTTTATAAAGCCAGCAAACCCTTTTATCATCAGAATTGTATCCTTCAGGTTGTTGCATGTAGACTTCTTCAGTTAATTCTCCATTTAAGGCAACAGTTAAAATATCCTAATAGTAGTGGGTTTTAAAACTGGAGAAAAGGTTTCATTGAAATCAAAACCAAATTGTTGTGCATAACCTTTAGCTACCAGTCTGGCTTTGTATATGTCAATAGATCCACCAGCCTTTCTTTTTGTCTTATATACCCATCTACAACCAATTACATTCTTGTGTGCTGGTGGTACAACAAGTTCCCAAGTTTCATTTTTCATAAGAGCTTCATATTTTGTATCTATGTCCTTTTTCCAATTTCTTGACTTTAGTGAAATTAAGTGGTTCAGTTTCAGTGATGGCCACATTATAGGCTTTTAGTTTAAAAATTCCACTTTTTGATCTAGTAGTCATGTGATGCCTGCTTTGTTGTTGCTGTGCCTATTGTGATTGTTGTTCCTGTTGTGATATCCTTGTACTACGGTTTCTTCGCCTGCTACCAATATCATCAGTGTTGTGCATGTTATTATCATCTTGACTTATTTCTGTGTCATCTGAATTTCTTTCTTCTGATCCACTGATGTGCATACTTGTTTCTCTTATATCCTCAGCTTGTGTGCCTGAATGTTCATTGTCTTTAATTGTTTCAAGAGTAACTGGTCTAAACTCCACTATCTTAATAGATTCCAATCTATTATCTTCTTTGGAATTATGTCTATTTGCATAAGGAAATTTACTTTCATCAAATATCGCATGTCTTGAGACATAAATTCTACCATTCTTGTCAAGATATTTATAACCTTTTTGATTTTGAGCATAGCCAATAAATGTGCATGGATTTGACCTCATACTTAATTTATGTTTATTATAATCTCTCAGACATGGAAAACACAAACAACCATATATTTTTAGAAACTTACAGTCCGGTGTAACATTGTATATCATGTCATATAGAGTTTTATTATCTGGGATCTTAGTGGGTAACATGTTAATAAGAAAAACTAAAGTAAAAAAAAGGCTTCATTCCAATACTTCATGGGTAATGAGCTTTGTGATAACAATGTTAAACTAATTTCTACAATGTGTCTACGTTTTCTTTCAACCAAACCATTCTGCTCAGATGTGTGAGGACATGTCAATCTGTATTTAATTTCTCTTTTAACAAAATAACAAGACAAAGGCTTGAATTCTGCCCCACCATTTGTTTGCAGAATTTTTACATTACAATTAAGTTTCTTTTCTACATGTATTATAAATTATATAACGGTGTTACAAGTTTCAGATTTATTTTTTAGCATATATATCCAAGTATATCTTGAATAGGCATCTACAAAAGAAAAATATTAGTACCTGTGCCCCTGATATAAATTTAGAGGTGCGGGCCCCCACAAATCTGCAGCTACAAGCTCCGATGGCTTGTTATATCTGGTTTTAGAATTACTAAAAGGAAGCTTGTGGATTTTTCCAAGCTGACAATGTGTACATGTATGTTTAACAGATGCATTTTTAAAAGCAATATTATTAATAGACAAAAAAGTTCTGACAGTTTCAAAATTTGGATGACCAAGTTTCATATGCCATAAAGTAATATTATCTAAAACATTATTTCTATTACAATGCTTATTACTACTGCAATCATTATTACTACAAGCATCCACATTGTTGCACCAGAGTTCACCACTTGAATTTCCAGTCTTCAAGTTATTAAATATGTAAAGTCCATTATGTAGACTAACTTGTAGTAATATTTCATGACTTAGAATATCTTTGACTAAGCAAAATTTTGGATGAAACTCAAATTACACACAATTATCACTGACAAATTTTGATACACTTAAAATATTTTTATTTATGGTAGGAACCCTTAGCATATTATTTAGTTGAAGTTGTCTTTTACCCAAAATAGTTCCTTTGCCAGTATGTGTTATATTTGCAGTCTCATCATTGCCCATATATAAATATTTCATACCTAAGTATTTGCTACAAATGTTTAAATTCTGAAGATTATTTGTAATATGATGGGTTGCACCTGAGTCTGGATACCATTCCTCAAAGTTATCTTCATCACCCTTATCAACATTATTAGTGCTTTGACTGCTTTGAGAACTATTATCAGGATTGTACCTGAAGTAACATTTATTTGACATATGACCAAATTTTTGACAAATTTGACATTTTACGCAATTGTTATTATTCCATCAGCCTCTTCCACAACATCTCTAAGACTGGAAACCCCCTCTTTGTGCTTGAAAACCTCCTCTTTGTGATTGGAAACCTCCTTGAAAACCTCCTCTTTGTGATTGAAAACCTCTTGAATACTGACTTTCTTGTCTGCTTGAATCATTGTTGTAGTTGTTTCTTTGTTGATTACTTTTAGCTGCTGCATAGTTGACAGAAAAATCACCTTGTATGGTTTTTCTTTGTTCAATCCTTCCTTCATGAGCAAGTAGAGCGGATCGAACAAACTGCAAGTCAAGTAATGTTTGCCGAGTAGCAATAACAGTTATTAATGAGTCATATTCTTCATTAAGTCCACCAGTGATAAACAATATTTGTTCACAATCACTTATCTTATGCCCAACAAAGTTTAATCTATCACAAATATTTTTAATTTTGCCTAAATATTCTTTCACACTCATGCCTTCTTTTTTGGAGTTTTGTAAATCCCTTCTATACTGCATTATCCTAGCTGTAGACTGAGATGCTCAATAGATGACCAAATTTCACGAGAATTGTTACATACACTATAAGTGATAACAAATTTGAACTTATAGAAGACATAAGCCATGATGATAATAGATTATCCTGCTTTTAATATCTAACATAATTTGGATTTGAAACAATGCTACCATCTTGACTCAAAGTCATGACTGGTGGTATAGTTATGGTTTCGTTGATGTATTCTAACAGTCCATAACCTTTTAAGGTAACTTCTACTTGATATTTCCATAATATATAATTGTCTTCATCAAGTGATGTGGTAATAATTTGACTTTTGGGCTTTATCAGGTTAGGGCAGTTTGGTGGTGGATCAGTGCTAGTGTTGACCGTTGATGTAGACGTGGCTCCATTACTGTTCGCCATAATTGATCGAAAAAAAAATTGGCGAGGCAGAAGAGGGAAAATGCAGACAATGTAACCTTAGAAAGAAATCGAAGAACAATAATAAGGTATATATTATATGCCTGGCACGCAATATCAGATCTTGTAGCCGCCTTTGTACTTGGCAAATCAAGAATGATATTTGTAGCCGCTACAAAAAATACCTATGATTTAGGAGAGGTAGAATAAACTAGCAGCCAATTGATCTAGGCGTGGCTAGTTTACAAACTGATGATCCAAAGCAATCAAGAGTTTAATGTCCCTTCAGTAAAATCTCCGATGATGAGAAAAAATAAAACTGAGGAGGAAAAATAAAATAAAACAAGTCTTGGTTGATAGAAAGCCTTTCGGCAATTTGCTCTGATACCAAATTGAAGAATAAGATTGAAGAAAATAAGAAGAATATTGAGGAAGAGGAAGATTTTATTGATGAATATTATTTATTGTACAAGGAGTAATGTAACAATGGTATGCTTATATAGAGAAGCATTGTAACGGCTAATAGATAATTCCAAAACATACTAAATATGATAAAACGTGTTCACACGCTAACGGCTAATAGATAATTACAAAACATACTAAATATGATAAAACGTATTCACACGCTAACGACTTTATTGTCTTCATTACTCCATGCAATAAAACACAAAACAGGAAAGCTTCTCACAATCTTTTTATATGACACGCACGCATGGGAAGGAGATAGTTCGTGCTCGTTTCCATCTTATACTATTTTATGCAAATTCATACACGTCGACTGGAAAATTAAATGTGATAGAACCAAATTATTTCCAAAACTATAGAAATGGACGTTGTTGTTTTTACCAATAACCAAATAATAGTACTAACCAAAGGAGCTATGGTATGTAATTCATCAGTGTGCCTATCGTTTCAAGGCAACTACTGGTGAAATTACATAAAAGCCATCATTTCACTCTCTGCTGATTCTGATTACCATTCATGGGTGTGCACATGTGCACACACAATGCATGTTTTATTTTTTCTAAAGAATCCATCTAACTCGTAATATCTCTAGAATTACAAAAATCCAATTGTAAGTTCAGCTGCAACCCATAATTGGAGGGGTACTTTTAGACATGGGTTCATCATGCTTATCAGCTTAACTCAAGACAAAATTAGCACACTACTACAACAAACAAATCATTGTAATAAATTCTAAAAGATGTAATTATATATATTACAAGCATACATATATATGCTTCAAAAAATGTGTGTAGGGTATATCACAAGCATACAATTGTAAGTTTATACTTTTCTCACCATTTCTCTCTATTACCTACCCCCTTGCTTGATGTGTGCTGTCACATATAGCAAACTTAAAATTATCATGTTATTCTTATTCCTAGAGTGCATCATAAAATCATAATTATTTCTCATTTGTAATCTCATGTCTCATAGGTTAGCTGGTATTTAATAATGACTTTATTATCATGCATAATATTTTCTGTGATAGCCTAGTAAAATCAACACCTTACAAGATGGTTAACTTTTCATTTTTTTGTTAAAAACATACAAAATAATTTATCGAATTCTATATATAGTTGAGTAATATGGACAATACCATATTTAGTTGAGTAATATGGAAATATCCTAGTTTGCAAATTTGATTACATTGAATACCATATTTTCTATGCATCTTTTTCCAGTTATGAAGGAGCATAGCCATGAAAGCAATTTCAGATGAACTATACTGCTAATAATTAGTTTTTTGATATGTTTTAACCATGTTTGTCTTCAGTTTACCTAAATTTGATTATTAATGTGAAATCAAAATCTTATTGCAAATGCAAACAATATCACTTCATTAGTACGTTTTTAGTGTAATGGGTAAACTGAATTCGTCATCTATTGATTCACAACTCATCCCTTGCTGGAGCAGTATAGAATAACTATTGGAAATGTTTTATTAACATTAGTGAATTATTAAAAATAATGGAATAAGTGTATGAATGGCTCCTATGGGTGAATAGTCCCACATCATGGGATTATAGAGAAGAGGCAAGCATTTATGCTTGTTTATAAGAAATCATGTTGGGGCCTTGGGCTCCCAATACATGCATTATTGTGAGGAGGGAGACCATGCATCATGACCACCACACACGTGCGTGCGACCGACCGACTCGATTCGACTCGACCCGACCCGGCCCGGTCCGGTTCGGTTCGGTTCGGGCTCGGGCTTGGGCTTTGTGGTGTAGATACTTATATTTTTTGGACCATAAAACTTAGCCTTTTTCGAACCGTTTTTTATGGAAAAGATTTCTGCAACGGCAAAAACTCTTATCCCTCAATTTTAGCGGCCCACTAATCAGTAACCATAACCCTAATTCTTGTCCTATGTATTGTCATTAGCTTCAGACGAGAATACCTACCGAATCACAATTTCTCTTTTTCTCCCAGCCGCCATTAAAATTTTCCTCTCAGAACTTCTCGAGCAGTAATTCAGAAAGTGCAAATCTGCACTGATTTGTTGTGCAAGCAAATCAGTTATTGTTTTACAGGCTGTTTTATCCTAGAGGCGGCGGCGAAGGAACGAACTGGTTTGCACCTCCGACCAGATCGCCGAATCGTCTTCAAGAAAGCGACCTAGTCCGCGACTCAGCGATTGTTTCCCAACAATTTGAAAACGATCTGAAACAATGGCTTCCAACTCAACCCTAGATGATTCTGCTCCACCCTCTACTTTCCAGAACCCTCTCATGACTGTTGCTCCATTTAGATTTGAAGGCTTGCATTTCAAATGATGGCGTCAGAAGATGGAGTTCTTCCTCACCATCAGAAAGGTTGTGGCTGCGCTGACTACTGACAAACCGCAACTTCCAGATAAACCTGACGAGGCTGATGCAGGGAAAATGGCATCATGGACTAAACAGTCAAAGCAACTGCAGACCTGGACTGAACATGATTACTTATGCAAGAACTTTATTCTGAACGGACTGAGCGATGATCTGTATGACTACTATAACTCAGATGAAAAGACAACACAGGAGATCTGAGAAGCACAGGAGATCTGAGAAGCACTGAAGAAGAAGTATGATACAGAGGAGGCAAGGGCAAAGAAATATGCTGTGAGCTGTTACCTAAAGTACCAGATTACTGATGATAGATCTGTAGGGATGCAGTCTCATGAGCTACAGAAAATAGCTCATGAGATCATCTCCGAAGGTATGGTATTGGACGAACAATTTCAAATTGCTGTTATCATTGACAAGTTACCCCCAAGCTGGAAAGACTTTAAGAATGTCTTGCGACATAAGACTAAGGAATTTTCCTTAGAGAGCTTGATTACACGCCTCCATATTGAGGAGGAGGCACGCAAGCAGGACCAAAAAGAAGAGGTGCTGATTGTGAATAACAACAGTACTAAGAAGACCACTCCTGCTGTTCTGAACCCAAATCAGAAATATTTTAAAAATCAGAACAAGCGCAACAAACAGAATGGGAATCCGCAAGGAAACCCAAAAGGACAGCAGAAACCAGCCCAAAAGAATGACTCTGGACAGTTGTTTCTATGTTACAACTGTGGAAAACTAGGTCATATGGCACGCAAGTGTCGGAACAGGCCAAGCTCTGCACCGCAGGCTAACCTGACTGAGGAGCCTCTTACGGCTATGATTACTGAGATTCACCTTGTTGGTGGATCATAGGGTTGGTGGGTAGACACTGGTGCTTCTCGCCATGTCTGCTATGATCGTGGCATATTCTCGACATACACGGCTGCTGAAAATCAGAAAGTGTTGTTGGGAGACTCTCACACCACTAGAGTTGCGGGGATTGGCAATGTGGAACTCAAGTTCACCTCTGGAAAAACTGTGATTCTGAAAGATGTTATGCACACTCAAGAAATAAGGAAGAATCTGGTCTCTGGCTTCCTCCTTAATAAGGCTGGTTTCACTCAAGTAATTGGGGCTGATTTGTACACCCTAACTTATAAGGGAACTTTTGTGGGGAAGGGTTATGCTTGTGAGGGTATGTTTAAACTGAATGTTGAATCTAATAAAGTGACCACTTTTGCTTACATGTTGTGTGATTTTAATATCTGGCATTCTAGATTATGTCATGTTAATAATCGAATAATCCGTAACATGAGCACCCTAGATATGATACCTAAAATGACAGAATCTGAACTTGATAAATGTGAATTCTGTACACAAGCTAAAATCACAAAGAAACCTCACAAATATGTTGATAGAGTTTCTGAACCCTTAGACTTGATTCATTCTGACATATGTGAACTAGATGGCACTTTGACTAGACAGGGACATCGTTATTTTATCACTTTTATTGATGACTGCTCTGATTTCACATATGTATACCTTATGAAAAATAAAAGTGATGCTTTTGATATGTTTAAAACATTCAAAACTGAGATTGAGAATCAAGCAAATAGAAAAATTAAGAGACTTCGTAGTGATAGAGGAACAGAATACGAATCTAATTCAATTCTGGACTTCTATAAACAACATGGTATAGTACATGAGAGAACTGCATCCTATTCTCCTGAAATGAACTAGTAAAGCAGAAAGGAAAAATAGGACCTTTACCGAACTAGTAGTTGCCATATTATTAAATTCTGGTGCAGCAAAACATTGGTGGGGGGATATTTTATTGACTGTATGCAATGTTCTGAATAGAATCCCCAAATCTAAGAATAAAATTTCTCCTTATGAAATTTTAAAGAATCATAAACCCAATGTCTCATACTTTAGAACTTGGGGTTGTTTAGCTTATGTTTGCATTCCAGACCCTAAGAGAATAAAATTGGCAAGTAGAGCATATGAATGTGCATTTATAGGCTATGCTATTAATAGCAAAGCATATAGATTTTATGACCTTAATGCACATAATATAATTGAATCAAATGATGCCGATTTTTATGAAACTAAATTTCCTTTTAAATTAAGGAATAGTGGGGGCACTTAGAATATGCCAATTAGAACAGAACTTAATGAAAATTCTGAAGCTGAACCTAGAAGAAGTAAAAGAGCAAGAACCATAAAAGACTTCGGTCCAGATTTGTGTGCTTTTACTATTGAGGAGGATCCCATAAACCTCCAAGAGGCTTTATCTTCTTTAGATGCCGATTTTTGGCAAGAGGCTATAAATGATGAGATGGATTCTTTAGAATCCAACAAGACTTGGCACTTGGTAGATTTACCCCCAGGTTGTAAATCTATAGGCTGTAAATGGGTACTTAAAAAGAAATTAAAACCTGATAGCACTATAGATAAATATAAAGCACGACTAGTAGCTAAAGGTTTTAAACAAAAAGAAAATATAGATTTCTTTGACACTTTTTCACCTGTAACTAGAATAACATCCATTCGGGTTTTAATCTCACTTGCTTCCATTCATAATTTACTTATACACCAAATGGATGTTAAAACTGCCTTTTTGAACGGTGAATTAGACGAAGAAATTTATATGGACCAACCTAAAGGATTTGTAGTACATGGTCAAGAACATAAAGTATGTAAATTAGATAAATCATTATATGGTTTAAAACAAGCACCTAAACAATGGCATGAAAAATTTGATAACTTAATCATTTCAAATGGTTTTAAAGTTAATGAAAGTGACAAATGCATTTATTACAAATCTGAGAATGACATTTGCACTATTATATGCCTTTATGTAGATGACCTACTCATTTTTGGGTCAAATATTCATGCCATAAACTCAGTCAAATCCTTATTAAGTGTCAATTTTGATATGAAAATCTAGGTGAGCGAGTGTAATCCTTGGTATTAAGATTACTAGGTCAGAAAAGGGAATTTCTTTGGATCAATCTCATTACATTGAGAAGATACTAAAGAAATATAATTACTTTGACTATAAATATGCAAGTACACTATATGATCACAGTGTAAAGTTATTTAAGAACACTGGTGAAGGTGTAAGATAGTCTGATTATGCGAGCATCATTGGCAGCCTTCGGTATGCCACTGATTATACTAGACCCGACATTGCCTATGTCGTCGGATTATTGTGCAGGTTTACCAGTAGACCTAGTATAGAGCACTGGCAAGCTATTGAAAGGGTAATTAGATACCTTAAACAAACCATGAACCTTTGATTAGATTATGAAAGGTTTCCAACTGTACTTGAAGGATATTCCGATGCAGACTGGAATACCTTATCTGATGACTCTAAAGCGACCTGTGGCTATATATTTAGCATCGCTGGAGGAGCTATTTCTTGGAAATCCAAGAAACAGACTATTTTGGCTCAGTCTACTATGGAGTCTGAGATGATAGCACTAGCTACAGCTAGTGAAGAGGCAGAGTATTTGAGAAATCTGCTAGCTGGGATTCCCTTATGGGAAAAACCGATACCGGCTGTGTTGATACATTGCGATAGTACCGCGGCTATTGCAAAAGTTCAGAACCGTTATTATAACGGTAAGAGACGACAAATACGTCGTAAGCACAGTACGGTTAAAGAACTACTTTCCATAGGTACCGTTAGAGTGGATTACGTACGTAATGAGGAAAATTTGGTAGATCCTTTGATGAAAGGACTATCTAGAGAGAAAGTCCATAACTTTTCTAAAAGAATGGGACTATTGCCCTTAGATTGTTGAGTCACGCACAATGGTAACCCGACCTAAATGACTGGAGATCCCAAGAACTAGGTTCAATGGGTAATAACAAGTTGTGTAGTGATATGAGTTGAACATGCTATTTAATAAACCAAGAAGCATGTATTCCTGAAGTGATTAGAAGATGAGTTAATAGAAACTCTTAATGAGATCTATACTCTATGTGGAGTGGAGTACCTACCTTCAGGAGTGCTCTTGATAGACTCACCTTTGTGAATGTGGAAATGTGGCCGTTTCCTATGGAGTTTCGGGCAAAACTTCTAGGCCATTCACTAAACTAGGATAGACGTGTATGGCCATAAATGCACGGGCTTATTTGATTGCACTATAGAAAAGGTTGTGTGTGGTTTGATGTCAGGAATAGAGTTCAAGACTACGTTTCACTCTAGTAAAAACTGAATCTTATTCACTATGCAAAGGTTCGACTCGAAAGACACCTTTGTTTATGCACAATCTTATGCATTTTAAGAAACTGCTTGAAAATATTTTTAAAAATTCAAGTGGGGGATTGTTGGAAATGTTTTATTAACATTAGTGAATTATTAAAAATAATGGAATAAGTGTATGAATGGCTCCTATGGGTGAATAGTCCAACATCATGGGATTATAGAGAAGAGGCAAGCATTTATACTTGTTTCTAAGAAATCATGTTGGGGCCTTGGGCTCCCAATACATGCATTATTGTGAGGAGGGAGACCATGCATCATGACCAACACACACGCGCGCGCGACCGACCGACTCGACTCGACTTGACCCGACCCGGCCCAGTCCGGTTTGGTTCGGTTCGGGCTCGGTCTCGGGCTTGGGCTTTGTGGTGTAGACACTTATATTTTTTGGACCATAAAACTTAGCCTTTTTCAAACCGTTTTTTATGGAAAAGATTTTTGCAACGGTAAAAACTCTTATCCCTCAATTTTAGCGGCCCACTAATCAGTAACCCTAACCCTAATTCTCGTCCTATATATTGTCATTAGCTTCAGACGAGAATACCTACTGAATGACAATTTCTCTTTTTCTCCCAACCGCCATTAAAATTTTCCTCTCAGAAATTCTCAAGCAGTATTTTAATTCAAAAAGTGCAAATCTACACAGATTTCTTGTGCAAGCAAATTAGTTATTGTTTTAGAGGTTGTTTTATCCTAGAGGCGGCTGCGAAGGAACGAACTGGTTTGCACCTCCGACCAGATCGCCGAATCGTCTTCAAGAAAGCGACCTAGTCCACGACTCAGCCATTGTTTCCCAATAATAACATTAATTGTTAATCCATAGTTATAACACTAGCATCAAATACTCATAGTCTTACCAATGTTATCTTATGGAATAACTTTATTTAAACATGTTCATGCATGATAGGAAAATAAATAATTACTTGGTTCTAGTTATCTTCAAAATTAAAGGCTGAGCCTAATCCTTAATGAGTATTTGGACTTCAGATGGATCAAATTAAAAGTGTAATGCCCTTTTACATCTTTTACTCAAAAATCAATGATCACTATTGTAGATTTAGTAGACATACGTGTTGTTTTTTCAAGTAGTTATTTATTTTATTTAAATATAAATAGTTGATGGACATTGTTCCTACTTCCTACATTCTGCAAGTGTTTGAACTTAGAATTGCTCCTTCTAGGCTCTATATGCAGTTCTGTTTCCATTTAGAGTCATTCTTTGAATATCTGAAGCTTTGCTACATATCATTTCCAGATAAAAATGCTCTGGTATTGCAGATATGTTGACTGTGTAGAAATAGTTAATTATTCTAAGATTTTAATAGTAAAAATGCTTGGATTTATGTTTTTGTGCCATCAACAAAATATTTGTTTTAGTGTAGATTGCAATTTTTCCTATATCATTCAGTAAAAAACTCAATTTATCATCAACAAAATATTTGTTTTCTATGCCATGGCAAATAATAAAGATCACAGCCATGGTTTGGAAAATGAAGCGGCAACACCTAGTAACATGAGATAAACAGAAATCAAAGGGGTTAAATATTAATACAGATAAAAGTATGAGCAAATATAAAACAAAAAGCACCATGCAACCAAAATAAGCAAAATTCAAGTCAATGCTTAAAAAACATATAAGAAATACAACTGTAAAATTAATGCCAATTGTAGAAACTTAAAATAGGCAAAGAGACCAAAAATTAGAGAAATTTATTTTGGGGTTTCAAAATAGAATCAGTTGCTTGAAATGGTAGTGTATGAATTAAAAATTTAAATCAACAATTTGATGAATGAAAAATGGGAAATGAATCAATAGCTGAAATCACTAATTTGATGAATTAGAAATGGAAAATGAGTATATGTAAAGAAATGAATCATACTCTGAAAATCTTCATACATGTAAACAATAAATGATCGCTAGACCAATTGAATAACATGCAATAGTATTTCCAAAATAGGGTAGATTTGTATTTACTACTACTAGTGAATGTCTTTTGGTCAACACTACATGGCTTTCATATGAAAATTAAGTGTTTGCAAACTTATTTTACATTTCTAGTTCATAATATAAAAATTAAAATAATCATCAGACTAGGATTATCCTATTATCTTATGAATTAAAATTGATTTTTTTGTCTATGGAAATAAATCAACAAAATGACTTTGAACAAATGAATTGGAAAAATTAAGAAACATGGTTGTAAGGTTATTAAAGATAGGGATGATTTGTATAAGGTAGAAGAGTTACTTAATTTCCCGAACACAAAAAAGTACATTTGTTAAAAAACCGACTTCAAATAAATGAATTATATACTTTGAAAATTTTCATACATTCTGTTATGCCCAGAGTTGGAAGACTTGCTTCTCGTAAGCATATGTGACATTAGTACAGATTAACAAGTAACAGATGAGAGATTACTAAGAGAATTGCAATAACAATTACTAGAGAAGCACTAGAAAATTCAAGTGCAAAGGAAGCAATTTAATGTCAACAAGAACAGTAGAAATAATGACGGTAGCCTTAATGAGATAGCACTCATTAATCCATCAAAAACTAACCCTAATCAAGTTTAGATCGGGTATTTATAATTCCCTAATTGGGTGGGCCGCAAATACATGTCAACAGCCCAAATAATAATGGATTCTTTTCATCATATATTACAGCTCTCCTTCCTTGCTGTGCATGTGTTCACGTGCGCACACTAGCAAAGACTTGTCCGTCAGTCCTGAGGCTATTGTTCCACCCAGCTACTTCGCCTGATATTCCTCCACTGACTGCTTGACTGCCGGAACTGATGGCTTGTCTTCTTCCTTAGTGTTCGATCTCTTTACAGAAGTGTTCGACATAATGCCCAAGTCAATATTAACTGCCTTCTCCTCTCCTGTCTTGCTGAGCTGAACTGCCATCGTTCCAAGATTGATAGCTGACGAACTCGAAGGCATAACACCCCCTCCCCCTTCAAAGTTTGACCTTGTCTCAAGGTCAAAGGTAGGAAAGCGCTTCACCAAGTCCCAATAATCTTCCCATGTTGCTTCCTCCGAGTCTCGCTGCTTCCACTTCACCAAGACTTGCGCCACTGCATGATTATTCTTAGGGTAGATCCTTCTATCCAAAATAAGCTCCGGTTCATTTATAATTTCTTCAACAAACGTCGGATTATGCTGTTGTAACACAGTACCTTGTCCTAATCTCCTTTTCAATTGCGATACATGAAAGATAGGATGAATTCTAGCATCGTTTGGCAATTCTAATTCATATGCCACATCCCCAATTTTTCTCACTATTTTATAGGGCCTAAAAAATCGTGGTGTTAATTTGTTGGTCTTCGTATTGCTGACAGTGATTTGCCTATAAGGCTGCAATTTTAAGAATACCCAATCTCCCACCTGGAATTGTCTTTCAGTTCGGCCTTCATCATAATATCTCTTTATTCTCTCTTGTGTTATCTTCAAACTATCTTTCAGTAATTGCAGCACAATATCCCTCGAGTAAAGTTCTTGTTCCACCTGCGGAATCCTCGTTGTTTTAGGTACATACGATAATAAGGTAGGTGGGGATACACCATAGACTGCCATGAAGGGTGACATATTAATAGAACTTTGCCAACTTGTATTATACCAAAATTCTGCAAGAGTAAGCCACTTCGACCATTCATGCGGCTTGTGACATACAAAGCATCGTAAGTATCCTTCTACAATTTTGTTCACAGCCTCGGTCTGACCATCGGTTTGCGGATGGTAGGCCGTACTCATTTTCAGAGTACATCCTTGTAATCTCATGAGTTCTTGCCAAAAGGTGCTTGTGAATATGGCGTCTCTATCGCTCACGATGCTGTTAGGCATGCCATGCAGTTTAAAAACACCATCGAAAAATATATGGGCAACATGCTGCGCGGTATAGGGGTGTTGTAAGGGGAAGAAATGATCATATTTAGACAAACGATCTACCACGACAAATATAGCTGAAAACTTGTTGCTTTTGGGTAGTCCAATTATAAAATCCATAAAAATCTCTCTCCAAATACTTTTCGGTATTGGCAAGGGCTGTAGCAGACCTGGAACATGAATATTCTCATGCTTATTGCGTTGGCAGACATCACATTCCCGGACAAATTTGTCTACATCTTGTCTCAGGCCTTTCCAATAAAAGATTTGTTTGAGCTTATGTCTAGTCTTTTTCGTTCCAGCGTGGCCTCCCAACGGAGCAGCATGATGTTCCTTCAATAGTATTTGTATGATCTCTTTGCAGTCAGTTGTAATAAATACTCTGCCCTTGTAATATAGTAGCTGTTCCACCAATTTGTAATGCTCGTTGAGCTTCCCTTGTGAATATTTATCCCTCCACTCCTGGTACTCTTCAGATTTCAGCAATATTCCTTTGAGCTCCTTGATCCAACTCCCCTCTAGGATGGACAAGGCATGACAAATGGAACTGATGGCAGATTCATGATGGTTCTCTGATAGTCGTGACAACGAATCTGCGGCAGTGTTGTCTTTTCCCTTTCTATACTCGACCCTATAATCATAACCATGCAGTTTGGTGAGCCACCTTCCCTGAATTCCTGTTGTTAACCGCTGTGTCAGCAAGTGTCTTAAGCTTTGATGATCCGTTTTAATAATGAGCCTCCTTCCCATCAAGTATTGTGACCACTTCTTGGTTGCAAGTAAAACAGCCAACAATTCCTTTTCATAGGTTGATAAAAGCAGGTTCTTGCCACTTAAAGCTTGACTGAGAAAAGCAATTGGTCTACCTTCCTGAGATAAAACTGCTCCAATACCCGTTCCACTAGCGTCACATTCTACCACAAATTCCTTCTCGAAGTTTGGCATCGTCAACACAGGTGGTTCAAGCAAGCACTCCTTCAGCCTCTGGAAAGCAACAGTTGCATTGGTGTCCCATTTATATGCATTTTTCTTGAGAAAATTAGTAAGTGGTTTGGCAATTAACCCATAATGTCTGATGAACTTACGGTAATACCTTGTAAGCCCCAGAAACCCTCTCAGCCCTTTGATGTTTTTCGGTATTGGCCAATCTTCAATTGCTCGAATTTTCTCGGGATCGACAGAGATACCATTCCATGAAATAACATGCCCAAGGTATGTTATTTGTGTTTGTGCAAAAGAACATTTACTCAACTTGATAATAAGCTGGTTTTCTTGCAATACCTGTAAAGTTAAAATTAAATGTTGCATATGCTCAGACCATGTCTGACTATATATTAGTATATCATCGAAAAATACTAACAAAAATTTTCTTAGATAGGGTTTGAAAATGTTGTTCATAAGTGATTGGAAGGTGGAAGGAGCATTTGATAAGCCAAATGGCATCACGACAAATTCGTAATGCCCTTCATGTTTTTTGAATGCTGTCTTATGAATATCTTGTGAGTGCATCCGTATTTGATGATAACCAGATCTCAAATCCAACTTGGAAAAATATACCGAGTCATGTAATTCGTCAAGGAGGTCATCAATAAGGGGTATGGGGTATTTGTCTTTGATAGTTTGGTTGTTAAGTGCTCGGAAATTCACACACATCCGCCAAGTACTGTCTTTTTTCCGAACCATAACTACTGGCGACGAATACTCGCTGGTGCTCGGTCTGATCAGCCCTTCTTCTAGCAATCCTGTAATAATCTTCTCAATTTCATTTTTAATGTGGTAGGAATGACGATAAGGCCTTAGACACACTGGTTTTGATGAAGGTATAAGAGGAATTTTGTGATCACATTCTCTAATAGGAGGAAGGGTACCACTAGGGTGGATGACAGCAGGGAATCTATATAAAACTTGTTGTACTTCATCAGGAAATTCCTTGGAGGTAGTAAGCGCCTTGTCTAAAGTTTCTCTCGCACATATTAGCAATGATACTTGACAGTAATTGCTCTCCTTAATTATGCTTTGACTGTCCAAAACCTTGTTAGCATCTCTACGTCCTTTCCATAAATATTGCTTACCCTTCCACTGAAACTTAATATGTAGATTTGAAAAATCAAAAGTTACCTCACCCACTTCCTTCATCCATTGTGCTCCGAGAACAATTTAGCAACCCTCCAATGGCACTATCAACAAATCCAGTGGCATAACGCACCCTTGGCATTTGAATATAACTCCCCTGCATATACCTTGCCCATGAATTTTCTCACCATTGGCAACCTGAACCGTATATCCATTGGTGTCTTGTACTTCCAATTTGAGCTTGGTGGCCATTTGACAGTTAATGAAACTATGTGTCAAGCCAGAGTCAATGAGAACTTCGACAAGTTGTTTATTATGTCCATGTACTCGGATAGTTGACAAAGAAGGAATACTACACATAGCATTCAAAGTGATGGCATAAGCTTGTTCTTGTCTTGGTTGTAAGTCAGTGGATGTTATGTCTGGGTTTTCTGGTGTATCAGCCTCCATCTGCCGTTCATCACTGTCTTCCTCCTTGAGGGACATAACGCCTTCGATGATATAAATTTGTTTAGTTTTGCAGTGATGTCCAGGATGCCATTTCTCGTTACAACCAAAACATAGATTCTTCTTCCTTCTCTCCAAAATTTCTTGTGGTGTCAGTCCTTTTTTCTGCTCTTCAGTAACTTTGTTGCTTGTTTCTTTCTTAACTCCCTTTGAGTCGTTAGTTGCTTTGACCAATTTTCCAAATTTTCCTTTCTTTTTGCAAGCTCTTTTACATTCAAAAACCTTCGACAGGCTCACTGCATGTTTAAAATCAATTGGCCGAAGTGCCAACACATCAAATTTGATTTCATCCTTAAGCCCATCTATGAACTTTTCTAACATGAATTGGTCGGGTAGAGCTTCACACATTCCTTGCAAATGTTCGAACTGTGATAGATAAGCAGCGACAGTGGTTGTTTGTTTGAGGTTGGAAATTGCTCCATAAGGTTTCAAGAACTCTTCAGGTGCAAATCGTACAAGTAACTCTTCCTTAAAAACACTCCAAACCTCATAATTCTTGACTTTCTTAATACACCAGCTATACCATTTTCTCGCCTCCTCCCGTAAATGAAACGAACACGTTGGTACCCACTCGCTTTCAGGTGTATGATGATATTGAAACAAATTTTCTACTTGATTAAGCCACTCCACAACTTCACTATCTCCATTGTACGTAGGAAAGTCTAACTTAATTACAGTATTTTGTAAAAGTTTTGGTGGATTTTGTGAATTCAAGGGAGCTAAGGGATTATGCCTATTATTATTAAAATTGGTGTGATCAACCTGTACCTGTGCTGGATTTGACGAAGAAGATAAATCTTGAGTTTGTCTTGCCTGGTTGCGATGAGCTGGCGGCACATAAGGAATTCTGGAACTTGTTGTTTGAATTCTGGAGTCTTTGAGGTCCTTAGCAATGTTATTTAAGGTTTCTTGTAAGGTAGCCATCCTCGAGTTGATATCGTGTTGCGATTCCTGTAACTCTCTAATGCTTAAAACAGTCTGGGCATTAATGAAATCCTGTCTTGATTCATTCAAAGCATCAGTATCGTCAATATCACCTGATTTATCCATAGTTTCATTGTCAAAGTTCTCCTTTCTTTCGGGTTCGACCGGCTCTGATACCATTGTGTTATGCCCAGAGTTGGAAGACTTGCTTCTCGTAAGCATATGTGACATTAGTACAGATTAACAAGTAACAGATGAGAGATTACTAAGAGAATTGCAATAACAATTACTAGAGAAGCACTGGAAAATTCAAGTGCAAAGGAAGCAATTTAATGTCAACAAGAACAGTAGAAATAATGACGGCAGCCTTAATGAGATAGCACTCATTAATCCATCAAAAACTAACCCTAATCAAGTTTAGATCGGGTATTTATAATTCCCAAATTGGGTGGGCCGCAAATACATGTCAACAGCCCAAATAATAATGGATTCTTTTCATCATATATTACAGCTCTCCTTCCTTGCTGTGCATGTGTTCACGTGCGCACACTAGCAAAGCCTTGTCCGTCAGTCCTGAGGCTATTGTTCCACCCAGCTGCTTCGCCTGATATTCCTCCACTGACTGCTTGACTGCCGGAACTGATGGCTTGTCTTCTTCCTTAGTGTTCGATCTCTTTACAGAAGTGTTCGACATAATGCCCAAGTCAATATTAACTGCCTTCTCCTCTCCTGTCTTGCTGAGCTGAACTGCCATCGTTCCAAGATTGATAGCTGACGAACTCGAAGGCATAACACATTCAAACAATACATGAATTAGTGGGTAAATTGATATACATAGCAGTTGGTTTCTCAAAAATAAGGTAAATTTTTATTTATAGCCTGTAGAGTGAAAGGTAAAAGTAAATATGCATTTGATTTCCAAAATAGATAAAAGGAAAACAAAAGAGGGATATTCCAATTATATATAACATATATAAAATTCAAATTTATGGTTATTAATAAACAAATTAAAAAATAGACTAGAACTAACTCATTATCTAGTAAATTTAAGTACATTTCTTCACAATTTAGTCATATATTTTAATGTTTTGGCTAAATGAAGTTGCTTGAAGTATTCAAAAGAAATAGTCACTTATTACTTTCGACATTATGGTAAATTAAAAGTCAAAGTATTATTTTTTAATTCATTTATATAACTTATAAAATGTAATTTGGAGTAACTAAAATTTATATGAACTATGAAATTTAAAAATGGAATGTAAGTATGACAAACTAAGAATAAAAATGGAGAATGAATAATTCATAAGAAAGGCATGCTAGAAAACAAAGTAGTAGTAGTTAACCGGTTAATCTGCCACTAGTGAATGATTTGTGACCAAGATTAGACTAATCATCAAACTAAATTTATCTTATTATCTTATCAATTAAAAAAAGTTTCCAAAATTTTTGACAAAGATTTATTATCAAAGTTAAACACAGTTTTTGATTTTTACCTAACATACAAAAATGAATTCTTTTCTCTTACGCATAAGTGCTAGGTCAAAAACAGAAAAAAAAAAACTGAAATAATAGGAAAGAAGAAAACAGAACTAAGGGATCAACCTACACTTTTTTCTACTTTGTCAAATTGGGAAGAATAGTAGGGGGAAGAAGAGGCTAAATCAAACACAACAAGCATTAAAACTTAGAACAAAATTAACCAAAAACAAATATTAACAAATGATTTGATGCACACCAAACAATAGTTTCTTAAATCTCAAATATCAATAATACATAAACATAGAACAAACTAAAAGGTTTACTTCACATCATATAAATAGCCCTAAAATTCAGCAGATCTTGTTCAAAATTTAGCCTTCCAAAAAAATTAATTAACTTAAAATATCTTCTTAACATTAAGGTCACCAAATTTATCTTCATAATTTTTATTTGATTACAATAGTTGGAAAAAATAAGTTAAAGTTGAAGTAACCACCTGATTTTTAATCAAAAGCCAGCTTGCAATCAATTGCTGAGATAGAAAGAAATGGTGAAGAACGAAAGAGGTGGTGGTAGAATTGTAGAGGCGGAGGCAGAAGAGAGGCAAAGGCTGAGGCGGCCATAAAACAAGGGGCGACAACCCCAGAAAAAAGGGGAAATAAAATGGACGAAGAAAACAATCCGTAAGAATTAGGATGAGTGATAAAATTACAATCCTATCCATGTTATTTTGGACTGTTTATGAAATTATCAGATGTAATGACAATTATAACTGTGGTAACATTTCATCATGATAATAACCATTAGCAATTTATTACGATTATAACCATTACAAATGGAAGGCGGAAAAGTGTGACAAAATGAGTTATTTGGTGTAATGAAGGACTATTCGCTGCTGATCTACTGGGTGATACATATGATGTGGTAGGAGGGTGCCTTCAGTTCATTTGTTCCTGAATGACTTGTATGGACGGATGTTTGACAGGGTATTTCCAAAGGAGTCACGTACGTTGATTTCCTCAAACATATTTCTGTTTGTGGCGGAGAAGTCACCTTCTCTTAACATAACAACAAGAATATTTTTGTGGAAGTCAATTAGTTATTTTCTAGCGTATCTAACAATGTGGCATTCAAAGTAAATGGTGGCTAGATGATCTTAAAAGATAATCTTATAACCTCAAGCCTCACAACCATAAAATGACAAAATTCGGACAGGCAGACATAAATAGGTGGGTCGCTCCCAATTAGGGTGTATTGTCACCATCAAAAGAAAATTCATATTTGTTCTTCTTTCGTTTATGTATCTCCCAAGAATTATGGTGGTCACGACAAAAAGCTATAGGATGACAATATATTCGGTACACTGAAAGAAAATGAGTGATCGGTCATGTATGGTCGGGTTGCAAGATGTTCTTGTTGAACCCAGTGTATTCCTCTCTAGAGATACATAATCGGAAGGTGGTTACATACCTTGTCGTAGTCGGAATCCAATCTCTAATAAGCGTCCGCGGTTTTGACTGTATACTATTTATGTAGAGCGTAAGATGCAAGCATTCTTCTATATTGTTATTTACTTGATTTAGACACTATTATAACATCAGAAAAGTATTGATTTTAAAAATGTTTTGGGTTCTTGTAAGGTAAAAACCGTCCATGTTTATGTGTGGAATGGTCTTACGATTATTCTTTTCTTTTGAAAGAAATGTTTTGACTTAAAATCAAGTTAGATGCCACCTTTAAACTTAGTGAGTTTTCTCATGCTGTTTCCCCAGACTGATCCTGGCATTTGCAATGCTCAGGTCAGACCGAGTTTTACAGGTTCAGGTTAACGGATGCTGTGAAGAGACGAGCTACAAGAGTTCAGACGTATGATATTATACAGTTATTTTTCCAATGTGTGTTGTATATGAGGACATGTTGTAATAACTGTCCAGATGTGTTGATGTACTCTAATGATTGTAAGTTTTACTTTAAGCTCTTAATAAAAATTTATTTCTATATTATATTTTGTTCCGCTACGATGTGAGACTCTGTGTTGTATTAGTTCTTCTTCTTCTATTCTAATATTTCTTTCTTTCTTTTCTCACCCTCTAATTTCTTCCTATTAACTATCTGGTGTTTTTGTTACTTGGGCTTTGGCAAGTAATACGAGTTATGTATTATTGTCGGAATTCAGGCGTCGAATTCCTATCGGGTCGTTACAAAATAAATAGGCATAAGATTGTAAATAAAACTAAGACAGAAAAGGGGACAATAAGGATGTACATATAAATGGTAATAACTGAAAACCGAATAAGTAATTGACAGTGAAAAGAACAATAACATATAAACTTATAAACACTGTTAATTTTCAATTCCAAGCGATTTACTATTAAAATACTTTTTGAATATCAAATCAAAAAATAACTAGAACTCACAGTGATTTGGATTAGATCCAGAAAAACCTTTAAAATAGTTGTTATTGAAGAAAATCAAGAATTATCCCTTCAATCTAAGTTCTAGCAGCACCTCGACATTTTCTTAATTTTATTCAGAAATAGCTTAAAGGAGGAAAAAGATGAAGAATGTTTGTGTGTAGGAAAATGGTGAGGCTGCTAGCCTATTTATAGATATGTTAGAATAATTATAAACCATAGGATATTAGGTTAACAAATCAAACCATACACCTCGTGCTGAGGCAGCAAAGAATATAGTATACAAAATAGTCCAGGTTTAGGCGCATGAATACCGCCTGCTCTAAGGTGGGTCGGCCCACCTTTACCATGGGTCAACACAAGGGTCAACCCATATAGGGTCAGGTCGACCACTTACCGTTGCTTCTCTGTGTTAATTCATTACATATTATATTAAATTTATTTCAAACTTCTTTAGTTCATAACTTATTCATGCTTAGTTCGATTTACGAAAACCAAGAGTCTATCTGAAACAGAATTTCGTAACGAATGCAACGATGAAGTCTATTTTAACTAATTCTAAATATTTTATCAATTAATATTCATTATATTATCTTCTTTATATAATTATTTTGTATTAAATTATGGGGTGTTACATTCTCCTCTCCTAAACGATTTTCGTCCTCGAAGTCTCCAAGTTAAGAAGAATGTTATTAACAATTACCTGCACCCATCTACTCATCCATCAACCACTAGTATCCATTGTCCTTATAATTTCTAATGCTTTGTATGAACATATGTAATGGTGTTGTGTACATGTTCCTATACTAATGTGAAAATCAAGCAGTCTACTGATTCAGCTGACCTCCTTAATGCAATATATGTTTGTGCCATGTATCCAATATGTATGCTAAAGAATCCTTATAGTATATATAAATTCTATAATGTGTGCACAAACATTCACCAAAATGCAACATCCATGTGATGATACAACCATTTTCAACCATTAAAAATAAAAAAATGCGCACACATCCATATCCAATACGTAATCACTTGAGCCAAACTAGTGCCTAATGTTTGTGTATATGCATACACTTTCATCCACTAGCAAACACTTGCATCCACTAGAAACCATTAAATATAACATGTCTCAAACAAATTTTTTCAACCATAGGCTTCTAGCTAAGGATAGAAATTCAAAAAATAGGAAAAACAAACACGAAAAGCTTAGAAAGGAATTAAGAACATACTCTTAAAGATAAAAGGGTAAGAAGCACAAATTTTGTCTTCGGGTTCCCATGTCGCATCGCCATGATCCTCTCCCCATTGCACCTTCACTAACTTGATCTCCTTGTTGCTTAGCTTTTTAACTTCTGATCCAAGTATGCAGGTAGGAACTTTTCTAACTGATGCCTCCCTCTCTTTCTCTACATCCTCGAGTGTACTTGGCTCTACCACCTCTGCTGAATCATGTAGACATTTCCTCAAGTCGAAATCATGGAACAGGTCGTGAATTCCCGTTAGCCTCTCTAGTAGTCTAACTCTGTAGGCCATCTGGCATATCCTATCAACTATGGGGAATGACCCTATAAACCTTGGCGCTAACTTCCCTACAGAGCCAAAGCGAACTACGTTCCTCAAAGGTGACACCTTGACGAAGACCATATCTCCTACCTCGAACTCTAA
Source organism: Allium sativum (assembly GCA_030737875.1). Classification (NCBI taxonomy): domain Eukaryota; kingdom Viridiplantae; phylum Streptophyta; class Magnoliopsida; order Asparagales; family Amaryllidaceae; genus Allium; species Allium sativum. Next base: position 391,622,580 of record CM060912.1, on the reverse strand, counting down.
GTCAGTCCTCCTCCTATCGGCATATGACTTCTGCCTATCATGACATGCCTTCATCTGTCAGCGAATAAGGTCTATCTTATCAGAAGTCTCCCTAATCATCTCAGGCCCAAGTAGAAGTCTGTCCGTAGACTCCCACCAATATGTCGACGATCTGCAGGGTCATAAAGTGCCTTGAAGGGAGCCATACCGATACTCGACTGATAACTATTATTGTATGCAAACTCAACCAATGGGAGATGCTCCTCCCAAGTCCCTCCCAAGTCTAGAGTCTCAATAAATCGTCGAGAACCTTATTAACCCTCTCAGTCTTCCCATCGGTCTGATGGTGATAGGCTATGCTAAGTCGTAACTGTGTACCTAGTGCCTCTTGCAAGCTCTTCCAAAACTCACTTGTGAAGATGGGGTCATGATCACTAACTCTACTGGAAGGTATACCAATGCTAGCTAAGCTGCCGTCCTCTTGCTCTCGACTGGAATAAAGTGAGCGCTATTAATTAATCTGTTTACTATAACCCATATACTGGTATTGCCCTTCCTCTATTTGGGCAGTCCATCAATAAAATTCATAGAGACGCTCTCCCACTTCCACTGTGGAATATCCGAGGGCTTAAGAAATTCGCCAAGTCTCCTTTGTTTAGCCTTTACTCGCCGACAAGTCAAACACCGGACCACAATCTCTGCCGCATCCTTCTTCATGCCAATTCAATGTAAAACCCTCTTTATGTCTCGGTACATCTTGTCACTGCCCGGATGGATGGTCATCCGAGAGTGATGAGCCTCCTCAAGGACTGATCTCAACAAATCTCTAACTCTGGGAACACATAGCCTTCCATCTCGAGGTAGCCACCCCTTCTCGTCCATAGAATATCTATCTAGGTGACTAAAGGTCTCTCCTTTATGGAGACTATCCAAAATGTCCATTAACTGCTGATCCTCTAGCTGTGTGGATCCAATACGCTCCATAAGAGTTGATTGTATCTCCAACAATGCCAATAAACCAAGCGTAAAATCCATAGATGACCTAAAATCAAATGTTGAGATAAACTCCAGGCTCTGCCTCTATACAAAAAGAGGACTCAAGGTCATCCTTTGCCTACTCAACTTGTCTGCAACCACATTCCCCTTGCCTGGGGTATAAGCTATCTCAAAAACATAAGATGCAAGGAACTTCATCTATCGTTGCCGCCTTAAATCGAGATCCTTCTACGAGAACAAATATTTGAGCGACTTATGATCCGTGTAGAGCTCAAATCTTTCTCCGAGTATACAGTGTCACCAAGACTTAAGTACAAACACTATTGCAGCCAACTCCAAGTCGTGGGTGGGGTGGTTCTTCTAGTGAACCGTCAATTGCCTACTTCCATAGCAGACTACCATACCTTTTTGCATCAATACAACACCTAGACCTGTGCCACAAGTATCTGTGCAGACCGTAAACACCTTACTACCATTGGGAAGAGTCAAACAGGGGTTGATGTCAAAGCCTTGTTTAACTTCTGGAATGCATCCTCGCAATCAATGCTCCAAGTGAAAATGATATTCTTCTTTGTTAGACGGGTGTACAGAGCTGAGATCCATGCAAAGTCCTTCATGAAATTTCTGTAGTAACACACCAACCCCAAGAAACTTCTAAACTCTATCGCATTCTTAGGGGCTTTTCAATCTTGAACCACGACAACTTTAGCGGAGTCCACCGCTATTCTATCCTTGGAGACAAATTCCCCAGGAACCTTACTTCCTTTCTCCAGAAATGACACTTAGAAAACATAGCCTTGAGTTAATGCGATATGAGAGTGCGAAGAATATCTTCTAAGTATCTATCATGCTCTTCCTTGCTCTTCAAGAAAACCAGAATATCGTCCACGAAAAACCACAACAAATTTATTTAGGTACTCCCTAAACACCAAACTCATCAAATCCATGAAGTATGCAGATGCATTGGCCAGCCCAAAAGGCATCATCAACCACTCAAAGAATCCGCCCGGAGTCCTAAAAGTCATCTTGTCGATACTATCATCTGGTACCCTAAGCTGATGAAAACTCGTGGCTAGATGCAACTGTGAAAAAACCGAAGCATCCACTAACTGGTCAAACAAGTCGCCTATCTGTGGGAGTGGAAGCCTATTCTTCTTGGTGAGCTTATTCAACTCCCTATAGTCCATGCATAGACGGAGAGAGCCGTCTGTCTTGGTCGCAAAGATGACTCGAGCTCCCTACTTAAAAATGCTTCATCTAATGAATCCCTTCTCAAATAACTCACATACTTGCTTGTTGAGCTCCCTCCTCTCCCTAGGAGACATGCGGTGCACTGGTAAAGTGACAGGTTTCACATTCTCTACCAAGTAAATCCGGGAATCTATCTCTCATCTGGGAGTTAATCCTCTAACCTCGTCGAACACATCCAGAAAATCTATGACTATGGGTATTGATGTAAGATCGTCAACGTAAGCATCAAGGGAATCTAGGAAACTGAGTCTAATTGACCCCCATGGGTGACAAGAAATCTCAAGAGTTCTTCCATGGCACATCAGACGCCTAACAACTCTCCTCTCACAATCTAGAATGGCACCATACATGGCTAGCCAATCCATTCCTAGAATAAGCCCGTAATACATAAAGCCAAGAACTTATTCATCGAACTCAAACTCGATGCCCGTAACAGAAATTCTCAAACCCCTGCATACCATAGACAAGTGAAAATGTACCTCCTATGGGGTTTGAAACTACAACTCAGAAACTATACAAGTATCGAGGTGCAGATTATCTACTACAAAATTGGATATGAATTAATGAGAAGCACCGGAATCAAACAGAGCCCTCCAGATGATCTAACCTTCTGACATTGCTTGTTAGAGAACTGTCCGGCAAATGTCCAACTTGACTACAACTGAAACAAGAATTTTTGGTCTTTCTTCGATCCTTAACAAAATGCCCTAAATTTCCACAGCCATGACACTTAACCTTTGTCTTGATTTGTGCCTTACTAGGTTTTCCTTCTTTCTTTGTTATACCCTTCTTAGGCCACCACTTCCTTTTCCCAGAATTGAGCTTGTCCTCTTCAGTCTTAACTTCTTTCTTCTCCTTTTACCCATCCTCATGCATCAAATCCATATCCACCAATCTCTTAAAAGTCGCTCCCATCGGGATATGCGTCAATGCTAGTCTTTGAAGCGATTGATTCAACCCATTCGCAAATCTCAAAGCCTTTTTATGAGGAGTGTCTATCAAATCCAAACCAAATCTCGCAAGTTGATTAAAGCTATTGACATATTCCTTCACTGTCATACTTCCTTGCTTCATATTTGAGGATTTCTCCATTTGCATTCCTTGCTCGGCTTGCGATAAGAATTTCATCTCAAATCTATTCTTAAACTCGACGCAAGTGGCCACCGCCTACCCTGCCTGAGTCACCTCCCACCAATAAGATGCTTCTTTCTTCAGTTGTCAGGAGTCACTGAATTTTTTATCTATCATCTTGTTCCAACAAATCGAACACATTCTCCATCTCTCTAAGCCAATTGTGTGCCTCTAGGAAACTCTCATTACCACGAAGAGGTTTGCCTCCCATCGCACATAAGTCCTTACAAAGCTTAGTGAAGTTGACTACGTGGTTGGGTGGAACTATTGCAGATGCAGCCGGGGGAGGGACATTTTTTTTTGCACTTCAGCAGGTGTCGTAGCTTCTACGTATCTATGGAACCATGTTGAAATGGGAATGACCTCGAGGAAATTAGAAGCCCAGACATGCTGAAAAGAGAATAAATAAAGATTCAAAAAGAGATCGAAGGAATATTGTAAATGATTTGAGGGGATATATTTTTCAAAAATAGGTTTTACATGAAAATCCCTTGCTTTGAAAATACTTTTTCAAAAAACCCTTTTCTCTAATCTTGTAACCTTATGCTCTGATACCAAATATGACACCCCGTGTCCCTTAATATCATCCATATGAGAATGCATTAAGTTCTTTGAATAGCAATAATAATACAAAGACTAATTTCACAAGACATAATAAAGAATGCAACGGAAAAACTTTTTAAACTTTTATTTCAAACCATATACAACATTACATTTCAAATGTCATAAAGTCGTAATCATAAAACATCTGTCTCGCAAACCATTGAAGTTAAAAATCCCATAAAATAATATCCCATATATTCCATAATAATAGACATAGAAAAGAAACTGAAGTAATACATTGAATGAGAAGTAATCCAAGTCCAAGCCGACTCAAGAAATCACGGCCACTGCTAATGCCCACTGCCCTGAGAACCTAAGGGGAAAGGAAGAGAGGGAAGAAAAAAAAATAGGTCAGACATAAATTCTGGAGAGTTCCAATGATTTTTAGCATAAGCATAAGGTAAGAATTATCAAGACAGATCAACAATACTGGATAAGAAAATACAGTAAAGTACACAAGTACGAAACAAATGAGATAAGGTAAGATTCTCATTCATATCCCAGAACAGAATTTTTGCACCAACTATCAGAATAACATGATTATGTTTTACCATAATTACTACCTAGTGATCGGTTCCCTACATACACAAATTAACTTTACCAACCATGGTAGTTGGAGATATCAGTCCCGAACCCGTCAACTTTAAAGACAACCCTATCCGCTGGTGTTACAGCGTCTTATCTTCCCCCATTGGACCCATGCATGCTCGTGAATCTGCCGGAACTCGCATGTCCCCACCTCTAAGATTTGAACCTCTTACAATCATCCATCAGTAAAGCGTACCCTATTCCCTACCCAGTGCGAGACTCAGTTGATAGCAGGAGGGTACTGATTAATATGGATCCCAAGCAATAGAAGATTGACATAAGCCACCCTTAGGCTTGTGCCCCCAAGTAATCTAGGATTTTAAGAGTTCCTTCAAAAATATGATATCTTAACAGTAGACGTGGAACCTCTTAGCTTATTAATTAACAGGTTTAACATAATAGGTTTAAGTTCATTAATAAGCATCATATGACACTATGTTATATTTTTTGGTTGTAAATGACATTTTAAATGCAACAACCCTCCCCCTAGATCATACAGACACATGCTTAGATGTTTACTGATTAAGTTACATGTTTTACTTAATTTACATCTAATTCACATATCTTTACATAACATGCTCTACTTAATATGAAATTAAGTTTAACCTATTGAGATTAACATGTTACATATTATCCCAATTATACAGTCAATGGTTCTCATGTTCCCATATGTGCACATCTCCTTTTTACCGTTATTGCAAGTTGTTCCAGTTTATCCCAATTTCATGCAATTTTAATGGAAATGGCATAGGCTCTCGATGGCCAAGGCTCAACGCAAAGTAAAAGGAGAAAAATAAATCCAACTCAGAAGTAAATAAACAAAATAAATAGGCATAAGAATGTAAATAAAACTAAGACAGAATAGGGGACAATAAGGATGTACTATAACAGGTAATAACTGAAATCTGAATAAATAATTGACAATGAAAAGAAAAATAACATATAAACTTATATACACTGTTAATTTTTGGATCCAAATCATTTATCGTCAAAATACTTTTTAAATATCAGATCTAAAAATAACTAGAACTCACAGTGATTTGAATTAAATCTGGAAAAGCCTTTGAAATAGTTGTTATTGAAGAAAATCAAGAATTATCCCTTCAATCTAAGTTCTGTCAGCACCTCGGCATTTTCTTAATTTTATAAATAAATAGCTTATTGGAGGAAGAAAATGAAGAATGTTTGTGTGTAGGAAAATGGTGAGGCTGCTAGCATATTTATAGATATGTTAGGATAATTATAAACCATAGGATATTAGGTTAACAAATCAAACCGTACACCTCGTGCTGAGTTAGCAAAGAATATAGTATACAAAATAGTCCAGGTTCAAGCGCATGAATACTGTCTGCTCTAAGGTGGGTCGACCCACCTTCACCATCGGTCGACACATGGATCGACCCATGTAGGGTCAGGTCAACCATTTATTGTTGCTTCTCTGCGTTAATTTATTATATATTATATTAAATTTAGTTCAAACTTCTCTAGTTCATAACTTCTTCATGCTTAATCCGATTTACGAAAACCATGAGCCTATCTAAACCAGAATTCCATAACGAACGCAACGATGAAGTTTGTTTTAACTAATTCTGAATAATTTATTAATATTCATTTTATTATCTTGTTTATTTATTTATTGTGTATTTAATTATGGGGTGTTACAGTTATCTTAGGGGAGTAGCAAATAAGCTTCCTTTTATTATATACTGTATTTTCCTTAGAAGATATTACATTTAGTTCCAACATAATGGTGTTCAACTGCTGATTTTAGCATAGAGGTAAATTATCTAAAGATTATTCATAATATTAGAATAAATCTAAGTAAATATCATAGAATTTCTTGTTTTATATGTTTTCTATTGCTATTCTATAACTAGTTTAGAGGTATCACTGTATGAGTTGGATTTTGTGATGGAAGCTACCTGACTTAGATAATTACTTTAACTAATATGTGGATACTACTTTGCTAATTAGTTTATCTTGTATTCTCTTTTTCTTCATCAAAACTATAAATTTGCAATTATATTATTTTCCTTATTTTTAGTATTATTTCCATATATTGATGCAAATTATCTAAAAGTAATAATAGTATCTTGTTAATACTAATATATAAAATCAACTAATAAATCAAAATTGTAACAACTAAATGAGAAGTAAAGAGTGAAGAGGAAAAATGAATCCACACTTGAGATTAAATGAAAAATAATCAACTAAATGAGTTTAGATTAATGTTTAAATGAATTTATTTATTGGTTGTTGTTAAGTTAGATAAAAGGACGAATAAAATAGAACATATTGATTTCTCGTGATGCAACTACTCTTACTAATTTCAAAGTTTCAATTCATGAAATTAGAAGACAACGATTTATATGTACAATGAGAAATGGTATGTGATCTTCATCATCTTACTAACTACTAAACTTTTTTTTGTACACTTCTTTAGAAAATTAAAATTAGACTATTTAGTTAGTAGGTTTTGAATATAATCCATGTGTTAAAACTCTATGTTGGAACTTCATACTTTAATGCCCGACCTCCATACTCGCGTTAGCCGAGGTCATTGCAAGCAATGATGCCAACTAACCCAAAGAATAAGGCAGTTGAAGAGCGACCATCTGTATAATTGCTTTGAATGAGTGTTAAACATGTCAGATAATGTGGTCTTACTTTTTAAATCTTGTGAGGAAATCCAACACATCCAATTCAAGTTCAAATCCACTATACAATGGCTGTATATAATTCGGAATCAATAAAAAATACAAAACAATACAACTAGAGTTAGACACAGATATTCACATTGCTAAGACAGAAATAGATATGAATACGACACATAGGAGTAAATTCAAAAATAGTGGTCGTAGTCGATCCACTATACAACAAAAGAATAAGTACAAGTTTTAGCCAAAAGAATATGTATACATAGATGTCGAAACTCGACTGGGGATAAGCCTGAATGCACCTGAACTGTCGACCGTGGTCTCCACTGGTCGATAATAAAAAAAATAAAGCAACAAGCAATTTCAGAACTCCGGACTTATTTTTAGACATCTGACCTGATTCAGATGTTCAAAAACAGGTTTCAGATGTTTCAAATTAGTCCCTGCCAATATCCGGAGACCAATTCAGACATTTGAAATTTGTTTGAGACGTCTGACCTACTCTTGGGATGTTTTTCAAGGGGAAAAACATTGCTTTTTGGCTTTAGATCGATACGTGTTCGCTCTAGACTATTGGGTAAGCCAGAAACACTCCCTAACACACTAATGCACATGTACAAACGTTCATTCATGGGTTTACACAATGATATTTATATAAATGAAATCAAAACTCATAAATTGGAGAGTTAACACCCAAACAAATCAATTCATACAATGAACACACAACATATACGTGCCAAGGGCACATTAGACAAGCTTATAACTTGAGGCAAAGATGTTTGTTCTCAAAGAACTCACCTTTGATTGTTAAAAGCACAAAATCAATCCAGTAACAAGCTAGAACAACCTCTCTTCCAATATAGCTTGCTAATCTTCAATCTAAACACGAATGCACAAATTTCCTAGAAGTTAGATCATAGGAAATTTCATAAATTGAAGAGAAAGCAAGTAGGTGAAGACGGAGAAGGAGATTCAGAAGCTTACCCAACTTTCTATACTTGATTTCCTCAAGAATTGAGCTTCAAATGCAATCCCTAGCTTAGGAATTTTAATTTCCCATTCTCTCTCCCTATTATCTATTTTTGTTGAAGTGTTTGGACGAATGAGGAGGAAGGGCTATGGGAAGTTATAATAGTGTGGGCTAGGTTGGCTAACCCAAGTCCCACCCAAAGTGTCAAATTTCACTAACACCAAACACGTCGACTTTATAATTTTTAAAAGTCGTAAATGGCATTTTTAACTCAATAAAGTGGTTTCGAGTACAAATTGATCTGTATGAAAAAGTGACTTTTGGACCTATACTCGATTAACGACGTTATATTTAAATAAAATATTTAAATATATTATCGTGAATATGTGGGTTGTTACAGACTTTCCCCCTTAAAGAAATTATGTCCCCGCAATTACTTATGGAAAAACTCCTAATAAATAACAATCACGCGTCAACAAAATCTTTATAGAAATAGACTAACATAAGAAATTCACTTTTGTTTTTATATTTGGTATATCATTCTTATTCTAAAATTCCCTTATGAATAACCTAATGAAGTTTTAACTTTGAGTTATAAAACATTATATAACTTAAGTCTATTCACGTATAACGTTCAAATAAAAGTCATGAACATATACGAGAAACTAATTTATTCTTCTCATAATTGGATTCAATAAATAAGAATTTTCCTTACTTCAATTCTAAATGTTCTAATAATTATTTAAAATTTAAATCGCGGATTACATCACCGTGATTTTTCTGAAAATTTGATTTAGAAATATCTCAAAATTTACAAGATGAATTTCAAATCTTTTTCTTTCTTAGAAAACTATAATCCAATAGATCCAGAAAATTCTTATTTCAAAAAGTTCTGACTAGTATCGGATCCTATACACTCATTTGTAGTTCATTTCTCCAAATCACGAACTACTGCTGCGGCAAGTTTGTTTTAATTAAATTTAATTAATTCGTTTAATATTCAGTATGCTTATAAATTTTAAACCTATGCTCTTACGTTTTCAGATTAAACGAATCAAACATTCAAATTCGCTTGGAAATATCTATTACCCAAAATCGTTGAACATTTCTTATCATGTTTTTAGCTAGAAAATTTTATGCATTATAGTTTTCTAAAAACTTTTCTAGCTTACAAAATTTTCTATTAAAAAGGATGTATATGATGGTTATATAAATCCTAATCACAAGGATAGGCGATCTCATTGGGGAAACAAGATTAAGAAATAAAATTTAGGTTACATACCCTAAACTGGAAATATTAGCATGTTCTCTAATATTTCAAAATAAATAAATTTGAACCTTTAATTTTCCAATAAACCCTTAAGATCTCAAGTTTGAAAAATTAGCACGTTCACTAATATTTTACGAACAACTACTAAATTATAAGAACATAACTAATGGTGGAATTTGAAAGAATTTCATAAAACTTGAAAACCTTAGTTTTCAAATTCACAAAAATATCACCAACAAGGATGAGGTCAAGCCAGTCGAGTTATGACCTCAAAAATTTTGTTCATAAAGGTTAACAAAATAAACTGGAATAATATTACCCCAATGACAAAACGAGCACAAAAATAAAGGGGTGGCGAAAATCGATTGCCACGTTAAATAGTGGAATGACTTAGGCATAGTTAACCTATTGAATAGGTCATCAATCTTAGACGTGGATTTTATTAAGCTTGCCATGGTCGCGAAGCCATAACATTTCATCGGATCATATTACAAAAATAGCTCCCCATTTCTATCCATAGCAATCGATTACTAAGGAGGACAAGAAAAAAGGATTGAGTCACGGAAATGAAAATCAATTTCGAACTCAATTACACATTAAAGTGGTCATCCTAAAATAGGTGCAAGAAATTCCAGAAAATTCACGAGTATTGTGAATTATATAAACATGTTTTCGTCATTGTCATTCTCATTGCTATGTGAATTTTAGGAACACAAGAAAGTTAAAGAACCTAAATTATAATCATTGAGAACAACAAAAATAGGTGTCATAGACAAGAAATGTCGAAGCTCAATGATTCTTTTCGAAAATAAAATATGGACCTCAAAGTGATTAGGCCAACTCATTCCTAAAAATCACCGTAAACACCGAACAAACAAGGTATGAAATTAAGCATGTAAATCATCACACAGATCTTTTTCCTTTCGACAAGATGGTCCAACACCATAATCAAATTTGACTAAGCATTTTGTCTCGCGACGAGGTGGCTTAACACCTCACTTAGCATTTCGCATGGTAGCTTCATACCGCAAAGAGATTTGACTAAGCGTTTCGTCCGAAGACTAGGTGGACCCACACCATGCGAAGCAATTTCGTCCGAAGACTAGGTGGCCCATACCATACGAAGCAATTCCATCTGAAGACTAGGAGTCCCCACACCATACAAAGAAGTTACGTCCGTAGACTAGGTGGCCCACACCATACAAAGAATCCCGTCCAAAGATTAGGTGGCTCTACACTGCAAAGAATGTTGACTAAGTATTCTGTCATAAGACTACATGGTTTAACATCATATGAAGCATTCCGTCTGAAGACTAGGTGGCTCCACACTATACGGAGCATTCCATCTAGAGACGAGGTGGCTCCACACCATGAAGGGAATTAACTAAGCATTTCATTATACGATGAGGTGGCCTCATACCTCTGTAGTATTCCGTCCAAAGACATGGTGACTATACACCGCAAAGAAAGTTGACCAACATCAATGTATATAAGGTATACAACACATGAGACAACCAAATAACCATAAATGATCTTGAGATTTCATCCAAAAATAAAATCGAATCTCAACTGATTAAGTCCAGAAATCAACCGCCGAAGTAAACACAAGTGTGTCGACCCACTCACTTTTACCAAGACATTTAATTAAATTCTTTATTCAATCGAAAAACGAAATTACTTGTCTAAAACAAGTAACACTCCAAAGAAATAGAAAATACTCAATCGTTACCTAAAGAAAGCTAAAGACATCTCGATAGAAAAATATATGGGTAAAGAAAACTCAAGGTAAGAATGTAAAATTTTCCGCAAAACATAGGTTTGGACAACTGACATACTTAAATATATAGCAAGCGCCCTATGGCACCTAAGGACATGGTGTCCCCAAGTTCCTTTAACAAAAAGATTGTAAATGATCATAATTTAGAAGTCTCAAATAAGATGTTTATTGAGCCCATATACAAATATATGACTCTTTTTCCTAGTTGTATTAACAAGCTCAATCCCATATTTAGAAAGAGACTCTCAAAAGATGTAACGTACTCGGCTATGGAAGAATTGCCTTGGACAAGGTCTTTAAAACGTCGAGCTAACATTATCTTCTCTCCCTTAGGTATAAACTTCGACTCGAACCTTTCTCGAAAATGCTTCCAAGTTAGGTCTTCTTCTTGAATTTCAGGAGTCATGAGCACATACCAATTGAGAGCTCGATCTTGGAGCATACGAGAAGCCACTTGAACCCGATGCAAGTCCAAAAGGTTCATGCATGAAAAGATGCAGTAACATGTCCTTAACCATGATTGGACCTAAATAACATTTTCAGAGCCTTTGAACGGTTTTCCACCTAATTTGGTGAAGTTGCTACAAAATTGTATGAATTCAAATTTAAGATGGGTAGGCACAGAAGCAGCTTCAGCAGCATGCGTCTTAGTCATGAGATCCAAGAGTTGTTGGGTGGACATGAATACCCCATCTAGAGTGGGATTGCTCAAAGAGCCAACACCATGGCGAGAAGTCCTAACCATTCTTCTCCCCTAAAAGAGAGAAGAGTAAAATGGTTAGATTCAAATCTAACTCAAAAAAAAAAAATGATTGGTCAAACAATGGATCAAGATATAAGATATGACGGGTCCTAAGAATTGATTTAAATCTTAAACATGATTTTTTAAGTGAGACTTAGGATAATGATCCTCGCCGTAATATCTTATATTATTCTGAAATTTGCTCTGATACCAAGTGTAATGCCCCATCTTTATACTCGCATTAGAAAAGGTCATTGCAAGCAATAATGTCAACTAACCCAAAGAATAAGGTTGTTGAAGAGTGACCATCTGTATAATATCTTTGAATTAGTGTTAAACATATCAGATAATGTGGTCTTACTTTTTAAATCTCATGTGGAAATCCAGCACATCCCATTCAAGTGCAAATCACAGTGACTATATGTAATTCGAAATCAATATAAAATACATAGCAATACAATCAGAGTCAGACACAGATATTCGCATCGCTAAGGTGGAAATGTATATGAATATGACATATAAGAGTAAATACAAAGATAGTGGTCATAGTCGATCCTCTATACAATAAAAGAATAGGTACAAGTTCTTGCCAAAAGAATATGTATACATAGATGTCTCATATACATATAACCCAAAATTACTACAATAACAACGTAGACATAAAAAACCAAGAAGTGGTCCCTACTACAAGTCATGAAGAAGCACCTGTAATATTCAGTCTGACCGGAGTATTATTTAAAAGAAAATAAATAATAAACGAATCAGTCTAGTTGTACTCATCGTAACAAACTGAAACAGGATAAAAGATATAATCAGAAATTGACATATAAGAAACAACAACAATATTTACATGTAAAATGTGAAGGCTCAATATGTCTAGAAAATATGCCAAAAAATCTCGGTGCTATATAAGGATATCTAATCCTAACCAAAAAAGCTACTCCTAAGATAGGATATCGCATATCGCGTCAAAATGAAATGATCCGTATATCCTCAAGATGATCCGAAGATCATCAGAATGAGCCGAAAGTCTGAACGATCCGAAGATCCACTGGAACCGAAGTTCCTAAGATAAAATGATCCGAAGATCCACCAGAACTGAAATTCCTAAGATAAGATGATCCGAAGATCCACCGGAATCGAAGTTCCTAAGATAAGATAATCCAAAGATCCACCGGAACTGAAGTACCTAAAATAAGATGATCTGAAGATCCACCATAACCGAGGTTCCTAAGATAAGATGATCCGAAGATCCACAGGAACTAAAGTTTATAAGATAATATCCAGAGATCCACCAGAACCGAGGTTTCTAAGATAAGGTGATCCGAAGATCCAACGGAACTGAAGTTCCTAAGATCTGATGATCCGAAGATCTATAGGATGATCAGAAAATCATCAGAGTGACCCGAAGGTCAAATTGATCATAATTGATCAAGTATTGTGCAAACTACGCTAAGCTAGTAAATATAAGAATCTAGCTACATGTCCCATAACCACTTGCTCTACTCGAGTATTTATGAATAAATTGTATATTCCACTTGAAATATGAAACGATCATTACCACGGTTTTCAATCGAACGAGGCCAAGAATTAACCGTGAAGCAAGTGCAAGGGTTCATAGTCCTTTTTTTTACTAAGGCGTTTAATTAGATTTCTCATACGAATGAGAAAAATGTTTATATAAATATATACTAGTAGATTTATAAAATAATTTATAAAATAGCTTCATATAGTGAAGTAGTATTAGAAACCATTTTAATAAAATATTTTGATAGCTACTAATAATACGAAACCCTTTTATATAATTTCGAAATGGCAACTCGCATGTTATAACGATCGAACGAAGAATTCACGTTTTAATAATGTAAATTAAATCTTACGACCATCGATTACAAATTTGTTTACCATGAATCAATCGAAAGTCTGTCTAACTGAATTGCTGGAATACATGGATTAGAGCGACTGAAAAGTTAGAGGAAAAGAAAAAATAGGTCGAAACTCAGCCGAGGATGAGCTTGAATGCACCTGGACTGTCGATCATGGTCTCCACTGGTCAACAGTAAAAAAAATAGAGTAATTGGCAATTTCAGACGTCTAAACCTATTTTCAAACGTCTGACCTGATTCAAACGTCTGAAAATAGGTTTCAAACATCTAAAATTGGTCTCTGCCAATTTCCGTAGACTAGTTCAGATGTATGAAATTTATTTCAGACGTCTAGCCTGCTCTGGGGATGTTTTACAAGGGAAAAAACATTGCTTTTTAACTCCAGATCGATACGTGTTCGCTCTAAACTATTGGGTAGGCTAAGAACACTCCCTAACACACAAAAGCATATGTATAAACATCCATTCATGGGTTTACACAAGGATATTCATATAAATGAAATCAAAACTCATAAATTGGAGAGTTAACATTCAAACAAACCAATTCATACAATGCAGACACAACACATACGTGCCAAGGGCACACTAGGCAAGTTTATAGCTTGAGGCATAGATGCGACTTTTTAAAGAACTCACCTTTGATTGTTAGAAGCAAGGAATTGATCCAACAGTCAGCTAGAACAACCTCTCTTCCAATATAGCTTGCTAATCTTCAATCTAAACACGAATGTACAAATTTCCTAGAAGTTGGGTTATAGGAAATTTCAGGAATTGAAGAGAAAGTTAGTAAGGGAAGATGAAGAAGGAGATAAAGAAGCTTACTCAAGTTTTTATACTTGATTTCCTCAAGAATTGAGCTTCTAATTGCAATCCTTAGCTTAGGAATTTTAATTTCTCATTATCTCTCCCCATTATCTATTTTTGTTGAAGTGCTTGGATGAGTGAGGAGGAAGGAGTTATGGGAGGTTATAACTGTGTAGGCTATGTTGACTAACCCAGGTCCAAACCAAAGTTCCAATTTTCTCTAACTCCAAACATGTTAATGTTTATAGTTTTAAAAGTTAAACGATATTTTGAACTTGATGGAAGTGGTTTTGAGTCCAAATTCATCCATATGCAAAAAGTGACTTTTTAGTCCTATACTCGATTGACGACATTATATTTAAATAAAATAATTAAATATTTTATCATGAAATGTGCAGTTTATTACACTACGTATATGGTATTTAGAATAGCGGTTTTTGGGTTCATCTCAAAAAAATCTTCATATTTCATTAAATGAAATTCATCAACTGAATCTGGCAATTGATATATTTATAAATATTTAAAACATTAAAAAAGATTAAGTAGTATCTTTGGCTTGTAATACAAACTAATGTCTTTGACTTGTAAGGACAAAAAAACAAAACTATAAGTTGTATTGTGTTAGTTCAATCGGTTATTTATGGGCTTCCTTCAAAATAGAAGCTTTTATTAATTCATGTTGGCTATTATGCTGCTATGATGCATGTAATACGTTTTTCAAATAAATAAAAGAGGAGCATATTTATATTAAACAGTAAAGCGGTTTGTTTGATTTGTGACATTTGATTCTCAAGAATGAATACATTTCTTTCAAGTTATGCGCTCAAACTTTGAAATGGTTTAATTTGTTCCTTGTTTTATATTGCATTCACTAGTATTCTACACATGCATTGCCAACATTCAACTATATTCAACATTTATACTTTACATAAATTAACTTGCATGTTGATTATTAGATATATAATAAATATACAAATATACAGATTACAAAGGAGGTTAATTTAACTCCAAAATTTAGGCAGTCAAACGAAATGCTTTTGTTAGCAAGTGATAAAGTTGACAAAAGGCAACGCTACTACCTAAAATAGTGTTATATCGCAGCCATAGGCTGTTGTTCAACAAACCAGCAATGAACTGTATTGCAACACAACAACCATGTTATTACGTATCAAAAAAATAATTGTTGTTTGAATGTAAACCAGTTGTATCAATAACTATGGTGGTTATGTTAACACCGTAGCTGTCAATCTTAATGGTTCACTTTGCACCAATGGTGGCAAAAATGGTGTAACATTGCCTTAGGATCTAGCCGAAGGGAAGAAGTTGTGCTCCTGGTGCCATCATTCATTCTTTGTGTTTCAGTCCAAGCAGGTATTGGCTTTGTGCTGCTGCTCAGAATTGAATCAACTTTTAGTGCATAATTCCTAATTTTCATAGGTACTATGATTTAGGGAGAGTGCGAGGCATGGGGTTTGAGTGATTGGATATGTAGTTTCATACCATAAGATCGTTGTTCAGGTTAGTAATTGGAAGATTTTAGGGTTGAAAATCGATTGAGGGGTAGTAAAGTTCGTGATTGAAGTTGAAGAGGAGTTTAGGTTTTTTGCTATTGTGGTGACTGGTTTTTGAACGTATGTGTGCAAGTTATTGGATATGATGAAAGTCTGCTTTTGTTTATGAGGAAGGAGAATCTGGTTGTTGAAGTATTTTGGTCGGTTACTTGAGAGGAGGTAGGAAGGTAAGGTGTCTTGGCTTGCTAATGTTGGAGTTGGGATGAGAAGTGAGAAATGGAATAGCTCGAAAGGTAGAGTGGTTGATGTGGAAAGATACTTTTATGAATTACAGTTGTGAAGCAGGAGAAGGTGAAGTGGTTGTTGCAGTGGTTGATTTTTTTATGCCGACAGAGATGATGTTGATGTTGTTCGCTGTGAAGTGTGGATGGCTAGATGTGTAAAAGAAGCTAATTGATGATGTAGTAAATAATTCTTTGCTGGTGGCGGGAAGGCTGCATATACTGGAGTAGTGTGGGATAGGTATAAAATGAAAAAAAGTAAAAGAAATATTATAATCTTAACAACGATTTCTCTTATAATCCCTCCTTTCAGGTGTGCAATATCTGATGCAGGAATGGAAGGACTAAACAGTAACTACAATGTAGTAGTCCTGAAAAATCAGCGTAACAATATGGGAAGTAAATGGTAAGTGAATACGAAGGTTGGTTGAAGATTATTTCCCTTTCTCCGCTAGCATGGTTTTTCGGAAAACTCCATCTATTCTGGTGTGGATGACAGACATGCCTGTATTTCTTGGTTTCAATAGGACTCCTTACGAGTGTTGTTTTCATCTACTATTATCTACACATTATCAGGTTGTTAATGATTGGACGAAACTAAGAAATAACCCTTTGATATATGTTATAGACTACTATCCATTTTTTAGTTATATGATGCTTCAATTTTGTTATTTGATCACATGGAGAAGCATGCTATAGTTCATTGACACAGTGAACAAATGTAACTTAAGTAAAGACAACAAAATATGCATGCAAATAAAATATGAAATCTTTACTACATATGATTGAAAATCAAATGTTTCCTGAGTAGATATTTTCTTTGTAATCTTTCTAGCAGTTAGGAAAATATCGACATTATTCATCTCATAATTAATAGGTATAAACTCTGATAACTCATCAGTCCTGGATAGATGCTTGAAAATTGTTTCAGACTTTGTTTTCCATTTCCCTGTAGGGTATAATTTTCTATTTGTTGATTAATGGTAGTGGTGTTAGAAAATGCATGATGATAAACACTATAACTAATAATAGGAGCACTGTGTATACACAAACTTAGTCAAACTGGTAAACATAGAAGAGAAAATAAGAAGTGAGCTAACAGGCTATGTCTTACTTTAAGATGATACACAATAGTTGCACAGTTAGATGGAGAAGCGAAAAACTAACGGTGAGAAGTAAGAATAGGTTGTGCAAGTAATCATAAGTATTATGTGAAATCTACGTCTACACAGGAACATAAAGAAAATAACTTGCCCTCATTTTTGAAATGAACTATTTTTCATGTCAGAAGGGTCGGTTTCATTGTATATTTCAATCGATAGCATGTATTTACATGATATATTTAAGTGCTAACATCTATCAATGTCTTCATGGTCTTACAATAAACAACCATATTGCTTTTTGATGGTATAGTCATAGTTTTTCTATTGCCATTAGCCAAATTACGAAAATGTGATTCTCAGTTGCAAGAGGGTTGAAAGCTACGAGTTGCAATTGAAGGCAATGAAGGTAACATGTTGCATTGTTTGATGGGTATTGAGATAACTTAGTTTGTGGAGCTTTTTTTTCATGGAATTTATGTAGGCTTTATTTATAAACGATGTCTTTGTTAATGATATTGTGATAAGTAGTTTATGTAAATAATTAATAGTTATGTGATTATGTATTTTTAAACATGTTATAGGTACTAGTTGCTTGAAATATATTTAAATGCTGATGATATGTATGTCCATAAATATTGTAAAAATATAGCAGAACATCAATGTTGTAAAAGTCAAAATAACAAAAGACAATTATCTGTCGATACTGTCATTACCTTTGAAACTTAATAAAACTATTTGCACAATATTATCATTGCTTTGTATATAGAAACTGTTTTTTTGAAATGCCATAAAGATTAATAACAACATTCATATATTATCGTTGAAAATATAAACTACAAAACCATGCGCTTTTGACAGCAATACATAAACGTTGTTATAAGTTAACAACAACGTCTATTAACCGCTGAAGAAAAAGAATAGTAAAATACTTTATAACAAAATATCATTGTTATAATAGTTTATAACAACAACCTTGGGAATGCTACAAATAAACCATTATCAGCTCGTTATAAACGTTGTAAAGTAGGGGTTTTCACAGCGTTTTTTTTCATTGCTAAAATTATGGATCTACGACCGCATGTTGTTATACAGTGTTTCTAACAACGCTATTATATCATATAATGGCGTTTACCAAACGCTGTGAATATCTATTTTTGATGTAGTGAATTAATAAAATTAGAAATAAGGATTGGACTTAGTAGGTTAATGATGCAAGGTCAGTTGCCTTATTCGACATAAGTATGCACATTCCAACAGTCGGGTATATATATATATATGCAACTGATGTGAGATATCATTAACCATAGGAACCCGTGACGACAGTTAATTGTGTAGCGAGAATTATTTCCTAAAATAAGATTTACTTCAAATGTTGAAGTATTAATTGTTCATAGGGCTTGCCTCTCGTCCAAAAGAAGAAACCAAAAAGGAAATAATTTATAAGCGTAGCATACTTCTGGATTTGAGGTATTAAGCAGCGAGATCCATCTATTGGGTATTAAGTGATTAGATTCACCCTTCCCCAAAAGGGTACAATAATTGGGTTCGCTCTTAAAAAGGTATTAAGTGATTGAATGGCTTGTCTCTCCATAAATAAGAAGCATTAAAGGCTAATTAGGTACGAGATTGGTAATCTCCACGATAGTCCGTTTCCTTTAGGTATTAAGTGACTGAGGATAGAGTCTGCCCTTGGAAATGGTATTAATGACTGCCACAGAGGTATCATAGGTCTGCTAATCCTGCAGAAAGTATTAAGTGACTAAGAGATTATCCAATACAGTGTGTTGGATTGTAACATGGAGGTCCACCAGGGGAAGGTCATATCTACCTATAATATAGGTAATAAGTGACTGCTTACTATCTCTTGCCTTATGTAGGTTTAGGCATACGCGCGAATTATGGAAGCCTTAAATTAGTAGGACGCAGTAGCTAGTGTCCTATAACTTATATTAGTGTAGGGTAAACCACAAGTAAGGCATTAAGCGATCAAAAGATCCACCTTGGGTCTTAAGTGATCGAAAGGATCCATCGTTATATTGTATTGATAGTGAGGCTTTAAGTGGCTATATAGAGATAACATACCTCCTTATGGCATATTGAGAAGTTGGAAAAGCCCGCCTCTTAATTTTTGGAAGTTGGTTGAATGATGGTTTAAAGGCTTCATATTTAAGCGTAAAAGTTCTATCTCAGTATTGCGATATCATTATCGTTGGGAAGTGCCACCTTTGGTGTGGTAGTAGATCATCATGCGTAATTACAAGGTTTGGTTATAACCACTAGCCTTGTTAGACATATGGTTTTGGGTGAAACCAAATGGGATACATATGTGTATTGTAGACAGCGTTGTATATTTTCTACTCACCATGACTTGTTGTTCTGGCCCACCTCCTCTTAACTACTCCCAGGTTTACCTTGGAGAAGACAGGTCTTAACAAATCTTTAAGTTTGGTTTTCTATTCTTGTTCTCTCATGCTCGGTTTTGATGTGGCTATTTGCCCTTAAGGTAGTTGCCTAAGTCGATACTTATTCCAATCTTGTTTCCACTGTGAGTTAGTTTTATTATACTATGATTATTATCATGCTCATTTATTTGCGAGATTATACTCTCATGCTTGGATGGGTTTGAGTTTCGATTTTGTCGAAATTCGGACTCAGAAAAGTGCGGGGTGTTACATTTGGTATCAGAGCCAGGTTTAGACGATCAGAGGAATTAATAAAATTAGGATTAGTAAGAGAATGTATTCAAATTTATTTTCCATTTTATTTGGTCTTTCATGCTTGACTCTAAACTATTTTGACGATGAGGTAGTCATAAACTTATTTATGTAAAAAGGGTTTTCAACGACTAAGAGTTACAAGTATTTCGACTTTCAGTATACGACCAACCCCGACTTACCCCACGGTTCGTTTGGTGATTTATTTGGAAGGCATAAGGATGACATATTGTGCATTCCATGGATTTGAGTCTGATGACTGGATAGAAAGCTAGCTACAACTAAGATCATCACGATCGCTTTTTTTTTGTTTCGTTTGGGAGTTCCAATCGATGACCTTTTCTTGATCTTGCAACGGGAAATTCATGTTATTGTGTTGTTTTAGTCTGGAAATATAATTATGAAGTATATCTATTTGATATTTCATTTTGTAAATCCAATTTATCTTTTGATAGACTATTTCTTTGAGTTTTTGGTCTTATATTCAGAGAAATTCCAGTTTTTAAAACTGTTCCAGAAAAGAAAAAGGGTTTCGAAAATTTTAAACTATGATTTTCGATAAGTTGTTTTGTAAATAATGATTTGTGAAATAAGTAAAATTAAAAATATATTCATGTTTCGAATTGTTTAGGTTTTTTATGTAATATTAATAAATAATCCTTTTTTGGTAAAATGTCGAAGTTTGGAAATGACAAGGAATATACCTAAAAATTTAAAAACCATTATTATATATTCCTTGTGATTTTTAATACTCTTCATTTTGGATATTTCAGATGATTTATGGATATTAACAAAAATAATCTTTTTTTAAGATTTAAAATGTCTACAATTTAGAACATGGAAAGATTGTTTCCGTCAGTAACATGAACTAGAATGTAAATTGATTAAAATAATAAAATAGATTTGTAGTACGAGATCCTCAGTTTGTAAATAAAATAGAATTTAGGAAAAAGTTATAAAAATATTCTCTCGAATGGGACTAAGGAAAATTTTCTATTCAACTTAGGGTATTTGATTTCGAAAATCGTTCGAGTTGTTTGTCAACTAAGTAAGGGGAAATCCACTTTAATTTTATTACATATTTCTAACTGAATTTTTATTTGTTTTTCGAATTCGTTCATTTATTGTGAGGCCACAGACTTTTGTTGAGACTACTTTGAATCTTTGGAGACGGTCCGGAGTTTAACTGCGGTCTATGATACCGCCGCAATGAAGATAATTATTTTTCAAATTCGCATCAAATTTTAAGAGATGACGCAGGACAATTAATATTTTAATCCGACCCTAATTAGTCAAGGTTCAACCTTTGTCCAAAGCCAGTTCAACAGTTGATCGTTTAGAGTTATACCTAGAGTGGTCAACTAGTTAATGAGTTTTGGTATAACTTGAACTTGGGACTCAATCGTAAAAGCTGCTTCCAAATTTCCCTCCTTAAACTTCTTTCTCTTGTCCTTCCTCTCTCGTTTAGTCGAACCACACATTTATTATTCTTTCCTTTCTTTTCTGTTGCCTCATGTCCTCCTTTTCCTACGTTAGTTTGCACATTATATCTCTCCTTTACTTGTATTCCAAGATCTAAACCCAATTTCTTCTCTCTGATCATTTCTTAGCGCATAATACCTACTTGTACATTCCAATCTTCCTCATGCCACCTAAGTCTCCTCCTTAGGGAGAGATACCGTTTCGTTTGATCAGAATGAGAAAAAGGTTTCACTGCTTTTGGGAGCGGTTGGACTTGCACCAGTCCTTTGCTTCGAGTCTTTCCAGTAGGATTGTTGTCTATGCTGCATCTGCCTTTGCCATATCTCATAAGAGTAAATTTTGATGAAGGAAATTGATGTTTCCGAGGTGAAGATTAAGCCAACCTTAGGTGATCTTCCTAAGGAGGATCTGAATGAGATTTTGGAGGCATCCGTGTTGTACCCAGACTTAAATGATCTTTGGCTTGTCCAGCTTCGGAGATTTTGCAGCGAGTCTCTTTTTCCTAGATGTCAGTTTTTGAGTTGGGTAATCTATGTTCGAACTACCCATGTAGATGTGTGACTCCTTTAGCACATTTTTCCAAAATTGGGAAGTCCGACTAAATTTGTCTCATGATGCAAGATCGATCTTTTCCTTGATCAGTG
Organism: Allium sativum; assembly: GCA_030737875.1. Classification (NCBI taxonomy): domain Eukaryota; kingdom Viridiplantae; phylum Streptophyta; class Magnoliopsida; order Asparagales; family Amaryllidaceae; genus Allium; species Allium sativum. The sequence continues at coordinate 391,600,192 of CM060912.1, read as the reverse complement.
ACGTAACCATTATTTTATACCGCATCATATTTGATTCAGCTTGTGGTCCTTGCGTGCTAACGTGCGGAGTTGCTTCTATATTTTCACTAATTCATTTTATTCTCTAAATATTGTTTGGTGAATCTCCATGACATGCAGTTTTGTGGTAGGATTCTTTTTTCATCGCAAATTCTCTCTTAGAAAAGATGGTGATGTGGAAACCTCCAACAACACCAGTGGTGTCTGCAACACAAGATTGAGCATTTTGCTACAACGATACGACTAATCAAAGGTCATGGAAATGGTTTGAGCTCCAGCCACAGGGAAATAAGTCTCGTTGTTTATAGGCAATGTTTTAGAGTTTTGGTATTGTTGCTGTTAACCCCGTTAAAACACGATTAAAAGAGTGGTACGTTGAGACCATCTAAGTCGTTAACACGACATGAAACTGTATCGACCAAGTTGTCCGCATCGAACTGTTGAGTGTGTTCATACCGCTAATACCATGTCACCCAAGCTCAAGCCATTAACATGACATGAAATCATGTCGAGCAGGTTGAGCCATCCGAACTAAGTCGTTGAAGCGACATGGTTCATGTCGTATAGCGTAACACTAAGTCATGCCATGCCATTACACATTCAAGTCAAGAAGCCAAGTCATGCCTAACATAAATGAACCATGTTGTACATATGATAACAACATAAAGTATAAATACTTGGTGCTATGAAGGGACACTTGGCACAATCATGGCGTTCGCATAACATCCAGTTGCCAAGCTTCAAGAGAAACCATATCGCATGTCGTATAGACAATCCAAGCCGCGATACAAGCAAAAACATGGCTGGAGAATCAGTCATTAGTACTTCATGTTATAAGCACCGATACCATATATGGTATATTATGTCATAGACAGTCCACTTGAATAAGCTGAACTAAGACATCAAAACATATATAATAAGCTAGCACGTGGAAAGACAAAATGGATTCATGTGGTTGGGAATTTGCTCATGTACGGACATATAAGTAAAGTCATGTCATTTACAATAGATAGCTAAATCCACTTATATCGTATCGTAAGAAAGAATGGCACTAGAGTCCATGACATTCCAAGAGAATGTGGCAAGTCATTTGTACGAAATTTAATTAAGTCAAACAAAATTGCATGCCATAACTGTAGCCCAGATCTTACCAAAACAAGGCTGACGCGACATGACAATCATGCATACTAAAAGCGTGTGGATGGCATGAAGTACATCCCATATATATCGAATCAGCACTTCCATAATGAAGACATACAACATTAGTTAAAACAAACAAGATTATAGCAACATGGACAACTGCATCATATGGAAATATGGCACATTAAAATGGGAACGTGAAGGTTTATTCATCGTTGATGCATGGATTCATCATTCCGCATACTATGCCCATTCAACCATGATGTTTGTGAGTAGTTAAACCATGTTGTTGTCTCCCATGTTTCATGATATAAGTTATCTATGCCGCAGATAGGTCAACTTGAAAGCAAGTCGTTATTCAAGTCATGTCGTCCATTTCATACCAGAGCGAGTGAGTATTCATGTTATGGCGAGAGGCTCGAAGACGCATGAACAACCTGAAAATGGGATGCAATATTAGTTAAACATGAAAGCAGCTTCTTCCACATTAGATAGCACACATGGCGGTAATCAAATGAAAGGGAGGCACGTGTATTCTTGACTGCATATGAATAAACAAAAGAATGGAATCAAGTCGTTGGAAGGAATGACGCAAGTGTTCATACCACATTTTACCATGACATGGCTCATATTTCCGGATTTGTTCACGACGCCACCAGCTAATAAATAGCTATAGAGTGGGCCCACTGCATTAAAGCATGTTGTCCTCCACATGTATACAAGGCACCTGTATATAATTTATGTCGTGAAATTCCAAATCCATAATCATGCCGTTAACAAGCTCATAAAAAGCCGTGCCGTGGGTCGGGTGGTTCAGGACTGGGAGATGGGGATCTAAGCACTGTGTGCGGGCAGGTTCGAATCCCGCTGTGAACCACTTGGGGGGCTAGGACATTACACATCCATATGCGACGCCTGTACAAAAGCGGGGTAGACACACGACACGGGGTTTACTTAAGTGAGCGTCAATGTATGCTGTGATCTTAAGGTTCCACGTGTTACTCAAAAACATGCTCATAAAAAGCCACGTGGTAGCCTTTAATTCAAGTCGAGTTATTTCCTATCTATGAGATGCACACATGGACCACTGACTACATATGGGAATAAATCTCCAAAGAGAAGGCCACGTGAGCTAAGTCAGAGTGTAAAAGGATTATACAAAGTAATTCACATCGTAAAAGTCATCTCGTGAGGTCCATACCGCATGAATTAATGTCGCCACTTCATCCATGTTGCATGTCGCCTCACTGTATAAAAAGTGGAACCAACTTAAGACATGAGTCATGGCGGCACGAGTCATGGCGACGTTAGTCATGGCATTTTTCCTGCATAATTACAGAACTGCCACCCGGTCCAAAAATCACCCATAAATACACCCTCACTTCTTCATTGAGGGGGACGGAATTCCATGGCCATGAAGTGCTGCTAAAATCTCTTCACAACTATTCTAACACTCATCCATCATCATCAAGGGAAGATTCATTCATTAATCATGACTTCCATCAGATCCATTTGAGTGATATAAGAGTTGGAGATCTATCAACGAAGTTCAAACACTTGAAGGAATCCTTCAAATTCTCCTCTGATTATACCATATATCTGCTGGTCATTCCATTTCTTCATCACTGTTTGTGAATTCAAGTGAGATCTACAAGTGAGAGAGTGATAAACTTGTTGTAAGAGTGAATCAAACCTTGTAATTGATAAATTGGTAATGGAATCTTATATGAAAGTGGATGTAGATTCCTATTGAATCGAACCACTATAAAAATGCTCTTGTGTTTTACTTTAATGTTTTATATGCTTGAGATTGTGGCTCCACATACTTTTTGTTGAAGTGCTCAAAAGAGGACCTTTGGTGTTTCATACCGTTTTTGGTGTAAACAGTTGCATTGTTGTTCTTTATTCTTTTTCTCTTTCTAGCAATTTTCTTTTGACTTAATGGCGGTTCATGTTGTAACTGTTAGTGTGTTATCTTTGAAAATTTGCAAGACGATTAGTGCGATTTCTATGTTTGGAAATATTTGATATCATTCACACATATTTAACAGAGATGAAATCTCATATTTCTTATCTAACTAACAGTTGTTTTAGAGTTGGAAAGAATAGAATTCTGTAATGGATAGATTTTAGCAATGGATAGGCTTTTGCATTGTTTTGTCATAGATATATTTATTATTTGTTGCTTCTTCCTTTTTGAACTAAAATTTATTTTGCATTTTGTATGTAATTTCAATTTTTGCGTAGCCGACTGCCTTCCATGCCAACATGTGAATTTAGTCGTTTAAGTTTCCACAATACATACTTTGATTTTTTTTTTTTTGGGTTTTAGGGTTCGTAAAATTTTCACAATCTAGATTTTGAAATTGAAATAGAAGCAGAGAAGATATTATGGATAATAATTCAGACAAAATTTTTACTTTCCGATTTGATTTATGAAGGAGAAATTTCAAATTGGAAGATTATAGAGGAAGAAGGAAGAAATTGTCTTGGGAAAAGTTAAAATGAGGAAGAGGACAGAGAATATCGTCGAATGAGAATGAAAAACAAAATAAAAATGTATATATAACTTCTCTAGAGTCCAATGGAATTCTTTATGTAAAACTAAATACAAGAGATGGGATGGCATGAAAAGCTTTCCTAAGAAGCCAAATTAAATTCAAAACAACTAAAGAAGGGGTTGTAGTACAAACACTACCAAATTATGCAGTTTTGCATTGATAATGTCAAATTTGGAGCAAACGGAGGCATATTTCAATGAAAAGAAAAATGGAAGCAATAATAGAATTTCGAGTATGATCATAAAACATAAAAATATAAAATTTCACAATTTTAGACTTTCAAATTCTCAAACAAATTTTTTAATTTTGACAAAATTCCAAATTCTCACACATTCAGCTCTTAATAGATTTATGCAAGCTGTACTATTTCAATATTTCAAATTCATTAAATAATTTATAATGAAAATTTATCTCCATTTAATTTAATAAAGGTGTCCCTACAAATTCAATACATCCATTCAAATTCAATACAAGTATAAATGAAGCGAGAATGTAAAGGAAGGTATAGATGAGATATAGATTAAATACAAGCAAATACACACATAACAATGCCGTTCGTTTTGTGTGCATTTTAATAGTTAAAATACAAATTTATGAAAAATAAAATCAAATTTTAACCAAATGAAAAATGTTGAACAATCAAAATTCAAGATAGATTCATAAACAAAATCAAATTTTGAAACTTTTAAAATTTCATCTTAAATTCATATTTTAACCAATTTGACCAAAATTCACCTTTTTCCAAAAATTTATATATTAATTGATTTGGTAAAATAACATGCTCAGTAATTCAAATATGTTATTTAAATTTAGATTTCATGAAATTACTTAAATTTAAATAACACAAATTGAGTCAGTTTACAATTATATTCTTATTTGATAGTTGTTTAGCTTCATTATTCAAATGGTATTAATTTTTTTATACAGAAAATCAAGTTCACTTATTTCATTATAATTAAGAATAAACTGGAACTTAAAAATTAAAATTTCAAATTTTAATTAAATCATCAATTAAAAATCTATTGAAAATTCAGGTTGCTACAATCTCGCCCACTCTAACCTTTTTGTCTTCAAGAAGGAACGAGACCAGAAACTGAAATAAACCAGTAATATAAACAAATCAAGTTATATATATATATATATATATTTTTTTTAATCTTACTTAGGTTAATATATTGGAATATATTTTTAGCTCAAAAATTTAAATAGTTTCAAACGTTTCAAAATGGTTTCAAGTACCCACTTGATGTCATAATTAGCATACATATATATATGTATATGTATATGTATATGTATATGTATCACTTTTAAAACCCGAAAACAACTACCGAAGATGTGACATCCTACACCCCTTATCATTATCCTAACATGGAATCTCATTAAAAAAATATGGAGCACTGTACGTATAAAGAAACATAAGATCATAGAGGCTAAGATTTCACAAGGCATAAAGTAAATTCACAACAGAAGAAAAAGACAATTTACATTAAAAACAACAAAACCATCTTCATTATTTCAACCAAACCAAACTGTCTTAAAGTACCATGTGAAAACCCAAAAATTCCCGCCCTTCGAATCGACCATAAACCACACAATTCTGATCCAAACGGCAAAATTCTCGAACCGTTATGGGTTACAACACGTCAGAACAAAAACACAAAAGAATATTTCATTGTTATTACAACTATTTTACACCAGAGTACATAATATATCAGAGTACATCACAAATATCAGAGAATAATACGTTACAATACAATACACAGCGAAAACATAATTACATTCAGCAGAAGACTATCAAATGCTATGGACACTTGTAACAACCCATAATTTTAACAACACTAAAAGAGGATAATTTAAATAATAATCAATTTAATATTAATAACTAAGGAAAACAAACTGCGCCATTGCGTACGTCTCAAAATTCTGATCAAAATGGACATTTGGTTTGCGTAAAATGGACAACATATGAAGAAGTTATGTAGGTTTGAAATTTGTATACGCGCAGAAGAATTATATATATATAGGGTCCAGGAATTCAAATTTATGTTCAAATTTCGAAAATCCCGTAGGTGGCAAAATTCCCGCTCCAAGGGTGTCGACACCTTAGTAGGGGATCGACCCCATAGTAGGGGTGTCGACCCCTTAAAGCAGGGTCGACCCCCCTAGAGCTGAGGTTGCAGTCGGTTTCTGGAGGCTGACAACTATATATAGAGGTCCATTTCTCTTGTTTTCTTCATTGGAGATCAATGGAGGCAAACGCTGCCAGTGTCTAAACTGAATTCTTTATCTTCTACAACAATCAAATCAATTAGAGATTCAAGTGTAGATCCGTATCTCAATAAGCTTCTTTTCTAGTTCTATCTTCTTATCCAAACACTGTGAGTTTTAGGTTACTTTTAGATTTAAATGACTGAAAGTAAAATGTGATAGTAATGTGATTTGGATCAATCTTGAATCATATATCTATGTTATTCTTGGACCTCAAACTTTATTATGCTGGGTCTATTTTTATAGATCTAATATACTTGTGGTTAGTTTATCATGTCACCCTTGTGGATCTGAACCTTTGTCTAAGTTTGGGGTTAATTTGGAACTATCATTATTTGGACAGTTAAATCTTTGCCTAGAACTAGATCATCTGGTTGTGGTTAATTTCTGTCGTTTACTAGACATATGAATCTATTCATGCTTCTTATGACACCCTTGTTATGTTAGATCTAGTTTAATTATCAGAAGTTCATGGATCTACCCTTATATGTCCACCTCATCACCATGTCAGTGTATATATACATTTGTTTATGCCTACTATGTTGGAATTATCACTATTGTCATCTTCCCATCACCTTTCCTTTATTTTGTTTATGGCTAGGCTACTTTATAGCCTAGGCATGCCACCAAAATTATGCGAATGCGTTAGTTAGGGAACAAGGGAATTATTAGAATTGGCATAACTTGGTTAATGAAATTGAATAAGGACATATAATTCACATTGTACAAAATTGGGTAAAAAGGGGGCATGGAACCTATAACCTATAACGATATAGGTGAGAATTGGATAATAATGAAATATCTAGGCTTACAATTAGAAATTGTAATGGTACTTATGACACGAGGTTATGTTGCATTAGTGGTGGAAGTCTGCCCGGACCCGACCGGTATATCCAACAACCACTATTATTGAACCTATTGTGAAAGGTCTAAGTGCACAAATACGAATCGAACTAAGACGCGAGGTTAGGTCCAACTTATGGAGGAAGTCTGCCCGAACCTGATTGGCATATCTAGCATCCTCAAGTTGTAGGCCTAATGTGGGAGGTCTAGCCCATTATAAACCATAAATGGACTTGGTAACGAATTGGACTACTTAACCTAATTTAATCCATAGGGATTGTATGATTATGAACTAACGTTAGGGTTAAGTAAAATTGGTTGAACAGTAGGTGAGTTAAGCAAGTTTGAGGGAGTGGGTAATATTTACATATAGGCCCACAAACTTAGCCCAATAAGGTTATGTAATTAAAGACACCTAGTGATAAGCATAACCGGTAGAAGGATTAGGGTCATATAATTAAAGACATCTTTAGGGTAAATATAACCTATGGAAAAACCTAGTGGGGGATACAAGACAAGGGGGAGAGCTTGTATCATATTGTGTGGGACCCGTTTCAGCCAGTAACCTGGAGTAGGTATCGTGTAGAGTACTCCGAACTAGATCGGAGAAGGGGCATGCTTACTGAACTGACTATAAGAGATCCAAACATGGAGTTCGGTGTGGGCGACACAAGCCGACCGGGCCATGTGCGTGCATGAGCCGGGCAGAGGGGGATAAGACGACCGTGACACCTGTAGTTATGAGACTGTGCATATCAGTGGAGGGTTGCCGCTTTAGGGCGTGATACATCCTATGGTGGGCCGACACGGAGTATCTACGCGGATCAGGGAGACGATCGATTATTAAGGTAGTAGTTAGGGTACTTTTGGACGTATGCCTAAGTATACCACCTTATAGTGGAAGGGGTCATCTCATTCCGGATATACTAGTAGTAGTGCAGAGTAATCATTAGAAGCGTATACACCCTGTCTTGTTTACTTTGTCATACCTGCTTTTGTGTAGTTATCTTTCCCTTATCCACTTATATGCCTGTCATGCTACTTATATTTATTTACTTGCTAAAAGTAACTGGACTCTCCAGACTTTATGTCTAACTCTTTTTGATTCCTCTTGTTTCTTCCGTTCCCCCTACCTCCCCCTAGGTTCGCAGGGAGGGAATTCTCAGGCTTAATCAAGACTCGGTTATCATCTTGTTGGAGCTACTTTTGAAGTATAGCTCAAGTTCTTATCTCTACTATGGCTTAGCTCTTTTTCTTGGGGAATTATGCTTTTTATATATTTATGTACTCTGATGGTACAAGACAAGAGTTATATTATTGTAGTGGTTTTTGTGACTTTTGGAATTTTGGACCACGATGTATGATTTATGTTATAAATAAAAATTTGAATTTCCACTGTTATCTTATTTATATTTGTCTTGTAATATTATGTGTCTGTATACTTATAACGCTTCACGAAACTTAATGCATATGAGTGACATTAATGGATGTGGGGTGTCACACTTGGTATCAGAGCTGAAGGTTACCAGATTAGATAAAAGTTTGTGAAAACTATTTTCAAAAAGGTTTTAAAAGAAAGCATTTTCAAAAAGAAAAGTCAATTTTGAAAAATATATTTCCCCAAAGCCATATGAAGTATCCTTCAGTCCTTTGTCTAAATCTCTTTCCTTTTCTTTTCAACATGTCCGGGGAACCTAACATTCCTAATATCTCAGAGAGCGTTATGATACCAGGATGGTTCCATAGGTACTTGGAGGCTACAACGCCTATCGAAGTCCAAGGAAACGTTCCTCCCCCAGCTGCACCCGTTTTTCCTCCTCCGGATGCAGACAACTTCTCTGTGATATGCAAAGATTTCTGTGCTATTGGAGGGAAGCCATTCCATGGAACTGAGACATTCGTAGAGGAAAGGAATTGGCTCAAGGAGACTGAGGACTTGTTTGTAATCTTTGAAATAGAGGATCAAAGAAAGATTCAGTTAGCTACTTGGCAACTGAAGGATGAGGCTTCGTTTTGGTGGGAGGTAACCTAAGCAGGTCGTCCAGTGGAAACTTGGGATGACTTTAGACAGAGGTTCAAAATGAAATTTCTTTCCCAAGCCGAGAGAAGCATGCAAATGGAGAGATTCTTAGCACTTAAACAAGAAAACTTGATGGTTAAAGAGTATGTGAACAAATTTAACCAGCTGGCAAGATTTGGACTGGAACTGGTAGATACTCCGCATAAGAAGGCTTTACGGTTTATCAAAGGACTAAATGAACCCCTTCATGGGTTAGCCATGTCCCATATTTCAATGGGAGCTACCTTTGAAAGACTTGTCGATATGGCCTTGATGTATGAGGAAGAGAAAGAAGAAAAGAAGGAGGTTAAAGCTGAGGAAACAACGCAAAACAAGAAGATATGGCCCAAGAAGGGACAACAACAACAACAACAAAAGAATAAGGGAGGTAAGAATGACAAGGGTAAGGAGAAAAGGAAGTGTCACAGGTGTGGACTTGAGGGTCATTTGGCAAAAGACTGCAAAAAAAGGAAGAATTTTTGCTTCAACTGTAGAGATGTCGGACACTTTTCTAGGGAGTGCCCAAAGAAACAAGGACAGGGTCAGAGGGCATGAACTTCTGGAGGGCAGGCGCATGCTCTCACGATCAGTGCTCCTGAAAAAGGTAGAAAAATTCTGTGGGAGCTTTAATTTCTCTTTCAAATCATCTATTAGAACACTTTTTGATTCTGGCGCTTCACATTCATTTATATCTAGTTCTATCATTGAATCTTTGCACTTAATTACTAGTATGGTAGTGGATCCTGTAGTTGTCTCAAACCCCATTGGAGGTTCGGCTGATTTATCTATGATTTGTCGGGGTTTGAGAATATCTGTGTTAGGCATCGAATTTGAATATGATGCATATGTGCTCGGGTTTATAGGCTATGGGTTGATTCTAGGGATGGATTGGCTAACTACGTATGGTGCCATTCTAGATTGTGAAAGGAGAGTCGTTAGACTTCTGACTTGCCATGGGAGGCCCCTTGATATTTCTTGCGACCCCCAAGGGTCTGTTATGCTTAGCTTCCTAGAGTATCTTGATGCATCCATATATGATTTGCAATCTATTCTGATAGTCCGAGACTATTTTGATGTTTTTGAGGAGGTCCGGGGCTTACCTCCGAGGCGCAATATTGATTTTCATATATATATCTGGTGGACGATGCAAAGCCATTTGTGTTACCAATGCGCCATATGAATCCGAGGGAAAGGAAGGAGTTGAGTAAGCAAGTAGGCGAGCTGCTTGAGAAAGGATTTATCAGACGAAGCATATCTGAATGGGGTGCTCCAGTTGTATTCGCAACTAAGGAGGATGGTTCGCTTCGTTTGTGTGTGGACTATAGAGAATTGAACAAACTCACAAAGAAGAATAGGCACCCACTTCTGAGTATAGACGACTTGGTTGACCAGCTTGTCGGTTATTCTCTCAGTTAGACTTGGCCATGGGGTTTCATCAGTTGAGGGTGACTTAGGACAGTCTACTGCTTTTAGGACTCCGGATGGTTTCTTTGAATGGCTAGTTGTGCCTTTTGGGCTGATGAGTGCACCCGCCTATTTTGTCGATCTAATGAGTAGGGTTTTTCAGGAGTTGCTAAATAAATTTGTCGTAGTCTTTGTTGATGATATGTTGATCTTCTCCAAAATCAAAGAAGAGCATGCCCGACATTTGAGAGAAGTTTTGAAAACTCTCCGTGACCATCAGCTTAAGGCAAAGTTCTCTAAATGCCATTTTTGGAGAAAGGAGGTGAGATTCTTAGGGCACGTAGTCTCCAAAGAAGGGATAGCTGTGGACCCCACAAAAGTAGTTGCAGTATAGGATTAGCATATTCCAAAAAATGCAACAGAGGTGAGATGCTTTCTGGGTTTGGCAGGTTATTATAGGAAGTTCATTAATGACTTCGCAAAGATATCAGCCCCTCTCACCAGGCTGACGAAGAAGAATTTGGCATTTTCATGGGATATAGATTGTGATGTTGCTTTCCAATGTTTGAAGAGGGCTCTAACAACAGCCCTAGTCTTGACTTTTCCAGATGGGAACAAAGTTTTTACAGTGTACACTGAAGCATGTGGTACAGGGCTTGGTGAGGTTCTGATGCAAGAAGGAAAGATATTGTGTTATGGGGGTAGACAGTTGAGTGTTCATGAGAAGAACTACTCCACCCATGATTTAGAGCTAGCTGCCCTAGTATTCGCACTAAAGACGTGGCGTCATTATTTACTTGGAGAGAAGTTCGAGTTATACACCGATCATAAATCTCTTAAGTATCTATTCTCGTAGAAGGATCTTAATTTAAGGCAACAAAGGTGGATGGAGTTCTTAGCTTCTTATGATTTTGAAATCGCTTATACCCTTGGGAAGGGTAAGGTGGTGGCTGATGCACTAAATAGGCAGAGGATGGCCTTAAGTCCTCTGTTTGTGGAAACGAAGAACTTGGAGTTCATATCAACCTTTGACTTTAGACCCTCTATCGAGATTGCCTGATCTGTTTAGATCATTAGAAATATGACCAACTCTTATGGATCAGATAGGAGCTTCGCAGTAAGATGACCCATAGATTTTAGACATCATGGATAAACTCAGAAAAGGGGAGACTTCTAGTCACCTCAGTAGATATACCATAGATGAAAAGGGGTAGTTGCGATGAGATGGAAGACTTTGTGTCCCTCAAACTGAAAGCTTGATAAAGGCAGTCCTAGAAGAAGCCCACCATTCTAGGATGACTATGATAAGATGTACAAAGACATGAAGAGGGTTTTCTTTTGGGATAGGATGAAAAAATATGTTGCCAAATTTGTTTCTCAATGTTTAGTTTGACAGCAAGTTAAAGCTAAGCAAAAGAAGCTTGGTGGTTTACTTCATCCTTTGGAGGTTCCATGGTGGAAATGGGAGAGCGTCTCTATGGGCTTCATAGATGGTTTGCCTAGATCAAAGAAAGGAAACACCAGTATTTGGGCAGTAGTGGACAGATTGACTAAGAGCGCTCATTTCATTCCAGTGAAGAGTAAGAGGACAACATCATGGTTGGCGGTGATTTATGTTCGTGAGATAGTCCGTTTTCATTGAGTACCTTCCAACATCGTAAGCAATCGTGACCTCATCTTTACCATTGAATTTTGGAGGAGCTTGTAAGAGGCATTAGGTATATAGTTATGTTTGAGCACCGCTTATCATCCTCAGACTGATAAACAGCCGGAGATGGTGAACAGAATCCTAGAGGATCTTTTAAAGCTGTGTATCCTAGACTTCGGAGGGACTTGGGGAGAGCACCTTCCTTTAGTAGAGTTTTCCTATAATAACAGCTATCAAGCCAGCATCGACATGGCACCCTTCAAAGCATTGTATGGACAACCCTGTAGATCACCAACTTGTTGGTAGGAATCTACAGAAAGATTATTACTTGGACCAGATATTGTTAGAGAAACATCTAAGAAGATTGACCTTATTTGACAACAGATGAAGACAACTCAAGATAGGTAGAAGTCCTATGTAGACAAGAGAAGGACTGACATCGAATTTGAGGTGGGAGACTTAGTTTTTATTAAAGTATCATCGCTGAGGAATATGGTTCTCTTTGGATCTGTAGTGAAGTTGGCACCCAGATTTGTAGGACTATTTCCCATAACCGAAAGGATCGGCCAAATGCCCTATAGAGTAACTTCGTAGAAAATATATTCGGCGTTCATGATGTTTTCCATGTTTCCCATCTGGGGATGTGCTTGCATGACACCGTTGAAGTTGTTGAGCCAAGTATATTGGAGGAAGTGGAAGTGGAACGGGAGAAAATAGTCAGACGAGTCCCTACCCGTATTCTTGGATCAGAAATTAAGAAGCTCCGCCATAAAGAAATCAAGTTGATAAAGGTTCAATAGGGAGATAACCCAAAGGATGCGACTTGGGAGACCGAAGACAAGATTCGTACTTCGTACCCTTTCCTTTTCGAGGGTATGTTCTTAACTCCTTTTCCAAAGTTTATTTGTGCTTGTTTCTATCATTTGATTATGTCTTGTCAATAGTATTCTCTACCTTTAGATAGGAATCCTATGGATGTAAACATGTGTTTGAGACATGTTATGTTTGATGGATGCAAGTGGTTGCCTGTGGATGCATATACACACACATTAGGCACTAGATCGGCTCAATCACTCTCATACTATATATGGATGGGTGTGCATTTTTCTTTTCTTTTAATGGGTGAAAATGGTGTATTATCAAATGGATGTTGCATTTGGACGAACGAGTGTACACACATACAGAACTTACATGTTATATAGGATTATTCGCATACATATTGGATTCATGGCACTAACATACATTGCATTGAGGAGGTCAACTGAATCAGTAGACCGGCTAATCTTCGCATTATTACGACATATACACACACCTTTGTATATGATCATATAAGCATTATAAATCTTTAAGGACAACGGATGCCTATGATTGATGGATGAGCAGATGGGTGATGGATGGTAGGATTTACATTCTTCTTAATTTAGAGATTTCAGGACGAAATCCTTTAAGTAGGGGAAAATGTAGCACCCTATAATTTTAACAACTCTAAAAGAGGAAAAATTAAATAATAATCAATTTAATATTCAGAATTAAGGAAAACGGACTGTGCCATTGCGTCTGTTTCGAAATTTTGGTCAAAATAAACATTTAGTTTGCGTAAAATGGGCACCGTATGAAGAAGTTATGTAAGTTTGAAGTTTGTATACGCGCCGAAGAATTATATATATATATATATATATATATATATAGGGTCCAGGAATTCAAATTTCAGTTCAAATTTCGAAAATTCCGTAAGTGGCAAAATTCCCGCCCCAGGGGTGTCGACCCCTTAGTAGAGGGGTCTACCCCATAGTAGGGGTGTCGGCCACATAAAAGGGGGGGGGGTCAACCCCTCTAGTGCTGAGGTGGCAGTCGGCTTTTGGAGGCTGGCAGCTATATATAGAGGTCCATTTCTCTTGTTTTCTTCACTGGAGATCAATGGAGGCCAAACGCTGCCGGTGTCTGAACTTAATTCTCTATCTTCTATAACAATCAAATCAATTAGAGATTCAAGTGTAGATCCGCATATCAACAAGCTTCTTTTCTAGTTTTATCTTCTTATCGAAACACTGTGAGTTCTAGGTTACTTTTAGATTTAAATGATTAAAAGTAAAACGTGATAGTAATGTGATTTGGATCTGTCTTGAATCATAAATCTATGTTATTCCTGGACCTCAAACTTTATTATGCTAGATCAATTTTTATAGATCTAATTCACTTTTGGTTAGTTTATCATGTCACCTTTGTGGATCTGAACCTTTGTCTAACTTTGGGGTTAATTTGGAACTATCATTATTTGGACAGTTAAATCTTTGCCTAGAACTAGATCATCTTGTTATGGTTAATTTCTGTCATTTATTGGAATATGAATCTATTTATGCTTCTTATGACACCCTTGTTATGTTAGATCTAGTTTAATTATCAGAAGTTCATGTGTCTACCCTTATATGTCCACCTCATCACCATGTCAGTGTATATATACATTTGTTTATGCCTGCTATGTTGGAATTATCACTATTGTCATCTTTCCATCACCTTTCCCTTATTTTGTTTATGGCCAGGCTACTTTATAGCCTAAGCATGCCACCTAAATTAGGCGAATGCGTTAGTTAGGGAGCGGGGGACTTATTAGAATTGGAATAACTTGGTTAATGAAATTGAATAAGGACATATAATTCACTTTGTACAAAATTGGGTAAAAAGGGGGCATGGAACCTATATCCTATAACGACATTGGTGAGAATTGGATAATAATGAAATATCTAGGTTTACAATTAGAAATTGTAATGGTACTTATGACACGAGGTTAAGTTGCATTAGTGGTGGAAGTTTGCCCGAAACCGACCGACATATCCAGCAACCACTATTGTTGAACCTAATGTGAAAGGTCTAAGTGCATAAATATGAATCGGGCTAAGACACGAGGTTAGGCCCAAATTGTGGAGGAAGTCTGCCCGGACCCGGCCGACATATCTAGCATCCACAAGTTGTAGGCCTAATGTGGGAGGTCTAGCCCATTATAAACCATAAATGGACATAGTAACGAATTGGACTACTTAACCTAATTAAATCCATAGGGATTGTATGATTATGAACTAAAGTTAGGGTTAAGTAAAATTGGTTGAACAGTGGGTGGGTTAAGCAAGTCTGAGGGGGTGGGTAATATTTACATATAAGCTCACAAACTTAGCCCAATAAGGTAATGCAATTAAAGACACCTAGTCGTAAGCATAACCGGTAGAAGGATTGGGGTTATATAATTAAAGACACCTTTAGGGTAAATATAACCTATGGAAAAACCTAGTGGGGGATACAAGACAAGGGAGAGAGCTTGTATCATATTGTGTGGGACCCGTTTCAGTTA
Organism: Allium sativum; assembly: GCA_030737875.1. Classification (NCBI taxonomy): domain Eukaryota; kingdom Viridiplantae; phylum Streptophyta; class Magnoliopsida; order Asparagales; family Amaryllidaceae; genus Allium; species Allium sativum. Next base: position 391,584,908 of record CM060912.1, on the reverse strand, counting down.
GTAACCTGGAGTAGGTATTTAGTAGAGTACTCCGAACTAGGTCAGAGAAGAGGCATGCTTACTGAACTAATTGTAAGAGATCTGAACGTGGAGTTCGGTGTGGGCGGCGCAAACCGACCGGGCCATGTGCGTGCATGAGCCAGACAGAGGGGGATAAGATGACTGTGACACCTGTAGATATAGGACTATGCATATCAGTAGAGGGTTTCCACTTTAGGGCGTGGTACATCCTATGGTGGGGCCGACACAGAGTATCTACGCGCAGGGAGCCGATCGATTAGGGTAGTAGTTAGGGTACCTTTGGACGTATGCCTAAGTCTACCACCTTATAGTGGAAGGGATCATCTCATTGGGGGATATACTAGTAGTAGTGCAGAGTAATCATTAGAAGCGTATACACCCTATCTTGTTTACCTTGTCATACCTGCTTTTGTGTAGTTATCTTTCCCTTATCCACTTTATATGCTTGTCATACTACTTTTATTTATTTACCTTCTAAAAGTAACTGGACTCGCCAAACTTTATGTCTGACCCTTTTTGTTTCCTCTTCTTTATTCCGTCCCCCCTAGGTTCGCAGGGAGGGAATTCTCAGGCTTAGTCAAGGCTCGGTTATCATCTTATTGGAGCTTCTTTTGAAGTATAGCTTAAGTTCTTATCTCTACTTTGGCTTAGCTCTTTTTCTTGGGGAATTATGCTTTTTATATATTTATGTACCCTGATGGTACAAGACAGAAGTTATATTATTGTAATGCTTTTTATGACTTATGGAATTTTGGACCACGATGTATGATTTATGCTATAAATAAAAATTTGAATTTCCGCCGCTATCTTATTTAAAACTGTCTTGTAATATTCTATGTCTGTATACCTATAATGCTTCACGAAACTTAATGCATTCCCTTAGTGAGTGACACTACGGACGTGGGGTATCACAACACAGCCATAACTTCAATACAAAATCCTGCTCTATAAAATATCTGCAAAACCAAAACTACTAGATTCCCATATGGAAAATATGGGCATTCGGAGTTTAGGTGGGAAGCCATAAACTCTGAATCAGTCGTAGGACCGGTGTGAGAACTAAAACAGTTATTTACTTTATTTTTAAAGTTGCGTAAATCACGGGACCACGCCGTATAACGCAGAACAGATTTTCTCCACATGAATACCGGTCATAACAACTCGCAATTCTTTTTGAGAAAAATGAAGCTATTATAAGACTTAAGTCCCATCACACAATGCAACACAAACCGGATGATAGAGTTTTACCTTATAATAGCCAAACATGCTTGATACGTGAAATTCTCTTTTATTATCACTAGTGCATAGTGTGCAAATCATTTTCACAAAGAAATGTATCAATCTTAGATGGCATAATGCCCCGTCCCAATATGTCACCATATAGTTTTACAACTGAAAACGCAAAACTCGTATTGGAAGTTAGATTCCATCAACGACCAAGGCAAAGGATCTTCCTTATCCGTTCGGAACATCCTAGAAAATGTCCTAAGACTCACACGCATGTGATTCTTCAGAGCGACAGAGCCGGTCAGCACTAACGGGCTGATTGGAATCTTACTCGAACATAACGTTCCCAGGTCGTATTTTACCATCGTCTTGGTCTCATCTGACCATTATCCAAAATGCCTCAATCCATCATCCACATAAATAAATTTTCTAGGCTCTGTACATGGCATCACTTTTCATCTAGATGGGAATGTCAGTCCTTATTCTACGATCCATCATCCTGTTTTTGGCTATTCACGGATTATGAGGCTTGTTAAAGTCATGTTTCAACACAAAGTTACGCTATATCAGCCATGCGTTGATCATCATCCACAAAGCTCTGCTTTTCAATAAAAGCTTTGATCTGCTCAGCACTTAGCATGCCACATTGTCAATTTACAAAATATAATATATGTCTATTAATATATAACTAGCTGAGTACATAAGTCTCAGAGGTAGGTGTTAAACTAAGAGAATAAATTCTCCGCCACCAACTGATATAACATCAAAAGAAACCAATTGGTTATGTCATAAAGTACAATGCCAGACACACATCCATTTACAAGTTCGTTCTGGGTCTGAACGAAACCGAAGGCACCTTATTCCTCGTCCAATAAAGGAGAGAGGTCTTTGCATATCCGGTTAATCTCCAAGTACGTCTAGATGGCCGCCACTTACAACTCGTCTTGGGTGTACCTCCCAATTGAGAGACATCAACAATAATCCAAACAATGTGAAGTTCCCCGGTCTTCAACTGCCATCTTCAAGTATCTTCAATACTCGTCGTTTAGTTATTCAGAATGGGTCGAAACCCGGTCTTCACGAAATAACTATCACATCATTAAAATCAAGTGATATATAAACATACCATAAGTCTCATTCCAATTCGAAATATAATTTTTACTCAAATCATCCTTTATATTGGGTTACTCCCTTAAGTCTTATCAAATATTTACATCTTTTAAACTCTTATATAAATCTTTCCTTGGAAATCATTTCACAAGATTATATAATCTCCTTTTACAAACTCAACTCAAATCAAGGTTTATATGCCTTATAAGGATTATCGAGGCTTATAAAAAGGTAATCTCTCATATCGTTATCCCATGGATCAAAACTGGCGGTACTCCATATCTAGCACCTCTCATGTTTTAGTAAGCTTTATTACCGTCTTTCATTTCAAGTCTAATTAAGGAATCATTAAAACTCTAACTTAGTTTTAATCCCCATTTCATTCATTCAAATATTTGTTGAAAGATCTATTAAAACTCTAATTTAGTGTTAATCTCCATTTCATTTATTCAAATTTTTATTGAAAGATTTATTAAAATGCTAACTTAGTTTTAAAATTTCCAAATCGTTATCTAATGATTACTTAACGTTGGGAGTCAATCCTATCTTTAACTGGGTTAAAGAATAGATGTTATACAAGACATCATTTGTAACAACCCGGAATTTTGACAATAAATAGATATTTAATTATAATTTAAAAAATAGGAATTTCTGCAGATGATGGAATTTGACCATGAAACTTTAACTGATATGTACATCTCGGAATTCTGGTCAACTTTCATGTTTGGAATTTCGCCAACGGAGCCCGTTTTAAAAGTTACGGATGAAATACGAAAATGGATAGAAAATAAATAAATTAGAATATATATATATATATATATATTACCTTATTTAACCAGCTGCCTGGGCATTTTAATGCCCAGGCGGTCGACCATAGCAGTCGACCCACTAGGCGTCAGATCGCCCAGTGACGGCTAGGATTTTAAGGTTAGGTTATAATATAAATTTCAATGAACGGACGGATGTTAACAAAAATAAATCTAACGGTCCAAGGCAAATACCACTCCTATAAATAAAGGGGTAAGCCCCCATTCTTTTCCATTCCAATCTGTAACAACAACGGAGCTCTGCCATTTTTCTCCTTCCCCAAACCTAATTTCTTAATAAAATATACATATCCAAATCATATAAGATTTAGAGGATCATCAGATTCAATGGAAAATAAGGCAAATTAGTGCTCAACAATAGATTCTCCCCTCTCTTCCTATTTTCTTATATCTCTACAGATTTGGAATTTTCCCTTTTTCATCTAAAGTGTAGATTTATAAGAATTTTCTAATTGTAGGCCTAAAAGGTTCAAACTTTGAATTTGGATTCTTGCAAGTGAGTGGAAAATTTATATATACATTTATAATAACGTATTTATCTCGTTTGTAATAGATCTCAATTTTAATGCCTATTTCTATCAGATATGTTAAATAAATTGTTGTAATTAGATTTGACACCCATCATATCTGATTTTAAAAATTGTTAAAACTTGTGAATTGTATATTGTGGTTATGCAAAATATCAATTGTGGGATTTTTAAACTCATTTTCACATATTCCTACAATTATGTTGTAAAATATATTTCAATTGTTGAAAAGCACTATTGATCTGGAAATCAGACCCATTAAACACCATTTGTATGTAGTTACATTCCAGATCTCTAGTTCAGTGAAAAATAAAGTATGTGAGTTTAGATAAAAATATGTGATTGGTAAATTATGTGATTGTAATGTTAAAAGAAATATGCCTATTTATATTCAATATTGTTGGTTTTTGGCTTAGTTGTTGTAAATATGTCGTTTTCCTCCTTTTGAATACAAATGCATTATTTTGAAATCACAAGAGATATGAGAAAAGAATGAAAAGGGAAAAGTGGTGCAAATGTACGTATAAATATAAATATATATTTGTGCGTAATTTGCATCAACTATTCCAAATTATATACTTACATACATTTCTTGTGATTTTGAAATATGTCAATACCACTAATTAGGCATAATTAACAATAATTATGGCTAAAGTTTTTTTGTAAGATTTGGAACCTTTTGACAATATTCAATGTAAAAAGGAATGTTTAGTTGTCAATTAAACCAAGTGACTTAAGAATAATAATAAAAATAATAACTAAGTTGACCGCATGAAAACATAAAATATAAATATGTTCATACTTTCCATCAAAAGCAGCGTCAAACGGTAAAATATACATTGTATGGAATGTTTTGGATAAGGTTCAACTATGGAATTGTATGTAAATATAACCCATATTGAATTAATATATTTGTGGTGACCATTTGTAGCAATCAATGTAATTAATATTTATAAATAGGACTGCAAGTCAACAAATAACAATTGTAACCAATATTGATTGGGGAAAGTAAATATAATAGGATAATGACTACAATTCCTAAATTAATTAGGATTATTGTTGTGCACCCCAATTAGGAAATTTGAAATATAACCACATTTAGACACGAGGTTAAGCTCAACTTGTGGTATAAGCCTGGCCGGAATCGACCGGTACACCCAACTACTATAGGTAGTCAGCTTAATGTGAGAGGTCTAATGCATAAACATAAATGTACTAATGCATGAGGTTAAGTTCAATTTGTGGTAGAAGTCTGCCCGGAACCGACCGGCAAATCCAACATCCACAAGTAGTTAACTTAATGTGAGGAGCCTGGTACATATATATATATATATATATATATATATATATATATATATATATATATATATATATATATATAACAATCAACAAATAAATAAGAATAGTAATTGTTTGTTGGGTCTATTGGGGTACAACAAATAGGTACCTTGGGACAAATAAATAGCTGCCTTAGGAAAATATGACTGTTATGGTCATAAAGGGCAATAAACTAGAAATAAAAGAAAATGGGCATCAAAAGGGGATTAATGGATATTAATTGTCGTTTAAATACTAAGTCCAAATTAGGGAAGAAATCAAATAAATATCGCAAGGAAAAAATGGATATAACCTTCCTTATTTATATTAATGAATATAGAACTTATAACTAAAAATGGAGTTGGACTTAGTAGGTTAATAATGTAAAACATTATTAACCATATGAACCTGTGACGATAATGAATTGTGTACGTATAGTATTTCTGTGTAGAGGGACTAAACATGAATAACTTAATAACGTAGCCACTTTATCCCAATAGGGAAAGGCGCTAAAGGCTAATGGGAAACGAACCCAATAACCTTCGCGTATAATCCGCTTCCTGGGTCTTGAGTGGCTAGGGTTGAAGAGTCCACCTGGGAATAGGTCTTTCAGTTTATGGGTCTTAAATGGTAGGTGTGTGCGGGCCTACCCAAAAGTAAAAAGTAAAAAAAAAAAAATCAGATATGACTACCTATCCTACGGGAAATAATAAGCGACTAAGGGTGTTATCAAATAAGGTCAGCTAAAAGGTATAACGAACGATAAAATACCATCTCTCACCTTATGCGGGGTAAGGGTATATGCGTGAATGGTGGAAGACTTAAATTGTAAGGCCCATAGCAAGTGCCCTCTAGTTTATGTTAATGATTAAGTGAATGAAGGGTGTGTGTGGGTGTGTGTATATATATATATAAACTCTGTAACTAGGGATCCAACCTCGATATGGTAACTAGCCATGCTCTTGTATAAAAGCTTCACAAATAGATGTGTAAACGTCTTATCTCGGTATTATACTTTGGGAAGGAGTAGTACAGTCATCGTAAACATCTACAAGGTTAGGCTAGAATCACTAACCTTTGTAGGCATAATTTTTGGGATTGAAACAAAAGGGATACATCTGTGTATTATAATATGTGTTGTACGTTTCCTATTCACCAGAATTTTATTGTTCTGGCCCCCCTCCTCATTACAACCACCTAAGTTTACTAGAGAAGGCCAGGTTCTTACATGTTTAGTTTAGCTTTCGGTTCTCGTTCTCTCTCATGCTCAATATCGGCAAAGTGACTTACTTTAAAAAAGACAATTACTTGAGTTAATACTTGTTATCATATTTTGTTTCCACCGTGAGTTGTCTTTTATCGTACTTTGATTATGCTCATGCTCATTTATTGCAGGTACCAGATATACACGCTCCATACTTGGATGTGCTCATGTTTTGATTTTTGTTGAAATTTGGGCACAGAAAAGTGTGGGGTGTTCCATTTGGTATCGGAGTTTTGGTTGAATGATCAGAGGAATTAGTTAAATTTGGACTCATAAGAGAACGTAATTCGATTTTCTTTTATGTATTTCCTCGTCTTTCTTACTCGGCCTTAATTTATTTCGACAATGAGTTAGTCGTCGGCCTAAGTATATAAAATGGGATTTTAACGTCTAAGAGTTGAAGTATATTGAGTTTGGATTTCTAGCTAATTTTGTCTTACTCCAAATACATTGGCGATCTTGTCGTGAAGAGCGTGAGAAAGACATATGGTAGAGTCCGTTGTTACGAGTTTGGATACTGGACAAAAATCCAGCTACAACCAAGATAGTCGTGATTTCTGGTTTTCGACTTCGTTGGTAGTTCTGGTTAAGACAATTTCTCGATCCAAAATGGGAAAGTTCGCATTAGTATGTCGTATCCATTTCGAAAATACAATTACGAGGTATATTCATTTTTTACTTCGTTAAATTTCTAAATCTACCTTTAATGAAATATTCATTGGAGTTCTTGGCCTTATATTCAAAGAAATTATTTGGAAAAATAAAAATGAATTTTAAAAGTTTTGAAATAGGTTTCGGAAAATGATTTTATAAGGGCTCTAGTTTTATAAAGATATGGTTTTTTGATTTTAATCCATTCGTTCATCAAAATTGTAAGGGCAATTGTGTAATTTTAATAAATATAATATGATTGGTAGGAAAGATGGAATTAAAAATGACAAGCAATATGCCACTAAACTTGAAAATAATAAATATCCATTCCTTGTGATTTTTAGTATCTTTCTCCCTATATATATTGGGTAATTTATTTAAAATTTTCACAATTAATCCTTAAGATTTTAAAGATCCAACATTTTTTTAAACGAAAATATTTTTTAATTTGTAATATAAACTGGAATATAAATAATAATAATAATAAGGTTGGTTTATAAATACGAAACCGTTAGTTTATAATATATTCCATTATCGGAAAAGCATTAAAATTTTCTTCGGAAAGACTAAGGAAAATCCTTTATCTTGATTATTGGGGTATTTGATTTTAAATCGTCTTCTTGTTGTCAGCTAGGTAAGGGGAAAATCCATTTTAGTTTATATTACAGATTTCTAACTGAATTATTTCTAGAATTTGTTTGTTCGTTGTGTAGTCCCATCATCGTTGTTGAGACTATAAATCCTTGGAGTTGGTTTGGAATTTTGCTACGGTTTTTGGTATCGTCGTGATGAGGATAATCCTTTTTCGGATCGCGTAAAATCTTATAAGATGATGAAGGACAATTAATACTTTAATCTAGCCTAATAAGGCCAAGGTTCAACCTCTTTCCAAAGCACATTTGGTAGTTTACCATTTAGTGCTATACTTGGGTGGTCAATTAGTTGATGAGATTTGGTACAACTTGGACCTAGGACTCAACCGTAAAAATTGCATCCAAACAACCCCTTAACTTCTTTCTTTCGCCCTTCCTTCCTCATCTAAACAAACCATATTCTTATCCTTCTTCTCTTTCTTTCTCGTCGTCTCATCTCCTCTTTTTCCGCGCTAGTTTGCGCATTAGATCTTGCCTCACTAGTACTCCAAGATCTAATTTCTTCTCTCTGACCATTTCTTAGTCCATAATACCTAATTACGCTATCTGATCTTACCCACACCATTTAAGTCTTATCCTTAGGGAGAGATCACTTGGTTGGACTATAATGAGAAAAAGGGGTCACCGCTTTAGGGCTAAGGAAATTTGTCGAGGTATTGGATTTGCACCGACCAGTTGCTTCGAGATCCTAGAATAGGATTTGTTGTCTGTATTGCATCTGCCTTTACTATACCTTGTTTGAATAGGTTCTTTTGAAAGCAATCGTCGTTTCTAAGATAAAGAATAAGCCATCTTTGAATGGTTTTTCTGAGGAGAATCTCGATGAGATTTTAGAGTAATCTGTGTTATATATGGACATATATGGCCTTTTGTTTGACCGGCTTTGGAGATTTTGCAGCAAATCTCTTTTTCTGGATGTCGGTTTTTGTGTTTGGGAATCTATGTTCGAACTGCCCATGTAGACATGTGACCCATTTAGCACATCGTTCTATAAAGGAGAAGTTATGACTAGATTCGTCTCAGGATGCAGGAATTTAATCTCTTGCTTGATCGATGGCGTACCCACTATTTGGTACCGCATCATATTCGATTCAGCCCGTTGTTTTTGTGTTGTCTCATGGAGTTATTTTCTATAATTTCGCCTATCCATATTGTCTTTAGACAATATTAGGTGGATTTCCATAAGAAGCAATTTTATGGTAGGTTTCTTTCCTCATCGAAAATTCTCTCTTAGTAGAAATGGTGATGTAGAAACCTTCACCAACACCAACAGTGTTTGTACCATGAGATTGAGCATTTTGCTATCATGATACGGTTAATTAAGGATCATTAAAAAACAAACTGGATTAAGCTCCAGCCGTGGAGCAAGACATCTCACTGTTTATAGCCATTGTTTTGGGAGTTTTGGTGTTGTTTTTTCATTGTCTTCGTTGTTATCCCTTTCCAACATCGAGTTCTTAGTTTTGTGGCGATTCGTGCTTGTAACTGTCAGTGTTGTTTAAATCGCACGACTTAGGTTAATGAGATTTCTAAGTTTGGAAATATTTTTATCATTCACGCATGCCGGTTCAAATGAAATCTTGTTTTTCTTATCTAAACTAACAGCTGTCCTTGGGCTGGAAAGAATAAAATTCTGTGTTGGATAAATTTTAGCAAAGGACACGTTCTACGTCACGGGTAAATATATAAATAAATAAATCATTGTTCCTTGTTAAAACTAAAATTTATTTTGGTCTTTCTATGCGTGATTTCAGTTTTTTAATTTTTTGCGTGACTGACTTCCTTTTACGCCAACATGTGACTTGAATCGTTTAAGTTTCCGCAAAATTCATTAATAAAAGCTTTTGGAAAACATTGTTTGAAAAAAAAAACTTTTTACCTTTTTTAATTTTTTAACTGATTTATTTTCTTTTATTTTGGTTTGTGCGAAAATGCAAAATTTGGATATGGCAATTTATACATATTTAAATATCTATTTTACATTAATATGGACGATTTGAATGGCACAAAGTGCACGTTACCTAAATTTTGATTTTCATACGAATTTCATATGGAAAGTAAAGAGACGTTGAAAAGGAATTTTCAAAATAAACGCAAGAAGTTTTAAAGTGGAAATTTATTTTTATGAAAAATTTGATTTTTGGTTAAACGAACGACGTAAGTAAGATGTTTGGATGGTTTGTGTGTGCATTTCAGCAATAGGATTGATGATACGATAAAAATGTTAACGATAATAAGGAAAATGTTGTTTTAGCCTTGGAAACGTTGTTTCCATATCTTGTCAGTGATACGCGCATGTTATAAATCAACTTGTTTTATGCTTTAGTGCTTACTTTAAGCCTCCTTACAGTCTACAATTGGAAATTTTTGGAGTATTTTAGGTAATTGAGGTGAAAATTCCACTATAGGGTAGGAAATGGATTATTTGTAAGCGGAGGAAACATTAAAAAAATTCGCTTTAACTTCCTTTTTCTGGTTTAGGGGAAATTAAATAATAAACGATCATATTGCATGACATTTTGAATGGTAGGGTTTGGATGCAAAATTGGTTGCTTCACATTTTTATTCGTAATTGTGTCATGGTTATGAATGAAAAAGAATTTTTGAAATTCGCATTCATATAGAACTGAAAGTATATTTAGAATGTTTGCATCATGTTTTAAAAAGTGTTTTAAAAATCTCAATGCATACATATAGAGGGTCCGATTTAGAATCAACTTGCATGTGCGTTTTATGGTTGAAATGCATTATGTACACCATGCGCATATACACATGGTTGCAAAGTGGATGTACACAAATTGGCTGTGTAGGATAGGATTACTAGGTGTCAGAATTTCGGGATGAAATTCCTTTTAAGAGGCGAAGAGTATAACAATCCGGAATTTTGACAATAAATAGTTATTTAATTAGAATTTCAAAAATATTAATTTCTGCAGACAGTGAAATTTGATCATGAAACTTTGACTGATACGTTCATCTCAAAATTCTAGTCAACTTTCATGTTTGGAGTTTCGCGAACGGAGTCCGTATGAAAAATTTAATGACAAAATATGAAAATATACAGAAAATAAATAAATTAGAATATATACATATATTAACTTATTTAACCAGCCTGACTGGGCAATTTGACGCCTAGGCGGTCGACCATAGTGGTCGACCCACTAAGCGTCAGATCGTCGAGTGACGACTAGGTTTTTAAGGTTAGGTTATAATATAATTTTTAACGAACGGACGGATGTTAATAAAAACAAATCTAACGGTTCAAGTCCAATACCACTCCTATAAATAAAGGGGTAAGCCCTCCTATAAAAACAAATCTAACGGTTCAAGGTTAATAAAAACATCAGCGGAGCTCTTCCATTTTCCTCCTTCTACAAACCTAATTTCTTAATCAAACATATATATATCCAAATCATATAAGATTTAGAGGATTATTAGATTTAATGGAAAAGAAGGCAAATTAGTGCTCAACAACCCTCTCTTCCTATTTTCTTATATCTCTATAGATCTAGAATTTTCCCTTTTTAAGTTGAATTATAGATTTATAAGAATTTGGGAATTGTAGGCCTAAAGGTTTCAAACTTTGAATTTGAATGTTTGCAAGTGAGTGAGAAATTTATATATACATTTATAACAACATATTTATCTCGTTTGTAATAGATCTCAATTTTAATGCCTATTTCTATCAGATCTGTTAAATAAATTGTTATAATCAGATTTGACATCCATCAGATCTCATTATAAAAATTGTTAAAACTTGTGAATTGTATATTGTGGTTATGCATAATATCAATTGTGGGATTTCTAAACTCGTTTTCACATATTCCTTCAGTTATGTTGTAAAATATATTGTAATTGTTGTAAAGCACTGTAGATCTGGAAATCAGACCCATTAAACACCATTTAGATGTAGGCACATTCCAGATCTCTAGTTCAGTGAAAAATAAAGTATGTGAATTTGGATAAAAATATATGATTAGTAAATTATATGAGTGTAATGTTAAAAGAAATATGCCTAATATATTCAATATTGTTGGGTTTTGGCTTAGTTGTTGTAAATATGTCGTTTTCCTCCTTTCGAATTAAAATGCATTATTTTGAAATCACAAGAGATATGAGAAAAGATTTGAAAAGGGAAAAGTGGTGCAAATGTGCGTATAAATATAAATATACATATTTGTGCGTAATTTACATCAGCTATTCCAAATTATTTACATACATTTCTTGTGATTTTGATATATGTTAACACCACTAATTAGGCATAATTTACAAAAATTACGGCTAAAGATCTTTTTGTAAGATTTGGAATCTTTTGACAATATTGAATGTAAAAAGGAATTTATGGTTGTCAATTAAACCAAATGATTTAAGAATGATAATAAAAATAACAACTACATTGACCACACAAAAACATAAAATATCAATATGTCTGTATCGTATGTGCAAAGTAGCATAAAATGGTAAAATATACATTGTATGGAATGTTTGAATGTTTGGATAAGGTTCAGATATGGAATTGTATGTAAATATAATCCATATTGAATTAATATATTTGTGGGGACCATTTATAGCAATCAATATAATTAATTGCTATAAATAGGACCGCAAATCAATAAATAACAAATGTAACAATTTTGATTTGGGAAAGTAAATATAATAGGATAATGGTTACAATCCCTTAAATTAATTAGGATTAATGTTGTGCATCCCAATTAGAAATTTGAATTATAACCGCATTTAGACACGAGGTTAAGCTCAACTTGTGGTAGAAGCCTGCCCGGAATCGACCGAGACATCCAACAACGGTAGGTAGTAAGTTTAAAGTAAAAGGTCTAATGCGTAAACATATACGTACTAAGGCACGAGGTTAAGTTTAACTTGTGGTAGAAGTCTGCCCGGAACCGACCGACAAATCCAAAATCCACAATTAGTCAACTTAATGTGAGGGGCTTGGTACATACATACATACATACATATATATATATATATATAATAGTCAACAAATAAGTAAATAAGAATATTAATTGTCTATTGGGTCTATTGGGGTACAACAAATAGATATCTTGGGACTGATAAATAGTCGCCTTAGGAAAATATGACCGTTATGGTCATAAAGGGCAATAAGATAGAAATAAAAGAAAATGGGAGTCAAAATGGGATTAATGGATATTGATTGTCATTTAAATTCTAGGTCCAAATTAGGGAAGAAATCAAATATATATCCCAGGGAAAAAGAGGATATAACCTTTCTTATTTATATTAATGAATATAGAACTTATAACTAAAAATAGAGTTGGACTTAGTAGGTTAATAATGTAAAATATTATTAACCATATGAACCTGTGACGATAACGAATGGTGTACGTATAGTATTTTCGTGTAGAGGGACTAAATGGGAATAACGTAATAATGTAGCCTATTTTATCCCAACAGGGAAAGGTGCTAAAGGCTAAAGGGATACAAACCCAATAAAAGCGGCTAGGATTGAAGGGTCCACCTGAGAATAGGTCCTTCCATTTAGGGGTCTTAAATGGAAGGTGCGTGTGGGCCTACCCAAACCTGAAAACTAAAAAACATCAGATATGGCCACCTATCCTACGGGAAGTAATGAGCGACTAAAGGGGTTATCAAATAACGTCAGCTAGAAGGTATAGCGAACGGTAAAATACCATCTCTCACCTTATGCGGGGCAAGGGTATGTGCGTGAATGACGAAAGCCTTAACTAGTAGGGCCCATAGCTAGTGCCCTCTTGTTTATGTTAATGATTAAGTGAATGAAGGTATATGTATGTATATATATACACACGCACACACACTCCGTAACTAGAGGTCCAACCTCGATATGGTAACCGGTCATGCTGTGGTATAAAGGCTTCACAAATAGATGCATAAATGTCCTATCTCGATATTATACTTTGGGAATACTACTTTCGCAAGGTGTAGTACATTCGTGCGTAAACATCTACAAGGTTAGGCTAGAATCACTAACCTTGGTAGGCATAATTTTTGGGTTGAACCAAACGGGATACATCTGTGTATTATAATTTGTGTTGCACATTTCCTATTCAGCAGAATTTTGTTGTTCTGACTCTCCTCCTCATTACAACCACCCAAGTTTATTAGAGAAGGTCGGGTTCTCACAGGTGTTTAGTTTGGCTTTCGGTTTTTGTTCACTCTCATGCTCAATATTGGCAAAGTAACATACTTTGGAAAAGGTAGTTACTTGAGTTAATACTTGTAATCCTATTTTCTTTCCGCTGTGATTTTTCTTTTATCGTATTATGATTATGCTCATGCTCATTTATTGCATGTCCCAAATATATGCGCTCCATGTTTGGATATGTTCAAGTTTCGATTTTTGTTGAAATTTGGGTGCAGAAAAGTGTGGGATGTTACATCATTCATGACAAACCCAAAATCTAACTTGATAGAAAATATAAGGCTTTAAATACATATCGTATCGACTTATATTTAATATCAGGTTCTGACATCAACAAATACCGCATAGGGAATAGCGATATGAATATCTACCAAATTCCTTACACGATACTTGTATAACTACAAAATCCAATATCGAAATATCCGAAGATTATTTCTAATCAAACCCAATGAACTTAAGTTTGAAAAAATTTAGTTTAATTTTAAACTAAATTTCAAAATATCAGTTTACTATGTTAAGTAAATTAGGTTAAAAGTCCAAAAATTCAAATTATAGTATAAAACAACAAATTTTTGTTAAAATCACTTTAAATCAATTATTATGATTTATCATGATTTTTCTACATTTTTAATAGTTTTTGTGAGGTCGTCTCAGTCAGTTCAATTTCGGTCACCTAACTGCATCTATAACGACCTTTTCAAAAATAGATTTGAACTTATCTTAAAATTTGACCATTGGATTTTAAAAAACTTCCATTCCATTTGAAAACTCACTTCATTCTAAACCCAACGTTTTTTGTTTTAGGAGAATCTCACGGTCGGATCTCCCGGTATGTCAATTTAAAGTTGATGGTCGAAATTCGTGAACTACCGTTGTGCGACAAGTCCTATCCAAACCAAATTTCGATTTACAATTAAAATTAAATAGAAACACTTGCAAAATAATTTATTAATTATATAAAACATATATAATTATTTTTGAAAACTACATTTCAATTATTTCTCTCTAAATTCAAATATTTCCATATTTAATCAATTTAATATTGTTTAAATCATTAAAATAATATTATTTTCCAAAACTTATTATTTGAAGTCCAAATTTTCCTGAAGTCCATTATAAAAATAAATAAGATAATTTGGAAAATAAAATTTTGTTAAAACATTTCCTAGATACCCAAATCAAACTTCACTTTTACAAGTTACTACTCATTTCAAATTTAAAATTGAAAACATGCCTTTATTAATTGAAAATTGATTCAAATCAAATTCTTACTTTTGTGAAAACTATTCGTAATAACTTAAACTACCTTTCCAAATTATTTTGGATTTAAAATACAAACCTTTATTTTTTTACTAAATATTTTATTAACAAAATATTTAAATTAATTCCGAATTGGAATGAGATTCAACTAATCATCATATAATTAAATTTACATGGATTTCATATATCATTAGCATCCAATAATAGTTATTAACATCCAATTTCCACATATTGGTATCATCAACATAAGTGTTAAGATCATTAACACTTAATACCTAATCAACCCATTATTAATTATGGTACTAACCTCATTAACAATCTGTTACCAAGGCAAAATAATTCCACATTAACACACATCACTGTCAGATGATCATCTATATCATATCAATATCAACAAATGTCTAGCAATATTAATAATGTTACATACTCATTCAACGTCACGTATTCACCAATATGTTCTTTACTTATTAAGCGGTCAATGTAAATCAATTTATTGTGTCACTAAATAATTAACTCCACCTCTTGCTGACTTAATAACTAACAATTTTAAACATGCTAATGACATCATTTAACATTTATATGTAAATCACATAACAATTCATCATTAACGCATGTATTAACTAATTTAACCAAAACTAGTTAACTACTTGTGAGTTAAGGGTTCCCGCCGAGGGATCCACTCCACCAATATTTAGGGTAGGATATTCTAGCTTTGCTACTACCTCACTACCACTCAATAATTCCAAATATTCAACCTTTATAACCTAAAATACTTCAAATCATAAATATATATATTATATAGGAATTATAAGTAGGAAAGTTAAAATATTTGCAAAGGGGACTTGGCTTAGGAGGGGATGTCGGTCACGCATGGGCTATTAGGGGGCAGAGGAGGTGGTGCATGAGTTTCAAGGGGTAGTGGCGTGGTGTAGTGGGTGCAGGGTTGTGTAGAAGTGGAGCTGTAGTGTAAAAATTGGATTTTTCACTACACCAGAAATGGCTTTTCGTAGCGTTGGAAAAACGCTGCTAAATCTTTTAGTAGCGTTCACGACATGCAACTGAAAGTCTGCCAATTTTAGTTGCGTTGTAATAATCGCTACCAAAAATGAACATACCGTAGCGTTTTTAAAACCGTACGAAAAATTTTCATCGTTTTAAAAATGCAACCAAAATGGTACTTGCACCGTTTTTATTATCTGTTGCGTTTTTTCAGTGCTGCAATACTATTTCGCAACACTTTTGAAACGCTATCAAAACTTATTGGTTGATGCAAACACATTTCAATCACCGCTATTTACCGTTAATGGGTTATATCCTTTCCGACAATCACTTAGTATAATATCCATGTTGAAACTAGTAATATGTCACATAACTATCATTTTCAAACCAACATCAATATTCACCGTATTTGAATAATTTAAAAAACACATTAACCGCATGAACTAGTATATTATCCATAATCATTTCAATAATAGTGTTTTGGTAAAAATAAACAAATCCACATACCACAACTGTTTACAAACAAGTCTATACAACTAATATGAACAAATATTATGATGCATACTAGTTAAGGTCTTGTTCTGGATTAATTACCGATTGTTCTTCAAAACGGCTGTTCTTCACCTTGAAAATGTTAATTACCTGTACATAAGAACAACAATCAATGATTAGGACTATTGTTATCTCTCATTGTTATAACATTGAATAAATATTTGAGTACTATAATTACAGATAGTTTTTTTACAATCTCTCATGTTAACTAATCTCTTACCTCTAGTTACTATTATGTATTATTGTTGTGATAACCATCAAGTAGGACTATCGTAACCTCTTATCATTTTAACACTGAATAAATATTTTAATACTCTCCTAAAAATGAGTGGAGTCTTTAAATGAATTAACTCTATTAAAATGTCTGAATTATAAACAAATGAAAAGCAAGTGTCATTTACTCGTGGGAAATTCAACATAGATACTTTCTATGTGAGAGTCTGAGTAAAATATTGCTCTACGCCTCTATTTGAAGTTCAAAAGAAAAGAACCAGGATGGATATTTTTCAATAATAATGCAAATCTTCAAAATAAAACATATGTTTGTGACGGCCCGCCCCGCACCAACCGACATTTACTCCAAAAGTGCGCTGTACATGCGTCCAGTTAGCACGGAATGGGTCGCCAGAAGGAAAAAGGAAGAAGGAAATGAACATACAAAGAACCTGTAGAATGTCTCACAGCGCATCGAACAAAATATAATAATAACATACTTGACATAAAACAGGAGAGACAGTGCATAAGCTGAAAATCAGAACTAAACATCATAGCAGCGGAAATTCAGAATACAGCTTATTACAACTTTCAAACTGTCTCAAAGCAAAAGTAAGATAAATGAGGTACACTACTAATGCCCAAGTAGCGACCACCAACGACACAGGGAGAATATGTATATATATATATATATATATATATATATATATATATATATATATATATATATATATATATCATACGTGGAAGCCTCCTGCCCGCCTCCGAAGCAGCTACTCGCGCATCACCAGCTAACCTGTCTCTAGTCTGCTCGTGTGAGCACCCAGAGTAATAAGAGGAGACATAAAACTCTGGGTTAGACATAAAGCCTGGTATGAGCGATAAGCATCTAAAGTGAACAATAACAGGTAGACTAGAAACATACCTGAACCTGGACCTGCAACCAAAGAGTTAGCACTACATACTGTACAACACTCTAAGGTACCATATCAAACGGTGTAAATATACAGAGGTGGGGGAGGTGTGCATGTCATAGGGATGGCAAACAATCAAACATGGCATCCATCCTCACATCTCTCACTCAGTGCGTAAAGCATACGATATTCACCACTTCGATCACCCAACATACCTTGCTACGATCACTTTGCCCCATGAAGTCATAAATGGCTTCACTGCACTGATAACGTAGCCACTAATCCTTTGCTATGTCCACTTTGCCCCATGGAGTCACAAGAACCCCACTGCACTGGCTCACATCCTTACCAATCCTTACTATGTCCACTTGCCCCATGGAGTTATTCACACCATCTGCGCTGGCTCATAGTCTTACTACGCATCACCTTGCCCCTCAGGTCATAATGACCCTACTGCACTGATAACGTAGTCTTGCTACCATCACCTTGCCCCTCAGGTCTTAATGACCCTACTGCACTGATAAGTAGCCCATCATTCCTTTTTAGTGGTGAATCGAAGTTATGAACGTCGACAACTCCTTAGCACACGTCCCGCAGCAAAGTCCAACCATGAAGTGAACTCCTTGGTTCCCAACTGGATCCTGAGCTCTAAATTCCCCTATTGGACTACCTTTGCATCTCGGGTTATTGGTCAATACTGGGTCGGGTCGGGTTCCTCCTCAAGTTATCGGTTCGGGTCGGTGTCTTTCATCTGTTCGGGTCGGGTCTCCTTCTGGTGCGGTTCGGGTCGGGTATTCCTCTAGGTTCGAGTCAGATGCTTCTCTTCGGGTCGGGTCGGGTGCTTCCCTTCGGGTCGGGTCCGGTGTCCCTTCTTGGTTCGTTCTTTCGATCCGCCTTCATGCTCCCTTTATGTGCTCCTATCCGATCCGCTTTCGTGCTCCCGTTCTGATTCGTGTTCGTGCTTCCGCTCCGATCCGTCCTCCTCGATCCGATCCGTCTTCTTTTATCCGATCCGATCCCAGTTCAGCTAGCGTGGCCTTCCTTTTTGCCACTTTTCCCAAGTGTTGGGTTCCGATCCGATCGGATCATTTGCTCAGTTCAACATATCCGATCCGAGCCCCCTTTATCCGATCCGAACCCTGCACTGTTTTCTGCAACTGTTCCAACAAGTGTTTACGCCATTCGACTACGTTTTCGACCATTCTAACTATTGGAATCAATCACAAAGCATTTCATACAGTCATAGCAACATACATGATCAACCACCAACATCAAAACATCAATATGATAGGTTAAAATGGATCAAACATACCCAAAATCCCATATTTCCCCTTAAGCATGTTTAGGTGAGACTAATGATAGGATTAGCAAAACTTAACCAAATTAACCCAAATTCATATCAGAGGTCTAAAACATCATTTAGGAATTTATGAACATTTTTCCAGAATTTTATCATGCTTAAATTCACTAATTAACACTAATCACCCCTAATTAGCCATAATTAGTGCAAAACTATGCAAATCACTCACCTTAGCCACAAATAAACTAAGATCTGAAATAATTCTCTGATTTGATGTGAATTTCAATGCCAAACAGCAGCTCCTATGTTGATTTGTTGTAGATCTTCCTCGATTAGGGGTTGCTAAGCCAAATCCTTGACCAAAAGATGATTTGGGGGTGATTTAGAGGTTGGAGGCCATTTTTAGTGTTCCTTGGTGATAAGTGGAGGCTAGAAAACTGAAATGGAATGATTCTCCATCTCATTTCAGCCCTCCCATAACCCTAATCCCGAAATGGGTTATGGGCCTACTCACTAATCACCCGATTTGGCCCGGTTAAGCAGTTTTTCACCCTCCAAACCTTATTTCAGCCATATCTCCCAAACGGTAAGTCCGTTTGGCTATTATGACCACTCTACGGAAAGATAAACCATCAAACGAATCTAATGGAAGTGGTTTCATGTCAAAATTCCTTTCCAATCAAAAGTTATGGCCAAAACAGTACCAGCTAGGGGCAAAATGGTCATTTAAAAATTGACAAAAATCATGAACATGGGAAATGACTCTAATAGATGTTTTCCAAAGTTACATGACCATACAACTTCATACGGGAAAGAAATAAATATTCTACAATCCTATGATGTGCAGAATACGGGTCGTTACACTCTCCCCCCCTTAAGAAATTTCTCCCCCGAAATTCCCTAGTCCAAACACACACAAAGGTCCCGCATGCCTATCAATCATAGAACAACAGTCAAACATGCAAAACAAGCAAAACAAGTCTACCCTAGCATGCGGAAAACTAAATTGCAAGGTAAATCTTACCAAGCAAAGAGTTCTGGATGTGCCTTCCTAATGCTCTCCTCTGTCTCCCAAGTACAATCATTCTCGTCCTCGCCCCACTGAACCTTGACTAGCTTCACCGACTTCCTTCGAAGTTGCTTCGTATCGTGCCCCACAATACGAATCGGCTTGCAGTTCCCAACCGTCTCGGGTTCTACTTCGAAGTCCTCTAACTGATCAGGTGAAATAGTCATATCTGAGTCGTGAATGAACTTCCTTAGTTGGGAAACATGAAATACATTGTGAACTCCCGCCATTTTCTCTGGTAAGCCAACTCTATAGGCCAAATTCCCGACTAGTTCAAGAACAGGGAATGGGCCAACAAATCTTGGTGCCAATTTGCCTCTCCTGCCAAATCGTATCATGCTCTACAACGGAGAGATCTTGACAAACACCAAGTCACCAACGGAGAATTTCAAGTCTCTTCTCCTCTTATCAGCATAACTCTTCTGCCTATCTTGGGCAGCTTTCATTCGTTGCTGAATGATCTTGATCTTATCGGAAGTTTCTCTCACCACATCTGGTCCAAGCACAAACTTCTCGCTAGTCTCTATCCAACATGATGGTGAGTTGCACGGTCTTCCGTACAAAGCTTCATATGGAGCCATACCGATACTGGATTGGTAGCTATTATTATATGCAAACTCTACTAGATGCAAATGGTCATCCCATGATCCACCAAAATCCAATATACAAGCTCTCAAGAGATCTTCCAATATACGATTCACCCTCTCCGTCTGATCGTCGGTCTGAGGATGATATGCAGTACTGAGATGTAATCCTGACCCTAGAGCCTCTTGTAAGCTCTTCCAAAACCCACTAGTGAACAACGGGTCTCGGTCACTCACAATGCTTTTGGGTACTCCATGAAATCTCACCACCCACTTCATATACAATTCTGCCAACTTGGCTGCCATTCTAGTCGATTTGACCGGTATAAATCTTGCGCTCTTAGTCAATCGATCCACAATTACCCAAATGCTATCATATCCCGATCTAGTCCTTGGTAGGCCATCGATGAAATCCATCGAGACTTGCTCCCATTTCCATTCGGGAATTTCTAATGGTTGCAACAACCCACTAGGCTTCTTTTGCTCGGCTTTAACTAGCTGGCAGTTCATGCATTTGGATATAAACTTCCCAACGTCTCTTTTCATTCCCTCCCAGTAGTAGGTTCGCTTCATATCTCGATACATCTTATTACCACCGGGATGTATAGTCAGTTTTGAGTGATGACATTCTCTAAGAACTTCATCTCTCAAACCATTCACGTTGGGCACAACTAGTCTTCCATTCTTCCGAAGCCATCCATCTCGATCAAGCCCATACACATTCATCTCCTCATCGATACCCATCTCTAACTTGGAGATTATTTCTAATAGACTAGGATCGTCCCTCTGGCTAGAACCAATCCGCTTTATCAAAGTGGGTCTGATCGCCAAACTAGCTAGCATAACTGGATCCAATTCGCACTTTGGTCTGAAATCAAACCCCGCGATATACTCCAGTTGCTTCCATTCAAGAAACATTGCCCCTAAGCTGGCATGTCTCCTGCTCAAGGCATCGGCTACCGCATTACCTTTCCCAGGTGTGTATGCGATATCAAAATCATACGAAGCCAAGAACTCTAACCATCTCTGCTGACGGAGATTCAGATCTTTCTGGGAGAAGAGATACTTCAATGATTTATGATCGGTAAACAACACGAATCTCTCTCCCAAGAGATAATGTCTCCACATCTTCAGCGCAAACACGATCGCTGCTAATTCCAAATCATGGGTAGGATACTTCTTCTCATGCGGCTTTAGCTGTCGACTAGCATAAGCTACAACCCTACCTCCTTGCATCAATACTGCACCCAGTCCGGTACCACAAGCATCCGTGTATACCGTCATCTCTTCATTCCCCTTAGGAATGACTAACACTGGCGCACGCGTCAACCTCTCCTTTAGACTCTTGAAGGCATCCTCACACACTTCGTCCCAGACGAAGGACTGATCCTTCTTAGTTAACTGAGTCAACGGTGCTGCTATCTTGGAGAAGTCCTGGATAAACTTACGATAATATCCAGCTAATCCCAAGAAACTTCTTACATCTGTAGCATTCTTGGGCGTAGGCCAATCCTGTACCGTAGCCACCTTCGCAGGGTCCACGGCAATACCACTCTCTGAAACAACATGACCCAAGAATCTTACTTCCCTTCTCCAAAAATGACACTTAGAGAATTTCGCTTTCAATTGGTGTTTCCTCAACAACTCCATCACTATCCTCAAGTGTCCCTTGTGTTCCTCCTCTGTCCTTGAATAAACAAGGATATCATCTACGAACACAAGAACAAACTTATTCAATTGATCTCTGAATACTCGATTCATAAGATCCACAAAGTAGGTTGGTGCATTGGTCAACCCAAATGGCATGACCAACCACTCATAAAATCCAGACGGCGTCCTAAATGCCGTTTTCGAAACACTCTCATCTGCTACTCTAAGCTGATGAAATCCTGTCACGAGGTCCAACTGGGAGAACACACTTGCTCCTTCCAGCTGATCAAACAAATCATCTATCCGCGGTAGAGGATATTTATTCTTCCTCGTCACCT
Source organism: Allium sativum (assembly GCA_030737875.1). NCBI lineage: Eukaryota > Viridiplantae > Streptophyta > Magnoliopsida > Asparagales > Amaryllidaceae > Allium > Allium sativum. Next base: position 391,562,272 of record CM060912.1, on the reverse strand, counting down.
TATTCAACTCGCGATAGTCCACACACAAACGAAGGAAACCATCTGCTAATAAATCCCTTCTTCAAAAGATCGATGACTTGCACCCCGAGCTCTCGCTGCTCCTTGGTGCCATACGACGAAGTGGCATCACTATAGGTCTGGCATCTTTCACTAAATCAATACGGAACTCAATCTCTCGGTGTGGTGGAAGCCCGGTCACCTCCTCGAAGACGTCCGAATACTGGCCAACCACAGGCACATCTGACAACTCATCCTGTGGGATGTCGAGGGAATTTACAAAACTAGCCATAACCCCTTCACTAGGTAGACTACCAAACACTACCCTCCGCCCATCATCCGCCCTCACTGTCACCAAACATCCCTCACAGTCTACCACCACCCCGTATCTTTGGAGCCAATCGACTCCCAATATAATGCCATACCCAGTAAAGCCCAAAACAAAGCAATCACATATAAACATACATCCATGACTCGATAAGACCAAATTCCTGCAAATCATACTAAGGCTAGTCGAACCACCAATCGGGTTCGTCACAACCAATGGTCTATCGACTATCTCGGGTTCCAGTCTCAACCTATCTACCAGGTCACTAGATATGAAGGAACGGGAAGCCCCAGTATCAAACAAAACTCGAACTGGTACATCATAAATAGAAAGCATACCTTGAATAACAACATTCTTTCCTTTCTCCGCCGCAGTTGGGGCATTCGACGAAGAAGGAACAACATCAATAGCATATGCTTTCACAATCTGCTTCTCCTTAAGAGGTTGCGGACACTTATCTTTCTGATGTCCCACTTGACCACAGTTGTAGCACTTCCTTCCGCTGGCTTGGCCCGACATTCTTTAGCATAATGGCCCTTCTTTCCACAGCTGAAGCACTCAACATCCTTCTTGCTCTTTTTCTGGCCACCCTTTGATTGGTCCTGCTTCCTCTTACTCTGAGAATTATTCTTGCCTCCACCGCCTGCTTGCGGCTTTGGCCCTTCTGCAGATGCATCCTCAGTCTTTGACTTAGGGTAAAGACTCTCTGATCTCAAAGCTTTCCCCACGATCGATTCAAAAGTCTCATCGATGTGATTAATAAGCCTTTCTCCCAAGTATCCATCCAAACCAGTAATGAACTTCTCATTCTTCTTCTCAGGAGTATCAATGAGAGACAGTCCATACTTCGACAAAGTGTCGAACTCAGCAATATAGTCAGAAACTGCCCTCCCATTCTGCTTGAGTTCCAAGAACCTCTTGAACAATACTGACTTCTGGGCAGCTGGAATAAACTTCTCGCTAAAGCGAGCCTTGAACTGATCCCAAGTAACCTGATCCTCTGGAGTAGCTGTTCTAATGGCATTCCACCAATTCATCGCTCGCCCTTGCAGCTGACGAGACGCTAGCCTTCTCTTCATCGCATCCTCAAGACCCAAGTCATCGAAGATACGGTCACAGATATCCATCCAATCTTGAACATTTGTGGCCGACTCCGTTCCGTGGAACGGCTTCCCACCAAGATTAGTGTAATCCTTGCACAACTTGGCGAAATCGACCCTAGGCGCCTGCACTACTGGGCCAACACCAACTCCGGGATTGGGAATTGCCCCTTGCACTTCTCTAAGCATGTCTCTCATGAGGTTAGTAAACATTGCCCTCATGTCAGCCGCATTCCCTTGGTTGGTCCCTCTACCAGCACCCCTCGTATCTCGGCTCATCGTCAATTTGAAAAAGGGAAACGATTAACGACCCCATAGTGGTGCTAGTGCAGTGCGACTTCATTCTTATACTACTAATAATATATATATACATAGCTTTTGAAAACCAAAGTAATCACAAATACGTGCTCTCATATACGTACTAACTCTCCCTAGTGTCTTTCCCTAGGTTAACTACGCAACCTAGAGCTCTGATACCAAGTGTGACGGCCCGCCGCGCACCAACCGACATTTACTCCAAAAGTGCGCTGTACATGTGTCCAGTTAGCACGGAATGGGTCGCCAGAAGGAAAAAGGAAGAAGAAAATGAACATACAAAGAACCTGTAGAATGTCTCACAGCGCATCGAACAAAATATAATAATAACATACTTGACATAAAACAGGAGAGACAGTGCATAAGCTGAAAATCAGAACTAAACATCATAGCAGCGAAAATTCAGAATACAGCTTATTACAACTTTCAAACTGTCTCAAAGCAAAAGTAAGATAAATGAGGTACACTACTAATTCCCAAGGAGCGACCACCAACGACACAGGGAGAATGTGTATATATATATCATACGTGGAAGCCTCCTGCCCGCCTCCGAAGCAGCTACTCGCGCATCACCAGCTAACCTGTCTCTAGTCTGCTCGTGTGAGCACCCAGAGTAATAAGAGGAGACATAAAACTCTGGGTCAGACATAAAGCCTGGTATGAGCGATAAGCATCTAAAGTGAACAATAACAGGTAGACTAGAAACATACCTGAACCTGGACCTGCAACCAAAGAGTTAGCACTACATACTGTACAACACTCTAAGGGACCATATCAAACGGTGTAAAGATACAGAGGTGGGGGAGGTGTGCATGTCATAGGGATGGCAAACAATCAAACATAGCATCCATCCTCACATCTCTCACTCAGTGCGTAAAGCATACGATATTCACCACTTCGATCACCCAACATACCTTGCTACGATCACTTTGCCCCATGAAGTCATAAATGGCTTCACTGCACTGATAACGTAGCCACTAATCCTTTGCTATGTCCACTTTGCCCCATGGAGTCACAAGAACCCCACTACACTGGCTCACAGCCTTACCAATCCTTACTATGTCCAATTGCCCCATGGAGTTATTCACCCCATCTGCGCTGGCTCATAGTCTTACTACGCATCACCTTGCCCCTCAGGTCATAATGACCCTACTGCACTGATAACGTAGTCTTGCTACCATCACCTTGCCCCTCAGGTCTTAATGACCCTACTGCACTGATAAGTAGCCCATCATTCCTTTTTAGTGGTGAATCGAAGTTATGAACGTCGACAACTCCTTAGCACACGTCCCGCAGCAAAGTCCAACCATGAAGTGAACTCCTTGGTTCCTAACTGGATCCTGAGCTCTAACTTCCCCTATTGGACTACCTTTGCATCTCGGGTTATTGGTCAATACTGGGTCGGGTCGGGTTCCTCCTCAAGTTATCGGTTTGGGTCGGTGTCTTTCATCTGCTCGGGTCGGGTCTCCTTCTGGTGCGGTTCGGGTCGGGTATTCCTCTAGGTTCGAGTCAGATGCTTCTCTTCGGGTCGGGTCGGGTGCTTCCCTTCGGGTCGGGTGTCCCTTCTTGGTTCGTGCTTTCGATCCGCCTTCATGCTCCCTTTATGTGCTCCTATCCGATCCGCTTTCGTGCTCCCGTTCTGATTCGTGTTCGTGCTTCCGCTCCGATCCGTCCTCCTCGATCCGATCCGTCTTCCTTTATCCGATCTGATCCCAGTTCAGCTAGCGTGGCCTTCCTTTTTGCCACTTTTCCCAAGTGTTGGGTTCCGATCGGATCCTTTGCTCAGTTCAACATATCCGATCCGAGCCCCCTTTATCCGATCTGATCCGAACCCTGCACTGTTTTCTGCAACTGTTCCAACAAGTGTTTACGCCATTCGACGACGTTTTCGACCATTCTAACTATTGGAATCAATCACAAAGCATTTCATACAGTCATAGCAACATACATGATCAACCACAAACATCAAAACATCAATATGATAGGTTAAAATGGATCAAACATACCCAAAATCCCATATTTCCCCTTAAGTATGTTTAGGTGAGACTAATGATAGGATTAGCAAAACTTAACCAAATTAACCCAAATTCATATCAGAGGTCTAAAACTTCATTTAGGAATTTATGAACATTTTTCCAGAATTTTATCATGCTTAAATTCACTAATTAACACTAATCACCCCTAATTAGCCATAATTAGTGCAAAACTATGCAAATCACTCACCTTAGCCACAAATAAACTAAGATCTGAAATAATTCTCTGATTTTATGTGAATTTCAATGCCAAACAACAGCTCCTATGTTGATTTGGTGTAGATCTTCCTTGATTAGGGGTTGCTAAGCCAAATCCTTGACCAAAAGATGATTTGGGGGTGATTTAGAGGTTGGAGGCCATTTTTAGGGTTCCTTGGTGATAAGTGGAGGCTAGAAAACTGAAATGGAATGATTCTCCATCTCATTTCAGCCCTCCCATAACCCTAATCCCGAAATGGGTTATGGGCCTACTCACTAATCACCCGATTTGGCCCGGTTAAGCAGTTTTTCACCCTCCAAATCTTATTTCAGCCATATCTCCCAAACGGTAAGTCCGTTTGGCTATTATGACCACTCTACGGAAAGGTAAACCATCAAACGAATCTAATGGAAGTGATTTTAGGTCAAAATTCCTTTCCAATCAAAAGTTATGGCCAAAACAGTACCAACTAGGGGCAAAATGGTCATTTAAAAATTGACAAAAATCATGAACATGAGAAATGACTCTAATAGATGTTTCCCAAAGTTACATGACCATACAACTTCATACGGGAAAGAAATAAATATTCTACAATCCTATGATGTGTAGAATACGGGTTGTTACAATGTTATTAAACTGGAGATATATTAAATTACTTGTAAAAAATATAAAGGTGGAAGAATAAAATACCTGAGAGAACTCCATGCAGTCCATGCCTTTCTGCACCTTTGATGAGAGATCGAAGTAGTCCTGTGAGGCCCTATTATTAATACAAACTAATGTGTCAACTGTATTTTTCGATGTACCCAGACTAGAAAAAATGATATGGCAATGTGTTCTCTATAAACATATAACACATTTCTAAGGAGTCAACCTGGATTGATTGGTAGTTTAGACTACAAGATTAGAGGTCACAAGTTTGATATCCGTAATTGACAATTTGCCACTAGATGACATTAATGAACCATGTTCAAAATATAACATATCTGTGAGATTCAATCATGTGCATCAGGCTTTGTTTTCGTTTTTTCTTTTAATCAACAAGGAGTATAAAGTTGATTTTATGTTCCATTTATTATGTAATTACGGAACAAATTTCGGAATGGAAGACACAAATATTATCAGAAGTTAAGTTCCAATAGCCAACTTGTGTATTATTATCTTAGACGCATCATATATGTCCTGAGGACTCTTCAAAACATCAAGACTTCCATGTACAAAACTAGTTACAAGTATACATATTATTCAAATTTCGAGCAGAAATTTGGTGTGTTTGCTTGTTGCACGTGCAAATTTCCTCAACTGAGGTTATTTAAACTCAAGTTCAAAATCAAGTGACTTGCTAAACCAGGTCAAGTGTATACTTTTAGTAACATGGATCAATTTTTTGCTGCATCCAGTTTTTTTGTTTTGGCTAGCACACTATAGTGTTAGAAAGCACAAACCGAGGTTCATTTAGCAGTGCACTAAAAGTAAACGAGTGCTTGTGAGAGAGAATTCACCTCAATCAAAGATGACTGCATAGAATCTTTACACAGAACCAGAGCCTAGACAAAGTACATGGATTACTTTACATCTCTTTGTCCTTGATAAAACCACAAAGAGGAAAAAAAGGAAAAAAAACAGAAACTGAAAATAAATAATTTACCAGTGCAGTTCCAGCAAGGGCCAATAATGATGAAAAAAAGTTAAAAATAGGGTTTTGGAGAATTTAAATCCTAAACGTACGAAGATTCCAAAAGCATCGATCTAGACATAGAAAAAATGATAATAGTCAGTAAACTGCTTGAGATTTATTGTCTGTTTGCGGCGATGTCCTTTATACAAGGTATACAGTAACATTCATCCTACCAATGATTTATAAATTCATCGGATGCGTTCGAAGGAATTGGCTATGTGAAAATTGACCATCATCGCGATATCTAAGCATGACCTTGAAATGGTACCAGTACTCAACTAGTTAATACCTCAAGATGCACCTTTGAATAATCGGATCGACATTTTTGGTGATAAAATGACAAGTCAAAAAGAGTGGAAATTGCACACATTTCACCTTAGGTGGAAAGAAAATCCAACTTAGAAGAAAACTATAGTATGCATGCTTTTAAAAATATTATTATGCTTTAACGCCATTCATTAGGGAACACTAACCAAAATGGTGTGCATATAAACATCAACCAGAATTCTACCATATGTAGGAATGGTAATGGGGTGGGTTGGGGCGGGTTTCTCGTGCCCTAGTCCCAACCCAGAATTTTTAAACCCCGCCCCATAGACTCGGTGCAGGTTTGGAATTTCGCCCCGTACCCTTAACTCGTACGGGTCAGGTTAGATCCGACCCTCCTCACGACCCAATAATAATGTGGTCTGATGTACACAAATTTATATACTTATATTTTTTATCACTAAATGATAAATTGTATACATACTATAATGTGGTTACAATGATAAGAGAATATAATAAAATGAGTTGTAAGATAATAGTTCAAAATGTATGCATTTGTTATTGTATGATTATCATTGATGCAACTTAATACTATGGAAATTTTATAGTTTGTTGATTAAAATAATATAATATTCAAGTTATAACCATGTATTCCTAAGAAGATTATCAAGTAATCATTATAGTTATAAAGTGTTTTAATGATTTTTCAATCGTGCGGGTCGGGTTAGGACGGGTTAGTCGTGCCCCAGACCCGACCCTAGACCCGGATTTCCAAAAGTGGATCGCGGGTCTATCCGCCCCGAAGACCCTATGGGGCAGGCCTAAACAGGTCAAAACAGGGGTGGGTCAAGCGGGTTTGAACCCTAAAACCTCCCTATTGCCATCCCTAACCATATGCAAGGAAAAAGGGCAATAATCGTACAGAATATGCTCCAAGTGAGATGATTTCTTCAAAGACAGTTGGTGGTCTAATATTTCAGCCAAACCTAGGAAGTTTCAGTTCAGCCTCATGGGTCCTGAAAATTGAGCACCAGAAAGATAGAACACTTTATTGTCTGTTTTGAAACAATTTTTAAGACAACGATAATTGTGGTTCTGACTATAACATTGAAATTTTGCCTCATTTGAAGGTTTTAGTTTCAGGAACTCAGAGAGAAAAAATGATATCAAAACTGAATTTTCAAACCTTGAAACAATTACATAATTTTTAAAACATGGATTTGAGCAATTTCTTATATCGTGCGACACCAAATCACGGATGCCCTGGAAACTATTGTCATGCTATTTCAATTAGATGCAAGAACGATTGATTATCTAAAATTATGAGTTTAGAGTTACATTGGACTTGAGATATAATTGCAAAACATATAAAGGACAATCAAAAGGAATGTTTAAATCAATATAATATCTAATTGACAGTTATGTAGATATGCACAACAAAGAATTAATAGATATCCTACATTACCAACCTTGGAAATGAGTCTATTTTGCAGCACTTGATCTTGTTCACGATTATCTAAATTCATGATATAACAATACACAATTCAGAACTACAAAAACAAAAGAATAGAAGAACATAGGCTATCGTCGCTTGCTTTTGAAAACAAAACGTTTCAAGACTAGACAGCAAAAAAAAAAAAAAAAAAAATTACACTGCAAATTTATATGTGTTCAAATATTGCATTGTATCCTTTCTCCATCAGGGTTGGAATTTAAGGATGTAAAAGTACTGTATTACGTGAACAAAAGTAGAACCACTTAAAGTAGAAAACAACTTCTACTAATGATAGGAAATTCTTCAGATACCAAAGTTTTCAGAATAAGTAGACACAAAATACTAAAGTGCAAGCTAATAGTAACCAATAAATGCCACATGGTGGAATGCCTATTACTCAAATCTTTTGTGTCAAGGAGATTGATGCACGCACGACTGATCTGACTGAGCAGATTTGGACATCTAAAAGAACCACAAAGCAAGCATACTAAGAATTCAATGTAAAGTTAAAAGAATCAAATTTAGATTGCCAGAAATGTTTAAATCAATAATAAAACCTTAGAAAGACCATCGGTAAGTGACATAACACGAGCCCCAACAGGTGGAATTAACGCTTCAGGGACGTGCATGTAAAATCCCGGCACATATTAAATTAATCTTATCAATGCTGGATACACAAACATTCTGCCTAATTCAAAAGGGAAATGATAATAACCATAAACCTTAAAAATTGAACAGCCTCCTGGAAATATAACTATAGCAGTTAGAATCGTATAGCTAAAGAAAAAAAAAGGGAATTTTGATTCAATTAATGATACACATCTAAATTTTGGTCAAGGTAAAAAAAGGACCCTCCAAGTTTCTTCCATTTACTTCCACCAAATAAATGGTTTACACGTTCAGCAAGGTTCACGTGTCACCTCCAGATGTTGCCTTTGATCATAACCCACCGGTACCAGATCAGACTGCATGAACATTAGGTATATGAATGATAATTGACACAACTAAACAATCTGCTTCAAATAAGATTTTGATAAGATGTTTTACTTGACAACATTATTAGTGTACATATACCTGATATAATAATATATCACATGCCATTAGGACTGTGTAAGTTGGAAGTGCAACGCCAAGGCTTTCATCTCCCTGTAATGGACAACAAACGAAGAGAACAATATCAAATACATCGTACATGGATTTATGACATTGTATCAAGGATACATCTCAGTAGGCTTGTTTCGTTTAGAACACATAATTTATTTTCTATTGAAATAATATAATTATTTCCCAGGTTTAACCTAAGAATCATAACCAATCCTGATAGAAACACGTAGGTTCTTCAAGAGGTGCATTAAAAAATAAACTTTGTAAAACATCCCTTTAAGTTTCAAAATACATAACCAAAATTGCTCCAAAAACAACAGTACTTTAATCGAATTTTTGCACCCGAACAGTTGGAGATGCTCTAATTAGGCTAGTAGTTTGGAGTTTGAAACAACAGTACTTTAATCCTTAACCATCCTTGGTCTTAGCTGAAAGAATGAAACATTGCATGGCATAGGGATCGGAAACTAACCATGGCACATCTCCTTACTTCATATGCGGATGCTTTAAAAGTAATTTGTAAAATTTCTGTAGTAAAGTTTTCAGAAAGAGCAAGTATAATTTTTGAATAGAATGATATGTGACAGACTGATCGTGTACATTTATATACACGTTATAATACAATAGCCGTATGGGCTTTAAACACTGAAAAGAATAAAATGTGTGGGCCAAGCCCAGTTTTGTCCTGGTATATATTACCTTTATATGCAGGAAACCCTTGTTATCTTATTTCACCCCTTTAATCTGAACAAGGGTTTCCCTATGTCTTCAACGATTCTTACTTCTTCCATATTCTTCATGTCGGTTCCATTACTTTGCACCGATCTTCCTCATTTATCTTCATGTCAGCTCCAAATTCACCTTGGACAAATCTTCCAACTTCAATAATCTTCAAATCGGCCTTTGAGTGATGAGAGCTTCTACCTCCTTCGGTATTCTTTAGATCCGTTCTGATTTTATCTGCATAAAATCCTCCTCCTTTAATAATCCTCAAATCAGTTCTAAATCGATGGAAGCCTTTAGCCGACAAGGCCTTAATTAACACATCAGCTCGCTAGAAAAAGGTTGGGACGTGTCGAATCTCTAGTTTTCCCTTCTCTATCTCTTCACGCATGAAGTACAGATCTATGTCGATGTGCTTCGTGCATGAATGTTGTATAGGGTTTGAGGATAAGGAAATTGTACTCATGTTGTCACACCAGATTATGGGCTTCTTATCGATGGAGATCCCGATCTCTCTAAGCAAATAACTAATCCACATTAGTTCGCTATTGTGCTTGCGATGGCTCGGTATTCGGCTTCCGTACTCGAACGAGAAACAGTGGCTTGTTTACGGTAGCACAAGGAAATTGGGTTAGAGCCTAAATAGACACAATAGCCAGTCATAGATCTTCTATCATCGTGGTCGGAAGCACAGTCAGCATTGTTGTAAGCGTGTATATTTAAATTTTTGTATGTGCTAAGTGATAGACCGTAATCTAATGTCCCTTGTAGATACTTTAGTACACGTTTCACCGCTTTCCAGTATTCAGATAAAGGATTCTGCATATATTGACACACCTTATTTACACTAAGACATATGTCTGGACGAGTGATGGTCACATATTGTAATGCGCTGACAATACTTCTGTATAATCTGACATTCTCTGTAGATTCACCCTTAAATTTTGATAATTGCAAATTGCTAGTCATAGGTGTAGGTAGAGGCTTTGCCTTGTCCATGTTGGCACGAGTGAGAATTTCTGATATGTACTTCTTTTGTGATAGAAGCATTTCTGTGTTTGATTTTTGTATAACCTGAATTCCCAAGAAATAATTTATAGTTCCCATATCTTTGATAGAAAAGGTTTTATCTAGGAATTTAACAATGCTATCAATCTCTGTGTCACTATTTCTTGTAATAAGAATGTCATCCACGTAGACAAGTATGTATATAGTTGTAGCTCCTTTAATTCTGATATAGAGCGAACAATCTGATTTTGACAAGGAAAAACCCAATTTAATGAAAGTGATTTTCAATTTTTCGTACCAAACTCTTGATGCCTGCTTTAATCCATAAATTGCTTTGTGTAATTTGCGTATAAGGCCTTTATTTTCTTCATTGATATATCCTTTCGGCTGCTCCATATAAACTTCTTCCCTTAATTCTCCATTCAAAAAAGCATTGTTCACATCCAATTACCTAATTTTCCAGTGATTAGTTAAAGCTATTGTCATTATGATTCTTATAGTTGTGGGTTTGACAACGGGAGAGAATGTTTCGTTAAAGTCGAACCCAAATTGCTGTGAGTAACCTTTGACCACCAACCTTGCTTTATGTTTTAGTATACCCCTATCTGATTTTTTCTTTAACTTGTAGGTCCATCTACACCCCCAACAACATTTTTGTGTTTAGGAGCAGTTATCAAAGTCCATGTTTTGTTTTTAACGAGGGCCTCGTATTCTGTATCTATAGCAGTTTTCCATTTACTGCTAGTTATAGCTTCTTCAAAATTGGTTGGTTCTCTATCATTGATATTTAAAATATATGCCTTGGGTTTAAGGATACCGTGTTTACTCCTTGTCATCATGTGATGTCTGTTCCCTGCATTAGATTGATTCACACTCTGTCTGTCATTAGAAGATGATTCACTGCTCTCATTACTTTGAGTTGATTGTTCATTGTTGTTGTGTTCATAATTGCATGGTTGATCATCATGTGAATGCTGCATTTTATCCTCATTATTGTCAGTACTATACCCTGTTCTTTTGCTAGGTATGCTGTTATCATCACTGTGTTCATCCATTTGTTGGCTGTTGTGTGTGTATTTTGACCATTCAGTTAGAGTTAGAGGTGGTAGCATTACATTTGCATGCTTGATATATAATCCAATTAGTAGTCTTCATGCTTTTTCTGCAAATGGGAAAATATTTTCATTAAAAGTAACGTGTCTAGAAATATACAACCTACCATTTCCATCCAGGCACTTGTATTCTTTTTGGTTAGTAGGGTACCCCAAAGAAGTATAAGGAACTGATCTGAAACTCAGTTTGTGTTTGTTGTAAGGCCTAAGATAGGGAAAACACAAGCATCCAAATGTTTTTAAATTACAGTAATCTGGTTTTGAATTAAAACTAACCTCATGTGGACTTTTGTGATTTAAAACTTTAGTTGGCATAAGATTTATTAAATATACTGATATTGCAAATGCTTCTGCCCAGAATTTGAGCGACAGAGACGCTTGTGACATCAGTGTTAAGCCAGTGTCCACAATATGTTTGTGCTTTCTCTCGACTAAACTGTTTTGTTCAGACATATGTAGGCAGATTGGTCTATGTTTAATACCTTTATCGTTAAAGTATTTTCTTAGAGGCATAGACTCACTCCCCATCTGACTGAACAGTTTTGACATTACAGTTTAACTATTTTTCAATCATTTTTATGAAATAATAGTTGTGTTGTGAGTTTCAGACGTAGACTTGAGAAAGAAAATCCAAGTATATCTACTGTAGGCATCCACAAAAGAGAGATAATATCTGAAACCGTGATTTGTTTAAATGGAGATGGCTCCTATAGATCTGCTGCAATAAGTTCAAGAGGACTACTATATGTAGTCTCAGTATCAAAGAAAGGCAGTTTATGACTTTTGCCAATTTGGCAATGATTGCAAACAAAACGGTCAGGTGCCTTTTCAAAACTAATTTTATTATCAACCAAGAAATGTTTTACAGTCTTGATATTAGGATGACCTAACTTTCTATGCCAAAAACTAAAAACATCATTATTGCTGCTAGTATCAATCTGAACATTAGAAACATTAGTATCATTCGTAGTATTAAATTGAACATTATAGTAATAGTTCCCATTCCTAAAACCATCTCTGGTCTTGATTTTGCTGAATTTGTATAGCCCATTGTCCAAATTACCCTATAGTAGTATTTTATTACTAATCAGGTCCTTAACTGGGCAGAATTTGGGATGAAACCCTAAGTATACATTATTATCATTGGCAAATTGTGAGACACTTACTAAATTCTTTTTGATATTAGGAACTCTTAATAGATTATTAAGATATAAATGTCTCTTGGCATGAATATATCCTTTACCAATGTGTGATATATCTATGGTTTCACCATTACCTATTTGTATAGAATGTTTACGTGAATAGTTTTCGTTGCCAAGATTCAAGTTCTGCAAATTGTTGGTCACGTGATTTATGGCACCAGAATCAGGATACCAATCATCTATATTTATATCATCAGTCTTTGCATCGTCTGCATTATTTGATTGACTTCTGTCAGTGTCTGCATTGCTATTCTGCTAATTTAATTGTCCAACATTAATATTTGGTTTGTTTTGATTGCTTTGAGTCCGTCTTGCAACATTAAACTCTGAATTGAATCTGAAATAGCATCTACTGGCTACATGCCCAAATTTTTCACATATCTGACATTTGACTCTGTTGTTATTGTTCCATCGACCACCCCTTCCTCTGCCTCTTTGTGACTGGTTTCCTCTTTGTATGTTATTCTTATTTGAATTTTCGTCAGAATTGTTCCTTTGCTGACCCTTATTTTTAGAAAAGGTAGTGTAGTTAACAGAATAATCTGGCTGACTTGCTCTCCTCTGTTCAACTGTTCCTTCATGTACCAATAATGTGGAATGAACATACTGAATGTCGGGGATGGTTTTCTATGAAGCAGTAAAGGTAACCACTGACTCTATTCCTCATCTAACCCTCCTGTAATGTAAAGAACATGTTCATTTTCAGAAATTTTATGCCCTATAGTTGCAAGTTTGTCACAATGTATCTTGGCCTTGGTTAAGTATTTGCTCATACTCATGCCATCTTTCTTGATAGTTTGTAGTTGACTCTTGTAATGCATGATTCTTAATGCTGACTGTGAATTAAAAATCTGTTCTATAGCTATCCAGATTTCATACGATGTGTTGGCACCAATGATTTGCGATAATAGATTTGCACTTATTGAAGAGATAAGGCAAGATGCAAAGAGACTATCTTGTTTTTGATATAAAATGTAATCTTCATTACTAACCAGGTTGCCTTCTTTGTCTTGTGTCAATACAAGCGGGTATCTAACCGTTCCTCTAATGAAATCTTGCAGACCATAGCCCTTTAAGGCTGTTTCCACTTGATATTTCCAAAGCATGTAATTATCATCGTCGAGAGGGATGTTAATTACATGACTTTTCGATTTGATCAAGGTGATAGTTGACGATGAGGCTCTGGCACTATTAACCCCTGAAGTTGCAGAACTCACTGAATCGTTGTTATCGGCCATTGTGAGACAAAATCGATGAAAATAGACTCTGAAATAGTGAAGCTTAGATGCCAATAATCAATTATACGCTACGACTGATCTCTGTAACCAACTGCTATTGGTACGGATGGGAAACTTGATGACCTTGATTGAAAAAGAACAACCAAGAATGCTTGAAACGAACAAATTCCCAAAAGCTTTCTTGAAAGCACGCAGGTAAGGGAAAGTGAGGACTGATCAGAAAGATACTGCTCGTTGATCGAAAGGCTTACTTCAGTGATGAAAATGGATCGAGGACGGCGGTTTGCAACACTGTAATCTCGCAACCGGATCTTCTGAGAAGTAAAATAAAAGACTCCCAATCTTGATGCTGTAGCTAGAAAATGATCAGGTTTCTTGAATGTAATTTGATGCCTTTTGGCTTTGAGGCTTTGATACCATAAAAGTAATTTTTAAAATTTCTGTATTAAAGTTTTCAGAAAGAGCAAATGTAATTTTTGAATAGAATGCTATGTGACAGACTGATTGTGTACATTTATATACACGTTATGATACAATAGCCGTGTGGGCTTTAAACACTGAAAAGAATAAAATGTGTGGGCCAAGCCCAGTTTTGTCCTGGTATATATTATCTTCATATGCAGGAAACCCTTGTTATCCTATTTTGCTTTTGTTGTATGGCGCTTCTTTTGGTTTCTTGGTGCCTGCAGGTAAACCCATGATAATATTGTCTCAAATAATTGAAAAAGCTAACCAAAAAAAAAAGAAGAAGAGTAAACTTTGCTGAAGTGCAAGCTTGCTGCAAGCAAGAATGCTTCAAAGAAAGCAAGCTTGAGCTTGTTTCACCAAGAAAGCATGTGCTTGCTGACGCAAGCTAGCTAGCCAGCTTGTGCTTGCTGTATGCAAGCTTGCTTGCTTTAGAAATCTTGCTTGCTGCAAGCTTAAGCTTGCTGCAAGTAACTCATGCAAGCTTTGCAAGTTGCTGCATGCTTGCAACTGCAAGCAATGCTTCGACAAGCTTGAGCCTGCTTCAGAATTATTCTGATAGACGATCATATGAAATCCAATTCACGCAGTAGCATTATTTTCAGTAATCATAGAAAATACGAGTAAATTAATCATTACATTCATAAGCTAACAATTTTGAATCAGTTAAAGAATAATTAAAATTGGTAACCAATATCTAGTGGTTCATTGATTTACTAATGAACCATGTTTGTTCAATAAGTTTCCCTATTTAACATACTTTCTTTTAAATGCTGTACAATAGAGTAGATACGTATAAACACACATACATGCACAAACTACAAAATTTAAAGAGGATTTTAATAATATTTCACCAATATTGTAATAAAATGTTCCATATTAGAAAAAACTATTGGAAATCTACATTCCTGCAAAAAACTCTAGTAAGCTTTGCAAACTTGTTGCATGCTTGCACCTGCAAGCTTGCAAAGTGCAAGCTTGGACCACCAAGCTTTCATAAAGCAAGCTTGGTTGTGAGCACATTTAGAGTTCAAAATGCACCTACATAGTGAAGAGATCATATCCGATTGGTTGTGAGCAAATGAGATTTCAATTTTTTGTAAAAAGTCTTACATTGAATGACTATAAATGAATGGTAAATAAATAAGGATAAAATCATACCATGTGTGGTTCACTAAAGATAAATGGATTTGCTTGGTTTCATTTGATTTTGGGGTTTGGTAGGGTTTATCAAATCAAATTTGGAACTAATGCACAAACAAACTGTCATGTGTTAAGTAGTTTCAGGCTATTCTCGTATTCAATGAAAAAAAGTTCATTTGTAATGACTGCATATGCCATCTAATAATAGGAACAAATGAATATCTCATGTAATGTTGACTTCTCAGTTCCAACCACTATACAACTATGATGATTTTGCTGCTAGCATGCCTGAAGATGAATGTCGATATATACTGTTAGTAACAGTGAAGAATCAGGGTTAGATGGTTTTGAGGCGCGGTCTCGCTTTCCTTAAAGTAATATCTGTCCCCACTTGTCTGAGTTTGCCAACGGGTTGAACGACAGTCTGCTTCCCAGGGTACAACAAAACCTAAACCCAGAGGCGTGGCAATGCCTGTGAGTTTAATGGGATTTATTATTGGTAGCAGATAAAACAGAAACTATATTCAGAGGAGAAGAGAGAAGAAAGGCGATGGATTATAATGAACTGGGCGAAAAGGAGATGCATTTATAAATGGCAAAGAGTCATCACCGTTCTGGACCAGGTGCATTCAAACAGACGTGTCCGTCTGTTCAAATTCAAAAAATGCGACTGTTTGCTTTCAGGCCACATCGCTTGTGTATGGTCACGCACGCGCTCACATGCCCTAAGTGTCCAATCTTTGACCTATAAATATTTATAGGACTAAGCCCATATGCATACCCATCCAAGCCACTACTCAAGCCCAAGTCATTTCAATTCACAATATCATATACAAGGCTTTGTTATATATCTTGGAATAGTCCAAAAGACTTGGTGATGTGGGACTTAATGTTCTCCTTATTAAACAATCTACCTCAACAATCCCCCACTAGATTCTTTTATTGATGTTGTTCAGTTTTATCTTGACTAGAATTTACGCATTATCTGTGGTATCTATTCGATTAAACCACGTATTAGTGTAAGTATCTTAGGACTTTAAAGAAGAGCTGGGTGGTCTTAACTTAAACCAAGTCTCCGTTGAGTTATAAAGTCGGAAATATAACACATGTAATTTCAATTTTCCAATAAATTTCCTTACCTGTGAGCACCGTTATGGCCATGTACTCCATCCCATCTTAATGAACTTTTACAAGAGCAAACCCTATAAACTCTTGTTTAGAAGCGGCACCACTTCCAAGTTCATAAAGGTAAAGTTCTTTTCCCTTTCAATGTCTATGTTACCAGACTAGCTAGAATTTTATTAAGAGTTATTCAACTCAACCTCTTTATACCTGTAACAGTTTACACTAATTTGACTTAGTGTCTTCCCAATCATATGATAGTTTGTTATTACCCACTAAACCTTAAAGTTAAGCTAATTAATACTAAGGTTGGGTTTCCACTATCATTGATTAATACAAGGTTTAAGTCCCATTCCGACTGACGTGGATCTTACCATTTCCCTAGTCAAAGCTTTTGTAAATGGGTCTGCTAAATTATCGCTAGATCTTATGTAGTCAATAATAATTATTCCATCATTTATTATTTGTCTAACATACTCATGTCTAAGACTTATATGTCTTGATTTTCCATTGTATATGTTACTATATGCTCGTGACATAGTAGCCTGACTATCACATCGTGATGATATGACTGGCATTGGTTTTGGCCATAGCTTGATATCCAGTAACATATTTCGTAGCCATTCTGCCTCTTTTCCGGCCGCAGCAAGTGCTATGAATTCTGATTCCATTATGGAGTGCGAAATGCAAGTTTGTTTCTTTGATGCCCAAGAAATAGCACCTCCACCTAATGTGAAAATCCAACCCGAAGTAGATTTATTATCACCTGCGCTAGTTATCCAACTTGCATCAGTATATCCTTCTAATACACTTGGAAATCCATTGTAAACAAGTCCTAGATTATTGGTTCTCTTTAGGTAACCAAGTAATCTTCCAATTGCTTTTCAATGATCTATACCAGGATTGCTAGTATATCATGCAAGTTTGCATATTGCATATGCTATGTCAGGTCTTGTACAATGCATTGCATACATTATACTTCCAATAGCGCTTGCGTATTTGAGTTGAGCAATACATCTTCCTTCATTTTTACTGAGATTGATACTCGAGTCTATTGGGGTACTTCCATCTTTAATTTTTAGATGTTCAAACTTCTGAAGCACCTTTTGAATATAATGTGATTGATTTAGTGCATAACCCCCACTAACTTTACTAACTTTTATACCCAGAATTGTAACAACTTCATTCAAATCTTTCATTTTGAACTTTGAAGTTAAATAATTCTTGGTGTCTTGTATTCCTTTCATGTTAGTACCGAATATTAATAAATCATCTACATATAAACAAATGATTACTCCATATTCTTTTGTAAACTTGGAGTAGATACATTTGTCTGCACTATTATATGTAAAGCCATTTTCAAGTATAATTGAGTCAAATTTCTCATGCCACTGTTTTGGTGCTTGTTTCAATCCGTATAATGATTTTGTTAGTTTGCAAACTTTTCTTTCATTCCCGGGAAGGATAAAACCTTCATGTTGTTCCATGTAAACTTCTTCATTAAGTTCACCATTAAGGAAGGCTGTTTTGACATCCATTTGATGGATATGCAACTAATAGATTGATGCTCATGCTATTAGTACTCGAATTGATGTAATTCTTGCGACCGGAGCATATGTATCAAAGAAATCAATTCCTTCCTTTTGCCAAAAGCCCTTAGCTACTAATCTAGCCTTGAAAGTTTGCACACTGCCATCATTATTACGTTTTCTTCGAAACACCCATTTGCAACCAATAGGTTTTGACCCTTGAGGCAAGTCTACCAATACCCAAGTATTGTTTGATAAAATTGAATCCATTTCATCATTAATTGCCTCTTTCCAAAAAGCAGAATCTCTGGAAGTTATAGCTTCTTTGTATGTTTTTGGATCATCTTCTATATTCAGTACAATAGGAATTTTGTTAGTAACATCGTCTTGAGTTCCTTCTACAAGGAATGCTATAGCTTGAGATGATATAAAATCTGGACCAAAAGATTTCTCTTTTCTGATTCTTTGTGTCTTTTTTTCTATCTATTCATTAGTTACTTTTCTTTTATTACCAGCAGAAGATGTAGTAATGTCCGTTGGTGTTTGAATAATATCGGGGTTTAATGACTGATTTGTATTTGAATCATCTTTGAATTTATTTTTAATAAACTCAACTTCCCTTGATTCAACAATCGTGTTTGAGGATAAATCTAGTAGTCTATATGGTTAAGAGTTTTTAGCATATCCTACAAACAAGCTTTTCAATTCTCTTGGACCTAGTTTAGTCCGTTTTGGATCAGTCACCCTATAAAAAGCAATACACCCCCACACCTTTAGATACCGTAGATTTGGTTTTCGACCATTCCATAGTTCATAAGGAGAAACTTTTGTTTTCCTTGAAGTGATTCTATTGTGCAAATGACATGTAGACAATAATGCTTCCCCCCACAAGTTAAGTGGTAATTTAGCATTCAATAACATAGAATTTACCATATCAACCATAGTTCTATTTTTCTTTCAGCTAAACCATTTTGTTGTGGTGTGTATGGCGCAGTGTGCTGATGAATAATCCCACGTTCTTCACAGAAGATTGAAAATTCAGTGGAGAAGTATTCTCCTCCTCTGTCACTACGTAGAACCTTTATTTTCCTACCTTTTTGATTTTCAACTTCTGTTATATAGCGTTTGAACATGTCAAAAGCTTCATCTTTATTTCTAAGCAAATACACACATTTGTAATTAGAAAAATCATCAATAAAGGTAATGAAATACCTTTTTCCACCTCTGGTTAAAACTCCATTTAATTCACATATATCGGAGTGAATTAAATTCAAGAGTTCTGAGTTTCTTTCAACTGTTGGGAATGGTTTCTTTGTATTCTTGGCTTGCATACATATCTCGCATTTATCATGTTTATCATTTGTAACAGAAATAAGACCATGCTTTGCCATATATTTCAAAGATCTATAATTTAAATGTCCTAAACGTACATGCCACAATGGTAAATCAACAGCATAATCGGAACATTCATTTATTTCATTAATACTTAGTTTGAACATCCTATTACATGCATAACCTTTACCCACAAACATGCCATTTTTGGACAGAATTAAACTATCAACCTCTAAGACAGATTTGACACCACTCTTGCATAGGATTGATGTAGAAAATAGATTCCTTTTAATATCAGGAACATGGAGTACATTAGTAAGAGTGATCTTCTTGTTGGAAGTAAAATGGATCTCCACATTTCCTTTTCCCAGAACCTTTGCACCATTTCCGTTTCCCATAAGCACTTCCTGTTGATCTGCCAATTCAGTGTAGGTTTTGAACAACCCTTTGTTGTTGCAAGCATGAACTGTTACACCAGAATCAAACCACCAATCCGAAGATTTTGTTTCAGCAATTGCCATGTGTAGTTCAGTTATCATGCCAATCTGCAAATCTGAAATCATAGCAATGATTTCTTGGACTTCATCGTTCTCAACCATATTTGCATTTTTAGAGTGGCCTTTTTTTTTGGAGGTGCCCTGCACTCTCGTTTGAAGTGCCCAAGTTTGCCGCAGTTGTAGCAAGCCTTGTTTTTCTTATCCTTTGGATTAGAGTTGGCATCCGACTTTGTTTTCTTATTTGGCTTAAAGTTCTGGTTTTGAGCATTCTTTCTCTTCTTTCCAGAATTGACATTGTTCATGTTTGTTATTGGAAAAACACCATCACGGATTCTATTTCCTCTTCAATCCGTACGTGTTTTCCAGTCCGTTCCAACGTGAGTTCTTCAATCATGTGTAGGAGCTTTTTAAGATAATTATTCCAACTAGGTGGAAGTTTAGCAATAATAGCCCTACTTGAATAGATTCTGGAATTTGTACTTTTAAATCCGCAAATTTTCCAACCAGAACTTGTAAGTCATGCATTTGGTCCATAACAGAGACATCATCTTTCATTTCGAATTCAAAATACTGTAAGGTAAGAAACTTATATGTTCCAATTTTCTCTGTTTTGTACTTTGTTTCGAGCGCATCCCAGATTTCTTTAGGCAACTTTAGCGGAGTGTAGAGATCGTACAACCGATCTGAAAGCGTATTTAGAATATGGCCTTGGCACAGCAGTTCATCTTCCTCGCATTTCATCCTCTTTTTGTTCAGGTCTTCTGTATCTTTGTCTGTTAGAGGAGGAATCGGTGGAAGATTTTCATCCAGCACGTATGACACTTTAATAGTAGTAAGGAGGAGCTTCATCTTGTCTTGCCAGCGAGTGAAATTGGTTCCATCCATTCTGTCCAGGCGGACGAAGTATTGATTCATTAGTTTGAAAGTGGATTCTGCACTGCTATCCCTGTTGGATATTGCTTTAAGTTTGTTAGTAACAGTGAAGAATTAGGGTTAGATGGTTTTGAGGCACGGTCTCGCTTTCCTGAAAGCAATATCTGTCCCCACTCGACTGAGTTTGCCAACGTGTTGAACGACAGTCTGCTTCCCAGGATACAACAAAACCTAAACCCAGAGGCGTGGCAATGCCTGTGAGTTTAATGGGATTTATTATTGGTAGCAGATAAAACAAAAAGTATATTCAGAGGAAAAGAGAGAAGAAGGGCGGTGGAATATAATGAACTGGGCGAAAAGGCGAAGAGTCATGACCGTTCTGGAGCAGGTGCATTCAAACAGACACGTCCGTCTGTTCAAATTCAAAAAATGCGACTGTTTGCTTTCAGGCCACATCGCTTCCGTACGGTCACGCACGCGCCCACGTGTCCCAAATGCCCAATCTTTGACCTATAAATATTTATAGGCCCAAGCCCATATGCATACCCATCCAAGCCACTACTCAAGCCCAAGTCATTTCAATTCACAATATCATATACAAGGCTTTGTTATATATCTTGGAATAGTCCAAAAGACTTGGTGATGTGGGACTTAATGTTCTCCTTATTAAACAATCTACCTCAACATATATCTAGTCTTCCATTTTGATTTTAATATCGTTGAAAATTAGCGGAAGTGTAGAAACATTTTTGTTGCGTAACAACCATTTTTATTATTTCTTTCTTGTAATTTATTCATAAGATATAATTATTTAAAAAAATATAACGCAGTTCTCTGGATAAATCGAAAGTGAGAGTAAAATGGTTTACGCGAGTTCGAAGGACAGGTTCAAAAGAAAGCTTAATGATATTCAAGTAGAGGTGCAAGCAATTGATCCCAATGAGAGGTGAGCATGAATATAGTAATAGAAAGAGTTGTATCGTGAACATCTATATTTGACTTCATATTATGCATCCTTTTGTTGTGATTGTTTCTTTTTTTTAAAAAAGAAATCCTTTATTAGTTAGTTCAGTCTTTATTTCATGATATTGAGAAAAAAGATTACTATTCATCTATGTCTAATTTTGACATGTATTCTCATGCGCAGTGCAACATACATTACCTAACCTCTATTCTTATGCACGATGCAACATTCTGCACACTGATGAAACATATGCAAGATATTGGTATTGGAAAAATATGTTTTCATTTAATTTTTTGTAACATGGGTAGAAACATAGTATGTGCGTATATTATATTGCAGCATTACATAATACTGTTGACTTGATATAAGAGTATCTTTCTGAGATATTTTGCTTTTCTTATGTTTAAATACTTTTGTTGCATATGATAAAAAAATAGTTGATATTGGATAATATTCGAAAACGATTTAACTATAATAGAATGTTCAGTATGAACTATAAGGATTATATATATATATATATATATATATACATATACATATACCATAATTCTTAATTACTATTGCTTAAAGTACTGTGTTTTTTTTAGTACTGTTGTTATCTACCAAAATTAAAATATAACCAATCCATGGATTAAAGTACTATTGTTTTTTGAGCAAATATCTACTTGCACCTTTTTTTTGGGGGCAAATATTGCAGATTCTCCAAAAAAAAAGTTCTGATCGTAGAAACATGCACTTAATGTTCAAATTTAATTTCCAGATAAAAAAGAAGATTTTTTTATTGAAATAGAAAAGAGGTGTAATTTAAAAAATGCTTTTGAGAAGGGATCTTTCACATCAGATACTGAAGATAAGAGACAACTCCAAATTTTCACAGAAATGTAGAGCTTATATTTACTTAATCATAACTAACACAAGAAAAAACATTAAAATTGGAGCTAACTATGCTAGTTGTAGAACTCGACATGATCAAGGAAAGAACACAATTTGTTCCATAAGGAAGATCAAGATGCGTGCAAGTTTACTCGCAAAACTACAGAACCACAACCTATGAAAAATAATGATAAATGCAGATAAACTGGAGTCACCGAACCTTTCCATTTTGACACTTGTAAACAAATCAATATGAGGAAAATCTATAGCTTGGATGATCACTTTGTTGAATATGTGCAATTAATGCACTCGGTGGTGCAATTAAAGCACTTAATAGGTGCAAAAAGCTATAACCAGATAAAAAGGGAATATATCAAAAATAGGAGAGGTACAAGAAGCATTGTTAGAGGTAAAATCCAAGTTTCAAAATGAAATTTTTATCACATCACTAATATCAAAGAAAAAACATTGTCTACTCCCAAAGAATCAAATCCAAGAATGTTTTGACTAATGCCAATCCAAGAACGTCATGTGCCGTTGAGACTTATAGACTAGAATAGTATTTTAACTTTGACCTTGAACATAGGCATGTACCCTAACCTTGTTGATTGTTCAAAAACGGATTTGTTAAGTAATTTATTATGTTAAAATTGCTTAAATTGGTGGTACAAACCTTGATTTAGCAGGCTAGGTGGTAAATATTGGAAATTCAAACGAATTTGTATTCAATAGTGCTAAATTGTAAAAGCCTAGCTGTCAAAGGGCGCTAGCGCTTTAGTGGAGATTTAGCCAAGCTTTAGTGGGGCTTATAATGTTGAATCAAATCAGATGTTTCAATATTTGATAGAATTCACCCCTCAACCATATTAATCAGCCACACAAGAAATAACGGTTCAAAGTTCAGATTTATATCCAAGATCTTTTTGTTTTCTACTACAATAGGCTAAGTGGTCATGCTTTTTTAAATCAATGATTCAATTGTTGTAGCTTAAGGTTTAAATTGTATTATACAACAAATGAATCTAACCATTGATTAACTAAAAATATGTAACCCTATCAAAATTACAAGTAATGAAAAAATAACATGGTCAATAACCATTGGTCCAGTGATAAGACATCTAGCATGGTAAGAGTTCCCAGAATTTTCAGGTTCATGCTCCTAGACATGCTTATTAACAAAATTTGAAATTCAACGTGTAATATAAAGAATTATAATGCATCCATAGAAGAATAGTAAATCGAAAGTGAAAGCATAAGGCTCCCATACAAAACCGACGCACCACCTTGCGAGACTTCTCTTTGAACTGAATCGTTTTATTCAGCCATCCAAGTGGTGTAACAGAACTAAGTAGCCACATCAGTTCAACATGAGCCTTTACATGGGACTGCAAGAACACGGAAGCCTTCATATTACATAGAACTGCATAGTCACATTCTTTTAGCGTACAAATATATGAACAATTATGGTCTTTATTTCTTTTCATATATATCATAACTTAGATGTATCTATACCACATGCTAGATAGACAATCGCTGTACTCCTTGTTGCTTTAGGCAACTCAAGAGGATCATAAGAAAGGGTTATCTGAATTATGACGACAGTTGAGAAATCACTGTAAGAATGATACTACTAAATAATGGAAAGTCATGTAAGCAAATTATGTGAGATAGCAGGGTCGTATCATCACAAAATCAAGGAAATGTTGTGGCTTTGATAAATTGCATACCGTAAGTAAATCAACAATAAAGAAGAGTGTTTCATAAGTTTCCTACATAAAAAATTGGTTTAGCATATTAGCAGAAAATATTGAACTTTGATATTTGTTTATCTAATTATTAATAGGTTGCTGGTGCTGGTATAATCATATAATTAACTCTGCATCAATCAAATTTGAGCAATACGGGAGGAGGAAACACATTTTCTCACTCAAGTGTAATATATGAGTCTATGACAACAGCAATGGGGGAAAAACAAGTTACACTCATTTTTTGCTGATAGCCAATAGCGATAATTACATATGCGATACAACTCAGAGGGGAGCCATGTAGAAAGTTTGTGTGTTGTCTCATTTTAGAAGGAGGTGGGAAATGTTGCAAAAAGGAGTGATTATTTTAAGTAAATGGTTAATTTAAAATTTAGGTGTATCTTAGGAAGGTAATATATATATTTAAGCTTATTTAAACTCTTATGAAACCATTAGTGCACGTTAATATGTCATTTAGGTTGTTGTTTGCCATTTTATCATTATTGTTTCGATAGTACCCAAAACTGCTTATTTTAAAGTCAAATCTCAATAAGACGATTCCTACATGGTTTCAACTCGTATGATCAAACCATAAGTCTAATCAATACGAAATTTCAAACCCTGCTATATTTCAATAATATAGATCCAATAAAATTGGTCTTGTCAAATTTAGAGACCGTTTGAAAAATGGCCTTATTTCTGGCTCTTATTGAATTTTAACTGGTTTTTCAACAAGCGTTTATATTACATATGCTTATACACTAATTCTGATTAACTTGAAATTTAGAGCCTTACTATATTTTAACGCTACGGATCCGATAAAATTGGTTTCATGAAATCCGAGACTATCCCAAAAATGGTCCATTTTTAGGCTACCAAAATAATATCAAATAATTGATTATCAAAAAATTCATTTTAATTTGATTTTAAAGGTTCACTTACCTTATTGTAATCTTAACAAGATATAAAATAAAATTAGAATTTATTTTCAATATTTTTTCCAATTCTAGATTAAAAATTTACTGAAATTGAAATTCAATTAGACTAATCCATTTAAAATCCTTCTTAAATTTATTTAAATTATATTTTAAATTTATTAAAAATTCGGGTGGTTGCATGCCATGTCTCAAATCTCAGTCATAATAGAAATATCAGTGTATAAAAATAATAGTGTTCCCAAATAGCAAATAAGGTACAAGCAAACCGTGGAAAGAAATAAGAAAACAATACATCTTTGCAAGAGTCCTTCAAGATAGGATCGACTAAGCAGTCCAAGCTAAGTGCTTCCTCCCTTAGAGCCTGGGGGAAGAAGAAAGAAAGAAGAAAAGGAGAAATAGGTCAGACAAAAAGTCCGGTGAGCTATAGTGATTACTAACGCGACTGATAAGCGAAAGAAAATAGATAAAACAGTAGTTCTAGTGCCATAGAAGTGTGATGACCGCCCACAACCCCCACATTAAACAAGAGGAATAATGCGCTGAAAGGTGTGCTAGACAGCTATGGACGATCATCAGAGTAGGTAAACACAATAGATACATGTCGTAGAACTCACAACGCAAGGATAAAATATAGTAGAATATATACAACACGTAATAATAGTGAAGCATCATATAACAAACTTTTGAAACTTTCACAACATCCTGAAAGATTATCCAAACATCATAGGAAATATCAAAGTATGTACATAAAGCCTCACTACAACACTCATAAACTATCTCAAACAGCGGAAACAAAAAGAGTAGATAGTACTAAAACTGGTACGTAAGCCTCAAGCATACCTTCGAATTGAAACATCGTCCTTACTAATCACCTGCCACCTAGTCTACCCATTCACAACCGGATGAACAACCCAAGGTAATAAGAGGGAAACATAAAATCTTGAGTCAGACAACAGTCTTAGTGAGCGATAAAATAATAACAAACTTCAATAATAAAGTAGATGAAAATAGGTAGACTAACAAACCAATTTACCGAACACCAGAGAAGAACTCAACTCCCGTCTTCCCTAAATAGGACAGTGATAGCCTTTACATTAAACAATTCAACCATTCATCCATGGAAACCACAACACCCATTCAATCATGGTAAAGCACTCAAGACATCAAGATTATGTATATCTCATGTAAGCTATCCTAATCGAATTTAACATCCCTCAGGCGCAATCCCCAGAGGCCTAAACCAATATCAGACAAGCACCCAAGGAACATCTCCTTCAATGTTGGACGATCTACATGAGACGGTACAAACAGAGCATCCAAACAGTCAAACATCCATGAGTAACTCTGGCTATCACCGCCAATCCTGCTTTGAAACCATTGTTAATCATATGACGGCCAACCTTGCCATATGTCAAGGGTAAATGGTAACCCCGGTTCTAGAATAAACCCCATACTCCTTACAACGATACGTATGTATGTCCAACCTTGACAACTAGGTCTTTCAACGATACCCAAGGTACTCGACTTACAATCGGTCTTTTAGGTGCCCCTATCGTATCCCTGCTTTGAGCCTGCTAGAACTTACGACATCAATAATCTCTCGGCCTTCGCATCTCTAGTCATCCAACCCGATGACTTTTCATAGCTCAAGCAACCTTCTCAAGCGACCATTATCCACTAACTTACGACCTTTGAGTTGTCACCTTATTCGTTGTTCTACACCGATTAACGAACGCCTTTCAACACCTTGAACCTTCCTACTTGAATTTACATCGAAGTCACACCATCGCCGAACCTGTTTGACTGACCTCTCCCAGTGCGTTCAACCCCTTCTGCTCGACCCAACCATGCTCGAGCCAACACTGCTCGACCCTGACTATCTTCCACCATGACCATGCTCGACCGACCCATCCCTCTTGAGCACGACCGACCCACTTCAGACCGACCGTACCCTCTCACATAGGACCGACCCGAAGCCACCACGTCAATCCCTCAGCACCACACCAGAATGGCCGACCAGGTAAGGACCGACCCACTTCAAGACCGACCAACCAAGTAAGGACCAACCGACGCAAAATGAGACCGACCCATTTCCTGACTTGCTCCCCAAGACATGATTTTGGCCCGACCGACCCAAAACCTGCATATTACAATTTCAGCTCCGATTTCGACCAAAACTCCACCAAACGGTAGATTCGACGAAACCAACTTGTCCAATTCATCAAACATGACCACAAACATGATATGAATTCAGTAGCAACATGAAAACGACGATTATCACTAAAATTATGCAAATCACTCCCAAAATCATGATAAATGAATATATGAACTAAATTGCAGATCTAACTTCCATAAACATATGAAATGACATAGAAATTGCTGGTTTAAACTTGCTAAATAGATCCTAGGGTGATTCATATGAAAATGGACTTATCATGGCGTAGATCTATAATAAAACACTTGAATATGATGTAAAACATAATCCAACACTCATATACTGTAACACCCCGTAATTCTGTAACGCTAAGATTCACAAATCAAGGAAGAATTAAAAGTTAAATTCAAAATCAAGGGAAACGGGCTGCGCCATTGCGTTCGTCTCGGAATTCTGCATAAAACGAGCCCGAGTTTGCATAAATCAGAGTCCGTATGAGGAAGATATGGCCTCCGGAAGTTTCAGCAAAGTTCAAATTTCAAAACAGACTCAGAAGTGACCCAGATTGGGCATGGCGGGAATTTTCCCGCCCAAGGCACCCAGGTCGACTGGGTAGTCGACCTGGGGGTCGACCCCCCCCCCCCCCGCTTTTTCCTGTTTTCTGCACCTGGTTCGTTCTTCTGTATTCGGATGCCATCCTGACCAGATTTGTTGACTTCTACACTATATAAACAGCCCTAGACTCCTTCTCTATTCACAATTCTTCTCTACCCTTATGCTGCAAAGATTCTTAGTGAACATGGCTTCCTCTCCTCCTCTTAATCAAATAATAAATAAAATAATATATATATATAAAATAAATAAAGACGAGGAGGTGCTGCTCAAAGACTTTCAAAGAGGAGATTCAAGCTAGAATTCAAGTGAAGATTCGAACGACTGCAACGACTGTTTTTCTACGAATCATAGCAACGCCATCTTTCTATTCTAATCTAATCTCTGTAAGTCGGTTACTTTTTAGATTTGAACGTTTCTCTCTGTTCGTGACATGAAATTAAAGGAATAAAAGAATATGCCAAATCTTTCTATTCGAATCTGTGCCTATCTCTTTGGACCTAATTAAGAACTGTCATGATTCAAGGACAAATAATACTGTGACTATGAAACTATGGACCTCAGAACCATATGCCTCTTTGACTATGAACATTGCCTATGACTATGAACATTGCCTATGACTATGAACATTGCCTATGACTATGGACATTGCCTATGACTGTGACTATGAGAATTATTTCCATGACTATGAACACAAGCCTATACCTTTGATTAGGAAGCAAAACTATTGTCTATGACATAAATGGGACAACTGTGATTAAGCACCTATGGTTCATGACTAGGAAAGTGTTTAAGTTTTGTGGCTGTGAAATTAGGTCTAAACCCAATTATCTATCCTGTCTGTTCTTTGTTTTCTTTGGTTTTAGACCTTGGGAATTTACCTATTAAGTTAGGTCTACCCATGTTCTTGAACCTACGCCTTTATTCTGTCTATTCTTGGTTTTAGACCTTGGGAATTTACCTATTAAGTTAGGTCTACCCATGTTCTTGAACCGACGTCGTTATTCAACCCTTTTTATGCCAGTTAGTATGTCTATCTTTTGCATAGCATCTTTGGTTCATTCCCTATTTTCTATCAACCTAGCTTTATTTATAATCTAGACTGAATCACGATTATACGAACGGTGGGAATGCGGTTTGGGCAAAACATGAAATTTACTAAAAACGTAGTTTAACTTGGAAATTGGCATAAATTGGGAACATGTATTATGGCATGTTCATAGAAATGCAAATTGGATAAATTTGACATAAATTATAAGATGTGTAATTTGAATCTAGTATTGACGTGTAAATCTAGCATTTACATGAATAGTGAACTAGAGTAATAAGTCTAGTTTGACATGAATTAGAATGTTGAATCGGAATTGGATTAGCTAATTTGGCACGGTAAGTATATTGACATAAATGTGAAATTGGCCATAATTAGAAATAACTGTCAGGTTTAGCAAAATCATGGTTAGTGATACTTAATTTGGTATAGTCTACATACCAAAAAGGGCATAAATATGATATAGAGGGGAGAATGGGCCATAAGAATAAATGTTGACAATTCACATTAAAAGAGTAATTAGGAAATAAGTAAATTAGGAATAATTTACTTATAGGATTTGGCCTGAATGCGGAAATGTAAATTTAGAAAAATTAAAGGTTTATTAACGACATCTCTTTTAATGACTCACCGGAAAATTCTAGGGTGACAGAGAGGATAGTGTCTAGGCTTGGGTTTGGAAAATACAAGTTTCCTGCTCTCCCTGGCTATCCCTAACTAATTCGACGGACGGGATGGTTACATTCAAAACCTGATTTGAAAATTAGTCAAAACCCTTTGAACTTAGAAAACATGAATATGCCTAACCCGAGGTTAGACTGAGTTGCGATGTAAACCTTCCCGGAACCAACCGGCACATCCAGTAATCGCAACAATATCTGTCTAATGTGAGCGGTAGCGGCTTTAATTTATTTAGTTAAAGCTAGAACAAGAACGGTAGGGTTAAGTTAACTAAGACACTTAACCAATTCAACATGATAACCAGACTGGTGGGTGGGGTTAGGGCCAAACAGTTAAGCTAGAATGGGAGGGTTAAGCCCATAGGAACACTTAACCAATTTAACACAGTTAAGCTAGGATGGGAGGGCTAAGTCCATAGGGACACTTAACCAACTTCACATGGTAACAAGACAAGATTTGTAGGGGTTAAGTAAAGTTAATACACTTAGCCAAATTAACATGTTAACTAGACTAGAAGGTGGGGTTAAATAAAGTTAATACACTTAGCCAAATTAACATGTTAACTAGACTAGAGGTTGGGGTTAAGTAAATACACTTAGCTAATTTGATATGTTCGCTGGGCTAGACCGTAGGGTTAAATAAACTTGAACACTTAACCATCAGGTTGTGATAAAGGAATGGGGTTAAGTCTAAAACATGAAGGGATAATACTTAACCATTAATAATAACATGTTAGTTAATACAGACGGGCAAGGTTAAGTTAAAAAGGAACACTTAACCAACACAGGGTGAATGAGTAGAGTTAAGTAATAAATACTTAACCAATATAACTTGGTTTGTGGTAGGGTTAAGTCAACATGAGTTACTTATAACACTTAACCAGTTTAACAGGGTAAATGAGGAGGGTTAAGTTAGCTTGAATCGACTATGACACTTAACCAATCCAAATTGACGGGAAAGAGAATTAAGTAAACCTTAGTTAAGAAAACAACGATTCTGGAAACTAAGTGGTAAATCTTAGTTAGTAAAACTAAGTAGTAATTCTTAGTATAACACGGGAAGGAGCGAATGTCCGTCTGAGTAAAAAGGAGGCTCCAACGAATTGGGTTACGAAGCTCGAGGCTTCGAATGGACGTGAGGGTACTCTTGGTATCCCTCTGTGAGGCTGCAGATGATCCGCCTGGGCCCATAGAGGTTAAGGTCTGCGTAGAAGAACCAGGGGAATGCCTTGGTTGCAATACATGGCAACCTAAAGACTAGGATGGACCGGCGTGATTCGGCGAGCAAACGGTAGCCCTGTGATAGCGACTCGTCGTCTACCATCCATCTTGAGTCAGTCGAGATACGTGAAGCGGAAAGGCAGAGAACTCCAAAAGACCATATACTTGCTATCTAGTTATGGGTGAGGATGGCCATAGGATAGTGGGGCACCGAGGGCCGGCGTATAGTTCTCATTTTTCAAGGTGTGCCTTTCATTAGTTGAGGGAGGGGTCAAGTGAGACCATAGCCGCTGGAACAAAAACAGACCTTAGCATCTGCATCGGCAGATATCTGAAAGCTCCTGACCGAGTTCTGTATTCCTTGATTTGCCCTGACATAGGACTCGGACCACACATTATGGGACATGTGCATCTAAAAAAGCGATAACAATTCGTGATACATGCGTGGGGAAGTATAGGAACATATACCACTCTAGGTAGTGTGTCCTAGACTTGGGGGCATCGTTTGACAGGTAGCACTAGTTGGACTAGGTGGCATAAATCCTGAATCCGAGAAGCGTTCGGCAGATAACGTAAACTCTAGTTAAATCTAGAAGGCACTTGGTAGAAAACCCTAGATTAAATCTAGGTAACAAATAATAAATGTATGCCTGAAGGCGATGGAAAATATAGGGATTGGGATCGCGTTATCGTTACTAGTTGGGATATTAGTTAGGTGGTGCAGAGATATAGAAATCGGTATAACAAGGAAATAGCGAGGCGGCGAAAGCATTAGAGCATATCCAGTTTATCTTATCTTAGCATACCTTGTGATTATCTTGTCTAATCTTGCTGACCCTATCATCTTGGTGTTATCTTGTATTCAGTTAATTCATGTCGTTTTGTTTTTCCATGTTCACATGCTAGAAGTTACTGAACTTACTCAGGCTTTATGTCTGACTCTGTTTTCCTTTCGTCTTCTTTTCTTCCGTTCCCCCCCAGGTAGTAAAGGAGGGAATAGTATAGCTCAGATTAAGTTGGACTGTCACTCTTTCCCAGCTTGAAGATTTGCCGAAGTTTTGCTTGGATTCTCTTTTCAGATGCTATGGCTGGCTTTTGCTAAAATCAGGGAATATAAATGTTGTTTTTATGCTTCTTTATTTTGTAAGACAGAAGATACTCTGATATTGTAAAGAAACCATTGTACAAATCATTTTATCAATAAAGCAAAGTTTTATTTTCCGCTGTTTAATTTCTGTCTGTCTTGTAATTTGTCTGCATCTTTTACCCTAAAAGCTCCACAGAACTTAGTGCATTCCCTTTGTGAGTGACACTAACGGACGTGGGGTGTTACATATACTTCATTGAAAACATGTGAGAGATGTAAATCACTCACCAATTCTCCAAATCAAAGAAAAAACAATGAATTCAGAAATGCAAGCAATTCGAACCAAACCCCTTGATCCGATGAACACACACTTCAAATGATGTAGATCTAGCCTCCTGTAGTGTAGATCTTCGATTTGCTTCCTTAGATTTTGATTTTTAATGGTGGAAAGGTGTTAGAGGAAGGAGGAACATATGCCACCAAGTGAGAGAATAGAGAAACTAAACCATTTCCCATACCTCCCACCCATTATTTATATCCTTCCACTAGCCCACCAATGGGCCTTCCCAAATCAGCCCATTGTGGCTCTCCAAACCTGAACAACCAACTGAAAAAACCTTAAAACAACGATTTCTCCCAAACAGCTAAGCCAAATCTTTAATGTAAACACTGTACGGAAAGGCAAACGTCAATTCCTTCCCAATGGCACAGGTTTAACCCTCTGATTCAACCTGAGTCAAAAGTTATTCACTGTACAAGACTGATAGGGGCAAAATGGTCACAAACAAAATCAGTAAAAATTTATGGACATGTCTCACATCCTTGTAAGCAACATATTAAAAGATGAGAATGATCCAACCCTCAAGGAATAAAATAAAAATATTTTACGATCTTCCGATACGTAAAATGTGGTCTGTTACAAAAAGGATATGTGTTTGTGCATACCTAAAAGTGAGCAAATAGAACAAGGATAACAAAAATGACATAAAGATGTAGGTGCTCTCATGCACAAAATTCGATAATGATGACTGTTTTGCACTTCTACAAATTCAAAATGAAACAATAATTAGGAAAAAGTTCCTAATACTACCCAATCAATCGGCTACAACGAATAACATATAAGTTATGCCCACTATGGGTTCAGGTTTATCGGGTCCTAGCCCATTAGCCAAAAGACATAACCTTATCCATAGGTGTCAAAGCGACTTATGTTCCCAAATCATCCTAGCGCACGCACACTAATCCATCGAAATGCACTCACACCCTCCAATTGGACCGAATTACATCCACAACATAACATGGCGCGTGTCCTTGGATCATGTTGAGATCGAAAATGATAAAAATGATATGTTACATGGAATGGATCCCATAAATAAATAACTTGGACAAATACCCAACCCTTATTTGGCCCCCACAAAAAATTTAATATATTAGCCCCCTAATTTACCCTCACATTGTAAGTTAATATGTTCATATTAAAGTCTGACAACGAAAAGTACTAGACTTATAATTTACCCGCACACTGTAAATCAATATGTACACATAAGGCTTGACTATTACAGTATAGTTTAAGCTTATAATTTACCAATTCACTCTAAATTAATATGTTCATATTAAAGCCCGACAATGAAATGTACTAGGCTCGTAATTTACCCACACAATGTAAATCAATATGCACATATTAAGCCTAATTATCCTTTTCAAATATTCCAATTCATATTGCAAATGAACTATTCGCGTTTTATTATGATTTCCAATTATTATAATCATGCAATTTCCTGAGTACAGTCCATTTCTATCAAAATCTGTCATATAGGCATAGAAGTGAAGAATGAGAATTGTGGGAATGGGGGAGGAGTATAGGTTTATTTATAGATGAGGTAGGGAGTCCTAGGCCCTTAGATAATTAGGTTTCATCCTCAAACGTCAAATAAAAGAACGTTTTGAAGCTTCCACATACTTCGGTTCTGTACCAAGCACAAAATCGTGTCTGGCAAGTACGTGGGTCGACCCATCCTGGGACTGGGTCATCCCAGATTTAACGTTGATTATGCGTAATTAATTATATTTATCATGTTTTGTTTTATTTTAAACTTTGATTTAAATTTCAAACTTCAATTGGTCATAACTTATTCGTTTTAAGTCCCTTTTACGCAAACCAAGAGTCTATCTGAACTAGAAAATCGTAACGGGCCTAATGGCACAAATCCCATTGCCAATTCCCCGTTATTTTACAACTTATTATTTAATTAATTTTTAGTTAATTATTTTTTGTAAAATTTAGTTGTTACATATGAATTCAAGCGACTAGAGTGTGACACTATATTCAATTTTGTACATATAGGATTTAACATGTTGTCGATCAGACTTATACCCAAATCATTAAGTATTCGATAAACCATTTTTTATGTCAAGTAAATACTTGAAACATTCTTTTAAAATAAATATATATAAAATTTTCATATATAATTATATTCAAATCATTTATTTATTATAGAATTTCGAATACAGAAAATTTTTATAACTTCCCCATCACTATTTTATTATATCTTTGATTCATATCATATATTCAAATATAGTCAATTTTTAATTGTAAGAGAGATGATAAAAATTTCTTAATTATATATCCTACATAGTTCCTTAACTTATATTAATATTTCACCTAGGTTATCACTTTTGATCCATACATCAAATCTTTCTAAATCTTGCACTTAAATTCCAAATTTTATTAACTCTAAAATAAAGAATATTACTAAATATTTATCTATAAATTAACATATTAATTAATTCATAGTCACATAAATATTTATTATCATCATACCAACTATAATTTTATTTTCAATTCGGTCCTATTAAATTTGGTTCATATCACTATTATCCTCAGTGTTACCAATATTTCGAATTTTAGTTAATATCTAATTAAAACTTTTCTCATGTTCCAAATTATTTTATATGCATAAATCTTGAATTTAAGTAAACACTAATCACTATCATGACTTAGGGTTAATACTTCCTTAATATTATACTTATAAAGCTTAGTTAACCACACGAGTTTGGTTATATATGTATATATATATATATACTAAAATCTTCATTCTTTTATAATTTTCAAATCTACATAAACAACAGTTATAATTAGATTAGTGTTCTAATTGTATTTATTCAAATGAAATCTATATTTTATGTCTATTTGGTTAACTTTCTCAATTTTAAAATATCCTACTTAGTATTATGTATAACATGGAATTTTATTGTCATCTCCAAATCTATTTCATAAAATTTGTGAATTCAATTAAATATTTCATCATAAATCATAAACTCGTAATTCTCATTTCTTTATTTATATTTTAAAATAGTATCATTATGTTTCAAAATTATATTTCTTTACAAGATTTTGAAATATCCATTTATCATAAGTTAAAACTTCCTTCTTTATATAAAAATTAAAATTTCTATTATTTTTACTCAGAACCAATTTAATATTTCATCCTTATTAGACATAAAATTGAGTTAACACATTTCAAAACATTATGTTTTAAGTTTAATTTTATAATCATACTAATATAGATTTAGCTCAGGTTTTTAACATATAATATCTTTCAAAATGCTTCTTTACTAATAAATAACCAAAGTGATTATTACTTTAGTTATTAACGCATTCACATTTTCACATTAATTCTTAATACAAGCTATACTTATAAACTCTTCCATCATTATTAGTTCAGGTAGTTCAAAGATAAGTCCGAACACGACCAAGAAACTGAAACAATGAAAGAATTTGACAAAAGAACTTAACAAACAAAAATCTATAATGACATCTACCATAATCAACATAAAATAGAGAATATCAAGGATTTCGAAAGCTCCCAATGATAAATTTCCTAAGATGGATTATAGTACAAAGACCAAGATTTTGTTCTAGAAACCCTAGTCGAAGAGAATCTAACTAAGGAGAGGAATTCAAAGAAAGGAACATTTGAAAAGAATTACAATTTAAAACAAATTTCATGTCAAAAATCCTTTTAAAATCATTTAAAACCAATTTTAAAATTATTTGTACTTTTTCAAAAATACTTTGTCTCAAGAAAGATTCTACGACTGATTTTACTCATTTTAGGGTATCACTACCTTATCTATTATGAGTTTTAAACTCCATAAGCTAAGGTTTTTTATTAAACCAAAGCTCTGATACCACGTATAACGACCTACCTTTTCATACCATTCAATTCGATAGTTAAACCAACGATCAAATCGTTCAAAACAACATATTGTTCTAACTATAGGATTTAATAAAATCAAATCACATAACACAGACAAATCACATATACAAAATAGCAGAATAACTCGCAGTGGGAAAATAGCTTAGTAGTTCATGAAATTACCAATCACAAAATCTCTAAATTAAAATACATAATATCAGGCTCATAAATCAATACATTAGAAAATCTGAGATACATAATTGCATAGTACATAATCGAATGATAAAAATAGAATAACAGAATCACTAAGGTAGCAGTTGCAAATGGGTGATAAGCCGAATCTCCAATAGATCGCCAGCTCAAGTGAAATAGTCAGATGAAATGCACTAATAACCTAAAGATTGTTTGGGATTCCATTCTTTAAGAATATGTTAAACTAGATATCATATAATACAATACACTATTATAATAATGTCTATAGTTAAATGTAATATTGATAATTATATAATTTACTAGGATTACCATTGTACCCTTGCACCATTTATAATTTTGTTGTGTATACAATACTATAAACCCACCATAAACTCATGGCATAAGAGGGCACTTCGTAGACCCGACATAAATAAAAATCATAAGGGACATGGTCGGGACAATATGACAAGGCACTGAAGCTATACCCAACGGAAAGATTTTACCGAATTCTGGACCAAGGCTGGTGGTAACACACAGTCGCAACAACCGCCCACCTCAGATAATACTCCTATAATCAAAGGGTCCCAATCAAATACAAAGTAATAGGTGATATCGAAGAAGAATGTCTGCTAAGAGGAGCCAACTCAATTGGCCTAGGTATAGCTCCTATTTTAGTCATTTTAATTATGATTTAAAGGTCAAGGCTGTCCATCATCGTTCTCTTACTTCATTCCAGTAGCATTCGTCAAACCAACCTACTTCATTCTGGATTCTCCACCATGTGCGCTGTTGTTAAAGTGGTATTGACAAAATTATGTTAATACCAACTCCTGTCTCTTAACAAACAAATGCTTATTTCACACCAGGATCCTTTATATTTAAAAATCATATTCAAAATATCATAAAATCAAATAACAACAATATTGCTTTATATTCAAATATTTCAATGTCATAAATCATATTCCAAATTGATTCATTATTTCATTTAAATTCAATATTTAGATTTTATGTTTAAAAAATGTTTTTTACAAAATTATATTTTGATTACACATTTCT
This sequence comes from Allium sativum, assembly GCA_030737875.1. NCBI lineage: Eukaryota > Viridiplantae > Streptophyta > Magnoliopsida > Asparagales > Amaryllidaceae > Allium > Allium sativum. The sequence goes on along the minus strand of CM060912.1, from coordinate 391,524,742 downwards.
ATATCTCAGTTGTCATTATTCCAAAAACATTTATATTTACATCTTAGATTCAATAGCTTGGACTAGAAACAACTTTTATTTAAAATAGTTAATATAAAATAAAATAATTATTTCTGAAAATAATTATATTTATGTAAAATAATTTGATTTTAAACAATTATAAATATATAATAGTAAATTTAAGATAAAATATTATAATTAAAATAGTTATATACTTTATAATAATGAATTTAAATATATAAATGGTTTTAAAAAAAATAGTTAAATATAAATAATATGATTTCAAATAGTTTGATATGGAATAATAAAATTTTCAAATAATTTAAGACAGTCCAATCCAAACCATTTATTTGTATTTCCTCAGTTTATCATTAATTCAAATTCAAAATTCAAGTCAAGTTCAAACTTTCAACAAAATATTATTTATTTATACTATTTCAAAACAATATTCAAGTTCGGTTCGGTTTCATTACTAAAATCAAATTCATCAAATTTCACATTTTCTTTAAATCACTTCTTATTAATTTCATATCAATTAGTTTCAATTCAATTGATTACAAATATTTTAACTTCAATAATACTAGATTCAAACAACTACTTAATAAATTATTATCTAGTCCATTTATTAAGTTTCAAAATCATAATAAATTCATAAATCCATTCATTAATTTTGTTGTATATCTTAAAATTAGTTTATTCTAACTTAGTAAATTTCATTTCAATTATGTCATTTAACAAATCAAGGCATCCTTAATTTCTTCCTTCTCATTAATACCTTTATATATTTAGTTTTATTATAAAATTTATATTTATATGCAAAAATTTATAATTTAAATAATAATTAAACTATATGAAAAGACCTATTCACTTACTTATCAAATAATCTAAATTATTTAAATTGTAAGGCTAATAATATTATAACTTAAATTCTTAAATTTATATTTTAAAAACATATATTAACATATAAATTAAATTTTTAACATATAATCTAAATTTAAAGCTTTATTAAATTATCAAAATATAAGTTTAAATATAGTTCTAAATTTAGATTTCTAAAATACTTTTATTAAATTAAAATATTTTTAAAAATTCATAAAATACTTTCAGAATAAGCCACCGGTGTCCATATATAATTTTCTATCTATTCAAAGTGATGCAGATATATATCATTTCAATCCATTTAATATTCAGTTCACATATTTATCCTTTCAGCCTGCATCCCAATAATTTTAGTCTTAATTCCTAAATTTATACAGTGATTTAGGTATATATCATTTCAATCTATGACGATTTACAAATCTATTTGAAACCTGAAGTATGAGAACAAATTAAGAATAATATTACAAATATCACACATGCATCATAATATATCACACAATCAAATATCACTTGCAATAATTTGTGTCATATATGTCATAAATGTGTGTGTCACATATGCGCAAATTTATAGAAGATAAATCAAGTTTTCTAGAAAAATCCTAAGATTTCACATGTCATTCCAAGATGTGTCAATTAACTAGATGAAATTTTATTTGTAAGTGAGGGTTCTGACCTTGTGTGGTAAATAAAAGGAAGATGATGCAGGTCGATATGAACATGAATACGAAAAGCAAAATGCACTGCTCCAAATATAAGCACAACCACACGCTCTTTACACCAAGTCGTAAACATATTCACAAATAAATATCCTAAGAAATTTGAATGAAGGGAGTAGAGGGGTTTTTACCAGGGAAGATTGATTTTGATTTTTACCAAAATTGAATGAAAATTTTGATTATATTAAATTTTATTTTTGGACCGGTTACCCTCATAATTTAAAAATTTATAAACTAAAAAGTTAATGCAATTTATTTTCCCTTTAGTTAAAAATAAATAAAAACTAGTTTTCGATAAAATTTGAAGAAGATACGGCCAAAACATCGACAAATAATTTTTCTAATCAGAAATCTGGATCCAAAACTGTGTTAGAAAGATTTGTGATTTCAGCACAGAAGATTTCGAAATCTAAAAGTGTGTCCAACATGAAAGTTTTTTCTATTTCAATTTCACTCAATCTGGAAAACAAGAAAAGTGGATTCAGGCTTTCTAATAGAAAGTTATGGCATCTACAACATGGGAGTTTTTTTCACAAAATAAAAAATAGAAAAGAGGAAAAAAGGATTAGGGTTAGGGTTTTCAGGCGGGATCCGCTTGTTGGAGGTGGAAGAAGGTCGACCAGGTATGGTGGTGGTGACTGGTCGGAGGTGGTGATGAAGAAATAAAAATATTCCCTTTCTTTCCCCTTTTCATCCCTCTTTTATTTATATATGCAGTCTTCATATCTTAAAATAAAATAAAAAACGCAGCCTCCTCTTCCTAAATTTCACGATATCCTTTTTTTCTTTAACTTTTGTCCACCCTCCTTCTCAAAAGAAAAAAGTTTTTCAAGTTCAAATTCACTGCTTGGGATTTGTCCTTGTTTGTTGCTTGTCTTCATCATGTCCATGAAAGGTGAGCCTCTCACTCGTAATTTACATTTAATTTCATGTTTATTGATATCACATGAAATACCGATTAATATTGTCTGTGTTTGTTGCTTGTCTTCATCATTTCCACAAAATGTGAGCCTCTTGCTCACGATTAAAATTTGATTTCAAGTTTATCAATATCACATGAAATACTAGTTAATATGATGATTGTTTGGTTCATAATTGCGTGAAATATTGATTAAAATTTGCCTGGATTGTTGTGGATTTGAACATAGATATTTTAAGTTTATCAATATCATATGAAAACTGGTTAATATTCAATTTGAGATTTTAAGTTTGAATCAGGAATTGAACGGAGATAATTAAACTTGAATTTCTAATTTGTTTAATTTAAATTATTCATCAAAGGTTAAATTAAATTTTAATATTCAATGAATGAATTTATAATTTATTTTAAAATTTAAGTTTCTCGATTGTAAGATTACATTTGTTGATGGAAAGCTTAAATCTTAAGATTTAAGTTGGTTTGATTTAAAGATCTGAACTTGATTTGATAGAAATCGATTGAATATAAAGATTCGATTAATATTTAATTGAAAACTTTAAAGGTCAAAATCTTTTATGTTAAAATAAATATATTATTTTATTTTATAATTATTCTAATAATATTATTTCATATTGACATGACCCAGAATCCCCGGCTGTCACGACCCTTTTTTTGCCCGGTTCTCGTCGGTAATTAAACCAACTTAAACCGTTCATAAAGAAGGATTGTTATGGGTATATACTAACATATATTGAACAGAATAATAGAACTTTTCATATCATAAAATAATATTACATCAGAGTTACATAGTATATCAAAGTTACATACATATAGTAGTAGAAACATAAATATACTTTCAACGGAAGAAGCGATGTGATATAGAGGAAACTCTAACTTTAGCTCGAAGCTCCAACTCAGAAAGCACTCCAATTCTTGCTCCAAGGGTCTATAACTGCAAAACTAAACCTCTAGCTGCTAATGTGGAAATTAGTGGGTACCCAGGGTTTAGGAAGGAACAATAAACTCTAGGTCAGTCATGGGACTGGTGTGAGAACATAAAACAATTATTTTTAGGATTTATTCTAAAGTTGGGAGATTCACCGGACCACACCGCTAATGCAGAATGGGTTTACTCCATGTGAATACCCGTACATATAAATTCGCAATGACTTTTGGAAAATGAAGCTATCATAAGCTCATCCCACATCACACAATGCAAGCGCACACCAAATGGGCGAGTTTTGTCTTATGATAACCAAAAATGCTTTCATACATCAAAATTCTCTTTCAATACTATTAGCGCATAGTTTCGAAAACACTTTTGAAATAAATGTATCAATCTTAGATGGCGTAGTACCCCATCCTACTATGTCGCCATAGGTATACGAATAAAACCGTAAGGTGCGTATTGGAGATTGGGTTTCCAACTTGATGATTCCTGGTGTAATGACCCGCATTTGTAGAGGTATTATAATTAATTTATTTAATTATATAAATAGTGATATAGTGAATTTAATGGTCTTGGAATTAAATAATGGCGAATATTTAATTAAAATAATAAATTAAATAATATATTTAATTCTGAAATAATTAGAATTGGCTGAAAATGGCGATATGGTATGAACTGGATCATCTGTGATATTAAATTCAGTTTAGAATTTGAATTTGAATAACGAATATATTATTTGAACGACAGTTTGAACGTATAATTATATTATAATTAAAATCGAGCTTGAAATGGCGCTGTAGTTCGTAATTTGGCGATTTGAACTTCAACTGAATGTACATGATTCATTTTAAGCCGGATTTCTGTGAAACAAGAAACTTGTGGAGCTGGCGGGGTAATCTTTCTAGTGGAAGAGAAAATTCAAGATTTCTTCATGTAGATTTTGAGATATATCCAAATCAAATTTTAAAATAGTCGCTATAGAATCGTTTATCGATCGTATCGGTTTATTCAATATAACTAGAGATCGGGTTGGAATTTAGACAAGGTTCTTTTGGGACATAACGATAATTTAATTTTTAGAATTTTACTGTAATTTTTAATTAATTAAATAAGCAACTTTTTATTTGAAGTATTTCGCACCCTGAAATCAACATTTTGAACTTTCAAAATACGAGTCAATCTACCGGTATTATTATATTTTTGGGATCGTGACACCAAGCTCATCACAACGGTATATTTATTTCTGTCGTTGGCCGTCAGGATGAGAACAAAATTTCATGTAGAAGGGTCGCCAAAATGTATAACTTAAATATTCTATCCCTAAAACCTAACCCCTTCTTTTCGGTGAACAACAGAGGTCCACATTCCTTTCCTTTACACCACACAGAATACATGGACAAACTAACTCCACATACAAACACCACGTCCAAAATATCTAGATATTTTAAATGTTTATAAATACCCCACGCTTAACACTTATAACCTAATTCTCCTCAGCATAAAATGAGCCGCCGCTTCTCTCGTTTCAGCCAAACGAGAAAGCAAAATTTCACCACTTAGAAAAATCAAAACAAGGCAAAATAAATTTCTATTAATTCCGAATATATGTATTAGTGATCATTGAGTGTTTCCCCTTTGATTCTATATACACTGGAGGAGTGCGACGCCCGTATTCGAGGACCAAAAGTCAACAGCAAAAATTAGGGTTCGGGTTCGTTTGATTTTGGGACATCGGTGTTGGGTTTCGATGTTGGTTTTGGTCTCAGCGTGGAGTTTGGCATCACGCAGGAGAGTATGGGGTAGTTCGGTGCTTGGTAATGTCGATGTCTGTGTATCGTGGATGTCGAGGGTGACTATCGACGGAAGCATCGAGAGGGGCGGAAATGGGATGAGGTGAAAGGGTTTTAGAGGGAGATATCCTTGAACATGTTTGTTTTGGTGTTAGTGATGAAATGGAGGATGTTATGGCAATTGAAGTTTTCGGTGATGGCTGTTGTGTTGGAGCATACATCGAACTGGGATTTGAGGAAGACAGGGCACTTTCAGTTTGGGTATTTAATAGTTGATGGGTCGTTAAAAACGTGAGTAAGGCCCAAGTTTTTAAAATAAAATTTAGTTTTATTTTATTTTAAAATCATGTACTAACTTGTAAATGCCATAACTTATTCATACGTAATCGAAAACTCAGCGAAACAAGATCCAATAGGATCGTATGGACGGGAGCAACACAGTGGAACTGACTAGGACTGGATTGGAGTCCGTTACAATTTATAGCAAAATAAATTGTCCGATCTAAATCGACAACGGCTATCGATATTTAACGATGATCGTCCAATGTGAGTAAATCTCACTAACTCTGAACAGTTTATAATTTCATGTTGTATTTTTAGAACTGTTAAATATTGGCTGATTGACTATGTGTTGACTGTTTGATTTAACTACTAGTCGGTTAGTTGAATTTCTATATTGATTCTGTTTAACAGAATATATCATATGGAACTGAAAGTGATGTTGTCTATATTGTTTAACATCTGTGATGCAGGGAAACAGGTTGGAGGAATCCAACTGGATTCCTCAACATTTATTTTACTATGATTCATATATTGTGATATATGATGTGATATATAATCTGTTGTTGATTATGTGTGTTTGGACGATATTTATCGTTGTTATATGGTATGTTAAATACCATAAGAAATACTGGATGTGGGAAAGAGGATTTTCAAAGTGTATTTTGAAAATGGATTATTTATATAAAATCGATGGATTTTCTATAGAAAAGGAAAAGGATTTTTATAAAAGAAAATAATTATAAAATCGAAGGATAAGTTATAAATAAAGGAAATATTTATTTGTTAGAATAAATAGAATAGAATATAAAGGAAATATTTATTTGTTAGAATAAATAGAATAGATTATAAAGGAAATATTTATTTGTTAGAATAAATAAAATAGAATATAAAGGAAATATTTATTTGTTAGAATAAATAGAATAGAATATAAAGGAAGTATTTATTTGTTAGAATAAATAGAGTAGAATATAAAAGGAAATATTTATTTTTTAGAATAAATATAATAGAATATAAAGGAAATATTTATTTGTTAGAATAAATAGAATAGAATATAAAGGAAATATTTATTTGTTAGAATAAATAGAATAGAATATAAAGGAAATATTTATTTGTTAAATAAATAGGAAAGATAAAAGAAATATTTATTTTTTAAATAAATAGAATTGAAAAGGGAATAGTTATTTGTTAAGTAAACAAATAGAAAAGGAATAAATTAAAGGAGTTAATTCAAAAGAGTTAATCAAAATGAGTTAATCGAATATTAGTTGTTCGATTAGAGTTAATCGAATAGAGTATGAGTTAGAGTTAACCAGTAAGAGTTAATCAATTAGGGTCGATCAGTTAGAGTTTATCAGTTAGAGTTATCAGTTAGAGTTAACCAGTTAAAGTAGAGTTAACCAATAGAGTAATTAAATAGAGTTAATCGAATTAGAATAAATCGATTAGAGTTAGTCGAATAAGGATTTATCGAATATTAGTTATTCGAATTGAGTTAAAAGGAGTTAAGCGACGTTAGTTTAATCGAAAGGAATTAATCGAATTAGAGATATTCGAAGGGAGTAGTTATTCGACAGGAGTAAAATCAAATATAGTTTATTTAAAGAAGAGAGATTATCAAATATAAGTTATTCATATGTAAGTTATTTGAATAAGAGTTAATTCAGTAAGAGTTAAATAGAGTTAGAATAAATCGAATAAGAGTTATTAGATTGGAATTATTCGAATAAGAGTTATAGAATAAGAGTTAACCAAATAGGAGTTGATAAATTAGTTCTTCGTTATTTATTCGAGTTAGCAAATAAGAGTTAGATTAAAGTTATTACATTTCAGAAGCAGGAAATTATAACACCACGGTTATAATCAAATGATTCTTTAAAGGAGTTGGACTTGTAAATTATATTCGGAAGTTACGTAAGGAAGTGTTAAAGAGTTAAAGGATGAACTTACCCTATTTCGAGATTTGAAATGTTGTTCAGTTAAGGTCTGAGAGGTAGTTATACCCCAACTTGATTGACTTAGTTTTAAATTTAGAAATGGTTAAGGTTCGTGAGTGAAAGTGGTTAAGTGAATTTAGTAAATAAGTAGAGTGGTTTGAGTTGTCGTCGCAAATGTTGATTTAAACATCTGTTTAAATCCAAGTAAAGGAATTTTGGAAATGTTTTCCAAATAAGAACCAGAAATGTTTTCTGATATAGGAAACAAGAAATGGAAATGTTTTCCAATGGTAATAACATATATTTTTTCTAAATTTAGAAAATAAGAAATGTTGAATATAGGGAAACAGGAAATGAAAAATGAAATAAGGAAAATATGAATATATATATATATATGATTGATGATTGATTGATAGAATTTCCATCTGGAAATAATATCGTTGTTTGCACACCTGTTTTTCTTTGATAGTTAAATCACAGACTATCGAAGTTTTTGACCATTTTAACGTTGTTAATATGGAGAGACCGGTTGGATTATTATCAAAAGAACCACTCTGTATTGGCATAAGCGTTGCGAATCATATATGCCAAGGAAAATTGAAGACGGAGTAGAGTGCACGGGCTATTGCATAAATCTTAGATAACAGTGCCTAAGATGGATATACTGAATAGTACCTTCGGTTCATCATGTTCCTGGATGACTGGTATGGATGAATGTCTGACAAAGTATTTCCAGAAAGGTCACGTACATTGATTTCTTCAACCGTACCAAAAGTGGAAGCGGAGAAGGAAACTTCTTTAGCTAACACGTAATGTACTGTTGTAGATGTCAATTAGTGATTTTCGATGGATCTGACGATGTGACATTCGAAGTGAGTCTGGTGTGAAGATAAAGCGTAGCTTCTAGCCTCACATCCGGTAAATGACAGAAATCGGGCAGGCAGCATGGCTAAGTCGGTCGCTCCGAAGTAGGGTGTATAATCACCTGATCTAGAGTTTCATTTATTTCTAAAAATCTATTGTTGATGTTGTCCCATTTGGGAAACGGTTGCTGATTCGAACTGTTGGTGATATACATTCGATACACTCAAGCGAAATGAGTGGTCGGTCATGTGTGGCCGGGTTGCAAGATGTTCTTGTTGAACCCAGTGTATTCCTCTCTAGAGGTACACTAGCGGAAGGTGGTTCCATACCTTGTCATAGTTGGAAATCCATTACCCAATACGTGCTTGCGGTTTTGATTGTATACTATATATGTAGAACGTGAGATGAAAGCGTTTCTGCTAGATGGTTATTATATTTTGGTTGACAGACATTATTATAATATCAAAAGGGTTTTTGATATAAAGATATTTTGGATTCTCATAAGGGGAAAACCCGTTCCGTTATACGGCGTGGTCTTATGAGATATCGTTTACTTGTTCAAACTGTTTAAACTGTTTTACTCATATCAGTCCCATGACTGACCTGGAGTTTATTTTGTTTTGTTTCCCCTAAACTCTTGGGTGCCCAATTTTGTACGGGTAGTCAAGTAGTCGGGATTTACAGATACTTGAAGAGATGGAGCAGGAGGCTTCAGGATCATATAGCTATAGTTATTTCCGTTGTGTTGTAAGTGTTGTACTTTAATAATGATGTATATTCAAATACAAATGTATATTTCAAAGTTATGTTACATATATTATATGTTATTCGTTCCGCTGTGAGATTCGTGTTACTCTAATATTTTGTTCTTCTTCTTCTATTCTAAGTTTCTATCTTATCTTTCCTCACCCTCTAATTTCTTTCATTAATTATCGGGATTTTTCGATGTTGGTTAGTCGTCATCATGTTTATGTCGATAACCAAAGTTGCCAAAATCCGGGTCATTACAGTTGGAATCAAAGCTTATGTTAAGTAAATTACCTTGGCTCTGTGGTGTGACTCAGTAGAGATAGGGTTAGTAATACCCTAGATTGAGTTGAGTATATATATACGAGTGAACGTATTTGTAGATGATATAAAAATAATTTTATATTGTGAAGATTTATTGGTTGAGTAGTTTATGAGTTCTGGTCGATCAGTTTGATCCACTGTATTGGTAGGAGTTACTAAACACTGGAATACGATGGGTCGGCACGGTATGTTTTGAAAAGAGGGTAAATTAAAATAAGTTTACCCAAGGTATATCTTGATATAGAGAAGATATATATATCAAAATTATAATATAGTGGATATATTGGTTGTTATTATAATTGAATAATATTATAAAAATGTGAAATGGTTATGTAAATAACCAATCAGAATTCAGATAAGTAGAATGAATTAAATTAAATCTAAAATTTAAACCAGGAATTGAATTAAAATTCTGGAAAAAATTGGATAAGTGTTTGTAAATGGATTTGGATTAAAAATATGGAAAATTTAAGATCCTGAGAGATTTTAAATTGTTTTACAAGCAGTGTGAATTATATTTTGAAATGAATTTCAAAGTGGAAATGTTTAGAAATGATTTTATAGTATTGAACTCACTTCGATTGTTGGAAAATAGATTCTGATGATGACAGCTGCATCATCAGTATTCATTTTCGAGTTATAAGTGACGAATTACTACCAGAGATACTGTTTTGAATTTTTTTTGGGAAAGACAAGTTGTGTTGAATTTCAAAAAGGAAAATTTGATTTTTGAAAAGAGTAAACTGTTTAAAAACTCCCAGGGAAAGACTGTTTGAATTAAAAACAAATTTAACAGAAATTTGTGAAAGCAAATTTGAATTAAAGTAAAGCCAGTAAAGTGGTAACTGAGATTGAATTAGAATGATATCAAGACAAATTGGATTGTGAGATTCAAATTTGAAGTGTAATGTGATAATCAAGTTAAGAGTTGGGAATCGAGAAGAAACTCGAGTTGAAATGATATTTGGCTCGGATATAAGCGAATGGTTGTGTTGTGGATAAAAGAAGATTGGAATTTGATTGAGATGACCCTTGTATCCGCTGAATTGATAACAGGTGGAAAGGATATAATGGTATGCCGACAAAAAGTTACAAGTTTATATTTCTATTGGATATAAGATTTATGAGCCGAATTGGCAAGCCGCTTGGCTATTTGATTTTCTTTTGGGATGGAGATGGCCCAGAGAGGCGAGTGGTGGTATGACCTATTGACCAGTACAAAGGAGGTGCTGGCGAAATTCTTCGAAAAGTTAAGGCATTAGAAAATTTTCAGGATTTTTGAAAATTTTCGTTGATAAGAATTAGTTAATATTTAATTGAAATTAAATTGGTCCAGTTGAAAACTGGAGTTAAAAAGTGAACAAATATGTTCTAACCAGTCGATAGGGTCGTTCTGTACCTAAGCAATTTCGAGGACCAAATTATTTTAAGTGGGGAAGATTGTTATGACCCACATTTGTAGAGGTATTATAATTAATTTATTTAATTACATAAATAGTGATATAGTGAATTTAATGGTCGTGGAATTAAATAATGGTGAATATTTGATTAAAATAATAAATTAAATAATATATTTAATTCTGAAATAATTAGAATTGGCTGAAAATGGCGATATGGTGTGAACTGGATCATCTGTGATATTAAATTCAGTTTAGAATTTGAATTTGAATAACGAATATATTATTTGAACGACAGTTTGAACGTATAATAATATTATAATTAAAATCGAGCTTGAAATGGCGCTGTAGTTCGTAATTTGGCGATTTGAACTTCAACTGAATGTACATGATTCATTTTAAGCCGGATTTCTATGAAACAAGAAACGTGTGGAGCTGGTGGGGTATATCTTTCTAGTGGAAGAGAAAAATCAGGATTTCGTCGTGTAGATTTTGAAATATGTCCAAATCAAATTTTAAAATAGTCGATATAGAATAGTTTATCGATCGTATCGGTTTATTCGATATAACTAGAGATCGGGTTAGAATTTAGACAAGGTTCTTTTGGGACATAACGATAATTTAATTTTTAGAATTTTACTGTAATTTTTAATTAATTAAATAAGCAACTTTTTATTTGAAGTATTTCACATCCTGAAATCAACATTTTGAAGTTTCAAAATATGAGTCAATATACCGGTATTATTATATTTTTGGGATCGTGACACCGAGCTCATCACAACGGTATATTTATTTCTGTCGTTGGGCGTCCGGATGAGAACATAATTTCATGTAGAAGGGTCACCAAAATGTATAACTTAAATATTCTATCCTTAAAACCTAACCCCCTTCATTTTGGTGAACAACAGAGGTCCACATTCCTTTTCTTTACGCTACACAGAATACAAGGACAAACTAACTCCACATACAAACACCACGTCCAAAATATCTAGATATTTTAAATGTTTATAAATACCCCACCCTTAACACTTATAACCTAATTCTCCTCAGCACAAAACGAGCCGCCGCTTCTCTCGTTTCAGCCAAACGAGAAAATGAAATTTCACCACTTAGAAAAATCAAAACAAGGCAAAATAAATTTCTATTAATTCCGAATATATGTATTAGTGATCATTGAGTGTTTCCCCTTTGATTCTACATACACTGGAGGAGTGCGACGCCCGTATTCGAGGACCAAAAGTCAACAGCAAAAATTAGGGTTCGGGTTCGTTTGATTTTGGGACATCGGTGTTGGGTTTCGATGTTGGTTTTGGTCTCAGCGTGGAGTTTGGCATCACGCAGGAGAGTATGGGGTAGTTCGGTGCTTGGTAATGTCGATGTCTGTGTATCGTGGATGTCGAGGGTGACTATCGACGGAAGCATCGAGAGGGGCGGAAATGGGATGAGGTGAAAGGGTTTTAGAGGGAGATATCCTTGAACATGTTTGTTTTGGTGTTAGTGATGAAATGGAGGATGTTATGGCAATTGAAGTTTTCGATGATGGCTGTTGTGTTGGAGCATACATCGAACTGGGATTTGAGGAAGACAGGGCACTTTCGGTTTGGGTATTTAATAGTTGATGGGTCGTTAAAAACGTGAGTAAGGCCCAAGTTTTTAAAATAAAATTTAGTTTTATTCTATTTTAAAATCATGTACTAACTTGTAAATGCCATAACTTATTCATACGTAATCGAAAACTCAGCGAAACAAGATCCAATAGGATCGTATGGACGGGAGCAACACAGTGGAACTGACTAGGACTGGATTGGAGTCCGTTACAATTTATAGCAAAATAAATTGTCCGATCTAAATCGACAACGGCTATCGATATTTAACGATGATCTTCCAATGTGAGTAAATCTCACTAACTCTGAACAGTTTATAATTTCATGTTGTATTTTTAGAACTGTTAAATATTGGATGATTGACTATGTGTTGACTGTTTGATTTAACTACTAGTCGGTTAGTTGAATTTCTATATTGATTCTGTTTAACAGAATATATCATATGGAACTGAAAGTGATGTTGTCTATATTGTTTAACATCTGTGATGCAGGGAAACAGGTTGGAGGAATCCAACTGGATTCCTCAACATATATTTTACTGTGATTCATATATAGTGATATATGATGTGATATATAATCTGTTGTTGATTATGTGTGTTTGGACGATATTTCTCGTTGTTATATGGTATCTTAAATACCATAAGAAATACTGGATGTGGGAAAGGGGATTTTCAAAGTGTATTTTGAAAATTAATTATTTATATAAAATCGATGGATTTTATATAGAAAAGGAAAAGGATTTATATAAAAGAAAATAATTATAAAATCGAAGGATAAGTTATAAATAAAGGAAATATTTATTTATTAGAATAAATAGAATAGAATATAAAGGAAATATTTATTTTTTAGAATAAATAGAATAGATTATAAAGGAAAAATTATTTGTTAGAATAAATAGTATAGAATATGAAGGAAATATTTATTTGTTAGAATAAATAGAATAGAATATAAAGGAAATATTTATTTGTTAGAATAAATAGAATATAATATAAAAGGAAATATTTATTTGTTAGAGTAAATAGAATAGAATATAAAGGAAATATTTATTTTCTAGAATAAATAGAATAGAATATAAAGGAAATATTTATTTGTTAGAATAAATAGAATAGAATATAAATGAAATATTTATTTGTTAAATAAATAGGAAAGATAAAAGAAATATTTATTTGTTAAATAAATAGAATTGAAAAGGGAATAGTTATTTGTTATGTAAACAAATAGAAAAGGAATAAATTAAAGGAGTTAATTCAAAAGCGTTAATCAAAATGAGTTAATCGAATATTAGTTGTTCGATTAGAGTTAATCGAATAGAGTATGAGTTAGAGTTAACCAGTTAGAGTTAATCAATTAGGGTTGATCAGTTTTTCGACAGGAGTAAAATCAAATATAGTTTATTTAAAGAAGAGAGATTTTCAAATATAAGTTATTCAGATGTAAGTTATTCGAATAAGAGTTAATTCAGTAAGAGTTAAATAGAGTTAGAATAAATCGAATAAGAGTTATTAGATTGGAATTATTCGAATAAGAGTTATAGAATAAGAGTTAACCAAATAGGAGTTGATAAATTAGTTCTTCGTTATTTATTCGAGTTAGCAAATAAGAGTTAGATTAAAGTTATTACATTTCAGAAGCAGGAAATTATAACACCACTGTTATAATCAAATGATTCTTTAAAGGAGTTGGACTTGTAAATTATATTTGGAAGTTACGTAAGGAAGTGTTAAAGAGTTAAAGGATGAACTTACCCTATTTCGAGATTTGAAATGTTGTTCAGTTAAGGTCTGAGAGGTAGTTATACCCCAACTTGATTGACTTAGTTTTAAATTTAGAAATGGTTAAGGTTCGTGAGTGAAAGTGGTTAAGTGAATTTAGTAAATAAGTAGAGTGGTTTGAGTTGTCGTCGCAAATGTTGATTTAAACATCTGTTTAAATCCAAGTAAAGGAATTTTGGAAATGTTTTCCAAATAAGAACCAGAAATGTTTTCTGATATAGGAAACAAGAAGTGGAAATGTTTTCCAATGGTAATAACATATATTTTTTCTAAATTTAGAAAATAAGAAATGTTGAATATAGGGAAACATGAAATGAAAAATGAAATAAAGAAAATATGAATATATATAGATTTATAAATGATTGATGATTGATTGGTAGAATTTCCATCTGGAAATAATATCGTTGTTTGCACACCTATTTTTCTTTGATAGTTAAATCACAGACTATCGAAGTTTTTGACCATTTTAACGTTGTTAATATGGAGAGACCGGTTGGATTATTATCCAAAGAACCACTCTGTATTGGCATAAGCGTTGCGAATCATATATGCCAAAGAAAATTGATGACGGAGTAAAGTGCAAGGGCTATTGTATAAATCTTAGATAACAGTGCCTAAGATGGATATGCTGAATAGTACCTTCGGTTCATCCTGTTCCTGGATGACTGGTATGGATGAATGTCTGACAGAGTATTTCCAGAAAGGTCACGTACATTGATTTCTTCAACCGTACCAAGAGTGGAAGCGGAGAAGGAAACTTCTTTAGCTAACACGTAATGTACTGTTGTAGACGTCAATTAGTGATTTTCGATGGATCTAACGATGTGACATTCGAAGTGAGTCTGGTGTGAAGATAAAGCGTAGCTTTTAGCCTCACATCCGGTAAATGACAGAAATCGGGCAGGCAGCATGGCTAAGTCGGTCGCTCCGAAGTAGGGTGTATAATCACCTGATCTAGAGTTTCATTTAATTCTAAAAATCTATTGTTGATGCTGTCCCATTCGGGAAACGATTGCTGATCCCAACTGTTGGTGATATACATTCGATACACTCATGCGAAATGAGTGGTCGGTCATGTGTGGCCGGGTTGCAAGATGTTCTTGTTGAACCCAGTGTATTCCTCTCTAGAGGTACACTAGCGGAAGGTGGTTCCATACCTTGTCATAGTTGGAAATCCATTACCCAATACGTGCTTGCGATTTTGATTGTATACTATATATGTAGAACGTGAGATGAAAGCATTTCTGCTAGATGATTATTATATTGTGGTTGATAGACATTATTATAATATCAAAAAGGTTTTTGATATAAAGATATTTTGGATTCTCATAAGGGAAAAACCCGTTCCGTTATACGGCGTGTTCTTATGAGATATTGTTTACTTGTTCAAACTGTTTAAATTGTTTTACTCATACCAGTCCCATGACTGACCCGAAGTTTATTTTGTTTTGTTTCCCCTAAACTCTTGGGTGCCCAATTTTGTACGGGCAGTCAAGTAGTCGGGATTTACAGATACTTGAAGAGTTGGAGCAGGAGGCTTTAGGATCATATAGCTATAGTTATTTCCACTGTGTTGTAAGTGTTGTACTTTGATAATGATGTATTCAAATACAAATGTATATTTCAAAGTTATGTTACATATATTATATGTTATTCGTTCCGCTGTGAGATTCGTGTTACTATGATATTGTGTTCTTCTTCTTCTATTCTAAGTTTCTATCTTATTTTTCCTCACCCTCTAATTTCTTTCATTAATTACTGGGATTTTTCGATGTTGGTTAGTCGTCATCATGTTTATGTTGGTAACCAAAGTCGCCAAAATTCGGGTCACTACACCTTGCACGAAAGATCAATCTGGAACACATCTAAGTGTAACATGGTTTTTCATCCAAACTCGGACATCAAATACAAATCGCGAGATAAATCACCAGTTTTCGTCCAGACTCGGACGCCGAACATGCCTAATTCCCACAAGTTCACAAGAGGTACCTCCGCCGCAGCTATCGATCGCAAAATGATGTATATGTCAATAACCTAACCGCCAGTTTCTCATAATCCGGGGTGTGAGGCTTGTCGATGTTGCGATATACACAAAGCTACGCTTATAAGCCATGCTTTGATCATCACTAGCTCATTCCAAAACTTGAGTATGCCACATTGTCAATTTACAACATGTCACTGATTTCTATCAATACATAACCTCTAAACACGTAAAACTTAGAGACAGAAATAATTAATTGCCACAGTCCGATGTATATATACCAACAAAAATAACTGCTTTGCAGTCAATTACAATGTCAGACACATAATCCATACAAGTCCATTCTGGGTCTAAACGGAACAAAATCCAAAAATACTCAAATATATTCAGACCTCATGCAACTTATAACCTCGTATCAGGTGTACGGTCCGATTTGAGACATCAGCAATCGATCCAAATAAGTCAGAAGATTCCCGGTCTTCATTTACCATTTCCAATTCTTCAATTTCCTCCATACCGTCGTATTATTACTTGGAATGGTTTTCGGACTTACATCTGATCCCGGTCTTTCCAAATAACCAGCGCATTCTATAGACTATAAAATTTCAAATTAAGTTCTTTCCATCATATACACATGTAACTTAATTCATTCTAAATTTAGAATGGTCATCATAAAAAATCATTTATAAATCAAGGTTCAAGATTTACATTATTTCTTTAATTCGAACTCGTTGAGTTTGTTCAATCAAGGATTGGTTATATTCGAATCAAAGATTTTAAGACTGGAACAATTCCCAATTTAATTGAATAAAATATTTGAAATAATAAATTTGTTATAAACTAATTTATATATATTTAGAAAATCTTAAAATAAAAATGATTAAAATAATTACCTACTATATATTAAAGTTTGAAGAAGTAAATAGAATGATTTAAACATATAGATATCCTTTAAATCAAATAAGTCTTATTAAAATATTTGAAATTAACATACCATGTTTTATATAGTTGAAAACCTATATAAATATACAAATACTTTAAGCCGGAATTGTTTCCTTTCCATGTGATGACTTGAATTTATATTCATATTCGAAAAGTATAACTGGTTTTGATAATCCTGAGTTCATCCAGTTGATCTTAAAGACATTCAACTTATTTACTTTCGTTCACTTAGTTGCATATTAACTTCCATAATTAACGTAAACCATATTCGGGTAAACCATATTATCATCATAGCATTCAAGTTAAATCTAAATGATTTATATTAATATACAGTTGGTTAGAAATTGAAACTTCTTATATCGACCGATATATTTTTCTGTATAAACTGACACTATAAGCGAAATTACGATATTTCCACCGTTTAATTCCTCATAGTATTAGTCGTCATCTTTAGAACTTATATTAAATATCTGAAGATCACTTCCAACCAATTTAACCTAATTTTATATTGGAAAACTATTTATTCTAGTTGTTGTTTCACAATATTTGAGATTCACTTTCAATTTGTTCTTTTACTAGTCTATATAAGTAAATGTTGGCTAGGTAATTTCCGCGCACTGGTTGTTGCATCCCTTGCCTTAGTTACACACCCCGTTTACTGTTCCAGAATTGATAACGGAACAAACCTATTTGTGAACCTGAAAATTAAGTTACATTCCTTATTTAAATTCAAATTCAAATTATTATCCAAAGCAATTTCTAAACTTATATTGAATTTCATATTAAATAATGCAAGTTTAAATATCTTTTCAACAATTTTTTTTTTATAATATCATTTCAAATTATTACCTAAAGTCGTATTATATTTGAAAAATCAAAAAGTTCAAGTTTGCCTAATTTATACAACAATTCATTAATCAAAGCGGTAATTAAGTTCAAAATCCACAATTTTAATTCAATGTCCCTTTTAAAATAAGTTATGATATCAATTCATATTCAACATAACATTTTAATTAGTTTTTTCCAAATTCAATTTATTATGCCATTAAAATCAAATTAACCGCTTTCCCCAAGTACTACTCAAACAATTATTTAATTCAATATTTAGAATATTCTTAACGTAACTTAGTTAATCAACTGTTTTAAATAACATCGTACAATTAAATCAACATTATCAATTCAATGTCTATTATAAAGTGTTAACTAGAAAGATTATTCAAATAATCAAATATTACTTAACTAACAATGTATTATCGAATCAAAGAATCTTAATAACATTGTTAAATCAATAAACATTAACAAATCGATAGTATTAAGTTAATAAAAATACCACATAATCCATTAATTTCCATTTAATCTATAAATCGCTCTTTAATTTAATTAAGAAATTACTAAATTTTCCACTGAAAATTAGTACATATGTGTAATCACACATTCAACAATCATTTATACATCTATTACTTAAAAGCATACCACATACAATTTATGAATGCACGTTATACCATTAACGCGCCCTGATATGTATTTATTGGCAACCATGACACATCACATACCATATTCAAATGACAATATCATCCACTAATCAGTAATTAACCATCCATGCAACCAATTACCATCCATCAACTACTCAGTATATCATAACTTCAATCATATTAAATAATAAAATTAACTTCAAGTGTACTCACCCAAAGCTCTCCACAAAAGGCCTTCTCAAGATCCGATTCGCATCGTCTTCTTTGCCACCACCATCGATCATTGCTTTCGGACGATTGTGCCTACGCTGGTCTTTGCTTCTCCTTCTACCCAATATATATGTCCAGACCACATATCTATGCATGGACACAAACATCACTTCCTTTCTCGCATGCAGGCATCATCAAACCGTAACTACTCAACTCAAGGCACAAGAAATCAAAGCATGAAACATGATTTCAATAGCAAAGCTTCTGTTATCAATTCCCACTTTTATAAATAATTGTATATATGTTTCTTAAAGCAGGAAGAGGCCAAGTTTGGGGTTCAAATTGTAGTATTTAGGAAAGAAATGTCCTTCAGAAATTTAAAGAGAATTGTTGTGAAGGACCAACGAAGAAGGACGTACGTCCTTTTTATAGCGAAAGAAAAGGAACAAAAAGAAGAAGAAATATCACAAATCTTTGCACTGATATGGCAAAATTTGAAACCAGATTTATTTTAGATATTGATGGAGTAAACATTGGGCTGAATGGAAAAGTGGTTTGAATGAAGTAAATTTATCCAGTTAAAAATTCCAGAGTGCACATATGTAATGAATCATATCCTTATGTTAACGGACAAAATAAATGCACCGTATTGCTTATATTCTCTCTACAATTCCAAATTACTTGACAAAATTGAATCATGGTGAACAGATTAAACATTAAACACTCGTATTAAATTTTGGAATTTATTTCTTGATTAAATTGCAACTAAATTGATAATGGTAATAACTCTTTCTTAATATATTATTATTTCCAGTTCAAAAATTAAATTGCATATAAAGCTAAATGTTTTTATTACATTGCTTGTATTCCAAATTGCGCAGTTTTATAGTAAATTTTAAACTTAACATTTTATTTAAACAAAATTAATTACTGCTTAAATTAAAACTTCAATATTAATTTAACATTAAAGTATGCCATTTATACCTAACGGTTTGATTTGAAATCAATAAATTGTTTCTTAATTAAGCCGCAGAATCTATTTTATGTTGATTTTATTTTCACCATCAACTTTCAACACAAATTTGGTAATAATATTAATTCTAGCAAATGTTTTTACACTGAGATTATATTTTAATGCAATTCCATTTGAAATGGAATACTATGCTCAAAATAAAAGTCCAAGTTCTCCTTTGCATTTAAAATATATATTTTAAAACCAATTATTGACATATGTGTCAACCATTTCCCAGTTAATTTCTTACATGCACAATTAAACCTTTGCCATATTTAAAATTAAAGACATTTCTATGTATACATATATATAAGATAATTCGAATTTATAATAATTAATTACAAGATATGCAGTTAACCTTTTCATACTATATAAAGCTAACAAAATAGAAATCATCCCTAAATATCTAATAAGTAGAATATATTGACAATTAATGCACAATTGATTGCTAATCTATACAATTAATTCTTATTAGTAAAAGCATTAAATATATAAAATTTTGAGCATATATTTCTTCATACCAAATTGCAAGACCAAAAATAATTTCTTAATTAAATTACAAAATAAATTCATAATGGTAAAAAACTTGTTTTCTATAACATACTACAACAAAATGACCATATTACAACGGTGGAAAACAGTTATAATATACATTTTACAACGGTGGGCACACCATCGTGTATTAAGTTGTAATAAACTAAAATCTTTTACAACTTTTTTGCACCATTGCAACACAGTTGTAATATGTATATTTTACAATTTTTTCCACCGTTGTAATAAACTTTATTACACCAGTTATGCATCGTTGTTATTGTAATTTTACAACATTTATAACCGTTATGATATATTTTATTACAACTTTTATTTTACAATTGTAACATATACACAAATTATACACATAAGAATATATGTATATTTTTTATGTGCAACAATAATTAGATAAATAACATAAGAAATAGATGTAAGTTTAAAGGCATCATAATCCATTCATTGATAAAAATCACAACTTTATATCTAGAATACAAATTATAAATCATATACCACATAAAAATTTATAAAATTACAACTGTCCTTATTTGCCTCAACCTTTAATCCAATTACAAAGCTTATTTTCCTATGAAATCTACAAAGCTCATTTCCATAAATCTTCTCTTTTTTCTATGCATTTAAAATGGAATAAGTAACCTTTTAAAGTCATCCATCCAAATAGAACACACATATCGTCCATCAGAGTTGTTGGAATTTGAATGAAATTAACACCAAGAAGAAAAGTAGCAGCATCAAATCCACACATATCGCCTATCAATCCGCAACCTAGAGCCATAAATGTTGAATGCCATGAATGATAAATCCATTTTACCAATCAGTTGAAAGGAAACCATTCAGCATCACCCAATATCTAAAACCAAACGGAGTTTACCTTTACAAAGACACAATACTCCTACCTCCATCAGCAGATGACCTAATAGCGACATTACTGCAAGAATTCTGTTGCTCTACCCTTGTTGGTCACTCGAGTGTGGCAAGAACACTGCAAAGGATCAAAAGAAATTTTCATTGGGTAATATCAATGCATGGAAAATGAAAATGTTAAATTTTCTGGCTTGCTTTATAGCCACTTTCCGTGCCTGAACAAACACCAAAGAGCTAGGATGATATGATAGAACCCTAAGATAAAAATAAACTGGACCGAGCACTAACCTTTACCATCACATTTTGCATGAAATCATATTCAAAATTGTAATGGTAAGGAATTTCGCTCGATCCTAATCGATCGTTAAACTGACCAAGACCATTCGAAACCCCTGATCGTTTTGAGAATAGGACAAATTAGAACGCAAACAGAAGAACATTTCGTTGTCTATTACAACAATTCCATCAGAATACAAGAATATACAGAGTATGGATAAATATTACACATTTCACATATATCAGAGATTTAAATTACATTTACTTACATCGCAGCGGAAAAACAATACAAAACACAACTGAAAGTAATATACGGATACAGAGCTTTCCGAGCATCGTTCCAGCTGTAAATCAGGATTCTATGAATATAAATCTGCAAAACCAAAACTACTAGCTGCCCATGCGGAAAATAAGGGCATCCAGAGTTTAGGTTAAAACAATAAACTTCAAGTCAGTAATGTGACTGGAGTGAGAACTAAAACAGTTATTAATCTTTATTTTAAAGTTCGGTAAATCAAGGGACCACGCCGTATGACACGGAACAGGTTTCCTCCCAAGAATACCAGTGCATAAACAAACAACGCAATGCTAAATAAAGAAAAATGAAGCTATTATAAGACCCAGGTCCCATCACACAATGCAACGCAAGCCGGAGGATAGGGTTTTTACCATATAATAGCCAAAGCATGCTTGATACGTTAAAAACACATTATTTGATACTATTATAAGTGTATAGTGTCAAGACAATTTCAATCATAAATATCAATCATAGACGGCATTAATGAACCATACCACTATGTCGCCATACTAGGTTCTACAGATAAAACCGAAATATCACGTATTGGAAATTGGATTCCATCATGAGTCGAGGCAAGGGGCAAGCTCCTCTCCGATTCGAGACACTCTAGCAAATGTCTCAGGACCCCACTATGATCCTTGGATCTTCAGGGCCGGTCCTCTCTTACTTTTGAGGATTGGCAATTTCTGAGCACACGTTTCCCGGTCCTAACAGACCTATATCCTAGGCGCCTCGCATTCCAACAACCACACAGGTGAAAAGTATATAAATGTCAGCCAGTTTAAGCACTAACACCACCACTAGCTAGAAAGAAACGTCGTACTCTCCCTGCAGTCACTATCCCGTTTTTGACTCATACCGAGGTGTGAGGCTCGCGAATTCACGCTATACACAAAGCTGCACCACACAGGCCGTGCTTTGATCATCAACCACAAGACTTTGCTTTTCAACAGAAGCCTTGATCATTTTCCACTTAGGCGTGCCACACAGGCAATTCATGCCATGCGACTGATGTACGTTGATATACAACCTCTGAGCTCGTACGTCTCAGAGAAGGGCGTTAAGCAAGAGAATAAATTCTCCACCGCCAAACAGATGTATATTTAATAAAGATCAATCAACATAGAATAAAATCCAATGTCAGACACACAGTCCATTTACAAGTTCGTTCTGGGTCTGAGCGAAACCAGAGGCACTTTTCTCGCATATCCATCGATCCCCAAGTACATCTGGACGATCACCAACTGATTCTCTCATCTTGGGTGTACAGCCCAATCAAGATCATCTGTAATCACCCAAACGATGTGAAGACTTCCGGTCTTCAACCACCGTATTTATCTTCGACTTGTCGTCAAATCGGTTATTCAGAATGGGTATGAACCCGGCCTTTCCGAATAACCCGCGTATATAATAAACACGTGTTACACAAACACAACATACGCCTCATTCCAATTCAGAATATTCTTTTATTCAAATTTTCACATTCTTAGGGAAAGGTTCCCATTAATTTTATCAAAGATAAATTCTTCTAAATTTATTCTTTAATCTTCCTTTGGATATCGTTTCAAACCATATAATGGTTTTCCAAACTAGTCGGGATTAGCGAACCACACCAAAGTAAATATTTATTTTATTTTCCAATCCCAACATATTCATCCCATGGAGCAAAACTAGTAATACTCCATATCTAACACCATGGTGTTGTCGGTAAAATTAATTACCATTTCACGTTCAAATCTAACTAAAGGATTAATTATCACCTTGGAGCAAAACTGGTGATACTCCATTCTCGGTCACTTTTTAGATTTGATAGTTTAAATTATCAATTCACTTTCAATCTAATTAAAGATTCATTAAAACTCCATTTAGTTTTAATCTTTTCAAAAATCGATATCCTGTCTTTAACTGGGTTAAAGAACCAATGTCACCTAAAACACGATTCACGACAAACCCAAATCACATTTGATATTAAATACAAGGCTCTGAATAGAAAATATACCGGCTTATATTCAATATCAAATTCTGAAACCAATAAATATCGTATTGGAAATAACAATATAAATATATCTTTCAAATTCCCATAACAATATCTGTATACTCACGGAATCCAACATCCAAATATTCCAAAGACAATTTCGATTCAAATCCATTTCCACTTTATATATTGGAAATTCTGGTTATTTTCAAAACCTCTTTCAATCCATTTTATTAATTTAAAAATAATCAGATTTTTACTTCTATTTCAAAACTAGTTCATTTTGATAAAAAAATATTCGTATCCCTTCAAATGTAGAATTTTCACCCCGTTCTTTCCAATTCATTTCTTATGATTTTACACAAATTATTAATATTTTTAATAATTTTATCAAGGCCCGCACAGTCGATTTCCATCAACGGCCATCGAACTGCACTTACAGCGACCTTTTCCAAATTTGATTTGAACATAATTCCAAATCCAAACGTTAGATTTCAAATCTCTAATATTCATTGGAAACCTCTTTTCGATACGAACCTAACGGTTCCGGTTTTAGGAGAATCCGATGGTAGGATCTCCCGTAATGTCAATCCGAAGTCAATGGTCGAAATTCACGAACTGCCGCGGCGCGGTGCATTCTATTCAGGCCATTTAACATATAAAATATATATATTATATATATATTTCATCGATTTCAATTCAAAACGCATTTTATAATTTGTTTTAAATTTCGTTTCAAAAACAATTTCAACTTCATATTCAATTTCAAATCAAAATTGAATATTTTACATCATCGATATACAAATGATAATAATTTCAAAACGTTATATTTTGAAATCACTACCTTTTTTATATTCATTATAAAAACGAATATAATCGATATAAATATCGCTTACGTCAAAATGGCGCATCTCTATCCAACCCGGCTTTATATATTTCAATAATTTCTTTATTCTATTCAACAAATGAATATTTATTCTATTCAACACATGAATCTATATTCTTTCAACACATGACTAATCTCAACACATGAGTACCGTTAACACATGATTATTTTTGTTATGCAATATATTTTATAAAATTATGGTATCTATCATTTGGTTTTTAATCAGTCTCCAACCGTAAAGTAGTTTCTAATCTTAAATATGATAAAGATGTAAATTTTATTGTTAAAATATTTTACTCAACACATGAATAGTTTCAACACATGAATATTCTCAACACATGAGCATCGTCAACACATGACAATAATTTTTTCTAATATTCTTTATTTTTCCAATTGGAATGAGGCCCTATCAATTACCATATAATGTTAATTATATGGATTCCATACAACACATGTATATAATAGCAATGATAAATAATCAACCATCATCCAAAGTGCACCACACAACTGCATAAGCATCAAATATAAATAATTAATTCTTATAACAGTCTGTCAATCAATCGATCGACATACAACTAATTATTGGGATTAGTGTATGTCGTATTTTATCCCAATACCTGTGTGGGGTTTCGAATCAACAAACACATATTTTATTTATTTATTTATTCACATAACCGTTAAAAATTATATTTTTAACGATAAAATATTTTTAACTATATAACATTTCACATCACACAATCAATTTTCACCACAACAAACAATCAAACATACAAGTCATCCATGGTCTGTGGACGACGGGTGTCGGGTGCTACTAAGCACCGTCTGCATCCTAGTATATATTTTAACTAAAAAAGAAAATTCAAAGTGAGAAGTTCTCACCGATTAGCTAAACCAGCGCCACAACTCTCCATTTGTAGAAATCTTCGTCGCGCTCGCCTTTTGTCAATTTCATTGTCCGTAGCCACTATATGGATAAAAAACACATTTTTATACTGATATTATATAGATAAAAATTATATTTTTACACCGCTACTATATAGGTAAAAATTCTATTTTTATACCACTGTTCATATAATAAAGATTATATTTTGGGGATTTTTCCCACAAGGACAAACTCACCAAATTATTTGCCCAAAAGGACAACCACCAAAAAATTTGCCCAAAAGGACAAGTTTTAGTGCAAATGGTGAATTTCAGGGGGGTCCAATGTTTTTCCACTTTGCACTAAAACTTGTCCTTTTGGACAATTTTTTTGCCCCTTGTCCTTTTGGACAATTTTTTTGGTTTTTTTGTCCTTCACAATTTTTTCCTGTTTAGGGTCGTGAGATAATTATGGTAATATTAAAATAAAATTAAGGTTATAAATATTACTGCATAGAAAATAAAAAAATGATATTTACTTTATTCACGCCATATAAAATGTAGACAGACTACTTAGATCTAATTTATGAAGAAAAGGTAGGTAATCAAAAGTGCAATGGAATAAAAAACTCTAAGGAAAATAAATCTGGTAGTCAAAATTCTGAAGAGAAGAAAGTTGATAGCAAAATTTCTGAAGAAAAGAAAGTTGATAGCGAAATTTCCAAAGAAAAGATAGATGAAAGCAAAATTTTTAAGGAAAAGAAACCTGAAAGTGATATGGAAGAAAAGAAAGCTGAAATTGAAAATTACGCCGAGAAGAAAGCTGAAAGTGGTATGGAAGAAAAGAAGTTTAAGCATCTTCTGCGGCGTCAAAAAATGGTCAACCCAAGCTTTTGAGTCTTTGCGTAATATTGCATGGGGGAAAGAAGTCGTGTTGTATTAGGTGTTGGTTGTGGAGTGGCTGGCTTTGGAGGTTACCTGTTCGATAGAGATATGCTTACCATGTCATTTGCTCCAAGAGATGAACATGAAGCTCAAGTGCAATTTGCTCTTGAAAGAGGAATTCCTTCGGTATAAGCTGTAATGGGCACAGAAAGGCTCCCATTCTCTAGTAAAGTCTTCGATGTTATTCATCACGCACGATGTAGAGTTCCATGGCATATTGAAGGTAGGAAGCTTTTGTTGGAGTTAAATCGGATGTTGCGCCCTGGTGTTACTTTGTGTGGTCAGCCACTCTAGTTTAGCAAAATCTTGCAAAAGATGTACAAATATGGAAACAGATGAACCAGTTGATGAAGGCTATATGCCGGGACATGGTAGTCAAGACTAGGGATTCTACAGATAAGGTGGGTCTTGCAGTATTTAGAAAGCCATCAAATAATACTTGTTATGATAAAAAATGGAGACGAATCCCTGTCAAGATTTCGATGATCCTAATGCTACTTGGAACGTACCGTTGCAAACATGTATACGTAAGTTATCAGTTGATCCAGCTGTGTATGGATCTCATTGGCCAGAAAAGTGGCTAGTGAGATTGATAAAACCACCTTACTGGTTGGATAACTCTAAAACCAGAATATATGGTAAACCTGCTCCAGAAGATCTCAAAACAGACCGGGAACACTGGAACACTATTGTTGGAAAGTCCTACACATGACTGGAATGGGAATTGACTGGTCTAAAATAAGAAATATTGTGGATATGAGAGCTGTGTATGGAGGATTTGCCGCCGCTTTGAAAGATATGAAGCTGTGGGTCATGAACATAGTCATCACTGATTCACCGGATACACTTCCTATTATATACAAGCATGGGTTATTTGGAATGTATCACGATTGGTGCGAATCATTCAGCACATATTCAAGATCATACGATCTCCTGTATGCTGACCATCTGCTCCCGAGAATAAAAAATAGTGCAAAATATTACCACTTACGGTAGAGATAGAACGTATGCTTAGACCAGAAGGCAAGCTGAGAGACAAAGCCGATACAACAAGCGAAATCGAAAGCATTGCAAAATCTTAAAGTGGATAATAATACTGATGTTCTCTAAGAAAAACGAAGGTATACTTTGTGTTATGAAGGCAAACTGGATACCTAAGGAGATGAACTAACGAAATATTAGTGTTGTATACATGTTAGAAGTGTTCATTTATTCATTTGGTTAAAAGATGCATTGTAATTTTGCTGCTTAAATTTCCTGAGTAAAGAAGGAGGGGTGTATTTTAATGTTAAGCTTGTTGTAGAGTAATGGAAACTTTTGTAGATAAAATGGAAGGTAGAAGAGGGTTTCATAAAAAAATAAAAAGAATTATAGCAGCTGTACTATTTTTATATTAATTGTATAGAGCTAGATAAAAAAGCAAGTAAAACCATAAAGGAAATATCAAGATTACCATATTTATATTATTTGAAATGTAGGCACATATTACCTTAGTTACCTCAAACAATATGAATGCAGTAGCATGTATTTTTAACTCATTCCTGAGTACAAAATTACCAGATGAAGATATTTAGAAATCTGAAACAAGTTATAACTGATCTCCAGAATATCGCTATCTATGAATCATCCTAATAAAAAGTGAACGTAAAATTAAAAATCAACTAAATATAAATCTATAGAAACTAATGACAATGGAAGGGATTCTCAGCTTTGCATAGCTGTACATGCTATTTATTAATAGGACTGTGCTTCTGTATCATTTTGCCGAAAATATTTTTCTCAGATAATATATCTAATTCAAGTTTTTGGTAGTGTTCAATCAAAAATGTAAATTAATCAAAGCATAATCCTATACTACTGATATGCTACCTTAGATATCTTTTTTCTATTTCCTTCACCTTCCCTAATATTCTGTGCTTACCTTTTGTTTTAGTTTTTGTCCCGCTTATAGATCTTCTTTAAAAAAAAGATTTATAATGAAATTTTATTTAGTTTCTTTCTACTATATAATCCTTTGTTCCCTTTTTTCTACCTCTCTATCCTTGTATTACCAATATTTCTATGTTCTTTTTCACTTATTTTCAAACTGGTTCCATTTTTATTTCATTTTTCGGATTATTTTTTTTTCCAAAAATTCTGTTTTCAATCATATATTTTATTTCCAAGATACACAAGTAAATAATCACAAATAGAATTATTTTTTCTTCATATTTTGCCATTTATACTGTTAGGCCTTAGTTTGGCTGTTAACATATATTCCTAACATATAATTACATTCTGCAATTAGCAAACCCAACTTAATGACCCATGCACCCTTCCTTTTATTGTGGTCTAATGCATTATTGTCAGTTTAGCTTATATTAAGGAATTCATAAATGATGTATCATATGGTTATCAAATTTGATAAATTAAATTATATTCGACATAGGAAGCTTTAGAAATAATTTCCTAAACTACCATGTAAATTATTTTCTTATTTCTTTCTTTTGTCGGCTGATTTGTAAAGCTCAATGGAGTATTGTAACGACCCAGAAAATCTGAACCAATTTAAAAATTTTAAATTGGCTAAAATAATGGATTTTAAATATTTAAAATAAATATTTTAAATAATGGCGATGAAAACTAAGTTTGAATCGACAATTGAAAACGAATATAATTAATTATAATTATAAACAAGGCCTGAAATAGCGTGGCAAAGGAAAACGCGTTTGACCGGTTTCAGTTGATTTTAGTCGACTGGAAATTGGCCATTTTTCAAACGGTCTCAGAATTCGACGAAACTAGTTTTGTTAGGACCGTATCGTCAATACGAAGCTAGAAAATATTTTTCTGGAATTTTTCGAGTTCGTATGTGGCCCCACTAAATTGAAATGTGCGTTTAAATTGAATATATAAAGAAGTACACTTTAAATTCAACAGAAACTGATTCAAACGATCAAATCAGCTTACGATACGTATCCCATTGTGTTCAGAATGGGGGTAAAACGCTGTGGACGACAGGCGGTGGGCCTCGTTTAGAGGTCGTATGTAAAAGTCAACTTTTTGAAAAATTAAATAATTAAATATATATATTTTATATAAACCCCCCCTATTCCCTCTTCTCTCTCTTCAGTTCGAAATAAAAAAAAACGCGCTTAAGACCTAGCCGCCGCCTCCCTCCCCTGCGATTACCACCGCCGGCAGCATCCCACCCCGCCGCCGCTTGCCCCGCCTTTCCCCTCCTCCACTTCGCCAGACCCCCATCTCTCTCCTCCTCCCCTCCCCTTCTCTTTCCTCCCCCCCAGTCCGATTCGCAACGACCCCAAACCCCACCGCCTGCCACCACTGCCGAACCCCCACCACCCTCCGCTTCGCCTGCTCCGCCTCCTGCCGCCGACGTCTTCTCCCCCCCTTTCCTTTGCAGGTTAAAGTAAGTAGTTTTATTTTATTTTATTTTTATTTTACTTCTGCAAAAACTGATTTTTTTTAGGATTTAAAAACTGATTTTAAAATGATTTAAAAACTGATTTTAAAATAATTTAGAAACTGATTTTAAAATGATTTAAAAACTGATTTTTTTAGGGTTTAAATACTGATTTTAAAAGGGGTTTAAAAACTGATTTTTAAGAAGTTAAAAACTGATTTTAAACAGGTTATAAAACTGATTTTTAAAAGAAGTTAAAACTGATTTTTAACAGATTTAAAAACTGATTTTTAATTTAAAATTTAAAAAGAAAAGAATTTAAAACCTGATTTTATTTTAAGATTTAAAATAGAAAAAAGATTCGAACTTTAAAACTGATTTTTTAAAAAAGATTAGAACTTTAAAAGGAAGAAGATTTGAACAAGGCGGAATCTATATTTTTGAAATTCGATTTTTATATATTGAATAACATAGTAAAAATTCGATTTTTACTTATGTAGAGAATACGGGCAACGAAAGCGACAAGCAAGAGAGATTGGCGAAGATTTCTATAAAGGAAGAGTCGTAGTATTGGATAGCTATTGGTGAGAATTTCTTACTCTTCAATTTCTTTTTCTAGCTATATATATATATGTGTTGAAATAAAAGTGAATTGCTATATATAAATATATATCTATATATATACGCCCCTCGTCCACAAACCATGGACGATATTTATTGGTTGAAATTGTTGTGAAAATTGATTGATAGCGAATGGTTGTTTGGGATTGTTTGTGGTTGATATTGATTTGATTGTTGTTGAAAAATACCCATTTGTGGTTGAGAAATATTTGGTTGAAACCACATAGGATTAGTTTGTGGAAATGAAATAAATATATACATGCCGCCTGCATGCGAACTAGATGCATGATCCCCATTGTCAAAAACCGCGAGGTTTTAAGGTAGAGCGAGGAGCCGTACTAGGGACGGTCCCGGTTTTAACTACCCTGCCGTTACGCTGCCGAAATTTTGAATAATATTCGTGTGTTTGAATTATTTTCATATGCTTAAACTATATTTATTCATTGATTAGAAAACCTTCATGTGTTGAATTGATATTCATTCGTTGATTAGAAATTCATGTGTTGAATGGTATTCATATTTTGAAATAAATCGTTTGATAATAAAAATCACATTTTTATCTATATATAGAAATATAGAAAACCTTCATGTGTTGAATTGATATTCATTCGTTGATTAGAAATTCATGTGTTGAATGGTATTCATATTTTGAAATAAATCGTTTGATAATAAAAATCACATTTTTATCTATATATAGAAACTATAGAAAACCTTCATGTGTTCAATTGATATTCATTCGTTGATTAGAAATTCATGTGTTGAATGGTATTCATATTTTGAAATAAATCGTTTGATAATAAAAATCACATTTTTATCTATATATAGAAACTATAGAAAACATTCATGTGTTGAATTGATATTCATTCGTTGATTAGAAATTCATGTGTTGAATGGTATTCATATTTTGAAATAAATCGTTTAATAATAAAAATCACATTTTTATCTATATATAGAAACTATAGAAAACATTCATGTGTTGAATTGATATTCATTCGTTGATTAGAAATTCATGTGTTGAATGGTATTCATATTTTGAAATAAATTGTTTGATAATAAAAATCACCTTTTATCGACTATATGAACTGTGTAAAATAATCTCTTTTTAAAAGAAATTGTTTTATGATAAAAATCCCATTTTTATCGCCAACATGAACTATATAGGAAAATAGTGTTTTGAAATGAATTGTTTTACAATAAAAATCACATTTTTATTGTATGCATAAATCGTTGAAATGTGAAGTGTTAAAAATAGCCACTTGTTCAAAATAAACATATATGAGTTGAAATATTCATTAATTAGCTAATGAAATGATTTGCACCTATTTATGTAACATTAGAATGAATGGTGTTTTTAAACCAAATAGAAATCAAATATGAAGTTGAATAGAAAATGATAAATGATAAGAACTGTATATATATGTACATGCATATTCATTGAACAGGTTATAGCAAAGGGGCTAGAGAAGAGGAATAAAATTTTGTGCCCGACAAATAGGTACACATTTACTGCTTTGTTTGGGTGATGATTTTATGAGCCTGTTGGCTAGCCGCTTGGCTTTTTCTTTTTCTTTTTGAGATTAGAAGGACCGGGAAAGCTATTTGCAATTTCCCGATGCTCCCGGTGCAGGGGAGGTTATGGCGAAATTTTCCAAAATTTTAAGGTGTTAGTAAAATATTTGAAGTGAAAACGATATGGAAATCATTGAATGAACTATATTTATATAAATATATAAATATAAATAAAATTAAAACGAAACGTGGCCGTGCAGTTCTTATTTTGAAACCGTGATTTCAAACAACTAGTACGGGAAATCCGACCATTGGATTTTCCCGAAATCTCAACCGTCGGGTTCGCCTTGGAAATATCTTCCCAACGGCACCAACCTTGTAAAAATCCAACGGTTGGATTGTTTGGAATGTTTAATTCAAATCTGAAGAAAAACAGCGCCAGAAGCGATTATATTTATATATGTATAAATATAATTATATATTTAATCGAATAACGACGCTGTAGTTCGTATTTTGAAATCGAAACTTCAAACGATTGTACCGGGAGATCCGACCGTCGGATTTTCCCGAAACTGGAACCGTTGGATTCGTTTTGAAAAGACCTTTCTAATGATGTAAATTTTGTGAAGATCCAACGGTTAGATTTTTAGATATGTGTAAATCAAATCTGAAGAAAAACAGCGCCACGGCCGCTTTATGGCCCGAAGCGTCGTTTTGAATAAATTAGCTATTTTAAAATAAATAAAAATAGCGATAAATAGTTATAAAATATCATAAGCGATATGGAATGGAAATAAATTGAATTTGCTTGATTTATGTGATATTTGATGGTTGAATGTGTTTGGTGTGAAAATTACATTAAAGAACAAAATTGGTGTTGTCGAATAATTTAACCATTGAAATAAATTGAATTGAAATTCTAAATATACGTGAATTATTTGAGAAGGCCGAGTTAATTCTCATTTCAAATAATTGACCGACGATTGAAAGTCGAAGATAAAGACGATGGCCGAAGACCGGAGATCTTCACCTCGTTTGGATAGTAACCGAGGTCCTGATTGGGAGGCATCCCGAAATATGGATAATGAGTGGTGATCGTCCAGACGTACGTGGTGATCGAAGGGTTTGCGAGGTATTTAGTGCCTCCGGTTTCGTTCAGACCCAGAACGGACTTGTAAATGGACTGTGTGTCTGACATAGGATTTATTCTGTGTGGCATGCTAAGATGCAGTGATCAGGGCTTCTGTTGAAAAGCAAAGTCTTGTGGTGATGATCAAACCACCGCCTGTGTGGCGCTGCTTTGTGTATAACGTAAATTCGCGAGCCTCACACCCCGGTATGAACCTAAAACGGGAGAAGGACCTCAGGGAGGACATGCGTTTCTTTCTAGCTAGGGTGGTGTCAGTGACCTACCAGCCCTGACATTTATATACTTTTCACCTATGTGGTTGTTGCTGTTGCGAGGCGCCTCGGTTTGATCGGACGATCCGGGTCCGATGGAGTCATTCGTTGGCTCGTTTGCGCCCCAAAGGGCGGGGAGACGTATTGTTCAGGTATAATAATCCACATCGGTGGACCGGCCCTGACGATCCAGGGGGCAGTTGCGGCTGTTCCTGAGACATGGTAGGCTAGATTGTCTCGAATTCGGTAAGGACTATCTTTTGCCTTGGTTCATGACGGAGATCCAATTTCCAAATACGACATCGTGCGGTTTTGATTGTATATCTATATGGCGACATGATATATGGTACCCATGCCGTCTATGATTGATAGTTATGATTTGAAATTGTTTTCAAAACATATTAACACTAGCAATAATATCAAATGCCTTTGTTTTATTCGTATCAATCATATTTTGGCCATTATAAGGTAAAACTCTATCCTCCGGTTTGCGTTGCATTGTGTGATGGGAACTGAGTCTTATAATGGTTTCATTTTTATAAACAGCATAGCGATGTTTAAAAGAAAGATTTGTTTTAAAGCACTGGCAATCCAATGGAGTAAACCCGTTCCATGAAAGTGGCGTGGTCCTGTGATTAGCCAAATTATATATATGTGTTGAGTAGATTTCTCATACCAGTCCCATGACTGACTCGTAGTTTGTTCACTCTCAAACTCGGGTGCCCCTTTTTCTACACGGGCAGCCTTGTATTCAGGTTTAGCTGGTTCTTTCTGGATAGCTGGAGCTGAAGATGGATTCTATCATTTATTTCTTTTTATGCTGTTCAGCTCCTATTGTACATATTTTGTTTATTTCCGCTGTAGACATTTATGTATAGCTGAACTGTATTTGTACTAAGTAAGATCCTGTATACTGTGTAGCTCTGATGATTACTTTTATCCAGTATATTCTATTGTTCATTATCTGGTGTATTTATTTAATTCTGTTCTGCAATTATCTGTTTCTGTGTTATATTCCAAAGATAACCCTTGTTTCCGTGAGAACGGGATTTCGGGTCGTCTCAACGTGGTATCAGAGCTTTGGTTAAGCTTAGTTCTGGAATATAACATGTGAACGAACTCGTCAGAAATAGAACCAGTAGTGTTCTAGGACGGGTAACTCTATACAGATAGGATTAGTAATATCCTAGTATGAGTAAAGCAGAATGAAATTACACCCCAGTAGACACATTTACATTAAAGTATGTGTTTCTATATTTTTAAAATACCTTTTCTGTGACCTGACACTTGATCTGCCATTTGCAGAAGTACTAGAAAATGAGTGACAGGAACAGAAGAAGTAATCGTATGGCTCGACCAGCTAATGAGCCAGTTGTGCTCCCGCAGCCAGAATCCAATATAGAAGTTCTATACAAGAGATTTCGAAATCTTGGTGGATCATGGGAAGACCATCTGCATTTGGCTGAATTCTCTTATAACAACAGCTATCAGGCAAGCCTGACAATGTCGCCATTCGAAGCATTGTATGGTAGACCGTGCCGATCTCCTGCTTGTTGGGTCGAGCCAGGGAATAGACTCGTAATGGGTCCTGATATGATCCGAGAAGCTGCCGACAAAGTCGATTTTATCAAAAAGCGATTACTCGCCGCTCAAAGCCGACAAAAGAGTTATGCCGATAGAAGAAGAAGAAGAGATATATCCTTTGAAGTTGGTGACTATGTATATTTGAAAGTATCGCCGATGAGAGGAGTAATCCGGTTCGGTAAAACTGGAAAGTTGGCACCCAAATTCATTGGTCCGTTTCCTATTCTGGAATGGATTGGGACTCTCGCATATAAAGTTAAATTGCCAGACTGGTTGCCTGGAGTTCATGATGTATTTCATATATCTCAACTTCGAAAGCACGTTCATGATCCAGACTTGATCGTGGAAGAAGCAGCTCAGCAGGATATTGAAATTACTCCAGAATTAGCTGTGAGGCGAGAGCCGCTAAAGATTATCGGCAAAGAAACCAAAGAGCTGAGAAACAAGAAGGTTCACTTAGTCAAAGTGCAATGGAGTGGAGATCCGCGAGATTGTACTTGGGAAACTGAGGAGAGCATTCAGAAAGCTTACCCCAGATGCCGAGTAGATATCTCTGATTGACTCCGGTGCAAGGTACATTTAACCTACTTTGCATTACCATTCAATTCTCTACTCTATTGTTATTTTCTTTTCATAGATATACACTTTTAAGTATATAGTCTGAATGATTTTAAAGAGTATAGGATTTGATTAGTATATTTTTAAAGGTTAAAAACAATTGGATTGGTTGTTGTGTTGTGTGATTGTAGATTTATCAAACCACTTTCGACTTTATTCCTTTTCGGGGACGAAAAGTTTTAAGTGGGGGAGATTGTAACGACCCAGAAAATCTGAACCAATTTAAAAATTTTAAATTGGCTAAAATAATGGATTTTAAATATTTAAAATAAATATTTTAAATAATGGCGATGAAAACTAACTTTGAATCGACAATTGAAAACGAATATAATTAATTATAATTATAAACAAGGCCTGAAATAGCGTGGCAAAGGAAAACGCGTTTGGCCGGTTTCAGTTGATTTTAGTCGACTGGAAATTGGCCATTTTTCAAACGGTCTCAGAATTCGACGAAACTAGTTTTGTTAGGACCGTATCGTCAATACGAAGCTAGAAAATATTTTTCTGGAATTTTTCGAGTTCGTATGTGGCCCCACTAAATTGAAATGTGCATTTAAATTGAATATATAAAGAAGTACACTTTAAATTCAACGGAAACTGATTCAAACGATCGAATCAGCTTACGATACGTATCCCATTGTGTTCGGAATGGGGGTAAAATGCTATGGACGACAGGCGGTGGGCCTCGTTTAGAGGTTGTATGTAAAAGTCAACTTTTTGAAAAATTAAATAATTAAATATATATATTTTATATAAACCCCCCCTATTCCCTCTTCTCTCTCTTCAGTTCGAAATAAAAAAAAACGCGCTTAAGACCTAGCCGCCGCCTCCCTCCCCTGCGATTACCACCGCCGGCAGCATCCCACCCCGCCGCCGCTTGCCCCGCCTTTCCCCTCCTCCACTTCGCCAGACCCCCGTCTCTCTCCTCCACCCCTCCCCTTCTCTTTCCTCCCCCCCAGTCCGATTCGCAACGACCCCAAACCCCACCGCCTGCCACCACCGCCGAACCCCCACCACCCTCCGCTTCGCCTGCTCCGCCTCCTGCCGCCGACGTCTTCTCCCCCCCTTTCCTTCATAGGTTAAAGTAAGTAGTTTTATTTTATTTTATTTTACTTCTGCAAAAACTGATTTTTTTTTAGGATTTAAAAACTGATTTTAAAATGATTTAAAAACTGATTTTAAAATAATTTAGAAACTGATTTTAAAATGATTTAAAAACTGATTTTTTTAGGGTTTAAATACTGATTTTAAAAGGGGTTTAAAAACTGATTTTAAACAGGTTATAAAACTGATTTTTAAAAGAAGTTAAAACTGATTTTTAACAGATTTAAAAACTGATTTTTAATTTAAACTTTAAAAAGAAAAGAATTTAAAACCTGATTTTATTTTAAGATTTAAAATAGAAAAAAGATTTGAACTTTAAAACTGATTTTTTAAAAAAGATTAGAACTTTAAAAGGAAGAAGATTTGAACAAGGCGGAATCTATATTTTTGAAATTCGATTTTTATATATTGAATAACATAGTAAAAATTCGATTTTTACTTATGTAGAGAATACGGGCAACGAAAGCGACAAGCAAGAGAGATTGGCGAAGATTTCTATAAAGGAAGAGTCGTAGTATTGGATAGCTATTGTTGAGAATTTCTTACTCTTCAATTTCTTTTTCTAGCTATATATATATGTGTTGAAATAAAAGTGAATTGCTATATATAAATATATATCTATATATATATATACGCCCCTCGTCCACAAACCATGGACGATATTTATTGGTTGAAATTGTTGTGAAAATTGATTGATAGCGAATGGTTGTTTGGGATTGTTTGTGGTTGATATTGATTTGATTGTGGTTGAAAAATACCCATTTGTGGTTGAGAAATATTTGGTTGAAACCACATAGGATTAGTTTGTGGAAATGAAATAAATATATACATGCCGCCTGCGTGCGAACTAGATGCATGATCCCCATTGTCAAAAACCGCGAGGTTTTAAGGTAGAGCGAGGAGCCGTACTAGGGACGGTCCCGGTTTTAACTACCCTGCCGTTACGCTGCCGAAATTTTGAATAATATTCGTGTGTTTGAATTATTTTCATATGCTTAAACTATATTTATTCATTGATTAGAAAATCTTCATGTGTTGAATTGATATTCATTCGTTGATTAGAAATTCATGTGTTGAATGGTATTCATATTTTGAAAAAAATCGTTTGATAATAAAAATCACATTTTTATCTATATATAGAAACTATAGAAAACCTTCATGTGTTGAATTGATATTCATTCGTTGATTAGAAATTCATGTGTTGAATGGTATTCATATTTTGAAATAAATCGTTTGATAATAAAAATCACATTTTTATCTATATATAGAAACTATAGAAAACATTCATGTGTTGAATTGATATTCATTCGTTGATTAGAAATTCATGTGTTGAATGGTATTCATATTTTGAAATAAATCGTTTGATAATAAAAATCACATTTTTATCTATATATAGAAACTATAGAAAACATTCATGTGTTGAATTGATATTCATTCGTTGATTAGAAATTCATGTGTTGAATGGTATTCATATTTTGAAATAAATTGTTTGATAATAAAAATCACCTTTTATCGACTATATGAACTGTGTAAAATAATCTCTTTTTAAAAGAAATTGTTTTATGATAAAAATCCCATTTTTATCGCCAACATGAACTATATAGAAAAATAGTGTTTTGAAATGAATTGTTTTACAATAAAAATCACATTTTTATTGTATGCATAAATCGTTGAAATGTGAAGTGTTAAAAATAGCCACTTGTTCAAAATAAACATATATGAGTTGAAATATTCATTAATTAGCTAATGAAATGATTTGCACCTATTTATGTAACATTAGAATGAATGGTGTTTTTAAACCAAATAGAAATCAAATATGAAGTTGAATAGAAAATGATAAATGATAAGAACTGTATATATATGTACATGCATATTCATTGAACAGGTTATAGCAAAGGGGCTAGAGAAGAGGAATAAAATTTTGTGCCCGACAAATAGGTACACATTTACTGCTTTGTTTGGGTGATGATTTTATGAGCCTGTTGGCTAGCCGCTTGGCTTTTTCTTTTTCTTTTTGAGATTAGAAGGACCGGGAAAGCTATTTGCAATTTCCCGATGCTCCCGGTGCAGGGGAGGTTATGGCGAAATTTTCCAAAATTTTAAGGTGTTAGTAAAATATTTGAAGTGAAAACGATATGGAAATCATTGAATGAACTATATTTATATAAATATATAAATATAAATAAAATTAAAACGAAACGTGGCCGTGCAGTTCGTATTTTGAAACCGTGATTTCAAACAACTAGTACGGGAAATCCGACCATTGGATTTTCCCGAAATCTCAACCGTCGGGTTCGCCTTGGAAATATCTTCCCAACGGCACCAACCTTGTAAAAATCCAACGGTTGGATTGTCTGGAATGTTTAATTCAAATCTGAAGAAAAATAGCGCCAGAAGCGATTTTATTTATATATATATAAATATAATTATATATTTAATCGAATAACGACGCTGCAGTTCGTATTTTGAAATCGAAACTTCAAACGATTGTACCGGGAGATCCGACCGTCGGATTTTTGAAAAGGCCTTTCTAATGATGTAAATTTTGTGAAGATCCAACGGTTAGATTTTTAGATATGTGTAAATCAAATCTGAAGAAAAACAGCGCGACGGCCGCTTTATGGCCCGAAGCGTCGTTTTGAATAAATTAGCTATTTTAAAATAAATAAAAATAGCGATAAATAGTTATAAAATATCATAAGCGATATGGAATGGAAATAAACTGAATTTGCTTGATTTATGTGATATTTGATGGTTGAATGTGTTTGGTGTGAAAATTACATTAAAGAACAAAATTGGTGTTGTCGAATAATTTAACCATTAAAATAAATTGAATTGAAATTCTAAATATACGTGAATTATTTGAGAAGGCCGAGTTAATTCTCATTTCAAATAATTGACCGACGATTGAAAGTCGAAGATAAAGACGATGGTCGAAGACCGGAGATCTTCACCTCTTTTGGATAGTAACCGAGGTCCTGATTGGGAGGCATCCCGAAATATGGATAATGAGTGGTGATCGTCCAGACGTACGTGGTGATCGAAGGGTTTGCGAGGTATTTAGTGCCTCCGGTTTCATTCAGACCCAGAACGGACTTGTAAATGGACTGTGTGTCTGACATAGGATTTATTCTGTGTGGCATGCTAAGATGCAGTGATCAGGGCTTCTGTTGAAAAGCAAAGTCTTGTGGTGATGATCAAAGCACCGCCTGTGTGGCGCAGCTTTGTGTATAACGTAAATTCGCGAGCCTCACACCCCGGTATGAACCTAAAACGGGAGAATGACCTCAGGGAGGACATGCGTTTCTTTCTAGCTAGGGTGGTGTCAGTGACCTACCAGCCCTGACATTTATATACTTTTCACCTATGTGGTTGTTGCTGTTGCGAGGCGCCTCGGTTTGATCGGACGATCCGGGTCCGATGGAGTCATTCGTTGGCTCGTTTGCGCCCCAAAGGGCGGGGAGACGTATTGTTCAGGTATAATAATCCACATCGGTGGACCGGCCCTGACGATCCAGGGGGCAGTTGCGGCTGTTCCTGAGACATGGTAGGCTAGATTGTCTCGAATTCGGTAAGGACTATCTTTTGCCTTGGTTCATGACGGAGATCCAATTTCCAAATACGACATCGTGCGGTTTTGATTGTATATCTATATGGCGACATGATATATGGTACCCATGCCGTCTATGATTGATAGTTATGATTTGAAATTGTTTTCAAAACATATTAACACTAGCAATAATATCAAATGCCTTTGTTTTATTCGTATCAATCATATTTTGGCCATTATAAGGTAAAACTCTATCCTCCGGTTTGCGTTGCATTGTGTGATGGGAACTGAGTCTTATAATGGTTTCATTTTTATAAAAAGCATAGCGATGTTTAAAAGAAAGATTTGTTTTAAAGCACTGGCAATCCAATGGAGTAAACCCGTTCCATGAAAGTGGCGTGGTCCTGTGATTAGCCAAATTATATATATGCGTTGAGTAGATTTCTCATACCAGTCCCATGACTGACTCGTAGTTTGTTCACTCTCAAACTCGGGTGCCCCTTTTTCTACACGGGCAGCCTTGTATTCAGGTTTAGCTGGTTCTTTCTGGATAGCTGGAGCTGAAGATGGATTCTATCATTTATTTCTTTTTATGCTGTTCAGCTCCTATTGTACATATTTTGTTTATTTCCGCTGTAGACATTTATGTATAGCTGAACTGTATTTGTACTAAGTAAGATCCTGTATACTGTGTAGCTCTGATGATTACTTTTATCCAGTATATTCTATTGTTCATTATCTGGTGTATTTATTTAATTCTGTTCTGCAATTATCTGTTTCTGTGTTATATTCCAAAGATAACCCTTGTTTCCGTGAGAACGGGATTTCGGGTCGTCTCAAGTATAATATTTCTTGTTAAGTTAACTTCATTTCATTTCATTTGTGAGCAAGTAATATTGTTCATTTTGAAAAGAAAAATTGTCTGCATACTTGATTTTTAGTTTTGCTTACATCACGTCCATTTGCACATCTATTTTTTGCTGTCCTATAATTTTGCTTTATGGGTAGGCGCTAACAGATCAATTGAATATTACTTCCTTAGCATGTGGTAGAATTTGGGCAAACAAACAATCAGCTGCATGATCTAAAGAAAGGAAAATGCGCTACGTTGGTGAACTTGAGTGGAAAGTTCAGACACTGCAAACTGAAGCAGCTACAATGTCAGCACAGCTAACAATGTTGCAGGTGTGCACCTCTTATTTTATATATGTTAATTAATTATTTCTCCTCTTATGGGCTTGGATTTATCTTCACTCATTCCGAAGAAGCATGAGGCTGTAGGCAGATCTAGCTTCACTTGATGCATGGGAAAAATTAGACTGGATTTCATCCAAGCATCCATATATTCAGTTATTGTAAGTTGCATTAAGTTTTACCTTTACAGTATGCATAGATTGTTATCATTATTGACTATGTTATTTTCTCAACCGCCTTCTGCTTGAACTATGCTAATGGCAATGTCGATGCAGGCCAAGTCGGATGATTTTCCTTCATTATTGCATATATTCCAGGCAGTAGAGTTGCTGCTGATAGATCTACCAGCGTTTGAAATTATGCAACTGTGAACTCATAATAAAAATAAAATGCACACCTGCTCGATTTGAAATTGTTGTATTAAACAAATATACTTGTAATTTGAAGTCATGCAAGTGGAACTAGCTTTGTAATAAATTTTGAAATGAGACAGGTTTTTTCAAAAGTTCTAAATTACATACTAAATTGAATTTTATTTATTTATCTTCTTCCCGTCCAATCTCAAGTTCTTTACTTCTAACACACTAATTGCTCCTGTTCTTTTTCCTGTTGTTTAGTGGTGCAGTATTCTTTTTTTTCCTGTATCAATGACAAATGGTACATGATATGCCATAAGCTTGCATCATCATCTATACAGTACAAATTTTGATGGCGTTTAACTCTCTCTTTATGTGCAGATAATGGATACATCCAGTCCTGCTGTCTTTGTTAATGCTGAGCTTCTAAAGATGTTCCTTGAGCATAGAGTTCGAGCTGTAATTAAAGTTATGCGAAATGAAGCGGGAAATGTTGTAGGTAAATCAACTGATGGAAGTCAGTTGACTGTAAAAGGTCCACAAGGGTTCCCTATGTCACAGTACATGGAGGCAATTGGAATTGCTGATGGTAACCAGTCCATCCGTGCTGAAATTTGGACTGATTTTGGCAACAAGTTTGGTAATTGTTTCTAACTTGAATGATTTGATGTTATATCTGTCTTATTATTGCTGTATTACATTGCTCAATTATCTAGCAACTTAAAATCGAGTTTCCTTGGTAACCAACTTATGAATATTAAAATATGATATTGATCAAAGTCTTAAAATTGAGTTTCCTTGGTAAAATCTTCCCTGTTGTTTCCTCTTCTTCTCTTGCCTCAATTTTATCAGTTGCTAATGTGTTCGCCGATGCTACTATCACAACCTGTTTTGTCTTTTCGACGTCATCCTCTAAATCTCCAATATTACTATTAAGAATGTTGCTATTGACCTTTCCTGCATTAATCTCTTTTGACCTACGAAAACTCCATCTTCTTTTCTCTTTTGGAGTCGGACCTGGTACTGAACCCGAGTCTGTTATGTTTGGTGATGGTACGGGTTCATGGTGTGTCACCTTGTCCTTATTATACATCACTAGCTTAAACGCCCTAGTGGTGGGTGGAGTTCCATGAAGTCCTAATGTCATCACTAGATGTGCAAGTACAAGAGTAGCAGAATATGCTTTTTATCACGGTAAGACTCGCAGGAGAAAAGGACGTCAGCCTACCGTGCTTTTCTTCTTCTAATGGAACTTTACGTCTTCTTTTTTATTAGATTCATGTTATCATAATCTGGAAAGTGAATTCTATCTATCGTGCTTGTTTTTAATCATCTGCAGTGCTATTGCGAGATTGCCAAGTGACGCCCTGAAATCACTTACCAAGAAGTGATTATCAACATCTGATGTAAGATGATACAATTTGTTTTTATTTGGGAATTTCTTAATGGTCATTAGCATCA
This sequence comes from Allium sativum, assembly GCA_030737875.1. NCBI lineage: Eukaryota > Viridiplantae > Streptophyta > Magnoliopsida > Asparagales > Amaryllidaceae > Allium > Allium sativum. Next base: position 391,481,493 of record CM060912.1, on the reverse strand, counting down.
CTTAAAATTGAATATTAGTAAATGAGCAGCCAAACTCAAAAGTTTGAGGTTCTGGCTAAATCACTAAAAATTTAGATTCTATTTGACTTACTATTTTTAGTTCTGTGATATCGTTCAATGAATATGCACAACACTTGTATTTTGAAAATAATTAATTTGACAAATGAATTCAAGCGCAAAATAGAAATCAATTTTATTTTGTTTTTTGTTTTTAAGAAATGCCAAAAAAACAAAAAATAAACACTCCATCAAATTTGTCATTTTTCAATTTTACATGGATATTTTGTTTTCATGTATAATATTTAGTTTACATGGATATTTTGTTTTCATGCTGCGATCCAATCGTAGGGCTAGCCCTACATGATAACATTTAGTTTACGTGGATATTTTGTTTTCCTAGTTTACGGCGTCACTGTTTCTTCAGAGTTCACTGATAATCGGACATGAACGAAGCAAATCATGACTGCAATAATCAATTGCGTGCATCCATTCTTTAAAAAGAAATCACAACTGTTTACGAAAGAATGGCTTTCATTGGTCACTCTATCCATGTTTGCTTATTTGACAGGTGAATCTATCCTGGTTTAAAGAGCTGTTCATGAAAACTTTTTTTTTTGATTTTTTATCACAAGTAAAATATGTTAAAAAAAATACTGGAGTCCAATTATAAGGCAGACTTTGCAGATAATATTCAGTTTGCATAGTGTTTTCCATTTTATTTATTTATAAATATGATACTAGAGATACATTCAGAGATCATATGTATAACCGTAACTCAACTACACCTCTTTTTATGGTTGTCAAATTTATATTTATATGTGGCTGCAGTAGATGGTCAACTGGAAAAATGAAAATTTGAACAATACAAGGTTTACCTTAGGAAATATGGTTTGAGGCTAACTAGAAACAAAGGTGTCCTTATCGAGCACATAAAAATACATCTTCATTATAATAAAACTTCATTTACTCTTTTAATACAATTTTAACATACATGGGGAACTGAACTTCCCACTTTGTATAACCCAAACTTAATCCATGATCGGAAGATCTGAAGCTTCCATCACCATTCCTCTACGTCCATCTCAGACCTGAAGCTGCCTCCAGCCCCGCCCTCACCATCGACAGATCTATACCCGCCATCTCCAGCGACCTTAACCACATCAGCATCGCTGCATTTTTCACTCAAAGCCGCAAACTTTGCTGATAATATTTCCTTCCCCACCTTTAGATCCGCGGTCTCAATTCTCATAACCGAAGCCTTTAGATCCAATATTGACTGCAGAAATGTTCCACCTGCGCTATTTCTTCTATTTTGGAGATCATTTCTCACTTTACCCTTCGCCTGCATGTTCACTGATCACATAAGCAACGAGCCATCTCAAGGTTATGGCTTAATTGTGCTTGGCATGCTTTCCTTCCATCCTAGTTTCTTTGAGTTTATGGTTGTTGGTTGCATATTACTCACAAACTCATGTGGATGTCTTGCCTGACATTAAGATATAAATCTTATTCATGCTAACAATCAACTAACTTAGGATGATTATTCACTTAGGTTTTTGTGAACTAGAACTATTAATACCATTTTCACGTCATTGTGAAACATCCACTTTAGCTGTAATGGTCAGTTATGTAATATGCCACTACACATCATGATATAAGATGGTAGCATTAAGGCTACAAATGTGTTGATTTGGAAATTATAGTTCTAAGCTACTGATAACCATGTACACATGAAATTTCTTGTTAATTACTACTGATTACAATTCGAGTTGGTAAGCACTTCAGGTACTTCTACAATTCGAGTTGGTATATTTTTGCCATTCAATATTTCGTCATTCAATATGTTAGGAAATACTTCTTTTATCATCTGTTCTATTCTTGCACTTAATGGATAGTTTTCGATTTCCACCAGGATTTTATGAAAATTAAGCTGTAAACCGAGGAAGTTATATGTCCTAGATTTAATTATGTAGTGCATTTTCAGTTTATTCAACAATATTTTGTTCTACTTTGAATTTTCATCACATGTGCATTTTATTATGTTAGGCCCGGTGAATACCTTGGTACACTGACCATCTCACCAATAATGTACTTGACATGTAATATTTGCATGTAAACTATGATTCACCAGTTCAATTTAAATTAATAAAATATCATTGGGTAAGATTTAGGCTATTTAATTTGAGGCATTAACAAGATTATTAATGCTAGGTTTCAATTCAAAAATTATTCTTGGAAGCTTTGAATCAGCTCCAAAAGTTGGATTATAGGATGTTCTTAGGTCAGAAGCTTCCAAGTATGGGTTCCAAAGGCACTGATGCGGTGGCAAATTCTCGGTGTTCTCATGTTAAAACTGCTCCTAATTTGTAAGATTACTCACTTCATAGTTCTTCTAATTAGCAAATATATGTGATTTTCAGTTGGCCAAACATGTTTTGGGAAAAAATATTGGTTGAATTAGTATTACTTGAAGAAAGAAATGATACGGCAAATTAATGGGGATATAGCTTAGTTGTGGCATTGTTGTGATAACTGACTATGTTGTCTAATATGGCTGAGTAAATGTTTAAGTTTAACAGGCTCCTTAAGCATGTAGTAATAATGGTATTCATTTTTTATACTGTTTCTATACGTGGGATTTACGGTTGTTTATTTATTATTACTGTCTGGTAGTGAAAGACTGTTAATGAAGGTGGACTAACGACACTTAACAATCGTAAGGTAGCAAAAGGTCATTGTCAAGCAGGGATCCTCACCTACTCTAGGCTGCATGATAAAAATAGAATGGCTCGCATCAACATTGGATTGCTAGGAGTTAATAGATCATTTTTTCCTTGTTTATCAATAACTGTGAGCTTTTTGGACAATCCAATCATATAGGATATTAGCTTCCTTCTTGAACTGCTCACACAACGAAATTTGCCTTTGGATTTTTGCTAGTTTTTTAATGCTAATTTAGTGGCTTTATTTTTTTTGGTAGAATTATATAGGGGATTACCTTATATACTGACATTTTATGCTCCATGAAAAAGTCGTAAATTTGGTGTTCTCATCATTGCTAATAATCATTGATTTTGATTCTTTTTTTTTGTAGGTTGATGGGCTTATAATGTCAGACAGCAAATGCATCTCATGTAATTGGACAATATCGCTCAAACCAATGAGTGTATACATTATTGGTTTAGTTCACTTCAGAAATATTTCTCAATATGGGCAGCTCTTTGTTTTCATGTAAGGACATGGAGAAATTGATAAAACAATATGTATGAAATACTAAGTATGCATATACGAACATCTGTTTGAATGATATGTATGAAATGTTATGCAGCTGTTTATATATTTGTTGTTTGTAATTTTTTTTATATTATATGTTGATAAGAAATGTTTAAAAGTGTGTATATACATGAAAAAAGCTGAAACGATAATAGATAATCTCTATAAATTAAAAGTAATAGGCAATAGCGTTTTATAAATGCTATCAAATAGAAAACGCTATAGAAATGTCCTAGTAAACGCTATAGAAACATACATACAAACGCTATAGGAAGCAACCATCAGATGTTATATTCTATAGCGTTTTTGTTTGATAGCAAATAAAAACGCTATGTAAAATTCATTTTTCATAGAGTTTTTGTTCCTGCTATCTGAAGTGAAACGCCTAACATAGCATGTCGTTCAATAGCGTTCTCTGAAACGCTATGTTAGGATATAATAGCGTTTTTTAAACCCTATGGAAGCCCTGTTTTGTTGTAGTGGTTCTTTATTCGATTGGGTTTATTTTGGGAGTAATATTGGTGCTTTTATATCAGGAACGTTTACAGCTTGAATTTAGTTAGTCATATGCTGTTTCTATGCATTGCCTACTGTTGGGTGCGATATTTTACGAAACATCTTCCATCAAGGTACGAGAAACGAGTAAATATATTGAAGTCTATATGACTATGAAGATTCATAGGCGTTGTAGGGCTAATCCATGTCTCTATCGTGCTTGCAGCATTATTAGGTAGTTATTTGAGCTCTTTTTCAGTCGCGATTGTCTCTACAATTTCTTATGATTTTAATGTGGGATATCATCAGATCGAATTTCCTTCCTTTTTGGGCGTGATTTGCATTAGGAATTTCATATTTTTTTTGTTGGTGCAAGTTTGCAATAAGGCATCTACGGAGATAAGATTATTGTTAGCTGAGAACTTGGGTGCCATATTCAACTGTTCTTCACAATCCGCCATCAATTTTTAGGATTACTATGATCTAAGATAGTTATTAATAGTTTCGATTTGATGAAAATTTGCAGATCTTAATGTTCACGCCACTTACCAACTCAACTACCCCAAAACAGACTCATTATTGTCATTTTTATATAAAGAATGGGTCGGGGCATGCCTTTGAAATTGGTGATAGTTGTTTGTTTAGATTACTTGTTTTATTTGGTGTTTTTCTTCTTAATACATAATTTTTTATCAGTTTGCAGCTTCTTGAGCCTGGCAAGTATGCATGGTTGCTAACAGCTCTATATGGTCTGCTTATGTTACTGCCACAGGTTAGTCCTATAATTACTTGTTTACTTATAATTATTACACAGTAGCAATGAAATTGTACTTTGCAAGTTTCATACTTTTTGTACCTTCAAGATTCTTAATCTTTGTAACACCCCACATCCATTAATGTCACTCTCAAAGGGAATGCATTAACTATCATGGAGCATTATTAGTGTATATAATAGAATATAACAAGACAAATACATATATTGGTACTTGAAAATTTTAAAACAACTTTTATTGCAACGGAGAAATAGTTTGATTGCAACAACTTAATAAAACAATAGTAAAACCAAGTACACTTAATATCCATCTTGACAAATTGTTTTCTGAGTACATAAAGTAAAAAGCATAACCCCAACACAAGTAGCCATAAAAGAGATGAGCTGAACTTTACTTTCAGCAATCCAAGCACTTCAAAGAGAGAGAGAAAGAGATCTTAGATCAAGCTCCACTTGCACTAGTCCCACCCTGAGAACCTGGTGGGGGGGAGGAAGAAAAGAGGCGAAAACAAGGGGGTCAGACATAAAGTCTGGCGAGTATAATAAATTTAACATTATAATTATTAAAGTAATTAGGATAAGGCATATACTGGTAAAACAAGGTGTGACCGTGAAATAAGTGGGCATGACAAAGCAAACAAGAGGAATATTCTGGCGTTAATCTCTTTCCTAATCACTATAGGATAATTACTATACTACACCAATGCTAATTACACCACACCATTACTAGTCCTATACTGGAAGTTGATCCCTCTTACTAATCATAAATATAATAATAGTAGTTTCCTGTACTCCTAGCTACTATCGTAGGTGCCGCCTGCTCCTACCTCCACTAGTTGTACCCACTACCCTCCCCAATCTAGTTACAACATTTATTCATAATATGGTAGTTTCTTTTACTCCTAGCTGTTGTCATAGGTGCCTCCTGCCCCTATCTCCGCTAGACGTACCCACTACCCTCCCCATTCGATCGGCTCCCTAACTCGTAGGTACTCGTGTTGGTCCGAAAGTGGGGTGTATCACTCCCAAAGTGGCAACCCGATACCACTAAAGATGCACGACTTACATCTACACGATGCAACGTCTTACCTACCGGCCCGGGTCCACGCACACGCATGACCTTGTTGGACTTGCGTTGCCACCGTTAACCCGTTTTGACCTCTTATGATCAAACCCAGTAAGCGTGTCCCATCCTCGATCTAACTCGAGCTGACAAAGATACTAAATGGGTTACTGGTTTGAAATGGGTCCCCTATGCTTGACACAAGCTTTCCACCTATGCTTGGTCCCCACTAGAATTTTCCACTTAACCCCTTCTTATTCATGTATTCTTTACATGTTTCAATTTGGTTAAGTGTTTCTAATCGTATTTCACATGTCTCCCATGTCATCCACTTACCCCCCATGTCCCACCACATATTTATCTTGGTTAAGTGTTAATGACTATATCCCACATGTAGCTCATGTTACCCACTTATCAAATCGACATGTGTTATTGGTTAAGCTTGTCTTAACCCTATCCACTTATCAGATCAATATATATATATATATATATATATATATATATATATATATATATATTTGGTCAAGCTGGTCTTAACCCTATCCACTTATATATTATTGGCTAAGTTGGTCTTAACCCCATCCACTTATCATATCAATATGTATTATTGGTTAAGTTTGCCTTAACCCTATCCACTTATCAGATTTATATATATATATATATATATATATATATATATATATATATATATATATATATATATATATATCTAGACTTAACCCTACCCACTTATCAAATTAATATTTATTATTGGTTAAGCTGGTCTTAGCCCAACCTACTTATCAGATTGTTGGTTAAGCTGGTCTTAACCTTATCCACTTGTTAGGTTATTGGTTAAGCTGGTCTTAACCCTACCTACTTATATGATTATTGGTTAAGCTGGTCTTAACCTTATCCACTTATCAGATTATTGGTTAAGCTGGTCTTAACCCTATCCACTTATCATGTTATGTATCATACATACATATATCATATAACATGTTTTACTTAATTTATGATTAAGTACCTCTTAGTTCACAAATACATTGGTTAAGAGAATAACTCCATAAGTATCAACCCCGAAGACCGAAATCAACATCAGATTGGTACTCAGAAAATTACTCCACTCAACCAAACTTCTGTTTGTCATTCATATTCAACTTGGATCAGCATTAATTAATTATTAATGCACAGACCTCCCATATTAAGTCGATTGCTTGTGGTCACTGGATATGCCGAGCGGCTCTGGGCAGACTTCCACAACAAGCTAGACTCAACCTCGTGTCTAAGCATCTTTTAATTATGCCTTTGACCTCTCACATTAGACTACCATTTGTGGTTGCTGGAAGTGTCAGGCGGGTTTGGGCAGTCTTATACCACAAACGAGTCTAACCTCGTGTGTTAGGCGTTTATTACGTATTTAATTTATGCCTTCGACCTATCACATTAGACTACCGTTTGTGGTCGCTGGATTTACCGGGCAGGTCCGGGCAGTCTTACACCATAAACGAGTCTAACCTCGTGTCTTAGGCATTTATTATTACATATTATTATTCGACTCCAATTTGAATTAATATCTCATTTCAAATTGTCAATAACTTCCAAATTAATCTATGTCCATAATTGCCACTTAAAATATGTCCATAATTTCTATGCATATAAATTAGGCCAATTAATGCCTCAAATTTATTATATGCCTTTAAAGCCATTTTATGCCAATTCACAATTTTGCAAAATTAATATTTTCCCATTGTCCCCACGCTATTCGATAATTTTAATATGATATATGTTAGACTCGAAAATAGTCTAACTTATAAAAAGAAAAGCAACATCACAACTTGCATAACACATAAAATAGATCATAACATAATTTTGCATAGCCAAAAACTTGCATAGGCAATGGATATACATATATATATATATATATATATATATATATATAACATAAATTTGCATAAACTATCATGGATCTAAATATAGATCTAAACATGTAATCGTGAACTTGCATAAAAATGTGAACTTGCATATGCATCTAAACATGTAAATTAATGTCACATGTTTTCATATAAACTAGCATGTGTATATACTTAATTCACATATGAAATTGTGTATAATCCACCTACAGACTTGCATAAGATTCATATATAATTTAACATCCCAAACTTACATAAGATTCGCATATGCTTTAACATCCTAAACTTGCATAAGATTCACAAATGTTTTAACATCCCAAACTTGCATAATATTCATAAACTAGCATATGATTTAACATCCCCAATCTTGCATAAGATTCATATACAACTATTGTATGATTTAACATCCCAAACTTGCATAGGATTCATATACAAATTAGCATATGTAGAAACAAACTTGCATAAGATTCACATATGTTTTAACATCCCAAACTTACATAAGATTCATGTATGATTTAGATCTACAAACATAAGTTAACAAAACAATCATATATTCACAAACAAAATCAAGTAACGTCACATGATTCAACAGACATATTCTCATAATCCAAGTCATTACCCTTCATAATTAATTTATTAATTAATTTGTAAAAGAAATTATACTCACAATCAAAAGAATAGTCTTGTTTTTCTGGGATCTGTGTTCTGAAACTGAATTGCTCGCCTCTGATGTAGACTAATTGTTATTCTAATTTAGATTAGATTTGATTTTGATTCTGGCTTCTATCTTGTTTTCTAGTTGAAGGAGAATGGCGGCTACTCTTTGTTAATAGCATGACAACTCTTGGTATGAATTTGTGTGGTTTAGAGTATAGATTTAGGTTGCTTATATAGAAGTTTAGGAATATTTAGAGCTCTTAGATGAACTAGGAGTCCATCAGAACCACCCAGCTCAAATACACATCATCCGGCCACTTAGAAGAAGATACATCATCGTAGAACACTCCAGAATTTTGTGCTGGATCAGTATGGGCGCACTTGGCAGATGCGCCAGTGCATTTTTGTACTGGCGCACTTGCGAAGTGCGCTAGTGCATTCTGGTCGACTTCCGATTTTTCTGCCTAACTTCGTTCGTCCATATCTTCTTCATACGGTATCTGTTTTACGCAAACTCGGACTCTATCTCAAGCAGAATTACGAGACAAACGCAATGTCGTAACCTTTCCATCTAATTCTTCTTTTAATAATTAATTATTCTTTAATTATCTCTTATGATCCGTTTTAAAATTACGCGGTGTTACATTCGCCCATACTTAAAGGATTTCGTCCCCGAAATCTTCTAGTTAAGAAGAATGTATATCCTACCATCCAACATCCATCTACTCAACCATTCAATCACAGGCATCCATTGTCCTTAAAAAGGTTTCTAATGTTTTTCATGAACATATGCATAGTGTGTGTATATGTTCCATATCCAATGCAAAATCGGGCGGTCTACTGATTCAGTTGACCTCCTTAATGCAAATCATGATAGTGCCATGTGTCCATTATGTATGCGAAAGAATCCTAATGATACATATTATTTCTATATGTGTGCACAACCGTTCATCAAAATGCAGCATCCATATGATAACACAACCATTATACATCCATTAATTAAATGTGCACACATATTTATATGCAATATGTAAGTGACTGAGCCGATCTAGTGCCTAATGTGTGTGTACATGCATCCACGAGCAACCACTAGCAACCACTTGCACCCAATTTCATCCACCAAACATAACATGTTTCAAACACATGTTTACAACCATAGGGGTTTTCCTAACTAAAGATCGAAGATATCATCGCAAAGACATATTTAATGATAGGACAAGTATCAACAAAGTGGTAGAAAAAGGAGAAGTTAAAAATCTTGTCTTCCGTTTCTCAAGTCGCGTCTCCTTGATCATCTCCCCATTCCACTTTGACCAATTTGACCTCTCTGTTGCGTAGCTCTAATACCTTCATCCCAAGGATCCATGTAGGAGCTCGTCTAATCGTGGTTCACTCTACTTCCACTTCTCTAAGCATGCTCGACTCCACTACTTCCACGGTATCTTGTAACACTTCCACAAGTGCGATACGTGAAACATGTCATGAACATCACTAAGTTGGTTGCCTCTTCACATGTCCCTCTAGGATACATAACCTCAAAAGACCTTCAAGGATTTTATTCACCCCTCTCTGTCCGTCCATCCATCTGTGGATGATAAGCGATACTCGTAATTTCCGCCTTTTGCATATCACCTTTTCCTCTTGCACCGAAAACTTCTCCAAGCCCTGTCTCGCAAGCACCGGTATACACTGTGAATGACTTACTTCCATCTGGCAATACTAAAACTGGAGCTGTCATAAAACCCTCTTCAAACATTGGAAAGCATCGTCATAGTCAACATCCCAAGCAAAAGTCACGTTCTTCTTCGTTAACCGAGTAAGTGGGGCTGATATCTTCGCAAAGTCCTTAATGAACTTCCTATAATAGCCCGCAGTTTTAGAAAGCTTCTTACTTCTGTTGCGTTCTTAGGAATCTTCCAATCTTGGATTGCCACCACGTTTGCGGAATCCACAGCGATACCCATTCCGAAATGCTCTTTCTTATGAACCCCTTCAAGCAACTCTCTCACTTGCTTACTGAGTTCTCTCTCTCTCTCTCGGAGCCATGTGGCGTACTGATAATGCAACTGGCTTTGCATTATCTATTAGGTATATACAAAAGCCTATCATGCGCCTCGGGGGTAAACCCCGAACTTCATCGAAGACGTCACCATATTCATGAACCACACGAACAAATTCTAGATCATTGTTGGATGCGTCAAGAGATTCTAGGTAGCTAAGCATCACCAGACCTCTAGGATCACAAGAAATATCAAGGGTGTCTTGACAACGAGTCAACAATCTAACTACCCTTCTTTCACAGTCTAGGATGGTACCGTATCCGGCTAGCCAATCCATGCCTAGAATCAAGCCATAGCCCAAGAAGCCAAGAACGAAGGCGTTGCATTCGAACCCAACGCCCAAGATAGACACTCTCAAATCCCGACAAATCATCGAAAGATGAGCCGAACCACCAATAGGATTCGAGACTACTATGGGATCCGTAACTAGACTAGTATTTAGGTGTAGTGTTTTCAACTGACAATGCAGATACAAACGAGTGTGAAGTGCCAGAATTCAAACAAGGTTCGAATAGGATGATCAAAAAGAAAAACCAAACTTCCAACTTAGATATTTCTACCTCTATTAGGTATGCCAGCCGTAAGGGAACGCGTCTGCCCTCCAGAAGATCCTGTACTGTGCCCTTATGTAATGACCCGCATTTTTCCAGGGATATAATTAATTATTGTGAATATTTAATTAAATTAAATAATAAAATAATATATTTAATTCAGAAAAAATAAAAAATATTGGAAATCACAATATTCTGTGAACGGGGTCTTCCCTAAGATTTAATTCGGCTTAGAGTTGAATTATATTGACGAATATATTCAATCGACGTCAGTTTGAACGTATAATTATAATATAATTAAAATAGAGCTTGAAATGGCGCGGCAGTTCGCTATTTGGTGATTTGAACTTCAACTGAATGTACAGGATCCGTTTAAGGTCGGATTTCTGTGAAACAAGAACTGTCAGGACCGATTTGATAATAGTTTTCTAATGGAAGAGAAAAATCGGGATTTCGTCGTGTAGATTTTGATTTACGTCTAAATCAAATTCTAGAAAAGTCGCTGTGGAATTTCCTTTATAATTTATAACTATTTATAAAAGGAATTTCAATATAAATTGAATATCGATATAATATGGATTTGGAATATCGAGCTATAAATCCATATACGAATATTTTGGAGCTGTGGTATATTCTAGGTGAATATATACAATAATATTAAATTATTAATATTTAATTTAATTTATTTAAATATATTTATATATTTAAATGGGTTATTCAGAGCGTTAAAAATAGCCACTTTTGCAAACGAAGTCGGAATTCGACGAAACCAGTTTTGTTGGATCCACAATGTCAAATAGTTGCTAGATTCCAAGTTCCGTGATTTTTAGAGTCACTGTGTGGCCGTACGGATTTTTAGAGTGAGAAACAGTCAGTATTTTGACAGTTAAAAATACGCTGTGTAAGCATACGGAGTCGGAATTCGACGAAACCAGTTTCGTTGGGACCGTAATGTCGAACTCTAGCTACTTGTCCAGTTTCGTGATTTTTGAATACTGTATGTGATCATAGGAATTTTAAAGGACAATAACAAACAACGTTTGCTAAAATATGAATATAATATTCTAATATAATAATATAAAATCCTCCTATATAATATCTTCACAATCCCCTAAACCTAATTTCATTTCTGCATTGGTCAAAAACAGTTGAGGCCGCCAGTTCTTTATCCAAAAAAAACGCAAGCTTTAAAAATCAAAACAATGAAATTAAAATCCAATAAATTGCATTGTTGGTTCCTTTGGATTCTCCAAGAGGTTTGCTTCAACTTGATGGGGTTTTGTTGACCTCGACGAGGTATTGCCAACGCTGGAAACTCGAACAGTAGATTTAGGGTTTGGTAATTTGTGATACATGAGGCATCGGTCTTAGTCTAAGTGGTGTAGGTGGGTTATTGAGGTGAAATGGAGTCGTTGGCAAGGAGTTGGCGAGGTACGGTGGCATTGGGAGGGGTGCGATGCTGTTGAGGTCCACTGGAAATGAGGAACTCGAGTGCACAGTGAAGGGTGTCGTTGGAAAGAGGATACGAAGGAGGTGAAGGTGGTGATATCGGTTCTGATTTTTGGGGAAAGACGATGTGGAAATCGGGGGCTGTAAGGATTGAAAATGGCAGTGGTATATTTCAGTGAAGGGAGTACATGGTTTTGGGGAAGAAGCCTGAACGGGCTCGTGGGTTTTCAAGGGGTATTGGGCCGGGTTTGGGTAAGCAATGAGGCCCGATTATTTAATTAAAATAAAGTTAGTTTTATTTTAAATATTGTATAACTTGTAACTATAATATCTCTTGCATACGATATCAGAAATTCGAACGGTTGGATCCGTTGGGATCATTTGGACGAGCACTTCACAATGGAATTGGTTTGAAGTGGATTGGAGCTCGTCTGAATTTATGGCGAAATAAATTGTTTGATTCAAATCAAATAACAGTTTATCGTTCTTTAACGATGAACTGCAATTGTGAGTAAATCTCACTAACTCTGAACAGTTTATAATTTCATGTTGTATTTTTAGAACTGTTAAATATTGACTGATTGACTATATGTCGACTGTTTGATTGAAGTGCTAGTCAGTTAGTTGAATTTCTATATTGATTCTGTTTAACAGAATATATCATATGCAACTGAAAGTGATGTTGATTTTATTGTGTAACATCTATAGATGCAGGGAAACAGGTTGGAGGAATCCGACTGGATTCCTCAACAGTTAATTTATTGTTTTCATATATTGTGATATATGACGTGATTTATAATTTGTGTTGATTGTGTGTGTATGGATGATATTGGACATCGTGATTTGATAGGTTAAATACTATAACATACCGGAATATTGAAAAGAAAATATTTATAAAATCAAGAGGATTTTATAAAAGAGAATATTTATAAATAGAAATATTTATAAATGGAATATTTATAAATAAGAGACATTTATAAATAGAAATATTTATAAATAAGAAAGTATTTATAAATGGAATATTTATAAATAGGAGATATTCAAAAAGGAAATAACTGCAAATCATTTTTTCTTTCTGAATGGAAAGGCTTGTGTAGCGGTTTGGGGATTTTCCCGATGCCCCCGATACAAAGGAGGTTATGGCGAATTTTTCCGGGAATTTAAGGAGTTAGAATATTTTTAAGAATAAATTTGAAAAGGAAATCATTTGTAAAGTGAAGAACAGTTAGTAAAAGTAAATCTTTATAAATGAATAGTTTAAACAGTTAGAGTTAACCAGTTAGAGTTAACCAGTTAGAGTTAAACAGATAGATTTAAATAGTTAGAGTTAAACAGTTAGAGTTAAACAGTTAGAGTTAAAACAAACATAGTTATTCAGGATGAGTTGCCATTTAGCACGACTGCTAGCGTAATTCGCAGGGCTGTAAATAGCCTACGGCGGTCGGATGTTTCCTGAGGGAATCAGGCGTAACCATTGTGATCGCTGCGATCTAGAGTTGAGCGAATGGAGTTAAAGAATATAGAGTTAAGCAAAATTAGAAACTGACTAGAGATTAATAAGTTGAATGGTTTCCTGAGTATCGATCTGATGTTGGTTTCGTCCTTCGGAGTTTATACTTAGGAAGTTGTTCTCTTGTTAGTTTATAGTTAGAGTCTGATAGTTGTGGAAGGATAGTGATACGTAAATAAACAATGGAAATGTTTTCCAACGTTGATAACGAATATTTTCTAAATATAGAAAATAATGAAATATGAATATATATAAATATATATATATATATATGTTTGATGATTGGGTCGATAATTCCATTAGGAATTTAGATCGTTGTTTGTACACGGACATGTTTTCATTTGATAGTTAAATCACAGATTATCAAAGTTTTGACCATTTTACGTTGTAAATATGGAGAGACCGGTTGGATTATTATCCGAAGAACCACTCCGTATTGACATAAGAGTTGTGATCAAATACGATGAAGAAAATTGAAGACGAAGTAAAGTGCAAGGGCTATTGTATAAGTCTTAGATAACAGTGCCTAAGATGGATGTACTGAATAGTGCCTTCGGCTTGTCCAGTCCCAGGACAACTTGTATGGACGAACGTCTGACAGAGTATTCCTAACGAATCATATATGTTGATCTCTACAACGTATTACGTTGGTGGCGGAGAAATTCGTTTCTCTTAGCATCATACCCGTGATACCGTTAGGGAAATCGATAATGATTTGGCGGGTATGACGATGTGGTGTTCCAAGTAAATGAAGATATGATATGAAAAGATATGCGTAGCTTCTAGCCTCACATCCGGTAAATGATAGAAATCGGGCAGGCAGCATGGCTAAGTCGGTCGCACCGAAGTAGGGTGTATAATCACCTATCCAGAGAATATTCATTTGCTTCTTTAATCTATCAATGATGTCCAATATATATATATATATACCAGAACGGTTGTTGATCCCAACCGTTGGTGATGTACATTCGATACACTCAAGCGAAATGAGTGGTCGGTCATGTGTGGCTGAGTTGCAAGATGTTCTTGTTGAACTCCAATGTATCGTTCCTAGAGTACACTGATCGGAAGGTGGTTCCATACCTTGTCATAGTTGGAAATCAAATCATCCAATACGTGCTTGCGATTTTGATTGTATACTATATATGTAGAACGTGAGATGCAAGCGTTTCTACTAGATTGATATCTATTTGTATTTAGACATTATTATAATATCAGAATGATATTGCTTTTCAAAGATGTTTGGATTCTCATAAGGGAAAAACCCGTTCCGTATGCACGGCGTGGTCTTATGAGATATCATATACCCTTTTAAATGATTTGAGTTTACTCACACCAGTCACATGATTGACCCGGAGTTTATTTTGTATTCCCTAAACTCTTGGGTGCCTAAATTTGTATGGGTAGTCAAGTAGTCAGGATTTACAGGTATACTTGAAGAGCTTGGAGCAGGAGGCTTCAGCAGTCGACAGCTATTATTTATTCCGTGGTGATGTTATGTGTTGTACTCTGAAATGGTATGTATATACAGTTATAACTTTGTATTTCAAAAGTTATGTTATATTTCATTCGTTCCGCTGTGAGATTCATGTTACTCTGATGATGTTGTATGTTCTTCTTCTTCTTCTATTCTAAGTTTCTATCTTATCTATTCTCACCCTCTAATTTCTTTCATTAATTACCAGGATTTTTCGATGTTTTGGTAATCGACATCGAGCTTATGTCGGTAACCAAATTCGCCAAAAATCCGGGTCGTTACAGTTGGTATCAGAGCTTAAGTTAAGAATTACTTGGCTCTGTGGCGTGACTCGGTAGAGATGGGGTTAGTAATACCCTAGATTGAGTTTGAGTGTATATATACGAGTGCGTATTTGTATTTGATATAAAAATGGTTTTATATTGTGGAGATTCATTGGCTGAGTTGTTTATGAGTTCTGGTCGATCAGTTTGATCCACTATATCGGTAGGATTAAATAAACACTTGAATACGATGGACCGACACAGTATGGATATGTGATATATTATCGTATATAGGATGTGTTGGTAGTAATTATAATTGGGTAAGATTATAAAATGTGAAATGGTTATATATAACCAATCAGAATTCATATAAGTGAAATACGTGAAATAAGATGAATTAAATTTGAATTTAAATCAGATTTGGAATTAAAATAAGGAAATTTTAAGTTCCTAGGAGATTTTGAAAATGTTTTTCAATCTGAAAGTGATATAGTATTGAACTCACGTTGATAGCTGGAAAATAGATTCTGATGATGAATCGCGACATCATCAATGTTCATTTTCGAGTTTCGAAGTGACGGATTACTACCAAAGGTTTTGTTTTTGAATTGTTTTGAGGAAAACAAGCTGTTTAGAAATTCAAAGGTTTTGAATTGGCAGTATGATTTCAAATTGGTTTGAAATAAACCCAGGAATTTGAAATTTAAATTTAACTTGTGAAGTTAAATGGATTAAAATAGCAAATGTGAATAAGTGAATTAAAATTTAACTTGAACTGAGTTAAATTGAATTGAATTGGATTAGAGAATAATCTGTTATGGAATTGGGTTGATGAGTTAATAAACTGGAATTTTATATTGGGGTTCGAATGAAATTCGATTTGGATTTGAGGATATGAACTGATTGGAATTTGATTGAGATAACACTGGTATATGCTGAGTTGATAGCATATGGAAGTGATAGAGTTGATATGCCCGATAAAAAGGCACCAGTTTATATTATATATGGATATGAGATTTATGAGCCGAATTGGCAAGCCGTCTGGCTGTTTGATTTTCTTTTGGGTGGAGAAGGCCCAGAGAGGCGAGTTGGAGTTTGAGATATTGACCAGTACAAAGGAGGTGCTGGTGAAATTTTCCGAAAATATAAATTGTTAGAAAATTTTCAGAATTTTTGAAAATTTCAGTTAGTCGAAAGGAATTAATATTTTAGTCGATATTAATTGGTTCAGTTGAAATCAGGAATAAGGGGTAAACAAATCTTAGGAATTCCAATA
Organism: Allium sativum; assembly: GCA_030737875.1. Lineage (NCBI taxonomy): Eukaryota > Viridiplantae > Streptophyta > Magnoliopsida > Asparagales > Amaryllidaceae > Allium > Allium sativum. Next base: position 391,464,755 of record CM060912.1, on the reverse strand, counting down.
GATAGTGTCGTCCTCGACCTTAGCAATTTCGAGGACGAAATTATTTTAAGTGGGGAAGAATGTAATGACCCGCATTTTTCCAGGGATATAATTAATTTATTTAATTTTATAAATGGTGATTTAGGGAATTAAATCGTTGTTAATTAAATTATAGTGAATATTTAATTAAATTAAATAATAGAATAATATATTTAATTCAGAAATAATCAAAAATATTGGAAATCACAATATTCTGTGAACGGGGTCATCCCTAAGATTTAATTCGGCTTTGAGTTGAATTATATTGACGAATATATTCAATCGACATCAGTTTGAACGTATAATTATAATATAATTAAAATAGAGCTTGAAATGGCGCGGCAGTTCGCTATTTGGCGATTTGAACTTCAACTGAATGTACAAGGTCCGTTTTAGGTCGGATTTCTGTGAAACAAGAACCGTCAGGACCGATTTGATAATAGTTTTCTAATGGAAGAGAAAAATCGGGATTTCGTCGTGTAGATTTTGATTTACGTCTAAATCAAATTCTAGAAAAGTCGCTGTGGAATTTCCTTTATAATTTATAATGGTTTATAAAAGGAATTTCAATATAAATTGAATATCGATATAATATGGATTTGGAATATCGAGCTATAAATCCATATACGAATATTTTGGAGCTGTGGTATATTCTAGGTGAATATATACAATAATATTAAATTATTAATATTTAATTTAATTTAATTTAATTTATTTAAATATATTTATATATTTAAATGGGCTATTCAGAGCGTTAAAAATAGCCACTTTTGCAAACGAAGTCGGAATTCAACGAAACCAGTTTTGTTGGATCCGCAATGTCAAATAGTTGCTAGATTCCAAGTTCCGTGATTTTTAAAGTCACTGTGTGGCCATACGGATTTTTAGAGTGAGAAACAATTAGTATTTTGACAGTTAAAAATACGGTGTGTAAGCATACGGAGTCGGAATTCGACGAAACCAGTTTTGTTGGGACCGTAATGTCGAACTCTAGCTACGTGTCCAGTTTCATGATTTTTGAATACTGTATGTGATCGTAGGAATTTTAAAGGACAATTACAAACAAAGTTTGCTAAAAATGAATATAATATTCTAATATAATAATATAAAATCCTCCTATATAATATCTTCACAATCCCCTAAACCTAATTTCATTTCTGCGTTGGTCAAAAACAGTTGAGGCCGCCAGTTCTTCATCCAAAAAAAAACGCAAGCTTTAAAAATCAAAACAATGAAAATAAAATCCAATAAATTGCATTGTTGGTTCCTTTGGATTCTCCAAGAGTTTTGCTTCAACTTGATGGGGTGTTGTTGAACTCGACGGGGTGTTGCCAACGCTGGGAACTCAAGCAGTAGATTTAGGGTTTGGTAATTTGTGATACATGAGGCGTGGGTCTTAGTCTAAGTGGTGTAGGTGGGTTATTGAGGTGAAATGGAGTCGTTGGCAAGGAGTTGGCGAGGTACGGTGGCACTGGGAGGGGTGCGATGCTGTTGAGGTCCACCGGAAATGAGGAACTCGAGTGAACAGTGAAGGGTGTCATTGGAAAGAGGATACGAAGGAGGTGAAGGTGGTGATATCGGTTCTGATTTTTGGGGAAAGACGATGTGGAAATCGGGGGCTGTAAGGATTGAAAATGGCAGTGGTATATTTCGGTGAAGGGAGTACATGGTTTTGGGGAAGAAGACTGAACGGGCTCGTGGGTTTTCAAGGGGTATTGGGTCGGGTTTGGGTAAGCAATGAGGCCGGATTATTTAATTAAAATAAAGTTAGTTTTATTTTAAATATTGTATAACTTGTAACTATAATATCTCTTGCATACGATATCAGAAATTCGAACGGTTGGATCCGTTGGGATCATTTGGACGAGCACTTCATAATGGAATTGGTTTGAAGTGGATTGGAGCTTGTCTGCATTTATGGCGAAATAAATTGTTTGATTCAAATCAAATAACAGTTTATCGTTCTTTAACGATGAACTGCAAATGTGAGTAAATCTCACTAACTCTGAACAGTTTATAATTTCATGTTGTATTTTTAGAACTGTTAAATATTGACTGATTGACTGTATGTTGACTGTTTGATTGAACTGCTAGTCCGTTAGTTGAATTTCTATATTGATTCTATTTAACAGAATATATCATATGGAACTAAAAGTGATGTTGATTTTATTGTGTAACTTCTGTGGATGCAGGGAAACAGGTTGGAGGAATCCGACTGGATTCCTCAATAGTTAATTTATTGTTTTCATATATTGTGTTATATGACGTGATTTATAATCTGTGTTGATTGTGTGTGTATGGATGATATTGGACATCGTGATTTGATAGGTTAAATACTATAACATACCGGAATATTGAAAAGAAAATATTTATAAAATCAAGAAGATTTTATAAAAGAGAATATTTATAAATAGAAATATTTATAAATGGAATATTTATACATAAGAGATATTTATAAATAGAAATATTTATAAATAAGAAAGTATTTATAAATGGAATATTTATAAATAGGAGATATTCAAAAAGGAAATAACTGCAAATCATTTTTTCTTTTTGAATGGAAAGGCTTGTGTAGCGGTTTGGGGATTTTCCCGATGCCCCCGATACAAAGGAGGTTATGGCGAATTTTTCCGGGAATTTAAGCAGTTAGAATATTTTTAAGAATAAATTTGAAAAGGAAATCATTTGTAAAGTGAAGAACCGTTACTAAAAGTAAATCTTTATAAATGAATAGTTTAAACAGTTAGAGTTAACCAGTTAGAGTTAACCAGTTAGAGTTAAACAGATAGAGTTAAACAGTTAGAGTTAAAACAAACATAGTTATTCAGGATGAGTTGCCATTTAGCACGACTGCTAGCGTAATTCGCAGGGCTGTAAATAGCCTACAGCGGTCGGATGTTTCCTGAGGGAATCAGGCGTAACCATTGTGATCGCTACGATCTAGAGTTGAGCGAATGGAAATAAAGAATATAGAGTTAAGCAAAATTAGAAACTGACTAGAGATTAATAAGTTGAATGGTTTCCTGAGTATCGATCTGATGTTGGTTTCGGCCTTCGGGGTTTATACTTAGGAAGTTGTTCTCTTGTTAGTTTATAGTTAGAGTCTGATAGTTGTGGAAGGATAGTGATACGTAAATAAACAATGGAAATGTTTTCCAACGTTGATAACGAATATTTTCTAAGTATAGAAAATAAGGAAATATGAATATATATATATATATATATATATATATGTTTGATGATTGGGTCGATAATTCCATTTGGAATTTAGATTGTTGTTTGTACACGGACATGTTTTCATTTGATAGTTAAATCACAGACTATTAAAGTTTTGACCATTTTACGTTGTAAATATGGAGAGACCGGTTGGATTATTATCCGAAGAACCTCCGTATTGACATAAGCGTTGTGATCAAATACGATGAAGAAAATTGAAGACGAAGTAAAGTGCAAGGGCTATTGTATAAGTCTTAGATAACAGTGCCTAATATGGATGTACTGAATAGTACCTTCGGCTTGTCCAGTCCCAGGACAACTTGTATGGACGAACGTCTGACAGAGTATTCCTAACGAATCATATATGTTGATCTCTTCAACGTATTACGTTGGTGGCGGAGAAATTCGTTTCTCTTAGCTTCATACCCGTGATACCGTTAGGGAAATCGATAATGATTTGGCGGGTATAACGATGTGGTGTTCCAAGTAAATGAAGATATGATATGAAAAGATATGCATAGATTCTAGCCTCACATCCAGTAAATGACAGAAATCGGGCAGGCAGCATGGCTAAGTCGGTCGCACCGAAGTAGGGTGTATAATCACCTATCTAGAGAATATTCATTTGGTTCTTTAATCTATCAATGCTGTCCAATATATATATATATATATATATACCGGAACGGTTGTTGATCCCAACCGTTGGTGATGTACATTCGATACACTCAAGCGAAATGAGTGGTCGGTCATGTGTGGCTGAGTTGCAAGATGTTCTTGTTGAACTCCAATGTATCGTTCCTAGAGTACACTGATCGGAAGGTGGTTCCATACCTTGTCATAGTTGGAAATCAAATCATCCAATACGTGCTTGCGATTTTGATTGTATACTATATATGTAGAACGTGAGATGCAAGCGTTTCTACTAGATTGATATCTATTTGTATTTAGACATTATTATAATATCAGAATGATATTGCTTTTCAAAGATGTTTGGATTCTCATAAGGGAAAAACCCGTTCCGTATGCACGGCGTGGTCTTATGAGATATCATATACCCTTTTAAATGATTTGAGTTTACTCACACCAGTCACATGACTGACTCGGAGTTTATTTTGTTTTCCTTAAACTCTTGGGTGCCTAAATTTGTGCGGGCAGTCAAGTGGTCAGGATTTACAGGTATACTTGAAGAGCTTGGAGCAGGAGGCTTCAGCAGTCGATAGCTATTATTTATTCCGCGGTGATGTTATGTGTTGTACTCTGAAATGGTATGTATATACAGTTGTAACTTTGTATTTCAAAAGTTATGTTATATTTTATTCGTTCCGCTGTGAGATTCGTGTTACTCTAATGATGTTGTATGTTCTTCTTCTTCTATTCTAAGTTTCTATCTTATCTATTCTCACCCTCTAATTTCTTTCATTAATTACCAGGATTTTTCGATGTTTTGGTTATCGACATCGAGCTTATGTCGGTAACCAAAGTCACCAAAAATCCGGGTCGTTACACCTTACCTTTGCCTTTTGCTTCTTTGGACGATCCTAATAAGATGTCCTGATTCTCCGTAACGATGACAACTAGTCTTCCTCTTCTTTCTAAGGTTTTTATTTAAGTAGTCAGGTATTTCACAAGTGTGGCCCTTCCTTTTCTCTTGGCCCCTTGTTGTCCTTACCGCCTTTCTTTGGATCTACTTTCTTATCGTGTGTACTATCCATGTCTCTCCTGCACATTCTCCATTCGTGACCTCCTACCAAAATGAGGTTTCACCCTTCATTAACCAAGTGGCCAATTGAACCTTCCTCCCATCGTCCATCTTAAAGGTACCAATAAGTCCTCCGCTTCCTACTAGCTTTGACAAACGTCCCAATCCCATGAAGCGGTTTTCCGCCCATCGTACGGAGGTTCTTACATATTTTAGAAAAAGCGTCTATATGTGGAGGAAGAAATTCAAAAAAGGAAAGAGGAAGAGATTCAAAACGGAGAACCGAGGGAAAGATATATGGCTCTTGGGGGTTATGTTTTTAAAACAAACTTTTCTCTTGAAAATACTTCCCTTAAAACATATTTTTTTAAGTATTTCTTTATACAAACGCTTTTGAGAAATAGTTTTTCAAAATCCCTTATCTGTTCTGTTAACCTTCAGCTCTGATACCACGTGTAACACCCCACATCCATTAATGTCACTCTCAAAGGGAATACATTAACTTTCATGGAGCATTAATAGTGCATAGAACAAAATATAACAAGACAGATACACATATTGGTACTTGAAAATTTTGAAACAACTTTTATTGCAGCCGAGAAATAGTTTGATTACAACAACTTCATAAACCAACAGTAAAACCAAGTACACTTAATATCCATCTTGACAAATTGTTTTCTGAGTACATAAAGTAAAAAAGCATAACCCCAACACAAGTAGCCATAAAAGAGATGAGCTGAACTTTACTTTCAGCAATCCAAGCACTTCCAAAAGAGAGAGAAAGAGATCTAAGATCAAGCTTCACCGGTACTAGTCATACCCTGAGAACCGAGGGGGGAAGGAAGAAAAGAGGCTAAAACAAGGAGGTCAGACATAAAGTCTGGCGAGTATAATAACTTTAACAATATAATTATTAAAGTAATTAGGATAAGGCATATACTGGTAAAACAAGGTATGACCATGAAACAAGTGGGCATGAAAAGCCAACAAGAGGAATATTCTGGCGTTAATCTCGTTCCTAATCACTATAGGATAATTACTATACTGCACCAATGCTAATTACATCGCACCATTACTAGTCCCATACTGGAAGTTGATCCCTCTTACTAATCATAATTATAATAATAATAGTTTCATGTACTCTAGCTGCTATCGTAGGTGCTGCCTGCTCCTACCTCCACTAGTTGTACCCACTACCCTCCCCAGTCTAGTTACAACATTTATTCATAATATGGTAGTTTCTTGTACTCCTAGCTGCTGTCATAGGTGTCGCCTACCCCTATCTCCGCTAGTCATACCCACTACCCTCCCCATTCGATCGGCTTCCTAACTCGTAGATACTCGTGTTGGTCCCACAGTGGGGTGTATCACTCCCCAAAGTGGCAACCCGATACCACTACAGATGCACGGCTTATATCTACACGATGCAACAACGTCTTACCTACCAGCCCGGGCCCACGCACGCACATGACCCCGTTGGACTTGCGTTGCCACCGTTAACCCGTTTTGACCTCTTACGATCAAACCCAGTAAGCGCGTCCCATCCTCGATCTAACTCAAGCTCACAAAGATACTTAATGGGTTACTGGTTTGAAATGGGTCCTCCATGCTTGACACAAGCTTTCCACCTATGCTTGGTCCCCACTAGAATTTTCCACTTAACCCCTTCTTATTCATGTCTTCTTTACATGTTTCAATTTGGTTAAGTGTTTCTAATTGTATTTCACATGTCTCCCATATCATCCACTTAACCTCCATGTCCCACCACATATTTATCTTGGTTAGGTGTTAATGATTATATCCCACATGTCACTCATGCTACCCACTTATCAAATCAACATGTGTTATTGGTTAAGCTTGTCTTAACCTCATCCACTTATCAGATCAATATACATATATTTGGTTAAGCTGGTCTTAACCCTATCCACATATATATTATGTGCTAAGTTGGTCTTAACCCCCATCCACTTATCAGATCAATATGTATTATTGGTTAAGTTTTCCTTAACCCTATCCACTTATCTAGATTAATATATATATTATTGGTTAAGCTAGACTTAACCCTACCCACTTATCAAATTAATATATATTATTGGTTAAGCTGGTCTTAACCCTACCTACTTATCAGATTATTGGTTAAGCCGGTCTTAACCTTATCCACTTATCAGATTATTGGTTAAGCTGGTCTTAACCCTACCTACTTATCAGATTATTGGTTAAGCTGGTCTTAACCTTATCCACTTATCAGATTATTGGTTAAGCTGGTCTTAACCCTATCCACTTATCATGTTATGTATTATATATATATATCATATAACATGTTTTACTTAATTTATGATTAAGTACCTCTTAGTTCACAAATACATTGGTTAAGAGAATAACTCCCTAAGTATCAACCCCGAAGACCGAAATCAACATCAGATTGGTACTCAGAAAATTACTCCACTCAACCAAACTTCTGTTAGTCATTCATATTCGTCTTGGATCGGAATTAATTAATTATTAATGCACAGACCTCCCACATTAAGTCGATTGCTTGTGGCAGCTGGATACGCCGGGCGGCTGCGGGAAGACTTCCACCACAAGCTAGACTTAACCTTGTGTCTAAGCATCTTTTAATTATGCCTTTGACCTCTCACATTAGACTACCGTTTGTGGTTGTTGGATGTTCTGGGTGGGTCCGGGTAGTTTTATACCACAAATGAGTCTAACCTCATGTCTTAGGCATTTATTACATATTTAATTTATGCCTTTGACCTCTCACATTAGACTACCGTTTGTGGTTGCTGGATTTGCCGGGTGGGTCTGGGCAGTCTTACACCACAAACGAGTCTAACCTCGTGTCTTAGGCATTTATTATTACATATTATTATTTGACCCCAATTTGAATTAATATCTCATTTCAAATTGTCAATAACTTCCAAATTAATCTATGTCCATAATTGCCACCTAAATTATGTCCATAATTTCTATGCAAATAAATTAGGCCAATTAATGTCTCAAATTTATTATATGCCTTTAAAGCCATTTTATGCCAATTCACAATTTTGCAAAATTAATATTTTCCCATTGTCCCCGCGCTATTCGTTCATTTTAATTCGATATATGTTAGACTCGGAAATAGTCTAACTTATAAAAAGAAAAGCAACATCACAACTTGCATGACACATAATATAGATCATAACATAAGTTTGCATAGCCAAGAACTTGCATAGGTAATGGATATATATATAACATAAATTTGCATAAACTATCATTCGTGAACTTGCATATATGGATATGGTTTTCCTATAGCTTGCACATGAATTTCATACAAACTTACATTCAAACTAGCATATGATTCACATACAAAACTAGCATATGATTCACATACAAAACTAGCATAGGCAATAGGCATATAGAACATAAATTTGCATAACTATGTACTGCCATGGATCTAAATATAGATCTAAACATAAAAACGTGAACTTGCATATAGATCTAAACATGTAAATTATATGTCACATGTTTTTCATATAAACTAGCATATGTTTATACTTGATTCACATATGAACTTGTGTATAATCCACCTACAGACTTGCATAAGATTCATACATAATTTAACATCCGAAACTTACATAAGATTTGCATATGCTTTAACATCCTAAACTTGCATAAGATTCACATATGTTTTAACATCCCAAACTTGCATAGGATTCATATACAAATTAGCATATGTAGAAACAAACTTGCATAAGATTCACTTATGTTTTAACATCCCAAACTTACATAAGATTCATGTATGATTTAGATCTACAAACATAGGTTAACAAAACAATCATATATTCACAAACAAAATCAAGTAACGTCACATGATTCAACAGACATGTTCTCATAATCCAAGTCATGACCCATCATAATCAATTTATTAATTATTTTGTGAAAGAAATTATACTCACAATCAAAAGAACAGTCTTTTTTTTCTGGGATCTATGTTCTGAAACTGAATTGCTCTCCTTTGATGTAGACTAATTGTTATTCTAATTTAGATTAGATTTGATTTTGATTCTGGCTTCTATCTTGTTTTCTAGTTGAAGGAGAATGGCGCTACTCTAGGTTGATAGCATGACAGCTCTTGGTATGAATTTGTGTTGTTTAAGGTTTAGATTTAGGTTGCTTATATAGAAGTTTAGGATTATTTAGAGACCTTAGATGAACTAGGAGTCCGTCAGAACCACCCAGCTCAAATACACATCATCCGACCACTCAGAAGAAGACACATCATCATAGAACACTCCAGAATTCTGTGCTGGATCAGTGTGGGCGCACTTGGCAGGTGCGCTAGTGCATTTTTGTACTGGCGCACTTGTGAAGTGCGCTAGTGCATTCTGTTCGACTTCCAGTTTTTCTTCCTAACTTCGTTCGTCCATATCTTCTTCATACGATATCCGTTTTATGCAAACTCAGACTCTATCTCAAGCAGAATTCCGAGACGAACGCAATGACGTAACCCATTTCATCTAATTCTTCTTTTAATAATTAATTATTATTTAATTATCTCTTATGACCTATTTTAAAATTACGGGGTATTACAATCTTCATACCTTAACTCATTGTTTGGTGACAGATAAACATAAAGTGAAACCTTTCATTATCATATAGGCTGAAAAAGTGGCATACTGAACTCATAATTCTAAGCAGGATGTTTGATCAAGTATAATTATTCTGATTTTCTAAAATAAATAAATATGTAGATAGTCTGATTGTGTCCGTCTCAAGCTCCATAATATGTGCTTCATGCTTTAAAAGGAGTAAACAATTCCATAAGGAAGTAAGACAATAATGGCTTTTCTAAAATTTTATCTAAGTATGGCATATGAAAGGTATGTGAAACAGATGAAATGACATAGTTTTGTAAATATTAGTTCCTTATGCTCAAACTAAATGACTTGTACCTTACACTCAAACTAATTAACTTGTAGTTTCTGTTGAATGAATGTAAATATTAGTAGCTTACACTCAAACAGGAAAATGAATGTAAATATTAAGTTATTAACTGTCACGAGTGTTAGAAAATTAGTAGATAGTCATGCTTAACCGCCTACCGTGAAGCCAGTAGCTAGGTAAGTTATTTGATGAAAATATAATTAAAGAAGCTCGGGATTATTTGAATCATGCAGTTAAGTATGTCATGAAGTAAATATGAAGCATGCATTATTTGAATTTTGAAAACTATTGTCAAAATTATTGTATATTTGAAATATATTACAATTGAAGGAGTTGATCCAATAAGAAGAGAAGTAAATAGATACGGTTGATATTGATCTTCTTCAGTGGCGAATGCATAAAGTTTCAGATAGGCAACGGGTCGCGTACTCCATCCATACAAGGTATGCATATCAAGCCATTAAAAAGATCAAAATCCATTGAAGTGTGGACATCGTTACTTAAGGCATAAAAGCAGCATTTAAATTGCCATGTTTAAGACTGTTAATAACATAAAGTAGTAAGAAAGCAATAGTATTTTGACATCTGGTCGTTTTTGTGAAACTTCTGGCTTTCACCTTCTATGACATTGTGATTGTTTCATTTCGCACTCTTTTTGGCTTCTCAACACACACACACGCACGAGCGTGTACACACACACACACGCACACATAATATATATATGCTAGAAGCATCTTTGTATCTTTTCAAATATCTCAAACATATCTTTTTTCTGCAAAAAACAGAAAAGTTGGCAGTTATTTTTCTTCAGTTTCTAATTGCTTCATTGACTTTAGGCTCTATAAAACCAAATAGAAAGATGAAGGAGAAGCAAGGCTCATCACCTTCATTTGCAGCAACTCTAGCTGAATTGCTCAATTCAGGCAATTAGTTTCTTTTCAATCTATTAACTATCGTATATTTCTTGATTTCACAAGCAGTTATAATTTCACCATGTATGTGTCCTAATTGTGATATTATTTGTGAATTCAGGTGCAATGATAAGTATTCACATAATTGCAAAGATATCTAAAGACTTTGTATCTTGATTTCACCATGTATATTTCTTGATTTCCAAGCGGTTTTGATTTCATTTTGATATCTAATATTGCAAGCAATTAATCATCTTAATCCAGGTCTAATTAACTGCCAAATTTCGTTGAAAGTGCATCTGTACTTCCATTGGTGATGTAGCGTGCTTTCTTTGCTTTAGCCTTGAAGTAGAAAGAATTAAGCATAATGTTGCATTATGCAGTAAACCACAAAGGTAACTTGACTTCCTGGATTTATGATTGATGTATTTCAAAGATCTTTATTTTTTTTTATTTATGATTTTTCCCCGATGTTTATCAAAAGATTGTTTGAGGAGCTTATGGTACTTCCAGTTATTTGTCATTTTGACTGACTATTATATAGACGCCTGAGAACATTTTCAGACGTCTGAAATAAAATTCAGACGTCTAAAATGGTCTCAGGGTGTTGGCCGAAATCCATTTTAAAGTTCTAAAATCTATTTTCTAAAAATTTAGAAGTTTTGTTTATAAAAGTTAACTAAGTATATAAAAATTAAATAACTGAGTATTATAAAAATTAACTAAGTATTTTAAAAATTAACAACTATTATAAAAAATTAACTAAGTCTATAATTTTATAAAAATTAACTAACTATTATAAAAATTAACTAATTATTAACTAAGTGTTATAAAAATTAACTAAATATTATAAAAATTAACCAACTATTATAAAAATTAACTAACTATTATAAAACATTAACTAACTATTATAAAACATTAACTTAGTTTGCTAATTTTATAAAAATTAACTAATTATTATAGAAATTAACTAAGTATTATAAAAATTAACTAACTATTATAAAAATTAACTAAGTATTGTAAAAAATTAATTAAAAATTAAGTAACTATTATAATTTGCTTTAAAAAATTAAATGACTATTATAAAATTAACTAAGTATTATAAAAATTAACTAACTATTATGAAAATTAACTAAGTATAATAAAAAATCAATTAATTATTAACTAAGTATTATAAAAATTAACTAAGTATTATAAAAAATTAACTAAGTATTATAAAAATTAACTAACTATTATAAAAAGTAACTAAGTATTATAAAAATTAACTAATTATTATAAAAATTAACTAAGTATTATAAAAATTAACTAACTATTATAAAAATTAACTAAGTATTATAAAACACTAATTAAGTATTAACTAAGTATTATAAAATTTAACTAAGTATTATAAAAATTGACTAAGTATTATAAAAATTAACTAAGTATTATAAAAATTAACAAGCTATTATTAAAAATTAACTAAATTTACTAATTTTATAAAAAATTCGAAGTTTAGTTTGTAAAATTTAACTAAGTATATAAAAATATAGAATTTTACCAAGTATTCTACAATAATAATAGCAACAATTAAAATTAAATAAGTATTATAATAATTAACTACCTATTATAAAAAAATTAACTAAGTTTACTAATTCTATAAAAATTAACTAACTATTATAAAAATTAACAAAGTATTATAAAAATTAACTAAGTATTATAAAATTAACTAAGTATTATAAAATTAACTAAGTTTACTAATTTTATAAAAAATTAGAAGTTTAGTTTATAAAAGTTAACTAAGTATATAAAAATACAAAATATTACCAAGTATTCTATAATAATAATAGTAATAATTAAAAATTAATGTGTAAGCATGACCAAATGCTAACATGAACATATATGTACATGTAACAACCCAGAAGATCAGAACCAATTTAAATTTTTTATTTTGGCAATTTTAATGAATTTTGAATATTTAAAATGATTTATTTTAAATAATAATGACTAGAAATTTATTTTGAATAGAAATAGAACATATAAATTTATTTATATCGAAGTTAGATTATAAATATTTATTTTAATTATAAAAGGAATTGAAAATGGCGCGGTAGTTTGAAAATTCGATTTCAAATTTTAAATGAATGTACAGGATTCAAAATAAATCGGATTTTAGTAAAACCAGAAATATTTGAATCTGTTTGAAAATATCTTTCAAATGTATCTCAAAAATCCAAATTTCATAGCGGAAATAAAAAGTTATGTCCAGTTGAAAATGCAGAATAATCGCTATGGAAATATATCCCTTAAAAATAGTGATTTTGCAAACGACCTCCGTTTTCGATGAAACCACTTTTGCTGGATTCAGAATGTCAAATTATTGCTGGATTCCAATTTTCATAATTTTTGGAATCAATATGTGAGCGTGGTGAATTTAAACATGTTTGGTCAATTCAGTTTGAATTTAATCGACTAGAAAATGACCGTTTTCAAACGGTCTCCAAATTCAATGAAATTAGTTTTATCAGGACCGTATCATCAAAACATAACCAGATTTATTTTTCTGGAATTTTGGGAGTCCGTATGTGGCCCCGGTAAATTAAATTGTACGTTTAAATTTAATATATATTGATTTATATTTTAATTTTGAGAAAAACAGATCATAACAGCCAAATTGGGTTATGAAACATATCCCGTTGTGTCCGGAATGGGGGTATTTAGCTATGGGCGACAGTCGTTTGGATTTGTTTGGAGTTCATTACGATGTTGAGTTTTAAAGAAAATTAAACATTAAAATAATACAAATATTATATATATATATATATATATTCAGTCCCTCATCTCTCTCTTTCCCGTTGACCAAAGTAAAATGAAAAAAAGAAATCGATTAAAACCCTTAGCCCTAACTCGCGTCGTCAGACCTCGTCGCCCCATCGTCGGAGTCGCCGCTCCTGGCGCGCCACCACCCCCTATCGACGCCGGTCCCCTTCGCCCTCTTCCTCGATCCACGCACCCCCATCCATCCTCCTTCCACGATTAACCTACAATAATATTTCTAGTGGAACATCTTTCATAATCCCTGGAGAGATAGTTCTCTAATAGACCGAGGGATAAGTATCAAATATCAAGTATCAAATATAATAATTGTACTTGGAAAGTCGCTTTCAAATTATGAAGTATCCAATATTTGTATACCAAGATCTGATTATGAGTTATTAAATAGTAAGTTGAATAAAAGTTCACTATTTTAGATACAATAGTACCTAGGGGACCCAACAAATCCCTAATTAGAATTATGGGATTAAATTCTTTTGCTGTGATGTTATATTTTGAACCATTGAATGGACATGGGCCAACTCGAGAACAATTGAATGATGACAAAATTATCAAAGCCTTATTTTGATTCAACAATGTACACCCCCCCCCCCAAAGCTAAGACAACTGTCGCCGCACCCAATCCTCTGTCGCCGACCAAGACAACAGCCGCCGCAACCACCTGCTTCCCCTCCAGCGGCCACCTGCGTGCCATCCCCGACCACGTGAGTTTTTATTATTATCTTATTCGCTTTATCTAATGTAATTAACTGTAAAAGGGTTTTAAACCAATTTTTATATAGAAAGAGTATTGTTTTAAATTTAAATATCATGGTTTTGAAAACTGAAATTTTATAAAAATAGATTAGACATAAAGATGTAATTTTTTTTGAAAAGATATGATTTTTATATCTGGAAAGATATGATTTTTATATTTGAAAAGATATGATTTTTTTTTGAAAAGTTGTAATTTTCTTGAAAATATATGACTTTTATATTTGAAAAGATGTTATTTTTATTTATAGAAAAATATAATTTTTAAAATTAAAAAGATTAGATTTAAAAAAAAATTGATTTTTATAATGAAGTAGCAAATATAAAAATTTGATTTTTATAATGAAGTAGCGAATATAAAAATTTGATTTTTATAATGAAGTAGCGAATATAAAAATATGATTTTTATGTATGCAGTAGCGAAATAAAGATTCGATTTTTATATATATGATAGCTAGATAAAAATGTGATTTATATATATATATATATATATATATGAGCTATATAAGAATGTGATTTTTAAAATATAAATATCATTGATCAAAAATATGATTTTTTAATATATAAACATCATATTAAAAATGTGATTTTGTAATATGAACAGCGTGAAAGAAGATTGAGTTGGAATTTCGGGCAAATCCAAATGGTTCAGAAATTCAGAATTAAGGAACGGAGGTGTGGATCCCAAAGGTGAGAACTTTTCACTTCAAATTTATTTTCTAGTTAAAATATACATCGGGATGCAGATGGTGCTTAACAGCACTCGACACCGTCGTCAACAGACCATGGACGACTTGTTTGATTGTATGTTGTTGTGAAAATTGATTGAGATAGTGTTGTGGAAATGGATTGTATTGTGATTGTTGATTGTATTATGGAATAAAATGTTTGAATAACAGAAATATCATTTTTATTATATATATAAAATATATAAAATATTCATATATGGAATAAATTATTTGAACAATAAAAATATAATTTTTATTGGATATATGAACCATATAAAATGGTCATATGTTGAAGATAAATATTCATTTACAAATCGGACGATTTTTTTATGTACGCCCATTTATTTGATACTGATTGGGATGATATATTTTACACATTGCCCAACTACACAAATAATAATAAGTGTTGTTGTTTGAAAACCCCACACGGGTATTGGGATGATATTGGACATACACTAATCCTAATATTTAGTTGTATGTCAATCGACGGGTTGACAGGATGTTGTAAACGTTAATTAATGGTTGACTGTGTTTGATTATTGTTGTGTACATGTGTGTATGAAATCCATATAAATAAAATTATATGGTAATTGACTGTGTCTGATTCCACTTCGGAAATAACGAATATTTTAAAATGGCGAATAAGGAATATTTTAAAATAACTAATATTTTAAAATAATATTCAGTAATGGATCAAAATATGATTTTGATGTCCGATTTGGGATGGGCACGAAAATATTAAAATTTAAAGATGCGCCATTTAGACGTGAACGGTATTTATATCGATTTTATTCATTTTTATAATGAACATCAAAATGGAAGTGATTTTAAAATCTAATGTTTTGAAAATATTATCATTTATATATTAATGATATGGAATATTCAATTCTGATTTAAAATTGAATATGAAGTTGAAATCGTTTTGAAAACGAATTTAAAACGATTTATAAAATACGTTTTAAATGAAAATCGACGAAATATATATAATATATATATTACATATATTTAATGGTCTAAATAGAACGCGTCGCGCGGCGGTAGTTCGCGAATTTCGACCATTGACTTCGAATTGACATTACGGGAGATCCGACCGTCGGATTCTCCTAAACTAGAACCGTTGGGTTCGTATCGAAAAGAGTTTTCCAACGAATATAAGGAATTTGAAATCTAACGGATGGATTCAGAACTATGTCCAAATCAAATTTGGAAAAGGTCTTTGTAAGTGCATTTCGATGACCATTCATGGAAATCGACTGTATGGGCCTTGATAAAATTATTAAAAATATCAATAATTTGTGTAAAATCATAATAAATGATTTGGAAAGAATTTGGGTGAAAAATTCCACGTTTGTAAAAGTAAAAAAAAAAAAAATATGAATTGAAATGATTTTTAAAAAAATATTTTTATCGAAATGAACTAGTTATGAATTAGAATTATAATCCAATATTTTTAAATAAATAAATTGGATTTGAAATGATTTTTAAAAATAACCAGAATTTCTGATATATGAATTGGAATGGATTTGAATCGAAATTATCTTTGGAATATTTCGATATCGGATTCCATGATTATACGGATATTGTGGAGGAATTTGGATGACATATATATTTTTATTCCCAATACGATATTTGTTGATTTCAGAATTTGATATTGAATATAAGCAGATATAATTTCTATTCAGAGCCTTGTATTTGATATAGAATTGGATTTTGGGTTTGTCGTGAACTGTGTTTTAAATGACACTGTTCTTAAACCCAGTTGAGAAAAGATTAAATCTTTTAAATAAGATCTAGAATACCAATTAATTAATATTTAATTGGAATTGAATAGAATTGGAGTTTGGGTTTGTCATGAATCGTGTCTTTATTAACACTGTTCTTAAACCCAGTGCGAAAAGAATAAATCTTTTAATTAAGATTTAAAGAAGAATTACCAATTAATTAACATTTAATTGGAATTGAAATTGAAATTGAAAATGAAATGTGAATTGGGT
Source organism: Allium sativum (assembly GCA_030737875.1). Lineage (NCBI taxonomy): Eukaryota > Viridiplantae > Streptophyta > Magnoliopsida > Asparagales > Amaryllidaceae > Allium > Allium sativum. Next base: position 391,447,699 of record CM060912.1, on the reverse strand, counting down.
TTATTGTGAACTATGTTTTTAATGACGTTCGTTCTTTAACCCGATTTACAGTGGAATGTGATTTAGAATTTATAAATCCTTTTATTAAGATTTAACGGGAATTTTCCAAAGTAAAGTTTTCCAATTTAATATATTAAATTGGTATTGAATGGAATTCGATTTGATAATAATCGAAATGAGATTCTATGGAGGAAGTCTGTTAATATATATGGAATTTTAAAAGGCTTTGTCGTTATTCCATTTATATTATCAATCGAATACGGAAATTGATATCGATTATATATTGATCTGTTTTCCGTGAAGATTCCATAATTAAAGGAACGTGATTTAGGTTTATCGTGAACTGGGTTTTAAATGACATTAGTTCTTTAACCCAGTTAAAGATAGGATTACATGTCTAAAATTGTATGTCGAACTGTATGGTTGATCTCTACTAAATACATATCTATTTGGTGGTGGAGAATTTATTCTCTTGCATAACACCCTTCTCTAAGACGTACGAGCTTAAAGGTTATATATCGGCAGAAATGAATACTACGATGTAGATTGTCGATGCGACATGTTAGTGTTTCTAAAATTAAATAATCATTAATGTTGATTTTTGGGAAGATTAAAACTAAATGGAGTTTTAATGAATCTTTAATTAGATTGAAAAGAGAATGCGATAATTTAAATTATCAAATTCGGGAAATGATCGAGAATGGAGTAGCACCCGTTTTGCTCCAAGCGATAGTTAAATCATTAATTAGATTTGAATGGGAAATGGTAATTAATTTTACTGATAACACCATGGTGTTAGTTACGGAATAATACCAGTTTTGCTCCATGGGATGAATAGGTTGGGATTGGGAAATTACATAAATGATTACTTCGGTAAGGTGCGTTAATCACGACTAGTTTGGAAAACCTTAATATGGTTTGAATGATATCCAAAGGAAGATTAAAGAATAAATTTTAAAGAATTTATATTTGATAAAATTAATGGGAACATATCCCTAAGGATGTGAATATTTGAATAAAAGAATATTCTGAATTGGAATGAGGCGTATGTTGTGTTATTATAGCACTTGTTTATTATATATGCGAGTTATTCGGAAAGGCCGGGTTTATACCCAATATGAATAACTGATTCGACGTTATGTCGACGATGATGGTGGTGGTTGAAGACCGGAGGTCTTCACATCATTTGGATGATTACTGATGTCTTGATTGGGCTGTACACCCAAGGTAAGGTAATAAGTGGTGATCATCCAGACGTACTTGGAGATCGACCGGATATGCAAGGACCTCTCTATTGTATTGGACATATGGGATGAGGAATAAGGTGCCTCCGGTTTCGTTTAGACCCAGAACGAAGTTGTAAATGGATGTGTCTCTGACATTGGATTTTATTCTGTGTTGATTGATCTCTATTAAATATATATCTATTTGGCGGCGGAGAATTTATTCTCTTGCTTAACGCCCTTCTCTGAGACAAACAAGCTCAGAGGTTATATATCGATAGACATCAGTCGCATGGCGTGAATTGCCTGTGTGGCATGCTGAGATGCAAATGATCAAGGCTTCTATTGAAAAGCAGTGTCTTGTGGTTGATGATCAAAGCATGGCTTTAATATAGCATAGCTTTGTGTATAGCGTTAATTCGCGAGCCTCACACCTTGGTATGAGTCAAAAACGGGATAAGGGACAGCAGGGAGAGCATGACGTTTCTTTCTAGCTATGGGTGGTGTCCGGGTTTTGCAAGCCCAAACATTTTTATATTTTTACCTATATGGTTGTTGGAATGCGAGGCGCCTCAGATATATCGGTTACTACGGAGCCGATGGATGGGTCCTATAGGACCGGGAAACGTGTGTTCATGAATTGCCAATCCTCAAATGTAAGAGAGGACCGACCCTACAAGATCCAGGGGTTACCCATGGTATGTAGTCCTGAGGCATTTGCTAGAATGTCTCGAAGCGGAAAGGAGTACATCCTTTGCCTAGACTCATGATGAAAATCCAATTTCCAGTACGTGACATTTCGGTTTTGATTGTAAAGCCTAGTATTGGCGACATGATAGATGGTACCCATGCCGCCTGTGATTGATACATTTATATTTGAAGTTGTTTTATACACATGCACTTATAATAGTATCAAATGATTTTTTTTAAATGTACCAAGCATGTTTGGCTATTATAAGGGAAAACTCTGTCCTCAGGCTTGCGTTGCATTGTGTGATGGGACCTGGGTCTTATGATAACTTCATTTTTCCAAAAAGCATTGCACTGTTTATAATTGTATATGCACTGGTAGTCCTAGGAGGAAACCTGTTCCGTGTTATGCGGCGTGGTCCCTTGATTTGATTTATTTTTAATGTAAAGTTCGAAATAACTGTTTAGTTCTCACATAAGTCACATGACTGACCTGGAGTTTATTGTTTTAACCTAAACTCTAGGTGCTCCTATTTTCCACACGGGAAGCTAGTAGTTTCGGTTTTGCAGATTTATATTCACAGGATCCTGGTTTACAGCTGGAATGATATTCGGAATTCTCTGTCCATGTATCTCTTTCAGTTGTGTTTTGTATTAATTTCCGCTGCATTGTAATTTGTAAATCTCTGATATTTATCAAATGTATATTATTTGTTCATACTCTGTATATTCTTGTACTCTGATGTAAATTGTTGTAATAAGCAATGAAATGTTCTTCTGTTTGTGTTTTGATTTGTCGTGTTCTCAACTCAATCCAAGCTTTCCTTTACGGGGAAGTTCGGGTCGTTTCAGTGGTATCAGAGCTTTGGTTTACAGAGCTCGAGAACAAGACACATTAGAACCAAACGAAAGAATTCATCAGAAATTGGATTAGTAATATCCAGTGAGAATAACTCGTTAGAGATAAGATCAGTAGTATCCTAGCATGAGTCTAAAGAGTGTTATTTTTAAAATAAAAATGAAAACCAAATTTGTTTTGAAAATTTAATCTAATTATACGTATTTGAGTATAATATTTTATTTTATTTTGGACAACCGAGTATATGAGATTTTGCTTATACGCGTCATGAACGTATATTCTAAGTTTTAACATACTGGATAGATATTGAATCACACTTTAGTCGCCCGGGGATAATTATGATAATGATGCATCATCATCTGTATTTATGTTCGAGTTTCAAAAGTGGGATTTCTATATATTTCCAATTGACTGGTGTGAGAACCAAAACTAGATAGGGTCTATTGTTGTGACTTAGCATCAAAAATGGATTTTTATATATGGATAAAAATTATGAATTTGAAAAGATAACCAACTAATTGATTGTTGATTGTGTTGTTTGATTATTGGTTTGATTAACTAAAATTTTGAACCATCAAGCCAAATTGAATCAAATATTGAACTGACTCCAAAATTGATTGCAATTGCATGCCTATACATGTATATACATTGAACATGTCATAGCAAGGAGGCTAGAGAAGAGGAATAAAATTGTATGCCTAACAAATAGGTACATGTTTACTAATTTATTGGGTTTGGATGATTTTATGAGTCGCTTGGCTTTTTCTTTTTCTTTTTGGATGATGAGGGCCCTACGTGGCTAGTTGGGGTTTTAAAAGACTCCCCGTACAAAGGTGGTTATGGCGAAATTTTCCAAAAATTTAGGGTGTTAGCCAAATTTTTGAAGAATTGGAAAATTCTTCGAAACTGAAAAGTTAAAGAATGAAAGCCAACTGAAAAATGAGTTGATTAGTAAAACAACTTTCAGCTCCGTTCCTTTTCGAGGACGAAAAGATTTTAAGTGGGGGAGAATGTAACAACCCGGAAAATCTGAACCAATTTAAATTTTTTATTTTGGCAATTTTAATGAATTCTGAATATTTAAAATGATTTATTTTAAATAATAACGACTAGAAATTTATTTTGAATAGAAATAGAACGTATAAATTTATTTAAATCGAAGTTAGATTATAAATATTTATTTTAATTATAAAAGGAATTGAAAATGGCACGGTAGTTTGAAAATTCGATTTCAAATTTTAAATGAACGTACATGATTTAAAATAAACCGGATTTTTGTGAAACCAGAAATATTTGAATCTGTTTGAAAATGTCTTTCCAACAAATCTGAAAAATCCAGATTTCATAGCGAGAATAAAAAGTTATGCCTAGTTGAAAATACAGAATAGTCGCTATGGAAATGTAGCCCTTAAAAATAGTGATCTTGCAAACGACCTCCATTTTCGACGAGACCACTTTGGTTGGATTCGAAATGTCAAATTATTGCTGGATTCCAATTTTCAAAATTTTTGGAATCAATATGTGAGCGTGGTGAATTTAAACGTGTTTGGTCAATTCAGTTTGAATTTAACTGACGGGAAAATGACCGTTTTTCAAATGGTCTCCAAATTCGATGAAATTAGTTTTGTCAGGACCGTATCGTCAAACCATAGCCAGATTTATTTTTCTGGAATTTTTGGAGTCCATATGTGTCGCCCATGAATTAAAATGTACATTTAAATTAAATATATATTGATTTATATTTTATTTTTAAGAAAAACTGATCATAACAGCCGAATTGGGTTATGAAACATATCTCATTGTGTCTGAAATAGGGTTATTTAGCTAGGGCGACAATCGTTGGGATTCATTATGATGTTGAGTTTAAAAAAAATAAACATTAAAATAATACAAATATTATATATATATTCAGTCCCCCATCTCTCTCTTTCCCATTGGCCAAAGTAAAACAAAAAAAATCGATCAAAACCCGTATCCCTAACCTGCATCGCCAGACCTCGTCGCTCAACCGTCGGAGCCGCCTGTAACGACACGGATTTCGCTCGGACCTAATCGATCGCTAAATCGACCAAGACCGTTCGAATCCCGCATCCACTAACTCTGGGCATACAACACATCAGAACAAATAACAGAAGACTTTTATAAACATCATAATAATGTTACATCAGGGTACTGAACATATCAGAGTATATCGAAATATAATCAATACAGCGGAAGATGATTTTACAATAAATGTAATACAATGCATAGTGGAAATAAATAAATAACACAGCGGAAGACTAATGATGCTCTGGACGCAGCTTTAAGCTTCAATCCAGAATCTTGCTCATATATCTGCAACATAAACTACTCGACTGCCCATGTGGAAAATAGGGGCATCCGAGTTTGCAAGGGAAAAGCAAACTACAGGTCAGTCATGGGACTGGTGTGAGAAACTCTAGACAGTTATAACCTTATATAAATCATATGGCATATCACGGGACCACGCCGTAACGCGGAACGGGTTTACCCCCATGAATGCCAGTGTATAAACAACAATCAATATAGATATATGGATCTACTATGCATCAATCAACATGCAATATCCCAATCTACCCACTTAGATTAATCACTACACTAAGATTTTCCAAATTCAACTCAATTTACAGAAATTATTCCTTTGGATTTTATTCCCGATTTCTTATTTCAAATCATTTGAAATACCTATCTAACTTTCTATATCAAAGTAGATTTCACTTCGGGATCTCAAATCAAATCGTTTGGAAATATGAATTCTAAAACATAACAATGCATACAGACAAGTACGCAACCAAATATCATGCTCCACATCGACAAGGCAAAGGGTACGCACCTCACAACTCGATATATAAATGTGCACCTACCCCACATAGGAGAAGGCTACACCGACGATGCACCTCCCACACATGGAGAGCATACACTGCCCTCTCACCCATACTTTTAGTCTCAGGGTTACCCGAATCTTTAACCACATATTAAATCATTTCATATCCCGAAGTAGGGAAAATCATTTCACAACATAATAATCACAAGTACTTTCAAAATATAGTACTTCACATCAGTAATTCACACATATGATTAGTCACTATTAATCACATAACCTTTGAGCTCGTACGTCTCAAAGAAGGGTGTTAAGCAAGAGAATAAATTCTCCGCCACCAAACAGATACATCATTAATAGCAACTAATCGAATATGTGATGAACTACAATGTAAAACCATAATACATTTCCAAATCATTTCGAAATCATCGGGTTTTAGGCCTCGAAATCCTTTTTGTTTTATAAAACATTTTTATAAAACATTCCTTGTCCAAAATCGGGAATACATTTCTTTTCACTTAAGAAAAATATATCATTTCAAAATCATTCATTAAATTTGAAATGAACACAACATCGCTAAACACCTTATCGTCAAATCATGAAGTGTTTCACAAGACGTTAGCACACAGATATTTTCAAACCAACCCAATGCTAAATGTAAAAGCATATTCTGCTCATAAACTGGTCGAGCACCGTTCACACAATCAATCAGTCACAATCAATATCAACAACCACATATATTTGGTTTACACCACATTTCATGTTTTTGGTAAATTTAATCACCATTCATTCTTTCAAATCTAATTAAAGATTTATTCAAACTCCAGTTGGCTTCATCTCTAAAATCATTTCATATTGATTGTTCTGCTTTTTGGAAATTAATCCTGTTTTACTCGGGTTAAAGAACTAATGTTATTTAAACACCGTTCACGACAAACCCCAAATCCAATTTGATATTAAACACAAGGCTCTGAATAGAAAATAGTATCGGCTTATATTCAACATCAAATTCTGAAACCAACAAATATCGTATTGGAAATAACGATATTAATATATCTTTCAAATTTCCTCAACCATATCTGTATATTCACGAAATCTAACATCGAAATATTCTGAAGATAATTTCGATTCAAATCCATTCCAATACATATATTGGAAATTCTGGTTATTTTTAAAACCATTTCAAATCCAATTTATTTATTTAAAAATAAATAAATTATTATTCTAGTTCAAAACTAGTTCATTTCGATAAAAATCTATTTTTATCTTTTCAAATATGGAATTTTTCATCCCAATTCTTTTCAAATCATTTCTTTTGATTTTACACAAATTATTAATATTTTTGATAATTTTATCAAGGCCCGTACAGTCGGTTTCCAATAATGGCCACCGAACTGCACTTACAGCGACCTTTTCCAAATTTGATTTGGACATAATTCCAATCCCAACCATTAGATTTCAAACTTCTAATATTCATTGGAAAGCTCTTTTCGATACGAACCCAACAGTTCCGGTTTCAGGAGAATCCGACGGTCGGATCTCCCGTAATATCCATTTGAAGTCAATGGTCGAAATTCGCGAACTACCGCTGCGCGGCGCGTTCTATTCTGGCCATTATATATTTATATTTAATATATATATTATATATATTTCGTTGATTTCCTTTTAAAACGTATTTTATAAATCATTTTAAATTCGTTTTCAAAACGATTTCAACTTCATATTCAATTTCTAATCAAAATTGAATATTCCATATACACGACAATTTTATACAGTGTATATATTTGTTAAAAATTATATTTTTAACAATCAAATCATTTTCACGTTTCATATATATATATATATATATATATATATATCGTTTTCATTTCATATATATATATATTTATATATTATTTCCACCTATATCATTTTCATTTCATATATATATATATATATATATATATCGTTTTCACTTTAAATATATACGATATTTTAACTTTCAATATATACGATATTTTAACTTCCAATATATACGATATTTTAACTTTCAATATATACGATATTTTCACTTTCAATATATACGATATTTTAACTTTTAATATATACGATATTTTAACTTTCAATATATACGATATTTTCACTTTCAATAAATAGGATATTTTCACTTTCAATATATACGATATTTTAACTTTTCATCACAATCACAACACAACACAATTAAACAAGTCATCCACGGTCTGTGGACGATGGGGAACGGTTCATATATGCAGTTATAAAATAAATAACTGTACAAGAAAATTTATAGTGAGAGAATTCTCACATTGATTGGATTCGAAATCGTTAATTAACGATTGTTCTTAACTGAATTAAACTCTGCATTTAATTCAATCAAAATTCCTGACTGCTTCTGAATTTTTTTCCGGTCTACTTCATTGTGTAGATCAGGCCAAGACGGTTCCAATGCTTCTGATTTCACTGAATTTTGTGTTCGTTCGGATAAGTTACAAAAGTTTATACGTCAATCATTTTTAATGCATCATTAATAAAAAAATTAACTTGAATAATTAACCTCTCTATTCCACTAATCCCATCGTCTCTTTCAGTTTGCCTGGACCGTGAAAACAAACATCGAGCTCGCAACTAGGGTTTGAAACCCTCATCACCACAACGCGCCGATGTCAGATCAGCCACCACCACTCAAGGCGGCGCAGCACCCTCTACCTTCGCCCGAAAGCCCCTCGAATTTGGTGCCCCCTTATCCCTAAAATCTGATGCGAAACTCGGAGCTTGGAGCTCGAAAATCCCCTGATTTACTTCGCTGAACTACATCACATCCATATGGATGGAGAGATAGCTCGAAAGCCTCTTGAATTTCATGTAACACGTTTTTGAATTCATTCAATAACTTGGAAGAATTTGAGAAAGAGAAATCGCATGATATCGGCTATCCAGGAATTAGGGCTGATGCTTTTTTATAAATGGAGAGATAGGCTTTATAAATTATTATATATATATTTATATTATTATTTAATTCAAAAATAATTTCTTTTATCTGCGAACTCCAAATCAAACCCAACGACCGTCGCCTCTAGCCAAATACACCCATTCCGAACACAATGAGATATGTTTCTTAACCCAATTCGGCTATTACGATTAGTTTTCATTTAAATTACAATATGAATCCAGCTATGTTTTGACGATACGGTCCCAACAAAACTAGTTTCGTCGAATTCTGAGACCGTTTGAAAAATGGCCCTTTTCTGGTCGATCCAATTTAATAGAAATCGACCAAACACATTTTCATTTTCCACGCTCAAATACTAGCTTCAAAAATTATGAAATTTGAAATCTAGCAATAATTTGACATCGCGGATCCAACAAAAGTGGTTTCGTCGAATTCTGAGGTCGTTTGCAAAATGGCCATTTTCACGGGCTATATAAACTCCATAGCGACCTTTCTGAAAATTCATTTGGCCATAACTTTTGCTTCCCACTATGAAAATTCGATTGTTCAGATTCATTAGAAATATATTCACAAACAGATTTAAATATTTTTGGTTTCACTAAAATCCGTTTTATTTTGCACCCGGTTCATTCAGTCAAAGTTTGAATTGAAATTTTGAAAGTGCCGCGCCATTTCAGGCCTTGTTTATAATTTAAAATAAGTATATTCATTTTCAACATCGATTCAAACTACTTTTCGTCGTTATTATTTAAAATATTTATTTTAAATATTTAAAATTCACTAAAATAGCCAATTTAAAAAATTTAAATTGGTTCAGATTTTACGGGTTGTTACACTCTCCCCACTTAAACTTTTCGTCCCCGAAAAGGAACGAAGTCGAAAGTGGTTTGATTAACCAACTCTACTTTCAATTTGGCTTCCATTCTTCAACTTTTCAGTTTCTAAGAATTTTCAAATTCTTCAAAAAATTGGCTAACACCCTAAATTTTCGAAAAATTTCGCCATAACCTCCCCTACACCGGGGACTTCGGGATATTTCAAATAGCCTCCCATGGCCTTCTTCAATCCAAAAGAAAAAGAAAAAGCCAAGCGGCTAGCCAATCGGCTCATAAAATCATCCAAACCCAAGAAATACAATAAACACGTACCTATTTGTCGGGCAAAAATTTTTATTCCTCTGCTTTAGCCTCCTTTCTATGACCTGTTCAATGGATACACATGTATATGCATGCAATTTCAAACAATTTTTATTTAGTTCAATATTTGTTCAATTTGGCTAAATGGTTCAAAATTCTAATTAATCAACCAAAAATCAAACAACACAACCAGCAATCAATTTGTTGATTAACTTTTCAAATATATAACTTTATATATACTCATAAATCCTATTTTCTAAAACCAGATTACATATATAATCACAAATACGTTATTTATAAACATATGACTCTCAACTCATTCTAGGGCAATACTAACCCCATCTCTAACGAGTTACTCATCCTAGAATGCTACTGATTCTATCTCTAATGAGTTTTCTTCAATAGGATATTACTAACCCAATCTCTGATGAGTCTTTTATTCTATTCTAACGAGTTGTGCCCCAAAGATTTGAGTTTAACCAAAGCTCTGATACCAGCTGTAACGACACGAATTTCGCTCGGACCTAATCGATCGCTAAATCGACCAGGACCGTTCGAATCACGCATACGCTAACTCTGGGCATACAACACATCATAATAAATAACAGAAGACTTTTATAAACATCGTAATAATGTTACATCAGAGTACAGAACATATCAGAGTATATCGAAATATAATCAATACAGCGGAAGATGATTTTACAATAATGTAATACAATGCACAACGGAAATAAATAAATAACACAGTGGAAGACTAACGATGCTCTGGACGCAGCTTTAAGCTTCAATCGAGAATCCTGCTAATATATCGGCAACATAAACTACTCGACTGCCCGTGTGGAAAATAGGGGAACCCGAGTTTGCAAGGGAAAAGCAAACTATAGGTCAGTCATGGGACTGGTGTGAGAAACTCTAGACAGATATAACCTTATATAAATCATATGGCATATCACGGGACCACGCCGTAACGCGGAACGGGTTTACCCCCATGAATGCCAGTGTATAAACAACAATCAATATAGATATATGGATCTACTACGCATCAATCAACATGCAATATCCCAATCTACCCACTTAGATTAATCACAACACTTAGATTTTCCAAATCCAATTCAATTTACAGAAATTATTCCTTTGGATTTTATTCCCGATTTCTTATTTCAAATCATTTGAAATACCTATCTAACTTTCTATATCAAAGTAAATTTCACTTCGGGATCTCAAATAAAATCGTTTGGAAATATGAATTCCAAAACATAACAATGCATAAGACAAGTATGCAACCAAATATCGTGCTCCCTATCGGCAAGGCAAAGGTTACGCACCTCGCAACTCGATATATAAATGTGCACCTACCCTACATAGGAGCAGGCTACACCGACGATGCACGTCCCACACATGGAGAGCATACACCGCCCTCTCACCCATACTTTTAGTCTCAGAATTACCCGAATCATTAGCCACATACTAAATCACTTCATATCCTAAAGTAGGAAAAATTATTTCTCAACATAATAATAACAAGTACTTTCAAAATATAGTACTTCACATCAGTAATTCACACATATGATCAGTCACTATTAATCACATAACCTTTGAGCTCGTACGTCTCAAAGAAGGGTGTTAAGCAAGAGAATAAATTCTCCACCACCAAACAGATACATCATTAATAACAACTAATTGAATATGTGATGAACTACAATGTAAAACCATAATACATTTCCAAATCATTTCGAAATCATCGGGTTTTAGGCCTCGAAATCCTTTCTGTTTTATAAAACATTTTTATAAAACATTCCCTATCCAAAATCGGGAATACATTTCTTTTCACTTAAGAAAAATATATCATTTCAAAATCATTCATTAAATTTGAAATGAACACAACATCGCTAAACACCTTATCGTCAAATCATGAGGTGTTTCACAAGGCGTTAGCACACTGATATTTTCAACCCAACCCAATGCTAAATGTAAAAGCATATTCTGCTCATAAACTGGTCGAGCACCATTCACACAATCAATCAGTCACAATCAATATCAACAACCACATATATTTGGTTTACACCACATCTCATGTTTTTGGTAAATTTAATCACCATTCATTCTTTCAAATCTAATTAAAGATTTATTCTATCTCCAATTGGTTTCATCTCTAAAATCATTTCATATTGATTGTTCTGCTTTTTGGAAATTAATCCTGCCTTTACTCGGGTTAAAGAACTAATGTCATTTAAACACCGTTCACGACAAACCCCAAATCCAATTTGATATTAAATACAACGCTCTGAATAGAAAATAGTATCGACTTATATTCAACATCAAATTTTGAAACCAACAAATATCGTATTGGAAATAACGATATTAATATATCTTTCAAATTTCCACAACCATATCTGTATAATCACGAAATCCAACATCGATATATTCCGAAGATAATTTCGATTCAAATCCATTCCATTACATATATTGGAAATTCTGGTTATTTTTAAAACCATTTCAAATCCAATTTATTTTTTAAAAAATAAATAAATTATTATTCTAGTTCAAAACTAGTTCATTTTGATAAAAATCTATTTTTATCTTTTCAAATATGGATTCAAATCATTTCTTTTGATTTTACACAAATTATTAATATTTTTAATAATTTTATCAAGGCCCGTACAGTCGGTTTCCAATAACGGCCACCGAACTGCACTTACAGCGACCTTTTCCAAATTTGATTTGGACATAATTCCAAATCCAACTGTTAGATTTCAAATTTCTAATATTCATTGGAAAGTTCTCTTCGATACGAACCCAACGGTTCTGGTTTCAGGAGAATCTGACGGTCGGATCTCCCGTAATATCCATTTGAAATCAGTGGTCGAAACTCGCGAACTGCCGCGGCGCGGCGCGTTCTATTCAGGCCATTATATATATATCATCGATTTCCTTTTAAAACGTATTTTACAAATCGTTTTAAATTCGTTTTCAAAATGATTTCAACTTCATATTCAATTTCTAATCAAAATTGAATATTCCATATACACGACAATTTTATACAGTGTATATATATGTTAAAAATTATATTTTTAACAATCAAATCATTTTCACATTTCATATATATATATATCGTTTTCATTTCATATATATATATTATTTCCACCTATATCATTTTCATTTCATATATATATATATATATATATATATATATATATATCGTTTTCACTTTCAATATATACGATATTTTAACTTTCAATATATATGATATTTTAACTTTCAATATATACGATATTTTCACTTTCAATATATATGATATTTTAACTTTCAATATATACGATATTTTCACTTTCAATATATACGATATTTTCACTTTCAATATGTACGATATTTTAACTTTTCATCACAACACAATACAGTCAAAAGTCGTCCATGGTCTGTGGACGACGGAGAACAGTTCATATATGCAGTTATAAAATAAATAACTGTACAAGAAAATTTATAGTGAGAGAATTCTCACATTGATTGGATTCGAAATCGTTAATTAACGATTGTTCTTAACTGAATTAAACTCTGTGTTTAATTCAATCAAAATTCCTAACTGCTTCTGAATTTTTTTCTGGTATATTTCATTGTGTAGATCAGGCCAAGACGGTTCCAATGCTTCTGATTTCACTGAATTCTGTGTCCGTTCGGATAAGTTACAAAAGTTTATACGTTAATCATTTTTAATGCATCATTAATTAAAAAAATTAACTTGAATAATTAACCTCTCGATTCCACTAATCCCCTCGTCTCTTTCAGTTTGCCTGGACCGTGAAAACAAACATCAAGCTCGCAACTAGGGTTTGAAACCCTCATCATCACAACGCGCCGATGTCAGATCAGCCACCACCACTCAGGGCGGTGCGGCACCCTCTACCTTCGCCTGGAAGCCCCTCGAATTTGGTGCCCCCCTTTTCTCTAAAATCTGATGCGAAACTCGGAGCTTGGAGCTCGAAAATCCCCTAATTTACTTCGCTGTACTACATCACATCCATATGGATGGAGAGAGCTCGAATGCCTCTTGAATTTCATGTAACACGTTTTTGAATTCATTCAATAACTTGGAAGAATTTGAGAAAGAGAAATCGCATGATATTAGCCATCCAGGAATTAGGGCCGATGCTGTTTTATAAATGGAGAGATAGGCTTTATAAATTATTATATATATATTATATTATTATTTAATTCAAAAATAATTTCTTTTATCTACGAACTCCAAATCAAACCCAGCGACCGTCGCCTCTAGCCAAATACCGCCATTCCGAACACAATGGGGTATGTTTGGTAACCCAATTCGGCTATTACGATCAATTTTCATTTAAATTACAATATAAATCCAGCTATGTTTTGACGATACGGTCCCAACAAAATTAGTTTCGTCGAATTCTGAGACCGTTTGAAAAATGGTCCTTTTCTGGTCGATCCAATTTAATAGAAATCGACCAAACACATTTTCCTTTACCACACTCACATGCTAGATCAAAAATTATGAAATTTGAAGCCTAGCAATAATTTGACATCCCGGATCCAACAAAACTGGTTCCATCGAATTCTGAGGTCGTTTGCAAAATGGTCATTTTCACGGGCTGTATAAACTCCATAGCGACCTTTCTGAAAATTCATTTAGCCCTAACTATTGCTTCCCGCTATGAAACTTCAATTGTTAAAATTCGTTAGAAAGATATTCACTAACAGATTTAAATATTTTTGGTTTCACTAAAATTCGTTTTATTTTGCACCTGGTATAGTCAGTCAAAGTTTGAATTGAAATTTTGAAACTACCACGCCATTTCAGGCCTTGTTTATAATTTAAAATAATTATATTCATTTTCAACATCGATTCAAACTACTTTTCGTCATTATTATTTAAAATATTTATTTTAAATATTTAAAATTCACTAAAATAGCCAATTTAAAAATTTTAAATTGGTTCAGATTTTACGGGTTGTTACACCGCCGCTCCTGGCGCACCACCACCCCCCATCGACGTCGGTCCTCTCAGCCCCCTTCCTCGATCCATGCACCCCCCCTCCATCCTCCTTCCACAATTAACCCCTCCCCACACACACACAGCAAAGACAGTCGCCGCCGCAACCACCTGCTCCCCCTCCAGCGGCCACCTGCGTGCCATCCCCGACCACGTGAGTTTTTATTATTTAATTTATTTTATCTAATGTAATTAACTGTAAAAGGGTTTTAAACCAATTTTTATATGGAAAGAGTATTGTTTTAAATTTAAATATCATGGTTTTGGAAACTAAAATTTTATATAAATAGATTAGATTTAAAGATGTAATTTGTTTGAAAAGATATGATTTTTATATTTGAAAAGATATGATTTTTATATTTGAAATAATATGATTAATTTTTTTGACAAGATATGATTAATTTTTTTGAAAAGATATGATTAATTTTTTATGAAAAGATGTATTTTTTTTGAAAAGATATGATTTTTATATTTGAAAAGATGTGATTTTTATTTATAGAAAAATATAATTTTTAAAATTAAAAAGATTAGATTTTAATATATATATATAATTGATTTTTATAATGAAGTAGCGAATATAAAAATTTGATTTTTATAATGAAGTAGCGACTATAAAAATATGATTCTTATAATGAAGTAGAGAAATAAAAATTTGATTTTTATATATATGATAGCTAGATAAAATTGTTATTTTATATGTATATATATATGAGCGATATAATAATGTGATTTTTAAAATATAAATATCGTTGATCAAAAATATTATTTTTTCAATGTATAAACATCATATTAAAAATGTGATTTTTTTTAATATGAACAACTTGAAAGAGGATTGACTTGGAATTTCGGGCAAATCCAAACGGTTCCGAAATTCAGAAATAAGGAATGGCGAAGTGGATCCCAAAGGTGAGAACTTCTCATTTTAATTTAATTTTCTAGTTAAAAAATATACTAGGATGCAGATGGTGCTTAGCAGCACCAGACACCGTAGTCCACAAACCATGGACAACTTGTTTGATTGTATTTTGTTGTGAAAATTGATTGAGATAGTGTTGTGGAAATGGACTGTATTGTGATTGTTGATTGTATTGTACGGAATAAAATGTTTGAATAACAACAATATCATTTTTATTGTATATATAAAATATATAAAATATTCATGTATGGAATAAATTATTTAAACAATAAAAATATAATTTTTATTGGATATATGAACCATATAAAATGGTCATGTATTGAAAATAAATATTCATTTACAAATCGGATGATTTGTTTATGTACACCCATTTATCTGATACTGATTGGGATGATATATTTTACACATCGCCCAACTGCACAAATAATAATCAGTGTTTGTTGTTTGAAAATCCCACATGGGTATTGGGATAATATTGGACGTACATTAATCCCAATATTTAGTTGTATGTCAATCGATGGTTTAACAGGCTGTTGTAAGTGTTAATTATTTATATTTAATGCGTATGCAGTTGTGTAATGCACTCTGGATGATGGTTGACTGTGTTTGATTATTGTTGTGTACATGTATGTATGAAATCTATATAAATTAAATTATATGATAATTGACTATGTCTGACTCCAACTCGGAAATAACAAATATTTTAAAATAACGAATATTTTAAAATGGAGAATAAGGAATATTTTAAAACAATATTCAATAATGGATCAAAATATGATTTTGATGTCCGATTTGAGATGGGCACGGAAATATTAAAATTTATGAAGCCGTGTTGATTAGAGATGCGCCATTTAGACATGAACGATATTTATATCGATTTTATTCATTTTTATAATGAACATCGAAATGGAAGTGATTCCAAAGTCTAATGTTTTGAAAATATTATCATTTATATATTAATGATATGGAATATTCAATTTTTATTTAAATTGAATATGAAGTTGAAATCATTTTGAAAACGAATTTAAAACGATTTATAAAATACGTTTTAAATGGAAATTGATGAAATATATAACATATATATATATATAATGGTCTGAATAGAACGCGCCGCGCCGCGGTAGTTCGCGAATTTTGACGATTGACTTTGAATTGACATTACGGGAGATCCGACCGTCGGATTCTCCTAAAACCAGAACCATTGGGTTCGTATCGAAAAGAGTTTTCCAAAGAATATAAGGAATTTGAAATCTAATGGTTGCATTTGGAATTATGTCCAAATCAAATTTGGAAAAGGTCGTTGTAAGTGCAGTTCGATAAACGTTTATGGAAATCGATAGTACGGGCCTTGATAAAATTATTTAAAATATCAATAATTTGTGTAAAATCATAATAAATGATTTGGAAAGAATTTGGGTGAAACATTCCACGTTCGTAAAGATAAAAATATATTTTTATCGAAATGAACTAGTTATAAACTAGAATTGTAATCCAATATTTTTAAATAAATAAACTGGATTTGAAATGGTTTTAAAAATAACCAGAATTCCCAATATATGAATTGGAATGGATTTGAATCGAAATTATCTTTAGAATATTTCGATATTGGATTCTGCGATTATACGGATACTGTGGAGGAATTTGGAAGATATATATATATCATTATTCCCAATGCGATATTTGTTGATTTCAGAATTTGATATTGAATATATGCCAATATAATTTCTATTCAGAGCCTTGTATTTAATATAGAATTGGATTTTGGGTTTGTCGTGAACCCTGTTTTAAATGACACTAATCTTAAAACCAGTTGAGAAAAGATTAAATCTTTTAAATAAGATCTAGTTGAGTTTACCAATTAATTAATAATTAATTGGAATCGAACAGAATTGGTTTTTGGGTTTGTCGTGAATGGTGCCTTTATTAACACCGTTCTTAAACCCAGTATCAAAAGATTAAATCTTTTAATTAAGATTTAAAAAAGAATTACCAATTAACTAACATTTAAATGGAATTGAAAATGGAATGTGAATTGGGTTTATTGTGAACTGTGTTTTTAACGACATTCGTTCTTTAACCCAATCGACAGTGGAATGTGATCTGGAATTTATAAATCTTTTTATTAAGATTTAACGGGAATTTTCCAAAGTAAAGTTTTCCAATTTAATATATTAAATTGGAATTGAATGGAATTCGATTTGATAATAATCGAAATGAGCTTCTATGGAGGAAGACTATTAATATACATGGAATTTTAAAAGGACTTGTAGTTATTCCATTTATATTATCAATCGGATATAGAAATCGATATTGATTATATATTGATCTGTTTTCCGTGAAGATTCCATAATTAATGGAATGTGATTTTGGTTTATTGTGAACTTTGTTTTAAATGACATTAGTTCTCTAACCCAGTTAAAGGCAGGATTACATGTCTAACATTGAATGTCGAACTGTATGGTTGATCTCTGCTAAATACATATCTATTTGGTGGTGGAGAATTTATTCTCTTGCTTAACACCCTTCTCTAAGACGTACGAGCTTAGAGGTTATATATCGGCAGAAATCAATAGTACGGTGTATATTGTCGATGCGACAAGTTAGTGTTTCCAGAGTTAAAAGTCATTAATATTGATTTTTGGGAAGATTAAAACTAAGTGGAGTTTTAATGAATCTTTAATTAGATTGAAAAGAGAATGTGATAATTTAAATTATCCAATTCGGGAAATGATCAAGAACGGAGTAGCACCAGTTTTGCTCCAAGCGATAGTTAAATCTTTAATTGGATTTGAACGGGAAATGGTAATTAATTTTACTATTAACATCGTGGTTTTAGTTATGGACTAAGACTAATCTTACTCCATGGGATGAATAGGTTGGGATTGGGAAATTAAATAAATGATTACTTCGGTAGGATGCGTTAATCCTGACTAGTTTGGAAAACCTTAATATGGTTTGAATGATATCCATAGAAAGATTAAAGAATAAATTTTAAAGAATTTATCTTTGATAAAATTAAGGGGACCATCTCCCTAAGGATGTGAATATTTGAATAAAAGAATATTCTAAATTGGAATGAGGCGTATTCTGTGTTTTTATAGCACATGTTTATTATATACGCGAGTTATTCGGAAAGGCCGGGTTTATACCCATTCTGAATAACTGATTCGACGATATGTCGACAATGAAGATGGTGGTTGAAGACCAGAGGTCTTCACATTGTTAGGATGATTACTGATGTCTTGATTGGGTTGTACACCCAAGACAAGGTAATAAGTGGTGATCATCCAGATGTACTTGGAGATCGACCAGATATGCGAGGACCTCTCTTCTGTATTGGACATATGGGACGAGGAATAAGGTGCCTTCGGTTTCGTTCATACCTAGAACGAACTTGTAAATGGATGTGCGTCCGACATTGGATTTTATTCTGTGTTGATTGATCTCTATTAAATATATATATTTGTTAGGCGGCGGAGATTTTATTCTCTTGCTTAACGCCCTTCTCTGAGACGTACGAGCTCAGAGGTTATATATCGATTGGCATTAGTCGCATGGCGTGAATTGCCTATATGGCATGTTAAGACGAAAATGATCAAGGCTTATGTTGAAAAGCAGAGTCTGGTGGTTGATGATCAAAGCATGGCTTTAATACAGCATAGCTTTGTGTATAACGTTAATTCGCGAGCTCACACCTCGGTATGAGTCAAAAACTGGATAAGGGACAGTAGGGAGTGCATGACGTTTCTTTCTAGCTATGGATGGTGTCAGGGTTTTGCAAACCCAGACATTTTTATGTTTTTACCTATGTGGTTGTTAGAATGCGAGGCGCCTCAGATATATCGGTTACTACGGAGCCGATGGATAGGTCCTATAGAACCGGGAAACGTGTGTTCAGGAATTGCCAATCCTCAAACGCAAGAGAGGACCAACCCTGCAAGATCCAGGGGTTACCCAGAGTGTGTAGTCCCAAGGCATTTGCTAGAGTGTCTCGAAGAGGAAAGGAGTACATCCCTTGCCTAGACTCATGACGGAAATCCAATTTCTAACACGTGACATTTCGGTTTTGATTGTAAAGCCTAGTATTGGCGACATGATAGACAGTACCCATGCCGCCTATGATTGATACATTTATATTTGAAGTTGTTTTATACTATATGCACTTATAATAGTATCAAATGATTTGTTTTAAATGTGCCAAGCATGTTTGGCTATTATAGGGGAAAACCCTATCCTCCGGCTTGCGTTGCATTGTGTGATGGGACCTGGGTCTTATAATAGCTTCATTTTTCCAAAAAGCATTACGCTGTTTATAACCGTATATGCACTGGTAGTCTCGGGAGGAAACCGTTCCGTGTTATACGGCATGGTCCCTTGATTTACTTTATATTTAAAGTAAATTTTAAATAACTGTTTTAGTTCTCACACTAGTCACATGATTGACCTGGAGTTTATTGTTTTAACCTAAACTGTAGGTGCCCCTATTTTCCACATGGGCAGCTAGTAGTTTCGGTTTTGCAGATTTATATTTAGAGGATCCTAGTTTACAGCTAGAACGATATTCGGAAAGCTCTGTATCCGTGTATCTCTTTCAGTTGTGTTTTGTATCATTTTCCGCTACATTGTGATTTGTAAATCTCTGACATTTATCAAATGTATATTATTTGTTCATACTCTGTATATTCTTGTACTCTGATGTAAATTGTTGTAATAAACAATGAAATGTTCTTCTGTTTGTGTTCTGATTTGTCGTGTTCTCAACTCAATCCGGGCTTTCCTTTGCGGGCAAGTTTGGGTCGTTTCAGTACAGGTATTGGAGATGGGCATTGTTGTGCATTCGGCTGCAATCAAAATATCACTAGGTGATTCTGAAGATCCCTCAACAATAAGACTACTTAGGGCAACTAATTACGGAGAAAGCGGTAACTTTTAGATGTTCATTTTGTTGGTACTCAGCGCAAACTTGTTTTATGGATATTTTGTTTTATTTATAGATATCGTGACTTTTTTGATGGATATTGTGTAAATTTAGTTTATGGTGTTATTTTGTTTTTTATGGAAATCATGTAAAGTTGGTTTATTGATGATATCTTTGTGTATGAATACTGTGTTATATAATTAGTTGGTTGATATACATTTACATGTTGCCGATATGTATGTACATGAATATTTTGATACTATAATATGTAAATGATGTGATAGATATAAAAAGACATTGTGATACGTGACAAACACCGTGATAGTAAAGAGCATGTATACTTCCAGAATGCTGTGATATGGGGAGAAATGCTGTAGAAAAGAGAAGATGACAACTTTTCTGAAACAATATAAAACGTTGTATAATATAAAAACAACATCATTTGAAATGCTGTAGTATGTCCCATTTATATAGTGGTTTGGTATGTATTATGATATTACCATGGCCTATAACAACTTGCTGATAGACAATGTTCAACAAAACGCTGCAGTATGTCATTTTTCTATAGCGTTTTGGAATGTATTGTGATATTTCTATGAACTATAACAACATGTTGGTAGACAACGTTCATCAGAACGTTGTAAAAGGATGTAACAGCGTTTTTTCAACGCTGTCAATGGGCATATTTGTTGTAGTGTTTGGATTACTAAACTTGATTTGGCAAAGACTTGCTCATATCCAATTTGCTGAAGATTTTTTTGGAAGTTTTTTCGTTGTTGATCTGGGTTGTCGTTGTTTGAATTCGTGTTATTGCGAGTTTGATTCAATCTTGAGTTATTTTGTTCGCCATAGTCTTCGCCGTATTTCATCGTTTCATTCATGTATGTTCGTTGTCACTTCTTTTCCCTACCACGGAAGGTGAGTTTATCTCATACTTGACTAATATTTTTATGAAACATATTTCGGCACATTTGAATTGATTAATTGAAATGTTAGTATTTCTTGTAGAAAACCATATTATATGATATTTATATTGTGCACATATGACAAACATTATTGACACATAATATGCGACAAAAATTTGCACAAGTAATATATGTTTGTATGTGTATGTTTTAAAATGTTTATCTTTGTTGTCTGCACATTGCAAGTTCGCGTAGATCTAGGAAAATCGCTATGGGTTGAAATGATAAATACCAGAATCACTATACTATTTTGATATTTAATTAGGACGCATGTTGAAATGATATATACCCGAAAATTTAATTTAAATGAGTATAAATGATAGTACTCGATTCACTTGCCCATAGGTTAGAAAATTATATATACAGACACTGTTGGTCAATAAAAATGAATTTATGAATTTAAATAGAATTTATAATATAAAGTAATTTGATTTGAATCGAACTTGAAATCTGATTTAAATCATTAATCGAATTTTTGAAATCTAGAAATTTTGTTTGAATGGGATTATTATATTTAAATTTGTTTTAGATTATTTTTTGTATACCAAATATTTTCTTAAACTAAATTTTTCTTACTGATTATTTTCATAACTATTATTTTGATAACTACTTAATTTCAATGATTTTATTTATTAAAATTTTATAAGTATTTTATATATTTTAACTATTATAACTTTTATAACTATTTGACAAAACTCCATTTATAAAACTATTTTATATTAAGTTTAAGTTATGCATTTCAACTATTTTAATTTAAACTATTTTTGAATATAATTTACTATTTTAAATATAGTTTATTCCTAATCCGAGCTATTAAGTTTGAATTGTTTTACAATAATGATATCAATCAATGATGATATTTATAAAGTAGAAATCTAAATCGAAATCTTAATTTGATAATAAACCATTTAATAATATGACCTTCGGAATTTTGAACTGAATCCAATACTTAATTGTTTAAGTAAATGGAAAAATCAATGCTTGAAGTTAAATTAATTTATGTCATGTGAATATGATTTTAAATTTTAAATGACCACGATGTGAAATATGGTTGTCGAAGGTGCCGGGACCAGATAATGTCATACTCTCTACCAATATTGAAAACCACTTTAACAATTGTGTACATGGTGAAGAATCCAGAATGAAGTAGGATGGTTTGGCAAACACTACTAGAACGAACTAAGAGAACGATGATGGATATCCTTTATCTTCGAGTCATAATTTAAATGACTAAAACAAGTTCCATGGTCAGGCCAGTGGGAGGTCGCTTCTTCAATCAGATTCACTTCTTCGATACCATATTTATTACTTTGTGATTTGATTGGTGGCTAGCCGCAATTTTCGGAGTGTTTTTCGACTTGGGCGGTAGTAGCTTCTATGCATTACCAAAGGCCTGGTCCCTCAATCCGCTAGAATCCTACCGTTAGGTATTTCTCGGTGCCTCGTCATATTATCCTGATCGCGCCAACTACGTTTTTTATTTACGTTGTACCCATGGAGTGCTTCCTGATAGCCAACCAGTTTGGTGGAGTTTATAGTACAGTATAGACTACAGTGTTTATAAATGGTATATGAGTAAAAATGTAATCATGCTTACACTATTTCAATAGTATATTTACCGTAAACACTATAATAGTGTATTGTATTATATGTATCTAGTTTAATGGATCCTTAGAGGATGGAAACCCCAAGCATCCTCTAAGTTATTTGAGCATTTCATTTGGAC
The DNA here is from genome assembly GCA_030737875.1 of Allium sativum. Lineage (NCBI taxonomy): Eukaryota > Viridiplantae > Streptophyta > Magnoliopsida > Asparagales > Amaryllidaceae > Allium > Allium sativum. Next base: position 391,424,469 of record CM060912.1, on the reverse strand, counting down.
ATTTCACTTGAGTTGATTTACATTCATGAGTATGTTAGTCCTGATTCGAGTGTTTTGTTTTTGCATTATTGCTCGAGTCAGATCGAGTATTGCAGCTTTGAGATTTCATCTTCTGGAGCTAGTGATTGAAGATTTCTTTATTTCAATCGTTATTTTATATATCTTAAATTCATTGTATTTAGACTTCCATTGTTCTTAATTTTATAACTTAGATATTATGAACTATTTCGAGATTTAGTATATAGTAGCTTCATGAACTACTATTGTATTTTTTTATTCTGCTGCAAGATATTCTACTTCTATGTCTGTGATTTGTGATGATTTTTACATTTAACTCCATAGCAATAGCAGTAACAATTTGCATTTTCGAATGATTTGAGTTGGTTTTATTATCGACTTGACTCATTCGAAAAGGCTGGTCGTTACATACTTCCTCGATTATTTCCAGTCCTCGTGCCTCCCTGCACAGCTCTCCATCTCCTCATGGTCCGATCACCAATACACGACAAGTCCATTACTGCAATTTTGATCTGGCCACAAGCTACTATAAACTTCGTCGCTAGGTGCCTCTCGCTATGACAAACACTGTCAAACCCTTCACATACCCAAATCCCGACCTACTCTCCTCATGTTCTAACCTAGTTCTACATGACAATAGCCATGGATTTCTACACCACAGAATCATTACCAAAGCCCACCAGATCAAAGTATTTGCCCAAACAAACCAAATTAGCCTTGTTTCATGATTTAATATCACGTAAATAATTTGATTTGAATTCTAAAAGTGTTCATATGTGAGGAAAAATTATGACTATGTTTACAGTTTACACTTTTTTCTTTTTCTCTCCAGTTCGGCCTACTGAAGTAACTTTTCTTCCAAACTTGAAAGTTTGAGGAGGAGAAAAACATTAATTTGAAAACTAGATGAAGTGTTGAATATTTTCCTCTCGTGTTTATTCCGTTGCCATTACAATAATATTGAAAAAATGAAAATGAAGACTAAAAAAGTTAGAGCGATATATTATTTTGAAACCAAGTTAGTTTATCTTTAAAGTTAATTCATTTTCTTAAGGAAATATCATTAATTCTATATTATAAAGAAAATGTACTAAATTCACTCTTTTAACATGCTGATATAGAAATGGTGGCTTTATAGCATTTTACACTTGTTATGTACAATTTTTCCATTTATTTTAATTATAAATATAAGAAACCGCTATGATAAAACTGATTTGTACAAAGTGCAAGAAATTCAAAACAAAAATTATCATACTTTTTGTATAATTATATGTACTTAGTTGAAATTTCACTTGATAGATCAAATCACTTCACATCTTTCCATGTTCTTAAATTATAAATTTAAATATATTTTATTATTACATTAAATCACTATTTTATATGTAATTTCCTATCAAAATATAAAAAAACTTCACAAAATGTATTTGATCATAGAAATCATCATTTAAATGATAAAAAGAAATTGCTTATTATAAGGTTAAATTTTAAAGGAATTGTAGATGATTAAACCATAAAACAAATATTTGAAATAATTAAATAATTTAAAGTTAAATTAATAAAATTTGAGGTTATTACAATGTTACCTTAAATAACAATATGAATAACTGTTTTTAAAATCAATATAAGTAATTTTTGGTATCAAAGAAAGCAAAGAAATTCAAACTATCATAGAAATTATGAATGCCATAAAATTTAAGAACTTGTAAATAGCCTAAAAAATTATACAAATTTTATGTATGGAAATCTTACATCATAAAGCATGCAGATAAATCCTATATGTTTTCGTTAGTTAATGTATTACAACATTTCCATATTTATTTGTTGTTCTATGTTAATATACTTTACGTTGTTCTCGATGATAATGTATATTATATCAAAAAAGTAATTTATATTCAATGTTATATCCTAAAGTTCATAAGAAAAAAAACCTATTCACATTGTTATCACCTATTGATATCTGTTTAAAGTTATCAGACCTCTATATTCAATAAGTATTAAGATCGGTTGCTATAAATTCTAAAAGTTCGTGATTCAAAAAGTATGTAGTTTTAATCTGTAACACCGCATATTTTTATCTTAATAATAAAAAGGAAAATATAAAAGATTATATTTTTTTAGAATTTGACCCCGAAACATTTACCAATGCATTCGTGGTGATTTTCTAATTCGTTTTGGTATATGGCATGACTAAAACGGAGCATGTATACAAAAGATAACAATGAATTAAATAACTAGAAGGTTGTGCGTGTGTGTATGTGTGTGTGTGTATATATATATATTATGTATATAAGTGAAATTCAAAATTAGCGATGATGTACAAGACGTATAAAATAAATCAAGAGAAGAATATTTGGCAAGTTATTAAACGTTGTTAATTAAAAACGTTAAATTCAGAAACAATGTCCCAGAAAACACACGTGGACCTAGATAGGTCGACCCACATGCTGCCTGGGTCTGACTATGGGTTGACCTATGGGTCAACCCACGTAAGGGGGATTGACCCGAGCCGGCCTAGATCTATTGTCTGTGACGTGGAATATTTATACGTGCGGTTCAGATTTAATTGGGATAAATCCGTTGGTCCAGACTTTCTCATGCACCTATAAATAGACTAGTAGGGCCTAGCTTTAATATCATATTTTCTGAAATGCTGCCTAGGCTCTACCTTTCTTCTTCCTCCTTAAATCTCTTTGGAAAATAGAATGATTAGATATAGGAAATTTTGATTCAAGATCTGGAGAAAAAGAATATATATATATCTACAAATGGGTGTTCAGAATTCTAATCGGCATGAAGTAAGTTGAGACGACCCGATTTCCCGTTCTCACGGAAACAAGGTTATCTTTGGAATATAACACAGAAACAGATAATTGCAGAACAGAATTAAATAAATACACCAGATAATGAACAACAAAATATACTGGATAAAAGTAATCATCAGAGTTACACAGTATACAGGATCTTACTTAGTACAAATACAGTTCAGCTATACATAAATGTCTACAGCGGAAATAAACAAAATATGTACAATAGGAGCTGAACAGCATAAAAAGAATAAATGATAGAATCCATCTTCAGCTCCAGCTATCCAGAAAGAACCAGCTAAACCTGAAAACAAGGCTGCCCGTGTGGAAAAAGGGGCACCCGAGTTTGAGAGTGAAACAAACTACGAGTCAGTCAGGGGACTGGTATGAGAAATCCACTCAACACATATATATAATTGGCTAATCACAGGACCACGCCACTTTCGTGGAACGGGTTTACTCCATTGGATTGCCAGTGCTTTAAAACAAATCTTTCTTTTAAACATCGCTATGCTTTTTATAAAAATGAAGCCGTTATAAGACTCAGTTCCCATCACACAATGCAACGCAAACCGGAGGATAGAGTTTTTACCTTATAACGGCCAAGATATGCTTGATACGAATAAAACAAAGGCATTTGATATTATTGCTAGTGTTTATATGTTTTGAAAACAATTTCAAATCATAACTATCAATCATAGACGGCATTAATGCCCCATACCACTATGTCGCCATATTTAAGTATACAATCAAAACCGCACGATGTCGTATTTGGAAATTGGATTTCCGTCATGAACCAAGGCAAAAGACAGTCCTTACCGAATTCGAGACAATCTAGCCTACCATGTCTCAGGATCAGAGCTCGAGTGACCCTTGGATCGTCAGGGCCGGTCCACAGATGTGGATTAAAATGCCTGAGCAATGCGTTTCCCCGCCCTTTGGGGCGCAAACGAGCCAACGAATGACTCCATCGGACCCGGATCGTCCGATCAAACCGAGGCGCCTCGCAACAGCAACAACCACATAGGTGAAAAGTATATAAATGTCAGGGCTGGTAGGTCACTGACACCACCCTAGCTAGAAAGAAACGCAGGCCCTCCCTGATGTCCTCTCCCGTTTTAGGTTCATACCGGGGTGTGAGGCTCGCGAATTCACGTTATACACAAAGCTACGCCACACAGGCGGTGCTTTGATCATCACCACAAGACTTTGCTTTTCAACAGAAGCCCTGATCACTGCATCTTAGCATGCCACACAGGCAATTCATGCCATGCGACTGATGTCCATCGATATACAACCTCTGAGCTCGTGCGTCTCAGAGAAGGGCGTTAAGCAAAAGAATAAATTCTCTGCCGCCAAACAGATGTATATTTAACAGAAATCAATCAACACAGAATAAACTCCCATGTCAGACACACAGTCCATTTACAAGTCCGTTCTGGGTCTGAACGAAACCGGAGGTACTAAATACCTCGCAAACCCTTCGATCAACACGTTCGTCTGAACGATCACCACTCATTATCCATATTTCGGGATGCCTCCCAATCAGGACCTCGGTTACCATCCAAACGAGGTGAAGATCTCCGGTCTTCGACCATCGTCTTCATCTTCGACTTTCAATCGTCGATCAATTATTTGAACTGAGAATTAACTCGGCCTTCTCAAATAATTCACGCATATTTAGAATTTCAATTCGATTTATTTCAATGGTTAAATTATTCGACAACACCAATTCTGTTCTTTAATGTAATTTTCACACCAAACACATTCAACCATCAAATATCACATAAATCAAGCAAATTCAGTTTATTTCCATTCCATATCGCTTATGATATTTTATAACTATTTATCGCTATTTTTATTTATTTTAAAATAGCAAATTTATTCGAAACGACGCTTCGGGCCATAACGTGGCCGTGGCGCTGTTTTTCTTCAGATTTGATTTACACATATCTGAAAATCTAACCGTTGGATCTTCACAAAATTTACATCATTAGAAAGGTCTTTTCAAAACGAATCCAACGGTTCCAGTTTCGGGAAAATCCGACGGTCGGATCTCCCGGTACAATCGTTTGAAGTTTCGATTTCAAAATACGAACTACAGCGTCGTTATTCGATTAAATATAATTATATTTATATATATAAATAAATATAATCGTTTCTGGCGCTGTTTTTCTTCAGATTTGAATTAAACATTTCAGACAATCCAACCGTTGGATTTCTACAAAGTTGGTGCCGTTGGGAAGATATTTCCAAGGCGAACCCGACGGTTGAGATTTCGGGAAAATCCAATGGTCGGATTTCCCGTACTAGTCGTTTGAAATCACGGTTTCAAAATACGAACTGCACGGCCTCGTTTCGTTTTAATTTTATTTATATTTATATAGTTATATAAATATAGTTCATTCAATGATTTCTATATCGTTTTCACTTCAAAAAATTTTCTAACACCTTAAATTTTGGAAAAATTTCGCCATAACCTCCCCTGCACCGGGAGCGTCGGGAAATCGCAAATAGCGTCCCGGTCCTTCTAATCTCAAAAAGAAAAAGAAAAAGCCAAGCGGCTAGCCAACAGGCTCAAAATCATCACCCAAACAAATCAGTAAATGTGTACCTATTTGTCGGGCACAAAATTTTATTCCTCTTCTCTAGCCCCTTTGCTATAACATGTTCAATGAATATTGCATGTACATATATATACAGTTCATATCATTTTTCATTTTCTATTCAACTTCATATTTGATTTCTATTTGGTTTAAAAACTCCATTCATTCTAATGTTACATAAATAGGTGCAAATCATTTCATTAGCTAATTAATGAATATTCCATCTCATATATGTTTATTTTGAACAAGTGGCTATTTTTAACGCTTCACATTTCAACGATTTATGCATACAATAAAAATGTGATTTTTATTGTAAAACAATTCATTTCAAAACACTATTTTTCTATATAGTTCAAGTTGGTGATAAAAATGGGATTTTTATCATAAAACAATTTATTTCAAAATATGAATACCATTCAACACATGAATTTCTAAACAACGAATGAATATCAATTCAACACATGAATGTTTTCAATAGTTTTTATATATAGATAAAAATGTGATTTTTATTATCGAACAATTTATTTCAAAATATGAATTCCATTCAACACATGAATTTCTAAACAATGAATGAATATCAATTCAACACATGAATGTTTTCAATAGTTTTTATATATAGATAAAAATGTGATTTTTATTATCGAACAATTTATTTCAAAATATGAATTCCATTCAACACATGAATTTCTAAACAACGAATGAATATCAATTCAACACATGAATGTTTTCAATAGTTTTTATATATAGATAAAAATGTGATTTTTATTATCGAACAATTTATTTCAAAATATGAATACCATTCAACACATGAATTTCTAAACAACGAATGAATATCAATTCAACACATGAATGTTTTCAATACAATGAATAAATATAGTTTAAGCATATGAAAATAATTCAAACACACGAATATTATTCAAAATTTCGGCAGCATAACGGCAGGGTAGTTACACTGGCACCGTCCCTAGTACGGCTCCTCGCTCTACCTTAAAACCTCGCGGTTTTTGACAATGGGAATCATGCATCTAGTTCGCACGCAGGCGGCATGTATTTATTTATTTCATTTCCACAACTAATCCTAAGTGGTTTCAACCAAATATTTCACAACCACAAACGGGTATTTTTCAACCACTATCAACCAATATCAATCACAAACAATCCCAAGCAATCATTCAATTTTCACAACAATTTCAACCAATAAATATCGTCCATGGTTTGTGGACGAGGGGCGTATATATATATATATATATATATATATATATATATATATATAGTAATTCACTTTCATTTTCAACACATATATAATATTTTTAAATCAGAAATCTCACCAATAGCTATCCAACTGCACGATACTTCCTTTATAGAAATCTTCGCCTTTTGTCGCTTTCGCCCGTATTCTCTACATATGTAAAAATCGAATTTTTACGATGCTATTCAATATATAAAAATCGAATTTTGACTTCGCTATTCAATATATAAAAATATGATTTTTACTTCGACTTTCAACATATAAAAATATGATTTTTACTTCGACTTTCAACATATAAAAATATGATTTTTATTTTTGCAAGTTCAAATCTTTTTCTACTAAAAAGATTAAACCTTTTTCCTATTTTAAAGTTCAAAATAAAATCAGTTTTTCTCTTTTATAAAAATGCAGTTTTTATCTTTTTTTAAAAATGCAGTTTTTATCTTTTTCAAATGCAGTTTTTATCTTTATAAAAAATGCAGTTTTTAAATCCTTTTTCAAATGCAGTTTTTTTCCTTTTATAAAATCTGTTTTTACTCTTTTTATAAAATCAGTTCTTAACTTTTAAAAACCAAATCAGTTTTAATTTCTAAAATAAAATCAGTTTTACTCTTTTTATAAAATCAGTTTTAAAATTCAGTTTTTAAACCTCTTAGAAAAACTGTTTTTAATCCTTTAAAAAAATCAATTCAGTTTTAAACCTACTTAAATTTTCAGTTTTTATAACTTTATAAATCAATTCAGTTTTAATACTTTATAAAAAAAAATCTCAGTTTTAATACTTTTAAAATTTTCAGTTTTAATACCTTATAAAAAATCTCAGTTTTAATCTTTTAAAAATAAAACAGTTTTACTGAATAAGTAAAAAAGTAAATAAATAAATAAAAAATGCTCACCGATGTAGCTGCGAAGGGGGGGGGGGGGGAAGCGCGGCTCATCTTCGTCGGCGGCAGGAGCTCTCGAGGGTGGCGCTCGGGGTTTGAACGCGATGGAGGCTTCTGGCTTCGAGGCGGTTGGGTCTTCGATCCAGGGAGGAGGGCGAGGCCTTCGTGGTGGTGGTTTTCGTCGGCGTCGAGGTCAGTGGGGGGGGGGGGCGCGATTCGATTTAGGTTTTCTTCTTTTTTTTTTTTTTTTGTTTCTGTTTGGAATTATAACGAACGGGGGGGGGGGGGCAATGAAGATAAAGGGTGGGAGAGAATTATTCTTTTTTTTTTATTATTTAATTATTATTTTTGCAAATAGGTTGACTTTTACACTCGACCTCGAAACGAGGCCCTCCGCCTGTCGTCCATAGCGTTTTACCCCCATTCCGAACACAGTGGGATATGCATCGCAAGCTGATTTGCTTGTTACAATCAGTTTCCTTTGAATTTACATTTAAATCACTATATTGAATTTTAAACGCACATTTCAAGTTACCGGGGTCACATACTAACTAGAAAAATTCCAGAAAAATATTTTCTAGCTTCGTATTGACGATACGGTCCTAACAAAACTAGTTTCGTCGAATTCTGAGACCGTTTGAAAAATGGCCAATTTCCAGTCGATTAAAATCAACGGAAACTGGTCAAACGCGTTTTCTTTTGCCACGCTCACATATTGATTCGAAAAATTATAAAATTTGAAACCTAGCAATAACTTGACACTGCGGATCTAACAAAAGTGGTTTCGTCGAAATCCGAGGTCGTTTGCAAAATGTCCATTTTTAAGGGCCTGAATTCCATAGCGACTATTCAGAATTTTCAACTGGACATATCTTTTGATTCCCGCTATCAAATTTCGATTGGTCAGATTCGTTAGAAAGATATCATCAATTAGATCCTAATGTTTTTGGTTTCACTAAAATCCGGATTGTTTCGCACCCGGTATATTCAATTGAAGTTTGAAATCGAATTATCGAACTACCGCGCCATTTCCAATTCTATATATAATTATAATTAATTATATTCGTTTTCAAATGTCGATTCTAACTCAGTTTTCATCGCCATTTTCTAAAATATTTATTTTAAATATTTAAAATCCATTATTTTAGCCAATTTAAAAAAAAAAAAAATTGGTTCAGATTTTCTGGGTCGTTACAATCTCCCCCACTTAAAACTTTTCGTCCCCGAAAAGGAATAAAGTCGAAAGTGGTTTGATAAATCTACAATCACACAATACAACAAGCAATTTGTTCTTTATATTCAGAGTATAGAATAAACAATGCACATCCATAGGAAGAAAATTGCAATAGAATAGAGAATTAAATGGTAATGCAAAGTAGGGTAAATGTACCTTGCACCAGAGTCAAACAGAGATATCTACTCGGCATCTAGGATAAGCTTTCTGAATGCCCTCCTCAGTTTCCCAAGTACAATCTCGCGGATCTCCACTCCATTGCACTTTGACTAAGTGAACTTTCTTGTTTCTCAGCTCTTTGGTTTCTTTGCCGATAATCTTCAGCGGCTCTCGCCTCATAGCTAATTCTGGAGTAATTTCAATATCCTGCTGAGCTGCTTCTTCCACGACCAAGTCTGGATCATGAACGTGCTTTCGAAGTTGAGATATATGAAATACATCATGAACTCCAGGCAGCCAGTCTGGCAATTTAACTTTATATGCGAGAGTCCCAATCCGTTCCAGAATAGGAAACGGACCAATAAATTTGGGCGCTAACTTTCCAGTTTTACCGAACCGGATAACTCCTCTCATCGGCGATACTTTCAAATATACATAGTCGCCAACTTCAAAGGATATATCTCTTCTACTTCTATCGGCATAGCTCTTTTGTCGGCTTTGAGCGGCGAGTAATCGCTTCTTAATAAAATCGACTTTGTCGGCAGCTTCTCGAATCATATCAGGACCCAACACAAGTCTATTTCCAGGTTCGACCCAACAAGCAGGAGATCGGCACGGTCTACCATACAATGCTTCGAATGGCAACATTGTCAGACTCGCCTGGTAGCTGTTGTTATAAGAGAATTCAGCCAAATGCAGATTGTCTTCCCATGATCCACCGAAATCTATAACACAAGCCCGCAATAGATCTTCTAAAATGCGATTCACCCTCTCAGTCTGACCGTCTGTCTGAGGATGATAAGCGGTGCTCAAGTTCAACTTCGTTCCCAGCTCGACTTGAAATGCTTCCCAGAATTTGCTAGTGAATATTGTATCTCTATCACTTACTATACTGAGCGGCACTCCATGCAGTCTAACTATTTCCCTGAAGTAAATCTGCGCCAGACTCTGAGCGGTTCTATTTGATTTGACAGGTATAAAATGGGCGGTCTTCGTGAAGCGATCTACGATCACCCAAATACTGTCATTTCCCTTTCTGGTTCTGGGCAAACCATCAATGAAATCCATAGAAATATGTTCCCACTTCCAGCCAGGAACTTCTAGCGGTTGTAATAATCCAGCCAATTTCTGTTGGTCACTTTTGACTAGCTGGCAAGTAGGGCATCGGCTGACATATAAAGAAATGTCCCTTTTCATCGACTTCCACCAGAAAGTGCGTTTGATGTCATTATACATTTTGCTTACTCCCGGATGGATACTGAGTTTTGACTTGTGGCATTCATCCAGTACTTCCTTTCGAAGTTCAGGAATGTTAGGAACGCATATTCGACCTTTGAGCCTTAGAATCCCCTCATTATCAACTTGAAAACTCGAGGGTTCGCCTTGTTGAATTATCCCTCTGATCTTCTGAATGAAGTGATCATCCTCCTGAAGAGCAGATATCTTATCTAGCAATGAAGTCGTGATAATAAAACTGGCGATCATTACATTCTTTCTGCTCAACGCATCGGCCACGACATTGGCTTTTCCTGGAGTATATATAATTTCAAAGTCATATGCTGCAAGAAACTCCAGCCAACGTTGCTGTCTCAGATTCAGGTCCTTCTGAGTGAACAGATACTTTAACGACTGGTGATCTGTAAACAGTTCAAATCTCTCGCCCAGAAGATAGTGTCTCCAGATTTTCAAAGAGAATATGATAGCCAATAACTCAAGATCATGAGTTACATAGTTTTTCTCGTGCGGCTTCAGTTGACGGCTAGCATAAGCAATTACTTGGCCTCTTTGCATTAACACTGCGCCAAGGCCTTCTCTAGAAGCATCCATCCAGACTTTTAAATCTTGGTTGCCATCGATGATGGTTAACACTGGAGCTGTCGTTAATCTCAACTTCAGCTCTTCGAAAGCCTCCTCACTCTCTTGAGTCCATTTGAACTTAGAATGCTTCTTTGTAAGCTTCGTTAAGTGACCAGATATCTTCGAAAAGTTTTTAACGAACTTCTGGTAATAGCTAGCCAATCCAAGAAAACTGCGGACTTCAGTGGGAGTACTGGGCTGTTTCCAATTTTGAATAGCCGTGATTTTGCTTGGATCCACAGCGATTCCATCTTTCGATACGACATGGCCCAGAAATTTTACTTCATCTTGCCAGAATATACATTTGGAAAACTTGGCTTTCAATACATTCCTTCTGAGGATTTCTAGAACCTGTTCCAGATGCTTTTCATGTTCGGCCTTTGATTTAGAGAAGATTAAAATATCATCAATAAAAACCAGAACAAATTTATTCAATACTCCTCTGAACACTCTGTTCATCAGATCGACGAAGTAAGCTGGAGCGTTACATAAGCCGAACGGCATTACTAACCACTCGTAGAATAAGTCGGGGCCTCTGAATGCTGTCATTGGAACACACTCTTCGGCAATTCGAAGTTGATGGAAACCTGTAGCTAGGTCCATCCTTGAGAATACTTGTGCTCCATTTAATCGATCCAACAAATCATCTATTCGCGGCAACGGATATTTATTCTTTATTGTCTGTTTGTTCAGATCACGATAATCCACGCATAGTCGTAGAGTACCGTCAGATTTTGGGACAAATACCACTACTGCACCCCAATCAGAGAAACTAGGCCTGATCAGACCTTTCCATACTAGTTGTCGTGTTTGATTGTCTAACTCCTCTTTCTCTTTCAAGGACATTCTTCGAATAGCGTGAACTACCGGCCTTGCATTGGGAATTAAAGCAATCTTGAAATCTATTTCTCTCTGCGGAGGTAAGCGAACAACTTCTTCGAACACATCCGCATAATTTTTGACGACAGGGATATCTTTGACTAGATCGGGAATATTCTCTGTGACTTCAGGGACATTTTCTATTTGGTCCGGAGAAACATTTAGAGCTGCCCAGAAGTCTTTTCTATTAGCATTCTGACCTTCACACGGTATGGTTATATAACTCCCGGATTTAATCTTAGCTCTAACAACTCTCTCGGCGCATCTAACCTCTGCTTCATATTTGGTTAACCAATCTAATCCCAAAATAAGATCGAATTCATCAAAATTCATGACGACAGAGATAATAGGGAATTTATAGCAAGAAAAGGAGACGGGTACTGCACAAACCCAACTGAGATTGATGGAACCTCCAACTGGATTTCGGACAGTCATTGGCTCTTTGAGTTTCTTCAAATTCAAATCCAACTTCTTGACTGCACTCTTTGCAATAAAGCTTCGTGATGCACCTGTGTCAAACAGTACTTTAACTGGAATGTTTTTGACATTGAGCGTGCCTTCTAAAACATCAGACTTTTCCTGAGCAGACGGAGATGTAGGCACTTCTGCCACTTCGTTCACATGTACTGCCTCAGATTTTCTAAATAATGGGCAGGCCTTAGAAAGATGACCGACCTCATGGCATTGACTGCACTTCCTATTTTCTTGAAAATTCATTCCGGATTTAGACCCGCCATCCTTTCGTCTGTTCGAAGATCTGCAGTTTCTCATCGAATGCCCATGCTGATCACACTTTAGGCATACGATTGTCTTTACCTTTTTCTGATTGATCTTTGGCCTCTTTATGAATTCAGCCTTCTTGCTGGCCTCAGGCTGCATACATGCCTCTGGACTATCAGCTTCGAATTTTCTTTTGCTGCTAGAACTGACTTCTTCTTCATCTCGCAACATTCCTTTCTTATGGAGATCTTCATACTGATAAGCCATATAAATCATTTCTGAAAAAGGGAGCTTCACATGCCCCAATACTTTATTCTGGTATTTCCTTTGAAGCCCGTTGATAAATCTCAAATTCTTCCTCTTCAGGTTTTGAATTAGATGAGGAGCAAAGTGAGCAAGTTCGTTGAATTTCTTATGATATTCTGGGATGGTCATATCTCCTTGTATTAGATAAGAAAATTCATCACATAATCTCTCGGTTACTTCGGGAGGAGTAAATCTTTCTAGGAAAATCACTTTGAATCTGTCCCAGGTGATATCACCTTCTGGATTATTTCTGATGATTGATTCCCACCAGATTAAAGCTTCTTCTTTGAGCGCCCAAGATGCTACTAACCGTTTCTGGTCATCTCTCAGCTGGATATGCTCAAAGATTCTTTCGACAGAACTCAACCAAGCTTGAGTTTGAATAATAGATTCATTACCCGAGAATTGCGCTCCGTTCAGATTTCGATATTTCTTTAATAGAGCCTCTAGATCGGGTTCTGTATTCCTTCTGTTTCTGGCACTCATTTTTCTAGTACTTCTGCAATTAGCAGATCAAGTGTCAGGTCACAGAAAAGGTATTTTAAACTTAGAAACACATACTTCAAATGTAAATGTGTCTATCGAGGTGAAATTTCATTCCGCTTTACTCATACTAGGATATTGCTGATCCTATCTGTATTGAGTTGCCCGTCCTAGAACACTACTGGTTCTATTTCTGACGAGTTCGTTCAAATGTTATATTCCAGAACTAAGCTTAACCAAAGCTCTGATACCACGTTGAGACGACCCGATTTCCCGTTCTCACGGAAACAAGGTTATCTTTGGAATATAACACAGAAACAGATAATTGCAGAACAGAATTAAATAAATACACCAGATAATGAACAACAAAATATACTGGATAAAAGTAATCATCAGAGTTACACAGTATACAGGATCTTACTTAGTACAAATACAGTTCAGCTATACATAAATGTCTACAGCGGAAATAAACAAAATATGTACAATAGGAGCTGAACAGCATAAAAAGAATAAATGATAGAATCCATCTTCAGCTCCAGCTATCCAGAAAGAACCAGCTAAACCTGAAAACAAGGCTGCCCGTGTGGAAAAAGGGGCACCCGAGTTTGAGAGTGAAACAAACTACGAGTCAGTCAGGGGACTGGTATGAGAAATCCACTCAACACATATATATAATTGGCTAATCACAGGACCACGCCACTTTCGTGGAACGAGTTTACTCCATTGGATTGCCAGTGCTTTAAAACAAATCTTTCTTTTAAACATCGCTATGCTTTTTATAAAAATGAAGCCGTTATAAGACTCAGTTCCCATCACACAATGCAACGCAAACCGGAGGATAGAGTTTTTACCTTATAACGGCCAAGATATGCTTGATACGAATAAAACAAAGGCATTTGATATTATTGCTAGTGTTTATATGTTTTGAAAACAATTTCAAATCATAACTATCAATCATAGACGGCATTAATGCCCCATACCACTATGTCGCCATATTTAAGTATACAATCAAAACCGCACGATGTCGTATTTGGAAATTGGATTTCCGTCATGAACCAAGGCAAAAGACAGTCCTTACCGAATTCGAGACAATCTAGCCTACCATGTCTCAGGATCAGAGCTCGAGTGACCCTTGGATCGTCAGGGCCGGTCCACCGATGTGGATTAAAATGCCTGAGCAATGCGTTTCCCCGCCCTTTGGGGCGCAAACGAGCCAACGAATGACTCCATCGGACCCGGATCGTCCGATCAAACCGAGGCGCCTCGCAACAGCAACAACCACATAGGTGAAAAGTATATAAATGTCAGGGCTGGTAGGTCACTGACACCACCCTAGCTAGAAAGAAACGCAGGCCCTCCCTGATGTCCTCTCCCGTTTTAGGTTCATACCGGGGTGTGAGGCTCGCGAATTCACGTTATACACAAAGCTACGCCACACAGGCGGTGCTTTGATCATCACCACAAGACTTTGCTTTTCAACAGAAGCCCTGATCACTGCATCTTAGCATGCCACACAGGCAATTCATGCCATGCGACTGATGTCCATCGATATACAACCTCTGAGCTCGTGCGTCTCATAGAAGGGCGTTAAGCAAAAGAATAAATTCTCTGCCGCCAAACAGATGTATATTTAACAGAAATCAATCAACACAGAATAAACTCCCATGTCAGACACACAGTCCATTTACAAGTCCGTTCTGGGTCTGAACGAAACCGGAGGTACTAAATACCTCGCAAACCCTTCGATCAACACGTACGTCTGAACGATCACCACTCATTATCCATATTTCGGGATGCCTCCCAATCAGGACCTCGGTTACCATCCAAACGAGGTGAAGATCTCCGGTCTTCGACCATCGTCTTCATCTTCGACTTTCAATCGTCGATCAATTATTTGAACTGAGAATTAACTCGGCCTTCTCAAATAATTCACGCATATTTAGAATTTCAATTCGATTTATTTCAATGGTTAAATTATTCGACAACACCAATTCTGTTCTTTAATGTAATTTTCACACCAAACACATTCAACCATCAAATATCACATAAATCAAGCAAATTCAGTTTATTTCCATTCCATATCGCTTATGATATTTTATAACTATTTATCGCTATTTTTATTTATTTTAAAATAGCTAATTTATTCGAAACGACGCTTCGGGCCATAACGTGGCCGTGGCGCTGTTTTTCTTCAGATTTGATTTACACATATCTGAAAATCTAACCGTTGGATCTTCACAAAATTTACATCATTAGAAAGGTCTTTTCAAAACGAATCCAACGGTTCCAGTTTCGGGAAAATCCGATGGTCGGATCTCCCGGTACAATCGTTTGAAGTTTCGATTTCAAAATACGAACTGCAGCGTCGTTATTCGATTAAATATAATTATATTTATATATATAAATAAATATAATCGTTTCTGGCGCTGTTTTTCTTCAGATTTGAATTAAACATTCCAGACAATCCAACCGTTGGATTTCTACAAAGTTGGTGCCGTTGGGAAGATATTTCCAAGGCGAACCCGACGGTTGAGATTTCGGGAAAATCCAATGGTCGGATTTCCCGTACTAGTCGTTTGAAATCACGGTTTCAAAATACGAACTGCACGGCCTCGTTTCGTTTTAATTTTATTTATATTTATATAGTTATATAAATATAGTTCATTCAATGATTTCTATATCGTTTTCACTTCAAAAAAATTTCTAACACCTTAAATTTTGGAAAAATTTCGCCATAACCTCCCCTGCACCGGGAGCGTCGGGAAATCGCAAATAGCGTCCCGGTCCTTCTAATCTCAAAAAGAAAAAGAAAAAGCCAAGCGGCTAGCCAACAGGCTCAAAATCATCACCCAAACAAATCAGTAAATGTGTACCTATTTGTCGGGCACAAAATTTTATTCCTCTTCTCTAGCCCCTTTGCTATAACCTGTTCAATGAATATTGCATGTACATATATATACAGTTCATATCATTTTTCATTTTCTATTCAACTTCATATTTGATTTCTATTTGGTTTAAAAACTCCATTCATTCTAATGTTACATAAATAGGTGCAAATCATTTCATTAGCTAATTAATGAATATTCCATCTCATATATGTTTATTTTGAACAAGTGGCTATTTTTAACGCTTCACATTTCAACGATTTATGCATACAATAAAAATGTGATTTTTATTGTAAAACAATTCATTTCAAAACACTATTTTTCTATATAGTTCAAGTTGGTGATAAAAATGGGATTTTTATCATAAAACAATTTATTTCAAAATATGAATACCATTCAACACATGAATTTCTAAACAACGAATGAATATCAATTCAACACATGAATGTTTTCAATAGTTTTTATATATAGATAAAAATGTGATTTTTATTATCGAACAATTTATTTCAAAATATGAATTCCATTCAACACATGAATTTCTAAACAACGAATGAATATCAATTCAACACATGAATGTTTTCAATAGTTTTTATATATAGATAAAAATGTGATTTTTATTATCGAACAATTTATTTCAAAATATGAATTCCATTCAACACATGAATTTCTAAACAACGAATGAATATCAATTCAACACATGAATGTTTTCAATAGTTTTTATATATAGATAAAAATGTGATTTTTATTATCGAACAATTTATTTCAAAATATGAATACCATTCAACACATGAATTTCTAAACAACGAATGAATATCAATTCAACACATGAATGTTTTCAATACAATGAATAAATATAGTTTAAGCATATGAAAATAATTCAAACACACGAATATTATTCAAAATTTCGGCAGCATAACGGCAGGGTAGTTACACCGGCACCGTCCCTAGTACGGCTCCTCGCTCTACCTTAAAACCTCGCGGTTTTTGACAATGGGAATCATGCATCTAGTTCGCACGCAGGCGGCATGTATATATTTATTTCATTTCCACAACTAATCCTAAGTGGTTTCAACCAAATATTTCACAACCACAAACGGGTATTTTTCAACCACTATCAACCAATATCAATCACAAACAATCCCAAGCAATCATTCAATTTTCACAACAATTTCAACCAATAAATATCGTCCATGGTTTGTGGACGAGGGGCGTATATATATATATATATATATATATATATATATATATATGTATATATATATAGTAATTCACTTTCATTTTCAACACATATATAATATTTTCAAATCAGAAATCTCACCAATAGCTATCCAACTGCACGATACTTCCTTTATAGAAATCTTCGCCTTTTGTCGCTTTCGCCCGTATTCTCTACATATGTAAAAATCGAATTTTTACGATGCTATTCAATATATAAAAATCGAATTTTGACTTCGCTATTCAATATATAAAAATATGATTTTTACTTCGACTTTCAACATATAAAAATATGATTTTTACTTCGACTTTCAACATATAAAAATATGATTTTTATTTTTGCAAGTTCAAATCATTTTCTACTAAAAAGATTAAACCTTTTTCCTATTTTAAAGTTCAAAATAAAATCAGTTTTTCTCTTTTATAAAAATGCAGTTTTTATCTTTTTTTAAAAATGCAGTTTTTATCTTTTTCAAATGCAGTTTTTATCTTTATAAAAAATGCAGTTTTTAAATCCTTTTTCAAATGCAATTTTTTTCCTTTTATAAAATCTGTTTTTACTCTTTTTATAAAATCAGTTCTTAACTTTTAAAAACCAAATCAGTTTTAATTTCTAAAATAAAATCAGTTTTACTCTTTTTATAAAATCAGTTTTAAAATTCAGTTTTTAAACCTCTTAGAAAAACTGTTTTTAATCCTTTAAAAAAATCAATTCAGTTTTAAACCTACTTAAATTTTCAGTTTTTATAACTTTATAAATCAATTCAGTTTTAATACTTTATAAAAAAATCTCAGTTTTAATACTTTTAAAATTTTCAGTTTTAATACCTTATAAAAAATCTCAGTTTTAATCTTTTAAAAACAAAACAGTTTTACTGAATAAGTAAAAAAGAAAATAAATAAATAAATAAAAAATGCTCACCGATGTAGCTGCGAAGGGGGGGGGGGGGAAGCGCGGCTCGTCTTCGTCGGCGGTAGGAGCTCTCGAGGGTGGCGCTCGGGGTTTGAACGCGATGGAGGCTTCTGGCTTCGAGGCGGTTGGGTCTTCGATCCAGGGAGGAGGGCGAGGCCTTCGTGGTGGTGGTTTTCGTCGGCGTCGAGGTCAGTGGGGGGGGGGGCGATTCGATTTAGGTTTTTTTTTTTTTTTTGTTTCTGTTTGGAATTATAACGAACGGGGGTGGGGGCAATGAAGATAAAGGGTGGGAGAGAATTATTCTTTTTTTTATTATTATTTAATTATTATTTTTGCAAATAGGTTGACTTTTACACTCGACCTCGAAACGAGGCCCTCCGCCTGTCGTCCATAGCGTTTTACCCCCATTCCGAACACAGTGGGATATGCATCGCAAGCTGATTTGCTTGTTACAATCAGTTTCCTTTGAATTTACATTTAAATCATTATATTGAATTTTAAACGCACATTTCAAGTTACCGGGGTCACATACTAACTAGAAAAATTCCAGAAAAATATTTTCTAGCTTCGTATTGACGATACGGTCCTAACAAAACTAGTTTCGTCGAATTCTGAGACCGTTTGAAAAATGGCCAATTTCCAGTCGATTAAAATCAACGGAAACTGGTCAAACGCGTTTTCTTTTGCCACGCTCACATATTGATTCGAAAAATTATGAAATTTGAAACCTAGCAATAACTTGACACTGCGGATCTAACAAAAGTGGTTTCGTCGAAATCCGATGTCGTTTGCAAAATGTCCATTTTTAAGGGCCTGAATTCCGTAGCGACTATTCAGAATTTTCAACTGGACATATCTTTTGATTCCCGCTATCAAATTTCGATTGGTCGGATTCGTTAGAAAGATATCATCAATTAGATCCTAATGTTTTTGGTTTCACTAAAATCCGGATTGTTTCGCACCCGGTATATTCAATTGAAGTTTGAAATCGAATTATCGAACTACCGCGCCATTTTCAATTCTATATATAATTATAATTAATTATATTCATTTTCAAATGTCGATTCTAACTCAGTTTTCATCGCCATTTTCTAAAATATTTATTTTAAATATTTAAAATCCATTATTTTAGCCAATTTAAAAAAAAAAAAAATTGGTTCAGATTTTCTGGGTCGTTACATAAGTCCTTGAATCTGGTTTATACAGGTTTCTTTCTCTTCTTTTAGCATCAGATTTGTGAGTCTGTGGTTGTTTTAATAATAGATTCTATTAGAGATGCCACAGAACAATAAATCTGGATTAGATTCATGGATTAGAAAATTGTCAGGTGAGTGGATCTAAATTATATCATTTTAAATAACTATATATTTATCGTTTGTATTCCTCGTTGTATTTGATATGCTGAACAGTTGATAACTTTGGAAATTGACTGTTAAACCTGTTAGATTATGTGGAAAGAACTACTACTATATATAAATATGTTCTAATAACTAGTTAATTGGATATTGTAAGTCAAGTTTAAGTGGATTTCCGAATAATTGTGGTAATTGAGATTAAATCTGTTGAGAACACTTCTGTTGTATAAGACATATTTCCATTAATCATCTGTCTGAATTGGAATCTACTGTAAATGCTATAATTATGGAATTTATGATAAACATGAATAATTGCTTAAGAATATTATTATGTCAAAAGGTTGTAAATAAAATTACAGTGAAATTTGGAATAATGAGAAAGAATAGATATGCCTAAATTGTATGGAAAATTTACAGTAATTTGGAAATTATAACCGCACTAAGACACGAGGTTAAGTTTAACTTGCGGTAGAAGCCTACTCGGAACCACCTGGCTAATCCAGCATCCACAAGTAGTCAACTTAATGTAAGGGGTCTGGTGCCTAAACATATATATAAATACATGAACATAAATGGAATATGTGAAAATTCACAAGACGGTAAAGAGATAAATGTCACAACAGTAAAAGTTGGTTAATATAAAGAACCAAAGAAAATGTGATAAATAGGAAATATAACCTAGGGACAAGTGGAATTATAACATGTGTTATAATTAATAAAAAGGGAAAACTTACTAATAAACCTTGCTTAAGAAAACGAAGTTAATAAGTAAACAATACTAGCTGGAATGACAGTATACAAATTGAAATGAATGGGGAATGATAATAACATATTATGATTAAGTACGAATGAAGGAATGGAAGATAATAGGTAGGCTTGTCCTAGGGATAAGTGGAAATTATAACATAGATTATAACAAATGGAAAGAAATTGATAAGCCTTAGCTAAGGGAACTAAGCAAATAACAACAAAAGGTTGTATTAAACCAAGTCGTGGTTAATGAAAGAGAATAAAGTAGGCTTATTATTGGTAGACTTGTAAAAGAGAATTATGAAGTCTAACAAAAGAAATTAATATAAGCAGAAGCCCGCTCAAGCGGCATAGAACTGAAAGAAGTAAGTAGTCAATTGTGTGCTAATGAAACTGGTAACCTAAGATAATAGTGAAATGAGTTGTACTCAATAATATATATTAAGTAACATGTTAACATAAAGCTTGCTAATCGAGATAAGAGGCACTTAATTATACATTAAGTAGAACATGTTATTGTAACATGTAAACCTGAAATTGGACAATGAATGATAGGAAAATAATATAAGAATATTGCGGATTGCAGACTTTGAATTACAATCTAGAGAATAACATGTTATGGGATTATTAATGAACTTAAATGGGTTAAGTTATATAACTAAAATTAATATGCGAGAGGGGTGCATTCCTTAGAGATATAAGGGGCTCAGAGAGAACTTAGTAACTAGAATAAGAAGTTAATATGATTGGAAATAACCCAGTTAACTGGAAATTGGATGAAGTAGAGCAAGCGCATAATCAAATGTTTAGACATAAGGTCTAATAAAACGTTAGCATGATGTGCTTGGAACAGTCCGCACATCTGAAGATGAAGAACCCAATGGGATATATCATCATGGTGTCCAAAGGCATGGAAGGAGCACGTCCATATGATTATTTGGCTTGATATTCTGCTTGCTGGCACTGTGGGACTAGAAGGAAGCACGCAATGTGACACCCCACGTCCGTTAATGTCATTCTTAATCAGAATGCATTGTGTTTCGTGAAGTGCTATAAGTAAATAGAAACAGAAACATCACAAGACAGATATAAAATAACAGCAGAATTTAAAGCTTTATTAAATAGAAATCATTGTCGTCCAAAACCCAGTTATAATATAAGTCTGAAATACAGAAAACCGATTAAATCAATTTAAAACTTCGGTCTTGTACTAAAATCATCAGAGTACAATAATATATAAAGAGCATAGTCCCCAAAATATAGCCACATCAGAGAAGACAGGAAATCAAAGCGGTACATGTAAGCAGCTCCAAGTAGAATGAAAGAGAGAATCCTAATCAAGCCTGAGTATTCCCACCCAGAGAACCTGGGGGAAAACGAAAGAGAGAGAAAAGGAATCAAAACAGGTCATACATAAAGTCTGGCAAGTCTGATTACTTTTAGCATATAAATAAGTAAAAGCATCATGACATGCATATAAACTGGATGAGAGAGAGCAATATCACCGGACATGTAGAGAAAACTGAGCAGGATAGACAGAATATATTTCGCTTCTCAAGTATTTTCTCTGCACCAGTACTAGTATAACAAGAACCGAATGATCCCAATAAGAACAAGATGATAGACTCAGTGTACTTATGGTGACGGGTTTTACCCCTAAAAATAATAACAGGTAGCCCAACAATAATGACAGGTGTTACCCCCAACGATAATAACTGGCTCCTAAACAAGCAAGACTAGATGTACCCTAATTACTACCCCAATCGATCGGCTCCCTATCCCGTAGATACCCTGTGATGGACCCACAGTAGGATGTATCACTTTCTTAAGGCAACCCCGCTATTTTCCAGATACACAACATATCTATTGATGTCACATCATCTTAATTTCCCCAAGAAAGTCGGACCTACGCACGCACGTGACACTGTTGGAATGTGCCATCAACACCCTCACACAAGTGAGCTCTTGTAATCAGCTCAGTAAGTGTGCCCAGACCCCAACCTGGTTCGGGGTTCCCCTTTGATACCAAGATAGGTTACTGACTAAAACGGGTCGCACACAAAAAATGATACAAGCTTCCCACTAGGCTTGCATCCCCAATACTACGATTTTGACAGGTTATGCCTATCAGTTTAACAAGGTCGCATAATCCCCACATGTAAAACAGGTTAAGTTTGTCGGGTATATATATATATATATATATATATATATATATATATATATATATATATATATAACCCGCCCCCATAGATTTAATAAGATTAACTTAACCTCCACTAATTCAAGTAAGTTTACTTAACCCATACTCAATTTGACAGGTTCATGCAACCCCACAGATTTAAACAGGTTAAGTATTACAGGTTAACAAGTTATCATCGTTCATCCATTTATGGATGTTAATGGGCTAGACCTCTCACATTAAGTCTACTACTTGTGGATGCTAGATATGCCGGGCAGTTCCAGGCAGACTTCTACATAAGTTAGACTTAACCTCGTATCTTAGCACCGTTACGTGTACATTTATGCAATCGACTCCTCACATTCGATTAACCACTTGTGGATGCTGGATTTGCCAAGCAGTTCGGGGAAGACTTCTACCACAAGTGTAATCTAACCTCTTGTCTAAGTGCGATTATAGTTTCTAATTACTGTAAATCTAGGCATTTCATTATTGACTATTTTTTCATGTTTATCCTATATTATGCCCCAAATCCCAGTGTGATTCACAATACAAGTTATGCCCGAAATTAAAGTTTTAGATCAAGGTATAGATTATTCCCAAATCCCAATCATGTTTTACAATATAAGTTATGCCCCAAATTTACCATTCCCAACCGTTCCCAATTCCATACGATCGCATATTTCAGCGATAGGCCTAGGCTCGAAGGTAGCCTGGCTAAAAAAATAAATAGGGGAAAGAGGGAGAGAAGAAAACAAAAATAGGCATAATAACAGGACAAGCATATAATTATATAAATAAGCATACTAACAGGATAGGCATATGGTGCCATGATTAGGCATATTAACCGAATAAGCATATGCTGATAGAATGGGCATAATGACAGAATAGACATAATAAAGATAGGCATGCAAGAACTAAACAGAGGATCGAGTGTACAAGTAATGGTAGATCTATTTAGTTATGATTCAGGTTATTAACAGGCACAGGTTTAGATCCAACTAATAAACATGTCAAGGCTACCATTAAATGTCTATATCTAAAAATAATATGAACTCACTGTGAATGGATCTAAAGAATAGAGAATTGATTGTTGATGTTGTTGCAGAGATTCTTGAATATGTGTAAATCGTTACTGTAGAAGAATAGGCTATTTTAATCTGAGTTGGGGTAGCACCTCATTGCCTCTATTGTTTTTGGGGAATAAAACAATGGAAATGAGGTCTTATATATAGCCTAATGTTAATGAATCTGGTCAAGAAACGAGTCCATGTACACAGAAACGGATCTGCCTCGGATTTGGCTGGGGTCGACCCAGGGTCGACACCCGTGGGGCATGAGGTCGACACCTAACGGGCCGAATTCCTTCCTCTTCCTGCTCTTTGATTTTTGATTTTCTGGACATGATTTATATATATACTTCAAACCTGAATATTTTCTTCATACGATGTCTGCTTTATGTAAACTCGGAGTCCCTCTTAAGTAGAATTCCAAGACGAACGCAATGGTGCAGTTCGTTTTACTTATTTCCCAATATTTAATTAAGTTTTCTATAGTTTATCATTATAGTGTTCTTTAAAATTATGGGGTGTTACATTCTCCCCTACTTAAAGAATTTCGTCCCCGAAATCTCTAAGTTAAGAAGAATGTATATCCTAACATCCATCATACATCTACTCATCCACCAATCAAGAGCATCCATTATCCGTAAAAGATTTCTAATTCTTGTATGAACATATACAAAGATGTTTGTATGTGTCCCTATACTAATGCGAAAAATCAGGCGGTCCACTGATTCAGTTGACCTCCTTAATGCAATGTATGTTAGTGCCATGAATCCAACATATATGCAAATAATCCTAATATACCAAGTAAAAGCTATATGCATGCACAATCATCCATTCAAATGCAACATCCATATGATGATACACACATTTCCATCCATAAAAGAAAAAGAAAAATGCATACGCATCCATATGCAGTATGAGAGTGATTGAGCCAATCTAGTGCCTAGAGCGTGTGTGTGTATGCATGTAACGACCCAGATTTTTCGTCGATTTATTTTAAATATTGAATTGATAATATAAATGAATTTTTATATTAATTGGTTTAAAATATTGATTTCGATTTAATATCAAAAATATTAAATTATCAAAATATAAAATATAATCGAAATCGAGGTTAAAAAACTGAATCAGTACAGTTCAGAAGACCGGTATAAATTTGAATATAGTCGATAATAAAAATAAATAAAAAAAAGAAAAAAAAAACAAACAAAACTAAAAAAAATCAAAATAGAGAATATAAAAAGAGGCCGACCTACTCCTGTTACAACACAGACCTATGTGTTAAATCGCGCAACCCTATTGCCTTCCTCGAGCCAAAAATTTTGTCTTCCCCTGTTCTACAACAAGCCAACATAGGATTTAATGGCCTGTACCTTACTGTTTCCCATCGCGTGTATATATACCTTGCCCATCGTCTTTGTTTTTCCATTCGGACCAAAAACCATTTCTAATTCCTCCACCCTTTTGTTGATCGTCTTCCAGTTACACAAAATCAAAATCGCGATCTGAAACCGTGATAAATTCCTGGAGCTCAGATCGATGAAGTATGGGGGCGCGGTGACCTTGGGAAGCTCGATTTCGAGGGGATTTCAAAGGATATGTTTTTCACACTGTTATTGGTGCGATGTCATTTACTGATGGCGAAGTGATTTGGATTCATCGTCGCGTTGAACTGAGGAACCTTGGGTGGTATTTTGTGCTGCGATGATGAACGTGAAACATTGGGGGGGGGGGGTTCGGTTCTGTTGTTATGTGGAGGGATGGTATTGCTCTGACCAAACAGGAGGTGGAGACCTGGGAGTTTGACAGTATAGCGGAGGTAGTTTGTTAGGGATGGTGGTGATGTCAATGAAGCTGAGAAGGTGAGGGCAGCGGCTATGGTAATTGAAGATGGAGTTTGTCAACGAGTTGCTCGATAAATTGTCAAAGTAGGATGGGGTAGTATTTTGGGGCTGTTCGAAGGTATATTCCGTAGTTGATCAGGAAATTCACAATGTGGCAAGGTATATGTTTTTTTTTAAAATTTAATATACATAGAAATTTATTTATTTTAGTTGTTAGTCTAATTAATGATAGCTTAATCATTAATTAAAAATAAATATCGTAGGTAAGGAGAAAATCCCATTCGAGTTGATTCGTAAACACAACAAAATGGAAATTAAATGGGATATTCGACAAATCACGGTGAGTAAATCTCACTCACCTTTAGAATTATTTTTATTTCGTTAAAAATAATTGTCTGTTGCTTGTGTGCATGCTTTCTGCTTGTTTTATATATATTAGTTATTTAGGCTATTATATATATATATATATATTGGGTTGATTGATTGGTTGGATTCCCGCAGTCTCATTAGCGGATGCCCGCAGTTTCATAGCGGATGATTACCCTATACGCCCCACGCTATGATTAGTGGATGACCTTCTATACCGCGATATTCTGCCACGAAGCAGAATGGGTATTATTTATGTGCTAACATCTGTGGATGCAGGAAAAACAGGTTGGAGGAATCCAACTGGATTCCTCAAAAATATATTATCTGTTTGTTTATTTGTTTGCATATATATTGTTATATATGATGTGTTAGAAAAATAAATAATTGGTTGCTTTGTGTGTTTTATCACTGGGCTTAAGAAATGATATTTAAAAATATCGTGGAAGAATATTTGAAATTTAAAAAGGGGAAATTCTATTTTTAAATAGAATTTGAAATTTTAATGGGAATAAAAATATAACCTTGTTTTTGAAAAATAAAACAAGTAGTTCCTTATAAACGAAGTTTATAAATAGTTCTTTTATAACGAAGTTATAAACGAAGTGAAAAGAATTATCATTTGATAATTCAGAAATAGGAATACAAGTGTTTTGAAAATATGATTCAAAAGGAAATTTAAATATAGAATTTGAATAATAGAAAAGGAAATGGAAATTTGAATTCAAAAAGAAAAGGAAATAGAAAATTTGAATTTAGAATTCAAATAGAAAATCCAAGGTGGATTTGGATATAGAACTTTCAATGGTGTTTGAATATAGAGAATTTGAAATAAAATTTTCCAAATAGAATTTGAAATAGAATTTAAAAATAGAATTTTCAAAAGAGGATTTGAAATAGACTTTGAAAATAGAATTTCAAAGAAGAATTAAATAGAATTTGAAATATAGTATTTCAAGGAAGAATTCAAATGTGAAATTTGAATAGAGATTTGAATTGGAATTTAAATATGAAATTTGAATTGAGATTTGAAATAGAAATTCAAGTATTGAATTTGAACATGGAATTGAATAGTAAATTCAAATAGAGTTTTGAATATGGAATTTCAAATTAGAATTTGAAATAAACTTTGAAAATAGGACTTCAAAGTAAGAAGTGGAATAGGATTTCAAAATAGGAAATCCAAATAAATTTTGAAATGGAATTTGAATTTTAAAGGAGTTCAAATGGATTTGAAATAAGGAAAATTCAAATGGGATTTAAATAATGGGTTTTAATAAAGAGGATTTAAATATAAGAATTTAAATAGAATTCAAATGGTATTAAATATAAATTCAAACAAAACTCAAATGGAGTTTAAATAGAAGGAATTTGAATAAGAGGAATTTGAAACATGGTATTTGAATTCAAAGGAAGTAAATGTGGTACTTGAAGTTCAAAGTAAAAATGGAGTTTAAATATTTGAAGTTCAAATAGATTAAAAATGGAATTTGAATTCAAATAGTTGAAATAGAATTTGAATATAGAATTTGAATTAGAATCGAATTGTAATTTGAATATAGACTTCAAATATAAATGAAATAGAAGATCAGAAATATTTGTTGAGTTGGAAAAAAAATGGTTTGATATATATTTAAATATATCAGAATGGAGTTGAATTTATATAAACGAAGTTAAAAAGTTTATATTTATAATTTTAATTAAAACGAACTCGCCGTAGCGCTGCAGTTCGTAAATTGGCGATTCGAACTTCAATTGAGTATACAGAACGCAATTGAAGTCGAAATTCTTCGAAACAAGAAACGTCAGGACCGGTTTGATAATAGTTGTCTAATGAAGAAGAAAAATCTGAATTTCGTCGTATAGATTTTGAGTTATGTCAAAATCAAATTTTCAGAAAAGCAGCGCCAGAACCATTATAAAATCATAACGGTTTATTTAATGATATTAAAGGATTTTAAGCAAATAAAAATCGAAATTTCTATTTAGAAAAATCCAGATTTGAGTTAAAAAAATATATGTGAACTCCAATGGAGTAATGAGTTGATTTTTGAAACAGAAATCATATTTTTGATTTATTGAATAGAGTTAACTAATTCGAATAGAAATTAGTTAATGAGATTTCGACTTAATATTGGGCCTTAAATAAGTGAGTTCGATTTGAAAATTTATATTCGAAATAGAAAAGAGAACTAGAATTGAAATTGAAATTCAATTTGGTTATGAACAAGTTAAATATTTTGTTTGAACATGTTATGTTCAACAAAGAGGTGAAATAGGCAAAATGACTAATTAAAGAATAAATGGGCGAAACTGAATTCAAACGATTAGATGGTATTGAATTGAATTGAAAACAGGGGAACATGAGTAAGCAGGTTTGATATGAAGTATATGAAGATTTTAATTTATGTGCTCGACAATAAGGTACATGTTTAATTCATATATGAGGTTTTATGCGCCGTATCGGCAAGCCGCTTGGCTTTTCCTTTTTCTTTTTGATTGAGGAAGATACCGGGAAGCTATTTGAAATTTCCCGATGCTCCCGATACAGGGGAGGTTATGGCGAATTTTTCCGGAAATTTAAGGAGTTAGAATATTTTTAAAGAAATTTGACAATTTGAAATCTATATATCGATATATATAGAAATTCGATAAGGAAACGAAATCAAAAATAACGTAAAGGGCCAAGATTGATTATCGAAATATTTGGATAACAAATATTGTTAAGGAAATGGAAAAGAGATTTAATTAAGGAAATATTAATTAAAGAGCCCAGTGGTTTGTTTGATATGTTGATTGAACACTTGTTTTATTCGATAGTTAAATCACAGACTATCGAAGTTTTGACCATCGTTGTCAATATGGAGAGACCGGTTGGATTATTATCCGTGAACCACTCCGTATCGGCATAAGCGTTGCGAACCAAGTATGCTGAATATATTGAAGACGGAGTAAAGTGCAAGGGCTTTTCTAGAAATAGAAACAGTGCCTTCAGTTTCGTTCAATCCCAGAACGAACGTAAATGGACGAATGTCTGACAAAGTATTTCCAATGATCAAATGGGTTGGTCTGTATGAATATATATGGTTGCAACGGATTTATCCCTTAGCATAATATCCAGAATATTTGTGCAAACTTAACTAGTGATTAACGGATCTGACAATGTGGCATTCCAAGTGATTGTGCTATCAAGGAATGGTAAGTATGCGTAGCCTCAGGCCTCAACAACCGGGAAAGGACAAAAATCGGGCAGGCAGCATGGCTATGTGGGTCGCACCCATTAGGGTGTATAATCACCTATCTAGAGAAATTCCTTTTGTTCTAAATCTATCGATTCTGCCCATTCGGGAAACGGTGGTTTGAGTCCAACCGTTGGTGATGTACATTCGATACACTCAAGCGAAATGAGTGGTCGGTCATGTGTGGGCCGGGTTGCAAGACGTTCTTGTTGAACCCAGTGTATTCCTCTCTAGAGATACACAGTCGGAAGGTGGTCCCATACCTTGTCATGTTGGAAATCCAATCTCCAATAAGTGCCATGCGGTTTTGATTTTATCATATATATGTGGAGCGTGAGATGCAAGCGTTCTGCTATTTGGTTATTTACTTGATGTAGACATTATTATAATATCACTGGATTTGATATCAAGTATTTTGGGTTATAGTAAGGTAAAAACCGTCCATGTTTATGTGTGGCTGGTCTTACTATTATCTTTTCTTTCGGAAAGGGTTTTGAAAGTTAAACAAGTGGTTGGAGTTTACTCACACCAGTCCCATGACTGACCCAGAGTTTATTTTGTTTGGTTTTTCCTAAACTCTTGGGTGCCCAAATTTGTACGGGCAGTCAAGTGTTTCAGGCTTTTACAGATACACTTGGAGGAGCTTGAAGCAGGAGGCTTCAACGTTAGTTATTTCGAGTTACTTCCGCTGAATCAAATGTTAGGTGTACTCTGATGATGGTATGTATATATGTACTAAACAGATTTGTATTTCAAAGCTTATGTTATATAATATATTTTATTCGTTCCGCTGTGAGTTTGTGATCTTCATTTTTCTTCTATTCTAATATTTCTTTCTTTCTATTTCTCATCCTCTAACTTCTTTCTAATAATGAGTCGTATTTCTGTGTTATTTGGGTTGGACGTGTGGTGTTATTAGTCAATTCAGATAGCACGGATTTGCGGGTCGTTTCAGTTGGTATCAGAGCGAGGTTGAGTGAACACCTAGGCTTGTGTGGCATGTGCTCATTAGAGATAGGGTCAGTAGTACCCTAGAATGAGTTGAGCGTAAATATACGAGAGAGCGTATTTGTAAGTTGATATAAAAATTGTTTTATATTGTGTTGGCTTGTCTGTTGAGTAGTTTATGAATTCTGGTCGAATCGTGGGACGCCACGACGTCGATAGGAATTTCTAAACACTTGGACAGAAGAATCGACATGATATTGTTTTCAAGTGGGTAAATGAAAATAATTTTACGCAAAAATTTCTATTTTGATATAGAAAGAATAATTTTCTACACAATAATCCCAGCCACCAAACTCGGAAGTTTGAAATATTTTTGGAAGTATATTAAAATAATATAGATTTGTTTTACAGGATTTGAAAGAAAATCATGGATTTTGAAATAATAAGGCACTGAACTCACTTCAGTGGCTGGGAAATTATTCTGATGATGATTGCAACATCATCAGTGTTCATTTCCGAGTTTCTAAGTGATAGGTTGCTACCTTAGAAAGTTTTGATGGAAATTTGTTGGAAGAAACAAGTAGATTTGAAAATTCAAATGTTTTGAATTTGAAATGGAAATAAATATACATGTATATGTTTAAGTGATTTCAAAAGAATTTGAAATGAAAACCCAGGGATTTGAATTCTGGAATTGAAATTTAACTTAAACAAGTTAAATGGGTCGAAGTGAGTAAATTGATTAGAATCAATTTGAATAGGTTTAATGGAATATAGATTAGATATAAATGGATTGATCGTAGATCATTCGAATTGAATAAAGGAAGACCAAAAGTTTTGGTTGGAGTTAATTTGTTGAAATATGAGAAAGTTAAGTTTCAACATAAGTGAGATGTGAGAAAGAAATGGATTTGTACCCTTTTTCCTACCTTAGCAATTTCGAGGACGAAATTATTTTAAGGGGGAAAGAATGTAACGACCCAGATTTTTCGTCGATTTATTTTAAATATTGAATTGATAATATAAATGAATTTTTATATTAATTGGTTTAAAATATTGATTTCGATTTAATATCAAAAATATTAAATTATCAAAATATAAAATATAATCGAAATCGAGGTTAAAAAACTGAATCAGTACAGTTCAGAAGACCGGTATAAATTTGAATATAGTCGATAATAAAAATAAATAAAAAAAACAAAAAAAAAAACAAACAAAACTAAAAAAAATCAAAATAGAGAATATAAAAAGAGGCCGACCTACTCCTGTTACAACACAGACCTATGTGTTAAATCGCGCAACCCTATTGCCTTCCTCGAGCCAAAAATTTTGTCTTCCCCTGTTCTACAACAAGCCAACATAGGATTTAATGGCCTGTACCTTACTGTTTCCCATCGCGTGTATATATACCTTGCCCATCGTCTTTGTTTTTCCATTCGGACCAAAAACCATTTCTAATTCCTCCACCCTTTTGTTGATCGTCTTCCAGTTACACAAAATCAAAATCGCGATCTGAAACCGCGATAAATTCCTGGAGCTCAGATCGATGAAGTATGGGGGTGCGGTGACCTTGGGAAGCTCGATTTCGAGGGGATTTCAAAGGATATGTTTTTCACACTGTTATTGGTGCGATGTCATTTACTGATGGCGAAGTGATTTGGATTCATCGTCGCGTTGAACTGAGGAATCTTGGGTGGTATTTTGTGCTGCGATGATGAACGTGAAACATTGGGGGGGGGGTTCGGTTCTGTTGTTATGTGGAGGGATGGTATTGCTCTGACCAAACAGGAGGTGGAGACCTGGGAGTTTGACAGTATAGCGGAGGTAGTTTGTTAGGGATGGTGGTGATGTCAATGAAGCTGAGAAGGTGAGGGCAGCGGCTATGGTAATTGAAGATGGAGTTTGTCAACGAGTTGCTCGATAAATTGTCAAAGTAGGATGGGGTAGTATTTTGGGGCTGTTCGAAGGTATATTCCGTAGTTGATCAGGAAATTCACAATGTGGCAAGGTATATGTTTTTTTTTTAAAATTTAATATACATAGAAATTTATTTATTTTAGTTGTTAGTCTAATTAATGATAGCTTAATCATTAATTAAAAATAAATATCGTAGGTAAGGAGAAAATCCCATTCGAGTTGATTCGTAAACACAACAAAATGGAAATTAAATGGGATATTCGACAAATCACGGTGAGTAAATCTCACTCACCTTTAGAATTATTTTTATTTCGTTAAAAATAATTGTCTGTTGCTTGTGTGCATGCTTTCTGCTTGTTTTATATATATTAGTTATTTAGGCTATTATATATATATATTGGGTTGATTGATTGGTTGGATTCCCGCAGTCTCATTAGCGGATGCCCGCAGTTTCATAGCGGATGATTACCCTATACGCCCCACGCTATGATTAGTGGATGACCTTCTATACCGCGATATTCTGCCACGAAGCAGAATGGGTATTATTTATGTGCTAACATCTGTGGATGCAGGAAAAACAGGTTGGAGGAATCCAACTGGATTCCTCAAAAATATATTATCTGTTTGTTTATTTGTTTGCATATATATTGTTATATATGATGTGTTAGAAAAATAAATAATTGGTTGCTTTGTGTGTTTTATCACTGGGCTTAAGAAATGATATTTAAAAATATCGTGGAAGAATATTTGAAATTTAAAAAGGGGAAATTCTATTTTTAAATAGAATTTGAAATTTTAATGGGAATAAAAATATAACCTTGTTTTTGAAAAATAAAACAAGTAGTTCCTTATAAACGAAGTTTATAAATAGTTCTTTTATAACGAAGTTATAAACGAAGTGAAAAGAATTATCATTTGATAATTCAGAAATAGGAATACAAGTGTTTAGAAAATATGATTCAAAAGGAAATTTAAATATAGAATTTGAATAATAGAAAAGGAAATGGAAATTTGAATTCAAAAAGAAAAGGAAATAGAAAATTTGAATTTAGAATTCAAATAGAAAATCCAAGGTGGATTTGGATATAGAACTTTCAATGGTGTTTGAATATAGAGAATTTGAAATAAAATTTTCCAAATAGAATTTGAAATAGAATTTAAAAATAGAATTTTCAAAAGAGGATTTGAAATAGACTTTGAAAATAGAATTTCAAAGAAGAATTAAATAGAATTTGAAATATAGTATTTCAAGGAAGAATTCAAATGTGAAATTTGAATAGAGATTTGAATTGGAATTTAAATATGAAATTTGAATTGAGATTTGAAATAGAAATTCAAGTATTGAATTTGAACATGGAATTGAATAGTAAATTCAAATAGAGTTTTGAATATGGAATTTCAAATTAGAATTTGAAATAAACTTTGAAAATAGGACTTCAAAGTAAGAAGTGGAATAGGATTTCAAAATAGGAAATCCAAATAAATTTTGAAATGGAATTTGAATTTTAAAGGAGTTCAAATGGATTTGAAATAAGGAAAATTCAAATGGGATTTAAATAATGGGTTTTAATAAAGAGGATTTAAATATAAGAATTTAAATAGAATTCAAATGGTATTAAATATAAATTCAAACAAAACTCAAATGGAGTTTAAATAGAAGGAATTTGAATAAGAGGAATTTGAAACATGGTATTTGAATTCAAAGGAAGTAAATGTGGTACTTGAAGTTCAAAGTAAAAATGGAGTTTAAATATTTGAAGTTCAAATAGATTAAAAATGGAATTTGAATTCAAATAGTTGAAATAGAATTTGAATATAGAATTTGAATTAGAATCGAATTGTAATTTGAATATAGACTTCAAATATAAATGAAATAGAAGATCAGAAATATTTGTTGAGTTGGAAAAAAAATGGTTTGATATATATTTAAATATATCAGAATGGAGTTGAATTTATATAAACGAAGTTAAAAAGTTTATATTTATAATTTTAATTAAAATGAACTCGCCGTAGCGCTGCAGTTCGTAAATTGGCGATTCGAACTTCAATTGAGTATACAGAACGCAATTGAAGTCGAAATTCTTCGAAACAAGAAACGTCAGGACCGGTTTGATAATAGTTGTCTAATGAAGAAGAAAAATCTGAATTTCGTCGTATAGATTTTGAGTTATGTCAAAATCAAATTTTCAGAAAAGCAGCGCCAGAACCATTATAAAACCATAACGGTTTATTTAATGATATTAAAGGATTTTAAGCAAATAAAAATCGAAATTTCTATTTAGAAAAATCCAGATTTGAGTTAAAAAAATATATGTGAACTCCAATGGAGTAATGAGTTGATTTTTGAAACAGAAATCATATTTTTGATTTATTGAATAGAGTTAACTAATTCGAATAGAAATTAGTTAATGAGATTTCGACTTAATATTGGGCCTTAAATAAGTGAGTTCGATTTGAAAATTTATATTCGAAATAGAAAAGAGAACTAGAATTGAAATTGAAATTCAATTTGGTTATGAACAAGTTAAATATTTTGTTTGAACATGTTATGTTCAACAAAGAGGTGAAATAGGCAAAATGACTAATTAAAGAATAAATGGGCGAAACTGAATTCA
Source organism: Allium sativum (assembly GCA_030737875.1). Lineage (NCBI taxonomy): Eukaryota > Viridiplantae > Streptophyta > Magnoliopsida > Asparagales > Amaryllidaceae > Allium > Allium sativum. The sequence goes on along the minus strand of CM060912.1, from coordinate 391,389,977 downwards.
ATCGATTAGATGGTATTGAATTGAATTGAAAACAGGGGAACATGTGTAAGCAGGTTTGATATGAAGTATATGAAGATTTTAATTTATGTGCTCGACAATAAGGTACATGTTTAATTCATATATGAGGTTTTATGCGCCGTATCGGCAAGCCGCTTGGCTTTTCCTTTTTCTTTTTGATTAAGGAAGATACCGGGAAGCTATTTGAAATTTCCCGATGCTCCCGATACAGGGGAGGTTATGGCGAATTTTTCCGGAAATTTAAGGAGTTAGAATATTTTTAAAGAAATTTGACAATTTGAAATCTATATATCGATATATATAGAAATTCGATAAGGAAACGAAATCAAAAATAACGTAAAGGGCCAAGATTGATTATCGAAATATTTGGATAACAAATATTGTTAAGGAAATGGAAAAGAGATTTAATTAAGGAAATATTAATTAAAGAGCCCAGTGGTTTGTTTGATATGTTGATTGAACACTTGTTTTATTCGATAGTTAAATCACAGACTATCGAAGTTTTGACCATCGTTGTCAATATGGAGAGACCGGTTGGATTATTATCCGTGAACCACTCCGTATCGGCATAAGCGTTGCGAACCAAGTATGCTGAATATATTGAAGACGGAGTAAAGTGCAAGGGCTTTTCTAGAAATAGAAACAGTGCCTTCAGTTTCGTTCAATCCCAGAACGAACGTAAATGGACGAATGTCTGACAAAGTATTTCCAATGATCAAATGGGTTGGTCTGTATGAATATATATGGTTGCAACGGATTTATCCCTTAGCATAATATCCAGAATATTTGTGCAAACTTAACTAGTGATTAACGGATCTGACAATGTGGCATTCCAAGTGATTGTGCTATCAAGGAATGGTAAGTATGCGTAGCCTCAGGCCTCAACAACCGGGAAAGGACAAAAATCGGGCAGGCAGCATGGCTATGTGGGTCGCACCCATTAGGGTGTATAATCACCTATCTAGAGAAATTCCTTTTGTTCTAAATCTATCGATTCTGCCCATTCGGGAAACGGTGGTTTGAGTCCAACCGTTGGTGATGTACATTCGATACACTCAAGCGAAATGAGTGGTCGGTCATGTGTGGGCCGGGTTGCAAGACGTTCTTGTTGAACCCAGTGTATTCCTCTCTAGAGATACACAGTCGGAAGGTGGTCCCATACCTTGTCATGTTGGAAATCCAATCTCCAATAAGCGCCATGCGGTTTTGATTTTATCATATATATGTGGAGCGTGAGATGCAAGCGTTCTGCTATTTGGTTATTTACTTGATGTAGACATTATTATAATATCACTGGATTTGATATCAAGTATTTTGGGTTATAGTAAGGTAAAAACCGTCCATGTTTATGTGTGGCTGGTCTTACTATTATCTTTTCTTTCGGAAAGGGTTTTGAAAGTTAAACAAGTGGTTGGAGTTTACTCACACCAGTCCCATGACTGACCCAGAGTTTATTTTGTTTGGTTTTTCCTAAACTCTTGGGTGCCCAAATTTGTACGGGCAGTCAAGTGTTTCAGGCTTTTACAGATACACTTGGAGGAGCTTGAAGCAGGAGGCTTCAACGTTAGTTATTTCGAGTTACTTCCGCTGAATCAAATGTTAGGTGTACTCTGATGATGGTATGTATATATGTACTAAACAGATTTGTATTTCAAAGCTTATGTTATATAATATATTTTATTCGTTCCGCTGTGAGTTTGTGATCTTCATTTTTCTTCTATTCTAATATTTCTTTCTTTCTATTTCTCATCCTCTAACTTCTTTCTAATAATGAGTCGTATTTCTGTGTTATTTGGGTTGGACGTGTGGTGTTATTAGTCAATTCAGATAGCACGGATTTGCGGGTCGTTTCAATGCATCCACGAGCAATCACTAGAAAACACTTGCATCCATCAAACATAACATGTTTCAAACACATGTTTACATCCATTGGATATCTACCTAAAGGTCAAAAATTCGATTGATAGGATATACTTAATGAGAAAAAAAAGTATGAATAAAAGCTTTGGAAAAAGAAGTTAAGAACATACCCTTGAAAAGAAAAGGGTACAAAGTGCGAATCTTGTCTTCAGTCTTCAAAGTTGTATTCTCGGGGTCCTCCCCATATAACTTTCAACAAACTAACCTCTCGGTTGTGTAGCTTCTTAACCTTTGATCCAAGAATACGGGTAGGAACTCATCTAACTATCGCCTCCTATTCCACCTCTACTTCCTCAAGCAAACTCGGCTCAACTACTTCTCTGGTATCGTGCAAAAACTTCTGTAAATGAGAAACGTGAAAAATACTATGAACATCGACCAATCTCTCTGGTAGCTTTACTTTATAAGCCATTAGGCCAATCCTTTCTATTATGGGAAATGACCCTACAAATCTTTGTGCCAATTTCCCTACTGATCCAAAATGAACCACATTCCTCAAAGGTGATAACTTGATGAAAACCATGTCTCCAACTTCAAACTCAATGTCGGTCCTTCTTTTATTTGCTCAGGACTTCTGCCTATCCCGAGCTGTCTTCATGCACCTTCGAATAAGATCAATCTTTTCTAAAGTCTTTCTAATCATCTCTGGTTTAAGTAGAAGCCTTTCTATAGACTCCCACCAACAAGTCGGTGATCTACAGGATCGTCTGTACAATGCCTCGAAGTTTGCCATGCCAATACTAGCCTGATAACTGTTGTTGGCGAACTCTACCAAAGGAAGATGCTCTTCCCAAGTCCCTTCGAAGTCTAGGATACACAGACTAAAAAGATCATCAAGAACTCTATTCACCTGTTTCGTCTAACCATTGGTCTGAGGGTGATAAGCGGTGCTCAAACACGACTATATACATAATGCCTCTTACAAGCTCCTCCAAAATTCACTGGTGAAAATGGGATCACGGTCACTCACAATACTGGAAGTTACTCCATGTAGACAGACTATCTCACGAAGATAAACTACTGCCAACCATATTGTCATCCTCTTACTCTTAACAAGAATGAAGTGAGCGCTCTTAAGAAGTCTTTACACTATAACCGAAATACTAGTGGTGTCTTTCCTCGATCTACACAAACCACCAATGAAATTCATAGAGACGCACTCCCACTTCCACTGTGGGACCTCCAGAGGATGAAGTAAACCATCGGGCTTCATTTGCTCAGCCTTGACTTGCTGGCAAATCAAACATCGAGAAACAAACCACGCCACATCTTTCTTCATTCCAGCCGAAAAGAAAACCTTCTTCGTATCTCTATACATCTTATCACCGCCTAGGTGAATAATCATCCTAGAATGATGTGCTTTCTTAAGGACTATCTTCAACAAACTCCCAACTCGGGGAACACAAAGCCTTCAATTTCGTCGCAACTACCCTCTATCATCCATGGAATATCTACTGAGGTGACTGGAAGTCTTCCCTCAACTGAGCCTATCCAAGATATTTGCTATTTGTGGGTCCTCTCGCTGTGAAGTTCCTATCTGATCCAACAGAGTAGGTCGCACTTCTAATGATGCCAATAAACAAGATGTGAACTCGGTGGAGGGTTTAAAATCAAAAGTCGATATATACTCCAAGCTCTGCCTCTCGACAAATAGAGGACTCAATGTCATCCTCCGCCTACTTAGTGCGTTCGCCACCACATTACCCTCGCCAGAGGTATAAGCGACCTCAAAGTCATAGGACGCAAGGAACTCCATCCATCTTTATTGCCTCAGATTGAGATCTTTCTGCGAGAACAAGTACTTGAGATATTTATGATCGGTGTACAACTCGAACTTCTCTCCAAGTAGATAACGATGTCAAGTCTTCAGCGCGAATACTATGGCAGCTAACTCTAAGTCTTGGGTAGGGTAGTTCTTCTCATGGACCCTTAACTGTCTACCTCTATAACATACTACCCTCCCCTCTTGCATCAGAACCGCACCAAGCCCTATACCATATGCATTAGTGTATACTGTGAACACCTTGTTCCCATCAGGCAAAGTTAAGACTAGGGCTGTTGTTAGAGCCCTCTTCAATCGTTGAAAAGCATCCTCACAATTTATACCCAAAGAAAAAGCTTGATTCTTATTCGTCAATCTTTTGAATCTGCCAATCCTGAGCTGCAACTAATTTTGCGGGATCCACTGCTATCCCGTCCTTAGAGACTACATGCCCTAGAAATCTCACTTTCTTTCTCTAAAAATAACATTTGGAAAATTTCACCTTAAGCTGATGCGCTCGGAGAGTCTTCAAAACCTCCCTTAAATGTAGAGCATGCTCTTCCTCGCTCTTCGAGAAAATCAAGTTGTCATCAACAAAGACCACAACGAACATATTTAGAAATTCCTGAAACACCCTACTCATCATGAAACACCCCACCTCCGTTAAGGTCACTCACAAAGGGTATGCCTTAACTTCGGTGGAGCGCTTTAGGTAAAAGATGCAGATAAATTACAAGACAGACAAATAATGCAGCGGAAAATAAAGTCATTTTATAAACAATGTGGTTCAGTTAAGCTTATACAACAATTGTCTCAAACATACTTAAAAATAATACATAGAAATTCTGTCTTGATTCAAAACTTCCAAGTATAAAAGAAGCATAAATATAACAATGATATTCCCCAATAAAGCATGAACCAGCCATAGCAGTGGGAGAGAGTCCAAAGCAATACTTCGGCTATCTTCGAGCTTGGAAAGAAAACTGAGCTAAGTGGTAACATTTCCTCCCCGTGAACCTTGGGGGGTGAGGGGGGGACGGAAGAAAAGAGGCAAAACAAAACTAGGTCAGACATAAGTCTGGTAAGTCCAGTGACTTTAAGCATATAAACAGGAAAAAGCATCATGACATGAATAAACTGAATATAAGACAATACCGTGAGAACAAGGATATACAATTAGTATAGCTATGATAAGGCAAGATAAACTGAATGCGCTTCTACTCTTTCTCTGCTTCGCTACTACCTTGTTATTCTGATATATATATATATATATATATATATATATATATATATATATATATATATATATATATCTGCACCACCTAGCTAGTGTCCCTACTAGTAATCTATATAAAATGATAATATTATAACGTGATCCCAATCCCCGCAATTATGGTAGCCTTCAGGTGTACATCTATTATGAGGATTCCACCTCAATCTGCCTAATTGCCATGAACATGTTAGATGTACCCTTACTACCCTATCGATCGGCTCCCTACTTGTATTAATTTCTCTTGTGTCTGTGTCAATCGGCCCTCTCTTGCATGTAGATAGCCTGTGCTGGTCCCACCATAAGGTGTATCAATCGTTATGATAGCAACCCGGCACGATTCAAGATGCACAGTGTATAATTACTGGTACCCAGTGCCTGCTTTTTCCCACTCCGGAGTACGTTCACTCCCGTAAACCGTCGGAACCTACACTGACTTACCCCCTGCCACTATTTTGACCACTTATAATCAGCCCAGTAATCGTGCCCCACCCTGCCTAGTTCAGGGTACCATGATACCTCTATGTGGCTTACTGCTGAAATGGGTCCCCATTGCTAGGGTTTCTTACTGTTTAACTTTTTGGGCCTATATTTACTAATATTACCCACCAACCCGATATGTACTTAACCCTTCCACCGATTCAAGCATGTTTATTTAATGGTTAAGTTTGTGGGCCTATATTTACTAATATTACCCACCCAACTTGATATATATTTAACCCCCCTCCCCCGCACATTATGCCATATTGGTTAAGTGTTGTCCATTCATGTTAACCTAACCCACCCATTCATCATGTTATGTTGGTTAAGTGTTTCTTATTAACTCAACCCTCCTTACTAGTCATGTTGGATTGGTTAAGTGTTCCTTGTTAACTTAACCCCATGTGTTCATCATGTTGTATTGGTTAAGTGTCATCAATCAATTCAAGTTAACTTAACCCACCGACTTGTCATGTTATTTTGGTTAAGTGTTGCCTTCTCGTGTTAAATTAACCCTACCACAAATCAAATTATATTGGTTAAGTGTCCCCTCTTGTTTTAACTTAACCTTACCACAAATCAAGTTATATTGGTTAAGTGTTTCTTATTACTTAACCCTACCCATTCATCATGATATACTAGTTAAGTATTTCCTATTAACTTAACACTAGTCATTCATCTTGTTATATTAGTTAAGCGTTCCTCTGAACTTAACCCTAGTCATCCATGTTATATTGGTTAAGTGTTCCTATGAACTTAACCCTAGTCATCCATGTTATATTGGTTAAGTGTTCCTATGAACTTAACCCTAGTCATCCATGTTATATTGGTTAAGTGTTCCTATGAAATTAACCCTAGTCATCCATGTTATATTGGTTAAGTGTTCCTATGAACTTAACCCTAGTCATCCATGTTATATTGGTTAAGTGTTCCTATGAACTTAAATCTAGTCATTCATCTTGTTCATTAGCATTAATTGATTTATTAATGCATCAACCTCTCACATTAGATATGTATTGTTGCGGTTACTGGATGTGACGGGAGGTTCCGAGCAGTTTTACACCACAAATCAATCTAACCTCGTGTTTTTCTTGGGCACGATGCACTAACCTCTCACATTAGATTGGTGTTGTTGTGGTTACTGGATGTGCCGGGCGGTTCCGGGTAGTTTTACACCACAACTCAATCTAACCTCGGGTTAGGCATGTTCATCTTTAATTTACACATTTACCATATATATCCAAATCTAGATTTTTCATGCTAATTAACAAATTTACCAAAACTAGTCATGTTCCAATTTTCAAGTTATGCCCAACAAAGCTAATTGCAAGTTATGGCCCCCAAATTTAATTTCAAGTTATTACTCAAAATAGGTTACACCCAATCTTCCCAAACTTGCAATAATAGTTATGCCCAAAATCACTATGCATTATGTTTGGCGTCCCAAATCAATAGTTAAGCCCAAGCTAAATTTACTATTCCAATTTATAGTTTATGCGTAAAACTAGGTTTTTCATGCCAAATTTCATACTTTGTCATTCATGCCAATTCTAGGTTCAATATGTCAAATTACAGATTCCATAATTCATGTCAAATTATAGCCTTTAATTACAGTGCATGTCGATTACCTAAAATCCCAATTTAGGCGTGTTCACATTTAACAGTTATCCCTATCTTACTATAGGTTTTCGTGTCTAAGCCATATATCACTATACACAATAATATCCTTCTTCCAAGTTATAAACTATCATATATAATATGCCCCAATTTTAGGTCTTAAACCACAATATGTACTATGCCTTATTGTTTACAGTTCAATTTACACCCCAAATCCCAAGTCATATGTCCAATATACTTTTATGCCTCAAATCTCAAGTCATATGTTTGATACACTTTATGTTTTAAATACAACATTTGTTATCCTCAAATCCGTTACAAATCAGTTATGCCCAATTATGCATTATTTAATACTTTTTCCCAATTTTAGCACTAGTTATGTCCAAATCATATATTATGCCCAATTTTAGTGCTGGTCATGTTCAAATCATATATTATGCCCAATTTTATTTCCAACGTACGTTCATCTCTTATGAGATTTGGCTCAGGCTCGCAGTAGCCTGGCTATAAAACAAAAAGGGAAGAAGGAAAGAAGAGATAAAGAACGAACATAATATTATCAATGAGATAGATCCAATGGATATAGAAAGACAGATAGGAATAGGCATAATCTCATTTTTAGATTTATTACATTGTCAGAATCACAATTAATTTTTATTTCTGAAAGTAACGTGAACTTACTAATTACAGAACGATCTTGAATTCTGGGATCTGATTTCTGAAACTGAAAATCTATCCCTTGACGTAGATTATCGATTCTCTAGTTTAGATTTGATTCTTAGAAAATAGTTGTTGAAGTCGTTGAATTAGCCTTTGAATCTCTACTTGAATTCTAACTTGATTCCACGAAGAACTTGAGCGGCATAACCCCGTCTTTGATTTATTTTGATATTAGAGTATAGGCGTAATGAAGTTGTGTAGAGAAAACTGTAGCCTTAGGGGTGTTTATATAGCATAGGGATCAACGAATCTAGTTAGAACGGGCGTCCAAATGCAGAAAAACGAACCTGTCCTCGGATCCGGAAATAGGGGGAGGTCGACCCCCTGGTCGACCTATGTGACCCAGGTCGACCCTCTGGTCGATCTGGGTCCAGGGCAGGAAATTTCCCGCCCAGCCTGGGTGTGTGATTTGAATTCGAATTTTGAATTTAGAACTGAGTTGTTTTAATTAATTTAAATTTTCTGAAACTTTTGAATGCCATAACTTCTTCATACGAAGTCCGATTTACGAAAACTTGGGCTCTATTCCAAGCAGAATTTCAAGACGAACGCAATGGCGTAACTCATTTCCCTTAATTCTTCTCTTAAAAATTAGGAATACTTTAATTTGTTATTTTAATATTCTTAGAAAATACGAGGTGTTACATTCTCCCCTCCTTAAAGGATTTCGTCCCCGAAAACTCTAAGTTAAGAAAAATGCATATCCTAACATCCAACATCCATCTACTCAACCATTCAATCACAGGTGTCCATTATCCTTAAAAATATTGCTAATTCTTTCACGATCATATGCATAGTGTGTGTACGTGTCCTTATCTAATGCAAAATCTGGTGATCTACTGATTCAGTTGACCTCCTCAATGCGAATTATGTCAGTGTCATGAGTCCATCATGTATGCATTTATTCCTAATCGTACTTTATAACTTCTACATGAGTGCACAGTCATTCATACAAATGGAACATCCATATGATAAAAACATCAAGTTCCAATCCATATATATATAAATTCACTCATGCATATGCAATATGAAAGTGACTGAGCCGATCTAGTGCCTAATGTGTGTATATGCATCCACGAGAAACCACTAACAAACACTTGCAACCACTTTCATCCACCAAGCATAACATGTCTCAAACACATGTTTACATCCATTGGCTTCTACCTAAGGATAAGGAATAGGATCGAGGAGATATGCTTAAAAGGTAGATACAAGCATGCATAAACTTAAGGAAAGAGAGATCAAGGCTGTATCCTCAAAAAGAAAAGGGGTAGGCTGCGCGTATCTAGTCTTCAATCTTCTAAGTCGCATCTTCTTGAGCTTCACTCCACTGTACCTTAACTAATTTAACTTCACGATTACGAAGCTTCTTGACCTCCATTTCCAAAACCCACTAGTAAAGATAGGACCTCGATTACTTACTATGCTAGAGGGTATCCAATATAGTCGAACTATCTTTCCAAGATAAATAGGTGTTAGCCATGATACCAAGTGTTTATACTAAGATGATTAGAGGTCTCTCCTTTACTTAGCTTATCCATCATGTCACAAATCCGAGGGTCTAAAGCTAAAGGTTCATATGTACTTTTTACCTCTCTTAAGGTCAGTCTTACTTAGGGCGCCTGCCACAACCATTTACTTCTCACGCAACCCATCCTAGTCGAACTCGACATCCCTCAAGTACAAGCCCTAAAGGCCTAAACCAATATCAAACAAGCACCCAAGGAATACTTCTTCCAAATTTGGACGATTTATGTGAGATGATACTAGCAAAACAACCAAACAATTGAGCACTTAACCGACTCTGCCTATCCTCGCCAATCTCATTCCAAAACTATCATTGATCGCATAACTGGCTTTGCAATGTCAACTAGATATATGCGGAACCCTATCTCGAGTTTTAGGGGGAAAACCCCTAATCTATTCAAAAACATCTGCATACTCATGGACTATTCTAACGGATCGCAAATCGTTGATAGATGCGTCAAGTGAAATCTCGAGGGTATTCTCGAGGCAAGTCTAACTACCCTCCTTACACAATCACTAGCTAACCAACCCATGCCTAGAATCAAACCATAGCCCGTGGAACCAAAAACATAAGCATTATACTTAAACTCAATCCTTAACATAGCTATTCTCAAATCCTTACAAACGAAAGATAAATGAGCCGGACTACCAACCGGATTTGAGACAATATTGGGATCTTCTATTACACTTGTACTAAGGTGCAGAGACTCAACTATGGAAGAATATATAAACGAATGTGAAGCGCTAAAATCAAAAAGAGTACTAACAGGATGATCAAAACGAAAAACTAGACTTTTCAATAGAAACTCTACTACCCCTATCTCAGGTATGCTGGCGGTGAGAGCATACACTTGCCCTCCTGAAAATCCTGTTCTTTGTTCTTGTCCTTATTGACCCGTTATACCATAATAAAGACTCTTCCTCTTTTTTTGTTTTACTATTCTTTCCTCCTTTCTTGTCCTGTGATTCTTCCACTTACACCTCTTTCTTTTTTGCCTCCTTTGTGAACCAAGTCCATATCCATGAGTCTCTCATCCTTGGGTTGTGCTCCTTAGCAAAACTCCCTCAGTCTCATCTTTACTATCCTTGTGTAACACTTTGACAAGTCTCTCGAAAGCTTCCTCCATCGCACAGAAAATCCTACAAAGCTTGCAGGTGAAACTACAGCGGCTATAGATGGAAGTTGGGCACTTTTTCGCCTTTTGACAGGTGTCGAAATCTCATTAAGCCTACGGAACCATGCCGCGATGAGGTTACCTTGCAGAAAGCCAGGAGCCCCGAAGACTCAGGAAAGAAGGAAACAAGGATTCAAACAGAGGAATAAAAGATAGTGCATATGGCTTTGGGGAATATGCCTTTAAACAAAACCTTTCTTTTGAAAATGCTTCTTTTAAAACCATTTTGAAAATAATTTTTCAAATCTTTTATCTGATCCGGTAACCTTCAACTCTGATACCAAGTGAAACACCCCACCTCCGTTAAGGTCTGTAACAACCCGAATTTTAATAACATATTAAAATCATAAATCAAGGCAGAATTAAATTTTAAAATAAGAATCAAGAGAAATGGGTTGCGCTGTTGCGTTCGTCTTGGAATTCTGGTTGGAAACGAGTCCGAAATTTCGTAAATCGGAGTCGTATGACCAAGATATGGCCTCTAGAAGTTTCACGAAAAATCAGAAAACGAAAACAGATTTTCAAATTTCGAATTTAGCCCCAAAAAGACTGGGCGGGAAAATTTCCCGCCCAGCCCCAGGTCGACTGGGGAGTCGATCCCCCAGGACCAGGTCGACTGGGCAGTCGACCTGGGGGTCGACCTCCTTGGTCGGGCCAGGTTGGCCTGGTGCACCTGCTTGCTCATTTGGGTCTGTTCTGTTGGCCTGTGACGAGATTGGATGGTTCAGATCTAAACTAGGGTTAATCTAAGGGCCTAAACTAGTCCTAAATCCTATATAAACCTCTTGATGCCTGAACCCTAATTCACTACAACATGTCTAGCCACCGTTATACTGCTAAAATCCCTCTTAGTCATGGCCGCCATCTCTAATCTTCTTCTTAAGCTTTCATACGCAATCCAATGCAAAGATGAAGATTTCTACAACAATTCAAGGAGATGAATCAACAACTCTACAACGTTTCAACATCGATTTCAGTTCTTAAATTCGCTAGCCATGCTATGTAAGTTCTAGTTACTTTTTAGATTAAAATACTTAATTTTAATATGGCTATGGAATAAAGTGTAATTGGATATAAGCATGTTCATCAATTCAGATCTACTCCTGTTTACCTTTGAACCTTGGGTTTTGAGACTTGTTCATCTCCATTCTTATGTCTAGTTTATGCTCTATTCAGTCGTTGTAAATCAATTTCTTGGATTCATGTTGATATTATTATCAAGATCTAATCTTTATGCCTATCATGATGATTTATGTTGTTTTCTCTCTTATCTTGTTTTATTGCAAAATTCTACCTTTCCCCTATTTATTTTCTTTTGATGAACCTAGATCAATTTCGGATCTAGGCCTAAACCACGATTTTGCGTACGATTGAATACGGGGAAAAGTATGGGAATATTACCTATTTGGATATATGTGATTGGTGGAATTGATGGCATAACATGAAAATTGGATATATGGGTATTATTGCTATTAATATGAAATTTGATAATTGGGTATTGCCATTAAAATGATAATTGCAAGAATTGGGATTAGCTTATGTAATTTGGGTAGAACTTGATAGGTGTAAATTGGCATAAATTTGGCATACATATAAAATGGCATGAACTGAGCATATGTAAATTTGGTACGAATTAGGCATATGTAAAACGGACATGTAATCTAGAACTTGGGCATATGTTAATTAGGTGAGATTTGTAGTTGAAACACATATGATAATTTATGTCTTGAAAAGGGGCTAATATGAACACGCCTAAGTGGGTTTGGGTAGTTGGAATGTAATAGCCTTAAAGGAGGGATGAATATAAATTGAGGTAAGTTGCCTTTAATGGCATAAGATAAATTGTGATAAAGTTGGTATGATTTTGCATACCATTAATTGATGAACATAATTGAGTCAATTATGGACATCGTTAAATTAGGAATTAATTAATAATTTGAATAGGGAAATTATTAAGACTGGGGTAAATTATTATAAGTGATAATCAATGCTTAGGACACGAGATTGGACTCATTTGTGACGTAAAACTGCCCGGACCTGCCCGGCAAATCCAGTAGTCACAAATGGTAGCCTAATGTGAGAGGTCCTAGGCAAAAATTAAAAGCGTAACAGTTGTAAAGACACGAGGCTAGACTCTTTTATGGTGGAAGACTACCCGGACCCGCCCGACAAATCCAGCTGCCATAAATGCCAGTCTAATGTGAGAGGTCTTTATAGGGTTACGACCTTAATGAATTAAGAAATACTTAACCAGATAAACATGTGGTGGGACATGGGGGTTAATTGGGTGACATGTGGGTGACATATGGATTTACAGTTGAAGGCGACATAAGTTATATTATAAAAAGGAACAAAACATTGGTTAGGTTGGATAATCCTCTGAGTATCAATCTGATGTTGATTCCGGTCTTCGGGGTTGGTATTTAGGGAATTATTCTCTCTCTCCAGTGTGTTTGTAAGTTAAGGGGTACTTGGTTGTAAAGATTGAATAAGAACATGTTATTATACCATAACGGGGGTTAATGTATGAATCATAGGAATAACATGTTGTGGGCTTATTAATGGACTTAATATAGTGCAAGTTAAGAATTGAATTAATAAGCAAAGTTGAAGGTTGGTATGAATGGAAATAACCAAGTTAAATGATAAGACTGATGTAACACCCCGTAATTTTATAACATTAAAATTCACAAATTAAAGTATACTTAATTTTTAGAAAAGAATTAAGTGAAATGGGTTGCGCTGAGAAATATATATATATATATATATATATTAAAAATTAAATAAATAAATATGTGAAAAAGTTCAAAACAGCGAATTGGGAGGGGGAATAACCGAACCGGCCCATTTTTGAGGTCGACCCGAGCCCTGCTGGGTCGACTAGGGGTTCATCCAGGGTGTTTGGCTGTCAACCCGTGGGCCGATTCGCTCAAATGCAGATTTTGCATTTGATTGGTTCTCATGGTTCAGGGTTAATCTAATGGTCCTAAATAACTTCCTACACCTATAAATGCATCCTAATGCTAACCCTAAACCTAATTAAAATAGAATAGTTACCGTCATACCATCGCCATGGAAATCAATGGAGCCGCCGCCAACTAAGAAAGAAGAACAGCAAATTCAATTCTAATTCTCTCAACCCTAAAGCAAAGCAAAACTCTCTCTTTTCTTCTCTAAATTGTGAGTATGATGATCTTAACAAGATTATTATCATTTTAATTAGGTTGAGTTATGAATGGATTATGAGTAGATGATGTGAATTATCATATATGTTGTTCTAAACCCCTTTTGCTATCATGTATATTGTAAATCCAATATTATGTGATGATGATATCTTATATGTTGTAAATCATGCTATGATGATGTTATGTATGTTCAAAGTTTCCATGCTAAGTTGTGATGAATCATACATGTTAAAAAGGCCATGATGTTACAATCTATGCTAGTTAGTTCATATTAATTAAATCATCATGTTTGGGTTATGTTGATCTATATGACAAGTCACATATGCAAGTTAGATTGATTAGAAAAGTTATGAACATATACCAAGACATCTATTATGACATCTAGAATTATGCTATGACATATGTGATATCCTATGCTAGTTCACACCATCATTATGTTGCCTAAAAACCCCATATGCAAGTTTACGTATAGATTTGGGCTATGATCATATCATATAAATTGAGACATTTAACAAGTTGACACCTTTTGAACCTTAACATGTGTAGTTTATGCAAGTTTCACCCCTATTATGATTAGATTTATTTTAATTGTCTATATTTTGTGGTAATTTATCTTTGTGCTAGGTGTTAGACTATACAAGTCTAGCCTATATTATGCGTTGAATAAGCGAACGTATAAACGTGGGGTAGGGGTAATATTAAGGATTTAATATTAAAAAGTTGGGGTGCAATTGATAAGATATTGCATGCCATAAGTGGATGGCCATAATGAGTCAATTATGGACATCATTAAAGGTTGACTTAATTAATAATTTGAATAGGGAATTATTAAAACTGGGGTAAAAGATTTTAAGTGTTAATCAATGCTTAGGACACGAGGTTGGACTCGTTTGTGACGTAAACCTGCCCGGCAAATCCAGTGGTCACAAATGTCAGCCCAATGTGAGAGGTCCTAGGCCTAAACTAAAGCATAACGGTTGTAAAGACACGAGGTTAGACTCTTTTATGGTGTAAGACTGCCCGGACCCGCCCGGCAAATCCAGCTGCCATAAATGCCAGTCTAATGTGAGAGGTCTTTATGAAGTTATGGCCTGAATGAATTAAGAAATACTTAACCAGGTAAACATGTAAGGTGGGACATGGGGTTAAGTAGGTGCCTTGGATGGCATGAGGAATATAGGGGGTGCACTTAGTGGCATGTGAAATACGATTAGTAAGACTTAACCAAACACACATGTAAATGAACATGACTAAGAGGGTTAAGTGGATATACTAGTGACAAGCTTAGGTGGGTAGCTTGTGGGGGCCCATTTCGACCAGTATCCTAAACGTATCTTTGTGGGCTCGACCCAAGTCGAGGACGGGACACGCATGCTGGGTTTAACTATATGAGGCCAAAACGGGGAGCGGTGGCAATGCAAGTCCAACGAGTTTCATATGCGTGTGTGGACCCGGGCTGGTAGGTAAGACGTTGTTGCATCGTGTAGGTATAAGCCGTGCATTCTCAAGTTGTATCGGGTTGCCACTTTAGGGGAGTGATACACCCACTGTAGTGCCAGCACGGGTATCTACGAGTAGGGAGCCGATTGAAAGTGGGTAGTGGGGTACACCTAGTGGAGATAGGGGCAGACGACACCTATGTAGTCAGCTAGGGGTACGTAAGGCTATTTATAAAGATTCTGTGTGAAGCAAGTGGGATCAAACAATAGGGTGACTGGTGTGGTACAGTGTAGTAATTTGCGGTGCAGTGTAGTAATCATTCGTTAGTAATTAGGTATGCCTTTACCGTTATCTTTAACGTTATCTTAAACGCTATCTTTATCTCCCTAAGAGTTCATAGACATTTACTTGTCTTCCAGCTTATGCCTTAGTCTAGTTATTTTGATAATAGTATTGTTAGAATTATCATACTCGCCAGACTTTATGTCTGACCCCCTCTATTTCTATCCTTTTTCCCCTTCCAGGTCCTCAGGTTGGGCCCAGCTCTAGTGGAGCTTGATTGAATTGCTTCATTTCTCTTTGGAAAGCTTGGACCGTTGAAGTAAAGTCCAGGTTGTTATCTTTTTAATGGCTATTTATGTAATGGGATTATGTATTTTGTTTTTATGAAGATGGATATTGTACTTGGTTATGATCTATGGTTTTATGATGTAACAAACATGTTTAATTTCCACTGCAATAAAATGAAGTTTTAGATTTCCAAGTACTATTTATTATCTGTCTTGTTGTAATTTTTCTGTTCTATATTCACTTATAACCTCCATGGAAGTTAATGCATTCCCTTTGTGAGTGGCATTAATGGACGTAGGGTGTTACACGTGGTATCAGAGCTAGGTTACTAGAATAGATAAAAATACTTTAGAAAAATAGTTATTTTTGGAAGAAGTGTTTTCAAAAACATGTTTTAATGAGAAATTAAAAGAGAAAAGTTTTTAAGAAAAACATAATCCCCAATAGCCACATATCTTTATCTTTCGAATTCTCCATTTTGAATCTTTCCTTTTTCGTTTCAGCATGGCTGAAGATCTTAATCTACCCGACGGTGTAACGATACCAGGATGGTATAGGAGGCTATTGGAGGCTAGGGCCGCTGCAGGTCCAGCCAATGTTCCTCCACCACCAGTTGCACCCGTTCCTCCTCCACCTCCTCGCGTAGATACTTTTGCAAATACGTGCAAGGAATTCAAGGCTATGGGTGGAAAACCATTTCAAGGGTCAGAAACGTTTGTGGAAGCTAGAGATTGGCTTAAGGAGGTGGAAAAATTGCTAGAAATCTTTGAAGTAGAAGAAGGGAGAAGAGTTCGTTTAGCAGCTTGGTTGATGAAGGGAGAGGCCTCGTTTTGGTGGGAGGTCACTAATGGGGAGCGTCCTGGTGACTCTTGGGCGGATTTCAGACGTAGGTTCGAGGCGAAGTTTCTCTCAAGGGCGGAAGAAAATCTATATATGGAAAGGTTCTTGACATTGAAGCAAGGAAGCTCATCAGTGAAAGAATATGTCAATAAATTTAATCAGTTAGCAAGGTTTGGCTTGGACTTAGTAAACACGCCGGAGAAGAAGGCTCTGAGGTTCGTGAATGGCTTGAATGAACCATTGCAAGGTTTGGCTATGACCCACATCCCGATGGGGGCCACCTTTGAGAAGTTAGTAGAAATGGCGCTCATGCATGAGGAGAAAAGCGCTAAAGCTGATAAGGCACCCGAGAAGAAGGGGGATCAGAAGAAACCACAACAGCAAAACAAGAAGGGTGGAAAAGACAATAATGGCAAGGGAAAGAAGAAGTGCTTTAACTGTGGAACCCCAGGCCATCTCAGCAAGGATTGCCGAAAGAAAAAGAAGACATGTTGTTTTCATTGTGGCGATGCGGGACATTTAGTGAAGGACTGCCCAAAGAAGGGGCAGAGGGCAGGAGCTACCTCGGGAGGACAGGTGCAGGCTCTTATGGCACCAGGGCAGGCTAGGGGACAAGTTCAGGCTCTCGCGGTCCCACCGCTGCAAGAACGAGGTAGAACCATTTCTGTTGAAAGCTTAGTTTTTCTGTTTGATCATCCTGTCCGTACCTTATTCGATTCGGGCGCATCACATTCGTTTATCTCTACATCATTAGTTGAATCACTGCACTTAAACACCAGTTTAGTAGAGGATCCCTTTGTTGTTTTGAATCCAATAGGGGGCTCAGCTTATTTGTCCATGATGTGTTTGGATTTGAAAATTTCCATACTTAACGTTGAATTTAGATGTGATGCTTATGTGTTGGGCTTCACGGGCTATGGGCTAATTTTAGGAATGGATTGGTTATCCAGAAATGGGGCCGTTCTTGATTGTGAAAGGAGAGTAGTTAGGCTCGTGACTCGCCTTGGCAACACTCTCGAAATCTTCTGCAATCCCATCAATTCGGTTATGCTAAGTTATCTAGAATCGCTTGACGTGTCCGAGGAAAATCGACGATCTGTTAGAGTGGTCCGATAATATTCAGATGTGTTTGAGGAGGTGAAGGGCTTGCCTCTGAAGCGGGAGATAGATTTTCGAATATATCTTGTGGATAATGCGAAACCAGTATCTTTGCCAGTACGCCACATGGCTCCACGTGAAAGGAGGGAACTTGATAAGCAAGTGAAGGAGTTGCTTGAGAAGGGGTTCATAAGACGAAGTATATCGGAGTGGGGTGCTCCAGTAGTATTTTCCATGAAGGCGGATGGGTCCCTTAGACTTTGTGTGGACTATAGAGAACTTAATAAACTTACTAAGAAGAACAGACACCCACTGCCGAGGATTGACGATCTCTTCGATCAGTTAGTTGGCGCCTCAGTGTTTTCACAGTTGGACTTAGCCATTGGGTTCCATCAGTTGAGAGTGGCTGAGGATAGCATAGACAAGACTGCCTTTAGGACTCCGGACGGTTTTTATGAATGGTTAGTGATGCCCTTCGGTTTGACAAACGCCCCAGCATATTTTGTTGATTTGATGAGTAGGGTGTTTAGGGAGTACCTTAACAAATTCGTGGTAGTCTTTGTAGATGACATTTTGATCTTTTCTAAGGATGAAGAAGAGCATGCCCTACATCTTAGGGAAGTGTTAGAGACCCTACGAGCGCATAGCCTTAAGGCTAAATTTTCTAAGTGTCACTTCTGGAGGAAGGAAGTACGGTTCTTAGGGCACGTGGTTTCCAAAGAAGGGATAGTCATGGATCCCGCGAAGGTGGTGGCCATCCAAGATTGGAAGGTCCCTAAAAATGCTACCGAAGTGAGAAGTTTCTTGGGGTTGGCTGGCTACTATAGGAAGTTTATCAAAGACTTCGCAAAGATATCAGCTCCATTGACACGCTTGACGAAGAAGAACCTAGTTTTCACATGGGACGTAGATTGTGATGATGCGTTCCAACTTTTGAAGAGAGCTTTCTTAGAGAGGTGAAGATAGAGCAAGATGCGATAATTCGACGAGCTCCTACGCGCATTCTTAGGTCGAAGATCAAGAGGTTGAGGAATCGAGAGGTCAGACTAGTCAAAGTGCAATGAGGAGATGATGAGAGCAACGCTACTTGGGAGACAGAAGAGAAGATGCGTTCACGATACCCTTTTCTTTTTTAGGGTATGTCTTTTAATTTCTCCTTTATCACTTAGCTTGTACTTATCTTATCTTTAGTATATCCTCTCGCTAGTATCTTTGACCTTTAGTTAGGATAATCCTATGGTTGAAACATGTGTTTGAGACATGTTATGTATGGTGGATGCAAAGTGGATGCAAGTGTTTGCTAGTGGTTGCTCGTGGATGCATATACACACACTATTAGGCACCAGATCGGCTCAGTCACTTCATATTGCATATTGCATATATATGGATGTATTTAGTAAAATGGATGTATAATGGTTGTATTATCATATAGTTGCTGCATTCGGGTGGATGGTTGTGCACGCATATAGAATTAATATGTATCATTAGGAATCTTTTGCATACATATTGGACGCATGGCACTATCATGAATTGCACTAAGGAGGTCGACTGAATCAGTAGACCGCCTAATTTTGCATTAGATATGGACATATACACACACTATGCATATAAACATTAAAGCATTAGAAGTCTTTTAAGGACAATGGATGCTGGTGTTTGATGGTTGAGTAGATGGACGATTAGATGGTAGGATATACATTCTCCGTGACTTGGAGATTTCGGGGACAAAATCCTTTAAGGAGGGGAGAATGTAACACCCCGTAATTTTATAACATTAAAATTCACAAATTAATGTATACTTAATTTTTAGAAAAGAATTAAATGAAATGGGTTGCGCAGAGAAATATATATATTGATATATATATATATATATATAAATTAAATAAATAAATATGCGAAAAAGTTCAAAACAACGAATTGGGAGGGGGAATAACCGAACCGGCCCATTTTTGAGGTCGACCGGAGCCTTGCTGGGTCGACTAGGGGTTAATCCAGGGTGTTTGGCTGTCAACTCGTGGGCCGATTCGCTCAAATGCAGATTTTGCATTCGATTGGTTCTCATGGTTCAGGGTTAATCTAATGGTCATAAATAACTTCCTACACCTATAAATACATCATAATGCTAACCCTAAACCTAATTAAAATAGAATAGTTACCGTCATACCATCGCCATGGAAATCAATGGAGCCGCCGCCAACTAAGAAAGAAGAAAAGCAAATTCAATTCTAATTCTCTCAACCCTAAAGCAAAGCAAAACTCTCTCTTTTCTTCTCTAAATTGTGAGTATGATGATCTTAACAAGATTATTACCATTTTAATTAGGTTGAGTTATGAATGGATTATGAGTAGATGATGTGAATTATCATATATGTTGTTGTAAACCCCTTTTGCTATCATGTATATTGTATATCCAATGTTATGTGATGATGATATCTTATATGTTGTAAATCATGCTATGATGATGTTATGTATGTTGAAAGTTTCTATGCTAAGTTGTGATGAATCATACATGTTAAAAAGGCCATGATGTTACCATCTATGCTAGTTAGTTCATATTAATTAAATCATCATGTTTGGGTTATGTTGATCTATATGACAAGTCACATATGCAAGTTAGATTGATTAGAAAAGTTATGAACATATACCAAGACATCTATTATGACATCTAGAATTATGCTATGACATATATGATATCCTATGCTAGTTCACACCATCATTATGTTGCCTAAAAACCCCATATGCAAGTTTATGTATAGATTTGGGCTATGATCATATCATATAAATTGAGACATTTAACAAGTTGACACCTTTTGATCCTTAACATGTGTAGTTTATGCAAGTTTTACCCCTATTATGATTAGATTTATTTTAATTGTCTATATGTTGTGATAATTTATCTTTGTGCTAGGTGTTAGACTATACAAGTCTAGTCTATATTAAGCGTTGAATAAGCGAACGTATAAACGTGGGGTAGGGGTAATATTAAGGATTTAATATTAAAAAGTTGGGGTGCAATTGATAAGATTTTGCATGCCATAAGTGGATGGCCATAATTGAGTCAATTATGGACATCATTAAAAGTTGACTTAATTAATAATTTGAATAGGGAATTATTAAAACTGGGGTAAAAGATTTTAAGTGTTAATCAATGCTTAGGACACGAGGTTGGACTCGTTTGTGACGTAAACCTGCCCGGACCTGCCCGGCAAATCCAGTGGTCCCAAATGTCAGCCCAATGTGAGAGGTCCTAGGCCTAAACTAAAGCATAACGGTTGTAAAGACACGAGGTTAGACTCTTTTATGGTGTAAGACTGCCCAGACCCGCCCGGCAAATCCAGCTGCCATAAATGCCAGTCTAATGTGAGAGGTCTTTATGAGGTTATGGCCTGAATGAATTAAGAAATACTTAACCAGATAAACATGTAAGGTGGGACATGGGGGTTAAGTAGGTGCCTTGGGTGGCATAAGGAATCTAGGGGGTGCCCTTAGTGGCATGTGAAATACGATTAGTAAGACTTAACCAAACACACATGTAAATGAACATGACTAAGAGGGTTAAGTGGGATATACTAGTGACAAGCTTAGGTGGGTAGCTTGTGGGGGCCCATTTCGACCAGTATCCCAAACGTATCTTTGTGGGCTCGACCCAAGTCGAGGATGGGACACGCATGCTGGGTTTGACTATAAGAGGCCAAAACGGGGAGCGGTGGCAACGCAAGTCCAACGGGTTTCATATGCGTGTGTGGACCCGGGCTGGTAGGTAAGACGTTGTTGCATCGTGTAGGTATAAGCCGTGCATTCTCAAGTTGTATCAGGTTTCCACTTTAGGGGAGTGATACCCCCCACTGTGGGGCCAGCACGGGTATCTACGAGTTGGGAGCCGATCGAAAGTGGGTAGTCGGGTACACCTAGTGGAGATAGGGGCAGACGGCACCTATGTAGTCAGCTAGGGGTACGTAAGGTTATTTATAAAGTTTATGTGTGAAGCAAGTGGGATCAAACAATAGGGTGACTGGTGTGGTACAGTGTAGTAATGTGCGGTGCAGTGTAGTAATCATTCGTTAGTAATTAGGTGTGCCTTTACCGTTATCTTTAACATTATCTTAAACGCTATCTTTATCTTCCTAAGAGTTCATAGACATTTACTTGTCTTCCAGCTTATGCCTTAGTCTAGTTATTTTGATAATAGTATTGTTAGAATTATCATACTCGCCAGACTCTATGTCTGACCCCCTCTATTTCTGTCCTTTTTCCCCCTCTAGGTCCTCAGGTTGGGCCCAGCTCTAGTGGAGTTTGATTGAATTGCTTCATCTCTCTTTGGAAAGCTTGGACCGTTGAAGTAAAGTCCAGCTTGTTATCTTTTTAATGGCTATTTATGTAATGGGATTATGTATTTTTTTTATAAAGATGGATATTGTACTTGGTTATGATCTATGGTTTTATGATGTAACAAACATGTTTAATTTCCGTAGCAATAAAATGAAGTTTTAGATTTCCAAGTACTATTTATTATCTGTCTTGTTGTAATTTTTCTGTTTTATATTCACTTATAACCTCCATGGAAGTTAATGCATTCCCTTTGTGAGTGACATTAATGGACGTGGGGTGTTACAACTGATGAGGTAGCACAGGCGCATAATTAATGGATAGACATAGGGTCTAATGGCAGATAAAGCCAAGGCGCTTGGTTAAACCCAGACGTTGGGGATAATATGAATGACATGTAAAATATACCCTATAAGCACTTAAACCAAGATAAAGCATGTATTAAGACACGAGGATGATGTAGGGGATAAGTGGAGGACATGGGTAACATGTAAGACATAACTGGTTTATACTTTACCAAAATTTAAGCATGTAGGTGGACATGAATAAGAAGGGGTTAAGTAAGAATTACTAGAGGGGACCAAGCATAGGTGGGAAGCTTGTGTCGAGGAAAGGGGACCCTTTTCAGACCAGTAGCCCATTACGTATCTTCGTGAGCTCGACCCATGTCGAGGACGGGACACGCATACTGGTTTGATTGTAAGAGGTCAAAACGGGTTAGCGGTGGCAACGCAAGTCCAACGGGTTTCATATGCGTGTGTGGACCCGGGCTGGTAGGTAAGACGTTGTTGCATTGTGTAGGTATAAGCCGTGCATCCTCAAGTTGTATCGGGTTGCCACTTTGGGGGTGTGATACACCCCATTGTGGGGCCAACACGGGTATCTACGAGTTAGGGAGCCGATCGAATGGGGAAGGTAGTGGGTACGACTAGTGGAGATAGGAGCAGGCGGCACCTATGACAGCAGCTAGGAGTACAGCTACCATATTATGAATATTGTAATTAGAATGCGGAGGGTAGTGGGTACCACTAGTGGAGATAGGAGCAGGCGGCACCTATGACAGCAGCTAGGGGTACACGAAACTACCATTATTATTATCACTTATGTTCAGTAGGCAGGATCACCTTATTATATAACACGGGCTACTAATTGGGACACTAGTAGGGGGTAAGGATCCTTGTTACATAGGACACTAGTTGGAGTACTAGTAAGAATACGGGTCATTCCTTGTAAGACACTTGTGAGGATGCTAGTTAGGTGGTGCAGAGCAAATAGATATCACAGAAATATTTTAATGGAGAAGCAGAGGAATCTTGTTATGTTTGATAGGAATCTTACGAAATTATACTTAGTTTATCTTGAATGGGAACCTTGCGATGTTACTTGACAAAAATCACATCATGTTAACCGTAGTTATCTTGCCTGTTGCTTATCTGGTCATCATGCTTATGTTTACTTTCAGTTTACTCATGCCATATTATCCTTAACTATTTTTATGCTGAATGTCACTAGGACTTACTCAGTCTTTATGACTGACCCGTTTTGTTTCGCCTCTTTTTCTTCCGTTTCCCCCTAGGTTCGCAGGGTGGGAATACAGCTTAGTTCGGATCTTACCAAGCTCCAAAGCTCTTTCATGTATGGCTTGGTTTTCTCTTGGCTATGGCTTGCTTTGCTTTATTGGGGAATACTACAGTTTGTTTTTGTGCTTCTTTGTTTTTGAGCAAGACAGATATTTTAACTATGTAATTGGGTATTGGAAGTTGATGGGCTTTTATTGTAAACAATCATATTTAATAAATTATTTTAAGTACTTCCACTTTACTTTCCGCTGTTTTATATATGTCTGTCTTGTAATATTTCTGTTCCAGTACCCATAATGCTCCATTGAAGTTAAGGAATTCCCTTTGTGAGTGACCTTAATGGATGTGGGGTGTTACTTGCATGCTATCTTTTGTGTATATCCTCTCGGTCCTATTCTCAATCCAAATTCTGTTGCAAACCCCATAGGGAGTATGACTCATCTGTTAGTTTTACATGTTGTGGCTTGAGGGTGTCCGTTGGGTTGATTAAACCTTTTGGGTTTTATAGGATATGGGTTGGTTGTAGGAAGGGATTTCTTGTGACCTAAAAGGAGTCCATCATGCTTAGTTTCCTAGAATCACATATATATTGGTTGGGTTGAGAATTTCTTTGGGTGTCAGTCTGATGTTGATTTCGGTCTTCGGGGCTGGTGCTTAGGGAATTCTTCTCCAAATCAGTATATATGTGACGTAGATTTCCAGCTTTGATGGGCGCAGAGTTTTTACTTGCTTCTATCATTCGACTATATCTTTAGGTAGGAACAGTTGGGTGTAAACATGTGTTTGAGACATGTTATGATTGATGGTTGCAAGTGGTTGCAAGTGGTTGCTGGTGGTTGCTCGTGGATGCATATACACGCACATTAGGCACTAGATCGGCTCAGTCACCTTTCATATTGCATATGCATGAGTGTTTACCCTTGTTTGTGGATGAAATTGAATGTGTTATCATACGGATGTTGCATATGGATGGATGTTTATGCATACATATAGTGTTTATGTGACTAGTACTATTTGCATACATGTTGGACTCATGACACTAAACATATTTTTGCATTAAGAGGATCAGTCAGGCCTGATCATTTGCATTAGATAAGGAACATATACACATACTTTCTGCATATGTTCATATAGCATTAGAAATCCTATAAGGACAATGAATGCCTGTGATTGATGATCGAGCAGATGGATGACTGGATGGTAGGACACATTCTTCTTAACTTGAAGATTTCGGGGACGAAATCCTTTAAGGCGGGGAGAATGTAACAACCCGAATTTTAATAACATATTAAAATCATAAATCAAGGCAGAATTAAATTTTAAAATAAGAATCAAGAGAAACGGGTTGCGCCATTGCGTTCGTCTCGGAATTTTGGTTGGAAACGAGTCCGAAATTTCGTAAATCGGAGTCCGTATGACCAAGATATGGCCTCTAGAAGTTTCACGAAAAATCAGAAAACGAAAACAGATTTTCAAATTTCGAATTTAGCCCCAAACAGACTGGGCGGGAAAATTTCCCACCCAGCCCCAGGTCGACTGGGGAGTCGACCCCCCAGGACCAGGTCGACTGGGCAGTCGACCTGGGTGTCGACCTGGGGGTCGACCTCCTTGGTCGGGCCAGGTTGGCCTGGTGCACCTGCTTGCTCCTTTGGGTCTGTTCTGTTGGCCTGTGACGAGATTGGATGGTTCAGATCTAAATTAGGGTTAATCTAAGGGCCTAAACTAGTCCTAAATCCTATATAAACCCCTTGATGCCTAAACCCTAATTCACTACAACATGTCTAGCCACCGTTATACTGCTAAAATCCCTCTTGGTCATGGCCGCCATCTCTAATCTTCTTCTTAAGCTTTCATACGCAATCCAATGCAAAGATGAAGACTTCTGCAACAATTCAAGGAGATGAATCGACAACTCTACAATGTTTCAACATCGATTTCAGTTCTTAAATTCGCTAGCCATGCTATGTAAGTTCTAGTTACTTTTTAGATTAAAATACTTAATTTTAATATGGCTATGGAATAAAGTGTAATTGGATATAAGCATGTTCATCAATTCAGATCTATTCATGTTTACCTTTGAACCTTGGGTTTTGAGACTTGTTCATCTCCATTCTTATGTCTAGTTCATGCTCTATTTAGTCGTTGTAAATCAGTTTCTTGGATTCATGTTGATATTATTATCAAGATCTAATCTTTATGCCTATCATGATGATTTATGCTGTTTTCTCTCTGATCTTGTTTTATTGCAAAATTATACCTTTCCCCTATTTATTTTCTTTTGATGAACCTAGATCAATTTCGGATCTAGGCCTAAACCACGATTTTGCGTACGATTGAATATGGGGAAAAGTATGGGAATATTACCTATTTGGATATATGTGATTGGTGGAACTGATGGCATAACATGAAAATTGGATATATGGGTATTATTGCCATTAATATGAAATTTGATAATTGGGTATTGCCATTAAAATGGTAATTGCAAGAATTGGGATTGGCTTATGTAATTTGGCTAGAACTTGATAGGTGTAAATTGGCATAAATTTGGCATACATATAAAATGGCATGAACTGAACATATGTAAATTTGGTACGAATTAAGCATATGTAAAACGGACATGTAATCTAGAACTTGGGCATATGTTAATTAGGTGAGATTTGTAGTTGAAACACATATGATAATTTATGTCTTGAAAAGGGGCTAATATGAACACGCCTAAGTGGGTTTTGGGTAGTTGGAATGTAATAGCCTTAAAGGAGGGATGAATATAAATTGAGGTAAGTTGCCTTTAATGGCATAAGATAAATTGTGATAAAGTTGGTATGATTTTGCATACCATTAATTGATGAACATAATTGAGTCAATTATGGACATCGTTAAATTAGGAATTAATTAATAATTTGAATAGGGAAATTATTAAGACTGGGGTAAATGATTATAAGTGATAATCAATGCTTAGGACATGAGGTTGGACTCATTTGTGACGTAAAACTGCCCGGACCCGCCCGACAAATCCAGTAGTCACAAATGGTAGCCCAATGTGAGAGGTCCTAGGCAAAAATTAAAAGCGTAACAGTTGTAAAGACACGAGGTTAGACTCTTTTATGGTGTAAGACTGCCCGGACCCGCCCGGCAAATCCAGCTGCCATAAATGTCAGTCTAATGTGAGAGGTCTTTATGGGGTTACGGCCTTAATGAATTAAGAAATACTTAACCAGATAAACATGTGGTGGGACATGGGGGTTAAGTGGGTGACATGTGGTTGACATATGGAAATACGAATAGTAATACTTAACCAACATAACATGGTAATTAGACCAGTGGATAGGGTTAAGTAAACTAAGAACACTTAACGTATATGGTATGAGTGGGTGGGTTAAGTAATATGATTAGGCTAATGACACTTAACCAATATGGTATGAATGGGTGGGTTAAGTAAGATGACCAGGCTAATGACACTTAACTGTTATGACATGAATGGTTGAGTTAAGTAAATCTTAATTAATGCCTAAGTGGGAATGATAACTTATGGAATAAAGTAAGTTAGGCGGAACAATAGATAAGATGAGATAACTTATGTAATAAGGAAAGATGTGCTTCATCGTAGATTAAGCAATATGTAAAGACAAGAATGAATTTACATGTGAAGGCGACATAAGTTATATTATAAAAAGGAAGAAAACATTGGTTAGGTTGGATAATCCTCTAAGTATCAATCTGATGTTGATTTCGGTCTTCGGGGTTGGTATTTAGGGAATTATTCTCTCTCTCCAGTGTGTTTGTAAGTTAAGGGGTACTTGGTTGTAAAGATTGAATAAGAACATGTTATTGTACCATAACGGGGGTTAATGTATGAATCATAGGAATAACATGTTGTGGGCTTATTAATGGAGTTAATATAGTGCAAGTTAAGAATTGAATTAATAAGCAAAGTTGAAGGTTGGTATGAATGGAAATAACCAAGTTAAATGATAAGACTGATGAGGTAGCACAAGCGCATAATTAATGCATAGACATAGGGTCTAATGGCAGATAAAGCCAAGGCGCTTGGTTAAACCCAGACGTTGGGGATAATATGAATGACATGTAAAATATACCCTATAAGCACTTAACCAAGATAAAGCATGTATTAAGACATGAGGATGATGTAGGGGATAAGTGGAGGACATGGGTAACATGTAAGACATAACTGTTGTATACTTAACCAAAATTTAAGCATGTAGGTGGACATGAATAAGAAGGGGTTAAGTAAGAATTACTAAAGGGGACCAAGCATAGGTGGGAAGCTTGTGTCGAGGAAAGGGTACCCTTTTCAGACCAGTAGCCCATTACGTATCTTTGTGAGCTCGACCCATGTCGAGGACGGGACACGCATACTGGGTTTGATTGTAAGAGGTCAAAACGGGTTAGCGGTGGCAACGCAAGTCCAACGGGTTTCATATGCGTGTGTGGACCCGGGCTGGTAGGTAAGACGTTGTTGCATCGTTTAGGTATAAGCCGTGCATCCTCAAGTTGTATCGGGTTGCCACTTTGGGGGAGTGATACACCCCACTGTGGGGCCAACACGGGTATCTACGAGTTAGGGAGCCGATCGAATGGGGAAGGTAGTGGGTACGACTAGTGGAGATAGGAGCAGGCGGCACCTATGACAGCAGCTAGGAGTACAGCTACCATATTATGAATATTGTAATTAGAATGGGGAGGGTAGTGGGTACCACTAGTGGAGATAGGAGCAGGCGACACCTATGACATCAGCTATGGGTACACGAAACTACCATTATTATTATCACTTATGTTCAGTAGGCAGGATCACCTTATTATATAACACGGGCTACAAGTTGGGACACTAGTAGGGGGTAAGGATCCTTGTTACATAGGACACTAGTTGGAGTACTAGTAAGAATACGGGTCATTCCTTGTAAGACACTTGTGAGGATGCTAGTTAGGTGGTGCAGAGCAAATAGATATCACAGAAATATTTTAATGGAGAAGCAGAGGAATCTTGTTATGTTTGATAGGAATCTTACGAAATTATACTTAGTTTATCTTGAATGGGAACCTTGCGATGTTACTTGAAAAAAATCACATCATGTTAACCTTAGTTATCTTGCCTGTTGCTTATCTTGTCATCATGCTTATGTTTACTTTCAGTTTACTCATGCCATATTATCCTTAACTATTTTTATGCTGAAAGCCACTAGGACTTACTAAGTCTTTATGACTGACCCGTTTTGTTTCGCCTCTTTTTCTTCCGCCCCCTCCCCCCCCCCCCCAGGTTCGCAGGGTGGGAATACAGCTTAGTTCGGATCTTACCAAGCTCCAAGGCTCTTTCATGTATGGCTTGGATTTCTCTTGGCTATGGCTTGCTTTGCTTTATTGGGGAATACTACAGTTTGTTTTTGTGCTTCTTTGTTTTTGAGCAAGACAGATATTTTAACTATGTAATTGGGTATTGGAAGTTGATGGGCTTTTATTGTAAACAATCATATTTAATAAATGATTTTAAGTACTTCCACTTTACTTTCCGTTGTTTTATATATGTCTGTCTTGTAATATTTCTGTTCCTGTACCCATAATGCTCCATTGAAGTTAAGGCATTCCCTTTGTGAGTGACCTTAATGGATGTGGGGTCACAAAGGGAATTCCTTAACTTCAGTGGAGCGCTTTAGGTAAAAGATGCGGATAAATTACAAGACAGACAAATAATGCAGCGGAAAATAAAGTCATTTTATAAATAATGTGGTTCAGTCAAGCTTTTACAACAATTGTCTCAAACATACTTAAAAATAATACATAGAAATTCTGTCTTGATTCAAAACTTCCAAGTATAAAAGAAGCACAAATAACAATGATATTCCCCAATAAAGAATGAACCAGCCATAGCAGTGGGAGAGAGTCCAAAGCAATACTTCGACTATCTTCGAGCTTGGAAAGAAAACTAAGCTAAGTGGTAACATTTCCTCCCTGTGAACCTGAGGGGGGGAGAACGGAAGAAAAGAGGCGAAACAAAATTAGGTCAGATATAAGTCTGGTAAGTCCAGTGACTTTCAGCATATAAACAGGCAAAAGCATCATGACATGAATAAACTGAATATAAGACGATACCATGAGAACAAGGATATACGATTAGTATAGATATGATAAGGCAAGACAAACTAAATGCGCTTCTACTCTTTCTCTGCTTTTCTACTACCTTGTTATTCTGATATATATATATATATATATCTGCAACACCTAACTAGTGTCCCTACTAGTAATCTGTATAAAATGATAATATGATAACGTGATCCCAATCCCAGCAATTGTGGTAGCCTTCAGGTGTACATATATTATGAGGACTCCACCTCAATCTGCCTGATTGCCATGAACAAGTTAGATTTACCCTTACTACCCTATCGATCGGCACCCTACTTGTATTAGTTTCTCTTGTGTCTGTGTCAATCGGCCCTCTCTTGCATGTAGATACCCCGTGTTGGTCCCACCATAAGGTGTATCAATACTTATGATAGCAACCCGACACAATGAAGGATGCACAATGTATAATTACTAATACCCAGTGCCTTCTTTTTCCTACTCCGGAGTACGTGCACGCCCGTAAACCATCGGAATCTACACTGACGTACCACCTGCCGCTATTTTGACCGCTTATAATCAGCCCAGTAATCGTGCCCCACCCTGCCTAGTTCAGGGTACCATGATACATCTATGTGAGTTACTGCTGAAATGGGTCCTCATTACTAGGGTTTCTTACTGGTTAAGTTTTTGGGCCTATATTTACTAATATTACCCAGCAACCCGATATGTACTTAACCCTTCCACCGATTCAAGCATGCTTATTTAATGGTTAAGTTTGTGGGCCTATACTTACTAATATTACCAACCCAACTTGATATATACTTAACCCTTCCACACATTATGCCATATTGGTTAAGTGTTGTCCATTCATGTTAACTTAACCCACTCATTCATCATGTTATGTTGTTTAAGTGTTTCTTATTGACTTAACCTTCCTTACTCGTTATGTTGGATTGGTTAAGTGTTCCTTGTTAACTTAACCCCACGTTTTCGTCATGTTTTTATTGGTTAAGTGTCATCAATCAATTCAAGTTAACTTAACCCACCGACTTGTCATGTTACTTTGGTTAAGTGTTGCCTTCTCGTGTTAACTTAAGCCTGCCACAAATCAAGTTATATTGGTTAAGTGTCCCATCTAGTTTTAACTTAACCTTACCACAAATCAAGTTATATTGGTTAAGTGTTTCTAATTACTTAACCCTACCCATTCATTATGCTATACTGGTTAAGTGTTTCCTATTAACTTAACCCTAGTCATTCATCTTGTTGTATTAGTTAAGAGTTCCTTTGAACGTAACCCTAGTCATCCACGTTATATTGGTTAAGTGTTCCTATGAACTTAACCCTAGTCATCCATGTTATATTGGTTAAGTGTTCCTATGAACTTAACCCAAGTCATCTATGTTATATTGGTTAAGTGTCCCTATGAACTTAACCCTAGTCATCCACGTTATATTGGTTAAGTGTTCTTATGAACTTAACCCTAGTCATTCATCTTGTTTATTAGCATTAATTGATTTAATAATGCACCAACCTATCACATTAGATATGTGTTATTGTGGTTACTGGATGTGCCGGGCGGCTCCGGGCAGTTTTACACTATAACTCAATCTAACTTTGGGTTTTTCTTAGGCATGATGCACAAACCTCTCACATTAAGTAGGAGTTGTTGTAGTTACTGGATGTGGCGGGCAGTTCCGGGCAGTTTTACACCACAACTCAATCTAACCTAGGGTTAGGCATGTTCATCTTTAATTTACACATTTACCATATATACCCAAATCTAGATTTTTCATGCTAATTAAAAAATTCACCAAAACTAGTCATGTTCCAATTCTCAAGTTATGCCCAACAACGCTAATTGCAAGTTATGGCCCCCAAATTCAATTTCAAGTTATTACTCAAAATAGGTTACACCCAATATTCCGAAACTTTCAGTCATAGTTATGCCCAAAATCACTATGCATTATGTTTGGTGTCCCAAATCAATAGTTAAGACCAAGCTAAATTTACTATTCCAATTTACAGTTTATGCCCAAAACTAGGTTTTTCATGCCAAATTTCATACTTTTTCGTTCATGCCAATTCTAGGTTCAATATGTCAAATTACATATTCCGTAATTTATGTCAAAATATAGCCTTTAATTACAGTGCATGCCAATTACCTAAAATCCCAATTTAGGCGTGTTCACATTTAACAGTTATCCCTATCTTACTATAGGTTTTCATGCCTAAGTCATATATCACTATACACAATAATATCCTTCTTCCAAGTTATAAACTATCATATATAATATGCCCCAATTTTAGGTCTTAGACCACAATATGTACTATGCCTTACATGTTTACAGTTCAATGTATGCCCCAAATCGCAAGTCATATGTCCAATATACTTTTATGCCTCAAATCTCAAGTCATATGTTCGATACACTTTATGTTTTAAATATAACATTTGTTATGTCCTCAAATCCACTACAAATCAGTTACGCCCAATTATACATAATTTAATACTTTTTCCCAATTTTAGCACTAGTCATGTCCAAATCATATATTAAGCCCAATTCTAGCGCTGGCCATGTTCAAATCATATATTATGCCCAATTTTATTTCCAACGTACGTTCATCTCTCATGAGATTTGGCTCAGGCTCACAGTAACCTGGCTATAAAACAAAAAGGAAAGAAGGAAAGAAGAGACAAAGAATGGACATAATATTATCAATGAGATATATCCAATGGATATAGAAAGATAGATAGGAATAGGCATAATCTCAGATTCAGATTTATTACAATGTCAGAATCATAATTAACTTTTATTTCTAAAAGTAATGTGAACTTACTAATTACAAAACAGTCTTGAATTCTGGGATCTGATTTCTCAAACTGAAAAGCTATCCCTTGACGTAGATTATTGATTCTCTAGTTTAGATTTGATTCTTACAAAATAGTTGTTGAAGTCATTGAATTAGCCTTTGTATCTCTACTTGAATTCTAACTTGATTCTACGAAGAACTTGAGCGGCATAACCCCTTCTTTGATTTATTTTGATATGAATTAGGGTGAGTATAGGCGTAATGAAGTTGTGTAGAGAAAACTGTAGCCTTAGGGGTGTTTATATAGCATAGGGATCAACGAATCTGGTTAGAACGGGCGTCCAAATGCAGAAAAATGAACCTGTCCTCGGATCTGGAAATAGGGGGAGGTCGACCCCCTGGTCAACCTATGTGACCCAGGTCGACCCCTTGCTCGACCTGGATTCTAGGCGGGAAATTTCACGCCCATCCCGGGTGTGTGATTTGAATTCGACTTTTGAATTTAGAACTGAGCTGTTTTAATTAATTTAAATTTTCTGAAACTTCTGAATGCCATAACTTCTTCATACGAAGTCCGATTTACGAAAACTTGGACTCTATTCCAAGCAGAATTTCGAGACGAACACAATGGCATAACCCGTTTCCTTTAATTCTTCCCTTAAAAATTAAGTATACTTTAATTTGTTAGTTTAATATTCTCAGAAAATACGGGGTGTTACACATCAGATCCACAAAATAGGCGGGTGTTTGTCAACCCAAACGGCATGGCGATCCACTAGAAGAAACCATCTGGAGTTCTAAAAGCGGTCTTGTCTATGCTGTCCTCGGCCACCCTCAACTAATGAAACCCCGTGGCCAAGTCGAACTGAGAGAAAACAAGTGCACCAACATGCTGGTCAAACAAATCATATATCTTCGGAAGTGGGTGCCTATTTTTCTTTGTGAGCTTATTCAACTCCTTGTAATCCACGCATAAGCGAAGCGAACCATCCGCCTTAGTGGCGAATACTACTGGAGCACTACATTCAGATATGCTTCGCTTAATAAATCCTTTCTCAAATAGCTCCCCCACTTTCTTGCTGAGCTCCCTCCTTTCTTTCGGAGCCATATGGCGCACATGCAATGCAACTAGCTTTCCATTGTCCACCAACTATACACAGAAATCAATTTACGCCTCGAAGGTAAGCCCCGAACCTCCTAAAAAACATCAGGATACTCACAGACTACTGGTACAGTTCGTAGATCATCAATAGATGCATCAAGCGACTCTAGGAAACTAAGTACGACAGACCCTTTATGGTCACAAGAAATCTCGGGGGTCCTCCCATGGCAAGTCAAAAGTCTAACGACCCTCCTCTCACAATCCAGAATGACACCATACATGGACAGCTAATCCATCGCTAGAATCAAACCATATCCCATGTAACCAAGCACATATGTGTTGCAATCAAACTCGACGCCCAACACAGATATTCTCAAACCCCGACAAATCACAAACAAGTGTGTCTTACCCCCAATGGGCTTTGAGACAACAACGGGATCCAAAACCATACTGGTACTAAGGTGTAGAGACTCAACCATAGAATTAGATATAAAAAAATGTGAAGCGCCAGAATCAAAAGAGTTCTAACAGGACAATTGGAAAGAGAAATCAAACCTTCAATAGTAACTTTACTACCTCTATCCGACACATAGGCCATGAGAGCATGCGTCTGCCCTCCAGAAGATCCTGCCCTTGTTATTGCTTCTTCGGGCAATCCTTAAAAAGGTGTCCGACCTCTCCACAATGGAAACAAGCGTTCTTCCTTATTTTGCAGCCTTTGACAAAATGACCCTCGCATCCACAATTATGACATTTCCTTTTACCTCGGGCTCTTTTCTGCTGTTGTTCTTTTTCTGCTGTTGTTCTTTCTTGGGCTACACTTTCTTGTTTTATGTTTCATCAATCTTTACCCCTTTCTTTCCATCTTTATCTTCTTTGTGCAACAATGCTATATCAACGAGTTTCTCAAAAGTTTCTCCCATCGGAATATGAGACATATCCAACCCATGAAGTGGTTCAATAATCCTCTACCAAACCTCAAAGCTTTCTTATGCGGGGTATTCACTAGCTCCAAACCAGTCCTCTCCAATCGATTGAATTTATTAACATACTCTTTGACAGACATGCCCCCTTGCTTAAGTGCCAAAAACCTTTCCATCTGCATACTTTGCTCGGCTTGAGAAAGAAACTTCATTTCAAATCTCTGTTGGAAATCATCCCAAGTCTCAATTGGATGCCCTGCTTGCATCACTTCCCACTAGAATGAAGCCTCATTTTTCAGTTGCCAATGGCCAACTGAATCTTCCTACGGTCATCAACCTCAAAATCCCAAATAAATCCTCTTTCTCTTTAAGCCAATTCCTTACTTCTACAAAAGACTCAGTTCCTCA
The DNA here is from genome assembly GCA_030737875.1 of Allium sativum. Taxonomy (NCBI): domain Eukaryota; kingdom Viridiplantae; phylum Streptophyta; class Magnoliopsida; order Asparagales; family Amaryllidaceae; genus Allium; species Allium sativum. The sequence continues at coordinate 391,355,130 of CM060912.1, read as the reverse complement.
GAATGGCTTACCTCCCGTAGCATAGTAGTCCTTGCATATCTTGGAGAAATAATCCACCCGTGGAGGAGGAGGAGGAGGAGGAAGGGGAACAACGGCTGCAGCTGGGGGAGGGGCGTCTACTTGGCCTCTGGCAGGCGCCATTGCCTCGAGATACCTACGAAACCAAGCCGGTATCGTAACTCCCTCGAGAAGAATCGGTTCCCCAGATATGCGGAAAAAGGAAAGAAACGGGAATCAAACAGAGAATCGAAAGATATTCCATATGGCTTTGGGAATATGTTTTTCAAAACAGAGTTTTCTTTTGAAAATGCTTTCTTTTAAAACCTTTTTCGAAAAAAAAATCAAAATCTTTTATCCGATCTGGTATCCTTCAGCTATAATACCAAATGTGACACCCATGTCCGTTAATGTCACTCTTTATCATAATGCATTAAGTTTCCTGAAGCGTTATAGGTAAACAGAAACAAAAACATCACAAGATAGATATAAAATAACAACGGAATTTAAAGCTTTATTAAACAGAAATCATCGTGGTCCAAAACCCAGTTACATCATAAGTCTGAAATACAGAAAACCCATTACATCAATTTAAAACTTCTGTCTTGTAGTAAAATCATCAGAGAACAATAATATGTAAAAAGCATAGTCCCCAAAATATAGCCACATCAGAGAAGACAGGAAATCAAAGCAGTACATCTAAGCAGCTCCAAGCAGAATGAAAGAGAGGATCCAAATCAAGCCTGAATAATCCCACCATAAGAACCTTGAGGGGGGAGGGGGAAACGAAAGAGAGAGAAAAGGAAACAAAATGGGTCAGATATAAAGTCTGTCAAGTCCAGTTACTTTTAGCATATAAATAAGTAAAAGCATCATAACAGACATATAAACTGGATGAGAGAGAGTATCATAAGACAGGTATACAAAACTGAGCAGGATAGATAGAATAAACAAAACAGAATATATTGTGCTTCTTAAATACTTTTCTCTGCACCAATACTAGTATAATAAGAACAGAATGACCCCAACAAGAACAAGATGATAGACTTAGTATACTTCTAGTGACGGGTTTACCCCCCAATAATAATAACAGGTAGCCGAACATAAATGACAGGTGTTACCCTCAACGATAATAACAGGCCCCTGAACAAGCAAGACTAGATGTACCCTAATTACTACCCGCAATTGATCGGCTCCCTATCCGATGATACCTCATGTTGGACCCACAGTAGGATGTATCACTTCCTAAAGGCAACCCCATTATTTTCAAGATACACAACAATATCTACTGATGTCACATCGTCTTAATTTCCTTAAGAAAGTCGGACCTACGCATGCACAAGACTCCGTTGGAATGCGCCATCAACATCCTCACACAAGTGACCTCTTATAATCAACTCTGTAAGTGGGCCCAGACCCTGACCTAGTTCGGGGTTCCTCTTTGATACCAAGATGTGTTACTGACTGAAACGGGTCTCACACAACATATGATACATGCTTCCCCATAGGCTTGCATCCCCACTACTAGGATTTTGATTGGTTATGCCTATCAGTTTAACAAGGTTGCATAACCCCCATATGTTAAGTTTGTCAGGTTTATATATATATATATATATATATATATATATATATATATATATATATATATATATATATATATATATAACCCGCCCCCGTAGATTTAACAAGATTAACTTAACCCCCACTGATTCAAGCAAGTTCACTTAACCCCTACTCAATTTGGCAGGTTCATGTAACCCTACAGATTTAAACAGGTTAAGTATTACTGGTTAACAAGTTATCATCATTCATCCATTTATGGCTGTTAATGGACTAGACCTCTCACATTAATTCTACTACTTGTGGATGCTGGATATGTCGAGCAGTTCTGGGCAGGCTTCTACCATAAGTCGGACTTAACCTCGTGTCTTAGCACTACTACATGTACATTTATGCACTCAACGCCTCACATTAGATTAACTAATTGTGGATGCTGGATTTGTCGGGCAGTTCCGGGCAGACTTCTACCACAAGTGTAATCTAACCTCGTGTCTAAGTGAGGTTACAGTTTCTAATTACTGTAAATTAGGCATGCTCATTATTAACCAATTTTTCATGTTTATCCAAGATTATTCCCTAAATCCCAGTCTGATTCACAATACAAGTGATTCCCCAAAATTAAAGTTTTAGATCAAGAAATAGATTATGCCCAAATCCAAATCATGTTTTACAATATAAGTTATGCCCAAAATATATCATTCCCAATTGTTTCCAATTTCGTGCATCTGCATATTTCAGTGATACGCCTAGGCTCGAAGGTATCCTGCTATAAAAATAAATAGGGGAAAGAGGGAGAGAAGAGAACAAGAATAGACATAATAACAAGGAAGGCCTATGATGATAGAAATAAGCATACTAACAGGATAGGCATATGGTGACATGATTAGGCATATTAACAGAATAAGCATAAGGTGACAGAATGGGAATGAAGACAGAATAGACATAATAAAGATAAGCTTGCAAGAAGTAAACAGAGGATCAGGTGTACAAGTAATTGCAGATCTGTTTAGTTATTATTCAGGTTATTAACAGGCACAGGATTAAATCCAACTTATAAACATGTCAAGGTTACCATTAAAAGTTGATATCTAAAAATAACATGAACTCACTGTGACTGGATCTAAAGAATAGAGAATCGACTGTTGATGTTGTAGCAGAAATCCTTGAATATGTATAAATTGTTGTTGGGGAAGAATAGACTATTTTAATCTGAGTTATGCAACACCTCGTTGTCTCCATTTATTTTGGTGAATAAAACAATATAAATGAGGTCCTATATATAGTCTAATGTCAATGAATCTGGTCAAGAAACGAGTCCATGTGCAAAAAAATGGATCTGCGCCAGATACGGCTGGGGTCGACCCCGGGGTCGCCACCCTCGTTATGGGGTTGACCCATGGGTTGACACCCATAGGGCATGGGTCAACCCCTAACGGGCCGAATTCTCTCCTCTTCTTTGATTTTTGATTTTCTAGACATGATATATATATATATATTACTTATATGTATATAAACCTCAAACCTTAATATCTTCTTCATATGATGTCTGTTTTACGCAAACTAGGAGTCTATCCTAAGTAGAATTCCGGGACGAACACAATGGTGCAGTCCATTTTACTTAATTCTAAATATTTAATTAAGTATTTTTTAGTTTATCATTACAGTGTTCTTTAAAATTATGGGGTGTTACACGCAGCTTTCGTGGGACGTGGTAGGTTACTCTGTGGTTGTCCTCTGTGCGTTGGCAGTGCTCTGGCTGTCCTCGCAGAGGTTGGGTTTTCCCTAAACCACCCAGTGGGTATACCTTGACTACAACAGTAGTTTGGCAGTCAAAAGGTTGTTGGGTGGAATTAGGTGATTCGATGATTTTTCCAACAGACAGGCTAGATCACGACCAACACAGGATAGTAGTCATCGGATACCTGTCATCGGCAGTCAGTGTGATGCCGAAAGGCTGGACCTAAACCTATAGGCCATCGATCTTTCACTATCGAGACTTTGGTTGCAGGACACATCAATTTGGATATAAATTATTTGTTAGAGGAACATCACTTAGCTCTTGATGTAATCTTTCACTAGTCGAGGGAGGGGTCGAGGTGGGACCGTAGCCACCGTAGAAACACAAACCATAGTTTAGATATATGTACTTTAGGCCTCTTTAGCAGACCTACACAGAAATGGAAAAGGCTCTTGACCAAGTTCCATTCATTCAGATGCAACCCTATTACGGAACTCAGGGTATGGTAAACAGTACGTATGTGTGAGTAGGGCTGTCAATGGGTCGTGTTGGGTTAGGTCTGGGTCGGGTCAAGTCGGGTTTGGGTCGATTTATAAACGGGTCACAACAACCCATTTATTGAACAGACAATTTTTTCCTAACCCTAACCCGACCCGTTTATAAACGGATTGACCCGACCCGACATGTGTAACCCTTTTAACAAAACAAGTCGGGTGGTGTTAGGTCGGGTTTACCCGTTTGACCCAGTGGCAAATAATATCCACTAATATAAACAACAAAAGAACCAAATCACGAACATGCAACACTATTATATAATCACCAACAGACAGCAAGTTATAAAATCACCAACAAGCAACCAACACATATATAAAGTATGAAATAACAATATCCAAAAATCATTTTCCATTCACAAAAACACATGAGCATTCTACATAAATAAAAGACTAACAGTTTGGGAGAGATACAATTTTTATAAGTAAAATATAACTAACAAAATACAAGAATAAATTAGTAAAATATAACAGCTTACAAGAATATACGAGCATACTGACTACTGCATATATAAAAGACTAACTCTAATAGCCTACATAAAAAACTAACAGTATGGAAGAGATATAGCATATAATCGGGTTTGGCGGGTCAAATTGGGGTTACCAGGTCAACCCTAAACCCACCCGTTTATAAATGGATCAAATTCGAGTCGACCCGAGAATGACCCACCAACTAAATGGGTCAGGTTAACCTGCCAATTTCCGTGCGGGTTTCGAGTCGTGTAGGAAATTGACAACCCTACGTGTGAGGGTCTAGATACATGCACACCACACCGGGTGGTGTATCGTAGATGCTAGGGTATTACTCCGTGTTAAGATCGAGATTGGCAGAGAAATGTGGATATGGCGATTTGTATGCTTGCGTAGCATAGCGATGGTAGTTTCGTGCAGAGTGTGCGTAGTTTTATAGAGATTTGTATGTCGCTCCGCCGTAGGATAAGGGTTGCATACGCTTTCGTAGCGTGACGGTGGAGACCATGCGAGGAGGGTACCATGGGGAGTACCTTGATATTGAGGGTAATGTTAGTCTACTGGGAGGTAGATGGGTACGATGTGTATGTAAGGAATTGAGTGCTATTAACCCAAAATAACCTAATAAACAAGAAAAAGTAACATAATTGAACGATAAATGTAGGGTTATTTCAGATTGTGTAATTTATGCCAGTCACCAGAACTTGAATTCTAACCCTCTCCACATAACACACTCGCAGGTCAGGTTTATGGCAGAGATATGATCGCTTTGGATACTGGTTAGGCAATATTATTACTACGGTATGGCTATATTTGGTTATATTAAATTTTATCCATTCGGTTATGAGATGTTTTATTAGCTCTGATATATTTTATATCTTTGTTTTTTTGCAAGATACTAGACAAGCCAACACGAGTTTCAATAGATTGGGATTTTTGAAAAAAAAAATCGGACTGTTGGAATTCGGGTTGTTACATGATATAAAATTTCGAATACTCGCTTCTAGCCAGCTTAAAATCTAAATACTTAAGATATCTTTTATATCTATTATAATTCATGTCACAGTATACAGTGCAAAATTATAATATAATGATACTTGAATACAAATGATGATAAAATCATAAAGAAATGTGTTAAAATCATGGTCAATGGTTGAGTATTTCATTTTCATAATTTTATTTATTAGTAAACTTATTTTTGTTTTCTTTCCTGATTTTGGTACCTGAATTACTTGTGTTATCACCAATATAAATATAAACTAAATTATTTATAGGAATACGACATAAATGTTTGGGTAGGAATTAGGTTAAATATACAATAATAACCGATTTTATTGTAGATGTTGTTAATTGAAAATTTCAATAGATGAAAATCAGTTTTATTCTAGAATATCATTGCCATCACAGTAGATCCGTCACCTTGTACCAACATGCAAAACAATGAAGTAATGAAAGATTGTCTACCAAGTTATCACTCAAACAGGAACAATGAAGATGAAAATACTACCATTATTATCTTCTTAAGAAATACAACAACGAGAAAAAAATGGAAATAATTTTTTATAAAATGAGCATTTAAACTGCATCCAAAAACAAAGCTATGAACTAAGAAAATAATATAGTTTGTTGGGAATGGCCTTTTAATTCCTTTATTAAATTACTCAGTATTGGAATACAACATTCCATGACTCATCTATTACAAAGAAGGCCATGGCTTTATGTATCATTTGAATACAAATCAATAAATTTTTGGCGTAATCTAGTTTAGCCGGTGGAAACAAATTTCAACAATAACCGATTAGATATTAGACCTATACATTATTCATTTCGAATCTATAGTTATTTATCTTATCAATTGGGTCTACATTGATAATTAAACCTAAAATTATTGCCCAAAATGCTAATGAAATAAAATAAGTTTACCTAATTGAAGTATATGTAGTTAATAAAAATGTTGATCTATTTTATGGCATAGATATATTACTGGTTATTTTAAAATTTAAAAAACATATAGCTTAAATGATCAATCCAAAAAATAGGTAAATATTAGGAAGTGAAGCACAACAAAATCAAATTCGTTATTTTTTATTGTCTTATTTACCCTTACATTTAAAAAATCAAACAAATGCCATAAAGAGAACAATATTAAAAATGCACTCGACTCCAATTCTTTAGCTAAAATATCAATATGGCAGCACATCTATAAAGTTGAACCATCGATTGGGCTAAATCACAGTCTAGCTTAAAATCTATAAACTTTTTTCCAATTAACAATGCAAACTCAGCCTTAAACTAATTCCAATGGTTCAAAATTAAGTAGTAGACAAACTTAATTTCATAAAGATCGAAAGTAAATAACAAACAATAATAATCACAAAGTCAAATTAAATATGGAAATTAACAATAACAAAATAGATAAGGGTTTTATAGTTTATAGTTTAATGATTTCGAAGGATTCTACCTAAGAAACATAAGTCTAATTAATAGAAAAATCATGAATTTCCTTCTCCCTTTTTTGTAATTTTCTCGGATTAATCATCCTCTTTGATTCAATGTGATTTTTGTTTACAGCATAAGATGTTGTGCTAGGAAAAAGTCATGGGTTTGTGAGCTATAGGGTTGTGGAACGGAAAATTTTTGGACTAGCGAGTGATGAGGTTGAATGGACTAATTGACAAAATTACCCATTTTAACTATTTCATGTTAACTATTTTTGTGTAAACAAATAAAAAGAAGTTTCAAGTAATTTGAAAAAGACTTCAGTTTGACCTGTTGACCTAAATATTTCATCATATATAAGTTAAATAAATGTTAAACCTACGCTTGGAAATTTTTTTATCATATCAAAATCTAAATCCCAAGATACGTTTTGTTTGTACTTTTTAGTTTTAGCATTTCACCCATACAAATTTGAAAATGACGCATGTATGTCGTAAAAAATGCTCATTTTTGAAAACAAGCTTAACATAGGATGGAAATCAACTTCTACTCAATTTTCCTATTTTGAGATATAATAGAAAAACAAAAATAATTCATCCTTGCGCTGTCCTTCCACTTTCTCTGTCGTTCCCTCCCTCTTTCTGTATTTGTTTCGTTATACCCCTCCTTTTTTATTATAATTGTTGAAAACCCAAATTACAAAACATAAAATAAACAAAGCACCACCTATTCTTACAATGTGAAATTAGAGCACTTTGATCAGGGACACTTAAATTATTTTATATATTCAAATATGGATTATTTCTGACTAACTCATTCTTGAAAATTATTCCACAAAAATATTTCCTTAGGGAAAAAGCAGATAGATTAGCCAAAATTGTTTTGTCAGTTAAGTTACTTTTTAATCATAAGTATCTCGAAGATTCTAAATAAAAATACTAATTTTCCCAATTAAACAAGAATGTAAATCAAAACATTATAATATATTGTTGAAAAGGAAATGTATTAAAACATCATATATAAGGGTGAATATAATAGATTTATTGATTTAAATAAAGGTTTGATGACTTAATAATTATTCATATAATTGTTTTAAGTGATAATAATTCTTTTAATTGTGTTATATAGTGATATAAATCATTTATAATAAGTCATATAAAAGAGTATAATTAACATGAAAATATAAGGAAAATGTAACGTCCCACCCCGTGGCTCATCCTAATAAAGAGCAATACAGAATAATACAGTAACAACCCAAAAAATAAAAACCAATTTAAAAATTTTAATTTGGTTATTTTAATGAATTTGAAATATTTAAAATGATTTATTTTAAATAATAACGACTAAGCATTTAATTAAATCTAAGTTAGAACGAATAAATTTATTTTAATTATATAAACAAGCCTGATATGGCGCGACAGTTTGAAAATTGACTTTGAACTTTGACTGAATGAACAGGATTCAAAATAAACCGGATTTTAGAGAAACCAAAAATATTTAAATATATTTGAAAATATCTTTCTAACGAATCCGAAAAATCGAAATTTCATAGCGGGAATCAAAAGTTATGGCTAGTTGAATATTCAAGGTAGTCGCTATGAAATTTACTATAAATATAGCCCGTAAAAGTAGACATTTTGCAAATGACCTCCGTTTTCAATGAAACCATTTTGGTTGGATTTGGAATTTCAAATTATTGCTAGGTTTCAAATTCCATAATTTTTGGAATTGATATGTGAGCGTGGCAAAGGAAAACGCGTTCAGTAATTTCAATTTGAATTGGATTCACCAAAAAAATTCCATTTTTCAAACTGTCTCTAAATTGGACGAAATTAATTTTGTTGGGACCATATCATCCCAACATAGCAAGATTTATTTTTAGGGAATTTTTAGATTCAGTATGTAGCCCCGGCAAATTAAAATGTACGATCAAATCAGAATTTGAATGTTTTATATTTTAATTTGAAGAATAACTAACTGTAATAGTCGAATGGGCTTACAAAACATATTCCATTGTGTCTGGAATGAGGGTAATTGGCTAGGGGCGACAGTCATTGGGTTTAAATTGGAGTTCATATGGAGTAAACCCTATTTTTGAATTAATATAAATATCGGCGAATAGAATAATTTCTTTCATAAATTAGTTTTATAAAAAAAAACCTCGTAACCCCCTGTACTCAACGGCGGAAGGCATTCTTTGCTTCCCGACCAGATTCCAGCCAAACCACGTTGAATTAGCCCCTGCCCCGGTTGAACTTTTTGAAGTACTCACCCTCCTCTTCAAATCCATATAGGGAGCACCCCCCCTCATCTCATATCTGTGAAGAACGAGCTCCTCGAAGTCATGCCCTTCAGACCGCCGCTGTGCTTACCCCTCACCGTCGATTAGGCTCGGACCCCCAGGCGTAGGCGCGGCTTTCCAGCCCCCTCGATGTGGCACCACCTGATCTTCGTATCATGCAACCGTTTGAGAGCTAGACCGAAACCTAGTTTCGAAGCAATTCAGAAAGGTAACGACCTGTTTTTAATTAACTGTTTATATCGCTTTTAAGTGTTACAAAGTTTGATTTTCAAATAAAAATCATATTCCTACTTTGCGTTTCCATTTTGTTTCCTACTTTACTATTGTTTTCTTTTCGGGGACGAAAAGTTTTTAAGTATAGGAGATTGTAACAGCCCAGAAAATCAGAACCAACATAAAAAATTTAATTTGGCTATTTTAATGAATTTGGAATATTAAAAATTATTTATTTTAAATAATAACGACTAAAAATTTAATTAAATCAAAGTTAGAATGAATAAATTTATTTTAATTATATAACGAGCCTGAAATGGCGTGATAGTTTGAAAATTGACTTTGAACTTTGACTGAATGCATAGGATTCAAAATAAATAGGATTTTAGAGAATCCAAAAATATTTAAATCTGTTTTAAAATATCTTTCTAACGAATCCGAAAAATCGAAATTTCATAGCGGGTATCAAATGTTATGGCCAGTTGAATATTCAGGGTAGTCGCTATGAAATTTAATATAAATATAGCCTGTACATTTTGCAAATGACCTCCGTTTTCGATGAAACCATTTTGGTTGGATCCGGAATTTCAAATTATTGCTAGATTTCAAATTCCATAATTTTTGGAATTGATATGTGAGCGTGGCAAAGGAAAATGCGTTCAATAATTTCAGTTTGAATTTGATCGACTAGAAAAAGTCCATTTTTCAAATGGTCCCCAAATTGGAAGAAATTAATTTTGTTGGGACCGTATCGTCCCAACATAGCTAGATTTATTTTTTGGGAATTTTTAGAATCAGTATGTAGCCCCGGAAAATTAAATTGTACGTTCAAATCAGAATTTGAATGTTTTATATTTTAATTTGAAGAATAATTGACTGTAACAGTCGAATGGACTTACGAAACATATTCCATTGTGTCCGGAATGAGGGTAATTGGTTAGGGGCGACAGTCGTTGGGTTTGAATTGGAGTTCATATGGAGAAAACCCTATGTTTGAATTAATATAAATATCGGCGAATATAATAATTTCTTCCATAAATTAATTTTATAAAAAAAAATTAAAAAACCCTCATAAACCCCTGTACTCTACGGTGGAAGGCATTCTTTATTTCCCGACCAGATTCCGGCCAAACCACGTTGAATTAGCCCCTGCCCCAGTTGAACTTTTTGAAGTACTCCCTCTCCTCTTCAAATCCACATAGGAGGCACCCCTCTTCGTCTCATATCCGTAAAGAACGAGATCCCCGAAGTCACGCCCTTCAGACTTCCGTTATGCTCACCCCTCGCCGTCGATCAGGCTCGGACCCCCAGGTGCAGGCGCGGCTTTCCAGCCCCTCAACGTGGCACCACCCGATCTTCGTATCGTGCAACCGTTTGAGCGCTAGATCGAAACCTAGTTTCGAACCAATTCGGAAAGGTAACGACATGTTTTTAATTAACTGTTTATAGCGCTTTTAAGCATTGCAAAGTCTGATTTTCAAGTAAAAACCATATCTTTTTGCTACGTTGTCGAAATCCAGTGAAACCGGAGACATCGGACTCGTAGTGATGTCATCTATGTTCTAGAAGAAACTAGAATGCATTCCGAGCTCGCTACAATTTCAAAAGGATTAAAAGCCAATGTGAGACTTCTAAATTCAAATATGGAATGGAAATGCATTGTATAAATTATAAAAGCGAAGTATAAATTATATACGCATTGTATACCTCATGTATGGGCGTTGTATAAGTTATATGAGCAATGTATAAATTATACATGCATTGTATAAATCATATATGTGTTGAAAAGGAGTTGAAATGGAAATGAAATATATTTATATACGTATATATATACTCCCCTCGTCCACAAACCATGGACGATATGAATTGATTGTGATTGGCGTTAAAATTAGTTGATACGGTGAACGGTGGAAAATAATTGCTTGTGGTTGAAAATAATTGTTTGTGGTTGAAACGAATTGGAATTGTTTGTGGAAAATTCATATGATATGAAATTGATCTTAGATCATTTAGATAAGTCCCTTATGGAATGCCACGAAACCTAAGGCAGTGCGAGGAGTCGTACTCGGGACGGTGCCGGTTTTAAACCCCCTCTCGTTATGTTATCGAAATTTTCAGAAATATCCATGTGTTTGAATTATTTTCATGTGTTGAATTATATTCATGTGTTGAATAATTGTTTAGATAATAAAAATCACATTTTTATTATGCGTATGAAGCATATGAGATATTCATGTGTTGAGAAATTCATGTGTTGAATAACATTCATGTGTTGAATAAATTCTTTGAAAGATAAAAATCACATTTTTATCATATATATGGACTATATAAAATATTAGTGTTTTAAAAAAATTGTTTTAACAAAAAAAATAACATTTTTATCTTATGTATGAAGTAAATAAAATATTCGTGTTTAAAGTAAATTGTTTCAACAATAAAAATCACATTTTTATTATATGTAGGAACTATATAAAATATTCATGTGTTGAAATATTCATGAGTCGAATAAAAGGATTAAACAATAAAATTAACATTTTTATTGTGAATATGAAGTGCTAAAAACATTCATGTGTTGAATAAATATTTTGCACGATAAAAATATCATTTTATTCATGTATACGACTCACTAAAAATACACATGTGTTGAAACATATTTTTGTTTGCCAAAAATATCATTTTTATCCTATGTATGAAGTGTTAAAAATGACCGTGTGTTGAAATAAACATTTTTTCGCTAGAAAAATTATTTTTAGCTTAGTTCTGGATATATATACATGTGTTGAACAGGAGAATGTATTAGCTGTAGAGTAAAGAATATATTTGCATGCCCGAAAAATAGGTAAGCCTTAATGAGTAGGCTGCGCAATTTTATTATTATATAAACTCCTGTGAATGCCATTGGATGCGGAGTGCTGGTTGTTCTGTGGGAAATCATAAACGTCGTCGTAGGATAGTAACAATTGAACTACACTACATGGCATGCTTATTGAAGATAACACACCCTATCATATACCACATAAGCATTTGGAGATTATGTGACGAGGTTGAAGATTTACCATTCAAGCGAGAGGCTTGTATGGCGATGACTATATTTCAGGTTGAACTGAAGACTGATATGAACTATATAAAATGTAACGGTAAATTGCCAGATTAATAAAAAAACCACACGGGTTGGGAGATGACAATAATCACGTCTCTCTAGTCATTAAGGCACAAAAACTATTTATAGGGTGACGAGAATTTATTCTCTGGAGTTATGATCTATACACACTCCCTTGTGTACATAAGAATATATCACTATAAATATGTATATTCTTTTTAGGATTTATTGGGTGCCTAATACGTCCCAATAAATTTCCAAATCCCTCCCCGTACAAAGGAGGTTATGGTGAAATTTTATGAAATTTGAAGGCGTTTGTGAAATATTTAAAGTGATAAATGATATAAAAATCATCGAATGAATTATATATATATATATTAAAATAAATGAACTGTGCAGCTGCAGTTCGTGTTTTGGAATCATAATTTTAAACGATTATACCAAGAAATCTGACCATCGGATTTCCCTAAAAACGAAACCGTTGGGTTCGCTTTGGAAAAATCTTTCCAACAATATAAAATTTGCTAGGATCCAACGGTTGGATTATGTGAAATGTTTAATTCAAATCTGAATAAAAACAACGCCAGAATGAATTATATTTATATATATATATAATTAAATTAAACCAATCGCGCACGGCAGCTCGTGTTTTGGAATCGTAACTTTAAATGATTATACCGAGAAATCCGACCATCGGATATTCCCAAAACTGAAACCGTTGGGTTCGCTTTGGAAAAATCTTTCCAACAATATAAATTTTGTTAAGATCCAATGGTTAGATTTTTAGATATGTATAAATCAAATCTAAAGAAAAACAGCACCAGTGCCACGACACGACCTGAAACGTCGTTTAATTAAAAGGAGCTATTTTTAAATAAATAAAAATAGCGATATATCATTATAAAATATTACAAGCGATATGGAATGGAAATAAACCGATTTTACTTGGTTTGCTTGATATTTGATGGTTGAATGTGTTGGACATGAAAATTATATTAAAGAACTGAAATATGGATGTCAAATAATTTAACCATGGAAAGAATTGTTTTGAATTCTAGTATACGTGAATTATTTGAAGAGGCCAAGTTAATTCTCATTTCAAATAGTTGATCGATGAATAAATGTCGAAGATATGAAGACGATGCAAGACCGGTGATCTTCACATCGTGTAGATTACTACCGATGCCTTTGAGATGGGTAGCTCCCTTGACGAGGTTACAGTGGTAGTGGTCTGGACGTACTTGTTGATCGTCCGGATGTGCGAGGGCCTCTCTTCCGTACTGGACATATGGAATGAGGAATAAGGTGCCTCTAGTTTCTTTCAGACCCAGAACGAACTTGTAAATGGATGTGTGTCTGACATTGTATTTTATTCTGTGTTGATTGATCTCTATTAAATATATATCTGTTTGGCGGTGGAGAATTTGTTATCTTGCTTAATGCCCTTCTCTTAGACGTACGAGCTCAGAGGTTATATATCGATAGATATCATTCGCATGGCGTGAATTGCCTGTGTGGCATGCGAAGATGCAGTGATCAAGGCTTTTGTTGGAAAGTAGAGTCTTGTGGTTGATGATCAAAGCACGGCTTTAATATAGCATAGCTTTGTGTATAGCGTTGATTTGCAAGCCTCACACCTTGGTATGAGTTAAAAACGAGATAACAGAACCCAAGGAGGACATAAAATTTCTTTCTAGCTATGGGTGGTGTTGGGGTTTTACAAGCCCTGACATTTATATTACTTTTACCTTTGTGGATGTTGGAATGCAAGGTGCCTCGGTCATATCAGTCTCTACGGAGTCGATGGATAAGTCCGATAGGTACGGGAAATGTTTGTACAGGAATTGCCAATCCTCAAACGTAAAGAAGGACCGGCCTTGGAGGATCCAGGGGTTGCCCAGAGTGTGCAATCCCGAGTCATTTGCTAGAATATATCGAAGCGGAAAGGAGTATATCCCTTGCCTAGACTCATGATGGAATCCAAATTTCCAATACGAAATTACATATTTGATTGTAAACCTATATATGGCGACATGATATATGGTACCCATGCCATCTAGGATTGATATTTATGATTGAATTTGCTTTTGAAACATATATGCACTAGAAATAATATCAAATGATTTTTCTTTACACGTATTAAGAATATTTTGGCCATTATAAGGTAAAACTCTATCCTCCGGCGTGCGTTGCATTGTGTGATGGGACTTGAGTCTTATTACGGCTTCATTCTTTCTAAAAAGCATTGCGTTGTTTAAATAATTTACTTTATTTCATGCACTGGCAATCACTGAAGTAAACCTATTCCGCGAAAGTGGCGTGGTCCTATGATTTTCCTTATTATTGTCGTTAATTCAGTTAATTAGATTTCTTATACCAGTCCCATGACTGACTCGTAGTTTGTTTCACTTTGCAAACTTAGGTGCCCTTATTTTCACACGGGAAGCCTAGTGACAGCTGATAGGTTGTATTTTGGCTTTGCACTACAGCATGTAGTGCACTTTTGGCTTGTATGGCGAAGACCAGATTTCTTTGTATTTCGGCTATTAACATTCCGCCATTATCATCTTATGTATATGATTCTTCTTATTGCGACGTAGACTGATTTACTTCTATTATGTACTCTCTGATGTATATGTCCTAGTGATCTTGATGTAGATTGGTCATTTCCTTTATGCACTAAGTTGTATCCTGCACTGTGCTACTCTGATGTTATTACATTTTTAGATTCCGCTGCCGTATTGATGTAAACTATTCTATTTCATGCTTATGCTATTGTCTGTACTCTGCTAATGATGATTGATGTGTTATATTCCAATGAGTATCCTTGCCACCGTCTACATGGGGGTTTGGGATCGTCACAAATACTTTATTTTAGAATGTAGAATTGAGATGATTGGGAGCGACCATCCATAACCTTGTATTTTAGAATGTAGAATTGTCAAGTGGATCGACGTACACAATTTATCTAATATAAAACTATGATGGCTATATAGTAAATCCAGAAAAAATGTGATTATCTCAGATAAATGTAGATTACATAACAATAAATACAATAATAGATACAGAAATAGTCCTTCATACAATACATAGTGTTTCAATATTGTGGTACACTAACTACAATATTGATATATATAAAACAGGCTAAAACAAATAAGTACATAGGTTTAAATACAAGGATCAACACTACATGACTTCCTAAACAGAATATCAGTGATATTGTGGTACACTAACATGATCCTAATGTTGAATCTGGTAGCTGATATCAACGATAGACACTAACATGTAAAGTCTTGGTCTGACCCGAGTATTAACGCACACGTGTCAGTCTAGTTTAATAGTGAGTACACATATATGATAATAGCGTAGGAGCATAAAAACCGAAAACTCTTCGTAAGAAGAAGAGTAATTAAGGTATTCAACAACGGAGAAATAAGGCTACATGAACGATTTAGCACCAATGAAGAAGTTTCATCTAAAGTAAGAACTAAGCTATAGGCTCAGTACCGTGTCAACATCAAAGCACAATTCATCGAATTCGTCGAACGAACACATATATAACCCCAAAAGGGTTTAGATGGTTCAAGTGTAATCACAAACAACTAACACTAAAAATCAACATAATATAAGGATGAAAATCTAATATCAACAAATCACCAAAGTAGTGAGCCATGGCGTCCTCTTCCAAATTTTCTTCAAAATCTCAATCTAAAATATCGCTTGATTTGATTTCGATCATAGAACAACTAAACCTCCTAACATCTATTTATCGCAACAACATGCAAATGGAGGTAGGTCATTAAATCAGGCTTTGCTTCGTAGTCTAGATCTGGAATCCAAACTGGAGTTTCCAGATCTTGTACAAAAAGATCAGGTAAATACAAATTTATTTAATCCTATACAATCTAGAAAGTGTATTGAAGCTGTTATAGGGAATAATTTTCATCAGAATGTTATTCTACTATATTATTATGAGCCTCTCACTCAGGGTAACCTTAAGATTGCTGCTATTAGAGATAAGTGGATCAATTCGATTGTCTTTTACGTTTATGGAAGCAAACCCTACTACAACATCTTGAAAGATCATTTAGAAAGGATTGGAAACCAATAAGTAAATATCGGTTGTATTCGAGAGATAACGGTCTTTTCATTCTTAAGTGCGAATTAGTCGACGATTGTGAAAGAATTTTAGCAATAGGGTAATAAAAGGTTTATTTATATAAAGAAATGGATGCCTAGGATGAAATTAACTAAGGAATTTCTTAATTCTATTCTAGTTTGGATCGAATTGTCCAATTTAGATCTTGACTTTTAGATTGTTGAAGCCAGTAGTAGGATTGCTTCTTTACTTGGTCAACCTCTTAGAATGGGTAGTTTTACAAAGAATGCATGTCAAAATTATTATGCTAGAATTTTAGTTGAGATAAATATAGATTTTGATTTTCCTGAAATATTCTTATTTAATATGATAATGGAGAAATTGTCTGGCAAAGAGTGATTTACGAGTGGGTTCCTTATGCATGTACTTCATGTAAAAAAATTGGGCATTTAGATGAGATGTGTAAGTCTACTAAGGTCTAGCTTATAAAGAATACATCTAATTCTAGTCTCAAATGGATCTAGATGGAAAGATGATTATCTAGGATAAACAGATGAGCGAAACTGTTAAGCATTACAAAGCAGAAACTATTGGAAATGGGGTGATCAATTCTGGTCTTCATAGGAAACAACAAATATCTTTAGGGATTCAAGGAGAAGATTATAATCTTGCTGCAGAAATGAACATTGATAATAACTGCGTGATAGGTATATCTAATAAGAAAAAAGATGTGTTAACAATGATGTATGTATGTGTGACGATCCCAAAACCCGTGTGATAGAGTTAAGGATAATCATTGGAATATAACACATTAATCATCATTAGCAGAGTACAGATAATAGCAAAAACAATAAATAGAATAATTTTACATAGATATGACAGCGGAATCATAACATGTAACAACATCAGAATAGCACAACGTAGGATATAACTTAGTAAAAAAAAGGGGAATGGTCAGTCAACATCGCCATAGGCGGAATATATACATACAGTGAGACATAATAAAGGTATCAGTCTACATCGCCTGCGGCGGTACATATACATAAGATAATAAATATTGGAAGTAAAACAGTCTACATCGCCATAGGCGGAATCATATACATAAGGTAAGGATTGTGGAAAGTCAATATCCAAAATACAAATCTAATCCTCGCCATCAAGCCAAAAGCGCACTCCGTATTGCAGTGCTAAGCCAAAACAACCTGTCATCTGCCACCTAGGCTGCCCGTGTGAAAATAAGGGCACCCGAGTTTGCAAAGTGAAACAAACAACGAGTCAGTCATGGGACTGGTATGAGAAATCTACTTAGCTGGTTAAACAACAGTAATAAGGCAAATCATTGGACCACGCCACTTTCGCGGAACGGGTTTACTCCAGTGATTGCCGGTGCATTTAAAACAAAGTAAATTATTTAAAACAATGCAATGCTTTTAAAAAGAATGAAGCCGTTATAGGACTCAAGTCCCATCATACAATGCAATGCAAACCGGAGGATAGAGTTTTTCCTTATAATGGCCAAATATGCTTAATACATGTAAAGCAAAATCATTTGGTATTATTACTAGTGTATATATGTTTCAAAAACGAATATCATCATAAATATCAATCATAGGCGGCATATCTACCATCTACTATGTCGCTATACAAGTTCTACAATCAAATCCAGTTATTTCCTATTGGAAATTGGATTTCCGTCATGAGTCGAGGAAAGGGGCAAGCTCCTCTCCGCTTCGAGACACTCTAGCAAATGCCTCAGGACTACACACTCTGGGTAACCCTTGGAATCGGCTGGGCCAGTCCTCCCTTACGTTTGAGGATTAGTTATTCCTGAACACACGTTTCTCGGTCCTTACAGACCTATAATCGAGGCGCCTCGCATTCCAACAACCACAAATATGAAAGTAATATAAATGTCAGCCAGTTTAAGCACTCACACCATCATAACTAGAAAGAAACGTCGTGTTCTCCCAGCGGTCCTTATCCCGTTTTTGACTCATACCGAGGTGTGAGGCTCGCGAATCCACGCTGTACACAAAGTCAGTCCATGTAGGTCGTGCTTTGATCATTGAACACAAGACTTTGCTTTGCAACAGAAGTCTTGATCACTGCATCTTGGCATGCCACTTAGGCAATCCACTCCATACGACTGATTTCTATCGATATATAACCTCTGAGCTCGTACGTCTCAGAGAAGGGCATTAAGCAAGAGAATAAATTCTCCGCTACCAAACAGATATATATTTAACAGAGATCAATCAGTACAGAACAAAATCCAATGTCAGACACACAGTCCATTTACAAGTCCGTTCTGGGTCTGAATGAAACCGGAGGCACCATATTCCTCGTATATCCGTACAATCAACACATACGTTCAGACGGCAACTACTTCCGTTCCTTCAAGGTAGCTACTCCAATCGGGAACCTCAGCAGCGCCCATCCATCTGATACGAAGATCGTCGGTCTTGAACCGTCTTTGTATTTTCGACTTCGAATCGTTCGATCAATTATTTGAAATGAGGGTTAGCTCGGCCTTTTGAAATAATTCACGTAATTAGAATTCAAATCAATTCTTTCCATGGTTATATTATTCGACATTCACATTTCAGTTCTTTAGTGTAATTTTCATGTCAAACACATACATCCATCAAATATCAAGCAAATCAAGAAAAGTTGGTTTATTTCCAATCCATGTCGCTTATAATATTTTCTAACGATTTTTTTCCATTTTTACTTATTTAAAAATGGCCATATTTAATTAAACGACGTTTCAGGTCATGTCGTGGCACTGGCGCTGTTTTTCCCCAAATTTGTTTTACACATATCGGGAAATTTAACCGTTGGATTTCTACAAAGTTTATATCACTGGGAAGATATTCCCAAAACGAACCCAACGGTTCCAGTTTTGTGAAAATCCGACGGTCGGATCCTCTACACTAGTCGTTTGAAGTTACGGTTTCAAAATACGAACTGCAACATCGTTATTCGATTTAATTTAATTATATTTATATTTATATATAAATATAAACGATTCTGACATTGTTTTTCTTCAGATTTGAATTAAACATTCCAGACAATCCAACCGTTGGATTTTTACAAAGTTGGTGCCGTTGGAAAGATATTTCCAACGCGAACCCAACGGTTGCGGTTTCGGGGAAATCCGATGGTCGGATCTCTCGTACTAATCGATTGAAGTTATGATTTCGAAACACGAACTGCACGGCCTCGATTCCTTTCAATTCTATTTATATTTATATATATATATATATAAATATAGTTCATTCTGTAATTTCAATATCGTTTTCACTTCAAATATTTCACTAATGCCTTTATATTTCGAAAATTTTCGCCATAACCTCCTTTGTACGGGAAGGGGTTTGGAAATTTATTGGGCCGTCTTAGGTACCCAATAAATCCTATAAAGCATACACATATTTATAGTGATATATTCTAGTGTTTATAGGCGAGCGTGTATAGATAATAACTCCAGAGAATAAATTCTCGTCACCCTGTCAAAGCCTGAGGGAGTGTGTATTTTTAATTACTCCAGAGGATAAATCCACGTCACCTCGTCCCGTGTGGGAAATAAATAATCCATGTGCCGTATCTAATAACTAGAGAGACGTGATTATTGTCAACTCCAGACCTGTGTGGGGTTTTTATTAATCTGGCAATTTATCATTACAATTTTATATGGTACATATCAGTCATCAGTTCATCCTGTAATATATAGTCATCACCATACAAGCCTCTCGCTCGTATGGTAAATCTTCAACCTCGTCACACAAGCTCCAAATGCTCATGTGGAATATGATGAAGTATGCCTATCGTCAAGAAGTATGCCATGTAGTGTAGTTCAAAATTAATTGTTACTATCCTATGGCGATGTTTATTATTACACACAGAATAACCAACACTCCGCATCTAATGGCATTCACAGGAGTTGATATAAAAATAAAATTGCGCAGCCAACTCATCAAGGCTTACCTATTTGTCGGGCACGCAAATAATTTCTTTACTCAACAGCTAATCCATTTTCTCTGTTCAACACATGTGTATATATATGCAGAACAAAGCTAATAATAATATTTCTAGCGAACAAATATTTATTTCAACACATGTGTATTTTTAGCACTTCATATTCACAATAAAAATGTAATTTTTGTTGTTAAATCAATTTATTTAAAACATAAACACCATTCAACACATGAATTTCTATTCAACGAATGAATTTCTATTCAACACATGAATGTTTTCTATAATTTGTGTATATAATAAAAATGTGATTTTTATTGTTAAAGCTATTTATTTAAAACACGAACATCATTCAATACATGAATTTCTATTCAACGAATGAATTTCTATTCAACACATGAATGTTTTCTTTAATTTGTATATATAATAAAAATGTGATTTTTATTGTTAAAGCTATTTATTTAAAACACGAACATCATTCAACACATGAATTTTTATTCAACGAATGAATTTCTATTCAACACATGAATGTTGTTCTATAATTTATATATATAATAAAAATGTGATTTTTATTGTTAAAGCTATTTATTTAAAACACGAACATCATTCAATACATGAATTTCTATTCAACGAATGAATTTCTATTCAACACATGAATGTTGTTCTATAATTTGTATATATAATAAAAATGTGATTTTTATTGTTAGAGCTATTTATTTAAAACACAAACATCATTCAATACATGAATTTCTATTCAACGAATGAATTTCTATTCAACACATGAATGTTGTTTCAACATATGAAAATAATTTTAACAAATGAAAATTATTCTAACACATGAATATTTCAGAAAATTTCGGCAGCATAACGGCAGGGCAGTTAAAATCGGGACCGTCCCTAGTACGGCTCCTCTCTCTACCTTAAAACCTCGTGGTTTTTGACAATGAGGATTCATGCATCTAGTTCGCACACATGGGACATTTTTTATTTTCATTTCCACAATCCTATTCTAATTTGTTTCAATCACAAGAGGGTATTTTTCAACCACAAAGGTATTTTTCAACCACAATATCAACCACTAACAATTATTTTCAACCATTCGTCATACTACATATTTTCACGCCAATCACAAGCAATAAATATCGTCCATGGTTTGTGGATGAGGGGAGTATATATATATATATATATTATATTTCACTTGCATTTCAACACAATTCAAAGCATATATGTTTCATACAACGCTTGTATAATTTATACATCGCTCATATAACTTATACAACACATGTACATGAGGTATACAATGCGTATATAATTTACACTTCGCTTATATAATTTATACAATGCGATTTCATTCACACATTTCGATTTAGAGTTCTCACATTGGTTTTCGAGGTGCTAAAAATCGTAGATAGCTCAGAAAAATCCGCAGTCTCTTTTAGATGGTAGAGAGCCTCCTTGCGGTCCCGATGTTTCATGTTTCATCGAATTTCGTCAACACATGATAAAGATATGATTTTTCAAAGTTTGTAACACTTAAAAGTGTTATTTTCAATTTAGAAAAATTAAAGTCGTTCACCTCTGTAAACCTTTGAAACTAGGTTTTAAATTTTCTCTCGATCCGTGCATTGTTGTCTCGATCAGGTGCTGTAGCGTCAAAGAGCTTCGAACAGGGTTTCCAGCGCCGATGGTGGCACCCAACTCGGTGGTCCCTGTAGCGCACGGCGGAGCTCCAAAGTCGACGCCTTCCTCGAGGTAATTCGACGCAAATATCCCACTATACCAGACGAGAATTGTATGGATTTATAGAGGAGGGAAAGGCGAACGGAAAATTCAACTGGAGGTGGGGCTGAAAGTGGACGTGGCGGCGGCGAATAGGTCGGGAAGATGGGAGCAACTTCCGTCGTTCGTGGGGAAGGGGGGGTTTAATCGAGTTTGACCGGTCAACAAGAAGTAAGAGAGAAAGAGGGGGATTGGCCCATGTTATTTTATTTTTAATTTATTTTTAATTCAAAAATATCTTCTTGTCTAAACGAACACCAATTTCAACCCAACGACTGTCGCCCCTAGCTAAACACCCACATCCCGGACACAATGGGATATGTTTCGTTGGCCAATTCGACTGTTACAGTCGGTTATTTTTCAAATTAAAGTATAAAACATTTGATATTCAATTTGAAGGTACATTTCAATTTGCCAGGGCCACAAACTGATTCGAAAAATCCCAGAAAAATAAATCTAGCTATGTTTTGACGATACGGTCCCAACAAAACTAGTTTCGTCGAATTCTGAGATCGTTTGAAAAATGGCCATTTTCTGGTCGACCCAATTTAACAGAAATTGACTAATCACATTTTCTTTTGCCACGCTCACATACTAGCTTCAAAAATTATGAATTTTGAAACCTGGCAATAGTTTGACATCCGGGACCCAACAAAAGTGGTTTCGTCGAATTCCGAGGTCGTTTGCAAAATGTCTATTTTCAAGGGCTATATATTCTATATAGCGACCTTTCTGAAAATTCATTTGGCCATAACTTTTGATTCCCGCTATGAAACTTTGATTTTTCAGATTCGTTAGAAAGGTATTCATAAACAGATTTAAATATTTTTGGTTTCACTAAAATCCGTTATATTTTACACCCAGTACAGTCAGTCAAAGTTTGAATTCAAATTTTCAAACTGCTACACTATTTCCAATTCAATACTTCATTGAAATATTCTATTTCAACTGTTTAAATTCTTTGAAAATAACCAATTTAAAAATTTTAAATTGGCTCGCATTTTCCGGGTTGTTACAGTATGCAAGTGAGTTATGAGCAAGACAATGCTTGTGATAAGGATACTGTTGATTATGATAATAAGTCTGTGACTGATAGTTTACTAGAGAGTTACAATGAGGATCATTTTAAAACTGGAGCTGCCGTTGATGAAGAAACAATGGATGCGTAGATAGTTTAGTCAGGAGCTTCAAAAGGAGGAAAGTCAAGGTTAAATATGGTAAATTCAATGGTAAAGATAGATTAATATGTAGTGAACAATTGGTAGAAGAAAACCCTGAATGGGTCAAATTGGTGTCACAATTACAGACTAGATCCAAGGAAAAAAGGCAAAAGATGATGAAGGCACTTCAGTTGGGATCATGCATGAAGGAATTTCTAAAAAGTTATTTATTTGGTTGGTTTCTCCAGCTTTTTGTTGCCATGGATATTTTAATTTGGGTTCAGTTACAGTTTTTGATTTTGGAGTTAATATTGAATCTGAGTATAGCTTTCAACTATGTTTGTTTATGGAGATCTTAAAGTCCTGGGGTATTTTCCTTCTGTTCAATTGTCCTTCTTCCTGAAGATGGTTCTTGGATGGTTAGTTGCTTTGTTGGGTTTGTTGTTTGCTTTAACATGTCAGTTGCTGGTTCATCAGTGTATTTTTTTGATTGGAGTTTCTTTCTTGGCGGTTTTTATGTGCTAATTTTCCTGGCAGTTTATAGTCTTGGTGGAGTTTATTTGCTGCTGATCTTCTTGATTGTTCTTCTGATGGTTGGTTCTGGGTGTTCTGGGGTTTGTGTCCGTGTAGTGTATAGGGTTGTTTTAGAGGTTCTTTACTTTTGTAGTGTATGCTTGCTTTTGAGTTGGCTTTTCTTTCTTTTATGTAAAGTATTTTTTAATGTTGTAATTTTTTTGTCCAACTCAAATGTTTGTAACTCTTCTTAATGTAATCAAGTACCCTTTTGTATTCTAAAAAACAAATCACCAAGTATGACCTTAAGGTCAAAATCATTAAAGCGACAAGTTGGATCCAAAACATCATAATATGTGGATAAAATCCAATGTTAACAAAACATCAAATGTTAACAAAGTCATCGAATGGATCCAACAACTCATGCATCAATATAATAATTCACACCCGAAATAGCATAATATTGCACATGCAAATAAGCTTCCCCGAGATTTGGCAAGTATTATATATGTATTTCAATTCTGGAGCCTAACACTGCAATCCTCCACTATGTGTAATTTTAACACTGTGACCCCCTCCCTCCCGGTAAAGTGTAACTTGAACCCTCCTCCCATCCCCTCCCCCTGGCAAGCAAATACATATATGAGACCCTCTGAATCTAGCTTCCCCTAGAAACGAGTACAGGCGTAACAACAAATACCAAATAATATGTCATAGACAATCCTCAGTAACACAAAAGTAAAAGCAATATGTCACATACCATATGTTTCACTAATCGTTTTACTTCTAGTCAGTCTACTTCACATCATAGAATACTTCAATCATCGAGTCAGGGATTAACCAATATAATTAATCTACATTTCCCATACCATGTGATTGACTATATTGTTTAAATCATATTCTCGCATCTTGAAGGTGCAAAAATGTGTGTTTTGATATATAGAAAATACTGGATCTTGCGAAAATGGGATTATAAAACGATTTACAAATCAGTTGAATTTATTCTTAAAATTCTTCATAATTCCGGAAGTATATGTACATAGTATTGTCTTGAGACGATTTCTCATTTAAAACTCAAAACATGGAAATCAGTTTGTCTCAAAGCTATAAGGAAATCTATGTACATATAGCTAAATATTAAAAAAAAATCTAAAACGTGCAAATGTCATATTCATCACAAGCATATCATAAAAAGGATCACAAATCAACAAATTCAGGATATGAATCAAATATGGTTTATGCTCACTTCGTCATGATTGGATCCATAGCAAGAATGTCATGAAATAGACTTAGGAAATTATTAGAAAGGCAACTTGAACTAGTAGGAAAACAAAGCAACACATACAACAGGCAACGGAAGTTTCCTACACAACATTACTCAACATGACCCATTTGTTGACCCATACTTTGTGTGTCGACCCATGGGTCAACATTACTAGTACCTGGGTCGATGCCTAGATCAACCAAGAAGACGAAAACTCTGCATGAAATAAACGATGCCCGAATGCAATTTTAACAGTCAATTTCCGATAGTAACTATGGTCGGAAAGACTTGAACTTTGGCAAACCAAAGACTAATGACTTTACTTGGATTTACGACAAGAATGGCTCAAATCCTTGGAGTATTGAACAAGATATAACAGCCCAAAATAGCAACCAAGGTTGTTTTGCGCAACAGAGAAAAACCATGAACAAAAGTGACAGGTATCTACATATTATCACAAGCCCAGCACATATGAAATTAAAACACTGTAAACTAGAAAGTGTGAGTCTAACAACTCACCATAATTCAAGTAACATCAAGTTATATAGCAAATCAAAGAAAATTGAGGTTTTTTAGCTTGAAGATTGCAACTTGAATGCCCGTAGATGATGTTGATGTAGATGATGGTCAGCAACCTAAATTAACAAATTTGAGAAGCTTGGGGTTTGGATTTGGCTTGATAGTACATTTTCTCTTAGTTGTCTTTTGACTGTTTTGCAAAAATGAGGAAGAAAGGTTTTTAGAGAAACCAATATATTGGAAAAGGTTTTCTCTAGAGCATTTCTTTCTTAAACTATAATTAATGGCCTAATTAGGGTAACTAAGACCATTAGTGTATAATTAGGTTTATTAATCCATCTTTTCCATTAATATTTACATTGTTAACACATAATTACTTTATTTCTTCTTACTACTAGGAACACTCAACCATATGCAACATTTATAAAGTTACAAATGATGTTTTTAAAGCATTTTAGAGCTTTTTATCTTTAATTTTGACATTTTTCAATAAGAGCTTCTAATTATACATATATGTCGAAAATAATCTTTTTACTCATTTAAACACAAATTTTAAGACAATTCAAATATCACTTTAATATCACACATAAACATTAATACTTTACAAAACACACGTTTTCCATTCTAAATTTTGTACAAACCATATTGTTTTGACACAAAAATATTTGTATGATCACAATAAAATAGTTTTGACTCATAATACTAATTTAAATCATTATTTTAGATTTCTTATTATACTAATAACATAAAACTCCAAAGTACAGTTTTTATTACCAAAATTCACCTTTATCACACATTACACAAATTTATTCCTTCTTGACACAATCTAATATTATACCATCACTTTAAAATTCACTTAATCATTTCGAAACATGGTTTTAAACCCAACTTGACTTTTTTCAACAATTTCAACAACTCATACTTCGCAACCACAAATTCACCATTTATTAATTATTCATTAAACAATTTAACAATTTATAATGAAAATATACTTTACATAAATATTGATTGCTAATCATTTATAATTTCAATATCAATTCAAGTCATCAAAATATATTTTACAAGTAGGAATTGAAATAAATTCCTTATTACACCCAAGGTATTTATTTTATTTCGATACTCACAAATTTCGAAAATCACAAACTCCTTTTAAATTATAATACAAGTCAAAGTTTAGACTTGTATTTTATTTTCTAATTTTAAAATAAACAGAAGACACAATAATCAATTTAGTCTGGGTAACAAAAACCCGGGTTGTTACAGACTCCCCCTTTAATAAGTTGTGTCCTTGCAATTTACCTAAGATAGATATTTTCATAATAAATTACCAAAGGAATCACTAAATTTTATTTACTTATAAAAATTTAGCTGACGCTAATAACCACACAATTTTTCAAACTATTTCTTTCAACAACCACTTAACTCATTAAAGTTTGAAAATAATAAATACTTTGTTCACACAAATTTTAAGTTCTAATCCCAAATAGCATACCATAACAATTCAAAACTTATAATATATCCTTTACATGGCAAACTAATTAGAACGCACACCCTTTTCCATCTGATTTCAATTCAATAGAAATGCTGCCATGCCATCCCTTTTATATTAATTTATCCAATCAATGGCTGTTGACTTGATTATAATATCAAATAGCCTCGCCATTTGCTGTTTTGTATTACCAACTTGATAACTGCAACCATTCATTAACTCGATTATAAGATCGAGTATTCTAAAAATACCATTCATGTTCAAGATTGTTACAAATTTCAAAACACTTTTAATTAATGAAACATAAATATCTATTCACCTTTACTTTTCAAAGCATAAATTTTCACTAAATAATTCTTTGATTCATTTCGAATAATAACAAATCATCCATTCATCACAATTCATCACGTTATTTGGCTGTGATGACGACACAATATCACTATCACTTCGCGATCTAAATTTATTATCCTTGTTTAATGTAGTGGTTTAATACCATTCTCACGAATATTTTCCATTATTATTCCTAAAAGTTTATTATATAATCCACACAATAATGTGTTTGATCATCTCATAAAAGCATCTAGAAACTCTTATTAATATAGTTGATCAGGCATACTGATTAGAACCACTTAGAATGCCCATACGGATAATTTAACACCAAAGAAAATCATAAATTTTTGGTTTTACTCAAGATTACACTCATTTTTTATCTTCACAATTATTTTTGATACCTTTTAACTGAAACAACTTAACATAAAGTCCAGTTGGTTACTTTCTCGATTTAAATACATTACTCGATTAATTATTAACAAACACTTAGTCAATTATATTTAACATCCCTTTTTTCCTACTTATAAATTTATTTAGTTTAGCACAACCAAATTAGTCTTCTTGTTTCCGTTGTGCAACTCTAATTTATATCATTCTAACACTTGTTATCCCAATACAGATTCACTTAATCTACCTTGGATTTAATTCATTAACCCATCTCAAATATTATTCTCATTCAATAATCAACCAGGCAAGAGGATGAAGCTTAGATCTCATCAAAAATCATAAACCCAAGATTCAAACATCAAAATGACCTAAGAGGATGGAACATCTTCAGAGATAAGCCACAAATTATGTTATATAACTAATGGAATACTACAAAATCAAATCACATTCCTAGACGTATTCCTACTTATAACTAACCGTAAGGACAACGGTAAGGTTAACAGAGATGGTTGGATATGGTCAAGGTCAAAGACAAGGATACTAGGACTTAAGCCAACCTATATATTGTATGTTGATGTACAATACATGCTTATTTACCATTTTGTGCTTAATACATTTTGTTTT
This sequence comes from Allium sativum, assembly GCA_030737875.1. Lineage (NCBI taxonomy): Eukaryota > Viridiplantae > Streptophyta > Magnoliopsida > Asparagales > Amaryllidaceae > Allium > Allium sativum. The sequence continues at coordinate 391,326,623 of CM060912.1, read as the reverse complement.
GAACCTCACTCTGGTACTAACTGTAAGGCCTCATCATGAGGCCTACCTAAAAGTGAGCATTACAAAGTAATACTGTATATTAGAGAAGAGAAAAGGGTTGGTTGGAAGCGACCATCTGTAATCTTATATTAGACGAGTATCAAATACGATGACTGGATAAATATTTTTTTTACCTCAAGTGGATTGACATACTCAATTTATCTAATATGAAAATATGATGGTGTATAGTCAAACCAGAAAAAAATGTGGTTATCTTAGATAAATGCAGATCACAAAACAATAAATACAACAATAGATATAGGTACAACCCATCATATTGACATAGCGTTACAAGATAGTGGCACGCTTACCACAATATGCATATATACAACATGCCAAAGCAAATAAGTTACAAGGATCAACACTGTATGATTTCCCAAACAGAATGTCAAAAGTGGCCTAAGGATAACATGATCTAAATGCTGAAGCTGGCAACTGATATCAGTGATAGACACTAACTTGTAAAGTCTTGGTCTGACCCAAGTATTAACCCACACGAGCCAGCCTAGTTTAATAATGTGTATACAGTGTACACACACATGATAATAGCATATAAGCATAAAAAGGCAAAACTCTACCAAAGAAGAAGAGTAAGTAAGGTATTCAACAAGGGTGAAATAAGGCTACACGAATGGTTTAACACCAATGAAGATGTTTTATCTAAAGTATGTGCTCAACTATAGGCTCGGTACTAAGTGTCATGACTGAATAAATACAAAAGCATAATTCATCGAATTCGTCGAACAACGATACATATATAAACCCAAAAAGGTTCGTATAGTTAAAGTGTGATCACAAACAATTAACACCAAAAAAACAACATAATATATGGATGGAAACCCATTATCAACAAATCATCAAAGTATGACCCTAAGGTCAAAATCATTAAAGCAACATGTTGGTTCCAAACATCATAATGTGTGGATAATCCAATGTCAAAAAAACATCGAATGGTTACAAAGTCATTAAATGGATCTGCCAACTAATTCGTCAAAGTGATAATTCATGTCTAAAACAGTATAATACTTCACATGAAAATAAGCTCCCCCGAGCTTTGCAAATTATTATATATGTATTTCAATTCAGGCTCCTAACACTGTGATACTCTGCCTCATGAAATTTTAACATTATGACCCCCCCATCGAGTGTAACTTGACCCCCTCCATGGCCAAGCAAATATACATAAGAGACCCCCCACCGAGTCTAGATTCCCCATAAAAAAGTTACTGACAACCAAATAATATGTCACTGACATTCCTCAGTAACACAAAAAGTGAAAGCAATATGTTCCATACTGCATGTTTCACTAATCGTTTTACTTTCAGTCGGTCTACTTCCCATCGGAGAATACTTCAATCAACGAGTCAAGAATTAACCAATGTCATTAGTCCACATGTCTATATCATTTAAATCATGTTCTTGCATCTTGAAGTTGCAAATATATGTATTTTAATATATAGAAAATACTAGGTTTTGCGAAAATGGGATTATAAAACATTTTCAAAACCAATTGAATTTATTATTAAAATCCATCATAATTCCAAAAATATATGTACATAATATTGTCTTGAGACGATTTATCTTTTAAAACTCAAAACAAGAAAATTGGTTTGTCTTAAAGCTATAAGGAAATCTATATAAATATAAATTCTACAACGTACAAGTATCAAACTCATCAAAAATTCATCACGAACATAGCCTACTAATAATCACAAATCAATAAATTCTGGATATGAATCGAATACGATTTATGCTCACTTCATCATGATTGGTGCCACAATAAGAATGTCATGAAATAGACTTAGGAAATCATCAGAAAGGCAACTCAAACTAGCAGGAAACCAAAACAACGCATAAAGCAGACAAAAAAAGTTGCCTGTGCAGTATCACTCAATCTTAGTCGATCCATCCTTTGTGTGTGTCGACTCAGGGTCAACAATACTAGTGCCTAAATCGACATCTAGGTCGATCCGGATGACAAAACCTCTACAGGCAATAAACACTGCCCGAATGCAACTTTGACAACCAATTTCCAATAGGAATTATGGATGGATGGACCTGATACTTGGAAAATACAAAGACCAGAGGCTCTACTTTGATTTACAACAAGAATCGCTTAAATCCATGGAATATTGAACATGATATAACAGTCCAAAGAAGCAACCAAGGTTGTTTTACGCACCAGGGAATTATCATGAACAAAAATTACATATATCTACTTATTTTCACAAACCCAGCTCAGATGAAATTAATACTCTATAAACTAGAAAGTGTGAGTTGAACAACTCAACATAGATGCAAGTAACAAAAAATCGGAGCAAACTGAGGCTTTATAGCTTGAAGGTTGCAGCTTGAAGCCTATGATGGAGCTAATGTAGATGATAGTTTGCAACCTAAATTAACATATTTGATATGCTTTTGCTTGATAATAAATTGTCTTTAAGTTTTCTTTTGTTTTCTTTGACTCCGCTTTGCAAAATTAAGGAAGAATGGTTTCTAGAGAAACCTACATACAGGAAATAGTTTTCTCCAAAGCATTCCTTTTTTAAACTATGATTAGTGGCCCAATCAGGGTAATTAAGACCATTACTGTATAATTAGGTGTACTAACCCATCGTTTCCACTAATATGTACATTGTTAACTCATAATTACATTATTTATTCTTACTACTAGGAACTTTCAACCATGTGCAACATCTCTAAAGTTACAAATGATATTTTTAAAGCATTTTAAAGCTTTTTATCTTTAATTTTGACAATTTTCAATTAAAGCTTCTAATTATACAAACATGTCCAAAATAATATTTTAACTCATTTAAACACAAATTTTAAGACAATTCAAACATCACTTTAATGTCACACATAAAAGACCAAACTTTACAAAACACACATTTTCCATTCTAAATTTTGTATAATCCATCTTGTTTTGCACAAAAATATTTGTACGATCACAATAAAATAGTTTTGACTTATTATATTGATCTAAATCATTATTTTATATTTCCTATTATAATAACAACACAAAACTCCGAAATTACTATTTTTATTACCAAAATTCACCTTATTCACACGTTACACAAATTTATTATGTATTGACATAGTCCAATATTATGCCACTAATTTGAAATTTACTTAATCATTTCGAAACATTGTTTTAAATCTAACATTACTCTTTTCTACAATTTCTACAAATCATACTTGCAACCACAAATTCATGATTTAGTAATTATTCATTAAACAGTTTAACACTCTATATTGAAAATATACTTTATTTAAATATTGATTTCAAATCAATCATAATTTCAATATTAATTTAAGTCATCAAAATATACTTAACAAATAGGGATTGAAATAAATTCCTTATTATACCTAAGGTATTTATTCTATATTAATACTCAGAAATCCTGAAAATCATAAATTTCTTTAAAATTATTATACAAGTCAAAGTCTGAACTTGTATTTTATATTCTAATTTTGAAATATACAGAAAACACAATAATCTATTTAGCCCAGGCACCAAAAACCTGGGTTGTTACAGTCTTCCTCCTTAAATAATTTGCTTCCTCGCAAATTATCAAAGACAAATATGTCCATAACAAATTGTCAAAGGCATCATTCAATTTTATTTACTTATAAAAAATTAGCTTACACTAACAACCACCCAAATTTGAAAACTCTTTCTCTCAACAAGCAATTTACTCTTTAAAAAATTTAAATACTTCTTTCACACAAATTTTAAATTATTATCCCAAATAGCATATCTCAACAATTCAAAACTAATAATGTATCATTCACATAGAAAATTATTTAGAATACACACCCATCTCTGTCAGATTTCAAGTCAATAGAAATGTTGCCACGCCATCCCTTTTGTATTAATTTCTCTAATCAATGGCTGTTAACTTAATTGTAATATTAAAAAATCTCGCCATTCACTATTTTATATTACCAACTTGATGGTTGTAACCATTCATTAACTCGATTATAAGATTGAGTGTTCTAAAATTATCACTTTTGCTCTAGATTGTTACAAATTTCAAAACACTTTTAATTTATGAAACACTAAATCTATTTACCTTGACTTTTTAAAGCACAAATTTTCACCAAATGATTCTTTAATTCATTTCAAATAATACTAAACCTCCAATTCATCACAATTCATCATGTTATTTGGTTGTGATGAAGAAAAAAGATCACTATCGCCTCACAATCCAAATTTATTATCATCGTTTAATGTAGTGGTTTAATACCATTCTCACAAAAAATCCTTTATTATTCCCAAAAATTTATTTTATAATCCACAGAATTATGTGTTTGATCATCTCGTATAAGCGTTTAAGAACTCTTATCGATACCGTTGATCATACGTATCAATTAGAACCACTGAAAATGCCCCCACGGACAATTCAACACCAAAGAAAATCACATTTTTCTTGTTTTACTTAAGATTGCACTCATTATTTATCTTCATAATTATTTTTGATTCATTTTAATTGAAACAACCCAACATAAAGTCCGATTAGTTACTTACTCGATTTAAATACACTATTCAATTAGTTCTTAACAAATACTTAGTCATTAATATTTAACTTCCCATTTTCCCACTTAAAATTTTATTAAGTTTAGCATAGCCAAAACATTCTTTTTTTTTCTGCTGCGCAACTTTGATTTATTTCATTCTAGGACCTGTTATCCTAATATAAATTCCACTTAGTTTACCTTGGATTTATTTCACTAACCCCTTTCGAATATTATTCTCGTTCAACAATCATCTAGACAAGAGGATGTAGTTTAGATTTCATAAAAAATTATAAACCAAAGATTCAAACATCAAAATGACCAAAGAGGATGGAACTTCAAGACAAGCCACAAATTATGTTATACGACTCATGGAATACTACAGAATTAAATCACTTTCCTAGACGTATTCCCACTTATAACTAACCATAAGGACAATGGTAAGGCTTAGCAGATATGATTGGATACAACCAATATCAATGACAAGGATACTTGGGGCTTAAGTCAACCTGTATATTTTATATTGATGTATTGTACTTGCTCATCTAATGTTTTATGCTAAATACATTTTGTTCTGAACCTCGCTCTAATACCAATTGTAACACCCCACCCCAAGGCTCACCCTAACAAAGAGCATTATCGGGTAATTATTTCTATTAGAGGAGAGAATTAGACAAGTTGGGAGCAACCATTCGTAATCTTATATTTGACGAGTATCAAATACGTGGATTGGATGAATATATTTTTCTTACCTCAAGTGGATTGATGTACTCAGTTTATCAAATACAAAACAATGATAGTTAGTCAAACCAGAACAAAATGTAATTATCTCTGACAAATGTTGATCACAGAATAGTAAATATAACAATATATACAAATACATTCCATCATAAAGTACATAGTGTTCCAAGATAGTGGTACACTTGCCACAATATATATATATATATATATATATATATATATATATATATACATACAATAAGCCAAAAACGAATGAGTACACAGGTCTAAATACAAGGATCAACACTGCACGACTTCCCAAATTGAATCTCAAAAGTGCCCCAAGGGTAACATGATCCAAATGCTGAAGATGGCAACTAATATTGCTAATAGACACTAACTTGTAAAGTCACGGTCTAACTCGAGCATTAACACACATAAGTTTAATAGTGAGTATAGATATATGATAATAGCATAGAAGCATAAAAAGGGAAAACTTTTGTAATAAGAAGAGTAAGTAAGAAATTCAACAAGGGTGAAATAAGGCCATAAGGTTTAGGATCTCTGAAAGAAGTTCCATCTAAAGTATGTACTAAGCTATAGGCTTAGTACTAAGTGTCATTACTAAATAAACGCCAAAGCATAATTCACGGAATTCTTCGAATGACGACAAATATTGTACCCCAAAAGGTTTTGGATGGTTCAAATGTGATCACAAAAAACTAACGTCAAAAAGTAACATAATATATGATGAAGATTCAATATTGACAAATCATCAAGCTTTTACCCTAAGGTCAAAATCATCAAAGCAAAAAGTTGGATCAAACATCATAATATATGGATAAAATCCAATACCAACAAAACATAAAATAGTGATAAAGTCATCAAAAGCATCAAATAGATCCAACAACAAATTCATTAAAAAAACATTGTGTATTCAAAATAGCATAATATTGCATGTGCAAACAAGATCCTTCCGAGCTTTTCCAAGTACTATACACGTATTTCAATTTAGGTGCCTAACACTACGACACCCGTCGTGCGTAATTTTAACACTACGACCCCCCCCCCCCCCCCGAGTGTAATTTGACCTCCCTTCCCTGACCAAGTAAATACATATATGAAACTCCACTTGAGTCTAGCTTCCCCTTGAAGCGAGTACTGACACAACACCAAATAATGTGTCACGGACATTCCTCAATAACACAAAAGCTGAAAGTAATACGTCCTATACCACATGTTTCACTTATCATTTTACTTTCTCTCAGTCTACTTCACATCATATAATACTTTAATCAGCGAGTCAAGAATTAACCAATATAATTAATCTACCTGTCTCAAACCGCATGATTGATTATATCGCTTGAATCACGTTTCTTGCATCTCGAAGCTTCAAAAATGTGTGTTTTAAAGTATAGAAAATATCGAGTTTTGTGAAAACGAGATTATAAAACGATTTCGGAACCAATTGAATTTATTCTTAAGATCCTTTATATTATCAGAAATATATGTACATAATATTGCCTTGTGAAGATTTATCTTTTAAAACTCAAAACAAGGAAATTGGTTTATCTAAAAGCTATAAGGAAATCTATATACATATTGATAAGTACAAAACAATTTTCTAAAACATTGTAAGTGTCAAATTCATCAAAAATTAATAACGACCATTACACAAAAGTCACCACAAATCAACAAATCCGAGATATGAATCAAATACAATTTATTGTCATTTCATCCTGATTGGACCCATCATAAGAATGCCATGAAATGGACTTGGGTAATCATCAAAAAGACAACTCAAACTAGCAGGAAACCAAAGCAACACATATAACAAGCAACAGAAGTTGCATGCGCATCATTACTCAATATGGGTTAGCCCATGTGTCGATCCATCCCTTGTGTGTTGACCCATGGGTCGAAACTACTTATGCCTGGGTCGACACCTAGGTCGATCTAGAAGACAATAACTCTACAGACATAAAACGAATTCCGTATGCAAATTTAATTGCCAGCTTTCGATAGTAACTATGGTCGAACCGAACTGAAACTTGGCAAACACAAATAACAGAGACTCTACCTTGATTTTCAACAAAAATGGCTCAAATATGTGGAGTACTAAACAAGATATAATAGCCCAAGTAGCAACCAGAGATGTTTTGTGCAATAGAGAAAAACCAAGATTTTTTTTTATAGATATCTACGTATTTTCACAAACCCAACATAGATGAAAGTAAAACACTGTAAACTAAATAGTTTGAGTTGAACAACTCACTATAGATTCAAGTAAAAGTAATTTATACAGCAAATCGGAGGAAATTGAGGCTTTATTGCTTGAAGGTTGCAGCTTGAATGCCTGTAGGAGAAGCTGTTGTAGATGATGATAAACAAACGAGGAAGAAAGGTTTCCAGAGAAACCTACATACAGGAAAAGGTTTTCTCCAAAGCATTCCTTTCTTAAATTATAATAGTGGCCCAATTAGGGTAATTAAAATCATTAGTGTATAATTAGGCCTATTATCCTATCTTTTCCAATAATATTTACATTGTTCATACATTATTTCTTCTTACTAAAAACAACTTCCAACCATATGCAACATCTCTAAAGTTGTGAATGATATTTTTAAAGCATTTTAAAGCTTATTATGTGTAACGACCCACAATTTCGAACCATTCAAATCGACAATAAATCACTCATGTCAGGTCTGAATCGCTCAAAATCATGAATTGTTATTTTAACTATTGAGGTAAATGCAAATCAGAACACAGAACCACAGATACAGAAATAGAGTAACTAGCAGCGGAACAAGGTAGTACATAGGTTCATACATGATACATGATACATATAAGTACATAATGAGTCATAAGCTCATACAAAATAGAGTACATATAGATAACTAGTAGTAACCTGGGTAACTTAGATAACTAGAAGCTGATAACTGCACATGGTCCAAAAGATGCGAATCTCCCAAATGCGTCACGAACAACGGAGGTGCTCAAGATGACCCAAGCATAGAGTCAAAGAAACAATACACTCGAGTCAGGACTAATATTCTCATATAAGTGAATTAGCATAAAAGACATGTTCACAGAAATGTACAGTAACTTAAAGGATGTCTGGGATTTCTATCCTCTAAGGATCCGTGAAACTAATACATATAATAGTACGCTATTATGATAATGTCTATCCAGTAAAGTACAAGTAATGAAAATAGCGTAAGCGGGATTACCATATTACCCTTACGCCGTTTATAGGCATCACAGTCTATACAGTACCGTAAACTCACCGTACTGGTGTTATCAGAGGGCACTCCATAGAAAGTAACACCAAAGCAAAATTGTATGGGGCTCGCTTAGGATAAAATGACAAGGCACTCGAGGCAATACCAGAGTAGGATTCTACCAATTGCACTCCCAGACCGGTGGTAACGCATAGCAGCCACTACCGCCCACCTCAGAACACATTCCCAAATCAAAAGGGGTACCCCCAAATCATAACATAGTCATAGAATTGGTATCGAAGAAACGTGTCCGATCAAAGGTGCTTCCTCAATTAGTCACGGTATAGCTCCTGTTTAAGTCATTTAATTATGACCCGAAGGTCAAGGCCATATCGTTATCGTTCACCATCTTCAATCCAGAAATCGCCCCAAGTCATCATGCTTCGTTCTGGATACATCACCACGTATACAGTTGTTAAAGTGGTATCGGCACTGACAGAGAGTATGCCACTTACCGACTTCGGTCTTTTTAACAACCAACGCTTACATTTTTCACACCGTGGCCATCGGTTTAAAAAGCATATTCAAGTATCGCCAACACTTTATTCAAGTATCTCCAAAACCCGTTTACTAAAATCAATTCCCATTTGTTCAATTAAGATTTCAGAAGTCCATATTCACAAATTTGTCAATCATTTAAGTTCGGAGTTCTCTCTTCCAAAGAATGTCATTATACTTGAAATCCTACATTTGAATCTTCAAAAATTCACGAGACTGGATTGGACAAAGCTTTTGTTTTAAAATAATAATAATAATAATAAATATATATTTAAATAATTAAGTTGAAATAATAATAAGTATATATTTAAATAATTAAGTTGACATATATATATATATATATTAAGTGGGAAAACTGTATACATATATATATATATAGAAAACTATTATAAATCGATATAGTTTAAGAAATCAAATTATTTATAAGGAAAGATTTTACAAAAATCAAGTAAGGCGGAAAAATAGTCTTTATGAAATTCTGGTTTTATTAAATAATATTAGTCTAGTTCCAATCTCAATCCATGTCCCGTCACTATTCCCATTTTTTTTTTTACCAAATTTTCTTTTATTTGATTCGATTCAATATTATCATTGACAAACGATCTCCCGAAACTATTTAACTTGCATTTAACATATCCTTCTTCATTGATAAATTTCCAAACACTTCATCGTTAGTTGAAAATAAAATGATGAATTTGTTAAATCCCAACTCGTTAATAAAACTCATATGATCATTCTCAAACTCATTTACGTGCAAATTGAATCCTATAAAATACAAGTTGAATTTGAAATAATTTTCTTTAAATATTCTTACGCTATATGAAAATTACGTTAAAAATCCATTTACCCAAAAATTGACATAATGTTTTAAATGACTTTATTGACCACGGTGTCCATATATTATTTTCTAACCTATGGTCAAGTGGTACGGATATTTATCATTTCAATCCGTTCTTAAAAATATTCGAATCACGGGTGTGTATCATTTCAACCCGTATCCCAAAACGATTCGAATATGCAGGGGTTCGGGTATTTATCATTTCAACCCGTGATTTTTTTTTCTACACTAGGGACTTGCATGGTGAGAATAATAACATAACATATCATACAAACATTCATAGTGTCATGTAAGAACGGTGCGCGTGTAGCATGTGCACAACCATAAAACAAACAAATCTAGAGCACCCTAACATTTCAATCAACATCTCAAGTTTCTAATTCACTTAATAATAAATTAGTCGTGCGTGAGAAAACTCACCTTTCGTGGCGAAAGCGAGAAGACACGTTATGAGCAGGACGACGCTAACGGCTACAAGGCGGAACTTCATTACCTAAAACAAAGGCACGATCTTTATTTAGACTGGCGGATCAATTTTCATGCGACGCTTATGCAAAAGATTTTGGTTCTACCGCTTTAGTTTACATGCGCTGAATTTTCTTTTTCTTCCCTTTTTTTTTTTTTAAACTACTTGCGCCTACAAAATTTACTAGTCAAAAGAATGTTCCCAAACCCCAACCATGCTTGGATTTGTAACCATGTTTGTCCCCACGTATTTCACATGCAAGCTAAATTATTATTTTTTCACATGCAAGCCACGCATGCTACTGTCAACCTAAATAAGTTGCACCCTTATTTACTAATCATGCATGCAGATAATGGGAAGCATATGTGCCAGCAAAAATGGTCACAATGCATGCTTTGCATGCTGCATGCATTCTTACGTTTCTTCATATTGGTGTGTGTATATATATATATATATATATATATATATATATATATATATATATATATATATATATATATATATATATATATATATATATTTCTTTTCTCTTCTTGGACTACTTGCGCATGCAAGTATTGGCAAAATAAGGTGCCAACGCATGCATTGGTCCAAACGCATGCAATGGTCTATGTTCTTTTTTTTTTCTTTTTTTTTTCTTTTTTTAAGTAAAGACTAGAACATGCACAAAAATGCCAAACTCAAAGATGCTACAGGCAACTAAAATGGATTTGTGACTAAATGGGTACATCATGCACGCACGTCCTTGCATGGATTCCAAAAGTAGAACAAAAATAAGATGCTTGCAACTAGTACCTACTGTGCATGTGCATGCTTCCATTTTCGTTTTTACTCATGTGTTAATTTTTTTTTTTTTTTAGACAAAACTAAGATAATTATTTCTGTGGCCTAAGGATGGTTCATACACCAGTAGCAACACATATATATAGTTTAAGTATACATGCATGTATACTGTTAAGAGCAACAAAGGAAATGGAATGGAAACACTCACTCAGCTGTTCTAGCTTGTGGAACTCAAACGAGGTGTTGAGCGGCTTTGGATGAGATACCAGAGTTGGATGCGGACCGGATAGGAGCTGCTGTAGGTGCGGAGTTGCTGAGAAGGGCGTGAGATGGATGGAACGGTGAAAGACTCACGGTGGCTTAGCTTAAAAGAAAAAGAGTGCGGTTTTTTTTTTCTACAGGCAATATGTGGAGGGCAAGCCTGAGGGAGAAGATGGAACGAAAAGGGAAGGCTGTTATAAAAGAATGAAGGGCGCATGGACTCTTAGATGCAACGTGGTGAGATTTTTGCGGAGAGGAGAAACACGTGTACAACTTGGTTCAAATGTGCTACCAAGTGTCCCCTTTAAAGTATTTAAGTCAACATTGCTCAATCCCTTTGTGTTTGAATTCGGATAGATGGTGGTTTGACAGCATGTAGCCCACCGCCATTTACATGATTTTGATTTATTTATTTTTCCTTTTTTGTGTGTTAGAGATATATACTTATCTGCAAGGATATGAACGGTTAGCGAAACAACGTAAAGCTACGATATCCGTTTAACGCGCGTTTTCAGCTTTGCGCGCAACCGACAAGCAACGCTGAACCTACGGATGTTAAATTCTTCTTCTTCTTTTTTTTTTTTTTAGAATTCATTAATTCATTTTTAATTCTTGAATTCTGAGATCGTTACATCCTCCCCCACTTAAAAGCTTTTCGTCCTCGAAAAGAAACTAGGTGAATCATAAATATCAAAGATCGATATGGACAAGATGAATAGATTAAATGAACAATACCTGACGCAAATAATTCTGGGTTTGAAGAACGCACGCTCTCCTCCGTCTCCCAAGTACAGTCTCGCTCATCGTCATTCCACTGTACTTTAACTAAATTCACCGATTTGTTTCTAAGTTGCTTCGTACTTCTATCGACTATACGAAGTGGTCTCCTCTCAACAGTCAAATTAGGTTCAATATCCAAACTATCAAGAGTAGTCGGATGAACATAAGAAGAAGGATCATGTAAACATTTCCGAAGATGGGATATATGAAACACATTATGTATTCCTGCAAGCTTCTTAGGTAACTCAATTCGATAAGCTAAAGGACCAATCTTCTCTAAAATACGGAACGGGCCAATGAATCTGGGAGCTAGTTTTCCTTTCCGTCCATACCGAGTTACATTCTTTAACGGTGAGATCTTCAAAAAGACTTGGTCTCCAACCTCGAACTCCAACTTCTTTCTTCTTCTATCTGCGTACTTCTTCTGACGATCTTGAGCAATTTTTATCTTATTCCTGATATCAGCGACTTTTTGTGTTGCTTCCACGATCATATCCGGTCCAAGAAGCAAACGATCTCCTTGTTCAATCCAACTAGCAGGCGATCTACACGGTTTCCCATATAAGGCTTCAAAAGGAGAACTTTCAATGCTAGCCTGGTAGCTATTATTGTACGTGAATTCCACGAGATGAAGGTGATCTTCCCAAGATCCTCCATAGTCAAGGATACAAGCGTGAAGGAGATCTTCTAATACTTGGTTCAGTCTTTCCGTTTGACCATCTGTCTGTGGATGGTAGGCAGTACTAAGATTTAATCTAGTACCCAAGGCTTCCTGAAATGCACTCCAAAACTTACTCGTGAAAACAGGATCTCGATCACAGACAATGCTAGATGGGACTCCATGTAATCTAACAATTTCTTTCATATATAATTCCGCTAGGCTCGATGCGGTACGGCTAGCTTTAACGGGAAGGAAATGGGCTGACTTGGTCAATCTGTCCACAATTACCCAAATGCCCTCATTCCCTTTTCTCGTCTTAGGGAGACCGTTGATAAAATCCATGGAAATCTGATCCCATTTCCAACTAGGAATCTCGAGAGGTTGTAATAATCCAGTAACCTTTTGATGATCAGCTTTTATCTGCTGGCAGGTCATGCATCTATTAACATGACGACAAACATCACGTTTCATACCACTCCACCAAAATAACTTCTTCATACCTTGGTACATCTTGTGTATTCCTGGGTGAATAGAGAGTTTGGATTGATGACTTTCCCTTAACACTTCTTGCCTTAAGTCGTCCACGTTAGGAACACATATGCGGCCATTTATCCTCAAAATCCCTTTGTCATCAATTTGAGCCCCTCTTCCATTGTGATTATACCTTCTTTTCCTACGAACATTTCCCTTCATAAGTTTAAGCTCTGGATCTTCATCTTGCTTTGCTGCGATGCGATCCATAAGGGGTAACGACACTGAAATTTGACATAACATAGCCTTCTTCCGACTCAGTGCATCAGCTACTACATTTGCCTTTCCCGGAGTGTATTTAATGTCAACATCATAGGAAGCCAGAAACTCAAGCCATCTAACTTGTCTTTGATTTAGGTCTTTTTGGGAAAATAAATACTTAAGAGATTGATGATCGGTGAATACTTCAAACTTGGTTCCTAAAAGATGATGTCTCCATAACTTCAAAGAAAACATTACCGCAAGCAACTCCAGATCGTGTGTCACATAATTGACTTCATGATTCTTAAGTTGTCGACTAGCATATGCGATCACCCTTCCATTCTGCATTAGAACGTCCCCCAAACCTTCTTTACTAGCATCGGTATAGACTACAAATCCTGCAATTCCATTTGGGACGGTAAGAACAGGTGCAGAAGTAAGTTTTTCCTTTAACTCTGAAAATGCAGCTTTACACTTGTCGCTCCAAACAAACTTAACATTCTTCCTTGTCAAAGCGGTCAATGGTGCGGCAATACGGGAGAAATTCTCTATGGATCTTCGATAGTAACCAGCAAATCCTAAGAAACTACGAACTTCGGTTGGATTCTTGGGTTCTTTCCAATCATTGATCGCAGCAACCTTGGCTGGATCAACTGAAATTCCATTTTCAGAAACTATATGGCCAAGATAGCGAACTTTATTTTGCCAGAAATGGCATTTCGTAAATTTGGCTTTCAATTGGTGTTCCCTTAAGGTTCCAAGTACATACTCCAAGTGAGCCATATGTTCCTTTTTGGACTTTGAAAAGACTAAAATGTCATCAACGAAAACGAGGACAATTCTGTTAAGAACTTCGTGGAAAACTCGATTCATAAGGTCAACAAAATAAGCTGGAGCGTTAGTTAAACCGAATGGCATAACCAACCACTCGTAGAAACCATTCTCCGTATGGAAGGATGTCTTAGGAATGCTCTCCTCGGCTACTCTAAGCTGATGGAAACCAAAGGCAAGATCGAGTTGAGAGAAAACTTTAGCTCCATAGAGCTGGTCGAACATATCGTTAATTCGAGGCATCAGGTATCTATTCTTTAAGGTAAGTTTGTTTAGTTCTCGATAATCGACACACATTCTTAGTGATCCATCTGATTTGGTTACAAACACCACAGCGGCTCCCCATTCGGAAAAACTTGGTCGAATGAGTCCTTTCGAAAGTAAATCCTCAACTTGCGTCGTTAATTCAGTTTTTTCCTTTGGCGCCATTCTTCGTGGAGGAAGGACTACAGGACGTGCTCCAGGGACAAGGTCTATACGGAATTCAATTTCTCGTTTTGGCGGAAGGCTCATTACTTCACCAAACACGTCGGGATAATGTTGAACGACTGGAGTAGAACTAAGATCGCTGAGATGAGAATCAAGCGAGAAGACAAAGCTTCTGGCATACTTTATAGGTATTCGACACCTGATGGTCAGTTCTTTTCCTTGATCATCTATTAAAGAAACAGTTCGGGATCTGTATGAGATTTCTGCTTTATATTTCTTTAACCAATCGTCGCCAAGAAGAATATCAAAAGCGTCAAAACCAAGAACATAGAAGTCACCCGTGAAACGATGAAGGTCAAAAAGAAGTTTAACTCCTTTACAAATCCTACTGAGATAGGCTGGGCCTCCAATCGGATTGGATACACACAATGATTCAGATGCTAATGTGGGTTCTAAAGCTTTTTCAAATTCATTACAAAGATCCATAGAGATAAAACTATGTGAAGCACCAGTGTCGAATAGCACACGAACAGGATGAGAAAATAAAGTGAATGCACTTAAAAGCGTACCTTTAGTGTCATCACCGGTGGGAGGAGTGGGAGATGTCATAGCAAAAACTCCTGATGTGGTTCCTTTGTTCTGAGTGGGACAGTCTCTGCTAATATGTCCAGGCTGAAGACAAGAATGGCAAAGATCATTGCGAGGTGCATGAGTTGGCGGGACACGAGCTTTAGGAGGGTTAGGACAGTTGTTGGAGTAGTGACCCAATTGCTAGCAGTTGTAACAACAAACATTCGAGAGATCAGGGGGAGGTCTCTGAGCATGATATCCTACTCCTTGCACGTTTTGCTGCTTCCTCTGTGCCCAATACTTTGCCTTCCTCTTCTTTGAATTGCTTGTTGATCCCTGAGATGGTGGCACATGAGCAACTTGTTTTCCTTTGAGGTTCGGAGAATTTTCAAGTCTAGTGGCATAGTTCATGAGCTCTGAAAAAGGTTGGTTAAGATAATTCATTAAATGTTCATAGAATTCCGGACGTGCACCAAGTATAAACTTCTCATTCCTCTGAAATGGTGTTCCAATCAAGTTTGGACCAAACTTGGAAAGCTCATCAAATTTCCTTTCATATTCGGCAAAAGTCATGTTGCCTTGCTTAAGATCCATAAATTCTCGATACAATTTGGATTTTTCGGACTCAGGCATCCATTTGGTTACAAAAGCATCCCTAAAATGCGGCCATGTAAGGTCGGTCTCAGTTGAATGTGTAACGAAAGATTCCCACCAATTCCTTGCAGTATCCTTAAGCTGCCAAGCGGCCATCTGAAGCTTCTGTGCATCGGTAATCTCTAAGCCAGAAAATATTCTTTCCAATTCATCCAACCATTTCTGGGATTCGACGATCGATTCGGAACCCGAAAAATTAACGCCTCCCAGATGAGTGTACTTCTTACAAAGCTTGGTAAACCTAACAGGTTGAGCGGGCTGGGCTGGCCTGACTGGTGGCTCAGGCTCGATAGGGTGGCCTCCTTGGTGGCCTCCACGACCCCTACCTCAGCCTCTAGCAGTATTACGTCTGGTAGCCATCTGGAACATCGAGAACGAGGCTAAGAATTTGACTCAAGTCGAAGTTTTATAATTAAAATACTTTGAAAACTTTTATTTTCTTGAAATACTTGTACTTTTAAAATACGCTCTCTCACAAAGATTGGATCCTGATACTGATCTTACTCATTCTAGGGTGTTTCCACCCTATCTCTAATGAGTTATTTACCTCAACAGCTAAGGTTAAACCTCAGCTCTGATACCAACTGTAACGACCCACAATTTCGAACCATTCAAATCGACAATAAATCACTCATGTCAGGTCTGAATCGCTCAAAATCATGAATTGTTATTTTAACTATTGAGGTAAATGCAAATCAGAACACAGAACCATAAATACAGAAACAGAGTAACTAGCAGCGGAACAAGGTAGTACATAGGTTCATACACGATACATGATACATATAAGTACATAATGAGTCATAAGCTCATACAAAATAGAGTACATATAGATAACTAGTAGTAACCTGGGTAACTTAGATAACTAGAAGCTGATAACTGCACATGGTCCAAAAGATGCGAATCTCCCAAATGCGTCACGAACAACGGAGGTGCTCAAGCTGACCCAAGCATAGAGTCAAAGAAACAATACACTCGAGTCAGGACTAATATTCTCATATAAGTGAATTAGCATAAAAGACATGTTCACAGAAATGTACAGTAACTTAAAGGATGTCTGGGATTTCTATCCTCTAAGGATCCGTGAAACTAATACATATAATAGTATGCTATTATGATAATGTCTATCCAGTAAAGTACAAGTAATGAAAATAGCGTAAGGGGGATTACCATATTACCCTTACGCCGTTTATAGGCATCACAGTCTATACAGTACCGTAAACTCACCGTACTGGTGTTATCAGAGGGCACTCCATAGAAAGTAACACCAAAGCAAAATCGTATGGGGCTCGCTTAGGATAAAATGACAAGGCACTCGAGGCAATACCAGAGTAGGATTCTACCAATTGCACTCCCAGACCGGTGGTAACGCATAGCAGCCACTACCGCCCACCTCGGAACACATTCCCAAATCAAAAGGGGTACCCCCAAATCATAACATAGTCATAGAATTGGTATCGAAGAAACGTGTCCGATCAAAGGTGCTTCCTCAATTAGTCACGGTATAGCTCCTGTTTAAGTCATTTAATTATGACCCGAAGGTCAAGGCCATATCGTTATCGTTCACCATCTTCAATCCAGAAATCGCCCCAAGTCATCATGCTTCGTTCTGGATACATCACCACGTATACAGTTGTTAAAGTGGTATCGGCACTGACAGAGAGTATGCCACTTACCGACTCCGGTCTTTTTAACAACCAACGCTTACATTTTTCACACCGTGGCCATCGGTTTAAAAAGCATATTCAAGTATCGCCAACACGTTATTCAAGTATCTCCAAAACCCGTTTACTAAAATCAATTCCCATTTGTTCAATTAAGATTTCAGAAGTCCATATTCACAAATTTGTCAATCATTTAAGTTCGGAGTTCTCTCTTCCAAAGAATGTCATTATACTTGAAATCCTACATTTGAATCTTCAAAAATTCACGAGACTGGATTGGACAAAGCTTTTGTTTTAAAAAATAATAATAATAATAAATATATATTTAAATAATTAAGTTGAAATAATAATAAGTATATATTTAAATAATTAAGTTGACATATATATATATATATATTAAGTGGGAAAACTGTATACATATATATATATATATATATATAGACGAAAACTATTATAAATCGATATAGTTTAAGAAATCAAATTATTTATAAGGAAAGATTTTACAAAAATCAAGTAAGGCAGAAAAATAGTCTTTATGAAATTCTGGTTTTATTAAATAATATTAGTCTAGTTCCAATCTCAATCCATGTCCCGTCACTATTCCCATTTTTTTTTTTACCAAATTTTCTTTTATTTGATTCGATTCAATATTCTCATTGACAAACGATCTCCCGAAACTATTTAACTTGCATTTAACATATCCTTCTTCATTGATAAATTTCCAAACACTTCATCGTTAGTTGAAAATAAAATGATGAATTTGTTAAATCCCAACTCGTTAATAAAACTCATATGATCATTCTCAAACTCATTTACGTGCAAATTGAATCCTATAAAACACAAGTTGAATTTGAAATAATTTTCTTTAAATATTCTTACGCTATATGAAAATTACGTTAAAAATCCATTTACCCAAAAATCGACATAATGTTTTAAATGACTTTATTGACCACGGTGTCCATATATTATTTTCTAACCTATGGTCAAGTGGTACGGATATTTATCATTTCAATCCGTTCTTAAAAATATTCGAATCACGGGTGTGTATCATTTCAACCCGTATCCCAAAACGATTCGAATATGCAGGGGTTCGGGTATTTATCATTTCAACCCGTGATTTTTTTTTTCTACACTAGGGACTTGCATGGTGAGAATAATAACATAACATATCATACTAACATTCATAGTGTCATGTAAGAACGGTGCGCGTGTAGCATGTGCACAACCATAAAACAAACAAATCTAGAGCACCCTAACATTTCAATCAACATCTCAAGTTTCTAATTCACTTAATAATAAATTAGTCGTGCGTGAGAAAACTCACCTTTCGTGGCTAAAGCGAGAAGACACGTTATGAGCAGGACGACGCTAACGGCTACAAGGCGGAACTTCATTACCTAAAACAAAGGCACGATCTTTATTTAGACTGGCGGATCAATTTTCATGCGACGCTTATGCAAAAGATTTTAGTTCTACCGCTTTAGTTTACATGCGCTAAATTTTCTTTTTCTTCCCTTTTTTTTTTAACTACTTGCGCCTACAAAATTTACTAGTCAAAAGAATGTTCCCAAACCCCAACCATGCTTGGATTTGTAACCGTGTTTGTCCCCAAGTATTTCACATGCAAGCTAATTTTTTTTTTTTTTTCACATGCAAGCCAAGCATGCTACTATCAACCTAAATAAGTTGCACCCTTATTTACTAATCATGCATGCAGATAATGGGAAGCAAATGTGCCAGCAAAAATGGTCACAATGCATGCTTTGCATGCTGTATGCATTCTTACGTTTCTTCATATTGGTGTATATATATATTTTTTTCTTTTCTCTTCTTGGACTACTTGCGCATGCAAGTATTGGCAAAATAAGGTGCCAACGCATGCATTGGTCCAAACGCATGCAATGGTCTATGTTCTTTTTTTTTTTCTTTTTTTTTTAAGTAAAGACTAGAACATGCGCAAAAATGCCAAACTCAAAGATGCTACAGGAAACTAAAATGGATTTGTGACTAAATGGGTCCATCATGCATGCACGTCCTTGCATGGATTCCGAAAGTAGAACAAAAATAAGATGCCTGCAACTAGTACCTACTGTGCATGTGCATGCTTCCATTTTCGTTTTTACTCATGTGTTTTTTTTTTTTAGACAAAACTAAGATAATTATTTCCGTGGCCTAAGGATGGTTCATACACCAGTAGCAACACATATATATAGTTTAAGTATACATGCATGTATACTGTTAAGAGAAACAAAGGAAATGGAATGGAAACACTCACTCAGCTGTTCTAGCTTGTGGAACTCAAACGAGGTGTTGAGCGGCTTTGGATGAGATACCAGAGTTGGATGCGGACCGGAGAGGAGCTGCTGTAGGTGCAAAGTTGCTGAGAAGGGCGGGAGATGGATGGAACGGTGAAAGACTCACGGTGGCTTAGCTTAAAAGAAAAAGAGTGCGGTTTTTTTTTCTACAGGCAATATGTGGAGGGCAAGCCTGAGAGAGAAGATGGAACGAAAAGGGAAGGCTGTTATAAAAGAATGAAGGGCGCATGGACTCTTAGATGCAACGTGGTGAGATTTTTGCGGAGAGGAGAAACACGTGTACAACTTGGTTCAAA
Organism: Allium sativum; assembly: GCA_030737875.1. NCBI lineage: Eukaryota > Viridiplantae > Streptophyta > Magnoliopsida > Asparagales > Amaryllidaceae > Allium > Allium sativum. The sequence continues at coordinate 391,306,290 of CM060912.1, read as the reverse complement.
TGTGCTACCAAGTGTCCCCTTTAAAGTATTTGAGTCAACATTGCTCAATCCCTTTGTGTTTGAATTCGGATAGATGGTGGTTTGACAGCATGTAGCCCACCGCCATTTACATGATTTTGATTTATTTATTTTTCCTTTTTTTTGTGTTAGGGATATATACTTATCTGCAAGGATATGAACGGTTAGCGAAACAACGTAAAGCTACGATATCCGTTTAACGCGCGTTTTCAGCTTTGCGCGCAACCGACAAGCAACGCTGAACCTACGGATGTTAAATTCTTCTTCTTCTTCTTTTTTTTTAGAATTCATTAATTCATTTTTAATTCTTGAATTCCGAGATCGTTACATTATGCTTATTTTTGACATTTTTCAATTGTAGATACAAATTATACAAACATGTACAAAATAATCTTTTAACTTATTTAAACATAATTTTTAAGACAATTCAAATATCACTTTAATGTCACACATTTTCCATTCTAAATTTTGTACAAACCATATTTTTTTGATACAAAAATATTCGTACGATCACAATAAAATAGTTTTGACTTATAATATTCATCTAAATCATTATTTCATATTTCTTATTATACTAATAACATAAAATCCTGCAATTACTATTTTTATTACCAAAATTCACCTTTATCACACACTACATAAATTTGTTCTATCTTAGCACAATCCAATATTATACTACTACTTTAAAATTTACTTAATCATAGAGAAAAATGATTAAGTAAATTTTAAAGTAGTGGCATAATATTAGAAAGAACTTAGTTAACAATCAATAAAAAATGGTGACCTCCTCTCTCCTATCCTAGTGATATCTTCCAAAAATATTGCTGCTCTCTTCCTGAATTAGCTACCATTCTCTGATCCTTAGCTTCTGCTTTTCGTATGCAATTACAATTTTTTTTGCTTATGAGCTAGCGCTTCTTTTATTAGCCGTCGTATCTCTGCTTTTTTTTATTTCGATTTTTTTGGGTTAATGGACGTCGATTGGGTCTTTTTTCTGTTGGGTCTTTTGTTGGGTTTTTCCAATCCTTGGCTTCGGTCGAGGCGGCTTTGGTTGTTGCTTTTTATTTCCCAATGGACCTGGTACAAATCGATAAATTCTTGGTGTTGGTTAGGGTTCATTCACTTCCTTTGTTAGAGGTGGTGTTACGTCACTGTTTCATGATTGTTGACTTGTCTATTATGGAAGTGAGCCCGCTTTTTTCCTCTCTTCTTGCATGGATTTCGTCCCCTCGACTGCTTCGCTTATGCCTCCCTTTAGGGCTTCTGGGTTGGGTTATTTACTGAAGCTTGAGACAGAGTCTGATATTTTTCCTGTTGTTTGTGATGAGTTTGTTATTATGATTCTGCTTAGGTCGGTGTCATGTTATTCGCCTTCGGCGAGTGTTTGGCCCACTATTGTTGAGTCTTTGGGATCGTGTAAACGATCTCGCCATCATTAGGATCCTCGACGTTCTATTCCAGTTAGCCTACATGTTTCTCCTTTCTCCTGCCTATTAGAAGCTACCTTTCAAATAAATTTTGGTGTTGATGCTCAAGCCCACGCACTACCCCTTGCCACGGTGAACAACTTTTCTCCTCTTACTTTGGCTGAGGAACTGGATGAGGTTACTTATGCTGTTGTCAGTTCCATTTCTCCTTCATTACCTCATTGTGGTCGTGTTTTTCTAAGGGGAGGGAGTTACAAGTGATGGTGGGCTTCTAATGGGCTTAGTGTTGAAGCGGGGTGGAACATCGCTAAGCTTTGCATATAGCCTGTGGCTCCGTCGCCTGGCGTGGCAGAAAAGCAGACACACAGGAATGGTTCAGCCGGGAAGCCTCTGTTGTTGCCTAGGTTGGATTGAGTATCTTTACCTCGTTATCAAGTTCGATTTCCTATCTCTGTTTTCAAGTTTTTGCATGTTTCACCACTACAAAAATGGGCATATTCGACACAAATTTTATGTGGCCTTAGATCGAAAACATTTTTCCCTTTATTCGAATAGGCAACACCGGAAGGGCGTGGCATCAATGGCCATTGCCTTATCCCTCTAAGGCAACGCTTTAGCACATCCACTGCCACAAAAAGAAAGTGTTGCATTATATATGTAACTACCCGTATTTTTACGGATAATAATTAATTAATTTAATTATTTAAATAGTGATTAACATAATTAAATGGTTGTTTAATTAAATAATATTGAATATTTAATTAATATAATTAATAGATTAATTTCTGAAATAGTCGGAAATAGTGGAATTCACAACATTGTGTGAATTGGACAATTTAAAATATATATATTTCAGTTTAGAGTTGAATTGTATTAACGAATATATTATATAAACGACAGTTCAACGTATAATTTATATTATAATTATAATCGAGCTCGAAATGGCGTGGCAATTCGTGATTTGGCAATTCGAACTTTAAACGAATATACAGAATCTGTTTTAAGCCGGATTTCTGTAAAACAAGAAACATTCGGAGCTGGTAAAGTATATTTTTCTAATGGGAGAGAAAAATAGGGATTTCGTCGGGTAGATTTTTATTTATGATCAAATCAAATTTTGAAATAGTCGCTATGGAACCGTTTATAAACCATAACGATATATTTTATTATAATTAAATATTGGCTTTGAATTTGGACAAACCCTATTAGATGTAGTTATAATTTAATTTTTATAATTTTTCTGTAATTTTTATTTTGGAAAATAAGCACTTTTATTTTTGAGTATTTTACACTCTATATCAATATTTTGGGGTTTCATAGAATAAACTTTCTTGTGTATATTATTATATTTTTGGGATCATGACTCATCACTCGTCACAACGGTATTTTTATTTTTGTCCATGACTCTTCCTATGTGAGCGAATGAAATTACGTGCAGTATGGATCCATGACCTTTTATTTAAACTCGAACTATAGGCAAGTACAAACTACCCAACGTAAGCCATTCTACCCTCTATCCAACTTGCACATGTCGAGGGTAGGGCATCACTATTACTTGTATGAAACATAACCTCAACCCTTACCATCAAACATATCATTACACTTTCCAACCAATTATCAGCAAGGGAATCACATCCGCTACTCACATCATCAGGAGGGATGTTGGAAAGGAAAATACAATGATCGTACATAACTTTATCAGTCCCCTCTTCATTTAAACGTGTCATCCTTTTGCTTAGCTATAAAGTATTTACGTATATATTTAATTTATTTATTTATTACTTTTCTTGGTTGCTAAGTAATGAACCAGATATATATATATATATATATATATATATATCACGCAACATAAGGGAAAGATTTCTTTTACAGACCCCTTATTCATTTCCTTCTCTACCAAAAATAGGAATATCATCTTTCTAGTCTCCTCTTATAAATGTGAATCTTAGAAAGCTGAAAACGTATGTCATATGAACTGCTAGACCCCATAGAAACAGAAATGTCTATATACTTGTGTCGTTAGTGAGAGCCAAATAGTTATCCAGTGCAGGCACTAATAGATTTTACATCTTGAAATTTTAAAAAGTAGTATAGGACCTTGCGATGGAGCTTGCATGTGAGCTTCAATTTGAGGGGATGGGCTTTCAAAAAGATTATGTGCAGAAGGATGCAACAATTTCGTCGGGAAGACAGTGTGTTTTTTTTAGATAAATACGAGCGGACGTGTGTTTTGGAATGGGAAGTATGGGAGGTTAACAGTGTTTTCACTGTCATTATTTGTATAGAAACAAGAATCGAAGTGGTAAAGTATTTAATACTAGGAGTAGCTTGCGTTTAAAATTCATATTGGGAAAGATTTGGATTCCTATTGGCAGGCCCGGACCTAGCCTGCGGGTTGCCCGAGGCGGGAAAATGTTTTTGATGCCCAAAAAAAAGCAAAATCGGCCGCCTGCATAAGGGATCGAACTTGCCACCTCACACTTCCTAAGGCTGTAGCGCACAACCAACTCAGCCAAGCTTTCTTTTGGTATACTTTCATATATGACTCTAAATACTCTACTACATGGTTTGTCAATGCCTTCGACCGCCACCAGAGTTTGCCCCGTTGAGGGGGGGGTTGCCCGAGGCGGTTGTCTGACTAGACTTGGCCTGGGGCCGGCCCTGCCTAATGGGTAGTGGAGTTGCGTGAGAGGAGGGGACTGCATGTGGCCAACATGGATGAGAACGTTAATAGGAGGTATTGCTTTTTGGGTTTGAACGGGTTGATTAAAGAAAAATGGAGCAGGTACCTGGAGCTCGCGTGTATTCATTTGGAAGGGAACACACTAGTCATATCGGATTGGGCTGTGTTTTGGAAAGCAAGGCCCAACTTAATAGAAATAAAGATGAAAAAAGGGAGACTTTATGAACTACGTGAATGGAAAAGGGAATACACAAGCGTACAGAAAGCAATTGTTGTTTAACATAGGGTTGAAGATCAATAAGGGGCGATTAAGCAAGGTTAAGTAGGATTAAGGATTCATTTAAATTAATTAATTTTATTTTAAGTTAATGATGATTTAAATGTTACAAACCTATAAAAATGTTCAACATACTGTATCAGAATTCGAATGGTCTGATCCATTAGGATCGTATGGACGACGACTACAAAATGGAACTGATTGGGAGTGAATTGGAGCTCGTTACAATTTATAACGAAATAAATTGTCTGTCTGAATCAACTGATGGTTATTGTTATTTAACGATGATCGTCCAATGTTAGTAAATATCACTAACTCTGTACAGTTTATATTTTTATAAATATAATCTGCTATGGATAATTGATGGTTGATTGTTGTGTGTTGATTGTTTGGTTGAATTGCTGATGTATTGGTGAAATTATAGATAACGATATATATATATATATAAATCGTTAATCAATATTGATTCTTTTTATCAGAATATTTCATATTGAAATGAAATCGATGTTATTTATATTGTTTAACATCTGTGGATGCAGGGAAATAGGTTGGAGGGATCCAATTGGATTCCTCAATATTAATAAATACTGTTTGTTTTCATATATTGTGATACATGATGCGATATATAATCGTGATTGATTATGATGGCACTGGTCATGTTATTTGGTATTTTAAATACCATATGAATTACTAGAATGTATAAAAGGAAATTTCCAAAGTGAATATTGAAAATGAAATATTTTTATATAAAATAAATAGAATTATATGAAATGATTTATATAGTATAAATAGGATATTGAAAAAGGGAAATATTTATTTGATATAAATAGGATATTGAAAAAGGAAATATTTATATGAAATAAATACAATATTGAAAAGGAAATATTTGGAAGAACAAATAGAATTATAAAAGATATTATTTGGAAAACAAATAGAATTTATTAAAGTATTATTATTCACATTCTATATGGAAAATTAGATTAAAGTAAATATTTTGCAAATAAAATATTATAAAAGAATTTGGGGTTTGAATTAGGAATTTAAAAGGAATTACTGAAATTAGAAACTAACTAGAAATTTGTTGAGTTGAATGGCTTTCTGGATATCGATCTGATGTTGGTTTCGTCCTTCGGGGTTAATACGTAGAAGGTTGTTCTCTTACTAGTTTACAGTTAGAGACTGATATATGTGAGAAGATAGTGATGCGTGAATTAGAAATGGAAACGTTTACCAATGTTAATAACATGTATTTTCTAAAATTAGAAAATAAGGATTTTATGAATATATGGAAATGGGAAATTGGGAAATGAAATGAGGATTGATCGATATAATTTCCATCTAGAAATAATATCGTTGTTTTCTCTCATGTTTTTCTTTGATAGTTAAATCACCGACTGTAAAAGTTTTGACCATTTTTCCATCGTCAATACAAAGAGACCGGATCAGATTCATTATCTGAAAACCACTGCGTATGGCGTAAGCGTTGCGATCAAATATGATGAAGATAATTGAAGACGGAGTTATGCAAGGGCTGTCCAGTTTAAAGAATAGTGCCTTCGGTCTGTCCAGTCCCAGGACGACCTGTATGGAAGAATGTCTGATAGAGTATATTTGATAGATCGCGTAAGTTGATCTCTTCAAATGTATTTACGTTTGGTAGCGGAGGAATTCGTTTCTCTTAGCTTTATATCTGTGGTGTTTTTGGAGAAATCAATTTATGATTTGGCGGGTATGACGATGTGACATTCAAAGAAAATAAAGGTATGATCTATGCGTTTTGACCTAAAGCCTCACAACCGGAAATGGTATAAAATCGGGTAGGTCGCATGGCTAAGTGGTTAGCTGCCAATTAGGGTGTATTGTCACCTGATCTAGTGAAATTTCGTTTACTTCTATAATCTATTTCGATGTTGTCCCTTTCGGGAAACGGTTGCTGATCCCAACCGTTGGTGATAATACATTCGGTACACTCAAGCGAAATGAGTGATCGGTCATGTTTAGCCTGGTGTGCAAGATGTTCTTGTTGAACCCGATGTATTCCTCTCTATAGATACACTGTCAGAAGGTGGTCCCATACCTTGCCATTGGAATTAATTACCCAATAAGCGCCCACGATTTTCATTGTATGTTATATATGTAGAACGTGAGATGAAAGTGTTATGCTAGATTGCTAAGTACTTGTATTAGACATTATTACAATATCAGAATAGCATTGATTTTTGAAAATGTTTTGGGTTATCATAAGGTAAAAACCATCCGTATTTATGTGTGGATCGGTCTTACAATTATCATTCCTTTGAAAAGGATTTTGAAAAGTTAAATCAAAATGATTGGAGTTTACTCACACTAGTCACTTGACTGACCCAAAGTTTATTTTATTTTGTTTTCCCTGAACTCTTGTGTGCCCAAATTTGTACAGGCAGTCAAGTAGTCAGGTTTTACAGATATACTTGGAGAGCTTGGAGCATGAGGCTTCAGGAATATATAGCTATTGTTTATTTCCGCTGTGTTATAAGTATTATTTTTTGATAATGCTACTGTATACATATACTGATTTTATTTCAAAATTATGTATATATGCTACTGTATATTTATACTGATTTTATTTCAAAATTATGTATCTATTATATATTATTCGTTCTGCTGTGAGACTCATGTTTACTCTGATGTTGTATGTTCTTCTTCTTCTATTCTAAGTTCCTATCTTATCTATTCTCACCCTCTAATTTCTCTCATGGACTATCCGGTGTTTCCGATGCTTGAATAGTCGACATTGAGTTTATGTCAATTACTGAGGATCGCAAAAACCCAGGTCGTACAGTGGTATCAGAGCTGAAGGTTAAGTAATTACCTTGGCTCTGTGGCATGACTCAGCAGAGATAGGGTTAGTAATACCCTAGATTGAGTTTGAGTGTAAATTTATGAGTGTGTATTTGTTATTCAATATAAATTGATTTTATATTGTGGAGATTTATTGGTCGAGTTGTTTATGAGTTCTGATCAATTAGTTTGATCCACTGTATCGATAGGAGCTTATAAACAATTGAATACGATGGACCGACACAGTATGTTTTGAAAGAGGGTAGATGATATAATTTACCCAAGTTATATTTTGATATAAAGGATTTATATTGGAATTATTATAGTATATAGGTTGTGTTGGCTGTTATTATAATCAAATAAGATTATAAAAGTAAAATAATTATGTAAATAACCAATTAAAATTCGTATAAGTGTTACGAAATGAATTAAATCTGAATTTAAATCGAAAATTAAATTAAAACCATGGAAATTTGGAAAGATGTTTGTAAATGGATTTGGAGTAAATATTTGAGAATTTTAAAATCCTAGGAGATTTTAAACTGTTTGGCCAGCATTGTAAATGGTATTTTGAAATGTATTTCGAAATGAAATTGTTTAAAGAAAGAGTTTTGAAAAGTGATATAGTATTGAACTCACTTCAGTCGCTGGGAAATAATTTTGATGGTGCTGGCCACATCATCAGTGTTCGTTTTCGAGTTGAAAGTGATGGATAACTACCAAAGATTTTGTTTTTGAATTGGTTGGTGAAAAGCAAGTTGTTTTGAATCCTGAAAGGGGATTTCTAGTTTTAAAAAATCTAAACTATTTGAAAATTCATGGTGAAGATTGTTTGGATTAAAACAAATTAAATAAGAATTTGTAAAAGCAAATAAAATAGAAATTGAATTGAAACCGGTTAAGTGGAAAATGAATTGAGAGAGAAAAATATCGAATTAGAATGGATTAGAGACAATCCGTAATGGAATTGGACTGGTAAGTTAAGAGTTGAAATTAAAAATGAAATCTGAGTTAAAAAAGAATTCGGCTTGGGCAGAACCAAATAATTGGGATGATATTGGTATATGCAGAATTGGTAACACATGGAAAGGATATATGGATATGCCCAACAAAAAGGTACCAGTTTATATTATATATGGGTTTGAGATTTTGATGAGCCGAATTTGCAAGCCTCTTGGCTGCTTGATTTTCTCTTGGGTTGAGGAAGGCCGAGAGAGGCGAGTTAAAGTTAAACTATTGACCAGTACAAAGGAGGTGTTGGCGAAAATTTTCGAAAAGTTAAGGTGTTAGAAATTTTTTAGAATTTTTGAAATTTTTCGTTAATAAGAATTAATTAATAATTTAATTGAAGTTTATTGGTTCAGTTGAAACTGAATTTAAGAAGTAAACAAATAATTTTAACCCAGCTAATAGGGTTTGTTTTCTACCTTAGCAATTTCGAGGAGGAAATTATTTTAAGGGGGAAGAATGCAACGACCCGCATTTTTACGGATAATATTTAATTTATTTAATTATTTAAATAGTGATTAAGAGAATTAAATGGTTGTTTAATTAAATAATATTGAATATATAATTAATATAATTAATAAAATAATATATTTAATTTCCGAAATAGTCGGAAATAGTGGAATTCACAATATTGTGTGAATTAGACAATTTAAAAAAAAAATTAGTTTAGAGTTGAATTATATTAACAAATATATTATATAAACGATAGTTGAACATATAATTTATATTATAATTATAATCGAGCTCGAAATGGCGCGGTAGTTCGTAATTTGGCGATACAAACTTGAAACGAATATACAAAATCCGTTTTAAGCCATATTTCTGTGAAACAAGAAGTGTTCGGAGATGGTAAAGCATATTTTTCTAATGGAAGGGAAAAATAGGGATTTCGTCGGGTAGATTTTTATTTGTGATCAAATCAAATTTTTAAAAGTCGCTATGGAACAGTTTATAAACGATAACGATATATTTTATTATAATTAAATATTAGCTTCAAATTTGGATAAATCCTTTTAGACGTAATTATAATTTAAATTTTAGAATTTTATAGTAATTTTTATTTTGGAAAATAAGCACTTTTTATTTTGGAGTATTTTACACCCCATATCAATATTTCGGGGTTTCACAGAATAAACTAACTTGTGTATATTATTATATTTTTAGGATCGTGACTCATCACTTGTCGCAAAGGTATTTTTATTTTTGTCCATGACTCTTCCTATGTGAGCGAACAAAATTACTCGTAGTATGGATCCATGACCTTTAATTTAAACTCGAACTATAGGCAAGTATAAAATACCCAACGTAAGCCATTCTACTATCTATCCAACTTGCAACCTATCGAGGGTAAAGCATCACTATTACTTGTATGAAACATAACTTCAACCCTTACCTTCAAACAGTGCATTACAATTTCCAACCAATTACCAGCAAGGGAATCACATCCGCTACTCACATCATCAAGAGGGATGTTCGAAATGAAAACATAATGATCGTACATAACTTTATCAGTCCCCTCTTCATTTAAACATGTCGTCCTTTTGCTTAGCTATGAAGTATGTACGTATCTATTTAATTTTTTTTTTTACTTTTCTTGGTTGCTAAGTAATGAATCCACACACACACACACACACACACACACACACACATATATATATATATATATATATATATATATATATATCACGCAACATAAGGGAAAGATTTCTTTTACTGACCCCTTATTCATTTCCTTCTCTACCGAAAATAGGAACATCATCTTTCTTGTCTCCTCTTATGAATGTGAATCTTAGAAAGCTGAAAAATTCCGTCATGTGAATTGCCAGACCCCATAGAAATAGAATTGTCTATATACTTGTGTCGTTAGTGAGAGCCAAATAGTTATCCAGTGTAGGCACCAATAGATTTTACATCTTGAAAATTTAAAAAGCAGTACAGGACCTTGCGATGGTGTTTGCCTGTGAGCTTCAATTTGAGGGGATGGGCTTTCAAAAAGAGTATGTGCAGAAAGACGCACCAATTGCGTCGGGAAGATAGTGTTTTTTTTAGATAAATTGGAGCGGACGTGTGTTTTGGAATGGGAAGTACAGGAGGTTCAACAGTGTTTTCACTATCATTATTCATATAGAAACAAGAACCAAAGTGGTGAAGTATTTAATACTGGGAGTAGCTTGCGTTTTAAATTCATATTGGGAAAGATTTGGATTCCTATAGGGAAGTGGAGTTGTGTGAGAGGAGGGGACTGCATGTGGCCAACATGGATGAGAACGTTAACAGGAGGCGTTGCTTTTTAGGTTTGAATGAGTTGATTGAAGAAAAACGAAGCAGGTTCCTGGAGATCGCAAGTATTTATTTGGAAGGGAACGCACTAGTCATATCGGATTGGGATGTGGTTTGGAAAGCAAGGCCTGACTTAATAGAAATAAAAATGAAAAAAGGGAGATTTTATGAACTACCTGAATGGAAAAGGGAATACACAAGCGTACAGAAAGCAGTTGCTGTTTAACATGGGGTTGAAGATCAATAAGGGGTGGTTAAGCAAGGTTAAGTGGGACTAAGGATTTTTTAAATTAATTAATTTTATTTTAAGTTAATGATGATTTGAATGTTACAAACCTATAAAATATAATTTCATCATACTGTATCAGAATTTCGAACGGTCAAATCCTTTAGGATCATATGGACGACGAGTACAAAATGGAACTGATTGGGAGTGAATTGGAGCTCGTTACAATTTATAGCGAAATAAATTGTCTGTCTGAATCAACTGATGGTTATCGTTATTTAACGATGATCGTCCAATGTGAGTAACTCTCACTAACCCTATACAGTTTATATTTTTATAAATATAATCTGGTATTGATAAATGATGATTGATTGCTGTGTGTTGATTATTTGATTGAATTGCTGATGTATTGGTTGAAATTATAGATAAGGATATATATATAAATCGTTAATTAAATACTGATTTTATTTATCATAATATTTCATATTGAAATGAAATCGATGTTATTTATATTGTTTAACATCTGTGGATGCAGGGAAACAGGTTGGAGGGATCCAACTGGATTCCTCAATATTAATAATACTGTTTGTTTTATATATTGTGATATATGATGTGATATATAATCTGTGATGGATTGTGATGACACTGGTTATATTATTTGGTATTTTAAATACCATATGAATTACTGGAATGTATAAAAGGAAATTTCCAAAGTGAATATTGAAAATGAAATATCTTTATATAAAATAAATAGAATTATGTAAAAGGATTTATATAGTATAAATAGGATATTGAAAAAGGGAAATATTTATATGAAATAAATAGGATGTTGAAAATGGAAATATTTATATGAAATAAATAGGATATTGAAAAGGAAATATTTGGAAGAACAAATAGAATTATAAAAAAATTATTTGGAAAACAAATAGAATTTATTAATGAAATATCAAATTCTATATGAAAAATTAGATTAAAATAAATATTTTGCAGATAAAATATTATAAAGGAATTTGGGGTTTGAATTAGGAATTTAAAAGGAATTACTGAAATCAGAAACTGACTGGAAATTTTTTGAATTGAGTGGCTTTTTGGGTATCGATCTAATGTTGGTTTCGGCCTTCGGGGTTAATACGTAGAGGGTTGTTCTCTTACTAGTTTACAGTTAGAGACTGATATATGTGAGAAGATAGTGATGCGTGAATCAGAAATGGAAACGTTTTCCAAAGTTAATAACGTATATTTTCTAAAATTAGAAAATAAGGATTTGGTGAATATGGAAATGGGAAATGAAATGAGGATTGATCGATAGAATTTCCATCTGGAAATAATATCGTTGTTTGCACACATGTTTTTCTTTGATAGTTAAATCACCGACTATCAAAGTTTTGACCATTTTTCCGTCATTAATGCGGAGAGACCGGGATTAGATTCACTACCTGAAAACCACTCCGCATGGTGTTAGCGTTGCGATCATATATGATGAAGATAATTGAGGACGGAGTTATGCAAGGGCTGTCCTATTTACAGAATAGTGCCTTCGGTCTGTCCAGTCCCAGGACGACCTGTATGGAAGAATGTATGATAGAGTATATTTGATAGATCTCGTAAGTTGATCTCTTCAAATGTATTTACGTTTGGAGGCGGAGGAATTCGTTTCTCTTAGCTTTATACCCGTGGTGTTTTTGGAGAAATCAATTTATGATTTGGTGGGTATGGCGATCTGACATTCAAAGAAAATAAAGATATGATCTATGCGTTTTGACCTAAAGCCTCACAATCGGAAATGGTATAAAATCGGGTAGGTCGCATGGCTATGTGGTTAGCTGCCAATTAGGGTGTATTGTTATCTGATCTAGAGAAATTCCGTTTACTTCTATAATCTATTTCAATGTTGTCCCTTCCGGGAAACGGTTGCTGATCCCAACCGTTGGTAATAATACATTCGGTACACTCAAGCGAAATGAGTGATCGGTCATGTTTAGCATGGTGTACAAGATGTTCTTGTTGAACCCGGTGTATTCCTCTCTAGAGATACATTGTCAAAAGGTGGTCCCACACCTTGCCAGTTGGAATTAATTACCCAATAAGCGCCCATGGTTTTGATTGTATATTATATATGTAGAACGTGAGATGAAAGCGTTCTGCTAGATTGCTAAGTACTTGTATTAGACATTATTACAATATCAGAATAGCATTGATTTTTGGAAATGTTTTGGGTTATCGTAAGGTAAAAAGCATCCGTATTTATCTGTGGATCGGTCTTACAATTATCATTCCTTTGAAAAGGATTTCGAAAAGTTAAACCGAAATGATTGGAGTTTACTCACACCAGTCACATGAATGACCCAGAGTTTATTTTGTTTTGCTTTCCCTGAACTCTTGGGTGCCCAAATTTGTACGGGCAGTCAAGTAGTCAGGTTGTACAGATATACTTGGAGAGCTTGGAGCAGGACATTTCAGGAATATATAGCTATTGGTTATTTTCGCTATATTGTAAGTGTTATACTCTGATAATGCTACTGTATACATATACTGATTTTATTTCAAAGTTATGTATCTATTATATATTGTTCGTTCCGCTGTGAGACTCTGATGTTGTATGTTCTTCTTCTATTCTAAGTTTATATCTTGTCTATTCTCACCCTCTAATTTCTCTCATGGACTATCCAGTGTTTCCGATGCTTGAATAGTCGACATTGAGTTTATGTTGGTTACTCAGGATCGCAAAAACCCGGGTCGTTACAATAGACGTAATGCAACACTATTTGCATGTAATGCAACAATATTCAGCATTACTTGAAAATTAGTTAGATCCTGGCTTCTAGGTCACGATAGCGAGGCCACGTCAGCTTTCCAGATCAGCTGCCTACATGTCACACGACATGTCAGCTGCACACGTGTCATATGCCATGTCAGTTGTGGCGTCTACGTGTCATGTGGAATTACTACTATTTTATGTAATGCAACACCACTGTATTATGGAATGCAACACCATTATCTTGAAATACAAGATCAGTAAAAAAGCAAATGCAACAGTAAAAGAAGGCAAATACAATGCTTTAATTATAAATTTTGCAATATCAGTTTTGTACATAGAAGAGACACATCCGATACATTCATCATCACATTCAAACCTTCCAAAAACATTCATCATCACATACGATATCAATTCTTCAAATATAACAAATACGATCAAATACATAATTTAAAAGTAGCACAAGTGCCAACACATACCCCATTCAATACAAGTGCCAACAAATACGATCAGTGTGCATTCCACAAAGTAGCAATGCCATGAACTAGAAACTGTATCTCTCCATGTCATTTCAGGTCCTCCACTTGCCAGCTGTATGTCTCCTCGTCATTTCAGATCCTGCAATTTGAATTTACAAGTTCTTTGATAAGTGCATATGTGTTGTGTACATCTATGCATTTGGCCATCTAATTAACCTATGAATCTTACGCATACAATTATAACAGTTGACCATTCATCATTGGTCACTCGTGCCACCTCAGAATTGAGTATGATTCGTCTTCTGTGGAAGCATTTCCAATTCACATATTTACCTAACACCATCCATTGGGTCTCTCGCACATCCTTTCAAGCTTCAGAACATCATCATCTCCATATCCCTTAAACCCCAATCTTCGAAAGTTCAAAAAAATAAAATCAATGGAGGACTCCTCTCTATACATCACTACCACTATTCTTTAGTGACATTGGAATTTTGAAGCTGTGCGTAACGTTCTTAAGGTGACTCTCAATCATAATTCATGGCCTATACGGGTAATACCCAATAACTCTTTTCTAGTATCATGCCCATCTTACATTAAGCGTGATCATGCGCTAATGTTGAAAGTTTTTACGAAACCTGGTGGTGCTATTTACCTGCAAGCATGGTATGATGAAGAATTTGAGCCTGAACAGCCGTTAGAAGTGGAATCATGGGCTAAAGTTGATGGTTTTCCGAGCTCCTAAAGAGTAATGTTCCTGTTGTTGAAGAAATACTGAAGCCAATGGGACGTGTGTTGGCAATTGGTAACTGTAACTGGTCTCAGTATGACTATACATCTTTCTACCTGAAAATGCAATTTTATGAAGGCATTGGCAATATCAATAATTTTGCTGCTCAATTCAATAACAAGATTTACCTCATTAATGTTCAGCGCTGTACCCATGCTCATCCTGGAACGAGGCCTGAAATTCTTTTTTGAGCAATAGGGAGGAACAGGTGGCTCCATGTTTGCGTCATTACAATTGGGAATCGGAAATGGATAAAGATGAAAGATTTGACGCAATGATACAAGAAGTTGTTGTGCTACCCCATTGCCAAGCTTATTTCTTGAAGCCACCCATGACATACATGTTGATAACCAAGCCCTAACAAACCAGAGGAACGATCAGTGGGTAGATTTGGAAGTTGATCAGGAATATGATTGGCCAAACTGCCTCAACCCTTGTCCTGATGATGCGGGTCCATCACATGCTATGGGTTCATCACATGCAGCTGCTCACTTCGGACTGGCTCTCCCACAACCGCAAAGCCCTAACGAATCTGTTGGAAGTTCCATAGCCCAGCAAAGCCCTGATCTGGTATGAACTAATTCTACTATAATTTCATTTTTTGGATGTGTATGTATTAAGTTAACTTTATGAAACTTTTGGATGTGGATGTGTATGTCATTTTTGGGATGTGTATGGTATGAACTGATGCTTCCATATGATACTTTTGCTGTCTTATGATACTTTTTTATATGACTGCTTTCTGACACATAATAAGGCATAATATGGATGCAAAACTGAGCATACATTTCCAAAATCAAATGGAAAATACCTGTGCGTGTAGCTGATTAGACACGGGTGAACGAATCGTCCAGATCGGGAAATTGGTAGCTTCCAAAGCCTATACACAAACACACCATAGTGCTACACATGTATCTTTATCACAAAACCTCAAGCATACAATTTTATGTCATTTTTTGAATGTATATGGTATGAACTGATGCTGCTTTATGATACTTTTTTGTATGACTGCTCTATGATACGTAGTAAGGCATAATATGGATGCAAAACTGACCATACATTTCCAAAATCAAAACATTGAAATTGGTAGTTTCCAAAATCAAATGGAAAATACTTGTGCGTGTAGCAAATTAGATATGAGTGAACGACTCGTCCAGATCGGGAAATTGGTAGTTTCCAAAGCCTCTATACAAACACACCGCAGTGCTACACATGTATCTGTATTACAAAACCTCAAGCATACAATTATATGTTAATGTAAATGAATGCAAAGTGCAAATCAATTTTGATGGTAAAGTCCTCATTCCTTAACTAGCTCAACCTTTATAATAAACCAATGCCTTTTTTATGCCAATAATCCGGTTCTCTTGGCCCAAAAAGGTACCACTCAGTTGGGTGAAACCTAAATCCTGGTAGCAAACCCAATGGCGCCATCTCATTTTTTGGGTTTATTGTTGGGTATAATTTTTGAATAAACCTTAGCATAATCCCAAATCAATTGTAACAACCCACACCTCCGTTCATGCAAGATATTGTCCCCAACTTAGCCACCGTATAGGTGTGGGGTTTTGTTCTTCAAAAGGCCTCGGCGTTAGTAAGAAATAGGCTCTACTATATAAGTACCCACTTCACATAGGCTTCCACGATGTCGGACTTAGGGGTGTTACATTCTCCCCTCCTAAAGACCCCAACGACCCGTTGGCTCACAAACACCTCACCCAGGCGTTGTGGTCCACACAGGAGCCACAATTCCAGCTGGGTATTGGCTCTGATACCACTATAACAACCCGCACCTCCGTTCACGCAAGATATTGTCCCTAACTTAGCCACTGTATAGGTGTGGGGTTTTGTTCCTCAAAAGGCCTCGGCGTTAGTAAGAGATGGGCTCTACTATATAAGTACCCACTTCACACAGGCTTCCACGATGTGGGACTTATGGGTGTTACATCAATGGTCAAAGCGCAACTAATTACTCATAATCCGATCTTTCACCGACTAATCACTCATTAGCGAACGGGTTTTCCTAAGTTTGGGATGTCCAAGCAACTAATTACTCATAATCGAATGGGTTTTCTGAAATGTAACAAATGAACTAATTGCTAATTACTCATAATCCAATCTATAATAAGCGCAACTAGTTCACAGTGCTATACAAACTGAACCTGAGGGAAAAAACTGGCGATGTCAACGCCCTGAGCAATCAAAGGTAGAAAGTGTTTCAAAGCTTCAACCTTTTCGAAATAAAAGTTGCTATCGAGGAGAGGAGCGATACTGACGTGAATTTAGGTTTAAAATTTTGTCAATAGTAAAAGGGGGAAAGAACGATTAGATGATAGAGAAGAAAAACGATTTGCAACCAGATTGTTTTTACATTATTTCGTGAAGGGAGACGATCGCGCTAAAATTTCGTCAAAAGAATGCAATGACGTGGCTGTCATTGATTGGATGATAGCCAACGTCTAGAATCATCAGAACAATAGATGGTTTGAACCGTTGGATTAATCTAGCATCAACGGTTGGGGTTTTTATATGTTGATAACGCGGATCGCTGAGCCGGATTGTATATACATAATGCTACGTTTTTAACTGGCGTTGCACGTTAAAACACTAGAATTCCCACCGCAATAGCGCATTCACGTATAATGCAACAACATATGAATATTGTTGCAGAAGGTCAAAGAAAGCATAGCTTTCGCCACACTTTTCATGCAACGCACACGAATTAGTGTCGAATATGCCCACCTTATAGTATTGTTTCTAACTGTGTTACCATGGGTTCTTAGTTGCGGGTCGTTGACGAGGTTGGGGGGTTGGTTGTCCATATTGGTGTAACAACCAGCATTTTTAGGTGTATTTTTTTGTTATTTAATTTAAATTTTGGTTTTTTTCTATTTTATTTTGTTTATATAAACCTAATTTGTTTGAATTTTATATGATAACTATTTTTGTTATTGATTTAAAACTAAATTTATTTTAGATTTTAAAACAAATGAATTTGGTTTTTGATATAGATATGTTTTAACTATGCAAATCAATATTTGCCTTTCAATCTTAGTTGTTGAATAAAACAAATCGCTTCTATTTATTTTGAATTTGATTTGAGATTTAGTCTTAAATTTTAATTCAAAGATTTAAACTTAGATTATTATATAATTTGTTTTTCAATATTTATAAAATTTTATCCCTGATTTAATTTAAAATATTCTCTTATTGATCTGCTATCGGTCGACTATGGTTGCAAATATCATTTGAGTTTTTATTAATTGAAATCTAATTTTCCATTTGTTCAAAATATAATGTTCGCTCCGTTTGAATTCAAACTGTTGGTTTCGTTCCAATTTTCCGTTCGATCTTCTTTTATTTAAAAACCCATCCATTCACTTTTTATATTTAAAACGTTCGCTTTTTTTATTCCTTTCTATTAGCAAACACCATTTAATTTTTAAAATCCATCTGTTAAAATTTCCAAATGTTGCATTCGTTCAAACTTTTGTTTTTTCCGAAGCCATTGGCTACAGTCTCGGTGCCACGTTCTCAAATTATCAAATGATACTCCCACCGTTCAAACCTTTGTTTCAAATATTTTGTTTATATATATAAATCATAAAAAATGCAACAGTTTTGTTCCTTTCCCCTGCAGCCTTCTCATTTCCTTTTGTTCTTTTATATTCATCCCTGAAACATTTCTCCTCAACCCGTCGAGATTCCGCTTCTCTCAGAATCTCTCCTCTCTCATTTTCTTCTTCATGTTAACAACAACTCCACACTTCCCTTGTCCAACGCGAGACACCCCTATCCGCCCATTCCCATTGTGATCCCCTCCGCCTCAACCAGTGCCGAGCTCCTCCACGACCCTCTCCGACTGACCACACCACCCCTTCGCTCGTGCTGGCCACGTTGACAAGACTCGGCCCCATTAATCTTCCAACTGAACCCATCTGAACCCATCCTGCTGCCATGCCGACACCTTTTTCTCCAGCCAAAACAACCACTCCGCCTGAAGCCCCATCTCACTGCTGCTATCCATCCTCTCCTCGCCATCAGCCGCGTCCCCAGGCCAGAAAGGTGCTATACCCATCTCGCCTGAAGCCGCCTTCCACTCCGCACACCTCTCCGCGTCGCAAGCTTAACCCGAGCCCTTTACCTATACAGATTTCACATTCTCACCATGACCACTCCTCACCTCATCCCTCATCAATTACCTCCTCCCAACGGCCAACCGTGCCAATCCATGCCTAAAAGCCGAGAAGTCCACCTACTCGTTTCCCCTTTGTGCATGCGTGAATGAACATTGTGTTGACGTGTGAATTTGCCTGCATGCGTGAGTTTACTATTTTCTTCATACATATATTTGTTAGTTCTTTTAGTTTGTGAGTGTCGGTCTATTTTCATGGGTGCGTGAGTCCGTTTGTGCGTAAGTGCTGGTGTGTGTTCAGATATGTGTATGTGAGTTTTAAATTTGTTCATGGGTTTGTGAGTGTATTTGTGTGTGTTTTTGATTTATGTGTGTGCATATATATATATATATATAATTTTTTGGTGTGTAATTATATTTATATGTGGTTTGAGATGCTTTGGAATAGTTTTTTTAAATGTGTGTGTGTATATATATATATATTATAACAGTTTTGTGTGTGTTCGCGGTGTGTGTTTAAATAGATATTTTACACTAGTGTGCATTGAATTTTAAATATATATGTCATATTCTATGGAGTATATCTGTATATAAATATAATTTTGTTTTGAAAATTTATCGTGTTTATTTTGATTTGGGTTTGGTGTTGAATTTGAAACCATTCCAAAACCCAATAGCCATACCGTTTCAAAGCCCAAATAACTGTGCTGATCCATTTAAGTTTCCCGACCTCCTCTTACAAAAATATTTAAATATTTAGTGATGATCAAGCAGAAACCATTCTGATTCGTGCTTGGATATCGTCATTTGAATTCTATATCAATCCATCTGCCATCTTCAATCCGTGCCACGAAAGATGAGTTTATCTCACACCTGACTTACATTTTTCATGGATGTTAGATCAATAATGAACTGTTATATGAAATATTTAAGATTGATGATATAAATTGTTTGATTTGATATATATGAAAATTTCATATGTGACATGATATATTCATATGACACGTAGTTGCACTGATGGTATATATGCTGCGGTTGTTGCTATGTGATTGTTTTTTGTGATTGTTGATACCCCTAGATTAGGAAAAATCATGAAGGGTTAAAATGATACATACCCGAACGGACATTAGAATAGGGAAAAATCATTATGGGTTAAAATAATAGACTTGAACGATTTTTACTGAATTTGGGATCGCGGGTTGAAATGATAGACCGATAGAAATTTTATAAATTACGGGTTGAAATAATAAATATTCGTATCACTTGACCATAGAGTAGAAAACTATATATGGACACCGTTGATCATGTTTTCGAAGTAAAAGGGATCTTGGAAAAAAAAAATCCAATAATTACTTAAG
The DNA here is from genome assembly GCA_030737875.1 of Allium sativum. Taxonomy (NCBI): domain Eukaryota; kingdom Viridiplantae; phylum Streptophyta; class Magnoliopsida; order Asparagales; family Amaryllidaceae; genus Allium; species Allium sativum. Next base: position 391,286,034 of record CM060912.1, on the reverse strand, counting down.
ATTTTATATTTTTATAGTATATTATAAAGATTTTAAATTTAAATTAATTTGTAGATTTTAAATTGTATGTTTTAAAATGATTATATGAGTAAATAATAGATTTAAATACTTACTTAAGATTTTACTTATAATTTTATTTATTTTAAACCATATAATTTATTCATATAAGTATTTTAACCTTTTTATGTTATTATAAATATTTCTTTAAATCTATTTTTATATTATTTTAAACTTATATATATTTATAATCTATTTCTAATTTATTTTAGAATTTTATAAACTCATATATATATCTATTTTCAAAATTATATTTTTCTTTTATATATATTTTACAAACTTTAATAATAAATTAAAAGTTGGATAAGTTATGGTTTCGCGATTCGAATTCGAGGTTTAAAGATATAAATTTATACAGTGATATTTGACTAAACGAATGAACGTATATAAGAAATAATTTGATTTCGAATCGAAATAGACTGACAAGAGATGAACTTGAACTGTGAGTTTGTTTCGAGATTGAATTTCCAAATTTAAGGAAAGAATTTGATTATAAATCAACTGAATACGAATTTGAATTTGTGTTTGAACTTTTATAAGAAACGATCTTGAATTGCGGTTAGTTTTGAATATAAATTTGACATACAATGAATACGAATATTTTTATGGAATTAGTTTTTTGAATCGTTTGGTTTGAATTTAAAAGATGAGTTAAATCGAATTTTAAGTAATGATTTTGAATTGTACGACTTGAATTATAAGATATGATACGATTTGATTTAAATTGAAATATGAGATTCATTTTGAGTTATATAAACTAAATTTGAACTTAAGTATTGGAATTTCGAATCTACTCAATCGAATCTTATAAAGAAAAACTAAATTATATGAGTTATTTGAATATATACGATATGATTTGTTTCGGTTGAAATCGTTAGTTTTGAAATGGATTGTATATGTTAGCCCACTTTGTGAACTGGGCAACACAAAGTCGAGATGTAAAGCGTTGAAAAACTTAGAAAGCATCACAGCGGATCGGATCGGAGAGATGTTGCTGTTCGGATCGGAGAGCTGTTACGATTTGGATCGAAGAGCTGCTACTATTTGGATTGAAAAGACGCTGCTATTCGAATCGGAGGGCTACCTAATACCAGTCGGGTCGGAGGGCTACTTACTACCAGGTCGGAATGGAGAAGAGCGAAACGGATAAGGATTTAGTTTCAGCATTAATTCGGGTCGGATCGGATGCCCCGATCCGAACCCCCTCTGCAGGCTCCTCCGAACCGAACCTATAACCCACGTCACTTCCCCCCACGATCGCCTGAAGATTCGGAGCGGTTATGACCAGTTCCTACCCACGATAATCTCTATTCTGATGCGTTGTCAGCACTGGAGTCCATCCGAACCCGAGGACGATGGGATGGAAGACACGTGGCTCCGACCCGGATCGGATTCTGAGCAAATTTTCACCTATAAATACCTTGCCTGGAGACAATTAAAGGGATCTTCTTTTTGGCACTTCGAGAGTTCAAACACTTTCATAAACCGAATTCTATCACTCCCAGATAATCCAAATCGTCTTTCAACTTTTGTTTTGAGACAATTGAGTGAATGTACGTGAGTTGCGAGTGAAAGTGAGTGAATATCTCATTGTAATTACAACTATATCATCGAGAATAGTGATTGTTAAGTGGACGTAGGCTTTTCAACGCCGAAACACTATAAATTCTGTGTCTCCATTTTACTTTTGATCTTATTTTATTCGGATTTTAGTCAATTTGGGTGTTAGAACCACTTTTTGGTCTAACATTTTGGTGCTTTCACTGAGAAACATCTGAATTCTCTGTTTTTCGGAATTATCGTTCTACTTTTTGGACCGTTGAGTTCAAAGAAGTTAATCCTCAAGTTTCGACGCTCCTGAATATTTGTTGGTTGATTGTTGAAGAACTATGGCCAAAGGAAAAGGCAAGGAAGTTCAAACCAGTCGAGGGAACGGAGTTGGTGAAGATCAGCAAAATGCGGTTGTGACAAGGTCTCGTGGACATAGCTCGGCAGTGGAACGGACCGATACAGGAAATCCGAACCGCACTCAAGGGGAGAGCTCCGATCCGATCCGGGTAGGAGAATCTGAAGCAGTGCACTCCCCCAACCTGAACCGACCCGAACAACTCGCACTACACAGATCCGACTTGGCTTCCCAGCTCCGACCCGAACAGGTCTCCCAGCTCCGACCCGACCCGATTGCCCATCTCCGATCCAACCCGTCACTTGGTGATGTTGGAACCTCTACTCGAGCCCCTCCAAATGCTCCGACTCCAGCCACCAGGGTCAATGATCAGGTCAATCCATCTGTGCCTATTACTCAAGGAGATTTCTCGCGCCTACTTGACATGCTTGAGAGTACTAGGGAGGCTATGAAAATCCACGAGCGCAATCAGTCTCATGATGCAAGAAAACATGAGACTCATGAGCAGGGAAATTAGCGAACTCCGTAGACAAAGAACCCCATCCCTGGTTCGCCACACACCAATGGATCAGTCTTCTTCCTCCGAGGAAGAACGGCCCCGTGAAAGAAGGTCGCTCGAACGACCTCAGAATTTGGAGCAGCTGACGTTCCGATCTTTGGGGTCCCGCGAGGACGCTGCACGAGTGCTAGGACCCAATGATCCAAGCTTGAGAGAGCCTATGTTGTTACCGATGCAGGGATCCCATGTATTACCTAGAGACCCTAACCTTACCAATCCCACTCAGGGGTAGATGCTCCAGCCCCTTCCTCCGGAGATCGATCGGGAGCGTAGGGAACGAAGCAGAGCAGAAGCAGCTCAAAGAAGAAGGGCGTCCCCTGAGCAAGAGCCCAGAGGAAACCCAAACATCAGAAGAAGGGCATCTCCTGAACAAGAGCCCAGAAGGAACCCGGATACTAGGGCCAGGGAGCCTGAACGGCCCCTGACTAATGCTGACGTATGGACAATGGTACGCCAGATTATGTCCGAAAGCCGGAACTACACCAATGAAGATTATGGCATTGAGCGAAGCCATACTCCCTTCACTGATGACATCCTCAACTTTCAATTTCCCCGACGTTTTAACCTGCCGCAGATGGACAAGTACAATGGGAGAACCGATCCGGGACAACATTTGATGCGATACTCATGGCTCATGAATGCTGCTGCTGCCCCTGACGCAGTGAAGTGTAAAGCATTCCCGATATATTTAGAAGATGTGGCGCTGCTATGGTTTACCCGACTTCCCCCTCGGTCGATATCGAATTATAGGGAATTGAGCGAACGTTTTATGAATCAGTTCCGACTCCATACCCGAAAGTCTAAGAGTGTTATTGAATTATCAAGAATTAAGTAGACGCCGAGAGAGTCTTTGAGGTCTTATCTCGACCGTTTCAACTTAGATGTGACTGAAGTTAGTGACCCGCACGAGCCCACCATCTTAATGGCTTTGATGGAAGGAGTTGATCCTGACTCCGAGCTTGGAGATTACCTTTCTGGGAAGCCACCTCCCACGAGAGAGTTATTCTATGAAAAGGCCGATATTCAGTTAAGACGAGAGGAGGCCAGGGAAAACCGAAAGAGAAAGTCTGGGGCGGCTTTAAAAGAAAATGTTCAGAGTAATGTCGCCGTGAAGCAGTCTGGAGAAAGTTCCGGAAAAGTTGAGGTGAATGTGGGAAACAAGAGTGGAAACGACAATAATGGAAACGGGGCCAACAACAACAACCGTAACGCGAATGGTAACAGAAGAAATAGTAATAGGGGAAGTGATCCTAACAAAAGACCCCGGTTCCAGACTTATGAAAATTATACACCGTTGAACGACACTGTGGAGAACATTTACTTGGATACATACAATGTTTTGCAATATAAAAGACTGCCACCTCGCGACTCAACGGAGAAAGAAATGGCAACTGGAAAGTTTTGTTTGTTTCATGGAACTCATGGGCATTCAACCAATGAATGTCGACATTTGAGAGACGTGATTGAGAAGCTGCTGCACGAAGGGAAATTGGATGAATATAAGGTTGCCCCGAGAGACAGGGGGCAAGGAGAACAGGCTCCAAAACAGATCCAATCTGCTCCCAAGCCTACAGCGCAGCAGAAAGGCAAGGGAATTGTTATCAACTCCATAGTGGGTGGACCCCACCCAGCGATCCACAGTTTTAGAGCAATGGATCAGTATGTAAATGCAGCTAAGCACGTAGATGTGGATGAATGTGATGATTTGGAAGATATCGGCCCCATAAAGCAACAGAAGACAATGTTTGACGACGTGTTATTCCGTAGCAGAGATAATACCGGGATCCAGTCACCCACTGACGATCCGTTGGTCATAACCACCACCATTGGGCCGGCATTGGTTCATAAGGTGTTAGTAGACAATGGAAGCTCTGTTAATATTTTATTTAAAAAGTCATTCGATCAGATGAAGCTTGAATCTGAAGATTTGAAGCCATGCGAAGGTTGGATCCAAGGCTTCAACGGAGCATCGATAGCTCCAATGGGGTACATAGAATTGCCCGTAACCTTGGGGCAAGGAGAACGCCGAAGAGTACGGATGCTTCAGTTCGTAGTGTTGGACGTAGATTCGCCTTATAATGCATTTTTGGGAAGGCCTGCCCTTGCTGAGTTCAGGGCTTGCATCGCCCCTTGGTGTTTATTGCTTAAGTTCCCAACTGAAGCCGGAACTGGAGTAGTGAGAGGAGATCAAGTCTCCGGATGGGCCTGTTATGTCGCCGAATTAAAGATGTTGATGAAGGGACTTGACATCGAAAGTAAAGGTGCCTCGCCTCCTCCAAAGGAGGGCTCGACGTAGCAATTAGAGGGATCGGCCCCGAAGGAGTTGCCCAAAGGAACGCCTGAACACCTGGATCCCAGAAAAGATGAGGAACCATAGACTAGAAATGCAACTCCTAATGAAGCGACAGTGGACATTCCCATTGATGAAGCTGATCCAACAAGAGTTTTGAAGATTGGATCCTAGTTGGATCCACGTCGAGCCAAAGAACTAACTGACTTCCTGAAGGCAAACTTGGACGTATTTGCCTGGACCCACGCCGACATGTGTGGGATATCGCCATCCGTCATAAGTCATTCACTAAATGTAAACCCGAAACACCCGCTTGTAAAGCAAAAGAGACGTATGCTGGGCCCAGAGAGGTCGGCCACTCTGATAGAAGAAGTGGAGAAGCTGAAACAGAACAGATTTATTAGAGATTCGACATATCCCGACTGGATATCGAATCCCGTCTTAGTAAAGAAGCCGAATGGAAAGTGGCGGACTTGCATTGATTTTTCAGATTTGAACAAAGCTTGCCCGAAAGATAGTTTCCCACTCCCCAGAATTGACCAGCTTGTAGATTCGACTGCGGGACACGAACTTATCTCTTTCATGGACGCATATTCCGGGTACAACCAAATTCCTATGCACGTGCCAGATCAAGAACACACGAGCTTCATTACAAATTTGGGGTTATACTGTTACGTGGTCATGCCGTTCGGATTGAAAAACGCTGGAGCCACTTATCAGCTCTTGGTAAACAGGATGTTTTATAATCAAATAGGGAAGACTATGGAAGTTTATGTGGATGATATGCTTGTCAAATCGAAACAGTCCTCCAGCCATACGCAAGACTTGGCAGAAATGTTCGGTATCCTGCGAAAGTATCCGATGAAGTTGAATCCTTTGAAATGTTCATTTGGAGTGGCATCGGGAAAGTTTCTAGGCTTCATTGTGAGCTCCCGAGGGATTGAAATCAATCCCAGCCAAATAGCAGCGATTAGAAACATTGAAGAACCAAGGAGAATCAAGGATGTCCAAAGTCTGGCAGGGAAAGTAGACGCGTTGAGTAGATTTATCTCCAAAGCAACGGACAAGTGCGTCCCATTTTTTGACCTGATAAAAAGGGGAAAGAAGAACTTCGAATGGACTCCAGACTGTGTCGAGGCCTTTCGAAATTTATTGGAATTGCTAGAAAAACCACCGATTTTGTCAAAGCCAGTGGATCATGAAGAGTTATTTGTTTACTTAGCAGTTTCGGCTCACGCTGTTAGCACAGCCTTGGTTCGAGAAGAAGACAAAGTGCAAAGACCAGTATATTATGTAAGCAAGAAATTGGCAGTGGCAGAACGCAACTACCATAAGATTGAGAAGCTCGCTTACAGCCTCCTAATCGCCTCCCGAAAACTTCGTCACTATTTCCAAGCTCACCCAATAACCATATACACTGACCAGCCTCTGAGGCAGGTGTTGCAGAGACCCGAAGCATCGGGACGGTTGATCAAATGGAATATTGAATTAAGTCAGTTTGATTTAAATTTTCAGCCACGGAGTTCGATCAGGAGGCAAGCTCTGGCAGACTTCATAGCAGAGTTCAAAATCCTAGAGGAGGAAATAATCGATGACAGAGTGGTCAAGTCTGAAGATGAGTTAAAATTAGATCCATGGAAGCTATACACAGACAGAGCCAAGAACGACCGAAGGTCCGGAGCTGGAATCGTCTTAGTCACTCCTGAAGGACGGTCGTTATATTACGCTCTACGATTAGAATTTTCGGCGACTAACAATGACTCTGAATATGAAGCCCTGATTGCCGGGTTGAATCTTGCTAAAGATCTCGAAATAAAAACGTTGGACATATTCTGCGACTCCAAAATCGTTGTTTGCCAAGTGCGAAAGGAGTTTGTGGCTCGGGGACCTCGACTTATCGCCTACCTCAAGAAAGTGGAAAAGCTGTTGAGCAACCTGGAGCGGTACAACATAACGCATATCCCAAGAACCGAAAACCAGAAGGCAGACAGGCTGGCAAAGCTAGCTAGTTCCGACAACCCGGAAGAAACTGAAATAATTCCAATTGAAACATTGGAATCGCCAAGCTTTGAGTCGATGGAAATTGAGTTCGCTTTCGAAGCAGAACCGGAGAAGGAGTCGTGGATGACCCCAATTAAGAATTTCCTTAAGAATGGAATACTCCCATCAAATAAGAGTGGGAGACGGGCTATAGTTCACAAGGCTACCAGATACATCCTTCAAGATGATACTCTTTATAGACAAGGATTTTCTATGCCCCTGTTACGATGTATAGCACACGACGACATCAAACGTGTACTAAGAGAAGTACACGAAGGTGAGTGTGGAGATCATACAGGAGGTCAGACTTTAGCGAAAAAGATATTGCGGTATGGATACTTCTGGCCCACAATTAATAAAGATGCAGCTGATTATTCACGACGCTGCGACAAGTGCCAGAGATTCGCCAAAATCCCCAGAGCACCGTCGACCCAACTCAAGTCGATGGTGAGTCCTTGGCCTTTTGCCACGTGGGGAATTGATATCATCGGAGTTCTACCAATTGCTAAAGGAGGAGCGAAATATGCAATAGTCGCTGTGGACTATTTTACGAAGTGGGTGGAAGCTGAGCCCCTAACCAAAATCACGGCGAGAAAGGTGATAAGTTTTGTGGTTAGAAATATTATATGCCGATTCGGGATCCCAAGGACCATTATAACTGATAACGGAACCCAGTTCGATGGTGCTGAATTCAGAAATTTCTGCCAGAAATATAAGATCGACAAACGGTACACTGCGGTTGCCTATCCGCAGTCGAACGGGCAAGTAGAAGCAATAAACAAAGTTATAAAATCCATCCTCAAGAAACGGTTAGAGCGCACGAAGGCAAAATGGGTTGACGAATTGCCCTTAGCTTTGTGGGCATATCGAACAACATTTAAGACAGCTACCGGTCATACCCCATTCTCTCTCTCTTTTGGTTCAGAAGCAGTAATTCCAGTAGAGCTTGAGCTTCCCTCCCACAGAGTGACATATTATGACCCGATGACGAATCAGGCACTCTTACTCGAGTCTCTTGATGAAATCGAAGAAAAAAGGGACGAAGCAGATTTGCGTGCATCAAGACATCGACGTCAGATGGCACGCTATTATGACAAAAGAGTTCGTCTTAGGACTTTTGAACCAGGAGATTTGGTGCTAAAGAGAGTCTTTCCATCCCTTCCTCACCTCGGTCCAAAGTGGGAAGGACCCTTTGTCATCCAACGGAAACTTGAAACAGGAACCTTCAAGTTAACGACCGTAGATGGCGAAGAGGTACCTAGGGCATGGAATGCCCAACACTTGATGCGATATTTGAAGTAGAAATGTTGTACTCTTTGCTGTTTTTCTTATGAACTCTGTAAAAAGGCACGACTTGCCTTAGAAAAGTCTGATGATATGAACAAAGAACTATAAAGTGGACGTAGGCTACGACTTAGCCGAACCACTATAAAAATATCGTGTGTCATTTACTTCCATGCATTATATATACCTTCATCTACTATTCTGTTGCGATTATGGAATATAAGATGATTTAAAACCTGAAAGGTTGAAAACAGTTTATATGCAGGAAAAAGCACAACGACTGTTTGTGCGATAAGACATAAAAGAATGGGAAGACGACATTCTTAACTCTAACTCTCGAGAATTGAGAGAGAGTATAAAGGACGGGAATATGACGTCCTCTGAGGCGTGAAGGTGCACCCAGACAAGAGACCGCCTCAGTAAGAACTCTAACCCGAGTATAAGACAGGAGAGTATAAAAATGCCAGAAAAAACGACAGGCATTGACGGCACAGAGAATGCAATCCCGTCGAAAAGTCGGGGACATTCAGACTACTTGACTAAGTCTTGAATAGTTTTTCGAGATTGACTGGGGGCATATATGTATACACATATTTCCCCCCACCATAACTTCATTACACAACTATAGTAGGACATGCATTCGTACATAAGTGCAAAACTAATAACTAGCAGACATTGCAGAAAATGAATTATTTTTTATTTACAAATGAATGAATTTGTATAGGAAAACATGCAAAAAGAAGGTGCAAGGGCCACCCTTACAGCAACAATTATTGGTCAATCAAATGCTAAAATAACGCAAGACACTCCATCATTTGGACTTCGAAGAGGGCTTGGACTTCTTAGCAGCCTTCTCCGCATCCCTCGCCTCTTTCTCGGCCTCCGTCAGGATGCGCTTTGACTTTTTCTTCCCTGAAGCTGAAGTGCTGGAATCAGTCGACTTCTTCCCGGAAGGCGGAGCGCTAGAATCAAGAGAAGACTTTTTAGCAAGTTCCTCTGTAATGGATCTAGTCGAAAGCTTAACAACTAACCTTGATCCCGCATCCACTACTGCGAGGGGCTTAAGGCTTTCAGGGTCTAAGTCTTCAGATTTAAGCTGCATGCGTTTATCTTGGTTAGCTTTCAGTGCAGCTAAAGTAACATCATCAGCATTCTTAGACTCCCCGACTATGGACACCTCAGGGTCTTCCTCATGTCCCCCGTCGCCACCATCATCCTTCAAGGCATTTATCATCTCGTCATCATGAGGAGTAGTGTCATCCTTAGGCGGTTCAATACCTGCAGAGTGAGAAGCAACAGTTATCAACTCAGGAGAAAATAATGGGTTCTTCATCGATTGCTCAATCACATGACGAAAGGTAGAGATAGCTTTGACGAATTGAGGTGAAAATGTAGAGATACCTTCCGAAGACTTCTCTGCTGGAGTGACTGCTGTCTCCGATGCCGTTTCGGGTATAGGGGGATAAAAGAGTTGTCCGGGGATCCCCGGGTTTTCAGGATCGTATCCCTCTACTTCAGAAGTCATAGAGGCAGTAGAGGAAGAACCAGCCTCGGGAATGTTCTTTTGCTTAGCCTTCAGCCTCTCTTCATCCATAACAGCAGCAATGAGGCGGCGCCCTTCGGCTAGGCATTCTGGTTCATCATCTCGTAAATATTTCTCCATCAGCTTGTCCTCGTCAATGGAGTCAACCTTTAGCTCCTCTTTCTCCCACTCAACGATCTGACTCCATACTTGGACTAGAGTAGATGGATAATCTTCAATCCAAGAAATGTTTCGGCGGCGGATGATGTGCGCAAAGAATTCAATCATTAATTCGCCGAAACCCTGAACCTCTCCCTCAGCCTCCGACAGTTGTTTGCGGGCTTCTTCAGCGGATTTGATAGCACATTCGACGTTACCCTCCACTAGGGAAGCCCTGTTCTCCGCCTCCACTAACTTAGAAGCCAAGTCAGCATTTTTCTTTTCCAGTTCAGCGTTCCTCCTTGCTAACTCGGCATTCTTCCGCTCAAGGTCAGCGTATGCAAGTCGCGTTTTGGCAGCATCTGACTTGGCATCTTCGGCTTGCTTTTTCAGCTCCAAACGCTCTTGGGTATGGGACTCAAGCAAATCATGATAGAATTTTTGCATATCTTCAAATTGTTGTTTGAAGCTAGTAGCATCCCATTGAGCAACAACAAGCTGGGCCTGTGTATCCTCCAAATCTTTTCCTAGATTCTTTAAGGCCTTTGCATCGTCTTCTGCGGTTTTTTGCATCGAGTCAGCATTCGTGATTAAAGTGCGGATGATTCTGGAAAGGTTGCGTGAACATTTCAGAATACTGTTTCTCGACCGCATCTATCTTTGCTTTGGCCTCATCTTCCCACCTTGAAGAAATAGGCTCAAGGGCAGGTAAAAAAGTCAAGTTTTCGAAGTAATGTTCAAGAAATTGCTTCTCCAGATACGCTCGCTTAACTGCAGTTTCAGCGTCTAGCGGCGAAGGGGCAGGAATTGTCAGCTCAGTATCCCTGTGCGTGGAGGACTCAATAGCCTCTTTATCCGTTCTAGACCGTGTAGCAGGGCCCTTACGCTTGCTTCATGATTCAGTATCTTTTGGCGGACTCCTCTCCCTGCTGCGCTTTTCTTGAGAAGAGGTTGAATCTTTTGATTGTGACCTGTCCTCTTCCCGACGACCTTGATAACCTTTATATCATTCTGGGTATGTCCGGACAGGAGAGCGAGAATGCGAGGTTCGCGAACGATAAGGATCATAAGGCCTTCTGTCCTCCCTACCGCGATCTTCACGGCGATCATGCTCAGTATCATAGGGTGGATTTGACATGCTGCGGCGAAGTTTCCTGATATCATAGTAAGATCGGGACATCGTGCCTACACAACAAAACAAATGAAATTCAGGATAAATATTTTCACAAAGAGAGATGCTGTGAATTGTGGTGTTATTGTGTAAAGTGCATCCTAAGTGGTGTTTTCCCCCCGACAAACCCGAGTCCGAAGTTAGACTAGTACGAGCGGGCTCTTTGACCATAGCAGGAGTGGTCTCTTCGGAAGAAGTGAAAACTAAAGGATTCTTCCTAAAATCCTCTGAAGTGTAAATAGTTTCAGGTAAGGGGAGATCTCCCAAACCATGAAATAGTGGGTCATCAGTGCTAGGGACATCTCCCCCAGAAGCATCGATCGGTGACTCTTTGGAAGACGTTGACCTTTCCGGAGAAATGGCATCCTCGGGAACAGTATACCCTTCGCGATGCTTTTCGGCCATGTTAGCCAATTCATCATCTTGGGTAGAAGAAGGAGAAGGTGAAGCCTGAAGAGGCACCGTAGGAGCTCTCGAACCTTCGCCCGTTTCAGGGATTACGTCCACTGGGGGAATATATACATATGGAGTCGTCCCATGACCAATGCTACGAGTAATAGATAGCAACCCATGAAGATGAAGATATTCGTCCTTAAGAACTTCATCAATAGTTAAAAACTTCTGATCACCATTAAGGAGCTGGTGCATCCGGTCAAAGAATAATTGGTCTGATATTTGTTTTGGATTATCAATTGCAAACAAAAAGAAAAGCGAATTAATGCGGTGGTTTGTATGTACAGAGTTGCGATTTAGAAAACCAGTGCTTTACTTGATTTCGTCCACCTCCTAGCACACCCTGGTTGTTGCTTTATATAAAACCATTCCAGCCTGGAGTCCCCAGCTTTACTACTGAATGGTGTTGAAATTATCTTCCTCTTAGAGACAGACTCGAAGTAACAGAAAGAAGGGGTTTCTCGAGTCTGGTGCTTGAAGTTATAGAAGAAGTGAACGTCGTCAAAAGTGAGCTCTATGCCTAAGATCTCACGATACGCTACATATAGGGTGTACAAGTAAGCGTAGGAATTGGGATGCAGCTGCATGGGGGCAATCCGCATTTGTCATAGAAAATCGACGACGAAAGGAGAAAAGGGAGGAATAGCCCCGACCATACACATCAATCGGGTGATTGCCATAAATCCTTATGGGGGATTGTGAGGACGGTCAGTTCTCGAAGGCACCAGGTTGTCCCTTTTTAGTATCCCGTACTTTAGACAAATTCGGATAAGTCTGTCATTGTCGATCGTCGATTCAACGGAATCTTTTGGTGATTCCAATATGACGGCAGATTCAAATTCATCAGGAGCTCGGTCATCGCCAATCCCTCCTTCCTCTTCACAACCTAGGGAAACTCCACCCTCCGAAGACACATTGTCGCTTTCGCGAGTTCCAACCTCGTAGTCTGAGCCCTCATCATTCCATTCTGGATCCGACGAAGAAGATATGTCCTTAAGGGTAATTTTGTTGGATGTCTCCGGGGCCTCCTTCTTCTCTGCTAGTCTAGAGGAGCGTCTGGATGTCATGGTCATGAAACTATTGAAGAAGCAATAGCACAAGTTAGAGTAAATTAGCCCGTATCCCCCCGTGCATGTGTACAAACTAAAGTGTGAACAGTGTATGCAGAAAGTGTAAAGTTAATGTTTGAAAGTGCGATGAAAAATCTTGGCAAGGTAATAAGGATCAAGGCAATTCTTGATGTCCATTTATGTTCGCAGGGCACTATCCTAACTGTCCATTAAGTTGAAGATTATGCCAAGAGTTGATTGGGCCAATTAAACAAGTTTTTTATGCATTAGGTTGGACTGCTCTTCGGTTCGGTTCGGGTGCATTCATGGGGATCGGATCGGGGGTGTAGCCCTGTCTTGGACTCGGACAAACATTGAAGCCCAGGAATCAAAGCCAGGTCAGTTCGGAAGTGGATCCCCCGAACGGTTCGGATCGGATTAGGCAGACATGCTTCTCTCCCCCTTAATTTTACAGTCCGATCCGACCCGGCGGGGTGAATTCTATTTCCCTCTTCAACTGCTTGCCCCGACCCGATCCGACCTTCTGGATTTCTCTTCCTTTTCTTTTCTTCCGTTCTCCATACTCCATCGCCCGAACCAACTCCCTGTGATCTTCTTCTTCCACTTCTTTAATCTTAGGCCCAATCTCATCTCCGACGCCCCAGTCATGATCGAACAAACTACGACTCCCTCTCACAACGCCTCGAAGTAGCAACGAAGCCACCAACAACAATAACGAAGGAAGAGGATGATGTAGCGTGGAAACCACATCCAGATCGGTCGAATTGACCATAAATTTCAATTAAAACCTATTATCATGAAGTTGATCAAGGATTTAAACCTACCAAGGAGGATAAGTTGGAGATTCGCACGAGAATTGTAAAAAGTTTCTCTTTGAATCCTAAAGTTTCGGAACAGAATTTGCAAAACGATAAAATAAAAAGAAAGTGAGAGGAAGACGAAGGCTGAATTTATATAAAACATGGTGACTATTCATATCCCCGTTTGGACCGGCTCGAAAGCCCAGTAGCATAGCTTGGCCCACTAGTCCAATGAGAAAAAAGAAGAAGAAGAGGACCCGTTCGGGTCGGAATCCGAACCGAATAGAATGTCGTAACTCAGCAGTGCATGTGAATTAAACTAAAATTCGAAGAAGTGGATGAAAGCACAAGGAAAATCAAAGGGAAGGTTACCTAGAAGGCGCTGTGCAATGATAATCAAAGCATGCTCCGTCTCCAACAGAAGCATCCTTTGAGGGGGCAAAATGTTAGCCCACTTTGTGAACTGGGCAACACATAGTCGAGATGTAAAGCGTTGAAGAACTTAGAAAGCATCATAGCGGATCTGATCGGAGAGATGTTGTTGTTCGAATCGGAGAGCTATTACGATTTGGATCGAAGAGCTGCTACTATTTGGATCGAAAAGACGCTGCTATTCAGATCGGAGGGCTACCTACTACCAGTCGGATCGGAGGGCTACCTACTACCAGGTCGGAACGGAGTAGAGCGAAACGGATAAGGATTTAGTTTCAGCATTAATTCGGGTCGGATCGGATGCCCCGATCCGAACCCCCTCTGCAGGCTCCTCCGAACCGAACCTATAACCCACGTCACTTCCCCCCACGATCGCCTGAAGATTCGGAGCGGTTATGACCAGTTCCTACCCACGATAATCTCTATTCTGATGCGCTGTCAGCACTGGAGTCCATCCGAACCCGAGGACGATGGGATGGAAGACACATGGCTCCGACCCGGATCGGATTCTGAGCAAATTTTCACCTATAAATACCTTGCCTGGAGACAATTAAAGGGATCTTCTTTTTGGCACTTCGAGAGTTCAAACACTTTCATAAACCGAATTCCATCACTCCCAGATAATCCAAATCGTCTTTCAACTTTTGTTTTGAGACAATTGAGTGAATGTATGTGAGTTGCGAGTGAAAGTGAGTGAATATCTCATTGTAATTGCAACTATATCATCGAGAATAGTGATTGTTAAGTGGACGTAGGCTTTTCAATGCCGAACCACTATAAATTCTGTGTCTCCATTTTACTTTTGATCTTATTTTATTCTGATTTCAGTCAATTTGGGTGTTAGAACCACTTTTTGGTCTAACAGTATATATTGAATTTGAACCAAAATAGTGAAATTTTTGAGTTGACTTAAGCAGATTCTTGTTAAGGTAAAAATTGAATCAATGGACTTATTTGAACTTGGATTTTTGACGAATATCAAACCAAACCGAAATATTCTCGAAGTTCATTTTTTTCCTCTGATTTAAACGATAGTTGTGACCTTTAAGATATGTTTTTAATGTAATCGTTTTGAATTGAAAGTTGTTATGTGAATATTTTCGAAATCGAATATAACCAAAATTAAATAGTATAGTATTAGTTTACATTATATTTTGAGATATTTTTGACATGTTTTCGAAATCGATTTGATTAAGCGATATAAACGAGTTGTTTTCAAAATTGAATATATTGAAGTTAGATATTTAATTTTGATTTCAAATTCTAACTGAGATTCCGCATAAATTATTTTATAACCACGACATGGAAAAATGTAAATGAAAGGTTGTTAAAGAGACCGGAATTGGCTATTTTTATACTCTCTGCTAATACCGAAAACTATTTTAACAACTCTGTACACGTTGGAGTTTCAGAATGAAGGGGATGATTTGGAGAATGACTCTATTTTGTATTTCATGTTAATTATGAGACCCTGACTACCTTGAGTCAGCTTGATATGGCTAAAACAGGAGCTATGCTGAGACCAAGTGAGTTCATACCTCCTATCGAGCACACTTCTTTGATACTATTCAATTGCTAGGATTCGACTGGGCCCTTCTGATTATGGGAGTGTTTATCGAGGTGGGTGGTAGTAGCTGCTATGAATTACCACCAGTCCGGCTCTACAGACGGTGAATCCACTTTGGCATTCCTTGCGTGCCTTGTCACATGCCTTATACGAGCCCACTACGACTTTGTTTTGTACTGGTTTATATGGAGTGTCCTCTGATCAACCTCCAGTTTACGGAGGAATTACGGTACTGTATATATTATGCGAATATATAAACGATGTAAGGGTAATATGGTAATCCCACTTACGCTATTTTGATATTCTTATTTTACAGATAGACACTATTGTATATAGCGCATTATATTATGTAGTATTAGTTTGACGGATCCTTAGAGGATAGTGATCCCAAATACCCTCTAAGTTACTGATTGCATTTCATCGAACATTTCATTTGAGTTGATTTACTTCTATGAGAATGCTAGTCCTGATCTGAGTTGTTTTGTTTTGCATTATTGCTCGGGCCAAATCGATTATCACAGCTTTCGAGATACACTCTTGGAGTCTGGAGTTATATTGGGATTTGCTCACCCGTGTCTAAATATTTAGTTGTTCCAGTTCAGTTGTTTTGGTCATCTCTATTGTTAACTGTTATCATTTATCTATGTATTAGAAAATTTATTGTATTAGGATTCCGTTGTATTGTATTATGTAAACTATGAGCTAAAATTTTATTAGTAGCTTCATGAACTACTATTGTATTTTTATTTTCAGCTGCGAGATATTGTTTTGTGTTTGTGATTCCATGATTTATTCTATTTGCGCGAGAAGCTAATAACAATCTGTCATTTTGGACTATTCGAGTTGACAAGTTTTGTCGATTTGGCACCATCAAAATGGCAGATCATTACAATTGGGTTTCACGATGGGGCAACAGTTGCATGGTGTTTTGTGGTGGTGCTTCTTGTTTGTCACCATTGTCTGGGTTTGCTGATGACAGTCTTTCTCCTGCCTTAAACAAAGTTGTGTGCATTGCTTCGCTTTCTGTGTTCGCGGATGTAGTGTTTCCGTGTTGTTCCCCATTTTCTTATAGCTTTTGTGGTTGGGGTGTTTTGTTACGTTGTTGCATACTTGATTTTGCTGGAGTTTCGATTGAGTTTGCATTCGATCGTTGCTCTTTTATGGTTGGTAGGCACCTTTGTTTATGCTTCCCTACTGTGTTGTATGTGGGTGTCACTATCGTCCTTTTTAGGACGATACAGATAGTTTCTTGGTTTTTTCCTTTTCACCATGGTAAGTCTCTTGGTGACTTGTTCGTGTGTGGTGTCCTTCTATTGGTTCGGCTGTTACTGTTTGGGTTAATTACAAGGTTGGATTTTGTTATATTGGGAGTAATTGGCAGCCCTAGGCTTCCCACCTCGCTGCCGATATCCTTCATTTTGTTGCCGGGGTTTTGTTGTTATTTGCAAGTTGATTTCAAGATCTCCTGCCCCCTTGTTTGGTCGGTTGTAGGACATCCCCTTTAATTCTTAATTGTCAATCTAATGACATTCAAGATAAAGAGGAGTCCTTACTTCATGATGTAATGACTGATTGTGTCATTACGACATCTCTTCCCCCTCTTTTGGTTGCTTGCTCGGTTTCTTTGCTTAGCCCTAATGAGATTAAGGGCATCAATGAGCAGTTGTATCGCCGAGAAAGAAACTCCTGTTCTTGCCAGGTTGACCAAGTTATTTCTTCCAGATGCGTTGAGCGTCCACCTAGCTGTGAATGAGCAACCTTCATGGTGTCCGTCATGAGGCTTTTTCCCGACGACCTGCAAGATCCATGTCCATTTCTTCTCTATCTTAAGTTGAACGTCAGCACCGTACCCCTAGGACCACTCGCACTTGTTCCTTGTTACAATGGATCAAATAGTTAGGTCGGCTAATAAAATTCTTTATCTTATCTAACCTAGTGATTTCTCCTTGTAGTTTTTTCCACTTTTATCCTAAATCTTTTTCTTTCATTTGTGCGAAACTGCCCACTGTTCGGTATTGGAATATTTGAGATGTTCAAAATAATGCCTCTCTTTCACGAAAAAAGCGGATTATCAAAAAACATTCTATATTTTTGGTGGAAATACTGGAACTGTTCATGGGACTGGAAGTGGTTACCGAAATCGTCCTTCACCTTTATTTGTGAGTTGGTTTTTTAAATGTATCGAACAAAATTTGGATTATGTGGGCCAAAGATGTTGCGCTGTGTCGTAATTTCGATTCGGCTCAACTTCTCTCTATTGAGTGTTCTCTCCCTCTGTTTCCTATTCCTTTCCTTTTTTTCTGCAGTTGTGACGGCCCGCCCCGCACCAACCGACATTTACTCCAAAAGTGCGTTGTATGTTGAGTCAAGAACTTTTAATGATCGTTTTGATTAATGACGAGAAGAAGCTTCATGATCGACAAAAAGAAGATACAATGGTTTCATAGGTTAGAAGTTGGTTATTTAGAATATTTTATGTTAAAATCTATCCTCAAATAATCATACTTCCCATTGATTTCAAAATTATGCATGAAAACTCGTTTTTATTGTATATTGACAAAAATAGGTCAACCTGTTAAAAATAACAGGTCAACCTATTTTTAAATATAACAGGTCAACCTGTTAAAATTAACAGGTCAACAGCTTTTTGAAATAACGGTCAAAAACCTGTCAACCTATTAATTTTTCCTGTCAACCTATTTTTGAATTTCATGAAGAGTCATCTTCTTTCTTGATTAGTTGCATCCATTTCTCTTCATTTAAAATCATTTCTTTTGATTGCAACTTTTCACCAACAATTGCAACTTCTCAATTACTATAAATACATCAGTTTTCAATCAATCAAATTTCTGAATTTTCTCTCCATTCTCTGATCTATATTGTATTATTCTTAGCATTCTAAATGCACTCAAAAGCATTCAATTATCGTTTGAATCTCCAAGCATATTTAATACACTTGTGATTCAACTCGATAATCTACTTCCAAATCTTTGCAAACATCAACATATATTTGAGGATAAGATTATAGGAAGGTTGTACTCAATCATTGACTAATCAGTGTTGAAAGAAAGAACACATTCAAGGTCAAAGTCTTGTAATCGTCTTATGGGTAAGCTTGTAGCCCGTGAAATCAAGTGGGTAAGCTTGTAGCCCGCAAATCAAGTAGTGTTGTGAACCTGTTCCTCCGGGTGAAGAGAGGGTGTTGTTTAGTGAAAATCCGAAGAAGAGCTTCGGGACTGGACGTAGGACGGGAGGTCCGAACCAGTATAAAATCCTGGTGTCATTACTCTACTTTACTTTACTTTACTACATTTAAAGTTATCTGTGATATATATATTGTTATCATATCATATTCCGCATAGCCATATTATAGATCCTACATAAGTCGTGCACACCGACTTTTCATTTGGTATCAGAGCAAGGTCATCATATAACCGTAACACAGTTATTTGATATATTCTAGTAATATGGGAAATAACGCAAGTACAAGTAACACCACTTACACAGAAGGTCAATCGACACAAAGGCCTCCTTTCTTTAATGGCCTAAACTATAGTTATTGGGCAACACATATGACTTTTTATATGCAATCAACTAGCTATGATGCTTGGAATGCTACTCAGAAAGAGATAATAAATCCAACTACTGAGTATGCAGAATGGACTCCTGCTGAGAAAACAGCAGCTACTGTAAATGCAAAAGCAATGAATATGTTGTTTTGTGCATTAGACCAAAATGAGTATAACCGTGTTAGTATCTGTACCACTGCCTATCAAATTTGGCAAACACTAAAGACCACTCATGAAGGTACTAACAAGGTTAAACAAGCAAAAATAGCTTTGTTGAAAAGTCAATTTCAAAATTTCAAAATGAAGCCAAATGAAACAATCAATGAGATGTATTCAAGGTTTCAAACTATTCATCATGCTCTTATCGGGTTAGGACAAAAATATTCTGACTTCGATGTAGTTTCAACAGTCCTACATTCACTGACTAATGAATGGGAAGGAAAAGTATTAGCCATAGAAGAAGCTAATGATCTTTCCACCATGAAGCCAGATGAATTGATAGGAAATCTTATGTCCTATGAAGCTAACTTGCAGGCTCGAAAAGAACTAAAAGAAGAAAAGAAAAATGTAGCTTTTCATGCTGATGAAGACATTTCAGATTATGAAGATGAGGATCTAGCATTCATTGCAAAAGGATTCAAAAAATTCTTAAAGCAACGAAAAGCTAGTCGATACAACAGAAAAAAGTTCGGATCAAACAGACCATCATCATCGAATGTAGAATGCTTTAACTATCATAAGAAGGGACATATGCAAAATGATTGTCCAGAACAAAAGAAGAAGACAGAAAATGACAAGTTCAAACACAAAACGGACAAGTCAAAGAAACGGGCATTCTCAGTAACTTGGGATGATTCAGATTCATCTTCATCCGAAAGTGAAAGCGACTCAGATAATGAACAAGCAAATGTATGTTTTATGGCAACAGAGGATGAGGTACAAATTCCTACTCTTGAGGATATGCTTGATATTTATGATAAATTAATGATTAAATTTAAAGATACAAAACATCATTTAAAAGAAGTCAAGGCAATGTTGAATAGATCATAATTAGAACGAGATATGTTAAAAGATGAAAAAAACATATTAGAGGAGGAACTTGAAAAGGCTCAAGAATCATCATCTGATAATAATTCTCAACTATCTCTTCTGAGTCAAGAAATTGAAATTCAAAAAGAGAAAAATGACACTCTTACTGCTGAGAATTATGAGCTTAAAGCAAAAGTAAAATCTCTAGACCTCGAAAAATCTAGTTTACAAACAAAGTTAGACGACATTTCTAAAAATGTTTCTAACTTTAACAAAGGTCGAGAAAATTTGACAGAAATTATTGAGAGTTCACAACCAGCTACAAATAAGCAAGGATTAGGATATAAGAAACAAGTTATCAAGGAACATCTTGGTAAAAGAAAAAGGAAAAATAAGAAAGTTCAAGAAACTGAAGCTAAGAAAAATCTCAGTTTATTATATTCCAAACCAAAACCAAGTGTGAAATCTCAAAAGGAGAATGTCAAATCTATAAAAATATGGGTTCCTAAAACAAATAATAGGTTGATTAGGAACAAGTACATTCAAAATTTTTTGAGTGCTGTGCATCATAATCCAAATTATTTGTATAAAGGGGATACCGGACCCGTATGGGTTTGGACTCCTAAGACCTAACTCTTAGGACCCTATAAAAAGTGGGTACCATGGACATAACTTTATTTTTTGCAGGACCCACTTAAGAAAAGAGGAAAGTGGATACTGGACAGTGGTTGCTCAAAGCATATGACTGGAGACAAGAAATTATTAACAAATATTACTTATTCGGATGGTGGCTCAGTCACTTTTGGAGATAATTCAAAAGGCTATATCATCGGCAAAGGCGATGTGAGTAATTACGGTACATCTAACTTACCTCTTATTAAAAATGTCATGCTAGTTAAGAATTTGAAACAAAATTTGCTAAGTATCAGTCAATTGTGTGACAAAGGTTTTACTATTTCCTTTTCGAATAATAAATGTAGTATCTTAGATAAAGATCAAAATATAGCTTTTGAAGGACATAGAGATAGAAACATTTATATTCTGAATATGAATACCAATCATAATTCAGACATGTGTCTTGTAGCCAATGATAATGACCCATGGCTATGGCACAAACGTTTCTGTCACATAAACTTCAAAACTATTGACAAGCTAGCCAAAAATAATCTAGTTAAAGGATTACCCAAAGTGAGCTTTACGGTTAATAATCTTTGTGATGCATGTCAATTAAGAAAATTGACTAAATCATCTTTTAAATCCAAGAAAATCATATCAACATTACAACCACTTGAGTTATTACATATGGATTTATTCGGACCAACCCAGGTTCAGTCAATAAATCATAATAAATATGTGTTTGTAATTGTTGATGACTATTCCCGTTATACATGGGTAATTTTCTTGAAAAATAAAAGAGACACGTTTCACCATTTTAAATCATTCGTCAAAAGAATTCAAAAATCAAAAGGACTCAAAGTTAAAAATATTAGAAGTGATCATGGTGGAGAATTTGAAAATAATGATTTTGAACATTTTTGTACAAGAAAAGGTATAAATCATAATTTTTCATTTCCTAGAACTCCACAACAAAACGGAGTTGTAGAACGGAAAAATCGGACCTTACAAGAATGTGCAAGAACATTATTAAATGGATCTACTCTACCAAAACATTTTTGGGCAGAAACTGTTGCTACTGCATGTTATGTTTTGAATCGTGTATCCATTCGACCTCTGACCAAGAATACACCATATGAGTTGTTTAATCAAAGAAAACCAAATATCTCATATTTCAAAGTTTTTGGTTCTAAATGTTTTATTTTAAATACGAAAGACCATCTTGGAAAATTTGATTTGAAATCCGATGAAGGAATATTTGTCGGGTACTCGGAACGAAGCAAGGCCTATCGTATATTTAATAAGAGAACTAAAATTATTGAAGAATCACTTCATGTTTCTTTTGATGAATTCTTTAAATCAACTCATATCGTATCAGATGACGAAGAAATCATTGTTAATAATAATCCTGTCATCACAAATAATGACTCTGACTCAGAAATAGTTGACGATATCCCTCAAACTGCTGTGGTACCTTCTCCACCAAGATTTAGATCTCCTTCGAGAATTCTGAGAGATCATCCAGTTCAGAATGTTATTGGAGAAGTAACATCACAAATTCAAACAAGAAGTCAACTTAATCAAATGAGTCATGTTGCGTTTATCTCAAATATCGAACCTAAAAACCCTAAGGAAGCTGCTACTGATGAATATTGGATCATTGCCATGCAAGAAGAACTAAACCAGTTCGAGCACAATGACGTATGGGAACTTGTTCCAAGGCCAACTGATCAAACAGTTATAGGAACTAAATGGGTATATAAGAATAAGGCCGATGAACAAGGGAACATTACTAGAAATAAAGCTAGACTAGTAGCACAAGGGTATAATCAAGAAGAAGGTATCGATTATGAAGAGACTTTTGCACCTGTCGCTAGATTAGAGGCTATTAGAATTTTATTATCTTTCGCTTGTCATCATAATTTTAAATTATATCAGATGGATGTCAAGAGTGCGTTCTTAAATGGGTTTATCAAAGAAAGAGTATATGTTGAACAACCTCCTTTATTTAAACATGAAAAATATCCGGATCATGTTTTCAAACTTAAAAAGGCTTTGTACGGTCTAAAACAAGCACCTCGTGCTTGGTATGAACGTTTACGAAGTTATCTTATTGATTCGGGTTTTCAAATAGGAAAGGTTGATCAAACGTTATTTATTAAACACTCGCAGAAAGACGTATTGGTTATTCAGATATATGTGGACGATATAATCTTTGGATCAACAAATGAAAAACTTTGTAAAGAGTTTGCAGATGTTATGACCAAAGAATTTGAAATGTCACATATGGGAGAATTATCATACTTTCTTGGTCTTCAAATTAAACAATTTCCGAATGGTATTTTCATAAATCAAGAAAAATATTGTGGAAACCTTATTAAAAGATTCGGACTTGAGAATACTTCCGGAAAACCTACTCCGATGAGTACTTCTATTCATCTTGAAAAAGATGTCAATGAGAAAAGTATAGACCAGAAGACTTATCGCAGTATGATAGTATCTCTTTTATATCTAACAGCTAGTCGTCCGGATATTATGATGAGTGTTTGTTTATGCGCAAGATTTCAAGCCGATCCTAAAGAATCACACTTACGAGCAGTGAAACGTATAATTCGTTATCTTAATAATACCAAAGATTTCGGTCTTTTCTATCCAAAAGAATGTACATTTGAATTAGTATCATATAGTGATGCTGATTTCAGAGGATCACGAACGGATAGAAAGAGTACAAGTGGTACGTGCCATTTTATTGGAAAATCACTTGTCTCTTGGTTTAGTAAGAAACAAAATTGTGTTTCACTTTCGATGTGTGAAGCGGAATATATATCAGCGGCACTAGCATGTACACAAGTTATATATATGCAACAAACACTTAAAGATTTTGGTATAAATTTATCGAATTCTATTATATATTGTGATAACACGAGTGCGATAAATTTATCCAAAAACCCAGTTAACCACTCTCGAACTAAACACATCAATATTCGACATCATTTTCTGAGAGATAACATTGAAAAGGGTAATATAAATCTTGAATTCGTAAATACGGAAAATCAACTAGCTGATATATTTACCAAGCCTCTACTGGAATTGAGTTTTGTCAACTTACATAGAGAGCTAGGTTTGGTTTCAAGAAAAGAACTCGAAGAGTAAAAAAACATTTTAACATATATCAAGAGTTCGTATATTATTTTTGAAACCAATGTTTTTGTTTCTACATTTAGAAGAGAATTTTTCTATGGTTAAACAAATACGAACCATATCTTTTATTTCTCAAAATAGAAAATTTCTTCTATATATATGATTATATTTTATTTTTTTTGAGTGCTCTCAGATAAATTTTTTCTCTCTAAATCTCCATAAAACAAAATATTATCATGGCTCATATCTGTGAAAAATGTGTTGAACACTCACACGTTTCAATCACAAGTTCCGAGCCAACAGAATATAATTCCCCGAAAACACCAGAACATCCACCCGGATTCCATTCACATTGTCGTACACCAGGAACCACACCAACTCCTAAACGAAGCAAGAAAGTATTGTTCTGTTCTCCACGAACTAAGGAGAAGATTGACGAAATACATCATTATCAACCGCAGATGTATTATGAGCAAAGACTAACATCTTCTCGTTTATCGTATCTCGAGTGAATGGCTTCACTTTTCTGCGGGTCTAACAATCATAATGTTCATGAGCCAATTCCTACGCCATCATCATCAAGAACTCCTAACTCATGGGATAGGAATTACAACAACAACGAAGGAGCATACGGGAAATACTCTCCGTGGGAACCAAGAAAATGAGGTCATTCTAAAGGATCAACGGACATGCTTTATAATGCTTTTTAATAATGTTTTTATTTCCTACTTTATGTATTTGTTTTATATTATTAAAATAAAATTTTGGTTGGCTTTGAATTTAATCATCAAAAGGCTGGAATGTCATTTTGCATCAAAAACGGTTGACCGGTAGGTAAAAAACGGTTGACCGGTTTTATACTTTTTAATTTCCAGAGAATATTAGCGGTCGACCGGTTGCAAAATTTATGTCGACCGATCACTATTTGTTCAATACATGTCGACCAGAAATCATTACAGGTCGACTGGCTTTAAAGTCCAAAAATTCCAGAGATTTTTCGCGGTCGACCGGTCCCATAATTCATGTCGACCGGAACTATTTCAGAAAATTATGAAAAAAGGTGTCGACCTGAAATTTATGACAGGTCGACCGGTCTTTTGAAAATTTCAAATAAAAAGCTCACATTTCGGACGACCGGTTATATATTGCTGTCGACCGATTTCAGCTCTTTTTCTTACTTTTTCAAACAGAAACTTTTTAGGTCGACCGATTCTATTTTTCAGGTCGACCGGTTTCGTGACTTTTCGATTTTTAAACCTCCAATCGCCAGTTTAACCCCTATATCATCAACCCTATTTCGATTTTTACCCATTCATTACTCAAATCAACACCTCTTTTCAAAACCTAACTTCTCATCTCCATCTCCTTCTCTTCAATGGCTCCAAAATCAAAGAAATCAAAGACTTCTTCTTCAACTTCTCAACAACCCATAGATGCTCAAATCAAACATTGGCTTAAGGATCCGATTGCTGTAACAAGATGGAATAAAATGAAAGATTATACCATTCATGAAGGGATTTTCTCAAATATCACGATTTCCTCCTCTATGATGTCAGAGTAATTGCAACCAAAGCAAAATTAGCATCTCTTCTTAGTTTTGAAGACAATAATGTTGAGATTAATCACATTATGATAAAATTATTCTATGCTAATCTCAATTTGGAGAAGTACAAGCCAGCAAATTCATCAGATTGCTTATGGTCGGTTGTATGTGATCAACATGTATTCATTTCCAAGTCCCGAATGGAAGAAGTTCTTAAATCTTCAAATAATGGTACGAAATTTACTTCTGATTTCTGTCCCATTCGTATTAGAGACAAAATTAGCCATTTATTCATTGAAGATCACAAGTCAAGTGCTAAAGGAGTAAATTTGAGACCAACGGCTAGAATTTTCCATCATTGTATTGTTCACTCTCTTTTGCCACAAACCGGTAATTTTGATGGAATCTACAAAGAAAATTTTAAGGCATTATACGCTATATATGGTGATATCAATATCAACTGGATTGAAATGATTTTTGATGAAATATCATAGGTCAATAAACTCTCTCGCAAACATTTATTTTACAATGAATACGTAATGCGTCTTCTCATGAACTGCAGAATAAAATCTCCGGAATCCAAGATTTCAATACCTAAGTGTATTGATAAAGTATCAAAGAAAAGAATGAGACTTCCGGATCCATGCTTAACCATTATTCCATTTGAGCAATATACACATAGACGTCCTTCTGAAACATCTTCATCACAAGCACCTCCTCCAAGACCGGAAGATGTTAAGATTCCTTCGCCAAACTCAACAACAAAGGAATCTCTAGAACGAATAGCAAGAAATCGATTTCTTTTAGAAGCAAGACTCAAGCGAACCGATACCAAGCTTGATCGGTTAGACACCAAAATGGATAAACGTTTTAACAAGCTTAAGTCTTTCTTTGGCATACTTTGGGATGCTATATCTTGCGGTGCTTCTTCCTCCACTACTCAAGCACAAAATCCAGGAAAACGACCAATGCCACCTAATTTCACTTGGTCTACTTCAGAAGAGAATACTAGTTCAGGGTCAAGTACTCAAGTTGGGCGTGGACGTGACACTTCATACATGAATGAAGGAAACGAGGAGGAAAAGGAACATGTTGACCTTGAAGAAGAAGAAGTAAGACAAATAGAAGGTAAGGATAAGGAAATAGAGGTAGAAGGAAATGACGAGGAAGAATCGTCAGAAGAAGAAGAGGATGAGGAGAAGGAATCAGACGAAGGAGAAGGAGATGATACCGATTCTGATGTGCCATCTCAGTGATTATATCTATCCTTTTTACGCTTTTCTATTTTTTGTTGAAACACTTTATTAGCACTTGTATATGATTAGTGCTATCGTTTAATTCAGTACGTTATCTAATTATGTTGGTTTGGTGTCCTATGGTTTGTTATTTGTAAAAGAACCCACTACTAATGTTCTCCGTTGTTTTATCTATTATGATAGTTTCTTGTATCTTTTTTGTCGATGAGAAAGGGGGAGAAAGTACTAACATTTCTTCTTGCAGAAATTTAGTTGCACATTTCAGGTATATCATATATACAGGGGGAGAGATAGAGCATATATACAGGGGGAGATAGCAATGGAGATCATATTTTAAAAAGCTATGTTGTCATCAATCAAAAAGGGGGAGAATGTTGAGTCAAGAACTTTTAATGATCGTTTTGATTAATGACGAGAAGAAGCTTCATGATCGACAAAAAGAAGATACAATGGTTTCATAGGTTAGAAGTTGGTTATTTAGAATATTTTATGTTAAAATCTATCCTCAAATAATCATACTTCCCATTGATTTCAAAATTATGCATGAAAACTCGTTTTTATTGTATATTGACAAAAACAGGTCAACCTGTTAAAAATAACAGGTCAACCTATTTTTAAATATAACAGGCCAACCTGTTAAAATTAACAGGTCAACAGCTTTTTGAAATAACGGTCAAAAACCTGTCAACCTATTAATTTTTCCTGTCAACTTATTTTTGAATTTCATGAAGAGTCATCTTCTTTCTTGATTAGTTGCATCCATTTCTCTTCATTTAAAATCATTTCTTTTGATTGCAACTTTTCACCAACAATTGCAACTTCTCAATTACTATAAATACATCAGTTTTCAATCAATCAAATTACCGAATTTTCTCTCCATTCTCTGATCTATATTGTATTATTCTTAGCATTCTAAAAGCACTCAAAAGCATTCAATTATCGTTTGAATCTCCAAGCATATTTAATACACTTGTGATTCAACTCGATAATCTACTTCCAAATCTTTGCAAACATCAACATATATTTGAGGATAAGATTATAGGAAGGTTGTACTCAATCATTGACTAATCAGTGCTGAAAGAAAGAACACATTCAAGGTCAAAGTCTTGTAATCGTCTTGTGGGTAAGCTTGTAGCCCGTGAAATCAAGTGGGTAAGCTTGAAGCCCGTGAAATCAAGTGGGTAAGCTTGTAGCCCGCAAATCAAGTAGTGTTGTGAACATGTTCCTCCGGGTGAAGAGAGGGTGTTGTTTAGTGAAAATCCGAAGAAGAGCTTCGGGACTGGACGTAGGACGGGAGGTCCGAACCAGTATAAAATCCTGGTGTCATTACTCTACTTTACTTTACTTTACTGCATTTAAAGTTATCTGTGATATATATGTTGTTATCATATCATATTCCGCATATCCATATTATAGATCCTACATAAGTCATGCACACCGACTTTTCATTTATTAGAAAATATTACTAACATTTCTTCTTGCAGAAATTTAGTTGCACATTTCAGGTATATCATATATACAGGGGGAGAGATAGAGCATATATACAGGGGGAGATAGCAATGGAGATCATATTTTAAAAAGCTATGTTGTCATCAATCAAAAAGGGGGAGAATGTTGAGTCAAGAACTTTTAATGATCGTTTTGATTAATGACGAGAAGAAGCTTCATGATCGACAAAAAGAAGATACAATGGTTTCATAGGTTAGAAGTTGGTTATTTAGAATATTTTATGTTAAAATCTATCCTCAAATAATCATACTTCCCATTGATTTCAAAATTATGCATGAAAACTCGTTTTTATTGTATATTGACAAAAACAGGTCAACCTGTTAAAAATAACAGGTCAACCTATTTTTAAATATAACAGGTCAACCTGTTAAAATTAAAAGGTCAACAACTTTTTGAAATAACGGTCAAAAACCTGTCAACCTATTAATTTTTCCTGTCAACCTATTTTTGAATTTCATGAAGAGTCATCTTCTTTCTTGATTAGTTGCATCCATTTCT
Source organism: Allium sativum (assembly GCA_030737875.1). Classification (NCBI taxonomy): domain Eukaryota; kingdom Viridiplantae; phylum Streptophyta; class Magnoliopsida; order Asparagales; family Amaryllidaceae; genus Allium; species Allium sativum. Next base: position 391,257,564 of record CM060912.1, on the reverse strand, counting down.
CTTCATTTAAAATCATTTCTTTTGATTGCAACTTTTCACCAACAATTGCAACTTCTCAATTACTATAAATACATCAGTTTTCAATCAATCAAATTACCGAATTTTCTCTCCGTTCTCTGATCTATATTGTATTATTCTTAGCATTCTAAAAGCACTCAAAAGCATTCAATTATCGTTTGAATCTCCAAGCATATTTAATACACTTGTGATTCAACTCGATAATCTACTTCCAAATCTTTGCAAACATCAACATATATTTGAGGATAAGATTATAGGAAGGTTGTACTCAATCATTGACTAATCAGTGTTGAAAGAAAGAACACATTCAAGGTCAAAGTCTTGTAATCGTCTTGCGGGTAAGCTTGTAGCCCGTGAAATCAAGTGGGCAAGCTTGTAGCCCGTGAAATCAAGTGGGTAAGCATGTAGCCCGCAAATCAAGTAGTGTTGTGAACCTGTTCCTCCGGGTGAAGAGAGGGTGTTGTTTAGTGAAAATCCGAAGAAGAGCTTCGGGACTGGACGTAGGACGGGAGGTCCGAACCAGTATAAAATTCTGGTGTCATTACTCTACTTTACTTTGCTTTACTGCATTTAAAGTTATCTGTGATATATATATTGTTATCATATCATATTCTGCATAGCCATATTATAGATCCTACATAAGTCGTGCACACCGACTTTTCACTGTACACATGTCCAGTTAGCACGGGACGGTCGTCAGAAGAAAAGGAAAGAAGGAAATGAACTAACAAGGAACCTGTAGAATGTCTCATAGCGCATAGAACAAAATATAATAATAACATAGTTGACATAAAACAGGTGAGACAGTGCATAAGCTGAAAACAAACTAACATAGCAGCGGAAAATCCAAGTACAACTTATGATCCAAAGCTAACATTATTACAACTTTTCAAACTGTCTCAAAAAGCAAAAGTAAGATGAAGGAGGTACACTACTAATGCCCAAGTAGCGACCACCAACGACACAGGGAGAATATCTATATATCATACGTGGAAGCCTCCTGCTCGCCTCCGAATCAGCTACTCGTGCATCACTAGCTAACCTGTCTCTAGTCTGCTCGTGTGAGCACCCAGAGTAATAAGAAGAGACATAAAACTCTAGGTCAGACATAAAGCCTGGTATTAGCGATAAGCATCTAAACAGAACAATAAAAGGTAGACTAAAACATACCTGATCCTGGACCTGCAACCAAAGAGTTAGCACTACATATTGTACAACACTCTTAGGTGCCATTTCAAATGGTGTAAAGGTAACGGGGGTGGGGGTGTGCATGTCATAGTGATGGCAAACAATCAAACATAGCAACCATCCTCACATCTCTCACTCAGTGCATAAAGCATACGATATTCACCACTTCGATCACCCAACATACCTTGCTATGATCACTTTGCCCCATGAAGTCATAAATGGCTTCACTGCACTGATACATAGCCACTAATCCTTTGCTATGTCCACTTTGCCCCATGGAGTCACAATGACCCCACTGCACTGGCTCATAGCCTCACTAATCCTTTACTATGTCCACTCTGCCCCATGGAGTCACAATGACCCCACTGCACTGGCTCATAGTCTTACTACGCATCACTTTGCCCTCGAGTCATAATGACTCTACTGCACTGATAACGTAGTCCTGCTACCATCACCTTGCCCCTCGAGTCATAATGAATCTACTGCACTGATAAGTAGCCCATCATCCATTTTCAGTGGTGAATCGAAGTTATGAACGTCGACAACTCCTTAGCACATGTCCCGCAGCAAAGCCCAACCATGAAGTGAACTCATTCGTTCCCAACTAGATCTTGAGCTCTAACTTCCATTTGGACTACCTTTGCATCTCGGGTCATTGGTCATCACCGGATCGGTTCGGATCTCCCATAGTCATCAGTTCGGTTTGGATCATAGTGCTCCATCTTGACTGGATCGGATCGGGTCATCATCACCTTAGCGGATCGGATCGAGACTCCACGTCCAGTCGCCATCACCGATTCGGGTCGGGGTCCTCCAGTTTGCCACGGTTCGGATCGGCTTCTTCTTTCCAAGCCTCGTCGAAGTACATCGGTTCGGGTTTGGGTGCCATGGCGGATCGGGTCAGAGAACACCAGGCGGGTCGGATCGGATGATGCGTGCCATGAGAAGTACAAGTGAATCGAAGTGTGGAGTGTGAGGGCGGATCGGGTCCTCCTACCGATCTGATCCGGTTCGGATGCCTTCCCGCACTTCTTCCAGCAAGCAATTTATGCCACTCGACGACATTTTCGACCATTCTACCTATTCTAATCAATCACAAAGCATACCATACAGTCATAGCAACAAGTAGAAGTGACCTCAAACACCAAAACATCAATATGATAGGTTAAAATGAATCAAACTTACCCAAAACTCCATATTTCCCCTTAAGTATGTTTAGGTGAAACTAATGATATGATTAGCAAAACTTAACCAAATTAACCCAAATTCATATCAAAGGTCTAAAACATCATTTCGAATTTTATAAATATTTTTCCAGAATTTTATCATGTTTAAATTCGCTAATTAACACTAATTACCCTTAATTAGCCATAATTAGTGAGGAACTATGCAAATCACTCACCTCAGCCACAAATAAGGCTTAGATCTGAAGTAAATCTCTGATTTGGTGCGAATCCCGATGCTAAACAGCAACTCTAACGTTGACTTGGTGTAGATCTCCTTTGATTTGATGTTGCTAAGCTTAATCCTTGATTAGAAGATGACATGGAGGTGATTTAGAGTTTGGAGGCCATTTTTAGGGTTTCTAAGAGGTAAGTGGAGGCTAGAAAACTAAAATGGAATGAATCTCTAACTCTTTTCAGCCTCCCCATAACCCTAATCCCGAAATGGGTTATGGGCCCATTCGCTAATCACCCTATTTGGTCCGGTTAAGCAGTTTTTCACCTTCCAAACCTTATTTCAGCCATATCTCCATAACGGTAGGTCCGTTTTTCACATATGACCACTCTACGGAAAGGTAAACCATCAAACGAATCTAATGGAAGTGATTTTTAGGTCAAAATTCCTTTCCAATCAAAAGTTATGGCCAAAACAAGATTAGCTAGGAGCAAAACGGTCATTTAAAAATCGACAAAAATCATGAACATGGGAAATGAGTCTAATGGTTATTTCCCAAAGTTACATGACCATACAACTTCATATGGGAAAGAAATAAATATTCTAAGATCCTCCGATGCGTAAAATGCGGGTTGTTACATTCTCCCCCCCTTAAGAAATTTCGCCCCCGAAATTCCCTAACCAAAACACACAAAGGGTCCCGCATGCCTATCAACCATTAAATAACAATCAAACATGCAAAACAAGTCTATCCTAGAATGCGGAATAACTAAATTACAAGGTAAATCTTACCAGGCAAAGAGTTCTGGATACGTCTTTCTAATGCTCTCTTCTGTCTCCCAAGTACAGTCATTCTCATTCTCGCCCCATTGAACCTTGACTAGCTTCACCGCCTTCCTTCGAAATTTCTTTGTATCGTGCTCGACAATACAAATCGGCTTGCGGTTCCCAACCGCCTCGGGTTCTACTTCGAAGTCCTCTAACTGATCAGGTGAAATAGTCAAATCTGGGTCACGCACAAACTTTCTTAGTTGGGAAACACGAAATACGTTGTGAACTCCCGCCATCTTCTCTGGTAAGTCAACTCTATACGCCAAATTCCCAACTTGTTCGAGAACTGGGAATGGTCCAACAAATCTTGGTGCCAACTTGCCTCTCCTTCCAAATCGTATCATGCTCTTCAACGGAGAAATCTTGACAAACACCAAGTCACCAATAGAGAATTTTAAGTCTCTTCTCCTTTTATCGGCATAACTCTTCTGCCTATCCTGGGCAGCCTTCATTCGTTGTTGAATGATCTTAATCTTATCTGATGTCTCCCTCACCACATCTGGTCCAAGCATAAACTTCTCGCCAGTCTCTATCCAACATGATGGTGAGGTGCACGGTCTTCCGTACAAAGCTTCATATGGAGCCATACCGATACTGGATTGGTAGCTATTATTATATGCAAACTCTACTAGATGCAAATGGTCATCCCATGATCCACCAAAATCCAATATACAAGCTCTCAAGAGATCTTCCAATATACGATTCACCCTCTCCGTATGACCGTCGGTCTGAGGATGATATGCGGTACTGAGACGTAATTCTGACCCTAGAGCCTCTTGTAAGCTCTTCCAAAACCCACTAGTAAACAACGGGTCTCAATCACTCACAATGCTTTTGGGTACTCCATGAAATATCACTACCCATTTCATATACAATTCTGCCAACTTAGCTGCCGTTCTGGTCGATTTGACTGGTATAAATCTTGCACTCTTAGTCAATCGATCCACAATTACCCAAATGCTATCATATCCCGATCTAGTCCTTGGTAAACCATCGATGAAATCCATCGAGACTTGCTCCCATTTCTGTTCGGTAATTTCTAATGGTTGCAACAACCCACTAGGCTTCTTTTGCTCGGCTTTAACTAGCTGGCAATTCATGCATTTGGATATAAACTTCCCAACGTCTCTTTTCATCCCTTCCCAATAGTAAGTCTGCTTCATGTCTCGAAACATCTTATTACCACCGGGATGTATAGTTAGTTTTGAGTGATGACATTCCCTAAGCACTTCATCTCTCAAACCATTCACGTTGGGTACAACTAGTCTTCCATTCTTTCGAAGCCATTCATCTCGATCAAGCCCATACAAATTCATCTCCTCACCGTCGATATTCATCTCTAACCTGGAGATGATTTCCAATAGATTAAGATCGTCCCTCTGGCTGGAACCAATCCGCTTTATCAAAGTGGGTTTGATCGTCAAACTAGCTAGCATTTCTGGATCCAATTCGCACTTTGGTCTGAAATCAAACTCCGCGATATACTCCAGTTGCTTCCATTCAAGAAACATAGCCCCCAAACTGGCATGTCTCCTACTCAAGGCATCGGCTACCGCATTACCTTTCCCAGGTGTGTATGCGATATCAAAATCATACGAAGCCAAGAACTCTAACCATCTCTGCTGACGGAGATTCAGATCTTTCTGAGAGAAGAGATACTTTAACGATTTATGATCGGTAAACAACTCGAATATTTCTCCCAAGAGATAATGTCTCCACATCTTTAATGCGAACACGATCGCTGCCAGTTCCAAATCATGGGTAGGATACTTCTTCTCATGCGGCTTTAGCTGCCGACTAGCATAAGCTACAACCATACCTCCTTGCATCAATACAGCACCTAGTCCGGTACCACAAGCATCCGTGTATACCGTCATCTCTTCATTCCCTTTAGGAATGACTAGCACTGGCGCACGCGTCAACTTTTCCTTTAGACTCTTGAATGCATTCTCACACACTCCGTCCCAGATGAAGGCCTGATTCTTCTAAGTCAACTGAGTCAACGGTGCTGCTATCTTGGAGAAGTCCTGGATAAACTTACGATAATATCCAGCTAACCCCAAGAAACTTCTTACATCTGTTGCATTCTTGGGCGTAGGCCAATCCTGTACCATAGCCACCTTCGCAGGGTCCACGGCAATACCATTTTTTGAAACAACATGGCCCAAGAATCTCACTTCCCTTCTCCAAAAGTGACACTTAGAGAATTTCTCTTTCAATTGGTGTTTCCTTAACACCTCCATCACTATCCTCAAGTGTCCCTTGTGTTCCTCCTCTGTCCTCGAGTAAACAAGGATATCGTCTACAAACACAAGAACAAACTTATTCAACTGATCTCTGAATACTCGATTCATAAGATCCACAAAGTAGGCTGGTGCATTGGTCAACCCAAATGGCATGACCAACCACTCATAGAATCCAGACGGCGTCCTAAATGTCGTCTTCGGAACACTCTCATCCGCTACTCGGAGCTGATGAAATCCTGTCGTGAGGTCCTACTGGGAGAACACTCTTGCTCCTTCCAGTTGATCAAACAAATCATCTATCCGCAGTAGAGGATACTTATTCTTCCTCGTTACCTTATTCAACTCGTGATAGTCCACACACAAACGAAGGGAACCATCTGCCTTAGTGGCAAACACAACTGGTGCTCCCCACTCGGAGACACTTCTTCTAATAAATCCCATCTTCAAAAGATTGTTGACTTGCACCCCGAGCTCTCGCTGCTCCCTTGGTGCCATACGACGAAGTGTCATCACTATAGGTCTGGCATCTTTCACTAAATCAATACAGAACTCAATCTCTCGGTGTGGTGGAAGCCCGGTCACCTCCTCGAAGACGTCCAGATACTGGCCAACCACGGGCACATCTGACAACTCATCCTGCGGGATATCGAGGAAATTTATAAAACTAGCCATTACCCCATTACTAGGAAGACTACCAAACACTACCCTCCGCCCATCATCCACTCTAATTGTCACCAAAAAGCCCTCATAGTCTACCACCACCCCGTATCTTTGGAGCCAATCAACCCCCAATATAATGTCATACCCAGTAAAGCCCAAAACAAAGCAATCACAAACATACATCCATGACTCGATAAGACCAAATTTCGGCAAATCATACTAAGGCTAGTCGAACCACCAATCGGGTTCGTCACAACCAATGGTCTATCGACTATCTCGGGTTCCAGTCCCAACCTATCTACCAGGTCACTAGATATGAAGGAACGGGAAGCCCCAGTATCAAACAAAACTCGAACTGGTACATCATAAATATAAAGTATACATTGAATAAAGACATTCTTTCCTTTCTTCGCCGCAGTTGGGGCATTCGACGAAGAAGGAACAGCATCAATAGCATATGCTTTCACAATCCGCTTCTTCTTAAGAAGTTGCGGACACTTATCCTTATGATGTCCCACTTGGCCACAGTTGTAGCACTTCCTATCCGCTGGCTTGGCCCGACATTCTTTAGCATAATGGCCCTTCTTACCACAACTGAAGCACTCAACATCTTTCTTGTTCTTTTTCTGGCCATCCTTAGATTGGTTCTATTTTCTCTTATTCTGTGAGTTATTCTTGCCTCCACCGCCTGCTTGCGGCTTCAGCCCTTCTGCAGATGCAACCTCAGTCTTTGGCTTAGGGTAAAGACTCTCTGATCTCAAAGCTTTCCCCACAATCGATTCAAAAGTCTCATCGATGTGGTTGATAAGCCTCTCCCCTAAGTATCCATCCAATCCAGTAATGAACTTCTCATTCTTCTTCTCAGGAGTATCGATAAGTGATAGTCCATACTTCGACAAAGTGTCGAATTCAGCAATATAGTCAGAGACTGCCCTACCATTCTGCTTGAGTTCCAAGAGTCTCTTAAACAACACTGACTTCTGGGCAGCTGGAATGAACTTCTCGCTAAAGCGAGCCTTGAACTGATCCCAAGTAACCTGATCTTCTGGAGTAGCTGTTCTAATGGCATTCCACCAATTCATCGCTCGCCCTTGCAGCTGACGAGACGCTAGCCTTCTCTTCATCGCATCCTCGATACCCAAATCGCCGAAGATACGATCACAGCCATCCAACCAATCCTACACATCTGTGGCCGACTCCGTTCCGTGAAATGGCTTCCCACCAAGGTTGGTGTAATCCTTGCACAACTTGGCGAAATTGACCCTAGGCGCCTGCACTACTGGACCACCACCAATTCCGGGATTGGGAACTGCCCCTTGCACCTCCCTAAGCATGTCTCTCATGAGGTCAGTAAACATCGCCCTCATGTCAGCCGCATTCCCATTATTGGCTCCCCTACCAGCACCTCTTACATATTGGCTCATTGTCAATCTGTAAAAGGGGAAACGATTAACGACCTCATAGTGGTGCTAGTGCAGTACGACTTCATTCTTATACTACAAATGTTATATATATAGCTTTTGAAAACCAAAGTAATCACAAATACGTTCTCTCATGTATGTACTATCTCTCCCTAGTGTCTTTCCCTAGGTTAACTACGCAATCTAGAGCTCTGATACCAAATGTGACGGCCCGCCCCGCACCAACCGACATTTACTCCAAAAGTGCGCTGTACACATGTCCAGTTGCACGGGACGTTCGTCAGAAGAAAAGGAAAGAATGAAATGAACTAACAAGGAACCTGTAGAATGTATCACAGCGCATAGAACAAAATATAATAATAACATACTTGACATAAAACAGGTGAGACAGTGCATAAGCTGAAAACAAACTAACATAGCAGCGGAAAATCCAGGTACAGCTTATGATCCAAAGCTAACATTATTACAACTTTTCAAATTGTCTCAAAAAGCAAAAGTAAGATGAAGAAGGTACACTACTAATGCCCAAGTAGCGACCACCAACGACACGGGGAGAATATCTATATATCATACGTGAAAGCCTCCTGCTCGCCTCCGAATCAGCTACTCGCGCATCACCAGCTAACCTGTCTCTAGTCTGCTCGTGTGAGCACCCAGAGTAATAAGAAGAGACATAAAACTCTGGGTTAGACATAAAGCCTGGTATGAGCGATAAGCATCTAAACAGAACAATAACAGGTAGACTAAAACATACCTGAACCTGCAACCAAAGAGTTAGCACTACATACTGTACAACACTCTAAGGTGCCATTTCAAATGGTGTAAAGATAACAGGGGTGGGGGTGTGCATGTCATAGTGATGGAAAACAATCAAACATAGCAACCATCCTCACATCTCTCACACAGTGCGTAAAGCATACAATATTCACCACTTCGATCACCCAACATACCTTGCTATGATCACTTTGCCCCATGAAGTAATAAATGGCTGCACTGCACCGATACATAGCCACTAATCCTTTGCTATGTCCAATTTACCCCATGGAGTCACAATGACCCCACTGCACTAGCTCATAGCCTCACTAATCCTTTACTACGTCCACTCTGCCCCATGGAGTCACAATGACTCCACTGCACTGGCTCATAGTCTTACTACGCATCACTTTCCCCCTCGAGTCATAATGACTCCACTGCACTGATAACGTAGTCTTGCTACCATCACCTTGCCCCTCGAGTCATAATGACTCTACTGCACTGATAAGTAGCCCATCATCCATTTTCAGTGGTGAATCGAAGTTATGAACGTCGACAACTCCTTAGCACACGTCCCGCAACAAAGCCCAACCATGAAGTGAACTCATTCGTTCCCAACTGGATCCTGAGCTCTAACTTCCATTTGGACTACCTTTGCATCTCGGGTCATTGGACATCAACGGATCGGTTCGGATCTCCCATAGTCATCAGTTCAGTTCGGAACGTAGTGCTCCTTCTTCATTGGATCGGATCGGGTCATCATTACCTCAGCGGATCGGATCGAGACTCCACGTCCAGTCGCCATCACCGGTTCGGGTCCGGGTCCTCCAGTTTGCCACGGTTCGGATCGGCTTCTTCTTTCCAAGCCTCGTCGAAGTACATCGGTTCGGGTCGGGGTGCCATTGCGGATCGGGGCAGAGAACACCAGACGGGTCAGATCGGATGATGCGTGCCACAAGTAGTACAAGTGAATTGAAGTGTGGAGTGTGAGGGCGGATCGGGTCCTCCTACCGATCCGATCCGGTTCGGATGCCTTCCTGCACTTCTTCCAACAAGCAATTTAGGCCACTCGACGGCGTTTTCGACCATTCTACCTATTCTAATCAATCATAAAGCATACCATATAGTCATAGCAACAAGTAGAAGTGACCTCAAACACCAAAACATTAATATGATAGGTTAAAATGGATCAAACTTACCCAAAACCCCATATTTCCCCTTAAGCATGTTTAGGTGAAACTAATGATATGATTAGCAAAACTTAACCAAATTAACCCAAATTCATATCAGACGTCTAAAACATCATTTCGAATTTTATAAATATTTTTCCAGAATTTTATCATGTTTAAATTCGCTAATTAACACTAATTACCCTTAATTAGCCATAATTAGTGAGGAACTATGCAAATCACTCACCTTAGCCACAAATAAGACTTAGATCTGAAGTAAATCTCTGATTTGGTGTGAATCCTGATGCTAAACAGAAGCTCCAACGTTGATTTGGTGTAGATCTCCTTTGATTTGATGTTGCTAAGCTTAATCCTTGATTAGAAGATGATTTGGAGGTGATTTAGAGTTTGAAGGCCATTTTTAGGGTTTCTAAGAGGTAAGTGGAGGCTAGAAAACTGAAATGGAATGAATCTCTAACTCTTTTCAGCCTCCCCATAACCCTAATCCCGAAATGGGTTATGGGCCCATTCGCTAATCAACCTATTTGGCCCAGTTAAGCAGTTTTTCACCTTCCAAACCTTATTTCAGCCATATCTCCCAAACGGTAAGTCTGTTTTTCACATATGACCACTCTACAGAAAGGTAAACCATCAAACGAATCTAATGGAAGTGGTTTCAGGTTAAAAATCCTTTCCAATCAAAAGTTATGGCCAAAACAAGATCAGCTAGGGGCAAAATGGTCATTTAAAAATCGACAAAAATCATGAACATGGGAAATGAGTCTAATGGTTGTTTCCCAAAGTTACATGACCATACGACTTCATATGGGAAAGAAATAAATATTCTACGATCCTCCGATGCGTAAAATGCGGGTTGTTACAGCAGTATATGCAAAATATGATGACATCTAACATCTCTGCTTATGGGGAGAGATCCTTCCCCTAACTAAGCACGGTGGTGGTGCATCAGTCATCAAGGGGGTTTCAATGTGGTGTCGAGCCAAGCTGAGAAACAAGGAGGATGTGCTATCAGCCAAGCATCAGTGGAGGATTTCAGCACGTTCAATATCTAATCAGGCTTATATGAGATTTCCTTTGGTGGTTCTACTTTCACTTTGTGTAAAAACCAAGATGGTCCCAATAGGAATATGTCTTGACCGAATTGTTTCTTCGGATCATAGGGTTGGTTCTGTCATCCTTTCTCTTTCTCGATTGAACATCTCTACTATACTTTTTCGAGCAATGCCTTGTTGATCCTGAAGTACTCACATTTCTCTCTATCTGGCCCTGCTTCATTTCAATTCTTGTCCATGTGGAAATATTATCACACTTTCACCTCTATGGTGGAAGAATCTTGGTACCTTACAGCCATGGGGTTCTTCGATTGTTCTCTTTTATCCTAAGCTCAAGCGCCTCATATCCTGTTTAAAGTTATGGAACATGCAAGTGTTTAAGAATATCTTTAACAAGGTTCGATCGGTGGAAGAAGCCCTTATTTTATCAAAGTCTTCTTATGACGTCGATCCTTCTGTTCCTCTCAAAGCAAAGTAAGATCAATCCCAAGTCGCTTCTGACTCGGAGTTGTGCATCGAGACTGGTTTCTTCGTTAGAAAGAGGGAATTAAATGGGTAGTGGATAGTGACTCCATGCCAAATTCTTCCATTATACTATTGAAAAGAAGAATAAAATCCTAACTATTCACCATATTGCATATCGTTAGAGCCTACGGAGGTAGAAGTGACGATACTTTCCTATTTCCAAACTTTTCTTCAAACCCCTTTTATGGACCAGTCTGACCCCAGTCTCGTGTCTTTTTTCCCTCATCTGGTTCTTTCTTCTGAGGCTCCTACTCTTTGTAGTCCTTCCTCTTTGGAGGAGATCCTCTCTTGTATTTTCTCGCTCAATAAAGATGGCGCTAGTGGCCTCGACGGTTTCAACGGGGATTCTTACCGTTGTTCATGGGCAATCATTAGTCAGGATTTCTCCTCGGCCATTCAATCCTTTTTCTCTTCTGGTATGCTCTCCCGAGGATGGACGTCACCTAACCTAATTCTCATTACTAAAAGCGAGACTCCTCTTTCTTAATTTTCGTCCTATCAGTCTTGGAAACTTCTGGAACAAGGTTATCTCCAAGGTTTAAGCTTCCCGAATTGCTCCTATTTTGGATCGTGTTGTGTCCTCGTCGCAGTCAGATTTTGTCATGGATCGTCTAATTACTGACAATGTCCTACATCCCAAGAGATTATTGATTAGCATAGAAATGTGTTTATTTTATGCTCTTAAATCTTATCTTTTGTATATAAATAAATATTACGTTAGGTATTATTTTGTTTTTTTACAGGTGAGTTGTTCAAGCCTTATACAACTTTAAAAGTGAAGAATATACGCCACATACATGAAGAATTGCATTGGAAGCTGTCATTGGAGGCTAATTGTGTTCACATTGGGCTAGCTTATTTTCTTTTGAAGAGATTGGAAAAAAAGATCTTTGAAAATCTTCTAATTGTCACATGGTAAAGAGAGATAAGTTGAGGATCATACCACAATCTTTGACGAGGAGGCTCTTTTATATGAATAAGGGTTTTGCAACTAAGCAATAAGTACACATGTATACCCATTGTAGAACACATACTTTTCTGCTATAATTCTTCTGCCATTAATCTAGTTTAGTTTTCTTTTAGTTTTCTTCAATTTTGTTTTCTTAGCAATTAGTGTTGTCTACACAATTAGATTTGGTAGAGCACTATTTGTCTTTTGCACTTATTTTCATTAGTGATTGGTCGTCTAATTAGATTCAGCGGTAATCCTAATTTTATTTTCTGTTATTTAATTTCTGCAATTTTAATTTCTATTCTTTTTATTGCTTTCCTAGGTCATATTGTATTGAATACAGATTTGATTAGATTTAGATCTGATTCAATTCAATAATAGTTTTATTTGCTTTTTAATTGATAATTGTGATTTGATATTCGGTTCAATTAGGTTTGTTCTGAATCAAATTGCAGTTTCAATTTATTTTGTTTTCAAAATCCTCCTCCAAGTTTTCTCTAACTCGCCCGAGAAATTATATAAATAATTTGATTTAATATTCCTCCCTGTGTTCGACCTGCATACTACACGATTTGTGCACTTGCAGTTATTATAATAAATTCATGCTTTTCTAGTTCTTAGAAAGTGACGAACAATTATTTCTCAAATCGATCCTAAGATTTGTGGGTCCAATATGGTAATTAAGCTTGAAATGGAATAAGATTATGACTGCATGTCAAGGTTCTTCATCGTTCGGGTTCTACGATCATTTTGTTTACTTGAATCCTTGATCGATATGATTAGGCGTCTCATCTCGAACTGCTGGTTCTCTATTCTTGTCAATGGAGCGGCCAAAGGTTATTTTCCTTCTAGGTAGGGTCTTTGGCAAGGAGAGCCCCTCTTTCATTATCTTTTTTTATCTATAGAATCTCTTATTCATGGGGTTCAATCTCTTACCACCTCGGAGGAAGTTCATCGCTTTAGTTTGATGAAGTGGATGTCCTATGATTTCATCTTTAACTTTTGTCGATGACATCATTGTCTTCACTAATGGAGATTGGAGTTCCATCTGTCGGCTCCTTTCTTTTCTTCATCTTTATGAGCGGTGTTCGGGACATTAATCAATGCCTTAAAAAGCTGTTTTCTCCTGCAAAGGGTATGGACACTAGGAGGGTCGCGTGGATTGAGTCCCTCTCTGGTTTTGGTGCCTCCTATGTTCCTCTTCGCTATCTTGGCATTGTCCTTTATCGTGGTCGTAAAATCAATGCGATTTTCGGCACATTAACTGACAAAGCCAGGAGTAAGATATTTAGATGGAACTCTACTCTTTTATCCAAAGCAGGTAGACTTATCCTCATCAAGTTAGTGTTTTTTTTTTAGGATCATATGTCTTTACATCCATGACTCCTACAACTACTTTCTTTTGGTCCTATCACTCATTGGCATCGTTTTTTTCCTAGGGGAAAAAAGATGATGCCTAGCGTCACCATTGGGTCTCTTGGAATACCATATGTTGTCTTGGAAGAGAGGGGAGCCTTGGTCTTAGGAACCCTAAGGATGTTTATCAGACGTTTGCTTGTAAATTTTGGGCCAGGTTTAAAACCAATAACTCCATTTTGTCCTCTTTCCTTCATGCTAAGTACTGACGCCTTGTATTGTCATATTTTTCGGGATTCCCATCTTACGCTAATGAGACGTGGAAAGGATCAGTCGGTCAAGTCTTTCTCCGATTCTTACGGTCGGGGATTCAACTGGAATGAAGCTCCTTTCTCCTTGAGGGTTGCATGGAATTCGGTTAGAAATCCTAAGCCCAAAATCAAGGGTTTCTCCTTCATTTGTAGAGGGTGAGTGTGGTTTGGAGGTTTGGTCATACTACAGGGACATGACTGGACTCGGTGGGGCCCAGTCTTCTCTTTCGAAGTTACTAAGTGATTGGTAGGCCAGAGGTCTTAGAAAGGATCTTTGATCGATCCTACTCAAACTTGTTTCTTGTCTTATTTGTTGGCATCTGTGGTATTCCCGGAATAAGGTTATCTTTGGTGAATCCCTGGTGCATTTTGGCTATCATTCTAAAGGTTTCAAATAATGTTTTCTCTGCCCTTTGAGGTTGGCACTTCTTGGGCAACCTTGGTCCTATCATGTTATCTCACTCTTGTTTTATCTCTATTACTCGAGACTCTCATCTCAGAGCAGGTGTAGGGTGAGTTGTTTTTTTAATAGGGGATTGCTACCGAATAGGAGGTATGGGGAATGCTTTGGAATTGGAGGCGCAACAGTGTCTTTCTTTCCTTCTTTAGGGTGGATCTTTTGTTGTGTTGTCATTAGAGTGTCGGTCAAGGGGTCTTGGCTTATAGGATTTTATAGAGGGCATCAGTGACATGAGGGTTGCGGGTGATTCTCTTGTTTAGTTGGCTTTCTGGAAGTTTTTATTGCCTTCATTCAGTCTCGGTCTTTGGTTATGGTTGTTGCTATGTGGGTTCCTATCCCAAGGAATTGGTTAAGCTATGACTTTAGGGTGTTTGTTGGGATTGGTGAGAATGGATTTGTTTTGCAAGGTGTTTTGTTAGTTAGTCTTTTGTTTGTTTTTGTTTTGTTTCTGGCTCGGTTTTGTCTCACAAACCCGGGTTATAAGGGTTTGTTTTTTCTGAGCCATCGGAGAAAGGATGTTTTCTACTTATTTTGGTATATTTGCCTGTTTAAAAAAATACTTAATCATTTTGAATCATGGTTTTAAACCCAACTTTACTTTTATCTACAATTTCTACAACTTATACTTTGCAACCACAAATTTGCAATTTTTTAAATATTCATTAAACAGTTTAACACTTTATATTGGAAATATGCTTTATTTAGATATTGGTCGCTAATCAATATCTTATGTTTTCATATCAATTCAAGTCATCAAAATATATTTTACAAACATGAATTGAAATAATTCCTTAATATACCAAAGGTATTTAATTTATTTCAATGCTCATAAATTTTGAAAATGAGAATTTCCTCCCTTTGCTAATGGCAGCGTCCTCAACCTCGATAGCATTGATTTTATAAAATATAATAGCATAGAAAATAAAAAGATTAGATTTTTGAAAATAAAAGGATTTGATTTTTAATATGGAAAGATTTGATTCTTAATTATACAAAGGTAATATTTTTATATAAGTAAAGCATTATAAAAATAAGATTTTTAGCATTATAAATATATGGTTTTTAGTATAGGGATAACAATATAAGAAGGAGATTTTATACATGTT
Source organism: Allium sativum (assembly GCA_030737875.1). Lineage (NCBI taxonomy): Eukaryota > Viridiplantae > Streptophyta > Magnoliopsida > Asparagales > Amaryllidaceae > Allium > Allium sativum. Next base: position 391,242,097 of record CM060912.1, on the reverse strand, counting down.
GTAGCGAAATAAAAATTCGATTTTTATATATGAAACAGCGATATAAAAATATAATCTTTATATAGAAAGTGGCGTTGTAAAAATTTGATTTTTACAATATAGATTTGAAATAAAAATATGATTTTTATATATGTAGCGAAATAAAAATATGATTTTTAGTGAAGTAAAAAATACGATTTTTATAAGGAAGTAGCAGTATAAAAATAGTGATTCTTAAATATATAAACATCATATTAAAAAATGTGATTTTTAATATGAACAGCGTAGAGAAGACTGCGTTGGAATGTCAGGCAAATCCTGACTGTTCTGAAATTCAGAAATAAAACTGATGGAGTGGAACCCACGGTGAGAACTCCTCACTATAATTTTCTTTATATAGTTATTTATTTTATAACTGCATATATGAACTGCTCCCCATCGTCCATAGACAATGGACGACTTGTTTGATTTGATTGTGTTGTGAAAATTGATTGTGATGTGCAATGGAATAAAATATTCATGTGTTGAATAAAATATCTTATCGCTAAAAATATAATTTTTAACGTGTATATGAATAAAATAAATATTCATTTACAAATCGAATGATTTGTTTATGTATACCCTTTTGACTAATATTGATTGGGACGATAAATTTTACACATCGCCCAACTACACAAATAAAATCTGTGTTTGTTGGTTAAAACATCACACGGGTGTTGGGATGATATTTGACATACACTAATCCCAGTTGTTTAGTGGTATGACGATTGATAGGTTGATAGACTATTTATTGTAAGCGTTAAATATTTATATTTAATGCTTATAATGTGTAGAATGCACTTTGGATGATGGTTGATTGTTTATCATGGCTGTTGTATACATGGGTTGTATGAAATTCATATAATCAACATTATATGGTAATTGACTGTGTCTGATTCCAGTTCAGAAAGAATGAAATTTTAAAATAACGAATATTTTAAAATAATATTCGGTCAAAGATCAAAATATGATTTTTGATGTCCGAATTGGGATGGGCACGAAAATATTTAAATATATAAAGCCATGTTGATTAGATTAACGCCATTTTGGACGTGAACGATAATTATATCGATTTTATTCATTTTTAGAATGAATATCGAAATGAAAGTAAATCTAATATTTTGAAAATATTATCATTTATATATTAATGATATGGAATATTAAATTTTGATTTAAAATTGAATATGAAGTTGAAATCGTTTTGAAAATGAATTTAAACCGATTTATAAAATATGTTATAAATGGAAATCGATGAAATATATATATTATATATATAATGGCCTGAATAGAACGAGCCGCGCCGCGGTAGTTTGTGAATTTCGACCAATGACTTCGAATGGACATTACGGGAAATCCGGCCATCGGATTCTCCTAAAAACGGAACCATTGGGTTCGTATCGAAAAGGGATTTCCAACGAATATTAGAGATTTGAAATATAACGGTTGGATTTGGAATTATGTCCAAATCAAATTTGGAAAAGGTCGTTGTAACTGTTGTTCAATGGCCATTTATGGAAATCGACTGTATGGGCCTTGATAAAATTATTTAAAATATCAATAATTTGTGTAAAATCATAATAAATGATTTGGAAAGAATTGGGATGAAGAATCCCATATTTGAAAAGATAATGAGACGACCCGAACTTCCCCGGTAAGGAAAGCGCGAATTTCTTTGAGGACAACACACATCGGAACGCAAACAGAAGAACATTTCATTGTCTATTACAACAATTCCATCAGAATACAAGAATATGCAAAGTATAAATCAATATTACACACTCACTAAATATCATAGATTACAATACATTTTATAGCAGCGGAAAAATAATACAATACACAACTGAAAGAGATAAACGGATACAGGGCTTTCCGGATATCATTCCAGCTGTAAATCAAGATCCTATGAATATAAATGTGCAAAACCAAAATTACTAGCTGCCCTTGCGAAAACTAGGGGCACCCAGAGTTTAGGTTAAAACAATAAACTCCAGGTCATTCATGTGACTGGTGTGAGAACTAAAACAGTTATTAATCTTTATTTTAAAGTTAGGTAAATCAAGGGACCACGTCGTATAATACGGAACGGGTTTCCTTCCAAGAGTACCAGTGCATAAAACAACAACGCAATGCTAAATAAAGATCAATGAAGCTATTATAAGACCCAGGTCACATCACACAATGCAACACAAGCCGGAGGATAGGGTTTTACCTTATAATAGCCAAAGCATGCTTGATACGCTAAATTTCATGTTTTATTATTACTATAAGTGTATATTGTCACAACAATTTCAATCATAAATATCAATCACAGACGGCATAAGTGCCCCATACCACTATGTCGCCATACTGGGCTCTACAATCAAAACCGCAAAGTCACGTATTGGAAGTTGGATTTCCATCTGTGAACCAAGGCAAGGGATCGTCCTTATCGAATTCGAGACGCTCTAGCCCGCCCCTCCGGAACAGAACGGATCGTCCCTTGGATCGTCAGGGCCGGTCCACCGATGTGGATTAAAGTGCTTGAACACTGCGTTTCCCCACCCTATGGGGTGTCAATGAGTCCAATGACTCCATCGGTCCCGGATCGACCAATATATCCGAGGCGCCTCGCAAATCAACAACCACATAAGTCAAACTTGTCAGGGCGTGTAAAACCACTGACGCCACTTCTAGCTAGAAGAAAACGCATGCCCTCCCTGATGTCCTCTCCCGTTTCTGGTTCACAACCCGGGTGTGAGGCTCGCGAATTAACGCTACACAATTCTATGCCACACAGGTTGTGCTTTGATCATCAACCACAAGACTCTGCTTTTCAACAGAAGCCTTGATCATTTGCATTTTAGCATGCCACGCAGGCAGACTACTCCATGCAACTGATATCCATAAATCACACAGAATGATATCTAATGTCAAATACACGGTCCATTTACAAGTCCGTTCAGGGTCTGAACGAAACCGGAGGCACCTTGTACCTCACATATCCATCGATCTCCAAGTACGTCTGGACGATCACTAACCGATTCCCTCCTCTTGGGTGTACGGCCCAATCAAGATCATCACTAGTTATCCAAATGACATGAAGACCTCCGGTCTTCAACCACCATCTCCATCTTCGACATATCGTCAAATCAGTTACTCAGAATGGGATAAACCCGGTCTTTCTGAATAACTCGCGTATATAATAAACAAGTGTTAAACAAACACAACATACGCTTCATTCCAATTCAGAATATTCTTTTATTCAAATATTCTTACACTTTGGGAAAAGTTCCCATTAATTTTATCGTAGATAAATTCTTTAAATTTATTCTTCATTCTTCTTTTGAATATCAATTCAAACCAAATTATGATTTATCGAAACTAATTGGGATTAACGAACCTCACCGAAGTAATCATTTGTTTAATTTCCCAACCCCAACCTGTTCATCCCATGAAGTAAAACAGGTAATACTTCATATCTAATACCATGGTGTTATCGGTAAATTCAATTACCATTTCACATTCAAATCTAATTAAAGATTTAACTATCGCTTGGAGTAAAACTGGTGATACTCCATTCTCGATCATTTCAATCTAATTAATGATTCATTAAAACTCCACTTTGTTTTAATCTTCCCAAAAGTCACTATCAATGATTGTTTAACTTGGGAAACCATATCCTGTCTTTGACTGGGTTAAAGAACCAATGTCATTTAAAACACGGTTCACGATAAACCCAAAATCACATTCTATTCCATCAGCCTTTAACCGTAAATTAGCACGTGAATAATTCCCTAAGTGTTAACCCCGAAGGCCGAAACCAACACCAGATCAATACCCAGGAAACCATTCATTCTAACTGATTTCCAGTTAGTTTCTGATTTTCTTAACTCTGTTGGGTCCAAGAACGGTATTATTAAAGATACCATTCATGACAACCCAAATCACATTCCATTAGTTATCGAGTTATAGAACAAGTGTTATTTAAAACACTGTTCACGATAAACCCAAAAATCAATTCAAATTCAATTCCAATTAAATACCATTTAATTGGTATACTTCATTAAATCTAAATAAAAAGATTTAATCTTTTTCTCAACTGGGTTTAAGAACAGTGTTAATGAAGACACCATTGACGACAAACCCAAATCCCATTTGATATAAAATACAAAGCTCTGAATAGAAAATATATCGGCTTATATTCAATATCAAATTCTACGACCAACAAATATCGTATTGGAAATAACGATATAAATATATCTTTCAAATTTCCATAACGATATTTATATAATCACGAAATCCAACATCAAATTATTCCAAAGACAATTTCGATTCAAATCCATTCCAATTCAATAATTGGAAATTCTGGTTACTTTCAAAACCATTTCAAATCCACTTTATTTATTTTAAAAAAATGGGATTATAATTCTAGTTCAAAACTAGTTCATTTCGATAAAAAAACTATTTTTATCTTTTCAATTATGGAGTTTTTCATCCCAGTTCTTTCCAAATCATTTCTTATGATTTTACACAAATTATTACTATTTTTAATAATTTTATCAAGGCCCGAACTGTCGATTTCTATCAACGGCCATCGAACTGCACTTACAGCGACCTTTTCCAGATTTGGACATAATTCCAAATCCAACTGTTATATTTCAAATCTCTAATATTCGTTAGAAAGCTCTTTTTGATACGAACCCAACGGTTCCGGTTTTAGGAGAATCCAACGGTCAGATCTCCCGTAATATCTGTTCGAATTCAATGGTCAAAATTCGCGAACTGCCGCAGCGCGACGCGTTCTATTCAGGCCATTATATTATATATATAATATATACTTCATCGATTTCCTCTTAAAACGTATTTTATAAATCATTTTAAATTCGTTTTAAAAATGATTTCAACTTCATATTCAATTTCGAATCAAAATTGAATATTCCACATCATCGATATACAAATGATAATATTTTCAAAACGTTATATTTTGAAATCACTTCCTTTTCTATATTCATTATAAAAATAAATAAAATCGATATAAATATTGTTCACGTCAAAATGGCTTCAATCTAATCAACACGACTTTTATTCAACACATGAATGTTTATTTTATTCAACACATGAATATTTATTCTATTCAACACATGAATTTTTATTCTATTCAACACATGAATTTTTATTCTATTCAACACATGAATTTATTTTATTCAACACATGAATTTATTTTATTCAACACATGATTTTTTATTCTATTCAACACATGAATTTATTTTATTCAACACATGAATTTATTTTACAATATTCCTTATTTTCCAAATTGGAATGAGGCCCAATCAAGTACCATCTAATGCTAATTATATGGATTTTCTATAACACATGTATAAAATAGCAACGATAAATCATCAACCATCATCCAGAGTGCGCCACAAAACTGCATAAGCATTGAATATAAATAATTAACGCTTACACAATCTGTCAACCCATCGGTGGACATACTACTTAAACATTTGGGATTAGTGTACGTCAATATCATCCCAACACCTGTGTGGGGTTTCAAAACAACAAACGCAGATTTTATTTGTGCAGATGGGCGATGTGTAAAATTTATCGTCCCAATCTATATTAGTCAAATTAGTGTATATAAACAAATCGTCCGATTTGTTTATAAGTATTTATTTTATATACACGTTAAAAATTATATTTTTAACTATAAAATATTTATTCAATCCACTACACACAATCATTTTTCACAACACATCAATCAAACAAACAAGTCATCCATGGTCTGTGGACGACGGGTGTCGGGTGCTGCTAAGCACCGTCTGCATCCTAGTATACATTTTAACTAGAAAAAAATTTAAAAGTGAGAAGTTCTCACCAAGAGCTAAACCAAACGCCATGACTCTTCATATGTAGGAAACCTTCATCGTGCTCGCCTTTCATCACTTTCGTTGCCCGTATTCACTACATATATAAAAATCACATTTTTATATTGTTGCTATGTATATAAAATCACATTTTTATAATCACTCTATATGGATAAAAAACCACATTTTTATATTGCTACTCTATAGATAAAAATTCTATTTTTATACCGCTACTATAGAGATAATAATTCTATTTTTATACCGCTACTATATAGATAAAAATTCTATTTTTATAATGGTGTTCATATAATAAAAATCATATTTTTCTCTCACCATTCTCTATATAAAAATCACATTTTTATATAAAAAGATCGTATTTTTATATCTCTTCTACATATGTAAAAATCACTCCTTTACACCGCTACTTCCATGATAAAGATTATATTTTTATCTTGCTAGTAATATAATAAAAATTATATTTTTATTACTCTACATAAATAAAAAATCATATTCTTATTCTTCCTATGATACAAAAATCATATTTTTATTCTTCCTATGGTAGGATTTTTATACTTTCTATGATATAAAAATCCTATTTTTATACTTTCTATGATATAAAAATCCTATTTTTATACTTTTTAAAACAATGCTATATAAAAAAACTGAGACGACCCCAAACCCCGTACTGACGGCGGCAAGGGTAATCCGTGGAATATAACACAGAAACCGATAATAGCAGAACAGAAATAAATAAATACATCAGATAATGAACAATAGAATATACTGGATAAAAGTAATCATCAGAGTTACACAGTATACAGGATCTTACTTAGTACAAATACAGTTCAGCTATACATAAATGTCTACAGCGGAAAACAAACATAATGTACAATAGGAGCTGAACAGCATAAAAAGAGATAAATGATAAAATCCATCTTCAGCTCCAGCTATCCAGGAAGAACCAGCTAAACCTGAATACAAGGCTGCCCATGTAGAAAAAGGGGCACCCGAGTTTGAAAGTGAAACAAACTACGAGTCAGTCATGGGACTGGTATGAGAAATCTACTCAACACATATATAATATGGCTAATCACAGGACCACGCCACTTTCGTGGAACGGGTTTACTCCATTGAATTGCCAGTGCTTTAAAACAAATATTTCTTTTAAACATTGCTATGCTTTTTATAAAAATGAAGCCATTATAAGACTCAGTTCCCATCACACAATGCAACGCAAACCGGAGGATAGAGTTTTTACCTTATAACGGCCAAGATATGCTTGATACGAATAAAACAAAGGCATTTGATATTATTGCTAGTGTTTATATGTTTTGAAAACAATTTCAAATCATAACTATCAATCATAGGCAGCATTAATGCCCCATACCACTATGTCGCCATACATAGGTATACAATCAAAACCGCACAGTCACGTATTGGGAATTTGGATTTCCGTCATGAACCAAGGCAAAAGATAGTCCTTACCGAATTCGAGACAATCTAGCCCATGTCTCCGGAACAGCCGCAACTGCCCCTTGGAGCGACAGGGCCGGTCCACACGAAGTGGATTATAGTGCCTGAACAATACGTTTCTCCGCCCTTTGGGGCGTAAATGAGCCAACGAATGACTCCATCGGACCCGGATCGTCCGATCAAACCGAGGCGCCTCGCAACAGCAACAACCACATAGGTGAAAAGTATATAAATGTCAGGGCTGGTAGGTCACTGACACCACCCTAGCTAGAAAGAAACGCATGCCCTCCCTGAGGTTCTTCTCCCGTTTCTGGTTCATATTGGGGTTTGAGGCTCGCGATTCCACGTTATACACAAAGCTAGGCCACACAGGCGGTGCTTTGATCATCACCACAAGACTTTGCTTTTCAATAGAAGCCCTGATCATTTGCCACTTAGGCATGCCACACTAGCAATTCATGCCATGCGACTGATGTCCATCGGTATACAACCTCTGAGCTCGTGCGTCTCAGAGAAGAGCATTAAGCAAAAGAATAAATTCTCCACCGCCAAACAGATGTATATTTAACAGAGATCAATCAACACAGAATAAAATCCAATGTCAGACACACAGTCCATTTACAAGTCCGTTCTGGGTCTGAACGAAACCGGAGGCACTAAATACCTCGCAAACCCATCGATCACCACGTACGTCTGGACGATCACCACTCATTATCCATATTTCGGGATGCCTCCCAATCAGGACCTCGGTTACCATCCAAACGAGGTGAAGATCTCCGGTCTTCAACCACCGTCTTCATCTTCGACTTTCAATCGTCGGTCAATTATTTGAAATGAGAATTAACTCGGCCTTTTCAAATAATTCACGTATATTTAGAATGTCAAATCAATTTATTTTAATGGTTAAATCATTCGACAACACCAATTTTGTTCTTTAATGTAATTTTCACACCAAACACATTCAACCATCAAATACCGCATAAATCGAGCAAATTCAATTTATTTCTATTCCATATTGTTTACGATATTTTATAACGATTTATCGCTATTTTTATTTATTTTAAAATAGCCAATTTATTCAAAACGACGCTTCGGGCCATAACGCGGCCGTGGAGTTGTTTTTCTTCAGATTTGATTTACACATATCTGAAAATCTAACCGTTGGATCTTCACAAAATTTACGTCATTAGAAGGGTCTTTTCAAAACTAAGCCAACGGTTCCAGTTTCGGGAAAATCCGACGGTCGGATCTCCCGGTACAATCGTTTGAAGTTTCTATTTCAAAATACGAACTACAGCGTCGTTATTCGATTAAATATAATTATATTTATATATATATATAAATATAATCGTTTCTGGCGCTGTTTTTCTTCAGATTTGAATTAAACATTCCAGACAATCCAACCGTTGGATTTTTACAAAGTTGGTGCCGTTGGAAAGATACTTCCAAGGCGGACCCAACGGTTGCGGTTTCGGGAAAATCCAATGGTCGGATTTCCCGCACTAGTTGTTTGAAATCACGGTTTCAAAACACGAACTGCACGACCACGTTTCGTTTTAATTTTATTTATATTTATATATTTATATAAATATAGTTCATTCAAAAATTTCAATATCGTTTTCACTTCAAATATTTCACTAACGCCTTTAAATTTTGGAAAATTTCGCCATAACCTCATTTGTACGGGAGGGGCTGGGAAAATTCCCAAGTAGCCACACGGGCATCTCATGTCAAAAAGAAAAAGAAAAAGCCAAGCGACTAGCCAACAGGCTCATAAAATAATCACCCAAACAAAACAGTAAATGTGTACCTATTTGTCGGGCACAAAATTTTATTCCTCTTCTCTAGCCCCTTTGCTATAACCTGTTCAATAAATATGCATGTACACATATATAGTTCTTATCACTTATCATTTTCTATTCAACTTCATATTTGATTCCATTTGGTTAAAAAACACCATTCATTCTAATGTTGCATGTATAGGCAAAAATCATATCATTAGCTAATTAATGAATATTTCAACTCATATATATTTATTTGAACGAGTGGCTATTTTTAACACTTCACATTTCAACAATTCGTGAATATAATAAAATGTGATTTTTATATTTAAAACACGAATACCATTCAACACATGAATTTCTAATCAACGAATGAATACCGATTCAACACATGAAGGTTTTCTATAGTTTCTATATATAGATAAAAATGTGATTTTTATATTTAAAACACGAATACCATTCAACACATGAATTTCTAATCAACGATTGAATATCGATTCAACACATGAAGGTTTTCTATAGTTTCTATATATAGATAAAAATGTGATTTTTATATTTAAAACACGAATACCATTCAACACATGAATTTCTAATCAACGAATGAATATCGATTCAACACATGAAGGTTTTCTATAGTTTCTATACATAGATAAAAATGTGATTTTTATATTTAAAACACGAATACCATTCAACACATGAATTTCTAATGAATGAATGAATATCGATTCAACACATGAAGGTTTTCTATAGTTTCTATATATAGATAAAAATGTGATTTTTATATTTAAAACACGAATACCATTCAACACATGAATTTCTAATCAACGAATGAATATCGATTCAACACATGAAGGTTTTATGTTCAATGAATAAATATAGTTTCAACAAATGAAAATAATTCAAACACATGAATATTATTCAAAATTTCGGCAGCATAACGGCAGGGTAGTTAAAACCGGGACCGTCCCTAGTACGGCTCCTCGCTCTACCTTAAAACCTCGCGGTTTTTGAGAATGGGGATCATGCATCTAGTTCGCACGCGGGCGGCATGTTTTATTTATTTCATTTCCACAAACTAATCCTATGTGGTTTCAACCAAATATTTCTCAACCACAAATGGGTATTTTTCAACCACAATCAATCAATATTAACCACAAATAATTTCAAACAACCATTCGCTATCAATCAATTTTCACAACAATCACAACCAATAAATATCGTCCATGGTTTGTGGACGAGGGGCGTGTATATATATATAGCAATTCATTTATATTTCAACACATATATAATTTTTACAACGCATATACAACTTATACATCGAACGTACAACTTATACAACGCTTATACATGAGGTGTACAACGCTTATATAACTCATACATCGAATATATAATTTATACATCGTCGTTTTCCATATCGTTTATAAATTAGAAATCTCACATTGGGTTCCACTCCACCAAAAATAGCAGAAGGCTCAGAAAAATACGCGATCTCTTCTAAAATGTAGAAGGCGTCCACACGGTCACGATGTTTCCTGTTTCATCGAATTTCGTTAACGAACGAAAAATATATGATTTTTCAAAATTTGCAACGGTTTAAAGGTGTTAAAACAGCTGAAAATAAATTAAAGGCGCTACCTTCAATAAATGTTCAAAACTAGGTTTGATTCTTGCTCTCAATCCGTTGCACGATACGAAGATCGGGTTGTACCACGTCGAAGAGCTTGGAGTCGCGCACCAGGGGGTGCCCTTCCTGATGAACTCGCGCGCGCCTAGGGGGTGGTAGAGGGCTTCGAACGGCGCCTCTTTCGAAGGGAATAACTCGAGGTAGGAGCGACGGTGGTGGGTGCTCCAGGTACGGATTTGAAGAGCTCGGAGGGATCTACAAAAAGTTCAACTGGGCCATGGCGTTTCGGTGATCGGAGCGGCCAGAAAAGAGGAGAGAAGGTGGCGAAGGGGTTCCGCCTGTTAACGGATGTCGGGGAGAGAGAAAATTAAAAGATTTTTTTTATAAAAATTTTGATTGGCCGATGGGTTTTAAAGGGGTTTTCTGACGCGACCACCAATCTAAACCCAACGACTGTCGTCCCTAGCGTTTTACCCCCATTCCGAACACAATGAGATATGTTTCGAAGGCCCATTCGAATGTTTCAGCCAGTTTTCCTTCAAATTAAAAATATAAAACATTCAATATTTAATTTGAACGTACATTTCAATTTGCCAGGGCCACAAACAGATTCGAAAAATTCCAGAAAAATAAATCTAGCTATGTTTTGACGATACAGTCCCAACAAAACTAGTTTCGTCGAATTCTGAGACCGTTTGCAAAAAGGCCCATTTTTGGTCGATCCAATTCAACTATAATTGGCCAAAACACGTTTTCTTTTGCCACGCTCACATATTAGCTTCAAAAATTATGAAATTTGAAATCTAGCAATAACTTCACATCCCGGATCCAACAAAAGTGGTTTCGTCGAATTCCGAGGTTGTATGCAAAATGGCCAATTTCACGGGCTATATAAATTCCATAGCGACCTTTCTGAAAATTCATTCGGCCATAACTTTTGCTTTCTGCTATTAAAATTCGATTTTTCAGATTCGTTAGAAAGGTATTCACTAACAGATTTAAATATTTTTGGTTTCGCTAAAATCCGTTTTGTTTTGCACCCGGTACAGTCCGACAAAGTTTGAATTCAATTTTTGAAACTACAGCGCCATTTCATGCCTTGTTTATAATTATAATTAATTATATTCGTTTTCAATTGTCGATTCAAACTCAGTTTTCATTGCTATTATTTAAAATATTTATTTTAAATATTTAAAATCCATTATTTTAGCCAATTTAAAAATTTTAAATTGGTTCAGATTTTCTGGGTCGTTACAATCTCCCCCACTTAAAACTTTTCGTCCCCGAAAAGGAACAAAGTCGAAAGCGGTTTGATAAATCCACAATCACACAACACAACAACCAATCCAATTGTTTTCAACCTTTCAAAAATATACTAATCAATTTCTATACTCTTTCTTTTTTTAAAATCATTCAGACTATAGAATTTAAAAGTGCACATCCATGGAAAGAAAATAACAACAGAGTAGAGAATTAAATGGTAATGCAAAGTAGGGTAAATGTACCTTGCACCAGAGTCAATCAGAGATATCCACTCGGCATCTAGGATAAGCTTTCTGAATGCTCTCCTCAGTTTCGCAAGTACAATCTCGCGGATCTCCACTCCATTGCACTTTGACTAAGTGAACCTTCTTGTTCCTCAGCTCTTTGGTTTCTTTGCTGATAATCTTTAGCGGCTCTCTTCTCACAGCTAATTCTGGAGTAATTTCAATATCCTGTTGAGCTGCTTCTTCCACGATCAAGTCTGGATCATGAACGTGCTTTCGAAGTTGAGATATATGAAATACATCATGAACTCCAGGCAACCAATCTGGCAATTTAACCCTATAAGCGAGAGTTCCGATCCGTTCCAGAATAGGAAACGGACCAATGAATTTGGGTGCCAACTTTCCAGTTTACCGAACCGGATAACTCCTCTCATCGGCGATACATTCAAATATACATAGTCGCCAACAACAAAGGATATGTCTCTTCTTCTTCTATCGGCATAGCTCTTTTGTCGACTTTGAGCGGCGAGTAATCGCTTTTTAATAAAATCGACTTTGTCGGAGGCTTCTCGGATCATATCACGACCCAACACAAGTCTATCTCCGGGTTCGACCCAACAAGCAGGAGATCGGCACGGTCTACCATACAATGCTTCGAATGGCAACATTGTCAGGCTCGCTTGGTTGCTGTTGTTATATGAGAATTCAGCCAATTGCAGATGGTCTTCCCATGATCCACCAAAGTCTATAACACAAGCCCGTAGTAGATCTTCTAAAATACGATTCACCCTCTCAGTCTGACCGTCTGTTTGAGGATGATAAGCGGTGCTTAAGTTCAACTTCGTTCCCAGTTCGACTTGAAATGCTTCCCAGAATTTGATAGTGAATATTGTATCTCTATCACTGACTATACTGAGCGGCACTCCATGTAGTCTAACAATTTCCCTAAAGTAAATATGCGCCAGACTCTGAGCAGTTCTGTTTGATCTGACAGGTATGAAATGGGCGGTCTTCGTGAAGCGATCTACGATCACCCAAATACTTTCATTCCCTTTTCTGGTTCTGGGCAGACCATCAATGAAATCCATAGAAATATGTTCCCACTTCCATCCTGGAACTTCTAGCGGTTGCAACAATCCAGCCAGTTTTTGTTGGTCGCTCTTGACTAGCTGGAAAGTAGGGCATCGGCTAATGTATATTGAAACGTCTCTTTTCATAGCCTTCCACCAGAATGTTCGTTTGAGATCGTTATACATTTTGGCCACACCAGGATGGATACTCAGCTTGGACTTGTGACACTCGTCTAACACTTCCCTTTTTAACTCTGGGATATCAGGAACACAAATCCTTCCTTTCAACCTCAAGGTCTCGTCGTTATCTATTTGAAAACATGAGGGTTCGCCTTTCTGAATCCTTTTAATCATATCCTTAATAAAGTTATCCTCCTTCTGAAGAATAGATATTTTGTCAATCAAAGAAGTCGTGATAATAAAGCTGGCGATCATCTCATTCTTTCGGCTTAACACATCGGCCACGACATTGGCTTTCCCTGGAGTATATATAATTTCAAAGTCATATGCTGCAAGAAACTCCAGCCAACGTTGCTGCCTCAGATTCAGGTCCTTCTGAGTGAACAGGTACTTAAACGATTGGTGATCTATAAACAGTTCAAATCTCTCACCCAGAAGATAGTGTCTCCCGATTTTCAAAGCGAACACAATAGCCAATAACTCAAGATCATGAGTTACGTAGTTCTTCTCGTGCGGCTTCAGTTGACGGCTAGCATAAGCAATCACTTGGCCCCTTTGCATTAACACTGCGCCAAGGCCTTCTCTAGAAGCATCAGTCCAGACCTTTAAATCCTGGTTGCCATCGATGATGGTTAACACTGGAGCAGTTGTTAATCTCAACTTTAGCTTTTCAAAAGCCTCCTCACTTTCTGGAGTCCATCTGAATTTAGAGTGTTTCTTGGTAAGCTTCGTTAAATGACCAGATATCTTCGAAAAGTTTTTAACGAACTTCCGGTAATAGCTAGCCAATCCGAGAAAACTGCGGACTTCAGTGGGAGTACTGGGCTGTTTCCAATTCTGGATAGCTGTGATTTTGCTTGGATCCACAGCGATTCCTTCTTTCGATACGATGTGGCCTAGAAATTTTACTTCATCTTGCCAGAAGATACATTTGGAAAGTTTGGATTTTAATACATTCCGTCTCAGAATTTCTAGAACCTATTCCAGATGCTTTTCATGTTCGGCCTTTGATTTAGAGAAGATTATAATATCATCAATAAAAACTAGAACAAATTTATTCAAAACTCCTCTGAACACTCTATTCATCAGATCGACGAAGTAAGCAGGAGCGTTACATAAGCCGAACGGCATTACTAACCACTCATAGAATAAGTCGGGACCTCTGAATGCTGTCATCGGAACACACTCTTCGGCAATTCGAAGTTGATGGAAGCCTGTAGCTAGATCCATCCTTGAGAATACCTATGCTCCATTTAGACGATCCAACAAATCATCAATCCGCGGCAATGGATATTTGTTCTTTATCGTATGTTTGTTCAGATCTCGATAATCCACACATAACCGTAGAGTACCATCAGATTTTGGGACAAACACCACTGCTGCACCCCAATCAGAGAAACTAGGCCTGATCAGACCTTTCCATACGAGCTATCGTGTTTGATTGTCTAATTCCTCCTTCTCTTTCAAGGACATTCTTCGAATAGCGTGAATTACCGGCCTTGCATTCGAAACTAAAGCAATTTTGAAATCTATTTCTCTCTGCGGAGGTAAGTGAACAACTTCTTCGAACACATCCGCATAATTTTTGACGACAGGGATGTCTTTCACTAGATCGGGAATATTCTCTGTGACTTCAGGGACATTTTCCATTTGGGCTGGAGAAACATTCAAAGCTGCCCAGAAGTCTTTTCTATTAGCATTCTGACCTTCACAGGGAATGGTTATATAATTCCCCGATTGTGCCTTTGCCTTAACAACTCTCTCGGCGCATCTAACCTCTGCTTCATATTTGGTTAGCCAATCCAATCCCAGAATAAGATCGAATTCATTAAAATTCATGACGATAGAGATAATAGGGAATTTATAGCAAGAAAAAGAGACAGGTACTGCACAAATCCAACTGAGATTGTTGGAACCCCCAACTGGATTTTGGACAATCATTGGCTCTTTGAGCTTCTTCAAATTCAAATCCAACTTCTTGACTGCACTCTTTGCAATAAAGCTTCGTGACGCGCCTGTGTCAAATAGTACTTTAACTGGAATGTTTTTGACATTGAGTGTGCCTTCTAAAACATCAGACCTTCCCTGACTATCTGAGGGTGCTGAGTTTTCTGCTACTTCATTTACCTGAGCCTCCTTGGTTGCCCTTAACAGCCGGCAATCCTGCTTTATATGGCCAAACCGATGGCAAATGCTGCATTCTTTGGTCTCTTGAAACTTGTTCCTTGGCTTCGGTTCACTCTTCTTTAGTTTCTTTAAAGATCTGCATTTTCCTTGCAAATGCCCTTGCTTATGGCAGTTATTGCATACGGCGGTTGTTACTGGTTCTTTTTCGGATCTAGCCCTTTTTCGATTAACTTTGGGCTCCTTACCGACTTCAGACATTGTACTGGCCTCAGGACGATTAGTTTCAGACTCGATTTTATTACTAGAGCTGACTTCTTCTTCGTACTGTAGCATACCTTTCTTGTCTAGATCTTCATACTGATAAGCCATGTATATCATTTCAGAAAAGGGGAGCTTCACGTTCCACATTACACTATTCTGATATTTTCTTTGAAGCCCGTTAATAAATCTCATATTCTTCCTCTTCGGGTTTTCAATTAGATGAGGGGCAAAGTGAGAAAGTTCGTTGAATTTCTTATGATATTCTGGGATGGTCATATCACTTTGTATTAGATAAGAAAATTCATCACATAATCGCTCGGTTGCTTCGGGAGGAGTAAATCTTTCTAAGAAAATCACTTTGAATCTGTCCAAGGTGATATCACCTTCTGGATTATCTTTAATAACTCAATCCCACCAAAACAAAGCTTCTTCTTTGAGTGCCCAAGACGCCAGTAATCTTTTCTGATCGTCTCTCAGCTTTAAACCCTCAAAGATTTTCTCTGCAGAACGAATCCAAGCTTGTGTTTCCATAATGGACTCTTTGCCTAAGAATGGCGATCCACCCAGATTTCGAAATCTCTTGAATAGAACTTCTATATCGGATTCTGGCTGTGGGAGCACAACTGGCTCATTAGCTGGTCGAGCCATACGATTATTTCTTCTGTTCCTGTCACTCATTTTCTAGTACGTCTGCAATTAGCAGACAAAGTGTCAGGTCAACGGAAAAGATATTTGAAAATATAGAGACAAATACTTGAATGTAAATGTGTCTATCGAGGTGTAATTTCATTCTGCTTTACTCATACTAGGATATTGCTGATCCTATCTGTATAGAGTTACCCGTCTTAGAACACTACTGGTTCTATTTCTGACGAGTTCGTTCAAATGTTATATTCCAGAACTAAGCTTAACCAAAGCTCTGATACCAAATGAGACGACCCAAACCCCGTACTGACGGCGGCAAGGGTAATCCATGGAATATAACACAGAAACCGATAATAGCAGAACATAAATAAATAAATACATCAGATAATGAACAATAGAATATACTGGATAAAAGTAATCATTAGAGTTACACAGTATACAGGATCTTACTTAGTACAAATACAGTTCAGCTATACATAAATGTCTACAGCGGAAAACAAACATAATGTACAATAGGAGTTGAACAACATAAAAAGAGATAAATGATAGAATCCGTCTTCAGCTCCAGCTATCCAGAAAGAACCAGCTAAACCTGAATACAAGGCTGCCCGTGTAGAAAAAGGGGCACCCGAGTTTGAAAGTGAAACAAACTACGAGTCAGTCATGGGACTGGTATGAGAAATCTACTCAACACATATATAATATGGCTAATCACAGGACCATGCCACTTTCGTGGAACGGGTTTACTCCATTGGATTGCCAGTGCTTTAAAACAAATATTTCTTTTAAACATCGCTATGCTTTTTATAAAAATGAAGCCATTATAAGACTCAGTTCCCATCACACAATGCAACGCAAACCGGAGGATAGAGTTTTTACCTTATAACGGCCAAGATATGCTTGATACGAATAAAACAAAGGCATTTGATATTATTGCTAGTGTTTATATGTTTTGAAAACAATTTCAAATCATAACTATCAATCATAGGCGGCATTAATGCCCCATACCACTATGTCGCCATACATAGGTATACAATCAAAACCGCACAATCACGTATTGGGAAATTGGATTTCCGTCATGAACCAAGGCAAAAGATAGTCCTTACCGAATTCGAGACAATCTAGCCCATGTCTCCGGAACAGCCGCAACTGCCCCTTGGAGCGACAGGGCCGGTCCACACGAAGTGGATTATAGTGCCTGAACAATACGTTTCTCCGCCCTTTGGGGCGTAAATGAGCCAACGAATGACTCCATCGGACCCGGATCGTCCGATCAAACCGAGGCGCCTCGCAACAGCAACAACCACATAGGTGAAAAGTATATAAATGTCAGGGCTGGTAGGTCACTGACACCACCCTAGCTAGAAAGAAACGCATGCCCTCCCTGAGGTCCTTCTCCTGTTTCTGGTTCATATCGGGGTGTGAGGCTCGCAATTCCATATTATACACAAAGCTACGACACATAGGCGATGCTTTGATCATCACCACAAGACTTTGCTTTTCAACAGAAGCCCTGATCATTTGCCACTTAGGCATGCCACACTAGCAATTCATGCCATGCGACTGATGTCCATCGGTATACAACCTCTGAGCTCGTGCGTCTCAGAGAAGAGCGTTAAGCAAAAGAATAAATTCTCCACCGCCAAACAGATGTATAATTAACAGAGATCAGTCAACACAGAATAAAATCCAATGTCAGACACACAGTCCATTTACAAGTCCGTTCTGGGTCTGAACGAAACCGGAGGCACTAAATACCTCGCAAACCCATCGATCACCACGTACGTCTGGACGATCACCACTCATTATCCTTATTTCGGGATGCCTCCCAATCAGGACCTCGGTTACCATCCAAACGAAGTGAAGATCTCCGGTCTTCGACCACCGTCTTCATCTTCGACTTTCAATCGTCGATCAATTATTTGAAATGAGAATTAACTCGGCCTTTTCAAATAATTCACGTATATTTAGAATTTCAAATCAATTTATTTTAATGGTTAAATCATTCGACAACACCAATTTTGTTCTTTAATGTAATTTTCACACCAAACACATTCAACCATCAAATACCGCATAAATCGAGCAAATTCAGTTTATTTCCATTCCATATCGTTTACGATATTTTATAACGATTTATCGCTATTTTTATTTATTTTAAAATAGCCAATTTATTCAAAACGACGCTTCGGGCCATAACGCGGCCGTGACACTGTTTTTCTTTAGATTTGATTTACACATATCTGAAAATCTAACCGTTGGATCTTCACAAAATTTACATCATTAGAAAGGTCTTTTCAAAACGAAGCCAACGGTTCCAGTTTCGGGAAAATCCGACTGTCGGATCTCCCGGTACAATCGTTTGAAGTTTCTGTTTCAAAATACGGACTGCAGCGTTGTTTTTCGATTAAATATAATGATATTTATATATATATATATAAATATAATCGTTTCTGGCGCTGTTTTTCTTCAGATTTGAATTAAACATTCCAGACAATCCAACCGTTGGATTTTTACAAAGGTGGTTCCGTTGGAAAGATACTTCCAAGGCGGACCCAACGGTTGCGGTTTCGGGAAAATCCAATGGTCGGATTTCCCGCACTAGTTGTTTGAAATCACGGTTTCAAAACACGAACTGCACGACCACGTTTCGTTTTAATTTTATTTATATTTATATATTTATATAAATATAGTTCATTCAAAAATTTCAATATCGTTTTCACTTCAAATATTTCACTAACGCCTTTAAATTTTGGAAAATTTCGCCATAACCTCCTTTGTACGGGAGGGGTTGGGAAAATTTCCACGTAGTCACACGGGCGTCTCATGTCAAAAAGAAAAAGAAAAAGCCAAGCAGCTAGCCAATAGGCTCATAAAATCATCACCCAAACAAAATAGTAAATGTGTACCTATTTGTCGGGCACAAAATTTTATTCCTCTTCTCTAGCCCTTTTGCTATAACATGTTCAATAAATATGCATGTACACATATATAGTTCTTATCACTTATCATTTTCTATTCAACTTCATATTTGATTCCATTTGGTTTAAAAACACCATTCATTCTAATGTTGCATGTATAGGCAAAAATCATATCATTAGCTAATTAATGAATATTTCAACTCGTATATATTTATTTGAACGAGTGGCTATTTTTAACACTTCACATTTCAACAATTCGTGAATATAATAAAATGTGATTTTTATATTTAAAACACGAATACCATTCAACATAGAATTTCTAATCAACGAATGAATATCGATTCAACACATGAAGGTTTTCTATAGTTTCTATATATAGATAAAAATGTGATTTTTATATTTAAAACACGAATACCATTCAACACATGAATTTCTAATCAACGAATGAATATCGATTCAACACATGAAGGTTTTCTATAGTTTCTATATATAGATAAAAATGTGATTTTTATATTTTAAACACGAATACCATTCAACACATGAATTTCTAATCAACGAATGAATATCGATTCAACACATGAAGGTTTTTTATAGTTTCTATGTATAGATAAAAATGTGATTTTTATATTTAAAACACGAATACCATTCAACACATGAATTTCTAATCAACGAATGAATATCGATTCAACACATGAAGGTTTTCTATAGTTTCTATATATAGATAAAAATGTGATTTTTATATTTAAAACACGAATACCATTCAACACATGAATTTCTAATCAACGAATGAATATCGATTCAACACATGAAGGTTTTCTATTCAATGAATAAATATAGTTTCAGCAAATGAAAATAATTCAAACACATGAATATTATTCAAAATTTCGGCAGCATAACGGCAGGGTAGTTAAAACCGGGACCGTCCCTAGTACGGCTCCTCGCTCTACCTTAAAACCTTGCGGTTTTTGACAATGGGGATCATGCATCTAGTTCGCACGCAGGCGGCATGTTTTATTTATTTCATTTCCACAAACTAATCCTATGTGGTTTCAACCAAATATTTCTCAACCACAAATGAGTATTTTTCAACCACAATCAATCAATATCAACCACAAATAATTCCAAACAACCATTCGCTATCAATCAATTTTCACAACAATCACAACCAATAAATATCGTCCATGGTTTGTGGACGAGGAGCGTATATATATATATATATATAACAATTCATTTCTATTTCAACACATATATAATTTTTACAATGCATATACAACTTATACATCGAACGCACAACTTATACAATGCTTATACATGAGGTGTACAACGCTTATATAACTCATACATCGAATATATAATTTATACATCGTCGTTTTCCATATCGTTTATAAATTAGAAATCTCGCATTGGGTTCCACTCCACCAAAAATAGCAGAAGGCTCAGAAAAATATGCGGTCTGTTCTAAAATGTAGAAGGCGTCCACACAGTCACGATGTTTCCTGTTTCATCGAATTTCGTTAACGAACGAAAAAGATATGATTTTTCAAAGTTTGCAATGGTTTAAAGGTGTAAAAACAGCTGAAAATAAATTAAAGCCATTACCTAAAATAAATGTTCAAAACTAGGTTTGATTCTTGCTCTCAATCCGTTGCACGATACGAAGATCGGGTTGTACCACGTCGAAGAGCTTGGAGTCGCGCTCCAGGGAGTGCCCTTCCTAATGAACTCGCGCGTGCCTAGGGGGTGGTAGAGGGCTTCGAACGACGCCTCTTTCGAAGGGAATAACTCGAGGTAGGAGCGACGGTGGTGGGTGCTCCAGGTACGGATTTGAAGAGCTCGGAGGGATCTACAAAAAGTTTCAACTGGGCCATGGCGTTTCGGTGATCGGAGCGGCCAGAAAAGAGGAGAGAAGGTGGCGAAGGGGTTCCGCCTGTTAACGGATGTCGGGGAGAGAGAAAATTAAAGGATTTTTTAATAAAAATTTTGATTGGCCGATGGGTTTTAAAGGGGTTTTCTGACGCGACCACCAATCCAAACCCAACGACTGTCGTCCCTAGCGTTTTACCCCCATTCCGAACACAATGAGATATGTTTCGAAGGCCCATTCGAATGTTTCAGCCAGTTTTCCTTCAAATTAAAAATATAAAACATTCAATATTTAATTTGAACGTATATTTCAATTTGCCAGGGCCACAAACTGATTCGAAAAATTCCAAAAAAATAAATCTAGCTATGTTTTGACGATACGGTCCCAACAAAACTAGTTTCGTCGAATTCTGAGACCGTTTGCAAAAAGGCCCATTTTTGGTCGATCCAATTCAACTTTAATTGGCCAAAACACGTTTTCTTTTGCCACGCTCACATATTAGCTTCAGAAATTATGAAATTTGAAACCTAGCAATAACTTCACATCCCGGATCCAACAAAAGTGGTTTCGTCGAATTCCGAGGTCGTATGCAAAATGGCCAATTTCACGGGCTATATAAATTCCATAGCGACCTTTTTGAAAATTCATTCGGCCATAACTTTTGCTTTCCGCTATGAAAGTTCGATTTTTCAGATTCGTTAGAAAGGTATTCACTAACAGATTTAAATATTTTTGGTTTCGCTAAAATCCGTTTTGTTTTGCACCCGGTACAGTCCGACAAAGTTTGAATTCAATTTTTGAAACTGCAGCGCCATTTCAGGCCTTGTTTATAATTATAATTAATTATATTCGTTTTCAATTGTCGATTCAAACTCAGTTTTCATTGCTATTATTTAAAATATTTATTTTAAATATTTAAAATCCATTATTTTAGCCAATTTAAAATTTTTAAATTGGTTCAGATTTTCTGGGTCGTTACAAAAACAATGTCATAATATATAAAGAAATTACAATTTTAAAACAATGTAATTTATTATAAAAAATCAGATCTTATAAACTAAAATAAACCAAAACAAAATCGGGGTAAAACTCACTGTTCATCACGCCGGAGGGAGGGAAAAGGCAGCGCTGGTGGTGGCTCTGGCGGGTGGTGCACTTGGTCAGTGGGGCGCGGTTTTGGGGTAGGCTGCGGATCCAAGGATCCACGAATTGGGGGCTCCGTTCTTGGGCGAGGAGGGAGAGAAGGGGAGGGGCTGTCGAGGTCTGGGGGGCTTGCGAGTTCGGGGGGGAGGGCACTGCGGTGTGCGGCGCCGCCTGTGGGTGGCGGCAGCGGTGGTTCCCCCATCGCTCCCTCCTTCATCTTTTTTTTCTTTTTTTTTCAAAAATTGATTTGAACAGGGGGTGTTGACCTGGTAAGTGGAGGGAGAGAGGGAGATTTATTATAAATATTTATTTTAATCCACCAAAAAGTAACTTTAAAATTCGAACACCGAATCAAGCCCGCCGACTGTCATCCATAGCTAATTACCCCCATTCCGAACACAATTGGATATGTATCGTGAGCTGATACGATCGTTTTGATAAGTTTTCATCAAAATCAAAATATAAATCTATATATTTAATTTGAATGCACATTTCAATTTACCGGGGCCACATACGGACTATAAAAATTCCCGAAAAATATTTTCTAGCTTCAAACTGATGATACGGTTCTAACAAAACTAATTTCGTCAAATTCTGAGATCGTTTGAAAAATGGCCCTTTTATGGCCGATCGAAATTGACTGAAACTGTTAAAACACGTTTTACTTCGCCATGCTCACATATTGATTCGAAAAATTATGAAAATTGGAATCTAGCAATAACTTCACATCCCGGATCCAACAAAAGTGGTTTCGTCAAAAACCAAGGTCGTTTGCAAATTTTTTATTTTTAAGGGCCAGAATTCCATAGCGACTATTCTGAAATTTCAACTGGGCATAACTTTTTATAGCCGCTATGAAATTTCAATTTTTCGGATTCTTTGGGAAGATATTCTCAAATGGATTCTAATATTTTTGGTTTCGCTAAAATCCAGTTTATTTTGAATCCTGTACATTCATTTGAATTTTGAAATTGAATTTTCAAATTACCGCAACATTTTCGATTCCTATTATAATTAAAAATAAATATTTATATTCTAATGACGATCTATATAAATATACACGTTCTAATTCTATTCAAAATAAATTTCTCATCGTCATTATTTAAAATAATTCATTTTAAATATTCAAAATCCATCAAAATTGCCAAAATAAAAAATTTTAATTGGCTCAGATTTCTGGGTTATTACAATCTCCCCTACTTAAAACTTTTCGTCCCAGAAAAGGAACAAAGCTGAAAGTTGTTTAACCAATCAACTCAACTCTATTATTTTCATTAGGGCTTAAGTTCTTCAACTTTTCAGTTTCTAAGAACTTTTCAAATTTTTCGAAAATTTAATTTGGCTACATCCTAAATTTTTGAATTTTTTTGCCATAACCTCCCCTGCACCGGGAGCTTCGAGATATTTCAAATAGCCTCCCATGGCCCTCATCAATCCAAAAATAAAAAGAAACAGGCAAGCAGCTAGCCAATTGGCTCATAAAATCATCAAAAACCCAAGAAATACAATAAACATGTACCTATTTGTCGAGCAAACAATTTATACCTCTTCTCTAGCCTCCTTGCTATGACCTGTTCAATGTAAGTACATGTATATGCATGCAAATGCGACAAATTTCCAATACGACTCACTATTTGGTTCAATTTGGCTAAAGGTTCAACATTTAATTAATCAAACAATAATCAGACATCACAACCAACAATCAATTAGTTGATTATCTTTTCAATCACATAACTTTAATACGTATCCAAAAAATCAGATTTTTTGTGCCAAATCACAACAATAAGCCCTATCTGTTTTTGGTTCTCACACCAATCAATTGGAAATATATAAATATCACACCTTCGAAACTCGAACACTAATTCAGATGATGTAGCTACAATCATCAGAATCATCTCTGGGAGACTAGAGTGTGACTCTATATCTATCTAGTATATTAAAACTTCGAATACACGTGGATCAGACGTATATGCAAAATCTATATATACTTGATTGTCCAAATCAATACAAATAAATTATTAAAATACGAATAATTGAATTAAATTTTTTCAAAACAAAATTTGTTTTCACTTTTAGTTCAAAAACACTACTCTTCACACTCGTTCTAGGATACTACTGATCCTATCTCTAGTGAGTCATTCCCGTTGGATATTACTAATACAATCTGTGATGAATTCTTTCGTATGGTTCTAATGTGTCTTGTTCTCCGAGCTTTGTAAACCAAAGCTCTGATACCAACTGAGACAACCCGAACTTCCCCGATAAGGAAAGCGCGGATTGCTTTGAGGACAACACACATCGGAACGCAAACAGAAGAACATTTCATTGTCAATTACAACAATTCCATCAGAATACAAGAATATACAGAGTATAAATCAATATTACACACTCACTAAATATCAGAGATTACAACACATTTCATAGCAGTGGAAAAATAATACAATACACAACTGAAAGAGATAAACAGATACAGGGCTTTCCGGATATCATTCCAGCTGTAAATCAGGATCCTGTGAATATAAATCTGCAAAACCAAAACTACTAGCTGCCCGTGCGGAAAATAGGGGCACCCAGAGTTTAGGTTAAAACAATAAACTCCAAGTCAGTCATGTGACTTGTGTGAGAACTAAAACAGTTATTAATCTTTATTTTAAAGTTAGGTAAATCAAGGGACCACGACGTATAACACGGAACGGATTTCCTCCCAAGAGTACCAGTGTATAAAAAAACAGTGCAATGCTAAATAAAGAACAATGAAGCTATTATAAGACCCAGGTCCCATCACAAAATGCAACACAAGCCAGGGGATAGGGTTTTACCTTATAATAGCCAAAGCATGCTTGATACGCTAAATTTCATATTTTATTATTACTATAAGTGTATAGTGTCAAAACAATTTCAATCATAAATATCAATCATAGATGACATAAGTGCCCCATACCACTATGTCGCCATACTAGGCTATGCAATCAAAACC
Organism: Allium sativum; assembly: GCA_030737875.1. Lineage (NCBI taxonomy): Eukaryota > Viridiplantae > Streptophyta > Magnoliopsida > Asparagales > Amaryllidaceae > Allium > Allium sativum. The sequence goes on along the minus strand of CM060912.1, from coordinate 391,216,686 downwards.
GCAAAGTCACGTATTGGAAGTTGGATTTCCATCTGTGAACCAAGGCAAGGGATCGTCCTTACCAAATTCGAGATGCTCTAGCCCGCCCTTAGGAACAGAACGCATCGTCCCTTGGATCGTCAGGGTCGGTCCACCGATGTGAATTAAAATGCCTGAACACTGCGTTTCCCCACCCTATGGGGTGTCAATGAGTCCAATGAATCCATTGGTCCCGGATCGACCGATATATTTGAGGCGCCTCGCAATCCAACAACACATAAGTCAAACACATCAGGGCGTGTATAACCACTGACGCCACTTCTAGCTAGAAGGAAACGCATGCCCTCCCTAATGTCCTCTCCCGTTTCTGGTTCACAATTGGGGTGTGAGGCTCGCGAATTAATGCTACACAAAGTTGTGCCACGCAGGCTGTGCTTTGATCATCAACCACGAGACTCTGCTATTCAACAGAACCCTTGATCATTTGCATCTTAGCATGCCACACAGCAGACCACTCCATGCAACCGATATCCATCAATCACACAGAATGATATCTAATGTCAGACACACAGTCCATTTACAAGTCCGTTCTGGGTCTGAACGAAACCGGAGGCACCTTGTACCTCGCATATCCATCGATCTCCAAGTACGTATGGACGATCAATAACTGATTTCCTCCTCTTGGGAGTACGGCCCAATCAAGATCATCAGTAATTATCCAAACGACGTGAAGACCTCTGGTCTTCAACCACCGTCTTCATCTTCGACACATCGTCGAATCAGTTATTCAGAATGGGATAAACCCGGTCATTCTGAATAACTCGCGTATATAATAAACAAGTGTTACACAAACACAACATACGCCTCATTCCAATTCAGAATATTCTTTTATTCAAATATTCTTACACTTTGATAAAAGTTCCCATTAATTTTATCAAAGATAAATTCTTTAAATTTATTCTTTAATCTTCTTTTGAATATCAATTCAAACCAAATTATGTTTTATCCAAACTAGTCGGGATTAGCAAACCTTACCGAAGTAATCATTTGTTTAATTTCCCAGCCCCAACCTATTCATCCCATGAAGTAAAACTGGTAATACTTCATATCTAATACCATGGTGTTATCAGTAAATTCAATTACCATTTCACGTTCAAATCTAATTAAAGATTTAACTATTGCCTGGAGTAAAACTGGTGATACTCCATTCTCGATCATTTCAATCTAATTAAAGATTTATTAAAACTCCACTTGGTTTTAATCTTCCCAAAATTCACTATCAATGATTGTTTAACTTGGGAAACCATATCCTGTCTTTAACTGGGTTAAAGAACCAATGTCATTTAAAACACGGTTCACGATAAACTCAAAATCACATTCTATTCCATCAGCCTTTAACCGTAAATTAGCACGTGAATAATTCCCTAAGTGTTAACCCCGAAGGCCGAAACCAACATCAGATCAATACCCAGGAAACCATTCATTCTAACTAATTTCCAGTTAGTTTCTGATTTTCTTAACTCTGTTGGGTCCCAGAACGGTATTATTAAAGACACCATTCATGACAACCCAAATCACATTCCATTAGTTATCGGGTAATAGAACAAGTGTTATTTAAAACACCGTTCACGATATACCCAAAAATCAATTCCAATTAAATAACATTTAATTGGTATACTTCATTAAATTTAAATAAAAAGATTTAATCTTTTTCTCAACTGGGTTTAAGAACAGTGTTAATGAAGACACAATTCACGACAAACCCAAATCCCATTTGATATTAAATACAAGGCTCTGAATAGAAAATATATCGGCTTATATTCAATATCAAATTCTACGACCACAAATATCATATTGGAAATAACGATATAAATATATCTTTCAAATTTCCATAACGATATATGTATAATCATGAAATCCAACATCGAAATATTCCAAAGACAATTTCGATTCAAATCCATTCCAATTCAATTATTGGAAATTCTGGTTACTTTCAAAACCATTTCAAATCCACTTTATTTATTTTAAAAATAAATGGGATTATAATTCTAGTTCAAAACTAGTTCATTTCGATAAAAATCTATTTTTATCTTTTCAATTATGGATTTTTCATCCCAATTCTTTCCAAATCATTTCTTATGATTTTACACAAATTATTACTATTTTTAATAATTTTATCAAGGCCCGTACAGTCGATTTCCATCAACGGCCATCGAACTGCACTTCCAGCGACCTTTTCCAAATTTGATTTGGACATAATTCCAAATCCAACCATTAGATTTCAAATCTCTAATATAAGTTAGAAAGCTCTTTTCGATACGAACCCAACGGTTCCGGTTTTAGGAGAATTCGACGGTCAGATCTCCCGTAATTTCTGTTTAAAGTCAATGGTCGAAATTCGCGAACTTCCGCAGCGCGACGCGTTCTATTTAGGCCATTATATTATATATATAATATATATAATATATACTTCATCGATTTTCTTTTAAAACGTATTTTATAAATCGTTTTAAATTCATTTTCAAAACGATTTCAACTTCATATTCAATTTCGAATCAAAATTGAATATTCCACATCATCGATATACAAATGATAATATTTTCAAAACGTTATATTTTGAAATCACTTCCTTTTCTATGTTCATTATAAAAATGAGTAAAATTGATATAAATATCGTTCACGTCAAAATGGCATCAATCTAATCAACACGGCTTTTATTCAACACATGAATGTTTATTTTATTCAACACATGAATTTTTATTCTATTCAACACATGAATTTTTATTCTATTCAACACATGAATTTATTTTATACAACACATGAATTTTTATTCTATTCAATACATGAATTTTTATTCTATTCAACACATGAATTTATTTTATTCAACACATGAATTTATTTTATTCAACACATGAATTTTTATTCTATTCAATACATGAATTTATTTTTTCAACAAATGAATTTATTTTATAATATTCCTTATTTTCCAAATTGGAATGAGGCCCAATCAATTACCATATAATGTTAATTATATGGATTTTCTACAATACATGTATATAATAGCAACGATAAATCATCAACCATCATCCAAAGTGCACCACACAACTGCATAAGCATTAAATATAAATAATTAACACTTACACAGTCTGTCAGCCCATCGGTCGACATACTACTTAAACAATTGGGATTAGTGTACGTCAATATCATCCCAACACCCATGTGGGGTTTCAAAACAACAAAAACAGATTTTATTTGTGCAGTTGGGCGATGTGTAAAATTTATCGTCCCAATCAATATCAGTCAAATCAGTGTATATAAACAAATCGTTCGATTTATTTATAAATATTTATTTTACATACACGTTAAACATTATATTTTTAACTATAAAATATTTATTCAATCCACTACACACAGTCATTTTTCATAACACATCAATCAAACAAACAAGCCATCCATGGTCTGTGGACGACGGGTGCCGGTGCTGCTAAGCACCGTCTGCATCCTAGTATATATTTTAACTAGAAAACAAATTTAAAAGTGAGAAGTTCTCACCAAGAGCTAAACCAAACGCCACGACTCTTCATATGTAGGAAACCTTCGTGGTACTCGCCTTTCGTTACTTTCATTGCCCGTATTCACTACATATATAAAAATCACATTTTTATATTGTTGCTATGTATAGAAAAATCTCATTTTTATAATCACTCTATATGGATAAAAAAACCACATTTTTATATTACTACTATACAGATAAAAATTCTATTTTTATACCGCTACTATATAGATAAAAATTCTATTTTTATACCGCTGCTATAGAGATAAAAATTCTATTTTTATACCGCTACTATATAGATAAAAATTCTATTTTTTAACGGTGTTCATATAATAAAAATCATATTTTTCTCTCGCCATTCTCTATATAAAAATCACATTTTTATATATAAAGATCGTATTTTTATATCTCTGCTACATATGTAAAAATCTCTCCTTTACACTGCTACTTCCATGATAAAGATTATATTTTTATCTTGCTAGTAATATAATAAAAAAATATTTTTATTACTCTACATAAATAAAAAATCATATTCTTATTCTTCCTACGATATAAAAATCATATTTCTGTTCTTCCTATGATATAATAATCCTATTTTTATTCTTTCTATGATATAAAAATCCTATTTTTATACTTTTAAAACAATGCTATATAAAAAAACAATGTCATGATATATAAAGAAATAACAATTTTAAAAAAATGTAATTTATTATAAAAAATCAGATCTTATAAACTAAAATAAACCAAAACAAAATCGGGGAAAAACTCACCGCTCATCACGCCGGAGGGGGGAAAGGCGGCGCTGGTGATGGTGGCTCTGGCGGGTGGCGCACTGGATCAGGGGTGCGGTTTTGGGGTGGGCTGCGGGTCCAAGGATCCACGAATTGGGGGCTCCGTTCTTGGGCGAGGAGGGGGAGAAGGGGAGGGGTTGTCGAGGTCGGGGGGCTTGCGAGTTTGGGGGGGCACAGCGGTGCGCAGCGCCACCTGGGGGTGGTGGCAGCGGCGGTTCCCCCGTCGCTCTCTCCTTCATCTTTTTTTCTTTTTTTTTTTCAAAAATCGATTTGAACAGGAGGGGGACGTTGACCTGGTAAGTGGAGAGAGGGAGGGAGTTTTATTATAAATATTTAATTTATTTTAATCCACCAAAAAGTAACTTTAAAATTCGAACACCAAATCAAGCCCACCGACTGTTATCCATAGCTAATTGCCCCCAATCCGAACACAATGGGATATGTATCTTGAGCTGATACGATCGTTTTGACCAGTTTTCTTCAAAATCAAAATATAAATCTATATATTGAATTTGAACGCACATTTCAATTTTCTGGGGCCACATACGGACTCTAAAAATTCCCGAAAAATATTTTCTAGCTTCGAACTGACGATACGGTTCTAACATAACTAATTTCATCAAATTCACAGATTGTTTGAAAAATGGCCCTTTTCTGGTCGATCGAAATAGACTAAAACTGTTAAAACACGTTTTACTTCGCCACGCTCACATATTAATTCGAACAATTATGAAAATTGGGATCTAGCAATAACATGACATCCCGGATCCAACAAAAGTGGTTTTGTTGAAAACCGAGGTCGTTTGCAAAATTTCCATTTTTAAGGGCCAGAATTCCATAGCGAGTATTCTGAAATTTCAACTGGGCATAACTTTTTATCCCCGCTATGAAATTTTAATTTCTCGGATTCGTTGGAATGATATTCTCAAATGGATTATAATATTTTTTGTTTTGCTAAAATCTGGTTTATTTTGAATTCTGTACATTCATTTGAATTTTGAAATCGAATTTTCAAACTTCTGCGCCATTTTCAATTCCTATTATATTTAAAAATAAATATTTATATTCTAACGATGATCTATATAAATATATACGTTCTAATTCTATTCAAAATGAATTTCTCATTGTCATTATTTAAAATAATTCATTTTAAATATTCAAAATCCATCAAAATTGCCAAAAAAAAATTTAAATTGGCTCGGATTTCCGAGTTATTACAGTTAAATAATATATTTTTATCGAAATGAACTAGTTGTGAACCAGAATTATAATCCAATATTTTTAAATAGGATAATTGGATTTGAAATTGTTTTAAAAATAACCAGAATTTCCATTATATGAATTGGACTGGATTTGAATCGAAGTTATCTTTGGAATATTTCGATAATGGATTTCGTGATTGTACGGGCATTGTGGAGGAATTTGGAAGATATATATATCGTTATTCCAATACGATATTTGTAGATTTCAGAATTTGACATTGAATATAAGCCGATATAATTTCTATTCAGAGCCTTGTATTTAATATCAAATGGGATTTTGGATTTGTCGTGAGCGGTGTCTTCACCAATACTGTTCTTAAACCCAGTTGAGAAAAGAAATAAATCTTTTTATTAAGATTTAATGAAGTTTATCAATTAATTAGCATTTAATTGGAATTAAATTGAAATTGATTTTTGGGTTTATCGTGAACGACATTTTAGATAACACTTGTTCTTTAACCCGATCAACAATGGAATGAAATTTTGGGTTTTTCATGAATGGTATCTTTAATAATACCGTTCTTAAATCCAATGGAGTTAAGGAAATTAGAAACTAACTGGAGATTAGCTAAGTTGAATGGTTTCCTGGGTATTAATCTGATGTTGGTTTCGGCCTTTGGGATTAATACTTAGGGAATTGTTCTCTTACTAATTTACGGTTAGAGACTGATGGAATGGTGTCTTCCTTAACACTGTTCTAAAACCCCATGTGAAAAGAAAAATTCTTTTAATTAAGATTTAAAGAAGAATTTCCAATTAATTAACATTTAATTGGAATTGAAATAGAATGTGATTTGGGTTCATTGTGAACTATGCTTTTAACGACATTCATTCTTTAACCCGATTCGCAGTGAAGTATGATTTGGAATTTATAAATCTTTTATTTAGGGGAAATTTCCAAAGAAAAGTTTTCCAGTTTAATAAAATAAATTGAAATGGGATGGAATTCGATTCGGTAATAATCGAAGAGAACTTCGGTGGAGGAAGACTGTTACTGTATTTGAAATTTAAGAGGCTTTCCCGTTATTCCATTTATATTATAGTTTGGATATGGAAGTTTATATCGATTATATATATTGATCTTTTTTCCGTGAATATTCCATAATTAATGGAATGAGATTTTGGGTTTATCGTGAACTGTATTTTAAATGACATTAGTTCTTTAACACGGTTAAAGGTAAGATTAATTTCTTAACTTTAAATAATCATTAGGTAATGATTTTTTAGATTAAAACTGAATTGGAGTTTTAATGAATCTTTAATTAGATTGAAAAAGAGAGTGTGATAATTTAAATTATCAAATTCGGGAAATGATCGAGAATGGAGTAGCACCAGTTTTACTTCAAGCGATAGTTACATCTTTAATTAGACTTGAACGTGAAATGGTAATTAACTTTACCGTTAACAGCGTGGTGTTAGATATGAAGTATCACCAGTTTTGCTTCATGGTATGAATAGGCTGAGATTGGGTAATTAAACAAATGATTACTTCGGTAAGGTTCGCTAATCCCGACTAGTTTGGATAAACAATAATTTGGTTTGAATTGATATCTAAAGGAAGATTAAAGAATAAATTTAAAAGAAATTATCTTTGATAAAATTAATGGGAACCTTTCCCAAAAGATATGAATATTTAAATAAAAGAATATTCAGAATAGGAATGAGGCGTATGTTGTGTTTTTATAGCACTTATTTATAATATACGCGAGCAATTTGGAAAGACCGGGTTTATCCTATTTTGAATAACTGAATCGGCGATGAGTCGACGATGAAGATGGTGGTCGAAGACCAGAGGTCTTCACATCATTTGGATGATTACTGGTGTCTTGATTGGGCTATACACCCAAGACAAGGTAATAAGCGGTGATCGTCCAGACGTACTTGGAGATCAACTGGATATGTGAGGACCTCTCTCCTGTATTGGACATACGGGACGAGAAATATGGTGGGTCCGGTTTCATTCAGACCCACAATGAACTTGTAAATGGATATGCGTCTGACATCGGATTTCATTCTATGTAATTGATAGATATCAGCTGCATAGCGTGAATTGCCTGTGTGGCATGCTGAGATGCAAAGGATCAAGGCTTCTGTTGAAAAGCAGAGTCTTGTGGTTGATGATCAAAGCACGGGTTTAATATAGCATAGCTTTTTGTCTAGCGTTGATTCGCGAGCCTCATACCCCGGTGTAAACCAAAAACGGGAGAGCACATCAGGGAGGACATGCATTTCCTTTTAGCTAGGAGTGGTGTTTGGGTTTTGCACTCCCAGACGTTCTACTTATGTGGATAATGGATAGCGAGGCGTCTCAGATATATCGACACTGCGGGGCCGATGGATGGTATAGTCTTTATTCAGACCAAATTTACGCCCCATAGGGCGGGGAAACGTAGTGTTCAGGTATTTTAATCCACATTGAGTGGACCGACCCAGACGATCCAAGGGCCCACCTGTGTTTGGTCCTGAGACATGGGCTAGATTGTCTCGAGGCGGTAAGGACGATCACTTGCCTTGGTTCACAGATGGAAATCCAACTTCTAATACGTGACTTTGTGGTTTTGATTGTAGAGCCTAGTATTGGCGACATGATATATGGTACCCATGCCGTCTAGGATTGATACATTAATATTTGAAGTTGTTTTATACACTATGTACTTATAATAGAATCAAATGATTTGTTTTAAACGTACCAAACATGCTTGTCTATTATAAGGGAAAATCCTATCCTCCGGCTTGCGTTGCACTGTGTGATGGGACCTGGGTCTTATAATAGCTTCATTTTTTCAAAAAGCATTGCGCTGTTTGTTTTATGCACTGGTGTTCTTGGGAGGAAACCCGTTCTGTGTTATACGGCGTGGTCCCTGGATTTACTTTATTTTAAAGTAAAGATATAATAACTGTTTTAGTTCTCACACCAGTCACATGACAAACCTAGAGTATATTGTTTTAACCTCAACTCTAGGTGCCCCTATTTTCCACACGGGCAGCTAGTAGTTTTGGTTTTGCAGATTTATATTCATAGGATCCTGGTTTACAACTGGAATGATATTCTGAAAGCTCTGTATCCGTTTATCTTTTTCAGTTGAGTTTTGTATTATTTTCCGCTGCATCGTAAATTGTAAATCTCTGATATTTATCAAATGTATATTATTTGTTCATGCTCTGTATATTCTTGTACTTTGATGTAAATTGTTGTAATAAGCAATGATGTTCTTCTGTTTGTGTTCTGATTTTTCGTGTTCTCAACTCAGTCCGGGCTTTCCTTTACTGGGATGTTTGGGTCGTTACATTTTGGTATGAGAGCTTTGGTTACAGAGCTCGAGAACAAGACACACTAGAACCGAACGAAAGAATTCATCGGAGATTGGATTAGTAATATCCAATAAAAATGACTCATTAGAGATAGGATCAGCAGTATCCTAGAACGAGTGTGAAGGGTGTTATTTTTAAAGTAAAAAAATGAAAACAAACTTTGTTTTGAAAATTTAATCTAATGATACGTATTTGATTGTTTATTTTATATTGAATTTGGACAATCGAGTATTTGAGATTTTGCATATACGCGTCATGAACATATATTCGAAGTTTTAATATACCGGATAGATATAGAAACGCACTCTAGTCTCCCGGGCATGATACTGATGGTGGCGCCATCATCAATATTTATGTTCGAGTTTGGAAAGTGGGATATCTATATATTTCCAATTGACTTGTGTGAGAACCAAAACTAGATAGGGTTTATTGTTGTGATTTGGCACCAAAAACATGATTTTATGTATATAAATACCAAAGTTATGAATTTGAAAATTTAATCAACAAATTGATTGCTAGTTGTGTCGTATGATTATTGGTTTGATTAATTAAAATTTTGAACCATTAGCCAAATCGAATCAAAATATTGAACTGACTTCAAAATTGTTTGAGATTGCATGCATATACATGTATATACATTGAACAGGCCATAGCAAGGAAGCTAGAGAAGAGGAATAAAACTGTATGCCTGACAAATAGGTACATGTTTACTAATTTATTAGGTTTGGATGATTTTATGAGCCAATTGGCTAGCCGCTTGGCTTTTTTTTTTCTTTTTGAAATGAGAGGGCCTGTGTGGCAGTTTGGGGATTTTCCCGGTGCTCCCCGTACAAAGGAGGTTATGGCGAATTTTTTTGAATATTTAGGGTGTTAGCCAAATTTTTGAAAAATTAGAAATTGTTTGAAACTGAGCAGTTGAAGAATGAAAGCCAAACTGAAAGTTGAGTTGATTAGTAAAACAACTTCCAGTTCCGTTCCTTTTCGAGGACGAAAAGATTTTAAGTGGGGAGATTGTAACAACCCGGAAAATCAGAACCAATTTAAAATTTTTATTTAGCTATTTTAACGAATTTTGATTATTTAAAATGAATTATTAGAAATAATAATGACAAGAAGTTTATTTTGAATAGAATTAGAATGTGTAAATTTATTTAAATCGAAGTTAGAATATAAATATTTATTTTAATTATAAAAGGAATTGGAAATGGCGCTTTAGTTTGAAAATTCGATTACAAATTTCAAATGAATGTACAGGATTCAAAATAAACCGGATTTTAGTGAAACCAGAAATATTTGAATCTGTTTGAAAATATCTTCCTAAGAGTCGGAAAAATCCAAATTTCATAGTGGGAATAAAAAGTTATGTCCAGTTGAAAATTCAGAATAGTCGCTATGGAATATAGCCCTTAGAAATAGCGATTTTGCAAACGACCTCCGTTTTTGACGAGACCACTTTTGTTGGATCCATAATGTCAAATTATTGCTTGATTCCAATTTTCATAATTTTTGGAATCAATATGTGAGAGTGGTGAGTTTAAACGCGTTTGACCAATTTTCGTTGAATTTAATCGACTGGAAAATGGCCATTTTCAAACGGTCTCCAAATTCGACGAACTAAATTTGTTAGGACCGTATCGTTAAAACATAGCTAGATTTAATTTTTAGGAATTTTTGGAGTTAGTATGTGGCCCCGGTAAATTAAAATGCACGTTTGAATTTAAAACATAATGATTTATATTTTAAATTTAGTGGAAACCGATCGAAATAGTTGAATTGGGTAACGAAACATATCCCATTGTGTCCGTAATGGGGGTAATTAGCTTGGGGCGACAGTCGTTGGGTTCGATTTGGAGTTCGGGGACTAAACGGATTATATTCGGATAAAATAAAATAAAATAAATATATAAATATAAGGTTATAACCTTACCTAAGTCAAACCCTTTACAATTTTAAATCGTGGTCAACACAGTCAAAATCGCACCCCCATCTCAGCCGACAATCGAAAACCCTAAATCGCTACCCCGCCATGTTCGCCGTCGCCGTCGAGGACACCTCCCCCTCTGGCCTTTACCACCGATCACCTCTAGTCCCCCCTCTCTCTCCTCGAAACCCGAACCCCCCCTCTTCATTGAAAAAGGAAAATTGCAACTCGAAGCAGTCAACTTCGACGCCACTTCGTCAGCGTCAGGTGCCACCGAGCATCGAACTACCACCGACGGTGGCTGGCATCACGGGGCCGCTTCATGTGGCGCTCCTCATTCTCTCTCCGGTCAACGTTGGTGGCCTTCGCAATGATGAAGATGATGGCAAGCAAATGGGTTTCAGAGGATCGGTTTTACAATAAAAGGGAAAAACGATTTGAAAAGGTAACCAACATTGTTAAATTATTGTTTTTAATTTAATTAACATTGAATTTAAATTTCAGCTTTTAAATGTGAATATATATATATAATTGTTTTTATAAAATATATATAAATTTTTTTTATAAATTATATATATAATTGTTTTTATAAAATATATGTATAGCATTGATTTTATAAAATATAATAGCATAGAAAATAAAAAGATCAGATTTTTGAAAATAAAAAGATTAGATTTTTGAAAATAAAAAGGTTTGATTTTTAATATGGAAAGATTTGATTCTTAATTATACAAAGGTAAGATTTTTATATAAGTGAAGCATTATAAAAATATGGTTTTTATTATAGGGATAACAATATAAAATTTTGATTTTTATATATGTTGTAGCGAAATAAAAATTCGATTTTTTATATGAAATAGTGATATAAAAATATAATTTTTATATAGAAAGTAGCATTGTAAAAATCTGATTTTTACAATGTAGATTTGAAATAAAAATATGATTTTTATATATGTAATGAAATAAAAATATGATTTTTAGTGAAGTAAAAATACGATTTTTATAAGGAAGTAACAGTATAAAAATAGCAATTCTCAAATATATAAACATCATGTTAAAAATGTGAATTTTAATATGAACAGCATGGAGAAGACTACGTTGGAATGTCAGGCAAATCCCGACTGTTCTGAAATTCAGAAATAAAAATGGCGGAGTGGAACCCACGGTGAGAACTCCTCACTATAATTTTCTTTATACAGTTATTTTTTTATAACTGCATATATAAATTGCTCCCCATCATCCACAGACCATGGACGACTTGTTTGATTTGATTTTGTTGTGAAAATTGATTATGATGTGGAATAGAATAAAATATTCATGTGCTGAATAAAATATTTTATTGTTAAAAAAATAATTTTTAACGTGTATATGAATAAAATAAATATTCATTTACAAATCGAACGATTTGTTTATGTATACCCATTTGACTGATATTGATTAGAAGATAAATTTTACACATCGCCCAACAACAAAAATAAAATATGTGCTTGTTGATTGAAACCTCACACGGGTGTTGGGATGATATTTGACGTACAGTAATCCCAATTGTTTAGTGGTATGTCGATCGATAAGATGATAGACTGTTGTAAGCGTTAAATATTTATATTTAATGCTTACACAGTGTAGAATGCACTCTGGATGATGGTTGATTGTTTATCATGGTTGTTGTATACATGTGTTGTATGAAATCCATATAATCAACATTATACGGTAATTGACTGTGTCTGATTCCAATTCAGAAAGAATGAATATTTTCAAATAGTATTCAGTCAAAGATCAAAATATGATTTTTGATGTCCGATTTGGGATGGGCACAAAAATATTTAAATATATAAAGCCGTGTTGATTAGATTAACGCCATTTTGGACATGAACGATAATTATATCGATTTTATTCATTTTTATAATGAATATCGAAATGAAAATGATTTCAAAATCTAATGTTTTGAAAATATTATCATTTATATATTAACGTTATGGAATATTCAATTTTGATTTAAAATTGAATATGAAGTTGAAATCGTTTTGAAAACAAATTTAAAACGATTTAGAAAATACCTTTTAAATGGAAATTGATGAAACATATAATATATATATATATTACATATATAATGGCCTGAATAGAACACGCCGCGGCGTGGTAGTTCGCAAATTTCGACCATTGACTTCGAATGGACATTACAGGAGATTCGACCGTCGGATTCTCCTAAAACCAGAACCATTGGGTTCGTATCGAAAAGAGCTTTCCAACGAATATTAGAGATTTGAAATCTAATGGTTGGATTTGGAATTATGTCCAAATCAAATTTGGAAAAGCTCGATGTAAGTGCAGTTCGATGGTCGTTTATGGAAATCGACTGTACAGCTTGATAAAATTATTAAAAATATCAATAATTTGTGTAAATTCATAATAAATGATTTGGAAAGAATTGGGATGAAGAATCCCATATTTGAAAAGATAAAAAATATATTTTTATCAAAATGAACTGGTTATGAACTAGAATTATAATCCAATATTTTTAAATAAATAAATTGGATTTGAAATGGTTTTAAAAATAACCAGAATTTCCAATATATGAATTGGAATGGATTTGAATCGAAATTATCTTCGGAATATTTCGATATTGGATTTCGTGATTGTATGGGCATTGTGGAGGAATTTGGAAGATATATATATATATATATATCGTTTTTCCAATACGATATTTGTAGATTTCATAATTTGATATTGAATATAAGCCGATATAATTTCTATTTGGAGCCTTGTATTTAATATCAAATGGGATTTTTGGTTTGTCGTGAATGGTGTCTTCACTAACACTATTCTTAAACCCAGTTGAGAAAAGATATAAATGTAACGGCCCGGAAATTTCGACAACTGGAATGTGAAATTAATTAAAGATTTAATGATCATTTTAATGATACTGGAGTTAGAAATCTAAAATCGAATATATATGAATTTAATGCGAAACGATTGGTTGGAAATCATTGTTGAATAGTCGAATTTAATTTGGGTTGGATATCGAATTGGATTGAAATTTGAATGAATAAATTCAAAAATAAACGTAGTCAATGGTAAATAAATTGGAAATTTTATTTGTTGGAATATATGGAAATTTGGCTGCGATATGTGGGTATTTGTGTATATAAGGATATTGAGATAAAATTTCAAATTTTAGAATCAAAAGGAATATTGGTGGACAAACAAGATAAACTCAGTGAATCCGTTGAATAATTTGAAAGTAAAATATCAGTGTACAGAAATGAAGTCCGATTACAATTTGATTAATTTTATCGAATTCGGAACAGTGGAACGAAAGGGTGCATATAATTTCTGTCGTATTTGGAGGCTGTGATTGCAGTATGGATTCAGAACATTACACGATGGTTCGCTCTAAGATTAGATTTTTAATTTATAAACAAACATTACCTTCCTCAGTTAAAACACACAACCAACCTTTGAGATAAACAGTTACCCTATGGTCTAGGATCGGACTTCATCCTTATCCTTTCCCCTTTCTATTATATAAATCACGCTAAATCCCTCATTTTCCTTAGTAACAATCATTTCTCCCCTGCTAAATCTTCTAATTGCCGAAGGCCCCAAAAATTAACTCTCGCCCAAATCAGCTTCCACCTCCTCGGGTCTCGTAGACGCCAAGCCTAGCACCACCACGTCTCTACTCAAATTGCAGTCCTCACCTCCCCAAATCGTGCTCCTTACACCGCTCGTGACTTCGCCTTCGAGCTTTGACCGCTATAATCAGCAATGGCACCATCTTCAATGACCCCAAGCCACTGCCTTTCCGATGGATCTCAGCCCCACTTCAAAAATTGCAGCTGTAATCTACCGGAGGTTCTCTAATCAAGGCCCTTGCTTTCCGTGTAAAGCCATCGCGATTAACAGTGAGTATTCTCACTCGCGATTAAATCTTACTTCAAGTAATTTAGTTTCAATTGAATTAGGTATAACAATATGACTTTTGTGGGTTGTGTGAACTCTTGTCGTCGTTGTGCCGATTTGTGTGTGATTTTCATCTCTGTTCCCACTGTTTTAATGACCATTCGAATTTGTTTGCTAAGATTCATTGACTCTTGAGTTTTGCTCGGCTATGGTCGTTCAATATTTTACTTTCACGAACTGGAAAAGAAAAAAACCTTTGTTATCTTCAATGATTTGTTGCCATGTAGCCTACAAGGGCTGTTGCGTTAATACTGTTCAGTTTGGTCCTCTATTTGTTACATGAGACTACGTCTTAAAGCTTCAGTTATACTTACATTTGTATATTAATACATGTATGTTTAAATGAAATTCAGTTTATATTCTTGTGTGTAAGGGCGACATATATGTAGCTACACCTGGTGCCTTAAACTGGAAGAATATACACCCTGTTATGATTCATGCATGTAAATAGAAATGCCTAAGTGTATTATGGAGTATGCAACTAAAAGTAGTTGGGAATATACATTGGTTTTAATGTAAATTGCCACAAAGGAATTAAATTGTTTAACAAGCATAGAAGTACATTGGTTTACCCAAATCTTATAAAAAATGCCTGCATGTTTTCTAAGGATTGGAAATGCTTTGTTTGCAAACTTTATAAAAACTGACATTGTGTTTGTTTTGTCAAATCATATAAAAGTTTTATTGGTATGTTGAACCATATATTGCCTTATTTGTGTCCACACATAGTGTAAACCATATTGTCAGTATCTTGTGTATTTACAAATGACCATGCTATGACATGTTTATGTTTCATTTGATGCTCCAGCCGCCTGGGTGTGAATCAACAACTTACCTACTACATAAAAAAATAACATAATTCAATAAACTCCATTTTATACCAGGCTTAATATGCTAAATCGAAATCTGGAATTTTGTGTTTGATCTTGGAGACCCAACTGTGAAACTGAGATTTAACTTTATTTTGTGAAACTGGGATTTAACATTTTCTAATGATTGGCTTTATAACTTAACTGATGTTTTACTGATCAAGTATATTTGGGCTGACCCGAAACCACTTCGACTGATCCGTGAACATGTTAAATCTCGAATAAAACTGAATGGATGTTATCTATAGAAATGTGTCAAAATGAATCAGCATACTTAGTAGTTTATAATCTAACCAAATGAATCTAAAACTACTTAATTCCTAAATGGAAACTATAAAATATGAATATTTCTATCATTGGTTACTTGTGTACTTAATTCCTAAATAGTTATAAATGTTAGATGTTAGGTTACTTTTGCTTTTTTTGTTTGAAACTCTGAAGTCTTCTTTTGTCAATATTTTTTTTTCAAAAGAGAAACTGAAGCCATTACTTGAGTTGATTTCTATTAAAGGACTTAACCTTAGAATGGTGCTGTTATCTAAGATTCTTTAACTGTGAGGTGTGAAAGATGTTTCTATTCTCTTACAACCTTATTATGGAGGCTGAACACGTTATTTACTATCAACTTGTAAATTTTGACACTATATTAACTTGGCCACATTTTTAGTTAATGGGATGAATCCATGCCCTGTTAGGTACCCTTGCATGATCACTTATATGTACACTCTGTTGTATATAACGTAGTTGTATACACAATTATATGATTATTTTTTGATGATAACAACCAAATAAATATTATTTTAAATGTGTTTGTTACGGTACTGTTCTATATATACATCATAGACAGAAATATAATATTTAAATAAAATACGTCTGTACAAACATTCAAATATTCACAGCGTATTTTATTTAAGTATAATATTTTATTTCAAACTTTCAAACAGTACAACTATTTATAACTCCACTATTTGAACACATCACATATACATTCACAGAATATTGTACCTGTAAATAAACTGAATACGATAGATAATTTTTTTTGAACATAATGAAATAATATTTTATTTCAATTAAATCTGTTTATTACAATTGTCAGTACAATTTTCTATACACAGCTCCATTACTACAAAATCACTACAACACTTCACTCAGTTATACAATTTTATATACATTCAGTTACACTCATATACAGATGCTTTTGTATATTTTTCACTGTCAACTTCTGTCTTCAGTGATCAATCTTCAGTCTACACAGACTTCACTTTCAGTCCAGTCACCTTCTGCTTACCTGTCAAATAAAATAGAAACACACACAGTAGTCTTGAAAAGAAATAATTTCATACTCTAGAAAATATTATTTTATGTTTAAAAATTTATTTGCTTCAGTTTTTTGGTGTGTTTCTCATCATTTTTCATGACTTGATCTGATTCATCTGTGCCTAGTCAGTTTGTATATGTATAGTACAGGGACAAAAATCTTGACTAGATGGACTGCATGTACATACGTGTGCACTGCCTCGCCAATGCAGTGTGCAACTAAGAAGTAGCCACATGGACCATCTCAACTCAGTGCACCATGATCAAGCATGAAGACAGTGCACAAATTCAATAATGGTTGAGCAAGGGGCAAAGCAAAAATGAATAGTGGCATGGCACAAATATAAGGCAGCATGTAAATGATCAAGATGGAATAGCTTTCAAAGTCAACAGCAAATTCAAATTGGTCGAGATAGTTTCAACATGGCAGATCAAAGCAACAACTAACAAGACAACAATAGTTCAGTTATACAAAGAAGCAAAAAATGTAAGGACCAACTCAGGTTATGGTGCAACAGTGATCAAGTCAGCATGTTAAAAATGGAACAAGCAAGAGCATGGATGGGTCGTGCAGCCAAATTGGTCGAGCACATATAACAGTGGTGAAGCAAGCATGAATGGTGCACAAAGCAGCATGGTGATTAAGTCCAGCATGCTCTGGCAAAATAAAGACAAACACAACTTATTTGTTCAAGTCAAAATGGTGCATGAGATATACAGGTGGAAGTTTCGAGGTGCATCTCAGTTCAAAAATGCTTTTACAGCATTCAAGTGCATCACAACAACATGTATTCATGGAGAAGATTCAAGCATAGTTGGTGCACACGGCAAATATACATCTCTAAAGTGAAGCATGGTCGAGCATGTATACATATGCAAAACAAGTCAAGGTAAAATGACAGTGTGCAGCACATACAAAGAAATATGATACAAGGTGTTTCATGTCAACAAAACATACAAGAAACAGTTCAAAAGTTGCATGGTACATGCCAATCATTTTGAAGTCCAGGTTCAAGCACAAGTTATATGCACCAATATACATATTAGGATTTCAGTATTTCCAGTAGATCCAGGTAAAGTGCCAACTCAAAGATACAGATCAGCAAAGCAATACTTGGAAAAAGAAATTCAAATAGTTTTCAATAATATCATTAACTTCGGCAAGAATATTTCTTTCCTGTTTTTGACCAATTCATTTCAGAAATTTCATGTGTTCAGAAAGTATGAATTATTGGCATAAATCACTTCAAGTATTTTTCTTAAATGCATTCTAAGAATGATTAAAAAAACAATCAGGCAAAGTTTTTTTTTCCAGAGAGCATATATATGGCAGAGCAAAAAATCAAGCAACAATGAATCAAATTCTAGAAATCAAGCAGAGAGTTTAGCAGAGCTAAATTCCAATAGAGCATCGCAATTTTTTTAGGAAATCTTTTAAGTTTCCAGAAATACTCAATCTAGTTTCAGATTTCATTTCAATCAGGAGAATTATTTCAGACAACATATTTCTTCAATTCAAGCTGATTTAATTGATAAGGGAAACTTGAAAAATCAGGGGCAATTTTTTAATCGAGGAAAGTTTTCACACCCGAGGATGTCAAAAATCAAAAGAGGAAATCTTGCCAACGAATCATCCAAGTCATTATCGTGAAATCAGAGTTGTAGGGTTTCTAATTCACCCTATATAAAACACCATATTCATCACAGGCGTACATACATCGAAACAAAACAAATCCATACGAGATAAAATAGAAATCAAATCAATTGAGAATCACTCACTGTTTTTGATCAACAAATTCCCAAATCAGAGAAAGCCAAATTGAAGACGTAAGCCATTCGAGACCGGAGCCACAAGAGAATTTCTTTCTTCAAACAATCGATTCAAGATTTGGGCATATCATAGCAAAACCCTAGTTCTATTTTAGATCGAGGCCGCCATTTTTAATTTCTCAAAGAGGAAAGTAACCGGAATAAAGTGAAGGGTGCTCTCAAATGGAAAGCGGCCGGCCATGTTCTTCAAAGGGGATAACCCTTGATTTATCTCTAGGGTTTTAAAACATTAGGGCTTGTTTTAATTTAAAATTTTTTGTTTTTAAATTTCATTTGTAAATGATTCCAAGAAGTTTCTAGAGTCTGTAAAATTCTAGGGAAATCCAGTTAGGGTGTTACCTGGCAGTTTACCAGCGTCTGTAAAACTAGGGGAAATCTGGCCTACGGGATATAGACTAGCCTAGAGTTTTGAGCATAGGTTTAGAATAGGAGCAGGGATTACGAGTGTACATGGTCTTGTATGCGGGATCTATTCTATCACCTAGTAGAAACCTTAGGAATGCAGCAGTAGGCAGGGTTTTTCCGAAGCTGGGTATCTCTTGTGTCGTTTACTTTCTGCATTTATATTTCTACTATTATCTGTGATCTGTTTATTATCCCATAATATTTGAACTCAGTAAAAATTGTAATTAACCCTATTCACCCCTTCCCCTCTTTAGTGTTAATCTAAATCCAACAATTGGTATCAGAGTGGGTATTTTTAACTCTAGAGTCATGGGTAACCCTAGTTGTCAGTCTAGCGAGAGTCAGTCCATTTCATCTCCAACTATTTTCATTGGAACAGATTTTTTAAACTGGAAATCCAAAATGGAATTTTATTTAAAATCTGTTAATATTAAATGTTGGGATGTTGTTATCAATGGGTACGATATGGTAGATAAAGTTTTTAATTCTCGTGCTACATATATTCTTTATTCTTATCTTGATGATGATAAATACAGTCTGATCTCCCATTGTTTGATTGTGCAGGAAATCTGGAAAACTCTCAAAAAGCTGTATGGAAAATCTGACAACAGCTCAAAACCCCAGGAATAAACTCAGATTCAAATATATGCTTAACATGTCATGTAGATGAAACTTTAGATGGATCAGATGATGGAGAATCAACATATGCTGAAATAGAAAATTTCTCATATGAAGAACTGGTTTACATGTGTCTTGATTTAACGAAATCTGTTGATAAACTCCAGCTGAAAAATAAGTCTCTGAAATCTAAGAATTCTGAGTTGACCAGCAAAATTGATAATTTGGAATCACAACTTGAATATTTTAAAAACCTTTCAAATTCAGATTGCAAAAATTGGAAACCAATCTTGTTCATCTTAATAAAAATATTCAAAGGTTTGAAAATGAAATTTTGATCTTAAAAGAAAACAAGATAGAGTTATCAAATTTGAACAATTTTCTACAAAAGGATTTTGAAGTTTTTAAGACTAATATAAATTCCAAATTTGAAATTGCTGAAAAAGAAAATTTGTTGAAAAGTGATTTTATTTTGAAAGAACTTGAAAACGAAATTGAAAAGTCCAAGAAATTTGAATTTGAAAGTCAAAAACTATTTGAAATTGAAATCTCTGAGTCCCAAGCCAAAATAAAATTACTTGGATCTGAAAATTTGGTTTTGAAACAACATGATATTGAAAGGAAGATCACTAATAATAAATGTTATGATTTAATCAAAGAAAACAGTGATCTTAAATCCAAAATTCAACGATTAGAATCAACTTTGGATAAATTTTCTAATGGGGAAAAATCATTGAATATGTTGTTGCAAAATCAATTTTCTATTGGAAATAAATATGGTATTGGCTTTGGGAAAAATAATGTTTTTGAAAGTATCAATTCAAATGGTTTTAAAAATCCCTCAAGCTGCTTCAAGAAGGATAGTTTTGAAAAGTTGAACTCTGGATGTTTCAAAAGTTTTTTGAATCACAAACGTGAAAAGAAATTGTTCGATAACAGTCTATCTAATCCATTTTGGACCTCAAAAAGAAACAAAGTGAATTCATATAAATTCAAACGGATTTGGGTCCCTAAAGGAACTTTAGTAAATTCTAATGGACTATTATACAAACATATTTGGGTACCAAAATGTAAGAAAACAATTAAGAGTGGTTTTACAAATTTTGTTAGACCACTCAATCATCTTAATAGTTAGGTACTGAAGGAGGCTGAGGAACTGCATAGCTAAAGAAAAACTGGATTCAAACTGCTACATATCACAGAATCATTCACAGTTCCTTAGCCACATCTTTTGAGTTAGAGATTCCTTTGCTTACATCGATTTCAGGTATAATCTCGAAACCCATCTTTGTAAATATTCTCAGTTTTTATTTTCTTCTTTTATTCCCCCTACTACTCCCTCTGTTTATTTACATTATCTCTTCTGTTTTGATTTGACACTGCCATATACTTTTATTTTTATTTTCTGAGCTTCATTAACTTCAAATTGCAGTACTCTTGTTTCTCTGGAAATCCGCTTCACTTGAATGAAAATTTGATGTTTTAATATAAATTTGTAAATATCTGCAATTGTTTTGAAGTTTATTTTCTGTTTTCTGAATTCATAATAGAGTTGATGTATTCTTGTCATATCTTGAACTCTGTTAATTTGAATTCTATATTTTTGAAGATCTGAAAGTTTAATGGAATTTCACACTACACTGCTGTTTTGAGTTTTCTTCTACTTCATTTTAGAAAAACTTCAAATGTTATACTCATTACAGCACACTGCTATTTGTCAGTTGCAATAATTTCATTGCTTTTCATATTGGCTTGGAAATTTTAATTTATCTTAAATCTCAGTGATACATCTTAAAAATCATCGTTATTCATGATCATTATGGCTAGAATTTGTTTGATTGAAATTTTGAATAATCACACACCTCCTAAATTTGAAATTATCAACCTTGTGTGACTGATTCATTATATTTCAAAACTTGACATTGATTCAAGTGATTTCAAATAAATTATTTTGGATCAAGAATATCTATCAAACCTGATGTAAATGATCTAAAATTCTTGAGTACATGTCAGAAAATTCTTGTAAAAATTCTTTGAAAATCTGGTCTAGAAATTCTCTATTTTTTTCATGATTATTTGACTTAAATATTGGTTTGTTTAAAATCATTTGAATTTATTGACTTATTGAATCACACACATATCTTAGATCTGAATTTTATAATCTGGTGTGATCGATTAACTGAATCTGAGATTTCCATATTTCTCAAATATTTTCAAATAAATTGTATTTTAATCTTGGATCATGAACCATTTTTGATTGTCTGAATCGTCTTATGTAACCGTCACCTTGACAAGTCTAATTTGAATCTGATATTTTTTATGCTGCTCAGATATTGTTCTTGAAAATATTTTTTGGTGACTGCTTGTTTTGGTATCAAATATATACCATGCTCTGATAGATGAAATTAATTTGCTTGATTTGTTAACAGTGTCTGCTTGGGCTTTGCGATTAAAATTCTGTTGTCTGTATTGTCCTTGTTTATCTGCAGTGTCATGTTAAAATCATCGTAAATAGGGACATCATTTGGTATAAGAAGTGACATATATTTTTGTTCATCTGTCTTTTTGAATCTTCACCTTGTATAGTTCTACACACTTTTTTTGCCTTGTACAAATTTATCCCTCTTGGCATGTATAGATCTTCTTATTCCTCTTGTAATTGATTTTAAATTTTAAAATTATTTATTGATTATTCACTCAGAAATTGAAATCAATATCCAAATTGAACTGTATTTATAATTCATCAAATTTATATCAGATTTTGAAATTGTGATGAATTATGACTGCAATATATTTCACAACAAGAGGGGATTTTAAATTCATGATGGTTGAACATTTACTATAATATCTTTGAATTGGCAACTATTTCATGACCAACTCCTTTATCTACCATCATTCTGCCATCTATGATATTTTTATATATATGTGGTGAGTTAATTTTAAAAAAAAATCATCTTGAATAAACAGTGAAAATATTTGTGATGGAATTGTGGTTATGTTATTATTCAGAATTAGTGATAATTGAAAATTTTCAGTGGTCCCCATACAGTCGAGCATATTTCATAATATAATTAATTTAGAAATTTATTTCACAGTCCATTTCTGTACCTACCACATTTCTATCATTCATATTGGTTGTATATAATAAGGAGTTTTTTCCTTTAAAGCTAAAAACGATAAACATATATAATTAATACATAAGTGTGTCTCAAATCTCATTTAAAAATCCAAGCTCTAGTCATGCATGGTTATGAGACGACTTTTAATTTAAGTTGCGACTGACCCCATTTAATAATCCAAGCTCTGGTTATGCATGTTCAGTGTGCTCTTAAATAAAAAGAAAAAGAAAGGGAAATAATGTGCTATAAATTGAAATAAATCTGAAATTCTCCTTGGTGTTCAAAAATTAGCCTATCAATCCATCTTCTAATCTATGAAATGTGTTAATATTTTATGACGTATTATGATTTGTTGATTGATAGCTATTGGGATTTGAGATTATACGATATTGTCACTTAAATTGAATTATTAATTATAGTCCAAATCCATCACTGTTTTGTGCTTCAATTTATAGATTTCTTTTGGAAAATAATTGGAAATATATGTTTTTGAAACTCTCTCCATTTTATATAAATTTCATCGTAAATCTGTCATTCTCTACAATGTGAAATATGCCACCAGATCGCAGTTTATTATGATTTTTATTTGACTGATTGAGATTTATGATGACCGTTCTTCCTCTTTAGCTGATATTGTATTTGCTAGTCATTTTTCAACTATATTTTAAATTCTATATCCCTTTGAAGATAACAAAAGGGGGAGAACGTTAATGGATTGAGATTTTAATTTATGAGTGAATATTTTATAAATATTTTTAATTTTGAAAATTTACTATTATTCATATCATTGGTTTCACTCATGCACAGCTGTAGGGGGAGTTATTGTTGTAGGGGGAGCTTTCAAATAGGAGGAATTCAGCTTTTCATTGTCAAACACATTTATTGAATTCAAAATCCTCTTATTTGTTTATCATCATCAAAAGGGGGAGATTGTTGTATATAACGTAGTTGTATACACAATTATATGGTTTTTCTTTGATGATAACAACTAAATAAATATTATTTTAAATGTGTTTGTTACTATACTATTCTATATATACAACACAGACAAGAATATAATATTTATATTTAAATAAAATACGACTATACAAACATTCAAATATTCAGTGTATTTTATTTAAGTATAATATTTTATTTCAAACTTTCAAACAGTACAACTATTTATAACTCCACTATTTGAACACATCACATATACATTCACGGAATATTGTACCTATAAATAAACTGAATACGATAGACAAATTTGTTTGAACACAATGAAATTGTATTTTATTTCAATTAAATCTGTTTATTACAATTGTCGGTATAATTTTCTATACACAGCTCCATTACTATAGAATCACTACAACACTTCACTCAGTTATACAATTTTATATACATTCAGTTACACTCATATACAGATGCTTTTGTATATTTTTCACTGTCAAATTCAGTCTTCAGTCTTCACAGTACTTCACTGTCAGTCCAGTCATCTTCTGCTTACCTGTTAAATAAAATAGAAACACACACAGTAATCTTGAATAGAAATAATTTCATACTATAGCGAATATTACTTTATGTTTAAAATTTAATTTACCTTAGTTTTCTGGTGTGTTTCTCATCATTTTTCATGACTTGATCCGATTCATCTATGCCTAGTCAGTTTTTATATGTATAGTACAGGGACATAATTCTTGACTCGATGGACTGCATGTACACACGTGCATATGTACACACGTGTGCACTGCTTGGCCAATCCAGTGTGCCACTAGGGAGTAGCCACATGGACCATCTTGACTTAGTGCACCATGGTCAAGCATGAAGACAGTGCACAATCATGGTCGAGCATGGGGCAAAGCAAAAATGAATAGTGGCATGGCATAAATTTAAGGCAGCATGTAAATGATCAACATGGAATAGCTTTCAAAGTCAACAACAAATTCAAATTGGTCGAGACAGTTTCAACATGGCAGATCAAAGCAGCAACTAACAAGACAACAATAGTTCAGTTATACAAGGAAGCAACAAATGTAAGGACCAACTCAGGTTATGGTGCAACAGTGATCAAGTCAGCATATTCAAAATGGAACAAGCAAGAGCATGGATGGGTCATGCAGCCAAATTGGTCGAGCACATATAACAGTGGTGAAGCAAGCATGAATGGTGCACAAACAGCATGGTGATCAAGTCCAGCCTGCTCTGGCAAAATAAAGACAAACACAACTTATTTGTTTAAGTCAAAATGGTGCATTAGATATACAGGTGGAAATGTCGAGGTGCATCTCAGTTCAGAAATGCTTTTACCAGCAGTTCAAGTGCATCACAGCAGCATGTATTCATGGAGAAGATTCAAGCATAGGTAGTGCACATAGCAAATATACTTCTCTAAAGTGAAGCATGGTCGAGCATGTATACATATGCAAAACAAGTCAAGGTAAAATGACAGTTGCAGCATATACAAAGAAATATGATACAACGTGTTTCATGTCAACAAAACATACAAGAAATAGTTCAGAAGTTGCATGGTACATGCCAGTCATTTTAAAGTCCAGGTTCAAGCAGAACAAGTTATATGCGCCAATATACATATTAGGATTTCAGTATTCTTAGCAGATCCAGGTGAAAGTGCCAACTCAAAGATACAGATCTACAAAGCAATACTTGGCAAAAGAAATTCAAACAGTTTTCAGTAATTTCATTAACTTCGGCAAGAATATTTCTTTCCTGTTTTTGACCAATTCATTTCAGAAATTTCATGTGTTCAGAAAGTATGAATTATTGGCATAAATCATTTCAAGTATTTCTCTTAAATGCATTCCAAGAATGATTAAAAAAACAATCAGGCAAAGTTTTTTTTCCAGAGAGCATATATATGGCAGAGAAAGAATCAAGCAACAATGAATCAAATTCCAGAAATCAAGCAGAGAGTTTAGCAGAGCTAAATTCCAATAGAGCATCACAGTTTCTTTTAGGAAATCTTTTAAGTTTCCATAAATACTCAATCTAGTTTCAGATTTCATTTCAATCAGGAGAATTATTTCAGGCAACATATTTCTTCAATTCAAGACGATTTAATTGATAAGGGAAACTTGAAAAATCAGGGACAAATTTTTAATCGATTGTTAATCCCAAAAAATTCATGCGCACATTAGGTAAAGGGTACAAGGCGTATGTCGTCCGGGCCAGCCGTGCACAATGCACCCGCACAAAGCAAGATCCAAATATCGAACCCAAGGCAGGTCAAGTCAACCACTGTGTCCGAAAATAACAGTATAACATATTATAATAAGTACGACCCGATAAAGATAAAGGTCGCAAATCCTGAGAACCGCTCAAGCACCAAAATGAGGCAATTCGCCCACTCAACTTGAGCAGGAGCAACCTCATAACAAAGCCTCGAAGCCAAAAAGTGACATACAAAGGTGGCCTGAGGACAAGCGCCATTGGACCGAGAAGGACGATCGCACAAGGGACAAAGGAGACTTGACTCCAAACCCGCATCTCGCTCTTACAAAATCTCTTGAGGCGCTCATGGGACGCTCGCTTACATGGACCCCTCAGCTATTCAAGATACTCGTTCCAACGAGCCGCTCGCGCATGACAACTGGATACAGCCACGGACAGCTGGCTACAGCTAACCGGTGGCATGGTCGTAATTAGCAAAATGGACGATCCACAACCTAGATCAAGGAATTCCAGTTTGTTTACCAAGGGGAGTTCACATATAAATAGACCATGACTAACAACGTAAAGGGGATCAGCTTCTAAAAACCTTGAAGTGCTGGCGAACTTCATCCTCAACCACAGATTCAGCTATGGCGTCAAGCACAATTTCACAATGAAGGAAAACGAAGACACCCATCTTCTCAATCACTCATCCATCCTTCTTCCCCTCGAATTCCGTTATTCTCTTGTATAATTCCTTAGATTGAAATATATTAATGAGGGTATATTGAGCGAGTATAGAAATGTATGAAAAGAGAGAGTTGATGTGTTCTGTAATTATCATTATAATGCAGGAAATCACCTTCATAGTGGACGTAGGCCTCATTAACGGCTGAACCACTCTAAATATCATCTCTATTTTACTTTTTCGCATTTTTCACTTTTTATTGTTGATTAAACACGGCTCCATTTATTTCTTACCGAATTGGTGAAGTACAGTTTAGTACCTTGGGCGTTTGAACCATTTTTGGTGTAAACATTTTGGCGCCCACCGTGGGGCCATGTTCGTTTCTCTTCCCATTCAGATCTGACTAGATTTTCTGGGAAAACGTTGTATCTGGGATCATGAGCATGCTGAGAGAAATTGCTGTAGACAAAATTGATAATGTCTCTGGCGCTGACACGTCGCCTACCATCCTTCTGGATAAAAGGAACTGTTACAAGTCGAGGCGGCCATAACCAGAAGGGAACTGGAGGAAGCAATGATAGGGATAACAGATCAACTAACTATTGCAAACGACGCGTTGATAATGAAGATCGAGTCAATGTTCGTTATCCAGGCCCCATCCATAAAAGCCGCATCAGGTGTCACTGACGATATGTTCGCTCAAACAAGTCATGCAAGCGAAATGGAATATTCTGCTGAATAAGAAAGCTCCATTCCCGAGACTAATTGTCACAATTATGGACCCTGGAAAAGACCCGGCAAGGAGAAAAGAGCTCGTTCCGCGAAACGAGATGAAAAGCGAAAGCGTATTTTAGGTGCAAGAGGCGAGGTCAAACAGCGCAGAAGGAGGCCGCGTTTTTTCGAGAATTCTGAATTCACCTCCCTCAATGACACCACAGAGAATATCTTCAGGGCAACGATGAACACTATAAATTACCCAATCCCGGAACGGATGCAAGTCAAAAATGCTACAATGAAATGAGGAAGGTTCTGTCAATTCCATGACCAACCAGGACATAATACAAATGAATGCAGGCATTTGAAGTCGCTAATCGAAAGACTGGTCAGAAAGAACCATTTACAACAATATGTATGAGGCCACTGTTACGGCTCTCTACAAACAAGGGGAAGTGAACTCTTCGTGGAAAGGGCCAAAAATAGCTCGGAATTGGCGTGTGACTAAGGATCAGCGACTGATGACCCGATCATGGAATTTTGAACTAGAATTCCTGCGATTTCGTCTTATTATTCAGTTTTTCTTTTGTATTCTGTTTGCTTAAGAAGTAGTAGTCATTCTACTTTGTTTTTCCACTAGCTATATTCATGTTTGTCAATAAATCACTTACAGATGTCATATGAAAAGAAAGCTGTTGTGTGCCTACTTGAGTACCGTACTCATCACCGTACACTGAAAACTGATTTTTTTTCAAATGTAGGCATGATAGAAGCAGTTAATCATACCTATCCTAAGTGCAAAGGGAGGGCTCTTAAAGCGTATCTTGAGCAAAATGATTCAAAAGCATCGCGAGAGACATGCAAACCGAATCAGATGCATGGGCACGTCATCTCAACCGGATGTGCTGCCTAAAGACAAACAACAAGCCAAAAGGTGGACCTTCCTTAAGCAAGCATTTGTTGGAGAAACTAACATCAGGCTTTTCTAAAAGAGAGAGAGAGAGAGAAAGAGGTACAAGGGAAACGATAAAAATCTCCCACGGATAAAATACCTAGGCTGGAGACATCAGTCCTCGTGTCGGAAGGATCGGCAAAACACGTTGGAAGGACCAACACAAAACAAAAACCCTCCAAAGGGAGGTGGCCATCCTTGTTCTTTGTTGTTAACCAAGTCAAATGGAGCCAAGGATGGACTACAACAGCAGAAATCCTAACCGAAAGGGGGTATCAGAAATCCTAGCCATTTGGGAGTATCCAACAAGGTCTTCCAATCCTAGAAAAATCAGGACTGACAAGATCAAAATTGGGTCGAAATTGGAGCCCAAGACCTCCCATGGTGGCACCCAAAATAAAACACATAATAATCACACGTTGCTTCTAAGAAATCATGAATTGATCGAATTATAAGGCGAAATCAATAGAATCTATAAAAGTAAAAAGAGCTCTGGTATGGGGACATAACCATTGTGTAAACAAACACATAATAATCACACGTTGCTTCTAAGAAATCATGAATTGACCGAATTATAATGCGAAATCAATAGAATCTATAAAAGTAAAATGAGCTCTGGTATGGGGACATAACCATTGTGTAAACAACCACCAATGCCCACTCAAAGCATACCACAGCCTAGTTATAACCTCGTTGCGAGAACTGTTCGAACGATAAGATTTGCGCGAACAACAAACTAAAAGTACAACAACTCATAAGAAGTAAAATAATAAAACTATGATAGCCCCTAAGCGATACAAACGTAAGTCCGCAAATGTAAAATATTAAACGAGGACCGGCACTCGCACAAACAATCGGTCTAAGTACGTGATAAGTAAAAGAAAAAAAATTGAAATCAGACCGCAAAGGTCACAAGTGCTATTTTTATACAGGGAAGGATAAGCCAATTGCTTAGGCTTTTGCTGAACCAGCTACACAAAAAGTCGTCAATGGGAAAAGATGTATGGTCTTCAATCATTGACCAGTTAGTTTATTTTGTGTTTCAGGGTGGACACAGCCTTGGGATTCCAAATCTCGTCCTCATCATCCCGATCAAAAGCATCTGGTAAAAGTGGGTCATCGGATGAAGGTATGGTAGAAGGATTAATGTTGGTGGAGACCAAAACAGAGTCGATGATAGCAGGCTGGGCAGCAACGCCGCAAGCAGCTGAAGAAGAGGTCGAAAACACACCTGATGTAAAAGGGGAACAAGCACTTAACTCAGCAATCCCAGGCGAAGAAATAAGAAAATCCAGACCCGAGGCAGATTGATAGGTGTCAATTTTATCTGAAGCTACTGGATATACGAAGTTAGCTCCATAATTGTCCGTGTTTAAAGAAGTGCAGTCGTGACTCACGCACTGTGCCACAACATTTTCTTGATATGGAAACTCAATAATGGGTTGAGCTCTAGCAACATCCAAGGAAGAGCGATCCGTTGGGGGAGTAAGGGAGCTCGAAGCATCAACCCTGGCGGAGTCAGGTGGGGCACAAGGAACCATAGCGTCTGAACGCTCTCTTCTAAGCGACTGAACTCGCTCGTTCATCAAAATCTTCCTACCATTAACTAGAGCCTCGTGATCCTTCTCTTCTAAAAGTTGTTCTTGAAGGAACTCATCGTCAACATCATCGGAATACGAGAGTATTCGCTCCCAAACAAGGGCCATAGTTCGCGGAAAATCCTTGTCCAAGTAACTCAAGCTTCCACGGCTTATGACACTGCAAACATAGAATTGGAAAAGAGTATTGTCAATTCCATTTATAGCTTCATCAAGATCTTTTTGCAACTTGATCTTATCCTTTTCAAAGGTTCTAAGGGTTTCACTCTGGGAAGCAAGTCGTCCTTCAAGAGCCATGTTCACCTGTTCTAAAGAAATCAAAGCCTGTTTTTCTAGGGCCATATGACACTCAGCAAGTTTTCGAGCAGATTGAGCCTCTAAAAGCCGCGCTCGTGCACCCTCGAACTCCTTCTTGAGCTCGGCATTTCTAGCCTCTAAGATTCTCGCTGTAGCATGACCGCTCCTTAAAGAAGTCATCTTAGATTCCTGGGATTTAATCAAGTGGATCAGACCAGCTTTGTCATTTTCCAAGGTTTCGATATGGTCAAGGTGTCGAGCATTCAATCCTTGGAAATCGTAACCGAATTTGGCCCAATGCTCCAGTCGCTTATCAACGTCTTTCATCACCAGACTCAACTATGTCTCGAATTGATCCTTAATAACACCAAATTGATTGCTCACGCCACTTTTTATGGCATCCAAACTCTTCCAGGCATTCTGCCTGTCGTGGGGTTGTAAATCCAGATCGAAATTCATTCCCCTTAGGTCCCAACCGCTGAAGAGCTCCTTAAGCATTGAATTTCCAGGAGGGACCTTATAAGGTGGACGATCACATATTATTTGAATTTAAGCAGGAGTCGGGACAATGGATCTTGCAGAAGGTTTAGTCGGTGGAAGCATCTTAGCCTGATCAAGTCCTTCACGCCTTAAAGAGTCAACCATGGAAGGATCAAGAATACGTTGGGCCTGAAAACATGAGGATAATTGGGGTTGCTTTGAATAGCCGGAAAGACAAGACTGTAAGAGGCTTCGTGGATCAGTAATATTAGCTCGTTGGAAGAAACTATCTGACAATGAGCAGTCTGCATTTATACCTGGGAAACGAACAAAATATGAGTTCAGCAAGCATTAAGAGGTTATCAAATCAACGGGAAATTATGCCACAAGTAAAATAGTAATAAAACCAGTTCCAGGGGAAGCTATGAAAACAGGGGCTTTCTCAAGACGCCGAGCGGACCGTCCCATTCCACCCGTGTCAGGTACAACAGGGTCAGACATCACCGCATCACCTTGGCTCAAGTACTCGGCAGAGTCCAAATCCCCCAAGTCTACAAATGTCCTTGAGGAACCCTCCACCTGAATAATAGGACAAAAGCGGAACTTCCCACGGTCGTTCCAGAAGTTACATCGACCCTCAAACCATATGCCTTCTCGTCAACTCTCTTACCACCCCCTTCAGTAATCGTCAATAGAGGTCGATCGCTCACATCAGGGATTAAACGCGTCACTTTAAGAGGTTTGCCAGCAGGACTTTGGGAGTGCATAGAAGCATTTCCAAGAGATAGTGTAGGGCAAATCAGTCGGTACTTATGGAGGTTTTCCTCTGAAAGCAAAACCTCTCTGCTTCTTTCCCTTTTGACAATAGAAACTAAAGAATTAAGGAGGCCTTGATCCAGAGAAAGTCCCGCAATAGAAGGAACCACTACAAAAGTTAGAAAGAGAGACGGATGAGAAAGAGAAAAGCAATAAGAACTCCAGGAGAAAAAGTATAATTACCTCCTTCAGCCCATCGTCCGTTAAAACTAGCAGGACACCGGACAAAGAAATATTGATCAAGGAACCCCTTAGCTCCATCCGTCAAACCAGTGATAATTCTATCACGCATACTCTCCATAAAAAAGAACGAGGGACCATCTACCTCCCTCTTCTTAAAGGTATATAAAGAGCAAATATCCGCAAACGTAGGTTCCCGATGTCGGACCTTCATGATAAGCATGTACAGCCCAAGCAAGATTTTATACCCACTAGGGTGCAGCTAATACGGGGCAATGCCCAGTTGCCGCAAAACCGACTCCAGATAAGGATTGAAGGGGGGAATCACCCCGCTGGACAACATGTGATAATTGACCACTACATACCCGGAGGGCGGACAATCTGCCAGCTCCCCTTTCTGGGAAATCTGGTTTCATCTTGTGAAAAACCCAAAGCGATTGAACATTTGTAAAAACTGATCAAAAGAAAGCGTCGATTTACGGCAGTCGGCCGCCATCCCATCAAAGAAGCGAGGTTGGGGATGAGTCTGACTAACGGTCAAACCAAGACCAGTAGTCGGGGCAACATCACTTGCCCGATCCAGATTCTCATGTTCCCCAGACATAACGAATTAACTCGGATTGAAATGAACAGGCAGTTAGTCAAATGTCAGCATGGACAAGTATGCTTAAAAAGAAATTACAAATTGAATGGTTAAGAGTCAAAGGAAAAGCAGAAGTACTGCCACGACATGGGTATTCCATTGAACGGCCAGTTAAGGCATGACAAATTAAAAGTGTTGTTTCTTAGCATTTCAAAAAATGACTTGCCACCATAAAAGGGCTAAAGTCATCACCAAAGA
Source organism: Allium sativum (assembly GCA_030737875.1). Lineage (NCBI taxonomy): Eukaryota > Viridiplantae > Streptophyta > Magnoliopsida > Asparagales > Amaryllidaceae > Allium > Allium sativum. The sequence continues at coordinate 391,184,037 of CM060912.1, read as the reverse complement.
ATTCTGCCTAAAGTCCAAGCACATACCAAGTCAAATCAACACTCCTCCAATATCGCAACCATTGATTTTGGCAATTCGGTGTTGCTAATTGAGAATCCTTCCTTGCGCAACTAAAAGAATTAACCCAAAATCAAAAATAAAAAGTGGGGAATTCACTTACAAGTGAAATCCAACTCGAAGAAAGGAGCGTTGTAGCCGGAAAATGAAGCTGAAGGTAATCGCCGACTAAAGGAGAAAGGGCGAGACGATCAACCAAGTAAAGAGAATCAAAGCCCCAAAAGGCAACAACGAGGTCTTCTACGATGAAATCGCCATTAAAATGGATTTATTGGAGAGATATGAAAGCGGGAAAATGAAGAGGCAATACTTAAGAGGACTAGAAGCCCCTTTTTATGATATGATAGCTCAATTAGGATCTAGTGACCCGGTTTAGCATACCCGGGAAATGTCCCGCCAAACGCCCAAAAACAAGCAATTGTAAAAATGTCTAAGTTTTGAAAATATGAGTTATCTGTGAGGGCGCAGAACAATGGACTTAATCCATCCAGGACACTCTCACCTCGCCAACATAGCACTCAATTACACAAAAGTTTCTCTTTAAATTTCAGCTGGCCTCCTAAAATTCAGACATTCGCACAGTAATCAAAATATACGTCGAGCCTCTTGCGCATAGGAAAAGACAATATCAACCAACGATGATGAAGTAATCTAAATAATTGGCACGACCGAGCCCTCAATAAGTTAGCACAAACCCACCAACCAATGTGCGATCAAATACGTCGAAGCCCGCGATTCCATACACAAAAGAAATCACGGACTTCGAGGGGCAAGTGTTAATCCCAGAAAATTCATGTGTACATTAGGTAAAGGGTACAAGGCGGATGTCGTCAGGGCCGGCCGTGCACGATGCACCCGCACGATGCACCCGCACAAAGCAAGATCCAAATATCGAATCCAAGGCAGGTCAAGACAACCACCGCGTCCGAAAGTAACAGTATAACATATTATAAGAAGTACGACCAGATAAAGGTCGCATATCCTGAGAACCGCTCAAGCACCAAAATGAGGCAAGTCGCCCACTCAACTTGAGCAGGAGCGACCTTATAACAAAGCCTCGAAGCCAAAAAGTGACATACAAAGGCAGCCCGAAGACAAGCGCCCTTGGACCGAGAAGGATGATCGCACAAGAGGCAAAGGAGACTCGACTCCAAACCCGCATCCCGCTCTTACAAAATCTCTTGAGGCGCTCATGGGACGCTCACTTACATGGACCCGCTCAACTATTCAAGATACTCGTTCCAATGAGCCGCTCGCGCATGACAACTGGATACAGCCACGGACAGCCGGCTACAGCTAGCCGGTGGCATGGTCGTAATTAGCAAAATGGACGATCCACAGCTTGGATAAAGGAATTCCAGGTTGTTAACCAAGGGGAGTTCACATATAAATAGACCATGACTACCAAAGTAAAGGGGATCGTCTTCTAAAAACCACGAAGTGCTGCCGAACTTCATCCTCAACCACAGATTCAGCCATGGCGTCAAGCACAACTTCATGATGAAGGAAAACGAAGACACCCATCTTCTCAATCACTCATCCATCCTTCTTCTCCTGAAATTCCACTATTCTCTTGTATAATTCCTTAGATTGAAACATATTAATGAGGGTATATTGAGCGAGTATAGAAATGTATGAAAAGATAGAGTTGATGTGTTCTATAATTATCATTATAAGGCAGGAAATCACCTTCACAGTGGACATAAGCCTTATTAACGGTTGAACCACTCTAAATCTCGTCTCTACTTTATTTTTTCGCATTTTTCACTTTTTATTGCTGATTAAACACGGCTCTGTTTATTTCTTACCGAATTGGTGAAGTACGATTTAGTACCTTGGGTGTTTAGACCATTTTTGGTGTAAATATCGAGGAAAGCTTTCACACCCGAGGATGTCAAAAATCAAAAGAGGAAATCTTGCCAATGAATCATCCAAGTCATTATTGTGAAATCAGAGTTGTAGGGTTTCTAATTCACCCTATATAAAACACCATATTCATCACAAGCATACATACATCGAAACAAAATAAATTCATACGAGATAAAATAGAAATCAAATCAACTGAGAATCACTCACTGTTTTCGATCAACAAATTCCCAAATCAGAGAAAGCTAAATTGAAGACGCAAGCCATTCGAGACTGGAGCCACAAGAGAATTTCTTTCTTCAAACAATCGACTCAAGATTTGGGCATATCATAGCAAAACCCTAGTTCGATTTTAGATCGAGGCCTCCATTTTTAATTTCTCAAAGAGGAAAGTAACCGGAATAAAGTGAAGGGTGCACTCAAATGGAAAGCGGCCGGCCATGTTCTTCAAAGGGGATAACCCTTGCTTTATCTTTAGGGTTTTAAAACATTAGGGCTTGTTTTAATTTAAATTTGTTTTGTTTTCAAATTTCATTTGTAAATGATTCCAAGCAGTTTCTAGAGTCTGTAAAATTCTAGGGGAATCCAGTTAGGGTGTTAACTGGCAGTTTACTAGCGTCTGTAAAACAAAGGGAAATCTGGTCTAGGGGATATAGACCAGTTTAGAGTTTTGAGCATAGGGTTAGAATAGGAGCAGGGATTGCGAGTGTACATGGTCTTGTATGCGGGATCTGTTCTATCACCTAGTAGAAACCTTGGGAATGCAGTAGTAGGTAGGGTTTTGCCCAAGCTAGATATCTATTGTGTCATTTACTTTCTATATTTCTATTTCTGCTATTATCTGTAATCTGTTTATTATCCTATAATATTTGAACTCAGTAAAAATTGTAATTAACCATATTCACTCCCCCCCTCTCTAGTGTTAATTAGATCCAACACACTCACAGGAACCTACTAAACCCTGCCATGTACTGAATTTGATAACTTTTTTTTTGCATATGAACCTATGGGTTCATCAGCTTACATTCTGTACCATTTCCACACTCACAGGAACCTACTAAACCTTGCCATGTACTGAATTTGATAACTTATTTTTTTGCATATGATCCTATGGGTTCATCAGCTTACATTCTGTACCATTTTGGGAACATCAGGCTTCCAAATTTATTGACCTTATTTGTCAAACTAGAACTGTGTAGCAAGCCTTATTGTATAAGAGTGTATGTGAATATCACCTCTCTTGTCATTTTTTTGTACTGTGTATACGTTTACCTGGTTCATGCTTCTTAGTTTGAGTTTCCCTCCCTCAATTTGTTAGATTGCCATTTGGACTGTGCCTTGATAGTATTACATGCTGTTGAACACATTAAACGGAAAATTTTACTTATTTCTAAATGTCATATTGCACAATACTTGTGCAGTATGTATGTAGACATACTATAGTTGCTTGAGGCTGGAGCTATATTCATAATACTGGAGCCTGGATATTTGGCAATGTAATGAAAAATATACATATAAAGTTTGCAATGATTTTGGAACATCCTGACCGTATTTCACTCACATCACTTGCTCCATCGGTCCAGCATCGCTTGATGCACCTGAGCGGTTTTCATTTCATTTTCTGGTTGTTGCTATGGTATATTCAAACTTTTATATATGTCCATATTAGGGCTGTCAATGGATACCCGAAAAATCCGAAATCCGTCCGCATTCGTATCCAAAAAACGGATAAATATCCGATATCCGAGAAAGCGGATGCGGATATAGCCATATCCGCATCCGAAAATTATCTGTCCGTTTTTTCCTGATTATAGCTTAAATTATATGTATTTTAACATAATTAAATATACTAATTTATTAATTTGCAAAATTAAAAATCTACTAAGCGCGTGTTAATTGTTCAAAATTATATATTATCATCATATTTATTTATTTTTAGCACTTTAGCAATCGATTAGGTTGAAAAAGCTTAATATTAAGCTAAAAAAATTCATTTATGATCACTGATTTATCGATCGTTGGCGGAGCGGATAATTATCCGATATTCGTCCGTATCCGCAGATGCGGATATCCGAAAATGGTTTCAGATGTGGATCCGGATATGGCACTATCCGTATCCGAAAGTATCCGTTGACAGCCCTAGTCCATATATATCACCATATGTATATATATACCTGAATTGATATTGTTGTGATGTAGACACATATACATATGTATGCGCATCCATGCCTTCATGTTTGTTGTCAAAAGCACTGTGATAAGTTTAAATTTGAAACGAGGAACGATAGCTGACATATGGTACTAAGTAATAATCAGACATTCACATGAATAGAGCTTGTTTTGGTGTTTATTGAGAAAATGTGTCTGATACCATTTCTGAGAAAATTAATGCATGCATAAGTCAGTGGCGTATTGAGGGTCACATAAGTCGCCATGCTTTACAGTTCTCTAGGGCTCGATATTTTTGAATTTTAATATAAATTTATAGGATTCACTATTATATTACAGTTTATATTGAAATTATTTTACTAGAACTATGATTTAATCCTGACTCAATATTTTATGTTTCGCATCGAATGCTCGGGTCAGACCCGAGCAGTATAGATTAAAAAAAATACAGTTTAGGATTCGAAGACTGGTGAAGCTGGGATTCCGAAGATGCGCACTCTAAAGTTTAAACTAGTAAAGATTTTTTTCTTGTACTTAAATTGTTATTTCGAATTCCGCTGTATATAAACATTTTATGTTCAAAATTTTGATTAATAAATAAAGTTTATTTTACTGTTTCAACATTGTGTTATTTATTTATTCTGTGTTTTCTGTGTTGATTCTATTTTGAACTCTGTAAGCTAAATAACAATCTGTCGATTTGGCCGTTTTAAGCTGGTTAAATTACCAATGTGAAGCGTTCAAATAGGCGGGACGTTACAATAAATCTTTTTATTAATATTTAATGAAGTTTACCAATCAATTAACATTTAATTGGAATTAAATTGAAATTGGTTTTTGGGCTTATCGTGAACGAATTTTTAGATAACACTTGTTCTTTAACCCGATGAATAATGAAATGGAATTTTGGGTTTGTCATGAATGGTATCTTTAATAATACTACTCTTAAACCCAATAGAGTTAAGGAAATTAGAAACTAACTGGAGATTAGCTAAGTTGAATGGTTTCCTAGGTATTAATCTGATGTTGGTTTCATTCTTCGGGATTAATACTTAGGGAATTGTTCTCTTACTAATTTAGGGTTAGAGACTGATGGAATGATGTCTTCATTAACACTGTTCTGAAACCCCTTGTGAAAAGAAAAAGTCTTTTAACAAAGATTTAAAGAAGAATTACCAGTTAATTAACATTTAATTGGAATTGAAATGGAATGTGAATTGGGTTCATTGTGAACTGCGTTTTTAACGACGTTCGTTCTTTAACCCAATTCACGGTGAAGTATGATTTGAAGTTTATAAATCTTTTAATTAAGATTTTAGGGAAATTCCCAAAGAAAAGTTTTCCAGTTTAATAAAATAAATTGGAATAGAATGGAATTCATTTCGGTAATAATCGAAGTGAACTTTTGTGGAAGAAGATTGTTACTATATATGGAATTTAAGAGGCTTTGTCGTTATTCCATTTATATTATCTGTTGGATATAGAAGTTTATATTGATTATATATATTGATCTATTTTCCGTGAAGATTGAATAATTAATGGAATGGGATTTTGGGCTTATCGTGAACTGTGTTTTAAATGAAATTAGTTCTTTAACCCAGTTGAAGATAAGATTAATTTCTAAACTTTGAATAATCATTAGGTAATGATTATTGAGATTGAAATTGAATTGGAGTTTTTAATGAATCTTTAATTAGATTGAAAAAGAGAATGTGATAGTTTAAATTATCAAATTCGGGAAATGATCGAGAATGGAGTAGCACTAGTTTTACTCCAAGCGATAGTTAAATCTTTAATTAGATTTGAACGTGAAATGGTAATTAACTTTACCGATAACACCGTGGTGTTAGCTATGAAGTATCACCAGTTTTTCTTCATGGGATGAATAGCTTGGGATTTGGAAATTAAACAAATGATTACTTCGGTAAGGTTCGCTAATCCCGACAAGTTTGGATAAACCATAATTTGGTTTGAATTGATATCCAAAGGAAGATTAAAGAATAAATTTAAAAGAATTTATCTTTGATAAAATTAATTGGAACCTTTCCCAAAAGATATGAATACTTAAATAAAAGAATATTCAGAATTGGAATGAGGCGGATGTTGTGTTTTTATAGCACTTGTCTATAATATATGTGAGTTGTTCGGAAAGACCGTGTTTATCCCATCCTGAATAACTAAATCGGTGATGAGTCGACGATGAAGACGGGGGTTGAAGACTGGAGGTCTTCACATCGTTTGGATGATTCTGATGTCTTGATTGGGCTGTACACCCAAGACAAGGTAATAAGTGGTGATCATCCAGACGTACTTGGAGATCAACCGGATATGCAAGGACCTCTCTCCTATATTGGACATATGGGACGAGGAATAAGGTGCCTCCGGTTTCGTTCAGACCTAGAACGAACTTGTAAATGGAGGTGTGTCCGACATCGGATTTCATTCTGTGTGATTGATAGATATCAGTTGCATAGCATGAAAGGAATTGCCTGTGTGGCATGCTGAGATGCAAAAGATCAAGGCTTCTGTTGAAAAGCAGAGTCTCTTGGTTGATGATCAAAGAACGGCTTTAATACAGCATAGCTTTGTGTATAGCATTGATTCGCGAGCCTCACACCCCGGTGTGAACCAGAAATGGGAGAGGACATCAGGGAGGACATGTGTTTCCTTCTAGCTAGGAGTGGTGTCTAGGTTTTGCACGCCCAGACATTTTACTTATGTGGATAATGGATAGCGAGGCACCTCGGATATATCGGCAATACGGAGCCGATGGATGGTATGGTCTTTATACAGACCAATATTACGCCCCATAGGGCAGGGAAACGTAGTGTTCAGGTATTTTAATCTACATCGAGTGGACCGGCCCTGACGATCCAAGGGCCCACCTATGTCTGGGTCCTCAGACATGGGCTAGATTGTCTCGTAGTGGTAAGGACGATCCCTTGCCTTGGTCCACAGATGGAAATCCAACTTCCAATACGTGACTTTGCGATTTTGATTGTAGAGCTTAGTATTGGCGACATGATATATGGTACCCATGCCGTCAAGGATTGATACATTTATATTTGAAGTTGTTTTATACACTATGCACTTATAACAGTATCAAATGATTTGTTTTAAACGTACCAAGCATGTTTGGCTATTATAAGGGAAAATTCTATCCTCTGGCTTGCATTGCATTGTGTGATGGAACCTGGGTCTTATAATAGCTTCATTTCTCCAAAAAGCATTACGCTTTTTGTTTTATGCACTGGTATTCTTGGGAGGAAACCCGTTCCGTGTTATACGGCGTGGTCCCTGGATTTACTTTATTTTAAAGTAAAGATATAATAACTGTTTTAGTTCTCACACCAGTCACATGACTGACCTCGAGTTTATTGTTTTAACCTAAACTCTGGGTGCCCCTATTTTCCACACAGGCCGCTAGTAGTTTTGGTTTTGCAGATTTATATTCATAGGATCCTGGTTCACAACTAAAATGATATTCGGAAAGCTATGTATCCGTTTATCTTTTTCAGTTGTGTTTTGTATTATTTTCCACTGCATTGTAAATTGTAAATCTCTGATATTTATCAAATGTATATTATTTTTTCATGCTCTGTATATTCTTGTACTCTAATGTAAATTGTTGTAATAAGCAATGAAATGTTCTTCTGTTTGTGTTCTGATTTGTCGTATTCTCAACTCAATACGGGCTTTCCATTATGGGAAAGTTCGAGTCATTACAATTTCCTCCCTTTCCTCGTCTTCTTCTTTCCTTACTTTTTTAGCTTTACCTCCTCTTCCTGTTCGTCCTAAACCTCCTGACCCACCTCCTCCTTCTTTGGTCATGTCTGATGTTGGCACTGCATCGTCTTCTTCTTCATCCGTTCTGTCAAATTCTTCGTCAGGTATTCTTGATTCTTTTGTGTCTAATCATTTTAATTTGAATGTTCATGACTCTTCAGCCAAATTTGTTGGTAATCTTGTTAATTCCTCTCCTAATCTTCTTACTTCGAATCATCATGATGCATCTAATTTTGTTGTGCTAATATTCTTGATAATTCAAATCTTGTTTTTTCTTCAAACACATCTCTGTCTCATCTTTCTAATGTTAATGTCATTTCGAACAACTTGAAACCTCTTATCCTGATAAGGTCATTATTCTGATCATGCTAATTCAAATCCAAACCATTCAACATCGTTTTCCTGTCTTGACAATCCTTTAAACACCACTCGTTCGTCTCCCACCACTTTAAAATATGATTACTTTTCTCTCTTTAACCTTTACCTTGGAATGCCGGGTCATACAAACCAATCCAATTTGATATAAAGAAAGATGGTAAGCCTATTGCTCCACCTGAAGTGGTTAGGGCAGAAGGTTTGAAGTATTGGCAAAATTACATAGTGGAGTTTTGCTTTCGGGGCACGTTATCTTATCACATGGTGGTGAATTTCTTGAAAGGTTATTGGAAATTACATTGAGAAGTTAGTGTTAAATCCGATAGAAGGAATTTTTATTTCAAATTTTTGAATGATTTGGATAGAGAGAAAATTATGAAAGAAGATCCAATTTTCATAAAGGATAGAATGTTTATCATAACAAATTGGGATCCATTTATTGGTAACTCTCAATCACAAATCTAGAAAGTTCCAATTTGGATTCAACTTCATCGCATTCCTTTAATTCTCTAGACTTTAATGGGTATCAATTAGCTTGAAAATCATGTGGGATGACTTATTTGTTTTTATTCTAGCACCGAGAAGTTAGAGAGATTCAGGTATGCCAAAGTCTTAGTTGAAATCTCAGCAGATTGTGAACTTCCTCAAATTATTGAGTTGGCTGAACTTGGTGAAAAATGTCCACCCGTATGGATTGCTTATGACTGTAGATCCCAAATTTGTTCTCATTGCAATGTTTTTGGGAACCTAACAAACCAGTGTGAATTTAATGCCGAGGAAGAGGTAAGCAAGATGAATGTGTGTGCAAATGAAAATATAGGAATGAAATCTTATGAGCATTATTGAAGAAGTCAGGTGAAATTTAAGGAACCAATAGATGTAAGTCAGCAGGGGTGGAAGAAGGTGGAGAATAAAAAAAACAAATGTGGAGGAGAAAGGAAAGTTATACAAAGAAAAATGTGGCTGATGATGTAAATAAGGCTATGGAAGAAGTAGTTGAAGTGGTGGGCAGGATTAACGTATAGGAAATGAGTAATGAAGAGCAAATGGATGTGTCATTGGTGGGCAAGCAGTTTGATAATAAGAAAACAATGATAGTGGACGAAAATGGGAAATGCTTTATACATGGTGAAGAGGAAACTAACCCTGAAGATGAAACTTTGCAAGAATCGGTGCAAAAGAGTAAAGAAATTTTTGAAGTTGTTCTTAATGATGCTGTTGAGAAGGAGTTCCATGTTAATAATCCTTTTTCCATTTTAACTGACTAGGTTAATTCAGTTGATGCTAGCTTTACCTTTTTCTTGGTTAAGCAATCCATTGTATCCTCTTCTATTTCATCTTCTATTTCCATGTCATGTTCATCATCTTTCAGTGCTAAACTCCCTATTAATTCTTCAAACTTGCCATTATTAAAACATCTCCCTATTCACATTTAACTTCACCTAAAAAGGTTATTCTACCTTCACCATCTTCATATAAAATGCCTGAATATCTTATCAAAAAATCAAAGAGTGGTAAGAAAAAAGGCAAAAAGAAAAAGCAGAATGCTGCAGGTGATATTGATAAGAGAAAGGAGTACAAACCAGGTGATGTAGCTCCCTCAAATAACAATAAATCCACCATAAGACATACAAGGAATAATCCTTCCACCATCATGAGTGATCCCCATATGTTTAAATCATTAATAAGGTTGCCTTTTGGAATATTAGAGGCTCAAAATGCCCTCAAAACAAGAAGAGATAAAATCCATGATTAAAGACAATGATATATAGCTTTTGTGTATTTCTGAAACTAAGCTTAATGTCAATACTACTTTGAAAGCAGCTTCCTTCATCGCTGCATTGTGGAATTTTGATCATAATCTACATGAAGCCAGTTTTGGTAGATTGCTCACTATATAGAATCCAAGTTTTTCACTCTTCATAAGTTATCTGCTTCTGAACAATATATACAGTACTCTTGTTTCCATAATCAATCCAATCTAACTTTCTTGCTGACATCTGTATATGCGCATAATTATGTCTATCTTAGAAGCAATTTCCTTGATCATCTTCATTTGTTGAATCCTACTAATCTCCCATGGATTATTGGAGGAGACTTTAACTGTATGTACTCCTCTTATCATAAGTTAGGTGGTGTCCTCTTTCCCTTAATGACATTATGCCATTAAATCAAGCTTTGTCTAATTCTAATCTTTTACTTGTGCCTCAATTTGGTCTCTCGTATACGTGGACTAACTGTTGTTAGTATGGTCCTCCCACTCTTTGTAAATTGGTTCACGTTTTCTACAACTTATCATTTTTTTAATCTTTGGCCAAAGTCCTTTCTTCAAGTTCTCACCTAAAATTATCTGATCATTCTCCTCTTATTTTTAATTAGGGTTTGGACAATGCTTTTAGTAAAGGTAAATCCTCTTTTATTTTATTTTATTTTTGGTTGGAACATCATGATTTCACTAACATTATAGTGCAGGTTTGGTCTTCTAGTGTTCACAGGAATCCATTGATGAACCTTGTTTTTAAAATGAGAGCTCTTAGGTTTCATTTAAAAGTTTGGTCTTATCAAACGTTTGGTAATGGTTCAAAGCAGTCAACCTCCATCAGGAATGAGTAGTGTAAAGTACAGGACGCAATTCAGATGTACCCTCTTGATGTTCATCTATAAAATGCAGAAAGGAAGTTAAAGGATGAATTAGAAAAGGTGCTAGACGTGGAGCTGAATGCTAAAAATCAGGATTCATGGATTTGAAGAGAAATATTTGGGGACAGAAGTACAAAGTTGTATCATAATTTTCTCAAAGTAAGGAAGGAAAAGGATTCTATTTTCATGATACATGATGTAACAACCCTGAATTTTAGGGTAAATTTAAAAAATTATTTTAACTAATTTTAATGGGTTTTGATATTTAAAATAATTTATTTAAAATAACAATGATTAAAAATTTATTTAAATCGAAGTTAGGATGAATAATTTAATTTTAATTATAAAAGGAGTTAGAAATAGCGCGGTAGTTTGAAAAGTCAAACTTGAACTTTGACTGACTGTACATGACGCAAAATTTAACGGATTTTAGTGAAACAAAAAAATATTAGAATCTCTTTTAAAATATCTTTCCAACGAATCCGAAAAATCAAAATTTTATAGCGAGAATCAAAAGTTATGCCCAGTTTAAATTTCAGAGTAGTCGCTGTAGGATTTATATATATATATATATTAATATATATATATATTAATATTAAAAATAGTCATTTTTCAAACAACCTCCGTTTTCGATGAAACCACTTTTGTTGGATTTGGAATGTCAAATTATTGCTAAGTTTAATTTTTCATAATTTTTAGAATTAATTTGTGACCGTGGCAAAAAGATTTCTATTTTGTCAATTTCGGTCAATTTTAATCGACTTGAAAAAGGCCATTTTTCTAATAGGCTCAGAATTGAACGAAATTAATTTTTCTAGGTCTGTAGCGTCAAAATATAGCTAAATATATTTTTCGGGATTATTCGAAGTTAATTTGTGGCCACGGTGAATTTATTCGTACGGTTGAATTAAAAATAAAGGTAAAAATATTTTAAAATAAAGAAAACTAGGTCAAGACAGTCGTTTGGGCCTGTAGGACAGAGCTAGATGAGTCCGGAATAGGGGTTAATAGGTGAGAACGACAGTCGTTGGGCTGGAATCGGACAAAGTTGATAAACGGGCCTTAATGGGTAATTAGTGAGTATAATAATATAAATATTCACTAAATGACAAAACACCTAACCCTAATCTATTTGCTCCAGCCGCCATCTTCTTCCTCAATGGCTAAGAGAGCTCCAAACTTCCCTCCTCAATAACTCTCAATCCACTCAATAAAATCCTTCAGTTCTTTAGCCAATTTTGTAGAGATTTTGATAAGCTTCCCATCCATACGTTTATGATCAACCAAAAGTGCTTGAATTTCAAGGAAAAACACCCCCTACCCGCGGCCAAACAGCCCCCACCGCGCCTCCCCCCTTACGGCGCCGACACCCCTCACTCCCCTCTCCGATATGCCACCTTCTGATCGTCTTCAAGCCTCACCAATCTCGAGTTATTTTCAACCCTAGTTTGGAAGCCTATGGGTTCATATGACCGCTTGGTTTGGAAGAAGGAGGAAGATTGACTTTTTCAACCTTTAATTATCTAATTACTTTATTTCAAATTTGACCGATCTTAATTTAATCATAACTAATGCGTACGAACTCAAAACTGAACGATTTCAGGTGCGCCACGATCGTGAGACCGAGACCTTCGCGATGAAACTGATTAGACCTGATTCTGAGCAAGTTGAAATTTGGCCAATTTTTGGATCTGAACAGCGCGGAACCCAATAACGATGTAAGAAATTCTATTTTATTTCTTCTTAAATAATTAAAATTATTTATGTTTGTGTTATCATCACTCTGCGGTAAAATTCTGTTTGTTATGTGACGTGATTTGATTCTATGATTGATGTGTTGTATAGATCTGTTAATTGGATGATATCGTGTTGTAATAAAAATTGTTGAAAACAAAAATGTAGATTTTTGTTAAATAATTTGTTAAAACAAATTTGTTATTTTTGTCAAAATAAATTTGTTAAAACAAATTTGTTATTTTTGTCAAGGTAAATTGGTTAAAACATAATGGTCATTGTTGTCAAAATAAATTTGTTGAAACAAAATTCACATTTTTGTAAAAATCAAACTCGTCAAACATAAATATGATTTCCTTTCATTTTGTTGAATTAGGATTTTCAACAGAAATGAAAAGAACTTTTTTTATTAAATTAGATTTATATGAAATAAAAATGACATTTTTATTGAAACAAAATTGATAAGATAAAGTTACCATTTTTATTGAACTAGAACGGTTAAAATGGAAATGTCATTTATTAGAAAATGTCAAGTAGAAATGAAAATGTCATTTATTAGGAAACGCCATTTATTTAGAATAAAAATGTCATTTTAGTTAGTGACTTCATGTTAAAATAAAAAGAAATGTCATTTGTGTTAGAAATGTTAAATTAGATCAAAATGTTCATTTATTTGTACTGAAAACATGTTAGCATAGAAATACATATTTTTATGTAATATATAAGATGATAATTATTTGTACTGAAAACATGTTAACGATAAAATTTACATTTTTATCGTATATATAGAATAGATTAGAAATGTACATTTGTTCGTTAATGTTAGGATGAAATTGTCACCGACATGTAAATCAATGTTTTGCCATTATGATATTAACACAGTCATGCAGTTTGTTATTGTTTGGATGAAAATTACCAGCACAGAAAATGAATACCTTTGTTTGTAAATTAATGGAATTTACATTTGGTTTAAAAAAAAAGGAAAAAAAGCAAGAATTTGCATTGTAATCAAAATTACATTTTTATATGTAATTAAAGAAGGAGAATTTGCATTGAAAATAAAATTGCATTGTTATATGTAATTAAAGAATATGTTTTTACATGTAAAATAAAATTACATTTTTATATGTAATTGTAGAAGAAGAATTTGCACTATTAATAAAATTACATTTTTAATGTAATTAAAAAGTAGAATTTGACGGTGTAATTAAAATCACATTTTCAATGTAACTTAAAAGGTAGAATTTTACATTGCAAATTAAAAAAAAGCAAGATTTGTCATGTAATATTAATTACATTTTTAATGTAATAAAAAGTAGGATTTTACATTGCAAACTAAAAGACAAAATTTGACATGTAATGTTACTTACATTTTTGATGTAATTAAAGAGTAGGGTTTTATATTGTAAATTAAAAGACAAGTGAAAAGATAGGAATTTTACAGTATAATGTTGATTGCAATTTTAATATAATTAAAAAGGAGATTTTACATTGTAATTAAAAGAGAAGAATTTTACATTATAAGGCCAATTAAATTTTTAATGTAATTTAAAAAGAAGATTTTGGCATTGTAAATTATTACATTTTTAATGTAATTAAAGGAATGGATTTTCCATGAAATCATAAGAATAGAATTAAAAGAATAAAGAATGAAGTGCAACGTTGAAATATAATTTACATTTCTATGTAAATAAAAGAATAAAGAAATAAAAGTTACATTTTTAATGTAAAACGAAAAGTTACATTTTTAATGTAAATAAGATTAAAAAGAACATTTTTAATGTAAAAAGAAAAGTTTACATTTTTGATCTGTATAAGAAAAAAAAAGTTTACATTTTTTATATGAATAAGGTAAAGAAGAAAAATTTACATTTTTAATGTGGATAAGATTTAAAGTAGGAAAATTTACATTTTCATATATTAAGATTAAAGAGAAAAGTTACATTTTCATCGAAAAAAAGAATTAAAGAGAAAATTTACATTTTCATGCAAAAAGAATTAGAGAGAAAATTGACTTTTTCATGTAAATAGTATTTAAAGAAGAAAATTACATTTCATGTAATTAGATTTAAAGTAAGTGAAATTTACATTTTAATGTAAATATATTTTCATTAAAAGAATTTAGAAGTGAAATTTACATTTTAATGTAAATAGATTTTCATTAAAAGAATTTAGAAGTGAAATTTACATTTTAATGTAAATAGATTTTCATTAAAAGAATTAAGAAGAAAATTACATTTTTATGTAATTGGATTTTCACTAAAAAGAGTAAAGGTATGAAATTTACATTTTCATGTGAAAAGATTAAAACACAAGATTATCATTTTGCTTGTAAAGAAAAGATTGACACAAAACTATCATTTTAGTTTTGCATTGAAAGATATAACAAAATTATTATTTTTGCTTGGCGTTGAAAGAATAACAAAGTTATTATATTTGTTACATTGAAATTAAAAAAACAAAAATATATTCATTTTTGTAGAATTGAGGTTGACACCAAAATATGTTACATTTTTGTTAGAAAATTTAAATGACACAAAAATCTTCATTTTTGTTAAAATTGAATGATACACAAAAAATACGTTTTTGTGTGAATTGGAGGGTAAAAGAAAAATATACATTGTCATGTTTAGGATTTGTATGTGAATTAAAATAAAATAAACATTATTGTGTGTTATGTTATATATCAAAATGTTATGAAACCAGGTATTCTTTACTTGTTATGATAATCAAAATAATGAAATGGACGAAGGAATTATATTTATATAATTATATGTATAATCAAAATTAAATGAATCGAGCGTGGTAGTTCGCATTATGGAATCATGCCTTTAAACGATTATACCGAAACATCCGACCGTCGGATTTTCCCAAAACTGAAACCGTTAGGTTCGCCTTGGGAAAATCTTTCTAACGATATGAATTGTGTTAAAATCCAACGGTTATATCTAGAGAAATGTGTAATACAAATTTGGGTGAAAACAGCGCCAAGGTCGCCTATTGACCCGAAACGTCGTTAAATTAATTTGGGCTGTTTTTATTTATATAGAAATAGCAATAGATCGTTATTAGATATTAATAACGATGTTAAATGATTTTTAAAATATATACATATATATATATATGCGAGGATCATTTGAAAAGTCCGAGTTCAATCTCATTTCAAATGATTACACATCGATCTGAGTCGAAGAGTTGAAGACGGTACAAGACCGATGATCTTCACGTCGAATGGACGAGTTACCATTGACGCCCACCTTGAAGGGGCTACAATGGTGGCCGTCCGGATGTAATTGTTGAATTGTTCAGATACGCGTGGAATAAGGTGCCTCCGGTTTCGTTCAGACCCAGAACGGACTTGTAAATGGATGTGTGTCCAATGTTGAAATTTCATTCCATGTGAATTAAATTGATTTCTATTTAATATACAATTATTTGTGGTGGAGAATTTATTCTCTTGCTTAACACTCTCTTATATATTGATTGTTGTTGATCGCATGGCGTGAATTTGTCAATGTGCCAAGCCAAGATGCAAATAATCAAGGATTTTTTTGAAAAGCAGGCCTTGTGGTTGATGATCAAAGCACAGCTTGAATAAGCATAGCTTTGTGTATTACGTAGCTTCACGAGCCTCACAACCCGGTTGAGTCTAAAACGGAGCAAGGGAACGCAGGGAGAGCAGCACGTTTATTTCTAGCTAAAAGTGGTGTTTAGGTTTTACACGGCCCGGCATTTTACTTATGTGGATGATGGAATGAGGCGCCTCGGATGTTAGGTCCTATAGGACCGAGAAACATGTGTTCAGCAATTGCCAATCCACAAAATCGTATGTGTGGATCGGCCCTGCAGGATCCAAGGGTTCACTACGGGGGATCCTGAGACATTAGCTAGAGTGTCTCGAATCGGTAAGGAGATCGTTCCTAGCCTTGACTCATGATGGAAACCCAATTCCCAATACGACCCTATGGACTTGATTGTATTACTAGTATGGAGGCATAGTATATGGTAGCTATGTTTCCTAGGATTGATACGTTTACTTTGAAATGTTTTTAAAACATATATACACTAGTAATAATATCAAATTCGTTTTTATCGTACAAAGCATGTTTAATCATTATAAGGTAAAACTCTTTCCTCTGATTTGCATTGCAATGTGTGATGGGACTTGAGTCTTATGATGATTCCATTTTTCTAAAAGCATTGCGTTGCTTTGACGATTCACTTTATTTTATGCACCGGCAATCCATTGGAATAAAAGTCGTTCCGCGTTAGCGGCGTGGTCCTTGGATTTGCCTTATTACTATTAGTTAAATTAGTTAAGAATTCTCACACCAGTCCCATGACTGACTCGTAGTTTGTTTCATTTTGCAAACTCGGGTGCCCTCTTTTCCACACGGGCAATCGAGTAGCTTTTTGCAGATATTTATCTCTTGAGCAGGATTTTGGATCAAAGCCTAAAGCTGTGTCCAGAGCATAGAAGTCTTACGCTGTTTATTGTATTTAATTTATTGAAATTTATCTTCCGCTGTAATTTTATTCAATGTACTCTGATATGTTCTGTACTCTGATGTAACATTATTATGATGTTTTATAAAAGTCTGTTGTTGTTCTGATGTTGTTGTATTCCCAAAGTTAACGTATTCAGGTTTTGAACGGTCTTAGTCGATTTTGCGATGGATTGGGTCCGAGCTAAACCCCGAGTCGTTACAGTTGGTATCAGAGCTCTGGTTAGCTCAAAATCTTTGGGGTACAACTCGTTAGAACTGAACAAAAGACTCATCAGAGATTGGATTAGTAATATACAATAAGAATACTCATTAGAGATAGGATCAGCAGTATCCTAGAATGAGAAAACTCATTAGAGATGTGGTTAGTAATGCCCTAGAATGAGTTGGGAGTGCCCAGTTTATAATTAATGTATTTTTAAATATATATAATCTATTTTATAAAATATGATTTTTGAATATATAAAATTATATGTTTTAAAAGCTAATCAACTAATTGATTGATGGTTGTGCGGTGTAATTATTAGTTCAACTAATAAAATTATAGAAACGAGTAAAAGAATGAAAATTTAGTTAGTTAACAAAACAACTTTTTAGCTTCGTTCCTTTTCGAGGACGAAAAGTTTTTAAGTGGGGGAGATTGTAACAACCCTGAATTTTGGGGTAAATTTAAAAATTTATTTTAACTAATTTTAATGGGTTTCGATATTTAAAATAATTTATTTAAAATAATAATGATTAAAAATTTATTTAAATCGAAGTTAGGATGAATAATTTAATTTTAATTATAAAAGGAGTTAGAAATAGCGCGGTAGTTTGAAAAGTCAAACTTGAACTTTGACTGACCGTACAGGATGCAAAATTTAACGGATTTTTAGTGAAACCAAAAATATTAGAATCTCTTTTAAAATATCTTTCCAATGAATCCGAAATATCGAAATTTTATAGCGGGAATCAAAAGTTATGCCCAGTTTAAATTTCAGAATAGTCGCTGTAGGATTTATATATATTTTTTAATATTAAAAATAGCCATTTTTCAAACGACCTCCTTTTTCGATGAAACCACTTTTGTTGGATTTGGAATGTCAAATTATTGCTAAGCTCAATTTTTCAAAATTTTTAGAATTAATTTGTGACCGTGGCAAAAAGATTTTTGTTTTGTCAATTTCGGTCAATTTTAATCGACTTGAAAAAGGCCATTTTTCAAATAGGCTCAGAATTGAACGAAATTAATTTTCCTAGGTCCGCAGTGTCAAAACATAGCTAAATATATTTTTTGGGATTTTTCGGAGTTAATTTGTGGCCCCGATGAATTTATTCGTACGGTTAAATTAAAAATAAAGGTAAAAATATTTTAAAATAAATAAAACTGGGTCAAGAGAGTCGTTTGGGCCTGCGGGACATAGCTAGATGAGTCCGCAATAGGGGTTAATAGGTAAGAACGACAGTCGTTGGGCTGGAATCGGACAAAGTTGATAAACCGGCCTTAATGGGTAATGAGTGAATATAATAATATAAATATTCACTAAATGACAAAACCCCTAACCCTAATCTATTTGCTCCAGCCGCCATCTTCTTCCTCAATGTCCAAGAGTGCTCCAACCTTACCCCCTCAATATCTCTCAATCCAGTAAATGAAATCCTTCAGTTCTTTAGCCAATTTTGTAGAGATTTTGATAAGCTTCCCATCATACGGTTATGATCAACCAAAAGTGCTCGAATTTCGAGGAAAAACGCCCCCTACCCGCGGTCAAACAGCCCCCACCGCGCCTCCCCCTCCCCTTACGGCGCCGACACCCCTCACTCCCCTCTCCGATATGCCACCTTCTGGTCGTCTTCAAGCCTCACCAATCTCGAGTTATTTTCAACCCTAGTTTGGAAGCTTATGAGTTCATATAACAGCTTGGTTTGGAAGAAGGAGGAAGGTTGACTTTTTCAACCTTTAATTACCTAATTTCTTTAATTCAAATTTGACCGATCTTAATTTAATCATAACTAATGCGTACGAACTCAAAACTGAACGATTTCAGGTGCGCCACGATCGTGAGACCGAGACCTTCGCGATGAAACTGACTAGACCTGATTCTGAGCAAGTTTAAATTTGGCCAATTTTTGGATCTGAACAGCGCGGAACCCAATAACGATGTAAGAAATTCTATTTTATTTCTTCTTAAATAATTAAAATTATTTATGTTTGTGTTATCATCACTCTGCGGTAAAATTCTGTTTGTTATGTGACGTGATTTGATTCTATGATTGATGTGTTGTATAGATTTGTTAATTGGATGATATCGTGTTGTAATAAAAATTGTTGAAAACAAAAATATAGATTTTTTTTATTTAAATTTGTTAAAACAAATTTGTTATTTTTGTCAAAATAAATTTGTTAAAACAAATTTGTTATTTTTGTCAAGGTAAATTGGTTAAAACATAATGGTCATTGTTGTCAAAATAAATTTGTTGAAACAAAATTCACATTTTTGTCAAAATCAAACTCGTCAAACAAAAATATGATTTCCTTTCATTTTTTTGAATTAGGATTTTCAACTGAAATGAAAAGAACGTTTTTTATTAAATTAGATTTGTATGAAATAAAAATGACATTTTTATTGAAACAAAATTGATAAGATAAAGTTACCATTTTTATTGAACTAGAACGGTTAAAATGGAAATGTCATTTATTAGAAAATGTCAAGTAGAAATGAAAATGTCATTTATTAGGAAATGCCATTTATTTAGAATAAAAATGTCATTATAGTTAGTGATTTCATGTTAAAATAAAAAGAAATGTCATTTGTGTTAGAAATGTTAAACTGGATCAAAATGTTCATTTATTTGTACTGAAAACCTGTTAGCATAGAAATACACATTTTTATGTAATATATAAGATGATCATTATTTGTACTGAAAACATGTTAACGATAAAATTTACATTTTTATCGTATATATAGAATAGATTAGAAATGTACATTTGTTCGTTAATGTTAGGATGAAATTGTCACTGATATGTAAATCAATGTTATGTCATTATGATATTGACACAATCATGCAGTTTATTATTGTTTGGATGAAAATTACCAGCACAGAAAATGAATACCTTTATTTGTAAAATAATGGAATTTACATTTGGTTGAAAGAAAAAGAAAAAAAAGCAAGAATTTGCATTGTAATCAAAATTACATTTTAACATGTAATTAAAGAAGGAGAATGTGCATTGAAAATAAAATTGCATTGTTATATGTAATTAAAGAATATGTTTTTACATGTAAAATAAAATTACATTTTTATATGTAATTGTAGAAGAAGAATTTGCACTGTTAATAAAATTACATTTTTAATGTAATTAAAAAGTAGAATTTGACGGTGTAATTAAAATCACATTTTTAATGTAACTTAAAAGGTAGAATTTTACATTGCAAATTTAAAAAAAAAGCAAGATTTGTCATGTAATATTAATTACATTTTTAATGTATCTAAAAAGTAGGATTTTACATTGCAAACTAATAGACAAAATTTTGACGTGTAATGTTACTTACATTTTTGATGTAATTAAAGAGTAGGGTTTTATATTGTAAATTAAAAGACAAGGGAAAAGATAGGAATTTTACAGTATAATGTTGATTACAATTTTAATGTAATTAAAAAGGAGATTTTACATTGTAATTAAAAGAGAAGAATTTTACATTATAAGGCCAATTAAATTTTAAATGTAATTTAAAAAGAAGATTTTGGCATTGTAAATTATTACATTTTTAATGTAATTAAAGGAATGGATTTTCCATGAAATCATAAGAATAGAATAAAAAGAATAAAGAATGAAGTGCAACGTTGAAATATAATTTACATTTCTATGTAAATAAAAGAAAAAGAAATAAAAGTTACATTTTTAATGTAAAACGAAAAGTTACATTTTTAATGTAAATAAGATTAAAAATAAGGGTTACATTTTTAATGAAAAAAGAAAAGTTTACATTTTTAATGTGTATAAGAAAAAAAAGAAGTTTACATTTTTAATGTGAATAAGGTAAAGAAGAAAAATTTACATTTTTAATGTGGATAAAATTTAAAGTAAGAAAATTTACATTTTCATATATTAAGATTAAAGAGAAAAGTTACATTTTCGTGGAAAAAATGAATTAAAGAGAAAATTTACATTTTCATGTAAAAAGAATTAGAGAGAAAATTGACATTTTCATGTAAATAGATTTAAAGTAAGTGAAATTTACATTTTAATGTAAATAGATTTTCATTAAAAGAATTTAGAAGTGAAATTTACATTTGAATGTAAATAGATTTTCATTAAAAGAATTTAGAAGTGAAATTTACATTTTAATGTAAATAGATTTTCATTAAAAGAATTAAGAAGAAAATTACATTTTTATGTAATTGGATTTTCAATAAAAAGAATAAACTTATGAAATTTACATTTTCATGTGAAAAGATTAAAACACAAGATTATCATTTTGCTTGTAAAGAAAAGATTGACACAAAATAATCAATTTAGTTTTGCATTGAAAGATATAACAAAATTATTATTTTTGCTTGGCGTTGAAAGAATAACAAAGTTATTATATTTGTTACATTGAAATTAAACAAACAAAAATATATTCATTTTTGTAGAATTGAGGTTGACACCAAAATATGTTACATTTTTGTTAGAAAATTTAAATGACACATAAATCTTCATTTTTGTTAAATTGGAATGATACACGAAAAATACGTTTTTGTGTGAATTGGAGGGTAAAAGAAAAATATACATTGTTATGTTTAGGATGTGTATGTGAATTAAAATAAAATAAACATTATTGTGTGTTATGTTATATATCAAAATGTTATGAAACCAAGTGTTCTTTACTTGTTATGATAATCACAATAATGAAATGGACGAAGGAATTATATTTATATAATTATATGTATAATCAAAATTAAACGAATCGAGCGTGGTAGTTCACATTTTGGAATCATGCCTTAAACGATTATACCGAAACATCCGACCGTCGGATTTTCCCAAAACTGAAACCGTTAGGTTCTCTTGGGAAAATCTTTCCAACGATATGAATTGTGTTAAAATCCAACGGTTATATTTAGAGAAATGTGTAAAACAGATTTGGGTGAAAACAACGCCAAGGTCGCCTATTGACCCGAAACGTCGTTAAATTAATTTGGACTATTTGTATTTATATAAAAATAGCGATAGATCGTTATTAGATACTAATAAGGATGTTAAATGATTTTAAAATATATATATATATGTGAGGATCATTTGAAAAGTCCGAGTTCAATCTCATTTCAAATGAATACACATCGATCTGAGTCGAAGAGTTGAAGACGGTACAAGACCGGTGATCTTCACGTCGAATGGATGAGTTACCATTGATGCCCACCTTGAAGGGGCTACAATGGTGGCCGTCCAGATGTACTTATTGAATTGTTCAGATACGCGTGGAATAAGGTGCCTCCGGTTTCGTTCAGACCCAGAACGGACTTGTAAATGGATGTGTGTCCAACGTTGAAATTTCAGTCCATGTGAATTAAATTGATTTCTATTTAATATACAATTATTTGTGGTGGAGAATTCATTCTCTTGCTTAACACTCTCTTATATATTGATAGTTGTTGATCGCATGGTGTGAATTTGTCAATGTGGCAAGCCAAGATGCAAATAATCAAGGATTTTTTTGAAAAGCAGGCCTTGTGGTTGATGATCAAAGCACAGCTTGAATAAGCATAGCTTTGTGTATTACGTAGCTTCACGAGCCTCACAACCCGGTTGAGTCTAAAACGGAGCAAGGGAACGCAGGGAGAGCAGCACGTTTATTTCTAGCTAAAAGTGGTGTTTAGGTTTTACACGGCCCGGCATTTTACTTATGTGGATGATGGACTGAGGCGCCTCGGATGTTAGGTCCTATAGGACCAAGAAACATGTGTTCAGCAATTGCCAATCCACAAAATCGTATGTGTGGATCGGCCCTGCAGGATCCAAGGGTTCACTGCGGGGGATCCTGAGACATTAGGTAGAGTGTCTCGAATCGGTAAGGAGATCGTTCCTAGCCTTGACTCATGATGCCAATTCCCAATACGACCCTATGGACTTGATTGTATTACTAGTATGGAGGCATAGTATATGGTAGCTATGTTTCCTAGGATTGATACGTTTACTTTGAAATGTTTTTAAAACATATATACACTAGTAATAATATCAAATTCGTTTTTATCGTACAAAGCATGTTTAATCATTATAAGGTAAAACTCTTTCCTCTGATTTGCATTGCAATGTGTGATGGGACTTGAGTCTTATGATGATTCCATTTTTCTAAAAGCATTGCGTTGCTTTGACGATTCACTTTATTTTATGCACCGGCAATCCATTGGAATAAAAGTCGTTCCACGTTAGCGGCGTGGTCCTAGGATTTGCCTTATTACTATTAGTTAAATTAGTTAAGAATTCTCACACCAGTCCCATGACTGACTCGTAGTTTGTTTCACTTTGCAAACTCGGGTGCCCTCTTTTCCACACGGGCAATCGAGTAGCTTTTTGCAGAAATTTATCTCTTGAGCAGGATTTTGGATCAAAGCCTAAAGCTGTGTCCAGAGCATAGAAGTCTTACGTTGTTTATTGTATTTAATATATTGAAATTTATCTTCCGCTGTAATTTTATTCAATGTACTCTGATATGTTCTGTACTCTGATATGTTCTGTACTCTGATGTAACATTATTATGATGTTTTATAAATGTCTGTTGTTGTTGTTCTGATGTTGTTGTACTCCCAAAGTTAACGTATTCAGGTTTTGAATGGTCTTAGTCGATTTTGCGATGGATTGGGTCTGGGCTAAACCCGGAGCCGTTACAGTTGGTATCAGAGCTCTGGTTAGCTCAAAATCTTTGGGGTATAACTCGTTAGAACTGAACAAAAGACTCATCAGAGATTGAATTAGTAATATCCAATAAGAATACTCATTAGAGATAGGATCAGCAGTATCCTAGAATGAGAAAACTCATTAGAGATGTGGTTAGTAATGTCCTAGAATGAGTTGAGAGTGCCCAATTTATAATTAACGTATTTTTAAATATATATAATCTATTTTATAAAATATGATTTTTGAATATATAAAATTATATATTTTATAAGCTAATCAACTAATTGATTGATGGTTGTGCAGTGTAATTATTAGTTCAACTAATAAAATTATAGAAACGAGTAAAAGAATGAAAATTTAGTTAGTTAATTAAACAACTTTTTAGCTTCGTTCCTTTTCGAGGACGAAAAGTATATAAGTGGCGGAGATTGTAACAACCCTGAATTTTGGGGTAAATTTAAAATTTTATTTTAACTAATTTTAATGGCTTTTGATATTTAAAATAATTTATTTAAAATAATAATGATTAAAAATTTATTCAAATCGAAGTTAGGATCAATAATTTAATTTTAATTATAAAAGGAGTTAGAAATTGCGCGGTAGTTTGAAAAGTCAAACTTGAACTTTGACTGACCGTACATGATGCAAAATTTAACGAATTTTAGTGAAACTAAAAATATTAGAATCTCTTTTAAAATATCTTTCCAATCAATTCGAAAAATCGAAATTTTATAGCGGGAATCAAAAGTTATGCCCAGTTTAAATTTCAGTATAGTCGTTGTAGGATTTATATATATTTTTTAATATTAAAAATAGCCATTTTTCAAATGACCTCCGTTTTCGATGAAACCACTTTTGTTGGATTTGGAATGTCAAATTATTGCTAAGATTGATTTTTCA
The DNA here is from genome assembly GCA_030737875.1 of Allium sativum. Taxonomy (NCBI): domain Eukaryota; kingdom Viridiplantae; phylum Streptophyta; class Magnoliopsida; order Asparagales; family Amaryllidaceae; genus Allium; species Allium sativum. The sequence continues at coordinate 391,159,146 of CM060912.1, read as the reverse complement.
TAATTTTTAGAATTAATTAGTGACCGTGGCAAAAGGATTTTTGTTTTGTCAATTTTGGTCAATTTTAATTGACTTAACAAGGCCATTTTTCAAATAGGCTCAGAATTGAACGAAATTAATTTTCCTAGGTCCGCAGTGTCAAAACATAGCTAAATATTTTTTTGGGGATTTTTCGAAGTTAATTTGTGGCCCCGATGAATTTATTCGTACGGTTAAATTAAAAATAAAGGTAAAAATATTTTAAAATAAAGAAAACTGGGTCAAGATAGTCGTTTGGGCCTGCGGTACATAGCTAGATGAGTCCGGAATAGGGGTTAATAGGTAAGAACGACAGCCGTTGGGCTGAAATCGGAAAAAGTTGATAAACCGGCCTTAATGGGTAATGAGTGAATATAATAATATAAATATTCACTAAATGACAAAACCCCTAACCCGGATCTATTTGCTCCAGCCGCCATCTTCTTCCTCATTGGCCAAGAGAGCTCCAAACTTCCCTCCTCAATATCTCTCAATCCACTCAATGAAATCCTTCAGTTCTTTAGCCAATTTTGTAGAGATTTTGATAAGCCTCCCATCATACAGTTATTATCAACCAAAAGTGCTCGAATTTCGAGGAAAAACACCCCCTACCCACGGCCAAAGAGCCCCCACCGTGCCTCCCCCCTTACGGCGCCGACACCCCTCACTCCCCTCTCCGATATGCCACCTTCTGATCGTCTTCAAGCCTCACCAATCTCGAGTTATTTTCAACCCTAGTTTGGAAGCTTATGAGTTCATATAATAGCTTGGTTTGGAAGAAGGAGGAAGGTTGACTTTTTCAACCTTTAATTACCTAATTGCTTTAATTCAAATTTGACCGATCTTAATTTAATCATAACTAATGCGTACGAACTCAAAACTGAACGATTTCAGGTGCGTCACGATCGTGAGACCGAGACCTTCGCGATGAAACTGACTAGACTTGATTCTGAGCAAGCTGAAATTTGGCCAATTTTTGGATCTGAACAGCGCGGAACCCATTAACGATGTAAGAAATTCTATTTTATTTCTTCTTAAATAATTAAAATTATTTATGTTTGTGTTATCATCACTCTGCGGTAAAATTCTGTTTGTTATGTGACGTGATTTGATTCTATGATTGATGTGTTGTATAGATTTGTTAATTGGATGATATCGTGTTGTAATAAAAATTGTTGAAAACAAAAATATAGATTTTTTTATTTAAATTTGTTAAAACAAATTTGTTATTTTTGTCAAAATAAATTTGTTAAAACAAATTTGTTATTTTTGTCAAGGTAAATTGGTTAAAACATAATGGTCATTGTTGTCAAAATAAATTTGTTGAAACAAAATTCACATTTTTGTCAAAATCAAACTCGTCAAACAAAAATATGATTTCCTTTCATTTTTTTGAATTAGGATTTTCAACTAAAATGAAAAGAACGTTTTTTATTAAATTAGATTTGTATGGAAAAAAAATGAAATTTTTATTGAAACAAAATTGATAAGATAAAGTTACCATTTTTATTGAACTAGAACGGTTAAAATGGAAATGTCATTTATTAGAAAATGTCAAGTAGAAATGAAAATGTCATTTATTAGGAAACGCCATTTATTTAGAATAAAAATGTCATTATAGTTAGTGATTTCATGTTAAAAAAAAAATGTCATTTGTGTTAGAAATGTTAAATTAGATCAAAATGTTCATTTATTTGTACTGAAAACATGTTAGCATAGAAATACCCATTTTTATGTAATATATAAGATGATCATTATTTGTACTGAAAACATGTTAATGATAAAATTTACATTTTTATCGTATATATAGAATAGATTAGAAATGTACATTTTTTTCGTTAATGTTAGGATAAAATTGTCACTGACATGTATATCTATGTTATGTCATTATGATATTGACACAAACATGCAGTTTGTTATTGTTTGGATGAAAATTACCAGCACAGAAAATGAACACCTTTATTTGTAAATTAATGGAATTTACATTTGGCTGGAAAAAAAAGAAAAAAAAGCAAGAATTTGCATTGTAATCAAAATTACATTTTTATATGTAATTAAAGAAGGAGAATATGCATTGAAAATAAAATTGCATTGTTATATGTAATTAAAGAATATGTATTTACATGTAAAATAAAATTACATTTTTATATGTAATTGTAGAAGAAGAATTCGCATTGTTAATAAAATTACATTTTTAATGTAATTAAAAAGTAGAATTTGACGGTGTAATTAAAATCACATTTTTAATGTAACTTAAAAGGTAGAATTTTACATTGCAAATTTAAAAAAAAAAGCAAGATTTGTCATGTAATATTAATTACATTTTTAATGTATCTAAAAAGTAGGATTTTACATTTCAAACTAAAAGACAAAATTTGACGTGTAATGTTACTTACATTTTTGATGTAATTAAAGAGTAGGGTTTTATATTGTAAATTAAAAGACAAGTGAAAAGATAGGAATTTTACAGTATAATGTTGATTACAATTTTAATGTAATTAAAAAGGAGATTTTACATTGTAATTAAAAGATAAGAATTTTACATTATAAGGCCAATTAAATTTTAAATGTAATTTAAAAAGAAGATTTTGGCATTGTAAATTATTACATTTTTAATGTAATGAAAGGAATGGATTTTCCATGAAATCATAAGAATAGAATTAAAAGAATAAAGAATGAAGTGCAACATTGAAATATAATTTACATTTCTATGTAAATAAAACAATAAAGAAATAAAAGTTACATTTTTAATGTAAAACGAAAAGTTACATTTTTAATGTAAAACGAAAAGTTACATTTTTAATGTATATAAGATTAAAAAGAAGGGTTACATTTTTAATGTAAAAAGAAAAGTTTACATTTTTAATGTATATAAGAAAAAAAGAAGTTTACATTTTTAATGTGAATAAGGTAAAGAAGAAAAATTTACATTTTTAATGTGGATAAGATTTAAAGTAAGAAAATTTACATTTTCATATATTAAGATTAAAGAGAAAAGTTACATTTTCATGGAAAAAAGAATTAAAGAGAAAATTTACATTTTCATGTGAAAAGAATTAGAGAGAAAATTGACATTTTCATGTAAATAAATTTAAAGTAAGTGAAATTTACATTTTAATGTAAATAGATTTTCATTAAAAGAATTTAGAAGTGAAATTTACATTTGAATGTAAATAGATTTTCATTAAAAGAATTTAGAAGTGAAATTTACATTTTAATGTAAATAGATTTTCACTAAAAGAATTAAGAAGAAAATTACATTTTTATGTAATTGGATTTTCATTAAAAAGAGTAAAGGTATGAAATTTACATTTTCATGTTAAAAGATTAAAACACAAGATTATCATTTTGCTTGTAAAGAAAAAATTGACACAAAATTATCAATTTAGTTTTGCATTGAAAGATATAACAAAATTATTATTTTTGCTTGGGGTTGAAAGAATAACAAAGTTATTATATTTGTTACATTGAAATTAAACAAACAAAAATATATTCATTTTTGTAGAATTGAGGTTGACACCAAAATATGTTACATTTTTGTTAGAAAATTTAAATGACACATAAATCTTCATTTTTGTTAAATTGGAATGATACACGAAAAATACGTTTTTGTGTGAATTGGAGGGTAAAAGAAAAATATACATTGTTATGTTTAGGATGTGTATGTGAATTAAAATAAAATAAACATTATTGTGTGTTATGTTTTATATCAAAATGTTATGAAACCAAGTGTTCTTGTTATGATAATCACAATAATGAAATGGACGAAGGAATTATATTTATATAATTATATGTATAATCAAAATTAAACGAATCGAGCGTGGTAGTTCGCATTTTGGAATCGTGCCTTTAAACGATTATACCGAAATATCCGACCGTCGTATTTTCCCAAAACTGAAACCGTTAGGTTCGCCTTGGGAAAATCTTTCCAACGATGTGAATTGTGTTAAAATCCAACGGTTATATTTAGAGAAATGTGTAAAACAAATTTGAGTGAAAACAGCGCCAAGGTTGCCTATTGACCCGAAGCGTCATTAAATTAATTTTGGCTATTTTTATTTATATAAAAATAGCGATAGATCGTTATTAGATGTTAATAACGATGTGAAATGATTTTAAAATATATATATATATATATATATATATATATATATATATATATATATATATGCGAGGATCATTTGAAAAGTCCGAGTTCAATCTCATTTCAAATGATTACACGTCGATCTAAGTCGAAGAGTTGAAGACGGTACAAGACCGACGATCTTCACGTCGAATGGATGAGTTACCATCGACGCCCATGATTGGAGTAGCTACCTTGAAGGGGCTACAATGGTGGCTGTCCGGACGTACTTGTTGATTTATTCAGATATGCGCGGAATAAGATGCCTCCGGTTTCGTTCAGACCCAGAACGGACTTGTAAATGGATGTGTGTCCGACGTTGAAATTTCATTCCATGTAAATTTAATTGATTTCTATTTAATATATAATTGTTTTGTGGCGGAGAATTTATTCTCTTGCTTAATACCCTCTTATATATTGATGGTTGTTGATCGCATGGCGTGAAATTGTCAATGTGGCACGCCAAGATGCAAATAATCAAGGATTTTGTTGAAAAGCAGGCCTTGTGGTTGATGGTCAAAGCACAGCTTGAATAAGAATAGCTTTGTGTATTATGTAGCTTCATGAGCCTCACAACCCGGTTGAGTCTAAGACGGAGCAAGGGAACGCAGGGAGAGCAGCACGTTTCTTTCTAGCTAGAAGTGGTGTTTGGGTTTTGCACAGCCCGACATTTTACTTATGTGGATGATGGAATGAGGCGCCTCGGATGTTAGGTCCTATAGGAACGGGAAACGTGTGTTCAGGAATTGCCAATCCGCAAAATCGTATGTGTGGACCGGCCCTGCAGGATCCAAGGGTTCACTGCGGGGGATCCTGAGACATTAGCTAGAGTGTCTCGAATCGGTAAGGAGATTGTTCCTAGCCTTGACTCATGATGGAAACCCAATTCCCAATACGACCCTACGGACTTGATTGTATTACTAGTATGGAGGCATAGTATATGGTAGCTATGTTTCCTAGGATTGATACATTTACTTTGAAATGTTTTTAAAACATATATACACTAGTTATAATATCAAATTCGTTTTTATCGTACCAAGCATGTTTAATCATTATAAGGTAAAACTCTATCCTCTGGTTTGCGTTGCATTGTGTAATGGGACTTGAGTCTTATGATGATCCCATTTTTCTAAAAGCATTGCGTTGTTTTGACGATTCACTTTATTTTGTGCACCGGCAATCCATTGGAATAAAACCCGTTGGCGTGGTCCTTGGATTTGCCTTAATACTATTAGTTAAATTAGTTAAGAATTCTCACACCAGTCCCATGACTGACTCGTAGTTTGTTTCACTTTGCAAACTCGGGTGCCCTCTTTTCCACACGGGCAGTCAAGTAGCTTTTTGCAGATATTTATCTCTTGAGCAGGATTCTGGATCAAAGCCTAAAGCTGTATCCAGAGCATAGAAGTCTTCCGTTGTTTATTGTATTTAATTTATTGAAATTTATCTTCCGCTGTAATTTTATTCAATGTACTCTAATATGTTCCGTACTCTGATGTAACATTATTATGATGTTTTATAAAAGTCTATTGTTGTTGTTCTGATGTTGTTGTATTCCCAAAGTTAACGTATTCGGGTTTTGAATGGTCTTAGTCGATTTTGCAATGGAATGGGTCCGGGCTAAACCTGGAGCCGTTACACATGATATGCATGGTATTTTACAAACTTCATTAGCTAGAATTAATGATGCTTTTGTTAATTACTTCTCACATATTCTTGCCCTATCAGTTCCTTTTCCCTGATATTAAGCCTTTGTATCATATTAAACTCCCGTGCTATCAGACCAGGAATCCTATGGTATAATCAAAGCCATCACGAATGAAGAAATAAAGGAAGCTATTTTTAGTCTTAATTCATCAAGCAGTGGAGGTCAAGATGGGTATAATGCGTGTTTCTTGCAAAAGTGTTGGCCAACTATTGGAAAAGATGTGGTTAGTGCTATACAATTTTTCTTCTTGAGTAACTCTTTACCACCTTCATTATCAGCTACATACATTACCTTAGCTCCAAAAGTAGATAATTCAAAACATGTAGCTAATTTTAGACTTATCTCATACTGCAATGTGGTTTATAAGGTGATTTCAAAAATTATGGCTATAAATTGCAAAGTGTTTTGCCTTCCATCATATCACTCAACCCGTCTATGTTTGTTAAAGGTAGTAGCATAAGTGATAATATTTTAATTACTCAAGAGCTGCTATGTGGTTATTATAGAAGAAACATTATTCCTCATTGTATGTTAAAGTTGGACATAAAGAAAGCTTATGATTCTATTGCATGGAATTCAATAATGGCAATAATGTCGAGAATGAATTTTCCCAAACCATTCCTTGCTTGGATCTACACTTGCATATCTTCACCCAGATTTTCAGTAGTAAGAAATGGTAATTTAGTTGGCTACTTCAAAGGATGTCAAGGTGTCAGACAAGGAGATCAAATTTCTCCTTATCTGTTTATAATTGTGATGGAGCTTCTAAATAAACTTGTGGTTGAACAAATAAAATTGAAGCAACTAGAGTTACACCCTAAATGCAAATCACCTAGGATAACCCATCTATTATTTTCGGATGATCTGAATTTTTTAACAAAACTTCACCGCAAAATATTCAATGTATTTTGTCCATTCTGCAAGAGTTTTATTCCATCATTGGATTGCAGATTAATATAAGTAAATCACATATATTGATTGTTGGTATGCCTCAAATTCAGAAGAATGAGATTATTTGTAGCTCTGGGTTGCAAGAATTACCTTCCAATTCCTCCTACCTAGGATTGCCTCTGATTTCATCGAGAATTTCTAAAGAAAAGTGCCTTCCTCTTTTTGAAAAGATTATCAGTAAACTGATGCAATGACCATCCTCAAAGTTATCTCAAGCTGGAAGTCTAACTATTGTTCAGTCTATTGCCACGACCATGACGACTTATTGGACTAGGCATTATATTTTTCCAATTAAATTGGTTAATATTGTATCTAGTGCATTAAATAAGGTTTTGTGGCATGGTGACTCATTCTCTAAAAAGTTAATTCCAAATTTTTTTCAGAAATTATATGAAGCAAAGAAGCATGGGGGTCTAGGAATTACTAATATCCATCTCTGGAATAAGGCTGCGATTTCAGGTTATTTCAATAAACTTATCTCTGATGATGGAAACTTATGATCTCTTTGGGTTAAAAGTAACTTGATTGGAGATAAGTGTTTTTGGAAAATGAATGTACCACAACAATATTGCTGGCATTGGAGGAATATTTTAAAATTAAGAAGGTCTTTCCTACCTTTTATTCAGTATAATTATAATAATAGGAGGAATTCTGGTATCCATGAAAATGCAAATGTAGAGAATTATTTAGTGGATGGCCATCTCAATTTACCGTATTCTAGTTCAGCAACGCTCAGGAGGCTCCGGAGGGAGTTAGCTGTTAATATGCATTTTAATGGTGAAGGGAAAATCAATTGGAATGGGAAAGAACATTCAATTAAACTAGTATATAATTTGCTGAAAGGTAATAAGCCAATATTTCCATGGCATGCAAGAGTTTGGAGTGCTAGTAGCTCTACAAAGGAGAACTTGTTATTATGGAAAGTTATGTCAAGTGCCATCAATACAAAGCAGAAGTGCACTTATTTTGCATTATTCCAGATAATGTGTATGTTATGTAATGTTGAAGCTGAGTCGAACACACATTTTTTTTTTGAATGTGCTTACATTTATCAGTTGTGATATAGAATATTGGTGAATGGTTGTATGCATAAACCATCAAGAATTAGCAAGTTGGAGTGGTTTAATATCTTCAAATGAGATGGAAATCAGATAAATCAAAACTGTTGCTAAAGATACTCAAGAGGTTTATATATGCTATTTAGCAAGAACATAATAATAGAATATTTGGGATAGGTGCTATGAATATGAATGAACTGTATGCTCTAACTCATAAGAGAATTTTGAAGGATCTTGGAAGTAGAAGAGGATAATGAAGTTATGCTGATTGCTATGAAGTTTGTTTATATGAATAAGGTGGCATCATTGCTGTAATGAGTTTTTTCTATGTTCATATGTTTTGTTGTATTGTTTTTTTTCTCATTACAAAAATGAATAGAGATATTTTGTTAGTTTGTTGAGATATGGTGATGTATAGTGAATTTTGATATGAGACATGTATTGTAAATCTGTGTATACGATTGAATATAATAAAATTGCCTTTCGAAAAAGTTTGAACTTGTATTTTATTTTCTAATTTCATAATATACAGAACACACAATAATCTGTTTAGCCCGGGTACGAAAACCTAGGCACCAAAACCCTGGGTTGTTACAGAAAATCAATATCGCTTCATCGATATAATCCCAAATTAAAAAAAATATTACTTAATATCATTTAATATAGTATAATAGTTAAATAATAATTTTTTAATTATTTAAAGATGATAAGAAATTATTTTCAAATTGTGTTTACTTAAATTAATAAATTGACGAAAAACTGAAAATATGACCGAAAAGTTGATTTCAGACCATCACCAGACTGGCGAAAGGAAGTCGCACAATGCTGTAAACCATATATAACACATATATACATGAAAACAATTATATGTATGTCTCTTGTATTAACAAGAGATTAATAAAAAATAGGTAGGATTTTGAAAAGTTAAGTAAGGGTTCGACTTACACAAACATACCTCTTGCACACCGTACCTCTTACACAAGGATAAGAACAAGGGAAGAGTATTTGGTTTGGCTAAATTAAATGGGTGGGAATTTGTGGTGTTTTTCATATTTTTCCACTTAATAATCTATGCTCTCTCATTTCCTATAAATACCTTTCTAGTCTCTTCACAAATTCACATACAAAACTCTCTTCTTCTTCCTCCTCCTAAGCTATATTAATGGCTTCATAATACTCCTAAATTAATAAAGAAAGATAAGATAAGAATTGGTAGGATGAAATCAAAATGGAATAACAAATAAATCTTCTTGAAATCGCTTCAACGATCATCTTTCTTTTACCTACATTCGTTATCATCACCATCATCAACATCAAGGCCGAAGCCACCTCTTACTTTGGCAGGCCGGGAGCAACCAATCTCCCTAGTCTAGGCGAGATCATTCTTGCTCTGAGGATCAATTCTGTAAGCTTTCGTTCGATCATAGCAAAGGCATAGCAAATATTTGAAACGTTTATAACCGATGAAGGTGAGAAACTCTACTTTAAATAATGATAATAACTATACATATGTTATGATTATATATAATGATGTATATGCTTGTTAGGATGTTTTTTTTAACCATATTTAATTTGATAATATGATTGTTTAATGGAATATTTCACAAGTTAAGTCAAATAAGCATCGATAAGCACAAAGGAAATTACTTTCTTTCCATGGATAAAATGGCGTAAATGGAATGGTTAAACCTTTTAAAAATGGTTTAAAATGTTCTAGAAATGTTTTAACAAAATTTAAATGTGCTTAAACAAAGTTTGAAAAAAAATGAAGATTGTGCAAAACTTGTGGCATGAGGTAACGACAGTTCGTGATTACACACTACCAAAGTTAGAACTCTTTATAAGACAAAATATAATTCCAAATTCTTTAAAATGATATATTTCTGAACTCTTGTAACCATATCCACCATATCTTTCTAATGAAACAAAACAGTCAAGATTTCATTAAGTAGATTTAAATATGAGCAAAACAAGTTCTGAAAATAGTCGCAGTTTTGGAGTTTGAAACCATAAAAATGGAATTTTTTGAAATTAAGATTTTTAAATCTTTAAAAATATAGATAAATGTTATATATTTAAAATGTTTTAAAAGAGATTTTAGTTATGTAACTGAATTTCCAAATGATAGAGAAGTCGTTTTGACTAGCTAAGCTAAAATAGCACTTTCCACGGCACTGTTTTCAGTAATAATTGAAATATGAGCTTAAACTTAATAACTCTTCTTCAAACGTCTTTTGAATGTTTTAAAATGGTAAATTAAGTGTTTTATAGATTGTTTAAAAGTTCTACAAAGTACTTATAAGTGGTTTAGATGATTGGTTTGAATAAAATCTATTTTAAGCAAATGTTTTAATCTTGACCCTAGTAAGCCAACGAGTAAATTTGATTTTACTATTTATGAGATCTGAATGTAGGTAATTTAACCAAGGAGATATTCCCGAGAAAACAGTACCTTAGATCACCTTGGCCCTTTTCTAAGGCAAGGGATGGATAAGGTTGAAATATTGAAAATGAATTAAGTATAAAAGATTAAGTTTACCAATTAAAATAACTAGGATTACTTAAAGATAATCTTGTTATACTTAATATCAAATTATGAAGAGATAATCCGTACTATCCAAAAGAATTTAAAAGGTGGTTTCACCATTATTCCATGGATAGTAAAACATGTACATGGTAATTGATACCGAGTAAAATGAGAATGATTTCTTTGTATTTATCCTACTAGAATGGACCTACCATCAAAATGCGACATTATGAACAAATGGGGTTTAAGGAGTCCTTATATATACCAATAAAATATTTGAAAGATACATGTCCTAAAAGTTATTTTGACAAGAAATGACCTAAGTAATGAGAAGTACCCAAAATTACCTAAATAATATTTTCTCGATTATAGGTTCGATGAGACTAGGATTGGACTTGGGTCACTACTATTAGAAAACTACTTTGAACCAATTTACTCTTTGAAAGCAAAAGAGATGGAATGATCAAGAATTGGAAGATTGAATGAAGGATTACTGTAATAAACCTTCGATGGAACTTCCCCTCTTAATATAAACGATATTAGTTCTTTATTCAAATCTTCCATGTAATGGATCTTCTCAACTAACTCACATGATGTAGTAGGAGAAGTACCTTTGTTTATCCAAACTCAGGAACTTATATTGTCAGATTTTCGATGTTGCACTCCTATTGCATGCATGTTGATCTCCATTAATGTACATATATTCAGTGGTGTAAAGATGAAACTTTCATGCACTATATACGCTCTTCTTCGAGATGTACAACCTTAGAGGTTGTACATCAGTGGCCATCAATTGTGTGCAATAGATTTTACAATATGGAATCCAAAGTTAATGATGTGCTACGTATAAGATAATCAATGGCCTCAAGCTTTATTACCTAATAATGCAAAAATAGGGCATGCTATGTGACTATGTGGGTCACGCACATTAGGATATGGTCATTATATTTCTAAATTACTCTCTATATGTCGAGTATACGGTGCAAGCTATATGATCTCGGATAGGTTGATTACGACCGACATGATGATATATTCGGTCAGTACATCACCCTCAGGTCTGTGCGGATGTGTTGGTTTTGTTAGAAGAGAGGAGGGAAGTTGGTCCTCGGTACATCCCTCGAGAGGTGTGTTATATAGACGGCGACTCCTTACCTTATCATTAAATGGAAACCCATTCCCCCTAATTGCTTGCAATTTTGTTGTATTGCCAAATATAAGCTTTATTCGATAACGATAATAATTTCTCATTGTTGATTTGATTTTTTTATGGTATTATGCCACAGTTTATTAAAAATGATACCAAATAATTTTACGTACCAAAGATTTGGTTATCGCAAGGAAAAAACACGTTTTGTTTTTATATGTGATCATAGTCTTATCGCATACCACTTGTTTTTGCAAAACCATCAGATATGAATTTCTCATACCAGTCCCATAACTGAACTGGATTTTATCCTCCTTTTCATTTAAACTCTAGCTGCCTTATTTTCTTCGAGCATTATAAGAACTCACATTTAACTTGAAACAATTTTGGATGGAGATTGAGGCTGAAGATTCTTTTAGATAATTCTCTATTTCCACCTGCAATGTGTCCTTACTTAGATTTATTCAGCATTTTTGAGGATGTGTTTTATAACTATCTAGGCTAGCACTTGTTATACTCTAATACTTGTGATAAATTTTTCGTTGTAAATATTTTTTATCTTGAAATAAATGTGCATTTTTCCACTATGCAAGATTATTCTACATTTTTACACCATGCAGAATTTTCTCTTTCTATTTTCTTTCTTACATAAATTATTTGCTTCTATGGTACTTAGATTTGCGGCTCACAAATACCATGGATGTATTAGTTTTGGTTTCCCAAAATTAAAGAAGCAGGCTATTGTTTGGTACTAGATCCTAGGTTGGGAAAATACCCGAGCTTGGTCCGGGTAAAAAGACTCATCAAAGTATCCTTAGGATGAGCAACTCATTATAGATGGATATAATAGTACGCTAAATTGAGTTGAGAGTAATATATATAAGTGCGTATTTTGAAATACAAATTGCGTCCTTTTGAAAAGCTTGGTGAATAACTTTACCTAGGTATATTTTCTCAATAAATGAATATATTTGTAAAGTATAGTTATCAAACAATAATAGACAAAACTAGGTAATAAATATCTTATGGTTAGAATTTAATAATTTGACTATAAGATATTTATTATATCATCGTGAAATTAATAAAGCATAGAAATGTCGTAACATTATTATATTTATAAGATATAAAAAGATGATGAATGAATCCAAACAAGGATGGGTTAGGTCTAAAAACTTGCTTTAGAAACACTAAATATTTGCTATGCCTGCAGTATTATCAGTTAGAACAGATATAGTACGTCATTGACAAATTGCACTTTATATCATAGAAAACTAACAGAAGGAAGCATTACAAGGGAGAATCTTTAAAAGCATATGAAAATACGAAGAATAATACTTGTGTCATCTCCAACTATGATGATAAAAGCTTTCATTCACTACCAAGCATTCCACAATTTCTAGGTTGGGATAACAATATTCCCACAACAAATATGCTAATACCTCACTTAACCCTAAAATTTATCATCTTCTCAAGTGATGATGATTCAAAGTCAATCATAGAAATTGAAGAATATGAACCGATCAAAGAGGAATCTGAGCAAAAAGCTGAACTAAGTAGACAAAATTATGCATTGTACGATGCGTAGATGGAAGATATCTACGGGAGGACATAAAGTTTAGTCAGAATAGCAACATTGTTTGGTCCTGGGGAAGCAACAATGTTGAATGGTAGGATATGGCGTAAGAAAAAAGAGGAAGAGGAAGGAAATGCAATCCCAATGGAATGGAAGGCCGCCCTTAGACTTGAAAAGATAGAGTAAGGATAAACCATGGAGGGAATACCCGTAGCAATGGGTCATTATCCTTGGAACCAACCCTATCCAACATATATTCAGGACAAAGAACAAGGGGATGAAAATAAAGCTAATAATGAAGAAGAAGAGGAAAAGAAAGAGATACATTCGAGATGGACTACTAGTATGGTAAGGCCTCATCTTATCCAGACAAGTAGGGGTTAAGAGTAAACACTTGTAACATTTAACCAGTTGTAGCGTGTTTCCGACATGTATTGAAATATGTAGTATGGTATGAATGAACATTTTGGGATTAAACGAATAAAAATATTATTATCTTACAATTTTCATCAATCTTTACCAAATACTACTTAGAATTTTAAATCTATAAGTAATGAAGATAATTCCTTTAAACGGTTAAGGGATAAGAAAAGATTAAAGAAACCTCTTTTGCCAAAGATTCATCTTCGAAAAATATATCATAAGAGATAAAAGAATTATATGATTAAAAAGGAAAAAGTTTTTCGAACAAATTTTTGATATAAAAAAATCCAAAATTGATTTAGAATTTAATGATAAGCATTTGTGAAATATAAAATAAATTTAACACTTTTATTAAGAAGATAACAACCTAAAAACAAGTTTTGAAGTATAAAATGTTATGTATATGAATCTGAAATTTGCATACAAAAGACACAATAAAGCATCGAACACATATGAACTTAACATGTTTAAACTTAAAGGAATAACCTGCTATTTGTATATAAGAGAAAATGAAGATTTCACAGTAAGAAACAAATAAGATGTAACAGCCTGAAATCCCCGGCTGGCCTAAACCAAACAAGAATACAGATTGTTTGAGAATAGGATGCATCAGAACACAAAATAAGAGAATTTTTCATTGCTATTACAACAATTTACATCATAGTACAAGAATATCAGAGTGTGGAAAATAAATACATGACTAAAATACAAACTTCAAATAATAAATGAACTACAAAGCAGGGGAAAGGTAAAATGCAAAATATAAATACAATGTGCAGCGGAAAAACATCAATAACATTACAGAAAGAAATACACAGATACAAAGCTTTCCAGAGTATAGCTTCATCCTTAATCTGGGATCCTATGAAAAGAAAAAATATACAAAACCAAAACTACTAGCTGCTCGTGTGGAAAATATAGGCTCCCAGAGTTTAGGTGGAAACAATACTCCAGGTCAGTCACGGGACTGGTATGAGAGCAAAAAACCGTTAGTAAAACTTGACTTTAAAATAGGGTAAATCACGGGACCACGCCGTATGTCATGGAATGGGTTTACTCCATATGAATATCAATACTCAAACAACTACCAAAAATAGACTTATGGAGCCTATGATGCATCAAACAACATACAATTCATCAATCCACCTGTAACAACCCGCATTTTACGCATCGGAAGATCATAAAATATTTTTATGTTATTCCTTGAGGGTTGGATCATTCTCATCTTTTAATATGTTTCTTATGGGGATGTGAGACATGTCCATAATTTTTACCGATTTTGTTTGTGACCATTTTTCCCATGTCAGTCTTGTACAGGGCATAACCTTTGACTTAGGTCGAATCAGAGGGTGAGACCTGTTCCATTGGAAAGGAATTGATGATTGCCTTTCCGTAGAGTGGTTACATTAAAGATTTGGCTGAGCGGTTGGGAGGAATCACTGTTTTAAGGTTTTCCAGATAGTTGTCCAGGTTTGGTAAGCCATAATGGGTTAAATTAGTGGGCTGATGGGAGGGTATAAATATGAGGTAAGGGATATGGGAAATGGTTTTAGTTTTTCATTTCCTCATTGGGTGTCCTTGTGCTCCTTCTTCCTCTAAGACCTTTCCACCATTAAAAATCCAAATCTAAGGAGGGAAATCATAGATCTACAACATTGGAGGCTAGATCTACATCATTTTAAGGGAGAATTCATCGGATCGAGGAGTTTGGGTTGAATAGCTCGCTGTACGAATTCATAATTCTATCATTTTAGCTTGTTTTGGAGAATCGATAAGTGGTTTACATCTCTCACATGAATGCAATGAAGTATATGAGTGTTTATGCATGTTTTTCATAAATTGCAAGTGCTTTACCATAGATTTATATCATTATATGGCCATTTTCATATGAATCACCCTATGATCTAATTTAACAAGTTTAACCGGTTGATTTTTCATACCATTTCATACGTGTATGCAAGTTAGATCTCTCATTTTTATCATATGTTCATTTTAATGTTTTTGGTCAAATTTACATCATTTTTGTGTTAATCATCACATTCATGTCGATTAGCAATGTTATGACATATTTATGATTGTGTTTGATGATTTGGTTGAGTTGGTTTCGTCGAATTCGTCGTTTGGCGAAGATTTGGTCGAAATCGGAGTTGAATTGCAATTGGATCGCCTAATGTTGAATCGGCCATAAGTTGGGTCAGCCTAGTCAGAAAAAGTGGGTCGGCCTAGTCAGAAAAGGTGGGTCGGCCTAGTCAGAATGAGACGACCCCAAACCCCGTACTGACGGTGGCAAGGGTAATCCGTGGAATATAACACAGAAACAGATAACAGCAGAACAGAAATAAATAAATACACTAGATAATGAACAATAGAATATACTGGATAAGAGTAATCATCAGAGTTACACAGTATACAGGATCTTACTTAGTACAATTACAGTTCAGCTATACATAAATGTCTACAGCGGAAAACAAACAAAATATGTACAATAGGAGCTGAACAGCATAAAAAGAGATAAATGATAGAATCCATCTTCAGCTCCAGCTATCCAGAGAAAGCCAGCTAAACCTGAATACAAGGCTGCCCGTGTAGAAAAAGGGGCACCCGAGTTTGAAAGTGAAACAAACTACGAGTCAGTCATGGGATTGGTATGAGAAATCTACTCAACACATTTATAATATGGCAAATCACAGGACCACGCCACTTTCGTGGAACGGGTTTACTCCATTGTATTGCCAGTGCTTTAAAACAAATCTTTCTTTTAAACATCGCTATGCTTTTTATAAAAATGAAGCCGTTATAAGACTCAGTTCCCATCACACAATGCAACGCAAACCGGAGGATAGAGTTTTTACCTTATAACGGCCAAAATATGCTTGATACAAATAAAACAAAGGCATTTGATATTATTGCTAGTGTTTATATGTTTTGAAAACAATTTCAAATCATAACTATCAATCATAGACGGCATGGGTACCATATATCATGTCGCCATATATGTATACAATCAAAACCGCACAGTCACGTATTTGGAAATTGGATTTCCATCATGAACCAAGGCAAAAGATAGTCCTTACCGACTTCGTGACTCTCTAGCCCAAGCCACAGGATCAGAGCTCGAGTGACCCTTGGATCGTCAGGGCCGGTCCACCGATGTGGATTAAAATTCCTGAACACTGCGTTTCCCCACCCTTTGGGGTGTAAATGAGCCAACGAATAGCTCCATCGGACCCGGATCGTCCGATCGAACCGAGGCGCCTCGCAACAGCAACAACCACACAGGTGAAAAGTATATAAATGTCAGGGCTGGTAGGTCACTGACACCACCCTAGCTAGAAAGAAACGCAGGCCCTCCCTGATGTCCTCTCTCGTTTCTGGTTCATACCGGGGTGTGAGGCTCGCGATTTTACATTATACACAAAGCTACGCCACACAGGCGGTGCTTTGATCATCACCACAAGACTTTGTTTTTCAACAAAAGCCCTGATCACTGCATCTTAGCATGCCACATACGCAATTCATGCCATGCGACTGATGTCCATCGATATACAACCTCTGAGCTCGTGCGTTTCAAAGAAGGGCGTTAAGCAAAAGAATAAATTCTCCGCCGCCAAACAGATGTATATTTAATAGAGGTCAATCAACACAGAATAAAATCCAATGTCAGACACACAGTCCATATACAAGTCCGTTCTGGGTCTGAAAGAAACCGGAGGCACTAAATACCTCGCAAACCCATCGATCACCACGTACGTCTGGACGATCACCACTCATTATCCATATTTCGGGATGCCTCCCAATCAGGACCTCGGTTACCATCCAAACGAGGTGAAGATCTCCGATCTTCGACCATCGTCTTCGTCTTCGATTTCTTATCGTCGATTTAGTTATTCAGAATGGGATAAACCCGGTCTTTCTGAGCAACTCGCGTATATAATAAACAAGTGCAACACTAACATATACACGCATCATTTCAATTCATTAGTCACTAACCGTCAATCAGTAAGAGAACGATTTCCCAAATACTAACCCCGAAGGCCGAAACCAACATCAAATCAACACTCAGGAAACCATTCGACTTAGCCAACCTTCAGTTAATTTCTAAATCACATCCATATTGTTTATAATATTTTATAACGATTTATCGCTATTTTTATTTATTTTAAAATAGCCAATTTATTCAAAACAACGCTTCGGGCCATAATGCGACCGTGGCGCTGTTTTTCTTCAGATTTGATTTACACATATCTGAAAATCTAACTGTTGGATCTTCACAAAATTTACATCATTAGAAAGATCTTTTCAAAACGAATCCAACGGTTCCAGTTTCGGGAAATTCCGACGGTCGGATCTCCCGGTATAATCGTTTGAAGTTTCGATTTCAAAATACGAACTACAGCGTCGTTATTCGATTAATTATAATTATATTTATATAGATATATATAAATATAATCGATTCTGGTGCTGTTTTTCTTCAGATTTGAATTAAACATTTCAGACAATCCAACCATTGGATTTTTACAAAGTTGGTGCCGTTGGAAAGATATTTCCAAGGCGAACCCAACGGTTGCGGTTTCGGGAAAATCCAATGGTCGGATTTCCCGCACTAGTTGTTTGAAATCATGGTTTCAAAACACGAACTGCACGGCCACGTTTCGTTTTAATTTTATTTATATTTATATATTTATATAAATGTACTTCATTCAATAATTTCAATATCGTTTTCACTTCAAATATTTCACTAACGCCTTTAAATTTTGGAAAATTTCGGCATAACCTCCTTTGTACGGGAGGGGCTGGGAAAATTCCCAAATAGCCACACGGGCGTCTCATGTCAAAAAGAAAAAGAAAAAGCCAAGCGGCTAGCCAACAGGCTCATAAAATCATCACCCAAACAAAACAGTAAATGTAATTACTTATCGGGTACAAAATTTTATTCCTCTTCTCTAGCCCCTTTGCTAAAACCTGTTCAATAAATATGCATGTACATATATACAGTTCTTATCACTTATCATTTTCCATTCAACTTCATTTTTGATTCCATTTGGTTTAAAAACACCATTCATTCTAATGTTGCATGCATAGGCAAAAATCATATCATTAGCTAATTAATGAATATTTCGACTCAAGCATATTTATTTGAACGAGTTGCTATTTTTAACACTTCACATTTCAACAATTCATGTGTATAATAAAAATGTGATTTTTATTGAAAAACAATTCATTTCAAAACACTATTATTTTATATAGTTTATATAGGTGATAAAAATAGGATTTTTATTATAAAACTATTTCTTTTAAAACGTGATTATTTAATCCATATAGTTGATAAAAGGTGATTTTTTATTATGAAACAATTTATTTCAAAATATGAATACCATTCAACACATGAATTTCTAATCAACGATGAATATCGATTCAACACATGAAGGTTTTCTATAGTTTCTATATATAGATAAAAATGTGATTTTTATATTTAAAACACGAATACCATTCAACACATGAATTTCTAATCAACGAATGAATATCGATTCAACACACGAAGGTTTTCTATTGTTTATATATATAGATAAAAATGTGATTTTTATATTTAAAACACGAAGACCATTCAACACATGAATTTCTAATCAACGAATGAATATCGATTCAACACATGAAGGTTTTCTATTGTTTATATATATAGATAAAAATGTGATTTTTATATTTATAACACGAAGACCATTCAACACATGAATTTCTAATCAACGAATGAATATCGATTCAACACATGAAGGTTTTCTATTCAACAAATAAATATAGTTTCAACAAACGAAAATAATTCAAACACATGAATATTATTCAAAATTTCGGCAGCATAACGGCAGGGTAGTTAAAACCGGGACCGTCCCTAGTACGGCTCCTCGCTCTACCTTAAAACCTCGCGGTTTTTGACAATGGGGATCATGCATCTAGTTCGCACACAGGCGGCATGTATATATTTATTTCATTTCCACAAACTAATCCTATGTGGTTTAAACCAAATATTTCTCAACCACAAACGGGTATTTTTCAACCACAATCAATCAATATCAACCACAAACAATCCCAAACAACCATTCGCTATCAATCAATTTTCACACCAATCACAACCAATAAATATCGTCCATGGTTTGTGGACGAGGGGCGTATATATATATATATATATATATATATATATATATATATATATATATAGCAATTCACTTCTATTTCAACACATATATAATTTTTACAACGCATATATAACTTATACATCGAATATACAACTTATACAACGCTTATACAAGAGATGTACAACGCTTATATAACTCATACATTGACTATATAATTTATACATCGTCGTTTTCCATATCGTTTATAAATTAGAAATCTCACAATGGGTTCCACTCCACCAAAAATAGCAGAAGGCTCAGAAAAATATGCGGTCTCTTCTAGAAGGTAGAAGGCGCCCACACGGTCACGATGTTTCCTGTTTCATCGAATTTCGTTAACACAGCAAAAAGATATGATTTTTCGAAGTTTGCAATGGTTTTAAACTGTTAAAATCAGTTTTAAATTAAACAGCCGATACCATTCAGAAATCTTCAAAATTAGGTTTGAATTTTTCAATCAATCCGTGCAATGGTTCCACGATCGGGTTGCGCAGGGTCGAAGACCTACGTGAGGCGCACGTGCGCCAGGGAGGAGGGTCAACTCGGTGGTGGCTGGCGCGATTTACGGCGGCGCAAAGGGGCGAACTTCTCGAAGGTGATTCGGGCGAAATACACAACGATAATTTATCCAACTGGTATGGATTTGAAGAGGGGGGAATAAGCTTCAAAATGGATCTAAGAGCGCTCGATTTCACTGAGAAATGGAAGAGAAATCGAGCTGGGAAGATTCAAGCCATTTCCGCCGTCGAGCGCTGTATCGGGGAGAGAGAACACGATTTTTTTTTTATATATAAAATCTGATTGGTCGGTGGGTTTTAAAGGGGGTTTTCTGACACGACCACCAATCCAAACCCAACGACTGTCGTCCCTAGCGTTTTACCCCCATTCCGAACACAATTGGATATGTTTCGAAGGCCCATTCGAATGTTTCAGTCAGTTTTCCTTCAGATTAAAGTATAAAACATTCAATATTTAATTTGAACGTACATTTCAATTTGCCAGGGCCACAAACTGATTCGAAAAATTCCAGAAAAATAAATCTAGCTATGTTTTGACAATTCGGTCCCAACAAAACTAGTTTCGTCGAATTCTGAGATCGTTTGCAAAAAGGCCCATTTTTGGTCGATCCAATTTAACTATAATTGACCAAAACACATTTTCCTTTGCCACGCTCACATACTAGCTTCAAAAATTATGAAATTTGAAACCTAGCGATAACTTCACATCCCGGAACCAACAAAAGTGGTTTCGTCGAATTCCGAGGTCGTATGCAAAATGGCCAATTTCACGGGCTATATAAATTCCATAGCGACCTTTCTGAAAATTCATTCGGCCATAACTTTTGCTTTCCACTATGAAAATTCGATTTTTCAGATTTGTTAGAAAGGTATTCACTAACAGATTTAAATATTTTTGGTTTCGCTAAAATCTGTTTTGTTTTGCACCTGGTATAGTCCGACAAAGTTTGAATTCAATTTTTGAAACTGCAGCGCCATTTCAGGCCTTGTTTATAATTATATTTAATTATATTCGTTTTCAATTGTCGATTCAACTCACTTTTTATCTCTATTATTTAAAATATTTATTTTAAATATTTAAAATCCATTATTTTAGCCAATTTAAAAAAAAAAATTGGTTCAAATTTTCTGGGCCGTTACACAGAAGAAATTAGGTCGGCCATAGGTTGGGTCGGACTAAAGTTGGGTCAGCATAAAGTGGGTCGACATAAAGTTGGGTCAGCCTAAAGTTGGGTCGGGCTATTCTAGTCAGTCATTTTTTCCGTTTCTGGTCGGCTATTTCTGGTCGGACATTTCCGGTGATGATGAGACTTTCAAGTGAATTCAATAAGGAAGTTTAGAAGGGTTCAAAAGTGACTAAGTGGGGTGATAATGCTATGGACTATATTGAATCTTATATTGAAGTTGTTTGGTCCACGGTGATGATGGCTTCAACGAGAGTCCATATAAGGATGTTCGAAGTGATGTGATATATTCCTTGGTCGGCGTAGAGCAACGAATGGTAAGTCGACTCTAGGATGTATTGAGTTTGTGGATAATGGATACTCAAGGGGGAATTGAGTTAATAAATAGTCATTGGCGTTGATGGCTAGAGATGCGAAGGCCTAGAGATTGTGTTGTTATCGTAAGTTCTAGTAGATTCAAAGCAGGGGTACTTTGGGTAGTCATGAAAGGCCTCGTACCTTGGGCAGTCGTGAAGGGCCTAGTTGTCGAGATTTGAGAAGACAAACATACGGGTCATGATGGCATATAGTGTTGTGCTAGAACTGGTTTTACCATTAGCCCTTGACATATGGCAGTCATGATGGGTCATCATACGATTAACGATGGTTTCAAAGTAGGATTGGCAGTGATAGCCAGAGTCAGTCATGGATGATTAGTTGTTCTGTTTGTACCGTCTCATGTAGGTTTTCCAAAGTCGAAGGAGATGTTTCTTAGGTGCTTGTATGATATTGATTTAGGCCTCTGGGGCTTGTACTTAAGGGATATTGAATTCGATAAGGATGGTCTACATGAGATATATATATAATCTGGATGTTATGAGTGCTTTACCATGATTGAATGAGTATTCTGATTTCCATAGATGAATGGTTGAATTCCTTAATGTAAAGGCTATCACTGTCCGATGTAGGGGAAGACATGAGTTGATTTCTTCTCTGGTGGTTGGTAGATGGGTTTGTTAATCTACCTATTCTCATATACTTTATTGTTGAAGTTTGTTAGTTGTTTTATCGCTCACTAAGACTGTTGTCTGACTCAAGATTTTTTGTTTCCTCTTATTACCTTGGGTTGTTCATCCGGTTGTGGATGGGTAGACTAAGTAGCAGGTTATAGGTTATTAGTAAGGACGATGATGCTATGCAGAGGCGAGCAGGAGGCTGGCGTATCAGTTTTATTACTATCTAGTATTTCTATTTCCACTGTTGAGTGCTCTATAAGGGTTGTTGTGAGGCCTTATGCACAAACTTTGGTATTCGTTGGATAATCTTTCTGTATGTTGTTAAAGTTTGAAACGTTTTCTATATGATGCTTCATTACTATTACCTGTCGTATAAGTTCTGTTATATTTTATCCTTGTGTCGTGAGTTCTACAACAGGTTCCGCTTGTGTTTACCTACTCTAGTGATCGTAAATAGCTGTCTGGCATACCTTTCAACGCATTAATTCTCTTGTTTAGTGCAGGGTTTATGGGCGGTCGTCACATTTCGTATCAGAGCTCTGGTTAACGATTTTAGCCAAGGTTCTACGACATAATTATGTATGAGAGACGTACTTGTAGATTTCAGTTGGATGCTTACTATATATATTATCATATATAGTAGTAGCAGTTGTATCTTTTTAGCAGTTTTTCTTGAAAGTGGCCAATTATTCTAAATTGCAGATTTAGAATGAGTAGACGGGAATCAAGACACGCTGCTAGGGGAGCTAATGCTGGAGGGGGAAACGGCGGTGAACCTAATTACTCGGCTCTGTTTGAAGCCATGGCAGAAGCAATTATGTGAAGGGTACCCGCTCCAGTGGTAGCAACGACAGATGTTGGTGTGCAAGTTCCTAGAGTAGTAGATTTTGCAAAGTTGTGCAAGGACTTTACATCTCTAGAGGGAAAACCATTCAAGGGAACCGAACCAGCTAAAGAGGTTCAGAGGTGGATGGATTCATGTGTCTAAATCTATGGATACATGGGTATTAAGGATGCAATAAAGAGAAAGCTGGCATCAAGGCAACTGCAGGGCAGGGCCACGGAATGGTGGAATTCTATCACACTCGAGATTCCATAGGAATAGATTTTATGGGAGTAATTACAAGCTAAGTTTGAAACAAAGTTTATCTCCACTGCTCAGAAGTCTGTTCTGTTTAAGAAGTTTATAGAATTGAAGAAGAATGGCAGATCAGTTCTTGACTATATCTCTGACTTTGAAGCTTTGTCTAGATATGCTCGTTCATACATTGATACACCCTATCAGAAGAACGAGAAGTTTGTCTTGGGTTAGGATGATTATATCGGAAAGCCGTTAGTGGACCATCTTGATGATTCATTTGAGAAAATTGTGGAAAAAGCTATTCGTCATGAGAGCTTGTTTCCCAAGGAAGCAAATGCTGTCGCTGCAACCAAAGAGGCTCAGAAACCATAGCAAGGTGGTAATAATACGAAGAGGGAGCAGCAACAACAGAAGGGAAAAGATGGCCAAAAGAAACCTATGATTCAGGTGGTTTTCTTTAACAGCCAACAAAAAGTCCATTTTGCTAATGAGTGTAAGAATCCGAAGGTTGAGAGGAAGTGTCACAATTGTGGCAAGGCTGGGCATCTCAAAAAGGACCGTCCGGAACCGGTTAACGGAAAGCAAATTGTGAAGGCGTTTGCTTTGGAAGTCGTGTCATCTTCTTCAAGGGCTCCTACTACTGAGGAAAAGGGAAAGGGTAATGTGGTGCGAGGTACTCTTTTTGTAAATTGTGTTTCAGTTCATGTGCTTTTTTATACTGGAGCATTGCACTCTTTCATTTGCAATGAGCTTGTGTCTCTGTTGGGTTTGGAACCTGAGATTTGTGATAGACCCTTCGTATTGACTAATCCAGTTGGGGGTTCATCAAATCTTCACATGATATGTCATGGTTGCTCTTTTGTGTGTGATTGCTTTGTTCTTAACTTCGCTGGGTTTGGTATCATCTTGGGCATGGATTTGCTCAAGAGGTATGAGGCAAGGGTGAATTGCGAGAAGTTAGAGATGAGGGTCGGGGATGTGGAAGAGCGAAAAGTATTGATTATATGTAAGCGCAAAGAGGGTATCTTCGTTTGCTATCTATATTCGTTTGGGATTCCACAAGAAGACTTGTCATATGTGCTGATCGCTAATGAGTATGAGGATGTCTTTGATGAGGTCAAAGGATTGGCGCCGCATCATGAGATCGAGTTTAGGATCGATTTGGTCGAGGGTGCAAGACCAATCGTTATGCCTCTTAGGCGAATATCGCCTAAGGAACAGCGAGAGTTGGATGTGCAAGTTCGTGACCTTTTGGGAAAAGGGTTCATTCGGAGGAGTGTATCCGAATGGGGTGCGCCGGTCGTGTTTGCAACCAAGGCAGATGTCTCGTTAAGATTGTGTGTGGACTATCGTGAGCTGAACAAGGTGACTAAAAAGAACAAGTATCCGTTGCCAAGGATAGCTGACTTGTTCGATCAACTTCATGAGGCCAAAATATTTTCTCAGATGGATTTGGCAACGGGATTTCACCAGTTGAGAGTGGCTAAGGATAGTGTACCGAAGACTGCTTTTAGGACACCATCCGATTTCTTTGAATGGTTGGTGATGCCATTCGGGTTGACTAACACGCCAGCGTATTTTGTGGATCTTATGAATAGAGTATTCAAAGACCAATTGAAAAAGTTTGTGCTTGTGTTCGTGGATGACATTCTGGTTTACTCCACGAATGAGGAAGAACATAAGATGCACTTGAAAGTTGTGATAGAGATCTTGCGAAAGCATCAGCCGAGAGCTAAGTTTTCAAAGTGTCACTTCTGGAAGAATGAAGTGAGGTTCTTAGGTTAGGTTGTTTCTGAAAATGGGATAGCGGTTGATCCCGCTAAAGTGGCAGCAACCTAGGACTAGGATAGACCTAAGAGTGTGACGGATGATCGGAGTTTCATTGGGTTGGCAGGATATTACCGACGGTTTATCAAGGATTTCTCCAAGGTAGCTGCACTTTTGATAGGATTGACAAAGAAGAACCATGTGATCACATGGGATGCAAAGTGTGAACAAGCGTTTGGGACCTGAAGGAGAGACTGACGAGTGCTCCTATGTTGACCATCCCGAGTGGGAATGAAGAGATGGTGGTATATACCGATGCATGTGGTACTGGACTGGGAGCAGTACTGATGCAAAAGGATAAGATTGTGGCCTATGTGATTCGACAGCTAAAGCCTCATGAGAAGAATTACCCAACTCATGATTTAGAGTTAGCGGCAAATGTATTTTCTCTAAAGATGTGGAGACATTACCTATTGGGAGTTTGATTTTTACGGATCACAAGTCGTTAAAGTATCTTTTCTCCCAAAAGGATTTGAATCTTCGACAGCAAATATGGTTAGAATTTCTGGTGTCATATGATTTTGATATAGCCTATACTCCTGGCAAAGGCAACACAGTTGCAAATGCATTGAGTCGAAGACACGCAAGTTTAGGAGCGATGTTTTCGGAATGGAAGAGCCTCGAGTACTTGGCAAGGTTCAATTTCCGACCAAGGTGCGAGTTGGAACCTGAAATGTTGGCAAGCTTGTCAATAAGACCTACTCTTATCGAAAGGATTGGCGAGAGCCAAAAGAAAGATGCGAAGCTTGTCGAGTTCATTCAGAAACTGGAACCAGAAGATAAAGAGTTCGAGGTCGATCGAGAAGGTTGGCTTCGAAACGAAGGGCGATTAGTTCTTCCTGATATCAACGGATTGAGAGATGAGGTTCTGTGAGAATGTCATCACTCAAAGTTGACGATTCATCTCGGTGACAATAAGATGTATCATGACATGAAGAGAGTCTACTACAGGGAAGGGATTAAGCGAGATATTGTAAAGTTCATTTCCAAATGCATGAACTGTCAGTTGGTGAAAGCTGAACAAAAGAAACCGAGTGGTTTGCTTCAGCCATTGGAAGTTCGAACATGGAAGTGGGAGCAGATATCGATGGAGTACCTAGAACCAGGGCAGGAAATGAAGGAATTTGGGACATCGTGGATCGCTTGACCAAACGTGCAAGGTTCATTCCTCTCAAGTCAACTAGGACCGCATCGAAATTGGCTGAACTTTATGTGAAATGGATAGTTCGATTCCATGGTATCCCAAAGACTATAGTGAGTGACCGAGATCCATTATTCATGAGTGGATTTTGGAGAAGTTTGCAAGAAGCTTTGGGAACCGAGTTGTGCTTGAGTATGGCATATCATCCCCAAACTGAGGTCAGACCGAGAGAGTCAATCGAGTTTTTGAAGATCTCCTGAGGGCTTGTGTGTTAGACTTCGGAGGATCATCGGAAGACCATCTACATCTAGTTGAGTTTGCATATAATAACAACTACCAGTCTAGCATTGGAATGGCACCATACGGAGCGTTGTATGGGAGGTCGTGCAATTCTCCAACATGTTGGTTAGGAACTAGATATGAGTTGGTACCGGGCAAGAGATGATTAGAGAAACCTCGGATTGTATCAAAGTAGTTCGACAAAGAATGAAGGCAGCCCAGGACCGTCAGAAGAGTTACGCTGACAAGCGTCGTAAGGACTTGGAATTCGACGTGGGCGATATGATTTCTTGAAATCTTCGCTGTTAAAGCACATAGTTAGATTTGGTAAGAAAGGAAAGTTAGCTCCAAGGTTTGTTCGACCATTTCCGATAGTCGAGCGAATTGGAAAGCTTGCAAATAGATTGGAGTGACCTAAGAAGATGTCGAGTCTGCATAATGTGTTCCATGTGTCGTTTCTACAGAAATTCGTGCATGATTCGAATGTGGTGATATCCGAAGACTTAAAGTAGAGACCACAGTTCCGAAATCTCGTAAGCCGCTTCGTGTTGTGGGAAATGACATGAAACAGCTTAGGAGGAAGACGGTTAAGATAGTCAAGGTAAATGGTGTGAAGATGGAGATGATTGTACATGGGAGACGGAAGAGAGCATGAGAGTGGCTCATTCAGAACTCTTCGTCGGTAGAACCCTTTGATATCGTCGTATTTTGTTGTTGTTTGTTAGAATTCCGCATGTTAGGATAAGGCTATCAATGCATGGCTTGATGGTTGCTAGTTTAGATGATAAAAAATTGCTTCTCATGGATGGTAGGCATGCGGAATTGTTGTAGTTGCTTTTGTTACTTGGAATTTCCAAGGAGAAATTCTTAAGGAGGGGAGAATGTAATAGCCCACATTTTAAGCATCGGAAGATCGTAAAATATTTTATTTTATTCCTTGAGGGTTGGATCATTCTCATCTTTAAATATGTTGCTTATGGGGAAGTGAGACAAGTCCATAATTTTTACCGATTTTGTTTTTGACCATTTTGCCCTTGTCAGTCTTGTACTGGGCATAACTTTTGACTCAGGTCGAATCAGAGGGTGAGACCTGTGCCATTGGAAATGAATTGATGAGTGCCTTTCTATAGAGTGGTTACATTAAAGATTTGGCTCATCGATTTGGGAGGAATCGTTGTTTTAAGGCTTTTCAGTTGGTTGTCCATGTTTGGTAAACCATAAAGGGTTGAATTGGAGAGGCCGATTAGTGGGCAGATGGGAGGGTATAAATAGGCGGTGAGGGATATGGGATATGGGATATTGTTTTAGTTTTTCATTTCCTCAATGGGTGGCCATGTGCTCCTCCTTCCTCTAACACCTTTCCACCATTAAATCCAAATCTAAGGAGGGAAATCATAGATCTACACCATTGGGGGCTAGATCTACATCATTTCAAGGGTGAATTCATCGGATCGAGGAGTTTGGGTTAAATTGCTCGCTGTCCGGATTCATAATTATATCATTTTAGCATGTTTTGGAGAATTGGCGAGTGATTTACATCTCTCACATAAATGCAATGAAGTATATGGTGTTTGTGCATGTTTTTCATCAATTGCAAGTGCTTTACCGTAGATCTATATTATTATATGGCCATTTTCATATGAATCACCCTGTGATCTAATTTAGCAAGTTTAACTAGTTGATTTCATACCATTTAATATGTTTATGCAAGTTAGATCTCTCATTTTGTTCATATGTTCATTTTAATAGTTTTTGGTGAAATTTACATCATTTTTGTGATAATCGTCATATTCATGTTGATTAGCAATGTTATGACATGTTTATGATTGTGTTTGATGATTTGGTTGAGTTGGATCCGTCGTTTGACGAAGATTTGGTTGAAGAGTTGAATTGCAATATGCAGGTATTGGGTCAGGCATAAGTTGGATCGGCCGAATGTTGGATCGGCCTAATGTTGGACTAGCCTAATGTTGGACCGGCCTAATGTTGGATCGGCCATAAGTTGGGTCGGCCTAATCAGAAATAGTGGGTCGGCCTAGTCAGAAAAAGTGGGTCAGCCTAGTCATTCACTGGTGGGTCGACCTAGTCATAAGAAGTTGGGTCGGCCATAGGTTGGGTCGGACTAAAGTTGGGTCAGCATAAAGTGGGTCGGCATGAAGTTGGGTCGGGGTAAAGTTGGGTCAGCCTATTCTGGTCAGCCATTTCTAGTCAGCCATTTTTGTCATTTCTCGTCGGCTATTTCTGGTCGGACATTTCCGGTGATGATGTGACTTCAAAGTGAATTCAATCGGGAAGTTTGGAAGGGTTCAAAAGTGTCCTAAATGGGGTGATAATGCTATAGACTATATTGAACCTTATATTGAAGTTGTTTGGTTCAATGGTGATGGTGGCTTCGATGAGAGTCCAGATGAGGATGTTCGAAGTGATGTGATATGTTCGTTGATTGTTGTAGAGCAACGAATGGGAAGTCGACTCAAGGATGTATTGAGTTTGTGATGGATACTCAAGGGGGACTTGAGTTAATAAATAGTCATTGGAGTTGATGGCTAGAGATGTGAGGGCCGAGAGATTGTGTTGTTATCATAAGTTCTAGCAGACTCAAAGCAGGGGTACTTTGGGCAGTCAGGAAGGGCCTCGTACCTTGGGCAGTCGTGAAGGGCCTAGTTGTCGAGATTTGAGAAAACAAACATACAGGTCATGATGGCGTATGGAGTTGTGCTAGAACTGGGGTTACCATTAGCCCTTAACTTATGACAGTCATGGTAGGTCGTCATACGATTAATGATGGTTTCAAAGCAGGATTGGTGGTGATAGCCAGAGTCAGTCATGGATGATTGGTTGTTCTGTTTGTACCGTCTCATGTAGGTTGTCCAAAATCGAAGGAGATGTTTCTTGGGTGCTTGTCTGATATTGGTTTAGGCCTCTGGGGCTTGTACTTAAGGGATGTTGAATTCGATAAGGATGGTCTACATGAGATATATATAATCTAGATGTTATGAGTGCTTTACCATGATTGAATGAGTGTTCTGATTTCCATGGTTGAATGGTTGAATTTCTTAATGTAAAGGCTATCACTGTCCGATGTGGGGGAAGACATGAGTTGAGTTCTTTGATGGTTGGTAGATTGGTTTGTTAATCTACCTATTCTCATATACTTTATTGTTGAAGTTTGTTAGTTGTTTTATCGCTCACTAAGACTATTGTCTGACTCAAGGTTTATGTTTCCTCATATTACCTTGGGTTGTTCATCCGGTTGTGGATGGGCAGACTAAGTAGCAGGTTACAGGTCATTAGTGAGGATGATGATGCAGTGTGGAGACGAGCAGGAGGCCGGCGTACCAGTTTTATTACTATCTAGTATTTCTATTTCCGCTGTTGAGTGGGGCCTTATGTACGAACTTTGGTATTCGTTGGATAATCTTTCTGTTTGTTGTTAAAGTTTGAAAAGTTTGTTATATGATGCTTCATTACTATTACCTGTTGTATAAGTTCTATTATATTTTATCCTTGCGCTGTGAGTTCTACGACATGTTCCGCTTGTGTTTACCTACTCTGATGATCGTCCATAGTTGCCTGGCACACCTTTCAACGCATTAATTCTCTTGTTTAGTGCAAGGGTTATGGGCGGTCGTCACACTACCCACTTTGGCTAAATTCCCAAACTTATCTTTTTCGAAATCCAGTTCACTTTACAAAAGTTATTTATTTGGACTTTATTCCCGGTTTTCCAAATCATTTGAAATACATATCTAGCTTTTATATCAAATTAGATTTCACTTTGGGATCTCAAACCAAAACATTTGGAAATATGAATTCCAGAATATCATAAACTTGCATAACAGTACGTATGCAACCAAATATCGGGAGGTTTCTCCCGCCAAACAAGGCAAAGGGCACGCACCTTTCTGTCTCTCTCTCTCTCTCGATATATGTGTATATATATACTTATGCACCTCCCACATATGGAGTAGGCTACACTGACCAATTCTTAAGGTCCTGGGTCTTTCACTCATCCATACACTACACCAAAACAACAAATTTGACACACCAGGATGCGGAGATTTGATACGGATTAAATCCGAATCAAATTTGATACAACTGATAGTCGTATCTAACTTCATTTTCTACAGCTCAACCGATCTGCTCCTCCTTAAATTTCTAAAATCTAATCTTAGATCAGCTAATCTTCGAATCAGTTCATATGGCAGGGCTTTGATCCGTATCAAAACGGCAACATATTTCTCCCTTCTAATTTTTACTTTTCATCCCTCCCTCCTAACCTTTTCATTTCAGCCGAAACAAAAAAGATTCCCAAACGGAAAAAAAATTGACATCCCTTTCTTCTTCTTCAAATCAAAACCGCTTCCGCAAGTCGTATCTTCAAAATTGATTGTTCTGGGTTTAATCTCTGATGCTCCGCTTTTAGGTTTTCCTCATTGCTTTTTGATTCCCAATATTTGTATGTTATATATCGATTCTTCCTATTATGTTTACATGAACATTTCTAAGGTTTGCAGTCGGCTCTCCTAACTCTAGTCATTGTTTCTCGCT
Source organism: Allium sativum (assembly GCA_030737875.1). Lineage (NCBI taxonomy): Eukaryota > Viridiplantae > Streptophyta > Magnoliopsida > Asparagales > Amaryllidaceae > Allium > Allium sativum. Next base: position 391,127,878 of record CM060912.1, on the reverse strand, counting down.
GTCCGCTCTGAAGTTTGACCCTAATCGACAGCTTTTAGTATGCTCCTTGGTGAACTTGCAGGTGATGATCATTCTCGCAATTTGTTGTTTTGTTTTTTATTTCAATTTTTGGATAATTTGTTAGTTATTGTTTTTGGGTCTTTAGAAATACGAAATGAGGGTTGAAACACTTCTTTTAAGCAGTTTTAGAAATACGAAATGATTTTACCCACATAATTGAATTTCAAAATGAAATACTTTTATTTTTTGTTGCCTATGTCATATCAATGCGTAGAAGATCTAATTTCAACTTCATCATGGACTTAATACTGTCGAGCAATTATCGCAGCTGCAAATGATATAGGAAATGTGGACTTGGCATTATTTGTCCTTCATTCAATGCGCTCAAGTTTTGGGGAAGGTATAAATTATATGTTGTTTTTTGTTTTTGTAGGTTTAATTTAAGAAAACTGTAATTATTCGATGTTTTATAAGAGAAATTAGAAAATTGAACAAGATTGAATGAAAAAATATCATCCATTACGAGATGGGGTTGGGCTAGACCTGATGCAAGTACATATGCATTACTTGTTCATGGATTGGAAGCGTCTTTACGAGTTTCAGATGCAATAAGGTTTATCAATTATTTTTCTGGAGTTAATCTTTCTTTTGGGGAGGAGATGACTTCTTGTTTCGTTATTGTTTATGTATATGATTCAAATGCCTTGGCTAGAAAGATTAAGTGTGACAGGGTTCCTTTTACTTCTTATGTGCATGATGATTTTTGCTTCAAAAGTATCAGTTTCTAGTCATGTTCTTCCTGCGCCAAATGATTTTTTTCGAACGCATTTAGTACATAACATAACTTTGAACTACTTGTGTCAATATAATTTTCTTTAATGCTACCCACTGGCTAAAAATTTATAACAATTACACTATGTTATATGTTTTGGAAAGAGAATCTTTATAGACCTCGAAAGATGTCAGGGATAATTGGCATTACGGCTAAAGAAAAACTAACGTGATTTCACCAAATGGTTGGTTCAAATCTCAAATATAATTTTGTTGTAATTTATTTACTTGAAGAATTTTTCAAAGTTGTGCAGTGGAATACCATATGCATAGGGTTTTAACTTTGCCTCCTTATGGTACAAAAAAATGTAGCATGTGTAAGCGGTTTGTTATTTTGAAGAGTATTGTGTGTGTGTGTATATATATATATATATGAAAAATATTTGTTTCCCATGTACGTTTCGGTGTGACTGTGCCTTGTCCAATTTGCACCATGGCTATAGATGTCATACAACCTCAACATGGAATTCAAGTAAGGTTATAAACCTATAATTATACTTTTTTTGTTCGTGTGTGTGATAGAAAAAATAAATTCATGTATTCTCTATAATTATTAATTGTTGGATTTGGAGGGTCATGAAGTTGGGTTCTTTTTTTATCAACGTCAACATTCTTTGAAGAAAGTTCTAAGTTCATCCAAGAATGCTTATGTTATCAGTTTATGGATACTGGATGCACGCAGAATTCATTATATCTGCATTGCAATTTAAGTGACAACGTTTCTTAATGCAAGAAAATATTGATGGATACACAAAATTCTTAACCCTTCTAGTATTTTGTGTTCTAAATTGTATAATAGCATAACTATAAATATAGTATTGTCTTAATTTTTTTTATTAATAATCTTATTATTTATATGTGGCTTTGTTGGAAATGTTTTACAAACATTATGTGAATTATTAAAAATGATTGAATAAGTGTATGAATGGCTCCTATGTTTGAGTAGTCCCACATCATGGGATTATAGGGAAGAGGCAAGGATTTATACTTGTTTCTAAGAAGTCATGTTGGGGCCTTGGGCTCCCAATACATGCATTGTTGTGAGGAGGGAGACCATGCATCATGACCACCACACACGCGCGCGCGACCGACCAACTCGACTCGACCCGACCCGACCCGGCCCGGCCCGGTTCGGGCTCGGGCTTGGGCTTGGGCTTTGTGGTGTAGGCACTTATATTTTTGGACCATAAAACTTAGTTGTTTTCGAACCGTTTTTTTTATGGAAAAATTATTTTGCGCACCGATATTTATTCTGCAACGGAAAAATTTTGCAACGGTAAAATAATTAATCCCCCCCGAAATTTTAGCAGATCCGATATTTTCTCCCAAAACCTAATTCTCGTTCTATATATACTATTTTATCTGAGACGAGAAAAACACCGAATTTTATATTCTCTTCTTCTCAGCCGCCATTAAAACTTCTAAGAAATTTCGAGCAGTATTTTTCCCGAAAGTGCAAATCTGCACTGATTTGTTTGTGCAAGCAAATCAGTTACTATTTTAGAGGCTGTTTTATCCTAGAGGCGGCGGCGAAGGAACGAATTGGTTTGCACCTCTGGCCAAATCGCCGAATCGTCTTCAAGAAAGCGACCTAGTCCGCGACTCAGCCATTGTTTTCCAACAATTTGAAGACGAACTGAAACAATGGCCTCGAACTCAACCATGGACGATTCTGCTCCTCCCTCTGCTTTTCACGGCCCTCTGGTGACTGCTTCTCCTTTCAAGTTCGAAGGTTTGCATTTCAAGCGCTGGCGTCAGAAGATGGAGTTCTTCCTCACGATCAGGAAGGTGGTGGCTTCTCTGACTGCTGAAAAACCGCAGCTACCAGACAAGCCTGACGAGACTGATGCAGCAAAGATGGCATCATGGACTGAACAGTCAAAGCAACTGCAGACCTGGACTGAACATGATTACTTATGCAAGAATTTTATACTGAATGGACTGAGCGATGATCTGTATGATTATTATAACTCAGATGAAAAGACGGCAAAGGAGATCTGGGAAGCACTAAAGAAGAAATATGACACAGAGGAGGCAGGGGCAAAGAAATACGCTGTAAGTCGCTACCTAAAGTATCAGATGATTGATGATAGATCGGTAGAGATGCAGTCTCATGAGCTTCAGAAAATAGCTCATGAGATCATCTCCGAAGGTATGGTCTTGGACGAACAATTTCAAATTGCTGTTATCATTGACAAATTACCCCCTAGCTGGAAAGATTTTAAGAACACTTTGCGACATAAGACTAAGGAATTTTCCTTAGAGAGCTTGATTACACGCCTCCGTATTGAGGAGGAAGCACGCAAGCAAGACCAGAAAGAAGAGGTGCTGATTGTCAATAACAACAGCACTAAGAAGACCACTCCCGCTGTTCTGAAACCAAATCAGAAATCATTTAAGAATCAGAACAGGCGCAACAAACAGAATGGGAATCCGCAAGGAAACCCAAAAGGACAGCAGAAACCAGCCCAAAAGAATGACTCTGGACAGTTGTTTCTATGTTACAACTGTGGAAAACCAGGTCATATGGCACGAAAGCGTCGGAATAGGCCAAGCTCTGCACCGCAGGCTAACCTGACTGAGGAGCCTCTTACGGCTATGGTTACTGAGATTCACCTTGTTGGTGGATCAGAGGGCTGGTGGGTAGATACTGGTGCTTCACGCCATGTCTGCTATGATCGTGCCTTGTTCTCTACATACACGGCTGCTGAAAATCAGAAAGTGCTGTTGGGAGACTCTCACACCACTACATTTGCGGGGATTGGAAACGTGGAACTCAAGTTCACCTCTGGAAAAACTGTAATTCTGAAAGATGTTATGCACACTCCAGAGATAAGAAAGAATCTGGTCTCTGGCTTCCTCCTTAATAAGGCTGGTTTCACTCAAGTTATTGGGGCTGATTTGTACACTCTAACTTATGAGGGAACTTTTGTGGGAAAGGGTTATGCTTGTGAGGGTATGTTTAAACTGAATGTTGAATCTAATAAAGTGACTACTTCTTCTTACATGTTGTGTGATTTTAATATCTGGCATTCTAGATTATGTCATGTAAATAATCGAATTATTCGTAATATGAGCACCCTAGATATGATACCTAAAATGACAGAATCTGAATCTGATAAATGTGAATTCTGTACACAAGCTAAAATCACAAAGAAACCTCACAAATCTGTTGATAGAGTTTCTGAACCATTAGACTTGATTCATTCTGACATATGTGAACTTGATGGCACTTTAACTAGACAGGGACATCGTTATTTTATCACTTTTATTGATGACTGCTCTGATTTCACATATGTATATCTTATGAAAAATAAAAGTGATGCTTTTGACATGTTTAAAACATTCAAAACTGAGATTGAGAATAAAGCAAATAGAAAAATTAAGAGACTTCGTAGTGATAGAGGAACAGAATATGAATCTAATTCTATTCTGGATTTCTATAAACAACATGGTATAGTACATGAGAGAACTGCACCCTACTCACCTGAAATGAACGGTAAAGCAGAAAGGAAAAATAGGATCTTTACCGAGCTAGTAGTTGCCATATTATTAAATTCTGGTGCAGCAAAACATTGGTGGGGGGATATTTTATTGACTGTATGCTACGTTCTGAATAGAATCCCTAAATCTAAGAATAAAATTTCACCTTATGAAATTCTAAAGAATCATAAACCCAATGTCTCATACTTTAGAACTTGGGGTTGTTTAGCATATGTTCGCATTCCAGACCCTAAGAGAATAAAATTGGCAAGTAGAGCATATGAATGTGCATTTATAGGCTATGCTATTAATAGCAAAGCATATAGATTTTATGACCTTAATGCACATAATATAATTGAATCAAATGATGCCGACTTTTATGAAACTAAATTTCCTTTCAAATTAAGGAATAGTGGGGGCACTTCAAATATGCCTATTAGAACAGAACTTAATGAAAATTCTGAAGCTGAACCTAGAAGAAGTAAAAGAGCAAGAACCATAAAAGACTTTGGTTCAGATTTTTGTGCTTTTACTATTGAGGAGGATCCTATAAACCTCCAAGAAGCCTTATCTTCTTTAGATGCCGATTTCTGGCAAGAGGCTATAAACGATGAGATGGATTCTTTAGAATCCAATAAGACTTGGCACTTGGTAGATTTACCCCCTGGTTGTAAGTCTATAGGCTGTAAATGGGTACTTAAAAAGAAATTAAAACCTGATGGCACTATAGATAAATATAAAGCACGACTAGTAGCTAAAGGTTTTAAACAAAAGGAAAATATAGACTTCTTTGACACTTTTTCACCTGTAACTAGAATAACATCCATTCGGGTATTAATCTCACTTGCTTCCATTCATAATTTACTTATACACCAAATGGATGTTAAAACTGCTTTTTTGAACGGTGAATTAGACGAAGAAATTTATATGGACCAGCCTGAAGGATTTGTAGTACATGGTCAAGAACATAAAGTATGTAAATTGGATAAATCATTATATGGTTTAAAACAAGCACCTAAACAATGGCATGAAAAATTTGATAACTTAATCATTTCAAATGGTTTTAAAGTTAATGAAAGTGACAAATGCATTTGTTACAAATCTGAGAATGACATTTGCACTATTATATGCCTTTATGTAGATGACCTACTCATTTTTGGGTCAAATATTCATGCCATAAACTCAGTCAAATCCTTATTAAGTGTCAATTTTGATATGAAAGATCTATTTGAAGCGAGTGTAATCCTTGGTATTAAGATTACTAGGTCAGAAAAGGGAATTTCTTTGGACCAATCTCATTACATTGAGAAGATACTAAAGAAATATAATTACTTTGACTGTAAACCTGCAAGTACGCCATATGATCACAGTGTAAAGTTATTTAAGAACACTGGTGAAGGTGTAAGACAGTCTGATTATGCGAGCATCATTGGCAGCCTTCGGTATGCCACTGATTGTACTAGACCCGACATTGCCTATGTCGTGGGATTATTGTGCAGGTTTACCAGTAGACCTAGTATAGAGCACTGGCAAGCTATTGAAAGGGTAATGAGATACCTTAAACGAACCATGAACCTTGGATTACATTATGAAAGGTTTCCAGCTGTACTTGAAGGATATTCTGATGCAGACTGGAATACCTTATCTGATGATTCTAAAGCGACCAGTGGCTACATATTTAGCATTGCTGGAGGAGCTGTTTCTTGGAAATCTAAAAAACAGACTATTTTGGCTTAGTCTACTATGGAGTCTGAGATGATAGCACTAGCTACAGCTAGTGAAGAGGCAGAATATTTGAGAAATCTGCTAGCTGAGATTCCCTTATGGGAAAAACTGATACCAGCAGTGTTGATACACTGCGATAGTACCGCGGCTATTGCAAAAGTTCAGAACCGTTACTATAACGGTAAGAGACGACAAATACGTCGTAAGCACAGCACTGTTAGAGAACTACTTTCCACAGGTACCGTTAGAGTGGATTACGTACGTAGTGAGGAAAATTTGGCAGATTCTTTGACGAAAGGACTGTCCAGAGAGAAAGTCCATAACTCTTCTAAAAGAATGGGACTATTGCCCTTAGATTGTTGAGTCACGCACAATGGTAACCCGACCTAAATGACTGGAGATCCCAAGAACTAGGTTCAATGGGTAATAACAAGTTGTGTAGTGATATGAGTTGAACATGCTATTTAATAAACCAAGAAGCATGTATTCCTGAAGTGATTAGAGGATGAGTTAATAGAAACTCTTAATGAGATCTATACTCTATTTGGAGTGGAGTACCTACCTTCAGGAGTGCTCTTGATAGACTCACCTTTGTGAATGTGGAAATGTGGCCGTTTCCTATGGAGTTTGGGCAAAACTTCTAGAGCATTCACTAAACTGGGATAGACGTGCAGGGCCATAAATGCACAGGCTTATCTGATTGCACTATAGAAAAGGTTGTGTGTGGTTTGATGTCAGGAATAGAGTTCAAGACTACGTGTCACTCTAGTAAAAACTGAATCTTACTCACTATGCAAAGGTTCAAGTCCTTGGACACCTTTGTTTATGCACAATCTTATGTTTTTAAGAAACTGCTCGAAAATATTTTTAAAAATTCAAGTGGGGGATTGTTGGAAATGTTTTACAAACATTATGTGAATTATTAAAAATGATTGAATAAGTGTATGAATGGCTCCTATGTTTGAGTAGTCCCACAACATGGGATTATAGGGAAGAGGCAAGGATTTATACTTGTTTCTAAGAAGTCATGTTGGGGCCTTGGGCTCCCAATACATGCATTGTTGTGAGGAGGGAGACCATGCATCATGACCACCACACACGCGCACGCGACCGACCGACTCGACTCGACCCGACCCGGCCCGGCCCGGTTCGGGCTCGGGCTTGGGCTTGGGCTTGGGCTTTGTGGTGTAGGCACTTATATTTTTGGACCATAAAACTTAGTTGTTTTCGAACCGTTTTTTTTATGGAAAAATTATTTTGCGCACCGATATTTATTCTGCAACGGAAAAGTTTTGCAACGGTAAAATAATTAATCCCCCCCCCCGAAATTTTAGCAGATCCGATATTTTCTCCCAAAACCTAATTCTCGTTCTATATATACTATTTTATCTGAGACGAGAAAAACACCGAATTTTATATTCTCTTCTTCTCAACCGCCATTAAAACTTCTAAGAAATTTCGAGCAGTATTTTTCCCGAAAGTACAAATCTGCACTGATTTGTTTGTGCAAGCAAATCAGTTACTATTTTAGAGGCTGTTTTATCCTAGAGGCGGCGGCGAAGGAACGAATTGGTGTGCACCTCTGGCCAAATCGCCAAATCGTCTTCAAGAAAGCGACCTAGTCCGCGACTCAGCCATTGTATTCCAACAGGCTTCTTTCTTGAAATGTCGCTACCAGTACCATCTCATATGCAGAAATATAGTTAGCATCCAGTCAGAAGTTATTAGGTTAGTTGTAATCCAGTATTTTGATTTTTTTTCTTAATTCTTAATTGTTAATGATGTTTTTTAAACTATATATTATAAATCTTGCAGACAGAAGTATATTTTCATCATGAAAGTAGTCAAATTTGATAAAAGGGGGGAAATGGAAAGAAAAAAAGGTTCTTAATTATACTTTTTTATTAGAAGATAAAAAGTACAAGTATATACATGCAATAAATGCAAGCGATGAGATCCTGATATTTAGCTACAAGGTTTAGAGTAACGCATTTGAATACCCAAGAAAGATTGAATACTGATTTTTCATAAGGAATAAGTACAAGATTATATCAAGTTAATTCACATCCTGGACACTTGTATACCATTCTTTCTACTGAAATCGACCTTCCTCTATCATGATGATGATTAGGTTCATATACTTATTAACAAAAACTATATCTATTTTACTATGACTCTTCCATATGAAGTAATTACCAATAAAATTGGGTTTATATAAATTAGGCTTAGCTAGTTGAAATAGTAAGTTCTTATGGAATTAACATAACTTTGAAAACTGTAAGTGCTTATGGGTTCAAATGAAAATCACAAGTATCCTTCTTTGTGTGACATTGTTTTGTAGTCATACCTTTTTTGCTTCACAGTCTGCAAAGGGTAATTGTTTCATTTTATGGTTGATGATTGTCTAAGCATTGCCTAAACAGGTCTAGTGATACAAGGAAGGATCTGGTAATTGTTTCATTTCACAGTCTGCTAAGGGTAAATTTATTATTGATAGGAAACTGGTAATTGTTTCATTTCACAGTCAGTTTTGCGCAAAACTGAGTATGCAACTCAGTTTGCCGCGCAACTGAGTTTGCAACTCAGTTTTGCGCAAAACTGAGTTGCAAACTCGGTTTGCACAAAACTGGGTTGCAAACTGAGTTTACAACTTGTTCATTCATTTCTGTTCTGATTGATTTTCTAATTTCAACATCTTTTGTGTATAAGTTAGCATCTGATATGAAATTCTCTTTTTTGATAGTAATAATTTTTTGGTGATAGCAAATCATATTCGCTTTGGTCGTTTATTGTTTATCATTTAACTTCAAGCACAAAGTATTCCTCATGTAAAATCGTAGTAGTGTCCATTTACTTCTCATTGTTTATTGCTGCTATGTTCATTGTTTAATTCTGCATTAGTACTGCTACTAAATCCCTTGCAATTTCAGAGAATTTTGCGGTAATTTGGTATCCTTTCTATAAACTATATGTAAAAGAACTCAAACAAAAGGTTGTACTTTACTTGTCATTTGTTTGTAAGCACATTATGCTTATGATGAAGAAATTTTATGGCTTATTCAATTGTGTTTTTACATGATATTGTAAGGTTGCACTTCTCTTGATAAGGCATGGTGCAAATGTTGATGTGGAAGACAAAGAAGGATACACCATGTTAGGTCGAGCCTCTGATGAGTAAAGGCCCGTGTTGGTTGATGTTGCCAAAGTTATGCTCGAAGGATAGTCATACTGCTATGCCGAACCCGTGTACTTTATTTATATAACTTTGCATATTTTACGAAGCCTGGGTTGTCATTTTTGTCCTATGTTTTGACATTTAGCATGTAGGAAATTTGAAGTTCTATTTATATCTTATTGCACGTTTGAAGAGCACGTCGTTCTTGTAGTCGTAGTTGCTTATGTTGTGAATCTAGATGTAGTGGCTTATGTAGGACAATGTATTTTTTTTAATTTGATACGGCCATTAGCCATATCAAATTGAAAATTTGATACGGCTAATGCTCGTATCTTTTTTTAAATTTGATACGTCCATTAGCCTTATCAAATAGACAAAGACGCCAGAATTTGATACAGCCCATAGCACTGCCAAATCGAATTAGATATGGCCATAAGCAATGCCTAATTGGCATTTCCGGCGATACTCATAGTCCTCAGGGTTACCCGAATCTTTAGCCACATACTAAATCATTTTATATCCCAGAGTGGGGAAATCATTTCGCTATAATAATAATAATCACAAGTACTTTCAAACCATAGTACTTCGCATCGACAATTCACACATATGATCAGTCACTATTAATCATATAACCTTTGAGCTCGTATGTCTCAAAGAAGGGTGTTAAGCAAAGAGAATAAATTCTCTGCCACCAACAGATATATCATAAATTGCAACTAATCAGTTATGTGATGAACTATGATGTCAAACACATAATCTATTTCCAAATCATTTCGAAAACATCGGGTTTAGTCCTCGGAATCCTTTCTGTTTTATAAAACATTCCCTGCCCAAAATCGAAAATAACATTTCTTTTCACTTAAGAAAATCCCATTTCAAAAATCATTAATTAAATTAAAATGGATAAAAATATATCGCTAAACACCTTATAGTCAAATCGTGAAATTAATCACAAGATGTTAACATACAAATATTTTTACCTAACCCAATGCTAAATGTAAAAGCATACCGGCTCATAAACTAGTCAAGCACAATCCAAGCAATCAATTAACAACAACAAATATCAGCAATCAAGTATATTTAGCTCCAGCACCACTCGTGTTTTGGTAAATTTAATTACCTTCTTACATTTGAAATGAAATTAAAAATTTATTAGAACCCAAACTTAGTTTTAATCTTCAAACATCATTATTCAATGATTAATTAAATCTTGGAAATTAATCCCGTCTTTAACAGGGTTAAAGAATATATGTTATTCAAAAACATCCTTCATAACTAACCCAAAATACAATTTGATATCAAATACAAGGCTTTGAATAGAAATCGTATCGACTTATATTCAATATCAAATTCTGCAATCAACAGATACCGCATCGGGAATAGCGATATCGATATCTTCCAAATTTCTAAACAACATCTGTATAATCACAGAATCCAATATTGAAATATCCAAAGACTATTTCCATTCAAATCCAATCCAATTCATATGTTGGAAAACTTCTGGTTATATTGAAACCATTTACCATCCAATATGTTAAAAACCATTAGATTATTACTCTTAAGAAAATATCGTCTAATCATTATCGAATATACAATGTCCTTTCGGTTCTTCTCACTCCTCACCTAATGGAATAATTTCCAGTTAGATCCCAAGGGAGATACTAGACTGTACTCTCAGGAATCATCACATATTCCTTTTGGTTCTTTATTCTAATTGTAAAATAGTTCATTCAGATAAAAATATCTTTTATCTATTCTAACTTGAAATATTTCATTCAAAATCTTTCCAAACCATTAATTATGATTTAACATAATTCTTCTCTATTTTTAATGATTTTATTAAGGCCCTTACACACGGTTCCCAATATCGGCACTGAACTGCATTCATAATGACTTTTTCCAAATTTGATTTTGACATATTTAAAAATCCAATTGTTAGAATTTAAATGTTTATATTCTTTGAAAGGTCTTTTCGATACGAACCCAATGGTTCTGGCTTCAGGAGAATCCGACGGTTGGATATCCTATTACATCCATTCGAAGTTACGGGTTGAACTTCATGAACTGTCGTTGTGCAACATGTCCTATTCAAACCCGAATTTGATTTTTAAATATAAAAATAAATCGATCTACTTCCAAACCGAATTTTATAAATTATGTATAATATATATATTCATCTTTGAAAACTCATTTCAACCGTTTATCTTCAGAATCTTATCCACGAGTCCATCCAAAATCGAACATCGAAATAAACTTCAACTTTTCATTGAATATTATATTATAAAAATATTTATTTTTATTACGGATAGGAATGAAATTCAATCAAAATCATATAATTTCACTAGCATGATTTTTGTACATCCAACAATAATTGTAAACAACTATCAAACATCCAAATAACATCTAGTGTCCACCTGTTTTCATATAAGCTTCAATTAAATAATTGACGCTTATTTCAATCGGTCAATCAGCCGATCAACATACAACCTACATACAAGGGAGATGTGGATGTCAAATATCATCCCAAGACCCATGTAGGGTTTTCAACCAACAAACAATCAATTTAAATCAACTATTAATTCATGAATTTAATCATAACTAGTTCAATTCAAATTATTTTTTAGTCTAACCAATTTCACTTGAAGAAGCGATGATAAATTCATCGTGACCATATATGGATATTCAATCCAATTTCAACTACCACAAATATTTTAACATCACTTTAGCATATTAAAAATCTCTAAATCATAATCACAACATAACGCAATCAATCAGCAATTCATCCATATAGTTTTCAAACAATTTGTGATGTGAGCTACCATATAACGTATAACAAATTTGTGATAATTAAACACTACAACAACTACTACAGGCAACCAACACATATTCAGTTATGATTATAATAACTGTAAAAAAAATTAGTTTGAGTGAGAAGCTCTCACATTGGTCGTTTTCGCTAAATAACTGTAAATGTCGATTGACTGAATCATACATTTTCTTCCAACAAAATTTGAGACGAGCTCCAAATTAGTTTCATTGCGAAGATCTCGTCGATAAGATTCCAACACATCTTGAATCGTCAAATTCCGATCTTGTATGAAAAAGTTAGGTATTTTACAAGTTTGCATACATATAAATGGTCATTAACTATTAATATAATTATTAATTAACACTTAATCTCACTAATTACTTTCTCTAATCCTCTTCCTCCCCAAAAACACATGTACACAACAGCTCCAAACTTCTCCATGGCTACAACTTCTCTCTCCTCTCTCTCCTTCATTTCTCAGTGAAAATACAAACCGTTTTCGCTATTCTCCTTCTCTTCTTCTCTTCTACAAATACATGTATACCAACACAACTCGTGCACCTCCCACATATGGAGTAAGCTACACTAACAACTGACAAATTCTCAAGGTCATGGATCTTCCACTCACCCATACTTTTAGTCCTCAAGGTTACCCGAATCTTTAGCCACATATTAAACCATTTTATATCCCGGAGTGGGGAAAACCATTTCGCAGTAATAACAATCACAAGTACTTTCAAACCATAATACTCCACATTGAAAATTTACACATATGTTCAGTACTATTAATCATATAACCTTTGAGCTTGTACGTCTCAAAAAAGGGTGTTAAGCTAAGAGAATAAATTCTCCACCACCAACAGATATATCATCAATAACAACTAATCGGTTATGCGATGAACTACGATGTGAAAGACATGACCTATTTCCAAATCATTTTGAAAACATCGGGTTAGTCCTCAGAATCCTTTCTGTTTTATAAAACATTTTTATAAAACATTCCCTGTCCAAAATCGGGAATAACATTTCTTTTCACTTAAGAAAATCTCATTTCAAAAATCATTCGTTAAATTGAAATGGACCAAACAACATCGCTAAACACCTCATAGTCAAATCATGAAATTAATCACCAGGTGTTAGCATACAAATATTTCTACCCAACCGAGTGCTAAATGTAAAAGCATACATGCTCATAAACTGGTCGAGCACAATCCAAACAATCAACTAACAACAAAAGATATCAACAACCAAGCATGTTTGGTTCCAACACCACTCATGTTTTGGTAAATTTAATTACCTTCTTACACTTCAAACCAAATTAAATATTTATTAAAACCCAAGCTTAGTTTTAATCTTCAAACATCATTATTCAATGATTAATTATTCTTGGAAATTAATCCCGACTTTAACTAGGTTAAAGAATAAATGTTATTCAAAATGATCCTTCAAGACAAACCCAAAATACAATTTGATATCAAATACAAGGCTTTGAATAGAAATCATATCGACTTATATTCAACTTCAAATTCTGCAATCAACAGATATCGTATCGGAAAAAGCGATATTGATATCTTCCAAATTCTACAATAATTTTGTATAATCACAAAATCCAATACTGAAATATCAGAAGACTATTTCCATTCAAGTCCAATCCAATTTATATGTTGGAAAACTTCTGGTTATATAAAAACCATTTACTATCCAATATGTTAAAAACCATCGGATTATTAATCCTCAGAAAATATCGTCTGATCTTAGTTGAATATCTGATGTCCTTTCGGTTCTTCCCACCCCTCACCAAATGGAATAATTTCCAGTTAGATCTCACCGGTGATACTACACTGTACTCTCAGGAATCATCGCATATTCCTTTTGGTTCTTTATTCTATTTTTTAACGATTTCATTTAGATAAAAATATCTTTTATCTTTTATAACTTGGAACATTTCATCCAAAATCTTTTCAAACCATTAATTATGATTTAACATAATTTTTTCTCTATTTTTAATGATTTTATTAAGGCCCTTACAGTCAGTTCCCAATGTCGGCCACCGAATTGCATTCATAGTGACCTTTTCCAAATTTGATTTTGACTTATTTAAAAATCCTACCTTTAGAATTTAAATCTCTTATATTCATTTGAAAGGCCTTTTTGATACGAACCCAGCGGCTCCGGGTCAGGAGAATTCAACGGTCGGATCTCCCGTTACATCCATTCGAAGTTACGGGTTAAACTTCGTGAACTATCGATGTGCAACACGTCCTATTCAAACCCGAATTTGATTTATAAATAATACTTCCAAACCAATTACATAAATTATATAATATATATATATATTCATCTTTGAAAACTCATTTCAATCGTTTATCTTCAAAATTTTATCCATGCGTCCATCCAAAGTAGGACATTGAAATCAAACTTCGACTTTTCACTGAATATTATATTATAAAAATATTTATTTTTGTTTCGGATTGGAATGAAATTCAATCAAACATCGTATAATTTCACTAGCATGAATTATGTACATCCAACAATGGTTTTAATAACTATCAGACATCCGAATAACATTCAATGTGCACCTATTTTCATATAAACTTCAATCAAATAATTGACGCTTATTTCAATCGGTCAATCAACCGATCAACATGCAACCTTCATATAAGGGAGATGTGGAAGTTAAATATCATTCGGAGACACGTATGGGGTTTTCAACCAAAAACAATCAATTTAAATTAACTATTAATTCATGATTTAATAATAACTAGTTCAATTCAAATTATTTTCAATCTAACCAATTTCACTTAAACAAGCGATGATAAATTCATCGTTTGGACCATAAAAGGATATTTAATCCAATTTCGACTACTACAAATATTTTAACATCATTTTGGCATGTTAAATATCTCTAAATCATAATCACAACATAACGCAATCAATCAACAATTCATCCATATGGTTTTCAAACAATTTGTGATGTGTGCTACCATATACCATATAATTAAACCCAGCAACAACTACTACAACAATTAATACGTATTAAATTATGATTATAATAACTGTAAAAAATAGTTTGAGTGAGAAGCTCTCACATTGGTCGTTTTTCGCTAAATAACTGTAAACGTCGATTGACTGAATCAGACATTTTCTTCCACCAAAATTTGATGTAAACTCCAAATTACTCCAAATTAGTTTCATTGTGAAGCTCTAGTCGATATGATTCAACGCATCTTGAATCGTCGAATTCCGATCTCGTATGTAAAAGTTATGTATTTTACAAGTTTACATACATATAAATGGTCATTAACTATTAATATAATTATTAATTAACACTTCACCTCACTAATTACTTTCTCTAATCCTTTTCCTCCCCTCAAAAACACACGTACACAACATCTCCAAACCTCTCCATGGCCGCAACTTCTCTCCCCACTCCCTCATCCATTTCTCAATGAGAATACGAACCATTTTCACTATTCTCCTTCTCTTCTTCTCCTCTACAACTTCATTTATACTAACACAATTCGAGCTCTCCAGAAAAAAATGTGCCTACAACCCCAAACGTGGCTGCCCTGTACATGGCTCGACAATTTTAGGCATCAAAATCCATCAAACTTTCTGTACAAGCCTCAAACCACACCACAAACTCAAATATAAGCTTGAATTCGACAAACGATGCACAATTTCCCAGAAACTCCAACCCCAGCTTGCATGAAACTAACGCAACCCGCTCTGTAAAATTTCCAGCGATCCAAACATGCTCTGCACTCCACCAAACTCACGTAAGAGATAGAGAACACTCCCAGGGTTGCAAAAATATATGAATCATGATTTGTGGAATTTTTTGAATTGGTATGGATTTTATAATTCGCATTTTCTAGGGTTCATGAAAGAAAAAGGAGACTATAGATCCATGCGATTATAGTCAATTGTTGCCTGTTTTCATCATTCAAAAATCCGTGTGATCACCTACAGATCCCATTTTCAATGAAAATTGACATGCATCTATGTTTCGACATATAGACCTAACGAGACTTGTTTCGTTGATTTCGATTCCGTTTGCACCAACAACGAATTTTTAAAGTCAAAATATTGACTGTTTTTTGCATTAAAATCACGCATAGCCACATACTGACTTCAAAAATCACAAAATTTGGAATTCTACCATTATTCGTTGCAATGGATTCAATACAAAAAAGTTTCGTCGAAATTCGAGGTCGCCTCAATAATGTTCATTTGTAAAACTACTCAAATTATTACATCGAATGGTTTTATCGCTCCCGCCACTTATTAACTCCATTAGGCACGAAATTTTAAATCTAGCAATAATTTAATATTCCGAATCCAACAAAATTTATTTCATTGAAAACAGAGGCCGTTTGCAAAATGTCCATTTTTAAGGGCTATGCAATATTAAAATATTAATAAATTCCATAGCGACTATTTGAAATTTTGAATTGAACATAACTTACATTTTATAATATGAAATCTAAAATTTTCACTTTTATTAGAAAGATATTGTTAAATAGACTGTAACGTTTCTTGTTTTACTGAAATCCGACTTATATTGAATTCTATAAAGTCATTTAAAGTTCAATACTAAATTTTCAAACTAACACAATGTTACGAGTTTGTTTTAATTAAATTTTAAATTCAAACATTCTAACTTCATTTTTAAATAAATTCTAAGTCATTAATTCTCAAGATAAATCATTTTAAATATTTAAAATCCATTAAATTCAATTAAAAATCAATTTTAAATTGGTTCCAAAATTCAATGTTGTTACATAAGATTAATATGTAAATTGTACATAGAATTTAATTACATGATCAATCTTTAACAAGAAAATTCGAGTTCATAAATTTGAGATATTTATTTAGTCCAAGAAAGGATTAATCATTCAAAATTTGAAGGTGGATATTGATTAGGGTTTATGATTGAATACTTGATTTTTCTATCATAGTTGAGAGCTATGCTAGGAAAACGAAGGTTTTGATCAAAGAGTGCACCAAAGGATTGAAAGATCACCACTAGATTGGAAGAAAAAGTTGTGAATTTGAATAGAAGGCCGAATCAAATATTGTGAACATATGATTTGTACAAATCATACGGGTATTAGCAAAATAACAAAATGAACATTTGGAATGTGCTTGTGATTTAGAGGATGAAATTCTTTAAAGAAAAGAAGAATGTAACAGCTCGCAATTTGATCACTTTAACTAGGCATATGGATTATTTCTAGTTAATAGTCAAGTTTATAATAATGAACACAAATAACGAACTCATTTTGGAAAATTATTTTCTTAAAGAAAAGGCTTATAGATTGGCTAAAACCTTTATCAATTAAGCTTTTTTTTCATGATAGGCATAATGAACGATTCTGGGATATACACTTATTTTTTCAATTAAACAAGTATGTAAGTTAAAACTTTGTAGCGTATTATTGAAAAGGAAATGTATTCGGACATCATCAATAGAAGTGTTATATTCAATAACCAAACTATGGATTTAAATAAGGATTTGACGATTTGATCATTATTACATTTATTTAAATAGTTGTGTTAAATGATAATAATTCATTTAAATATGTTACATTGCGACAAGAAATCATTTATAGTAAGTAATATAAAGGAATATATTTAACTTGAAAATATAGGGAAAATAGACATCGCTTTATTAGTATATTCCTAAAATGAAAATTAATTATTTAATATGTCTTTAATTGTTAAATAATTATGTTTTAATTATTTAAAGATATTAATAAATCACTTTTAGATTTTGTTTACTGAAGTAAATAGTTTGACTAAAATATGAAAATATAGTTGAAAAACTAATGTAGAAAGCAACGGTTCGACGAATAAAAGTTGCACGATATTATAGAATATATATGGCACACATATACATGTACATGAAAACAATTATGCATATAGTTGTTATGTTAATAAGAGATTAACAAAAAAATAAGTATGATTTGAAAAAAGTAAGTAAAATTTTTACTTTCAGCTAAAAACAAAACAATACATCAACTTAATCAACCATACCTCTTATACACAAAGCGAAGGAGGGCCTTGGTTCGACCGAAGTGAAGGGGGCGAGTTTTGGGGTATTTTGTACAATTTTCTACTTAATAAATATATTCCTCTCATTTCCTATAAATACCTCTCAATTCTGTTCAAAAATTCACAGAAGAAACTCTCTTCTTATTCCTTCACCTTAGTTATATTAATGGCTTCATAATAATCCTACATCAATTATAAAAAGATGGAAAGAATTGACAAGAAGAAATCAAAGCGGAATAACAAAGAATCTTCTTAAAATCACTTTAACGATCACCTTTCTTCTATCTACATTCGATATCATCACCATCATCAACATCAAGGTCGAAGTCACCTCTTCCACGGACAGGCCGAGAGAAACCAAGATGCTCTAGCATTGGCGACCTCATTTTAACCTGAGGATTTTTCATTCGATCGTAGCAGAGCTATAACAGATCTTAGGAATGTTTATAACCAATGTAGAGGAGAAACACTACTTTAAATAATGTAATAATTATCCATATACTATGATGATATATAATGATGTATATGCTTGTTATGATGTTTTTTATTGTGTGTGATAGATAATACTATTGTTAAATGAATGATTTAACAAGTCGCGTTAAATACACATCGACAAGCACAAAGAAAATCACTTTCCTTTAAAGGATGAACTGATGAAAATGGAACTGTTAAAATCTCTTTAATGGTTTAAAATGTTTCAAAAATATTTTAATAACATTTAAAATGTTCACACGAAGTTTGGAAAAAGAACATAAAATTTGAGTCAAATTTGATACATTGCGTAATGATAGTTCATGATAACGCATCATAAAAAGTTTAAACTCTTTATATGACAAGATATAATTCCAAATTCTTTGAAACACGATTTTTCTGAACTTTTATAACCAAATATTTATAACGAAACAAAAAGTTTGAGATTTCTTCAAGTAGACTATAAAATACGAGCAAAACAAAATTTGAAAATAGTCGCAGTTTTGCACTTCGTAATCCTGAAAATGAAATTCTTTAAAATTAATATTTTTAATTCTTTAAAGATGTGGAATAAATTTTATAAATCTTTAATTTTTTTTAAAGTTATAATGAATTTCCAAATGATAAAAAAGTTGTTTGATCAAATAAACTAAAATAGCACTTTCCGCAACTCTTATCAATAACAATTGAAATATGAGTTTAAATTTAACTTTTCTTCAAGCCTCTCATGATTGTTTTCAAATGATAAACCAATCTTTTTTAAAGATTGTTTAAAAGTGAAAAGACGAGTAGGATCGAGTAATATGGAAATACGTGTATAAAAGTTGTAAATAAAGTAAAGACACTAGGAATTTTTATATTGGTCGGAACACCGTCCTACGTCGAGTCCCAGACTCCTTCTGAAATTTCACTAGTCAACACCCTCACTCAACCTGGAGGAATTGGTACTACAGCACATGAGCAATAGAATAGGGGCATGAGCAACAGAACATGATTTCGTCTCAGGAACAGAAGAGGACTTCAGCCAATACCTGAGCAGTAGAACAAAAACCTGAGCAGCAGAACATGATTTTTCCTTAGCTGCGAAAGAGGACTTCTCGCGATGACGACCATCTATTTATTATTTTCCAGTGTATAACTGGTATGATAGGACATCCATTTATAAACCAGGTCTTGTTTTGGAGTTGAAATTTGAATGGGAGATGATGATGGTGACGACTTGGATGAGTTCGAGTTTGAAGACATTATGGATTTCTTGAATTTTCAATTGAGTTTGTATAAAATGTTCAAATTATACTATGTTTGTAAAGACTTAAATGTTTTAGCTCAATTTATTGGTAAAATATCCTATATTTTTGGAATAAATTCTATGGTTCAACAAAACGAGAAAGTCTGAACCATCTATTTATTATACAAATATAATTTAAAATTAGTGATTAAAAATTGATACTACAAGTTTGTTTTAATATTGGTATACTATTATATTCTGAGTAGACAAGAAATACCTGGTAGCCAAATGGAAAGGCTATATGACTAGTATTCAGGCCACCAGGGTTCGAGTCCCTATTGATGCAATAATGATTTTTTTTGAATGATACCAAATGAAAAAAAAATTTGAAAAAAATATTGAATTTTTTTATAAATCTTTAAATGATACTATTCCTAGTTCTCTCCTTAATTCTATAAATACATTTTCGAGTAACGATTTTGTAAAAATATGTGCTAATTTATTTTCAAATGATACAAATTTTAATTTTTTTTTTTACTTCTTTTACTATATTATCACATAAAAAATGATGATGAATATCTATATGTTTAGTTCGAGAGTGATTAACTGGGTTCTCAAAAAAAAATTATAACATCAGTATTATCGCAATAAACGGTTGATTTCGATAAATTTATATTAAAATCCTTAAGTGTTATCTATATGTATATAACTTGAGCACATGCCAAAGCTGCTGATATATATTCGGCTTCACACCTAGGTAGTGAAATGCAATTTTGTTTCTTGCTAATCAAGAGACTAATGATTTGCCAATAAATTGATACTTACAACTTGTACTTTTTCGATCTGTCCGTGTGATCCTCCGAAATTAGCATCACTTAAGGATACTAATTTAAAAGAAAAATCTTTCGGATAGAAAAGTCCAAATTTCTTGGTATTGCTTAGATAACGTAATATACGTTTTACTGCTCGTAAGTATGATTTCTTTGGATTAACTTGAAATCGTGCACACAAACGAATGCTCATCGTCTATTTGCTGTTAGATACAATAAGGATCCTACCTGTTAACCATCTTTTTGGCAAAAGCTACCACGGATCAGATCAAAGTCCAATATCTAGAAATGCGCCCTTCAGCAATGTGCAATCAACCAGTTTGGCTCGGTCCAAAACATGCCTTCTTTAGAAATCAGCCCAAGCCAATTCCTACGAGCTGATAACTCACTCCGGAAGCTTCTCTCTTCCAGTCAACCGAGAAAATCGCTCCCATAAAAGGTGCATCGACTGAGTACCTCGGATCTGCATGGAAACATCCAGCTGGATCATTCAGATGCTCATTCCGGCTTTTAAGGCAACAAAGGCGGTCAACCATATCCGAACAGAGCTCTACTTTTGGTACACCTCGCCACGATGGCCACGTAAGCCGCTACTTCCGAGGATATTATTAATGAGCAGTGGAATGGGTCCTACCACCGCTATTGCTACCAATGATCGAGATCCATGTGTCCAAGCTCCAGGCCACATGGCGGCCCGCTCAGCCCATGTATTCACCTATAAATACCTCAAAGCTCAAAGAGGAAAAGGACGGCTACTTCTTTTGAACTGGGGATTTGTAACGACCCGGGAAAAATTTCGATGCTCGAATTTTCGACAATAATATCTAAACCCATATTACTTGCCAACAACCCAAGTATCGAACCCCAGATTGTCAATAGAAAGAAATTAGAGGGTGAGAAAAAAAAGAAAGAATATTATAATAGAAGAAAGAAGAAGAACACCACATCATAATCTCACAGCGGAACGAATAAAATATAATATAACAAATCCTTTATACAAAGAAACTGTATTTACATACCAATCATCAGAGTACAACAAATATCAGTCACAGCGGAAAATAACTTTATATAACTAGCGGTGAAGCCGCCTGCTTCCAGCTCCTGAAATTCCAAGCGAAACCTTACCTGGAACATACTCGGTCTGACCCGAGCACATTTGAAGCAAAGCAAAATACACCGGGTCGGTCTGGAATACTATCAGTGATAAATCCATAGAACACACAACTTGTTTAACTTTGCAAAATCCTTTATGAAATCAAAAGATAATAGTAAGACCAGCCCACACATAAACACGGATGGTTTTTACCTTACTATGACCCAAAACATTTTCGAAATCATAATTTAGTCTGATATTATCATAGTGTCTAAATACAAGTAAATATCAATCTAGCGGAATGCTTGCATCTCACGCTCCACATATATAGTATACAAACCAAAAACCGCGGGCGCTTATTGGATATTGGATTCCAACCTTCGCAAGGTATGGGACCACCTTCCGACTGTGTATCTCTAGAGGCGAATACACTGGGTTCAACAAGAACGTCTTGCAACCCGGCCCACACATGACCGACCACTCATTTCTCTTGAGTGTATCGAATGTATATCACCGACGGTTGGGATCAGCAACCGCCTCCTGAAAAGGGACAGCATCGAATATAAATTAAAGAAGCAAATGGAATTTCTCTAGATAGGTGATCATACACCCTAATGGGAGCGACCCACATAGCCATGTTGCATGCCCGATTTTTGTCATTTCCCGGTTGATGAGGCTAGAATTCCCTTTCGAACATCTGGCCATCATTCACTTTGAATGCCACATCGTCAGATCCGCCAGATATCACTAATTGACATCCACAAAAATACTCTGCGGTTAGCTAAAAGAAGGTGTACGGCCTCCCCTGCCATTAATAGAAATACGTTTAAAGAAATCAACGTACGTGACCCCTTTGGAAATACTCTGTCAGGCACTCGTCCATACAAGTCATCCAGGAACAGGAAGAACCGAAGGTACTGTAACGACCCGGATTTTCAGCGGCTTTGGTTATCGACATAAGCACGATGTCGATAACCAAAACACCGAAAAATTCTGTTAATTAGTGAAAGAAATTAGAGGGTGAGGATAGATAAGATAGAAACTTAGAATAGAAGAAGAAGAAGACAACAACAACAACAACAACAACAGAGTAACACGAATCTCACAGCGGAACGAATAAAATATAACATAACTTTTGAAATACAAAGTTATAACTGTTTATACATACCATTTTCAGAGTACAACATATAGCATCACAGCGGAATAAATAATAGCTATCGA
The DNA here is from genome assembly GCA_030737875.1 of Allium sativum. Classification (NCBI taxonomy): domain Eukaryota; kingdom Viridiplantae; phylum Streptophyta; class Magnoliopsida; order Asparagales; family Amaryllidaceae; genus Allium; species Allium sativum. The sequence goes on along the minus strand of CM060912.1, from coordinate 391,104,955 downwards.
CTGCTGAAGCCTCCTGCTCCAAGCCCTCCAAGTGCATCTGTAAATCCCGACTACTTGACTGCCCGTACAAATTTAGGCACCCAAGAGTTTAGGGAAGACAAAACAAATAAACTCCGGGTCAGTCATGTGACTGGTGTGAGTAAACTCAAATCATTTAAACAGGTATATGATATCTCATAAGACCACGCCGTGAATACGGAACGGGTTTTTCCCTTATGAGAATCCAAACATCTTTGAAAAGCAATATCATTCTGATATTATGATAATGTCTAAATACAAATAGATATCAGTCTAGTAGAAACGCTTGCATCTCACGTTCTACATATATAGTATACAATCAAAACCGCAGGTGCGTATTGGATGATTGGGTTTCCAACTATGACAAGGTATGGAACCACCTTCCGATCAGTGTACTCTAGGAACGATACACTGGAGTTCAACAAGAACATCTTGCAACTCAGCCACACATGACCGACCACTCATTTCGCTTGAGTGTATCGAATGTACATCACCAACGGTCGGGATCAGCAACCGTTTCCCGTATATATATGGGACAACATTGATAGATTAAAGAAGCAAATGAATATTCTCTAGATAGGTGATTATACACCCTACTTCGGTGCGACCGACTTAGCCATGCTGCCTGCCCGATTTTTGTCATTTACCAGATGTGAGGCTAGAAGCTACGCTTACTTTCCATTCATTGATAACACGATCACTTTGAATGCCACATTATCAGATCTGTTAATCATTAGTTGGATCTGCACAAATGGATTCTGGATATTATGCGAAGGGAATAAATCCGTTGGCCACCATATATATTTGTACAGTCCAACTCTTTCGATCATTGGAACTATTCTGTCAGACATTCGTCCATATACGTTCGTTCTGGGACTGAACGAAACCGAAGGCACTATTCTGTAAACAGGACAGCCCTTGCACTTTACTCCGTCTTCAATTTCTTCATCGTCTTTGATCACAACGCTTATGTCGATACGGAGTGGTTCTTCGGATAATAATCCAACCGTTCTCTCCATATTAACAACGTAAAATGGTCAAAACTTCGATAGTCTGTGATTTAACTATCAAATGAAAATATGTCGGTGTACAAACAACGATCTTAATTCCAAATGGAATTATCGATCCAATCATCAATCATATATATATATATATATATATATATATATATTCATATTTCCTTATTTTCTAAAACTAGAAAATATACATTTTCAACATTGGAAAACATTTCCAATCCTCATTTACGCATCACTATCATTCCACAACTATTAGTCCCTAACTGTAAACTAGTAAGAGAACAATTCTCTAAGTATAAACCCCGAAGGCCGAAACCAACATCAGATCAACACTCAGAAAACTATTCAACTTACTAATTTCTAGTCAGTTTCTAATTTTTGTTTAACTTCACTTCTTAATTTCTATATTCGATTAACCCCTTTTTATAAACTACGATTGATTAACTCCTTTTGATAAACTACGATTGATTAACTCCTTTTGATAAACTACGTTTTCCGTTACAACTATTTCCTTTTTATAACGTTTACTTACCGTTACAAATATTTCCTATTTTTAACTTCTATTTATTTTCTAAATAAATATTCCTTTTCTATTTCTATTTATTTTCTAAATAAATATCCCTTTTATAAAACTCTATTTGTTTTATAAAAAAAATTCTTTTTATAAAACCGTGTTCGTTTTATAAACCATTTCCTTTTATAAAATCCTGTGATTTTATAAATACTATATTTTCAAATTGTTTCCTTTTATAAAATCGGTTGATTTTATAAAACTCCTTTATTTCAATATACCTTGAAATATTCCATTTTACATCCCAGGGTTTCTTATGATATTTAAAATATCAAACAACGATGATCAATATCGTTCTAACATCCATAATCAATAACAGATTATAAATCACACATATATCACAATATATGAAAACAGTAAAATAATTGTTGAGGAACCCAGTCGGATTCCTCCAACCTGTTTCCCTGCATCCACAGATGTTATACAGTATAATATACATCAATTTCATCCCAACATGAAATATACTGAAAATCAGAATCCATATTTGATTGACGGTTTTCTATATATAAATATATCTACGTTTTCAATCAAATCTATTTAACAGTCCAAATTATCCATACATAGCAATCAATCAACAGTTATCAAAAATAAAGTACAATTTATATAGAAATATAAATTGAAAAGAGTTAGTGAGTTTTACTCACATTGGCGCGTTAACCGTTAAATAATGGTAACGGTATTGATTTCATATTGGACGCTTTATCCCACCATAAATCATACCGAGCTCCAATCACTTTAGACTAGAACCATCGTGTAGTTTGCGATCACCTGATTCCAATGGACCCATTTCAGTTCGGCTCACATCCATTTAACCCGACAAGTACCGTATAGCACCTTCTTCTCAATTTAAACTCCCGTGCCCTTCTTCGTATGTATGTAAATGCTTCCCCTTTGTTTTGTTCCGAGAAGAAGGCATCACGGTCCTTTAAAACTCCTTACCCTCCGTTTTAATATATCTGTCCCACCCACTTCATAATTTCTTTCTTTTTCTTCCCTTATATAACTTTGCTCATCGAACAGGCCCAATACTCAAATGTATACACCCAGACCCGCACATCTATCCTTTTCTCCACCTTTTCTATATTATGTATTCCAACTCCAGTACATTTCAAAAACACGTTGACCGCCTGTTTGACTGCCATTAGTCACCTCCACGTCCACCTTCTGACTTCACAACCATCCCTATAATATTCACTCGCCCAAAACGAACTCGGTCAACCCCTCAACATGCACTCTGGTCCCACCTTGAAGAGTGCGACCTGCTGCCTCCATTTCGACTTTGCCACTGACGCATTCCACCCAAGACCGCCGGAGTCCCCTTCGACTCCACCAACCAACGCGCCTCTTACCCACGAACTCAACCACGACCTCAATTTCAACTCAGACCTCCCTAACATGCTTCCGCCCCTCGCCGTAGTTCGCTGGAACATGTCGAGTTCCCAAATTTCCATCGCACAAAAATCTGGGCACAACACGACGATGCGCTCCCTCAAACAAGTTTAAAGGAACTGAAATGGAGTGATTTCATTCAGTAATAGTGGAGGTTTAAATTTTGCAGAAGCTTGGAAGAATGTGGCGGCCGGTTTATGATGGAGGAAAGTGAATGAATTAGGCTATACATTTGTATTTATAGATTTTAGCTGGACATTGGTTTTGTGGATCTAAGGAAAACACGAGTGGGTTTTTGACGCCAAGGAAAGCTTGCGGGTTTTTTGAAGGGAACGTGGCTTAATTATTGACTAAGGGAATAGTTAGGATATTTTGTTATAATATTTTTAGTAAAATCATTTAAGTCATTATCAAAATTATAAATTTATAAACTTACGAAATGCTACAGACAGAAATAAAGATACCATGGTATTCAGTAAGGTGCTATGATCCCAGAAATATAAAAATATCGGTAGTTCAACTCATTTTGTGAAACCCCAAAATGTTGATTACAGGGTGCGAAATACTCCAAATAAAAAGTTGCTTATTTAATTAATTAAAAATTACAGTAAAATTCTAAAAATTAAATTATCACTACTTCCCAAAAGAACCTTGTCTAAATTCAAATCCGATCTCTAGTTATATCGAATAAACCGTTATGGTCGATAAACGATTCTATAGCGACAAATTTTAAAATTTGATTTGGACATATCAAAAAATCTACACAATGAAATTCCCATTTTTATCTTCCACTGGAAAGATATACTCCACTAGCTCCACACGTTTCTTGTTTCACAGAAATCCGGCTTAAAACGAATCCTGTATATTCAGTTGAAGTTCGAATCGCCAATTTACGAACTGCAGCGCCATTTCAAGCTCGTTTATAATTATACTATAAACTATACGTTCAATTGTCGATGATTGAATATATTCGTTGTTGAAATTCAATTCCAAGCTGAATTAAATATCACAGATGATCCGGTTCACAACATATAGCCATTTCGGCCAATTCTAATTATTTCAGAATTAAATATATTATTTAATTTATTATTTTAATTAAATATTCACCATTATTAAATTCTACGACCATTAAATCCTCTAAACCACCATTTCAATAATTAAATAAATTAATTCTAATACCTCTGCCAATGCGGGTCATTACAATCTTCCCCACTTAAAATAATTTCGTCCTCGAAATTGCTAAAAGGTAGAGGACGACCCTATCGACTGGTTAGAACATATTTGTTCACTTCTTAACTTCAGTTTTCAACTGAACCAATTTAATTTCAATTAAATTATTAATTAATTCTTATCAACAAAAATTTTCAAAAATCCTGAAAATTTTCTAACTCCTTAACTTTTCGAAAAATTTCGCTAGCACCTCCTTTGTACTGGTCAATTGGTAAAACCACCACTCGCCTCTCTGGGCCATCTCCAACCCAAATGAAAATCAAACAGCCAAGCGGCTTCCCAAATTGGCTCATAAATCTTATATCCAGTAGAAATATAAACTGGTACCTTTTTGTCGGGCATATCATTTTGATTCAAACTCAGTTACCACTTTACTGGCTCGACTTTAATTCAATTTTTCTTTCACAAATTTCTGTTTAATTTGTTTTTAATTCAAACAGTCTTTCCCAGGGAGTTTTCAAACAGTTTACCCTTTTCAAAAATCAAATTTTCTTTTGTTGAAATTCAACTGAGCCCATAATCAATATTCCATTAGTTAAATCACTTCTCTATTTCTTTATCAATATTTGTTAACCAAATATTTTCAATAACCATATTGGCCTTTTATGTTATTTGGAAAACATTTCCGAATATCGCCTTCTTTTATTTTCTAAATCAATAACCTTTATAATCCTATTTATAATTGGAAAATACCCCAATTACTTATCTCTTTTTCGATCTCGTTTATTTCTATACTTAGGAAATATTCTTTATTGTATTCCAAGCTTACACTTATTTGGGTTAAAACGGATGTTGTGTAAAACATCGTTACGACAATCCAAATACTATATTCAACTAACTCTTATCCAACATTGATCTTCGAGCCTGAAATCTTACTATTTATTTGTTTAAAATGAAATTAATCAAGTTGGGGTATAACTACCTCTCAGACCTTGACTGAATAACATTTAATCGTCAAAACAGATATGATTACTTACTCGAATAATCAATACCATACAACTACCTATTCACTTTTAAACACATATACACTTTTCTTTCTATTCTTACTAGATTTTATTCTTATACTTCCTTTATTCAAATTCTAGATTTTAAATCCCATTTTGAAATTCAACACAACTTGTTTTTCCCAAAACAAATTCGAAACAGTATCTTTGGTAGTAATTCGTCACTTATAACTCGAAAATGAATACTGATGATGCAGCTGTCATCATCAGAATCTATTTTCCAGCGATCGAAGTGAGTTCAATACTATAAAACCATTTTTAAACATTTCCACTTTGAAATTCATCTCAAAATATAATTCACACTGCTTGTAAAAATATTTAAAATCTCCCAGGGTCTTAAATTTTTCTTATTTTTAATCCCAATCCATTTACAACCACTTATCCAATTCTCCAGAGGTTTAATTCAATTTCTGGTTTAAATTCCAGATTTAACTCATCTGATTTCACGTATTTCACTTACATGAATTCTGATTGGTTATTCACATAACCATTAAATTTATAATCTTACTTGATTATAATAACAACCAATATATCCATTATATAAAATATACGTTGGGTAAACTATTTCGTTTACCCTCTTTCAAAACATACCATGATGGTTCATCGTATTCAAGTGTTTAGTAACTCCTACCGATACAGTGGATCAAACTGATCGACCAGAACTCATAAACTACTCAACCAATGAATCTCCACAATATAAAACAAATTTTTATATCATATACAAATACGTTCACTCGTATATATACACTCAATCTCAGTCTAGGGTATTACTAACCCTATCTCTACTGAGTCACGCCACAGAGCCAAGTAATTCTTAACTTAAGCTCTGATACCAACTGTAACGACCCGGATTTTCAGCGGCTTTGGTTATCGACATAAGTACGATGTCGATAACCAAAACACCGAAAAATCCTGGTAATTAGTGAAAGAAATTAGAGGGTGAGGATAGATAAGATAGAAACTTAGAATAGAAGAAGAAGAAGACAACAACAACAGAGTAACACGAATCTCACAGCGGAACGAATAAAATATAACATAACTTTTGAAATACAAAGTTATAACTGTTTATACATACCATTTTCAGAGTACAACATATAACATCACAGCGGAATAAATAATAGCTATCGACTGCTGAAGCCTCCTGCTCCAAGCTCTCCAAGTGCATCTGTAAATCCCGACTACTTGACTGCCCGTACAAATTTAGGCGCCCAAGAGTTTAGGGAAGACAAAACAAATAAACTCCGGGTCAGTCATGTGACTGGTGTGAGTAAACTCAAATCATTTAAACAGGTATATGATATCTCATAAGACCACGCCGTGAATACGGAACGGGTTTTTCCCTTATGAGAATCCAAACATCTTTGAAAAGCAATATCATTCTGATATTATGATAATGTCTAAATACAAATAGATATCAGTCTAGTAGAAACGCTTGCATCTCACGTTCTACATATATAGTATACAATCAAAACCGCAGGTGCGTATTGGATGATTGGGTTTCCAACTATGACAAGGTATGGAACCACCTTCCGATCAGTGTACTTTAGGAACGATACACTGGAGTTCAACAAGAACATCTTGCAACTCAGCCACACATGACCGACCACTCATTTCGCTTGAGTGTATCGAATGTACATCACCAACGGTCGGGATCAGCAACCGTTTCCCGTATATATATGGGACAGCATTGATAGATTAAAGAAGCAAATGAATATTCTCTAGATAGGTGATTATACACCCTACTTCGGTGCGACCGACTTAGCCATGCTGCCTGCCCGATTTTTGTCATTTACCAGATGTGAGGCTAGAAGCTACGCTTACTTTCCATTCATTGATAACACGATCACTTTGAATGCCACATTATCAGATCCGTTAATCATTAGTTGGATCTGCACAAATAGATTCTGGATATTATGCGAAGGGAATAAATCTGTTGGCCACCATATATATTTGTACAGTCCAACTCTTTCGATCATTGGAACTATTCTGTCAGACATTCGTCCATATACGTTCGTTCTGAGACTGAACGAAACCGAAGGCACTATTCTGTAAACAGGACAACCCTTGCACTTTACTCCGTCTTCAATTTCTTCATCGTATTTGATCACAACGCTTATGTCGATACGGAGTGGTTCTTCGGATAATAATCCAACCGGTCTCTCCATATTAACAACGTAAAATGGTCAAAACTTCGATAGTCTGTGATTTAACTATCAAATGAAAATATGTCGGTGTACAAACAACGATCTTAATTCCAAATGGAATTATCGATCCAATCATCAATCATATATATATATATATATATATATATATATATATATATATTCATATTTCCTTATTTTCTAAAACTAGAAAATATACATTTTCAACATTGGAAAACATTTCCAATCCTCATTTACGCATCACTATCATTCCACAACTATTAGTCCCTAACTGTAAACTAGTAAGAGAACAATTCTCTAAGTATAAACCACGAAGGCCGAAACCAACATCAAATCAACACTCAGAAAACTATTCAACTTACTAATTTCTAGTCAGTTTCTAATTTTTGTTTAACTTCACTTCTTAATTTCTATATTCGATTAACCCCTTTTTATAAACTACGTTTGATTAACTCCTTTTGATAAACTACGTTTGATTAACTCCTTTTGATAAACTACATTTTACGTTACAACTATTTCCTTTTTATAACGTTTACTTACCGTTACAAATATTTCCTATTTTTAACTTCTATTTATTTTCTAAATAAATATTCCTTTTCTATTTCTATTTATTTTCTAAATAAATATCCCTTTTATAAAACTCTATTTGTTTTATAAAAAAATTCCTTTTTATAAAACCGTGTTCGTTTTATAAACCATTTCCTTTTATAAAATCCTGTGATTTTATAAATACTCTATTTTCAAATTGTTTCCTTTTATAAAATTGGTTGATTTTATAAAACTCCTTTATTTCAATATACCTTGAAATATTCCATTTTACATCCCAGGGTTTCTTATGATATTTAAAATATCAAACAACGATGATCAATATCGTTCTAACATCCATAATCAATAACAGATTATAAATCACACATATATCACAATATATGAAAACAGTAAAATAATTGTTGAGGAACCCAGTCGGATTCCTCCAACCTGTTTCCCTGCATCCACAGATGTTATACAGTATAATATACATCAATTTCATCCCAACATGAAATATACTGAAAATCAGAATCCATATTTGATTGACGGTTTTCTATATATAACTATATCTACGTTTTCAATCAAATCTATTTAACAGTCCAAATTATCCATACATAGCAATCAATCAACAGTTATCAAAAATAAAGTACAATTTATATAGAAATATAAATTGAAAAGAGTTAGTGAGTTTTACTCACATTGGCGCGTTAACCGTTAAATAACGGTAACGGTATTGATTTCATATTGGACGCTTTATCCCACCATAAATCATACCGAGCTCCAATCACTTTATACTAGAACCATCGTGTAGTTTGCGATCACCTGATTCCAATGGACCCATTTCAGTTCGGCTCACATCCATTTAACCCGACAAGTACTGTATAGCACCTTCTTCTCAATTTAAACTCCCGTGCCCTTCTTCGTATGTATGTAAATGCTTCCCCTTTGTTTTGTTCCGAGAAGAAGGCATCACGGTCCTTTAAAACTCCTTACCCTCCATTTTAATATATCCGTCCCACCCACTTCATAATTTCTTTCTTTTTCTTCCCTTATATAACTTTGCTCATCGAACAGGCCCAATACTCAAATGTATACACCCAGACCCGCACATCTATCCTTTTCTCCACCTTTTCTATATTATGTATTCCAACTCCAGTACATTTCAAAAACACGTTGACCGCCTGTTTGACTGCCATTAGTCACCTCCACGTCCACCTTCTGACTTCACAACCACCCCTATAATATTCACTCGCCCAAAACGAACTCGGTCAACCCCTCAACATGCACTCTGGTCCCACCTTGAAGAGTGCGACCTGCTGCCTCCATTTCGACTTCGCCACTGACGCATTCCACCCAAGACCGCCGGAGTCCCCTTCGACGCCACCAACCGACGCGCCTCTTACCCACGAACTCAACCACGACCTCAATTTCAACTCAGACCTCCCTAACATGCTTCCGCCCCTCGCCGTAGTTCGCTGGAACATGTCGAGTTCCCAAATTTCCATCGCACAAAAATCTGGGCACAACACGACGATGCGCTTCCTCAAACAAGTTTAAAGGAACTGAAATGGAGTGATTTCATTCAATAATAGTGGAGGTTTAAATTTTGCAGAAGCTTGGAAGAATGTGGCGGCCGGTTTATGATGGAGGAAAGTGAATGAATTAGGCTATACATTTGTATTTATAGATTTTAGTTGGACATTGGTTTTGTGGATCTAAGGAAAACACGAGTGGGTTTTTGACGCCAAGGAAAGCTTGCGGGTTTTTTGAAGGGAACGTGGCTTAATTATTGACTAAGGGAATAGTTAGGATATTTTGTTATAATATTTTTAGTAAAATCATTTAAGTCATTATCAAAATTATATATTTATAAACTTACGAAATGCTACAGACAGAAATAAAGATACCATGGTATTCAGTAAGGTGCTATGATCCCAGAAATATAAAAATATCGGTAGTTCAACTCATTTTGTGAAACCCCAAAATGTTGATTACAGGGTGCGAAATACTCCAAATAAAAAGTTGCTTATTTAATTAATTAAAAATTACAGTAAAATTCTAAAAATTAAATTATCACTACTTCCCAAAAGAACCTTGTCTAAATTCAAATCCGATCTCTAGTTATATCGAATAAACCGTAATGGTCGATAAACGATTCTATAGCGATAAATTTTAAAATTTGATTTGGACATATCAAAAAATCTACACAATGAAATTCCCATTTTTCTCTTCCACTGGAAAGATATACTCCACTAGCTCCACACGTTTCTTGTTTCACAAAAATCCGGCTTAAAAGGAATCCTGTATATTCAGTTGAAGTTCGAATCGCCAATTTACGAACTGCAGCGCCATTTCAAGCTCGTTTATAATTATACTATAAACTATATGTTCAATTGTCGATGATTGAATATATTTTGTAACACCCCACCTCCGCTAGGGTCACTCACAAAGGGAATGCACTAGGTTTGGAGGAGTATTATTGGTAAACATGCACAGAAATATTACAAGACAGAACATATATAAAATAGCGGAAGTAAAATCAAACTTTCATAACATGAATAAATAAGGTCTAAAGCCTTTTACATCAGAGTACATCAGAACCTGTCTTGCAATAATAAAGAAGCATAAAGACTTTTTCATAAATTATTCCCCAAGAAAAAGCAGTAAAGTAGCCATAGCCAGGAAAAGTCCAAGCCATTCAAGATGACCTTCAAGCAGAAGAAGTCCGAACTAAACAACAGTGTTTCCTCCCTGTAACCTGGGGGGGAAATGGAAGAAAAGAGGCGAAACAAAACGGGTCAGTCAAAAAGACTGAGTAAGCCCTATCTACTATTAGTATAAAAACTAGTAAAGTTAACTGACATGAGAAACTGAGATGAACATAAGCATGATAACAAGATAGATAAGCTAAATCAAAATAACAGGATGAGCTACTGAACTCAGATACACTAGGGTGTCGTGATAAACTACGATGTCAAGATAAAACAAGGTATCACATTGTCAGGTTTCTATCAAGTATAATATCCCAAGATATCTATCGCGTATAACGTCCCATGGCATCTATCCTGTATATCCGCTCTGCACCTACCGTACTAGTACCCCAACTGTATTACGTGTTATCCGTGAATGACCCTTACTCAAAAGTCGTGTAATGGTCCATGTCAACCTAATATGCCGCATATATAGGTTACTCAACTCATATGTTTCTTTCCATGTATAAGTTCAGTCCTTTGCCGTAGGCTGTACGGGCTTTCCCATGTAAACGGTTTATCCTTGAAGTTGTTTTGGACTGCAACCCTTGATCTAGTTGTGTTTCCTTACCATGAACTATCGCGCGTCCACTTAGGATTTATGCCACCTAGGACCGCTAGGGATTATGCTACCTAATGAACGTTTCCGTGTCTCGGTTTGGGTTTTGGCCACCTAGGACCACTAGGGATTACGCCACCCGTCAACCGCGCCCTTGATCCCACGTATGTATCGTGAATCGTTTTCCATGTCTAGATGCACATGTTCCCCAATGTGCCATCCGAGTTCCGTGCCAGGGCAAATCAAGAAATACGGAACTCGGTCGGGAGCTTTAAATTGTCTGCCGATGCAGATATCAAGGTCTGTTTTTGTACCCGTGGCTATGGTCCCACGTGACCCCTCCCTCAACTACTGAAAGGCAATCCAAGAAAAATCATGTATAAGAACCACTCCACGGCCCCACTATAGCCCACTTTCCTACGGGCCAACCTCACCCATGACTCGATAGCAAGCACATGGTCTGTTGGGGGTTCCCTGCCTTTCCGCACGTACACGATTGACTAAAGATGGTAGGTAGTCGGCGATGCGCTATCCAGGGCAAAAACAAGAATCGTCGACTCCACGCTAATCCATCCCAGTCTTTAGGTTGCTCGCATAGCAACCAAGGCATACTCTTGGTCCTTCTAACGTAGACCTTAACCTCTCATGGGCCTAGTATAATTACCTGGCAGCCCACAGAGGGATCCCAAGAATATCCTCACGTCCCCCGAAGCTTCCACTTCGGCACCCAGTGCGCTGGAGCTTTTATCCAAGTCAGATAACTTGCTCCCCCTCGTATACTAAGCGATGACCTACCGTATCAGGTTACTCATCGTTTTGAGAATTAGTCCTATGTCCTTAGCTAAGAATTATTACTTAGTTACCCTTAACTAAGGTTTACCACTTAGCTTCCTTTCCCGTTATCCTTGATTAACCACGGTTTTCTACCTAGTTCTTCTAGCTAGGGTTTGTCTATTGGGTTAAGTGTTATCATTCAAGTCCATGACTTAACCCGCCCACGAATCACGTCAAAGATTGGCTAAGTATTTAAGTTCAAGACTTAGTCCCACAAGTTGGATAAGTGTACCCAGAGGCTCATGACTTAACCTTATCAAGTCAAATTGGTCAAGTACTAGCTTACCTTAATCCTATCGGATTATCTTGCTAGATCGATTAAGCATAGATTATCTTAATCCCATCAAATTATCGAGTCGGGTTGGTTAAGTATAGGTTGGCTTAACCCCATCCTCTAATCGTACTATAATGGTTAAGTATATTCTAAAAAGGTCTTGTGACTTAACCTTATCAGGTCCGCGTATTAGATTGGTTAAGTGTAAGTTACTTAACCCCATCAAATCATCATGTATAATTGGTTAAGTATAAGTTGCTTAACCCCATTAAATTATCACGTTAAGTTGGTTAAGTATTGGTTACTTAACCTCATTGAATTACCGAGTTTAAATTGGTTAAGTGTTTAACTTAACCCCATCGAATTACCGTGTTTAGATTAGTTAAGTGTGGATTACTTAACCCCATCTAATTACCGTGTCGGATTAGTTAAGTGTAAATTACTTAACCCCATCCCCTAATCATCTTGTATGGTTAAGTGTCATTAAGAAAACTTACTTAACCTTGCCAAATTATCATGTTGGATTGATTAAGTGTTGGTTAACTTAATCCCCGTCCACTAGTCGTATAAAAATGGTTAAGCGTCATTAGGCAAATCAAATCACTTAACCTACCCAACCTTGTCATGTTTTGTTAAGTATCATTAGCCTAACCAATTTACTTAACCCATTTACCCATGTCATATTTGGTTAAGAGTCATTAATCAAATTAACTTAACCCTATCATGTGGCATTAATTACTTAATGCACCCCAACCTCTCACATTAGACTTTGTTGTGGTTACTAGTTAAGCCGGTCGGTTCCGGGTAGCTTTACACCACAACTTGGTCTAACCTCGGGTTCAAGCACAACATGACCAACTTCTCACATTGGGTCCTATTGTTTGCAACTACTAGTTAGGCCGGTCGGTTCCGGGTAGTTTTACGTTGCAAACTCTACCCAACCTCGAGTTGGCCACACTTATATTATCTAAGTGTCATGTCCATCATGTTTCCAAAACATGTTACAAGTTTTTCAAGCATTTGGGTAGACCTAACTTAATAGGTAAATTCCCAAAGGGTAGACCTAACTTAATAGGTAAATTCCCAAAGGGTAGACCTAACTTAGTAGGTAAATTCCCAAGCTTATGTTTTTATGCATACTTACATGTCATCTTCCATGTTATATTTCAAGCCATGTTTTCAAGTTGTATTTTCATGTCATTAGAAATTACCCATACATAACCCAATGCTTTTAAACTCGCATATACGTTCGCAACAACGTAATGGATTAAAAGAAGAGACTTGGCAAAGGAATGACAAAAAATGGATATTAAGCCACAAGTTAATCATGGTGGCAAAGGAGGCACAAATGTGTTCATTAGCTTGCATGTTACATTCTTAAGCCTCAAAAACATGCATAAACCCAAACTTGGCACATAAGCGAATCATGGTGACAAAAGACATGGAATGATGACTAGTAACTCGCATATATCATCATATAAGAGTTATGACTTCATATGCAAGTTGACATAAAGGGTAAGAAGGTTCTCATGTTGCATAATGCAACATTTCAACATAAAGGTTGTAGCTTTTATCTCATAAGATCAAGATAATGACTTCATAAACTTGCATGACATGATAGCATGTATCATTCTCAATGATCAAACCCAAACTTGCAACATGAACATTTAACTTCATAGTTAATATCTAAGAGTAGGAAAAGGGCTTACATTGCTATGAAGGCCTAAATCGATTAAATTAAAGCTTGTGATGAAGCCTATGCATGCCATCACCCAAAAACCCAAAAATGAACACTCCAAATCAATAAAAATCCCATCTTTATGAACAAAGATCAAAGCTTTAGCCTTGAAATCAATTTGAGAAGCTCTCATACTAACATAGGGACTCTCTAATACTCTCATGATCATGAAACTTCTCATAGAAATGAAGTGGAGGCTAGGATAGTTGAGTGGAGGCCATGAGAGTAGCAATTTTGCCATAGTTTAGTTGCATGAATGAATAATGAGGATTTAGGATAGGTTAGGGTCTTATTTATAGATTAGGCAAGTGTTTTAGGCCATAGGATTAAACCTAGATTCAATCCAAGCCATCAAGGCATGTCTTGGGGAAGAAGTCAAGTGTAGGAACCATCTAGGGCCTTTAGATTAAAGATGAACCATGAGAACCATCCAAATGCAAAATCTGCATTTGAGTGAATCGGCCCACGGGTTGACAGCCAAACACCCTGGATTAACCCCTAGTCGACCCAGCAGGCTCGGGTCGACCTCAAAAATCGGCCGGTTCGGTTATTCCCCTCTCCCAATTCGCTGTTTTGAACATTTTTGCATATTTATTTATTTAATTTTCAATTATATATATATATCAATATATATATATTTCTCTGCGCAACCCATTTCACTTAATTAAGTATACTTTAATTTGGGAATTTTTCGTGAAACTTCGCGAGGCCATATCTTGGTCATACGGACTCCGATTTTCGAAAACTCGGACTCTATTTCGCGTATTTTTCCGAGACGAACGCAATGGCATAGCCCGTTTCCCTTGATTCAGATTTTACAATTTAATTCTGCCTCCATTTATGTTATAACAGGTTATTGAAAATACGGGTTGTTACATTCTCCCTACCTTTTAGGATTTCGTCCCCGAAATCTCCAAGTTAGGAAGAACATATCCTACCATACATCATCCATCTACTCAAAACATCATCCACAAGCAACCATTGTCCTTAGATGATTTCTAATGCTGTATGAATATATGCAAAACGTGTGTGTACATGTTCCTTAGCTAATGCTAATGATCAGGCCTGAATAATCTTTCTAATGCAAAATATGTATAGTGCCATGAATCCAACATGTATGCAAATAGTCCTAGTCATATAGATACTATATGCGTGCACAATCATTCATTCATATGCAACAACCGCATGATAATACATTCGATTTCATCCATAAACAAGTATAAATACTCGTGCATATGCAATATGAAATGTGACCGAGTCGAGCTAGTACCTAATGTGTATTCGCGCATCCACGAGCAACCACTTGCAACCACTTGCAACCATATCAATCATAACATGTTTCAAATACATGTTTACATCCATAGGGTTCTACCTAGAATTCCCTGAAACAGGGTCGAGAAGATAAACAGGACAAACTCCTTACAGGGTTTGTAACGGAGAATAGGACCGAGAGGATGTCCACAAAAGATAGCCTACAAGTAAGCTCTACAGAAAACAGGGATCAAGGATATACTCCCAAAAAGAGATATCATGCGCGTATCTAGTCTTTGACCATCAAAGTCGTCTTTTAACTTCGCGATTTTGTAGCTTCTTATTCCTGTTTCCATAACATGAGCTGGAACTCATTTCTTCGTCGCCTCTCGTTCCACTTGCACTTATCCTTTTCCTAGAATACTTGACGGAAACATGACTGCGTACTCATGATCTCATGCAAGCTTTCCAAAATTCACTAGTGAATCTTGGATCTCGTTTATATACTATAAGGCATTCCATGCAGAAGAACTTTCTCTTGAAAGTAAACAGTTGTCAATCAGGTTATCATGCGCACTTACTAGGGTGATCTCTATAACCCATGCATAAATGAAGTAAACCATCCGTTTTATTGGCGAACACCACTCGATCGGGCTTCAAATTTCCAATAAAGGCATCAAGGGATTCTAAGTAACTAGTCATGACAGAACCTCAAAAAGGTTACCCGATACTTCGAGGGCATTACCAAGGCTAGTCAAAAGGTCTAACTACCCTCCTATCAAAACCGAGAGTGGCACCCCCTACTGGATAACCACTTCATCCCTAGAATCCATCCATAGCTTATAAACATAAGCATTATCTCAACACTTGGCATAGACATTCCCAAATCCAAACAAGTCATGTATAAATGGACTGATTCTCCAATAGGACTTTGAGACAAAAATGGGATTCTCTATTACGCTAGTACTTAAGGTGCAGAGACTCAACTATCGAAGCAGACTTAAATGATACGATGATCAAGATAAAGTCCTAACGGGATGATAGAGCAGAAGAGCTAAACCTTGAACAAGATCGTTACCCTCCTTCCGAGGTACCCTAGAAATGAGAGCATACTATTACCCTCCCGATGATCTTGTCCATGTCCCATAATACTTAACTATTCACCCCGTTTTACCATGCCAAAGGTACTCTCTCGTCATTGGTTTCGTTGTTCATCTTTCTCCCTCCTTTGAGGACTAAGCCATACTAACAAGTTGCTCATCCTTAAGCTCGTATCCTTTATCCTCTTTCTCACTATCCTTCCTTATAACGCGGCCACTGGTCTCTCGAGAACCACCTCCATCGCATGGAAAACACTTTTGTAGATAGAAAAGACTAGTCGCAGTTAAAACCACTGTGACTACAGATGGAGGAAAGAAGGAAAAAGAGATTCAATTAAGGAAACGAGGATAGTGCTAATGGCCTTTGGGGAATAGCCTTTTTCTTTTAAAAGAAAATTTTCTTGAAAAATGCTTCTTTGTAAACGATTTTCAAATAATTTTCAGAAGGTCTTTAAAAACTTTTGCCCAGTCTGGTAACCTTCTGCTCTGATACCACGTGTAACACCCCACCTCCGCTAGGGTCACTCACAAAGGGAATGCACTAGGTTTGGAGGAGTATTATTGGTAAACATGCACAGAAATATTACAAGACAGAACATATATAAAATAGCGGAAGTAAAATCAAACTTTCATAACATGAATAAATAAGGTCTAAAGCCTTTTACATCAGAGTACATCAGAACCTGTCTTGCAATAATAAAGAAGCATAAAGACTTTTTCATAAATTATTCCCCAAGAAAAAGCAGTAAAGTAGTCATAGCCAGGAAAAGTCCAAGCCATCCATGATGACCTTCAAGCAGAAGAAGTCCGAACTAAACAGCAGTGTTTCCTCCCTGTAACCTGGGGGGGAAACGGAAGAAAAGAGGCGAAACAAAACGGGTCAGTCAAAAAGACTGAGTAAGCCCTATCTACTATTAGTATAAAAACTAGTAAAGTTAACTGACATGAGAAACTGAGATGAACATAAGCATGATAACAAGATAGATAAGCTAAATCAAAATAACAGGATGAGCTACTGAACTCAGATACACTAGGGTGTCGTGATAAACTACGATGTCAAGATAAAACAAGGTATCACATTGTCAGGTTTCTATCAAGTATAATATCCCAAGATATCTATCGTGTATAACGTCCCATGGCATCTATCCTGTATATCCGCTCTGCACCTACCGTACTAGTACCCCAACTGTATTACGTGTTATCCGTGAATGACCCTTACTCAAAAGTCGTGTAATGGTCCATGTCAACCTAATATGCCGCATATATAGGTTACTCAACTCATATGTTTCTTTCCATGTATAAGTTCAGTCCTTTGCCGTAGGCTGTACGGGCTTTCCCATGTAAACGGTTTATCCTTGAAGTTGTTTTGGACTGCAACCCTTGATCTAGTTGTGTTTCCTTACCATGAACTATCGCGCGTCCACTTAGGATTTATGCCACCTAGGACCGCTAGGGATTATGCTACCTAATGAACATTTCCGTGTCTCGATTTGGGTTTTGGCCACCTAGGACCACTAGGGATTACGCCACCCGTCAACCGCGCCCTTGATCCCACGTATGTATCGTGAATCGTTTTCCATGTCTAGATGCACATGTTCCCCAATGTGCCATCCGAGTTCCGTGCCAGGGCAAATCAAGAAATACGGAACTCGGTCGGGAGCTTTAAATTGTCTGCCGATGCAGATATCAAGGTCTGTTTTTGTACCCATGGCTATGGTCCCACGTGACCCCTCCCTCAACTACTGAAAGGCAATCCAAAAAAAATCATGTATAAGAACCACTCCACGGCCCCACTATAGCCCACTTTCCTACGGGCCAACCTCACCCATGACTCGATAGCAAGCACATGGTCTGTTGGGGGTTCCCTGCCTTTCCGCACGTACACGATTGACTAAAGATGGTAGGTAGTCGGCGATGCACTATCCAGGGCAAAAACAAGAATCGTCGACTCCACGCTAATCCATCCCAGTCTTTAGGTTGCTCGCATAGCAACCAAGGCATACTCTTGGTCCTTCTAACGCATACCTTAACCTCTCATGGGCCTAGTATAATTACCTGGCAGCCCACAGAGGGATCCCAAGAATATCCTCACGTCCCCCGAAGCTTCCACTTCGGCACCCAGTGCGCTGGAGCTTTTATCCAAGTCAGATAACTTGCTCCCCCTCGTATACTAAGCGATGACCTACCGTATCAGGTTACTCATCGTTTTGAGAATTAGTCCTATGTCCTTAGCTAAGAATTATTACTTAGTTACCCTTAACTAAGGTTTACCACTTAGCTTCCTTTCCCGTTATCCTTGATTAACCACGGTTTTCTACCTAGTTCTTCTAGCTAGGGTTTGTCTATTGGGTTAAGTGTTATCATTAAAGTCCATGACTTAACCCGCCCACGAATCACGTCAAAGATTGGCTAAGTATTTAAGTTCAAGACTTAGTCCCACAAGTTGGATAAGTGTACCCAGAGGCTCATGACTTAACCTTATCAAGTCAAATTGGTCAAGTACTAGCTTACCTTAATCCTATCGGATTATCTTGCTAGATCGATTAAGCATAGATTATCTTAATCCCATCAAATTATCGAGTCGGGTTGGTTAAGTATAGGTTGGCTTAACCCCATCCTCTAATCGTACTATAATGGTTAAGTATATTCTAAAAAGGTCTTGTGACTTAACCTTATCAGGTCCGCGTATTAGATTGGTTAAGTGTAAGTTACTTAACCCCATCAAATCATCATGTATAATTGGTTAAGTATAAGTTGCTTAACCCCATTAAATTATCACGTTAAGTTGGTTAAGTATTGGTTACTTAACCTCATTGAATTACCGAGTTTAAATTGGTTAAGTGTTTAACTTAACCCCATCGAATTACCGTGTTTAGATTAGTTAAGTGTGGATTACTTAACCCCATCTAATTACCGTGTCGGATTAGTTAAGTGTAAATTACTTAACCCCATCCCCTAATCATCTTGTATGGTTAAGTGTCATTAAGAAAACTTACTTAACCTTGCCAAATTATCATGTTGGATTGATTAAGTGTTGGTTAACTTAATCCCCGTCCACTAGTCGTATAAAAATGGTTAAGCGTCATTAGGCAAATCAAATCACTTAACCTACCTAACCTTGTCATGTTTTGTTAAGTATCATTAGCCTAACCAATTTACTTAACCCATTTACCCATGTCATATTTGGTTAAGAGTCATTAATCAAATTAACTTAACCCTATCATGTGGCATTAATTACTTAATGCACCCCAACATCTCACATTAGACTTTGTTGTGGTTACTAGTTAAGCCGGTCGGTTCCGGGTAGCTTTACACCACAACTTGGTCTAACCTCGGGTTCAAGCACAACATGACCAACTTCTCACATTGGGTCCTATTGTTTGCAACTACTAGTTAGGCCGGTCGGTTCTGGGTAGTTTTACGTTGCAAACTCAACCCAACCTCGAGTTGGCCACACTTATATTATCTAAGTGTCATGTCCATCATGTTTCCAAAACATGTTACAAGTTTTTCAAGCATTTGGGTAGACCTAACTTAATAGGTAAATTCCCAAAGGGTAGACCTAACTTAATAGGTAAATTCCCAAGCTTATGTTTTTATGCATACTTACATGTCATCTTCCATGTTATATTTCAAGCCATGTTTTCAAGTTGTATTTTCATCTCATTAGAAATTACCCATACATAACCCAATGCTTTTAAACTCGCATATACGTTCGCAACAACGTAATGGATTAAAAGAAGAGACTTGGCAAAGGAATGACAAAAAATGGATATTAAGCCACAAGTTAATCATGGTGGCAAAGGAGGCACAAATGTGTTCATTAGCTTGCATGTTACATTCTTAAGCCTCAAAAACATGCATAAACCCAAACTTGGCACATAAGCGAATCATGGTGACAAAAGACATGGAATGATGACTAGTAACTCGCATATATCATCATATAAGAGTTATGACTTCATATGCAAGTTGACATAAAGGGTAAGAAGGTTCTCATGTTGCATAATGCAACATTTCAACATAAAGGTTGTAGCTTTTAGCTCATAAGATCAAGATAATGACTTCATAAACTTGCATGACATGATAGCATGTATCATTCTCAATGATCAAACCCAAACTTGCAACATGAACATTTAACTTCATAGTTAATATCTAAGAGTAGGGAAAGGGCTTACATTGCTATGAAGGCCTAAATCGATTAAATTAAAGCTTGTGATGAAGCCTATGCATGCCATCACCCAAAAACCCAAAAATGAACACTCCAAATCAATAAAAATCCCATCTTTATGAACAAAGATCAAAGCTTTAGCCTTGAAATCAACTTGAGAAGCTCTCATACTAACATAGGGACTCTCTAATACTCTCATGATCATGAAACTTCTCATAGAAATGAAGTGGAGGCTAGGATAGTTGAGTGGAGGCCATGAGAGTAGCAATTTTGCCATAGTTTAGTTGCATGAATGAATAATGAGGATTTAGGATAGGTTAGGGTCTTATTTATAGATTAGGCAAGTGTTTTAGGCCATAGGATTAAACCTAGATTCAATCCAAGCCATCAAGGCATGTCTTGGGGAAGAAGTCAAGTGTAGGAACCATCTAGGGCCTTTAGATTAAAGATGAACCATGAGAACCATCCAAATGCAAAATCTGCATTTGAGCGAATCGGCCCACGGGTTGACAGCCAAACACCCTGGATTAACCCCTAGTCGACCCAGCGGGCTTGGGTCGGCCTCAAAAATCGGCCGGTTCGGTTATTCCCCTCTCCCAATTCGCTGTTTTGAACATTTTTGCATATTTATTTATTTAATTTTCAATTATATATATATATATATATATCAATATATATATATTTCTCTGCGCAACCCATTTCACTTAATTAAGTATACTTTAATTTGGGAATTTTTCGTGAAACTTCGCGAGGCCATATCTTGGTCATACGGACTCCGATTTTCGAAAACTCGGACTCTATTTCGCGTATTTTTCCGAGACGAACGCAATGGCATAGACCGTTTCCCTTGATTCAGATTTTACAATTTAATTCTGCCTCCATTTATGTTATAACAGGTTATTGAAAATACGGGTTGTTACATATTCGTTATTGAAATTCAATTCCAAGCTGAATTAAATATCACAGATGATCCGGTTCACAACATATAGCCATTTCGGCCAATTCTAATTATTTCAGAATTAAATATATTAATTAATTTATTATTTTAATTAAATATTCACCATTATTAAATTCCACGACCATTAAATCCTCTAAACCACCATTTCAATAATTAAATAAATTAATTCTAATACCTCTGCCAATGCGGGTCATTACAGGTACTCTCCTACTGCATCTCATATAGGAATCACCCCATGGATCAGTAGCGAGTAGTCCTTGCAACCCGTAGATTCCAACCACGACAGAACCACGGTTTATCTCTGGGAGCTAACCAAAGGTTTTTAGCGGTTCTTCCGCTTATGAAGATCCACGGTTTTCAATGCTCCATCTCGACCGTCTTCAAATATCTTCTTGTATTTGTTGGTCGGAATGGTTTTCGAATATAAATTCGATCCCGGTCTTTCCATACCAACAATCGTATTGGTCAGGTTTGATAGTTGGTGATTTAACTATCAAATAACAATAGTGTGAATAAACTGAGTTTGCTGATTCAGGTACTTGGCACTGCTTGGCCTTTTTAAAAATAATTGGTAATTCAACCTTTAAACCTTCTAATATATTGAAAACATTACATTTATTCTTATTATAACAAAAATTATTTTAAACACTTTCGAGCATGTATATGTATATCCCCAGCTTTCCATCCCTTTTGGAAATATCGATATATTCCTTTAAAACCCTTCCCCTTTTTCTTTACATTCAATCATCTCGACATATACATACATATGTATATACTTTAAATGGTATGAAACCATTTACAAATTCTAATTTGGTTAAAGTAAATATCAATTATATAATTTAAAACCACTTTTCCATTTCCTTAAATCCTGGCATCATGATATATATATATATATGTTTATATACATAATAGTTAATGGAATAAACCAAATCACCAATCTGATATGACAAATCAAATGTCAAATTTATATAACTTAAAGTCAAATATTCTTATTTATCTTGTAACTAACATTTTTTTTTCAAAACCTTATACTCAATTCAATATTTCTCGTATGGGATAATTAACCGATTCCAACACTTAACACTCACCACCAAACGAATATCATTCCTCGATAATAGTGAAGCCGCTCAAGTTGGGGTATTTTATTTACCTCTCAGACCTTAATCGACAAAGTTCTTACCTTAGAATGATATCAGTTCGTCACTTAACCATTAACATTTCATTTTCCCATTTTGATTTCAAATCTGGTTTTATAAACCTATTTCTTACTTTTGAAATCTTTGTTCGATAATCACTTTACTTAATTCCCTTATTTAAGTAAACACAACTTTAACTTCACGCATTATTTCACTTATAACATTTTGATTTATAATATAAATCTCTCGTCCAATAATCCACTTCCATTTATTCGGGAATTCTTATAACAACTTCATATTGGATTTTTATAACTGAAATCCTCTTATCCTTTCTTTACAATAAAATCCCTTTTTGTCTTGGATTTGATTTTCTCAAAATCTATTTACCAATTCTTTACCAAAACCGCTATACGTATTTCCCTTTGCTTTTGAAACCTTTATTCCAATTAAAGTGTTTTGTTTAAACAAGTCTTTAACTTTTTAAAAAGTATCATTTTGGTTTTACAACCTCTTCTATACCTCGCTTGGATTCTCTCTTAACTACTTATAATAATTCCTTAAGCTAAATTTAAAAACTTCTTATTTTATTTTAAAACCATTATTACCATTCCCAGTCTATCACTATTATATTTATCATTATTCCATTTCAATTGTATTCACTCTACCTAATTAAGTGGAACCTATTTACATTCCCACATTTACTTTCCAATTCAATTTACAAACCTCATTTTGAAAACCTGGATTATGAATCCTTTATAAAGCTCTTATCGCCCTTTTCGATCAAACTATTTAAAATAATTCTTTTATAAACTTGATTAAAAATATTTATTTATCAATTTCTAATTTAATTACTCGTATAACATAAATGAAAACTTCAGTTCAGTTATAAAATAATTTATAACTTTAAAACTGCGTCGATTCACCGAACGGTAAAACCAACGTCTAAAACACACATTTTAGGCCATTCACTGCCAATTACCGAACCAACACTGTCGGTTGATTTTTAAACACAACACAGGTGAATATTTATTCAACCATCACGCTTAAACAGGTTTTTCTACCATATGGGGTTAAATCAGTTCAATTATCAGCAATATAAAACAAACAAACAACATATATAATATTTGAGGAATCCGGTCGGATCCCTCCAACCTGTTCTTTCCTGCATCACAACTCGTTATACAATTCATAATAATATATGAAATAAATTTCATATGATCTACTAATTTAAAACGATTAAATCTAAATAACAACATCCAATCAAACAGTAAAAAACCAATAACAACCAAGCAACCAATTTATATTTTTAACGGTAAATTATATTTTAATATGAATTTACCACATCACAGGATTCCAGAAGGTGTGAGAATTAACTCACCAGTTTTGACGGTTGACGCGTTTGTTCCTTTTAATCTTGAACGGACGTTCAAAATTTACTGAAATTTCAATAGCGTCAGATCAGTGCCTAGTCAGTGCCATCGTCTAGGTCTCGTCCCTACGGTCCCAACGGATCCAGTTTCGTCAGATTTCATTAACGTACGTAGAAGTTATGAACGTTATAAGTTTATAAATTCAAACCAATAAAACTAAGTTAATTAATTAATCATTATTAACCCTCTAACTACCTTACTAATTACCTGTGCCACGTCAGATCACTAACCACACGTTTTCTCTCTTCGTGGGTTCTGAAACCCGATGCCACCCCCACACACCAATATAAACCCAATCGCCACCTTGCTCATCAAATTCCGTCGTCGCCGCCATCACACTTGGGACCATCTCCGATCAGCCATCAGCACCGCCGTGCCTCGAATCACCCTCGCCTGAAGTGGCGACGCCACATCACCCTTCCTCCGCCGTGAATCCAAGCTTGAACGGAAACCGGTTTTTGATGCACTGTGGCCGCCACAGGCGGCGCTGACCACCCAAACCACCACCAATCGAAAGAGCATGCCATCCTCCTCCACTCTGCTTCATGCCCCGACAGTAATACGCCACCAATCGCCTGAAAAATCGCCACAACCAATTTGCACTTTTTAAAAATAGCCCCAAACTGACTTCTCCGTTCATCTCACTCTCACGACCACCTCGGACCACCAAAGAACTCGAGACCACCACCAAATCGAAGCCTTGTCTCTCCTCTACAAAACCCCCAAGGTCTCGATACCTAAAATTGGCTAAATCTCTCGAATTTGGGCCAAGAACGAAACTGGAATTCTCTACTGTTCAGCCGATTCCGGCCACCACACTCAACGAAACCTCCCTAACTTTTTACAGCGGGTAGATATCGACCCGATCTACAAGTTTACTTTAGAACCCCAACGCAAATTCTCGACAGATTGTAAGATATAAATTGATTTGTGTTGGAGGACTTTTTTGCAAAATTTGTGGGAAAAAATTAATAGTGGATGGAGAAATTTTGATTTTGTAATGGTTTATATAGGTGAAAATAATATAATTTAAGTTGATGTGACGAGCGACGTTGACTAGCGATATTTTGTTTCGTACCTATCGCGTTTTCGAACGTTGTTTATTTGCTCCTACGCTCACATACGAACCCCGTTCGAGATGCAAATGGATGACATAGTATAATTTGACGATACGGTCCTAACGAAACTTGTTTCATCGAATTCCGAGTTCGTTTGCTCGAATGGCGCTCGTTCACGTCCAAATGGTCGTTTTTATTTGTATTTTATTTTACCACGCTCACAAATTAACCCCGATTGACGCGGCACCTAAAATCTAGCAATAATTTACTGTTACGGTCCCAATAAAATTTATTTCGTCGAAAACTGAGGCCATTTGAAAAATGTCCCTTTTATAACTGCCCAATTCAAATAAAATAAACCAATTTTAAAATATCTCAATATAATATTATTAAAATATTGAAATTGGCCATATACGACCAGAATATCGTATACTACACAATAAAATATCCCGGCTTAAATTTGAAGCCAAATCGATATTATAAAAATTTAAAAACCTCTTTATTTAATATAAATAATGATAAAATATATAATGGAAATCCACAGCGATTATTTCAAAATTTGATTTGGACATAAAACAAAATCTATAACACGAAAACTCGATTTTTCTCTTTCATTAGAAAGATATTATCCAACATATTCGGACGTTTCTTGTTTTCGAGAAAATCCGACTTATTTTGGGCCCTGTACGGCGGTTTAAAGTTCAAATCGCCAAATTACGAACTGCCGTGCCGCTACTGCTCGTTTTAAAATAAAATTATAAATTCAATGTTCAAATCGTCGTTTTAAAATGAAATCTCCACTAAAATTTCAATACAAACCATATTCAAACCATTTCAAATCGCCCGTTCACCCTATACGGCGAATTCAACATTTTTCCAATATTTCAGAAATTAAAATATTATTATATTATTAATATAATTTAAATATTTAAATTAAAATGGTTAAATCGATTATTTAAATTCAAACCAATATTTTAAATAAATAAAATATTTCTAAAAATTGGCCAGAAAACACGGGACATTACAGGATTGTTGAGGCTTCTCTTGGGATACTCTCCTCTTCCCAAAAGATCTTCAACTCTCACGGTTAACTAAAAAGGAATATAGCCATTTTCTCTTCTTTCCTCAAACAGAAAAGGCTTTGTACTTGTAATAAAAAAAGATCAATACATATAAAGTGGACATAGGCACGGTCTTTTTCCTAACCACTATAAAAAAATCTTGCGTGTCCTTTGTTCTCTTTACTTTTTGCACTTTATAATCATTGTTCGTGTGTCATTCGCACGATTGGGGGTTGGCTATCACTAGTGGTCAACTTTTGACGTCAAAACTTTGGCATGCCACGTAGGGGGAGACACACCGACATACCCTTCGACCTTCTGCAAGTTTCAATCCATGGCGAACAAACGGAAGAAAGATGCAACATCTTCCCATCCCACAAATGCCGATGCAGCCGAGACAAAACGCTGCAGAAGCAAATCTGGAAGCCTCCTCTCATGAAGAAGTGTCCCGATATGTTACCGGGACAACATGGATAAGATCATGGCTGAATTTAGAGACTATATGACATCTCAGGGTAAACTCTTCGAACAACAGCAACAGTTGATGGATAACCTTCTTGGTCGAGTGGAGATGGGATTAAACGCTTCAACATCTCCACCGACGATGACTAGGGTAACAACTGATCTTTGATCTGCACCCAATCAGGCCACTGATCAGATCCAACCTGTGCTTCCTCCTGGTTCGGTTCCACCTCCCGAACAATCACAGCAAGGAGTATCGTTTCCAGCGACCAGCGCAGCCGCAGCAGCAGATTCTCAGGAGGCCCATGATCAAGATCTAGGTCATTCGACCACTTTGCCTCCACTCTTGGGGACAGTTTGACCCGTTGGACCTACCGAGCAACTACCGGGCCCATCAGAATCAATGTCATTCCCATTACAACCTGGAATCTTACCGCGGACCAATCTAACCACTCTTCCCCTTCAACGAAGAGCTGGCGCAGCCTTCCCTTCGAACCAGGGAGACCACTCTACCATACCGGTCCTCACCATGGCAGAAGAAAACGCTGTCGTAGACCCTTCTAACCTCGCTCCAACCATGGGCAACCCCGAGCTCCGAACATCACATGCCATGTTGGATCATCCTGGACCCTCTGTCATGGGTACAACTCGATCCAATACTCATCAGGTTCAAGAGGGGCCATTCTTCCTAGAACCACCTATCGGAGCTCATCCTCACTCCCACCTTCACTCAACTCTTGGAGGCCGGGCCCAGCCAACGACCGCCCTTCCGAGCATGCTTTTGCCAGATCCTCGTACCGAAGTCCTTCTAAATGCAGAGCTAAATTCATGGCAACGACTCCTTCGAGATGGAAGCCAGCTTGCAAGCATCATCCGACATTTCACTCAGGGCACCTCTTCTCGCAAGATATAGATAATTTCCATCGCAGCCCTTCACCACGGAAATCAGAAACTCCCGAAACCCTCCGGACTTCAAGTTTCCAGCTATCGAGCCCTACAACGGTCGGACTAACCCGACCATACACCTTATGCGATATATGCGCCATACAGAGGTGCTTGGTGCATCGAACAATGTCATGGCCAAGTGCTTTCCACTCTTTCTCACAGATATAGCCGACATGTGGTTTCGGCAGCTAACAACAAAGTCAATCGGCAGCTAGAACGCACTGATCACCCGTTTCATCGAATAGTTCAGAGTACATATCTCTCGACCAAAGAGTGTCATGTTCCTGTCCACCATCAAGCAACGATCAGGGGGAACACTTTGATACTTCTTCGAAAGGTTCAACGCGGCCGCAGCATCAATCGATCAACCTGACTCATCGATGGTGCTTATGGCCACCATTGCGGGAGTTCGGAACCGATCAGAGTTCTCAATCTCTTTAACCAGAGATCCCTTAAGGATATAGATGATTTCTATGTTGAGGCCAACTGATTCCTCCGACAAGAAGACGCCACCATTGAGATGGAGAGCCTCGAGGTCTCGGCCACCAAACATGAAGGTCCATCCAACACCAACGACCAGAATAAAGGAAGAGGAAAGGCCCCGGAAAAGAACGGACGCAACGTGCGGCCTCAAAATGAAAATAAGTACGACAGTACACCGAGCTCTACTCTTCTCTGCTCGATATCTACCTTGACATACGAGGGTCCCTGCCTCTTCCAAGACCACCTCGACGAGAACCAACCCAGATGGAACTTGATTCCGGCAAACATAGCATATTCCACAATGTAGCTGGACATAGCACCAATGAATGTCGGCATCTGCGCGATCTCATCGAGGATCGAGTCAGACGAGGAGAGCTTCCCGAATATATTAAGAAATGCTCCCCAGCCTTGTCGCCACGATCATCTACCTAAGCTCCTCAGTCCGGTCCTCGAGCCCCTAGAAACGGAAAGGACCTTGAGACTAGCACTTGCGGCATTATTATTAATTAAGTTTAAATTTCTTTTCTGATATATTCAATAAAACAGACACTTTGATGTACACATGTACGGGGTTAGGATTTAGCTCCCAGGCATGCTCTGGAGTCAACTGTCGTCCTCCTAGAATTTATTTTCACTATCTTTGTAATAGTTCCATAACGACTTTGAACTTTCTTTTGCAAACGTGGATTATGTTTGGATGATTTAAGACGAGTACGGTTAATGCTCGCCACCTCTTTAAGTCGAGTATGGATTATACTCGCCTCCCTTTTCTGGACCAAGAGCATTTATCGCTCACTGGGCATAATAATCTTACATGAGTCGAGCATAAAAAACACTTTCCACAAGCGGAGTATAGTTAATACTCACGCCCTTTGTAAGCCGAGTATGGTTAATACTCGCCATCTCTGTAAGCTGAGTATGGTTAATACTTGCCACCTCTGTAAGCCGAGTATGGTTAACACTCGCCACCCCTCAAAGCCAAGTGAAATAAATGCTCACCCATGACTCTAAGTCGGGTATATTCAATACTCGACCCATCAAGACTGAAGCCTTCTTCAAACCGAGAATGGCTTATTTTATCTTTGCAGGTACTAAATCTCACAACCGAAGTCAGTGATCATCATCTTGGCCTAAATATGGTTCTCGATGGTTGTCGGTTTTCTAGCCTTAATACGATCTACTTCGATCGTCGGTTTTCCGGCCTTAATGCAACCATCAGAACCATTGGATTTCCGGCCTTAATATGGTCCAGTGTGACCATAGTTGCTCGAGCAATTGTGCTTTGGATCATATTTCAGAACACAGCTCCCTCTATCGAAGAAGATGTATTCTGATGGGCAAAGTGTTAACCATTTTTTTGGCAAAAGCTACCACGGATCAGATCGAAGCCCAATATCCAAAAATGCGCCCTTCAACAATGCGCAATTAGCCAATTTGGATAATTCACACTCCAGGAAGCCCAGCCAAGGCTAGGTCCAGAACATGCCTTCTTCAGACATCGGCTCGAGCCAGTTCCTGCAAGCTGATAACTCACTCCGAAAGATTCGCTCTCCTAGTCGACAGAGAAAATTGCTCCCATAAAAGGTGCATCGA
Organism: Allium sativum; assembly: GCA_030737875.1. Lineage (NCBI taxonomy): Eukaryota > Viridiplantae > Streptophyta > Magnoliopsida > Asparagales > Amaryllidaceae > Allium > Allium sativum. Next base: position 391,075,240 of record CM060912.1, on the reverse strand, counting down.
CCGTGTACCTCGGATCTGCATGGAATCATCTAGCCGAGTCATTCAAACACTCAGTCTGGCATTTAAGGCAATAAAGGCAGTCAACCATATCTGAACAGAGCCCTACTTTTGATACACCTCACCACGATGGCCACGTAAGCTGCTACTTTCGAGGATACTATTAATGAGCAGTGGAATGGGTCCTACCACCGCTATTGCTAGCAATAATCGAGCTCCACATATCGAAGCTCCAGGCCACGTGGTGGCCCGCTCCGCCCATGTATTCACCTATAAATACCTCAAAGCTCAAAGAGTAAAGGACGACTACTTCTTCTGAACTGAGGATTCTTAAGGCTTCTCTTGGGATACTCTCCTCTTCCCAACAGATCTCCAACTCTCACGGTTAACTCAAAAGGAATATAGCCATTTTCTCTTCTTTCGTCAAACAGAAAAGGCTTTGTACTTGTAATAAAAAAAGATCAATATATATAAAGTGGACGTAGGAACAGTCTTTTATCGAACCACTATAAAAAGTCTTGCGTGTCCCCTGTTCTCTTTACTTTTTGCACTTTATAATCATTTTTTCGTGTGTCATTCACACGATTGGGGGTTGGTTGTCACCAGTGACCAACTTTTGACGTCAACACTATCATAATACGATATAATTTTTAGTCAACACTTTTACCATTTTCATCTCTACCAAGATGTGTTGTTGTACTCATAGGGTTGGTTTAGCAGAAGTGTTTTCCATTCCAAGACATTTTATAAGATTGTTACAGTGTTTTTCTTAATTCATAAAGATACCATTAGATAATTATTTAATTTGTAGACCAAGAAAATAAGATAATTCTCCCATGTGAGTCATTTTAAATCTATAGTCGTTATTTCTGAGAAATCTTTACATAGTTTTTCGTTAGCAGAACCAAATATAATGTTGTCTACATATATTCGAATTATTAAAATATCCTTTTTAGATCATTTTATTAATAGTGTTTGATCAACCTTTCCAATTTGAAATCCTTAACTTATAAGATAATTTTTAAGGCGTTCATACTAAGCACGGGGTGCTTATTTTAAACAGTATAATGCCTTCTTCAATTTATATACATAATCAGGGTATTTTTAAAGTGTAAATAAAGGAGGTTGTTCAACATAAACATTTTCTTCTATATATACTTTTATGAAACCGCTTTTACATCTATTTGGTATATTTTAAAGTTATGAAAACATGTATAAGCTAGTGAGATACGAATTATTTTTATTCCGACGACTAGAACAAACGTTCCTTCATAGTATGTTTCTTATTCTTGATTATATCTTTGTGCAATTGATCTTTCTTTATTTCTAGTTATATATCCTAATTCGTCAGCTTTGTTATATATATACTTATTTCACATAATGATAGCTTGATCACTTGGTCTAGGAACTAATTCCCAAACTTCATTACGTTCAAATTGGTTAAGCTCTTTTTGCATAGCTATAATCCAATTGCCATCAGTAGAGGCTTCTTTTTGTATTTTTGGGTTCTATATTAGATAGGAAAGCTACATCTCTTACTAAATTTAATTGATTTCTATTTCTTACATTTTAATTTATTTCACTAATAATATTTTTGAACTGGATGATCTCATAATATTGTTGGTGGAGATCTTAATTCATTATTATTATGAACAATGTCTTCATCTTTTCTAGTATGAATAATATTTTCATTTTCTCTAATATTTTGACTATTATTTTCATCTTGAATATTATTATCGTTAATATTTTGACTAATATTTTTATTTTCTACATTATTAGAAATGATACTTTCATTGTTATTATGAATAACATTTTCATTTTCTCTAAAATTATAAATAAAGTTTTCATCTTCTCTAGAAATTTTATTTTTCAAAATTTCATTATTATATGAATTTTAATTAATATTTTAGCCAAAAGGTAAATGAAGTGTTTCTTTAATTTTGCTTGTTTTTTTTATTAAAAGGCTGTTGAAACCGCCTCTGCCCATAAATATTTTGGTAACGTGCTTCCATTCAATAACGTTTTAGCACATTCTTGTAAGGTTCTGCTTTTTCGTTCTATAACTCCATTTTGTTGTGGAGTTCTAGGAAATTATAAATTGTTAAAAAATACCTTTCTTTTAACAATATTAATCAAATATTTCATTTTCGAATTCTCCTCCGTGATCACTTCTTATTTTTTTAAAAATCCTTTTCAATTTTGGATTTGTTTAACAAAAGTTCTAAATTTTCAAATCTATCACTATTATTTTCAATAAATATTGTCTAGGTATATCTAGAAAAATCATCAACAATTACAAATACATATCTAATATGGTTTATGGATTAAACTTGGGTTGGCCCAAACAGAACCATATGTAGTAATTCTAATGGTTGTAATGTCGAAATGACCTTTTTATATTTTATTGAGGAATTTGTTAGTTTACCTAGTCGGCAAGCATCAAAAAAATATTAACTCTAAATTTCATTTTCGGTAAACCTTTTACTAATTCATTTTTCAAAATTTTTATTTATTGTTTTAAAGTTTATATTATACAATCTTTTGTGCCATAGACAAGGATTATTTTCTTGGCTAGTAAACACAAATTTGGATTATTATCTAATTATATATTCAGAATATAATTAATTTTATCACTATTCCCTTCAATAATAAGACTTGATTTTTATCAAAAATACTACATTTATTTTTTGAAAAAAAAAAATTAAAACCCTTATCACACAATTGACTAATACTATGTTAATTATGTTTTAATTTTTTAACTAACAAAACATTAGATATATCGTAATTCCTCACATCGCCTTTGTCGATGATGTATCCCTTGGAATTATCTCCAAAAGTGTTAGTTCCTCCTTTTGAGACTAGATAACATTTGTCAGCATTTCTTTGTCTCCTGTGATGTATTTTGAGAAACTACTATCGAGTAGCCATTTTCCTCTTTTCTTAAGTGGGGCCCGCAAGAAATATGTAATATTGTCTATACCTACTTCCTCCAGTAGGGTCCTTATAGTTACGTCTTAGGAAACCAAATCCAAGAGGGTTTTGTGTCCCTTTTATAAATACAATTCTTACTCTTATGAACGGTTTCTACAAATGATTCTATATATTTATTCTTAATCAAAAAATTATTTGTTTTAGGATTCCATATGTTCACCATATTTCATAAGTAGTATTGCACATGTAGATATAGTTAAAACTCATTTCTATCTAAGGCATAATGCAACAAATTCATAGCTTTAGCATTTGTAGTAGTATCTAGTTTTTCTATATTTAACCATTCAGAATAATTAGTAGTAGGAGGTGTATATTCCTTTTGAGTAAGATTGCATGATTAAAATCCACTGGCTTTCACACATAGATTCTCATTCGAGTAGCCCAATAACTATAGTTTAAGCCATTAAAAGGTGGAGGTCGTGCAGTGGATTGTCCTTCCGTAAAACTGGTGTTAGTGATGGTGTTAGTATTATTTTCCATAATATCGAGATATCAAATAATTGTTTTACGTTTATAAAATGTCCTACTCTGATACCAAATGAAAAGACGAGTAGGATCGAGTAATATGGAAATACATTTATGCGGAAGTTTTGATAAGGTTGTATGTTATTTCTGATATATGCAAGTAAATATTTAATGAGATAAATACTTAGAAATGATATCACAGATAAGAAATGTAAAAGTTGTAAATAAAGTAGTACACCAGAAATTTTTATACTGATTCGAAGCACCGTCCTACGTCCAGTCTCAGACTCCTTCTGGAATTTCACTAATCGACACCCTCACTTAACCCAGAGGAATATGTATTATAACACTTGAATAGCAGAAAAGGGACCTGAGCAAAAGAACAAGATTTTTCCTCAGTAAAAAAAGAGGACTTTAATGAACACCCGAGCCGCAGAACAGGGACCTGAGTCGCAGAACAAGATTTCACCTAAGCAGCGGAAGAGGACTTCTTGCCTGGTCAACGGTATAGGACTTCAACAAATACAAAAGGTTTGTTTGATTGTATATGTGTTCTTGATAACACTGGAAAGTCACTATTGATTACACCCTTCATATAATCCTCTCCTTTGTGTGTGTGTGTGTGTATATATATATATATATGTATGTGTGTGTGCGCGTGTGTGTGTTTGAAAGCAAATGAAGAATAAAGATGGGAAGTGATTTAAATCACAGAATGTTGAATATTTGAGAGCATAAGTGAATATAGAATAGAAATTGTTCAGATCGGAGTTAATTCAAGAAAGTTGGGTAATTAAAACAAGTGATTCTGAAGTATGTTTATAGTAAATAAAGGTTGCAATTAATTACTCGTGAAAAGATTTAATCAAAAGATATAGTCATAACACTTGGACTAAAGAGTTATGACTCTTTGAAAAGTCGCAACTCTTCAGTTCAACCGATTGAATTTTTAATTCTGCTGGTTGAAAACAACTTGAATTTAAAAATATGTGTGCATGTGCACACGTCATGACATTCAGCCAACTGAATTGAATTCAGTTGGCAGAATATTCAAACTCAAAAGTCTGAGTATTCAGCAATCAGCCGGCTGAATTTTCAATTTAGCTGGATGATGCACATGACTTATGCTCATGTGTTCCAACCATTTGAAATATAAATCGTTGTTTATATATATAAATATATATACACACACACACTATATGAGAGATTTTAACAATAAAAACCAACTAAATATAGACTTAAACACATTACAAAATATACAAATATATCTTCTTATCGAGTCTTCATGTATTTAGGCTACATTCTTCTTCTTTTACCTGTAAAAGATGTTAGTGAATAATATCATCGATATATAGTTGTTGTAATCAAAATCTAGTTCAAAAATTGGGGTCCTAGCAAAAGGTTATACAACTTACTTAATAGTGTTTTAAATCATTGATTTGAATAAAAGCTATCATAACTATATAATCAATAGTTATAAATTTGCTCTAATAAAGTGACGAGTGGACTCGATTTTTCTGATGTGGGGTGTTCAATCAAATAGACATTTAGGACCAACTGATGAGTTGGTTCATCTGGCCCTAGATGAGGGATTAATAAATTTGAAATGTAGAAAATAAGTAAATAAAGAAATTACAAAGAGAAGATTTTATTAATTATTGATTGATGATAACTTGTACAAGGAATAACATATGTACAGGCATAAAGTCCAATGGTACAATTCTTATATTAGGCAAGAACTAGTTTAGGCAGATTGTATATTTGAACTAGATAATGGGCTTAGCCGAATGCTGCTTATGTGTTGGCCAATGTATATTGTATTGAGATTAACATTGTTGTGCCTTTCACGTGAGTTTATTATCTCTAACATTCCCCCTTAAACTCAGATAAGGTTTCCACCACTTCCATTTCTCTCTTCATTTTGTTCGATTCTTCCTCTCGACACTGTTTTTAGCTGATTCTTTGATGTCCCTGGTCCTTTAACTATTTCAAGCTTCATTTTGTGGCTCTTATATGCTTTAATTTGTAGCTCCTTCCTTAATCTGGTGAAATTTGTAACTGACAAGGGTTTTATTAAGATATCTGCTTCTGATAGAAGGAAGGTATGTGATTTACTTCTAATTTTCCATTGATAACACGTTCACGAACAAAATACAAGTCAAGTTCCATGTGTTTTGTTCGTGAATGGAGAATTGGATTGGTTGTATTTGACACCATACTTAAATTATCACACTATATCACTGGTCTTCTATTAGTTTTGATTTTTAATTCACTGAATAACGATTCGATTCTAAATTATCTCTGATGTTGCACTTGCTATACTTCTGAACTCTACTTCTGCGCTGGAACGAGATATTGTTGTTTGCTTTTTAGCACACCATGAAATCAGATTGTCACCCATGTAAATACAATATCATGTGTAGATTTTCTATCTTCTAAGTCGTTTGCCCAATTTGCAACTGCAAATCCAGTAATATTTATATTTTTACCAGATTTTATGTTTAATCCATAATCCATTGTTCCTTTTGAATATCTTAGGATTCTTTTAACTACTTTCCAATGATCTGTTGATGGATGTTGCATGAATTGACATACTTTGTTTACACTAAATGTTATATCTGGTCTTGTAGTTGTGACATATTTTAATGCCCCCACCACACTTTTGTACTGTTTGTCATTTGAAATTGCTTCTCCTTGATGCTTTGTCAAATTTAGATTGCTTATCATTGGTGTTGGCAATGCATTTGCTTTATCCATTCCAGATTTGCTGAATATGTCTGCTATGTATTCTATTTTACATAAATGTAGTTTTGAACTTGATTTTCATTTGGCTTTTATTCCTAGAAAGTGATTTAATTCTCCCATGTCTTTAATAGAAAATTGGTTGTCAAGTTGTGTAACTAGCTTATTGATTTCTTCTTCACTGTTTCCTATCACAATAAAATCATTCACACTGATTAGTATATAAATGGTAACTCTATTAGAAACTTAATAAATAGAAAGTTATCAGATTTGGTTGGTTGAAAACTCAGTTCAGTTAGTATTGATTTGAGTTTGTTGAACCAAACCCTAAGAGCTTTCTTTAATTCATAAATAGCTTTATTAAGCTTGCACACTATGTTATCATTGCCATTGCTGAATCCCATAGGTTGTTGCTTGTATACTTCATCTTCTAAAACAATATTAAGAAATGCATTGTTCACATCAAGTTGTCTAACCTTCCAGTTGTTGTGTAATGCTAGTGTTAGTTCAATTCTTATTGTAGTTGGCTTTACAACTGGAGAAAATGTTTCACTGAAATCTAGTCCATACTCTTGTGTGTAGCCTTTTGCTACAAGTCTTGCTTTGTACTTTTATTATTCCATATGAATTCTTTTTTATCCTGTAAGTCCATCTGTTTCCTACTATATTGTTGTCCTTTTTTGGTTTTTCAACTAATTCCAAGGTTTTGTTTTTCATAAGGGCATTGATCTCTTCTTCCATTGCTTTGTTCCAGTTGTCATTGCTCAATGCTTGTTGTAGATTTTCTGGTTCTTCTATTTCCATATTTATTGTGCATATTTTAGGTTTGAAAATTCCACTATTTGACCTAGTAGTCATGTGATGTACTGGTCTTTGACTTGTTGTTGTTGTTGCATCTGAATCTTCAGTATTTCTTTACCGACTTTCAGATGTTGATTCTGCATCTTGATTGCTTGGTGTAGTACTAGCATTGAATTCTAAAAGCTCACACGTAGCTTCAGGCACATGATCTTCACTGTGATCATGTATGCTTTGTTAATGACCTGATATGCAATGGTCTTCTTCCCTGTTTTCTTGATATAATGGTATGTTAGCTATTGAAAATTGAGGGTTGTGCACCTTTTAGGATGTTTTAATTGTTTTACTAGCAGACAGAAACACTTATTCATTAAATACAACATGTCTAGATACTATTATTTTTCCATTATTAGTTAAACATTTATAACCTTTCTAATTACTGGCATATTCCAAAACGGTACATGGGGAAGACCTAAATTCTATCTTGTGCTTATTGTAGGGCCTTAGATGAGGGAAACATAAGCAGCAAATACTTTCAGAATTGAATAATCTGGTTACATAGAATAATTTTTCTGTGGGACATGAACCATTCAACACTTTACTTGGTAATTTATTGATGAGATATATTGCTGCGTTGAATGACTCGGGCCAGAATTTAATTAGTAGGTGGGCTTGAGCCAGTAATGTAAGTCCAGTTTCTACTATATGCTTGTGTTTCCTCTCAGCTAATCCATTCTGTTCAGATGTGTAAGGACATGTTACTCTGTGAATAATTCCTTTTTTGGAAATATTCACATAGTTGTTTATACTCTGTTCCCCCATCTGATTGAAGCATTTTCAGTTTGTGACCAGTAAGCATTTCAGCTTAATCCATAAATTGCAGAATTGTTTTACCTGTTTCAGATTTATTTCTGAGGAAATATATCCATGTGTACCTGGAGTATGCATCAGTAAAAGATATATAATATTTAAAACCAAAGTCAGAGTTGGCTGGTGCAAGACCCCATAGGTCTGTTGCAACCAGTTCAAGTGGATGATGATTTTTGGTTATTGAGTCATCAAAAGCAAGTTTGTGACTCTTTCTCATTTGACAGAAAGTGCAAACATAAGGTAAATCAATAATACTAAATTTTATATTATTATTATTCAAAACTTGTTTTACAATTTTTATATTGGGATGCCCCAATTTGTAATGCCACATGTCCACAGTCTTATTACATTGCAGTTCAGATAACTTACTAATTATATCTCTATTCCTAGGATTTCTTTGTTGATTTTCATATTCTTTGGCTTTAGTGTCTTGTAATCAACAAAATTAAATCTGTAGACTATTCCACTCTTCACCTTGCAAGAGTATTTCATTAGTTTACATATCTTTTACAAGACAATATTTGGGATAAATATGAAGTACACATTATTATCACTTGAAAATTTAGAAACATTTAGCATATTTTTAGTTTTCTTTGTTTGTGGTACCATAAGTAAATTCTTTAAAAATAGTTCTTTTTCACCATTTAAATGGGCAACACCAGTGTGTACGATTTTAACAGACTGACTGTTACCCATAGAAATAAATTTGTTACCTCTGTACTCCTTGTTGTCAATGTTGAGATTTTCATGATTGTTTGTTACATGATTGGTTGCTCCACTATCTGGGTACCATGCTTCATCATTAATTTTGTCAATGCTTACAAAATTGTTGGTTGTAGTTTTGTTGTTATTCTACATACTTGCCATATTTGCACTGTAGTTCCTTATATTGTTGTTAGAGTTAGTTGCATCCTGTTGTTGTCCTTGAGCATTGTTTTAACCAGTGTTTATATTATTGTCAAATCTGAAGTAGCACTTATTTGTTGTGTGTCCCAGTTTTTCACAAATTTGACATCTGGGTTTGTAGTTGTTATTGCCATACCTGCCACCTCGACCTCTGCCTCTTTGACTTTGTCCACCTCTTTGGAAGTTCAGGTTTCCCCTTTGAAAAGTTTGATTGAAGCTTTGATTATTTCTTTGACTATTTGAATTGAACTTAGGGTTTCTATTCCTTTTCTGAGATTGGGTGGCAAGGTTTACTGACATGTCCATGTTGAGTTTCTTTTGTTCGATTCTACCTTCATGAGCCATCAATGTTGAGTGAACATATTCTATGCTGGGTACAGTGGGTAGAGACAGAATAACAGCGGTCACAGCTTCATATCATCATCTAATCCATTCATGATGTATATTATTTGCTCATTATCTAGTATTCTGTTACTAGTGGTTTCTAATGGATCACACAATGACCTCATTTTAGTCAAGTATTCCCTCATTGGTAGGTTATCTTTCCTTAAACTTTGAATTTGTCTTTTGTAGTGTAGGATTTTTGCTGATGATTGAGTATTGAAAATTTCCTCTATTTTTTGACTAGATTTTCTGAGCAGTTTTGCGGCCCACTATTTGTGGCATAAAACTGGCTCCAATAGATGATAGCAGCCAAGCACTTAATAGACTATCTTGTCTGATGTATTTGATGTAGTCTTTGTAACTGAGCATTTTTTCATCGACTTCAACAAATTTTGGAGGTATGGAGGCAGTTCCTATGATTAACTCTATCAGTCCATAGCCATTGGTGGCTGTCTTCACTTGATACTTCCAAGATAAGTAATTGTTCTCATCCTATTGATGAGTAATTAATTGAGTATGAGAATTAATTATGGCTTTTAGACTATCATCAATACTTGGAACTTGATTGTTGTTTGATGATTGCAACAAAGGATCATCTCGACATCTTCAGTCATGATGGATGCATAGAATTGTGGGGAAACAGACTAAAATCTGAAATTAATCACAGAGATTTAGTTTCTGGATAGCTTGCTAGAACTTTAATTATTAATTAAGCTCCTGGATGATGCAACCGAATATTGAACCTAATTAATTTTAGATTAAGGTTGCGAAAATAAGAACAGTCTTCTTGTTATACAAGAAGTGCACTTGATCTTTGACGATTAAGGATCTCTTCAGCAATGAATAAGTCTATGGACGGCAATAGCAACAGTTGTCTGCAACCAGACTTGCAAACTGAGAAGAGGGGTTTAATTACCCAAGGATCAATCAGAGAAGATGAAGCAGTATGCCGTTAGGTTTTGAAAAACTCTGCTACCATGAAGAAATTACAAAAGAGAATATTTTATAAATTATTGATTGATGATAACTTGTACAAGGAATAACACATATATAGGCATAAAGCCTAATGGTACAATTCTTATATTAGGCAAGAACAAATTTAGTCAGGTTGTATATTTGGACTGGATAATGGGCTTAGCGTAATGTTGCTTATGTGTTGGCCGATGTATATTGTATTGAGATAAATAGTGATGTGCCTTTCATATGAGTTTATTATAGTAAAATGTAAATGATCAAGTTTCCCGATTTAAATAACTCAAATTACTTAGAGATAACCTTGTTATACTTAACATTAAATTCGAATGAAGGAATTTGTAGTATCTGTTAGAATTTAAAAGATGATTTCATAGTTATTCAGCGGATAATAAAAGTTGAACACAGAAATTGATACCGAGTGAAATGGGAATGATTTCTTTGAATTTATCTTACTAAAATGGGCTTACCATCCAAAGATGACATGATGAATGAACCGGGTTTAAATGGTTCCTTATAGATACCCAAAGATTATTTGAAAGATAAACATCCTTAAAAGATGTTTTGACAAGAAATAAACTAAACAATGAGAAACAAACTAAAATACTTACATGGTATTTTCTCATGATTTGTTCAAAGAGACCAAGAATGGATTTGAATGATTGCTATCTGAAAACAAACTTTGAACAACTGGTGCCTCTGAAGCAAAAGAAATGGAATAGCTAAGATTTGAAAGATTTAACGAGGGGTTCCTATGTTGACCCTTTCCCACGGTAATCCTTAATTTAAATCTTCAATTCAAAGGCTCCTCTCTACTTAATTAGACGATGTAATAGGAGAGTGACTTCGGTTTATCCTAACATAGGATAACTTATATAGTCAGATGTGTGACGTTGCACTTCTAGTTCGCCCGTGTTGATCTCCATGAATGTACATATGTTTGGTGGTGCGAAAAGAAATACTCCTGCACTCTATACACATGTATAGGGTTAAAGGTTGTACATCAGTAAAAATCAGATTACTTTCTATATGCTGAGTATGTGGTGTATGCTATAGGATATCCCGAATATGTCGTTTACGACCTTGGTGATGAGATATCCAGTCAGTGCACTATCTTCAGGTCTGTGTGGTTGGGCTTCTCTTGTCAGAAGAGCGTATAGTCGGTACATCCCTCTAGAGGTGTAATGTACGAAAGGCAATTTCTTACCTTGACATGCATGAAAATCCATTTTCCCTAGGGCTGTAAATGGATGTAGATAGTGTTGTATCTACATTCATATACGAAAAATAAAATTAGCATAAATATGTATCTCATATCTGTGGATATTTCCAATATCCATATTTGCATCAGTGGATATTTTCAGATATCCAAAACTATTCTTATCTGCAAGCGGATATGGATATCTAAAAATATTTGTATTCGTTAGGCAAAACATAATTTTTTTTTCCCTATCAATGGCTGAAAATAATCAACATTCTTATGGTTGTTTAAACTGATTTATGATTGTTTAAAGTTTAAGAGTTAAATATAATCTGAAAATAAAAATGGATATTTAATTCCATTGCAAACAGATATTTTTTGGATATAGATAGTGTCATATCTGCATTTATATCCGGATACGTTTTTGAATATATTGGATATTTGTATCTGCTTTTTGGTATTGGATATTTTCACATATATAGATGGACGAATTTGGAATTATTCGAGTACTCATTGACGACCTTAATTCTCCTTAAAAGCTTGCGGCTTGTTTTTATTGCCTAAAATAAGTGGAATTTAATAAGGGTAACAATTTTGTATAGTTAATTTAATTTACTTTATGAATTTTATCCCGTAAGTCATTAGAAATAATATTAGATAATTGTACGCAACAAAGTTTTAGTTACCATGAGGGAAAAACTCATCCTTTGTTTATATACAGTCATAGTCTTATGCGATACCATTTTGTTTTCAAAACCGTCGGATCTAAGGTAATGTTTGATTTATTTTGTATTTTGAGTTTTCAACGTTAATTGCAAAAGATGCGAAGATTTGAAGGATAACGGAGGTGGCGGACTAAAGACGAAAGGAATAAAGGGATGATGGATGGATGAATTTACCAATGTTTCTTAAAATACGGAAAATTATAAAAAAAATTGTTTTTTTGTTTTGTGTGTTAACTTCGTTTTGTAAAACGATCGTTTTCCACAATATATTTGCGTCGTTCGTTCTTTTATATGCACGTAAACCCAAAACTAAAAAACAGATACCAAACACACCCTAAGTTTCTCACATCAATCTCATGATTGGTCGAAAGTTTGTTTTATTTTTCCTTAAGCTCTAGGTGTCGTGCTTTCACTAGACAACCTAGTAATTCAATTTTAATTTGGAACAATTGGATGAAGCTTGAGGTTGAATATTCTTTCAGATACTTATATATTTCCACATACACTATATCCTTACTTAGAATTATTATTCAGCATTTACGAGGAAAAGTTTTATAAATGTCCATGATGACGTTAGTTATACTCTAATACCTATGATAAACTTTCTACTATGAAGATTTTGTATACTATATATATGTATGTATGTATGTATGTATGTATGTATGTATATATATATATATATTTCCGTTGTGCAACATTACATTCTGCCTGCCTAGTTTTTTTTTTTTTTACCACGATCGGTTCACTTTTTTGACACTTCTGCTATGAAGATTTTGTATACTATATATATATATATATATATATATATATATATATATATATATATATACATACATATATATATATATATGTATGTATGTATGTATTTATATATATGTATATATTTATATTTCCATTGTGCAACATTACATTCTGCCTGCCTAGCTTTTTTTTTTAACCACGAACGGTTCACTTTTTTGACACTTCTATTTGCGGCATGTGAATATTGTGGATGTATTAGTGTCGATTTTCCTATTTCGGAGTTTTTAAGCATAAGGACAAACTTAACAAAAAATTTACCCATAAGAACAAGAGGGTAAAATTTTAACTACAAGGACCCATAAGAACAAGAGGGTAAAATTTTAACTACAAGGACACTTTTTAGTGTAAATGGAGGAATTCAGGACCCCACTATTATTTCATACTTTACACTAAAGTTTGTCCTTATACTTAAATTTTTTGCTAATTCTGTTTTTCACACTATTTTCCTATTTCTTTGGATATCGAGAAAGCGAATCGTTTTAATTTTAGATTCTAAAAGCTATTTTAAAACCGCTTCAAGTGTCATCTTTGTTGCTAAGTTTCTACCATTGTCCATTGCTATATGGGCACAATAAAAAAAGTTGTATTGCAACTAGGGGTGTTACGGTTACGACAACCGTCAATTTTACCTCCAACCGTAATTGCAACCGTTGTTGACGGTTGACAAATTTTATAACCGTCTAACCGTTACAGCAACCATTACTGTAAATTTACATTGTTATCCGTAAATAATTCAAGTTTTAATATTAATTTTAAGAATTACCTTATTTATCTATGAAACAAACCATCCATGTGCATGTTGTTTATAAATAAAGACGCTAATAATATATATATATATATGTTATTTCTCTAGCTTAAGTTATTGAAAAACATATTTTTTTTTTATGAAATACTACAAAAAAAATCGTGTGCGGTTGGTAAGGTTTACCGCGGTTATCAAAATCCACAATTGTCACCGTCACCGTAGTAGACGACAATCGTGTGAACGGTTAGTGCGGTTCGGCGGTTGAACGGTCCAACCGTAACCTTAATTGCAACACTTTACAAACTCTTGCTGCGCTGTGCGGGCTCCATGTTTTCTTTGTTGTGAGGCCCGCGAGTGCAATCCATAGCCATCCATGAAAAAGGCATTTTACTTTTCTTTGATATTTTTTGCAAGTATTTAACATTTAATTCCAATATAACGTTTCGTAGCTCCGCTGACATCGCACTAACCATCACTTTCATATTTCCCAGCATGCACCAGCCTGGCATGCATTGTAATTTCCAATATCTACATTTTATATTTTATCTCTATGAAACAAGCATGGCTAGATAAACTTCAAAGCCTCGTTCTTGCAACAGTAGTCTTTATTACTATAACATTCAAACAAGCGGAATAAATGAATATACTTTGAACTGCATGTAGCATATGCCCACGTCAATTAATCATTATACAAATCAACAATCCATTTATCTGCATCTTCAATTCACATGCATATATAAAATGTTTCAGAATTTCGTACCCACGTCTATGTCCAACACAAAAACAGTGCTTTTCTAGTCAGATTCCCATTTTTTACGTGCAAATAAAGATCACGAACTTTCAACACAATTAGCTTAGAAAAAGAACAAGAAGCCAAAAGAAAAGATGATGTAAGAAGGAAGCAAATTATACCGCGTATAAGGAGAATCCATATATCTCCAAAAACATATTCACATACACTGGGGCATCCAAAACCAATGCGAGTTTGTTTCCATTATGTATTAGTGCTGTGTGGCTGAGATTTAATAAGAAAAAATCAGGGGGCAATCACAGCTCCACACCACTAACATTGTTAGTGGTGTCACGGTGACACACGTCAAAATGATGTCAACAAACTTCTCCTGACCAAAACCAAACACCTTCGACCGTTCACACTTAAAAATCCAAATTGTCACATTCCTACTAGCCACTACCCCAAACTTTTGCTATAAAAAACCCTCACCCCTTCCTTCCAGGATCATTAATATATAAAACTTGTTGTTCTTATTGTAAATGGTAAATGGAAACAAGTCCCACATCGTGGAATCACTATATGCAAGGCTGGCAAATAAAGAGACGGACACGGTGGTGGAGCTCCTGGCACCGGACCTGGAATGGTGGTTCCACGGCCCGCCGGGCTGCGAACACATGATGAAAGTGCTCACAGGGACGACGCCCGAAAAGGCCAGTTTCAGGTTTGTGCCGAAGAAGGTGGTGGAGGTGGGGAAGTGGGTGGTGGCCGAAGGCTGGGAAGGGAAGAGGGCCTACTGGGTCCATTTATGGGTGGTGGAGGACGGGGTTATAACGCAGTTCAGAGAGTACTTCAATACCTGCGTCACTGTTAGAGAGCTCGGAGGCGAGCTTTGGCGCAGCAGTGAGGTTAATCTGGGTAGCCATTTGCCTGGGATGGTCCTTGCAATCTGAGGTCCATAAGTTACGAAAAATTGTTAATACGGAAGACTCGATAGTCAATATACTTTGTCTTTTTTGCATTGATATGATGAATAATACGTTTCATTGCTGCCACTTGCTATGTGTAATGCGTAAGTGATGTGGACGTAGACTGCAAAAGTTGAATAATATAAGCTTTCGAGCAACAACATTATGGACATGTTGATAATAATGGCCACTGATTAAAGTGGAGGACCAAATAATACAAAAAAGTATTCTTCCAATAATAATGTAGCTGACTTAACCAAGTGGGATGCATTATTTCATAATATGCAAGCAGAAGATGCTATTTTTTGATTGAAAAAATGGAGCAATAAAAGACTAAGTCCCGTCGTTGATTCAATACCAAGTTTTCGTTTAAATAAATACAAAAAACTTAATGCTACATTAAAGTTTATACAAATTTATTTATAATGTGCAAACAAAACCTTAATACTGCATAAGTAACCTTCTCTCCACTTCCATTGCCTTTTAGCTAATACAACACGTCTCATATTTCCTATTTTTCTACTGTTATTTATATAATTGTATGCCTCGGGCATGATCAAAACATCCATAGGAAAAGAAAAAAAATATGTCATCCAAAATATGAATTTACTTTAAAAACATATAAATTACACACCTCCTATTATTCAAATACAAAATGTCAAATATCCAATTGTGTGGAAAAATTAATTTAAAATTTTGTTTTCACCATAAAGTCTTAAGTTTCGCAGGCTTTTCAACAAACTTCATATTCAAGTATGAAAAATAACTAAGCTTTACAAACTAATGCTATGTTAGTATGTACACACCAGCGCATAAAGAATATGGATTAATTTAACAGGAAAATAATGTCAAAGACAAAATTACGGGCTTTTCAGCCATAAGGATGATCTATTGAAATTTTATTCTAAATGACAAAATATCAGATTTTAGGTATCAATTTTACAGTGGGTATGAAATCAGAAATTGACTACCAGTATTTAGATATCAGATTTACAGTGCGTATGATATCATAATTTAGCTATCAGTTTTATGGTGTGTACGGTATTAGTTTTGCAGTGTATTATCCTTGAGAATAAATTTTTGGTGGGTTGTCCTGGGGCTTGAACAAGTTATAAAATTTGTACTTCACAATAAAATCCACTTAAATATTTTGCAACTCCACTACACAAAACAAGTTAGAGTTCTAGGGTCAGTCTGGCAAACAAAAGCAAAATGACTTTTGCTTATTTCAAAAGTCCTTTCGCTTTTAAAAAGAAAAAAAAAACTATATTTGAAAAGTTGAAATTTTAAAGCTTAAAATTTCAAAATTTAGAAATTTAAAGTTCAAAATTTGAGATTTCGAAATTTGAAATTCTTAATTTTGAATTATGAAATTTAAAATTTGAACTTCGGAATTATTGAAATTTTAATATTTGAATTGAAAATTTAAAATTTTAAAATTTGAGATTTAAAAATTTTAACTTTTGAAATTTGAAAATTTTAAATTTGAAATATGAAATTATAAAATTTGAAAATTGAAAATTTTAAATTATGAGATTTAAAAATTTATTTAATATTTGAATTGAAAATTTGAAATTGAGACTTAAAAATTTTAACTTTTGAAATTTCAAATTTTCAAAATTGAAATATTTAAAATTTGTAATTTTAATATTTGAATTCAAAATACAAAAATTTGAGATTTTGAAATTTTGAAGTTTTAGAATTTAAATTTAAAATTTGAAAATTTAAAATTATGAAATATAAAAATCTGAAATTTAAAAATTGAAAATTTGAAATATGAAAATTTAAAAGTTTGAAATTTAAAATTTTAAAATTTAAAATATTGAAATGTGAAATAAATTACAAATCATTTTACACTTTCAAAAATTTAAATTAATTTGAAATTTTGAATTTGGAAATCTTGAAAATTTAAAAATTTCAAGTTTTAATTCTGAAATTTGAAAATTCAATTTTTTTGTAATTTTTTAAAAATTACACTTAATCGATTTATATAAGTCGAAAAGCAAAAAAAAAAAAAAAAAAAAACTTTTGAAATAAGTTGAAAAGTGACTTTTTAAAGTAGGTATATTTTGTTTGTCCATATTAACTCTTTAATTTTGGTCTTTTATAAGAAAAATGGTAACTTATTTTTTGTCATTCAAACAGCGCCCTAGTCAGGGAGGTACATAGAAACTTTACAGTGGGGCAGAAGATAAAACAATTCTCATGCACATATTTCGTATTACTGAATACACACATAATACCAATGATAGGGCAGCTGCCGTTTTATTAATTTATATGAAAATTTAATTAAACAATAATAACATAATTAATTTATTGTTCAAGCTCTTTTTCAATAAGAATCTAGTGTGATTGTTTGGACCAAATATTGGTATGTCATACTTGAAATAACTCTATCGTTTAACTGTTTACTGGCTTACAATATTACATTAAATTCTTATAGAAAAAGAACCCAAATAATCAAACTCGACAAAGGAAAATTAATTTTATAACCCTCTTGCAATCAATACTTCAACAGTAGCAAACAAAAATTGATAAACTTAATTAAATATTTTTGTAAATGAATGTAAAACTGAATGGGGGTGGTGGCTTCCACTAGGCCTAAGCTATCTCCTGTATTTGGTTTTGGTATTAAGTGAAAAAACATGACTATCACGAAGTTAGAAATTAGTATTTTGTTATATTGCAAAGTAGTGAATTTGCAAAAACATTTAAAATCTCTTTCTTAGTTTCATATGTTGAAGTTACATAAATTTTAATTTCATGTTACCGATTTGTTATTTAAGGTGGAAAATACTTTATAACTCGAAGTCTAACAAGTTTAATGTTCTTACATAATTTAGACATATGTTCAACATAAGCATGACTAAAATCTACAAGTACTTAATATACTTGTTTCAAAATACTTAAAACATTTAATAATAGATAAGGCAAGTACATTCACCCATGGATCGCAGTTAGGCGGTGGTTACGCCACTATCCCAATGGAATCAATTGTAACTATAGGCATTGAGCCCTCGAATTACGCTATAACAAATCAATCATGATAAATATCAAATTAAGGTACCTTATCACTTATCTTTTAGTAATTTTACCTATACATCGTACAATGAAATCATGGAAGAAGAGAGAGAAGAAGAGAAGGGGGTTGATAATGTTACATAAAATGAATTTTATATAACGCAAGATCATCAACCTCATCCCACTAGTTAACCACTTCGACTTGGACGCAAAAAGTTACAAATATTTCAAAGAAAAATATTATCTCATGATAACTGCACAGAGGGGAAGAAAGAGAAGCTTTTAATATTTTGTTTAATAATAAAAATTAAAATAAATATGGTTGAATAACTAAATAAATAACATAACGCTTAAATCAAAAGAGTCTACATCTAAATAAAAGTTTAAAGACCCTTAGTTTGCATATTGATTGTACCACAGGATCTTAAGACCAATTATTACAAAATAAATGAATGAGAATAAGGTTTCAGCATAAAAAAAATTAGAAAATTAGAGAACATATTTTAGTGTATAACTAATAAAATAATTTAAATTGTTTTAACCCTGAAATTCGAATATTATTCGTCTTTTCATTTAACTGCAAATATAATATTAGCATTAACATATGTAAGCCTATAAGTCTTTTTCTCACAAATATCCTTTAATTTGAGAAGTGATCATTTATTGGTCTAAACCAAATAAGCCAATTGAATCAAATGAGTTTAATCGCTTAGTTTCAGTTTTGTTAGTTATTTTGTTAGGTGAAATGTGATTTTTTTGATTGGCTTTAGTTTTCAACACTTAAAATGAATTGATCGGTTAAACAAATATAAAACTTAAATTAATCAAAAATGCCAAAATTATTGATGTTATTATTATTATTATTACTAGTGCATCTAATATTAAGACATATTTACTTTTTATTTAATAAAAAAGAGTGGATTAATGTGTGTTGTAAGCACGAATGTTTTGGTGGTCACAACGCTTCTATTTCAAACTTCTTTATTTGTGGTATCGATGACAAATTGATAATTAAATTTCGTTGAATGTAGTCAAAAAGGATATAGTGATGAATGTTGCAAATCAGTGTTGCGCTTCCATTGATGAATGAATATTTTTGAAATTTCAAAAAGACATCATGTTCTTAATTTGAATTCTCTTTATGTAAAAGTTTCGGTAGTCGCAACACTTTTGCTTCAAGTTATTTTATTAGTGTTGTCGATGATAAATTGATAGTAAAATTCCGTTGATAAACGATCAAAAAGATGATGACGATGAATGTTGCAAATCAATAGTGAGATTTTATTTATGGATGAGAATATCATTGAAATTCCAAAAAGACAACGTGAAAATCATGTTCTTTGAATTTTCTTTATTAATAGTGGATATTTTTGTTAAACAATATTATTTTCCTTCTAATTCTTGTTAATGTTTTATGAGAATAAGAGTTTGTTTGTAAAAGTTACAACCTCATCACAACTTCAGAAAAATATAAACTCTGGCCAGTTGTTTCAATCACATATTATATTACCAAAGATACAATCTAACTCATTTAATGATCAACTAAATAAACTAATCGAATCAATAATTTTTATTTGGGCCGTTTAGATATTAATCAATCTTGTTTGGATTGGATTTTATTTGTTAAATGAATATTTGGTTTTGGCAATGAATTGGTTTGAAATAGAAACCACTATATATTTACTCATCTCTATTTGATTAAGCTTGGATGAATGCTTGGTTTAATTAATGATCCTGTATTTTCTTGTACTGAAAATAGTAATGCAAGTGCAAACATTTTTACAATTTGCCTCAAAGATCAAATATATACACCAACAATTGTTAGCACCGTAGTTCGACTGTACATACGTGTGTGTCTCTGTGTGTGTATAAATACACGCAAGCATGTCTATGTGTGGGGTTGATATAGGATTATAAAATTTATTATTTAAAGACGAAAACAAAATTCCAGTTCAATATTTCTATGGAAATATATTATTTTTTCCTATTTGAACTAATATTTAGTGCAAATTTATAAATAGGGGTGAATATAATAAAGTAGGAAATGAAATTATTTAGCTGGTAAAAGACAAGTTTTCATGTATCATCTTTGGTTTTAGGGTAATACATGCGCTCATAATTTTATTGTACGGGAATAGGGATGATGATACACCATAATAATTTTATTATAACAAGCAACATAAAATATTATGACCATGGTATAAAATGTTTCATATCATCACGTAGTATTGAGTTATAGGATTAAGGCATTCAAATATAAGAGCATCTCCAAAGGTGAAGCAATTCACCTTTGAATGCTGAATTCGACCAGAAATCGCACTCAACAAATGTTCCAACATTGAATATTCAGCAAGATATTACGGGGCTAATTCAGAAGTCTGAATTGGCCCGCGAGCCAATTTTATCGGCTCGCAACAATTTCTCAGTGAAAAAAAAGGCGCGCGCCGATAAAATCGACTCGTGACGCAATAAGAAAATTGAGAAATTGCTGTATTTCTTGCGCGCCGATAAAATCGGCTCCTCACCGCTGGGGAAAATTCATCTTCTTCCTCGTAATCTTACCTACTGTAATATTCCAATCTTGAATTCTGTTGGAGATGCTCTAAGCCTGCCCAAAAGTTTCTTCTTTTTTTAGTAAACATTTTTCATTGCAGTCGTATTTTCATATTTCTTGCAGGTCAACACATGTACCAAAAATAGAGTACTTTTTTTTTTAACTCAAGGTTAAACATTAAACTATGCAGTACACAATTACATGAAAATGTATCCATAAAAATAAATTAACAAAAAAGTAGCATACAAAAAAGATCGACAGGTGCCGCGCGCTCGAAGACCTTGGGAGGGGTCCAAACCAAACCAAGAACAAAAACAAATTCGACTCACTCTCGTATGAAGAACCTTACGTTGGGCAGGTCGGCCTTCCTCCGGACGCATTTTGGTCCCAGAAAGATGCACGGAAGAGGTATGGTATGCCCAACATGTGGAGGCACTAAAAGTTATTCAATAAAAATGGTTACCTACTCCAAATGGTAACAACCAATTTTTTAAATTTAATTGTCAAGTTGGTTAAAACATCAACCATTTCAATAACATTATATATATTGAACAACAGAAGGTTTTTACCCGATTGATTTTCGAAGCTAACAAAATAACATATAAAAGTGAAATGAATCTAACAATTCCGTGCATCGAACAAACGCATTCGGCATTAGCACACAATGACGTTCCAAGAATATGCCCTTTGTGCCAATGTGTAGTTGAGTCTGGTAATTTCTAAAGATGCCAATTGGTATGTACAAACAAGACACTTAAATAATTAGATGCTAAATGTAAAGGTCAGAAATTAATACTTGAATTTCTCCACCCCACCCCCAAGTAGTCCAACGTGGACAAACAAACGTTAGTTTATAGAAGTTTTCTTAATCCCGCCTCCAAAATTGGAGCAGTTTCCAGGACATTCCTATTTGATAACATCCCTTCTGCATCTCCTTTTAGGTCACATATTTATAGTGTGGTGCTAAGAGCACCACAATATGTTTTTCCTAATACTACGACTAAAAAATAGCACAAAAATTAGTATTACACTCTTCTTAATACCACGCGTTTAAAAAATAGGGGCTACCATATTGTTTTACCCTATTTCTATTTCGCTCAGTATTCGTTCGTCCTCATTTCTAAAATCGATCAACGAGCTAAACTCTAAATTTATAACTGATCAACGAATTCGACGCCGCAATGCCGAGAAATATACAAAAGCCGTGAATAAGGTTTGAATTAAGCAAACTAAAAGAGAAAGTGAGAGATTAGTGTTTTCAGATCACGAAACAATTGAGAGATAACCGTATGAATTTGAATTTTTCTGCGAGAGATGCGTAGAAAACAACACGAAAGATTAGGGTTTTTAGATTAGCTTAGTACGTGATTGGTTCACCAAATAATTATTGAGTTAGAGATTAAAATGGAGTAATGTGGTATTAGAAAGCATACAAAATTTAATGAGTTTTATTTTTTTAACTGCAGTATTAAAAAGAACATATTGGGGTGCCCTTAGTATCACATTATTTATAAGTTAATAAGTGATTAGTGATTAGGGGATTTAGTGGAAAGAGCGAGAATGTGTGCTAAAAAGCAAGAGGTTGCAGCGTGTGTGCCTATATATATATATATATATATATATATATATATATATATATATATATATATATATATATATATACACACACACACATACATACTTCATGACATTTCTATTTGGGAGCATTCCAAATGCACTCGATTTGTAGTCATTCATTTATATCAAAATAAGTTCGTTGGAAGAAAGAAGAACGAACGATGAAAATCAAAGGGTATAGTCTTTACTATTTGGAGGTGCTTTTGATATATATTCTTTCTTTTGAGTTGTTGCACCCAACAAACATGCACAGTGATGTCATGAAAATAGGTCAGATAGCCACAACAAACAGTATGAAAACAACAAACCTCACTGCCATTAGGTAAACGTACTATTAGATACATGTCTAAAAACTAGAACCCTAAATCAACATACGTGTCTAAAAACTAAAACATACCAAGAACACAATATGTTGTACCAACAAATCAAAAAATATATAACCAACCTCAGTGCACATTTAGTTATCAGCTGTCTTCCTTTTGTATAAAAGGTGTACCTGGGGGTTTCATTATAGGAAATGGAAAATGCTGCATTCTTACATAAGCCAGGCTTGATTTTTCAGAATAAGGAAACGAAGGGTTTGGTTCTGAAACATTCGATCCATCCTCACGTGGCAAAGGACTCAACACAGGCGACAAACTGTTCTCGTCATTACCGTTTTTCAAGTACAACTTATCATCTTTAACATCGTAATAGTCTGCAGTTCTAACTTCTTGAGCTAAAGAGCAAGCACAACAACAAAGCCACTGAAAGCAATCTGTAACTGAACTTTTTCCAAAGCAAAAGTTATTTCCTGGGAGATTAAACTTCTTTCTCATCTGAATTCTCCAAAAACCTCCATATAACAATCCGAATATGCAAAGAACAAAGCCAGATAAGCCTAGAATTTCTCTAACAGTCTCGTTGTTGATGTTGATAGCCGCCAAATTAAATATGAAGAAAGGAGCCAAACAAAATAGAAGGAACGTAGCAATATGCACATACATGTTACCAAATCCAAGCCTATCCATGTTCCAACCAAATACGCAGCAACTACAGAAAAATGACATGTAGGCTAAAGAAATATCATCCCAAAAGTCAAATAATCCACCTATCCACTGTGGTGTATCAACCGGAGTTCTGTGTTCTTCAACTGAAAGTGAAGTTTGTGATTCTTGATCAATTTCAAAGTCATATTCTTTTCCTAGTGGACTAATGATGTTATACACACCAGCAATAGCAGCTGCACCAATTGCTACTGATATACTCACACCGACTCCTATAGCAGGTCTTCGAGACCTTGGGAACCCAATATTAAGACCACATAAAACGTATTGTGCAAAACAGTTTATATGAAGAAGGATTACGACTACCATCATGTGCTTCCACTCGTTAGGCTTTTGGGTTCCATTTTTGCAATATACTTTCCTAAGACTTAAAATATCAGTTGATCGCCATCTACATAAAAGTACAAGATAATGGAATCTCTTTGGATGTTGATATAGGCACATTAGAGTGAATAAAGCATTCAATATTTGATTATTAACTTCAAACCATGCGTCACGCTCAGACTTGCTAGGTAGAGCAGAATTTAGCAGTCCAGTCATGACTAAAAAAAGAATTGCACCTGAGATGGTAACACAAAGTATCCATATGAAAAGAGCTATATTTAGAGGATCTTTTATCCATTGTTTAAACATTTGCCATAGAGACTCCCAACTTAGTTTTCTCACAAATGGGAGAATAGATAGTCCTGTGGAACCTTGATTAGTGATGTTGGTAGCATGAGGATGATGAGAAGAGTTTGAAATTTCCCGTTCTTCATCTGCAACTTTCCAAAATCTAGCAGAAGAAGATGGTAGCTTGCTAGAAGATCCAAATTTAATGAATTTATGGAACCCTTTATCTTCATTTTGAAATACTTCATGTTTTTCTTCATTGAGAAGCCCTCTTTGAGACGTGGCGATGTAAGCATCACTTTGGTAGTTGCTTGCTCTAATTGCTTTCGAGTCTTCCGCAATCTCATTCATTGTTTTCTCACTCCCATTTAAACCCATTGTGTTGTCCAAGGAAATTTGTCCAAGGAAATATTTGAAGACAAGTGTTGAGTTCCTTCAACTAATTTTAATCTGTTGTGACTTGTTATCGATGTATCAGTCTGTATATGTAACCAGTTCATAAATTATAAAATAATAAACAGTATAAGTTGAATATAAAGAAATGTTAAATAAAAAAACAGAGTATCTCAAGCAGTCAAACGACCGGTAAAAGCACTTCAGTGGAAAAAATTAATAAACATGCTTGATTCACATTTCTTTTGATTGCTACTTCAAATCCTTAAATACATAACACCATACATGGGTGTGATTTTTTGTCCACATAGCAACTAACTACATGCAGACATTTGCCATGACCAATTTGATCTACTAACAGAAGAAATGTGATTATTTCTCCATAATGCATCCTGTTCTGTGCGTGTTTTCTCTCTGTTCTTTACGGGACAGTCCTCTTTCTCTTATCACTCTCTATTTACTTTCCAATAAATAAATGTTCTCCCCAAAATGTTTTATTGAGGGCTTAGGATCAAAAGTGTCTTTTCCCACTATTGTCACTAATACATCCCCCAGTATCATCCTATCACATAATCTTTGGTGTAGGAAAAACATGTAACTTCACAAGCACACCCCCCCCCCCCCCCCCCCCCCCCCAAAAAAAGGGTAAGAATAGGTACTATTATACTTGTTCTGTTTGAACTAGTTCGGTAAAAGTTAAGAAGAGCAGATACCATTATGCATGTGATGTTCGAATCAAAGATCAAGATTACCGTTTTCATTTCTTTCATTTGATTTAGTTTTGAAGTTTTGGTTTATTTTAAAATTTTAGAAAAAATCTGCTATTAATCTGGTCGTGATTTTCATTATTTTTTTCACAAAACTTCACCAATAAAAGTGTACTTATTCTTACCAGAACAAAATAGGTGTTGAACTTTAACAAGTTGATTTGGTTTTTAATTTAACCCACCTTCAATAATTTTCATGTTAACTTGGGTTGACAAAAAGTATCATTTCAAAAGAAAACTAACGGCTCTCTTTGCTTTTTTGTATTATCTTATCTCGTCTGCTACATTTTATTTTTTTAATGTTCATGGATTTCTATACTAGTTAAGCTGGAAATGATAATATGATGAATTAATCATATTTTTGACTAAACTAATATAGAATATCTTTGCTTCTAGGCTTCCGCTTATGCGTTAGGTTAGCTGACCGTCTAAATATTTGTCTAATCCGCTTAGATGAGACCTACTACATTATCTAAGTATGTAAACACCTTTATAGACACCATATATGCACCAATTTAGGCTAGATGTCTTATATAAGTATCAAAATGTATGTTCCAAGCGATTTTGTTCCCAAATTTGCTTCCAAATTCATCTAAATCCATGATATTCCATTGTGATCAGTTATTACTAAACAAAGTACCAAAATTTCACCTAAAAAGCATGAGTTTATTATAAACGCTTAGTTTCGATTGACCCTCAATTAATCTCTGCCTAAGCGATTAACCTTAGTGACTTAGTCCACGATTACCGTCTAGCATTTGCATAGCAATTTTTACAACCTTGCCAGTTGCCAGATATACTAACCAATATCAATGTCAAGCCCAGTATGACCAAAGGTGGTTAACATCCATTGTTGTCGCAGCGATTAAATCACAGACAAAGTTTCACAACTTTACCCGAATGTTTGCAAAGTGACTCTCACACCACCCTCAGCATAAAACAGCCCTTTTTAGTTTGACTTTCCTTTACATCAAGAAAAATCGACCTACACCCGCTTCTTTTTTTATTATTATTATCTTTTGTTAGCTTGATTTCAAAATGTTTTTCAGAAAGTTTCGAAAGTGAGAGGGCATGTTGTATTTTGCTCGGTCAATTCGTTAATTGAATAAACGTGATATTTTCGAAGATATGGATAATAATCAAATCGTGTAAGATATCTTAGTACAAAAATATTATCAGCTTTCATTGTTTGAAACCAATTTTTTTTTTTGGAGAAATACTGTTTATTTTATCAAACAGTCTAGCCCACCAGTCTAGGATAATAATCAAATAGAGTAAAATATGTTAGGATAAAAATATGATCAGAAAGTTTCGAAAGTGAAAGAGGGCATGTTGTATTCTGCCAGAAATATGAAGTTTTATACCCCCACCAGTCTAGCCCAGCCCGGTTCAGCTTCTGTCGGTCGAATATACGACACATACTCGTGTTGTGATCATGCATGACTCTCCGTTGAACCCAAATGAAAATACTGGATGTCAAAAGGGCCCAATACAGTTCTTTAAATCTCTACACATATATTGGTTTCTTTCCAAGTTTCACGAGATGTGTGACTTAAAGCCTACATGCACTTATCCAGTATCTAAAATTTCAAAGAAACACCAGCACAACTGGTAAATGATATGCTATATTAATTTACCCATTGAACATAGGTGAGTTAAAAAAAAAAAAAAAAAAACAAAAAAAAAAAAAAAAAAAAACTCTTGCAGCTACGTTTTCCACCCCACCCCTTGTAGAGTGTAGATCATCTCATTAAGAGTTGTCATCAACGCATCCTCTTGTTGTTTCAGGAATAAATGAATTTTTTTTATTTTTTATTTTTTTTAAGAAAGTAGCATGTTCAACTCGCATCATCACATCACACATTCTTATTACCCATTGAATACATCTCCTCGGATCTTCAATCTTTAGACTGGATTACTATTACGAATGATTCATCATTTAAATGTTGCAAGGACCTTTCTTGTCAATTCTTTTGTCAAACGGTCATCCAAATTTCCGTCGATGTGAACATGGTCACTCAACTCATGAAGAGGAACTCTCTTACAATATTAATATTTACGATGTATTTGTCGTTCTTTACCATTGCAATACAGTTTTAAATTTTGTGCGGTACCATCACAATGGAATAACAGGGCTGGTATGATTTTTCCCATAAAAGAATATCAACAGGTAGATTTCCTAACCAATTTACATATTCACTAACTGTAGCCAATGTTATCATCTGACGGTATGATAGATGAGTCAGAATAGCATGTTCTTTGGATTTTCAAGAAACATCTTTACTAGCTATGTTAAAAATACACCAGGCAAAGTGTTTTAATCTACATCGTTGTATCCTTCAATAGCAATTCGAAACTTCTTATAATGTAATCAAAAGTTCATGGTTTTTTATCTCATGACTCATTCAATAACATGTCAATGTTGCATGCAATACTAGTAAACTTGCAAGTTTATCTTATGATACGTGCTATGTGTTGAAGTATGTGATACTACTGTAGAGAATATTTTGGATCTGGAGAATATTTTGGATCTGGAGGATATTTTGGATCTAGAGAATATTTTGGATCTAGAGGATATTTTGGACTGGAGAATATTTTGGATCTAGAGGATATTTTGGAGGAAATTTTGGGAATTTCCATATACTTCTCTATGCCTATATAAGCTACATCGAATACAAAAGGAGAGGGATCACAAATCAAGAGATTAGATCAAGATTTATTCTAATTAGGGTTTTGGCAATCCTAATCTTCTTCAATTCTTTTCTCCACAAAATCAAATTTTTCTAGTAAATTTGATCATTGTAATCAATCTCTTGTACTCTTCTATTGATATTAATAAAGATTTCTCTCTTAAAGTGGACGTACACTGACAAGACGTTGGTGGAACCACTATAAATCCCTGTGTGATTTACTTTCTCGTTATTGCTCTATTATTTCCATTATTTGGTGATTGTGATTGGCTTGGATAAAATTGAGATTGTTCGATTGGTTGTTTTTGCACTATTACCACGATCTCGTTTTCCGCGACGTTGGGGATTTTTGATTTGAGCGGTCTTGAATCAAAATTCCTCCACAACATTTGGTATCAGAGCATTGGTGTTGGTAGATAGTTGTAGAAATGCCGGAATCAGGTTCAAATAATTCATCAACAGTTGGTCCAAGTGGTGTAGCTCCTTATGTACGTGGGTCGTATGCAGCCGCTGGTTCACAATTGGTTATCGACAAGTGGAATGACGATAATGATTTTGAAAAGTGACAGTGGAAGATGAAAGCGGTTCTTAGGCGGAATCGGGTACATCGCGTAGTGTTTGATACACATTTATTGTCAGAGGACATCTCAGATGTGGAGAGAGAAGAAATGGAAGAGTGGGCATTCACTACACTTCAACTTGCCATGGGAGAGAATGTTATTTCCGAAATTAGTGGTGAGACGACTGCTAAAGGTATTTGAAACAAGTTGGAGGAGTTGTATATGAAGAAATCACTCACAAATCGACTGATCTTGTTGCGGACTTTCTTTACCAACAAGATGAAGGAAGGAACTTCGCTAAAGGCGCATTTAAATGTGTTTGATGATTTGCTAATGAAGATGAAGGCGGTAGATTTGAAGATTGAGGAGGAGCAGAAGGCGATGATATTGCTATGTTCGTTGCCTGAGCGCTATACTGGGTTCTCAAACAGTTTGATCTATGGCCGAGATACATTGACTCTAAATGATGTCAAGACGGGTCTTCTTAATGAGGAATTGCGAGATCAGATGAAGGAGCTGAGTGATGGTAGTAGTGGTGCTGGTAATGGTCAAGTTTTATTTGCGGAGAAAGAAAAGTCAGAGAAGAAGGGAAACCGGGGGCGTTCTAAGTCTAAGAAGCCCGGTGGAAGAGGAAAGTCAAAGGAAAGAAATGGCAAGTGCTTTATATGTAAGAAACCTGGTCACTGGAAGAATGATTGTCCAGAGAAGGGGAAGAAGGAAGTAGCATCTTCATCAGTTGCGGTGGAGAGAGATGTTGGTGAGGGAGACGTAGATGTTTTGTCGGCAGTAGCATCAGATGTTTCGGGCAGCGATTGGGTGCTTGATTCGGGGGCTTCATATCACATGACGCCTAATAGGAATTGTTTTTCTTCTTATGTTGAACGGGAAGGAAAATCAATTGTTATGGGAAATGGTGCAGTTTGCAAGTCGAAGGGCATTGAATCCGTGCAAATTCGAATGTTTGACGGAATGGTTCGTACTCTCACTAATGTACGCTATGTTCCGGGACCACGGAAGCCACTTATCTCTTTGGGACAGTTGGATTCTTTAGGTTGCTAGATCACGATTGAGAGTGATAGCTTGAGGGTTTCGAAGGGTGCTCTTGTGGTTATGAAGGGTGCTAGAACTCATGGTATCTATTTGCTTCAAGGAGTGACCGTGGAAGGCGAAACTTGTGTCAGTGTTGATAGTTCCCGTGGCTTAGATGCAACACGGCTGTGGCATTTGAGATTGGGTCATGTCTCGGAGAAGAGTTTAGATGTTCTTCGTCGAAGGGAGATGATTGATGGTGAGAGTTTCAGCAAGTTGGAGTTTTGCGAGGAATGTGTCATGGGGAAGCAAAATAGAGTATCATTCGGTGAAGGAAAACATGATTCAAGAGGGATTCTTGAGTATGTGCACACGGATGTTTGGGGACCAGCGCTTGTAGCTTCTTTGGGAGGAGCAAGATATTATATTTCTTTCATTGATGATTTTTCTCGGAAGGTTTGGGTGTATGTAATGAAGGCCAAGTCGGAGGCATTTGCAAGATTCAAAGAATGGAAGGCTCTTGTTGAGAATGAGAGTGGAAAATCTTTGAAGGTTCTTAGGTCCGATAATGGCGGCGAGTATGTTTCTGGAGAGTTTCTGAATTTTTGCAAGCATCATGGTATTCGGAGGCATTTTACTACACCGGGAGATCCGCAATCTAATGGAGTGGCGGAGAGAATGAACCGAACTCTACTAGAGAAAGCTCGATGCTTGAGATTGACATCGGGTTTGTCTAAGGGATTTTGGGCCGAAGCTTTGTCAACCGCGGTGCATATTATTAATCGAATTCCGTGCTCGGCTATTGATAACAAAATTCCGGAGGAAGTGTGGAAAGGGAAGAGCATTGACTTGAGTTATCTTCGTGTATTTGGCAGCATAGTTGTCATAGCGAGCGCTATAGCGCAAAATAGCGCATAGCGCACAGGTTGCGCTATTTTGGTTCTTATAGCGCAGGGGTCCCGTGTAGCGCAAAAATAGCGCGCTATTTTATCATAGCGCAGCCATGAATAGCGCGCTATTTTGCTTTTTCTTTTTTGAACATGCATTTTCGTTTTTTTTTCTTTTTGGAGATTTTAAACATACAGTTTTTTCCTTTTGTGCCTTTTTCCTGTGTGTGTTTTTTTTTAAAGATCTTCTTTTCTGTAAGCAAAAAAAAAAAAAAAAAAAAAAAAAAAAAAAAAAAACATTATAGCGCAGGCCTTGCGCTATTCGCTATTGACAACACTGTTTGACAGTCCTGTTTATGTGCATGATCCGGAGAATAATAAGCTCACGCCTAGAGTTTTCAAAGGGATTTTTCTCGGATATATGGATGGCGTCAAAGGCTATCGGATTTGGAATCCGAAAACGAAGAAGGCTATGGTTTCTCGTCATGTTACTTTTGATGAGTCGGCAATGTTCAAGGAGAACGAAGGCTCATCGGATGTTCCGGATTTGGTTCATGGTGAATCAAAGGAGAAGGAAGTTATTCCCACTTTCAGACATAGAGAGAGTAGAGTTGTTGGAGGTGCTTGCGAGGTGAATGCGGTTGATGTTACATCACATAGTCCACAGGATTCCTCTAGTAGTGTTGGTGATGTGCACGAGCCTAGAGAAGATTCAGTTCAAGGTGGAGCTGAAGGAAGACCGGGTGATGGTATTGCTACTCGGGTTGGTCGGCGTGCTATAAGGCCAGCCGAAAGATATGGTGATTGGAACTATCTTAGCTTTTGTGAGAATTTGGATTATGCTCTTCATGTAGTCCAAAATGAGCCGATGGACCTTGATGACGTCATGGGTTCGAGTGATAGCTCGAAGTGGATTTGCGCCATGGAGGAAGAGATGCAATCGTTGATGAAGAACCAAACTTGGGAGTTGGTTCCACTTCCTCAAGGAAACCGTGCTATTGGGTGCAAATGGATATATAAGGTGAAGGACGATGGAAGATACAAAGCTAGGCTAGTGGCTATGGGGTTTGCACAGAGGAAAGGAAAGGAGTATGATGAGATCTCCGCACCGGTTGTGAGGCATACTTCTATCCGGATACTACTTGCATTAGTTACTATTTACGACCTGGAGTTGGAGCAACTAGATGTGAAAACCGCCTTCTTGCATGGAGACTTGGATGAAGACATCTACATGGAGCAACCGGAAGGGTTTGTTGTAGAAGGTAAGTCAGAACTAGTTTGCAAGTTGAAGAAATCACTATATGGTTTGAAGCAATCACCTAGGCAATGGTACAAGAGATTTGATCATTTCATGCTTGAAAGTGGCTTCCATCGAAGCATCAAGGATGCTTGCGTTTACTTCAAGAGGTTAGGAAATGATTGTTGGGTGTATTTACTCTTGTATGTGGACGATATGCTCATTGCTTCTAAGGACAAGGCAGAAATCAACAAGTTGAAAGAGAAATTAAAGGCGGAGTTCGAGATGAAAAACCTTGAAGAAGCAAAGAAGATCTTGGGCATGGAGATTGTAAGGGACCGAAAGCGTTTTGAGTTGAGATTGACTCAAAAGGAGTACATTAAGAAGGTGCTTTGCCGGTTTAACATGGAGAATGCAAAGGCGTTAAATACACCTTTACCTTTACATATGAAGCTTTCGGATAAGGGATCACCTATCGGAGAGAAAGACAAGGCTTATATGGCAAAGGTGCCATATGCAAGTGCGGTTGGTAGCTTAATGTATGTCATGGTGTGTACAAGGCCCGATATTGCAAATGTCGTCGGGGTGGTTAGTCGGTATATGGCTAATCCGGGAAAATTGCATTGGGAAGCCGTGAAGGCTATATTGAGATACTTCAAAGGCACATCATCTCATAGTCTTGTTTTTGGTGGTAGTGATGGATTGAGTTGCAAGTTAGTTGGTTATTGTGACTCGGACTACGCCGGTGATAGGGATCAGAGGAAATCAACTTCCGGATATGTCTTCACACTTGGTGGTACGGCCATTAGTTGGAGATCGAGATTGCAGACCGTAGTTGCTTTATCCACTACGGAGGCGGAGTTGATAGCCGCTGTGGAAGCGGCAAAGGAGGCACTCTATTTGAAGCGACTATTGTGTGACTTGGGTTTCGAACATGAGTATTGATGTTCGATGTGATAGCCAAAGTGCTATACATTTGGCGGAGAATTTGACGTTTAGCTCACGAACGAAGCATATTGAAGTGAGAGAGTCATTTCTAGTAGCCATGGACGAAGACAAGCAAGTATGCCTTCGGAAAGTGCACACAAAGGATAACGCGGCGGACATGTTCACTAAGACATTGCCGGTTGGGAAGTTCGAGCATTGCTCGAACTTAATTCGCTTGGAGAGATGCTAGGTGCCACGAGGTGGCACAGTTGAGAGAGAAACTTGGGTGTAGAAGAGTATCGGTGAGAGGTTGTTGTTCTATCTTCATGGTAAGTACTCGTTTTCACTCCCGAGCACATTGTCTTTCGGTGGGATTGGTTTACGAGTTGAATGTTTCAACACTTTATTGACGGGTGGGGGCTATGCATGAACTCGTTAGTGAAGTGCAATGGGCGGTGGCTATGCCGGAGTTCATTGGGGAAACATTCAAGCTTTCTTGATTGAAGATAGAAGGAAATGCTTGGGTGCATTAAAGGTTGTGATGTAGATGGATATAGTATCGAGGTGGAGTGTTGAAGTATGCGATACTATTGTAGAGAATATTTTGGATCTGGAGAATATTTTGGATCTGGAGGATATTTTGGATCTAGAGAATATTTTGGATCTAGAGGATATTTTGGATCTAGAGAATATTTTGGATCTAGAGGATATTTTGGATCTGGAGAATATTTTGGATCTAGAGGAAATTTTGGGAATTTCCATATACTTCTCTATGCCTATATAAGCTACATCGAATACAAAAGGAGGGGGATCACAAATCAAGAGATTAGATCAAGATTTATTCTAATTAGAGTTTTGGCAATCCTAATCTTCTTCAATTCTTTTCTCCACAAAATCAAATTTTTCTAGTAAATTTGATCATTGTAATCGATCTCTTGTACTCTTCTATTGATATTAATAAAGATTTCTCTCTCAAAGTGGACGTACACTGACAAGACGTCGGTGGAACCACTATAAATCCCTGTGTGATTTAGTTTCTCGTTATTGCTCTATTATTTCCATTATTTGGTGATTGTGATTGACTTGGATAAAATTGAGATTGTTCGATTGGTTGTTTTTGCACTATTACCACGATCTCGTTTTCCGCGATGTTGGGGATTTTTGATTTGAGCGGTATTGAATCAAAATTTCTCCACAACACTATGTTGGGTTCGGTACAATTAGCAACATACCAAAGATGATCAATGATGCTCGCATAATTAGACTATCTTACACCTTCATCGGTGCTATCGAATAACTTTGCACTGGGTACAAAGCAGGTTTATAGCCAATGTAATTATTTTTAAGGATTTTCACAATGTAGCACAATTGATTCAAAAAAATCTTCATTTTCGACTTTGTAATCTTAATCAAGGATTACACTTGCTTATCCAAGATATTTCATGTTAAAGTGTGTACATAAAAGAGACTTCACCGTTGTGATTGGTGATATTAAATCACATGTCCATTGAAGTCAGAGATGTGTGTTAGTTACGAAGTAACTTTGTAGCAAAGAAGATGGTCCGCGAATCGGAGCTCGGAGGACGAAGATAAGTGATGTGGGGTGGGGGAGGTAGGAATTAGACAGAGCTGCAACTTAGACGTCTGGTGCCCAAGTCCAGACGTCTCAGTTGAAGGTTTCTGCTGCCCGAGTGCTTGGCCAGAAGTTTGGCCACCCTGGTCAGATGTCTGAGTCGTATATTCCTAGTTTTGACTGAGTTTTTATAGAATATATTTGTGATATTTCTAAGGGATAATTTGGATATATGCCTAGGTTTTTAAATTTCCTATATAAGCAGCTTCCTGATTTGAAACATAAGGTGACCAAATTGGACACCGAATTGGTGCAATCAGAGAAATGTGATACAGAGTTAGCCATCGTTATTCATAATTCTTCTTCTCCTATAATTTTAGTCATGTAGATGTATTTTTCTTTTCTCAATTAGGTTATTGATTCTATTGTAGTTTGTTTATTTTTGGCTCATTCCAATAAGTGTCAACAAAGATGAATCGATAAAGAGTGTGATTCGGTGGAATATCTTGTATTTGTGTGTTGATTTTTATTTCGTCTTGTTTTTCTATCAAAGTCATCTCTTTGTGATTTGAATGACTAAGAATCTTAGTGCATTCATTTCCACAATCGTGGTACCAAAACTAAATTATTGCAAAGCGTAGAGTAATTTCGGCTTTAAAAAAAATGTTTTTGATATAGGATATGATTTCGTTTTTTAAGATAACTATTTTTATGGGAGAAATTGAGGGATTTGGATGCCTATAAAGGAGAATGTTATATACCTCAACGATCTTCATGATCTGATTGATGCAATGAGAAGTCATCTGATGTAGATGAAGGGAAATGGGAGAATATAGATAAGAAGATGATTGCTTTGATTCACCAACACCTTGATGATTCGGTTCATATTTCAGACATGGGTCTTCATGTTCATAATGCTTGAGGGATCGATAGAGATCAGGTAATGAGCTCAGGTTAAGTGATAGACAGGTGTTGATTTCAGACATGAGTCTTCATGTTGATGATGCTCGAGAGATCTATGTTGATCAGGTAATGAGCTCAGATCATGTGACAGACGAGTGTCGACTTGTAAAATCCACAAAGATAAGATAGACATCTTTATGGTATTACAAACATTTTTTTGGACCAGTTTTGTGTGGTGCACCTCATGTGAGAGATGCATCTCTTACAGATTGTGGGTGAAGTTTGTAATGTAGGTTTGATTGAGATTTGGTGTTTTGTGAAAGAGCTAGTGATCAGTGATTTCAATATGAGATTCAAATCGTAAAGTTCAAAATTTGGATCGAAACGGAATTCGAATTGTGGATCGTAGATCCAAATGAGATTCAAATTTCTAGACCAGAACAAAGGAAAAAAAATTAGTGGGGAGGCATTCCAACAGCAACATTAGTACACTTTCTTTTTTTCTATGCTAGAATAGAAAAAAAAATACTACCCAAGCCCGGCCCTTCCCACAAGCGGATAAAGCAGCCGCTTAGAGCATCAAAAAAATCAGGGGCACCATTCGTACCGCTTCTATCGCACGAGGAAAAAAACTTGAAATCCGGATTCACGATCCGCAGGAGAATCACAAATCGCGAATGGTACTAATTTGAGAAATCTGCAGGAGAATCACAACAAATCGCGTGAAAGGAATCGCCTGTAGACTGTAGGCGTTGGGTTCCAGGCGACGATTTGTCATCGATTCATCCGAATTGCAATTTTGCAAAGGGTCTTCTTCTTCGGTTAGTACTAATTCAATAACGTGATAATTGATTTTGTTGTAAGTAAATTTATTTGTTTGACTGTATGTATTCATGTTGTATGCGGATCGCGATTTCTCTTTCTTTTTAAGTGCAATACTGCTGCAGTTGTAGTTCTACTGATATTTTGTGTGAATGTGATTGTAGAAAATTAGTGGCAATATATTTTATGTATTGTTTTCTTATTTGTTTGATTTTATTATTTGGTTGAAAATTAAGTGTATATCCAACTTAAACAAAGAACGTTTGTTAAATATTTTGAAGCGTTTGGTACTGTTGATCTTGTAATGAAAAATTTACGAATGCCTGAATTTTTCAGGACATGGGCCACATGAATTTTAGAAACAATGGAATTGATTCTTCTACAGGTGTAAAACGCTCTGCCACAAAATCTGACTGACGCCTAAATTAAACTGAAATAAATTGAATCTTGTAGTTTTGAGAATAAATAAGCATAGAGTAGCCATGGCTACAGATATTGAGAATATCTCCACCTTAAAATATGTGTTATGTAACACCCCTAAATGCTAGATAATCAACATTTGTATAAGCTAGTTTATACTTGACTTAAATTTTATGTAAGGAGCGTCTATGTTCACAGCTGTAGAATTTCATGAGATGTTACTTTACTTTAGACGTTTATATATGCTCTTATTCTCTCATTCATAATTTCTCCTTTTGTCAGCTTGTATAACGGCAGAATACAGTATTATTGTTTATGAAGAATTTTTTTCCCCATCAAACCCGAATGGTTAATAGTTATGGTAGTGGTACATTCGTCAATGTAGATGAGTGTAGTAATGATTTGAAATCAGTGTAACTATGCTTTTGCTTTCATGCGTAAATGCATTATAAGCCAAAACGGTAAAGAGTGTCTAATGGTTTCAATCTCTTAAGCCTAAGTTCCACAAATCTATGTACAAAATTCATGTTTAAACTTAGGTAAAAATTAATTACAACAGTGGATTTGATGAAAATTTGCTAAAAATATGCTTCATTTTCATGTAATTAGAACTCGTACACGAGCAGTAGAAAAATGTACATAAATGAAATTAAAGTTTGCAGAGGTGTATGTACTCAATTTCAATTGTATATACGCACTTTTGTGATTAAATATTATTTTTTAATATCTCACCATAGGGCATTTTTCTGTTTTTTGCTTTAGGTACCAAAAGTCCTAGGACCGGCCCTGATAGTACCATAGTACACTTTCTTTTTTATATACTAGAATAGAAAAAAAAATAGTGCACTGCTACAAGCCAGTTAGTTTAATTGTCTCATTCGCTACAGTTGTTTCCAAGCCGAATAAAAAAAAGGTCATCTCTATTTTCACCTCATCAATTGCTTTTCCCACTCCGAAATTTTAAAAATAAAACTCTCACCCCACCTTTTACTTTTCTCACCTCATTTATTCCATTTTTGACTTTATCTTCTTTAGGTGTTATGCTTAATATCCTACCGGTTCTTTTATTTCTCTTACATTCTAGTGCTTCTTCATTTTCTTTAAAATTTTCAAAACCCAAACTCTCAATCGAATATCAATGAAAATGGATAAACAAGGGTAAATATGATTTTAAAAAAAATCAAAATAGTGTTGTAATTATATAATTATAGTTATTCGTTTTTTTAATCTATTTTTGTAAATAAAAATTAACATCTTAGGGTGGTAGTGATTTACAGTCATCGGCATATATTCCTTATTTATGAAACTTGCATCTCATAATTGTAATAGGAAAAGATGTTAGATATAAAGATAAACTGAAAAAATTATCTAATTAATGGATGAAGGATAAAAATGGTATTTTAAATTTTATATCATAACTGGGGGGTGTAAAGTAAAATGAGGAGTGCTAATAGTCGAAGCCTAAAAAAAATAGTACTAAGTTACTGTAGCACCTTTTAAAAGGTGATTTTCTTTCTTTCTAGACTAGAGTAAGGGGAAAAAAACAAAATCGAGAGAAGCAGAAAGAAACAACAAGAAACAGACAGCTAAAATTAGTAAGTTACCTTTTGATTTTGCTTTCCACACTCTCAAATACGATGCCTTCTGTTTCGATTTTTTTTTCCCTTTTCTCAACTTCAAAATTTCTGGTTGAATGCTATTTTTGTGTACTCGATTCACATATTACTGTAATTAATCTTTCCGCGAATTACTCTCAAGTTTTCAAGCAGAAATTCGCTTCCAAATTTCGATAAAGTTGGCGTTTTGAATTTTAGGGTTCAAGTTTTTTGTTTAAACAGAAATTGTGATCTGATTTCAACTTTCGATTTTTTCAATCTGCTAACTGATCGTGCGATTTTTGAAGAGTGCGATTCAGATTGAATATTGAATCGGTGAGGCTGCGATTCGATCTGAAGCGCGATTTCGATCGTACGATCTTACGAGAAATCAGTGCTAGTGATAACTTATTTGCTGATGTGATTTCATATCAAGGTGGAATGTTGTGATTGGTGATATTAAATCACATGTCCATTTAAGCTGGCAATGTGTTAGTTATTAAATAACTTTGTAGTAGAGAAGACGATTCGTGAATCGGAGCTCGAAGAAGGAAGATAGGCGATCAAAGGGGAAGCAGGAATTGGACAGAATAGCAGCTCAGCCATCTGGTCCCCAAGTCCAAATGTCTGAGCTGTTGGGTTTCACCTGCTCGAGTGCTTGGCCACACGTCTAGCCACCCCGGTCAGACGTCTTAGACGTATATTTCTGGTTTTGAACGAGTTTTTTAAGAATATATTTGTGATATTTCGGAGGGACAATTTGGATATTTACCTAGGTTTTCTAGGTTCCTATATAAGCAGCTTTCTGGTTTGAAAAATAAGGTGACCAAATTGGGCACCGAATTGGTGCAACTGGAGAAATGTGATCCAAGATTTATCGTCGTTCTTCATGGTTCTTCTTCTCCAACAATATTAATCATCTAGATATTTTTTTCCCTCTCTCAATTAGGTTATTGAGTCAATTGTAGTTTGTTTATTTTTGGCTCGTTCCAATAAGTGTAAACCATTATTTTAAAAAACCCGCCTCAATACTCGCCTCGAGAAAATAAGAGATAAAACACCTTAAGGCTTACTCCAAAAGGTTTTTTATTTCTAAAGCTTATGCCTCAACAACTTGAGGCATACAACGTATAAAACGTACGCCTCGCACGCCTCAAACTCCTGGGGCATAAGACTCAAGTATTGACACCAATAAAAGTCATTATATTTTAATTATTTAATGGAAATAAATAATTAAAAAATTAAAGAAAAAATTACCATTTTTGCTTATAAATTTCAATATCGACATGATCAAGTATGATTGTTTATGAAACAACGATCAAGAGCTATGTAATGAATTTTCCATTATTATTTAAAAAATGTTTTCCAATAAATTTCGCTAAATCTTCAAATAAATTTTGCAGATTGATTTGAATTGACAGAAGAAGTCAAAATTAGAGTTTTGCGGAACCTTCAAATAGTTCTAACAAATCGAAATTTGAATCATATGAGTTGCACTTATTTATTTTTAATCTATAATAAAAACATATATGTTTCCAAAGTCGGATCTTAAATGATTTGTTTTTTGCATCGATTAATTTAAAATGTCAAATTTCTTTATATGTTTTGCGTTTTATTTTTACCCGAGAAGCTTATGCCTTAACGTTTTGAGGTTTGCGCCTCGCCTCATAACCTGAGAACGCCTCATATACACTTTTCGCATTTTAAAACTTTAGTGTAAACAAAGGCGAATCAATAAAGAGAGTGGTTGAGTAGAATATCTTGTGTTTGTGTGTTGATTTCTATTCCGTTTTGTTTTTCTATCAAAATTATCTCTTTGATATTTGAGTGACTAAGATTATGGTACGTGCTTGAGCAAAGTGTTAATTTCCACAATATTCACATCATTAATAACATTAATATTTGAATCAGATATTAACTAATCATTTGCATATATATAATACATATAGTGTGAAAGATTATTTTTAGAATTGCAATAGATACATTTGTCACTTTCATTCACTTAAATTTCATTAGAAAAAACTATATCAAAATTTTAATGTTATTGCTTACGTGTCTGTTAAAGACCATATAGAGGTCTGCCTAATTTGCAAATTTTATATTCTTAACCATGGATTACAATCCCTTAAAGATAAATTTTCTCTTCTAATTCGTTATTTGAAAAAATGGTTTTAGTGTCCATTTAGTTTATTTACCAAATCATGAGTTTCAACCAAGGAAATCATCACTTAGATAGAAGATGTCTTAGTAACTAGTAAGAGATTATTTTTTCTGGAAATATCTATATTTTCTCTTTGTCTAAAGCTTTTGGCTATCAGACAAGCCTTATATTTATCAAGTGTACATTGGTTTTAATTTTTTTAAGTATCCATTTACAACCTATAGTCCAATGACAAAAAGGTAAATAGACTAAATGCTATTTTATTAAATTTAAGAGAATCCATTTAATCATTGATAGATTTTTGCCAAAATTCGACATCTAAAGAGGATAAAACATCTTGGGAGTTAGTGGGGTCCTCCCCTAAGGCATGAACATGAATACATGGACCGTAACCTTTAGTTACTCTCTCTCTCTCTCTCTTCTCATGCACCCAAGTTGTTATGTCCTCTATTGTGTTCATTACTCATAATCATTGAAATATTTAGATGATGTTCCCTACAATTCCTCGATTTAAAGGAAAATATATGTTCATAAAAATCAGCATCATTTGTTTCTATATTACTTGTGCATTCACAACATAAGCCTGCATTGTTATTGATTGCATACCGCTAAAATACATTTATAGGCTTTGCTTGTTATTTAATTCTTCTATGATCAGATATACAAACATAAGCCAAACAAGCCCAACTCAAAGATAGGTTAGAGGATGATTTTTAGAGATTTCTAGTGTTATTAATGGCGCACGGCGCAAAAAGGCGCAAACCCTCTCTGAAGCCTTGGCGCATGGCGCGGCAAATGACGCTTGCCTTTTTAATTTACTACGCATATTTTTTTAATAAATTTAATATTTTAACAAAAAATTCAATATTTTTTGCTAAAACATATGCAACATTTTTTTATGTATTTTACAAAAAAAACATAAAGCATAAAATTTCAAACATAATAATTTTCAAATCCAAAATAATAATATACGTTACTGATAAACTAGGAAATTGAATCTGATAAAGTTAATATTCGATTGTATTTAACAAATACCAAATCATGAAATATTTTTATGTTGCAGACAAATCGTACAAAGATATTGGACATATTCACACATGCAAAAATTTTAGATCCAAGGGCATGTTTCAGAGCTGATTGAATGTTAATTTTCTGATAATGCTTTCTCCTCCTCCAAAGTTGCTTCTCTTGATTAATCGTTCACGAGTTCTCAATCTCATTCATTTGCTTTTGCATCAATGCTAGATAATATTTTATGATCTATTATACATTACATTATATATTTCTGACAATATTAAAATAAATCTAAACTATTTTGGATAATAAACCATATTTCAGTTCTAAATGTCGGCATGCTAAGGTCAGTCAATTACATAATTGTAAGGTTCTTAACTCGTTGATGATAATCGAATAGGAGATAATAATGATGTGATTATGTTTCCATATAATTGAAAAAAATGATATTAACAAAATTATTCTCATTTCATCTTATGATGATAATCACAATAGGGGTGTTAATCGGGCGGACCGGACTGGAAAGAGGGGTGTTCGTGTCCTGTCCTATAAGCCTTCCGGACGTATACGAACCAGACGAGGAGTTGGCTCGGGCATTGTTCGTACGAGTCGGACAACGAATTGATAAGGTTCAGACAATAGAAAAACATCGAACATTTTCGTACACTTTTTCTTGTCCTAAATGAGAATCGTACAAACACGGACTGAACACCTTACCCCTTCGGACCGAGTCGTACACTGGATTGTCTTGTCCAGTTAACACCCCTAAATTATAGTGGTAGTAGTGATAAAAGTATTTGTAATAGTTATTGCATGTTTGAAATGCAAAAGAACCGTAAAATGAAGAAACGGCACGTCATTTCACGCCGTGCGCCATTTTTGCGCCGCGCCATTTGGCGCGCCGCAAGCAAAAATGACGCAAACGTCGCGCCGCGCCATGGCGCGCCTTTCATAACTATGGAGATTTCAAAAGGTAAAATTTAGTTTTTAACCTGGAAACTCTATTTAGCACATAGTAAATAGTCAACAAAATTTCTCACCTCAATGAGATGTAGCACTAGAACTCGATAAAATAGTCATAATAGCTTAGAAAATGTATTGTTTTTTATTTCAGCTTTACCGTTCATTTCACGTGAAAATGGTGCGGTTTTACTCGTATATAATGCATGTTAATCATAAAACTCTTAACATACTACAATCACACTTAGTTACTCTATAATTACAAAATCTTTTAGTCTTCTTATTAGATTGATTTTCAATTTTTGTCCCAGATAATTTAAACATACCTAGCTTATCACTTCTATTTTTCATGAGGTATACATAGGTAATATAAGAAAATTTATCAATAAATGTGATAGAATAACGATTATTGTCTGTATTCAATACTTATTCAAGTCCAAATATGTCAAAGTAGAATAAATCTAAATGTTCAACTTTTTTATCAATAGATTTATATGCGGTTTTAAAGGTGGTGCCTAGCGCAGCGGTAAGGTTAACCGGCTGATAATCTGGAGCGTGCAGGTTCAAGTCCTGGCCTCTTCACATCTGTGAGGGAAAGGCTGTGCGCTCTAATCAACCACCAGATTTATGTGCGGTTTTAGTTGTTTTAGCTTAGCTACTAAAAAAGAGTCATTTGGTGACATTTTAGAATTGAAACTAAGTTATTTATGTTATTAATAATGCATGGATTAACATGACAAAATCTAGCATGTCAGATATTTAAGTCATAAAAAATATAAGTAGAATTAGAAAACTTATTCAATTCAACATTCAACTTAAACATAACACCGATAGAAAGACCATTCTCTACAAAATATATCATTATTGGTGATGATCTACAAATCAACGTCTACAGTTTAAGCAACCTCATCTTTACTAAGAAGAAAAAAAAAATCGTATTTGGAATATGATTTAGTGACATTTTAGAACTGAAACTAAGTTATTTATGTTATTAATAATCCATGGATTAACATGACAAAATCTAGCATGTCAGATATTTAAGTCATACAATATATAAGTAGAATTAGAAAACTTATTCAATTCAACATTCAACTTAAACATAACACCGATAAAGAGACCATTCTCTACAAAATATACCATTATTAGATGATCTACAAATCAATATCTACAGTATAAGCAACCTCGTCTTTAACAAGAAGAAAAAAAAATTCTCATATTTGGAATTTGATTTGCATCTTTTAGTAATAAAGCTTTCCCAAATGTAAACTCATATCTACTTTCCTATACAAACTACCAACAACAATAGCGGTGTGAGTCTCCCAATAACACTTTCTTATCCTCAATGCAGTGTAGATGTTAAACATAGCACGATACATTACAAGAAATGTCAATGTTATCCATCATCCTTCTAATTCACCAAGAAGGTTGAACCCAAAAATTATTATTGTTAAAAGCTCTTTGGTCGGGTTAGCATGTGAACTAGGATGTTGCACTTGCATGTTCTGAAAATTGCATGTCATATCACTTGACTGGTTTGTTGCAGTTATAGCAAGCAAACTACCCAAATTTATTCTTTAAGGGGTCTTCACTACTAGTCATTTTGGTTCCTCTAATGGTTTTGACTCTGGTTATTGTTACGCTTGTATTATGCTTGCGATTTTGACTCCGAAGTTTTCCTATTTTGATGTCAGAACTGTAGTCGTGAAGATCTTTGTATGTTTGTTTTTAAAGAAGACAATGGCTTTCTTATAAAAGACTATTATGACAAGTATTACTGCATTCTCTTATTTATAGTCAACAAGTTTTCTCTATCAGCAGTGACTGAATATTGAATGCTAGGGTTGTAACTTGAAACTGAAATTTGATGTTTAGATAATTAGAAATGGATAGAAACTAAAGTCATTTATAAGCTTGAAATCATAGAAAACCTAGCTTTGACACAAATGACTGAGTATCTGGTACAGATTGCATTAGGTTTGTGGAGTGCACAAGGTTAGGATTTTTCCTCTTGGGCTTTTGTAAAATGAGTAAACAAATGTTATAAAGGAAAAAAGAAAACAGAATAACATTAAAAAAAAAAAAAAAAAAAAAAAAAAAAAAAAAACTGAAAATTAGGATACATCCCTTATTTTCAAACTTAACACTTGAAAATCCTACTCAAAATTAAGTTTCACGGAACACCTACACCAATAATTTCAACGAAAATGTGCATTTTAAATTGTAAGTATTTGCAGTTAGAACGAGAAATACCTGTAGTTGAAAATGCATATATTTGTAAAATAAATATTTGTGGTGTGGACTGTATATACGAACATTTTTGCCGTGCTGACTGCAAATTTTCAGGTTACAAAATTATGTAGATATAAATGCAAATATTGGCAGTATAGAACACAAATATTTGCAGTTATAACTATAAAGATCTGCAGTATAAAATACACATTTTCACTGGAAACATTGCTAGAAGTTTTGGATAAACCTGTTTTTGACAGGAGTCTAAGGTGAAATTTGGAACTTTTATGCCTTGGTAATTAGAAATGAATAGAAAGTAAGTTCACATATAGCTTGAAATCATGAAAAATCAACTTTGATCGTCATCATGACCACAAATGATTAAGAATCTAGAATGAAGTGCACAGGATCGTGGAAGATCCAACTGTGGAGTGCACTAGTTAGGGTCTTTCTTGTAGGATTTTGGAGAAACGAGTAGAACGAATGTAGAATAGGAAAACAAGAATGAGATTAAAAAGAAAGATAAAATTATACATCCGGAATATATAAGGGTACCAAAAGCAAATTATGCGGTGCTAGAATTTTCTTGTAAATGTTGGGGTGTGAAAGGTGAAGATTGGGATTTGAATAGAATTTGTCTTCCCATAAACTCTATTAGTAAGTGAACATTTTGAAT
Organism: Allium sativum; assembly: GCA_030737875.1. NCBI lineage: Eukaryota > Viridiplantae > Streptophyta > Magnoliopsida > Asparagales > Amaryllidaceae > Allium > Allium sativum. Next base: position 391,030,252 of record CM060912.1, on the reverse strand, counting down.
TGCAGTGCTTTTTCCCCCTTTCGCTGCTTGTAGTTGTAGATTCTTTTGCTAATGCCATTTTTTTATAAGAAAAGAAGTACTTTGTTATGGGAAAAAATATATATTTCTGGAATGAGAATTTGGAACAAAGAACGGACGAACGGGGCTGGTGGCCGAAACTGGAAACCGGGTACGAATAATGTTTAGACCAACTCGTTCTTCCAATTTCCAATGCTCGTTACATGCACCGAAGATGCAAGTTTTACTTACTCTGACTCCTCTTTTCATGAAGAGGGTTATAGGACCCGATAAAGAAGTACAATTATCATGTTCTGATTAACAGCTCACAAGTCTATTCAAAAGATATGTTATACAATCTGATTGCTTCTTTACATTTAAAAAATTAAATTAAAATAAAATCAGTTATGATCAGTAGCTTGGATCATTAAAATTGAGATAAAGTCACTAAAAATTCAGTGGTTATATGATTAATATTCCGCCATTGCAGCCCCTAAATTTGATGACTACACTATAAAAGTTAACAAAAAGCATTTACTGCACCTACAAGGATTTTATAGGAACTTAAACTTCAAGGAAAATCAAAATTTAGACAACATATTTACCAATCCAAACTTACTTCTGTTCAAATATCAGGTAGAACTCTCGAATTCAGAATCGTAATGAATTTCAGCAGTTCCAAAGAAAATGAAAAGAAAAATAACCTGAAGGTTGAATCGATAACGAGCACAAAGAGCAGCAACTTGCAGCAGCCATGAAAAGCAGGTACTCAATACAATCGATTCTTAATATTGTATTGTTACGAATAAAGTAAGAATTGATAGACAAAAATAAATTAATATAGGAAAAGGAAAGTAGAACATGAAAAAAATCATGTTCATGAATTGAAAGCTTCGTTACGATGGTCAAACCTTTCTAGACATACCTAATTCAACCTGTTGGACCGTCCTGCCACGCGTCATTGCGAGTTGCAATACTTGACAAACCTATTTTCCGGAGACAATCTCCAGCACGGAATAAATGGTGGCTCGAAGACATTTAAAACAAAATAAAAATAAAAACAAACAACAAACCGATTTTGTTTAGAGTAACAGTGGTGTATACTATAAACTAGTATTATTGTGTAAGATGGGGAAACTGACCGTTAAGATACTTAATATAAAACATATAATTATTTGTTAAAATTTATTTTAATTCAAATTTCAATAAAAAAAGTTATAGCGTGTTTTAAGAAAAATGGAACTATTTGAATAGTGTAAATCCAATTACATTATGAATTACAGTGGCGGCCCATAAGTATTTGGTGCCCTAGGCAACTTTGTAGGAGTAGTCAGCGGTAAAAAAGGGAACCAAAATGAAAAGCTAGAAAAGGTGACTGCCGGGAATTGAACCCAAGTTGCCTACAACATAACTGAAGATCATACCACTGAACTACACTGTCATTACTTAGCTTGTTGCCTTGACAGTTTAATAAGTACCCTTTTTTCTAAAGCATTGGCTACCTGCTGGTGCCCCCTCCACCACCTCCGGCGACGGTGCCCTAGACAAATGTCTCGCCCGTCTTGCCCTTGGGCCGGGCCTGATGAATTATTTGTATAAACCAAGTTAATATTGAGAATATGCAACATAGTTATTGAAATGAATCATTCACAAGCACATGCATTTTTATTATATATCACAATTAAGATCAATGTATTCTTAATATTTAGCTTTTCTGAAACTCTTGATGGATTTAGAAAGATAAAAAAGGAAGAACGAAACAGACTTTTAAGTAAACACGTGTTGGAACCGTTGTGATTAATCCGATTCAAGACCACTCGAATCAAATATATAAACCACAAGCGCTGGCAGAAGACTAGATCATTGTTAGACTTGCAAAAACAACCAAACCAATAACTCTAGTCATAAACAATTATCAGCCAATCACGAACAATCCAAATCTCAATTACAAGCAAGAAACTAATGACAATCGTAGCAAAAATAAACCAAACAGGGATTTATAGTGATTTCACTAACATCTTGTTAGTGTGCATCCACTTTGGAGAGAGTATTTTATTACCATGATGAAAGGAATACAAGAGATTGATCCAATGATCACTATATCTCAATATAGAAAAGAGTTTGAGGAGAACAGAATTAAAGAATTTGAATTAGGTTATAAACCCTAATTAAACCCTTGAGAACAAACCCTTGATTTCTATCAAGTCTTGAAGCTCTTGATTCTTGCCTTTCGAAAGCCAGAAGATAGCTTATATAGGCATAGAGAAGTATATGGAAATTCTCGTTATTTTTATTATTTATTTAATTTCTGATTCATGTTAGTTTTTATTTTATTTATTTGTTCCTTTTGTTTTCGTGTATATAAAAAAAATAAAAAAAAAATCTTGATTAGTAACGTGGTGTGTCTATTTCATTTGCACTATCATGAACTAAGCAAGAAAAAAAAAATTGCCAAATTTTCTCAAATTTCTTCTCACCTTTCTAGTCTTTCCATCTTTGATTTCCTTGCTATTTTCTTTTCATTGCTTTCCTTTTTTTAAAAAAACAACAAATTTCTTTCAGCGGTTTTTTTTTTTTTTTTTTTTTTTTGCTTTCCTGTTTTCTTAAATGCCTTAATTCTCATTTATTTCTTTCCCCTTCTTCTCTCTGTTACAATTCTATACCACGTTCATGCCTCCACAACAATTCACAACTCCATCTCCACCATAAGTTCTTCATCTTCTTCAAACAGCCAAAGATCCAACTCTCACAAATTTCACCACTATCTGAACCCCTCCATCACCCAAAATTACAACACACCAAAAATCATCCTCTTGCACCAAACCATATATCACGCCACTTTCATCATCCTCTGGTAATCATCACAACAGTTCACCCTTTCACTAAGTTCTGCCAAGCTAGCACAAGCCCTAAATTACCAATACCCTAATCGCACCTGACTTTGAACCTTGCTGAAAATTACCAACAACCACAGCCAATTTTCTGAACACAACAAACGCCTTCCATAACCAACGTTCATCCCCTTCAACAAACACCTTCTAATCATCACCACGGCAATCACATACAACCCTCCTACCACAATTCATAACATCCACATCCATACGCAATACCTTCCACCATCTTCAGACCAAACTACACCGTCAGCAAATCACGGACCGAAATCAATTCAAACAACCTAATGTTACCCCAAAATTCCAAACCCAAGATCGGTGATTTCCAACCGCCTACCTGACTTCGAACCCAAAATCCAGCAAGGAAGCATATCGATTTCAGAAGAAAAAAAAGGAGGCGCGAGTTAATTTTTTTTCTTCTTTCTGTTGTATTTTCTTTCGGTTTGGTTAAAAAGCTTGTGCTTGTCTTTGTTGCTTTAGAAGAAGGTGTCGGTGCGTTTAGTTAAGATTGGTTGGGGTATCATATATCTATGTGAGTAAGCGTCTGTTTGTTATTGAAGCTTTGACAAGTTTTTACAAGTGTGTGGCATCAGAATTTGTAGTGCGTGCCTCTGAAAGATTTTTTTTTGTGTGTGTGGATTATATTTAAGTGCTTGAGCAGTGAGGTTTTATTCTAGTTGATTTCTGATTTTGTTTGAGTTAGTTTTGTTGAGTCAAGTTTCGTGGTTCTTTAGTTTTTTTTTTTTTAGCTAAGTAGTTTTTCTTGTTTTACTTATTTGTTTCTAGTTTACGAATTTTCTCCCTTCTGATTTTTTGTTTTTGTTTTTGTTTTATTTGCTTTTCTTCATTTAAAAAAGAAAGAAAGAAAGAAAGAGACCAAATTCAAAAATCAAAGTGAGAAAGAATTCAAACAAGCGACAAGGATTCGGGGTCAACCGACTTGCAGACAGTGGAGTTGAATAGCTAACACTACTCAAATTCTCTGGACGGACTGCCATACCCCACTGTAATAATTTCTAAACTCTACAATTGCTCTGCTGCAAAGAAAATATATAGACATTGCTTGTAAAAATTTTCTACAGGGGCATCGGCTTGCTTGTAAAATTCTTTTATTTCTGCAATTATTTGTGTTTGATTGTTGTTTTGGCTGCATTTTGAAATAAATCTAGTTACGAGCAAAACCCTAACAAACATAAGGTGAGGAAGTCGTTACCTTTCCTTCGCTCCAAAAGAATTAAAATCTGTCATTTGCATCCTCCCTGGACTTAAATAAAAATTGATTAGACGTTGGCCTTAGGAGCAAAACTCAAGCTCAATAGGACAAACAAATTGGGTTAAATAGCTTAGTTTAAAAATTTATTTTGCTGTGTGGAATTCGTTCTATTCCTTTTGTAAAGGACGGTGATGCATATTACGTCAGGAATTTTTCAACATTCTAGCAAATTAACTTTTTCAATCTATTTATTTAATTTGATTTGCAAAATATTTAACTGCAAGAGTGTATTTTGTGAAATTGATCTTCTCAAGGATTTGATCGCGGATATATATTAGTTCAATTTATTGAACTTCTAGCAAAAGAGGTTGCATACTACCCGTAAAACATTGGTCGTATCCCTTAGTATTTATACTATACATGAACGACCATAAGACCCTCTTCCCCCTTCAAATCGAGATTGTCAATTAATAAGATACACTTGAGTTTGTTATTTATTTTGATTAGGAGCTTCTTGTGTCAACCTTAAGTCTAGGATTTTCTTTGTTTGCATTTAACAACAATGAGTGAAAAAAGTGTTAGCCAACACAATTCTCCTAGAGGTTCTCAAGTAAACCAAAACTTTCAAAACGAGATGGATCAAAATCAAACAAATCAAAACTTGCATAATCTCAATATGGATAGACCCTTATCTCTTCGTGATCGATGTTATCCAGCTAGGACCGTTCAACCCTCTGTCATCGTATTCCCACCAGCTGAAGGAAACAACTTTGAGCTTAAACATTCTTTTATTCAAGGGGTACCAAAATTTACTGGGTCTGAAAATGCTTATGAATTTCTAAGTGAATTTGAATTGTATGCGTCCACAACAAAAATGCAATAGTTGTCTAATGAATCAATCAAGCTAAGGCTAATTCCATTTGCATTACTTGAAAGCGCTAAAAGATGGCTAAATTCTCTTCCTAGACATTCCATAAGAAGTTGGGATGAATTTGTCACTACATTTTTGAAAAAGTTTTTCCCTTTCCATAAAACTCTCAAAATTCGAACCAAGATAAATCAATTTTGTCAAAATGAGGGGGAAATATTTTCAAAATACTTTGAGAGATTCAACCAACTATTATATAGCTGTCCTCATCATGCATTTCCCAAAGATCACTTATGTCAAATTGCATATGAAGGGCTAAACTATCAGACTAGAACTCAACTAGAATCAATGCGTGGAGGAGACTTTATGTCTAAGACGGCCGATGAAGCTTGGAAATTCTTAGAAGATTATTCTGAAAAGGACATGCAATGGGAATCAATTCGTGTTCCCACTCATACTTCTACTAGAGGAGTGCATGTCGTGGACCCAAGTCAAATTTCCTTAGAAAATCGAACTCTTCAAGCCGGAGAAGGGCAACCCCACTATTATTCTCAAGACCAAGCCAATGCTATCAAAATAATCCTTACTCATCCACGTACAATCCTGGTTGGAGGAACCACCCAAATTTTTCTTAGTCAAACCCCAATAATTCGGCAAACCCATCTCAAGTGCAACCCTTTATTCCAAATCCGAATTATCAAGCTCCATCTCCCAATTCTCAAACCTCTCAAGCTGCACCTCAATCCAAACAACCTTATAGGCACCCCAACTTTCAGTCATCAAACCATTCCTCTCAATCTTCTCAACCGTCGCAAGATATTGTTCGATTAGAAAAACAAATAAATAATCAAGATGTTAAACTCGAACAAATGATGAATATGATGAAGGAACTAATGAAAAGTAATGAGCGAGGAAAGTTGCCTAGTCAACCCGAGGTGAATCCAAAATATAACTCTCGCGCTCTAAATTCTTGTGAGGATGAAAACCACAATCCGGTCAATGTTGTTACAACCCTTCGATCTGAAAAGGGGATTGATAATAATGTTGGCAACCCTGACAAACCTTCGAACTCAACCCAAATACAAAAGTTTGATAATCACTTAATGGCTACAAATGCCAGTTCTTCCAAACCTTCGTCTTCCTTAAATGTTGGCAATCCCAATAGTTCTTCTCCTAGTGCTGGCAAACCCGACTCACCTTCTGAAATCGATGTTGGTAATACGAACATTTAATCTTCTACACCCTTACCACCTTCTTCTTCCACGGCTAAATCTTCATCGTTGAATGATGAAACTGATCGTAGAGTCGAAAAACCCATAGCTCCATTTCCCCATAGACTCAATAATAAGAAGAAAGCGGAAAATTTCGATAAAATTTTGGAAATTTTCAAACAAGTCCGTGTGAACATTCCTCTTTTAGACACCATTCAATAAATTCCTCAATATGCTAAATGTCTTAAGGAATTGTGCACACAAAAACGTGCAACTAATGTCCCAAAAACCGCCTTTCTGACTGCGAATACAAGCTCTATTCTTTCGAATCTTGCCCCAGTCAAGTACAAAGACCCTGGCTGCCCTACGATTGATTGTAAAATAGGAAACACTCACATCTCTCGTGCCCTACTCGATCTTGGTGCCAGTGTCAATCTTCTTCCTTATACTGTTTATCGTCAACTTGGACTAGGAGAGATTAAACCAACAAACATCACTCTTCAGCTAGCTGACCGATCTGTCAAAAAGCCATTGGGAATAATCGAAGACGTCTTAATACAGATCGAACAGTTCTACTTCCCTATCGATTTCATTATTCTAGAAACCGAGCCTGTCTCAATTCCCAATGTTCAAATCCCGTTGATATTAGGACGCCCCTTTTTAGCAACCTCAAATGCTATCATTAATTGTAGGAACGGTTAACTTCGACTTTCCTTCGGGCATCTAACTATTGAGCTGAACATCTTTAATCTCAACAAACAACCTAGGGATTTTGAGATCAATGAAATTGACATGATTCAAACCATCGTTGATGAATCCTTTAGTGACACTTCTGAAGCCATGAAAATGTGTCTTGACCATTTCAACTCCGATTTCGATGAGCTCGAATACATTTCTGAACTAAATGAATTTCTTAAATCCACACTTTCTCCATCTGAATCTGACCAAAGAATGTTGACCAATGTGGACACACACGAACATCCCAAATTGGACCTCAAACCATTGCCACAAGACGTTAAGTATGCATACTTGGACCCATCACAAACTTTTCCCGTAATCTTGGCCTCTGATCTTACCGAGGACCAAGAAAAAAAACTTTTGGAAATTTTACAGGAAAATAAAGACGCATTGGGTGGGAAATTAGCGATATAAAAGGTATTAGCCCATCAATCGTAGAACATCGCATACATTTAGTTGATGAGGCTAAACCTACACGTGAGGCTCAAAGGCGATTAAACCCAAACATGAGAGAAGTGGTCAAGGAGGAGATAATCAAATGTCTATGTAATGACCCGGAAACCTGAACCAGTTTGAAAATTTTATTTCTAGAAATTTTGCTGAATTTTGAGTCCAAATTTAAAATTTCCAATTTTAAATAACTCTGAAACAGTTAAAAATGGCCATTTTGCAAACGACCTCGGAATTCGACGAAACCACTTTCGTTGGACCCGAAATGTCATAATATGGCTAGGTTTCAATTTTTAGAATTTTCGATTTAATATGTGGGCGTGGCGGGAGAAACTGTGTTTGGTCAAATACGGTTGAAATTGAACGACTTGAAAATAGCCATTTTTCGAACGGTCTCAGAATTCGATGAAATTGACTTTGTTAGAACCGTATCGACATCACGATGCCAAAAATAATTTTTCTGGATTTTTCTGAGTTCGTATGTGGCCGCAGGAAATTAAAACGTATGTTCGAATTTAAAATAAATGATTTATATTTGAAAATAAAAGAAAAACATACTGTAACTTCAGAATTGGACCTTGGCAATAGCGCCATCGCGTTCAGAAGACATCAAAACATTAAGTTCGACAGTCGTTGAGCGCGAATCGGAGATCGTAGGTGAAAACGGTAATTTCTAGAATTAATTAATTAATTAATTAATTAATAAAAATAAAACCCTAAATACTAGTATAAATACCCCTGTATACGGTACGTATACTGCTTCTTCCCCGTTCAATTTTTGGCCGCCGCAACCCATTTCTTGCTCAAATTTTCAAACTCCAAATTCTCTTTCAATACTCCACGAAATTCTGCAAACCCATACCCGTTTCGAAGAGAAAACCAAGGCCTTCGATCCCATACCAGTTTCACCCGTCCTCGTCCACCGTCGCGCCCGCCCCGAGACCCCGAACGGCCGCCGCTCGCACCACCGCAGGGCCCACCTGAAGCCGCCGAGCGCCACCCCCTTCCCGGCGCGCGTAGACCTCTCCTTCCCGGTCCTCGTCCAACAAACGGCACTCGAATCCGTCAACTACAGCTCACAAAATCCGGGTTTGAAATTCTGAACCAAAATTGGAAATTCAAAGGTGATTTTTATTTCAGAAATTGCGACGCTTTTAAGCGTGACTGCAGCAGTTGTTAAAAGTCAGTATGTTTAAAACATTGATAACTAATGCATATGCATATGAACCCCGATTCTGAAAATTTCAGAACCGTTAGAACCGTGACGACGATTAGGATCTGCTGTGATTGATTGGAGCATTCCGAAAACTATTTGGATTTATTATTATTATCCAAACGAGGTGAGAATTCTTTATCTAAATTTAATATTAAAATGAATTATTCGGTTCATGATGTGATTTAAATATAAGGTTCAGATCTGATTGTTTGTTCATGATGATGATTGTCCTATGTTTACATAGTCTGTATAGATCTATTTTCATATTATCATATGACGTCACCTTGATTTAGTGTGAATTGTTCTAATTATCAATTCCAATAAAAAGTTGATTATCACATGTGTTAGAGTTGGATTGATCTACTTTGCCAATTTAAATAAATAGAGAATTTTCATCGTATGTTAGATTGACATTTTTGTCGAATTTAAATAATTTTCATCGTATGTTAGATTGACATTTTTGTCGAATTTAAATAATTTTCATCGTATGTTAGATTGACATTTTTGTCGAATGTTAAAATAGAAAATTTACACCGTATGTTAAATTGACATTTATTCTTAATGTTAATATTGAGAAAATACACTGTATGATAATTGACATTTATTTTAAATGTTAATAAAAGGAGAAAGGGCATTTCCACCGTATGACATTATTTTATGATAATGTAATCCACCGTATGCTATTCTACATTTATTTTTAATGTAAATTAAAAAGAGAATTTTCATCGTAGGAAAGTTGACATTTATTTTTAATGTAAATTAAAAAGAGAATTTTCATCGTAGGAAGGTTGACATCATTTTTTTTATGTAAATTAAAAAGAAATTATGTCATAGGATAGATGTACATTACTTATAATGTATATAAAAAGAAATTTATGTCATAGGATAAATGTACATTATTTTTAATGTATACAAAATGAGAATTTTCATCGTGAGATAAATTTACATCGTATGATTCTTTAACATTTTTTTTTTTTGTAAATGTTATATAGAAAATTTCACCGTAGGTTAGATTAGCATTGTATATTTATGCTAATTAATAAGAGATGCATTGTATGTAAATTTAACATTATTTGCAATGTTAATAAATAGGAAATGCATTGTATGTAAATTTAACATTATTTTCAATGTTAATTAATAGGAGATGTACTGTATGTAAATTTAACATTATTTTTAATGTTAATAAAAAGGAATTGAACCGTATGCAAGATTAACATTATTTTTCAATGTTAATAAAAAGAAAACATACCGTAGGATAAAAATACATTATTTTGAATGTATATTAAAAGAGGATTTTTTTTTCATCGGAGTAAAATGTACATTATTGATAATGGGAAGGAAATGCCATCGTAAAATAAAATTACATTCTATATGTAATTGAGATTGATAATGCATTTAGGAAGAGGATGAATATTTTATATGTATAGATGGAATCATAATATAATTGAAAGATGAAATGGGATAAATAGAGCGATGAATCATAATTTACATTTTAATGTAAATTATAAAGATTTTAAAATAAAAAAAAATTATAAGAATTATTTATTTATATATATATATATATATATATATATATATATATTTATATATATATAATTAAAATATAACAAATCGAGCGCGGTAGTTCGCGTTTTGAAAACGAACCTTTGATCGATTATACCGGAAGATCCGACCGTCGGATTTTCCCAAAACTGAAACCGCTAGGACCGCCTTGGAAAAATCTTTCCAACGATATAATCTACGATAAAATCCAATGGTTAGATTTTGAGAAAAGCTAAAATCAAAATTGATGGAAAACAGCGCCAGAGTCGCCCTTGACCTGAAGCGTCGTTGAATAAAGAAATTAATTATATTAAATAATTAAGGCAAGGATTAGTCGTTATAAAACAACATAACGACATGAAATGTGTTTTTCTCAAAATTAGGAATGCGAGATTATTTGGAAGGTCCGGGTTCATCCCATTCCAAATGATTGTACGGTTTCAAGAATCTAAATATGAAGACGGCGTATGAAGACCGTAAATCTTCCCTCGAATGGACAATGATCAAGACTCTGAATTGGGTAGCTCCCGATTCAAGTGTCGGGGTAATTGCCCAAACGTACGCGTTGGTTTCACGGGTTTGACCCTCGCTCAGACCCAGAGCATGGGTGTAAATGGATGGTGTGTCTGACATCGTACCCCACTAAATATCATGTTGTCGGTTTTCTGTTAATATAAAAATGTTGGTGGTAGAGAATTCATTCTCTACTTAACACCCGTTTATATATTGACAGACGGTCGATGGCACGGTATGGAGTGACGGTGTGGCATGCTAAAATGAAATGATCAAGGTTTCTTGTTGAAAAGCAGAACCTGGTGGTATGGGATACATGACTTCACGAGCCTCACACACCGGCCGAGTCTAAAAAGGGGGAAGGGAACGCAGGGAAAGTAGCACGTTTCTTTCTAGTTAGTAGTCATTTTACTTTTATGGATGATGAAATGAGGCGCCTCGGATAGGTCCTATAGGACTGGGGAACGTGTGCTTAGGAATTGCCAATCCTCTAAGTTGTATTTGAGGACCGGCCCTGCCATTTCCAAGGGTTAACTGCGGGTAATCCTGAGGCATTAACTAGAGTGTCTCGAATCGGTAAGGAGCTCCTCCCTAGCCTGGACTCATGATGGAAACCCAAATTTCCAATACGACCCCGACGGATTTGATTGTATTACTAGTATTGGAGGCATAATATATGGTACCTATGCTTCCTAGGATTAATACATTGCTTTGAATTATTTTGAAAACTATACACCTTAATAATAGTATTAGTTTGGTATTTGGCGTATTTAGCATGTTTAACCACCATAAGGTAAAACTCTATCCTCTTGGTGTGCGTTGCATTGTGTGATGGGACCTGAGTCTTATGGTGGTTCCATTTTTCAAAAGACATTGCGTTGTGTTACATTTTATTTATCTGTACTGACACTGTAGTTATGCACGGCAATCCATTGATACAACCCGTTCCGCATTAGCGGCGTGGTCTTTGGATTTGCCTTATTTCTAGTAGTAAATTTAGTTAAAAATTCTCACACCAGTCCCACGACTGACCCATCGTTTGTTTCACCTTTTTGCAAACTTGGGTGCCCTCTTTTCCACACGGGCAGCCAAGTAGACAGGTTCACTTTCTGCTTGGAGTTTTCTTTGGAGCTGCTTATATCCTCTCTCTTGGAATTTGCTTTGGTGAAGAGGTGATGACATGGAGCTTCGAAGACCCTCTATCTTTTGCTTTATCGCATTTTTCCTTTTATTTCAGACATCAGACTTATTTCCATTTCGTGTTATTTAATTCGGAATTGGAACTTATGTCATTTTCTGGAAAACCTGTTGTAATAACTTAGATTCTGTGACTGTGGATTTTCTATTGCTGATGACATTATATATCCGCTGCTATGATGTTGTTACTATAGGGATTTCCTGTGCTATGTTGTTTCTGTGACTTGTTATATTATATTTATGTTGTATTCCATATGATCTCTCCTTGCTTTCACTCCGTGGAAGTTTGGGGTCATCACAGTTGGTATCAGAGCCAGGTTTACAAAGCGGAATGCAACATATTTATAGTAACTCGTTTACGTAGAATCACATTATTCTATGGCGAACATTTCATAAGGATACACAATAGTCAGTCACTTTATCACCATCTTTTATCTATCCTTTTATCTTATCATTTCTTAAAGTCATCATTAAAAGTTGTTCTGACTCGTCCCTTGATTGTACAGAACTAACTTAAAATGAGTACCGCTGCTGCTAGAGCTGCTAGAGCCGCTAGGAGAGGGCGAAATACCACTGAAACCGAGGAGCCCACTGTCCAACAACAACCCCCACCACCACCACCACCGCCTCAGCCTTTTGATTTGGATAAGGTGGCAAAGAAGTTCAAGAATTTAGGTGGAGTTCCATTCACGGTTCCGAGACCGTGGTACAAGCTCAGGCGTGGCTGAAAAATTGCGAAAAGATATTTAGAGGACTGGGTCTAGATGATCAGAGAAAGAGATTCACTGCAGCATGGCATCTTCAAGGTGAAGCGCAAAACTGGTGGGAGGTGGTCAACATTGGAGGCGTCGAAGATAATATGTCTTGGGATAGATTTAAGGAGCTTTTCAACGACAAATACATTCCGAGGCAGGAGGTAGAAAGGCTACACGACGAATTCGCCAATCTGAAGCAAGGCGACAAGTCCATTTCAGAGTATGTTCGTAGATTCGAGGACCTTTCCCGTTATGCCCCTGAACTGATTCGAGATGACTTTCAGAAGAATAAGAGATTCATAAATGGCCTTGCAAGGAAATATATCGATAGAGTCACTGCCCACATCGACCTTTCCTTCAATAAGATGGTGGAGTTCGCTTGCCGTTATGAAGAGAATGACAAGAAGGTTTCTCAGCAGGACAGAGAGAGGAGCTTAGCTAACAACAACAACAAAAGGAAGCAGCCTGAGAAGAAGACTGAAGGGAGTAGTTCGGGAGCCGCTAAGAAGTGGGATAAGTCAAAGGTGCAATGTTTTAACTGCCAGCAATTTGGACATTATAGCTCGGAGTGCAAGAATCCAAAGAAGGCTAGGAGTGATAGCACCAAGGACTGCTACAACTGCCATAAGAAGGGTCACGTCAAGGCCAACTGTCTACTGTTGAAAGGAGCTCAGATTGCCCATGTCTATGAGGGAGCAGGTACACCATCTTCCTCTGCACCTACTGAGGAAGGTAAGCCTGATGTTCTAGATGGTACTGTTTCTATTAAAAATATTCCGGTCACTGTTTTGTTTGATACGAGTGCATCAAAAAGTTTTGTTTCTAGCAACACGGTTAAGAAGTTAAATTTAAAACAAAGAAGCCTTAAAGAGCCAACTAATGTTCATAATCCTGTGGGGGGTTCTATCATCCTTGATTTATACTGTAGGGTGCCTATTTCTTACTCTCGTTTCAAATTCCCTTCGACTTGATCATTATGGATTTTTCAGAATTTGATATTATCCTTGGACTTGATTGGCTTACAAAATATGACGTTGAAGTGCTATGCTCAGAAAGAGTAGTGAAGGCGAAACCAGGGTTAGGAAATACCGTTGCTATACCTTGCCATGGCTCAAAGCCTGATAGGAAAGCTTTTTGGTCTTCTTTAGAAGTCACGCCCATCTCTTCAGAGAATATTCCTATTGTCAAGAATTACGTGGACGTATTTGAAGAAGTAGATAGTTTACTACCGCGGAGGGAAATCGATTTCAGAATTGATCTTGTCCCTAATGCAAGGCCTGTAGTTCATGCTATACGAAGGATGACCCCTAAAGAAAAAGAAGAGTTGAGTACCCAAACCAAACAGATCTTGAAGAAGGGATTAATCCGGCCTAGCTTTTCCAATTGGGGAGCAGCTGTGGTGTTTGTCCCCAAATCTGACGGCACTCTAAGGCTCTGTGTGGATTACCGCGACCTAAATAAACAGACCTTGAAGAACAAATACCCCTTGCCTCGCATAGATGATTTGATGGACAATCTAAATGGAGCCAAGGTGTTTTCGAAGATGGACCTAGCCACAGGTTTCCACCAACTCCGCATAGCCGAAGAATGCATCCCTTTGACCGCTTTCAGAGGTCCTGACTTATTCTACGAATGGTTGGTAATGTCGTTCGGTCTGTGCAATGCTCCAGCCTATTTTGTTGACTTGATGAATAGGGTTTTCAGAGAGGTCTTGAATAAATTCGTCTTAGTCTTCATTGATGATATCTTCATCTTTTCTAAAACCAAGGAGGAGCATGAAGGGCATCTAAGAGAAGTGCTAGAGATTCTGCAAAGAAATGTTCTAAAAGCAAAATTTTCAAAATGCACATTTTGGCAAGAAGAGGTAATATTCTTGGGCCATGTTGTGTCAAAAGAAGGAATTGCTGTGGACCCAAGCAAAATTTCCGCCATTCAAGATTGGAAGCAACCGACTACACCCACAGAAGTAAGAAGCTTCCTAGGGTTGGCTGGATATTACAGAAAGTCCGTCAAAAAAAATTTCCAAGCTATCTGGCCCTTTAACACAGCTCACCAAGAAACATACCAAGTTCATTTGGACGGCAGAGTGTGAGGAGTCCTTCCATAAGCTAAAGGAGAGTTTGATCACTGCTCCCGTGCTAACCATCATCGATGGCAACCAAGATTTAGCCGTTTATACTGATGCTTCTCAAAATGGTGGTCTTGGCGCAGTATTGATGCAAAGGGGCAAAGTTGTTGCGTATGCAAGCCGTCAACTAAAGCCGCATGAGAAAAATTATCGTGTCCATGACCTAGAGCTGTTGGCCATAGTCTTTGCTTTAAAAATTTGGAGGCATTATCTCTTGGGCGAAAAATTCGAATTATTCACAGACCATCAATCTTTGAAATATCTCTTCGATCAAAAGGACTTGAATTTAAGGCAGCTAAGGTGGCTAGAATTTCTTGCGGCGTATGATCTCGACATCTTGTATACGCCGGGGAAAGCCAATGTTGTGGCAGACGCGCTCAGTAGAAAGGCTGTCATGGTCGCAAGCTTCATCGTTACCCCTTCTTTGATTGATAAAATTTCTACCCTCCAAAAGGAGGATAAGTTTATCCAAAGAATGATCAAGAGAATTCAAGAAGGTGAAAGCACGAGCTTCCAAATAGATCAAAAGGGAGTCCTTAGATTGCAGGGGAGGATCTGTGTTCCAAAAATCCCAGAGCTCATCAGGGAAGTTTTAAATGAAGGGCACAAATCAAAGCTTTCCATCCACCCAGGCGTGAACAAGATGTATCATGATCTAAAGCGCACT
The DNA here is from genome assembly GCA_030737875.1 of Allium sativum. Taxonomy (NCBI): domain Eukaryota; kingdom Viridiplantae; phylum Streptophyta; class Magnoliopsida; order Asparagales; family Amaryllidaceae; genus Allium; species Allium sativum. Next base: position 391,014,866 of record CM060912.1, on the reverse strand, counting down.
TTTTGGTGGAAAGATATAAAGAGGGATATATCCATTTATGTGAGTAGATGTCCTACATGCCAGCGAGTTAAGAGCGATCAACAAAAGCCTGCAGGATTGTTGCAACCATTGCCGGTACCAAAAGGGAAGTGGGACCAAGTCTCTATGGATTTTATAGATGGGTTGCCCCGTACTAGGAAAGGGAATGACAGCATTTGGGTGATCGTGGACCGCTTCACCAAGGTCGCTCATTTTATACCTGTCAAGTCCACCAGAACTGCTCAAAGTCTGGCACAAATTTATCTCAAAGAAATAGTCAGGCTATATGGGTAATAAAACTAAATCTTTCCTTTTCATCGTTTTCTAAATGAAAATTTTCATGTCTAATCAAAGAAAATCTTTCGTGTTAAACAGAGTTCCTAGCTGTATTGTTAGCGACCGTGATCCTATCTTCACTAGCAAGTTTTGGGAAGCATTCCAAATGTAGTTGGGAACGAAGTTAAACCTTAGTACCGCATACCACCCTCAGACATATGGCCAAACTGAGAGGGTGAATCGCATTCTTGAAGATTTGTTGCGAGCTTGCATACTCGATTATGGAGGTCCTTGGGAGGATCACTTGCATTTAGTTGAATTCTCATATAACAATAGCTATCAAGCAAGTTTGAAAATGTCTCCATACGAAGCCTTGTATGATAAGCCATGTAGATCGCCAGCCTGTTGGATTGAAAAAGGAGATCGCCTTGTTTTGGGTCCAGACATGGTCCGAGAAGCTTCAGACAAAGTTGATAAAATTAAGAAGCGATTACTGGCTGCGCAAAGCCGACAGAAAAGCTATGTAGACAAGCGTAGAAGAGACTTACAATTCTCTGTTGGGGACCATGTGTACTTGAAGGTTTCTCCACTAAGAGGTGTGATTCGGTTTGGGAAGACAGGAAAACTTGCACCAAAATTCATAGGCCCTTTCCTTATTCTTGAGAGGATTGGCACCCTAGCTTACAGAATTCAGATGCCCGACTGGTTGCCTGGAATTCACGATGTATTTCATGTATCTCAACTTCGGAGGCATGTCCATGATCTGGATCTAATTGTGGAAGAAGCATCACAGCAGGATTTGGATATTACTCCGAGTCTAACTGTGAGAAAAGAGCCGATAAAGATTATTGGCAAGGAAACCAGAGCTCTGAGGAATAAAAGAATCAACCTAGTCAAAGTGCAGTGGAGTGGCGATCCTAGGGACTGCACTTGGGAAACTGAAGAGAGTTTCAAACAGGCCTATCCCAAATTCAGAGTGGATATCTCAGATTAAATTTTGTTTTGAGGTACGCTTAATCATTTCAGTGTTCTCTGTATTGGTTCCTACTCTTCTGTTTTCCTTTTCCTTTTCGAGGACGAAAAGTTCTTAAGGAGGGGAGATTGTAATGACCCAGAAACCTGAACCAGTTTGAAAATTTTATTTCTAGAAATTTTGCTGAATTTTGAGTCAAAATTTAAAATTTCCAATTTTAAATAACTCTGAAACAGTTAAAAATGGCCATTTTGCAAACGACCTCGGAATTCGACGAAACCACTTTCGTTGGACCCGGAATGTCATAATATGGCTAGGTTTCAATTTTTAGAATTTTTCGATTTAATATGTGGGCGTGGCGGGAGAAACTGTGTTTGGTCAAATACGGTTGAAATTGAACGACTTGAAAATAGCCATTTTTCGAACGGTCTCAGAGTTCGATGAAATTGACTTTGTTAGAACCGTATCGACATCACGATGCCAAAAATAATTTTTCTGGATTTTTCTGAGTTCGTATGTGGCCGCAGGAAATTAAAACGTATGTTCGAATTTAAAATAAATGATTTATATTTGAAAATAAAAGAAAAACATACTGTAACTTCAGAACTGGACCTTGGCAATAGCGCCATGCGTTCAGAAGACATCAAAACATTAAGTTCGACAGTCGTTGAGCGCGAATCGGAGATCGTAGGTGAAAACGGTAATTTCTAGAATTAATTAATTAATTAAATAAATAATAAAAATAAAACCCTAAATACTAGTATAAATACCCCTGTATACGGTACGTATACTGCTTCTTCCCCGTTCAATTTTTGGCCGCCGCAACCCATTTCTTGCTCAAATTTTCAAACTCCAAATTCTCTTTCAATACTCCACGAAATTCTGCAAACCCATACCCGTTTCGAAGAGAAAACCAAGGCCTTCGATCCCATACCAGTTTCACCCGTCCTCGTCCACCGTCGCGCCCGCCCCGAGACCCCGAACGGCCGCCGCTCGCACCACCGCCGGGCCCACCTGAAGCCGCCGAGCGCCACCCCCTTCCCGGCGCGCGTAGACCTCTCCTTCCCGGTCCTCGTCCAACAAACGGCACTCGAATCCGTCAACTACAGCTCACAAAATCCGGGTTTGAAATTCTGAACCAAAATTGGAAATTCAAAGGTGATTTTTATTTCAGAAATTGCGACGCTTTTAAGCGTGACTGCAGCAGTTGTTAAAAGTCAGTATGTTTAAAACATTGATAACTAATGCATATGAACCCCGATTCTGAAAATTTCAGAACCGTTAGAACCGTGACGACGATTAGGATCTGCTGTGATTGACTGGAGCATTCCGAAAACTATTTGGATTTATTATTATTATCCAAACGAGGTGAGAATTCTTTATCTAAATTTAATATTAAAATGAATTATTCGGTTCATGATGTGATTTAAATATAAGGTTCAGATCTGATTGTTTGTTCATGATGATGATTGTCCTATGTTTACATAGTCTGTATAGATCTATTTTCATATTATCATATGACGTCACCTTGATTTAGTGTGAATTGTTCTAATTATCAATTCCAATAAAAAGTTGATTATCACATGTGTTAGAGTTGGATTGATCTACTTTGCCAATTTAAATAAATAGAGAATTTTCATCGTATGTTAGATTGACATTTTTGTCGAATTTAAATAATTTTCATCGTATGTTAGATTGACATTTTTGTCGAATTTAAATAATTTTCATCGTATGTTAGATCGACATTTTTGTCGAATTTAAATAATTTTCATCGTATGTTAGATCGACATTTTTGTCGAATGTTAAAATAGAAAATTTACACCGTATGTTAAATTGACATTTATTCTTAATGTTAATATTGAGAAAATACACTGTATGATAATTGACATTTATTTTAAATGTTAATAAAAGGAAAAAGGGCATTTCCACCGTATGACATTATTTTATGATAATGTAATCCACCGTATGCTATTCTACATTTATTTTTAATGTAAATTAAAAAGAGAATTTTCATCGTAGGAAAGTTGACATTTATTTTTAATGTAAATTAAAAAGAGAATTTTCATCGTAGGAAGGTTGACATCATTTTTTTTATGTAAATTAAAAAGAAATTATGTCATAGGATAGATGTACATTACTTATAATGTATATAAAAAGAAATTTATGTCATAGGATAAATGTACATTATTTTTAATGTATACAAAATGAGAATTTTCATCGTGAGATAAATTTACATCGTATGATTCTTTAACATTTTTTTTTTTTTTTTGTAAATGTTATATAGAAAATTTCACCGTAGGTTAGATTAGCGTTGTATATTTATGCTAATTAATAAGAGATGCATTGTATGTAAATTTAACATTATTTGCAATGTTAATAAATAGGAAATGCATTGTATGTAAATTTAACATTATTTTCAATGTTAATTAATAGGAGATGCACTGTATGTAAATTTAACATTATTTTTAATGTTAATAAAAAGGAATTGAACCGTATGCAAGATTAACATTATTTTTCAATGTTAATAAAAAGAAAACATACCGTAGGATAAAAATACATTATTTTGAATGTATATTAAAAGAGGATTTTTTTTCATCGGAGTAAAATGTACATTATTGATAATGGGAAGGAAATGCCATCGTAAAATAAAATTACATTCTAGATGTAATTGAGATTGATAATGCATTTAGGAAGAGGATGAATATTTTATATATATAGATGGAATCATAATATAATTGAAAGATGAAATGGGATAAATAGAGCGATGAATCATAATTTACATTTTAATGTAAATTATAAAGATTTTAAAATAAAAAAAATTATAAGAATTATTTATATATATATATATATATATAATTAAAATATAACGAATCGAGCGCGGTAGTTTGCGTTTTGAAAACGAACCTTTGATCGATTATACCGGAAGATCCGACTGTCGGATTTTCCCAAAACTGAAACCGCTAGGACCGTCTTGGAAAAATCTTTCCAACGATATAATCTACGATAAAATCCAACGGTTAGATTTTGAGAAAAGCTAAAATCAAAATTGATGGCAAACAGCGCCAGAGTCGCCCTTGACCTGAAGCGTCGTTGAATAAAGAAATTAATTATATTAAATAATTAAGGCAAGGATTAGTCGTTATAAAACAACATAACGATATGAAATTTGTTTTTCTCAAAATTAGGAATGCGAGATTATTTGGAAGGTCCGGGTTCATCCCATTCCAAATGATTGTACGGTTTCAAGAATCTAAATATGAAGACGGCGTATGAAGACCGTAAATCTTCCCTCGAATGGACAATGATCAAGACTCTGAATTGGGTAGCTCCCGATTCAAGTGTCGGGGTAATTGCCCAAACGTACGCGTTGGTTTCACGGGTTTGACCCTCGCTCAGACCCAGAGCATGGGTGTAAATGGATGGTGTGTCTGACATCGTACCCCATTAAATATCATGTTGTCGGTTTTCTGTTAATATAAAAATGTTGGTGGTAGAGAATTCATTCTCTACTTAACACCCGTTTATATATTGACAGACGGTCGATGGCACGGTATGGAGTGACGGTGTGGCATGCTAAAATGAAATGATCAAGGTTTCTTGTTGAAAAGCAGAACCTGGTGGTATGGGATACATGACTTCACGAGCCTCACACACCGGCCGAGTCTAAAAAGGGGGAAGGGAACGCAGGGAAAGTAGCACGTTTCTTTCTAGTTAGTAGTCATTTTACTTTTGTGGATGATGAAATGAGGCGCCTCGGATAGGTCCTATAGGACCGGGGAACGTGTGCTTAGGAATTGCCAATCCTCTAAGCTGTATTTGAGGACCAACCCTGCCATTTCCAAGGGTTAACTGCGGGTAATCCTGAGGCATTAACTAGAGTGTCTCGAATCGGTAAGGAGCTCCTCCCTAGCCTGGACTCATGATGGAAACCCAAATTTCCAATACAACCCCGACGGATTTGATTGTATTACTAGTATTGGAGGCATAATATATGGTACCTATGCTTCCTAGGATTAATACATTGCTTTGAATTATTTTGAAAACTATACACCTTAATAATAGTATTAGTTTGGTATTTGGCGTATTTAGCATGTTTAACCACCATAAGGTAAAACTCTATCCTCTTGATGTGCGTTGCATTGTGTGATGGGACCTGAGTCTTATGGTGGTTCCATCTTTCAAAAGACATTGCGTTGTGTTACATTTTATTTATCTGTACTGACACTGTAGTTATGCACGGCAATCCATTGATACAACCCGTTTCGCATTAGCGGCGTGGTCTTTGGATTTGCCTTATTTCTAGTAGTAAATTTAGTTAAAAATTCTCACACCAGTCCCACGACTGACCCATCGTTTGTTTCACCTTTTTGCAAACTTGGGTGCCCTCTCTTCCACACGGGCAGCCAAGTAGACAGGTTCACTTTCTGCTTGGAGTTTTCTTTGGAGCTGCTTATATCCTCTCTCTTGGAATTTTCTTTGGTGAAGAGGTGATGACATGGAGCTTCGAAGACCCTCTATCTTTTGCTTTATCGCATTTTTCCTTTTATTTCAGACATCAGACTTATTTCCATTTCGTGTTATTTAATTCGGAATTGGAACTTATGTCATTTTCTGAAAAACCTGTTGTAATAACTTAGATTCTGTGACTGTGGATTTTCTATTGCTGATGACATTATATATCCGCTGCTATGATGTTGTTACTATAGGGATTTCCTGTGCTATGCTGTTTCTGTGACTTGTTATATTATATTTATGTTGTATTCCATATGATCTCTCCTTGCTTTCACTCCGTGGAAGTTTGGGGTCATCACAGTCTAGACAATAACATCATCTATCCCATCTCTGATAGTACTTGGGTGAGTCCGGTACAAGTTGTACCAAAGAAGTCCGGAGTCACAGTGATCAAAAATGAAAGTAATGAGCTCGTCCCAACAAAAATCAAAACAAAATGGCGCGTGTGTATCGACTATCGAAAGCTCAACTCAGCAACACGAAAAGACCATTTTCCCTTACCTTTTATTGACCAAATGCTCGAACGCTTAGCGGGACATAAGTACTATTATTTTCTCGATGGATACTCTGGCTATAACCAAATCCCTGTTGCTTTAGAAGATCAACATAAGACCACCTTTACTTGTCCCTTTGGAAAATTTTCTTATCGTCGCATGCCTTTTGGTCTTTGTAATGCCCCCACGACTTTCCAAAGGTGTATGATGAGTATCTTTTCTGATATGGTGGAAGATTTCTTAGAATTATTTATGGATGATTTTTCAATCTATGGATCTTCTTTTTCCCAATGTCTCACTCATTTAGAACTCGTCCTAAAACGTTGTAAGGAGAAATCACTCGTGCTTAATTGGGAAAAATGTCATTTCATGGTAAAAAAAAGGGATAGTTCTAGGTCATGTCGTCTCAAAAGATGGCCTTGAAGTCAATAAATCCAAAATCGATTTGATTTCTAATCTACCTCCTCCTAAGTCTGTTAAGGATGTTCGTTCATTTCTTGGCCACGTGGGATTCTATAGAAGATTCATTGAGGATTTCTCGAAAATTTCAAAACCTCTCTCGAACTTACTTGCCAAAGACGTCAAGTTTGAATTTTCCAATGATTGCCAAACATCTTTCGAAACTCTTAAGTCAATCTTGACCACAATTCTGATCATTCAACCCCCTGATTGGACTCAACCCTTCGAACTAATGTGTGACGCTTCTGATTTTGCAATTGGAGCCATCTTGGGTCAGCGAATCGATAAACTCCCTCGAGTCATTTACTATGCTAGTAAAACCTTAAATGAGGCCCAATTGAATTACTCAACTACTGAAAAGGAAATTTTGGCAGTTGTTTTCGCTCTTGAGAAATTCAGACCATATCTCATAGGATCCAAAGTCATAGTTTACACTGACCATGCAGATTTACTATATTTGCTTTCTAAAAAAGATGCCATGGCCCGCTTGATTCGTTGGATCCTTCTTCTTCAAGAGTTTGACATAGAAATATGAGATAAAAAGGGTTCTGAAAATGTTGTGGCGGATCACCTCTCTCGAATTGTGCACGAAAATGTTAATGACACCCAAATCGATGACTATTTTCCTGACGAACAAATCCTTTCGATCTCTAACACCCCTTGGTACGCTGACATTGTGAATTATCTTGTCGCACAGCAAACACCCGTTGAATGGTCGAAACAGGATAAAAAAAATCTCTCGAAAGTTCAAAACTTCTATTGGGACGACCCATATCTTTTCAAATACTGTCCAGACCAAATCATTCGAAGGTGTGTGCCCGATCATGAACACCAAAGTATTCTCTCTTTCTCACATGACCATGCTTGTGGCGGTCATTTTGGAGCAAGAAAAACTACTGTAAAAGTATTGCAAAGCGGTTTTTATTGGCCCACTCTCTTCCGTGACGCTTTCGAATTTTGCTCTAGATGCGATCGATGTCAAAGAACGGGTCGAATAACTAAACGAAACATGATGCCTCTCAACCCCATTTTAGTAATTGAATTATTTGATGTTTGGGGCATCGATTTCATGGGACCTTTCCCTAACTCGTTTGGGAATCTTTACATCTTGCTTGCGGTAGACTATGTCTCAAAATGGGTTGAAGCCAGCTCAACCAAAACCTACGATAACAAGGTTGTTATCAAATTCCTTAAAGAAAACATCTTTTCACGCTTTGGCGCACCTTGAGCGATCATTAGCGATAATGGCACTCACTTCTGTAATCGTGCTTTTGAATCCTTGCTCAAGAAGTACTCAATCACGCACAAGCTGTCTACCCCTGACCATCCACAAACTAGTGGGCAAGTAGAAGTTTCCAATAGACAAATCAAACAAATCCTTGAAAAAACCGTGAATTCCAACAGAAAAGATTGGTCCATAAAACTAGTTGATGCACTTTGGACATTTCGCACTGCTTACAAGACCAATCTAGGGATGTCACCATATCGATTAGTCTTTGGAAAATCCTGTCACTTACCTCTTGAATTGGAGCATCGTGCTCTTTGGGCTATAAAATTTTTGAATTTTGACTTAGAGAAAGCCGGTTCACATAGGAAGTTACAGGTTTCAGAATTAGAGGAAATAAGAAATGAAGCATATGAAAATACGAAAATCTATAAAGAAAGAACCAAAGCCCAACACGATAAGAACATACTTCGTAAGGAATTCAACGTAGGAATTTAACTTGTTTCCAGGAAAACTTAGATCTCGATGGACTGGACCTTATGTTGTGAAAACAATATATCCTCATGGAGTAGTCGAAATTGAAAATCCTAAGGATGGAAAAGTCTTCAAAGTGAACGTTCAACGACTGAAACCATTCTTGGAATTCGAGCAATACGAAGACGATGAGCTTATCAATCTTTATGAGCCTGATCATCCACCATGAAATCAGGTGGTACACGTTTTTCTTTTATTTTTCATTTTTTTCCTTCCATTTTGGTCTGCATACCTTAGACAGTTGGGACACTTTCTCAATCTAGTGTGGGGGAGTCAAGTCTGCATTACATCAAAAAAAAATCATTTTTACTACATATTTTCTCTTCTCCATTTAAAAAAAAGAACACAGACACGACTCATTCTAGAATGATACTGCAAAATAAGTTTACAATTTTTAGTCAGTTGATAGTATTTTTTTCTCTCAACTTTGATCGAATAAGAAATATAATGAAAAGTTTAATTTTGAGGAATAATAGTGTAACTGGTACATAGGGAGATTCTTAGGTGATGGCCATGAAATCTATTCTATATTGTAGTCTTTGTTTAAATAAGTGGAGGACTTAAAATACTCATATTGGCTTTTCGAATCTTTAAAACTAAGTTATGTTAAGTTGAATTCGCGTAACTCTCTTTTGTGCTTATATTTTCAATAATAATAATAATAATAATCCAAGGGTATCCAATATTGCTTGTATATCTAGCGTTGGTGTGCAAACCCGCCAAGCTCTATCCGACACTTTGTTGACAAAGTCAGCGTTGGAATATCTTGGTCTCATTTTATGAGATTGGACACCTAAGGATTACCGACACTTTGTTGACAAAGTCAGCGTCGGTCTGCACAATTCGCCAAGCTCTGTCTCAACTCTCCGTCAGTCCGCAAGGTAGTGTATGGGTGGTATACCTTGGTCTTTTAAGTTAGGTGTATGTAATTAATCATAAATTTTAACTTTTATAAATAGAGAATAAGCGATGATGCCCAAACATTTCTTGACCTTATTGATTTGACTAGTCATACACAAGGAAATTAGAATACCACTTTACAAACTGTGACAAGCAAACTAAGAATTTATTTCATGGCTGCACTATGTTATCGACCGAACCAACTGGCCAAACTGGAATTTAACATTTGAAAACTTGATTTATGTTGAAAATTTGTGATAAATTGAGGTATCTAAAATAAAATCAACTGATTAAAAATTATTAACTTAATTTGTTGTACCACTTTTTTGAAACAAGTCGTGTTGTCATTTTTGTTTTTTATTGTATATATCCATTGCATTCATGTAGTTACATTAGATCCACATACCGCATTTGGATTTTGTGGGTAGTATCCACTGAAAACCCTCACGAGACACCACTCGTCCTACTAGGGACACCTAGAGGTTTAACGGCTTGTTGCATACGCTCAATGCAATCGTGTTTCCTACGAAAGTGTGACCCATCTAGTTTAATCTTTTATTTTTGTTTTACTCGAGGACGAGTAAAAGATAAGTGTGGGGGTATTTAATTAACATAGAAATGTGTTTATTTTATGCTCTTATATTTTATCTTTTGTAAATAAATAAATGATACTTTGGGTATTTTTATGTGTTTTTACAGATTTCAAGTGATGCCTCCTTCGTTTCAAACTAAAGGCCAACTACAAAGAAAAAAAAGCTACTTCCCCATATCAAAGCCATCTCAATTGCAAAAGAAATTGTAGCCCACTGGTAAAGACATAGAAATGTGTACAGAGTGGCCTGAGTTCAATCCTTGGCAAGTGCTATATTTTTTTGAAGAAAGGAACATGAATGCATTCACACCCTGCCTTATGCGTTTTGAAGAATAAATGAACTAAGTGATATTATATATATAGTCATAATAATGCATATATATATATATATATATATATATATATATATAATATGCACTTAATGAGGATTTTTTGAATTTTGGCGTAATCCTCTCAAGAATTGAAATCCAATAAATCACATTTGATTATCATGCAAAGAGAAGGGGAAAGTTTTAATTACACATCTTCGATTAAACACATCCTTATCTTCCCACTGACCGTGCAATGCATCAAAAGGAAGGACATTGATTACAAGTCGCCAATCAAGCGTCATGAAAGGATTATTCCTTCATCTTTGGAAAGGATATTTTCATATATTTATTTTGTGGGCCTTGTATTCAAATAAAAGGAGAAGGCTACATCCTGTGTAAAAGGACCATTGTAAAAAGGATTCTATTTTTTCTTTCCACTATTTTGAATTCTCGTTTATTAATAAAAAGTTTTTCTTCATGTTAGTTGACTGTCTTTTTCTTCTATAATGATTTGTGTGTCTACTCAATTAGTTTTGATAGAACACATATTGTTATTTTATTTTATTACAGCATGTTAGCGAATGTCCATTTGATTAGATTCAACGGTACATTCTGCTTTTAATTTTCTGTTATTGTTCTAGTTATTATTGTCTTTTTCTAGTAATTGATTCCCTTCTTTTCAGTTGCTGAATTCGACATCGGTCTGATTAGATTCAGATTCGTAGTATTTTCAATAACATTAATTCAAACAAAAACTTCTCCAAAATTTTCCTAACTCGCCTAAGAATAGATAAATAATAAGATTTAAACACCTCCCTGTGATTCGACCTGCATATTAAGCGACCTATGTGCTTGTAGTATTTAATTTAAAATTCGCGCTTTTCTAATTCATAGGAAAGCGACGAACACCAAGTCACGCAACAATCGCTTCAAATAGAGTGCCTCCTTTGCCGCCTCCACCGCGGCAATCAATTCCGCCTCCGTATAGATAAAGAAACTACGGTTTGCAATCTCGATCTCCAACTAATGGTTGTCCCGCCAAGTGTGAAGACATACCCGGAAGTCGATTTCATCTGATCCCTACCACCGGCATAGTCCGAGTCACAATAATCAACCAACTTGCAACTCCTCTCATCACTACCTCCAAAAACAAGACCATGAGATGTTCTGCCTTTCAAGTATCTCAATATAGCCTTCACGGCTTCCCAATACGATTTCCCCGGATTAGCCATATACCGACTAACCACCCCGACGGCATTTGCAATATCGGGCTTTGTACACACCATAACATACATTAAACTACCAACTGCACTTGCATATGGCACCTTTGCCATATAAGCCTTGTCTTTATCCCCGATAGGTGATTCCTTATTTGAAAGCTTCATATGCAAAGGTAAAAGTGTATTTAACGCCTTTGCATTCTCCATGCTAAACCGGCAAAGCACTTTCTTAATGTACTCCTTTTAAGTCAATCTAAACTCAAAACGCTTTCGGTCCCTTCCAATTTCCATGCCCAAGATTTTCCTTGCTTCTCTAAGATCTTTCATTTCGAATTCCAATTTCAAAAGCATCTTCAACTTGTTGATTTCATTTTTATCCTTGGAAGCAATGAGCATATCATCCACATACAAGAACAAATACACCCAACAATCATTTTTCAACCTCTTGAAATATACGCAAGCATCCTTGATGCTTCGATGGAAGCCACTTTCAAGCATGAAATGATCGAATCTCTTGTACTATTGTCTACGTGATTGCTTCAACCCATATAGTGATTTCTTCAACTTGCAAACTATTTTAGACTTACCATCTCCAACAAACCCATTCGGTTGCTCCATGTAGATGTCTTCATCTAAGTCTCCATGCAAGAAGGCGGTTTTCACATCAAGTTGCTCCAACTCCAAGTCATGGATAACAACTATGGCTAGTAAAACCCGGATAGAAGTATGACATACCACCGGTGCAAAAATTTCATCATACTCCTTTCCTTTTCTTTGTGCAAACCCCTTTGCCACTAACCTTGCTTTGTACCTTCCATCACCCTACACCTTGTAAATCCATTTGCACCCAATAGCACGGTTTTCTTGAGGAAGTGGAACCAAATCCCAAGTTTGGTTCTTTATCAATGATTGCATCTCTTCCTCCATGGCGCAAATCCACTTCGAGCTCTCTCTCGACTCCATGATGTAACAACCTGGAAGATCAAAACCAATTTAAATTTTTTATTTTGGCAACTTGAATGAATTTTGAATATTTAAATTGATTTATTTTAAATAATAACGACAAGAAATTTATTTTGAATCGAATTGGAACGTGTGCATTTATTTGAATCGAAGTTAGAATATAAATATTTATTTTAATTATAAAAGGAATTGGAAATGGCGCAGTAGTTTGAGAATTCGATTTCAAATTTCAAATGAATGTACAGGATTCAAAATAAACCGGATTTTAGTGAAACTAGAAATATTTGAATCTGTTTGAAAATATCTTTCCAATGAATCTGAAAAATTGAAATTTCATAGCGGGAATAAAAAGTTATGTTCAGTTGAAAATTCAGAATAGTCGTTATGGAAATATAGCCCTTAAAAATAGAGGTTTTGCAAACGACCTCCGTTTTAGACGAAACCACTTTTGTTGGATCCAGGATGTCGAATTATTGCTAGGTTCCAAAATTCATAATTTTTAGGATCAATATGTGAGCGTGGTGAATTTAAACGTGTTTGGTAATTTCAATTTGGATTTAATCAACCGGAAAATGACCATTTTTCAAATGGTCACCAAATTCGATGAAATTAGTTTTTTAGGGACCGTATCGTCAAAACATAGCCAAATTTAATTTTTTGGAATTTATGGAGTCAGTATGTGGTCCCGGTAAATTAAAATGTGCGTTTGAATTTAAAATATACTGATTTATATTTTAATTTTAGCGAAAACTGAACGAAACAGCCGAATTGGCTTGCGAAACATATCCCATGGTGTTCGGAATGGGGGTAATTAGCTAGGGGCAACAGTCGTTGGGCCTCGTTTGGAGTTCAAATGTAAAGTCAACTTTTGGAGAATTAAATAAAATAAAAATATAATAATGAGCCAATGGAAAATCGTATAAACCTAATTCTATTTTTCCCAAAATTAAGCACATCGATTTTCCTCAGATCTGAAATCGAAAATGGCCTCCTCTACCCTACTTCAAATCGACTCCTCCCCTCTACTTTAAATCGATCGAGCCAGGCACTGTTCCGGTCGCCGCCATCTCTCCGCTGCTGCCCACTGGCGCTCGTCACCACCGCGAGCTCCGCCTCCAGGCCTCTGTCCTATCACCGAAACTGCGCACGATCAACCGAACTCCGTCTGCTTCCATCGCTTCACCCTCCCGTGGATCGTCGAAGCCCTTAATCCGCCTGACCTCCACCTCATCGCAGGCATCAGTCACCACTGAGTCACCGTGGCTTCCTCCAAGTGACGGTCCGATAGCCATGAATCTTCCTGCTATTTTCCTGCGCCTCTTCTTCGCGGTTTCATTTGAGTAAATTTTGATAGTTTTGCTGATGCATTCTTGAAATAAAAAACAAATGATCTTTATTCGTATATGCATGTCTGGAAAGCTTGCACGCTTGAATTCCTTGTATGAAAGAGTGATAGAAAAAAATTTGATTTTTATAATATGAATAACAATATAAAAATATGATTTTTATTCTATGAACATCGTAATAAAAATCTGATTTTTATTATACGAATAGCAATATAAAAATGTGATTTTTATTTTAAAAGTAGCGATGTAAAATTTTTATTTTTATATCTATAGTAGCATTATAAAAATAATATCTTTATAATATACATAGCAAAATATAAAGACATGATTTTTAAAAATATAAAGACATATTTTTTATGCTAAGAAAGATATGATTTTTATGAATGTAAAATTATGATTTTTATTGTTTGAGTCGTATTATAAAAAATATAATTTTTATATATGAAGTAGCATTATAAAAATGTGATTTTTATGATATGAATAACGAAATAAGAATACGATTTTTATGTATAAAGATTTGAAATAAAACTATGATTTTTATTATGAAGAGAGCATTATAAAAATACGATTTTTATATATTCAGTAGCGGAATAAAAATGTGATCTTTACATATAAAGATTTGATTTTTATTTATATGTATGACATAAAAAGAAGTGATTTTTAATATATATATATATAGCAATGTAAAAATCTGAATATATATATATATAACGATATAAAGATATGATTTTTATTATATAAACATCGAGTTAAAAATATGATTTTTAGAAAGAAAGCATTGAAATAAAAAGGTGATTTTTATTTATAAAAATCGTCGTTTAAAAATATGATTTTTAACATATACCGCGTGAAACAGATTGCGATGGAACGAACGAGAAACAAATCAAAACCATTCGATAAAGAATGATGGAGTGGACCCAAAAGGTGAGAACTCCTCACTATAATCTTCTTTATACAGTTATTTATTTTATAACTGCATATATGAACTGTTCCCCATCGTCCATAGACCATGGATGACTTGTTTGTTTGATTGTGTTGTGAAATTGCTTGTGATGTGAAATGTACTGTATAGGATATTCATATGTTGAATAAAATATTTTATAGTTAAAAATATAATTTTTAATGTATATACCAATAAAATAAATATTCATTTACAAATCGAACGATTTGTTTATGTACACCCATTTGACTGATATCGATTGGGACGATAAATTTTACACATCGCCCAATTGTACAAATAATATTCAGTATTTGTTTGTTGAAACCCCACACGGTATTGGGATGATATTTGACGTACACTAATCCCAATTGTTTAGTTGTATGTCAATCGATTGGTTGACAGACTGTTGTAAGCGTTAAATATTTATATTTAATGCTTATGCGGTGTAGAATGCACTCTGGATGATGGTTGATTGCTTATCATTGTTGTTCGATACATGTGTTGTATGAAATCCATATAAATAACATTTTATGGTAATTGACTGTGTCTGATTCCAGTTCAGAAAGAGTGAATATTTTAAAATAATGAATATTTTAAAATAATATTCAGTAAAAGATCAAAATCTATTTTTGATGTCCGATTTTGGATGGACATGAAATTATTGAAATAAATAAAGCCGTGTTGATTAGAAATGCACCATTTTGACGCAAACGATATTCATATCAATTTTATTCATTTTCGTAACGAATATCGAAAAGAAAATGATTTCAAAATCTAATGTTTTGAAACTATTATCATTTGTAGATTAATGATATTGAATATTCAATTTTGATTTAAAATTGAATATGAAGTTGAAATCGTTTTGAAAAAGAATTTAAAACGATTTATAAAATACGTTTTAAAAGGAAATCGAGAAAATATATATAATATATATTATATATATTTAATGGCCTGAATAGAACGAGCCGCGCCGCGGTAGTTCGTGAATTCCGACCATTGACTTCGAATTGACGTTACGGGAGATCCGACCGTCGGATTCTCCTAGAACCGGAACCATTGGGTTCGTATCGAAAAGAGTTTTCCAACGAATATTACAGATTTGAAATCTAACAGTTGGATTTGGAATTATGTCCAAATCAAATTTGGAAAAGGTCGTTGTAAGTGCAGTTCGATGGCCGTTTATGGAAATCGACTGTATGGGCCTTGATAAAATTATTAAAAATATCAATAATTTGTGTAAAATCATAATAAATGATTTGGAAAGAATTGGGATGAAAAATCCCTTACTTGAAAAGATAAAAATATATTTTTATCGAAATGAACTAGTTGTTAACTAGAATTATAATCCAATTATTTTTAAATAAATAAATTGGATTGAAATGGTTTTAAAAATAACCAGAATTTCCAATATATGAATTTGAATGGATTTGAATCGAAATTATCTTCGGAATATTTCGATATCGGATTCCGTTATTATAAGGACATTATGGAGGAATTTGGAAGATATATATATATATATATATATATCGTTATTCCCAATACGATATTTGTTGGTTTCAGAATTTTATATTGAATATAAGCTGATATATTTTCTATTCAGAGCCTTGTATTTAATATCAAATTAGATTTTGGGTTTGTCGTGAATGGTATCTTTAATAATACTGTTCTTAAACCCAATGGAGTTAAGAAAATTAGAAACTAACTGGAGATTAGCTAAGTTGAATGGTTTCCTGGGTATTGATCTGATGTTGGTTTCGGCCTTCGGGATTAATGCTTAGGGAACTGTTCTCTTACTAATTTACGGTTAGAGACTGATGGGATGGGGTCTTCAGTAACACAGTTCTTAAACCCCGTGTGAAAAGAATAAATATTTTAATTAAGATGTAGAGAAGAATTACCAATTAAGTAACATTTAATTGGATTTGAAATGGAATGTGAATTGGGTTTATTGTGAACTGTGTTTTTAACTACATTCGTTCTTTAACCCGATTTACAATGAAATGAGATTTTGAACTTATAAATCTTTTTATTAAAGATTTAGTGGAGATTTTCCAAAGTAAAGTTTTCCAATTTAATATATTGGAATGGAATGTAATCCGATTTGATAATAATCGAAGTGAGTTTCTGTGGAGGAAGACTGTTAATATATATGGAATTTAAAAGGCTTTGTCGTTATTCCATTTATATTATCGGTTGGATATGGAAGTTCATATCGATTATATATATTGATCTGTATTCCGTGAATATTCCATTGTTAATGGAATGTGATTTTGGGTTTATCGTGGGTTGTGTTTTAAATGACATTAGTTCTTTAACCCGGTTAAAGATAAGATTAATTTCTTAACTTTGAATAATCATTAAGTAATGATTTTTTTGGAGATTAAAACTGAATTAGAGTTTTAATGAATCTTTAAATAGATTGAAAGGTGATTTTGATAACTAAAATTGTCAAATTCAAGAAATGATCGAGAATGGAGTATCACCAGTTTTTCTCCAAGCGATAGTTAAATCTTTAATTAGATTTGAACGTGAAATGGTAATTAATTTTACCAATAACACCGTGGTGTTAAATATGAAGTACTGCCAGTTTTACTTCATGGGATGAATAGGTTGGGACTGCAAAATTAAACAAATGATTACTTCGGTAAGGTTCGCTAATCCAGACTAGTTTGGATAAACCTTAATTTGGTATGTATTGATATCCAAAGGAAGATTAAAGAATAAATTTAAAGAATTTATCATTGATAAAATTAATGGGAACCTTTTCCAAAGGATATGAATATTTAAATAAAAGAATATTCGGAATTGAAATGAGGCGTATGTTGTGTTTTTCTAGCACTTGTTTATAATATACGCGATTTTTTTGGAAAGACTGGGTTTATCCCATTCTGAATAACTGAATCGGCGATGAGTCGACGATGAAGACGGTGGTTGAAGACTGGATATCTTCACAACGTTTGGATGATTACTGATGTCTTGATTGGGTTGTACACCCAAAACGAGGTAATAAGTGGTGATTGTCCAGACGTACTTGGAGATGGACCAGATATGTGAGGACCTCTCTCCTGTATTGGACATATGGGTTGAGGAATAAGGTGCCTTCGGTTTCGTTCAGACCCAGAACAAACTTGTAAATGGATGTGTGTCTGACATTGGATTTCATTCTGTGTGATTGATAGACATCGGTTGCATAGCGTGAATTGCCTGTGTGGCATGCTGAGATGCAAATGATCAAGGCTTCTGTTGTAAAGCAGAGTCTTGTGGTTGATGATCAAAGCACGACTTTAATATAGCATATCTTTGTGTATAGCGTTAATTCGCGAGCCTCGCACCCCGGTGTGAACCAGAAACGGGAAAGGACCTCAGGGAGGGCATGCGTTTCCTTCTATCTAGGAGTGGTGTCTAGGTTTTGCACCTCCAAATGTTTTGCTAATGTGGATGATGGATAGTGAGGCGCCTCGGATATTTCGGCACTGCGGGGCCGATGGATGGTATGCTCTTTATACAGATCAGATTGACGCCTCATAGGGCGGGGAAACGTAGTGTTCAGGCATTTTAATCCACATCGAGTGGACCGGCCTGACGATCCAAGGGTCGATGCATTCCGATCATGAGACACGGGCTAGAGCGTCTCGAAGCGGTAAGGACGATCCCTTGCCTTGGTTCACAGACGCCAACTTCCAATACATGACATTTCGGTTTTATTTGTAGAGCCTAGTATGCGACATAGTAGGATGAGGCACTATGCTGTCTATGATTGGTACATTTATATTAGATGTTGTTTTCATACACTTTACACTATAATAGTATCAAAATGATTTGTTTTAAACGTACCAAGCATGTTTAGCTATTATAAGGTAAAACTCTATCCTTCGACTTGTGTTGCATTGTGTGACGAGACCTAGTCTTATAATAGCTTCATTTTTCCAAAAAGCATTGTGTTGTTTTGTTATATGCACTGGTATTCTGGGGAGGAAACCCGTTCCGTGTTATACGGCGTGGTCCCTTGATATATCTGATTTTAAAGTAAAGATTTAATAACTGTTTTTAGTTCTCACACAAGTCACATGACTGACCTGGAGTTTATTGTTTTAGCCTAAACTCTGGGTGCCCCTATTTTCCACATGGGCAGCTAGTAGTTTTGGTTTTACAGATTTTTATTCACAGGATCCTGGTTTACAGCTGGAATGATATCTGGAAAGCTATGTATCCGTATACCTCTTTCAGTTGTGTTTTGTATTATTTTCCGCTGCATAATAATTTGTAAATCTCTGATATCATTCTGGTGTATATTATTTGTTCATACTCTGAATATTCTTGTACTCTGATGTAAATTGTTGTAATAAGCAATGAAATGTTCTTCTGTTTGTGTTTTGATGCGTCGTGTTCCCAACTCAATCCGGGCTTTACTTTACGGGGAAGTTCGGGTCACTACATTTGGTATCAGAACTCTGGTTTACATAGCTCGAGAACAAGACGCATTAGAACCAAACGAAAGAATTCATCAGAGATTGGATTAGTAATATCCAATAAGAATGACTCGTTAGAGATGAGATCAGTAGTATCCTAGAATGAGTCGAAAGAGTGTTATTTTAAAAAAAAATGAAAACAAATTTTGTTTTGAAAATTTAAAATCTGTTATACGTATTTGAGTATTATTTTTATATTGATTTTGGACAATCAAGTATATGGAAATTTTGAATATACACGTAATTAACGTGTATTCGAAGCCTCAGATATATTGGGTAGATATAGAATCACACTCTAATAGCCCGGGGATGATTCTGATGATGCAATGGCATCATCAGCATTTGTGTTCGAGTTTCGAAAGTGGATATCTATATATTTCCATTGACTGGTGTGAGAACCAAAACTAGATAGGATTTATTGCTGTGAATTGCACTAAAAATATGATTTTTACTATGTAAAAATTATGTATTTGAAACGATAATCCATTAATTGATTGATGTTTGTGTTGTATGATTATTCATTTAAACCAATACATGAATGAAAGGTAAATTTAGCCAAATTGAACCAAATATTGAAATGAACCGAAAATTGTTTGAAATAGCATACATGTACATATATATGTGTGTGAACAGGTCATTGCAAGGAGGCTAGAGCAGAGGAATAAAATTATATGCTCGACAAATAGGTATATGTTTACTAATTTCTTGGGTTTGGATGATTTTATGAGCCGATTGGCTAGCCGCTTGGCTTTTTCTTTTTCTTTTTGAGATGAGAGGGCATGTGTGGCGGTTTGGGGATTTTCCCGATGCTCCCCGTACAAAAGAGGTTATGGCGAAATTTTTCGAAAATTTAGGATGTTAGCCAAATTTTTGAAGAATTTGAAAATTCTTAGAAACTGGAAAGTTGAAGAATGAAAGCCAGAATGAAAGTTGAGTAGATTAGTTAAACAACTTTCAGCTTCGTTCCTTTTCGAGGACGAAAATATTTTAAGTGGGGGAGATTGTAACAACCCGGAAAATCAGAACCAATTTAAAATTTTTATTTTGGCAATTTTAATGAATTTTGAATATTTCAAATGATTTATTTTAAATAATAACGATAAGAAATTTATATTGAATCGAATTGGAACGTATATATTTATTTGAATTGAAGTTAGAATATAAATATTTATTTTAATTATAAAAGGAATTGGAAATGGCGCGGTAGTTTGAAAATTCGATTTCAAATTTTAAATGAATGTATTGGATTCAAAGTAAACCGGATTTTAGTGAAACCAGAAATATTGAATATGTTTGAAAATATCTTTCCAACGAATCTGTAAAATTGAAATTTCATAGCGGGAATAAAAAGTTATGTCCAGTTGATAATTCATAATAGTCACTATGGAAATATAGCCCATAAAAATAGAGATTTTGCAAACGACCTCCGTTTTCGACAAAACCACTTTTGTTGGACCCGGGATGTCGAATTATTGCTAGATTCCAAAATTTATAATTTTTGGGATCAATATGTGACCATGGTGAATTTAAACTTGTTTGGTAATTTCAGTCTGGATTTAATAGACTGGAAAATGACCATTTTTCAAACGGTCACCGAATTCGACGAAATTAGTTTTGTTGGGACCGTATCATCAAAACATAGCCAGATTTATTTTTCTGGAGTCGGTATGTGGCCCCGGTAAATTAAAATGTGCGTATGAATTTAAAATATACTGATTTATATTTTCATTTTAGCGAAAACTGGACGAAACAACCGAATTGGCTTGCGAAACATATCCCATGGTGTTCGGAATAGGGGTAGTTAGCTAGGGGCGACAGTCGTTGGGTCTCATTTGGAGTTCAAATGTAAAGTCAACTTTTGGAGAATTAAATAAAAATAATATAATAATGGGCCAATGGAAAATCGTATAAACCTAATTCTATTTTTCCCAAAATTAAGCAAATCGATTTTCCCCATATCTGGAATCGAAAATGGCCTCCTCTACCCCACTTCAAATCGACTCCTCCCCTCTACTTCAAATCGATCGAGCCAGGCACTGCTCCAGCTGCCGCCATCTCTCCGCTGCTGCCCACTGGCGCTCGTAACCACCGCGAGATCCGCTTCCAGGCCTCCTTCCTGTCACGGAAACAGTGCGCGATCAACCGAACTCCGTCTACTTCCATCGCTCCACCCTCCCGTGGATCGTTGAAGCCCTTAATCCTCCTGACCTCCACCTCATCGTAGGCATCAGTCACCGCTGAGTCACCGTGGCTTTCTTCAAATGACGGTCCGATAGCCGTGAATCTTCCTGCTGTTTTCCTGCGCCTCTTCTTCGTTGTTTCATGTGAGTAAATTTTGATAGTTTTGTTGATGCATTCTTGAAATCAAAAACAGATGATCTTTAGCCGTATATGCATGTCTGGAAAGCATGCACGCTTGAATTCCTTGTATGAAAGAGTGATAGAAAAAATTTTGATTTTTATAATATGAATAACAATATAAAAATATGATTTTTATTCTATGAACATCGTAATAAAAATCTGATTTTTATTATACGAATGGCAATATAAAAATGTGATTTTTATTTTAAAAGTAGCGATGTAAAATTTTGATTTTTATATTTATAGTAGCATTATAAAAATAAGATCATTATAATATATATACCAAAATATAAAGACATGATTTTTAAAAATATAAAGACATAATTTTTATGCTAAGAAAGATATGATTTTTATGAATGTAAAAATATGATTTTTATTATTTGAGTCGCATTATAAAAAATATAATTTTTATATATGAAGTAGCATTATAAAAATGTGATTTTTATGATATGAATAGCGAAATAAGAATACGATTTTTATGTATAGAGATTTGAAATAAAACTACGATTTTTATTATGAAGAGAGCATTATAAAAATACGATTTTTATATATTCAGTAGCGGAATAAAAATGTGATCTTTACATATAAAGATTTGATTTTTATTTATATGTATGACATAAAAAGAAGTGATTTTTAATATATATAGCAATGTAAAAATCTGATTATATATATATAACGATATAAAGATATGATTTTTATTATATAAACATCGAGTTAAAAAATATGTTTTTTAGAAAGAAAGCGTTGAAATACAAAGGTGATTTTTATTTATAAAAATCATCGTTTAAAAATATGATTTTTAACATATACAGCGTGAAACAGATTGCGATGGAACGAACGAGAAACAAATCAAAACCATCCGATAAAGAATGATGGAGTGGACCCCAAAGGTGAGAACTCCTCACTATAATCTTCTTTATACAGTTATTTATTTTATAACTGCATATATGAAATGTTCTCCGTCGTCCACAGACCATGGATGACTTGTTTGTTTGATTGTGTTATGAAAATTGTTTGTGATGTGAAATGGACTGTATAGGATATTCATATGTTGAATAAAATATATTATAGTTAAAAATATAATTTTTAACGTGTATATGAATAAAATAAATATTCATTTACAAATCAAACGATTTGTTTATGTACACCCATTTGACTGATATCGATTGGGACGATAAATTTTACACATCACCCAACTGCACAAATAATATTCAGTATTTGTTAGTTGAAACCTCACACGGGTATTGGGATGATATTTGATGTACACTAATCCCAATTATTTTGTTGTATGTCAATCGATTTGTTGACAGACTGTTGTAAGCATTAAATATTTATATTTAATTCTTGTGCAGTGTAGAATGCACTTTGGATGATGGTTGATTGCTTATCATTGGTTGACAGACTGTTGTAAGCATTAAATATTTATATTTAATGCTTATGCAGTGTAGAATGCACTTTGGATGATGGTTGATTGCTTATCATTGTTGTTCGATACATGTGTTGTGTGAAATCCATATAAATAACATTATATGGTAATTGACTGTGTCTGATTCCAGTTCAGAAAGAATGAATATTTTAAAATAACGAATATTTTAAAATAATGAATATTTTAAAATAATATTCAGTAAAAGATCAAAATCGATTTTTGATGTCCAATTTTGTATGGACACGAAATTATTGAAATAAGTAAAGCCGTGTTGATTAGATATGCGCCATTTTCACGCGTACAATATTCATATCGATTTTATTCATTTTGGTAATGAATATCGAAAAGGAAATGATTTCAAAATCTAATGTTTTGAAAATATTATCATTTATAGATTAATGATATGGAGTATTCAATTTTGATTTAAAATTGAATATGAAGTTGAAATCGTTTTGAAAACAAATTTAAAACGATTTATGAAATACGTTTTAAAGGGAAATCGACAAAATATATATAATATATATATTTAATGGCCTGAACAGAACGCGTCGCGGTAGTTCACGAATTCCGACCGTTGACTTCGAATTAACGTAACGGAAGATCCGACCGTCGTATTCTCCTGAAATCGGAACCAATAGGTTCGTATCGAATAGAGCTTTCAAATGAATATTAGAGATTTGAAATCTAACGGTTGGATTTTGAATTATGTCCAAAGCAAATGTGGAAAAGGTCGCTGAAAGTTCAGTTCGATTGCCGTTTATGGAAATCGACTGTACGGGCGTTGATAAAATTATTAAAAATATCAATAATTTATGTAAAATCATAATAAATGATTTGGAAAGAATTGGGATGAAAATTCCCGTATTTGAAATGATAAAAATACAATTTTATCGAAATGAACTAGTTGTTAACTAGAATTATATTCCAATTATTTTTAAATAAATAAATTCAATTTGAAATGGTTTTAAAAATAACCAGAATTTCCAATATATGAATTGGTATGGATTTGAATCGAAATTATTTTCGGAATATTTCGATATTGGATTATGTGATTATACGGACATTGTGGAGGAATTTGGAAGATATATGTATATGTATATATATATATATAGTTATTCCCAATACGATATTTGTTGGTTTCAGAATTTGATATTGAATATAAGTCGATATATTTTCTACTCAATGCCTTTTATTTAATATCAAAATAGATTTTTGGTTTGTCGTGAATGGTATCTTTAATAATACTGTTCTTATAACCTAATGGATTTAAGAAAATTAGAAGCTAACTGGAGATTAGCTAAGTTGAATGGTTTCCTGGGTATTGATCTGATGTTGGTTTCGGCCTTCGGGATTAATATTTAGGGAATTGTTCTCTTACTGATTTACGGTTAGAGACTGATGGGACGGGGTCTTCAGTAATACTGTTTTTAAACCCCATGTGAAAAGAATAAATCTTTCAATTAAGATGTAGAAAAGAATTACCAATTAACTAACATTTAATTTGATTTGAAATGGAATGTGAATTGGGTTTATTGTGAACTGTGTTTTTAACTACATTCGTTCTTTAACCTGATTTATAGTGAAATGAGATTTGGAACTTATAAATCTTTTTATTAAAGATTTAGTGGAGATTTTCCAAAGTAAAGTTTTCCAATTTAATATATTGGAATGGAATGGAATCCGATTTGATAATAATCGAAGTGAGTTTCTGTGGAGGAAGACTGTTAATATATATGGAATTAAAAAGGCTATGTCGTTATTCCATTTATATTATTGGTTGGATATGGAAGTTCATATCGATTATATATATTGATCTGTATTCCGTGAACATTCCATTGTTAATGAAATGTGATTTTGTATCGTGAGTTGTGTTTTAAATGACATTAGTTCTTTAACCCAGTTAAAGATAAGATTAATTTCTTAACTTTGAATAATCATTAAGTAATGATTTTTGGATATTAAAACTGAATTAGAGTTTTAATGAATCTTTAAAATAGATTGTAAGGTGAATTTGATAACTAAAATTATCAAATTCAAGAAATGATCGAGAATGGAGTATCACCAGTTTTGCTCCAAGCGATAGTTAAATCTTAACTTATATTTGAACGTGAAATGGTTATTAATTTTACCGATAACACCGTGGTGTTAGATATGAAGTATTACCAGTTTTACTTCATGGGATGAATAGGTTGGGATTGGGAAATTAAACAAATGATTACTTCGGTAAGGTTCGATAATCCCGACTAGTTTGGATAAACCTTAATTTGGTATGGATTGATATCCAAAGGAAGATTAAAGAATAAATTTAAAGAATTTATCTTTGATAAAATTAATGGGAACCTTTCCCAAAGGATACAAATATTTAAATAAAAGAATATTCAGAATTGGAATGAGGCGTATGTTGTGTTTTTATAGCACTTATTTACAATATACGCGAGTTATTCGGAAAGACCGGGTTTATCCCATTCCGAATAACTGAGTCGGGGATGAGTGGACGAAGAAGACGGTGGTTGAAGACCGGAGGTCTTCGCATCCTTTGGATGATTACCGATTTATTGATTGGGCTGTACACCCAAGACGAGGTAATAAGTGGTAATCGTCCAGACATACTTGGAGATCGATTGGATATGCGAGGACCTCTCTCCTGTATTGGACATATGGGATGAGGAATAAGGTGCCTTCGGTTTCATTTAGACCCAGAACGAATTTGTAAATGGATGTGTGTCTGACATCGGATTTCATTCTGTGTGATTGATAGACATTGGTTGCATAGCGTGAATTGCCTGTGTGGCATGCTGAGATGCAAATGATCAAGGCTTCTGTTGAAAAGTAGAATCTTGTGGTTGATGATCAAATCACGGCTTTAATATAGCATAGCTTTGTGTATAGCGTGTATTCATGAGCCTCGCATCCCGGTGTGAACCAGAAACGGGAGAGGACCTCGGGGAGGGTTTGCGTTTTCTTCTAGCTAGGAGTGGTGTCTGGGTTTTGTACGCCTAGATGTTTTGCTTACATGGATGATGGATAGCGAAGCGCCTCAGATATATCGGCACTATGGGGCCGATGGATGGTATGGTCTTTATACAAACCAGATTAACACCCCATAGGGCGGGGAAACATAGTGTTTAGCATTTTAATCCACATCGAGTGAACTGACCCTGACGATCCAACGGTTGATGCTTTCTGATCCTGAGACACGGGCTAGAGCGTCTCGAAGCGGTAAGGACGATCCCTTTCCTTGGTTCACAGATGTAAATCCAACTTCCAATACGTGACATTTCGGTTTTATTTGTAGAGCCTAGTATGGCGACATAATGGGATGGGGCACTATGCCGTCTATGATTGATACATTTATATTTGAAGTTGTTTTCATACACTTTACACTATAATAGTATCAAAATGATTTGTTTTAAACGTATCAAGCATGTATGGCTATTATAAGGTAAAACTCTATCCTCCGGCTTGCGTTGCATTGTGTAATGGGACCTGAGTCTTATAATAGCTTCATTTTTTCAAAAAGCATTGCGCTATTTTGTTATATGCACTGCTATTCTTGGGAGGAAACCCGTTCTGTGTTGTACGGCGTGGTCCCTTGATATATCTGATTTTAAAGTAAAGATTTAATAACTATTTTTAGTTCTCACACCAGTCACATGACTGGCCTGGAGTTTATTGTTTTAACCTAAACTCTGGGTGCCCCTATTTTCCACACGGGCAGCTAGGAGTTTTGGTTTTGCAGATTTATATTCACAGGATCCTGGTTTACAGCTAGAATGAAATCCGGAAAGCTCTGTATCCGTGTATCTCTTTCAGTTGTGTTTTGTATTATTTTCCGCTGCATATTAATTTGTAAATCTCGAATATCATTCTGATGTATATTATTTGTTCATACTCTAAATATTCCTGTACTCTGATGTAAATTGTTGTAATAAGCAATGAAATGTTCTTCTATTTGTGTTTTGATGCGTCGTGCTCCCAACTCAATCCGGGCTTTCCTTTATGGGGAATTTCGGGTTGCTACACATGACATTATCTAGATCCATCGGCTCATCTTGGACTACATTGAGAGCAGAGTTCAAATGATCACAAAAGCTAAGGTAGTTCCAATCACCATATCTTTTGAGAGGTCTTATTGCACGTCGACCAACCCGAGTAGCAGTACTATCACCCAAACCCCTTTCAGCTCCACCTTAAGTCGAAAATTCTCTAGTATCATGTACATCACCAACATCACTAGAGGAACCATGTGGAGTATGTGATGTTTCATCAATCGCTTCTACCCCACGAGCTTCTTCTTCAACTCAACTACCACTTGGACGGAATGTGGGAATAACTTCCTTCTCCTTTGATTCACCATGAACCAAATCCGGAACATCCGACGAGCTCTCATTCTCCTTGAATAAAGCTGACTCATCAAAAGTGACATGACAAGAATTAACAACCTTCTTCGTTTTCGGATTCCAAATCCGATAGCGTTTCATGCCGTCCGTGGAACCAAGCAAGACCCCCTTCCACATGAAGAAGGTTTTTAATTCTCGTCATGTCACTTTTGATGAGTCAACACTCGTCCCCTTCCACACTTCCTCCGAAATTTTGTTATCAATGGCCGAGCATGGAATTCGATTCACAATATGCACCGCGGTTGACAAAGTTTCAGCCCAAAATCCCTTAGACAAACCCGATGTCAATCTCAAGCATCGAGCTTTCTCAAGTAGAGTTCGGTTCATTCTCTCCGCTGCTCCATTAGATTGCGGATCTCCCGGTGTAGTAAAATGTCTCTGGATTCCGTGATGCTTACAATACTCCAAGAATTCCCGGGAAACATATTCGCTGCCATTGTCGGTCCTTAAGACCTTCAAAGTCTTGCCACTCACATTCTCAACAAGAGCCTTCCACACTTTGAACTTAGCAAATGCCTCTAACTTGGCCTTCATTACGTACACCCATACCTTTTGAGACAAATCATCAATGAAAGAAATGTAATAACGAGCTCCACCCAATGAAGCAACCGGTGCCGGTCCCCAAACAGCCGAGTGAACATACTCAAGAACCTCCTTTGAGTCATGTTTGCCTTCATCGAATGATACCCTTGTTTGCTTCCCCATGATACATTCCTCGCAAAACTCTAGTTTGTTGAAACTCTCACCCTCGATCATCTCCCGCTTTCGAAGTAAATCCAAACCCCTCCCCGATACATGACCCAATCTCAAATGCCACAACCGTGTCGCATCCAAGTCACAAGAACTATCAACACCCACACAAGTCTCACCTCCTACGGTCACACCTTGAAGCAAATATATACCATGAGTCCTAGCACCTTTCATAACCACAAGCGCCCTCTTCGAACCCCTCAAGCAATCCTTCTCGATAGTGATCTTGCATCCTAGAGAATCCAATTTCCCCAAAGATATAAGCGACTTCCTAAGTGTCGTAACATAGCAAACATTGGTGAGTGTGCGGACCACTCCATCAAATATCCTTATTTGCACGGATCCACTACCCATCGACTTGCAAATAGCACCATTTATCATAGAAATTGCATTTCCCTCTTTGACTTCAAAAGATGAAAAACAATTTCTATTTGGCGTTATATGATACGATGCACCCGAATCGAGCACCCATTCGTTACCCGAAACACCCGTTGCTACCACCGTCAACACATTCTCATCTATCTCACCATCCCCACTCTCCACCGCTACGGATGAAGATGCTACTTCCTTCTTATCTTTGTCTGGACATTCATTCTTCCAGTGTCCCAGTTTCTTACAAATAAAGTACTTGCCATTTATCTCTTTCGATTTACCTCTTCCACCGGGCTTCCTTGATTTAGAACGCCATCGGTTTCCTTTCTTCACATTCTTTTCTTTCTCCACAAACAACCTGTGACCACTACTAGCTCCACTACTACCCTCACTCATCTCCTTCATTTGATCTCTCAATTCCTCACTAAGAAGACCCGTCTTGACATCATCAAAAGTCAAAGTATCCCGGCCATAGATCAAACTATTTAAGAAACCTGTATAGCGGTCCGACAACGAACACAATAATATCATCATCTTTTGCTCTTCCTCAATCTTCAAATCAACGGCCTTCATCTTCATGAGAAAGTCATCAAAGGCATTCAAGTGTGCCTTAAGTGAATTACCCTCCTTCATCTTGAAGGTGAAAAACGTTCGCAACAAGATCAAACGGTTGGTGAGCAACTTCTTCATATACAATTCCTACAAATTGTCCCAAATACCTTTAGCGGTAGTCTCACCACTAATTTCGGAGATCACGTTCTCTCCCGTAGCAAGTTAAAGAGTAGTGTAAGCCCATTCCTCCATCTCCTCTCTCTCAACATCTGGGATATCAGTTGGCAATAAGTGAGTATCAAATACTACTCGGTGTACTTGATTCCGCCTAAGAACCGCTTTCATTTTCCATTGCCACTTCTCAAAGTCATTATCACCATTCCACTTGTCTACTACCAATTGAGAACCCGACACCGCATACGAACCCCATACATAAGGCGCCACTCTATTCGGACTTCCAGTTGAAGGACTTACCTAGCTATTATCCATACTCGGCATTTTCACAAACACCTAACAATCACCAATTGCTCTAATACCAATTGTGATTAATCCAATTCAAGACTAGTCGAATCAAATATCCATACCACAAGCGCTAGCGGAAGACTAGATCATTGCTAGACTTGCAAAAACAACCAAACCAATAACTCTAGTCACAAATAATTATCAACCAATCACGAACAATCCAAATCTCAATCACAAGCAAGAAAGTAATGACAATCGTAGCAAAAATAAATCACATAAGGATTTATAGTGGTTCCACTAACATCTTGTTAGTGTACATCCACTTTGGAGAGAGTATTTTATTACCATGATGAAAGGAATACAAGAGATTGATCCAATGATCTCTATATTTCAATATAGAAACGAGTTTGAGGATAATAGAATTGAAGAATTGCAATTAGGTCATAAACCCTAATTAAACCCTTGAGAACAAACCCTTGATTTCTATCAAGTCTTGAAGCTCTTGATTCTTGCCTTTTGAAAGCCAGAAGATAGCTTATATAGGCATAAATAAGTATATGGAAATTCCCAGAATTTCCTGTAGATCCGAAATACCCGAAATTTCCTTCAGATCCGAAATATCTGAAATACCCGAAATTTCCTCCAGATTCGAAATATCTGAAATACCCGAAATTTCCTCCATATCCGAAATACCCAAAATTTACTCCTCAATCTAACACATAGTATCGCATACTTCAACAACACGTCTACCTTTAAGAGCACAAAACCAATGTTTGATTGTGTACATCAAGAGCACAAAACTCGTCCAAAAAAAGCATCAAATAAAGAAGTTAAGAAGAATCAATATGACATTGAAAAGGTGATCACGATTTATCTGATTACAACATCAAAACGGGCATATCAACTAATGTTATACAGGTTGTAGGCTACTACTCCGTATTCGTATGTGTTAACTAGCACCGCACGAGGACATCCTATAGGTTTACGTGGCCTTGTTTGTTCCCTACATCTTACTCGACCAGACTTTTTTTCCTATGATATTATTGTGAGCTACAGCAACGGTCCAAGATTTAGGGAAATTTTATCAAGATTTTAATTGGTAAGGATGATATTATAATCTGTAATACATTTAATGAAGTAAAAATAGAATTACCTCCAACACATAAAAGTTCTACTATACGTAATATTTAAATTTATTAGTCGGTTCACTGTACTATAAAAATTATAGATGTTTCAAATTTCATTCCATCCATTTGTTTTTCTGGATCGTAATTCAATCCCAATGGAAAAAATAACAATTAAAACCGGGTTTCCTCAAGAATGGAATAGGGAAGGTTAAAGAAACAAGTATGATTCAACCTCTAAAAATACCATTAATTCCTCTATAAGTGGAATGAAAAAAAAGTAATACATCAAATAATCAATTTTGTTTTCTAGCATGGTCACATTAACCAACTCTACGTTGACGGTTCATTGTGGTAGTGATCCATAGAGTATTAGGTAATTTCCCAAAGTTAGAATTCTTGGACAGTTGAGTAACTTGAGGCTGAGAAGATACACTTTGGAAGCCATGCTGCTCATATCCCAAAGAAAAAAGAAAAAGCTCAGAACAAGTCATGGTTGAACACAAACCTATGAAGATGATAAGAGCAACACATAAGCTACCTAGTATAAATATGAACAAAAAATCTGAGCAATATATGAAAGTCATCCTGTTTTTCAGGCAGCAAATCTCTTGTAATCAGCTCTCATTGAAAAAGACATTTGAAGCTGTATTCATTGAGTGTGAACTCATGAATTGCGATGATAAAATTTTGTACAAAAGCGAACAACACGAGCAATGAATATTACATTGGTTATTTTTTATGGACACACTGTTAGATTCATAGTTTTTGAAGTCCATGATTGGAAAGTTGTCCACTAGAGAACTATTTTACAAGGATTTAAATCTATTAGAATATGGCTATTAGTTCTATGCAATATCTGTATGTGATGTGGTACTGCTATGCCTGAGCTTACATGGCATGTTTTGGATTCCAAAGAATGGAGTAGGTGTGGAAATCCTTGGTTAGGTCAAACCATAAATGGAATTGTTGCTCCATGTTTCCTTTTCCATCTACGAAAAAATGTGTATGCAGTATGGATCTTCGTTTACGTTTTCTAGAAATTCAAAGTCTATTTCATCCTGTAATGGATCTTGAGATGACAACTAAAAATTAACAAACATTTACAAAGTCGGCTATCTGTTAAATTCTCAGCGAGTAGCCATGGACTTCACGTTAATCAGCAATTTTCTAATAATATTTGATACTAAAGATGACTTACATGTAAAACGTAGCAACTGTGCTAGCAGAATTTTATCCACAAGCTAGATTTGACAGTCAAATTTATAAGGAATAATGTAAATATAAAACACAACGTAGACACTGGGTCCACTATGCATCTTGCTTGAAATGAGAAAAAGATGCATTTTGTTTGAAAATACCAAAAGCATTATTTAATATGGCAAACCCTCCATCAATAACAAAATAATGTCCACTTACATGCTTTGATTCATTGATGGCAAAAAATACAACAGCTTGTGCAACAAAGAATTAAAAATTGAAGCTACCAAATATTATTACAGTGCAAAAGTATAACCAAATATGTATACAAATCATTTTTTTAATAGTTAACAGTAGAAAATAATTGTGTACGAAACGTGTGTTGTAGCACGCACGCGTGCGTAGATGTATGTATATATGTACGCTTGTATGCACACGAACACACACATATGAATAAATATGAACTTGGAATTTTACGTTAGACTTTTTGTATGTATACAAATGGGAGAGAGATATAGATGTTGCTCTAAAAAATCTTAGAAATTTTATTGTGCCTGCTCTAATATTGCATTAATAATGCACTAATGCAAAACAAGTGATCCTAATCTAAAATTTGATTCACTAAAAATTCAAACAAAAATCACTACTAGGCTAATTTATTCTGATGTGTCTTTAACACCCACAATCCACAATTTTCATATGTACAATTAAGTTATGGTCGATGTCCTTCTAAAATGACCAGATTAAATCATTTAGCCCTCAACTAATACTCGATATTGCGATGAACAATTTGCAAATCACTTTTTATTATTCATTTTCAGCCTAATCTTATCATTTATCGATACAATATAATTTCATATTGACAAAACAAAGAGCGTTACTCTGAATAAAATTAATATGTGAAACCAAAAGCAACTAGTAATTACTCAAAATGATGTATATTTTATGTGTGTCCTTCTAAAATGACCAGTTGAGTTATGATTTCAAATCCCATCTCATTCTGTAAGCAAAATTACTTTGAGTATAACAAATAGAAAAGAGGTATTCAATAAGAGAATCAGTGCGCATGATTGAGACTACGCAATATTATTCATTTTAGTGTAGTAAGTAAAGGGTAGATAAATATACAGTCTTTTGTTTTTTTTATATTGTTGTTCATTATGATATTTGGAGCAATAATTTTGAGCAGCAGTTAGCACACCCTGGATATAATTCTCATGCATCATCACCTAGCTTATGTGCTGCTCTTTACCAATAATAGTAAGCTTTACTTTTAACAAGAAAGCTCATAAAGCTGAATCCCTTTTTTTTTCCTCCTCTTCCTTTGACGTAATATCAGCTATCTAATAAGATATTTTAAAAACTAAATCACTATAAATTATAGTTTTCAAACTAAAAGCAATTTTTGATTTATCCAATATAATCTCTAATTTGATGTCAATTCCTAAAAAATCACTAAATTCTGAATTGTAATATCAGTCCATAGTACATGCATATTGCCCTAAAAAACTGTCTAATCCTTAAAAAAGTTGTTAACTTAAAAACTATCTAAACTATGAATTGTTTAAACTTTATAATATTTTAAATTGCAACTCCCATCTACCAATTCTGCAAATTCATCTAGTTTGATGTTTTCATTTAATTAATCATCCAATTTGGTGCTTACAATTCTTGCAAAACTGTCTAATTCTGAATTCTTGAAACAAAAAAGTAATCAAGCCATAAAGCTAGCATAAATGAACAACGTCTGATAAATTCAAGTTCAAGTGTTTGAGGACATCAAACAATTAAGCTATTTATGCGACGGACAATAAAAACAAAGAAAAAAAACTAGTTAAATAGAAAAGGAAAGGGAAAATTGGGATAACACAAATAGCTAGCTAAAGAAACTGCTATGATGATATAGTACATACTTGTTTAGAGAGCTAAATTTGCAGAAACAAAAAAAGCCCCAAAAATGATCGGACTGTCCACATTAATCAACCAAATACCCATAATTCACTTAATTAACTAAGCATAACCTAAAACTATATGCTAAACTATGAAATTATGAAAAATAACATTAAGATTATAAACTTTCATCTGAATGGTTGTATTTTATTGTTATACTTAGATCTGACAGAGAAGATGCGTTCAAATACAAAAAAAAGAAAAAAAAATCTAAGAGTGAAATATGTAAAAATAAGCATACCTATAGGATCCAAGTGAAATCCAAGCCAAAGGTTTTCAGTTGCTCAACTTGGGTTCAAAATCGGCTTTATTGGAATCAAAATATGCGAATTTGTGAATGAATCCATGGGAAAATCAGCATATCTGCAAAACGTAGATTCAAAATTTTATCATGAAAAACTAAGTTGAATTAAAAAGAAAACCAAAAAAAGATGATACCAAGATTGAAGGATGTCAAGCGGAAAAACCCTGGATTTGATAAATCCGATGGTGTGCGGCGATGATTTGAGATTAGAAACTTTCAAACTGGAATATGAGATATGCTTGATTTCATTGACGACTTTTTGGGGATGGAGTTAAATTTGAATCGAACCAGCAGCGAAATTATGGAGAAGACAAAGGCGAGAAAGCTGCAACAATTTGACGTGGAAGCGGATAGAAACGCGAAATTCAGATTTTCCAGCCGAATTTCATTGGCATGGACAAATTTTTTTTGGCTCTTACAGTAGGGAAACTTCTCTAACAATCGGTTTGATTAGGATTATTTTTTTGTTTACTGCCACTCAGAACTTTTAATTTCTACTCCACGCTTAAATTCACTATGCTGTAGCATGAGTAAGTATTCAAAAAGCTGCATTTTCGACGTTTAAAAATTGACATTAACACATTTAAAGTATTCACGTATCAAACGTCAAAGTGTTAAAAAGACAGATTATAGAAAATAAAAGGAAGATACCGAACAAAATCTCATAGCAAAAGAAATATATTATAGGTAAATTCTATTTATACACTGAAAATCACTTAACATACACCATTATTTTTCTATAAAATTCTAATACTAAATTAACCTTTTCTCATAGCTGCTTTTTTAAAAGTTTTGCATATTAATAGTTCAATTATTCTTAAAAATATTGAAACTCGATGCAAACTAAATATGTTAATGAAGATGTTAATGAATTATTTAATCATGAAATCTTATTTTTCAATTAAGAAAACATTCAAAAATAATGGTCTAATTTAGAAGTGTTGATTTATTTTGTAAAATTTGAGTACTTTTGTTGAAATTAATTTTTTTTTCAAAAAGTTTATATAAGCTGCAATATTAGTACAAGAAATAAATTTCATTTTGTTAAATTTTACTCAATTTAATGCAAAGAATTTCTAATTTTAGGTAATTGTGTTATAAGTTTGAAAGAGGAAAGAAAAAGAAGATGAAACCATAGATAATTTAGTAAAAGAAACGGTGTATGTAAAGTAATATATGGTGTATAGTAGTTTATTATAATTTTTGGTGTATGTTTAACAATTTTTGGTGTATAAATAGAATTAACCTAATTTATAATATAACAACGATCGTTACACAAAGAACATATAAACTACACACATCAAAGTACTAATCTGCAAATCAGTCGGGGTAGTTATAACAGTCTGTTCTTACAACTGCTTGTACATAGAACAAAAACACAGTGAAAAAAAATAAAAGAATACAAGAGTAAGTCTTGTTCTCTCTAAGCTCCAAATAAGTCCAAGAACCGATTTGGCTAATATAATCTATCTGACCCAAGTATTATAGTAAAATAACATCCGTACCACTCTAGTAAATCATCGTGAAAAAACTTAAATTACAAGTAATCGACTATAAAATTTATAAAACCGTTGAAATTAATTAAACTTGGTAATAATCATATTGATTAATCTTTGTCGAACAATCATGTTAGCATTAAATAATACGGTTCTCGACCAACTCGCTCCCCCCCCCCCCCCCCCCGTCCGTCTATCTTCCACATCGCAAAATTTTTTCTCTAACTTTTTTTGCCTCGCGATTCACTTCATGTCCGGTGGCTAAGAATCGAAAGGATAAACCTAGGATCTCGAATAGCTCCGCTTCTACAATTCGATCCAGACGCATTTATGTGGCTTCTAGTACTTTGGCTTCGGATTTTGAGCCTGTTCAATCTGTCACTGCTGCTGCTGCGAATTCTGTTTCCACAACATTCCCACTTTGTGCCCTTGATTGCAGCATCGCTTCTTTTTGGAATTCAGCTCCCCTCTCAGGTTTTCGAAGCAAGCGTGACTGCTTTATCGACTATGATTGCTGCAAGTGAATCTCCCTATGGTCGCTGTTGTGATGTTGATTTAAACATAAATGCTTTATCTAGGAATGTCAATGACAGAGATAATTGTGTCCATAGTGACTTGGATGAGTCTGTATTGAATGGTAATAAGGACAGTTCAGTTATTTTAGCTAGTGAAGATTGCCCATCAAGTGTTTGAATAAATGTCGGTGTCAATCCTGTAGCTCCTGATAGTAAACAACAGAATCCATCTCTGCCTAAATGGTCGTCTTTCTTTGTCTCCTTGCCTCGGAGTGCTGGAGACTACTCTTCATGTGAGTTCGACTCTTGCCAATCCAATGTTGTCCCGTCGACTATCATTATTCAAGAGTTTGTCAACTATTGGACAGATTGCTTGGTTGGTTTTTTTAGATTCAAAATCCTCATATTACGATGTCCATGGCCATCGATGCAGTTTGTGAAAACACAAGGGTGGATTGCGTGTTAACTTTTTGGATGGCATGTTCTATTTCAAATTCACGAATGTAGATGAGAGATTAAGGGTTCTTGAATGTGAACCGTCCATTATTGAAGGAAAACCATTTATTATTACAACTTAGAGTCTGACGGTTGATAGAGCAAGAGAACGGGTACTTTCAACACCGGTTTCAGATATATTTACTCGTATCCCTTTAGTCCTTCTAATACTATTGGGTCTTAACTGGCTTGCTAGTAGAGTTGGTAAGTTTAAATGTTTTGACATCAATAATGTAGCCAGGAAAAAAAAAAAAATGTATTTGCAAAAGCCTTAATTGAGATTACTCTGAATAAACCTCTTCGCTCTAAACTTAAAGTTTGCATTGAAGGTTTTGATATGTATGGTGATGTTAAATATGTTGGCAGCTTGGTATCTGTTATACTTGTCATTCCTTTGGACATTAGAACGTGCATGTAAACTATCTTCTGGTGATTCCATCTCAGTCAAGATCCCCCTTTCCAAGCCGCTTATTCGTATTTGGGTACCTAGGCCTAAGACCCCACCTATAGTCCATCTTGCTTCAAATGTCGTAGATGTTTCGATCGCTTTTAAGTCTTGATCATCCTCCCTCTAAATAAAACTGATGTTCTACTTACTTCTACAATGGATCCTTCTGTTTACAAAGATTATGCTATTAATTGGAGCTCACACGAGAAGGCATGGATTCATAACTTTTCTCTGAGATGCAATATGGCCCTGTTTGTAAGGTTTTTTCTTGTTTGTTAGTGAAGTAGAGGGTGAGTCTAGGAATCTGCAATGCTTTGGGGATGGTGATGATTTGGTTCTCTTCGGGGATGGTATGTTAGGTGATTGTAATAAGGTATTTCTAGAAGATGGTACTTAGGAGTTAGGACATGAAACTTATCTACGATATGAGCTATTATGTGTACGTGCTAAACTTTCTTGCTCGCTTTTGCAAGCTTCTTGCATGTCATATGCCCCAAAACTACTTCCACCTGAAGCACCTTCTTATCTGTTGAGGGGGACTAGCTTGTGTTATTTAATAACAAACACCAATGAATTATTATCTTATGCTAACCAAAACATATTTGGTCTGGCCAGTTAAATCCAGCTATAGCTATTTTGTACATGTGTAGAACATCTGTTTTTCATTTTAGTAATAAAGAATGGTACAACCCACTATAAAAATAGGCTTGCCTTGCCAAAAAAACCTTTCAAATTAAAGGTATTTTGTAAGATCATGTCGCACACAAAAAACGGATGAGTTTTTATCTTATGCTGACCAAAACACGTTTATTATAAATTCAGTGATATTATAATAATGTCTATAATCCACATATAAGTACGTTTATCACAGCCAAAATTGTTACTTTTATTAAATTTTAACATAGTAGGTTTACAACTAAAATAGTAAAAACACGTATTGGAGGTTGAATTTCCAACAGTGACAAGGTAAGATACTACCTTTCGAATTGTACGCATCTAGATAAAATGCACGTGAGGTCTGACAAGAATTTCTTGTATCCTTACCAACACAGAGCCAAATTGCCCCTCAAACATGAGTCGGAATACATCATTATCACACCAAGGCCAAACTATGTGAACTTTTTTTGGTCACTCTTTCACGCTTCCCAAAACTATATGTATCTAATCTAGATTAGGGAATGATGCTCCTAATGGTAGCGAACCACATAACCCTGCTGCTTATTACTATTTTAGCCATTTCCAATTGATGAGGCGATGATTATCTTTCCTTAGAGCATTTCACTTAGAATGTCCGTTGCCCTCCGGTAGTAATGTGCAGAATACATTCATCATTATAAATCGTTCTGGTTTGAACGAACCGAGTATACTTGTTCATCAACAATACTACTCTTATTACATTCATTTTGGAATATACCTTAGGATTAGTAGAAAATAATCCTTGCGCTTTAGATCTGTGTTTTTGATTTTATAATCTTTAAGTTATCTTCCACATTGGAACGCTTCAGTCAGATCGAAGTGCTTTTAGATATAGATTTGATTTGGTCCCTTGGAAACGACAATCATAATTTTGGAAAAACTCAACTCTGATTCTTTTAGAAATAAACCGATAATACATCAGAGCAGAGTTCACCTCCTACCCATTAGGAGAATGGTTTCCTTATCATTTGTCTTATCTATTTCCAAGGTTAAAACTGACCAAATTTGACAAGTAGTTATTTAACTATCAAATACACACATAACGATCATCCATAGA
The DNA here is from genome assembly GCA_030737875.1 of Allium sativum. NCBI lineage: Eukaryota > Viridiplantae > Streptophyta > Magnoliopsida > Asparagales > Amaryllidaceae > Allium > Allium sativum. Next base: position 390,976,026 of record CM060912.1, on the reverse strand, counting down.
TTTAATTTGCCCATAGCAATTCAATAAATATTCCATTTATTAAATCCCTTTTAAGAATATTTGTCAAAATATTCATATACTTATTTCATCGGCATAAGTATATTCACAAGACATTATATTTTCGATACTTAGAAAACATATTCATAAACTTATTTTATTTGCATAAGTATATTCGCATGCATTAAGAAAAATCTTTTTTGTCTTCCAAAGCATATTGAATGAGTCAAAACTCATCAAAACTCAAAACAATATCTTTCTAAACCTTTAGATAATAATATTTAAATTAAAAGTCGTTTGTAAATCTACTTTACAAAAATATTTATAAATTAACCTCCTTTTATAAAACAATTCTTGGTTTACAAATATCTTTATCAAAATAAGTAAATTGCCATTTTATATATGTATCATAAAAAAGATATTTTGAAGCATTAATTAATAAATATTTTAATAAAATATTAAGCTTTATTAATAGAGTAACTAATTATCTTAAAAACACCAATAATACAATAACCAATGAACCTTAAAACGACACTGTAAATCAACAAATTATCCTAAAACCTTAATAATTAATAAGTAGATATCTTTAAACCAAAGTAAATAAATAATTATAAATTTCAAAACATCATTATTAAAAAATAGTAATTAACCTTTAAATTATCATTAATTAGTAAATAAATAATTATCCTTTAATCATTATAAACATTATTTACAAAATAAATTATTTACTTCAAATTTTCATTTATAAAATACATAGTTTACTTTTATATGAATAAACATTATCTTTGAAACTTATTCAATATAATAATTAACTAAATCAAATATAATATCAATATAATAACTATTTTTAAGACATCATAAATAAATTGATAATTAACCATTAAAAATATCATTACAAAATAGTTAAGGACTTTAAACATTTATCCAAATAAGACTCAGCGACCATAATGTTATTTAACAAGTTACTACCTATTCAAATTAGTTTCCAAACATAGCATTGATATTTACATAAGCAAGTATCCATGTAAAATAATTCAACAGTTAGCAATTAATAACTAATATAACATCGATCCAATATTAATTAATTGACATATACATAATAAATATAAAAATTAGTATAATAGTCGAACAAAGATTTATTTTGCTAGATAAATGTCATTTAAAATAAATTCTTCAATTTAATTTAGGGTATTGTTATTGACACTCCAAATATTGTTAAGGGGAGACCAATTTTTTTTTCTTTCAAAAATTGTTAAGGGGAGTACCAATGAGGAAAGTAGCTCCTTAACAAATAAAAGTAATTTTACCTTATTACCCATTTAGCCCCTTAACAAATAAAGGTAATTTTACCGTAACAAATACTGCAAGGGCCGTAGTATTTTTTTTTTTAGAGTTCGCATATATCGATTTTTTAAAACCCCAAAGTATAAGTGTTTTTGGAGGAATATGATCAAACTATTTTTTCTTGTTGACATAAATATGCCGAATTTTATAATCACGGAGGCAATGCACCAAAATGATTATCAATTTTCGACATATCACCGCCGAATACATATATAATTGATTATGTGTTGCATTCAATGCAGTGGTGACGAACTGCTTATTTTGATTTGGTTTCCGTGTCGAATAAATTTTTTTTAAATCTAATTTGAAGGGGCAATCCAGGAATATTAAGTAGTGTGAAATAATATGTTTGTGCGGCCCCTTAACAATTTTTCAAAGAGTGTGGCATTTTTAAAATGGTCCTCCCTTAACAATGATTGGAGTGTCAATAACAATACCCTTAATTTATTAGATGGTATTTGTTTAGCCAAATCGATAACACCAAGAACATATTTAAATTAACTACGTTAAAATTTAACAACATACTTAAGTTAACATAATTTTATCACTTCACGTATAGTGCAATACTCAAATACGTTTGAATACAAAATAAAACTCAAACAATATCTAATAGAATTTCAAGATGATATATCTTCATCCAAGATCAAATTCAAATAATTTAATAATATTTTGAGATGTTATTTCTTCATTCGTATTCAAATAACCAGCAAATCAATTATTCAAGCAAGCACTAAGCAGTAAACAAGTTTTATATACTACATAAAATAATTGTAACTAGTTAATCAAAAATGCGATTTTAACTCGCTATTATTTCCAGTTAACAGCTTTTGCATCCTTATTTGAATTAAAACCGAACTCACGTTCATATTTTAGTAGAAAATTCAGCAAGCTCAAAACTCAGCTAATCCAAACCCAAAATGAAGATAACGTTCCTACTAGTGCAACTGATTGATCGTACTTGATTTGGACATAGCTTGAGTTAGATATTTAGTTTAAAAATATCAAAACAATTACTGCTATTAGTAAAGTTAATTACGAAATTAACCTTGACTAACTCTCGATCTAAAACCATGTTGCACCCTCTTTTTTGATTATCTCCATTTGGCGTCGCCTTCGACCAAAGTCTGGCCATCGTGCCACCACCCGTACAACCCTGACCTTTAGTGAACCCGAAGACTCCCGCCTCGACACCGGTCATCACCCACAAATGTAGGGGTGTTAATCGGGAGGACCGAACCATACCAGACAAAGGGTTGTTCGTGTCCTATCATATAGAACTTTCGGATGTACACGGACCGGACGAGGAGTTGGCTTGAACATTGTTCGAACGAGCCAAACAACCAATGGACAATGCTCAGACAATAGAAAACATCGTACATTTTCGGGCAGACAAATTTTTGTACACTTTTTCTTGTCTTAAATCATGTCCTAAATAAGAATCGTACGAACACGGACCAAACACTTTACCCTTCGAACTGAGTCGTACAACGGAATCCCCTATCTGATTAACACCCCTACACAAATGCCAAGCTGAACGCATAAAGTCACCACCGTTCAAGTCAAATTTTGGCCTACTCCAATCACCACTCCATGTTCAGACGCTAGTTTGACCTCTTACACCTCCACGCTAATGTTGTAAAAATACTTTAAGCTCATTCCTAAGCATCCCACTAGCCTCACCACCTCAATTTTTTTACTAATCCGCCTATATGGTACTCACTACATTAGCGGTGAGCATTCTGCCGGTTTTAGGGTAAAAATACTCAAATCGAACTGGAACCCAAAATTTTCAAACCAAACAGAAATAATTTCGGTTAATTTAATTGGTAATTGGTTTAACCAAACTTGAAGAATATATTATCATTCAAATATTTAATTCTCTCAAAGTTAAAATAAATTCATGTTTGGAGAAATTTTATTCACTAAATTTTTTGTTTACAATAAAATTTGACTTATTTTTAACAAATGCCTTTGTATTTTACTACTTTAGCTAATGTAGATTCCTCTATGATAGGTAGCGTGCTTGAACAAGGGGTGAATGGTAGCTTGTCTTTGAGAGTGATGCGGAATAGGATCTTAGGACTATATTATACCTAGGTTGGGGGAAGTAAATATTGTTTACTTAAGTTTACAGATCTTTTAGAAATCTTTTTGGATTATGCTCACCAGTATGTATTTAATGATCGCATAGTCAATCACAAAATAAAGCAAAAAGTAAAATAAATGCAGTAAAGTAGTAGCCTTTAGTCACTACCAATTCAATTACACTTCTTGATTTCAAGACTGTAGAAGATACCCTTTAGAATCTCGGACCTTGGGAGCACAACCAACTTAATTTTCAGGCAAATAAGTTACCCCAATTGCTTTTCAGGCACAATCAAACCCAACTTGATTTCAGAGCTGACAAATCACACCCTTATAGGTTGTTTGATATTGGTTTTTCAAAGTATGCAGACTTGGATTTTTCGATCTTGATTACAATTGCCCCTATAAATCAACCTTGCACTTTGATCAAGAAAGAATGATTAGATTTTGATATATAATCAAATCAAAGTTGAATTGACTTGCTTCGATTAGAAAATTGATAGAGTATAGCTATATCTTTCGTAGGAAATGAGAGAGAATTAAAAAAAATGTTTTTAATTAGTTTATGGAAGAAGACTATTTATAAGAGTGAATAATTTTGGAAAAATAGGTTAGTGTGTTGACATACTACCTATGCCTATGTCGACATACATGTAATGTATTTGAAAAATAATTTGTTTTAGTTTTTTTTTTAAAGTTTAAAACTACATAGAATGATTTGAAACATTGTAAAACTACTTATAGATAGTAGTTGTATATTTCGAACATAATAATGAACAAGAAAACTTACCAAGATAACTTTAAAGAATTTAAACCAAAGTATAATATATATATATATACACACACACACGCACTCCAATGGAAAATATGATCATTATATCAAACTTATAATATAAATACCGAAACTATGGTATCAAACTATAATATCAAAGTATAATTATTAAGACTAACTATAATGTAAAACCAAAACAGTTTAATTTAAAAGCAATTACAATTATAAAAACCAAAATACAAATACTGAAATAAAAAACATTATATTAATATCAAAATCAAAAGATATAGAAGTATTTCAAGGTAAAAGTATTAAAAATCTTAAAATTATTTTATGAAAAGTACTTTGAAAAATCATTCTAGATTAATAAAAATCAAACTAATTATTGTCCATTTTTCTTTAATAAAGCATACATATATATATATATACACACACACACACACACACACACATACACACATGTGGTGTGTATGTTAGCATCAAACTTGACACCAACACCCTAAACCGATAAACATAATATCACAGCCATATAGCTAATATCATAGCCATATATTTGGTCTCATACTACAAAAATGTAAAGACGATAGCAAAATTTATAGTGGTTAGGAAAATTCTAATTTATGTCCGCTTTGGTGATCTTTTTATTTATGATGCTCGATTACAAGTATAGTTGTACTAATTTGGAATGAAGAGGGAGAGCATAAGATGAGGTTTAGTATGAAAAAAGGTAAGAGCCTCCATGTGTTTTTGGGAGAAGAAGATCCACTTTTCAAGTGTTATTGATTGTCTATTTATAGGTGTATCCAAAGTTAGATCGACCCAAAAATCAACAGAGACCCCAAAAAAAGTTGGATAGCTAAATAAACAAAGTGGGACCTGGGCCACCCATCATTAGGCTTTGTATCAGATCGGTACGGATTAGGGTTCATGTCAATTTAACAATTGTGATCCATTTTTGGGGTCCTACGTCATCTCTCGATGGAATCGCCTGCGTTGTCTCTCTATCCTTGCTTGTCATCTTCAAGTAATGGCATGATGAAAGTCGAAGCTGGGTTTGAGTTATAGTGCCTTGGATTTTCGCCAACCCGAATTACTAATGCATTGATTCATAGCTAATCCAAAGTCCGGTCTCGTCCAAACTTGCATTTTGCCGACTCTAGAGTCCCATCTGAGTGCATCCGCTTACCTGCGGCTCTATATCCTTATCCATGCTCAAGTTCTGAGCTATCTGATCGTCTCTTCGGGATATCGAATACGATGAACAAGTAATCCAAGCATCTAAATCCAATGTGTAATGACTTCTAAAAAGGGAGGTTAACACTTGCCCTCCAAATCATACCTTGCTATAAATGGTTTATTTTGTATTGCCACAGGTCCCTTAAGTATCCGAGTTAGCTAATCCAAAAACTAGTTCAATGCAAGTCAAATTCGCCATCTCTCCAGATTTTCCATACGACCCCTCTGAGTTGATAACCAAATCAAAAGAAGTCTACGATCTAGCTAGATCGTTTTCCAAATCTGATAGCCAATTCAAATCAAAATTGACAATCCTACCAAATCATTTGCATAATCCAAATCCATTCTGAATCCAAAGATGACAGTTGAATCCAAGTTTGCAATCTCTCTAGACTGGTTGTCAAATCCCAAGCCAAATGCAAGTTCGCAGTTGTTCCTAGCTGATGTCCAAGTTGTGGTCTCTCTAGATAAATCCTTATGCTCTTCGATCTCTTATTGAGTGTAATCCAGGCTCGATGATCATAGCCTTTCCTGGATCTTGCTAAACGTAAACCATACTCAACATCCTGCAACCTTGTCTGGCTCTTGCTGAATATAAATCATACTCAATGATCCTGCAGCATCAATGGGTTCTTGCCGAGCATAAACCAGACAAGCCGGTCTCGCAGCCTCGTCGAGCTCTTACTGAGCATATACAATCAATATAAGGAAAAAATACTTTTAGCTACATATATTAATAACTTTTGTAAACTAATGCAACTGAAGATATTTGGTTCCTTATAATTTTTACTATTTTATTTTGTTAAAACTCTAGTAATAACGCCCTCACTATTCTCGGCGTGATAAAATGCAAATTGTTTTCGTTCCATTTTTCTTTCTCTCTATATTGTGTTTCTCTTTTACTTCTCCTTAAGCTCAACCCTAGATCCATTTCCATTCCTTACGAAAAATAGTTAATATAGATACAAAATTTTTCAGTTTTTAATTAAGCAATTCAGTCTTTATAATATACGAAAAGACTAACTAAAGACTGAAGTTTCAGTCTTTGTTTCTCAAGTTGCAAATAAAACTTGAAACTAAATTTTCAGCCTTAAATTCTAAAGATTGATATTTCAGTTTCAAATTTTGTTAAAGACAGAATTATAAAGACTGAGACGCAGTTTCCAATCAATCTCAAATTATATAAAAAATAACCAGCTTCATTTTTAATTTATTCATAATTTGATTCATATTTCATCGGTGTGCCTCTATTTTCCATGTATTAGTTTTCATTTGGATTGTCGTTATAGATAAATAAATAACCATTGCATCTGAATTTTTCTTTCTGTGAACATCTCTTGCAAATCATTTTTATTTTCTTTGTTATGTACACTTTCTTGTGCACAAATTTTATATAATTTTCTTTTGCAAATTTCACTAAAAACAAGCAGGCCCTCCTCCTAATTCATCAACCAAACATTACCTACTCTGCCATCATCTTTCTTCACAAATTAACTTCTAGAAAAAGACGATCCCAGCATCTTCCTCGTAAACTACCCCAACTGCCATATAATTGAACACATCAACTCCACTATTTGACCAACCATCTATCACTGCAACACTTTCTTCATCACAAATCAGCTGCACCCCACAAACATGAACTCCTACACCAACTTATCTGTCAACCACATTCTAGACCTACATTTTACCAATCAACCGAATATTTCACCACTAAGTAGTGATGGCAAAAAAATCCGTACCCACGGTTGCCCATGGATAAAATCCGTCATGGACATAAAATTAATAGCTAAAAGGGTACGTGCATGTATTAAGTGTGATTTATTGCTAATGCAAAAATCATTGCTATTGGGTTTTGGATATTTGTGCACATGTTTTTATTGAATAATTTATAAGCGGCTATTGATGATGTAATAACTGTGCATGCTGCTAATTAAAACTCTATATATACATATTTAGAAATTCTCAAATTTCTCATTAGTTGTTTCAAATTCCGATCCAGCAAGCAACACATCATTTCTTCTCTCCAAACGTTCTGCTCCCTCCAGCAAATTCAACTCATCCCGCAAAAGTTCTTGCTTCACTCCTCTTTACTGGTTTATATTAATACGTTGCCAAATCCAAGCAACGCGTTGCCAAACTTCACGCTTGGTCTAATTTTTTTTATCGAATGTATTTTTAAATAATTTCAATAAATGGTTAAAAAATAAATTGAATAAAATATCATGGTTACCCGCGAATACCGACGAATACCTGCAACTTGTTTAAAATCCGTTTAAAGGTACCCGTGCGGGTATGGGGTGGACACGGAGTAAAAAAATACCTAACATGATAGGTGATGGGAGGATACTACCTGTGTCCACCCCGACCCGTTGACATGGCTTCCACTAACAACAACCGCAACTTCTGATAGCAGCTTCCTACATCACCGTTTTATCATACCTTCAACAAAACTGCCAGCAACTATCTGACATCACTTTCATCATCTTCATACATGACAACTCAACAGTCACAACAGCCAAAAATTGCTTAACACCATTGGTAGCACCTCCTCGCTACAATCACACAAAACCACCACCATCAAATATATACAAATACAACTGCATTACTGCAGTTCCACATCACTTCAACGAACTCCACTAACTTCATACTACTACCACATACCAATTCCCAACACCTGAGCAATTGCGCAGTCTCCCTACAACACACTTCTCATCACAAACTGATATCCATTAACTACCATGCTCTGTTCACGGCCATCCAAACCAGTTCCACACACTTGCATACTCAACCATGCCTCCTCCATACACAGTTCATCTCGCCCACCAAATCCAAACACAATTGCAAAGCTCATAATCATCACCAACACGCAACCATTCACTCAAGGTATCAACTGTTGAGATTTGTGATACGCAAATCACAAAATTGTAGGCAACAAATTTTCTATGTGGATACATTTTTGGTGGAGATATTTGTTGCTACTTTTGTGGGATATTTGAAAATGAAGGCAAGGATTATTTGGTGCTTATCCAAATAGATATATTTGAGATATATGAGGATATATTTGAGATATATGAGGATAATTTGGGTGACAAGTTACTCTATAAAAGGCCTACATGATATCTTCATTATGTGGTGGAAAAATTTGCCATTGTTCTTCATTATCTTTCTCCTCAAATTGTTTAGCCATTAGATATTCTCTACCTATTTCTCAATAAGGTTATTGATTCAAGTTGTGTTTGTTTAACGATAGTTGAGATCGGTTGTAAACAATATTTTGGTGAATCAATAAAGAGGGAGGTTGGGTGGAATATCGTGTGTTCATATTTCCGATATTTTTTTGTGTTGTTGTTTGTTATTCAATCACATTCATCTTCAAGTGATTGGGTGAAAAAGATTCATTTTGTTTTTGGGTGTTTTGTCAAAACTTCCGCTGCGCATAAAACCCCAACAGTTGGTATCAGAGCTCAGATCACCGCATAGCTTAGAGTGTTTGTTGGATTGAAAAGAAAAAAAAATAATAGATTTTTTGTTTGAAAAAAAATGATTTTTTTTACGTCGGAGATGATGACGTTGTCGAAGATGGCTATTTTGAATGGGAGGAATTGGGGTATATGGAAGCCGAAGATGGAGGACGTTCTATATCTCAATGATTTGCATGATCCCATTGATGGAAATGGGGAGAAGCCCTCGAATATGGATGAGGGAAAGTGGAAGAAAATGGACAAAAAGGCGATTGCGTTGATTCGCCAATATTTGGATGATTCTGTGTTCCACCATGTGGCTAGTTGTGAATCCGCAAAGGCGTTGTGGGACAAATTAGTATCGCTGTATGAGTCAAAGAGTGCTACAAGCAAGGCTTTTCTGGTTCGAAAGTTGGTGCAACTTCGATTGGATGAGGAGAAGTCTGTTGCAGAGCATTTGAACGAGTTTCAAGATGTCATCAATCAATTGGCAAACATGAAGGTCAATTTTGATGATGAGTTGCAGGCTCTTTTGTTGATGAGTTCTCTTTCGGAAAGCTGGGAGACTTTGGTTGTTTCATTGAGTAATTCCAATGCTAATGGAACTATCTCTTTGGAAACGGTTCGAAGCAGTCTTTTGAATGAGGAGCTAAGGAGAAAAGGGTCGGAGTTGAAATCGGTTCAAACTGAGGCGATGGTAGCAAGGGACTCGAGTAAAGATACAAGGAAGAAGAAAGGTGCTATCTTTTGTCATTATTGTGGTAAGAAAGGCCACAAGCGCAATGATTGCTATTCATATATACGAGATATGAAGAAGAAGAAGGCGCATGGTGATAATAATAGTGATGAGGCACAGACAGGCTTTGCTGAAGGTACCGAAGGCGATTCTTCATGTGATGTCCTATTTAGTGTTGTGGAGCCTTGGAAGATGGATTCAGGAGTCAGTTTTCACATATGTCGAGATGTGAAAAGTTTTTCTTCGTATGAGAAGAGTGTTGGCATGATAAAGACGGCCAATGGAGTAGAGCTACCCATTTGTGGAGTTGGAGCTGTTAGGTTTCGGATGCATGATGGAGCGGAGAGAGAAGTTGCCGGTGTGAGGCACATACCCACATGTTCGCATAACCTCATATCTCTCGGTCAGTTAGATCGCCGCGGTTGCACTTACACTACACCATAATGGCCATTTGGCAACTCTTATTTTTTTCAACTGCCAACACTTATATGTGTTGTAGACTAGTGACACTAATATGTGTTGCTATAGTAAAAATGTGTCACCAAAAATGTGCCAACACTTATTTGTGTTATATGCCTAGTCAACTTGAGTGCAAAATGGTAAGTTCTCACCCATAACCTAATATCTCTCTCCCTCAACACTTATTCCAAAGACGGCCGCTTCATAAGCAATTAAACATAAAAATGGACTTCTCAAATCGGTACTCTCAAATTAGGGGCAATCGGCTTCGAATTGGGGCTTCAGAGACTTGGCTTCGCAAATTAGGGGCAATCGGTTTCGTCTTTGTGTGAATTACGGTTTCAAGGAAACATGGCTTTTAGGAATCATGATAATAGGTAAAAATATCGATTTCACTTTCCCAATTAGTCTTCATCTTTTATCGAATGTTATATGTTTTGCTATTACCGTATGTTATATGTTTTGCTGTTCAATTTAATAGAAAATCATAATGCTTTGACTCTACTCAGTCTATGGACTCCTGTTTTTGCTGTGAGTTTACTTTCTACTACTGTATTCAATTTAACTGTCATTTGTTACTATGTTGTCCATTTTCATTTCTTTGTTGTTTATTCATGTATGCTATGTAGATCTATATCATGGATATTCAAATATAGTATGCACTTATGTCTGCCCATATTGGTGGATTAATGGGTGCTCGCAGTCCTTGGGTGAGGTAACCAGATCTGAACTGCAACATCAACTACATTATTTAGAACATTGTTAGGCTACATTTAATTGAACAATAAAGTACGTTCATGTAGATTCTTGTTAATTAGTTATTTTGATAGTCTTTATGCATCCTTTGTAGATCCGATCTCTTGAAATGCTTCATAAAAGATTTGAAAGCTTTCCAAAAGCTTTTGTGAAGAACCTTGTGTTGTCTGAAGCTAAAAGGTTAGACTTAACTTTTTCAGGGACTCATCACTTATCTGTAATCTGTTTCTTGGTTCATGTTTGTCTAATTCCTCCTTTTCATAACACCACAGGACTCCTCAAATTGGACAATATCCGCAGGTCAACTTATTTATCTCTGTCATTTGAAATACTTAATGTGTTGTATTCTCATCAAGTTGCAAAACACCATCTTAGTCCTTAATTAGAGGACAGCCTTCTAAAGCTACAGGGATTTAACTGCTCAAATATTAGTTAACACTTCCTCGAATTTTACTGAATTGACAATAAAAGTTTCTTTTCCTCCTTTTCAGTTTTACCTTACTTTTGTGGTATCAGGATGATTTGTTTAGATATCTAAGTGTATATAATATTTAATAACCATTCAGTATATCCCCATTCTCTAAATATGCATGTTCAAAAACAAGTAGATGTATCCTGTTTTGTAAGTTAAATTATTCTTGGTACTAAGTGTCACATGCATAACAAAAAAGTTGACAATAAATGTAGTACTTAAGGTCCTAAGCATGCATGTTGAGATGATTGACCCTGACCATATGTTTTCACTAAAACCATACCATTCAACCATGTTTAGTTTTCTTATACCAATAGCAAATGTCAATTATATCTTTGTTCTTAATATGCAGCTGTTGATTCCTGTATGAATATTTTGTATGTGGAACATATGTCAGGTACATGAATCCACTTATAACTCTATCCTTTTCAACTTGAAAGAATTAATTTTTGTATTGTTTTTACTCATAAATTTATTCCATATTGAAAAATAAATGTAGCTAATTCATGCCATAATTTTTCTTCATCATCACTGTGACGTATATGATCGCATGTATATGATGGTTACATGCATACTCAACTCATGTAACTTGCACATAGAGAATATACTTCTAATCTCCTTATCATCAAATCAGTTTGCAAATTTTTCGAGATAAGATACTTGTATTTGTTGAAAAACTAAAAAGTGATATTCATTTTTAAATTAGGATGAAAGCGAACTGAAAAGGCAGAGGCGAAAGCAGACTAATAGAGAATCTGCACATAGATCGAGATTACGGTAGCAGGTATACATATTGTAGTAAGACCTGTTAAGTATCTGTTCCAGTAAAATTGAAATATGGCACATTTATATATTTGATTTTGGTTTGTCCTATTAGTACTGTCTATATGTTTTATAATTTACTTCACATAAAGCAGTTTGTAGGATTGCACTTTAAATCTTGTTATTCATATGGGTACTATCTATACGTTATTCATATCTATGTAGTATGTCAAAGGGGCTAGGCTGGTAATAATTTTGAATTTTTACAGGATTACACAGTATAATACATATTTCTATTTACCAAATATGATTTACTGTTGATTACTTATTATAAGCATACATATATTATTTTTTTAATTTCTCATTGCATAAAACCTAAAGTCGTGGAATTTGCAGGCAGTTTACTGTAAAATTTCATCTATTTGAATAACTTTTTTTTCCTTTTACTGCAATGCATATATTAGACAAATTTGTAAAGGCTTAGCTGTGAAGAATTAAAAGGTATTGACATTCATAATAGGGTTTATGCTTAGAGATGCACATTTTATCTAACCATAGAAATGTAGGATTATTGATTTGAGAATGCGAACTAGATTGTGTAAAGTGGTCGAATGCCCGAAGTGTACTGGTTGCTATTTCAAATTGTGCATGTGAATAAAAAACTGAGTTTCCGAACTGAGTTTGCGAACTCAGCCCGAGACTGAGTTTGCGAACTCAGTTTCGAACTGAGTTCAAACTCGAAATGAGTATGCAAACTCAGTTCGAAACTGAGTTTGCAACAAACTTAGTTTCGAAACTGAGTTTGCAAACTCAGTCCGGAACTGAGTTCGCAAACTTAGTTCCGAACTGGGTTTGCGAACTCAATTCGAACTGGGTTCGCGAACTCAATTCGAACTGGGTTCGGAAACTCAGTTCGAACTGAGTTCGCAAACTCAGTTTTGAACTGAGTTTATAAACTGGGTTTGGAAACTCAGTTCAAAACTGAGTTTGTAAACTCAGTTCCAAACTGAGTTTCCGAACTCAATTCGAACTGAGTTCGCAAACTACATTGATCCTGCTTCGAGCCATGCTGTATATCGTTTTAAAAATTCTAAATGGACACACACATTTCCACATGCTCCCTTAAGTTTGTACAGTTTACACTTCTGTTTTTTTAGTCAAGATCAAGTATACATATATACATGCAATGTAGCTGTTTCCGAAATGCCTTAGTAGAAGCAATTTCACCTCAAGTGTATGTACTGTCTTTAGTCAACACCTCAAAGAAAAGAAGAACTTATTTGGGACTGCATAAGTAATTAATATAAAATGTGCATATATTTTATTTTAATTTTTTCAATTATTTTGACTTAATTTTAAGCTTAATTTTTTATTGTGTTATTAAGCTTTTCCGCTGTCGATTTTTCCATATGTTAAGTTCATTACTGACAACGATGCAGCTGTGTAATTATTTTGTAGAATGTTGATTCTATATACACACACAAATGGCCCTGTTATTCCTTTTATTGCCCATTACAACATATAGTCTATGTAACTACGAATATCTGACCCCAAAGGATAATTCATTTCAAGAACACATTCTACACTGTCGGTTGAAAATTAAAATAACAGAGACTGTGAAATAGATCTTAGATTATTTTTACTTATTAAGTCTTTTATTATTCCATTTGATCAGTTAATTACTATGTCATTCGATTACCTTACTTTTAGTGTTCAAATATCTTCTTTGATTGATATGACAGTCCTAAGAACAACAGAAAGAGCTCTTCACCTCAGCTTTAGTTTAGCAGGTAACTTTCTTGCGTTTTGTAATTTAGTGTCCAATTTCAGATATTATTAGTTGATAGTATTTTATCGTATTTTCTTTGATGTTTGGGCTGAAACTATTCGTCTTAATTGAGAATTCAGCCAACAATGTTACATCTATTTAGTGGATGATGTATTACCATTATGTTGGTGATTATACTGAAAGAGGTATCCTAATGGAAACTTCAGTTCTTCTATCATGCCATTCAATTTATTATAGTTTATAAGTAGTATTCACATTTTTAATACATTTTTATCGAATTTACAAAAGATGAAATATTATATAGTCATTCATGCAATTTGCTTATAGTTAATTTATTACTCACTGATTCATAAGCTGGATTTGTTATCTTTTTATGATAGAAAGATATCAAGTTATTTCAAATTCATAAGCCGTATGTTTTCCTATTTATGTTTGTACTCAGCAAAAGCATATCTATTTATGTGTGATGTATGTTTTCCTATTTATGTTTGTACTCAGCAAAAGCATATCTATTTATGTGTGATCTTTAAGCTATTTACTTGATTGGTGGATATGCCGTTGTAATGATTGGTTTTTGATTGTTGATGCATGTATCACCTTAGTGAAAAATGCTCCATTGCAACTTGTCATTTTTTTCTTCTTCTAAAAATGAGTGCATTTATATTTTGCAGGCACTCGTGGAGGAGGGATAAAAAATAAAGAAAGTAAACACATGTGACCTTGACAATGATTTTATCTCTAAAGTTTTTGGAATGTGACGAGTGCATTTATATTTTACAGTTTGGACATGATATTATGGTATTTTGAAATCGGAAGCATGTAGCTCAAATTTGAGTATTATGAAAATGTGACATTGTTGAATTTGAGATATGGAAGTGTACTTAATCTTACATTGAATTGATATGTTGAATTATATATGTGATATAAAAATCACAAAGATATGTTATATTCATTTGTTTTGAGAGTTTTAACATTAATTGTGTAAAAAATAGAGAAGAACTTAATTTCGTACTGTGATGCATATAAGTGTTAGCAATTTATGTATGCCAACATTTATAAGAGTTAGTAGGATTATGATACTGACATTTATAAGTGTTACCATATCTTATGGTTGCAACATTTATAAGTGTTAGCAATGAATATGTTTGTAACTCTTATAAGTGTTACCATCTCTTATAGTTCCAACATTTATAAGTGTTAGCAATGAATATGTCTGTAACTCTTATAAGTGTTACCATATATTATAGTTCCAACATTTATAAGTGTTAGCAATAAATATGTTTGTAACACTGGTAAGTGTTAGCAGTTACTCTGTTTGTAACACTTATAAGTGTTAGCATTTGGTCTTCTTGTAACACTTATAAGTGCTAGCAGTTAATCTGCTTGTAACACTTATAAGTGTTAGCAGTTACTCTGCTTGTAACACTTATAACTGTTACAGGAAATTCCTCACAGGCTGTTAGTGACACATAAAAGTGTTACGGAAATTATTTGTAACACCTATACTTGTTGGGAATCCACTGTTTTGGTGTAGTGTTATGAGAGTCGAGGTGGAGTTTTGAGAGTGAAGAAGGGTGGTCGTGTGATGATGCGAGGAGTTTTGGAGGAGGGGAACCTATATAGTTTGGTCGGTTCAGTGATCAACAGTGGAAGGCGGGTGACGGTTGAAGAACCTAGTCCACAGCAAGGTGGAGAGGTTAATATGGTCACTGCTGATGGTCCTAAGGTGGAGGATCATGGTATCGACAAGGGTCTAGATGTTGATGATGCTCGAGGGATCCCGGAGACGAAGAGATCATGTCAAGCGGAAGACGGATGTCGAGTGGTGAAATCCACAAAGACAAGATGGAGGCCTTTGTGGTATTACAAACGCTTTTGAAGATCGCTATTGGTGTGGTGCACGGATGAGGGAGGTGCACCATTAGTGGGCGATGGTGGAGGTTTGTAATGATGTTAATTGAGAAAAGAAGGTTGAAAGTGAGAGCTAAGTTGGCTAGTGTTGAGTGGAGGAGATGTTGTGATTTGGTATCAAGGTGGAGTGTTGAGATTTGTGATACGCAAATCACAAAATTGTAGGCAACAAATTTTCTATGTGGATCCATTTTTGGTGGAGATATTTGTTGCTACTTTTGTGGGATATTTGAAAATGAAGGCAAGGATTATTTGGTGCTTATCCAAATAGATATATTTGAGATATATGAGGATATATTTGAGATATATGAGGATAATTTGGGTGACAAGTTACTCTATAAAAGGCCTACATGATATCTTCATTATGTGGTGGAAAAATTTGCCATTGTTCTTCATTATCTTTCTCCACAAATTGTTTAGCCATTAGATATTCTCTACCTATTTCTCAATAAGGTTATTGATTCAAGTTGTGTTTGTTTAACGATAGTTGAGATCGGTTGTAAACAATATTTTGGTGAATCAATAAAGAGGGTGGTTGGGTGGAATATCGTGTGTTCATATTTCCGATATTTTTTTGTGTTGTTGTTTGTTATTCAATCACATTCATCTTCAAGTGATTGGGTGAAAAAGATTCATTTTGTTTTTGGGTGTTTTGTCAAAACTTCCGCTGCGCACAAAACCCCAACATCAACTTCAATGATCGACCATCCAAGTCGAGCCATTCCCATTCCACCTCAACCATCTTTGATCTGGACTACACGATCTGATCTGAAGTGACTCCGTGGAACAATATGGATTTCATCTCTTTAGGGCCTTCATAGTCGATGTTGACGCCTAAGAAAGCGAGTGTGGATATGAGAGCAGGTTTCAAGTAGGTTTGGGCGATGCAGGTAGAAGGCAGAGGGAGGAAGAGGTTGCTATCGGGTGAAGGAGCATAGGGTGGCTTTGGGAAGCGGTTGTGGATAGGTTGATAAGAAAAGCGAAGAGGAGGAAGATAGAATGAAGAAAAGAAGAAACATTGATTTGTGAATGTTGTTGATAACGAGAAATATAATATAGTGATGAAAAAGGACAGTGGATTTAGTGGAGTCCTAATTCAAGGCGAAAATGAGGGCAGTTCTTGAATTCCAACAAAAAAATGTTTTTATTAAAAAATGAGAGTTAATTCGGTTGTTATAAACATGGATATAATGGTTCGAATAACAATATTAGGCCATTGGGATCAGCAAGCAGAGCAAAAATCTAGATGGTTACAAATTCATTCTAGGCAACATCAATTAATTACTCAATTAAAAACAGAAGTTCAGTCTCTTTTGCGCTTTTATCTTTTTGCAATTGATTTGAAATTGAATTTCAAATACAAATTTATGAAATTAAAGACTATTTTTTTTCCTTTTTGATTAGTATTTAACTAGTGACCGAAAAAGTTCAGTTACTAATTTACAGTCTTTACTGATCTATTTTTTTGTAGTGATTTCCCTTTATATTAGAGCATATCCAACAGGATCGAAAACGGAAAAAATGAAATGAATTTGTATTTTTTTTGTACTCCTCGCTCTACAACAATGTTGATTCAACCGTGAGGAAAAGAAAGAAATGGAGATTTTCCCCATTTTATTTTTAAGCGTGAATCCATAAACGGGTTTTTGAAAACCATTTATAACTAAACGTTTTTCAGAATCTCGTTTTATATTTCCTTTCTCATCATTTAATTTTATTTTAAATAGGTTTCTAAAACCACTTTTTAGCTCTGTTCGGGTTTCAAAAATTCGTTTAATCATTTTTCATTTCTTTTAATAATCCAAAAAAGGTCAATTCTGTTTATATCCCTGTTTTCTCCTTCCACACCCCACTACTTCATTCATTTTAAATTTTTCCAAGATTGCCCAAATTTTCAAACAACAACTTACAATTAAAAGAAATAACTATGTTATAAGCTACGATGGAACAATGTATTTGTAAAAACATAATACAGTCCAAGCGAGGTTTGTATATAAACCCAACATGGACCAAGCGAGGTTGGCATGTTAGCTTAGTTCGGATCGAGCAAGGTTTGTGTAATAGCGATCAAGCGAGGTTGGTGAAACAACAACGTCATTACTGAACATGGTTCATAAAATATAAGGGTTATTTTGGAATAAATGGGGAGTGAAAGGGAAAAGGTGAGGTATGATGTTTTTTTTTTATTTTAAATTAAGCGAGATGTGAAAGAAGGAAAAAGAGGTGCTAATAGAACTAGCAAAAAAAAAAATGGCTAACTCTATTTCCACCCCATTTTTTTTCCTTTCACACCCCATTATTTTTTCAATTTTTTGATTTTCCAAAATTGTCCCTTTCTTCTAACATAATAGATTATGTTAAAAAGGGAACAATCACGTAACTAACACTAGCGAAGCGACGTTCCTATAAGAACAACGCCCGCTACAAGCTAGGTCCATGTAATAACCTAGTTCGGGCTGAGTGAGGTTTATACAATAACCTAGTTCGTGTGAAGCTAGATTTGTATGATAACCTAGTTCGTTTCAAACGTGTTTAATGAATAAACAACGTTATAGTTGAACGTGATTTAAAATACATTAGGATATTTTCAAAAAAAAGGGGGGGGGGGTGAAAAGGAAAAAGTGGGGTGTGGGCATTTTTTAACACCAGGTGGGGTGCGAAAGGAGGAAGAAGGGGTGTGAATAGAAGTAGCCAAAAAAAAGTCCTTACTGCTGAAAAAGCATCAATTAACAACACTTTCCTTTTTGCTCCCACATCAAAAATGCCTTGCAATTAGAGATGCTCTCAATTTTATCCTTTACCCTCCTCGTTTTTTTCCCGTCTATATCACGTTTCTCCATCTACTTCTCCAACGAAACCCTGATTTTTAGCTGTCTTCATTTTTTGCGGTATATACTATTTTGAACCTGTCAAATTTTTTGTTAGTCTCTACAAACGTAGATGTAAATTCAGTTTTGGAAATTTGGGGATTAGGTTTGTTACAACCCTCAAAATTTTCTAGTTTATTTCTTTTGGGTGAGTTTTGAATCTAGTCGCAACAATGAAAGAGCGCTTAGTTGATTATTACTTCCGATGATGGAACTGTTGACATGTTTTTTGGTTAAATCTGTCACACGTAAATTTCTTGGTTAGCAACGCGCTCAAGCATCAAGAACATCGTCAGAAAACACAAAGCGATTTGGTCGAAGTCACATCGCAAACATAAAAAGGGTCGGAAATTCCTTTAAATGACCTCTTTTGGGTTCGAATACCTCAATTACGGTGCTGAGCACCATAACTCTTGTAGCCTTCTGAATTAGCTTCAGGTACAACTTTTGTTTAGTCCAAACGGACTTACGGTTTGAAAGTTATGCCCATTACCGTAAACGCATGTCAATCAATTCAAGAATTTCGAACCCCTCATACTTTAAATCACCCTCGAATACTCGAGTCGTAACCCCCTTTCGTATCCCTCAGGGGACACAGAATTTCGTATCCCTTGAGAGGGGTATGAAATTTATGCTGCGTATGGGGGAGGGTTCCGAATTTCGAGGAGTGACCTCTTCAGGGATCCGAATTTCTTGTATGTGGTCTCCAAAACTCACATACTCCCACCTAATCTCCCTCCTATATATACCCCAAGGTTTGGCCTTCATTTGGATCCTTTTTTCCTTGAATCAAGCAAGATATGATTTGGAGGGCAAATGTTGACATGCTTTTGGGTTAAAGCTGTCACACGTAAGTTCCTGGTTAGCAACGCGCTCAAGCGTCAAGAACATCGTCAGGTTACACAAAGCAATTTAGTCGAAGTCGCATCGCAAACATAAAAAGGGTCGGAAACCCCTTTAAATGACCTCTTTTGGGCCCGAAAACCTCAATTACGGTGTTGACCACCATAACTCTTGTAGCCCTCTGAATTAGTTTCAGGTACAATTTTCGTTTGGCCCAAACGAACTTACAGTGTGAAGCCCATTTCCGTGAACGCATGTCAATCAACTCAAGAATTTTGAATCCCTCATACTTCAAATCACCCCAGAATACTCGAGTCGTAACCCACCTTCGTATCCCTCAGGGGATAAATCTGTATCCCCCAGAGGGATATAGATTTTCGTATCCCTCAAGGGATACAAAATTTTGTATCTCCCAAAGGGATACCAATTTTCGTATCCCTCAAGGGGATACAAAATTTCCTATCCCCTGATAGGGGAACGAAATTTATGCTATGTATGGGGGAGGGATCCGAATTTCAGGGAGTAGCCTCATTAGGATCCGAATTTCTTGTATGTGGTCCCCAAAACTCACATACTCCCACCTAACCTCCCTCATATAAATACCCCTAAGACTTTGCCTTCATTTGGATCTTTTTTTCCTTGAACTTTTGGACTTCTAGAGCTCCAAAACCCTCATTAATGGCTGCCATCTCCTCCTTTATGGCCATTGGACACGGCATAAACCATTAAAAACGTGGCATACACATTTTCCATCAACATTTGGACATTCACAAGGATAACTATGCTACTTTTGGGCTGTTTTGAACTCCTTGGACATTAAAGATAAATTTGGACATAGTTGACCAATTCAACTCACTTAACGAAGAAGACAAAGGGCTTTTTAGTCAAAGTTTAGAATTAACAAAGATATTGTTGTTCAATTGTAACACTTTGTACTCAAATATTGTCTGAACTTGTACAATAATTGTAAAAAGTTGTAAACGTAAGCATTAGTGCCGAACCACTATAAAAAGTTGTGTCTCTCGCATTTACTTTGTTACTTATTTGGATTACTGTATTTCTATTACTCATACACATTGGGTGCTAGTGTGTGCTGAATAACGCAACAATTCCCCTCGTCAACATTTTGGCACGCCAGGAAGGGGACGCACAACTTTAACCTCTGCTTTGGATTACATTCTCAGATTGGGTTTTCATCTTCGACTTTGTTACTCGCTTTTCACCAATGGCTGAGCACAAGATGCTCCAAGATCTCGCTGAAACTCAAGACGCAGCAAGAGATGAAGGAAGTCAAGAACTTTCTTTGACTGGAGTCCCATCAAACTACATCACTCGAGGGCACCCCTAATCCCGACATCACTCCAGCCCGTGACGCTTTGGTAGGTCAGGTTGCGGGATCCGCAGTTGGTATTGTTGCTTAAGCGTAGTTGCGCACAACTTTGGATGGTAGTGCTCCCACGGTTCTAGGAATCAGGATAGTGCCCAATGTGGCCCCTCGGCTAATTCAACAAGATATTCTTCTCGTCGGTCAACCAATCCCTCATATGGAATTAAACACTGGGGGGCACCGGTGTCGCATTGGATAATTAGAATTGGTTGTTTGCCTTTGGTAATGATTTCAGATCGTGGATGTTATCCATCGATTCACACGAGGCAGTGCCTCTTCTTCTACAAACTTAGATTCTAGAAATCGCAGTCTACTCTTTATCGCTATCAGGAACTCTCGTAACCCACCGGATTTCAAGCTACCAACTCTGGAACCCTATAACGATATCAAAGATCTGACTGCTCACCTCATGAGATATATTTGACACATGGAAGTCCTATCTGCTTCATAAAACGTCATGATGAAGTGCTTTTCGCTTTACTTAATAGATATAGCAGCAATGTGGTTCGGGCAGCCAGAGGCAGGGTCCATTACTTCTTGGAATACTTTGATTACCATATTTGTGGAACAGTTTATAGTCAACATAGCTCGTCCGAAAAGCGTCATGACTCTCAATGGTTAAAGACAGAAGTCCCGAGAGACTCTGCGTAAAATCTTAAAATGATTCAGTGCTGCGGTCGCTTCAGTTTACAGGCCTAAAACTTCTATGGTTTTAATGGCCGCAGTATCTGGTGTTTTGGATAAATCTAACTTCAAGATTATGGGTGAATAATATTTGGTTCAAACCGAATTAACCGACCAAACCGGTAAATTTCGGTCGGTTCGGTTTTAAAACTAAATCAGTTTGTATTCGGTTTGCAAAAAATAATTTTTTGGTTATCGGTTTAACCAAATTAACCGAACTTTTAATTTATTATTTAATTTTACGGTATCGTAGTACTTTTAATAATTAGTTTAGTTATGTAATATAAAGATATTTGTTGCAAATAGATCAAATCATATCATAAACATAAAATTTCCTATATAAAATTTCTTCAAACATGAATTATTGTTTTATTTTGAGTGAATTCATCATTTGAATAGTAATACTTCAAATTCGGTTAAATCGGTTACCGACCGAATTAACCGAAATTAATTTAGTTCGGTTCGGTTTGAAAAAAATTCGGTTTCAATTCGGTTTGAGTCTTTTTACGTCCAAACAAACCGAACCGACCGAACACTCACCCATATTCAAGATTTCTCTACATCAAGAGCCACCAAGGGTTCTCGTAGAATCGTATTTTGAGGCTGAAAGATTCCTTCGGGAAGAGGACACGAAGAATGACAACAAAAAGGTCCTTGATGTTAATGATGTTAAGGTCGGGAAACCATTAGACTCGAAAAAGGCTAAAGGTTTTGCTACTGTTGAACAGCCCTCCTCGGGAAATGATCGCAATAGGGTTTGGAGACGACCAAGTTTCCCGTTCCTGAATTATTCGGGATTTACTCACACCCTCATGGAGATCTATCTAGAGGTTCATCCTCTCGCTCCCTTCAAAAAGCCTCCCGTTAGGGAGTCCACTCAGTGAGAAAGAGATTCTGGTCGACATTGCATATTCCACGACATTGATGGTCACAGCACGAATGAGTGTCAACATCTCAAGAATGCTATTGAAGAACGTATCAGAAACGAGGAGTTGGCGCGCTTCGTTCAAGCTCAGTTTGGAGTACTAGAACAGGCACAACCTCCTTAAGGGAATCAAGACAAGCCTGGGACTAGCAATCGTTCTGACAGCATCGTCATCAACTGAATCTCTCACTGGCTCTGATGTCTTGGAAACAAGTATCCATGGAGTCAGTGTCTTACAACTTGCAGATTCTGATCTTCTATTCTTCTTGACTTATGGATTAATGGCTCTCAAATAGTGAGCTCCTCTCGTATGGCTTTCTTACTTATGATTTTCCAGCTTTCGGACTTCTCGAGCCCTATGACATTGACTCTCTTATTTATTCTGAATTATGGATATTTCAGGCTTCGACCCCATGGTGTTATCTCTTTTGGCTTTTTGGAATGTAAATGGCTGAGTCGACCTACCTATGCACGAGAGCAGTTATAATTACTAAGCAGGCTCTTTGCTCGACAAAACACCATCTAGTTATCAATAAAATGAATTTTCTGACATTTCTTGGTCACTTTACTAGAGTAAGGTCGCCTTGAAACAAAACCACAATGCTTGGTCGTCTTACGAATGTAAGATCGCCTTGAATGCATTGTATCCCTTGGTTACATCACCAAAGCATGATTGCCAGGGATGAAATGTCTCCCTTGGTTGCATCACCAAAGCGTGATTATCACTGACTAAATGTATCCCTTTGATGCATCACCAAAGCGTGATCACCAAGGATGAAACCATATCCCTTGGTTGCATCACCAAAGCATGATCGTTAGGGACGAAATGTATCCCTTGGTTGCATCAACAAAGCGTGATCGCTAAGGACGAAATGTATCCCTTGGTTGCATCACCAAAGCGTGATCGCCAAGGACGAAACCATATCCCTTGGTTGTCTCGCGAATGTGAGCAGACCAAGGGTGAAATGTATCCCTTAACTGTCTCGCAATTGCGAGCAGACCAAGGATGAAATGTATCCCTTGGCTGTCTCGTGAATGCGAGAAGACCAAGGATGAAATGTATCCCTTCGCGAGCGCGAGCAGACCAAAGAAGAAATGAATCCCTTTGTTGTCTTGTGAATGCGAGATGACTAAGGAAGAAATAACATCCCTTGGTTGATTTATAAATGTAAGATCACCAAGGATGATATCACATCCCTCGATCGTCTTGCCTTGACAAGATTGCCTTGGAAGAATACGGTGACCTGTGGCGGCCTCGTCGATCGTCCACAAATAGTTATGTGTATCTCTTTTCTTTGCAGGTAATTGGACTCCTCTATTCCCTCTCATAATCTGGCTATTCTAGTTATTTCTTAACAATCCAAAGCGATCATGACCTCTTATTAATAAGATTCAAAGCGATCATGGCTTTCTAATTAATACAATCCAAAGCGATCATGGTCTTCAATTAATACGATCCGAAGTGATCGTAGATTTATGAATAATACGATTCAAATCGATCGTAGACCTTCGTCAAAGCACAAGCTTTCTGGTTCTTCGACTCGTTAATAATACGATCCGAAGCGATCGTGGGTTTCAGGATTTCTCTTCTCCTCGCAAAACACACCTTCCTTGGTTCAATCAAGATATGTTTTGGAGGGAAAATGTTGACACACTTTTGGGTTAAAGCTGTCACACGTAAAGTTCCTGGTTATCAACGCGCTTTAGCGTCCAGAACATCGTCAGAAAACACAAAACAATCTAGTCGAAGTGGCATCACATACATAAAAGGGTCGGAAACCCCTTTAAATGACCTCTTTTGGGCCCGAAAACCTCAATTATGATGTTGACCACTGTAATTCTTGTAGCCCTCTGAATTAGCTTTAGGTACAACTTTCGTTTGCCCAAACGAACTTATGGTGTGAAAGTTATGCCCATTCCCGTGAACGCATATCAACCAACTCAAGAATTTCGAATCCCTCATACTTCAAATCACCCCAGAATATCGAGTTGTAACCCCCTTATATCCCTCAGGGGATATGAAAATCCATATCCCCCAGAGGGATACGAATTTTCGTATCCCTCAAAGGGATACAAAATTTCTTATCTCCAAGAGGGATACCAATTTTCGTATCCCTCAGGGGGATACAAAATTTTGTATCCCCTGAGAGGGGTATGAAATTTATGCAACGTATGGGGGAGGGATCCGAATTTCAGGGAGTAGCCTCTTCAGGGATCTGAATTTCTTGTATGTGGTCCCCAAAACTGACTTATTCCCACCGAACCTCCCTCTTATAAATACCCTATGACTTAGCCTTCATTTAGATCCTTTTTTCCTTGAACTTTTGGACTTCTAGAGCTCCAAAACCCTCATTAATGGCTATCATGTCCTTCTTTATGGCCATTGGACATGGCATGAACCATTAAAAACGTGGCATACACATTTTCAATCAATATTTGGACATTCACAAGGATAATTATGCTACTTTTGGACTGTTTTGGACTTCTTGGACACCAAAGATAAATTTGGACATGGTTGACCAAGTCAACTCACTCAATGAAGAAGACAAAGGGCCTTTTAGTCAAAGTTAGAATTAACAAGGATGTTGTTGTTCAATTGTAACACTTTATACTCAAATATTGTCTGAACCTGTACAACAATTGTAATTGAATATTATATGATGAACAATTACTTTAAACTGGACTTAGGCGTTAGTGTCGAACCACTATAAAAAGTTATGTCTCCCGCATTTACTTTATTACGTCTTTGGATTACTGTATTTCTATTACTCATACACATTGGGTGTTGGCGTGTGCTGAATAAAGCGATAATTCTTCTCGTCAACAGGCACTGTACCAAGCATCGGGTGATGGCACTGTACCAGGCACTGCAACAGCAGTATCAGGCATCGAGATGAACTGGGTGTTTGTATGATGAGAGTAAGAGCCTTTGTTGAAGTACTGGATGGACAAGAATTACGTCGTCGTGTGCTTTGTTCAAACCGCATAGCTAATACATCTATTTTGTGTGTTGCTATTCGCACCCGATGTGCCTTTTCTGGTCACCACGCATTTCTGTTCGGCGGTGAACGGCCGACCAACGTACACGTTGTTCGGCGATGCACGGCTGCCGCATAGTGCAAATTTGTGTGATTACGCCGTTCGGCGGTTAACGACCGAACGAGGCCGGTGGCCCAAAGTGGACAGCGAGGTACGAATTGCAACACTCTTTATTTTATGATTTGAATAAAAATGTGAACTGTTATTTACTTTTTTTTTTAAACTAAATAAAATTTGTTGAGGTAAATGAGTGGTTGGAATATGGCATGATATTATTCCGACATTATGCTAAGCCGCTTGGTACTTATCATTCCTTATGTGATCTTTGGTCGTTCCTTACTAAGTGCTTTGTTCATTCCAGGATTGCCAATATTTTATAGCTGATCCATATAATAGATTGGAAAAACTGATGCCAAATATGGATTCAAATGTAAAGTACAAGCTATATATATCTTGCTAAAGTTGAGTTTAATGCCCGATTATGTTTTCATTTCGTAATTATTCAGTCTCTATATCATATATACTAATGAGTTAAGTTTTCTTTGATGTGCAAGATGTTGCGAATTATTACTAAGTCTATGACGTATGCTAATTCATATTATTGCATCAAGCACTTGCCTTTACAGCCATGTTATATCCATTTTTCACTTAATCATAAATAAGAATCAGTTTAGTGCTAACTGGATGTAATCATGGACCAAGGTAAATTCTCCGGTAGTAGAATAATAATACAAGAAAAAATATAGAGTTTCTTCTTTTTGCAGACGGATTCTGTCAAAATATTACAAGGGCAACCATCAATTGTCTTGGTCATTACTTAAACTGGAAAAAAGTTATATGCTCATTTCGTAAAAAATCATTTTGAAAATTTACAGTTTGTAGAAAGACTTCGGTTTTAATTTTAGTTACAAATGAATCATCGATTATGTAGCATGTTTACTACAAATAGTAAAAGACTCTCATAATATATGCTTTTTAATGCATTATTTGGTTTATATGGAAACACATTAATGACCTTTTTCGATTAACCATGTTAATCATACACTAATAAATCAATGGGGTCTAAATATTAGGAATTGGATAGTATATGGCTTTGTTATTGATACTCCAATTTCTGTTTGGGGGAGGGGGGGGGGGGGGGGTTGGCAAATTTTAAGGACACTCCACTTTTTTTAAATTGTTAAGGGGGTCAATGTAGGTAGCCAATTTTTTTAACTTCTTATACTTTTACCCTTTCTTTCAAAAACTTACGTACCGTAAAATTAGATCTTACCATGTGCATACGATTTAATAAACTGAAATTAGATTTTACCATCTCATCACTCTGATCAACTATAACATAACGTTCACTCTCTTGTGTTAATATCATATTGTTTTCTCACTCAACTTGCATGCAACATCTTTCTCCTTTTATTTTATTCTCCCAAACTTTGCCTGATTCAAAATTCTATTTTCTGATTCCAGTTTGCTGGAGTTTTTATCAGTTTGGGTGTTAACGGGAGTTTTTTTGTTCTAAATCCGAATAGTGGTGGATAACTACCAATTTCGTCACCTTGGAGCTCTGATGCTCATATTCTAACGTGATTTATTAGTTTAAGAATGTCATTTGAGATAAATGAGAAGGGATAATGAAATTTAAGAACTCCTATATAAAATAACGAGGTTTTAATTCATTAAGCTCCATCTGATCTTTCATTTTGTAGTTCTTATAAAGAGGTTGTCTCTTTATCGTGCTCTATCTTCGTTGTTCTGCTATAAAATTTATTTTGTTTACGATTTTGGTAAAAAAAAATCATATTATTTTCTTTTTCATTCATTTTTTTTTGTTAAGGTTTGATTTCTTCACAACTAATGGTGTTGATTAACCATTAAAAATTAGATTAATGAACAGAAAAGTGAAATTAAACCTAAATGGGTAATAACGTAAAAATTACCTTTATTTGTTAAGGGGTTACTTCCCTCCTTGGTACTCCCCTTAACAATTTATTTTTAAAAAGATAATTGGTCCCCCCTTAACAATACTTGAAGTGTCAATAACAGTATAGACTACCAGGTACACAACTATCAATACATAATTGAAAGGCATGTTGTAAGGATGTAGACGGCTGCTTAGCAAGTTCAGTTTCCTGCTCTTGACCGTTTTTTCTATCAATTAGCATTTAGCTCCTAGTTTACACAGAGTAAAACATATATCCAAATGCATATTACATGTCACTAAAATCCCTTGTTCTATGTTGGTTTTGATAAAGTTTTGTGGATTGATCCAAATGAATAGTATTTTACAAGCATATTACTTTTCAATAAGACTGATAAACAAACTAGAAATTTTTTTACTGTAATTTTACCGAAAAATGACGATGGTTATTTCATGGTGCATCAACGGTGTTGTGCATTGTAAAGAGAGCCTTTGGTTTTACCATGTATTACAAGGCTTCAGGTTATTACCCATTTATCACATGGGTCGTGTATTTTAGCCCATCATTTGTTTATATAAGCACCGTCTCAGCTTTGTACAGATTATTATCAAAAATACAAATCATTATTTTCGCTGCCATTTATTTTACATGGTATCAAAGCCTCCTAATTGCTTAACAGCAAATAATCATCTCATTAGTAGCACGATACTCATCTCTTTTCCCTCAGTTTTTCCCACTTTTGCAAATCCATTCTAGATGTTGAAAGGAGATGCTTCTGTAACCCCAGCTATATCTTCTGCAAGATCAACGAATCATTCAACAACTGACAATACCCAAGAGCTCATCAAATCCTTAATTAAACAAAAAAGGCCAACTCATATTAATACAACTTGATGAGTCAAATTATTTACTGTGGAAACTTCAAATAGAAACCATAGTAAAAGGGTACAACCTCGAAGATTATATATAAAGAACAAAATAGATAAGTTCTTGGCTAGTGTCTTCAGTTGGACCATCATTGATGCCTCGGTTAATAGGCTGTAAGACCTCTCACGAAATTTGGGGAGCCATAGAGAGGGTGCTTGCTTCTCAATCTACAGCTAGAGTACTGCATCACAAGAAACAATTGCAAAGCATTAAGAAAGGTAACCAAAGTATGAACGAATACCTGATGAAAAATAGGAAATCGTGCGATCAACTCGCATGTGCTGGTCGTAAAATTGATGATAACGCGCAAGTATTGTACATTGTTGGTGTCCTCGAGGATGAACATGAAGCCATGGTAACGTTTATAACATCCATCGAACCCATGCCATCACTTCAAAGCGTGTACTCTATGTTACTAGCCCATGAAGGCACACTACTTCAAAAACAAGAAACAAACTCAGAATTCTCTATCAATTACACTTAGGGCTGTCAATGGATACCCGAAAAATCCGAAATCCGTCCGCATCCGTATCCGAAAAGCGGATAAATATCCGATATCCGGGAAAGCGGATGCGGATGCGGATATAGGCATATTCGCATCCGAAAATTATCCGTCTGCTTTTTCCCCCGATTATAGCTTAAATTATGTGTATTTTAACATAATTAAATAGACTAATTTATTCATTTGCAAAATTAAAAGTCTACTAAACGCATGTTAGTTACTCAAAATTATATATTATCATCATATTTATTTACTTTTAGCACTTTAGTAATCAATTAGGTTGAAAAAGCTTAATATTAAGCTAAAAAAATTCATTTATGTTCATTGATTTATCGATTGTTGGCGGAGCGGATAATTATCCGATATCCGTCCGTATCCGCGGATACGGGTATCCGATATCCGAAAATGGTTTCGGATGCGGATACGGATATGGCACTATCCGTATCCGAAATTATCCGTTGACAGCCCTAATTACACTGCCCATAGTGGACCCAAAAATCAAGGTAGAGGAAATAACTCAAAAAATCAAGTCAATAATTCTTACCAGAGGGGTGGTCCACCTAGGAAGGGCAGAGGAAGGTCTGGCAGATGGAACTTTGGCAATAGGCCCAAGTGCCATATTTGTGAAAAAAATAGGGCATACAGCCATTGGACGCTGCTTCAGATTCGACATCACTATCAACGCTAATTAGCAGACTAACAATGCCAGGAATAATCTACCAAAAGCCAACTTGGTCAGTGACCAATGTTATAACAAAAGCACCTAGGAAAGCAATTATGACATTGCAAAGCTGGATGACATACAGGATGAGGCATGGTACCTAGACTCAAGGGCCACATACTATGTTACAAGCAATTTAAGCAATCTTAATCTTGGAAATAGAGAATAAAAAGGTAAACGGTCTTTATTTTTGGGTAATGTTAACTCTACATTTATCACACACACTGGTCATGCTAGTATCAAGGGTGCTAAGCAAATTTATCTAAATAATCTTTTAAGAGCACCACATATTAGAAGAAAAAAAAATGATAAGTGTGTCATGGTATGCTAGGGATAATAATGTGTTTTCCGAATATCATCCCATGTACTGTGTTCTTAAAGACTCCTAACCAAGAAAATTGTACTGAAGGGTGAGGAAAATAAGGGACTGTATAAATTTGACTTCAAAAATTCTGGAAACCCAAGATTTAATGAAAATTGTTGTAATGTGTATGAACTAAACAACAGTGAAGATTGTTTTACAATTGATATGTGGCACTGTAAACTTGGGCATCTTATCATAAAAATTATAAGACAAGTTTTAGATCATAATAATATTTCAATATCTATTCCCAAATCGTACATATGTTCATACTGTCAGATGGGAAAATGTCACAAGCTACCATTTCATAATTCTGAAACTATGTATAATACCCCATTAGAACTTATATCCACTGATCTTTATAGACCAACACATTGATTACGGATACAAACACTACATCTTCTTTATTAATGCTCATGTTGGATATCTATGGTGTTGTAATACATATAAGTGAATATGCATTTGTCATATTATTTTTAGTCCCACATTTTGGGAGTAAGGCTAACATCGGCTCCAAAGCCAATATATAAGGGAGCCAATGTAATAGAATTATGTACACTGAATCAAGAGAAATAAAAAACTTCCTCCTTTATCTCTTATGTTCTCTCTAATGTCTTCTCTTTTATGATATGTTCTATTTTATTTTATAACATATGGATATATTTTCTAAAATCCAAATCTGAAGCTACCAGTACTGTTATGCAGTTTATAATAAGTGTTGAAAAACAGTCTAATCATAGTGTAAAACCACTACAAACTGGTGGTGGAAAATAATTTCTACTATTGAAAAACTATTTGAGTAAAAAGGGTATAGTGCACAGATTAACCTATCCACACACATATGAAAAAATGGTCTTATAGAAAGAAATCATAGACACAGTGGAAACAGGGTTAACACTGCATACACAAGCATCATTACCACTAAAATTCTAGTCTGATGCTTTTTCCACAACAATGTACTTAATAAATAAACTACCAACAAAAGTTCCGAAATACAAAATTCCTACAGAATTTCTAACCAATGTTAAACTTGACCGCAGAGGACTAAGAATATTTGGATGTTTATGCTTTCCTCTGTTAAGACCATTTAACAAGCACAAACTAGACTACAGATCTTCACCTTTCACTTTTCTTGGGTACTCTAGTAATTACAAGGGTTACAAATGTTTAGGCAAAAGTTGAAGTGTATATATGTATCTAGGCATGTTACTTTCAATGAAAAAATATTTCCTTTCTCTTGCTTTGAGTGAAAAACTACCAATAGTTGTTAACCCAAAATTCTCTATTCCACTGATTGCAACTGACGTAGATGATGTTGCGAGTATGACATATTCTAGCAATGACATAACACACAAAAGCACCAAGTGTCACTCTCATACCTCAACACACAGTGCACACTAGTGTGCCAGGTCAAGCATGTGATGTGTTAACCGAGGGAACTGAGTCCATATCTACTCAACAAACTGACTCATTCAACCAAGATGTTACAACACCAGATATGTTGGAACATGAGACATGGGATAATATTACTGAAGATCAAAATGTGCACCATATGGTGACGAGGGCCAAAAGTGGTTTTTTTAAACCAAAAATTTGTTGACTTGAAATGTTAAGAACCATCCATTTATCACCAAACTGTGCTTGATGATAGACGGAGATTACCATGAAGGATAAGCTAAAAGCATTACTTAAAAACAAAACTTGGTGTCTTGTACCACAACCAAAAGACAAAAACATTATTATGTGCAACTGGACATATGAAGTCAAAAGAAATTCAGATTGTATAATTTCTAAGTATAAGGTAAGATTAGTTTTAAAAGGGTATTCACAACAATGTGGAATTGATTTCAATCATACACTCTCACATGTTGTGAAACCAACATCTATTTCAATTATTCTAACCATTGCCTTTCACAAGAACTGGACCATCAAACAACTAGATATGAATAATGCCCGTCTAAATGGTGTTCTACATAAGGATGTTTATATGGAGCAACCTCAGGGCTTTAAAGAAAAAGGAAAAGAAGAGTCCATATGCAAACTAAACAAAGCTATATATGGCCTGAAGCAAGCTCCTATGGTGTGGCTTGATAAACTCAAACTAACATTGTCCAAGCTGTGCTACAACTCCACAAAATCAAACAACTCCCTGTTTGTCATAACTCCCTATTTGTCAAATTTACTCCGAATTCTGTCACTTACATATTATTTTATGTTGATGACTTCTTAACTACAGGTAGCAGTGAGAATGAAATTAAGTACATCACTAAATGCCTTGAAAAATAATTCTCTATTGAAGGTCTTAGAAACTTATCCTACTTTCTAGGAATTGAAGTAACAAAGACTGACAATGGTGAATTGCACTTATGTCGAAGGAAGTATATTTCAGAAATTCTTATCAAGTCAAAAATGGATAAAGCTAATTCTCTCCCTACACCAATGGCAACAAAATTTACATCTTAGTAAGGAGAAAGAAGAAACACTACAAAATGAAAAACAACACAGAAGCATCGTAGGAGACCTTCAATATGTCACTATTACCAAGCCTGATATTTCATATAGTGTAAACAAAGCTAGTCAGTTTATGCAAAGACCTCTAAGTAAACAATGGAAGCACTCAAAAGAATTCACAGAGGCATAATAAACCAAAATTTGGTCATGAAACCTAGCAACAAATTAAACATTTACGGATATGTTGATGTTGACTGGGCAAGTAATTATGATGATAGAAAGTAACTACATGGTACAACTTTTTTTGGGAAATCCCATATCATGGTGCGCAAAAATAAATAAATATTGTTCCTAGATCTAGCAAAGAGGATGAATACAGAAGTATAAAAAGTACCACTGCTGAAATAATGTGGGTACAGTCACTTTTGAGTGAATTAAAGGTTTATACAGACAACAAAGCTATCATATGGTGTGACAATCTTAGTGCTATTGCTCTAACAAAAAATCCGGTCATGATTCAAGAACAAAACATATGGAATTGGACATATATTTATTTAGAGAAATGGTAGCAAAAGGAAAACTCTTAGTGAATCACGTACCTTCCACTTACCAAGTCACTGATATTTTGACCAAGCCTTTATCCCGAAAAAGATTCGAGATGCTCAGCAGCAAGCTCTGCATCATTGAAGTCAACAACCCTGAAGATCTCAGAGAGGATAACTATGCTGCAGTTATGCAGTCAGAGCCCCACTAAATCCCCGAAAAATCCCCACTATAGCCCATAGCACTCACCCGCCGCTACGCTATTTCTATTTAGCGCTAATGAATAGTAGTTCTGCTTTAAACCCCATTATTTTCCGCTGCACCTGCTAAATCAACACCATTTAGCACACACTTTAGCAATATTTATATATAGAGGATGATAGATCGGTTATCTTTAAAAATAAATCAAAAAGTTAGTTTAAAGATTAAATTTTTAAGGCAAAAGTGCCTTATATAATATAGAAATCTATAATAATCATTGAATCTAGTATGCTTTACCATGATATTCTTTGATTTTGTTAAATAATATTAGTTAATATACGTTTCTTCTACAAAAATGATGCGAGAATGATGATTATTTAATTTTAATTATATTAGTTTTACATTTAGTTAACATTTTTGCACCACCGTTATAGCTCCGCTATTTCCCCGCTTTATCCTCGCTGCAGCTTTTTGCACTTCCACCGCTATAGAACCGCTAAGTGCTTTAACTGCACAGTTGCAGAAGGTCATTTGAGAGCCTCCATGAAAACAGGTCATCTCAGATCGATAATATATCACAAATCTACCACCACATGCAGTAGACCTGCAACAATTGAAGGGACTGAACTTAGATCTAAAGAGGAAGGCATTCACCAAAGAAATTTTGAATTCGACTATAATGTGGTCCTAGTAAATGGCATGACTTAACCTCAAATTCGAACCAAACTAATAATCCGTTTGGATTGATCTAGAGTCTGGAACACTTCCAAGCCTCTGACCCCTTAATTTCGGATTTTTGGATGATTTAAAGATTCTATCCAAATGTTGCTCAACTTAAAATCATCTTGACGCTTCGATTCAAGAGTAAGAAATAAACTAGCCTTGAACTTAAACTTGGCTGTCTCGTCGCACAACTTTACAGGTTAATTGTTGTGCATACGGACTATATTTGAGCTGCCTTGATTGCGAAAATGGCTCACATGCCCCTGAATCGACTTTTTGGATGAAGAAGCATGCTTTTCCAATCTCCAATTCCGTGGAACTCCATATTTTGAAGCTCATAGCATTTCTGGCTGCTTTAACAATATTTGGGTCACATCTTAATAGTCAAATGAAGTGTAGCTTATCCCAATTTCTGAGGTCCTTCTTTTAAAACACCAACACATTTAATAGACCTGAACTGGAGATCTTCACATGCCAATATGGGAGAGGATTCGTTGTCATTTGCTCAAGCCAACAAGGGTAAGTCAAATAAAAAGAAACCACATGGAAAGTTTTCTAGTCTCAAGTGGGCACAATCATGAGATGGTATCACTTCAAAGCACATTTAGCTTGTTGGATACAACTCACATGGATATGGTACCACACTTGTCCTTGGACATCGTTCGGTATCCTTTGATCGATGCATGTCGATTTCAAGTTCCGAACGTCTTTCTTTACAACTGTATTACATTTAGGAAACGTGCGCACTTGGTTGTTCTGAGCATGAGCTCACTTGTGTAGAGCGACACTGAAATATATGACTTGCAAACATTTTAGAGAGGGTGACTATACTTAATCCAAAGCTGAATCGATTTCAGCCACGTACTCCTCCTTAGTTCATATTGAGACCGCTTCTCATGATCTTATTGAAAGAGAAATACTATGACAGGGCATGTGCCTGACTTTTCGCACCTAGTGTTTAGGCTCATTTCGAATCCACCAGAGAGATGCTTCTCTGTGGTCACACGACAAATGCTTCGACATGTGTAACAACCCGTATTTTCAATAACCTGTTATAACATAAATGGAGGCAGAATTAAACTGTAAAATCTGAATCAAGGGAAACGGGCAATGCCATTGCGTTCGTCTCGGAAAAATACGCGAAATAGAGTCCGAGTTTTCGAAAATCGGAGTCCGTATGACCAAGATATGGCCTCGCCAAGTTTCACGAAAAATTCCCAAATTAAAGTATACTTAATTAAGTGAAATGGGTTGCGCAGAGAAATATATATATATTGATATATATATATAATTGAAAATTAAATAATTAAATATGCAAAAATGTTCAAAACAGCGAATTGGGAGAGGGGAATAACCGAACCGGCCGATTTTTGAGGTCGACCCAAGCCCGCTGGGTCGACTAGGGGTTAATCCAGGGTGTTTGGCTGTCAACCCGTGGGCCGATTCGCTCAAATGCAGATTTTGCATTTGGATGGTTCTCATGGTTCATCTTTAATCTAAAGGCCCTAGATGGTTCCTACACTTGACTTCTTCCCCAAGACATGCTTTGATGGCTTGGATTGAATCTAGGTTTAATCCTATGGCCTAAAACACTTGCCTAATCTATAAATAAGACCCTAACCTATCCTAAATCCTCATTATTCATTCATGCAACTAAACTATGGCAAAATTTTACCTCTCATGGCCTCCACTCTCTTCATAAAATTTCTAAATGGTTTCTATGAGAGATTTTCCATGCATACAAGTGTTTTAAAGCTTGTATGAGTGTCATTAGCTTGCATTCAAGTCAAGTTTCTATCTTTGCATCATAAAGCAAGGGTTTTGATCATTTTGGCGCAAGGGTTTTTATGTTAGAGCTTGCATTTTGGGTCTATTTGATTGCATAAGGGCTTTGTCATATCTTTTGTGCCTTCATAGCAATGTAAGCCCTTTCCCTACTCTTAGATATTAACTATGAAGTTAAATGTTCATGTTGCAAGTTTGGGTTTGATCATTGAGTATGATACATGCTATCATGTCATGCAAGTTTATGAAGTCATTATCTTGATCTTGTGAGCTAAAAGCTACAACCTTTATGTTGAAATGTTGCATTAGGCAACATGAGAACCCTCATAACCTTTATGTCAACTTGCATATGAAGTCATAACCCTTATATGATGATATATGCGAGTTACTAGTCATCATTCCATATCTTTTGTCACCATGATTCGCTTATGTGCCAAGTTTGGGTTTATGCATGTTTTGAGGCTTAAGAATGTAACATGCAAGTTAATGAACACATTTGTGCCTCATTTGCCACCATGATTAACTTGTGGCTTAATATCCATTTTTGTCATGCCTTTGCCAAGTCTCTTCTTTTAATCCATTACGTTGTCGCGAACGTATATGCGAGTTTAAAAGCGTTGGGTTATGTTATGGGTAATTTCTAATGACATGAAAATACAACTTGAAAACATGACTTGAAATATAACATGGAAGTTGACATGTAAGTATGCATAAAAACATAAGCTTGGGAATTTACCTATTAAGTTAGGTCTACCCTTTGGGAATTTACCTATTAAGTTAGGTCTACCCAAATGCTTGAAAACTTGTAACATGTTTTGGGAAACATGATGGACATGACACTTAGATAATATAAGTGTGGCCAACTCGAGGTTGGGTTGAGTTTGCAACGTAAAACTACCCGGAACCGACCGGCCTAACTAGTAGTTGCAAACAATAGGACCCAATGTGAGAAGTTGGTCATGTTGTGCTTGAACCCGAGGTTAGACCAAGTTGTGGTGTAAAGCTACCC
This sequence comes from Allium sativum, assembly GCA_030737875.1. NCBI lineage: Eukaryota > Viridiplantae > Streptophyta > Magnoliopsida > Asparagales > Amaryllidaceae > Allium > Allium sativum. The sequence continues at coordinate 390,939,362 of CM060912.1, read as the reverse complement.
GGAACCGACCGGCTTAACTAGTAACCACAACAAAGTCTAATGTGAGAGGTGAAGGTGCATTAAGTAATTAATGCCACATGATAGGGTTAAGTTAATTTGATTAATTACTCTTAACCAAATATGACATGGACAAATGGGTTTAGTAATTTGATTAGGCTAATGATACTTAACAAAACATGACAAGGTTGGGTAGGTTAAGTAACTTGATTTGCCTAATGACACTTAACCATTTTTATATGACTAGTGGATGGGGTTAAGTTAACCAACACTTAATCAATCCAACGCGATAACTTGGTAAGGTTAAGTAAGTTTTCTTAATGACGCTTAACCGAAAAATACGGTTAACGAATGGGGTTAAGATTAGACTCAACTAGTCTAAACATGGAAATCGGATGGGGTTAAGTTAGCCTAGACTTAATTAATCCCACTTGGTAGTTTAATGGGGTTAAGTTAAACACTTAACTAATCTAAACATGATGAATTGATGTGGTTAAGTGACCTATACTTATCCAATCTAACTCGTTAATTTATTGTGGTTAAGTTAACCAATACTTAACCAATATAACGTGAAAACATGATAAGGCTAAGTCACGAATCGCTTGAATACACTTGACCGATTTGACTAAGTAAATTGATAGGGTCAAGTTAATATATACTTAACCAATCTAGAATGATAATTGGACGAGGTTAAGTCGTGAATTGCTTAATATACTTAACCAACTTGAGCATGGTTTGTAGGGTTAAGCCTTGAACTGGGATACTTAGCCAATTTTGACAGGATTTGTAGACGGGTTAAGTCATGAACTTAAGTGACACTTAATCCATTATGTAAACCCTAGTTTTGAGGATTAGGTGGATAACCGTAGTTAACAAGGATAACGGGAACAATGCTAAGTGGTAAACCTTAGTTGAAGAATAACTAAGTAATGATTCTTAGTCAAGGAAATTTAGACCAGTTCATAGATAGATGAGTAACCTGATACGGTAGGTCATCGTTTAAGTATATGAGTAGGAGCAAGTATCTGATTTAGATAAAGGCTCCAGCGAACTGGGTAACGAAGCAGCGGCTTCGGGGAACGTGAGGATATTCTTGGTATCCCTCTATGAGCTGCCAGGTGATTATACTAGGCTCATGAGAGGTTAAGGTCTGCGTTAGAAGAACCAAGAGTATGACTTGGTTGCTATACGAGCGACCTAAAGACGGGGATGGATAGAGGATAGTCGACGATACACGGTCGTACCCTAGATAGCATTTCGTCAGGCTACCTACCATCTTTGGTCAAGCGTGTACGTACGGAAAGGCAGAGAACACCCAAAAGACCATAATTGCTATCTAATTATGGTTGCGGTAAGGCTTGGATGTGGGTTGGCCAATGTTGTGTTCTCATACAGGATTTATCCTGTCTTGTCTTTCACTAGTTGAGGGAGTGGTCTCGTGGGACCATAGCCACGTATAAGAAAAACAGACCTTAGCATCTGCATCGGCAGATAAATCGAAAGCTCCCGACCGAGTCCTGTATTTCTTGATTTGCCCTGTGACAGGACTCGGATGGCACGATGTGATACATGTGCATACAGTCATGGAAAAGCGATTCACGATGAATGCGTGGGAAAAAGGGCGCGGTTGGCGGTTAGCGTAATCCCTAGTGGCCCTAGGTGGTTGAACCCAAACCGAGATACGAAAACGTGCAATAGGTAAGCATAATCCCTAGCAGCCCTAGGTAGCATAAGTCCTAGTTGTACAAACAATAATTCATGTTGGAAGACCCTAGCTAGGTTTAGGGTAACAGTCCAAACAAATCTTAAGGATCATGGAACTATGTTAAAGTAATATAGAATCTCATGGGAAAGCCCGTATGGTCTACGGCAAGGGACTGAACATTTACATGGAATAAAACATACAAGTTGAGTAACCTATATATGCGATATATTAGGTTGACATGGACCATTACACGACTTTTGAGTGAGGGTCATTCTTGGTTAACACATGACACGGTGGGGATACTAGTACGGTAAGTGCAGAGCTAAAATACAGGATAGATATCACGGGGCGTTATACGTGATAGATATCTTGGGGATATTATACTTGATAGAAACCTGACGATGTGATACCTTGTTTTATCTTGACATCGTAATTTATCATGACACCTTAGTTTATCTGAGTTCAGTAGTTCATCCTGTTATTTTGATTTAGCTTATCTATCTTGTTATCATGCTTATGTTCATCTCAGTTTCTCATGTCAGTTAACTTTACTAGTTTTTATGCTAATAGTAGATAGGGCTTACTCAGTCTTTTTGACTGACCCGTTTTGTTTCGCCTCTTTTCTTCCGTGTCCCCCCCCCCCAGGTTACAGGGAGGAAATACTGTTGTTTAGTTCGGACTTCTTCTGCTTGAAGGTCATCATGGATGGCTTGGACTTTTCTTGGCTAATGGCTACTTTACTGTTTTTACTTGGGGAATAATTTATGAAAATGTCTTTATGCTTCTTTACTATTGCAAGACAGGTTTTGATGTACTCTGATGTAAAAGGCTTTAGACCTTATTTATTCATGTTATGAAAGTTTGATTTTACTTCCGCTATTTTATATGTTCTGTCTTGTGATATTTCTGTGCATGTTTACCAATAATGCCCCTCTAAAGCTAGTGCATTCCTTTGCGAGTGACCCTAGCGGAGGCGGGGTGTTACACGTGGTATCAGAGCAGAAGGTTACCAGACTGGGCAAAAGTTTTTAAAGACCTTCCGAAAACTATTTGAAAAAAAACCGTTTACAAAGAAGCATTTTTCAAGAAAATTTTCTTTTAAAAGAAAAAGGCTATTCCCCAAAGGCCATTAGCACTATCCTTCTTTCCTTAATTGAGTCTCTTTTCCTTTCTTTCCTCCATCTGTAGTCACAGTAGTTTTAACTGCGACTAGTCTTTTTTACCTACGAAAGTGCTTTCCATACGATGGAGGTGGTTCTCGAGAGACCAGTGGCCGCGTTATAAGAAAGGATCGTGAGAAAGAAGGATAAAGGATACGAGCTTAAGGATGAGCAACTTGTTGGTATGGCTTAGTCCTCAAAGGAGGGAGAAAGATGAACAATGAAACCCATGACGAGAGAGTACCTTTGTCATGGTAAAACGGGGCGGATAGTTAAGTATTATGGGACAAGGACAAGATCATCGGGAGGGCAGTAGTATGCTCTCATTTCTAGAGTACCTCGGAAGGAGGGTAACGATCTTGTTAAAGGTTTAGCTTTTCTTCTCTATCATCCCGTTAGGACTTCGTTGTTCGTATCATTTAAGTCTGCTTCGATAGTTGAGTCTCTGCACCTTAAGTACTAGCGTAATAGAGAATCCCATTTTTGTCTCAAAGTCCTATTGGAGAATCAGTCCATTTATACATGACTTGTTTGGATTTGGGAATGTCTATGCCAAGTGTTGAGTTTGGAAATAATGCTTATGTTTATAAGCTGTGGATGGATTCTAGGGATGAAGTGGTTATCCAGTAGGGGGTGCCACTCTCGGTTTTGATAGGAGGGTAGTTAGACCTTTTGACTAGCCTTGGTAATGCCCTCGAAGTATCGGGTAACCTTTTTGAGGTTCCGTCATGACTAGTTACTTAGAATCCCTTGATGCCTTTATTGGAAATTTGAAGCCCGATCGAGTGGTGTTCGCCAATAAGACGGATGGTTTACTTCATTTATGCATGGGTTATAGAGATCACCCTAGTAAGTGCGCATGATAACCTGATTGACATCTGTTTACTTTCAAGAGAAAGTTCTTCTACATGGAATGCCTTATAGTATATAAACGAGATCCAAGATTCACTAGTGAATTTTGGAAAGCTTGCATGAGATCATGAGTACGCAGTCATGTTTGCGTCAAGTATTCTAGGAAAAGGATAAGTGCAAGTGGAACGAGAGGCGACGAAGAAATGAGTTCCAGCTCATGTTATGGAAACAGGAATAAGAAGCTACAAAATCGCGAAGTTAAAAGACGACTTTGATGGTCAAAGACTAGATACGCGCATGATATCTCTTTTTGGGAGTATATCCTTGATCCCTGTTTTCTGTAGAGCTTACTTGTAGGCTATCTTTTGTGGACATCCTCTCGGTCCTATTCTCCGTTACAAACCCTGTAAGGAGTTTGTCCTGTTTATCTTCTCAACCCTATTTCAGGGAATTCTAGGTAGAACCCTATGGATGTAAACATGTATTTGAAACATGTTATGATTGATATGGTTGCAAGTGGTTGCTCGTGGATGCGCGAATACACATTAGATACTAGCTCGACTCGGTCACATTTCATATTGCATATGCATGAGTATTTATACTTGTTTATGGATGAAATCGAATGTATTATCATGCGGTTGTTGCATATGAATGAATGATTGTGCACGCATATAGTATCTATATGACTAGGACTATTTGCATACATGTTGGATTCATGGCACTATACATATTTTGCATTAGAAAGATTATTCAGGCCTGATCATTAGCATTAGCTAAGGAACATGTACACACACGTTTTGCATATATTCATACAGCATTAGAAATCATCTAAGGACAATGGTTGTTTGTGGATGATGTTTTGAGTAGATGGATGATGGATGGTAGGATATGTTCTTCCCAACTTGGAGATTTCGGGGACGAAATCCTAAAAGGTGGGGACAATGTAACAACCCGTATTTTCAATAACCTGTTATAACATAAATGGAGGCAGAATTAAACTGTAAAATCTGAATCAAGGGAAACGGGCTATGCCATTGCGTTCGTCTCGGAAAAATACGCGAAATAGAGTCCGAATTTTCGAAAATCGGAGTCCGTATGACCAAGATATGGCCTCGCCAAGTTTCACGAAAAATTCCCAAATTAAAGTATACTTAATTAAGTGAAATGGGTTGCGCAGAGAAATATATATATATTGATATATATATAATTGAAAATTAAATAAATAAATATGCAAAAATGTTCAAAACAGCGAATTGGGAGAGGGGAATAACCGAACCGGCCGATTTTTGAGGTCGACCCAAGCCCGCTGGGTCGACTAGGGGGTAATCCAGGGTGTTTGGCTGTCAACCCGTGGGCCGATTCGCTCAAATGCAGATTTTGCATTTGGATGGTTCTCATGGTTCATCTTTAATCTAAAGGCCCTAGATGGTTCCTACACTTGACTTCTTCCCCAAGACATGCTTTGATGGCTTGGATTGAATCTAGGTTTAATCCTATGGCCTAAAACACTTGCCTAATCTATAAATAAGACCATAACCTATCCTAAATCCTCATTATTCATTCATGCAACTAAACTATGGCAAAATTTTACCTCTCATGGCCTCCACTCTCTTCATAAAATTTCTAAATGGTTTCTATGAGAGATTTTCCATGCATACAAGTGTTTTCAAGCTTGTATGAGTGTCATTAGCTTGCATTCAAGTCAAGTTTCTATCTTTGCATCATAAAGCAAGGGTTTTGATCATTTTGGCGCAAGGGTTTTTATGTTAGAGCTTGCATTTTGGGTCTATTTGATTGCATAAGGGCTTTGTCATATCTTTTGTGCCTTCATAGCAATGTAAGCCCTTTCCCTACTCTTAGATATTAACTATGAAGTTAAATGTTCATGTTGCAAGTTTGGGTTTGATCATTGAGTATGATACATGCTATCATGTCATGCAAGTTTATGAAGTCATTATCTTGATCTTGTGAGCTAAAAGCTACAACCTTTATGTTGAAATGTTGCATTAGGCAACATGAGAACCCTCATAACCTTTATGTCAACTTGCATATGAAGTCATAACCCTTATATGATGATATATGCGAGTTACTAGTCATCATTCCATATCTTTTGTCACCATGATTCGCTTATGTGCCAAGTTTGGGTTTATGCATGTTTTGAGGCTTAAGAATGTAACATGCAAGTTATTGAACACATTTGTGCCTCATTTGCCACCATGATTAACTTGTGGCTTAATATCCATTTTTGTCATGCCTTTGCCAAGTCTCTTCTTTTAATCCATTACGTTGTCGCGAACGTATATGCGAGTTTAAAAGCGTTGGGTTATGTTATGGGTAATTTCTAATGACATGAAAATACAACTTGAAAACATGACTTGAAATATAACATGGAAGTTGACATGTAAGTATGCATAAAAACATAAGCTTGGGAATTTACCTATTAAGTTAGGTCTACCCTTTGGGAATTTACCTATTAAGTTAGGTCTACCCAAATGCTTGAAAACTTGTAACATGTTTTGGGAAACATGATGGACATGACACTTAGATAATATAAGTGTGGCCAACTCGAGGTTGGGTTGAGTTTGCAACGTAAAACTACCCGGAACCGACCGGCCTAACTAGTAGTTGCAAACAATAGGACCCAATGTGAGAAGTTGGTCATGTTGTGCTTGAACCCGAGGTTAGACCAAGTTGTGGTGTAAAGCTACCCGGAACCGACCGGCTTAACTAGTAACCACAACAAAGTCTAATGTGAGAGGTGAAGGTGCATTAAGTAATTAATGCCACATGATAGGGTTAAGTTAATTTGATTAATGACTCTTAACCAAATATGACATGGACAAATGGGTTAAGTAATTTGATTAGGCTAATGATACTTAACAAAACATGACAAGGTTGGGTAGGTTAAGTAACTTGATTTGCCTAATGACACTTAACCATTTTTATATGACTAGTGGATGGGATTAAGTTAACCAACACTTAATCAATCCAACGCGATAACTTGGTAAGGTTAAGTAAGTTTTCTTAATGACGCTTAACCGAAAAATACGGTTAACGAATGGGGTTAAGATTAGACTCAACTAGTCTAAACATGGAAATCAGATGGGGTTAAGTTAGCCTAGACTTAATTAATCCCACTTGGTAGTTTAATGGGGTTAAGTTAAACACTTAACTAATCTAAACATGATGAATTGATGTGGTTAAGTGACCTATACTTATCCAATCTAACTCGTTAATTTATTGTGGTTAAGTTAACCAATACTTAACCAATATAACGTGAAAACATGATAAGGCTAAGTCACGAATCGCTTGAATACACTTGACCGATTTGACTAAGTAAATTGATAGGGTCAAGTTAATATATACTTAACCAATCTAGAATGATAATTGGACGAGGTTAAGTCGTGAATTGCTTAGTATACTTAACCAACTTGAGCATGGTTTGTAGGGTTAAGCCTTGAACTGGGATACTTAGCCAATTTTGACAGGATTTGTAGACGGGTTAAGTCATGAACTTAAGTGACACTTAATCCATTATGTAAACCCTAGTTCTGAGGATTAGGTGGATAACCGTAGTTAACAAGGATAACGGGAACAATGCTAAGTGGTAAACCTTAGTTGAAGAATAACTAAGTAATGATTCTTAGTCAAGGAAATTTAGACCAGTTCATAGATAGATGAGTAACCTGATACGGTAGGTCATCGTTTAAGTATACGAGTAGGAGCAAGTATCTGATTTAGATAAAGGCTCCGGCGAACTGGGTAACGAAGCAGCGGCTTCGGGGAACGTGAGGATATTCTTGGTATCCCTCTATGAGCTGCCAGGTGATTATACTAGGCTCATGAGAGGTTAAGGTCTGCGTTAGAAGAACCAAGAGTATGCCTTGGTTGCTATACGAGCGACCTAAAGACGGGGATGGATAGGGGATAGTCGACGATACACGGTCGTACCCTAGATAGCATTTCGTCAGGCTACCTACCATCTTTGGTCAAGCGTGTACGTACGGAAAGGCAGAGAATACCCAAAAGACCATAATTGCTATCTAATTATGGTTGCGGTAAGGCTTGGATGTGGGTTGGCCAGTGTTGTGTTCTCATACAGGATTTATCCTGTCTTGTCTTTCACTAGTTGAGGGAGTGGTCTCGTGGGACCATAGCCACGTATAAGAAAAACAGACCTTAGCATCTGCATCGGCAGATAAATCGAAAGCTCCTGTAACACCCCACTCCCGCTAAGGTCACTCATACCAGGGGAATGCCTTAGTTTCGGTGAAGTATTTTAAGTGAATATAGAACAGTAAAATTACAGCAAGACAGATATAAGTAATACTTGAAAATTTAAATCATCATTTCATTGCAACGGAAAGTAATACATGTTTGGTTACATCATAAAACCATAAACCAGAGTCAAGTACATAATATCCATCTTGATAAAATATGAGTACATAATCCCACTACATAACTAATAGCCATAAAAGGAAAGATAAGCTCGGCTTCACTTCAGAGGTCTAAGCTCCATAGGATAGATACAGCAATCAGATCAAAGCCCACTAGCACCAGGCCCACTCTAATAACCTGGGTTTGGGGAAAAAGATGAAAACAACGGGGTCAGACATAAGTCTGAGTGAGTCCTATAACCCTAACAATACAACCATTAAAGTAATTAGGGTATGACATAAATAAGGTACGGTACCTCTGGGGATAATGACTACACTAAGTAGCCAACTAAACACCGGATGTACTACGATAACCGAAAAGACGCATTTATCCACCCAAAGATAATTCTTACCCCACCCTAGACTTATTCACCCAAGGGTAATTCCTACACTGCACCACACCAGTTTTACCTACCTAAGATTAATTCCTACTTAAAGGTTGATCCCACTAGATGTACTTAGTAATTTTTACCCAGTAGTTTCTAGTACCCCTACATAGGTGCCGTCTGCCCCTATCATTACTAGGTGTACCCACTACTCCCAAGCGATCGGCTCCCTAACGTAGATACCCGTGCTGGTCCCACAATGGGGTGTATCATTTCCCCAAAGTGGCAACCTGATAATATCAACGGTGCACGGCTTTATATCTACACGATGGAACAACGATTTACTAACCAGCCTGGGTCCACACACGCATATGAAACCCGTTGGTCCTACGTTGCCACCGCTAACCCGTTTTTGGCCTCTTATAGTCAAGCCCAATATGCGTGTCCCGTCACTCGACTTGGGTCGAGCCCACTAAGATACGTTTGGGATATTGGTTGAGATGGGCCCCCACAAGCTACCACTTAAGCTTGTTAATTTATCTAGTGTATCCCACTTAACCCCTTTAACCATGTCCACTTACATGTTATAAATACTTTGGTTAAGCCATTAATCATATTTTAATTACCTTTCAAGGCACCCACTAGATTTCCACATGACACCCAAGTCCTTTACTTAATTCCCACATGCCACCCGAGGCACTTACTTAACCCCTCAATCATGTTTAATTACATGTTCCACTTTGGTTAAGTATTCTAATCGTGTTTTCTATTGCCACCCAAGGCAACCCACTAGTTTTCTCATGCCACCCAAGGCACCCACTTAACCCTCAAGCCCCACTACATGCTTATATGGTTAAGTGTTTCTTAATTAATTAAGACCGTGATCCTCATAAAGACCTCTCACATTAGACTGTCTTTTATGACCGCTGGTTAAGCCGGTTGGGTCCGGGCAGCCTTATGTCATAACCGAGTCTAACCTCGTGTCTTTACATTAATCACGTATTTAGTTTGTGCCTAAGACCTCTCACATTGGGCTAACATTTGTAGCAACTGGTTAAGCCGGTTGGGTCCGGGCAGTTTTACGCTACAACTGAGTCCAACCTCGTGTCTTAGTCGATTGATTACACTTAATTAATCACCCCCATAATTTATATTAATTATCCCTAATTAATATCAAGTTTTTCATAACATGGGTAGACCTAACTCAATAGGTAAATTCCCATGGGGTAGACCTAACTCAATAGGTAAATTCCCACTTATGTTAATTTATTTTTATGGTATGCTTAATCATACCCAATCATACTTTTATTAACATCTTTATTAACCCCATCGTTCCCCACGCAAATCGTTTTCATTTCACGACATTAATAAAAAGGGAAGATCCATCACAAATATCATGGGTTTTAACCAAATCTTAGCATATAACTTTGTCATGGGTTAAGAGGATGTCAACTTGCATATATGAGCATATATTAACCCAACTACATTTAACCCAAACTTGCATATTATCGCACATGACTTGCACAACCTATTGCATATGAACTTGCATAAGCACACATAACTTGCATAACATGTTGAACTTGCATATAAGCATTCTCACAACTTGCATAACATGTTAAACATGCATTTAAACATCCACATAACTTGCATAAGCATTCACATACTTGCATATTAACAAACATGTAACTTGCATAGCATATCTTGCATATTAACATACATGTAACTTGTATAATAACAAACATGTAACTTGCATAGCATATCTTGCATATTAACATACATGTAACTTGCATAATAACAAACATGTAACTTGCATAGCATATCTTGCATATTTACATACATGTAACTTGCATAGCATATATTATCATACATGTAACTTGCATATGAACTTGTTAATCATGCATAAACCCACTTGTTAAATATGCATAAAACAACTTATTAATCATACATGTTATCACATACTTAGCATGCATAGAATCACATACTAAACTTGCATAATATCATATACTTAGCATGCATAGAATCACATACTAAACTTGCATAATATCATATACTTAGCATGCATATAACCAATTTCTTATTATGCATAAACATACCACTTAACTTGCATAAACCCAAACACTTAGCATGCATAAAACCCAATACTTAACATGCATACAATCAAATACTTAGCATGCACAACATCAAATACTTAACATGCATAACACCAACTACTTAGCATGCATAAAATCACATGCATAACTTGCATATCATGTTACATATACTTGCATATATTCTCACATATAGTTTGCATAACATGTTACATATGCATAAATAATATTTTACATCATAAAACATGGAAATAAACTTGCATATGGCATAAAACTTGCAATTCACATATCATACAACTTGCATATAACTCACTTATCCACAAACATAACCATGTCTTATCACATCCTACCATAATCAATTTAACAATTGATTATTAAAGCCATAGAAACTCACCAAAACACAATTAGCAAGCTAATGAAGAAGATTAAGATACTTAGAATGGATTAGAGATTGATTAGAGCTTGCTTTCCTCTTCATTGATTTGTGGAGGCCATGACCAAGTTTTATTTTGCCATAGTTTAGTTACTAGGTTTAATTATGAATGAATTAGGGTAGGGTTAGGGTGTTATTTATAGGATTAGGTTGCATTTTAGACCCTTAGATTAACCCTAGATTAATTTAGGACCATCAGATTCATCAGATCCAAGAAGCTTCCAGAACTAGCCCACCAAGCCAGCCCAAGAACCCAAACTGGTGCACCCAGTTTCTCTGGGCGTCGCACCCTGTCGACAGGCAAGTCGACAGGCATGTCGACACCCCTGTCGACAGGCCTGTCGACAGCCCTGTCGACATGGGTTGGGCGGGAATCTTCCCGCCTGGCCCCGCCTGTCCAATTTAAAATCTGAATTTTAAATTCTTAATTCTGTTTTTAGTTTTGAATTTTCTGCAAACTTCATCGGGCCATAACTGGGCCATACGGACTCCGATTTTCGAAAACTCGGACTCTATTTCGCGTATTTTTCCGAGACGAACGCAACGACGTAGCCCATTTCCCCCAATTCTCACATCTGAGATTATTTATTCTGTAATTAGTGAATTTTAGCATTAACCGAAATTCGGGGTGTTACATTCTCCCCTCCTTAAAGGATTTCGTCCCCGAAATCTCTAAGCTAAGGAGAACGCATATCCTACCATTCAAACAACTATCTACTCAATCCATCAAACACGAGCATCCATTGTCCTTAAACAATTTCTAATGATGTATGAGCATATGCGAAAAGTGTGTGTATATGTTCCCTATCTAATGTACGAACATATGCAAACCATGATAGTGCCATGCATCCAATATGTATGCGAGATAACCCTATCGACACATACAGTATCTACATGAGTGCACAATCATTCACCAAAATGCATCATCCATATGATAACACAATCATTATACATCCATAAACATAGCTAACTACACACAATTTTATGCAATATGCAATATGAAGTGATTGAGCCGATCTAGTGCCTAGAGTGTGTATATATGCATCCACGAGCAACCACTAGCAAACACTTGCATCCACTTGCATCCATCAACCATAACATGTCTCAAACACATGTTCCAACCATAGGTTTTCCCTATCTAAAGGTCAACAGCACTAATCGAGAGGACATACTAAAGATAAGATAAGTACTAGGCAAGCGATAAAGGAGAAGTTAAAAGACATATACTCCAAAAAGAAATGGATACAAAGAACGCATCTTCGTTTCCGTCTCCCAAGTAGCATTTCTTTCGTCATCTCCCCATTGCACTCTAGCTGGCAGAACTTCTCTGTTCCTCAACTTCCTAGTCTCTGACCCAATGATGCGAGTAGGAGCTCGTCGAATCGTCTCATCGCGCTCTAACTCTGTTTCTTTAAGCAAACTCGGCCCTACCACCTCAGCGGTCTTATGTAAGCACTTCCTCAAATGGGAAATGGCCCTACAAACCTTGGTACTCACTTCCTAACAGATCCAAAGTGAACCACATTCCGTAACGGAGATATCTTGAAAAAAAAACATGTCCTAATATCAAACTCAAGCTCTGTTCTCCTCTTGTCCGCATAAGATTCTTGTTTATCTTGCGTCGCTTTCATCCTTCTTTGAATCAAGTCAATCTTCTCTGAAGACTCTCTAATCACATCGGCCCAACCAAGATCTTATCCGTAGATTCCCACCAACATGTAGGTGATCAACCAGGCCTTCCATAAAGAGTTTCGAAAGGAGCCATACCAATACTGGACTGAAAGCTGCTATTATATGCGAACTCCACCAATGGAAGATGCTCTTCCCATGTACCTCCAAAATCCAAAATACATAACCTCAAAAGATATTCTAAGATACGGTTCACCCTCTCGGTCTAACCGTCCATCTGAGGATGATATGCGGTGCTCAAACACAACTGAGTCCCTACCGCCTCTTGCAAAATCTTCCAAAACTCACTGGTGAAGATAGGATCTTGATCACTCATAATGCTGGAAGGTACACCATGCAATCTAATAATCTCTCAAAGGTAAACTGAAGCTAGACATGTAATAGTCCTCCTGCTCTTCACGGGTATGAAATGGGCACACTTAGTAAGTCTATCTACCATAAGCCCAATCCCCGTATTACCCTTCCTTGATTTCGGTAATCCAATGAGACACTATCCCACTTCCTATTACGAAACTTCTAACGGGTGAAGCAACCCTCCGGGTTTCTTCTGCTCCGCTTCCACTTGTTAGCACACCAAGCATCTAGCGACATACTTGGCCGCATCTTTCTTCAGATTGGCCCAAAAGAAAACTCGCTTCATGTCTTGGTACATCTTGCCCCCACCGGGATGAATGGTCATCTTCGACCGATGTGTATCATCAAGTATAGCCTTCCTCAAACCCCTGTCTTGCGGTACACAAAGTCTACCGTCTCTACGCAACCATCCCTTACCATCTAGGGTGTACCTACTCAAATGGCTGGACGACCCCTCCCCCTTATGAGCTTCTCTCATAGCTCAACCAACTGTGGGTCGTCTTGCTGTGCCTCGCCACCTCGTCCCAAAAGAGCAGGCCTAACCTCCAAGGAGGCTAGCAAACCGGGTACAAAGTCAACGGAAGGTCTAAAGTCAAACATAGAAATAAACCCTAAGCTCTGTCGTTTAATCGATCAATGAACTCAAGGACAACCTTTTTCTTCTTAAGGCGTCTGTTACCATGCTTCCCTTGTTAGGGGTATACGCTATCTCAACTCATAAGATGCTAAGAATCCTATCCAAAATCGTCACAACTGTCCATCTCTCACGCAGACCACCCTAGTCGAATTCGACATCCCCCAAATGCAAGCCCCAAAGGCCGAAACCAATATCAGACAAACACCCAAGGGATATCTCCTTCGAGTTCAGGCAACCTACGTAAGATGATACTAAAAATAATAATAATAATGGCTAAACAATTAAGCCTTTGACCAACTTTGGATGTCCTTGCCAGTCTCGCTCCAAAACCACCGTTTTATCCCATAACTGGCTTTGCTCACCCTATTGAGCACATATGAAAACTTATTACGCTCCTTGAAAAGACCAAGATGTCCTTTACAAACGCCATCACAAATTTATTTAGGTACTTCCCTGAACACCCTTCTCTTCCAATCAACAAAGTATGCAGGGGCGTTCGTCAAACCAAATAGCATCACCAGCCACTCATAAAACCATCCGGAGTCCTAAAGGCAATCTTCCCTATACTATCGTCAGCCACTCTCAACTGACGAAACCATGTGGCTTAGTCCAACTGCGAAAATACTGAGGCGCCAACCAAGAGATCATCAATCTTTGGCAATGGGTGTCTATTCTTCTTTGTGAGTTTATTTAGTTCCCTTTAGCCTACACAAAGTCTGAGGGACCCATCCGCCTTCGTGGCAAAAACTACTGGAGCACCCCATTCCGATATACTTCTTCTTATGAACCCCTTCTCAAGCAATCGCCTACTTACTTATGAGTTCCCTCCTCTCACGAGGAGCCTTGTGGCACACTGGCCAAGTCACTGGTTTGGCATTGTTTACCAGATATATTCGGAAGTCAATCTCCCGCTCCGGAGGTAAGTCCTTCACCTTCTCAAACACATCTGAGTTTTCCCGGACCACTTCTAACAGATCGCAAACTCTCGACCGACGTGTCCAGCGATTCTAGATAATTTAGCATAACAGATTCTATGGGATTACTAGAGATCTTGAGAGTGTTACCCAAGCGGGTCATAAGCCTAACAACTCTCCCTTCCAAATCAAGAATGGCACCCCTACTGGATAACCAGCGCATGCCCATAACTAACCCATAGCCCGTGAAGCCCAACAAGCATCACATCCAAACTCAACGCTAAGTATAGAAACTTTCAAACCCAAACATAGCATGGAGCCCCAACTGGGTTTGAAACAACTAAGGGATCATCTACCAAACTGGTGTCTAAGTGCAGTGACTCAACTAACAATGGTGGGATAAACGAACTCGATAAATCAGAATCAAATAAAGCTTGAATCGGATGATAAAGAAATCTAAATTCCAACCTAGACGGTCATACCCCCATCTGGTACCCTAGTCGTGAGGGAATACAACTACCCTCCAGAAGATTCCATACCTTGCCCTTGCTTCTTTGAACAATCCTAATAAGGTGTCCTATTCCTCTCAAAAGGATAACCACTTGCCTTCTTCTTCCCTATTCTCCCCTCGTAACCTTCCACCAATGAGGTTTCATCTTTCATTAACCAAACAACTATTAGAGCCTTCCTCCCATCGTCCATCAAATAAGTACTTACCAGTCCTCCTCCTTCTTGAACCAACTTCTAATCCGACTAACGTCTAAGTCCCTTGAAGTGGCTTTCCATCCTTATCTATCTTAGAAAGATCATCTATACGCGGAGGGGAAACTCAAAACGAGAGAAAGGAAGAGATTCAAAATGGAGAATTCGAAAGATAAAGATATGGCTATCGGGGATTACGCTTTTCTCTCAAAAACTTTTCTCTTAAAAGACATGTTTTTGAAAATACTCCTTCAAAAATTTTCTTAGAAAAATAGTTTTTCTAAAATTTTTTTTTTTTTCTGTTCTGGTAACCTTAAGCTCTGATACCACGTGTAACACCCCACTCCCGCTAAGGTCACTCATACCAGGGGAATGCCTTAGTTTCGGTGAAGTATTTTAAGTGAATATAGAACAGTAAAATTACAGCAAGACAGATATAAGTAATACTTGAAAATTTAAATCATCATTTCATTGCAACGGAAAGTAATACATGTTTGGTTACATCATAAAACCATAAACCAGAGTCAAGTACATAATATCCATCTTGATAAAATATGAGTACATAATCCCACTACATAACTAATAGCCATAAAAGGAAAGATAAGCTCGGCTTCACTTCAGAGGTCTAAGCTCCATAGGATAGATACAGCAATCAGATCAAAGCCCACTAGCACCAGGCCCACTCTAATAACCTGGGTTTGGGGAAAAAGATGAAAACAACGGGGTCAGACATAAGTCTGAGTGAGTCCTATAACCCTAACAATACAACCATTAAAGTAATTAGGGTATGACATAAATAAGGTACGGTACCTCTGGGGATAATGACTACACTAAGTAGCCAACTAAACACCGGATGTACTACGATAACCGAAAAGACGCATTTATCCACCCAAAGATAATTCTTACCCCACCCTAGACTTATTCACCCAAGGGTAATTCCTACACTGCACCACACCAGTTTTACCTACCTAAGATTAATTCCTACTTAAAGGTTGATCCCACTAGATGTACTTAGTAATTTTTACCCAGTAGTTTCTAGTACCCCTACATAGGTGCCGTCTGCCCCTATCATTACTAGGTGTACCCACTACTCCCAAGTGATCGGCTCCCTAACGTAGATACCCGTGCTGGTCCCACAATGGGGTGTATCATTTCCCCAAAGTGGCAACCTGATAATATCAACGGTGCACGGCTTTATATCTACACGATGGAACAACGATTTACTAACCAGCCCGGGTCCACACACGCATATGAAACCCGTTGGTCCTACGTTGCCACCGCTAACCCGTTTTTGGCCTCTTATAGTCAAGCCCAATATGCGTGTCCCGTCACTCGACTTGGGTCGAGCCCACTAAGATACGTTTGGGATATTGGTTGAGATGGGCCCCCACAAGCTACCACTTAAGCTTGTTAATTTATCTAGTGTATCCCACTTAACCCCTTTAACCATGTCCACTTACATGTTATAAATACTTTGGTTAAGCCATTAATCATATTTTAATTACCTTTCAAGGCACCCACTAGATTTCCACATGACACCCAAGTCCTTTACTTAATTCCCACATGCCACCCGAGGCACTTACTTAACCCCTCAATCATGTTTAATTACATGTTCCACTTTGGTTAAGTATTCTAATCGTGTTTTCTATTGCCACCCAAGGCAACCCACTAGTTTTCTCATGCCACCCAAGGCACCCACTTAACCCTCAAGCCCCACTACATGCTTATATGGTTAAGTGTTTCTTAATTAATTAAGACCGTGATCCTCATAAAGACCTCTCACATTAGACTGTCTTTTATGACCGCTGGTTAAGCCGGTTGGGTCCGGGCAGCCTTATGTCATAACCGAGTCTAACCTCGTGTCTTTACATTAATCACGTATTTAGTTTGTGCCTAAGACCTCTCACATTGGGCTAACATTTGTAGCAACTGGTTAAGCCGGTTGGGTCCGGGCAGTTTTACGCTACAACTGAGTCCAACCTCGTGTCTTAGTCGATTGATTACACTTAATTAATCACCCCCATAATTTATATTAATTATCCCTAATTAATATCAAGTTTTTCATAACATGGGTAGACCTAACTCAATAGGTAAATTCCCATGGGGTAGACCTAACTCAATAGGTAAATTCCCACTTATGTTAATTTATTTTTATGGTATGCTTAATCATACCCAATCATACTTTTATTAACATCTTTATTAACCCCATCGTTCCCCACGCAAATCGTTTTCATTTCACGACATTAATAAAAAGGGAAGATCCATCACAAATATCATGGGTTTTAACCAAATCTTAGCATATAACTTTGTCATGGGTTAAGAGGATGTCAACTTGCATATATGAGCATATATTAACCCAACTACATTTAACCCAAACTTGCATATTATCGCACATGACTTGCACAACCTATTGCATATGAACTTGCATAAGCACACATAACTTGCATAACATGTTGAACTTGCATATAAGCATTCTCACAACTTGCATAACATGTTAAACATGCATTTAAACATCCACATAACTTGCATAAGCATTCACATACTTGCATATTAACAAACATGTAACTTGCATAGCATATCTTGCATATTAACATACATGTAACTTGTATAATAACAAACATGTAACTTGCATAGCATATCTTGCATATTAACATACATGTAACTTGCATAATAACAAACATGTAACTTGCATAGCATATCTTGCATATTTACATACATGTAACTTGCATAGCATATATTATCATACATGTAACTTGCATATGAACTTGTTAATCATGCATAAACCCACTTGTTAAATATGCATAAAACAACTTATTAATCATACATGTTATCACATACTTAGCATGCATAGAATCACATACTAAACTTGCATAATATCATATACTTAGCATGCATAGAATCACATACTAAACTTGCATAATATCATATACTTAGCATGCATATAACCAATTTCTTATTATGCATAAACATACCACTTAACTTGCATAAACCCAAACACTTAGCATGCATAAAACCCAATACTTAACATGCATACAATCAAATACTTAGCATGCACAACATCAAATACTTAACATGCATAACACCAACTACTTAGCATGCATAAAATCACATGCATAACTTGCATATCATGTTACATATACTTGCATATATTCTCACATATAGTTTGCATAACATGTTACATATGCATAAATAATATTTTACATCATAAAACATGGAAATAAACTTGCATATGGCATAAAACTTGCAATTCACATATCATACAACTTGCATATAACTCACTTATCCACAAACATAACCATGTCTTATCACATCCTACCATAATCAATTTAACAATTGATTATTAAAGCCATAGAAACTCACCAAAACACAATTAGCAAGCTAATGAAGAAGATTAAGATACTTAGAATGGATTAGAGATTGATTAGAGCTTGCTTTCCTCTTCATTGATTTGTGGAGGCCATGACCAAGTTTTATTTTGCCATAGTTTAGTTACTAGGTTTAATTATGAATGAATTAGGGTAGGGTTAGGGTGTTATTTATAGGATTAGGTTGCATTTTAGACCCTTAGATTAACCCTAGATTAATTTAGGACCATCAGATTCATCAGATCCAAGAAGCTTCCAGAACTAGCCCACCAAGCCAGCCCAAGAACCCAAACTGGTGCACCCAGTTTCTCTGGGCGTCGCACCCTGTCGACAGGCAAGTCGACAGGCATGTCGACACCCCTGTCGACAGGCCTGTCGACAGCCCTGTCGACATGGGTTGGGCGGGAATCTTCCCGCCTGGCCCCGCCTGTCCAATTTAAAATCTGAATTTTAAATTCTTAATTCTGTTTTTAGTTTTGAATTTTCTGCAAACTTCATCGGGCCATAACTGGGCCATACGGACTCCGATTTTCGAAAACTCGGACTCTATTTCGCGTATTTTTCCGAGACGAACGCAACGACGTAGCCCGTTTCCCCCAATTCTCACATCTGAGATTATTTATTCTGTAATTAGTGAATTTTAGCATTAACCGAAATTCGGGGTGTTACAGCTCCCGACCGAGTCCTGTATTTCTTGATTTGCCCTGTGACAGGACTCGGATGGCACGATGTGATACATGTGCATACAGTCATGGAAAAGCGATTCACGATGAATGCGTGGGAAAAAGGGCGCGGTTGGCGGTTAGCGTAATCCCTAGTGGCCCTAGGTGGTTGAACCCAAACCGAGATACGAAAACGTGCAATAGGTAAGCATAATCCCTAGCAGCCCTAGGTAGCATAAGTCCTAGTTGTACAAACAATAATTCATGTTGGAAGACCCTAGCTAGGTTTAGGGTAACAGTCCAAACCGATCTTAAGGATCATGGAACTATGTTAAAGTAATATAGAATCTCATGGGAAAGCCCGTATGGTCTACGGCAAGCGACTGAACATTTACATGGAATAAAACATACAAGTTGAGTAACCTATATATGCGATATATTAGGTTGACATGGACCATTACACGACTTTTGAGTGAGGGTCATTCTTGGTTAACACATGACACGGTGGGGATACTAGTACGGTAGGTGCAGAGCTAAAATACAGGATAGATATCACGGGGCGTTATACATGACAGATATCTTGGGGATATTATACTTGATAGAAACCTGACGATGTGATACCTTGTTTTATCTTGACATCGTAATTTATCATGACACCTTAGTTTATCTGAGTTCAGTAGTTCATCCTGTTATTTTGATTTAGCTTATCTATCTTGTTATCATGCTTATGTTCATCTCAGTTTCTCATGTCAGTTAACTTTACTAGTTTTTATGCTAATAGTAGATAGGGCTTACTCAGTCTTTTTGACTGACCCGTTTTGTTTCGCCTCTTTTCTTCCGTTTCCCCCCCAGGTTACAGGGAGGAAATACTGTTGTTTAGTTCGGACTTCTTCTGCTTGAAGGTCATCATGGATGGCTTGGACTTTTCTTGGCTAATGGCTACTTTACTGTTTTTACTTGGGGAATAATTTATGAAAATGTCTTTATGCTTCTTTACTATTGCAAGACAGGTTTTGATGTACTCTGATGTAAAAGGCTTTAGACCTTATTTATTCATGTTATGAAAGTTTGATTTTACTTCCGCTATTTTATATGTTCTGTCTTGTGATATTTCTGTGCATGTTTACCAATAATGCCCCTCTAAAGCTAGTGCATTCCTTTGCGAGTGACCCTAGCGGAGGCGGGGTGTTACACGTGGTATCAGAGCAGAAGGTTACCAGACTGGGCAAAAGTTTTTAAAGACCTTCCGAAAACTATTTGAAAAAAAACCGTTTACAAAGAAGCATTTTTCAAGAAAATTTTCTTTTAAAAGAAAAAGGCTATTCCCCAAAGGCCATTAGCACTATCCTTCTTTCCTTAATTGAGTCTCTTTTCCTTTCTTTCCTCCATCTGTAGTCACAGTAGTTTTAACTGCGACTAGTCTTTTTTACCTACGAAAGTGCTTTCCATACGATGGAGGTGGTTCTCGAGAGACCAGTGGCCGCGTTATAAGAAAGGATCGTGAGAAAGAAGGATAAAGGATACGAGCTTAAGGATGAGCAACTTGTTGGTATGGCTTAGTCCTCAAAGGAGGGAGAAAGATGAACAATGAAACCCATGACGAGAGAGTACCTTTGTCATGGTAAAACGGGGCGGATAGTTAAGTATTATGGGACAAGGACAAGATCATCGGGAGGGCAGTAGTATGCTCTCATTTCTAGAGTACCTCGGAAGGAGGGTAACGATCTTGTTAAAGGTTTAGCTTTTCTTCTCTATCATCCCGTTAGGACTTCGTTGTTCGTATCATTTAAGTCTGCTTCGATAGTTGAGTCTCTGCACCTTAAGTACTAGCGTAATAGAGAATCCCATTTTTGTCTCAAAGTCCTATTGGAGAATCAGTCCATTTATACATGACTTGTTTGGATTTGGGAATGTCTATGCCAAGTGTTGAGTTTGGAAATAATGCTTATGTTTATAAGCTGTGGATGGATTCTAGGGATGAAGTGGTTATCCAGTAGGGGGTGCCACTCTCGGTTTTGATAGGAGGGTAGTTAGACCTTTTGACTAGCCTTGGTAATGCCCTCGAAGTATCGGGTAACCTTTTTGAGGTTCCGTCATGACTAGTTACTTAGAATCCCTTGATGCCTTTATTGGAAATTTGAAGCCCGATCGAGTGGTGTTCGCCAATAAGACGGATGGTTTACTTCATTTATGCATGGGTTATAGAGATCACCCTAGTAAGTGCGCATGATAACCTGATTGACATCTGTTTACTTTCAAGAGAAAGTTCTTCTACATGGAATGCCTTATAGTATATAAACGAGATCCAAGATTCACTAGTGAATTTTGGAAAGCTTGCATGAGATCATGAGTACGCAGTCATGTTTGCGTCAAGTATTCTAGGAAAAGGATAAGTGCAAGTGGAACGAGAGGCGACGGAGAAATGAGTTCCAGCTCATGTTATGGAAACAGGAATAAGAAGCTACAAAATCGCGAAGTTAAAAGACGACTTTGATGGTCAAAGACTAGATACGCACATGATATCTCTTTTTGGGAGTATATCCTTGATCCCTGTTTTCTGTAGAGCTTACTTGCAGGCTATCTTTTGTGGACATCCTCTCGGTCCTATTCTCCGTTACAAACCCTGTAAGGAGTTTGTCCTGTTTATCTTCTCAACCCTATTTCAGGGAATTCTAGGTAGAACCCTATGGATGTAAACATGTATTTGAAACATGTTATGATTGATATGGTTGCAAGTGGTTGCTCGTGGATGCGCGAATACACATTAGATACTAGCTCGACTCGATCACATTTCATATTGCATATGCATGAGTATTTATACTTGTTTATGGATGAAATCGAATGTATTATCATGCGGTTGTTGCATATGAATGAATGATTGTGCACGCATATAGTATCTATATGACTAGGACTATTTGCATACATGTTGGATTCATGGCACTATACATATTTTGCATTAGAAAGATTATTCAGGCCTGATCATTAGCATTAGCTAAGGAACATGTACACACACGTTTTGCATATATTCATACAGCATTAGAAATCATCTAAGGACAATGGTTGTTTGTGGATGATGTTTTGAGTAGATGGATGATGGATGGTAGGATATGTTCTTCCCAACTTGGAGATTTCGGGGACGAAATCCTAAAAGGTGGGGAGAATGTAACAACCCGTATTTTCAATAACCTATTATAACATAAATGGAGGCAGAATTAAACTGTAAAATCTGAATCAAGGGAAACGGGCTATGCCATTGCCTTCGTCTCGGAAAAATACGCGAAATAGAGTCCGAATTTTCGAAAATCGGAGTCCGTATGACCAAGATATGGCCTCGCCAAGTTTCACGAAAAAATCCCAAATTAAAGTATACTTAATTAAGTGAAATGGGTTGCGCAGAGAAATATATATATATTGATATATATATAATTGAAAATTAAATAAATAAATATGCAAAAATGTTCAAAACAGCGAATTGGGAGAGGGGAATAACCGAACCGGCCGATTTTTGAGGTCGACCCAAGCCCGCTGGGTCGACTAGGGGTTAATCCAGGGTGTTTGGCTGTCAACCCGTGGGTCGATTCGCTCAAATGCAGATTTTGCATTTGGATGGTTCTCATGGTTCATCTTTAATCTAAAGGCCCTAGATGGTTCCTACACTTGACTTCTTCCCCAAGACATGCTTTGATGGCTTGGATTGAATCTAGGTTTAATCCTATGGCCTAAAACACTTGCCTAATCTATAAATAAGACCCTAACCTATCCTAAATCCTCATTATTCATTCATGCAACTAAACTATGGCAAAATTTTACCTCTCATGGCCTCCACTCTCTTCATAAAATTTCTAAATGGTTTCTATGAGAGATTTTCCATGCATACAAGTGTTTTCAAGCTTGTATGAGTGTCATTAGCTTGCATTCAAGTCAAGTTTCTATCTTTGCATCATAAAGCAAGGGTTTTGATCATTTTGGCGCAAGGGTTTTTATGTTAGAGCTTGCATTTTGGGTCTATTTGATTGCATAAGGGCTTTGTCATATCTTTTGTGCCTTCATAGCAATGTAAGCCCTTTCCCTACTCTTAGATATTAACTATGAAGTTAAATGTTCATGTTGCAAGTTTGGGTTTGATCATTGAGTATGATACATGCTATCATGTCATGCAAGTTTATGAAGTCATTATCTTGATCTTGTGAGCTAAAAGCTACAACCTTTATGTTGAAATGTTGCATTAGGCAACATGAGAACCCTCATAACCTTTATGTCAACTTGCATATGAAGTCATAACCCTTATATGATGATATATGCGAGTTACTAGTCATCATTCCATATCTTTTGTCACCATGATTCGCTTATGTGCCAAGTTTGGGTTTATGCATGTTTTGAGGCTTAAGAATGTAACATGCAAGTTATTGAACACATTTGTGCCTCATTTGCCACCATGATTAACTTGTGGCTTAATATCCATTTTTGTCATGCCTTTGCCAAGTCTCTTCTTTTAATCCATTACGTTGTCGCGAACGTATATGCGAGTTTAAAAGCGTTGGGTTATGTTATGGGTAATTTCTAATGACATGAAAATACAACTTGAAAACATGACTTGAAATATAACATGGAAGTTGACATGTAAGTATGCATAAAAACATAAGCTTGGGAATTTACCTATTAAGTTAGGTCTACCCTTTGGGAATTTACCTATTAAGTTAGGTCTACCCAAATGCTTGAAAACTTGTAACATGTTTTGGGAAACATGATGGACATGACACTTAGATAATATAAGTGTGGCCAACTCGAGGTTGGGTTGAGTTTGCAACGTAAAACTACCCGGAACCGACCGGCCTAACTAGTAGATGCAAACAATAGGACCCAATGTGAGAAGTTGGTCATGTTGTGCTTGAACCCGAGGTTAGACCAAGTTGTGGTGTAAAGCTACCCGGAACCGACCGGCTTAACTAGTAACCACAACAAAGTCTAATGTGAGAGGTGAAGGTGCATTAAGTAATTAATGCCACATGATAGGGTTAAGTTAATTTGATTAATGACTCTTAACCAAATATGACATGGACAAATGGGTTAAGTAATTTGATTAGGCTAATGATACTTAACAAAACATGACAAGGTTGGGTAGGTTAAGTAACTTGATTTGCCTAATGACACTTAACCATTTTTATATGACTAGTGGATGGGGTTAAGTTAACCAACACTTAATCAATCCAACGCGATAACTTGGTAAGGTTAAGTAAGTTTTCTTAATGACGCTTAACCGAAAAATACGGTTAACGAATGGGGTTAAGATTAGACTCAACTAGTCTAAACATGGAAATCAGATGGGGTTAAGTTAGCCTAGACTTAATTAATCCCACTTGGTAGTTTAATGGGGTTAAGTTAAACACTTAACTAATCTAAACATGATGAATTGATGTGGTTAAGTGACCTATACTTATCCAATCTAACTCGTTAATTTATTGTGGTTAAGTTAACCAATACTTAACCAATATAACGTGAAAACATGATAAGGCTAAGTCACGAATCGCTTGAATACACTTGACCGATTTGACTAAGTAAATTGATAGGGTCAAGTTAATATATACTTAACCAATCTAGAATGATAATTGGACGAGGTTAAGTCGTGAATTGCTTAGTATACTTAACCAACTTGAGCATGGTTTGTAGGGTTAAGCCTTGAACTGGGATACTTAGCCAATTTTGACAGGATTTGTAGACGGGTTAAGTCATGAACTTAAGTGACACTTAATCCATTATGTAAACCCTAGTTCTGAGGATTAGGTGGATAACCGTAGTTAACAAGGATAACGGGAACAATGCTAAGTGGTAAACCTTAGTTGAAGAATAACTAAGTAATGATTCTTAGTCAAGGAAATTTAGACCAGTTCATAGATAGATGAGTAACCTGATACGGTAGGTCATCGTTTAAGTATACGAGTAGGAGCAAGTATCTGATTTAGATAAAGGCTCCGGCGAACTGGGTAACGAAGCAGCGGCTTCGGGGAACGTGAGGATATTCTTGGTATCCCTCTATGAGCTGCCAGGTGATTATACTAGGCTCATGAGAGGTTAAGGTCTGCGTTAGAAGAACCAAGAGTATGCCTTGGTTGCTATACGAGCGACCTAAAGACGGGGATGGATAGGGGATAGTCGACGATACACGGTCGTACCCTAGATAGCATTTCGTCAGGCTACCTACCATCTTTGGTCAAGCGTGTACGTACGGAAAGGCAGAGAATACCCAAAAGACCATAATTTCTATCTAATTATGGTTGCGGTAAGGCTTGGATGTGGGTTGGCCAGTGTTGTGTTCTCATACAGGATTTATCCTGTCTTGTCTTTCACTAGTTGAGGGAGTGGTCTCGTGGGACCATAGCCACGTATAAGAAAAACAGACCTTAGCATCTGCATCGGCAGATAAATCGAAAGCTCCCGACCGAGTCCTGTATTTCTTGATTTGCCCTGTGACAGGACTCGGATGGCACGATGTGATACATGTGCATACAGTCATGGAAAAGCGATTCACGATGAATGCGTGGGAAAAAGGGCGCGGTTGGCGGTTAGCGTAATCCCTAGTGGCCCTAGGTGGTTGAACCCAAACCGAGATACGAAAACGTGCAATAGGTAAGCATAATCCCTAGCAGCCCTAGGTAGCATAAGTCCTAGTTGTACAAACAATAATTCATGTTGGAAGACCCTAGCTAGGTTTAGGGTAACAGTCCAAACCGATCTTAAGGATCATGGAACTATGTTAAAGTAATATAGAATCTCATGGGAAAGCCCGTATGGTCTACGGCAAGCGACTGAACATTTACATGGAATAAAACATACAAGTTGAGTAACCTATATATGCGATATATTAGGTTGACATGGACCATTACACGACTTTTGAGTGAGGGTCATTCTTGGTTAACACATGACACGGTGGGGATACTAGTACGGTAGGTGCAGAGCTAAAATACAGGATAGATATCACGGGGCGTTATACATGACAGATATCTTGGGGATATTATACTTGATAGAAACCTGACGATGTGATACCTTGTTTTATCTTGACATCGTAATTTATCATGACACCTTAGTTTATCTGAGTTCAGTAGTTCATCCTGTTATTTTGATTTAGCTTATCTATCTTGTTATCATGCTTATGTTCATCTCAGTTTCTCATGTCAGTTAACTTTACTAGTTTTTATGCTAATAGTAGATAGGGCTTACTCAGTCTTTTTGACTGACCCGTTTTGTTTCGCCTCTTTTCTTCCGTTTCCCCCCCCAGGTTACAGGGAGGAAATAATGTTGTTTAGTTCGGACTTCTTCTGCTTGAAGGTCATCATGGATGGCTTGGACTTTTCTTGGCTAATGGCTACTTTACTGTTTTTACTTGGGGAATAATTTATGAAAATGTCTTTATGCTTCTTTACTATTGCAAGACAGGTTTTGATGTACTCTGATGTAAAAGGCTTTAGACCTTATTTATTCATGTTATGAAAGTTTGATTTTACTTCCGCTATTTTATATGTTCTGTCTTGTGATATTTCTGTGCATGTTTACCAATAATGCCCCTCTAAAGCTAGTGCATTCCTTTGCGAGTGACCCTAGCGGAGGCGGGGTGTTACAACATGTGTGCTTTTAGTTCGGGATTCCTGAAGGCGATGTACAACTGTCGACTCAGGCTGAATTTGTGGATCATCCCCCATCTGATTTTTCTTCTTTCCATTTTTGCGTATGCTTGAACAAGGCTATTCCTCTATTTGTCCTTTATTACGAGATATGCTTCACGAGTTAGGAATTGTGTTGTACCGGCTTCGCTTAAACAATCATGCTGTGTTGATTGGAATAGTTTTGCAACATTAATGGTGCAGTTTTTGATAATGTCTTCATTGTCGCTTTTAAATCACTTTCATTCTCATGGCTTACCATTGGATTGTATGCACTAATGGAATGATGCCTCCATTTTTCATTTGTTTTACACATTCCTTGCATATAGGGCTAAACTTTGTTGCTTTGCATTTAAAAGGATCAAGCCATCTCTTAGACAATGATCGATGGTAAATTGACCCTTGGCTTAAGTTCAGCTGGAACATGGTGAATTCCTAACCAAGCCTAAGCAAAGTTCCTCATCTTCCATTTGCAATGTAACATGCACTCCATAGACTTTTTCATTTTCTTTGATTGGTGTAGAAATTATATACCTTTGACTTTTTGGACTAATGTCATTGGAGGGAGGATCCAATTAAATTTAATAGTATGCATAGTTGGTAGTAAAGATCGATTGTGCTTTAGCCAAATGCTCATAGCTTTAAGGCCAAGCTTTTCTTTTCCTGGCTTCACTTGTCCCTTTCTACGAATTTGTCCAAGTCCCTTTACTTATTTAGATCCAAGTGCAAAGATTCATTTGGAACCCAATATAGTTGATGATTTCACAATACCAGCTTTCTTGCTCTCCTTATTTCATGGGATCCTACAAAGGAAGGTTTGTCGTGTCGTTCCAGACAAAGGCTCCATTGTCATTTTCTCGTTGACAATGGGTAAGTTTTGAGAGTGTATTTAAAAAGGTAAAGTGTAAGTTACTTTATTTTGCTCCCAATGAGTTATTTACGCATGATGGTCCATTTGTGATGTTTGAGAGGATCAGACCTGGTTTTCGTAAATAACTCACTATACATGCCTTGGTTGACACTCCTAATCCGAGTTGCGACTACTTGTCGACTTCTCTAGAATTCAGAACATCATTCGTATGAGCTCGTAATCCAAAATAAAACATACCTGATGGTCTTGATGTTGAGTGTCGTTGCCTAGAATAACATTTTGGCTATTCACTTTCAAGTCTGGTGAAACGACACTTTCTCCTCTTAAGGTGAGGTCTTATTATAACATATGCAACTTTGAGTAGCATCCAAGGTGTACTATTCCGCTTCGTATATTGCATGTTGAACTTTTTTGATCGAGTTCATCCCCTAGATGCATGGTTTTTGGGCTTATATAATGGTCAATTTTTCGGAGGCAGCTTATTCATTTGTCATCACCTGAGTATGATCTTCAGTCCTTATTAGGATTGGAGCTATCTAAAGCTTTATTCCTTTCAGTCTACTTTGGTTCAGTCTGGCTTAACCTTTCACGGTTCCTCAGCTGCCAACATCCATGTGGGGGGTTCACTATCTTTTCTTTGGAGTTTAAAGTCCGAAACATAGATTTTGAACTTATCTGGGTTCACTTGCCCATTATACTATGGTCGAGACAAATTTATATTTTAATCTCTCTATGGTGTAGGTCGGGTTGATGTTTCACACATGCAGTGCTTGTAGTCAATCCTGTACATAAAAGATCTTAGCAACGAAAGATTAGTTTTTTCTAATGCAATCATGATTGCATAATTTTCAAGTGTTTTGTGTTTTGTTTATAATTGCTTATTAATATGACTTAATTATCTATGTGGAAGTTTATTAAATGACATAGTAATGATTTTTAAGCGACATGCTTATGTATCACATTTCAATATTTATGAGCATTTTCATTGAGTCCATATGTTTTCCCCAGTTGGGAGAGTTAATCTTTACAAGAGTTCTTGTATTTGTTGGGAGATTAGATACTTTATGCAATTTATTTAATTACCCCTAGTCTTTCTTGCATGGATGATCATATCCTCATAATCAAGTACTCTTGCTGGTTGACTGTTTTATCATGATCACATCTTTTCCAGTCTTGTCGCTACAAGCTTAGTTGCACAGGAACAATTCAGATTTGGGGCTCTTCTTAATGTCGCATATCATCTTGGTTGTCTTTTTTTGCAGGTCTATTCATATTTTTCGGGAATCGATTATCTGGCCGCTTGGTTTAATCACTGCTTAGATAGCTACACAAGTCCATGGATAGTCCCATGACTCATCCATTGTTTCACAGATAGGGATGTAGTGACATTCCAATTTCAAACTTTGGAAGCATGTACACATTTGATTCAGATATGAGATCTATTCATCAATGTCAAGGCTCATGTTTATACCTTATAGGTAAGTGATTTTCCTTTTATGGCCGAGCTTAATGACTTCTTTTTCATCAAAATAAATCGATGATTTAATGGATTGCTTCTCCAATGAAAACAGTCTCGAAATTTGATGGCTTCCATACCATCTTCAGGTTTCATCGATTTTAACGTTATCCTTAATACCTCCACTGCCGTTTGTTATTTCTGTCACTTTCGCAAGAATCATCCCTTTCTTATAATCTAAGGCTATGACCTTAATCAGAGTGGGTTGCTGCATTGTAGAGCTGATTCGTCGGCATGACTAGAAAGTGACGGTGCTACGTTGGATAAACATGACTAATAATGGAGGATAAAAGGATCGCCTAGAAGCAGACCAATAGGGAGATTAGAAAGAGCCCAAGCATGGCGAGCAAAGCTAGAAAGGCTTTGAATTTTGCATGGGTTAGAGCTCATCATCACTTTTTCCACTAGTAATAATACTTTGAGTTGACTTGGGTGGCAGAGAACGCCGCAGATTTCATTCGAATACCAAGGAAAATGATGTGGAGGCGAGAAGCAAGTTGAATTTCTCACTTTATTACTTTCTCTTACCCATGTTGTGTAGTCATTTCTGACTTTCTGAATAATGATTGAGCTTGTTGTATGGCTTTGCATCATTTAATTCGAGTTTTCAAATTCCTAGTGTTTGCTTATAACTTTGTAGCAATTCTTTCTATACATTCTTTGGCTAGAGTTGCAAGCTATTGCCTCTATCTTTTGGTTTTATTTTAGCTTTGTAAAGAAATATTATATAGAAATAGGATCGCTTTTGCTTGTCGTAGTCTTTGTATCATCTATACTGTGGCACTTTTTGACATTCTTCTTTTGTACTTTTCATCATTCTACTCTATTATAGTACTATATTCTTTACTGCTGCGCTTCCTATTCATCACAATGTCGGGATAGGCCTATGGTATGTTTTACCCTAATGCCATTTGAGGTCATTACGGGTGGTGTTTCCTCCATACAATGGGTCACCGCGGATTGGGATGAACTTAAACTCCATATACATTGAGTGTTGCCCGCAGCTTATAGTGATTATTGGTACTGTTAACATCCTTGGTGTCTTATGTTTCGAGTTATCACTGTGGGTATTCCCATCTCAATTTTCAGTGGTTTACAATTGCTCTATTGGTTTTGAATTATATTGTTTTTCTTAATCGTGTACCGGGCACTTCTTATCCGGGTGATCTGAGAAGACAGGCCATCAGGATAATCAAATTTTGAGCCGTGATGGTTAAGGAATCATGTCTTCTAGGGGAGGAATTCCTTTTTGGTAGGAATGGTTGTTGGGTTTATCTGTTAGAGGAGCCTTTTGGAATCATAGGTAAGGATGCTTGTTTTTTGGTGACTCCAAGTTTGCTTACTGGATGGCTTCGACATCACTCCGGGGAATGATAGTTCCTTCTGGCTAGAAAACTCGATCCCAAGGTTTGAGGAATCTCATCCTCGGATTTGCGCGAGAGAGGCTTGTATTTAAAGCCACATCTATAGAAGATTGGTGCTTACCCTTGTTTATGGATGAGGACACTTACTCAGGAGTCGCGATCTCTCTTCTGGACGTGCTGATCTCGAGCAGTTGACTGTTTTGCCCAATTTCATTGATCATCTCGTGCCTTTAATTTCAATATTTTTTAACCAATCACCGATCATTAGAATTTTTACTGAGACTGATTTATTTGACATTTAATCAGGTGCCTTTGTGTAGCAGGTTCTCTTTTCACTCAATTTTTATCGATCATCATGTGACTTTTTTCGGGGTCGGGACCAGCCTGCGCCAATCGCATCTCCCAAGGCCGAACTTCATGATGTTTATCGAGCACCTAGAGGAGCGAGGATTTTTTTCCGCTTGATGTTTATCGGTCGTCGCGTACCTTTGTTCATGGTTAGGACTAGCTTATGTCGGTCACATTTCTCGAGGCCGGGCTCATCACGATGTATATCAAGAGCGCCTCATAGGAGCGAGGTTTTTATCTGTCTGATGTTTATCGATCGTCAGATGCCTTTGCTCGAGGTTGGGACCAACTTGTGCCTGACCCACCTCTTGAGGTCGGACTCATCACGATGTATATCAAGAGCACCTCGTAGTAACAAGATTTTTGTCCATCTGATTTTTATCGATCGCTGCGTGCCTTTCTTCGAGGTTGGGACCAGCTTGTACCGGTCGCGTTTCTCGAGGCCGGACTCATTACGATGTACAACAAGAGCGCCTCATAGGAGCAAGGTTTTTAACCGCCTGATGTTTATCAATCATTGCATGCCTTTGTTCAAGGTCGGGACTAGCTTATGTCGGTCGCGTTTCTCGAGGCCGGACTCATCACGGTGTATATCAAGAGAGCTTTGTAGGAGGAGTTTTTTTACCTATTCGATGTTTGTTGATCGTTGCGTAACTTTATCCATGGTTGGGACTAGGTTGTGCCGGTTGCGTTTCCCGAAAGCCGGACTCTTTCATGATGTATATCAAGCACGTCATGAGGGTAAGGTTTTTTTATGTGCTTCGGCTAGGGTGAGGTATTTAGGTGCCTTCACAAGTGGAAGGGCTTTGAGTCCCTTCGCAATTGGAAGGTTTTTGTTGTAGTGCCGACAGCCTTAAGACAATGGCGTGGCTTTTCGAGGTTGTAAGTCTTCGAATAACACCACTGGCTTTGACGGTCATAGGGCAATGTTGCTACTTGGTGAAGCTAATCGTCTTTGGACAACATTGATTTTATTACAATGCAGATATCATATGAAAAGGTTGCTTCTCGATACATCAATTTTAGGAATTAAATGAATTCCACCTAACATATCAAGTTTGACGATTTCATCGAAATTGCGTTTCGTCGGTATACTTTGGCATTTATCATAGCACACTTAAGAACGAGATTTCCAACCCCAAAGGTTTGATGGTGAAGTCTAGCATCTAAATGCTTTGCCACCTTTCCTTGGCCTACCGTTATTTTCAGCCTTGCTTCGTTGTAGGGCATCAGCAGACTGAGTTGAGCCGAAGCTGACTAAGGTCCTATGGCTCCTTCATTCTTTTGGTTCACTTTGACCATTTACTGGATTTTTCTATATAATGCTAGCCCTGCCTTCTTGCTTTCGTACATCACATGTAGCACTTGCTGTAATGCGGTTTTTCCCCTCTTCCTCTGGTCATGTAATATCAGGTAGGTTTCAAATCGTCCATGTCGATTGGTTTCCCAATCTTGAACATGTTTTGAGGACCATGCACTAGAATGTAGAGACTATCATTATTTAAGCCATAACCAAGTGATGCCTGCACATTGTAAACAATTTCAGATTAGCCGTGTTACTATAAGAATGTAATATGCTTATTAGGGTATCGTGTTTTCAGAATTTTATTATTGAACGGAGTTTGGGTTGGCAGGAATTTGCATTCTCCGTTGATCCTTTATTCCTTTCTTTTAGGTTCTTTACCATGAGACTTGAGCGGACTATTAGCCTAGGTACATGTTTCATCCGTTTGTGTTTTTTGGAATTCTTTTCCCTTTTGGCTTGAGCTAGTCGCCAATCTGTGCATTTCTCTTATGATAGTCAGTCGGGCTATGTTTCCTAACCTTTCAAAGAGACGTTTTTCCTTGTCTTCCTAGCTTACCATTATAGACAATTATCCATCCCTCTGGCCGAATGTCCCTTGAAATAATTATGAACCCATTTGAACAACCCATACGGTGGTCCAGTACCGATCCGTCACCTATGGATCAGTACCGGTCCATGAAATAGAATATTTTTACACATTTTTGACTAAAAGAGGTGTGATGACGTGGTAGAACTCCTTAAGGAAGTTGAATTCTTCTCTAGCTTTATTCCTATGGACCGGTGTCGATCCATAGGGTATGGACCAGTATCAGCCCATATACTTAGGCATTTTGTTGAATTTTTCTTTTCTGAAGTAGTGTTGAAGGTCTGGGTAGTTTGTTTACGAAGTCAGATGTGACATCAGGTAAATTTATATGGATCAGTACGTATCCATGGGAGATGGATTGGTACCAATCCATATACTAAGCATAATTTTTAACTAAATTTTCCAAACTGCATCCTTAAGCTTTTCAGGTGATTATGCGAACTTTTCAGTCAGTCTGACATCATTTAATTTCTGGAAGGTGTCATCTTCTGTAGGCAAGACCTTCTATTCGATTTGGAAGCATAATGGTCTTCTAACTGCTTGATTTTCAGATCCGACTCACAAACTTCTTCATGATTTCTACAATATATCTACTTCCAACCTGTTCATGGTTTTAGCAACAGATCGGATATTCATAGCTTTTAATAGTAGCTGAAATCAGATCTTCATAGCCCTCAACAGTAGATTTGCCTAACCAACTTGAAACTGAGTTTATTACGGCATGAATTGTAGATTTGACTTACAATCTTTTCACAACTTGATAGATCTATCTTCTAGATCAAGAGGATCTATGCTAGATAGTCCAGATCTGATTCTTAGTTCGATCTCTAAGGGAATGCACTAAATGTTAATATCAAAAATGGCATTAACCCCAAATTTTAATGAAAGGACCACCCCTTTATGAGGAAAACAGTATATAACATATAAAAATAAATGGAAAAAGTAAGAAACATAAAGTAAAGAGAGAGACACGATTTTTATAGTGGTTTAACCATTGACAAGGCTCATATCTACTTTGAATATCTTTTATTATGATCCTAGCGATGCCAAATACAATGAATTATAGAAGATTATAATATTCTCCAAAATATAGATGAACAGGAAATCACAAGTACTTGTAGTTATCGGAAAATCACGATAACCAATCTAGATGACATAGGTTTTTTTTTAATCTCTGGATATGAAGTCTTGCTCTTGAAGGTGAGTAATGGCTACTAGAGATGAAGATCTATTTTGATAGAGCTTTAGCAGCATTTCAGTACGGAAAAGATTGGATTCCCTTTTTGTAGCAATAGGTGGAGTATTTATAAAGTTCTAGGAGGTACATGACCAAGCCCAGCTACATGCAGGTTTGACATAACATAAAGAGGTCGCACACAAAGTTCCACTGCTACATGACTTGACTTCATAGACTGGTACCGGTCCATAGCCTATGGACTGGTGTCGGTCCATGTACTTGGATAATTTCAATTTGCAAACTCCATATCTTACCTACATAATCCCTTGTGAGCCCTCTTGTTGAGTTTGGCTTAGATCGGACTAGTCTGTTCATCATTAATCATAACCTACGTTATAATTCCACTTATCCCTAGGACAGGCATACCTAATATATTTCATTCCCATTCCTATAATTAATTATAATAAGTTATATTCTCCGTTCACATTTTCCTTAGATTCCTTATTATATAACAGAACCTTTACTGTTATAACCTTTCCTAATTTATCGTCTTGTACATTTTTATTATTACAGCAAAATCTTCCACACACTTCATTAAATTGGTTGGTGGAAATGTATAAAAATCTATTTCCATAATATACATTAATTAAGATCCGTAGTTGCAAGCTATTTCTTTTATTTGCATCATGGGCATATACATATTTGATTAGTGTGCAATACGACAAAAGAACCCTTATTACCTTCCTTTTCTTGCGACTACATTCTCTGTAATTACCATAATGGTAATTATGGAAATGTATCACTATTAATTCCATTTTTTCTGAGTTATATATTATTTTTTGTTTTTCATACACAATTCCCAATTACAGTAAATTTTCGTGAAAAATTAGGAATACTAATTCTTTTTCCACTATTTCAGTAATTTACTGTAATCTTTTTTAAAACATACATAATTTACCATCGAATTACAGTCTTAAGCATATATGCATAATCACTGTCAAATTCACACTTTTAATATTATAGTAATTCTCAAAGCCAAATACAAAGTTATGGGGATAAATTTATACAATAGTAACATTCTTAACGTACTTAGAGAATGAATTATATCACAATTACCATATTTTCAATTATTCATTACGTTAACAATTACTGGGAATTTAAACGATAAATATACCATTACCAAAAGGTATAATTTAAATCCACTCACTTGACTACTTTCCAATTCTTGAATCTGATTCAAATTTGTTACCCTATGTTCTTCCTAATTGAAAATAATATTGAAATAAGCACGGACTTACAAATCTAACGCTAAAAGAATGAAAGAAATCCTAATAATTCAGGTTCACAGAATTTACCTTACGCAGACGAGAAACCTGAGAACATATACCGTTGATCTATATTCTTTGTATTTAAATCTTGAATCAGAATTCCTAAAACCACTATATTCCTATTTCTAAAAGTTTCGGAGAAGAAAGAAAATAGCAGAGCCTTGGCGTCATCTTAGAAAATATGAGTTGGAGGCTAGGCTCTGCTAGTCTATTTGTAGGTGCACAGAAGATTCTTATTCGTTGGATCAAATATAATAAAATATGAGCCACTCAAATCAAAAATTGACATAACTTTACCCAGCATTGGGTCGACCTGGACCCTTGGTGGGTCGAAACTTGGGTCGATCCACATATGGTCAGGGTCCATCCATTTGTTAGTCCACTGACATTGATTCTGCCTTAATTAAATTTTTGTTTAACGTTACCTGCAATGTTCTTTTTCTTACTAAATATTCTTATGTCAATTAATTTCTTCCATTTATAAGGTATTTTTAAGTTTCAATTTCAAACTTACGCACATATATTCATATATAACTTTGCAAACTTTTATTTGTTAAAAGCTGTGCAGTAAATGTCATTATTAACGTTATCAATTCATTGATTCCTTCCTTTTTTTAAAATATTTTCAAATTTCAAACACAGATATTCTCCTGCTATTTTTTATTCATTCATATTTGTTACTTTTCATTTTAATTTTACACATTAGATTTCAATTTCGAATCTATGCGTATATATTTACACATAACTCCATTTATTTTCAAAATTCAAACAGCTTTTTCGAGACATTTATTTCTTGCTTATTTTGATTGATTGCATGTTACTTTTGAATTTCATATTCATATATTTATGTATATACATACATATATATATATATATGTACCGATATATGTATACATATATACACTCACCTATGTATGTATATATATTTTTCCTTATATGTACATTCACATATATGTTTTCTCTTAGAACATGCATCCTTTTAGTTGGCCGTCTTAAGATTAAAAACATGATGTTGGCAAGACTTGAACTCCTAAACTTCACCTTGAGAAGTGCATGCTCTACCAACTCACCTAAATTTGCTTTTGTTCACAAGATTAAAAACATTGGTAGCTATTGTTCTTATTTTGTGTTTCTCTTATATCTTCTTTTTCACATTTGTTTTAAAATTTCATTCAAAGATATCTTCTTCGTTTTAATCTATTTTCTTCAAACCATAGGTCTAAATTGATCAGAGAATCGCCAAAGACGTAATGATGCTAGTTCCATGACCAAATTTTGAAAATTTTACAAACTTTTATTTTATTATTTTATTTAAAAATGCGGGGTGTTGTATGCGTTGTTCGAGAGTGCAACACTGGATTTGGTGATAACGAAACAGTGCTGAGATTTATCACACCAAATTGTTGGTTTTCGAGCTTGAGAAGCTTCATTTCACTTAAAAGTGACCCGACAGAGGTGATTTCAGCTGTAGCGCTAGCTATGCTTCGTTTTTCAGCTTCAATACTTGACCGAGAAACCGCTGGTTGCTTTTTCAAGCACCAGGAAATGGAATTGTCACCAAAGTAGATGATATAGCCTGACGTGGATCTTCGATCGTCACGATAGAAATCCCAGTCAGCATCAACGTAACCTTTAATCTTTATCTCTTTGCAATTTTGTAGATGTAGTCCATGATTTATAGTACCACTAAGATATCTTAGTATATATTTAACAGATCTCCAATGATTCTTACTAGGGTTATGCATGAATTGAGACACCTTGCTTACACTGTAGGATATATCTGGTCTTGTTATAATCGAGTATTGTAAAGCACCCGCAATGTTTTTGTACAATATAGGATCTGAAAATATCCCATTGTCATGCTTAGACAGATGCAAATTGCTCAACATTGGAGAGGATATGGTTTGGCATTGTCCATCTTTGCTTTCTTTAGTATCTTAGTAATGTACTTTCTTTGACATAGAACTAACTCTGATTCATATTTTCTGATGACTTCTATTCCTAGAAAATATTTTAAGCCACCTAGATCTTTAGTAGAAAATGTTTTGTCCAGCTATTTGATTACATGATTTATCTCTTTATTGTTACTTCCTATGATAATTAGATCATCAACATGAACTAGAATATATATGCAGTATGTATGTCTTTGACTTTCATGTACAATGAGTTATCAGATTTAGTTGCCTTATATCCAAGTGTATTTAGAGTAGTCTTTAATTTCTCATACCACACTCTTGGAGCCTGTTTTAAACCATAAATTACTTTGTGAAGTTTACATACCATATTGCTGCTTGATTCGTATCCTTGCAGATGATCCATGTAAACCTCTTCATGTAGCTCCCCATTTAGAAAAGCATTGTTTACATCTAATTGCCTTTTTTCCATTGTAATGAAGTGCCACACTTAATATTATCCTTATAGTGTTAGTTTAACCACTGGAGAGAAGTTTTTTTTTTAAATCAAAGCCAAATTACTGAGTATCCCTTTTAGCAACTAACTTTGCCTTATATTTAGATATGGTTCCATTTGGATTATTTTTAACTTTGTATGTCCATCTATTTCCAATAATGTTTTTATTGTCTAGTTTAACCACTAAACTCCATGTTTTATTCTTAACAATGCTACATATTCTTCATTCATAGCTAGTTTCCATTGTTGATCTTTGTTCACTTCATGAAATGTAATTGGCTCATCACACTCCTGTGTTATATTGTGTACTTTTGGCTTGAAAGTTACTCTCTTAGACCTTGTAATCATGAGAATGACTAGTATTTGCTAGGTTTAGATTTGAGGCTGTACCACTAGGTCCTATGTTTTGATCTAGCTTTTTTCTTTCTTCGGAACTTGATGCTTGGTGATTGAGAATATATTCTGGATTGTCTGACTGGTTATCCTTTGATTGATTATGTTTGACCTGACTTGGCATTGGGTACTATGCGTTCAGGTTGATCTTCACTTTGACTTGATCTAATGTCTGGTTTAGTGTGTTGAACTGGTGACATATCATTTTCACTTGAGGAGATGTCATTGGGATTTTGATAGATTGGAATGAATGGTATGGACTTCTTGACATTATAGAACTTCTCTGTAGTCTTGAATTTAGTGCTAGCAAAGGGATAGACATGTTCATTGAATGCAACACGTCTGGATATGATGATTTTTCCCTTGCTAGTGAGACACTTGTGCATTTTTTGGTTTTGAGCATAGCCTAGGAATGTACATGGTTCTGAACTAAAGCTTAGTTTGTGAGTATAAAAAGGCCCTAAATTTGGAAAACATAAACATCCATAGCTTCTTAGAAACATGTAATCTAGCTTGATGTTAATTTTTTTTCAATTGGACTGATATTCTTCAAAACACTTGTAGGTAACCTTTTGATGAGAATGAATGCAGTATCAAATGAGTCTAGCCAGAACTTTGTGGGCATAGATGCTTGAGCCAAAATGGTTAGGCCCGTTTCCACTATGTGCTTGTGCTTCCTTTCTACAAGGCCATTTTATTCTGAGGTAAGTGGACATGTAATTCTGTGTCGAATTCCCTTTTTGTTGAAGTAGTGTTTCAGGGGCTCGAAGTCTGCACCTCCATCTGATTAAATGACTTTCACTTGATGATTTGTTTGTTTTTCAGCATGTGTTATGAATTGAATAACTGCATTACCTATCTCATCCTTTGACTTAAGGAAATAGATCCACGTAAATCTTGGAAAGAATTTAACAAATAATATATATAGTAATTAAATTTATAATAAGAGGTAATACGTGCTAGCTCCCAAAGATCAACTACTACCATTTCCAAAGGTTTATTATATACTTTTTGTGAATTTGGAAAGGGTAGTATATGACATTTATCCATTTGACAAGAAGCACAGAGATAAGACTGAGAAGCATTTTTAAATTAAATATTGTAATTCTTTAGTACATGTCTTACAATGTTTGTACATAGATGACCTAATTTACAATGCCACAAATCAAGAATACTTGTATCTATATTATTGTCCGCACTAGACATATTGCACCAATATCTTCTATCAAAATTTTCTTGATTCTTCATAGATTCGAGGTATATAGTCCATTGTGCATATCACCATGTAACAAAATTTCCTTATTAGCTTAGTTTTTTACAAGACAGTGATTAGGAAAGAATTCAAAGAATATGTGATTTTCTTTGGCAAATTGTGATACACTAATCAGGTTTTTCTTACTTTTTTTGGAACCCTAAGTAAATTGTTTAGATAATCTCTTTTTCCACAAATGGTGCCACTTCCAGTGTGTGTAATATCAATAAGGGTACCATTATCTAAATAAACAGACTGCATATCTTTTGTATTCTCTATTTCTTAAGGTCAGATTGTTTAAATTGCTAGTGATATGATTAGAAACACCTAAGTCTGGGAACCATTCTTCACTCAACAGTTCATCATTTCAGGTAAGTGCATCTTCGTTTTGATTCCTTGTTGTGTCAATTTGACTTTTGCTATCAGATTTTGTGTGAGCAACATTGGCACTGGGATATCCACTCCTCTTATTTTCATTTCCTTGCTGACTTACAGAAAAAATTCTGATCAAACCTAAAGTATCATTTACTAGCAACATGACCAAATTTCTAGCAAATTTGGCATCTAATTCTGTTGGCATTATTATTCCATCTGCCTTTTCCTCTGCCACGATAGCCAGTGTTTTTTCTCTGATTGTTTTGGTTTTTCCTGAAGTTTGATTGCTTTTCTTGACTTTTGTTCTTTGTTGTAGAGGTTTAATTGATAGAAAATTCAGCATGTTGTTTCTTGGCATCCAGACTGCCTTTATGAGAAATCAGAGTTGAACGAACATGATCAAGAGATGGAATAGTTGGTTGTGAGGAAAGGATTGCAACAATTGGTTCATAATCATCATTTAATCCATTCAAGATGATTAAGACCTCGTCTGGGTCAGAGATCTTGTAACCAGGAGCTTCAATTATGTCACATAAGGATTTAATTTTGGTAAGATATTCTCTCGTAATCATGGATTCTTTTGTTACATTATTTAGTTGCCTTCGATGATGCATAATGCATGCCGATGACTGTGTGTAGAATACCTGTTCCACCTTATCATATATTTCTTGAGTGATTTTACATCCTATAAGTTGGGGGAATAAATTGGCATTAGTAGACGAGAATAGCCAAGAACACAATAGGTTATCTTGTGGTTTGTAATGGGTGTATTCCTTGTTAACTATTAAATTTCCATTGGCATCTTGTAACACCCTGTAATTTTAAATATTAAAATGACAAATTAAAGAATACTTAATTTTTAGAAGAAGAATTAAGTGAAACAGGTTACGCCATTGCGTTCGTCTCGAAATTCTGCTTGAGATAGAGTCTGAGTTTGCGTAAAATGTACATCGTATGAAGAAGTTATGAAGCTTAGAAGATTTAGAGTTTAAAGCTGTAAAACAAGTCGACCGCCCATTTTTCACCATTCGACTGGTACAAGTCGACCCCCCAAATATCACCAGTCGACCGTTTTTAGATAGAAGTGAAAATTGTCGACTGGTTGAAATTGGCAGTCGACTGGTTGATTCTGGGCAATTTTCTAATGACATGTTTATTGTCTTCATCCATGGCGCCTCCATGCTGCTCTAATCTAAATTAAAACAAGCCTTTCTTCTCCATCAAGTCAAATTAGAAGATCAGATCTAAAAACAATCAAAGAGGATTATACATATTTGAAGATTGCTATAACAAATTTAGCGATGCCTACAACAATTTATTCAACATGTTCTTCGCAGCAAATTCACTGTGAGTTCATGTTGCTTTTAGATCTAAATATCTAAATAGTAATCTTGATATGTATATAATAATTGGATCTTGAATCGGTGCCTAATCGGTTATATTATGACATATTCCATTGATCTGTTCTTATATGTTTATATCATCACCAAGTCTAATCTTGTCATAATATGTCAATTTAGTTATGCCTATTTCTATCATTATGTTGTTGATTCGTTATTATGCCTGTTCTGATTCTCTTCTCTCTTTCTTTTCCTTTTTATTTACATATAGCCAGGCTACCTACGAGCCTAGGCCTAACGCTGAAAAATGCGAACATGCGGAATTGAGAATAATAGGAAAAGACATAATTTGGGGCATAATCGGTATTGGGAAAAATATGGATCAAAATGTAGGCATAATTTGGAAATATACGAATATGGATTTGGGGACATATTTCATATTGGATAATATGAATGTGAATTTTTGGCATAAATTGGAAAACACGAATCTGGGTTAATTTTTATTGGAACGTGTAAATATTAATTCGGCATATAAATTGGAACATGTCTAAACATTGATTTAGGACATAAATTGGTACATGTGTGAATATGAATTTTAGGCATACATTAGAAAATATGGGAATATGGGTTTGGGTACAACTTGTATTGGAATAGGTGAATATGGATTTAGGGCACAAGTTGGAAAATATGTGGATTTGGAGTTTGTGCAACACACACACATACACACACACACACACACCTTAATTTATGATAAGGGACATATGGTGCATAATTAAAAAGGTGAATTAAAAAGAGGCATATAGCACTATGATTTGAATAGCGTATTAGACATAATTCAAATGGGGAAACATAGAATAATCACCTATAATGACATAGGTAGATTAAGATAAAAATGGTATAATTTGAATATGAATATTTTTGGATGTGTGATTCAAGTTACTGGGGTAAAATAGGTATTGACACCTATAAAAGGAAAGGATTAATTAATTGGTAAATTAATTAATAATGGAAAATCTAGTAATTACAATTAGGAATTGTAATCGTACTTATGACACGAGGTTAGGTTGCATTAGTGGCGGAAGTCTGCCCGGACCCGACCGGCGTATCCAAATGCCACTAATGTTGAACCTAATGTGGGAGTTCTAAGTATGTAAGTACGAATCGGGCTAAGACACGAGGTTAGACCCAATTGTGGAATAAGACTGTCCAGACCCGACGAACAT
Organism: Allium sativum; assembly: GCA_030737875.1. Taxonomy (NCBI): domain Eukaryota; kingdom Viridiplantae; phylum Streptophyta; class Magnoliopsida; order Asparagales; family Amaryllidaceae; genus Allium; species Allium sativum. The sequence goes on along the minus strand of CM060912.1, from coordinate 390,896,900 downwards.
ATCCAGTACCCACACGTTGTAGGCTTAATGTGAGAGGTCTTGCCTATTATAACCATAATTGGACATGGTAATGAATTGGACTACTTAACCTGATTTAATCCATAAGGTCTGTGTGAGTATGAACTTAAGGTAGGTTAAGTAAAATTGGATGGGTAGTGGGTGGGTTAAGTAAATTAGAGGGGATGGGTAATATATGCTTATAGGCTCATAAACTTAACCCGATAAGGTTATGTAATTAAAGACACCTAGTGGTATACATAACCAGTAGAAACAATAAAGTTATGTAATTAAAGGACACCGTTTAGGGTAAGCATAACTTGTAAGGAAATGAGACAACATGTGTAATAAGATAAGAGGTACTTAATTATAAATTAAGTAATCTAGAGGTCTGGAACCCGCTGATGTGAACAACATGCTTAGGCCTGTCCTAAGGACAGGAGGAAACCATAACGTATGTTATAATTAATGGGTTGGGAAACTTGTTAATGGGCCTTAGTTAATAGAACTAAGTTAACAAGTAAACAACGATAAGTTGTATTAACAATGAAAAATGGAATTATGATTAAATGAGAAAGAATGAGGAAAACTTATAAGATAAGTTATATTTAGTCATAAATAATGACTGACATGTTAAAAAGGAAACATGTAAAATGAGACGTACTTAATTACACATTAAATAAAAACATGTTATGGTAATGATGCAACCAAACAAGAATATAAAATAGATTGTGGATTACTGACCATGGGCCACAATCTAGAGAATAACATGTTGAAAGCTTATTAATAAACTTAAATGAATTAAGTTGTATAACTGAAATTAATAAGCAAAAGAAACTTGGTAATTTGAATAAGAATTCAATATGAATTGGAATAACCAAGTTAGCTGGAAACCTGGTAAGGTGAGACAAGCGCATAAAAGAATGTTTAAACATATGGTCTAACAACATACTAAAGTAAGGCGCTTAGATCAGTCCGTACGGTTGAGGGTGAATAACCCAAAAAGGTAGATCACCGAGGTGTTATAAGATACGAGGGGAGTGCACATTCATCTGATTGGTTTGATGGCTCCAAAGTACTGGAAGCGGAAGTACGTGGCTTCCTGAGATGTTGAAGGTGCTCCTAGTAGTCCTCTGTGGTGGTGTAGTTTTGGACTGTGCTCACAGAGGTTGGGTCTGCGCGTAACTACTAGGTGGGTGGGCCTTGACTGCAGATGTAGCTATGCAGTCAGAATGCTGTGACGAGATGGCACTAAGGTAGTTCGGCGATTGCCTTACAAGGAGGTAGAGAGGGTCACGACCAACAAGGATAGTAGACCGTCGGAAATCCGTTATCGGCAACCAGTGGGATGCGAAAAGACTAGAGCTAACCCCAGGATATCATTTCACCTTTCACTATTGAGGTACGGGGTTGAGGGGAGACGCTACATGGATGCTTAGATTGGTTGTTATTAGGGGCGGTCGCTTAGCTCTGTAGTCTTTACTAGTTGAGGGAGGGGCCGAGGTGGGGCCATAGCCACCACGAAAACAGACCCCAGGTATATCTATATATAGAGGTTCATTAAAGACGGGCCTATGCAGATATGGAAAAGCTACTGGCTGAGTTCCGTGTCACGCCCTGCCACGGAATTCGTTGCACATAAGAGGACGTGCGATTGAGGCATCGAGCTACAATTATAATACATACGTGGGAAAGTCTAGATACATGCACATCTACTCATGGTGATGTATCGTAGACTATAGGGAATTATTTCGATATGGAATCTGATTCGATCGATGGTGGCAATCGGTATGCTTACGTAGCATAGTAATGACAGATATATGCAGAACATAACATTGTTATGCAGACTCCGACATAAGATGAGGGACTGCGTTCATTTCTGTTGCATTATAGTGGAGACCGTGCAAGTGGGTTACCATGGGGTGTATCTCATTATTGAGAGATATCTACATATATTGTATTAGGTGAATCCATGGGAAAGTAAATGGGTATGATGCGCATATAAGTCTTGAGTGTGATTAACCCAAGTGACCTAATAAACAAGAAAATGAAATAGAATGGTATTGATAGGGATCATTCCATTTCTGATATACTAGTATCTGTGCGGTACAGATAAATGTATACAAGAAGCGCAATATATCATGTTCGTCTTATCTTGTTCATTTCACACTTGTCCTTGTTATTGTTATCTTGTTCTTCCAGTTTTTATATACCTGCCATGACACTTTTATTTATTTATATTTAAAATTAACTGTGCTCACCAGACTTTATGTCTGACCCTTTTTGTTTCCTCTTCTCTCTCTTCATTTTCCCCCCAGGTTCTCAGGGTGGAAGTGCTTAGAGTTTATTTGGATTCTTTCAACTTAGCTCGGTCTTTGGATATTGATGTACAACTTTGACTCATTGTCAACTCTCGTATGGCTTTGCTTGGGAAATATGGTTTATGTTTTTGTACTCTGATATTTTTGGCAAGTTAGATTATTAAACATGTAACTGGTTATTTTAAACCTATGATGTAAATTCAGTATTTGTGACCATGATGTTATGATTTAAATAATTTTTTAATTCCGCTGCTATTTTACATGCCTGTCTTGTGCTATTATGTTCTTTATTACATATAATGCTTCACGAAAGTTAATGCATTCCCTTAGTGAGTGACATTAACGGACGTGGAGTGTCACATTTGGTATCAGAGCATATGGTTATAAGATCGGATAAAGTATTTTGAAAATGTTTTTCAAAAAGGTCTCAAAAACAAAGTATTTTAAAATAAAAAGTCTGTTTTTGAAGAGCATATTTCCCAAAGCTATAAATATCTTCTCGATTCTCTGCTTAATTCCTTTTCCTTTTGTTCGGGGAACCATTTCATCCCGAAAGGGTATCCCCATCTCGTCATGGTTCAGTAGGCATGTTAAAACTATGGTACATGTCGAAGGGCAAAGAAGTGCCCAACCTCCATCTTTAGCCGCAGTGGTTTCACTTGCGTCTTTTTTTCTTTCGAACCTCGAAAGGATTTCCATGCGATGGAGGAAGCTTTCAAGAGACTGGTTAGCATGTTGCACAAGGATGGTAAAAAGGAGAATAAGGGAATTGGGGCTAAGGAACACAGCCCAAAGATGAAAGAAAATGGTGGCTTAAGAAGGGAATATAGATAAAAGAAGAAAAGAGGAAATACCATAACTTCGGAACGGTGGGTCATCTGAAAATAGGATTGCAGAAAGAGGTAAGACGTTTGTTACCACTTTGGTAAGGCGGGACACCTTATTAAGGAGTGCCCAAAGAGACAAGGACAAGGCTAGAGGGCAAGAACTTCTAGGGGCAAGCTAATGTTCTTATAGCTGGTGGACAAGATAGGGATAGGAAAGTTTCCGTCGAAGGATTGATTTCTATTTTTGATCATCCTGTTAGGATTATTTTTCTGGCGCTTCGTATTCTTTCATATCTAATCTTTTAGTTGAGTTGAGTCTCTGCACCTAGACACTAGTATGGTTTTGGACCCCGTTATTGCCTCAAACCCCATTTGAGGTACAACTCTTTTATCGATGATTTGTCGGGGTTTGAGAGTCTCTGTGTTAGGCGTCGAGTTTGATTGCGACGCATATGTTCTTGATTTCATAAGATAAGGTTTGATTCTAAGATGGATGGACTTACCATATATGGAGCCATTCTAGATTGAGAGAGGAGAGTCGTTAGACTTCTAACTTTCCATAGAAAGACTCTCGAGATTTCTTATGACCCCAAAAGGGTCTGTCATGCTTAGTCTCCTAGAACCTCTTGATATATCTATCGATGATTTGCAACATGTGAAAGAAAAGAGGGAACTTGATAAGCAAGTAAGGGAGCTACTTAAGAAGAGGAAGTGAAAGTAGAGAAAGAAGCAACGATCGGACAAGTTCCGAATTGCATACTTGGATCGGAGGTTAAGAAATTGTGCAACAAAGAAGTGAAGCTAGTAAGAGTGCTATGGGTAAAGGGCCGCGAGAATGCTACTTGGGAGGCTAAAGACAAGATTCGCGCTTCATATCATTTCCTTTTCTAGAATATGTTCTTAACTTCTTTTTCCTAGCTTCGAATTAATACTTGCATCTATCATTTGAATATCACCTATTGATCGATTCTCTAGGTAGAAAACTAATGAATGCAAACATGTGTTTGAGACATGTTATGTTTGATGGATGCAAGTGGTTGCTAGTGATTGCTCGTGGATGCATATGCACACAAAATAGGCACTAGGTCGACTCAATCACTTACATGTTGCATATTGATGTGTGTACATTTTAAATTTTTATGGATTGTCGTTGCGTTGATGTTGCATTTGGAAGGGTGGTTGTGCACCCATATAGAACTTGCATGTTATGCTAGGGTGATTTGCATATATTTTGGTTGCATGGCACAAACATACATTGCATTAAGGTGGTCAACTGAATCAGTAGACCGCCTTATCTTTCGCATTAGTTTACAAACATATACATCACTATTGCATATGTTCATAAAAGCATTAGGAATTACTTAAGGACAATGGATGCCTGTGATTACTAGATGGATGTATGATTGTTGGATGTTAGGATATACGTTCTTCTTAACTTAGAGATTTCGGGGACGAAATCCTTTAAGTAGGGGAGAATATAACACCCCATAATTTTAAATATTAAAATGACAAATAAAGAATACTTAATTTTTAGAAGAAGAATTAAGTGAAGCGGGTTACGCCATTGTGTTCATCTCAGAATTCTTCTTGAGATAATCCGAGTTTGCGTACAACGGACATCGTATGAAGAAGTTATGAAGCTCGGAAGATTTAGAGTTTAAAGATGTAAAACAAGTCGACCGCCTATTTTTCACCATTCGACTATTACAAGTCGACCGCCCAAATATCACCAGTCGATTGTTTTTAGACAGAAACGAAAACTGTTGACTGGTTGAAATTGGCCAGTCGACTGGTTGATTCTGGGCAGTTTTCAGATGACGTGTTTATTGTCTTCATCCATGGCGCCTCCATGCTGCTCTAATCTAAATTAAAACAAGCCTTTCTTCTCCATCAAGTCAAATTAGAAGATCAGATCTAAAAACAATCAAAGAGGATTATACATATTTGAAGATTGCTACAACAAATTTAGCGATGCCTACAACAACTTATTCAACATGTCCTTCCCAGCAAATTCACTGTGAGTTCATGTTGCTTTTAGATCTAAATATCTAAATAGTGATCTTGATATGTATATAATTATTGGATCTTGAATCGGTGCCTAATCAGTTATATAATGACATATTCCATTGATTTGTTCTTATATGTTTATATCATCACCAAGTCTAATCTTGTCATAATATGTCAATTCAGTTATGCCTATTTCAATCGTTATGTTGTTGATTTGTTATTATTCCTGTTCTAATTCTCTTCTCTCCTTCTTTTCCTTTTTATTTTCATATAGCCAGGCTACCTTCGATTCTAGGCCTAACGCTGAAAAATGCGAACGTGCGGAATTGGGAATAATGCGAAAAGACATAATTTGGGGCATAATCGGTACTGGAAAAAATATGGATCTAAATGTGGGCATAATTTGGAAATATACGAATATGGATTTGGGGGCATATTTCATATTGGATAATATGAATGTGAATTTTTGGCATAAATTGGAAAACATGAATTTAGGTTAATTTGTATTGGAACGTGTAAATATCAATTTGGCATATAAATTGGAACAGGTCTAAATATTGATTTGGGACATAAATTGGTACATGTGTGAATATGAATTTTAGGCATACATTGGAAAATATGTGAATATGGGTTTGGGTACAACTTGTATTGGAATAGGTGAATATGGACTTGGGGCACAAGTTGGAAAATATGTGGATTTGGGGTTTTTGCAATATATATATATATATGCATTAATTTATGATAAGGGACATATGGTGCATAATTAAAAAGGTGAATTAAAAAGAGGTATATAGGACTATGATTTAAATAGTGTATTAGACATAATTCAAATGGAGAAACATAGAATAATAACCTATAATGACATAGGTAGATTCAGATAAAAATGGTATAATTTGAATATGAACATTTTTGGACGTGTGATTCAAGTTACTGGGGTAAAATAGGTATGGACACCTATAAAAGGAAAGGATTGATTAATTGGTAAATTAATTAATAATGGAAAATCTAGTAATTACAATTAGGAATTGTAATCGTACTTATGACACGAGGTTAAGTTGCATTAATGGTGGAAGTCTGCCCGGACCCGACCGGCATATCCAGCAGCTACTAATGTTAAACCTAATGTGGGAGGTCTAAGTATGTAAGTACGAATCGGGCTAAGACACGAGGTTAGACCCAACTATGGAATAAGACTTCCCGGACCCGACCGACATATCCAGCATCCACACGGTGTAGGCCTAATGTGAGAGGTCTAGCCTATTATAACCATTATTGGACACGGTAATAAATTGGACTACTTAACCGAATTTAATCCATAATGGCTGTGTGAGTATGAACTTAAGTTAGGGTTAAGTAAAATTGGATGGGTAGTGGGTAGGTTAAGTATATTAGAGGGGATGGGTAATATATGCATATAGGCCCATAAACTTAACCCGATAAGGTTATGTAATTAAAGACACCTAATGGTATACATAACCGGTAAAAACAATGAATTTATGTAACTAAAGGACACCATTTAGGGTAAGCGTAACTTGAAAGGAAATGAGACAACTTGTGTAATAAGATAAGAGATACTTAATTATAAATTAAGTAATCTAGAGGTCTGGAACCCGCTGATGTGAACAACATGCTTAGGCTTATCCTAAGGACAAGAGGAAACAATTACATGTTATAATTAATGGGTTGGGAAACTTGTTAATGGGCCTTAGTTAACAGAACTAAGTTAACAAGTAAACGATGATAAGTTGTATTAACAATGAAAATTAGAATTATGATTAAATGAGAAAGAATGAGGAAAACTTATAAGATAAGTTATATTTAATCATAAATAATGACTGACATGTTAAAAAGGAAACATGTAAAATGAGACGTACTTAATTACAAATTAAGCAAAAACATGTTATGGTAATGATGTAACCAAGCAAGAATATAAAATAGATTGTGGATTACAGACCGTGGGCCACAATTTAGAGAATAACATGTTGAAAGCTTATTAATAAACTTAAATGAATTAAGTTGTATAACTGAAATTAATAAGCAAGAGAAACTTGGTAATTTGAATAAGAATTCAATATGAATTGGAATAACCAAGTTAGCTGGAAACCTGGTAAGGTGAGACAAGCGCATAAAAGAATGTTTATACATAGGGTCTAACAACATGCCAAATTAAGCCGCTTAGATCAGTTCGTACGGCTGAGGGTGAATAACCCAACAGGGTAGATCATCGAGGTGTTATAAGACACGAGGGAGCGCACATTCATCTGATTGATTTGATGGCTCCAAAGGACTGTAAGGGGAAGTACGCAGCTTCTTGAGACATTGAAGGTGCTCCTAGTAGTCCTTTGTGGTGGTGTAGTTTCGGACTATGCTCACAAAGGTTGGGTGTGCGCGTAACTACTAGGTGGGTGGGCCTTGACTGCAGATGTAGCTATGCAGTCCGAATGCTGTGACGAGATGTTACTAGGGTAGTTCGGCGGTTGCCTCACGAGGAGGTAGAGAGGGTCACGACCAACAAGGATAGTAGACCATCGGATATCCGTCATCGGCAGCCAACGGGATGCGAAAAGACTAGAGCTAACCCCAAGATATCATTTCACCTTTCACTTTCGAGGTACGGAGTTGAGGGGAGACGCCACATGGATGCTTAGATTGGTTGTTATTAGGGGCGGTCGCTTATCTCTGTAGTCTTTACTAGTTGAGGGAGGGGCCGAGGTGGGGCCATAGCCACCGCGAAAACAGACCCTAGGTATAGCTGTATATAGAGGTTCATTAAAGACGGGCCTATGCAGATATGGAAAAGCTCCCGGCTGAGTTCCGTGTCACGCCCTGCCACGGAACTCGGTGCACATTAGTGGACGTGCGATTGAGGCATTGAGCTACAATTACAATACATACGTGGGACAATCTAGATACATGCGCATCTGCTCTGGGTGATGTATCGTAGACTTTAGGGCATTATTTCGATATGGAATCTGATTCATTGATGGTGGCAGTCGGTACGCTTACGTAGCATAGTAATGATAGATATATACGGAACGTAACATTGTTATGTAGACTCCGACATAAGACAAGAGACTGTGTTCACTTCTGTTGCATTACGGTGGAGGCCGTGCGAGTGAGTTACCATGGGGTGTATCTCAATATTGAGAGATAGCTACATATATTGTATTAGGTGAATCCATGGGAAAGTAAATGGGTAGGATGCACATATAAGTCTTGAGTGCGATTAACCCGAGTGACCTAATAAACAAGAAAATGAAATAGAACGACACTGATAAGGATCATTCCATTTCTGAAATACTAGTATCTGTATGGTACAGAGAAATGTATATAACAAGCACGATATATCCTGTTCGTCTTATCTTGTTCAGTTCACACTTGTCTTTGTTATTGTTATCTTGTTCTTCCAGTTTTTATATACCTGCCATGACACTTTTATTTATTTATATTTAAAAGTAACTGGACTCGCCAGACTTTATATCTGACCCTTTTTGTTTCCTCTTCTCTCTCTTTCGTTTCCCCCCTAGGTTCTCAGGATGGAAGTGCTTAGAGTTGATTTGGATTCTTTCAGCTTAGCTTGGTCTTTGGATATTAAAGTACAACTTTGACTCATTGTCAACTCTCTTATGGCTTTGCTTGGGAAATATGGTTTATGTTTTCGTACTCTGATATTTTTGGCAAGGTAGATTATTAAACATGTAACTGGTTATTTCGAACCTACGATGTAAATTCAGTATTTGGGACCATGATGTTATGATTTAAATAAAGTTTTTAATTCTGCTGCTATTTTACATGTCTGTCTTGTGCTATTATGTTCTTATTTACCTATAACGCTTCACGAAAGTTAATGCATTCCCTTAGTGAGTGACATTAATGGACGTGGGGTGTCACACATCTACAACCATCTTTTTTGGTATATACATTGTTTTATTGATGTATTCTTCCAAACCATACCCCATAAGTGCTATGTTAATCCGAAACTTCCGTAGAAGATAATTCTCTTGATCTAGTTGTATTGAGATTATGTGGCTTTTTGGATTGACTATGTTTCTTGAATGTGATGTATTTTAATTGACATTATCTGTAGTTTGAGATCCATTGTCTCTTGTTAGAGTTGATCAAACAGTTGACTCATCATTGTTGTCCATGGCGATGTATCAGATGAAACAATGTTGTTGATGGTCTATAAGCTGATGATGCCGGACTGCTAGGGAATTGGTCATTGAGGATGGCACGACCTGAGGATGAAAACAAAATTCTTGATTAAAGAACTACCTAATCAAAAGAAGTGTCCTTCTCAATGATGAAATAAAAATGAGAGGGGAAACCAATCACGAAATCGATTGGAGACTTGCGGAATAATAAGCTATTAGGTTGGGGTTTGCTCTAATACCACATTAATGTTTGAATAGAGCTCGTAATAACGTTTGTAGTATTATTTCATTGTTGAATGAATATAAAATCCTGATATATATATATATATATATAGGCTGAAATACACGACATATGGGTAATTACCCATATTCCCTTGTTACCTTAATTATAACGTTACAATATAAGTCGCTTATTACTCTAACTTTCTATTTGACCACTTGGATGCTGAGAACCTTAGATGTTTCTTTGCATTCTATTTTCTTATGCATTGGTTTTCATTTATTATGCTTTTTTTTACTTTTTTTTTCAGTTTGTGCATTTGGACCAACGTTAACCATCATTTTACTTTGTGGCATATTTGGTTTGTTCACGTATGCTATTACAATGCTCGTCTTGCTATTAAACACTATGTTCATAACCATCGTACTATGTTTACATTTGCATCCCAAGGATGTTTGATTACTTTTATTATTTGTTGTACATCACATATACATGCAATTATCTTGAGCTTACAATGTCGGATTTTTAGTTTAGCAGAACTAGATATAGGTATGCCAATTTCAATTTCATATGGATATGTTACACATGGGGTTAGAGTTGTTTAGGTTGTTAGGTATGCTTTGTCAGGGGGTTTACGATGGTTCATGTTTACTCTGTGCAAATTTTGATCATCTTAGGAGTAATCTTTGAATTAGAGGTAAATTGACTTACCTTTTATGTATATGCTTCTTTACGTTCTAAAAGTATCCTTACAGCTTTGAATTGCAGTACTAAAATAACTACAACACCAAGTTTTTCAATACTAAATGCAGCAAAAAATATACTTGTTAACATCTGTCACTTGGGTTCCACTGCTTGTAAGGATTTTTATGTGTTACTCTTGGTTGGCTTAATCATCTATACTATAGATGGTAGGGTATTGACGAATTAGTATATATATCACGCATGTAAGGCAAGAAATTGAAATGGTACTAAATTTGTATTATGACCGGTCAGTGCCTTATTCATAAAATAAATTATGGCTAGTAGACCACTTAAATTTCTAATGATGATATTATAATTCATTTGTTTTTTATTATGTCACACTTTCCTTGTTTGATGTTAGATTTAAAGTCCTACAAGTTAATATAATCGTCTGACTATATGTTGTTCTTTTAGTTGTGCAGACATTGAACTTTCAAAGAGAGAAAGGTTAGTCTTTTATGGTGTTGTCTTTCACTTGTGCATAAAACAAAGAATTATAAGTAATCAAATGTTTAGTTAGTACTAATTACATATCATATTTCATTAGCACTAGGTATGTAAATTTGTGTACGAACGGTCATCATATGTGAGTTCAGTTTGTTTGTCGAAAAACTATTGTATTAGTTAGATTATGGATATCTTATTTGATTATATTATTAGTATGGTTATTAATTGTTCGAATATGAAGATTATATGAGTGATTGTTGATAGGAAATAAAATATACCATTAACATAAAATAATAATATGGAAAAATGCTACAAAATAATCAACAACATTTAGTCATGTTTCAAAAACGCTACTAAAATACATATAAGATTTAGAAAACGCAACTATGCAATAAGGGTAAAGTTGAAAATTCTATTATCAGCACCAAATAGCCTTTTGTGTTCCTTTAAAAATGCTACAAAAAGATTTATGGCGACGTTTGAAACACTTCAAAAAAAAAAAAATATGGTGACGTTTGAAAAACGTTGCAATAAAGATATTTATTGTAAGGATTATATAAATGCAACTAAAACATGTACTTTTTTTGCAAGCGATATCTCGACATTTATCAAAATGTTGCCTTAATTTTGGTAGTGTTTTTTGCACTACCAAAAATAACTTTTCGTATAATGTATACTCCTGATCGAGCGTTCCCATGTTCGGAGCAGCCTGCCTTTATCAAACATAAACCATACTTTACGATCATAGCCTCTTTAGACCCTTGTCGAGCATAAACCATACTTGACAATTCATAACCTCTCTGATCTCTTGCCAAGTATAAACCAAACGACCCTTAATAGACAGGCTTGCCAAATCCTGACAAGATGACCCACACCTTACCGTACGTAATCCACATGATGCGCACGCAAAAATGTATATTTCTAATCATATACTTAATTTTCTTTTAATTAAATACATGTCATATAAGGCATTCTTACATGTTTTAAATCAGATACACAATTATTTTCTCGTCACCGTGCAATCATATACATAAGGATAAAACAACCATTTCACGTACAAATTAATTTGAAGAAAATTTGTTTGCACATTCTAAATTTTCTCAAAAAATGAGTGCAAATGGAAGGTGCTCCATAGATATATGCGTACACAAGTGTTCAAGGCAAAATCATGAAGGAAATAATTGAATTGATGCAACACGGAGGAGCTCACTTCCTCACACATAATTTAAAACAAACTAACAAAAAAAGTATAAGTTAGTGGAGGATTAGTTAAGCTAACGATCACCTAGAGGAGTATTTTTTTCTAAATGCATTAGGGTTTAAGCATATATATATAAATAACCCTCTTATGTTTATATAGAATTTCTCTTCATTTTATGTAAAATTGTAATCAAACTGAGAAATAAAGTATGTTTTTCTTTAACAGCTTCATAAACCTCTTTTTTTACATTTATATCTTTTATTTCATACTATTTTTATTTATGATTTTTTCATTTATCCTAATCTATTTTATGTTCTTTCCTTTCATGCAAGTAGCATACTTCCATCTTATGCAAGTAATTAGAAATTAGATCTTTCTCTTTATTAGTTAGTTTACATTTTCTTATATCTATGTTGAAATTTTATTATGTTAATAATATGTATTTTAATATGACTAGCTAAACCCATTTAATTTATGGGTGATGAAGCTCTTATGAATCATAGAAAATCAAAATAAGTGATTTCATTCATGTTATTTTCTTTTGTGTTTAATGGAAAGCTGAATGTTTATGGTAGTTTGTAGTTTAATATTAAATTTGATGGTCTATGTTGTTCATGGTAATAGGAATCAAAGAAAAAACACAAATTTCATTTTAATTTAAATATGATTATTGTAATGAGAGTGACATTAGAATCAAAATTTAATGCTTTGTTTTACTAGTTAATAGTAAATAGAGCATGCGTAAAGTTCATTCTCATGAGAGTTCACAAGTGGGTTAGAAGATGTATTTGAGTTTGATGGTTTAAGCTATATTAGTTAATATTACAATTAAGACACACTTACAATAAATACATCAACTAATTACATAAGAGATTTAAAAAAGACCATAACTTCATTTTATGTTAATTTGTATGATCATGAGAGCAGATTAGCCTCTAAACTGCCTTATAATCACGTAGTTTCATTCTAAATTCTTTACTAGTTTCTAGCAGTTTTAGCTAAAAAAATCACATAACAATTTAGTTTAATTTGATTAAGTAATTTTTAAATTTAGCGCTTTCCCTATAGGTCGACTTATGCATGCATATGCGTATGATTGTATCGATGTGCACTTGCAATTATTATAACAATATAATTTAGAAGTTTTCTAAAGCGATAGACATACCTTTTCGAACCACCACACATAATGATCTATGTAACGATCCATAATTTTTAACCAATTTAAAATTCGAATTTTTATTACTTAATTTGAATTTAAATTTGAATTTGATATAAATATATATGGTTTAGAATATTTAATAATTTTGATAAGTTATATGATAGATTTTACATGAATTATAAATGAGAATGATTATTAATAAGTTTGGATTTATCGATACGATTTGTCGTCTAATCGGATTTGTCAAACCAAAACATGAATTAGTAGCGTTAGAACTAAGTGTTGTCCTTGGTTTTCATAGCATTTTAAAGGAAATGCTACCAAAAGATCACTTTCCCTCCTTAAGACAAGTGTAAGGACGCTTGTATTTTTGCATGCCTCCTTTCATGCATGTTTTACACTTGCCTCCTTATGTGTCATTACCTCCTTAACCTTCCATTCCTATATAAGGAGGCCTTTCCTCCATTTTTAACCATTCCACTCCATTTTCTTCTTTTCATCTTCTTCTTAAAGCTTATGGCCATGGTTTCTATGGCATAAGTCTTCCTCCTTTCCACCACCATCTTGCCGAAGTTCGTAGTCATCCTCCTCCTCTTATAATATATATAGAGAGAAAGATTAGTGTATATTATATAATACATATTTTGGTGAAGTAGACGGTGCGCTGAAATATTGTCCGATGGTTCGCTCAACTAGTGTAACGTCCTGCCTTTTTGAGCGTTCTAAATCGGTAATTAAACCCACTTAAAACGTCCAAATCGATAGACGCTATTTAGCTTACAGAGTTTTAAAAAAAAAACAAGATCAACACAGAAAACACTAAATAATCGACAACACAATATTGAACAGCAAAATAAAGCTTTTATTTATTAATCAATATTTTTCAATACAAGACTTTTCTATATACAGCGGAATGAAAATACAGTTTATATACAAAAGAAAATATTTATTGTTATTGAAATCTTCAAAGTGAGCATCTTCTGAAATCCCCAGCTTTGCCAATCTTTGAATCCCAAGCTGTGATCTTTAAATCTGAAATGCTCGGGTCTGATCCGAGCGTTCCATGCAAAAACATAAAACACTCGAGTCAGGATTAATCATAGTTCAAGTAAATTAACTTCAATATAAACTGAATATAATAATTAATCCTAGCATCAAATATATATTATCTGTGTTTATCAGTTTCTATTTCAGGGACTAAAGGTCACGCAAGCCTGCATGTACACACGTGTACAAGTACACATCTGCACTGCCCCAGCATTCCGTAACCATAATGACAAGTCAGCACACACCATGCGTGTGTGTATATTATAGGGTCAAGGCAGCGTGGGCAAGAGTCATAAATGCATGAGGTAAAATAATCAGGAAATCAAAATGCACAAGAGGCATAGCATAAGCACCATAACCAATATAAATATGGTTCACCATGTATGAGATGTCCAATGTAACATGGTACAACTAATGCCACAACATGTATCAGGTGATTCTAAACATGGTTCAACATGTTCATTCAGTAAACATAAGTTCACGAATGTTCATTCAGTGAATAAAAAGTGTTCAGCATAAAACTGGGAACATAAACCAGGTGCCAAGTGCCTTGTATAAATGGTTTAACATAGTATATAGTTGCATAATATTATTCATCCACATAGGCCAATGATGCAGTGACATTGAATAACAAAAAAAGAATTGGACATTTCTTTTTAAGTGGTATATAGATATGTCTATATGGCAAACCAAGAAGGAAGACATGTGTAAATTAAATATGTGCCTTACATATATTTTATATCCAAAAAAAAAAAAATGAACTATAATTTCTAGATATTCAATGGCAGAGGGGTTTCCAGTTTTAGAATAAATCAGGTGATATAAATCCATAGGTAACTCGGTGTACAAGGTGCAACCAAAGTGTGATTCAAAATGTCAAATTTTCTCAATGTGTACGCATAGTAAAAATGAGATACAACAGTTAAAATAATTTAAGATGTTCTCCATTGTAAAAGAAGACGCAGGAAGCTTGCATGTTTCTCATAAGTAACAACAAACAATACATAGCCGCGTGCCTTACATGCCCATGCAAACATAAAAGATGACATATGTAAAAATAATGTTACTCACATTTATCTATGGTTTAATCAAAACTGTCCACTGTCCTTTAGTTTCAAGCAACACTTTATTTAACATTAGCAGAAACAACATATGTTGCAGCAAATTCATTTCAACAAATAAGTGTTCAGCAAATGAAGGTTTTATCGAACCCATTTCAGCAAATAAATAATTCAATAACTTCATATCATGAGAGGTATGTGCACAATAAATAAAATGGCTTCAGTACATGTAGCAAAATGATTTCAGTATGCCAGCTAAATGATTGCAGTAAATTCGTTTCGGTGAACACAAGGTTCAACAATTCATTTCAGTAAGTAAATATTTCAGCAAATATTTTTTTTAGTAAATAACATGATTTCAGCAGCTAAATTTGGTAAATAACATGGTTCAACACTATATTTAGTAAAAACATAGCGGGTATATAGGTGCAAATGGGTTAAGACAGGGTATGCATATGTATGTTTAACATGGCAGTAACACACTCCATACACAAATGCACTAATCAGCAACATGAATGGTAAAATATTCAACTTACAAATGTATATGAGTCAGCATAGTATGAAAATGTCCAGTTTCTACATTATTGACATGGGTATGGGAAGATGTCCGTACAGGTTCGCGCTTTATGTAAGCACCAATGCTACTTCAACTAAATCTGCTTATGTAGAAAGTGTGAATGCTTATATGTGCATATATGCTAAACTTATCCATACACACATACATGGGGACCAATGCATATGCACATATCAATCTCCAAAACCACCTAGACCTCAACACACAAATTTACAAGGGTACACACACAGATCTCAACATGCCTACAAATGAATTGTATACAGTAAAGCAACACAACTGATTTACTAACAGGGAGATGTAAGGAACAATAATACTATCTTGTTGAAGGGCACACTTAAGATTTATGACAGACTTCAAATACAAGCCCTTCACAATGAAGCCAGCATACCTTATTGTTTACTCTAAATTATTTGTTGCTTAAGGTTACTCTGGATTAATACTTATATACATACCATCATTTCAACTAGAATATTGGACTGCAATCCCAATTTAATATTGACTCACATGTAATTTTCACTGTACATTTCTCCTTATGCATAAAGCACGAATATTTTCTCATTTGTGATAATACTTTAAAATGAAACATTTCCCTTTACATAACATATATGATCTACTTCCAGTACTTCGAAATGTTTTCCAGTTGATGACATACAGGTCAAATAGTAGAAATGGATAATTCAGACTATCATACTGGTATAAATACACAAAGAAAGTGATTCACTGTTGTAAACCGCAAGGTAACAGCAATACAACAACCTCAAGTAAGTGAAAGGCAAGTGAGTGCATGCAGTCTAACCAAAAGCACAGAACATAGAGAATATATACCAAGCATATATTCCCCACTTCATGAACTAGGAAGGTGTAATTTAGAAACAATATGTTTCCAGTTCGCACGATAAGGTGATAAATATGTAGTTGCGCAACCATATATCGAGCATCATTAAAACTCAAGACAAAACACCACAAGAATCAAACTATCATACTTTGTTTGTATTAAAATTAAACTACTTGAACTGAGATTAATCAATCGTGAGTTCCCAAAAGAAACTCACCTTACGGCCGAGTTAATCCTAGATTTATGAACGTGGTTGCGTAGATCAGGCTTCAACTGATAGTCTCGAGGTAGAGGCGCTTCTATTTTGCTCCAAATACTATATGCTTCGAATTGATGCGCTACAGGCTTCGACTTCATGTTAGAGCTACTGTGATGCTTCGATCTATGGTAAGGAAGAAGAGAGCATCAATGGTGGAGGCCTTCGATTTGACAAGTAAGGAGGAAGCGAGTGATTGATTTTGTGGCATCGGCTTTAAGGGTGACGCTGACTATTGTTAAATGATTTGGGAGAAAAAGGCTCCACCTTTGATGTTGGACAGAGGCAGTGGTTTGCCTCAACGATGGTGGAGGACAGTGGCTTCAGATGGTTAAAGGGGGAAAGGCGAATTGCTGGAGATGGAGCCGTTAACGATGAACTTGGGGAAAAATGGTTACTTCCAAAAGAATGAAATGAGGGCAGGGTTTTATAAAAGAAAATTATACAATAAGAACAATGTGGAGTCATAGGTTTTTAGGAGGAGGGCGTAATACAGAGAATAGGTCGGCGCATTTTTATTTAGGTAGGTTATAGTTTAAATAAATATTAATTTCTACCACCATTTCCACGGAACGCTCCAAGTTCAATCTGCTAATCAAAATCTCCAGACGCTACAAAAGTCATACGTACCTCTTCATCTTCGCGTTTTGAATCCAATAAAATTATTTGGTCGTCACCCGACTTCGTCTGTTTACGATGTAATTTTAAGTTTTAAATTAATTATCGGTTAACTAATTTAATTCCATTTATTCACCAATGAATCAGTTTGTTTCCAAATTGGAACGTTAAATTAAATTCCTTTATATGAACAAAAACCAATTTCCATATAGTTTCAAACAGATAAAAATATTAAATTCATTTAACGTCATTATTGTTTAATTTTTAATTTCAATCGTTTGATTTTCTCAATCGGATTTCAATTTAAATTCAAATATCCAACTAATTTCAACTAAATTAAATTCAAATATTCAACAACAAATATTTGATTCGTAACCGACCATTATAAATTATATATTGAATTCACTTCAACTCAACAATCTATTTGATTTTTATTTTCTAATCCAAGTATCAGTATGAAATTGATTTTTAACAATTCAATCTTCAATTAAATTCATATTCCAGTTATCGAAATTTTTGGGACGTTACAATCTTCCCCCTTTTAAAACTTTTCTTTCTCGAAAAGGAGAAATCGTTAGAGTTATACCATCGTATATTTCAGATGTTCATATTTGTGTGAAAATTTTCACAACTAATGTAAATACCGATATTTAAATCATCGATCATCTCTGTTTATCCACATATTCAATTAATTCAAAAAAATCAATTTCTTCTTCAATTTCTGTGTACGTCGGATTTCCTCATCCTAATTTATCCCAAATTTCTTTACAAACTCATCTATCACTCTATACTTATCTATCGTTGCGAATTGTAATGGGTCTAGGCTTCTCAATAACCAATCCAACTTTCTTACATTCAATTCATTTAATCTTTCTCAACACTCATCGAAGAGCGTAAATAACACCTTCTTTTCAAATTACAAATTGTCGAAAATTTTCAAAACCTTAAATCTTTTTATAACTTCTGTATGTAAAAAGAAATCCATGCAGAAATATTTGTATTATTATTCCAAAGTTATGGACTTGAAAGTATTTCGAAAACCACTTTTCTTAACTTATTAAATTTCAAATTATTGATTTGAAAATAGTTGATAACTCGAAGTTTGGCAAGTCTACTGTCGTTCTCACATATGTTAGACATACGCTGGCCATGCACACAACTAAAATCTACAAGTGCTACATACATCCTTGCTTCAACTCTCAGTGAAAATATTTCAAAATTTCCTTTTTAAACACAGATACGGAAAGTACCAATGTGATATTGATATGTTGATTGCTCATGAACCGCAGATACACAATGGTTTCGTCTGGATCCCCCAGAAAACATCCGTATTCGTAGGAATTCACTTCCTTGCGAATTTTGTCGTGGACAGATCAACAAAAGATATTTAAGAATACAAAGACAATCTGAAGTCGTTGAGCATTGGTTGCTCTATCTTAAGGTTACGAAAACAAATCATGATGGAAATAAATCAGGTCACGAGGACCAATCAAGTTACAAGGACGAATCAAGTCATGAAGACAAACTGTTGCATTAAACTGGTGGCTCAAACACTAAGCTATATTAATGCATGCAGGTACACAATGGTTACGCCTGGGTCCCCCAGGAAACATCCATACCTGTTAGCTTTCACAGCTCTGCGGATTACGCCCTTATAATACGACTGTAGATCGCAGCAGTCACAATGGTTACGCTTGGTTCCCCCGAGAAACATCTGTCCGCCATAGGCTATCTACAGACCTGCGAATTTCGCTACACGGTCGAATTCCAACAACTCTAGATCGCAGCGATCACAATGGTTATGCCTGATTCCCTCAGGAAACATCCGATCACCGTAGGCTATCTGCAACCCTGCGAATTACACTAGCAGTCGTGCTCAATGGCAACTCATTAGTTTTATGTCTGGACAACCTACTGCCACCAGCAGCATATTCAGCTAAGCTCGAAATTCAAATGAGGAGGAAGGTACTTTCCTTATTTTGCTTTGAATACATATAATACTGTATACATATAGCAATCCATTTCATACACATAAACCATACTTATGTCAACTTACATAAGATTTTTCTTTCCAAATAATGTTTGCAAACATCTCATTCTTATATAAATTCTGTTACATAATATTTATCCCAATTCATTACCTTTCAAATTAATAGTTTTCGAATTCGCTATATTCTTATATATATGTATTTCCCTTCAAATTTCAAAATTTTGATCTCTCAATCAATTCATATAAATAATATCTTTTCAAACTCAAATTTATGAATCCATTGGTTCTAAACCAAATTTGCTTTCAAATTTCAATTATTCGCTTCCTCGCTTAATTCAAATATTAATGCTCTCACCATCTCGGAATTTTCATTCTTATAACACATTTTCTCATTCACGCAATATTATTCTTCCATATTCACACCATCGACCGTAAATTAGCAAGTGAACAACTCCCTAAGTATCAACCCCGAAGGTCGAAACCAACATCAGATCAACACTCGGGAAAGTTATTCAACTTGACTAATCTCCAGTCTGTTCCCAATTTCCTTAGCTCCATATCTTGTATTCTTATCAATCATTGCTTACACAATTCCTCGGATCAAATTTACGAATCTATCTCTCTTACGTTCTGCCGCTCTTCGTTCTCGGCATATAGCTTTTTATTTTTTAGTTCTAGCCATTCTTATCTATCAAAACCCATTAGGCTCTCATGATTTTTTGAAAAACATTTTCAATTTTCACATTAATTTTCTAGAAATCTCTTATTATCATTGGAAAACATTTTCTTGTATTCAAAAATCTTTATTTTCTATAGAAAACACTTTATTCTCAAGGAAAAACATTTCTACATTCGTTGTTTGAATTAAAACCGGTATTAAATAAAACACTGCTATTTTGACTTAACTGCTGATGCTCATTTACTTCATTTAACCACTCTTGCTATTGAACCTTAACCATTTCTTAGTCAACAATGAAGTCAGTCAAGTTGGGGTATAATTACCTCTCATACCATAAATGAACAACATTATTAATTTTGAAATAGATAAAATCCACAACTTCGAACACTGACAAAACATTCGTTCTCGTAACATTTGAACTCGAGTTAAGAATTTACTTCTTTTACAATAATTCATGCCTTAGAGATATGTAACTTTTAAAATGTACTTTATTCTTTAATCTGAATAAACAATTTACTTATAATATATCAAAATTTTAATTAAAACTGAAAGTAAAGAGCACTTTCTTAAAATTTGTCATAATTGACTTCCTGAATAACTTCCTTCGAATAATTTCTTATTCGATAATTCATTCCGAACTTCGGAAAATCTCACCACCTTAGTCAACTTCATTTTCTTTTATCTCCAATTTCATTTGCAACATTTTTTCTTTTCAATGTTATTCACTTCTAAAAAGTAAACATTACTCCTTTTATAGGAATCTGGATTCGCCACATCCAATTAGTTTTGATTTCATTCAAATATAGGTTCAAATCTCTTTAACATCTTCATTCATATTTCACTTCATTTACAACTCTCGTTCACAATTCACTTCTTGTTAATTAATTGACAAGTTTATAACTCACTATCAAATTCATATATTCGATTCAACATTATTGGTTTGAAACCAATTATAATTTATCTTGCCAAGTTCTGAAAATTTTACAAAATCGGATTCCAATCATAACCCTTTTTACCTCAATTTTATTTTCATTTATTTATATTTCGAATATCAAATAAAATTCATCTTCTCGTGTTTGGAATGATTTCAAAATTACCCTTTTCATTCTAGTTCTTCGTCTGAATTCTTATTTCCAATAAATTTTCGTTATCTTTGATTGTTAAAATACACGGTTAGATAATTAATTCGTTGATTCACTTATACTTATCTTCCTTTGATGCCATTTAAGGAGGGATTCGTGATTCAAACTAAAGAGGGACTTATCGAAGAAAAATTCTAGCAAACCTGGATTCGAAGACTTCCGAAGACTGGGGATTCTGGAAGAATTTAGGTCTTAAAATAAATTTTGGCTTCCACTGTATCAATTTTAAAATACTAATTTTCAAAATAAATTCCAAAAGAATTTCCTTTTCAAATAAATTTTCATTTTAAAATTTTATATTTCAAAACCTTTTTATTTCCAAAATCTTTTTTCTAGTGTCAATCCTATTCATTTAAACCCGATATGCTACGCTTTGAATAAACCAAAGCTCTGATACCACTTGTAACGTCCCGCCTTTTTGAGCGTTCTAAATCGGTAATTAAACCCACTTAAAACGTCCAAAACGACAGACGTTATTTAGCTTACAGAGTTTAAAAAAAAACATGATCAACACAGAAAACACTGAACAATCGACAACACAATATTGAACAGCAAAATAAAGCTTTTATTTATTGATCAATATTTTTGAATACAAGACTTTTCTATATACAGCGAAATAAAAATACAGTATAAATACAAAAGAAAATATTTACTGTTATTGAAATCTTCAGGGTGCGCATCTTCTGAAATCCCCAGCTTTGCCAGTCTTTGAATCCTAAGCTGTGATCTTGAATTCTGAAATGCTCGGGTCTGACCGAGCGTTCCATGCAAAAACATAAAACACTCGATTCAGGATTAATCATAGTTCAAGTAAATTAACTTCAATATAAATTGAATATAATAATTAATCCTAGCATAAAATGTATATTATCTGTGTTTACCAGTTTTTATTTCAGGGACTAACGGTCACGGAAGCCTGCATGTACACACGTGTACAAGTACAAGTGTGCACTGCTCCAGCATTCCGCAACCATAATGACAAGTTGGCACACACCATGCGCGTGTGTGTATATTAAAGGGTCAAGGCAGCATGGGCAAGAGTCATAAGTGCATGAGGTAAAATAATCAGGAAATCAAAATGCAAAAGAGGCATAGCATAAGCACCATAACCAATATAAATATGGTTCAGCATGTATGAGATGTCCAATGTAGCATGGTACAACTAATGCCACATCATGTATCAGGTGATTCTAAACATGATTCA
The DNA here is from genome assembly GCA_030737875.1 of Allium sativum. Lineage (NCBI taxonomy): Eukaryota > Viridiplantae > Streptophyta > Magnoliopsida > Asparagales > Amaryllidaceae > Allium > Allium sativum. The sequence continues at coordinate 390,874,417 of CM060912.1, read as the reverse complement.
GCATGTTCATTCAGTAAACACAAGGTTCACGAATGTCATTCAGTGAATAAAAAGTGTTCAGCATAAAACTGGGAACATAAACCAAGTGCCAAGTGCCTTGTATAAATGGTTTAATATAGTATATAGTTGCATAATATTGTTCATCCACATAGGCCAATGATGCACTGACAGTGAATAACAAAAAAAACAAGACATTTCTTTTAAGTGGTAAATTGATATGTCTATATGGCAAACCAAGAAGGAATACATGTGTAAATTAAATATGTACCTCACATATATTTTATTTCCAAAAAAAAAAACGAACTATAATTTCTACATATTCAATGGCAGAGGGGTTTCCAGTTTTAGAATAAATCCGGTGATATAAATCCATAGGGAACTCGGTGCACAATGTGTAACCAAAGTGTGATTCAAAATGTCAAATTTTCTCAATGTGTACGCATAGTAAAAATGAGATACAACAGTTAAAATAATTTAAGATGCTCTCCATTGTAAAAGAAGATGCAGGAAGCTTGCATGTTTCCCATAAGTAACAACAACCAATACATAGCCGCGTGCCTTACATGCCCATGCAAACATAAAAGATGACATATATAAAAATAATGTTACTCACATTTATCTATGGTTTAATCAAAAATGTCCACTGTCCTTTAGTTTCAAGCAACACTTTATTTAACATTAGCAGAAACAACATATGTTGCAGCAAATTCATTTCAGCAAATAAGTGTTCAGCAGATGAAGGTTTTATCGAACCCATTTCAGCAAATAAATAATTCAATAACTTCATATCATGAGAGGTATGTGCACAATAAATAAAATGGCTTCGGTACAGTAGGAAAAATGGTTTCATCATGCAACTAAATGATTTCAGTATGCCAGCTAAATGATTGCAGTTAATTCGTTTCGTTGAACACAAGGTTCAGCAATTCATTTCAGTAAGTAAATATTTCAGCAAATAAATTTTTAGTAAATAACATGGTTTCAGCAGCTACATTTAGTAAATAACATGGCTCAACACTATATTTAGTAAAAACATAGTGGGTATATAGGTGCAAATGGGTTAAGACAGGGTATGCATATGTATGTTTAACATGGCAGTAACACACTCCATACACATATGCACTAGTCAGCAACGTGAATGGTAAAATATTCAACTTACAAATGTATATGAGTCAGCATAGTATGAAAATGTCTAGTTTCTACATTATTGACATGGGTATGGGAAGATCTCTATACAGGTTCGCGCTTTATGTAAGCACCAATGCTACTTCAACTAAATCTGCTTATGTAGAAAGTGTGAATGCTTATATGTGCATGTATGCTAAACTTATCCATACACACATACATGGGGACCAATGCATACGCACATATCAATCTCCAAAACCACCTAGACCTCAACACACAAATTTACAAGGGTACACACACAGATCTCAACATGCCTACAAATGAATTGTATACAGTAAAGCAACACAACTGATTTACTAACAGGGAGATGTAAGGAAGAATAATACTATCTTGTTGAAGGGCTCACTTAAGATTTATGACAGACTTCAAATACAAGCCCTTCACAATGAAGCCAGCATACCTTATTGTTTACTTTAAATTATTTGTTGCTTAAGGTTACTCTGGATTAATACTTATATAAATACCACCATTTCAACTAGAATATTGGACTGCAATGCCAATTTAATATTGACTCACATGTAATTTTCACTATACATTTCTCCTTATGCATAAAGCATGAATATTTGCTCATTTGTGATAATACTTTAAAATGAAACATTTCCCTTCACATAACATATATGATCTACTTCCAGTACTTCGAAGTGTTTTCCTGTTGATGACATACAGGTCAAATAATTGAAATGGATAATTCAGACCATCATACTGGTATAAAAACACAAAGCAAGTAATTCACTGTTGTAAACCGCAAGGTAACAACAATACAGCAACCTCAAGTAAGTGAAAGGCAAGTGAGTGCATGTAGTCTAACCAAAAGCACATAACATAGAGAATATATACCAAGCATATTTTCCCCACTTCATGAACTAGGAAGGTGTAATTTAGAAATAATATGTTTCCAGTTCGCACGATAAGGTGATAAATATGTAGTTGCGCAACCATATATCAAGCATCATTAAAACTCAAGACAAAACACCACAAGAATCAAACTATCATACTTAGTTTGTATTAAAATTAAACTACTTGAACTGAGATTAATCAATCGTGAGTTCCCAAAAAAAACTCACCTTACGTCCGAGTTAATCCTTGATTTATGAACGTGGTTGCGTAGCTCAGACTTCGACCGATAGTCTCGAGGTAGAGGCGCTTCGATTTTTCTCCAAATGCTATAGGCTTCAACTTGATGCGCTACAGGCTTCGACTTCATGTTCGAGCTACTGAGATGCTTTGATCTATGGCAAGGAAGAAGAGGGCATTAATGGTGGAGGCCTTTGATTTGACGAGGAAGGAGGAAGCGAGTGATTGATTTTGAGGCACCGACTTTAAGGGTGACGCTGGCTGTTGTTAAATGATCTGGGAGAAAAAGGCTCCGCCTTTGATGTTGGATAGAGGTGGTGGTTTGCCTCGACGATGGTGGAGGATGGTGGCTTCAGATGGTTTAAGGGGGAAAGGCGAATTGATGGAGATGGAGGCCGTTAACGATGAACTTGGGGAAAAATGGTTTCTTCCGAAAGAATGGAATGAGGGCAGGGTTTTATAAAATAAAATTATACGATAAGGACAATGTCGAGTCATAGGTTTTTAGGGGGAGGGCATAATACAGAGAATAGGTCGGCGCATTTTTATTTAGGTAGGTTATAGTTTAAATAAATATTAATTTCTACCGCTATTTCCGCGGAACGCTCCAAGTGCAATCTGCTAATCGAAATCTCCGAACACTAAAAAAGTCATACGTACCTCTTCATATTCGCGTTTTGAATCCAATAATTTTTTGTTTGTCACCCGACTTCGTCTGTTTACGATGTAATTTTAAGTTTTAAATTAATTGGCGGTTAACTAATTTAATTCCATTTATTCACCAATGACTCAGTTCGTTTCCAAATTGAAACGATAAATTAAATTCCTTTATATAAACAAAAACCAATTTCAATATAGTTCAAACAGATAAAAAAATTAAATTCGTTTAACGTCAATATCGTTTAATTTTTAAGTTCAGTCGTTTGATTTTCTCAATCGGATTTCAATTTAAATTCAAATATCCGACTAATTTCAATTAAATTCAATTCAAATATTCAACAACAAATATTTGATTTGTAATCGACCATTCTGAATTATATATTCAATTCACTTGAACTCAACAATCTATTTGATTTTTATTTTCTAATCCAAGTATCGGTATGAAATTGATTTTTAACAATTCAATCTTCAATTAAATTCATATCCCAGTTATCGAAATTTCTGGGACGTTACAACTAGGCTCGCCTACCGTGAAAATTGGAAAGCTGTTAGGTGAGAACTCTTTAACCACAATTTATATATTTAATTTGTGATTAGACTAATTTAAATATAGTGATGAATTATTAGTGGTTACTGATGATTGATGTTTGTTGTGATGGATGATGGATGCATAGTTTAGACCACACACACTATTAAGCGTTAGTGTTATAACGCTTGTGCACAGTTATGATTTATTTAATTATGTTGATGATGGTTGCTATGGATGTTTAATTGGTTGATGTTGTTTTGCACACATAAAGACACAACAATTATGGTATTATATTGGTGATTGTCAAATCTTCTTTGTAATTAGAAGCAATATCATTATTGAATTTGAAGGTTAATAATTTGGAAAGACCATATGAATGAATTCATATATATATTGATTAAGTCCTTTAAATGAATAAATAAATACCGGAACATTCTAGGATGACAGAGAGGATAGTGTCTAGGCTTGGGTTTGGAATTAAAGTTTCTTGCTCTCCCTGGCTTTCCCTAATTGATCCGATGAATGGGATGGTTAATTTGAAGTTTTAGAAATGAATTGGAATTTGATTTATTAAGTAAAAAAATAAAAGTTGAATTTTAGATCCAAAATAATTTGAAAATTAAATTTAAATGATTTTAAAAGGGTTATATAAGGATATATTGGTTTTCTAAAATATTTTGAAGTATCGTAGAACAATGGTTATTATGGTCAAAATAGAGCTTGTCGCATAACGGTAATTTACGTATTTTAGATGCAAACTTTAAACGCTTATAACTTTTGCAATCTAAATCGGATTTCAATAAAATGGAAAACATTTGATTTCCATTAACAAGAACTTTCAAATGAGTGAAAGCATATTTTAAATTCGAGTTATAATTTTCAAGTTGTGTTTGAAACCGTTTTGGAAAAGGTCGATGTAAGAACAATTGTTGACCATAATTATAAACATCTATTTTTAAATGTTTTAAAAATATGGAAAAAATTTGTAAAATCATTACAAATTATGAAAAGGTGTTTCGAATTGTAAAGTTTATGTTTTGACTAAGATAAATGATATTTTGATCAAAATAGTTAAGGTAACTATTTTGTAATGCTTTTGTAACACTTGTGAAATGCTATTGTAACGCTTCCTTCGAAAACAATCTATTTTGAAGTTTTAAACCGTAAACTATTTTCCGAACTATAAGTAATGATTTGTAGAATGTTTTCAAAGTTTTAAAAGTATTTGAAATATTTTATATGGAACTTAAAGTGATATTAATTCGGGTTTTCTATTTTGAATAATTGGATATGGTTGGAGATAAATCTTTGGATGTTTTATATTAATTCGGTAGATGATGACTCTTACTCTTTGAGGAATTCACCGTTATTCCGCTTATAGTGTGAGTTGGATACTGAGATTAATATTGAGGATAAGTTGATGGTATTTCTATCTAGATCTAATGTTAAAGAGTTGGACAAGTCTTTTAATTAAGATATGGGTTTCCCAATTTGATTCGGATAAGTTGGATAGAAATAATCTTTGGATATTTGATATGAAATTCTTTCGTGTAAACGTATACTATTTGAGGAATTTGGAAGATATTATTATTCCATCATTATTCAACTTATAGTATTCGTTGATTATGAGAATTGATATCGAATATAAGCAGATACAATTTTTGTGTAACTTATGTTCAATATCAATTGATTTGGGTTTTGTCATGAATCATATCTTCAACAATATCATTCTTGAAACCCAATGAGATTGAGTTGTGGAAATTCATATGTAAATTGGGATTTAATCAAATCTTTGATTTGAGAAAATTAAAAATAAGAAATTGGGAACCAAGTATATATAATCTTTTAGTTAAGATTAAAGAATTGAATGTAGGAAAATCGATTTAATTGGAAACTGTGGTTGTAATACGGATAAAAGGATTTTCAAAGGAAACTGGGTTTTGATAACGAGTTATCAAACGGAAAATCAATTAAGGCTTTGAGGCCAGATTATCTTTGATTTAAGGATGTGTTTTAAAGAAGAAGGGTTAAAGTATGGATTTTGTTAAAGGTAATTTGAGAATAGGATTATTGAAAATTAATTTAACAAAATCTAAGATGGAAGGAGATTTGGTTAAAAGCCTGTGTGTTCCATAAATATGTTTTAAAAATTACACTTATTATTTGGGAAGACCGGGATTGGATGTATGTCCGAAAACCATTCCAAGTAATAATACGACATTGTGGAGCAATTGAAGACAATATTGAAGACCAGGACCCTTCATATCGTAAGGACGACTTGCTGAATATCTCAAATGGGTAGCTCGCATTTGCAGATGGATTTTATATCAGCTAAGTGGCAAGAAGCCCAAACGTATGTGAAGGAATTTCGGATTATTGTTCCGTTCAGACCCAGAACGAACATTTATGGATTGTTTGTCTAACGTTGTAATTGACTGCGTAGCACCGATCTTTATTAAATATATATATCTGTTTGGTGGTGGAGAATATATTCTCTTGCTTAACACCTTTCTCTAAACGTATGAGCTTAGAGGTTATATATCGATAGAAATCAGTGATGCGTTGTAAATGGACAATGTGGTATACTTAAGTTATGTGATGAGCTATGGATGTTCAAAGCATGACTTATTTAAGCGTAGATTTGTGTACATCGGGACCTCGGCAAGCCTCACACCCCGGTAAATGGCCAAAACAGGAAGAAATGCAGCATGGTTATGGGGTGTTGTCTCCTTCTAGATAAAAGGTGTACTATGGTATGGAGCCCAGGTATTAACCTATGTGGTAAAATCATCTACTTTTGTGGTTGTTGTTGGCGCGCGCTCGGAAAGGTCGGTAACGACCAGGAGATGACATACTCAGGCGTACTCTAAGTTACCTAGTTAAGGGGTAACCCGGCCTTGGGCATAAGGAGGATCACTGTTGATCCTCGGACATCCCTCTAGAGGTGTTCAAAATTCGGTTCGGAAGGAAGTTCCTTTGTCTGGTCATTGTTGGAAACCCGATCTCCGCTACAAGCCCGTTTGATTTTGATTGTATACCATACGTCAGTATAGTGTATGGTACCTATGTTGACTAGGATTGATACATTTACTTTCGTAATTGTTTTCGCACTATATTATAGTATTGAAAGAGGATTTTCACGTATCAGGCTTTTTTGACTGCATAAGGAGAAACCTCGCCCATGTGTGTGTTTGCTTTGTGTGTGTACCACGAGACCTTATGTTAGTTTCATTTTTCAAAAAGTCGTTGCGAATTTCTATGCACTGGTATTCACATGGAGTAAACCCGTTCTGCATTAGCTGCATGGTCCGGTGAATTACCTAACTTTAAAATAAACCCTAAAAACAAATGATTTGAGTTCTTACACCAGTCCCATGACTGACCTGGAGTTTATTGTTCCCGCACCTAAACTCTGGGTGCATATAATATTTGCACGGGCATCCTAGTAGTTTGGTTCGCGGATTTAGTCTTGGAGTTGGTTAGAGCAAGATGCTGGTTTAGCTGGAGCTATTATATCTTGGAGCATGCATATTCTTCTGTTGAGTTTAGTATCTCCTCCGCTGTGTAATCGATGTATGCTAATGTATCTTTCGTAAATCTGATGTAATATTATTGTTATGATAATGGAAAAGTTCCTTTTATTTTGTGCAAATGTGTAAGTACCCCTAACAATCCGTCTTTATGAACGATTTAAGTTGGTTTAATTACCGACGAAAAACGAGCAAAAAGCCGGGTCGTTACAACGTGGTATCAGAGCTTTGGTTTATACAAAGCAATGGAGTACGACACAATTGAATAAAAGGAAAGACTCATCAGAGTTATATATCTCATTAGAGATAGGGTTAGTAATGCCCTAGAATGAGATTTTGGAGTATTAAATTTGAGAGAGTATAATTGAAAATATGAAATGAGTTTTGAAAAGTTATATTTTAAGAAAGAAACATATTTTGAAAGTATATGGTTAATTATAACCTGGATACTTAATCAAACAATAAGGTCAAGTTTATATTTTGTGATTATTATAACACATAAAATACTTCTTATGTCATGGTAATTAAGCCCTTTCCATTGATTAGGAAAATGATCCGAGTACAAATGCCTTTTGGATTTAATTTCACTATTGGGTAACATTTCGAAATATTGATAAGATTATATTATATCAGTTGTTAAGAGATAAACTTGGGTCAAATTTGTTAAGGTAAATTCTCATCCAAAGAAATTAACCAATATGGTTAGGAACCAAAATATATAATAAGAGCTTGAATATTTTATTCGATGTTGAGGTTGGACTATCAAGTATAAGAAGATTTTGTGTATACGCCTGATCAACGTATAAGCGAAGTCTTAAGTATACTAGATAGATATAGAATCATACTCTAGTCGCTTGAAGATGATTCTGTTGATGACTGCAACATCATCAGTATGTATTTTCGAGTTTCGAAAGTGGGATGACTATATGATTCCGATTAAAACATCAATATATACTTAAACCAATTTAGATAAGTGTTTGAAAATATTTGATAAATTGATGTGAATTAGAATAAGTAAGCGAGATCTTTAAAATTTGATAAGTTGTAAGAATTATATCAGGTGAACCTGTAATAGGGATAGGCCAGGAAAGAGTTTTGAGAAAGTGCATTTGTGATATATATTAAAAAAGGTTTTTAAAAGATGTATAATTTAAAAATTCAAATCAAAATTTTGAGTAAGAATTGGCAGTTACTTTGGAATTGATTTTGAAAGAATATATTTTGAATATAAAGGAAAAAGATCTTTGCAAATATTTGGAAATTAAAATTTTGAGTAGGACATCTTGTGATTGGAATTTCTTAGTTGATTAAAAGACGTATATGTAAAGTTGTAATTTACTTAAGCAATCCAAATATAAAAGGTAGTTTGGGCATGATTTAAAGGCTAAGTTGGAATTAATCAATGAGGATATCTGATAATTAGTCCTCCCCAACTGATTAAATTTAAAATGCAAATATTTTGAGAATTCAGTTTCACTATATGAGTATAAGATATTTGACGATATTTTGGTTAAGGGCTACGATGGTTAAAGATGTTAATAAAAATATATCTAAATGGTTTCCCTAAAGTTTGAAGGAAATAAGTTTTGTAACCTTGAATTTGAACAATTAATGAGGATAGCCAGAATTAAACAACATAAGGAACTAAAATCTGGAATTATCGGCGATTTTGGACTGTCGATAAGTTCTAAAATATATTGCGGTCATAAAAGGAACTGTTTAAGTAAGCATGAGTACCTTGCGAATTAAGTTTCACAATTTGATTAAAGGATATTTGGCAAGCGGGAATAGGAAGAAGAAATTACCGAAATTGAAACATTTAGACAAGCTGAGTTCAGAGATGATCAAGTTTTTCATGTAGCGAATAATAGTAAATTTTGGAAACTAAAAAGGAATAAGTTTCATAACCATTATATTTGCAGGATAAGATCTAAGAGAATAAATTTATAACTCTGAATTTTCTTGAAGGAGATAAATGGTTATGTATAAGTAATTGTTCCAGTAAACGGTCAATCGAATATAAGGGTAATTGAAATTTTTCATTGGAGGACATGATAGATATGGTTGTCCGTAAATATGTGTGTAAGAATATTCTACCCGGTATATTCATTATGGGAACAACGAGCTTTGGTATAAAGAATTTTAATCTTGTGTTTGAAAATCAACAAAATATCGAATGAGTAATTGTGATTCCCTTTCCTTTTCGAGGAAGAAAAGTTTAAAAGGGGAGGGGGGTGAACGTAACGATCCAGAATTTTTAACCAATTTAAAATTGGAAATTTTATTACTTAATTTGAATTTAAATTTGAATTTGACATAAATATATATGGTTTAGAATATTTAATAATTTTGATTAGTTATATGATAGATTTTACTTGAATTATAAATGATAATGTTTATTAATAAGTTTGGATTTATTGATACTATTTGTCGTTTGATCGGATTTGCCAAACCATAACATGAATTAGTAGCGTTAGAACTAGAGTTTTCATAGCATTTTAAAGGAAATGCTACCAAAATATCACTCTCCCTCCTTAAGACAAGTGTAAGGACACTTGTATTTTTGCATGCCTCCTTTCATGCATGTTTTACACTTGCCCACTTATTTGTCATTACCTCCTTAACCCTCCATTCCTATATAAGGAGGCCTTTCCTCCATTTTTTAACCATTCCACTCCATTTTCTTCTTTTCATCTTCTTCTTAAAGCTTATGGCCATGGTTTCCATGGCATAAGTCTTCCACTTTTACACCACCACCTTGTCGAAGTTCGTAGTCATTCTACTCCTCTTATAATATATAGAGAGAGAAAGATTAGTATATATTATATAATATATATTTTGGTGAAGTAGACGGCGCGCTGAAATACTGTCCGATGGTTCGCTCAACTAGGCTCGCCTACCGTGAAGATTCAAAAGCTGTTAGGTGAGAACTCTTTAACCACAATTTATATATTTAATTAGTGGTTAGACTAATTTAAAGATAGTGATGAATTATTAGTGGTTAATGATGATTGATGTTTGTTGTGATGGATGATGGATGCATAGTTTAGATGACACACTATTAAGCGTTAGTGTTATAACGCTTGTGCACAATTATAATTATGTTGACGATGGTTGCTATGGATGTTTAAATGGTTGTTGATGTTGTTTTGAACACACTATGACACAAAAATTATGGTATCATATTGATGATCGTCAAATCTCCTTCGTAATTAGAAGCAATATCATTATTGCATTTGAAGGTTGATAATTTGGAAAAACCATATGTATGAATTCATATATATATTGATGAAGTCCTTCAAACGAATAAATAAGTACCGGAACAATCTAGGATGACAGAGAGGATAGTTTCTAGGCTTGGGTTTGGAAATAAAGTTTCCTGCTATCTCTGACTATGCCTAACTGATCCAACGAATGGGATGGTTAATTTGAAGCTATTTGAATTTAGAAATGAATTGGAATTTGATTTATTAAGTAAAAAAAATAAAAGTTGAATTTTAGATCCAAAATAATTTGAAGTAATTTTAAATGATTTTAAAAGGGTTATATAAGGATATAATGGTTTTCTAAGATATTTTGAAGTATCGTAGAACAATGGTTATTATGGTCAAAATAGAGCTTGTCGCATAACGGCAATTTACATATTTTAGATGCAAACTTTAAACACTTATAACTTTTGCAATCTAAATCGGATTTCCATAGAATGAAAAACGTTTGATTTCCATTAACAAGAACTTTCAAATGAGTGAAAGCATATTTTAAATTCGAGTTATAATTTTCAAGTTATGTTTGAAACCATTTTGGAAAAGGTCGATGTAAGAACAATTGTTGACCATAACTATAAACAGCTATTTTTAAATGTTTTAAAAATATGGAAAAAATTTGTAAAATCATTACAAATTATGAAAAGGTGTTTTGAATTGTAAAGTCTAAGTTTTTATTACGATAAACGATATTTTGATCAAAATAGTTAAGATAACAGTTTTGTAACACTTTTGTAACACTTTTGAAATGCTATTGTAATGCTTCCTTCGAAAACAATCTATTTTGAAGTTTTAAACCGTAAAATATTTTTCAAACTATAAGTAATGATTTGTGGAATGTTTTCAAAGGTTTAAAAGTATTAGAGATATTTTATATGGAATTTAAATTGATATTATCACGGGTTTTCAATTTTAATTAATTGGATATGGTTGGGGATAAATCTTTGGATGTTTGATATTAATTTGTTAGATGATGACTCTTACTATTTGAGGAATTTAAAAGGTAGTTAACTATTATTCCGCTTATAGTGTGAGTTGGATATGGAGATTAATATTGAGGATAAGTTGATGGTATTTCTATCCAAATCTAATGTCAAAGAGTTGGATAAATCTTTTAATTAAGATATGGGTTTCCCAATTTGATTGGGGTAAGTTGGATAGAAATAATATTCGGATATTTGATATGAAATTCTTTGGTGTAAACGTATACTATTTGAGGAATTTGGAAGATATCATTATTATATCGTTATTCCACTTATAGTATTCGTTGATTACGAGAATTGATATCGAATATAAGTAGATACAATTTCTGTGTGACTTATGTTCAATATCGATTGATTTGGGTTTTGTCATGAATCATGTCTTCAACAATATCATTCTTGAAACCCAATGAGATTGATTTGTGGAAATTCATATCGTAAATTAGGATTTAATCAAATCTTTGATTTGAGAAAATAAAAAATAAAAAATTGGGAACCAAGTATAATCTTTTAGTTAAGATTAAAGAATTGAATGCTGGAAAATCGATTTAATTGGAAACTATGGTTGAAATACGGATAAAAGGATTTTCAAAGGAAACTGGGTTTTGTTAACGAGTTATCAAACGGAAAATTAATTAAGGCTTTGGGGCTAGATTATCTTTGATTTAAGGGATGTGTTTTAAAGAAGAAGGGTTAAAATATGGATTTTGTTAAAGATAATTTGAGAATGGGTTTAAAGAAATTTAATTTAACAAAATCTAAGATAGAAGGAGATTTGGTTGAAAGCTTGGGTGTTTCGTAATTGTGTTTTAAAAATTACGTTTATTATTTGGGAAGACCGGGATCGGATGTATGTCCGAAAACCATTCCAAATAATAATACGATGTTGTGGAGCAATTGAAGACAATATTGAAGACTGGGACCCTTCATATCGTAAGGACGACTTGCTGAATATCTCAAATGGGTAGCCCCCATTTGCAGATGGATTTTATATCAGCTAAGTGGCAAGAAGCCCAAACGTATGCGAAGGAATTTTGTATTGTTGTTTCGTTCAGACCCAGAGCGGACATTTATGGATTGTGTGTCTAACATTGTAATTAACTGCGTAGCACTGATCTCTGTTAAATGTATGTCTTTTTGGTGGCGGAGAATTTATTCTCTTGCTTAACACCCTTCTTTAAGACGTATGAGCTCAGAGGTTATATATCGATAGAATTCAGTGATGCGTTGTAAATGGACAATGTGGTATACTTAAGTTATGTGATGAGCTATGAATGATCAAAGCATGGCTTATTTAAGCGTAGCTTTTTGTGTATATCGGGACCTCGGCAAGCGTCACACCCTGGTAAATGTCCAAAATAGGAAAAAATGCAGCAGGGTTATGGGGTGTTGTCTCCTTCTAGAAAAAAGGTGTACTATGGTATGGGGCCCAGGTATTAACCTATATGGTAAAAGCATCTACTTTTGTGGTTGCTGTTGGCTCGCGCTCGAAAAGATCGGTAACGACCGGGAGATGACATACTCAGGCGTACTCTAAGTTACCCAATTAAGGGGTAACCCAGCCTAGTGTTGGCATGAGGAGCATCACTATTGATCCTCAGACATCCCTCTAGAGGTGTTCAAAATTCGGTTCGAAAGGAAGTTTCTTTGCCTGGTCATTGTTGGAAACCCAGTCCCCGCTACGAGCCCGTACGATTTTGATTGTATACCATACGTCAGTATAGTATATGGTACATATGCTGGGTAGGATTAATGCATTTACTTTCGAAATTGTTTTCGCACTATATTATACTATTGAAAGAGGATTTTCACGTGTCAAGCATTTTTGATTGCATAAGGAGAAGCCTCGCGCATGTGTGCGTTTGCATTATGTGTGTGCCGCGAGACCTTATGTTAGTTTCATTTTTCAAAAAGTCATTGTGAATTTCTATGCACTAGTATTCACATGGAGTAAACTCGTTCTGCATTAGCTGCATGGTCTGGTGAATTATATAACTTTAAAATAAACCCTAAAAATAAATGTTTTGAGTTCTCACACCAGTCTCATAACTGACCTAGAGTTTATAGTTCCCACACCTAAACTCTATGTGCCCATAATATTTGCACGGGCAACCTAGTAGTTTGGTTTGCAGATTTAGTCTTGGAGTTAGTTAGAGCAGGATGCTGGTTTAGCTGAAGCTATTATTTCTTAAAGCATGCATATTCTTCTGCGGAGTTTAGTATCTCTTCCGCTGTGTAATCGATGTACGTTGATGTATCTTTCGTAACTCTGATGTAATATTATTGTAATGATAATGGAATATTTCTTTTTATTTTGTGCAAATGTATAAGTATCCCCAACAATCTATCTTTATGAACGGTTTAAGTTGGTTTAATTACCGGCGAAAATCGGGCAAAAAGCCAGGTCATTACAATCTAGTAAATTATTAAAATTAAGTGTCCAATTACCATTTTCGTACTTAATGACCATAAGGTATACTTGCCAAGTACTTTTATTAAAGGAAAAAAGCAATAGTTTTACTATATTTAGGAAAATGAATGGTTTATCACCATCTCAGAACTTCCATAGGAACAAATGCTTTATCTCTACAAGTATAAGTTGTCTAGCCATTTTTTACAAACATTATCACAAATAAAAATAAATGCACATAGAACAATTTAATGTTGTCTAAAAGTATGTCTAGAGATCTCCTAGACTTTCATATATGGATAAGCAAATTCGCCATTTTATTGATTTTGAATTCAAGCTGATAGATGATGACAATTACTCTTTTTCAAGTTAGGATCGCCTCTTTCCTAGCCAATCAATGACCCCTCTTGTTAAATCACTTTTTCTCTGTTCAAGACGTATTATGCGAGCTAACCTTTCCTAAATTATGTCCTTTAAGTTTTGCACTTGGTTGTATCATGTCCATCTATTTAGTGAAACAAACAGTGCTTTCTAGGAGCTTGTTATAGCTCCAAAGGATACCTCCTTGTTAGTTTTCTGGTTGAAAGGCGTTCTCTAATATCCAAACGAATCTTTTACAAATTTGTGTTTAGATCTACGTATGAGTCATATTTCGAACCTTCTCCCATTCTATTCGATCAGTGTTACTCATCCCCGACCTTTCATTTTCCCTTATCTTTTCTTATTCCAAATCCTAGACAGTCCTCCATTCTTAACCACTTTAACCTCTAACATCTTCTTTTGCATCAACCGATCACAAGAATCTATCCATCTCCTGGAAGAATTTTTCGAGACTCCTTAGGGGATCCCAATCTTTCGATACTTTGACATTTAAACTGTCTAATACTCCTAAGACTACTACCATAAGAACTGTTAGTAGATCCGATCGATCCAGCGAGGCTACAACCACATTAAATCTAGTCTGAAAATCCTATAAAGTTTTGGATGTCCTTTGCTTGATTGTTATAAGAATAATTACATTCTTGACTTGCATGATATGGACCTAATCTTCCTCGTGAATCTATCTATTAGTTCCATTCAAGTCGCAATAGATCAATTCTCTAATTTTTGAGCCACAATGTTGCGTTATATGACGAGCATAAGGGGAAGCATTTCGTCATGACATCTTAAGATGCCTCCAACAATTTTATACGTCCCATATATCTAAGAAAACGAATAGCAGAATCTGTTCTTCCATCTTATGCCTCTAGAGTCGAAATTGGATTCCTCACACACGTGATTCTTGATGTAAAAGGGCTCATGTCGTGCTCTTCATATCCTAATTCATCAATCCTACTTTCATTGCTAGCCTGATAATGCCGACTAATCCATCGTTATTTTCCAAAAGTAGTCTCTAGTCACTTGAATTAGCTCCTACTATGTGTGTGTCAAGATTCCCTACGCCATGATGTCCTTCACTAGGAATCTTCCTTCACTAGGAATCACATCTGAATTGTTGTTAATTAAAGGGTTCGGTTTGGTATCGATCTGAGGTCCTTGACTTGGGTTTATCCTCGGAAATTATAAGCTAACTCTATGTGTCATAATTTCCTCACAAGGCTTCAAGTTCTGAACTCCACTAGTGTCATCATTCATATTTAAAGGTGCCAAGGGTGTGCTTTTGGGGTGAACTAGATCAATCCCTATTTGAGAATCCATATCCATATCGATCTGGCCTGTTAATCGAAGTTTACCCTACATCATACGCCATTTCCTATTGACTTCTAGGTCCAACTCTCGCGCCTTGATTCTAACTTCGAAAGGTCCCGTTTTCCGAATCCGCTTTGTTATCATTTCCTCCTGCCTCTTCAGCATGTTTTCTTGCCTAACCAATCTTGTTTGCAACTAATCAACTATATCATACATCTATTCTTCACTTAGGTAAATAGATGGTTTATTTTCTCCATAGGAAACTTGTTGACTCCCTCAATATTCAGCTGCTTCCATTTGAGTAGTTGTCTTCTAATTCCTGACCATTTCTATCCCTTCAAGCTTTTCCAAATCCAAATCCCAAGTACATGCACCCCTTTCCTAGAAATCTAAAAAAGTTAGCACCAAATTTGATACAAATATCCCAAACTAATGAAGATAATGCCATAGTCACACAATGGATCTCAGAATGCATAAAATGTAAAGCCGAAATTAAAATTTATGTTGGTTCGACAAACTCCGGCCAATGTCCACATGGTTGCCCTTTTACTTATATTGT
The DNA here is from genome assembly GCA_030737875.1 of Allium sativum. Lineage (NCBI taxonomy): Eukaryota > Viridiplantae > Streptophyta > Magnoliopsida > Asparagales > Amaryllidaceae > Allium > Allium sativum. The sequence continues at coordinate 390,858,538 of CM060912.1, read as the reverse complement.
CTGATTGTAATTATAGTTGTATTAATTTGAAATAAAGAGATAATAGAAGATAAAGTTTAGTTTGTGAAATGCCAAAGCCTCCACATGTTTATAAAGAAGAATATAACATTTTCAATTGCAATCATTGATCTATTTCTAGGTGCGCCCAAAGTCAAATCAACCCAAAAACTAGCAGAGAAGCCCGAAAGAGCATGATAATCGAGCCTACAAAAGTAGGGATCGAATCGCCATTATTATGCTTTAGATCACTACTGATCTACGAATTTTTCAATTTGATAGGTGTGATTCGGTTTGGAGGTCCCCTGTCGCCTTCAGGTCAGGTCAACTACATTACCTCTCCACTCTGGCTCATCATCTTCAAGTTATGCTATGATGAAAGTTGAAGTTGAGTTCTAGTTGAAGTGCCTTGGACCATCACTGATTTAAATTCCTTGCGCATTGGTTCTAGTCATTTTGAAATCCAATGTTGCATTTTCCTAACTGTAGTGTCCCATCTAAGTGCATCTACTTATCTACAGCTCTGTATCCTTATCCATGCTTAACTTTGACTATCCGATCATTTATTTGGACCATTCTCCATGATGATAAAGTGATTCAAGATCTAAAGTCGATATGTAAAACTTTTTAAAGAGACGGCGGGTTACTAAATGTGAACTTGCAACTGATATTAGGAGGCTAAGTACAAATGTGTTATGAGGTAGGATCAATAGCTACATTTATTTAGAATCAATTGCAACCTTCTAAAGTTCTATCTAGACCATTTTATTGCAAAATAAAGCCTATAAATATAGCCTTATAAGTAGGTTGGAACTTGTATTGGAAGGTAATAAAAATTTTACTTTTCTAAAATAACATGAAGCATTGCTTCATCAAATCTCATACTCTACTATTTAAATTATTTAATTATTTAATTATTTCATAACTATTTCTCTTTCTACTATCTATCACTTTATTGGAGCACCGTTTGGCCATAGAGTGACATTAAAATATCATCCAACTTCAAAAGTAATTCCTCTTTTGTTTTACTCCACTTCCAAAAATTCTTAACTGAAGGGAAATAACGTTCAAATCCTTATCTATTGTAGTTTCCATTCTCATAGTGAAAATTATGATTTTTGGAGCATAAAAATGAAGATATTTTTTTAGATCTTAAGACATATGGGATATTATAAAAGAAGGGTTTATTACTCATGAAGATTCTTCACTACTTAATCAAGCTTAAAAGAAAAGGGCTGAAAGAAAAAAAAATCAACGTGCTCTTTATTCTACAATAGACGACGATTAATATTATCTTTCCAAAATCAATGGGAGCTATAAGCCAAAATAACCATGGAGCACACAACAAGAGAAGTTTAGGAAAGCACAAAGGTATGCACCAATAAACTTCAAAATTTAAGACGTGAATTCAGATTAGTAAAATGAAGGAGTCAAAGACCGTAAGGGATTACTACCCTAAGCTAAATGAAATAGTTTGTCAAATGAGAGCCTAATTAAAAGAGAACATTATCATTGAAAATTTTAATATCTATTTCTCATAAATATAATTGAACCATTACGGCTGACTAAACAAACTAAAGGTCTTTCTACTTTTCCTGTAACTAAATTAATGCTCACTTTAGAAGCTTCCAAATAGAGATTGAGTAGGCATGATAAAGATTTGGTAGGAAATGTCTTCCAATCAAAGATCAAATTACTAAATTAAAACAAAGGACATAGAAAGGTCAAAAAAATGGAGAAAATCCTAAAAATAAAGAAATTTCTAGAGACTTACCTATAAACAAGAGGATATATCCTCCATATAGAATTTGCAAAATGACAAATATTTTGGATAAATACTACTGGCATCATTGAAAGAGACCATGTAGGAATTGAAAGAACTTTAAACATATAGAAAAGAACTACTTCTTCAAAAAAAGATCCAACTACTTCCGTTAAAGAGATTAATCATGAGCAACATCAACATGACCGTGAATAATGTCTTCTTTATATTACCTAAAAATCAAATTATAAAAAAGATAAAAATTGGTACTTGGAAGTGGTTATAGCAATCATATGACCAAAATTGTAAGCATCTTTAAAGGTATTAATTACTCTATTAAAGTGAAAGTACAATCGGGAAACGATATCACTATAGAATCAAAGAGAAAATGTACTATTATGGTAGAAATAATGAAAGCTATAAGATTTTAAACATATTTTATTGGCCCCAAATCTTAAATAAAGTTTGTTAAGCACTGGACAAATAATGAAAAGAGGTTATGTCACTCAGTTTGAAGGAGATATATGTAAAATATACGATAAAAATAACTAATAATTACAGATAGCCAAGTAATAATTACACTGTCATCCATATACTGAACTGATGTCCAATAGCAACTACAGTTATCTAAGACAACACTCTTATAGAGATTTAACGCAACCCATCGACCAAGAATCTAAGAGTTTTGGATCAATTTTCTATACACATTCTACATGAAAAGAGAATGTTAGAAAAGCAAACTGTATGAGAAATCTTCTTAGGGTATAACACTCGATCATAAATGTTAACGAGTTTATGACATACAAATAAATAAATTCACTATTAGTTAGATGCCAAAGTTGATGTAAATTTTGCTTGGAATTGGAATACAGAAAAAGTTAGGTGAAAAACATTTTGTACCAGTTCAACAACCTTAAGTAGAAGTGGAAGAAATGGAAGAAGAGCTAGCTATGCCTAATTTATCACCTTAACAATAAAATTCTTCACCAAAGTCTACCCCCAAAAGAGTTAGGTCTTTTTTGGATATATATAAAATCTATAAGCAATGAAATAGCATTAAAACATGAAGTATGAGATCAAATTTGTGAAATAATAGACGAAAATAATAGAGAAGAACAGTACTAAAGATATATTTGGAAAAATGGATGAACAAAAAAAGCGAGTCTACTAAAATCAACGATAAACAAACCAACAATGGCAATGACGAGGAATTTGTTGCATCATATCTGACTGAAACCAATAAAATGTACTTCACCAGAGTGGCAAAAGTTTGTAAACAAATGGAACTTGAGTGCTGCATAAGAGATGAACAAGTTGTAGATATATTCACAAATGCATTATCAAGAGAAAGATTTAAGTAGTTTGGAACTATGCTTCGTGTTCTCAATTTTGTAGAGGATTGCTGAAGAATGTACAAATTCCTAGAAAGTTAAAAAACATTATATAAGAATATAGTAGAAAGATAGACAAGACTACTTATGTTACAATTAATTATTAACTTCATGATCTATTTAAGGATAGAAATATTGATATTTGAATTTGATTGTTTGATCAGAATTTTATTTGGAGTAGTTGACTGAAGTTGAAATGCTTCATTCCTGATTGAATAAATGATTATATTTGGTTTTTACATACAATATATATACTCACAGAATTTGATAAATGGGCTTAAGTGGGTCGACCCACATATGTACAACCTAATATAAGTATATGTAATAAAAAGAAGCATACAGTACGCCCGACACGATATTTTTCTCATTTTATGTAGCGATCCAGAAATTTTGGTTAAATAAGTAATTAATTTATACTTTGAGAGATATTTTTTTAGAAGCTAAATAAGTGATAACATAGATTTGTGGCATTTGTAGTAAGTGTTGTATATAATTTTCATAGCATTTGGAAGAAATGCAACTAAAAACTTACCTCTTCATGATAAAACAAGAGCCATGGAACTTTTATCCATGCATGGAGCTAACAATGCATAAGAGACAAGTGTCCTATGTGTTGTCACTCACTTAAGCACTCTCCTTTCTATATAAGGAGTTCCTTCCTTTCATTTCTGCTTACTCCACTCTTTTTTCTCATTTCCTATTTCCTCTTTCACCATTTCCTTCCTCCTTCTCTCCATTTTCTTCTCCCTCTTTTCCTCTCCTTCCTTCCCTAGTTCGACCAAGTGTTCTCCTACCTCCTCCTCGAAAACCAAGAAAAATTACCTCATCCTCCTCCTTACTTGGCCCAAACTCTCCTCCGCCCACCTCCCTTGCGCACCCATACCCTTTCCTCCTCGGACATTCACCTACCAATCACGACCACCAATCTCCACCACCAACCACCCCCTTGTGCACCACCTACTCGGGCCCCATACCCCACCAATCCCTGCGCAAGCCTCCCATCCCCACGCCACCACCTACCGTCTAGGTCGTACCCTCCTTCTATTCATATAAAAACATATAAAATAATAATAATAATAATATTGTTAAAGAAATCGGTGAGGAACCATAATCGGTCTGGGGCAGTCTAAGTTAGCTAGGAAGTCCAACCGTAAGGTTAGATGGAGTGGGACCCCAAGGTGAGAAACTCTTGTATTTGTTTAACATGGATGATATGTTGATTTCCGTGAATTTATAGTTAATTAGTTATTAACTAATAGTCAGCATTGATTACCAAACGCTTGTACATGTATACTGTGACATATATATTGTGATATGGTTGAATGGATGCTGTTATAGTTGTTAGTGGTGATTCATCATATTGCACATGTTATACCCATCTATGTGGAATAATATGGGTACTGGTTAAGTCTCATGCTTATCGGATAATATAAACGAATACTATATTCATTCAAATATAGTGTAAAAATAAATGTTGTAATTTTCTATCTAGAACCTGATAAAAATGAAATTAAAGTTATTTCAATTTATTTTTTGTAAAGGTGGCAGTTTATTTAAATAAGGTTTTGATACAAAACGGTTTGTTCAATTTTAAACCGGCAAATTGATTTTGTTTTTGAAATTGAGTTTGAGTTAACTATATAGATAATGTTTTAAACTCAAACAGAATGTTCCATTTATCTTATATAATATTTAATTTGGGTTTTCGAAAGTTTGGGTTTTAAAAGTTAATTTTTGAAAAATATTAATATTTTATTTATTTAAATAATAATATAATATTTCTTAAAAATAAATATTTAAATTCTAAGTTTTTGAAAAATTCTTATATATGTTTTAAATAGATTTCTAACCTATTTTAAAATAAATCAAATTAATTTGAATATGAAATTAAAATACGGTTAGAAAAGAGTTTGTTGCGCCGCGGTAATTCGTGAATTTCGATCGTAAACTTCAAACAGTTATACCGAACACATTTTAAATCAGATTTTCCCAAAAAGAAAAATATTTTTTTTCTAAAAATAGTAGTTTTCAAATGAAAAAGGAATTTTTAAATTTCAATATATAGTTTCAAGATATGATCAAATCAATTTTCAATAAAAATCGCGGTAGTGCACTTTGATGACCAAAATTGGAAATCAACCCAAATGGGCTATTTAAAAGTATAGAATTTTTTTGATAAATCATATTAAATGTTTCAAAACTGATTTTGATTAAAATTATGAGGTTTTGAAGTATTTTCATCAAACTAGGTAAGTAAGCCGATTAACAATGCTTTTAGCGACGCTTTTAAATGCTTTTTATTTAATAATGGAATTTAAACATAATAATATTAAACCGAGCCTTGTTAACCCTTTTCAATTGCATAATTAAGTGTTTTTAAAGATAAATGGGAAGTTAAGTTTAGACTTAATTTATATCCTATAAATCTATGTCGATTTGAAAGACGCTTAATATATGGGAAGTCCGAGATCAGAATTTCCATTCGAAACTCATTCCGAATAATAATATGACTTGATGGTGCAAATAAGGATATTAAAGAAATGGTGTTCAAAGAACGGGAAATGTAACAACCCGAAAAATCAGAACCAATTTAAAAAATTTATTTTGTCAATTTTAATGAATTTTGAATATTTAAAATGATTTATTTTAAATAATAACGACAAGAAAAATATTTTGAATGGAATTGGAACGTATATATTTATTTGAATCGACGTTAGAATATAAATATTTATTTTAATTATAAAAGGAATTGAAAATGGAGTGGTAGTTTGAAAATTCGATTTCAAATTTCAAATGAATGTACATGATTCAAAATAAACCGGATTTTAGCAAAACCAAAAATATCAGAATCTATTTGAAAATATCTTTCCAACAAATCAAAAAAAATGAATTTTTATTGTGGGAATAAAAAGTTATGCCCAGTTGAAAATTCATAATAGTCGCTATGGAATTTTGGCCCTTAAAAATAGCGATTTTGCAAACGACCTCCGTTTTTGACGAAACCACTTTTATTGGATCCGGAATGTCAAATTATGGCTAGATTCCAAGTTTCATAATTTTTTGAATCAATATGTGAGTATGGCAAAGGAAACGTGTTTTGATAGTTTGAGTCAATTTGGATCGATCAGAAAATGACCATTTTTCAAACGGTCTCCAAATTCAACGAAATTAGTTTTGTTAGGACCGTATCGTCAAAACATAGCCAAATCTATTTTTCTGGAATTTTTGGGGACCGTATGTGGTCCCGGTAAACTGAAATGTGCATTTAAAATTGAATATATAGATTTATATTTTAATTTAAACGTAAACTGATAGAAACAGCCGAACTGGCTTACGATACATATCCCATTGCGTTCGGAATGGGGGTAATTAGCTGGGGGCGGCAGTCGTTGGGTCGCATTCAGGGTTCGTATATGGAATCACACTTCTGGAGAAAAATAATAATAAAATAATAATTATATATTCCTTTACCCCTCCCCCTTTCCCCTTTTTCATGGGTCAACGATCATTTAAATAAATAAAAACGCAGATCGATTTCCCCAAATCGATCGGTGGAAATTGCGATGGCATCGGTATCGCGTCGCCCCTGACCTCCACCTTCGATTTCCCCTCCGGCGCTCTCCATTCTCCCCTCCTCCGCCTCCTCGCCAGAACCGCGACGCCATTCGAGGACCAGAAAACCCGCGCACCCCCTTCCCATTGCGCCACCGTCTGATACATCCCCCTTCCGACGAACAACGAAATCTAAGATAATTTATTAATTTAATTACTTAGTTTTAATTCATTAAGTGTAGTTAATAATGTAGATTTTAATTTCAGATTTATAAATAGATAAGCATTGATTAATATGGAAGGTTAGATTTTTGTGTTGAGAAAGGTTTGATTTTTATTAGTAAAAAGAAATGATTTTTGTTAAAGAAAAGATTACATTTTTAAAATGAAAAAGATTATATTTTTAAACAAGAAAAGTTCAGATTTAAATTAGAAATGACGAGATTTTTCAAAATATAAAGTTATGATTTTAAAGTGTAAAAAAACGATTTTTAGTTGAATAAAAATATGATTTTTATTCATATGAAAGTTAAGATTTTTTATTATAAAAATATATGATTTTTATATGTATAATAACGATATAAATTTTTGATTTTTATTACATGAATATGGATATGAATATTTGATTTTTATAAATGTATGATGACATAAAAAGATTGGATTTTTATTTGTTTGAAAGATAAAAATATGATTTTTATTCATGTAGCAATATAATAAAAATGCGATTATTATTATATGTATAGCGATATAAAAATACGATTATTATATATGAAGTGGCAAAATAAAAATACGATTTATATATATATGAGGTAGAAATAAAAATATGATTTTTATATATGCAGCGTTGAAATAAAAAGGTGATTTTTATTTATAGAAATCGTCGTTTAAAAATATGATTTTTAACATATACCGTGTGAAACAAAATGCGATGGGACGAACGAGAAACAAATCAAACCATCGTCCGTTAAAGAATGGCGGAGTGGATCCCAAAGGTGAGAACTTCTCACTTTGATTTTATTTTCTAGTTAAAATATATACTACGATGCAGACGGTGCTTAGCAGCACCCGACACCCGTCGTCCACAGACCATGGACGACTTGTTTGTTTGTTTGATTGTGTTGTGAAAGTTGATTGTGTGATGTGGAATGGAATAAAATATTTTATAGTTAAAAATATAATATTTAACGTGTATAGGAATAAAATAAATATTCATAAACAAATCGGACGATTTGTTTATATACACACATTTGACTGATATTGATTGGGACGATATATTTTACACATCGCCCAACTGCACAAATAAAATTCATTATCTGTTGATTGAAACCCCACACGGGTATTGGGATGATATTGGACATACACTAATCCCAATATTTAGTTGTATGTCAATCGATTGGTTGACAAGCTGTGTAAGCGTTGAATATTTATATTTGATGCTTATGCAGTGTAGAATGCACTCTGGATGATGGTTGAATGCGTTTGATTGTTGTTGTGTATGTGTGTTGTATGAAATCCATATAAATCAAATTATATGGTAATTTATTGTGTCTAATTCCAGTTCAGAAAGAATGAATATTTTAAAATAACGAATATTTTAAAATAATGAATATTTTAAAATAACATTCAGTAAAAGATCAAAATCTGATATTGATGTCCGATTTGGGATGAACACGAATATATTTAAACATATGAAGCCGTGTTGATTAGATTAACGTCATTTTGACGTGAACGATATTTATATCGATTTTATTCATTTTATAATGAATATCGAAAAGGAAATGATTTCAAAATATAATGTTTTGAAAATATTATCATTTATATATCGATGATATGGAATATTCAATTTTGATTTGAAATTGAATATGAAGTTGAAATCGTTTAGAAAACGAATTTAAAACGATTTATAAAATACGTTTTGAATGGAAATCAACGAAATATATATAATATATATTATATATATAATGGCCTGAATAGAATGCGTCGTGTCACTACAGTTCGCGAATTTCGACCACGGACCTCGAACGGACATTACGGGAGATCCGACTGTCGGATTCTCCTAAAACCGGAATCGTTGGGTTCGTATCGAAAAGAGGTTTCTAACGAATATGAAAGATTTGAAATCTAACAGTTGGATTTGGAATTATGTCCAAATAAAATTTGGAAAAGGTCGCTGTAAGTGCAGTTCGATGACCGTTTATGGAAATCGACTGTACGGGCCTTGATAAAATTATTAAAATTATCAATAATTTGTGTAAAATCATAGTAAGTGATTTGGAAAGAATTGGGATGAAAAATTCCATATTTGAAAAGATAAAAATATATTTTATCGAAATGAACTAGTTATGAATTAGAATTAAAAACCCAATATTTTTAAATAATTAAATTGGATTTGAAATGATTTTTAAAATAACAAGAATTTCCAATATATGAATTGGAATGGCTTTGAATCGAAATTATCTTCGGAATATTTTGATATTTTGGAGGAATTTGGAAGATATATATATCGTTATTCCAATACGATATTTGTTGACTTCAGAATTTGATATTGAATATAAGCCGATATATTTTCTATTCAGAGCCTTGTATTTAATATCAAATTGGATTTTGGGTTTGTCTTAATGGTGTCTTAAATAACAATGTTCTTGAACCCCGTTTGAATAGAATAAATCTTTTAATGAAGATTTAAAGAGGAATTACCAATTAATTAACATTTAATTGGAATTGAAAATGGAATGTGAATTGGGTTTATTGTGAACTGTGTTTTTTAACGACATTCGTCATTTAACCCGATTTACAGTGAAATGTGATTTGGAATTTATAAATCTTTTTATTAAGATTTAACGGGAATTGTCCAAAGTAGAGTTTTCCAATTTAATATATTAAATTGGAATTGAATGAAATTTGACTTGATGATAATCAAAGTGAACTTCTATGGAGGAAGACTGTTAATACATATGGAATTTAAAAGGCTTTGCCATTATTCCATTTGTATTATTAGTCGGATACGGAAATTGATATCGATTATATATTGATTTGTTTTCCGTGAAAATTCCATTAATGGAATGTGGTTTGGGTTTATCGTGAACTGTGTTTTAAATGACATTAGTTCTTTAACCCAGTTAAAGACAGGATTACATGTTTGTCATTGTATTTCGAACTGTATGGTTGATATCTGTTAAATATATATCTGTTTGGTGGCGAGAATTTATTCTCTTGCTTAACACCCTTCTCTAAGACGTACGAGCTCAAAGGTTATATATAGGCAGAAATCAATATTACGGTGTACATTGTCGATGCGACATGTTTGTGTTTCCAAAGTTAAATAATCATTAATATTGATTTTTGGGAAGATTAAAACTAAGTGGAGTTTTAATGAATCTTTAATTAGATTGAAAAGTGAATTGATATTTTAAATTATCAAATTTAGGAAATGATCGAGAGTGGAGTATCACCAATTTTGCTCCAAGCGATAGTTAAATCTTTAATTAGATTTGAATGGGAAATGGTAATTAAATTTACCGATAACACCGTGGTGTTAGATATGGTGTATGATCAGTTTTGTTCCATGGGATGAATAGGTTGGGATTGGGAAATTAAATAAATGGTTATTTCGGTAAGGTGCGCTAATCCCGACTAGTTTGGAAGACCGTAACATGGTTTGAATTGATATCCAAAGGAAGATTAAAGAATAAATTTAAAGAATTTATCTTTGATAAAATTAATGGGAACCTTTCCTGAAGTATATGAATATTTGAATAAAAGAATATTCAGAATTGGAATGAGGCATATGTTGTGTTTTATAACACTTGTTTATTATATAGCGAGTTATTCGAAAAGGCCGGGTTTATACCCATTCTGAATAACTGATTCGACGATATGTCGACGATGAAGATGGTGGTTGAAGACCGGAGGTCTTAACATCGTTTGGATGATTACTGATGTCTTGATTGGGTTGTACACCCAAGACGAGGTAATAAGTGGTAATCGTCCAGATGTACTTGGAGATCGACGGATATGCGAGGGCCTCTCTGCTGTATTGGACATATGGGATGACGAATAAGTTGCCTCCGATTTCGTTCAGACCTAGAACGGACTTGTAAATGGATTGTGTGTCTGACATTAGATTTTATTCTGTGCTGATTGATTTCTATTAAATATATATCTGTTTGGCGGCGGAGAATTTATTCTCTTGCTTAACGCTCTTCTCAGCGACGTGCGAGGTCAGAGGTTATATATCGATAGATATCAGTCGCATGGTATGAATTGCCTGTGTGGCATGCTGAGATGCAGTGATCAAGGCTTTTGTTGAAAAGAAGAGTCTTGTGGTTGATGATCAAAGCATGGCTTTAATAAAATGTAGCTTTGTGTATAGCGTTAATTCGCGAGCCCCACATCTCGGTATGAGTCAAAAACGGGATAAGGACCGTTGGGAGAACACGACGTTTCTGTCTAGCTATGGGTGTTGTCAGCGTTTTACAACCCTGACATTTATATTATTTTTACCTATGTGGTTGTTGGAAAGCGAGGCGCCTCAGATATATGGCCTCTACAAAGCCGATGGATAGGTTCGATAGGATCGAGAAATGTGTGTTTAGGAATAACTAATCCTCAAACGTAAGGGAGGACCGTCCCTGAAGATCCAAGGGTTACCCAGAGTGTGTAGTCCTGAGACATTTGCTAGAGTGTCTCGAAGCGGTTAGGAGCCATCCCTGCCCTTGACTCATGACGGAAATCCAATTTCCAATACGTGACATTTCGGTTTTGATTGTAGAGCCTAGTATTGGCGACATGATATATGGTACCCATGTCGTCTAGGATTGATATATTTATATTTGAAGTTGTTTTCATACACTTTACACTACAATAGTATCAAAATGATTTGTTTTAAACGTATCAAGCATTATTTGTCTATTATAAGGTAAAACCCTATCCTCCGGCTTGCGTTGCATTGTGTGATAGGACCTAGGTCTTATAATAGCTTCATTTTTCCAAAAAGTATTGCGTTGTTTATTCTATGCACTAGTGTTCTTGGAAGGAAACCCATTCCGTGTTATACGGCGTGGTCCGTTGATTTACTCCATTTTAAAGTAAAGTTTAAATAACTGTTTTAGTTCTCACACCAGTCACATGACTAACCTGGAGTTTATTGTTTTAACCTAAACTCTGGGTGCCCCTATTTTCCACACGAGCAGCTAGTAGTTTTGGTTTTGCAGGTTTATATTCATCGGATCCTGGTTTACAGCTGGAACGATATTCGGAAAGCTCTGTATTCGTTTACCCCTTTCAGTTGTGTTTTGTATTATTTTCCGCTACATTGCAATTTGTAAATCTATGATATTTCACAATGTATAAATTATTCATACTCTGTATATTTTTGTACTCTGATGTAAATTGTTGTAATAAGCAATGAAATGTTCTTCTGTTTGTGTTCTGATGTCGTGTTCTCATTACAATCCGATCTTTTCTTTACGGGTAAGTTTGGGTCGGTACAGGAAACTTCACATCGGAAGAACTGCTCGTTGATGGTATCAAATGGATATCTTCCATCTTGCGATTTATTTTCTGTATTATAGCAGTGGTCTGGATGTATTTGGAAAATTTCCGGATTTGCAAGGGCTTCTATCCTTAATTGGACGAGGAATAAAGTGCCTTCGGTTTCGTTCAGTCCCAAAATGAACTTGTATGGATGTGTGTCTGACATTGTATTTTGTAATGTATTGATTGATCTTTATTAAACGTATTTCTATCAATGATGGAGAATTTATTCTCTTAGATTAGCACCCTTCTTTGAGACATACGAGCTCAAAGGTGACATGGTATGTAATTATCAATTATATGTGATAAAATGACAATGTAGCATGCGAAATGTTAGAACAAATTGGCACTAACACCGAATAGATCATATTTTGTAGAGAATAATGAAGAATTATAATCTAAAAATAGATAAAAGCAATCGAACACACGAGATTTATATTGGTTCGGCGTTAACGAGCCTATGTCCATTTTATAATTTTTTGATTTGATAGAGAATTACAAGTACAAGAGTTATAATCACTCAATCTCTTGAATACAATCAAATCACTCTATATATTTATCGAATTATACTTGATGATCAAGAGTAAAATACTGATTGAACATGAGTAGTGATGATAATGGTGGAGTTCGAGTGTGTATAGTGTCAAAAGATCCTTCAAATGTCATGCACAGGTGAATTTATAGGGGTTCCTAAGCTCGGGTCGGATGTGCGCGTGGCACCCATCCATGAACTCTCATAGCCAAAATAAATGAAGTGGAGAAGTGGTCTTTTTGGTGGGCATGGCTTAGTGGAACTCGATCCAGATTTAGTGGCCAGAGAATAGGTCCTCACTATTGTGCAGAAGTTTCTCTAGGCGGGCCGGGTCCCCCTGGTTCGACCCGATCCAATTCTCAAAATTCCAATGCCAACTCGCTCCATTACATGCCACCGGGTCATCTTCCTTTCATCCGACCTGGTTGATTCGACCAGACCCCCCCATTCAATAAATGATGAATCTGACCCGAAGACCTATCTTCCATTTGATTCGCTTATCTTCATTGAATAAGTATGGCTTTATTTCTTGAATACGCCTAATGATCAATTTTTGGACTTTGTATGGCTTAGTCACAAAGTAGGCCAATATTTTGCCCCCTCAAAGTATGTCTTATCGAAGATGAGGCGTGCTTTGAAACTTCCAATTTGTCTGTTCTCGAATCAGCGATGATCAACAGTCGTGTCCATCTGTGAAGTTGCAACTCTCAGTGAAGCCGTGTCTCTTGATTTTTGGACATTGTGTATAAATACGAGATCTGCCTCATAATCATCTTCGTTGCATTCAACAAACTGGAGCTTCAACCGGAATATTAGTAAATCTCTAAGTAAATATTCTAACCTTTGTCTAATTAAAAAGTCGAAGTTACTCAATTAGATCACATTGTTTCATCAAATTTCTTTTATATGTGAATATGGACTTCAGCAACTTCTTTTTATTTCTCTTGTTCTTATTCTATATGGCTTCATGTTTAAATCATCGGGTTGGAAGCTACGCATCGGATTGGGCCGAATCTATTTGACTTGTCGCTATATTCGACCCGCTAGGGCCTGTGTCGTTTCAGTGATTTACTCAATTGATCGGATTAGGTTGGTCCATTAACTCGAAGGAATACGAATGGCCCTTCTCATACAATATATAAGTTGATAAACCTTCTCCTTCTTCTTAATTAATTTTTTCCATTACCGAACCAAGCTGAATCAATGAAACCCTAACCCTTGATTCTTCATAAATTCCACTGATTTACATTCCCAATTCATAGGTAGGTGCTAAAATTGGTTGTTTCATAGCTTTTAATCTCTGATTTGGATAGTATCGCCATCTAATCCTGATTCTTGATTAGAATTTATTCAAACTTTTAGTGAACCCCAATTTTCGTCGTTGCAATGCCGGCGACATGGGTTTCGAGGTTATCACCATCATCGGTGATGTCGGTTATGCTTCTGGACGGTCGTCATGGCATCCCATCCCTAGTGTTGAGGAATTTGGTTGTATAGATCTTGCCTTTTAATTCAAGGAAGTGGAAAAGACATCGTCATTGATGGGATTAGGGAAGATGGAGTAAAGGTCTGCATGGATGCCAGGGGTCGAAAGGGCGACTCGAGCAAGATATGGAATGTCAAAGAGGACAGGGCTTTGTGGAGAGTTTCAGGTTGGGCCGAGTTTCTTCGATCCAGTTCCTTTCCCTATCCGGAGCATTATTTCGACCCGATACTCATGCAATCAGTATAACTTTTTTCTTCTTCTACATACTATAAAACTTTGGCAAATGCAATAACTTTGACGGCTCTGATCCATTGCATATGCGCATATGTGACTTGACAATTACAACTTCCAACCTTGTGAACAGTTAGGATAGAGCCTTCAAAACCGAACCTCGGAATCATACAACACACATATTTGAAAGATCCTGGAATTGGCGAACCGTTCGACGATCTAATGCATATCAGTCAATTGAATGCTTTTCTTGCTTTTATTATGTCTTCTGATATCCGTACTACACACACTAGCACACACATAGGTGGCAACTATACTCTAATCCTTGATGTTTCTAATACATTCGACATGTCTAGAAGATATCCGACAAGATTCTCCGAGTCAAATAAGAGTAAAGCTCCAGAATCATCAAGTAATCCCAATCCCAACATTCTTCCCTCATATTCAAATTGGGACAGTACAAACTTTGATTACGAGGTTGAGCTTCATGAAAATGTTGAGTCATCTGGGGGAGTAGTTTCTAAGGATGAGGAAGAAGAAGGAGGAGTAGGAGATAACCAGGCTCTTGACGAATTTGAAGGTGCAGTTATCTTAGCTGAGCCTGACGATTCTTGGGTATCGACTACTAATGAAGCTAGACTCAAACGAATATGTTTAAGGCATGGGATTTCTTGCGAGGAAGTTAGAGTGGCAACTAATGTTACATACAGACCCCACAATCCACCGGAAGGGTACATGGCTATTAGTCAGTTGATGTGCACAGTCGACGCCATTCCTCCGTTTTCACTCTTCGTCGTCGACTTTTTGAGACGAATGCAACTTGCCCTCTTGTAACTCCAGCCTACAGCGTATTCTTATTTATACACACTATACATAGCGTATATATAAGTCTTAGGCGTGGAGCCCATTTTTGAGGACGTAAATTTCTTCTACCATTTTAAACATCCTGCGAAAGAGACTTCTTCCTTTATTTACTTTTGAATTCATGCCTAAAAGGTGTTAGAGTTTATGCCCTAGAGACAATCCATTTGATGCGATTAATAAAATTGTTGATGTTATTATTCTATTTGGAATAAAAATATATTCTTTAATGTTATATTTACTGCATAATATAAATATTAACATAATGGAAGTCCTTAGGATACTAATACGGAATTATATAGTTCGAGTAAGACTTGAACTTGAGATTATATAATATATTGAGTATTATAATTCTTAAATGTCCCTAGTCAAGTTTTATTGTTCATATAGGACAACAATAAAACATTGAGACTGGTATGTTGGTTAAATGATGATCACATCTCATTGATCATTAATAAATGTGATATTAATGTCAAACATAAATACGTATTAGAGAATAGCGTATTGGGCTGACCAACCATGAGAAAACTACATGGAATATAATTAACAGTATCATAAGTTATTCTCATAGTGACAGTGATGTAATGGCCCTCAGACCTGAAATCGTTATAATTTTATTCGAGAATATTTGTGTTTTGATATCATCTAAAATTACTTGTAATAGAGTAGACGATAATGGTGATTATTGGATACATCTCAAATGAAAATTATGAATGATCTAGGTGGAATTTAACCCTACAATATATTTGTAGTGATATCCATGGGCCTCTTGATTGAGTGAGACTGTGAAATGCATGGTCGTGCTCAAATATTGATTTGTTTTAAATAGTTTACTCATCGATCAAGATAAAAAGGATCAAATATTGATTCATACCGGGGATCTCTTGGAAAGGTCGCCTGAGGCCAATCCCTGGGGTGGCTCCCCTAAGGGTGCATCTTCTCATGAAAGGCAGCCTTCTCCGAGGACACCACCTCCAACCAAGTCCCGTGTTCACGATCCCCAGTTAGAAGATTCCATATTTAGAGACTTGTCCAATCTTCCCTTGCCCGATAACATATACACTTACAAAGATATTGGTTCTGCCTCTTTCTTTTCTCCGTCAAAAAGGGAAATTACACATGTTAAAGTTAGGAAGACAACACCAAAAAGCCTAACTTTGGGCCCTGGTCTGTTGGGGGTTTCACTTAGGACACACCACACTAACACTGCACATCACAGTACCTCTGTGATACATTGCTTCTTGGTACTAACACTGGTTTCCATTAACTTGCAGGAACGATGCCTCGCCGCGGCTACAGTCTCAGGATGTCCATGCAAGTCTTCCTAGGTATGGCTCCGATATTGAACATGATTGTTGGGATAGCTATGGGAGAGACAGTAGAAGGCATTATGAATCACATCATCCCCACTCTTCGTGTTCCTGTTCTCCCTCTAAGTTGGACTCCGACAAGTACAAGAGTCACCAGAGCCGTCGCGAAGCGGATAAGCAACCTCTCAAGGATCCAGTACTTCCAAAAGATTCGCTTACTCTGGACAATTCAAAAAAAAAGCCACATGGATCCCAAAGACAAGACCACAAACAATAACAAGAAACATGACAAAGGCACGGCGACTATTATTCCCCCTAAGCGCAAAACCATCGACATTACGACAACTAGACATGTAATGCTTGATTTCGACACTCAGGCAAGGATAGAAGTTTTGAAAGGGCAATTTCCTAATTATCACTTTTGTAATATGCACTTCATTTTGAACCTTAAGTCGGTTCCTTTAGAGTGGATGTTGGGCATTAAAGCTCAGATAGATTTCATTGATCATAATATCAGGAGACATGCAAATTTTCCCGAAAGCTTTCAAAAATCATAAAGGATATGTTGATGGACATGGACCACCTGAAGCAAATGGTCGAGTATGATATATCCTCCAAAGAGGCTACAGAGAAAGAGCTCGAAGATACTTAGGCCAAACTTGCTCTCGCACAACGTGATGCTGAAAGCTTCAAGAAGCTACATAGTGAGTTGCAGACATGATGCCACAATGAGATCGATTCCCACAACCGGGAGAGTGTAAGTCTCAAGAAACAGATTGAGGATGTCACCTCAAATAATGCTGAGTTGAAAATATCCTGCATCCGTGATGCTGTAGAGACAGAGGGTTATGACCCAGAACGTCCAGAGATTCCCAGGTCTACTCTCCTATCTACTATCACTGAAGTTGCAACTCCCATCACTCCCGGGGACAAGTCGAACGAAGGTATCTCCACCTTTTCTCCACAATTTTTCAAAGCTATTCTAGCTTGTCGTCGTATTATAGAGCAAACAATTGAAAGACCCGCAATCTCTCCAGGGCTAATAGTTGTTGCTCTTCCTTCTTCAGGTACAAAGCCTACTGACGTGGCTGAAGAGATACAAGAGAAGCAGCCGACAAGTCTATAGTGGTTTCTAGTGCTGAGGCCTCCAAAGAAGGGGAGATGATTGATGCTATGAAAGACTTCGATGGCAAGGGGGTGAAGATGATGTAGATGTCACAATCACCGGAACTTCTGATGAGACCAAGGATTTGACCCTTGCACAGATGAAAGAAACAACTGAGCAACTCTTGAAGGCCAATGCTGAAGAAGGGGCCATCTTGGTCGATCTTCTCTAAATGGTCCCTCCTTTTAGTACCAAAGTGATCATCAAGCTTCCTAGATCGATATCTGCGGAGATAGCTTCTAGGACTTCCGCTAACACAGAGGATCCCCTATCCGAAAAATCCAAGCAGAAGAAGAAGTGCATCCTGACTGATGCTGAGAAAGAGGAGAAGCAAAGGCTTAAGGATGCCAAGAAATCCAAGCCTTCTCCCAATCCCAAGTAAAGCATTGTTTTAGTTTCTTTTGTTTCCACTGGCTTGTTGCAGTTGTTGCGAGTGTGGCCTTCGCATTTTTGTCTAGTTATCTTGTACAAACTTGCATTCTGTTAATAAATTATTATTCCTGCAATGTCATACGTTTGCAAGTTGTTATATATTTCAGTCAAATAAAATTATGGTCAAAATATTACTAAACTAAGTAATAAACAATAAATCACATCACGTCTAAAAGAGCATTTCAACCCACCATCCCTGCAAATCAAAGTTATTGCAATCGAAATTTCATTACTAGACTAAGTAATAAGCAATAGGGGTGTGATGTGTACGTGTATACCCCAATCAAACTTGAATAGACTACCAGGCCAAGGCTTGCTAGGGATTGATTAGTTGCGGCATTATACTGCTCCCAATCATTCTGTGGAGAATTTAGGCTCATCTTCCAGTCTTGCTCCCAATCCTTCCGTGCAGTAGGATCCAATTTCTTTCAGCACTCAGTCTCAGTGCTCTTATACTCTTTTGTCATATGTCCAAGTTAGAGTTTGGTTAAGGCAGTTTCTAATCGTGGTGCACCAATCATGCCTACTTTTATAATCACTCTCGAGCTGGGTGAGTTTGAGTTAATCTGCCGAACAGTCATGCTATTCTCCTTGGCTTTCCTTCCATGCTCTATTTCCTAGAGAGGTATTTTACCGACTCGAGTGGTATTCTCGAATTCAGCCTTGGTCTGTACTCCATTCTACACTCAGGTGGATGGAGCTTGTCAGGCTAGCAGTCAAGTCACACCAACCTATCATGTCATAACATCGAACCAAATATCAAAACAGTCAAAGAATGTGTAATGGACTTCAAATGCATCACAGGGAATAGATAAAAAATGAATGCAGAAATAATAAATGTCACATGATATTATATATTGGTTCGGGTAAATCTTTTCCTACATCCACTTTGTAACCTTGTGTTTATATCAACCAAACTGTGTTAGGAAAGTCATGCCCCATTACAAAGTTCAAAAAACAAAAGAGTAAAACACAAGTTCAAGTCAGGTAGTGTCACAGATGCACGACATTCCACTCTCTTGTGACATGATCGCCATCAACGGTTGTTAGCCTAAAAGCTGCATTATCAAGCTTCCGCTGGATGACGTATGGTCCTTCCCACTTCTGACCCATGAAGACGGTGGCCGGGAAGATACGTTTCAGTACTAGATTGCCAGGCTCGAAGGTCCTGGGTCAAACCTTTTTATTGTAGTATCGAGCAACCTATGTTTGTGCCTCGAGACACAAAAATCCGCTTCGTCTCTCTTCTCGTCAATCATGTCTTAGGACTCAAGAAGAAGAGCTTTATTTGTCAGCGGATCGTATTACGTTGTTCTATAGGACGGGACTTCCAATTCTACCAGGATAACGACTTCTGATCCAAATGAAAGTGAGACGGGAGTGCGGCCAGTTGCCGACTTGTAGGCCGTTTTATAGGCCCACAAAGCCAAGGGTAATTCATCGACCCAAATGGCTTTTGCCCGTTCCAATCGCTTTTTCAGAATGGGCTTGATAATCTTGTTTACTGCTTCTACTTGTCCATTCGACTGCGGATGTGCTAAGCTGTGTATCTTTTCTCAATGTGATATCTCTGGCACAAATCTCTAAACTCTATATTGTCGAATTGAGTTCCGTTGTTGGTTATAATAACTTTTGGGGTCCCGAATCGACAAATAATATTTCTGATTATGAAATTAATCACCCATTTTGTCATGATTATGGTCAATTGTTCAGCTTCTTCCCATTTCGTAAAGCAGTCCACAGCCAGGATTGCATATTTTTCTCCGCCCTTTGCAATTAGAAGGCTTCCGACAATATCAATCCTCCATACATCGAACGACCACTGGCTCACCATCGAGGTGAGTTGGCTTGGAGGTGCTTGGGAATCCTCGCAAATTTCTAGCATTTGTCGCCTCGTCATTAATAATCAGCTGCATCTCGGCTTATGGTAGGCTAGAAGTAGCCATACCACAGTATCTTTTTTGCCAACGTCTGCCCTCTAGTGTGATCTCCACAGTCACCTTCGTGCACTTCCCTCAATACACGCTTGACGTCATCATGTGTTATACACCGAAGTAAAGGGACTGAGAACCCCCGTCTATAAAGAACATAGCCTTGCATGACATATCTCGAAGCTTTACGAACGATGGTACACCTTTCACTTTTCCTTACTGGAAGTGTTCCATGCTGCAGGAAGTTCTTTATAGGGGTGATCATCCAGGACTCCCTCTCGGGTTCAATCTCCAAGGCTGGATCAACTTCCATCTGATCAATGTCTAACGTCTCGAATGAGACCATCTCCATCTCTTCTGGGTTGTTAGAGCTTGCCAACTTGGCTAGTTTGTTGGCCTTCTGACTTTTTGTTCGAGGAATATAGGAGATGGTATAGTGTTCCAGATTGCCCAACAGCTACTCGACCTTCTCTAGGTAAGTCGCAAGTCGTTTTCCTTTTGCTTGGAAGTCCTTTTGAAACTAGAAAATGACAAACTAAGAGTCATGGAAGATATTCAGCAACTACTCCCAAGTCCTTGGAAAGTTTTAGCCCAACAATCAAGGCCTTATACTCGTAATCATTATTAGAAGAGTGAAAATCCAGTCGCAAAGCATAGTAAATTAACCTACCTTCAGGAGTTTTCAATACGACTCCGACGCCGGACCGTCAACCATTTTGAGCACCTTCCATGCACAGCTTCCAAGTGCTCGATTTCATCTTTCGTTCTGAACGGTCACATTCTTCGTTTAACAAATCCTCCTAGGGAATGGTGAATTATGCGATGGAGTCCGCTAATGCTTGCCCCCGTATAGATTTCCTTGGAAGGAAATTGAGTTCAAATTGGCTTAGCTCGATGTTCCATTTATGCAATTTTCCAGACGCCTCAAGTCACTATAGGAATCGTCGTAGCTTTCTTGAAGCGATCAAAAAGCTGTAAGTGAGCTTCTCAAACTTTGGATAGTTGCGTTCCGCTGTTGCTAATTTCTTGCTCACATAATACATTAGCCTCTGCACTTTATCCTCCTCATAAACAAGTTCTGAACTGATTGCGTGTGACGACACGTCTAAGTATATGAATAAGTCTTCATGATCCACTGGCATAGAGGATATCGGGCGACGCTCTAAGTGACTTAGCAGGTTCTAGAAGGCTTCAATGCAGTCCGGGGTCCATTTGAAGTTGCGCTTTCCTTGCTTTATCACTTGAAGAAAGGTATGCATTTGTCTTTGGCCCTAGTGATCAATCTACTAAGTGTTGCTACCTTCCCTGCTAGGCTCTGTACATCTCTGATCCTTCGTGGCTCGTTGATGTTCCTGATCACTGCAATCCGATCGGGATTGATTTGGATTCTATGCGAGATAACTATGAAGCCAAGAAACTTCCTTGATGCAATGCCAAAAGAGAATTTCAAAGGGTTTAACTTCATTCCATAGCGTCGGAGGATATTGAACATCTCCGCTAAATCTGATACGTGATCTAAGGATTGCTTGGATTTTACGAGCATATCATCCACGTAAACTTCCATAAACTTTCAAATCTGGTTGTGGAACACATGATTTACTAAATGTTGGTACGTTGCCCTGGCATTCTTCAGTCCGAATGGAATTACCATGTAGCAATATGATCCGAGATTTGTGATGAAACTTGTATGTTCTTAATTAGGAAGATACAAGGGAATCTAGTTGTAACACGTGTATGCGTCCATGAAATAAAGAACTCATGTCCCGTCGTTGAATCTAATAATTGATCAATTCTTGGTAATGGAAAGCTGTCTTTTGGGCAGGTTTTGTTCAAGTCTGAGAAATCGATACACGTACGTCACTTTCTATTAGTTTTCTTAACAAGGACCGAATTTGATATCCAGTCAGGGTATGTAGCATCTCATATAAAACTGTTGCCTTTTGGCCTCTCAAAATTTTCTTTTTAGGCAACTGAACTTTCTGGGCCGAGCATACTTCTCTTTTGCTTAATGGGGGTGTACTTCGGGTTTATGCTTAGCGTGTGACTCATAATGGATGGCGATATCCAACACATGTCAATGTGTGTCCACACAAATACATCCAGTTTGGATTGCAAAAAAATGCCAGTTCCCTCTTCTGGAGGGGGCCTAAATGAGATCTGATCTTTAAGACCCTAGTAGGGTCGTCGTCACTGATTAGAATATCCACTGTTGCTTCATCAGGTATCGCCCTTCTACATCCCAATTCCTCGTCTTCTCTGGGATCAATATCGTCGGACTGGTAATCTGGCGACTCTGGCCGAGATGTATCCTTTATTTGATATGCTGCAGCCTCCCTAGCAGGGGAGGAGGTTTTCATGGGATCTGCATCATCTTTTTGGCAGAGCGCCTTCCATTCGGCTAAGTAACAGGCTCTCCCTGTCACCTGATCTCCATGGACTGTCCCTATTCCCGAATCAATTGGGAATTTCAACAGTAGACATCAGGGGGCGATGTAGGCTCTGAATTATGCTAGAGTTGGTCGTCCTAAGAAGGTGTTATATGGAGAATCAATATTCATGATAACAAATGGGAGGATCCACACTCTCCTATAGTCTCCTTCCCCGAGTTCTACAAATAAATCGACTACTTCTATTGGTGTTGTTGTAGAACCGTTAAAGCCGTGTATCCATCCAGTGCATGGCTTCAGATCTTTAGCCTCCAACTTCATCTAGTTGAATGCTTTCTTGAACAGGATATTTACAGAACTCCCGCAGTGAACAAGGACTTTTCGTACGGTTGCTGGACCGATGACGGATGATATTACCAACAAGTCTATACTAGGGGTTTCTATTCCCATGCTTTCTCTGTCATGGAAAACCGCATCGTCTTTCATTGTTTTCTACGGTTTTATGGGTGTGACATCTTCAGGAGTACTGCACTCTCCCACATATAGGCATTTTGCCACGTTGACATATTGTTCCATAGTTCTGTTACTAAACCTACGAGGTGCTGCCCTTCGACCATAGTGTTGATAACTATTCCCTTTCATTTTTGCTGGGCAGTGGCTCGAGAGCTGGCTGACCCTGATTTGGAGCTAAACTCCTTGCCCCCTATCCTTTGGGAAAAACTTATACTCATCTAGCTTTCCTTCGCGAAGCAGTTGTTCCACCACATCTCAAGTGGATGCATTAATTAATCGAGTGTCCATATGTTTCATGAAAGCAACAAAACTTTCTAGTCTCGCATTCCTTTTTTGTTGAGTCTCTTGGCGGAGGCTTTTTGTATTGCATCACATTGCATGTATCCAGTTGATGTTTTCCAACGTATCGTTCAATGGTGTGTAGCTTTCAAAGGATTGCAACCAAGGTCTTTTCTTAGGGTTATTCCTATGATTTCGTCTCCTCTTGCTATTGTTCCTACCTTGGGCATCCATTCCCTTTATTCTGGTTGCCGACGTTGACTTCAACTTTCCATTAGCTGTCACCATATTGCTTAATAGCGACGTTGCTCTGGATATCCTCTCTTGTGACTTCACTGGACCTTCTCTTCCGATTCATGTACACCTCTTCTTGTCATAAGCAAATATTAGCTTTCTCATAAAACAATTTCCTGGCTAGCGGTGGCTTTCCAACTAGGTACTTCCCAAATTCGGTATCTTTATCAACTCCGTCCATTATCCCCATTAAGATAGTTTGTTCGTGGGGATTACTCACTTCAGCAGCAGCTGCTAAATTAAAATGACTTCAGATTTTCCCCAGGAGCCTTCTTTACTACGGGGAGCTCATTGACATTGTTGGATTTTTGAATGTGCAACTGAAACTGATTCATGAATCTCTCGCTCCACTCTTTAAAGTTGGAAACCGATCGCAGTGGGCGTCGGGTAAACCACATCATAGCCACATCCTCCAGGTATATCAGGAAAGCTCTGCACTTTGTAGCATCTGGAGCTGCTGCGGCATTTATGTACCATGAATATCTCATTAAATGCTATCTTGAATCAGTTCTTCTTGCATAACGGTTCATGGTGGGAACGTTGAATCGCCTTGGGAACTGGACATCCAATATGTCAATGGTGATGGGCGTATGGCTACGATCAGTAACCAGTCTTCATTGGTGTATCCTTTACTATCTGCCATTATTTGATGTACCATTGTACTACTTCAGCATTGGTCAAAGCATGTTCGGGCTTAACGCTTTCAGCTCTCCTGGACCCGCCTTCCCCTACATCATGTAACGTCCTCTGACCTACCGTCTTAGCAGAGTTTCCCTGCCTCCTTGGGTCCCGGTCGGTCAAAAAACGAGTAGGCTAGAGGAGTTGTGCCTTAGTAAGATGATTAATATTTGGATCTATGGGGAGAACGTGGGATCCGCACATGGGTAGCAGCATAGGATCCGCTAGGCTGGGATCATTGTGACCTAGACGGCGTCCTGCATCCTCCTTGGAGCCCAATAAGCCAAATTGGACATGCTCAAGGTTCTTAGGTCTTTCGAGAGGTCTCCTTTAATGTGGATGCCTTTCGTTTTCTTCCGAGGAAGACGAATCTTCTGCTCCCCGATGATGAGTAGGCAATGGTGTTCTTTGTTTACACAGTTCATCCATCTGTCTAACCATCGTGTTCACATCATTATGGATAGCAGCGTTATCATGCCGTTGAGCTTCTAAGGCCACGTTTGTTTCTTCCATCATAGCGAGCAAGCGAGAAAAATCAATCTGAGAAACAGGTGCAGATTCTGAAGGTTGATTACATGTTGTAGTAGCCGTATTTAAAGTTCCTGCACCAACTAGATTTGAGGAACTGACATCAGGTTGGTTCGGGTCAACTGCTCCCGGGTCGGGTCGGAGGAGCATCCTTAGGTCGGATCGGACCCAGTCCTATGCGCGCCGATGGTTGGTGTCGCGGCTATGGCTTGTAAGACACTTTGTTGTCCTTCATTCGCTTCATTTGTTCGAGAAGCTTGCTGATTCTTATCTTTCCTTAGAGCCATGGAATTCATATTCGTTAAAATTATTGAAAACTTCGGAAATGGGGGAAACGTGGATTATCTCTTCGGATTTGGTGATTCAAACAATAGAATAATAATCCAGAAAGACGAGAATTCAATACTTCTTAGTGAAAGCACCAAAAGTTAGACAAAAGTGGCACTAACACCCAATTGATCAGGTTTTGTAGAGAATAATGAAGAATTATAATCTAAAAAATAGAGAAAAGCAATCGAACACACGATATTTTTAGTGGTTCAGCGTTAACGATCCTACGTCCACTTTATAGTTCTTTGATGCGACAGAGAATTACAAGTATAAGAGTTATAATCACTCAATCCCTCGAATACAATTAAATCTCTCTCTATATTTATCGAATTATACTCGATGATCAAGAGTACAAAACCGATTGAACAGAAGTAGTGATGATAATGGTGGAGGTCGAGTGTGTAGAGTGTCAAAGGATCCTTCAAAATGTCATGCACATGTGTATTTATAGGGGGTTCTTGAGCTCGGGTCGGATGTGCATGTGGCACCCATAAATGAAATCTCGGAGCCAAAATAGATGAAATGGTCTTTGTGGTGGGCGTGGATTAGTGGAACTCGATCCGAATTTAGTGCCAAGAGAATAGGACATCATTGCTATGCATAAGTTGCTCAGGTGGGTCGGGTCGCCCTAGTTCGACCCAATTCGATGCTTAAAATTCCAATGCCATGCCGCTTCATTACATGCCATTGGGTCGAGTTCCTTTCATCCGACCCAGTTGATTCGACCAGATCCCCACATTCAATAAATGATGAATCCGACCCGAAGACTTATCTTCCATTTGATTTGCTTATCTTCGTTGAATAAATACGACTTTAATTGTTGAATACGCCTAATGATCGATTTTTGGATTTTGTATGACCTGGTAACAAATTAGGACAACACAAAGTGAATGAGCTGCAGATGATCAAAGCATGGATTAGTTAAGTGTTGATTTGTGTTTAACGAGACCTCAAGCCTCACAACCTGGTAATGACCTAAAATAGGAGGAGTGCAGCAAGGTTATGTGGGTCATTCCCATAAGGATATGGTCATTCCTTTCTAGATAAAAGTTATATCACGGTATGGAGCACAAATATATTATTTATGTGGATGATAGAAATGAGCGCTTTGTTAAAGGTCGGCTACGATCGGGAAATATCATATTCGTGTTTCCATCTAGCATATAGAGATGTTCCTGCCTTGTGTTGACAAAGATTTATCAATTGTTTACCAGGGAACATCCCTTTAGAGGTGTTTACATTGGTTAAGAAAGATCCTTTTCCTTGCTCATTGTTAGCATCCAATATTCCAATACAATACCTATGATTTTCAAATTAAAGGCAAAATAGACACCAAAATTTAATCAATGTAATAATTTGGATAATTCAACTATGATACTTGAAAGGATTCTCAAAGATTAGACATTAATAATAATATCAATGGTTTTGATAAAGTAAGTATTTTGGTTATCATAAGGGAAAACCTCATTCTACACTTGCGGTGTGGTCTTATGAGATACATTTCCTTTCTTTTATTTTCAAAGCAACTGTTTCAAGTTTCTCATACCAGTCCCATGACTGACTCGGAGTTTATTGTTTTCCCATCTAAACTCTGGGTGCCCTTATTTTCACACGGATAACCTGGTAGTTAGGTAGTTATAGATTGGAGCTATATTTTGGAGCAATACTAGATTTAAGTTGGAGTTGGATTGGAGCATTTATGACCTCTATAGATTAGTTATTCCACTTTTTACTCTAATATGTATTCTGATGTAAATTATTGTGAAGCAATAAAAAATCATTTTATTTCAGTTCTAATGTGTTATAACCCCAAACAATATGCTTTCCAATATTTGGACTTCGGCATATGAATACCTTGGATGTATTAAATGTCGACTCTCAAGGATCGATAAAGGCAGGTCATTACAACGTGGATGGGGTATAACTCATTAGAATTAGGGTTAGTAATGCTCAAAGGAAACATTAATAAACCTAGGAAATGAACAGTAAAATAAATCCCTCCCTATCTTTGTAACGGTTTGCATATCTCTAAGATATCACGTTTGAATGTCTAAACCATTTTCTTACTATATATAGATAATAGAAGATGAGCGAAAGAAGGAGAAGACGTTTGGGATAGGAAGGGACCACTCCTTATGATCAAAATCCCACTGCAACAATTAAGTTGGCTATCCCAGTTCAATCTCGACCAGATTTTGCAATCCTTAACAAGAAGTCCATTAGTTTAGTTAGAAACCAGTTGAAGGGCGTAAAATCTATTATTGAAACTCAAACCTAGGTTCGATCGTGCCAAAAGATATTCCGAGGATTAAAACTGGATGAAGAGCAGAAAATACGATGTTATTGCTTATTTGGTGATCACTCTCACTCTTATTTATAAGATCGCTAGTAAGCAGAGGGAAGGTAAATTTATTCAAGAGATCTTTGAAAAGATTCAACAAGGTGAGAATTGTAGTTTTAAAATTGATTATCAGGAAATTCTATGGCTAAAAGAAAGAAGTTATGTTCTGGATATAAAAAAGCTTAAGCGAGAAGTTCTCGATAAGTTTCATAAATCCAAACTTAGTATACATCTAGGAATCAACAAAATGTACCGAGATGTTAAGCTTATATTTTGGTGGAGATCTTTAAAGAAGGATATATCTGAATATGTCAGTAGGTTGAGAGCGATCATTAGAAGATGGCATGATGGCTTCAACCATTAGGAATTTTGAGTTGTAAATGGGATTAGATATCAATGGATTTCATCGATGGCTTGCCTCGGAACAAAAAAGGAAACGAAGGTATTTGAGTTATAGTTGATCAACTAACCAAAAGCAGTCATTTTATTCTGGCTAAGGCAACTAGAACCGCAACAAGTCTTGAGGATATTTATGTGAAGGAAATCATGGAATTCCCAGAAGTATAGTAAGTGATTATGATCCGATCTTTACTAGTCATTTCTGGGAAGCATTTCAAACAGCTTTGGGTACCAAGTTAAATCTTAGCACTGCATACCATCCTAAGACAGATGAGAAAACTGGAAGAGTTAATCGAATTATTGAAGATATGTTGCGAGCATGCATTTTGGATTTTGGTGGACCATGGAAAGACTATTTATACTTGGCTGAATTCTCCTACAACAATATTTATGAAGCAAGTATAGAAATGACGCCTTTTGAAGCTTTGTATGGTCACCCATGCAAATCGCTTACTTGTTGGATTGAATCTACTGATAAACTAATGCTAGGTCCGAACATTATTCATGATGCAACATAGAAGGTTGAATTGATTAGAAAGAAGTTGAAAGCTGATTAAAGTCGCCAAAAGAGTTTTGCAGATAATAGAACGTAAGATTTGGAGTTTTCCGTTGGAGATGCGGTATTTTCGAACGTATCTCCAATGGAAAGAGTCTTGAGGTTTGGAAAAACTGGTAAGCCGGAGCTTTGATATATTAGACCATTTCCTATTTATAAATAATAATAATAATAATAATATTGTTGTTGAAGAAGTAGACTTTAAACGTTGGTCGATCCGGAGCAGTTTGGGTTTGCTAAAAATTCCTACCACAAAGTTAGGTGGAGTGGACCTCTAAGGTGAGAAACTTTTATATTTGTTTATCATGGATGATGTGACACCTCAAGTCCGTTAATGTCACTCACTAAGGAAATGCATTAAGTTTTTTGAAGCGTTATAGGTAAACAAACACAGAATAATTACAAGACAAATATCAATAAGATAGCAGCGGAAATTTAAATTTTTATTTCAAACATAAATCATAATGTCGTGGTCCACAATACCATAATTCACAAAAACCATTACAATAAAATAACTTCTGTCTTGCACCATCAGAGTACATAAGTATATAAAAATCATAATTCCCCAAATAAAAGAGTTAAGCTATAGTAGAGACAAGAACTTGAGCCATACTTCAGAAGTAGCTCCTAGCAAGATGATATCTGAGTCCTGACTAAGCCTGAGTGTTTCCTCCCTGAGAACTTGGGAGAGGGGGAAACGGAAGAAAGAAGGAGAAACAAAAGGGTCAGACATAAAGTCTAGCGAGTCTAGTTACTTTTAGCCAGTAAATAAATAAAAGTAACATGATAGGCATATAAAGTGGATATGAGAGATCATTATGTTAATGGCAGGTGTGACAAGGTAGACAAGATAAGGTATGCAAACTTTTCTAATGATTACTCTGCACTATTACTAGTGGAACTAGAATGAGATGATTCCTTCTACTATAAGGCGGTAGACTTAGGGCACACGTCCAAATGTACCCTAACCACTACCTTAATCAATCGGCTTCCTAAAGTGGCAACCCCTCACTGATATGCACATCCCTATATCTACAGGTGTCACGGTTGTCTTATCCCCCTCTGCCCAGCTCATGCACGCATATGGCTCGGTCAGTTTGTGCCGCCCACACCGTCCTCCACGTTTGGATCTCTTACAATCAGTTAGTAAGCGTGTCCCCTCTCCGTCTAGTACGGTGTACTTTCATTTGATACCTACTCCGGGTTACTGACTGAAATGGGTCCCACACAATACTATACAAGCTCTTCTCTTTGTCTTGTATCCCTACTAGGTTTTCACTGACTATGTATACCCTTAGGTGTCTTTAATTACATAGCCCTATACCAGTTATGCTTACCCTAAAAGGTGTCTTTAATTACATAACTCTATTATTTCCTCCAGTTATGTATACAAATAGGTGTCTTCAATTACATAACCTTATCAGGTTAAGTTTGTGGGCCTATATGTAAATATTACCCACCCCCTCCAGATTTGCTTAACCTGTCCACTATCCAATCAATACTTAACCCTAACTTTAGTTCATAATCATACAATCCCTATGGATTAGATTTGGTTAAGTAGTCCAATTCATTACCATGTCCATTTATGGTTTATAATGGCCTAGACCTCCCACATTAGGCTTACAACGTGTGGATGCTAGATATGCCGGTCGGGTCCGGGCGGTCTTATTCCGCAGTTGGGCCTAATCTCGTGTCTTAGATCGATTCATATTTTCATACTTAGACCTCCCATATTAGGTTCAACATTAGTGGCTGCTGGATATGGCGGCCGGGTCCGTGCAGACTTCCACCACTAATGCAACCTAACCTCATGTCATAAGTACAATTACAATTCCTAATTGTAATTACAAAACATTCCATTATTAATTAATTAATCAATTAATTAAACCTTTCACTTTATAGGTGTTAATGCCCACTCTACCCATTAATTTGAATTATATGTCCAAAAATGTTCATATTCAAATTATGCCAATATTAACCCTTTTTCCCCCATTCCCTAACTAGCGCACTCATAAATTGGCAGCAAGCCTAGGATAGACCATAGCCTAGTCATAAACGATAATAGGGAAAATAATGGGAATATAACCAAAGTGATCATTTTAATAAAACTTGGTATAAACATAAACTGGCATGGTGATAAGGTGGACATATAAGCATAAAACTGATTAACTTGTGGCAATTACTAGTTTTACATAACTATGATGTCATAGTGAGTATAATGAGGTCTTAATTGACCATTTAGGTGTCCAACTATTTAGATCCAACATAATTATAATGTGGTCATAAAACAGATCTAACATAATTAGGATGACATAATAGCTTGTTTAGATCTAAATATGGATTCACATGTCCAATTTATAACATATCTAAATTGACCATAATATGATAGGTGAAAGGTGATTTACATAGAGAATTAGATCTAACCAATATTGTAACTGTCCAAATTAACAGGTTTACATTAACCACAATACAGTTACAATTCAAAATCCACAAAGGCGACATAATGGAATAACCACAATTGCATTAGATCTAGAGAAATAGATCAATCATGACATAGTATATGATTTAACAATAGCATAGATTCATAGTTTACAACATATCCAAGTCACAGTCTTTCATGATTTACTTTTAAATATTCAAATCTAAAAGTAACTAGAAACTAACTACGTTAGGATTAGAAAAGAGAAAGAATGGATCTTGAATCTCTAGATTTGATTTGCAAAACTGATAGTTGTTTGAAGAAAATGTATTCGTCTCAGTTCGCACACCGGCAGCATCTGGCTTCCATGATTTCCAATGAAGAAAATAGGAGAATTGGTAACATATATATAGCTTCTAGTTCCCCTGAAATCGAGTGCCACATCATCCCCAGGGGTGTCGACACCCCTGTGGATGGGTCGACCCATAGGTCGATACCCCTTAAGGGGGGTCGACCCCGGTGTCGACACCCCTCTAGGGAGGTCGACCCTCTAGAGTGGGAAATTTTCCGCCTTGACTAATTTTTTATTTTTGAACTATTCTGGGTAGGGTCTGACTCATATCTGACTCATACGTGACTCATATGTGTATATATGTTCTTTCTGCGTGTATACAAACTTAAAACCCTCATAACTTCTTCATACGATGTCCGTTTTACGCAAACCAAATGTCTATCTTAACTAGAATTTCGAGACAGACGCAATGGCGCAGTCCGTTTCCCTTAATTCCAAATATTAAATTAATTATTATTTAATTTATCCTCTTTTAGTGTTGTTAAAAATTCGGGGTATTATAGATGATATGTTGATTTTTGTGAATTTATAGTTAATTAGTTATTAACTAAGTGTAAGAGTTAATTACGAAACATATATATGTATATATAAATTGTGATATATATATTGTGATATGATTGAATGGATGCGATGGATGTTTTTATAGTCATACTGCACATGTTGCACCCACCTTTGTGGAATTATATAGGTATCGGTTAAGTCTCATGCTTATCGGATAATCTGAATGAGTATTATATTCATTTAAACATAGTGTAAAAAAGGTGGGAATTTTTTATCCTGAACCAGATAAAAATGAAATTAAAGTGATTTCAAATTTTTTTTGTAAAGGTGGAATTTTATTTAAACAAGTTTTGATATAAAATGGTACGGTCAAGTTTAAATTGGTTAAATCGATTTAGTTTTTGAAATAGAGTTCGGGTTAACTATATAGATAATGTTTCAAACTCAAACCGAATGTTCCATTTTACTTATATAATATTAAGTTTGGGTTTTGAAAAGTTTGGATTTTAAAAAGTTAATTTTTGAAAAATAATAATATTTTATCTATTTAAATAATAATATAATATTTATTAAAATAAATATTTTAATTTTAAGTCGAAATATTAAATATTATTTTGAAAAGGTCTTATATGTGTTTTAAATAGATTTCTAACCTATTTTGAAGTAAATCGAATTAATTTTAATATGAAGTTAAAATACAGTTAGAACAGAGCTTGTCGCGCTGCGGTAGTTCGCGAATTTCATCCGTAAACTTCAAATAGTTATACCAAACACATTTTAAATCAGGTTTTCCTAAAACAAAAAATATTTGCTTTTTGATGATAATAGTTTTCAAATGAAAAAGGAATTTTCAATTTTCAATATACAGTTTTCAAGATATGTTCAAATCAATTTTCAATAAAAATCATGGTAGTACAGTTTGATGACCAAAATTGGAAACCAACCAAAACGGCTATTTAAAAATTATTAAAAATATGGAAAAAAATTGATAAATCATACTAAATGTTTCAAAAGTGATTTGTATTAAAATTAATAGGTTGAGAAGTTATTTTCATCAAATTAGTTAAATACATTGATTAGCAACGCTTTTGGTAACGCTTTTGAAGCACTTTTTATTTAATAATGGAATTTGAAAGATTTAAACAAAATAATCTTCATCTGAACATTGTTAAACTTTTTAAAATGTACAACGAAGTGTTTTTAAAGATAAATGGGAAGTTATGTTGAGACTTAATTGAAATTTTATAAATCCATATCTATTTAAAAGTCGCTTATTATTCGAGAAGTTCGAGATTGGAATTTCTATCTGAAACCTATTATGAATAATAATACGACGTAATGGAGCAAATAAGGATATTAATAGATGGTGTTTAAAGACCGTGAACCTTCACATCGGAAGGACTGCTTGTTGATGGTCTCACGCAGACAACTTCCATCTTGAGATTTATTTTCCATATTGTAGCAGCGGTCTGGACGTATTTGGGGAATTTCCAAATTTAAATGGGCTTCTGTTCTTAATTGGACGAGGAATAAATTGCCTTCGGTTTCGTTCAGTCCCAGAATGAACTTGTATGGATATGTGTTTGACATTGTATTTTGTAATATAATGATTGATCTTTACTAAACATATTTCTGTTGGTGGTAGAGAATTTATTCTCTTAGCTTAACACTACTCTTTGAGACATACGAGCTCATAGGTGATATGGTTAGTAATTATCTATCTGTGATAAAATAACAATGAGCAGCATATGAGGAACACATCGTAATCATAGTCGAATCCTAATGAAAAAAAATGGCGGCTCCTTTTAATTCTTCCCGTCAAGATTCTGTTTTGGATATTCCTCGTTTCTTTAATTCGATTTCCCATTCGCCATTAACAGATCCGGGGAGAGTTTTTCAACAATCATATGTAGATGTGATTCATCAGCCTATTTCCATATCCGATCCTATTAAGGTTTATTCTCCTCGCAAACATTTGAGAAATTGGAAGAATCCCAGGGATAGATGTTGCTTCAAATGTGGGGATTCAGGCCATTTTGCTAAAGAGTGCAGAAATTTGTTTCGTTGCTTTAATTGTGGTGGCCTTGGTCATCGGAAAAGCAGTTGCTCAAGGATTTTTAGAGGTAAATCGATCTTGGATTTATTGCACTTTTACTCGTCGATGTTATGCCAGAAACTTCTTTCTTTTCTGGGTCTTTATGAATTGACGATTTCTAATCAAAAGAGCGATGGTGCATACATGCTGCTTCTGATGGGTTGGCATATTGAGGGTCTGGTGGACGGTTTATTGTGGCGCAAGAGTTATCATTGTGATTCAATAACTATGTGCTACCCACCATTACCAAGTCCGCTTGGAAGAAAGGAGCATGCTGTATCGTTTTGTATAATGTTTTTGAAAGTGAGGTGAATATTTTCTGACTCGAATATGAAGAGAAAAAGGAAGGGTTTTCTCTTGTTGAATGAGATTCTGGTTTATTTTGATGTTATTAACTCCAAAGTGAACTGTGATGCTATTGTTTTTGACAGACAGTTAAGCCCAGAGGGTATTGTTGTTTCCGATGTGGGTTCGGTTGGTTTTTCTAAACAGATAGTGGTTGATGTTCAGTCGGATATGGATAGTGGTAGGAAGTTTGATATGAGCAAGGGGGCTGATAATGGATAAATATTTTTTGAAAAGGGTATGGTTGGTTATTCTGGGAGGGGTATGTAGTATTTCGACGCTATGCTTCTGGATCCATTTGTTCAGAAATGTTAGGAGTTTCTTGCGATTTAGGTTGATGATTGTGACGACCCCAAACCCCGTACAACGGCGGCAAGGGTAATCTTTGGAATATAACACATAAACAGATAACAGCAGAACATAAATAATTAAATACACCAGATAATGTACAATAGAATACACTGGATAAACATAATCATCAGAGTTACACAGTATATAGGATCATACTTAGTACAAAATACAGTTCAGCTTTACATAAAATGTATACAGCGAAAAAGAAAACATAATATGTACAACAGGAGCTGAACAGCATAAAAAGGGATAAATGATAGAATCCATCTTCAGCTCCAGCTATCTAGAAAGTGCCTGCTAAAACCTGAATACAAGGCTGCCCGTGTAGAAAAAGGGGCACCCGAGTTTGCAAGTGAAACAAACTACGAGTCAGTCATGGGACTGGTATGAGAAATCTACTTAACACATTTTACAATATGGCTAATCACAGGACCACGCCACTTTCGCGGAACGGGTTTACTCCATTAGATTGCCAGTGCTTTAAAACAAATAAATCTTTTAAACATCGCAATGCTTTTTATAAAAATGAAGCCATTATAAGACTCAGTTCCCATCACACAATGCAACACAAACCGGAGGACAGAGTTTTACCTTATAATGGCCAAAATATGCTTGATACGAATAAAACAAAAGCATTTGATATTATTACTAGTGTTTATATGTTTCAAAAACAAATTTCAATCATAACTATCAATCATAGACGGCATTAATGCCCCATACCACTATGTCGCCATATATATGTATAGAATCAAAACCGCACGGTATCGTATTTGGAAATTGGATTTCCGTCATGAACCAAGGCAAAAGATAGTCCTTACCGAATTCGAGACGCTCTAGCCCGCCCCTCAGGATCAGAATGCATCGACCCTTGGATCGTCAGGGCCGGTCCACCGATGTGGATTAAAAATTCTTGAACACTGCGTTTCCCCGCCCTAGGGGGCGTCACTGGTCATATCCGACCACACCATCGGCTTTGAAAAGACCGAAGCAAACCGAGACCTCGCTTTCCATCATCCACATAAGTAAAATACCCGGGCGTGCAAAACCCAACGCACCTCTCCTAGCTAGAAGGAAACACATGTTCTCCCTGAAGTCCTTCTCCCGTTTCTGGCTCATACCAGGGTGTGAGGCTCGCGAAACAACGCTATACACAAAGCTATGCCACACAAGCTGCGCTTTGATCATCAACCACAAGACTTTGCTTTTCAACAGAAGCCTTGATCATCTGCCACTTTGGCATGCCACACAGGCAATTCACTCCATGCGATTGATTTCCATCGATATATAACCTCTGAGCTCGTACGTCTCAGAGAAGGGCGTTAAGCAAGAGAATAAATTCTCCGCCGCCAAACAAATATATATTTAATAGAGATCAATCAGCACAGAAAAAAAATCCAATGTCAGATACACAGTCCATTTACAAGTTCGTTCTGGGTCTGAACAAAACCGGAGGCACTCAATACCTCGCATATCCATACAATCCACAAGTACGTCCGGATGGCTACTACTTCAGTCCCTTCAAGGTAGCTACTCGTATCATGAGCATCAGTAGCACCCCTCCATTCGACGTGAAGATCATCGGTCTTGCACCGTCTTCATATCTTCGACTTTCACTCGTCGAACAATTATTTGAAATGAGAATCAACTCGGCCTTTTCAAATAATTCACGTATATTTAGAATTTCAAATCAATTCATTTCAGTGTTAAATTATTCGATACCACTAATTATGTTCTTTAATGTAATTTTCATGCCAAACACATTCAACCATCAAATATCACATAAACCGAGCAAATTCAGTTTATTCTCATTCCATATCGTTTATAATATTTTATCACGATTTATCGCTATTTTTATTTAATTAAAAATAGCCAATTCATTCAAACGACGCTTCAGGCCATAACGCGGTCGTGGCGCTGTTTTTCTTCAGATTTGATTTACACATATCTGAAAATCTAACCGTTGGATCTTCACAAATTTTATATCATTAGAAAGATCTTTTCAAAATGAATCCAACGGTTTCAGTTTTGGGAAAATCCGACGGTCGGATCTCCCGCACTTATCGTTTGAAGTTACGATTTCAAAATACAAACTGTAGCGTCGTTATTCGATTTAATTATATTTATATATATAAATATAATCGATTATGGCGCTGTTTTTCTTCAGATTTGAATTAAACATTCTAGACAACTCAACCGTTGGATCTTAACAAAGTTGGTGTCGTTGGAAAGATATTTCCAAAGCGAACCCAACGGTTTCGGTTTTGGGAAAATCCGATGGTCGGATCTCCCGCACTAATCGTTTGAAATCACGGTTTCAAAACACGAACTGCAGCTTCGTTATTCGATTTATTTTAATTATATTTATATAAATATATATAAATATAATTCTTTCTTCGATTTCAAAACTATCTTCGCTTTATATATTTGATAAAAATGATATTTTTGTCATCAAAAATCTTTATTCAACACATGAATATTTTTAGCACTTCATATTCACTATAAAAATGTAGATTTTATAGTCCAACCTATATATTCAACACATGAATGTTTTCGACTTCCCACATACGATAAAAATATGATTTTTATCGTTCTAGTCCTTTATTCAGCACATGAATATTTTCCATAGTTTATATACATAATAAAAATGTGATTTCTATTGTAAAACAATTAATTAAAAAAAACGATTATTTTATATAGTCTATACATAAGGTAAAAATGTTATTTTTGGTGTTAAAACAATTTATTTAAAATACTAATATTTTATATAGGCTATATATATAATAAAAATGTGATTTTTATCTTTCAAATAATTTACTCAACACATGAACTCATTCAACGCATAAATTTCTACTAAACACATGAATTTCTATTTGACACACGAATATAGTTTCAACACATGAAAATAATTCTAACACATGAATATTATTGAAAATTTCGGCAGCATAACGGCAGGGTAGTTAAAACCGGCACCGTCCCTAGTACGGCTCCTCGCTCTACCTTAAAACCTCGCGGTTTTTGACAATGGGGATTTTCAATATCTAGTTCCTATGCAGACGAATTTTCCCATATTCTAATCCTATTGGGATTTCAATCACAATCAATCATTTCAAATCAACCATTCATGGTATTCACCAAATTTCCCATCAACCAATCCAAACAATATCACAACCAATATATATCGTCCATGGTCTGTGGACGAGGGGAGTGTATATATATATATATATATATTCGTATATAAATATATTTCAATTCACTTCAATTCATTTCAACGCATATATAATTTTTACAATGCATATATAACTTATACATCGAACATACAACTTATACAACGCTTATACATGAGGTGTACAACGCTTATATAACTCATACATCGACTATATAATTTATACATCATTGTTTTCCATATCGTTTATAAATTAGAAATCTGACATTGGGTTCCACTCCACCAAAAATAGCAGAAGGCTCAGAAAAATATGCGGTCTCTTCTAAAATGTAGAAGACGTCCACACGAGTCCACTGTCTCTTGTTTCACTGAATTTCGACCACAAACGAAAAAGATATGATTTTTACAGTGAAATCATAAATCGTAGCGCTTTAAAGAGCTATAGAACAGTTTAAAATAAACCGTTACCTCAGCTATTCATTCAAAACTAGGTTTTGATTTATACTCCAATCCGTGCAACGATACGAGGATCGGGCGGTGCAACGTCGAAGAGGAAGGAGGGGCGCACCCGCGCGTGGTGGAGCGGTGGAGTTCGATCGCCTGTACAGGCGACGGCCGCACTATGAAGTCGTCGACTTCAAGGGCACGAAAATCGAGACACGGCGAACGAGGGGTGGCGTGGCAGGCATAGATTTGAAGCCCTCGACGAGTACTACAAAAGCTTCAACTGGGTCGAGGACTATTACTGCGTGGATTGGCCGGAAAACGAACGGGAAGCTTTGAACAGCTTTACGCCGTCAGTCGAGGGAGATAACGAGGGGTTATGGATTTTTTTTATATTTTTAATTAATGAAAGAAAATTTTCTATTGGCCGATATTTATATAAATTCGAAAATAGGGTTTTCTCCAAACGAACTCCAATCCAAACCCAATGACTGTCGTCCTTAGCTAAATACCCCCATTCCGAACACAATAGGATATGTTTCGTAGGCCCATTCGACTGTTTCAGTCAGTTTTTCTTCAAATTATAATATATAAAATTCAATATTTGATTTGAACGTACGTTTCAATTTGCCGGGGCCACATACTGATCCCAAAAATTCCCGAAAAATAAATCTAGCTATATTTTGACATTACGATCCCAACAAAACTTGTTTCGTCGAATTCTGAGACTGTTTGAAAAATGACCATTTTCTGGCCGATCCAATTTAACAGAAATTCACCAAACACATTTTCCTTTGCCACGCTCACATATTGACTTCAAAAATTATGAAATTTGAAACCAAGCAATAATTTGACATCCTGGATCCAACAAAAGTGGTTTCGTCGAATTTTGAGGTCGTATGCAAAATGTCTATTTTCAAGGGCCATATATTCTCTATAGCGACCTTTCTGAAAATTCATTTGGCCATAACTTTTGACTCCCGCTATGAAACTTTGATTTTTCAGATTCGTTAGAAAGATATCCACTAACATATTTAAATATTTTTGGTTTCACTAAAATCTGTTTTATTTCGCACCTGGGACAGTCAGTCAAAGTTTGAATTGAAATTTTGAAACTGCCGCGCCTTTTTCAGGCCTTGTATATAATTCAAAATAATTATATTTATTTTCAAACATCGATTCAAACATACTTTTCGTCGTTATTATTTTAAATATTTAAAATCCACTAAAATAGCCAATTTAAAAATTTTAAACTGGCTCGGATTTTCCGGGTTGTTACAATCTCCCCCGCTTAAAACTTTTCATCCCCGAAAAGGAACAAAGTCGAAAGTGGTTTAATTTACCAACTCTACTTTCAATCTGGCTTCCATTCTTCAACTTTTCAGTTTCTAAGAATTTTCAAATTCTTCAAAAATTTGGCTAACACCCTAAATTTTCGAATTTTTTTGCCATAACCTCCTTTGTACGGGGAGGGGTTTGGAAATTTATTGGGCCGTATTAGGTACCCAATAAATCCTAATAAGCATGCACATATTTATAGTGATATATTCCGGTGTCCACAGGGGAGTGTGTATAGATCATAACTCCAGAGAATAAATTCTCATCACCCTATAAATGGTTTTTGTGCCTTAATGACCAGAGAGACGTGTTTATTGTCATCTCCAGACCCGTGTGGGTTTTTTTATTAATCTTGCAATTTACCATTATATTTTATATGGTCCATATCAGTCATCAGTTCAACCTGTAAAATATAGTCATCGCCATACAAGCCTCTCGCTCGTATGGTAAATCTTCAACCTCGTCACACAAGCTCCAAATGCTTATGTGGTATATGATGAAGTGTAACGACCCGTATTCTACACATTATAGGATCGTAGAATATTTATTTCTTTCTCATATGAAGTCGTATGGTCATGTAACTTTGGGAAACATCTATTAGAGTCATTTCCCATGTTCATGATTTTTGTCGATTTTTAAATGACCATTTTGCCCCTAGTTGATCTTGTTTTGGCCATAACTTTTGATTGGAAAGGAATTTTGACTTGGGACCACTTCCATTGGATTCGTTTGATGGTTTACCTTTCCGTAGAGTGGTCATAATAGCCAAACGGACTTACCGTTTGGGAGATATGGCTGAAACAAGGTTTGGAAGGTGAAAACTGCTTAACCGGGCCAAATCGGGTGATTAGTGAGTAGGCCCATAACCCATTTCGGGATTAGGGTTATGG
Organism: Allium sativum; assembly: GCA_030737875.1. Lineage (NCBI taxonomy): Eukaryota > Viridiplantae > Streptophyta > Magnoliopsida > Asparagales > Amaryllidaceae > Allium > Allium sativum. The sequence goes on along the minus strand of CM060912.1, from coordinate 390,818,150 downwards.
GAAGGGTGAAATGAGATAGAGAATCATTCCATTTCAGTTTTCTAGCCTCCACTTATCACCAAGGAACCCTAAAAATGGCCTCTAACCTCTAAATCACCTCCAAATCACCTTTTGGTCAAGGATTTAGCTTAGCAACCTCTAATCAAGGAAGATCTACACCAAAGCAACATTGGAGCTGTTGTTTAACATTGGGATTCATGTCAAATCAGTGATTATTTCAGATCTTAGTTTATTTGTGGCTAAGGTGAGTGATTTGCATAGTTTTGCACTAATTATGGCTAATTAGGAGTGATTAGTGTTAATTAGCGAATTTAAACATGATAAAATTCGGGAAAAATATTCATAAATTCTTAAATGATGTTTTAGACCTATGATATGAATTAGTGTTAATTTGGTTAAGTTTTGCTAATCTTATCATTAGTTTCATCTAAACATGCTTAAGGGGAAATATGGGGTTTTGGGTATGTTTGATCCATTTTAACCTATCATATTGATGTTTTGATGTTTGTGGTTGATTATGCATGTTGCTATGACTGTATGAAATGCTTTGTGATTGGTTTCAATAGTTAGAATGGTCGAAAACGTCGTCAAATGGCGTAAACACTTGCTGGAACAGTTTCAGAAACAGTGCAGGTTTCGGATCGGATCAGATTTGGGGCTCGGATCGGATATGTTGAACTGGGCAAGGGATTCGATCGGATCGGAGCCTGACACTTGGGAAAAGTTGGCAAAAAGGAAGGCCACGCTAACTGAACTGGGATCGGATCGGATTAAGGGGGAGGCGGATCGGAGCGGAAGCCTGAAGATGGATCGGATAGGAGCATGTGAAGGATGAGGAGGCGGATCGGAGCGGAAGCACGAACTGGAGGGGAATGACACCCGACCCGAAGTAAAGCACCCGACCCGAACCAAGGAGAGACACCCGACCCGAACCGTAACAGAACAGAACCCGACCCGACCCAGTATTGATCAATAACCCGAGATGCAAAGGTAGTCCAATATGGGAAGTTAGAGCTCAGGATCCAATTGGGAACCGATGAGTTCACTTCATGGTTGGGCTTTGCTGCGGGACGTGTGCTAAGGAGTTGTCGACATTCATAACTTCGATTCACCACTAAAAAAAATGAATGATGGCTACTTATCAGTGCAGTAGGGTCATTATGACCTGAGGGGCAAGGTGATGGTAGCAAGACTGCGTTATCAGTGCAGTAGGGTCATTATAACACGAGGGGCAAGGTGATGCGTAGTAAGACTATGAGCCAGCGCAGATGGGGTGAACAACTCCATGGGGCAAGTGGACATAGTAAGGGTTAGTAAGGCTATGAGCCAGTGCAGTGGGGTTCTTGTGACTCCATGGGGCAAAGTAGACATAGCGAAGGATTTGTGGCTACGTTATCAGTGCAGTGAAGCCATTTATGACTTCATGGGGCAGAGTGATCGTAGCGAGGTATGTTGGGTGATCGAAGTGGTGAATATCGTATGCTTTACGCACTGAGTGAGAGATGTGAGGATGGATGCTATGTTTGATTGTTTGCCATTATTATGACATGCACACCTCCCCCACCTCCGTATCTTTATACCGTTTGATATGGTACCTTAGAGTGTTGTACAGTATGTAGTGCTAACTCTTTGGTTGCAGGTCCAGGTTCAGGTATGTTTTAGTCTACCTGTTATTGTTCACTTTAGATGCTCATCGCTCATACCAGGCTTTATGTCTGACCCAGAGTTTTATGTCTCCTCTTATTACTCTGGGTGCTCACACGAGCAGACTAGAGACAGGTTAGCTGGTGATGCGCGAGTAGCTGATTCGGAGGCGGGCATGAGGCTTCCACGTATGATATATATGTATATACACATTCTCCCTGTGTCGTTGGTGGTCGCTACTTGGGTATTAGTAGTGTACCTCCTTTATCTTACTTTTGCTTTGAGACAGTTTGAAAGTTGTAATAAGCTGTATTTTGGATTTCCGCTGCTATGATGTTTAGTTCTGGTTTTTAGCTTATGCACTGTCTCTCATGTTTTATGTCAAGTATATTATTATTATATTTTATTCTATGCGCTGTGAGACATTCTACAGGTTCTTTATATGTTCATTTCCTTCTTCCTTTTCCTTCTGACGACCCGTTCCGTGCTAACTGGACATGTGTACAACGCACTTTTGGAGTAAATGTCGGTTGGTGCGGGGCGGGCCGTCACACTTGGTATCAGAGCTCTAGGTTGCGTAGTTAACCTAGGGAAACACACTAGGGAGAGATAGTACGTATATGAGAGCGCGTATTTGTAATTACTTTGGTTTTCAAAAGCTATATATATATATATATATATATATATATATATATATATACTATTAGTAGTATAAGAATGAAGTCGCACTGCACTAGCACCAATATGGGGTCGTTAATCGTTTCCCTTTTTCAGATTGACGATGAGCCGAGACACGAGGGGTGCTGGTAGAGGGACCAACCATGGGGATGCCGCTGACATGAGGGCGATGTTTACTAACCTCATGAGAGACATGCTTAGAGAAGTGCAAGGGGCAGTTCCCAATCCCGGAGTTGGTGTTGGCCCAGTAGTGCAGGCGCCTAGGGTCGATTTCGCCAAGTTGTGCAAAGATTACACTAATCTTGGTGGGAAGCCGTTCCACGGAACGGAGTCAGCCACAGATGTTCAAGACTGGATGGATAGCTGTGACCGTATCTTCGATGACTTGGGTCTTGAGGATGCGATGAAGAGAAGGCTAGCGTCTCGTCAGCTGCAAGGGCGAGCGATGAATTGGTGGAATGCCATTAGAACAGCTACTCCAAAGGATCAGGTTACTTGGGATCATTTCAAGGCTCGCTTTAGCGAGAAGTTTATTCCAGCTGCCCAGAAGTCAGTATTGTTTAAGAGGTTCTTGGAGCTCAAGCAGAATGGAAGGGCAGTTTCTGATTATATTGCTGAGTTCGACACTTTGTCGAAGTATGGACTGTCTCTTATCGACACTCCTGAGAAAAAGAATGAGTAGTTCATTACTGGTTTGGATGGGTACTTGGGGGAAAGGCTTATCAACCACATCGATGAGACTTTTGAATCGATCGTGGGGAAAGCTTTGAGATCAGAGAGTCTTTACCCTAAGTCAAAGACTGAGGCTGCATTTGCAGAAGGGCCAAAGCCGCAAGCAGGCGGTGGAGGCAAGAATAACTCTCAGAATAAGAGGAAGCAGGACCAATCTAAAGGTGGTCAGAAAAAGAGCAAGAAGGATGTTGAGTGCTTCAGCTGTGGTAAGAAGGGCCATTATGCTAAAGAATGTCGGGCCAAGCCAGCTGAAAGGAAGTGCTACAAGTGTGGTCAAGTGGGACATCATAAGGATAAGTGTCCGCAACCTCTTAAGGAGAAGCAGATTGTGAAAGCATATGCTATTGATGCTGTTCCTTCTTTGTCGAATGCCCCAACTGCGGCAGAGAAAGGAAAGAATGTTGTTATTCAAGGTATGCTTTCTATTTATGATGTACCAGTTCGAGTTTTGTTTGATACTGGGGCTTCCCGTTCCTTCATATCTAGTGACCTGGTAGATAGGTTGGGACTGGAACCCAAGATAGTCGATAGACCATTGGTTGTGCCGAACCCGATTGGTGGTTCGACTAGCCTTAGTATGATTTGCAGGAATTTGGTCTTATCGAGTCATGGATGTATGTTTGTTTGTGATTGCTTTGTTTTGGGCTTTACTGGGTATGGCATTATATTGGGAGTCGATTGGCTCCAAAGGTACGGGGTGGTGGTATACTGTGAGGGCTTTTTGGTGACAGTGAGGGCGGATGATGGGCGGAGGGTAGTGTTTGGTAGTCTACCTAGTGATGGGGTTATGGCTAGTTTTGTAAATTCCCTCGACATCCCGCAGGATGAGTTGTCAGATGTGCCCGTGGTTGGCCAGTATCCGGACGTCTTCGAGGAGGTGACCGGGCTTCCACCACATCGAGAGATTGAGTTCCGTATTGATTTAGTGAAAGATGCCAGACCTATAGTGATGCCACTTCGTCGTATGGCACCAAGGGAGCAGCGAGAGCTCGAGGTGCAAGTCAGCAATCTTTTGAAGAAGGGATTTATTAGAAGGAGTGTCTCCGAGTGGGGAGCACCAGTTGTGTTTGCCACTAAGGCAGATGGTTCCCTTCGTTTGTGTGTGGACTATCGCGAGTTGAATAAGGTGACGAGGAAGAATAAGTATCCTCTACCACGGATAGATGATTTGTTTGATCAACTGGAAGGAGCAAGAGTGTTCTCCCAGTTGGACCTCGCGACAGGATTTCATCAGCTACGAGTAGCGGATGAGAGTATTCTGAAAATGGCATTTAGGATGCTGTCTGGATTTTATGAGTGGTTGGTCATGCCGTTTGGGTTGACCAATGCACCAGCCTACTTTGTGGATCTTATGAATCGAGTATTCAGAGATCAGTTGAATAAGTTTGTTCTTGTGTTCGTGGATGATATCCTTGTTTACTCAAGGACAGAGGAGGAACACAAGGGACACTTGAGGATAGTGATGGAGGTGTTGAGGAAACACCAATTGAAAGCGAAATTCTCTAAGTGTCATTTTTGGAGAAGGGAAGTGAGATTCTTGGGTCATGTTGTTTCAGATAGTGGTATTGCCGTGGACCCTGCGAAGGTGGCTACGGTACAGGATTGGCCTACGCCCAAGAATGCGACAGATGTGAGAAGTTTCTTGGGATTAGCTGGATATTATCGTAAGTTTATCCAGGACTTCTCCAAGATAGCAGCACCGTTGACTCAATTGACTAAGAAGAATCAGTCCTTCGTCTGGGACGGAGTGTGTGAAGATGCCTTCAAGAGTCTAAAGGAGAAATTGACGCGTGCGCCAGTGTTAGTCATTCCTAAAGGGAATGAAGAGATGAGGGTATACACGGATGCTTGTGGTACCGGACTGGGTGCTGTATTGATGCAAGGAGGTAGGGTTGTGGCTTATGCTAGTCGACAGCTAAAGCCGCATGAGAAGAAGTATCCTACCCATGATTTGGAATTAGCAGCGATCGTGTTTGCGCTGAAGATGTGGAGACATTATCTCTTGGGAGAAAGATTTGAATTGTTTACCGATCATAAATCGTTAAAGTATCTCTTCTCTCAGAAAGATCTGAATCTCCAACAGCAGAGATGGTTAGAGTTCTTGGCTTCGTACGATTTTGATATCGCATACACACCTGGGAAAGGTAATGCGGTAGCTGATGCTTTGAGTAGGAGACATGCCAGCTTAGGGGCAATGTTTCTTGAATGAAAGCAACTGGAGTATATCGCGGGGTTTGATTTCAGACCAAGGTGCGAATTGGATCCAGTCATGCTAGCTAGTTTGGCGATCAGACCCACTTTGATAGAGCGGATTGGTTCCAGCCAGAGGGACGATCCTAATCTGTTGGAAATCATCTCCAAGTTAGAGATGGGTATCGATGGGGAGATGAATGTGTATGGGCTTGATCGAGATGGATGGCTTCGGAAGAATGGAAGACTAGTTGTACCCAACGTGAATGGTTTGAGAGATGAAGTGCTTAGAGAATGTCATCACTCAAAACTGACTATACATCCCGGTGGTAATAAAATGCATCGAGACATGAAGCAAACCTACTACTGGGAAGGGATGAAAAGAGACGTTGGGAAGTTTATATCCAAATGCATGAATTGCCAGCTAGTTAAAGCCGAGCAAAAGAAGCCTAGTGGTTTATTGCAACCATTAGAAATTACCGAATGGAAATGGGAGCAAGTCTCGATGGATTTCATCGATGGCCTACCAAGGACTAGATCGGGATATGATAGCATTTGGGTAATTGTGGATCGATTGACTAAAATTGCAAGATTTATACCAGTCAAATCAACTAGAACGGCAGCCAAGTTGGCAGAACTGTATATGAAGTGGGTAGTGAGATTTCATGGAGTACCCAAAAGCATTGTGAGTGACCGAGACCCGTGGTTCACTAGTGGGTTTTGGAAGAGCTTACAAGAGGCTCTAGGGTCAGGATTACATCTCAGTACCGCATATCATCCTCAGACCGACGGTCAGACGGAGAGGGTGAATCGTATATTGGAAGATCTCTTGAGAGCTTGTATATTGGATTTTGGTGGATCATGGGATGACCGTTTGCATCTAGTAGAGTTTGCATATAATAATAGCTACCAATCCAGTATTGGTATGGCTCCATATGAAGCTTTGTACGGAAGACCGTGCAACTCACCATCATGTTGGATAGAGACTGGCGAAAAGTTTGTGCTTGGACCAGAGGTGGTGAGGGAAACTTCCGATAAGATCAAGATCATTTAACAACGAATGAAAGCTGCCCAAGATAGGCAGAAGAGTTATGCTGATAAGAGGAGAAGAGACTTGAAGTTCTCCGTTGGTGACTTGGTGTTTGTCAAGATCTCTCCGTTAAAGAGCGTGATTCGATTTGGTAGGAGAGGCAAATTGGCACCAAGATTTGTTGGCCCATTCCCTGTTCTTGAATTAGTCGGGAATTTGGCATATAGAGTTGGCTTACCAGAGAAAATGGCGGGAGTTCACAATGTATTTCATGTTTCCCAACTAAGGAAGTTCGTCCACGACTCAGATATGACTATTTCACCTGATCAGTTAGAGGGCTTCGAAGTAGAACCCGAGGCGGTTGGGAACCGCAAGCCGATTCGTATTGTGGGGCACGATACGAAGCAACTTCGAAGGAAGGCGGTGAAGTTAGTCAAGGTTCAGTGGGGCAAGGACGAGGATGATTGTACTTGGGAGACAGAGGAGAGCATTAGAAAGGCATATCCAGAACTCTTTGCCTGGTAAGATTTACTTTGCGATTTAGTTATTCCGCATGCTAGGATAGACTTATTTTACTTGTTTTGCATGTTTGATAGTTGTTTTATGGTTGATAGGCATGCGGGAACCTTTGTGTGTGTTTTGATTATGAAATTTCGGGGGCGAAATTTCTTAAGGGGGGAGAGTGTAACAACCCGTATTCTACACATTATAGGATCGTAGAATATTTATTTCTTTCTCATATGAAGTCGTATGGTCATGTAACTTTGGGAAACATCTATTAGAGTCATTTCCCATGTTCATGATTTTTGTCGATTTTTAAATGACCATTTTGCCCCTAGTTGATCTTGTTTTGGCCATAACTTTTGATTGGAAAGGAATTTTGACCTGAAACCACTTCCATTGGATTTGTTTGATGGTTTACCTTTCCGTAGAGTGGTCATAATAGCCAAACGGACTTACCGTTTGGGAGATATGGCTGAAACAAGGTTTGGAAGGTGAAAACCTGCTTAACCGGGCCAAATCGGGTGATTAGTGAGTAGGCCCATAACCCATTTCGGGATTAGGGTTATGGGAAGGGTGAAATGAGATAGAGAATCATTCCATTTCAGTTTTCTAGCCTCCACTTATCACCAAGGAACCCTAAAAATGGCCTCTAACCTCTAAATCACCTCCAAATCACCTTTTGGTCAAGGATTTAGCTTAGCAAGCTCTAATCAAGGAAGATCTACACCAAAGCAACATTGGAGCTGCTGTTTAGCATTGGGATTCACGTCAAATCAGAGATTTATTTCAGATCTTAGTTTATTTGTGGCTAAGGTGAGTGATTTGCATAGTTTTGCACTAATTATGACTAATTAGGAGTGATTAGTGTTAATTAGCGAATTTAAACATGATAAAATTCGGGAAAAATGTTCATAAATTCTTAAATGATGTTTTAGACCTCTGATATGAATTTGGGTTAATTTGGTTAAGTTTTGCTAATCTTATCATTAGTTTCACCTAAACATGCTTAAGGGGAAATATGGGGTTTTGGGTATGTTTGATCCATTTTAACCTATCATATTGATGTTTTGATGTTTGTGGTTGATTATGCATGTTGCTATGACTGTATGAAATGCTTTGTGATTGGTTGCAATAGTTAGAATGGTCGAAAACGTCGTCGAATGGTCTAAACACTTGCTGGAACAGTTTCAGAAAACAGTGCAGGTTTCGGATCGGATTTGGGGCTCGGATCGGATATGTTGAACTGGGCAAGGGATTCGATCGGATCGGAGCCTGACACTTGGGAAAAGTTGGCAAAAAGGAAGGCCATGCTAACTGAACTGGGATCGGATCGGATTAAGGGGGAGGCGGATCGGAGCGGAAGCCTGAAGATGGATCGGATAGGAGCATGTGAAGGATGAGGAGGCTGATCAGAGCGGAAGCACGAACTGGAGGGGAATGACACCCGACCCGAAGTAAAGCACCCGGCCCGAACCAAGGAGAGACACCCGACCCGAACCGTAACAGAACAGAACCCGACCCGACCCAGTATTGATCAATAACCCGAGATGCAAAGGTAGTCCAATATGGGAAGTTAGAGCTCAGGATCCAACTGGGAACCGATGAGTTCACTTCCTGGTTGGGCTTTGCTGCGGGACGTGTGCTAAGGAGTTGTCGACATTCATAACTTCGATTCACCACTAAAAAAAATGAATGATGGCTACTTATCAATGCAGTAGGGTCATTATGACCTGAGGGGCAAGGTGATGGTAGCAAGACTACGTTATCAGTACAGTAGGGTCATTATAACCCGAGGGGCAAGGTGATGCGTAGTAAGACTATGAGCCAGCGCAGATGGGGTGAACAACTCCATGGGGGCAAGTGGACATAGTAAGGGTTAGTAAGGCTATGAGCCAGTGCAGTGGGGTTCTTGTGACTCCATGGGGCAAAGTGGACATAGCAAAGGATTTGTGGCTACGTTATCAGTGCAGTGAAGCCATTTATGACTTCATGGGGCAGAGTGATCGTAGCAAGGTATGTTGGGTGATCGAAGTGGTGAATATCGTATGCTTTACGCACTGAGTGAGAGATGTGAGGATGGATGCTATGTTTGATTGTTTGCCATCATTATGACATGCACACCTCCCCCACCTCCGTATCTTTATACCGTTTGATATGGTACCTTAGAGTGTTGTACAGTATGTAGTGCTAACTCTTTGGTTGCAGGTCCAGGTTCAGGTATGTTTTAGTCTACCTGTTATTGTTCACTTTAGATGCTTATCGCTCATACCAGGCTTTATGTCTGACCCAGAGTTTTATGTCTCCTCTTATTACTCTGGGTGCTCACACGAGCAGACTAGAGACATGTTAGCTGGTGATGCACGAGTAGCTGATTCGGAGGCGGGCAGGAGGCTTCCACGTATGATATATATGTATATACACATTCTCCCTGTGTCGTTGGTGGTCGCTACTTGGGCATTAGTAGTGTACCTCCTTTATCTTACTTTTGCTTTGAGACAGTTTGAAAGTTGTAATAAGCTGTATTTTGGATTTCCGCTGCTATGATGTTTAGTTCTGGTTTTCAGCTTATGCACTGTCTCTCCTGTTTTATGTCAAGTATATTATTATATTTTATTCTATGCGCTGTGAGACATTCTACAGGTTCTTTGTATGTTCATTTCCTTCTTCCCTTTCCTTCTGACCCGTTCCGTGCTAACTGGACATGTGTACAACGCACTTTTGGAGTAAATGTCGGTTGGTGCGGGCTGTCACATGAAGTATGCCTATCTTCAAGAAGTATGCCATGTAGTGTAGTTCAAAATTAATTGTTACTATCCTATGGCGACGTTTATTATTACACACAGAACAACTAGCACTCCGCATCCAATGGCATTCACAGGAGTTGGTATAATAATAAAATTGGGCCTCCATCTCATTAAGGTTTACCTATTTGTCGGGCACGCAAATAAATTCTTTACTCAACAGCTAATCCATTTACCTGTTCAAACATATATAATGCACATGTATATATTTCTTTCTATTTTTAAACCATTTCAGTGTGTGACTTAATTGCATAAATTTACCATTCCTTCGTTGATTAAATTAACTATCATTCTAATAATTCAATTAAATTCACAATCACACAACGCAAACAAAAATCCATTTGTTTTTAACTTTCAAAAATACACTAATTAATTCATATACTCTTTTTAAAATCATTCATACTATATGATTAAAAGTTTACATCCATGAAAAGAAAACAACAGCAAAGTGGAGAACATAATGGAAATTTCAAAATATGGTAAATGTACCTTGCACCAGAGTCAATCGAAGACATCCACCCTGCAATTAGGATAGGCTTTCTTAATGCTCTCCTCAATTTCCCAAGTACAATCTCGCAGATCTCCACTCCATTGCACTTTGACTAAGTGAACCTTTTTGTTCCTCAGCTCTTTGGTTTCTTTGTCAATGATCTTCATTGGCTCTATTCTAACTGCCAATTCTGGAGTGATTTCCAAATCCTGTTGTGCGGCTTCTTCTACAATGAAATCTGGATCATGCACATGCTTTCGTAGTTGAGATACGTGAAATACATTATGCACTCCAGGCAACCAATCAGGCAATTGAACCCTATATGTGAGAGTTCCAATCCGTTCAAGAATAGGAAACGGACCAATAAATTTGGGTGTCAATTTCCCCGTTTTACCGAATCGGATGACTCCTCTCATCGGAGATACCTTCAAATATACATAGTCGCCAACAGCAAATGATATATCTCTTCTTCTCTTATCTGCATAGCTTTTCTGTCGGCTTTGAGTGGCTAGTAATCGTTTCTTAACGAAATCGACTTTGTCCGCGGCATCGCGAATCATATCAGGCCCTAATACAAGTCTATTACCAGGTTCTACCCAACAAGCAGGAGATCGGCACAGTCTACCATATAGTGCTTCGAATGGTGACATTTTCACGCTCGCCTGGTAGCTGTTATTATATGAGAATTCGGCCAAATGCAAATGGTCTTCCCATGATCCACCAAAATCAATTATACAAGCCCGCAATAGATCTTCTAAAATACGATTCACCCTTTCAGTCTGACCATCTGTTTGAGGATGATAAGCGGTGCTCAAGTTCATCTTCGTTCCCAATTCTGCTTGGAATGCTTCCCAGAATTTACTAGCAAAAATGGGGTAACGATCACTAACGATGCTCATGGGAACTCCATGCAGTCTAACTATTTCCTTGAAATAAATCTGCGCCAGACTCTGTGCAGTTCTATTTGATTTGACAGGTATGAAATGAGCGGTCTTCGTAAATCGATCTACGATCACCCAAATACTGTCATTTCCTTTCCTGGTTCTGGGCAAACAATCTATGAAATCCATAGAAATCTGTTCCCACTTTCCACCTGGAATTTCCAAAGGTTGCAACAATCCAGCGAGCTTCTGTTGATCGCTTTTGACTTGTTAACAAGTAGAACACCGGCTAACATATATAGAGATATCTCTTTTCATTACCTTCCACCAGAAAGTTCGCTTGAGGTCATTGTACATTTTACTAACCCCCGGGTGGATGCTCAGTTTGGACTTGTGGCTCTCGTCCATTACTTCTCTTTTGAGCTCAAGATTGTCGGGAACACAAATTCTACCTTTCAATCTCAGAACTCCTGTGCCATCAACTTGGAAATTGGAGACTTCGCCCTTTTGAATTCTTCTGATCATCTCCTTAATAAAACTATCATCTTTCTAAAGAATAGCTATTTTATCAATCAACGATGGTGTAATGATAATACTGGCGATGATCACATTCTTCCTGCTGAGCGCATCAGCTACAACATTGGCTTTTCCCGGAGTATATAAAATATCTAGATCATAAGCTGCGAGAAATTCTAACCAACGCTGCTGCCTCATATTCAGATCTTTCTGGGTGAATAAATACTTCAATGATTGATGATCAGTGTATAATTCAAACTTCTCACCCAATAGATAGTGCTTCCAGATTTTCATAGCAAACACGATAGCTAGCAATTCAAGATCGTGAGTTACATAATTCTTTTCATGTGGTTTCAATTGACGGCTAGCATAAGCGACTACATGGCCCCTTTGCATTAACACTGCGCTAAGGCCTTCTTTAGAAGCATCGGTCCAGACTTGTAAATCCTGATTCCCGTCAATAATTGTTAGCACTGGAGCAGTCGTCAATTTTAACTTCAGCTCCTGGAAAGCTGCCTCACATTCGGGAGTCCAGTTGAATCTCGAATGTTTCTTAGTAAGCTTTGTTAAGTGACTGGATATCTTCAAAAAATTCTTAACAAACTTCCGATAATAACTGGCCAATCCAAGAAAACTTCTGACTTCTGTGGACGTACGAGGCTGTTTCCAATTCTGAATAGCAGTGATTTTACTGGGATCCACTGAAATTCCTTGTTTTGACACGACGTGGCCAAGAAATTTAACTTCTTCTTGCCATAATATACATTTGGAAAATTTTGCTTTTAAAACACTCTTTCTCAGAATTTCTAACACTTGCTCCAAATGTTTTTCGTGCTCGCTTTCTGATTTAGAGAAGATCAATATATCATCAATGAAAACCAGAACAAATTTATTCAATACTCCTCTGAATACCCGGTTCATTAGATCGACAAAATAAGCTGGAGCGTTACATAAGCCGAACGACATTACTAACCACTCGTAGAATAAGTCTGGACCTCTGAATGCTGTCAAAGGAACACACTCTTCGGCAATACGAAGCTGATGGAAACTTGTAGCTAGGTCCATTCGTGAAAACACTTGTGCTCCGTTCAATCGGTCCAACAAATCATCAATCCACGGCAATGGATATTTGTTCTTCAATGTCTGCTTATTTAAGTCACGATAATCCACACATAGTCTGAGAGTACCGTCTGACTTTGGGACAAATACCACAGCTGCTCCCTAATCAGAGAAACTAGGCTTGATTAGACCTTTCCATACAAGCTGTCGGGTTTGATTGTCTAACTCTTCTTTCTCCTTCAAGGTCATTCTTCGAATAGCGTGAACTACTGGCCTTACATTCGGAACCAAAGAGATTTTAAAATCAATTTCCGTCTGCGGAGGTTAGCTAACAACTTCTTCGAACACGTCCGCATAATTCTTGACAACTGGGATATTTTCAATGTCGAACGAAATATTCTCAGGAACGACAGGAACTGGTTCTGGTTGAGCAGGAGAAATATCTAAAGCTGCCCAGAAATCCTTTCTATCAGAATTCGGGCCTTCACATGGAATGGTTATATATTCTCCGAACTTTGTTTTTGCCTTAACAACCCTCTCGGCGCATTTAACCTCACCTTCATATTCGGTTAACCAATCTAATCCCAGAATAAGATCAAATTCTGTAAAATTCATTACGATCGCGATGGTGGGGAACCGATAACGGGAAAAAGAGACAGGCACTCCACATACCCAACTACGGTCTAGGGAACCCCCAACTGGATTATGAATAGTCATTGGTGCTTTGAGCTTCTTAAAATTCAGATCCAGTTTCTTAACCGCATTCTTTGCAACAAAGCTTCGCGATGCACCTGTGTCAAACAGTACTTTAACTGGAATATCTTTGACAGTAAGCGTGCCTTCTAAAACATCTAGCCTTTCCTGACCGGATGAGGATGCAGGAACTTCTGCAACTTTATTTACTTGAATCTTTTCAGATTTCTTTAAGAGCCGACAATCCTTTTCAAGATGACCAGTCCGATGGCAATGATTGCATTTTCTATTCTCTTGGAACTTGTTCTTGGATTTAGATTTATCCTTCTTCCATTCGTTCCAAGATTTACAATTTATCGCCAAATGTCCTCGCCTATTGCATCTCGAGCATGTGGCAGTCGTTATTGGCACTTCCTCAGATTCAACCTTTTTCTTATCGACTCTGGGCTTCTTTCTAAACTCAGACTTCGTACTGGCCTCAGGCTGTGTACTCGTCCCTGGGCTATCCGCTTCAAATTTCCTTTTGTTACTCGAACTGACTTCCTCTTCATCTACTAAAAGACCTTGATTACTTAGATCTTCATACTGATAAGCCATGTATATCATTTCAGAAAAAGGAAGCTTCACATGCCCCACTACTTTATTACGATATTTTCTTTGAAGACCATTTATAAACCTCAGATTCTTCCTCTTTGGATCTTGAATTAGATGAGGGGAAAAATGAGAAAGTTTATTGAATCTCTTATGATATTCTAGGATATTCATATCTCCTTGTATCAAATAGTAGAATTCATCACATAATCGCTCAGTTGCTTTTGGAGGAATAAATTTTTCACTGAAAAGCTCTTTGAATCTATCCCAGGTGATATAACCTTCTGGATTATCTTTAACAATCGAATCCCACCAGAACAAAGCCTCGTCTTTGAGTGCCCAAGATGCTATAAATCTTTTATGGTCATCCCTCAGGTTTGAACCTTCAAAGATTTTCTCAGTAGAGCGCACCCATGCTTGTGTTTGAATAATAGATTCATTACCTGAGAACGGTACTCCAGCCATATTTCTATATTTCATAAATAGAGCTTCTATACCTGGGTCAGTATTACTTCTTCTGTTTCTGGCACTCATTTTCTAGTACTTCTGCAAATAGCAGACCAAGTGTCAGGTTAACAGAAAAGAGATTATAAAGCATAGAAACATATACTTGAATGTAAATGCATCTATCGAGGTGTATTTCATTTTGCTATACTCATACTAGGATGTTACTGATCCTATCTGTAATGAGTTACTCGTCCTAGAACACTACTGGTTCTATTTCTGACGAGTTCGTTAATATGTTATATTCCAGAACTAAGCTTAACCAAAGCTCTGATACCACGTTTGTGACGACCCCAAACCCCGTACGACGGTGGCAAGGGTAATCTTTGGAATATAACACATAAACAGATAACAGCAGAAAAATAATAATTAAATACACCAGATAATGTACAATAGAATACACTGGATAAACATAATCATCAGAGTTACACAGTATATAGGATCATACTAATTACAAAATACAGTTCAGCTATTCATAAATGTCTACAGCGGAAAAGAAAACATAATATGTACAACAGGAGCTGAACAACATAAAAAGAGATAAATGATAGAATCCATCTTCAGCTCCAGCTATCCAGAAAGAGCCTGCTAAAACCTGAATACAAGGCTGCCCGTGTAGAAAAAGGGACACCCGAGTTTGCAAGTGAAACAAACTACGAGTCAGTCATGGGACTGGTATGAGAAATCTACTTAACACATTTTACAATATGGCTAATCATGGGACCACACCACTTTCGCGGAATGGGTTTACTCCATTGGATTGCCAGTGCTTTAAAACAAGTAAATCTTTTAAACATCGCAATGCTTTTTATAGAAATGAAGCCATAATAAGACTCAGTTCCCATCACACAATGCAACACAAACCAGAGGATAGATTTTTACCTTATAATGGCCAAAATATGCTTGATACGAATAAAACAAAAGCATTTGATATTATTACTAGTGTTTATATGTTTCAAAAACAAATTTTAATCATAACTATCAATCATAGACGGCATTAATGCCCCATACCACTATGTCGCCATATATAGGTATACAATCAAAACCGCACGGTATCGTATTTGGAAATTGGATTTCCGTCATGAACCAAGGCAAAAGATAGTCCTTACTGAATTCGAGACACTCTAGCCCGCCCCTCAGGATCAGAACGCATCGACCCTTGGATCGTCAGGGCCGGTCCACCGATGTGGATTAAAAATTCCTGAACACTGCGTTTACCCGCCCTATGGGGCGTCACTGGTCATATCCGACCACACCATCGGCTCCGAAGAGACCGAAGCAAACCGAGGCCTCGCTTTCCGTCATCCACATAAGTAAAATACCCGGGAGTGCAAAACCCAAAGCACCATTCCTAGCTAGAAGGAAACGCATGTCCTCCCTGAAGTCCTTCTCCCGTTTCTGGCTCATCCCGGGGTGTGAGGCTCACGAAACAACGCTATATACAAAGCTATGCCACAAAGGCTGCGCTTTGATCATCAACCACAAGACTTTGCTTTTCAACAGAAGCCTTGATCATCTGCCACTTAGGCGTGCCGCACAGGCAATTCACTCCATGTGATTGATTTCTATCAATATATAACCTGTGAGCTCGTACGTCTCAGAGAAGGGCGTTAAGAAAGAAAATAAATTCTCCGCCGCCAAACAAATATATATTTAATAGAGATCAATCAACACAGAACAAAATCCAATGTCAGACACACAGTCCATTTACAAGTTCGTTCTGGGTCTGAACGAAACCGGAGGCACTCAATACCTCGCATATCCGTACAATCCACAAGTACGTCCGGACGGCTACTACTTCAGCCCCTTCAAGGTAGCTACTCCTATCATGAGCATCAGTAGCACCCCTCCACTCGACGTGAAGATCATCGGTCTTGCACCGTCTTCATATCTTCGACTTTCACTCGTCGAACAATTATTTGAAATGAGAATCAACTCGGCCTTTTCAAATAATTCACGTATATTTAGAATTTCAAATCAATTCATTTCAATGGTTAAATTATTCGATACCACTAATTCTGTTCTTTAATGTAATTTTCACGCCAAACACATTCAACCATTAAATATCACATAAACCGAGCAAATTCAGTTTATTCTCATTCTATATCGTTTATAATATTTTATCACGATTTATCGCTATTTTTATTTATTTAAAAATAGCTAATTCATTCAAACGACGCTTCAGGCCATAACGCGGCCGTGGCGCTGTTTTTCTTCAGATTTGATTTACGCATATCCGAAGATCTAACCGTAGGATCTTCACAAATTTTATATCATTAAAAAGATCTTTTCAAAACGAATCCAACGGTTTCAGTTTTGGGAAAATCCGACGGTCGGATCTCCCGCACTTATAGTTTGAAGTTACGATTTCAAAATACGAACTGCAGCGTCGTTATTCGATTTAATTTAATTATATTTATATATATATAAAAATATAATCGATTCTGGCGCTGCTTTTCTTCAGATTTAAATTAAACATTTCAGGCAATCCAATCGTTGGATCATCACAAAGTTGGTGTCGTTGGAAAGATATTTCCAAAGCGAACCCAACGGTTTCGGTTTTGGGAAAATCCGATGGTCGGATCTCCCGCACTAATCGTTTGAAATCACGGTTTCAAAACACGAACTGCAGCTTCGTTATTCGATTTATTTTAATTATATTTATATAAATATAATTCGTTCTTTGATTTCAAAACTATCTTCACTTTATATATTTGATAAAAATGATATTTTTATCATCAAAAATCTTTATTCAACACATGAATATTTTTAGCACTTCATATTCACAATAAAAATGTAAATTTTATTGTTCAATCTATATATTCAACACATGAATGTTTTCGACTTCACACATACGATAAAAATATGATTTTTATCGTTCTAGTCCTTTATTCAACACATGAATATTTTCCATAGTTTATATATATATAATAAAAATGTGATTTTTATTGTAAAACAATTTATTTCAAAAAAAAACGATTATTTTATATAGTCTATACATAAGGTAAAAATGTTATTTTTGGTGTTAAAACAATTTATTTAAAATACTAATATTTTATATAGGCTATATATATAATAAAAATGTGATTTTTATCTTTCAAATAATTTACTCAACACATGAACTCATTCAACACATGAATTTCTATTCAACACACGAATATAGTTTCAACACATGAAAATAATTCTAACACATGAATATTATTGAAAATTTCGGCAGCATAACGGCAGGGTAGTTAAAACCGACACCGTCCCTAGTACGGCTCCTCGCTCTACCTTAAAACCTCACGGTTTTTGACAATGGGGATTTTCAATATCTAGTTCGTACATAGACGAATTTTCCCATATTCTAATCCTATTGGGATTTCAATCACAATCAATCATTCCAAATCAACCATTCATGGTATTCACCAAATTTCCCATCAACCAATCCAAACAATATCACAGCCAATATATATCGTCCATGGTATGTAGACGAGGGGAGTGTATATATATATATTCGTATATAAATATATTTCAATTCACTTCAATTCATTTCAAGGTCATTTCAACGCATATATAATTTTTACAACGCATATATAACTTATACATCGAACATACAACATATTCAACGCTTATACATGAGGTGTACAACGCTTATATAACTCATACATCGACTATATAATTTATACATCGTTGTTTTCCATATCGTTTATAAATTAGAAATCTGACATTGGGTTCCACTCCACCAAAAATAGCAGAAGGCTCAGAAAGATATGCGGTCTCTTCTAAAATGTAGAAGACGTCCACACGAGTCTGCTATCTCTTGTTTCACTGAATTTCGACCACAAACGAAAAAGATATGATTTTTACAGTGAAATCATAAATCGTAGCGCTTTAAAGAGCTATAGAACAGTTTAATATAAAATAAACCGTTAACTCAGCTATTCATTCAAAACTAGGTTTTGATTTATACTCCAATTCGTGCAACGATATGAGGATCGGGCGGCGCAGCGTCGAAGAGGAAGGAGGGGCGCACCCGCGCGTGGTGGAGCGGTCGAGTTCGATCGCCTATACAGGCGACGGTGGCACTGTGAAGTCGTCGACTTCAAGGGCATGAAACTCGAGACACGGCGAACGAGGGGTGGCGTGGCAGGTATAGATTTGAAGCCCTCGACGAGTACTACAAAAGCTTCAACTGGGTCGAGGTCTATTACTTCGTGGATTGGTTGAAAAATGAACGGGAAGCTTTGAACAGCTTTCCGCCGTCAGTCGAGGGAGATAACGAGGGGTTACGGATTTTTTTTATATTTTTAATTAATGAAAGAAAATTTTCTGTTGGCCAATATTTATATAAATTCGAAAATAGGGTTTTCTCCAAACGAACTCCAATCCAAATCCAACAACTATCGTCCCTAGCTAAATACCCCCATTCCGAACACAATGGGATATGTTTCGTAGGCCCATTCGACTTGTTTCAGTCAGTTTTTCTTCAAATTAAAATATATAACATTCAATATTTTATTTGAACGTACATTTCAATTTGCAGTGGCCACATACTGATCCCAAAAATTCCCAAAAAATAAATCTAGCTATGTTTTGACGATACGGTCCCAACAAAACTACTTTCATCGAATTCTGAGACTGTTTGAAAAATGGCCATTTTCTGGCCGATCCAATTTAACAGAAATTCACCAAACACATTTCCCTTTGCCACGCTCACATATTGACTTCAAAAATTATGAAATTTGAAAC
The DNA here is from genome assembly GCA_030737875.1 of Allium sativum. Lineage (NCBI taxonomy): Eukaryota > Viridiplantae > Streptophyta > Magnoliopsida > Asparagales > Amaryllidaceae > Allium > Allium sativum. The sequence continues at coordinate 390,799,106 of CM060912.1, read as the reverse complement.
CTAGCAATAATTTGACATCCCAGATCCAACAAAAGTGGTTTCGTCGAATTCTGAGTTCGTATGCAAAATGTCTATTTTCAAGGGCTATATATTCTCTATAGCGACCTTTCTGAAAATTCATTTGGCCATAACTTTTGACTCCCGCTATAAAACTTCGATTTTTCAGATTCATTAGAAAGATATACACTAACAGATTTAAATATTTTTGGTTTCACTAAAATCCGTTTTATTTCGCACCCGGTACAGTCAGTCAAAGTTTGAATTGAAATTTTGAAACTGCTGCGCCTTTTTCAGGCCTTGTATATAATTCGAAATAATCATATTTATTTTCAAACATCGATTCAAACATACTTTTCGTCGTTATTATTTAAAATATTTATTTTAAATATTTAAAATCCACTAAAATAGCCAATTTAAAATTTTTAAACTGGCTCAGATTTTCCGTGTTGTTACAATGATAGTATGGGGTATGAGGCTGTGAATGTTACCATGGGGAAGAAGGTGATGTCTGGTTTATATCGGATGGTTTTACAAATATTGCCTCGGGACATTCTGATTTTTTTCTTGATATAACAAAATCAAATGTTTTTGCAGAAGATGGGTACGTTTGGCTAGTTGCTGAATACATTAGGCTGTTTAACAGCTTTGGGATATTGGGAAATTTTGTGGATATTGGGAAGTGCAGTGGTAGAGAAGACAATACTTCGACTGGATCGAAGCGAGTTTTTTTAGGGAAGGAGGATCCTTGTCGTGTATTTTCTATATAAGAGGCATGTATGAAGGCTCCTTATTTGGAGACAGTTACAGGAAATCTTGGTGATGAGGTGAGCTTCAAAACTGGTTTTTTTAGAAAGTCTGAGTGTGGAAAGGATGTCTTGATCGAACTGCATAATAAGGCTCCTTTCATTTATGATGTTTTTTGTAATAAGAGCAGGAAGATTTCTCGATGTTGTGGCTCACGATAGGGGAAGTTATTGGCCTTGCATGGGGTTTTGAGGAAGGATTTTCAGGAGGTTAAGGAGATTGGTACTGATTTGTTTTTGAATCTTGTTCTGGGATTGTTTTCTAATGAAGATGCTTGTATGAGTGTTGTGTTTGCTGGATTGAGGGGTTGGTTGGTTAATAGTTATGGTTGGGATTTAGTTAGTAATGTTGCTAATGTAGTGGACTTTCTGGATGTTGTTTTCGGTCAGGGTGCTTGCTGTAGTCGTGAGTTAGTTAGTGCAGGGGTTAGTTGGTGGGGGGGGGGTATTTTGGATAGTGTCAGTAGAGATTATGGTGGTTTTGTTGATGGAGGATTGATGAAGCTTGGTTACTGGGAGAGTGTATCTCTGGATGCTAGTTTGGGTAGGGATTTTTTGATGACGTTGTGTTTTCTTGCGATTTTATGATTCTATTGGTCAATGGTGCATGCACTTTGTTATCGAAGGTGTCGGGGTTGAGGTTAGCATCATTGATTTTGAGGCCTTGGTCTGGTGTTTCTCTCTTTGCCAATGTTAGATTCGATATGCCAGTACAGTGATCCGTCTTTTGTTGTTCCACTTGAGGATAGTAGAGAGGTTTCTCCAGTTTGTGATATGTCCTCTTCAGCGTCTAGGAGGGGAAGGCGTAGGAGACAAACTCCCAGTACCAGAGTGGTTCGTCGTAGTGCGAGGTTTAGAGCTTACACCTCTTCTTATCATGGTAGGTTCTTGAATTCGAATGCTAGTAGTAGCAATTCAAATTTGGGCTCAGGTATGGTTCCTGTTCATGGTAGTGACTGTACGCCATTTGCTTTAGGTAGCCTTTCTACCAGCCAGCTTTTTTAATTGGCTAATGACACTGCTTTCATTTTTTCTGACATAGAGTTAGATGCGGATTACATTAGAAGTAGGGAACTAGAGAGAGTTAACTCTCTAAGGTGATGAGGATTGTTAGCTGGAACATTAGGGGTCTTAATGAACCCAAGAAATGTGATAAGGTTAGGGCTTTTTTTTTAAGATTTCCATATTGATATTGTTTTACTACAGGAAACAAAAATTGAGGATCCTGGCCATTGTTTTTATATGAGGTTAGGTGGGTCTCACTTTCGTAATTGGTCTTGTCTCTCGGCCGTGGGTAGTGCCGGGGGAATTATGATTGGTTGGAAGGATAATCAATTTAGACTCATTCAGGAGATTCCTTGATTGTATTCTTTACACACCGTTTTAGCATCTCTTATAGATAATTCAGTTTTTGGTATCTCTAATGTGTATGGTCCCATACCAGAATAGAAAGGAGAATTTTATGGGATGAATGTTCTGATCTTAGAAATCTTGTCCCCAATCAATGGATTGCGGAGGGAGATTTCAATGTCACTAGGTTTTTGGGAGAGAGATCACCTCAGGAAGGTGTTTTTGATTGAGATTCCTCTTAACAATAGATCATTTACTTGGTCTAATGTCAGAGATTTTCCTTCTTTTGCTTTATTGGATAGGTTTTTTATTAGTTCTGAGGTTGAGCATAGGTTTTCTATTTGTAGAGTTAAAGGTTTGCCTTTTTTATATTTTGATCATTGTCCCATCATCCTTTCTTGTGACTAATGTTTCTATTAGCAGTAGTTTTAGATTTGATAAGATGTAGTTATTGGATTCTAGTTTTATCAATTTAGTTTCTGTTAAGTGGAATTCCTTGTTCTATTTTAATAATTTGTATAGGGGTAATTCTGTAAAGATTTTTGTTACGATGTTAGGAAAGTTAAGATTTTTTTCTCAAGTGTTGGAATAAGTATATCTTTGGTAGTGTTAGAATCAGGAAAGATAAGATTATGTGTGAGATGTTAGATTTAGATAAGATTAGTGAGTCTAGGATTCTTAATTCCAATGAGAGGGCTGATATACACGTAAATGTGTATATTTTATCCGCATATTTATCTTATTTTATCTTTTAAATAATTGATACGGTGCATTTATAGTTGTGTTTACAGATTATTTTTTTATGAATGGATTAATGCACTTAATTGTTGAAAAGCTTTAAGAATTTTTGCAAGAAGAGTGTTGAATTTTAGAGCTGGATTAAAGCTTGAAGACCTGAAGAAAAAGTGCTATTCAATCGCCTTCTGCTGCATATTTTAAAGACAAGATTCAATGCTTTTCCATAGTGATCATTTGGAGTTGTTATTCATTCTCAAGGCAATTGGAGTTGAAGCCCGCAACCTATTTTCCATGACATCTACATGCGTTCACATTGGTCTAGTTGCTAATTGGGCTAAGTTATTTGTCCTATATCATGTAATTTGCAAGGCTTCTCATTCATGCGTTGCACGCGTTCACACTGAGCTATTTGACTTATGTGCTATTTTGGAAAAGGGGTTTTGTCCCACATTGTGGAATTTTCCAAGTAGTCTTTGTCACATCAGCTATAAATACATTGTATCTCATTCATTGTAAAACACATTAGGTTTTATTATGTAATTCTCTTCTTGGAATAAAATCATTCTTCTTCCCCTGTTCTATTTAGTTTTAGTTTTATTTTATTTATATCTGTTATTTCATTTTTCTCTTCTTCTTTAGCTATGTCTAGCTAATCCCCTTTGATTAGGGGGTGATGACACTAATAGATATGATTCAACATGAATCACATAGCCAATAGATGAGGACTTTATACATGTAGATCTGGATCTGAATCAAGGGTTAGATCTGAACCTTCATATTCTGTGTCGTTTAAGAGTTGTGCTCCTTAATAGGGTATATTCGTGTTCGATCTAACAATTATCAGATTTAGATCTAATTTTAGGGTTTTAGAAATTAATTAGTGAATCTGTCCTGATAGTCTATGGTTGTTTAAGAGCTCAGCTCCTGCATAGGCTATGCTTGTCGTTATTTACTTATTTGTTTCTAAGAACCTAATTATCGTTGATTCATGTGTGTGACAGAAACATGAATTAGATCTATATTTATTTGTTGGCTATTGATGAGTGTGAATCCAATCTATGTCATTATCCCCTAATTGCTTTTTCTTATTATATAAATCTCTCTTTTTATTTAATTGTTGTTATTTTCTGTGCTTTCAATCAATCAAAATCCTTGAATAACTTGATTGGATTTATTAATTAAAATACTTTTGGTCCCAGAGTTCGACACCCTCTACAATAATCCTTGTTGTTTAGGAAAGCCGAACAGATTTTACAGTTGTTTACAATTGCAAAATTTGTTCGCAAACAAGGGCTCAGCTTTGCAACCTTAGGAATGATCATAAGTTGATTTTGGAAAAAGAAGAGATCATGTGGAAGCAAAGGGCCCGGGTTCAATGGATCAAGGAGGGGGATAGTAACACGAAATTCTTCCACAGTGTGGCTAATAAGAGGATGTTAGGACTGCGGAATGGATCGTTCAGGCAAAGCAAACACTAAAGGGGGGATGAATAGTGTTGTAAGAATTTAAACAAACTTAAAACTAAAGAGAATTATGGAATGAATCAAACACCACATACACAATCACATATTCAAACACAGATGCAAAATAAATATAAATAAAAATGCAGAAAAAGGAATACTGGTTCGGATCACTCCTACGGCTAGTCTCTCACAACGCTGGATTGTGCAGAGTTTTATAACTATTTCCAATAGTCAAATACAACCTCGTTGATTTCACGGCTCAACGAGGAGACATCAACTCCTATCCCTTGATTTCACGGCTCAACAACGGCACACCGACTCCTATTACTTGATTTCACGGCTACAAGGATACACCGATTCCTCTTTGACTCACAAACAAGGTTTATTCAACCCAAACAATTACAAAACAGTCCTATAACTCTTCAATAACACTTGATTCAGAGAGTAGAGAGTGTAGAGAGAAGAAGTTTGATCAAAACAGAAGTGAATTCCGCAGTGTATAAGCGTAAAAACCATAAAAATGATTAAGAATAATGGTGAGATGAAAGAGGATGAAGTTGGAGAGGAAAATATGTTAAAAAATTCGGTTTTAACCTTTTTTTATAGAGTATGAAGGGTTGCAACGGTTTTGAAGCGTTTCAAATAATGAAAAGACACTTCCCTTTAAAATTAGAAAAAATAGCTATTATATGTCGACATTCTCTTTTTGCTATATCAACATACCCATGTACATTTTTGATTTTCAAAGCATTTTCAAGTGTTTTGATATAAAACTAATTCTGGAAATTCTTAAGTAAAATCCTAGTGTTGTAAATTAATATTATATGATAGAAAAACATATGAAAACATATTTTTAAACTATATAAATATATTTATAAAATTATAAGGTTTTAAACTATATAAAGTATAAATATAAAGTATATAAAAAAATTAAGTTTGAAAAACAAAGAAGAATAAAAACAGAAACAAATAGAAAAACAAAATAGGGAAGATTGAGGAAAAATAGAAAACAAAATAGAGAGGATTGAGAATTGAAAATCAGAATTTGAATTTGAACCTGGAGTGCTATTTAGAGTCTTACAAAATCTAGACTCTATAAATATATTAATCTTGAACTCTTGAAATCCTGATTACTCATGAGTCTTGAAATTTCTCTGACCTTTGAATTTCTATCATCTTTATAACTATACAGTCTTCAGTAATATTTCCTGTATATAATTCCTGCATATATATATATATATATATGTATTCTATACAAAAAGTGTTAGTATATATTTTATAATCAATGATAATTTAAATAAGGTTGTTGTCATCAAAACTCCATTCCCCAACAATATCCCCCTTTTTGATGATGACAACAAAAGTTTATAAAATATCATACCTGTATATACCTGTTGATGATGTTCCTTATAATACTCCCTTGTCTGTAAGAATCCTATAAACTACGCCTATATTTTATAATTTCTCCCCCTTTGGCATTATCAAAAAGAAATTCTAAAAGTACTCCCCCTAAATCCTATAACTATCCAAATAATTCCTGTACTAAAGTAGAATACTCCCTTGAGTCCTAAATCTATAATCATAAAATACTCCCCTTAAAATTATGACTATACTAGTATAACAGAAGAATAATAAACAAGGCAGTGTAATAAATGTTTATAATCAATTCAAGCAAGCAATTCAAGCAAGCAATTCAAGCAATTAATTCAAGCAAGCAATTCAAGCAATCTATTTAAGAAATTAATTCAAGCAATCAATGTAAGCAATCAACTAAATCAATCAAATTAAACAGTATGTGTTAGTAAACAATTCTTGAACCTTTAATTAAACCTAGAAACTATAAAACTCCCCCTTAATCTAATACAAGACTAAACCTCCAATTGTTAGGGGTCATCACCAACCAGTGGTCTAGCCTATACTCTAGTTCCCTTAAAACTATAATAAGACCTTATTCTAGACTTAGAAATAACTTTGATAAGATATCCCTAAAATTAATACATAAGTAAAGTAATTCAATCCAATCAATGAATCAATTTAAGTTTTGTTGTCCCAAAACTCAAACACGAAACTAAACATTTCTTGTAACTTCTATCTATCATAAAACCTATAAAGCTCCTATCAACTATAAATTCATAAGTATATTTCTAACAAACCTATCAAACACTAATGAAATTTAACCATGTCAAGTAAGTAAATCAAGTTATTCAAGTCAAACAAAACAAACAAACCAAATAAGTCAATAAATTCAATCAAATTAATCAAGACAAAGTAAATATGTTATGTATTTAATTAATAATCCTATATTTATAATAAAAACTTTTCATACTATATACTTGTTATGTGTGGAGTTAAAGTTAACATATAATGTAGTTTGTGAAGTATGTTGATTATAATGTAGTATGAAATGCATGTTATATGCAAAACAATATGAAATGCAACATATGGTGTGAATAGTCTTGATTTAAAATGCAATTGTAATTTATAATGATGATATGAAATAAAATGTATAATAATAGTATGCAGAATGATTTGGTGATAATATCTAGTTAGGTAAAATTTATTCAAAGTACTATCTAACTATTATAAATTATTTGAATCAAATAAAGATAATGTTAATTTCTAGACTTGGGTTAATTATTTTAATGAAATTGATTAAAAGAATAATACAGATAAGAGTTTAATTAAAAAAACATTCATGATAAGTAGTAAAATATTCAGAAAAAACATGGAGTTAAATAATATTAGTAGGGTAAATATTGTAAAAATTGAAGATCTTTCTAAAGAGAATATAAAATTTGTATAATATAAAGTAAGCTATATAAACATATATTCATAAGTATATATAAAACTAATTTAAAAAAAACTTAAATTTTTAATTTATGAGATATACATTAATATTTTGATACAAATCAATTTTAAATTTAAACTTTAGAAATCAAAACATATTTATTTGCTAACAAAACCATTTATACTTTAGAAGGAAACATTATAAAGTAATCTATAAAACTTCTTATTTTTAAACTACTTAAAAAAGTCATGTGTGTGTGTATATATATATATTTCTTTATATTAAGTTAAATATACAAGTTTTATAAATCTTAATAGGAAGTCAAAATAAGTATTAAGTTACAAATAGTATTTGTGATAATGTAACCAAAAATTGTTATGAAATCATAAGAATAATATATAAGTTAAACTATGCATGTTTAAACTATATAAAAAATGAATAAATTTATATTTTATAACAATATCAAAAAGTTATATTGACTCTATATATCATATTAACATGTTTATATAATTTTATTAAATTATATAATTTAATATATATATTTTGAAACGAGATATAAGAAAATAAGTATACAGATAAATTTAATAACTAGAATTTAAACTGGCATTTTCTTATTGAAAAAGATGGAGGGAAGTTTGAAAGTTTAAATATTTGAGATAAAAAAATTTAATTTCATTCTATAGGCTGATATGTTAACATATAGATATATGTATGTTGACATATATGTATTATTTCAACGAGAATATGGTTTTGTGACTTTGGTTTCAAAATATCGATTTTTGTTTCTGGTTTAACTATTTCCTGACATAATTCTAATCCTAACAAACATCCAAAATTTATTTTATTAATATATTAATTTTATTATAATTATTTTTGAATTTCAAATTTCAAATTTGAATTTTAAATTTCAAATTTGAATTTTAAAGTTCAAATTTCAAATTTCAAATTTAAAACAAAGCTAAGCAAGCAAACATTCATTCAACCAAAATTTAAAAATTAATTAAGGCGTACCTGGTTTTTAAATCCATTTCTTCAATATTCTCTTAATTCTGAATTGATCTACCAGAATTTGATGATCAGATCTGCTCTATTGCGATGGGCAAGTTTTTCTGATCATGATAGCGTAATCATTTGCTGAATCTGAACACCATATGAGAAAGATATTAAAGATTTAGTAGTTCAACCAACTTAGCACCAAAATTTGAATTTGAATTTTGAATTTTGAATTTTGAATTTTGAATGAATGGACATTTCAACTACTATATAAAGGCTCAAAAGTCATGTCTCTTCATAACTACTCCTTTTCTTCCTCTTGTTTTTCACTTTTAATCAAACTTTCAGGAGGCATAACTTCTTCGTTTCTTAACGGAATTGGACGAAATCAGTGGAAAATAGAAGAGGAATTCGAGGACTACGATCTAGTAGAATTTTGAGGATGAAGTTGTATGGTATTGGGGTGCAGGAAATCAAAACAGTAAGAGATATGTATGAAATCCTGTAATAGTTTTCAGTTTTGAATCGCCAACTTCAAACTGCCATATCTCACTCAATTTTGATCGAAATTTGACGATCTGCCCATCAAATCGACCGCGAGAACAAGAGCTACAATCTGGAAAAGGATTTGCGACAAAATAATCTAACCTGTGGATGCAATTTAGAGATAACCATCGACAGTTTTGGTTCCCCTCTTTCTTTATTCATCAAAACTTCATTTGATCATTACTTGGTCAATTCTTAATGGAATCTCATGAAACCAGCAACATTACAAAGCAAATGAAGAGAAGTACAGCATGACGATAAGTTGTAGATGAAAATCCAAAGTTTTAAATTGATCTGGTACCCATTTCTTTGCTGATTTATATTATATATATCCATTTATTCTTGATGTATCTTCACCAACCATTGTTACTCTTCTCCTCTTTTTGATTTCTTTTCAAAAAATGAATTTTCAATGGCCACCATTTTGAAGTTTGGATTTTCAACAGCCACCATTTTAGAATTTGAATTTTCAGTAGCCCCCATTTTGAAATTTGAATCACCAACAGCCACGTCATCCATCTTTCTAGAGTTTGAATATCCATTAGCCATATAACACTTCTTTTCCTATAAATCAACACAACTTTTCAAAGAACCAAGTAACTTTTCAAATAATTCAAATGACTTTTCAAATAATCAAATGACTTTTCAAATAATCAAATGACTTTTCAAAATAACTAACTACAATACTATCATGATATATCAAAATTTTCAAAATTTCAAGAATTTCAAAATTTTAAATTTCAAAAATCAAATCATAGTAACTTAATTTTTAAATAAAATTGAATGCAGACTCATCAAATACTGAAGCAATACATAAATTTAAACTAGTGTTCAAAATTTTCCATTTAAAATTTTCAAAAATCAGATTATGAACTTTTTGAAAAACCTTGCTCTGATACCAATTGTTAGGGACTGCGGAATGGATCGTTCAGGCAAAACAAACACTAGAGGGGGGGGTGAATAGTGTTTGTAAGAATTTAAGCAAAACTTAAAACTAAAGAGAAGTATGGAATGAATCAAAGAACACAAACACAATCACAGACACAGATTCAAACACGGATGCAAAATAAACAGAAATAAAAATGCAGAAAATGGAAAGAACACACCGGATTTTATACTGGTTCGGATCACTCCTACGTCCAGTCCCGCACAACATTGGATTGTGCAGAGTTTTATTACTATTTCCAATAGTCAAATACAACCTCCTTGATTTCACGGCTCAACAAGGAGACACCGACTCCTATCCCTTGGTTTCACGGCTTAACAAGGGCACACCGACTCCTATTCCTTGTTTTCACGGCTACAAGGATACAACGATTCCTCTTTGACTCACAAACAAGGTTTATTCAATCCAAACAATTAGAAAACAGCCCTATAACTCTTCAATAATACTTGATTCAGAGAGTAGAGAGTGTAAAGAGAAGAAGTTTGATCAAAACATAAGTGAATTCGGCAGAGTATAAGTGTAAAAACCATAAAAATGATTAAGAATAATAGTGGGATGAAAGAGGATGAAGTTGGAGAAGAAGATATGTTAAAAAATTCGGTTTTAAACCTCTTTTTATAGAGTATGAAGGGCTGCAATGGTTCTGAAGCGTTTCAAATAGTGAAAAGACACTTCCCTTCAAAATTAGAAAAAATAGCTGTTATATGTCGACATGCTCTTTTTGCTATGTCGACATACCCATGTACATTTCTGATTTTCAAAGTATTTTTAAGTATTTTGATATAAAACTAATTCTGGAAATTCTTGAATAAAATTCTAGTGTTGTAAATTAATATTATATGATAGAAAAACATATGAAAACATATTTTTAAACTATATAAATATATTTATAAATTATAAGGTTTTAAACTATATAAAGTATAAATATAAAGTATATAAAAAAATTTAAGTTTGAAAAACAAAGAAGAATAAAAATAGAAAGAAATAGAAAAACAAAATAGAGAAGATTGAGAAAAATTATAAAAACAAAATAGAGAGGATTGGGAAATGAAAATTAGAATTAGAATTTGAACCTGGAGTGCTATTTAGAGTCTTACAAAATCTAGACTCTATAAATATATTGATCTTGAACTCTTGAACTCTTGAAATCTTGATTACTCATGAGTCTTGAAATTTCTCTGATCTTTGAATCTCTATCATCTTTATAACTGTACAGTCTTCAGGAAAATTTCCTGTACATAATTCCGACATATATATATATATTCTATACAAAAAGTGCTAGTATATATTTTATAATCAGTGATAATTGAAATAACGTTGTTGTCATGAAAACTCCATTCTCCAACAGAGGAGGCATGATAATTTGATCCATTCTATTTTTATTAATGATGTGGAATTGTCAGTTCAGAGGGATTTAAATGAAGCTTTTACTAGGTATTATAAGCAGATTTTTGGTTCTAGGATTAAGAAAAGGATAAATGTTAGATGGAATGACATTTATCCGTCTGATGCTAAGGTTGATTTGGTAGATCTAGATAAGCCTTTCTCAGAACAGGAGATTTGGAAGGCTATATGTGATATGCCTAGTGACAAAGCTCCACGTCCTGATGGCTTTTCTATTCTTTTTGATAAGCAGTTTTGGGAGGTCCGGAAATTGATATTATTAACTTATCTAATGATTTTTATAGTGGCAATTTGCGTTAAGGTAGCTTTAACTTTGCTAATGTTATCCTTATTCATAAGAGAGAGGGTGCTAACACTTTAAAGGATTTTAGGCCCATTTCCTTAATCAATTGTTCCGTCAAGATTATTACCAAAGTCCTAGCGAATTGGCTTTGTATAAAGATGAACGATCTTATTGATTTCTCCCAAACTGCCTTTATTAAAGGTAGAAACATAGTGGATAGAGTGGCCGCTGTGCAGGGGTATATAAATGTCTGCTGTAAGAATAATTTTCTTGTGCTATTTTGAAGATAGATTTTGAGAAGGCTTTCGATTCAGTTGATTAGGTCTGGTTTTAGTGTTAGATGGATCAATTAGATCATGCTTTTGCTTAGGTCTGGTTGCTCTAATATTGTTGTTAATGGGGTTATGGGCAAGAAGATTCAATCTAAAAGAGGTCATAGACAAGGTGATCCCCTGTCACCTCTTCTTTTTAATCTAGCTGTAGATGTTTTTACTAAAATTATTAAGAGAGCTGTGAGATTAGGTGTCTTAGGTTTTATAGGTAACGAGGATTTTAATAATGAATTATCTATTCTTCAATTTGGAAATGATACATTATTATTTTCCTTTCACTTGCCAAAGCATATTATTGCTCTGAAGTTTATTCTTTACTGTTTTGAGATGTTATCTGGCCTCAGAATCAATTTTGATAAGAGTGCTATTATGGTTCTTAATGACTTTGACAATGTCGTATCTCTGGTTGCTGACACCTTGAACTGTTCTATCATGAAATTTCCTTTTGATTATTTGGGTTTTAAGATTAGGCCTTTAAAACTTAAGAATGAAGATTGGTTAATTATTATTGATAATATTAATAATAGATTATCTAGTTGGAATAACAAATTCCTTTCAAGAGCTGGTAGATTAATTCTTGTTAATTCGGTGTTGTCTACTTTTCCTACTTATTAGATGGTCGTTCATCGATTTCCTCAATGGATAATTGAGAAAATCGAAAGAATTAGGCGTAATTATCTTTGGAGTGGCGATTCAATTTGTAGAGGTTATAAGTGTTTAGTTAACTAGGAGGTGTACTATAAACCCAAGAAGGATGGGGGTCTTGGGATCATTTATCTATATAACTTTAACTCTTCCTTGTTAGCCAAATGGTTATGGAGATTTAGGTGCCTATATGTGTTGGCTACTTTGAAGCAAATTGTTTCCAAATTTTATTATTCTGGGGGTGAGTTTATAGTTTGTTCTAGTTTTAGTTGGATTAATAGATTATCTTATTTTTGGAAGTCTGTTTTGAATTTTTTTGATTTTTTTAAGTTAGGTTGTAAGTTGACTGCTCATTCGAGGAATCTTACATTTTTTTTTGCATGATGCTTGGATTTCTCGTATGCCCCTTAAAATTGAATTTAGAGAGCTTTTTGAAAATTGCTGCTTTAAGAATGCTTTGATTATTGATGTTTATAGAGGGAATTTAGATCCCCCGTGGGAGTTTTCCTTTGATAATATTTTAGAAGGGGTTATGTTAAGGCAATTAGCCTTACTAAGAGCTAAGTTAACTTTGTATCATTTGGATGACAATGGAAATTATATTAGTTGGGGACTTGATAACATTCTTGTATACTTTGCTAATTCTTTGTATAATTTGCTTAATTTTTCTGGCGTGTCTAGTTTGCTTTTTAAGTTTATTTGGAAGTCTAATTCTCCGCCTAAAGCTAAGTTTCTTATGTGGTTGATCATTCATAATAAGATTAATACGGTTGAGCATTTAAGGAAGAAGAATATTATTTTTGATGTTAAAGTGTTGTTTTTGTAGTCTTTTGGATGAAGATGTTGACCATTTATTTTTCTCTTGCTATGTTACCAATTATATTTTAAATATGGTTTTAAGAATTTTTTGTTTTTGGTTGTCTGAATTCTTTTAGTAACTGTGTTGATTATTGGGAGTGTTGTAGGTTTGTTTTTAATTCTAGGCAGAGATATGTGTAGGATTCTTTAGTTACTATCATTAGTTAATTCATTTGGTCGGAGAAAAATCAGAGTTTTTTCATTTTATTTCTGTTTTTGTTGACAATTTAATATATAGGATTGTTACCTTCTGCCTGGATTGGATGTCTAACTCTCATTATAAGTTTCTTGGGGAATCTCGTTTTGAGAGTTTCTTGAATAAGGTTACATGTAATTTGGGATTATTTATTAGAATCAATAGATTTTTTAGGTGTAATAGATTTCGCATTTGTTATTGATTTGTGTTTTTATGGTGTTGCTTGCTTGTCTCCTTTACCTTTTTTATTTTCTCATTCACATATATGTGTATATATATATATACTTATATATATATGTAACGACTGGGAATTTCGCTCGATCCGAATCGGTCGCTAAACCGACCAAGACCATTCGAAACCCCTGATTGTTTTGAGAACATGACAAATCGGAACACAAACAGAAGAACATTTTATTGTTTATTACAACAATTCCATCAGAATACAAGAATATACAAAGTATGAATAAATATTACACATTTGATAATTATCAGAGATTTAAATACATTACTGCAGCGGAAAAATAATACAAAACATAACTGAAAGAAATACACGGATACAGAGCTTTCCGAATATCACTTCAGCTATATACCAGGATCCTGTGAATATATATCTGTAAAACCAAAACTACTAGCTGCCTGTGCGGAAAATAAGGGCATCCAGATTTTAGGTTAAAACAATAAACTCCAGGTCAGTCATGTGACTGGTGTGAGAACTAAAACAGTTATTAAACTTTATTTTTAAAGTTAGGTAAATCAAGGGACCACGCCGTATAACACGGAACGAGTTTCCTCCCAAGAATACCAGTGCATAAAACAAATAGCGCAATGCTAAATAAAGAAAAATGAAGCTATTATAAGACCCAGGTCCCATCTCACAATGCAATGCAAACCGGAGGATAGAGTTTTACCTTATAATAGCCAAAGAATGCTTGATATGCTAAATTCCATCTTTTATTATTACTATAAGTGAAGAAAACAACTTCAATCATAATGTATAAATCATAGACGGCATAAGTGCCCCATACCACTATGTCGTCATACTAGGCTCTACAAATAAAACCGAAAGTCACGTATTGGAAATTGGATTTCCGTCATGAGTCGAGGCAAGGGGCAAGCTCCTCTCCGTTCGAGACACTCTAGCAAATGTCTCAGGACCACACCCAGTGATCCTTGGAACCTCCAAGGTCGGTCCTCTCTTACTTTTGAGGATTAGTATTCCTGAACACACGTTTCCCGGTCCTATAGGACCTATATCTGAGGTGCCTCGCATCCAACAACCACACAGGTAAAAATAATATAAATGTCAGGGCTGGTAGGTCACCGACATCACCCATAGCTAGAAAGAAACGTCGTGCACTCCTTGGGTCCTTATCCCGTTTTTGACTCATACCGAGGTGTGAGGCTCGCGAATTAACGCCATACACAAAGCTATGCCACATAGGCCGTGCTTTGATCATCAACTACAGGACTTTGCTTTTCAACAGAAGCCTTGATCATCTGCCACTTAGGCATGCCACACAGGTAATTCATGCCATGCGATTGATATCCATCAATATACAACCTCTGAGCTCGTATGTATCAGAGAAGGGTGTTAAGCAAGAGAATAAATTCTCCGCCACCAAACAGATATATATTTAATAGAAATCAATCACATAGAATAAAATCCAAAGTCAGACACACAGTCCATTTACAAGTTCGTTTTGGGTCTGAACGAAACAGGAGGAACCTTATTCCTCGCATATCCATCGATGTCCAAGTACGTCTGGACGATCACCAACTGATTCCCTCCTCTTGGGTGTACCGCCCAATCAAGATCATCAGTAATCATCCAAATGCTGTGAAGATCTCCGGTCTTCAACCACCGTCTTCATCTTCGACTTATCGTCGAATCAGTTATTCAGAATGGGTATAAACCCGGCCTTTCCGAATAACCCGCGTATATAGTAAGAAAATGTTACACAAACACAACATACGCCTCATTCCAATTCATATATTCTTTTATTCAAATATTCACATTCTTCGGGAAAGGTTCCCATTAATTTTATCAAAGATAAATTCTTCTAAATTTATTCTTTAATCTTCCTTTGGGTGTCATTTCAAACCATGTTAAGGTTTTCCAAACTAGTCGGGATTAGCGAACCACATCGAAGTAATCATTAATTTTATTTCCCAATCCCAACCTATTCATCCCATGGAGCAAAAATGTTAATACTCCATATCTAACACCACGGTGTTAACGGTAAATATTAATTACCATTTCACGTTCAAATCTAATTAAAGATTTAACTATCGCTTTGGATCAAAACTGATGATACTCCATTCTCGATCACTTTAATCTAATTAAAGATTCATTAAAACTCCACTTAGTTTTAATCTTCCCAAAAATCAACATCCTTTCTTTAACTGGGTTAAAGAACCAATGTCATCTAAAATACAATTCATGATAAACCCAAAATCACTTTCCATTGTTAATCAGGTTAAAGAACAGGTGTTATTCAAAACACCGCTCACGATAAACCCCAAAAACCAATTTAAATTCAATTCCAATTAAATACTAATTAACTGGACAATTTCACTAAATCTTAATTAAAAGATTTATTCTTTTCTAAACGGGGTTCAAGAACAGTGTTATTTAAGACACCATTCACGACGAACCCAAAATCCCATTTGATATTAAATACAAGGCTCTGAATAGAAAATATATCGGCTTATATTAAATATCAAATTCGGAAACCAACAAATATCATATTGGAAATAACAATATAAATATATCTTCAAATTTCCATAACCATATCTATATAATCGCGAAATCCAACATCGAAATATTTCAAACATAATTTCGATTCAAATCCATTCCAATTTGTATATTGGAAATTCTGATTATTTTAAAAACCACTTCAAATCCAATTTATTTATTCAAAAATATTGGATTATCATTCTAGTTCATAACTAGTTCATTTCGATAAAAATATATTTTTATCCTTTTTAAATATGGTAATTTTCACCCCAATTCTTTCTAAATCATTTATTATGATTTTACACAAATTATTGATATTTTTAATAATTTTATCAAGGCCCGTACAGTCGATTTCCAATAACGGTCGTCGAACTGCACTTACAGCGACCTTTTCCAAATTTGATTTGGACATAATTCCAAATCCAACCGTTAGATTTCAAATTTCTAATATCCACTGGAAAGCTCTTTTCGATATGAACCCAACGGTTCCGGTTTCAGGAGAATCCGACGGTCGGATCTCCTGTAACGTCAATTCGAAGTCAATGGTCGAAATCCGCGAACTACCGCGGCGCGACGCGTTCTATTCAGGCCATTTAATATATATAATATATATATTATATATATTTCGTCGATTTCAATTCAAAACGTATTTTATAAATCGTTTAAATTCGTTTTAAAAACGATTTCAACTTCATATTCAATTTTAAATCAAAATTGAATATACCATATCATTAATATATAAATGATAATATTTTCAAAATATTAGATTTTGAAATCACTTCCTTTTCTATATTCATTACAAAAACGAATATAATCGATATAAATATCGTTCGCGTCAAAATGGCGCATATCTAATCAACACGACTTTATATATTTCAATAACTTCGTTATTCTATTCAATACATGAATATTTTCTTCAACACATGAATTTTCATTTTATACAACACATGAATATTTATTCATTCTTAGTTACAATAAAAATGTGAATTTTATTGTATAAATATTTTATTCAACACATGAATATTTTCAACACACGAATATTCTCAACACATGTGTAAAATTTGTCGTCCCAATCAATATCCTTCAAATGGGTGTACATAAACAAATCGTTCGATTTGTAAATTTAATATTTATTTATTCACATTCACGTTAAAAATTATATTTTTAACCATATAATATTTTATTTCAACACATGAGTATATTTCCGTTCATTCCACATCACAATCAATTTTCACAACACAACAAAATCAAACAAGTCATCCATGGTCTGTGAACAACGGGTGTCGGGTGCTGCTAAGAACCGTCTGCATCCTAGTGTATATTTTTAACTAGAAAACAAGAATTAAAGTGAGAAGTTCTCACCGAGGGTTCCACTCCGCCATTCTTTTCTGAAATTCAGAACAATCTGGATTTGCCCGTACTTCCAACACAATCGTTTTCACGATGTTCACATTAAAAATCACATTTTTATTTCAACGCTATAGAGATAAAAATCACATTTTTAATTCTTCTCATTATATAAAAATCATATTTTTATTCTCTACATTATTTAAAAATTATATTTTTATACTCTACATAAAACGAAAATTATATTTTTATAATCTACATATAATAAAAATTATATTTTTATAATTCTAATCATATAATAAAATTATATTTCTACTTCAAAGCCATATGTGTAAAAATCACATCTTTAACACGATGTTTACATTATAAAGATAATATTTTTATTTCGCTACTTCATATATAAAAATCTCATTTTTATGTTGCTACTCCTTATATAAAAATCTAATTTTTTATACCATTAAAGATCATACCTTTATGCCGTTAAGAACCATATCTTTTTCTAACCAAAAATTATATCTTCATATAACTAAAAATTGAATTTTTATCTAACTAAAAATATAAAAATCGTATTTTATGTTTTTAAAACCATGTTATTCTATTTAAAATTATATATTTAGCTACCTAAATAAATAAAACAGAATTTAAAACTCACCGTCGAAAAGGGGAAGGTCCACAGTCAGAACTGGGGCGGAGTTGGGCGGCGCTGCAACCTCCGGCGTGGCCATGACTGGTGGAGGTCGCGGTGTGGTGGACGTTGGAGCCTATCAGGGTGGAGACTGGCGATGGGGGCTCGCGGTTTTGGTTTCTGCCATGGATGGTTGATGTTCCGCGGTCGAGGGCGAGCTCAGGCTTCGAGAGGGGGTCTCGCGAGGTGGCGATGGGTTGAGCGGTGGCAGAGGGAAGGTCGGATGCGGCGGTGTCCTGGCGCCAGGGGCGGTGGGCTGACGTCGACCGTCGATCGCCCCTTTCCCTTTTCTTTTTTTCTTTATTTTTCAGATCTGAAATGGACGTGGGAGGGAGAAAGAAAGCAAAAGGGTTGACTTATAAAAATATTTTTTTTATTTAATTTTAATTTCAAAAAGTAATTTTTTTTAAACTTCAAATTGAACCCACCGACTGTTGTCCCTAGCTAATTACCCCCATTCCGAACACAATGGGATATGTTTCGCAAGCCAATTCGATAGTTACGATCAGTTTTCTTTTAAATTAAAATATAATTCCATGTATATTGAATTTGAACACACATTTTAATTTACTGGGGCCACATACGGACTCTAAAAATTTCAGAAAAATTATTTCTAGCTTCGTATTGACGATACGGTTCTAGCAAAACAAATTTCGTCAAATTCAGGGATCGTTTAAAAAATGGTCATTTTCCAGTCGATCGAAATTGACTGAAACTGTTAAAACACATTTAACTTCGCCACGCTCACATATTGATTCAGAAAATTATGAATTTTGAAACCTAGCAATAATTTGACATTCCGGATCCAACAAAAGTGGTTTCGTCGAAAACCGAGGTCGTTTGCAAAATTTCCATTTTTAAGGGCTCAAAATTCCATAGTGACTATTTTGAAATTTCAACTGGGCATAACTTTTTATTCCCGCTATGAAATTTCGATTTTTCGGATTCGTTTGAAAGATATTGTCAAATAGATTCTAATATTTTTGCTTTCGCTAAAATCCGGTTTATTTTGAATCCTGTACATTCATTTGAAATTCAAAATCGAAATTTCAAACTACCGCGCCATTTTCTATTCCTTTTATAATTAAAAATAAATAGTTATATTCTAACGTCGATCTATATAAATATATACATTCTATTTCTATTCAAAACAAATTTCTCATCATTATTATTTAAAATAAGTCATTTTAAATATTCAAAATTCATTAAAATCGCCAAAATAAATTTTTTAAATTGGCTCAGAATTTTCCAGGTTGTTACAATATATATATATATATATATATATATATATATATATATATATATATATATATACATACTCATATATATATGTGATGGTTGCTTATGGCTTGGCTAGTTTCTTTCAGATTACAGGTAGTTGATTATAGCTGAGGAGCTTAGTGGGAAGCTATCTTTGTCGATGGATGTTATTATTTTGCTGTGGAGCTATTTTTGAGCGTGGTTTTGGAGAATTTTTGTGTTGTTCTGTTCTTTTGTATTTGTTGTATTTAGTTCGTGTATCGGAGTACATATACTTCACTGTCGGGTGATGGCTTTGCCGGAATTCGATATTGAAGTATGATGGGTTGTGGTTTATCTGGAGCTCATCTATCTACTTTCTTTACGTTCATTCAGTCAAGTTATGAGTAGCTTTTGGTTGCTTGTTTGTACTGCAACCGGATTTTTTTAGACCTTTTTGTTTTTTTATATATGCGTACTCTCTTCTTTTTAGAATACCACACAATTTTGTTTTCAAAAAAACATTGAGCAGCAGATGATCAAAGCATGGCTTAGTTAAGCGTAGCTTTGTGTTTAACGAGACGTCAATCCTCACAACCCGGTAATGACCTAAAACAGGAGGAGTGCAGCAAGGTTATGTGGGTTATTCCCATTAGGATATGGTCATTCCCTCTAGATAAAAATTATATAATGGTATGAAGTCCAGATATATTATTCATGCGGATAATGGAAATGAGCGCTCGGTTAAAGGTCAGTTTCGACCGAGGAATGTCATATTCTTGTTGTCGTCTAGCATACAGAGATGGTATGACCTTGTGTTTGTAAAAATTCATTAGTTGTTTCTCAGGGAACATCCCTTTAGAGGTGTTTCCATCGGTTAAGGAAGATTATTTTCCTTGGTCATTGTTAGCATTGAATATTCCAACACGACCTATGGTTTTCATATTAAAGTCACAATAGCCACCGGAATTTAATCAATGTAATAATCTCAGATAATTCAACTATGTTACTTGAAAGGGTTTTCATATATTAGACATTAATAATAATATCAGTGGTTTTGATTAAGTAAGTATTTTGCTTATCAAAAAGGAAAAACCTGTTTGCATTTGCAACATGGTCTTTTGAGATACCTTTCCTTTCATTTGTTTTCAAAGAAACTGTATTAAGTTTCTCACACCAGTCCTATGACTGACTTAGAGTTTATTGTTTTCCCATTAAAATCTAAGTGCCCTTATTTTCACATGGGCAAATGGTGTTAGGTAGTTATAGATTGGAGCTACATTTTGGAGCAATATTGGATTTAAGCTGGAGCTAGATTGGAAATTTAAGACCTTTGTAGATTAGTTATTTAGCTTTGTACTCTAACGAATCAATGTAATATGATGTAAATTATTGTGAAGAATTAAAGGTTTCATTTTGTTCATGTTCTAATGTGTTATTACCCCAAACAGTCTGCCTTTCCGATACTTGGACTTTGGCAAATTCATACCGTAGATGTATTTAATGCTGACTCCAAAGGATCGATAAAGGCAAGTCATTACATTCTATCTTCCCCTTCAAATTAGGGATAGGGTTCTTCATAGCCCTATATTTTCTTCTTTCATCATTATATATAACTTCTTCAAAAACAATTGAGATCCATCTTCAACCTAGTTTTCGATTAACTGAAATCAGAGATTGCACCCTTGATTAACTAATTATCTCCAAAAATTCATGGAAGCATCGAATTTTAGGCCACATAAACTTAGATTTAAGATTTTCAGTTTACGATCTAAGTTTTTTTATTTATGTTAATTCAAAATTATCAAAGAGTTTTATGAAAACATGGCTTTCAGGTATGAGACATGGCACAAAACACAGTTTATATTTAAAGGATTCTACTCCTTAACTATCAATTCATTTCTGAATCAAATGAAGTTCCTGGCTGATAAAGCCTGGGTAAGCATGTCGACTCATTGATGGTAAGATGTAGTTAACTTGAAACAAAGCATGCATCAATCACTATATGCTTGGTCCTTGCAGGTTGTATTGGATCTGCTAATATGTAGATAGTGTTTTGACTGTCACACCATATTGTGGGTTTTCTTTCAGATGATTACTTTGGTTCTTTTAAAGTTGATTGTAGCTATGACATTTCTACAGTTTCATTTGCCACACTCTAGTACTCTGCCTCTGTGCTTGATCATGATATTGTTCTTTTCTTCTTTGAATACCAGGAAATGAGATTTTTGCCAATATAAATATTATACCCAGTTATTGATCTTCTATCGTCTAGATCTGTTGGCCAGATTGAACTAGTATATATGTTTAAGTGCTTGCTAATGCTTACATATAGGCTATAATGTATTGTCCCCTTCAAATATTTGAAAATTCTTTTAACTATTTTTTAATGCTTATCTCATGGATTCTGCTAAAATTGAAACATTGTTAATGATAAATGAAATATCAGGCCGTGTTATAGTTGAATATTGCAATGCACCTGCAACATTCCTGTTATGTTTTATTAATCATGACATCTCCCCTGTTTTTAGAGAAATATTGATTATACATGGGAGTTGGCTAAGAGTTAGCTTTATCCATGCATGTTTTAGTCAACAGTTCTGAAATATACTTTCTTTAACAAAGGAATATTTCAAAATCTGATGTTATTTTGCTTCTATGCTAAAAAATTATAAGAGTTCTCCCCAGTCTTTGATAGAAAATTTCTTGTCCAGATACCTAGTTAGTTGTTTAGCATCTACTTCATTGCTTCCTATAATAATTAAATCATCAACATATATCAGTGCATATATATAAATAATTGATGAATTGTTGATTTTAATGAAAAAAGGTGAAATATCATATTTTGTTGATTGATAAGCCATCGTGGCTGAAGTTGATTTTAGCCGGTCAAACCACACTCTTGGTTCATGCTTGAGTCCGTATATAGCTTTATTTAATTTGGATTTTGCTTGTGTCCTTGTGGTTGTTATATATTGATTTCTTCCTGTAATATTTCATTTAAAAAGGCATCATTAACATCTAAATGCTTGATCTTCCTATTGTTGAATATAAGTCAAACTATTATTGGCTTGACCACTACCGAGAATGTTTCATTGAAGTCGAACCTATATACCTAAGTAAACTTTTTGGTTACAAGCCTTGCTTTGTATCTATTAATTGAACCATTTGGAGTTTTCTTCAATTTGTATGTCCATTTGCAACCAATTGTGTCTTCATTGTTTGATGGGTAAACAAGTGCCCATGTATGGTTGTTAATGAGAGTATTGTACTTTTTATACATGGATATTCTCAATTTTTATCTCTTGCAGCTTGATTGTAGTTTTCTAGTTCATCTAAACTGATGGCAAAAGTATGAATCTATGGCTTGAAAATTTCTCTCTTGGCCCTAGTATGAGAAGACATAATATGTGTGTGAATTGAATTGTAATACTCCTTGATTTGTTTGAGTGGCATAATTTCTTGAAATGCATTCTTGAGCGATGTTAACCTCTTGATATTCAATATGTACTCAAGTTTTTCTATTTTCATGTTCATTTGATGTTGGTTGTTGGAAGGCATAGCTGAGACGCTCAGTTTGTTCTTGACTTGGATGATCATGCATCATATGATCATGACTTTGAGCATCAACAACATCAAGGCCCTCTTTTGTTGCCACACTTCAGTAAAATTGGGTAAATCAAGTATTATTATTTTTTGGATTATACACTTTACCTGTTGTTTTCATGTCTGTCCTGCTAAACAGAAAATTATTTTCATAAAAAATGGCATGCCTGCTTATGAATATCCTTCCATTTTCGTCAATACATTATATCCCTTTTGGTTTATGCCATAACTAAAAAAAGTAAATGTTCTTGAACTATAAACAAGTTTATTAGTATTATACGGTCTTAGATAGGGAAAGCATAAACATCCAAAAGTATTTAAGCTATTATAGTCTGGTTTTGGCATTGTATGACTTTTCTAATGGACTTATTCCATTCAATACTTTTGTTGGCATTTTGTTTATCAAATAAACATTCGAATAAAATGTTTTAGACCAAAGTTTTAAAGGTGGTAATGCCTGAGCAAGCAATATCAAATTAGATTCAACCATGTATCTATGCTTTCTCTCAACTAAATCATTTTGTTCAGATGTATATGGGCGAGTAATTAAAGAATTATGCCTTTTTTTGAAAATATTCACCAGGTGGTTCATATTCAGTCCCACCATCAGAGTGAATTATTTTGACTTGATAATTGGTCCAATTCCCTGCCATTTTAACAAAATTTAAAACAATGTTGTATATTTAAGACTTAAATTTTAGGAAGTATATCCACGTACATGCTTTATGTGCATCAACAAATGATATGTGCTGCTTATACCCAAAAATCAGAACATACTGGGGCTAGACCCTATAATTCTATAGAATTTAACTCAAGCGGCTTAGAATATTGAGTTAGTGATTCACTAAAGGCAAATTTGTGGCTATTACTAATTTGACAACAAGTGATACATATGGCAAAATTAACATGATCAAAAATCAATTTATTATGAAAAAGAATCTTTTTTACAATACTAACACTTAGGTGACCTAGTTTTAATGCGGGAAATTAAAAGTGTTCTTGTTACGATTTCAATGATTCATCTTTATAGGGTTAGTGCAATTACCAAAGTTAAACTTGTCCAATCCCTTAATTACATCACTCTGTAAAAGAATAACTCTAGTTAGTATGTTTCTAACTAAACAATACTTTGGATAAGATTCAATGTACACATTTTTATCATCAACAAATTGGTATACAGTAATTAAAATCTTCTTCATCTTTGGAATGCTCAACAAATTATGTAAAATTTAATTGTCTTTTACCTTTTATGTATGCATTACCAATGTGAGATATTTTGATACACTTACCGTTGCCCATGCTTATTATCTGATTACCTTTATATTCCTAATTGTTAAGATTTAGACTGTGAAGACTGTTTGTTATATGGTTGGTTGCCACTGAATCTGAATACCAAGTATCATCTTGTATATGCTCCAGTCTTGCACTTTCATTTTGATTTCTTGTTGAATTGGTTTGAGCATTTGAGTCGTGTTCAACTTAGGCTATAACACTAGGATTTGAGTCTCTTTGATTATGGTTATTCTAATTTACTACATTAGTTGAGTTGAATCTAAAATATCACTTTTAGGCAATGTGCCCAATCTTCTCACATATCTGACAATTTGATCTACTATTATTGCTCCACGATATTCTTTCTCTGGACCTATTAGAGAAGTCTCCTCTCTGAAAGGTCTGATCAAACTTATTGTTACTACCTTGATTTAATTTTTATTATTAGCTGCTAAATTGATGCTGAAATCATTTTCTTAAGTTCTCTTGCTGTCAATTCTAGCTTCATGCAACAAAAGAATTGAGTGCACATCACCCGTTGAAGAATGATTACGGTCTTTATCAACAAATCAATGGATGCAACAATTTCTTGGGGACTAGTCATACTGTAAGACGTTGTTGAAGGTTTTTCGTTGGGCATGATGCAATTATGAAGAAAAATCGGTGAATAACAAACAAAGGCAATCAAGAAGGTAGTTCAGGTTTGAATGAATTTCCTCAAATGAGATTGCTACAACCAAGCAAATAAAAATGAAGAATTTTGCTTTTTGATGATGTTTCTGGTATGACACGACCTTAAATCTAATGATTTTCTGAATTCTTAAATTGGAATTCTTGAATCTTGATTTATGAATAGAGTTTGATGATGACTGCCTGATGTAGTCACGAACTAATACTATAGCGAGGCACAAAATAGATGATGTAGCTATGTATTGTGCGTTAACTTAGCACAAATGATTTTATGAACTCACTTTCTCAAGTGATGAGCTAAAAAAATTGATGAGAAAGAGACAAATCAGAAGATGATAAGTTTTTGATGAGTCACCTTCACACATTACAAGTTTTTGAATTGTTATTAAGCTTGAAAGTTCGGCTCTGATACTAAGATAGAAATGTTGATATCTCAATTGGACCATTTGATCAGAATTTTATTCAGAGCATTTGTTTGATCAGAATTTTATTGAGAGTATTTGATTGAAGTAGAAATGCTTTTTTGCTGAATGAATTGATGATTACATTTGTCTATTACATACAATATATACTTATACAATTCGTTAAATGGGCTTAACTGGTTTGACCCGCATAGGTATAACCCAATACAAGTATACGCAATAAAGAGAAGTTTACAATACAGTCGAAGATTAATTTATAATGGGCTAATTTTATTTACACCTCACTTTCCATATTACACACGACTACTATTACTACCAAAATTAACTCCGAAACAGGCTATCGGTGAAGGGGTAACGGAACGTCACAAGCATAAAATAATAATCCGTAAGCAAGAATAAGACAAAAGGTAAAACCGAGAGCAAAAAAGAACAACCCGAAAACTAGGCGACCATAACCATCATTAAAGAAAAGAACTTAAAACCAATACAAAGAAAGGAAACCTGCAGGGTAGTTCCAGCACGAAGGGTAGATAACCAAAGGTCATCCAAAACCGGAAGTTAATAAAGAAAAAACCCAGGAATCCTACTGAAACAACCCGAACTTCCCAGTAAAGGAAAGACTGGATTGCTTTGAGAACAACACACATCAGTACACAAACTGTGGAACATTTTATTGCTGATTACAACAATTACATCAGAGTACAAGAATATAACAGAGTATGAATACTTAATTACACAATAGAAATACAATAATATCAGAGATTTAAATTACATTTAAATAGCAGCGGAAAAATAATACAAATATACAACTGAAAGGAATACGCGGATACAGAGCTTTTCGAATACTGCTTCAGCTGTAAACCAGGATCCTGTAAATATATCTGCAAAAGCTACTCGACTGCCCGTGTGGAAAATATGGGCACCCGAGTTTGCCAGTGAAACAAACACAGGTCAGTCATAGGACTGGTATGAGAAATCTTAACTAAACTTATCTAATAAGGCTAATCACTAGGACCACGCCGCTGACGCGGAACGGGATTACTCCATTGGATTGCCAGTGCATAAATTAAAGTAAATCGTTAAACAACGCAATGCTTTTTAGAAAAATGAAACCATTATAAGACTCAAGTCCCATCACACAATGCAACGCAAACCGGAGGATAGAGTTTTACCTTCTAATGGTCAAAAGATGCTTGATATGATAAATCATATTTAATATTAGTGTGTATATATATGGGTATATATATAATAAACATTTCAATCATAATGTATCAATCATAGACGACATAGTACCCCATCCTACTATGTCACCATACTAGTTCTACAATCAAACCGCAAGGTCGTATTGGAAATTGGATTTCCATCATGAGTCGAGGCTAGGGGCAAGCTCCTCTCCGATTCGAGATACTCTAGCAAATGCCTCAGGATCCCCCGCAGTGAACCCTTGCAGCAGTAGGGCCGGTCCCCGCCTATTGGCAGTGGATTGGTTATGCCTGAACACACGTTTCCCGGTTCTTTTGAACCTATAGTATGACCACTAACGGCCTATAAAAAAAATCCGAGGCGCCTCAAAATCCGTCATCCACATAAGTAAAATGTCAGCCAGTTTAAGCACTAACACTACTACTAGCTAGAAAGAAACGTGTGCACTCCTTACGGTCCATATCCCGTTTTTGACTCATACCGGGGTGTGAGGCTCGCGAAGTCACGATATACACAAAGCTATGCCATAATAGGCTATACTTTGATCATCCCGCAAGGCCCTGCTTTTCAACAAAAGCCTTGATCATTTGCATTTTGGCGAGCCACATTGACAATTCACGCCATGCGATCAATCACTATTAATATATACCAGGTTGTTAAGTAGAGAATAAATCCTCCACCACCAAACAGACATACATTAACAGAAATCGATTTAATTCACATGGAACGAAATCCAATGTCAGACACGCATCCATGTACAAGTTTATGCTCTGGGTCTGAGCGAAAACCAAATCCGAACAATCAACAATAGTCCAGACGGCTACCACTGAAGCCCCTTCAAGGTAGCTACTCCCATCATGGGTCTCAGTAGCAACACATCCATTCGATGTGAAGATCGTCGGTCTTCAACCACCGTCTTCATCTTCGACTCTTCATCGTCGTATTGATTATCCGGAATGGGTTAAACCTGGTCTTTCCGAATAACTCGCGTATTTTATAATTAAAAATCAAGTACTATTAAAAACACATCCAACGCCTCATTCCAATTCAGAATATTCTTCTAATAAAATATTCGTATTATCCAATCAAAGATAAACTCTTTAAATTATTCTTAAATCTTTCTTTAAAGATTTATTAAAAACCCAATTTGGTTTTAAATAACAAAAATCATTATTCAATGATTAATTGAATTTAAGAAATTAATCCTATCTTTAACTTGGTTAAAGAACCAATGTAATTTAGAACATAGTTCACGGTAAACCCAAAATCATCTTGTAACGAACCGGGATTTTCGACTCCGAAAATCAACATCAAACTACCATGTTGACCATTCAGACATCGAACATTCCAGATCATTAATAGAAAGAAGTTAGAGGGTGAGAATAGATAAGATAGAAATATTAGAATAGAAGAAGAAGAAGAAACAACACAACATAGAGTCTCACATCGCAGCGGAACGAAATATAATACAGAAATAAATCTTTATTGAGAGCTTTGAAAATACTTACAGTATCAGAGTACATCATATCATGGGACAGTGATACTAATCTGTCCTCATATAACACACAGCGGAATAGTAATAATATCATACGTCTGGACTCTTCCAGCTCGTCTCTTCATAGCAGTCGATAACCTGAACCTGTACAACCCGGTCTAACCCGAGCATTTACAAAACACCGGGTCAGTCTGGTGAACCAGAGTGAGATAAACTCGCACAGTAATAAGGGTGAACCATCCAATCATGATTTTAAAGTTCAAAAATCTTTCAAAAGAAAAGGATAATCGTAAGACCAAATCCACACATAAACACGGACGGTTTTTACCTTACGATAACCCAAACCACTTTTGAAATCAATATCTTTTCTGATATTATAATAATGTCTAAATACAAGTAAATAGAATCTAGTGGAACGCTTGCATCTCACGCTCCACATATATAGTATACAATCAAAACCGCAGGCGCTTATTGGATATTGGATTCCGACCTTGACAAGGTATGGGACCACCTGCCGATAGTGTATCTCTAGAGACGAACACACTGGGTTCAACAAGAACATCTTGCAACCCGGCCCTCACATGACCGACCCCTCATTTCGCTTGAGAGTATCGAATGTATATCACCGACGGTTGGGATCAGCAACCGTCTCCCGAAAAGGGACAGCATCGAAACATAGATACAAGAAACAATCGGATTTTCTCTAGATAGGTGATCATACACCCTAATGGGAGCGACCCACATAGCCATGCTGCCTGCCCGATTTTTGTCATTTCCCCGGTTGATGAGGCTTGAGGCCAGAATTAACTCTTGACATCTGGTCGCCATTTACTCTGAATGCCACATCGTCAAATCCATCGGATATCACTAATTGATATTCACAAAAATACTCTAGCTGGAAGCTAAGAGAGCGGCAATTCTCCGCCAACAACCATAGCATGTTTGAAGAAATCAACGTACGTGATCCTTCGGAAATACTCTGTCAGACATTCGTCCATATACGTCATCCAGGAACAGGATGAACCGAAGGCACTCTCCTACCGCATCCATTTAGGAATCACCCCATGGATCAGTAGCGAGAAGTCCTTGCAACCCGTAGATTCCAACCACGACAGAATCACAGTTTATCTCTGCTTGCCAGGAAGAGAATATTAGTGGTTCTTCCGTTTATGAAAATCAACGGTCTTCACAGCATCATCTCGATCAACTTCTGATATCTTCACGTATTTGTTGGTCGGAATGGTTTTCGAATAAATTCGATCCCGGTCTTTCCGTACCAACAATCGTACTGGAAAGATTTGATAGTCGGTGTTTTGACTATCAAAATATATAGTGTTTCAAACATGACACTCCAATGAGTTCACTGGTTCAGTATTCAACAGCACTTGGCCTTCTAATTCAACAAATTTATTCACTTCTGTTTAATTAAAACTTCTAACTCTTTTAATATGCAAAAATACGCTATTTGAATAACTCTAATTCATTTAACTAACATTCGACTTACTCCATTCGCTCGACTCTAGATCGCAGCGATCACAATGGTTACGCCTGGTTCCCTCAGGAAACATCCGACCGCCGTAGGCTATCTGCAGCCCTGCGAATTACGCTAGCAGTCGTACGAAATGGCAACTTAGCCGAATAATTATGTTTGGCTAATTCTATCTCGAATAACTATATTCAATTTCCCATTTAAATCTTCCTTTCAATCATCTTTTAAATTCAGAAATCCATTAGTTTTAACAAAGAAGTTTATAGCACATATGTTGTAACAATAGCGTTATAATTACTATTTAGATTTACAAAACAACAGAGCTATAATCGCTGTTTAGGTTTACAACCCATTTACTATAGCAAAAGCGCTACAATCGCTATATTAGATTTACAAAGCATATATTATAACAACAGCGCTAAAATCGCTGTTTACACAACAATTATCAAAGTTTATCCATTCATCTCATTTCTTATGCTTATAATTGTAAATCTGATTAACATCAGAACAAATCGAAGTCTTAAATAAATAAAATATTTATTTTTCTTTATAAACCTTTATTCAAATAATATATTCAAAATCCAACTCCAGTTATAAAGTAAATTTTATAACTTCCTCTTTATCGATTCACCTGACGGTGAATCAATATTTATAACACGATTGATTTCATAGGCCATACGCTGCCAAATACCCAACCAATATTACCCATTGGTTTAAACACAACACAGGTTGAATGTTCAGTCAAAAATCAACAATCAAATCAATTACCCCAAACAGGACAATTCATATGTGATAATATGAAACAAACAATATTTTTGAGGAATCCGGTTGGATCCCTCCAACCTGTTCTTCCCTGTATTCAAATGGTTTTCTCAA
Source organism: Allium sativum (assembly GCA_030737875.1). NCBI lineage: Eukaryota > Viridiplantae > Streptophyta > Magnoliopsida > Asparagales > Amaryllidaceae > Allium > Allium sativum. The sequence goes on along the minus strand of CM060912.1, from coordinate 390,768,700 downwards.
ATCAGACTGTTCAGTTTTGTTTAACTGATAAACTAAAATAACAACCATTTAACATTAACCACAAACAATTCAAACAATGCAACTATTTTAAACACGTTTATAAATAAACGTGACCAACCAAGGTGAGTCACCTTTATTGGAACCAATCGTTAAAAATAACGATTTGGTATTTTACTGAAATTAAACACAGTTTAATTTCATCGTTTAAATCCACAGTTAAATAGATAACTAGCAAAGCAGTCAACCATTGGCAAGCAGAGTACACAAAATAAAAACACCCAATTTATATAAAATATAAAAAGGGTAACTGAGTGAGTTTAACTCACCTTGATCTGTTTAGTCGTTGGATCAGTTTGGTTACAATTAAATTAAACAATTTAACTGTAAATCATGTTGTCGCCATTCTGTTCAGGACATCACCATGATGTCGAGCTCGTCGCCGTGACCCTGATGCTTTTTATTTGGTACAATTCTGTTCACAGAATGGAAAGTTATACATTTGAGTAATTTCTATTTTATCGATATAATTAACTTCTTAACTATATATTATATTTTGGTTAATTACTTTGTCAAATAAACTAGCTAGCCCTGCTCTTTACTGCTCCTAATTACGACGGCACAAATCCCAAAATCCTAACCAATGCATTTAAACCTGAAATTGAGTTAAAGCTTGTGCGTCATTTACAAATTGAAGATATAATTAACTAACTCTTAATTATAGTTTGAACCAATTTAATTACTTTTAAATTGTCGGTCATAGGTCGGTAGTCTATCTCCAATTCTCAACGATGTACTCCCATCAAGCCTGCCCAAACTTTCTTTGTTTCATGAAATCCTGACCAAACGTTTGTTTCACAATGGACCATACTGCTTTGGTAAATCAGCTGCTCTCGTGATTGGCGGAAAATGGACCAGGCACTTTCATTCTTAAGACCTGATGTCCACGCATGATTGAACAAATGTAAATATATTATAAATCATAAATTTTGATTAACAAATATAGTTTGTTAACCTCAGATGGGTACAGGTCGATTACGGGTTCTCCTTCTATTTTGTTCCAAGCGCAGTCCACTAAACCCCACGCACGCTCCAGCATGAAACGCCCAGAAACACGAGACAGATTTCAACCCAGTTGAAACCTTCAGCTCGGAAATCCTTGTTTTGGCCCTCGCGCTGGTCACTCCCACTTACGCCTGAAGTGCCAAAACTCAATGCTCCTTCTATTCGGTGACCCTCCTTCGAACGCCGGAAATTTTGAGCGAGATTCCTGGTGGGATTTCACCACTTAAACGCATCTCAATCGATCACTAAGAAGAGCCTGTGAGGCTTGATATTATTGTAGTTGAACAGATGTAAATTGATGAGGGATTCAGATATTAATGTGGAGAGAAGGGGGACGTTTTCTGTTCGTTCATTATTGGGGAAGTGGCGGCTCGTTAGGAAATAGGGTTTGGACTGTTGTAATGGGGTATATATAGTAGGGGTAAAATTGGTTTTAATATTAATTTATTTTTAACGAAACTTAGCGGCAAAGTAGTTGATAAATACCACTACAAACGATCCCTGTTTACTGACATTAATGCTAATCTTAGTGTAAAAAGATATTCCGGATCCAATGGAACAAGTTTTGTCGAAATCCGAGGTCGTATGAAAAATTTTCCTTTATAAAACCAGAAATAAACACGCGTTTAAATTTTTCACGATCACCAGATAAATCAAATCAACTTGAAACCTTGATATCTTACAATAACTTTTTGATACGAACCCAACGGCACTAGTTTCGTCGCATTCTGAAACCGTTTGCCCGATAGGCTGTTTTTACCCCGAACCGCCCTGCTCCTTTTAACGCCAAATTTCCCGATCTCTAAAAATAACAAACTATATACCTATCCTGACTCTAATCGACGCTACGAACTCAACGGAACTGGTTTCGTGGCCTAGTTCGATCATCTGTTCAAGTTACACTCAAATATTCCTTTATTTATTTAAATATGCGCTATAGAAATTGAACGGGCGTTTACGGCTACCGTGACCACATACGATATCGGTTTGCCACGCAACTCAACACCGTGCAATAATTTAACGTTACGGTCCCAATGAAACTGGTTTCATCGAAAACAGAGTCCGTTTGCAAAACGGCTATTTTAAAGGCCTATAATTAAATAACGGTTTTCCATAGCGACTTTTTCAAAATTTGATTTGGCCATAACTATCAAACTATAACACGAAATCTGGATTTTTCTCTTTCATATGAAAACTATTGTCAATACGGTTCCAACGTGTCTTGTTTCACAGAAATCCGACTTATATTGAATCCTGTATTCTCAGTTGAAGTTCAAAACCAAATATTACGAACTGCGCGCCATTTTCGAGCTCGATTTTATATTATATAAATTATAACGTTCAACTTCGTTTTATTATCGAATTAAATATTAAATTCCATTAATATTCCCAATATAATATTTAAAATAAATAAATTAAATTAAATATTTGACAGGCAAAAATACGGGTCGTTACACATCTTCCATAAAATATGGAATCTTCACAGAAATCAAATCAATATATACTCGTTATAAATTTCTGTATCCGACCAATAATATAAATGGAATAACGGCAAAGCCTCTTAAATTCCATATGTAGTATCGGCCTTCTTTTACAGAAGCTTATCTCGGTTATGATTAATTCGAATTCCATTCAATTCCAATTTAATATATTAGATTGGAAAACTTACCTTTGGAAAATTCCCATTTAAATCTTGATACAAGATTTATAAATTCCAAATCATATTTTCATTGTCAGTTGGGTTAAAGAACAAATGTCGCTTAGAAACGCAGTTCACAATAAACCCGACTCACATTTCATCCTATTTCAATCACTAAATATAATTGAAAACTTTAATAATCTAAATTAAAAGATTATTTTCTTCATACAGGGTTTAAAAACAATGTTATTTAAGACACTATCCACGACAAACCCGAAATCCAGTTTATTTAATTTCAATTAATTATCAGCAAATTGGAAAACTTCATTAACTTTAAATTTAATGATTGATCCGAGTTAATAACTAGTTCATTTCAAAAAAAAATAATTTTCTAAAATATATTCTTTTCTAAAATATTCTTTTCTAGAATATTCTTTATTGGAATGTGACTCAATCAACAACCATATATTGCATGTAATCAATAAGCATGATAAATAATTATCAAACATCCAATTAACAACCAAAGTGATTAAATTATTTCTACACTAAATATTGGGACTAGTGTAGATCAAATATCATCCCAACACCCGTGTGGGGTTTCATCCAGCAATCAAATAATAAATTATTTGTGCACTTGGGCGATGTGTAAAAATTATCAACCCAATCACATAAACAAGTCGGATGACTTATAAATGGAAGCGTAATATTCAGTTTTGAATATACTAACAATATATTTAACACATCAACTATTTCAACATCACAGACAAACATCACCATTCTTTTTATTGTTAACAAATGACAATAAAAATCTTAACTTTGATTCCAATCCATTTTATTGTTAACAAATGACAATAAAATTTTAACTCTTATCTATTGACCAAAATGTATATATTTGGTCTCATTCATTTTTAAATGACAAAATGAATATTTTACTTCATCCTTTTTAAAATGACCAAAAATACCTCTTTTATTCTGATTCTTTTAAAGTGACAAATATCGTACTTTTGTCTAATTTCTTTTAATGTACAAAATATGATACTTTTGTCTAATCTTTCCAATGTAGAAAAAGTGATTATTATGTCTAATCTTTTCAATGTAACAGAATGACAAATTTGTCTAATTCCTTTAATGTAAACAAAATGTTCATTTCTAACTCATTCTCTTTAATGTATAAAAATATACATTTTCAGTTCACTCTTTTTAATGTATAAAAATATACATTTTCATTTTCTGACAGAAATGTACTTTTATTCTAATATTCATTTTCTAAAAAAAATGAATATTTTATTCTAATTCATTTCAATGTAAACAAACTGAGTATTTTTACTTCATTCTTTTTAAATGATAAAATGAATGTTTTTATCCTCATCCTATTACATTTGACATAAACGAATGTTTTTATTTCATTCTTTTATATTTGACAAAAATGAATATTTTTGTCATTCTTTTACATTTGACATAAATGGATTTTATTTTATTCCATCCTTTTACATTTGGCAAAAATGAATATTTTTGTTAAAACCTTTTTGATGAACAAAAATGCCTATTTTTGTTTAATCCTTTAAATGAACAATAATGTCTGTTTTTGTTTGATGAACAAAAATGTCTTTCTCTTTTTACTGAAACCAAAATGTCTCTTTCTTGTTAAGGAACAAAAATGTATACTTTCTTCTTAATGACCAAAATGTATATTTTGGTTAAACTCTTTTTAATGACCAAAACTTATATATTTTGGTTAAACTCTTTTTAATGTAAACATAACTATATATTTTAATCTACTCCCCTTTAATGTACACAAATGTTCATTGTTGTTTAATCCTTTTTAATACACAAAAATATTCATTTTTATTTCATTCCTTTAAAAGTGACAAGAATGTCTCTTTTTATTTCATTCCTTTAAAAGGGAATTTTTTTTTGTAATCTTGTCAAATTCATTTCAATGTACAAAATAAGATAAATTTGTCAAATTCATTTCAATTTACAAAATATGATAATTTTGTCAAATTCTTTTCAATGTACAAAATATGATAATTTTGTCAAATTCTTTTCAATGTACAAAATATGATAATTTGTCAAATCTTTCAAAGTAAACAAAATATGTTATTTTTATCTTCATTCTTTTAAAGTAAACAAAAATGCTAATTTTTCTTTAATCCTTTTAAAGTAAACAAAAATGTATATTTTGTTTAAACTCTTTTTAATGACCAAAAATAGATGTTTTTGTTTCATTTCTTATAAATGACAAAATGTGTATATTTACTTCATTCTTTTTAATGTGACAAAAATGTCCATTTCTAATTCATTCTTTTTAATGTATAAAAATATACATTTCTACTTCATTCTTTTTAATGTATAAAAATATGACGATTCTGTCTAATTCTTTTAAACGTAAAAAAAAAATGATAGTTTTGTCTAATTCTTTTAAATGTAAACAAAAATGCATATTTGACAAATCCTTTTAATGTAAACAAAACGCATATTTTGTTTAACACCTTTCGATGTGTAAAAATGTTCATTTTTATCTCACTAACAAGTTTTAACACAAAAATGTTGTTTTTCATTTTATAATCATGTTTTGACCTAAGATGTTATTTTTATATAATCCTTATTAAATGACAAAAATCTTGATTTTATTTCATTCTTTTAATTTAATATAAAAATGTTTTTATATGGCAATTCCAGTTCAACATAAAAATGATATTTTTATGTTACACAAAAATATTTCGACAAAATGATATTTTAAATATGAACAAGCATTACTCTATAAAAATGACATTTTGAATTCTAGCATAAATGGTATTTTTAACTCAACATACATGACATTTTGAATTCTAACATAAATGATATTTCTTTATCTAATATAACATTTCTTAAACAAATGACATTTCTAATCTAATATAACATGTCTTAACAAAGTGTTATTTTTAATCCCAATAAACCCTTTCTAATGCAAAATGACATTTTTAATCTCAATGTACATTTTAATGCAAAATGTTATTTTTAATTTCAATAAACATTTTTAATGCAAAATGTTATTTTATCTAATTATGTTTTTAAAACATAAGGACATATTTTACATGACATGACGTTATTCTAATATATAAATGATATATATAATTTTCATACAAACCTATTTTAACATAAATGATGTTCTTATTCTCATATAAATCTATCTCGACAAAATAATATTTTGTTTGACAATTCTAATTAACACAATTGTTAATTCTTGAATTAATCGATCTAATAACTCAACATGATGATTTGATTTATCACAATCTTTAATCAACAAACCTAATAACACAACACGGTGAATTGGTTTAACACAATCACAAACAATCATCATTGTCAATACACAACCATTCTATACATCACAGATCTGAATAAATCAACATACATGCATGGAATTTAAATAACGAGAAATAATTAATATTTTAATTATTTTTAAATATAGAAATCTCACATTGCTTTTAATTCAGATCTGAAATTTCCTGCATTTTCAACATGCTTGGTTTCAACTTTAGTCAGCTTCATAGAGTAGATCTGATCCATATGAGTCCAACGCTTTCAGTTTCGTTCGATTTCGATGCTGTATGAGGAAGTTATCGTATTTTAAAGATTTGAATATTTAAATAGATGATTAAATTAATATTATTATTATTTTACCCTTAATATACTTAACAGAAACTAGGTCGTTGTCTTCTTCCTATATCATTCCAGGAAATCACCAACCACCGATCGCCTAGGGTTTTAAATTGCCGCCTCCACCGTGCTCCTGGAGATGATCAAAGGTGCTCGCGTCGATGGGCTTCAGCAAAGTATCCGTCGCCTCCTTCCCGAGCAAACTCGAACGTCGGTGGACCACTGGAAACTAGTGTGAACGTGTGGCCTTTAAGGCACCACCCCGACCGCCTGTGAGCACCAACGATGATCAAAGCCGTTGAAGTTCTGGATCTCAGTGCTCTCTTCAGTTTTCGTTGTACAAGCTTATGATTTCGATTTTCCATTTCGGAGAAAAGTAGGATTTTAATGCGGACGATTTAAGCCATTGAAATCAAGAAGACGGCAGCTTTAAAAATAGTGAATTAGGGTTGTATATTAGGATGTATTCCAACAGTATTTACAGTGTATTTACAACGTATTTTATTTTATTTTAATTAGTTAATTCCAATTTTTATTTGTTTATCACTGCTAACCCCAAATCAAACACGACGAGTGTCGCCCCTAGCTAAATACCCCCGTTTCGGACACAATGGAACATGTTTCGAAATCCAGTTCGGCTGTTACGATATGTTTTTCTTTAATTTAAAATATAAATCAATTATATTTAATTTGAACGTACATTTTAAATTACCGGGGCCACATACGGACTCTAAAAATTACAGAAAAATTATATCTATTTATGTTTTGACGATACGGTCCTAATAAGACTAATTTCGTCGAATTCTGAGACCATTTAAAAAATGGCCATTTTCAAGTCGATTAAATTTGACCGAACTGACAAAACACGCTTTCTTTCGCCACGCTCACATATTAATTCAAAAAATTATGAAAATTGAAACCTAGCAATAATTTGACATTCCGGTTCCAACAAAAGTGGTTTCGTCGAAAACCGAGGTCGTTTGAAAAATGGTTATTTTTAAGGGCTATATATTATATTAAAATATATATAAATTCTACAGCGACTTTTCTAAACTTTGAATAGGCCATAACTTACAAATTATAAAGTGAAATTTCTGTTTTTCAGATTCGTTAGAAAGATATGATTAAACAGATTTAAATATTTTTTGTTTTATTGAAATCCGATTTGTTTTGAATCCTGTACAGTTAGTCAAATTTCAATTTCAAATTTTCAAACTACAGCGCTGATTTAAACTCCTTTTATAATTGAATTAAAATTTATTCGTTTTAAAATAAAATTTTAGTCGTTTATTATTTAAAATAAATTATTCTAAATATTAAAATCCATTAAAATTTCTAAAATAAAAAATTTAAATTGGCCCCAAAATTCCGGGTCGTTACAATCACCCCCACTTAAAATCTTTTCGTCCTCGAAAAGGAACGAAGCTAAAAGTTGTTCAATTTTACCAACTCAACTTTATTGGTTTCCATAATCTTATTAGTTAAATTAATTATTATTTCTATACTTTTATTAGTTAAACCAAAAATCAAACATCACAACCAGCAATCAATTAGGTGATTAACTTTTCAAATATATAATCTTTGTATATAGTCAAAAATCATATTCTTAGTGCAAATCACAGCAATGTGTTCTAACTAAGTTTTTGATCTCATACCAGTCAATGGAAATATATAGATATCCCACTTTCGAAACTCGAACATAAATTTTGATGATTGTCGACCTATCACCGGAATTATCTTCGGGCGACTAGAGTGTGATTCTATATCTACCCAGTATATTAAAACTTCGAATATCCGTTAATTACTCGTATATTCAAAATTCTTATATACTCGATTGTCCACATTAAAATATAATATACTCAAATACGTATTCTAAGATAAAATTTTCAAAACTAAATTTGTTCTCATTTTTATTTTAAAGAAAATAATACTCTTCACACTCGTTCTAGGATACTACTGATCCCATCTCTAACGAGTTATTCTTATTGGATATTACTAGTCCAATCTCTAATGAATTCTTTCGTTCGGTTCTAATGTGTCTTGTTCTCGAGCTCTGTAAACCAAATCTCTGATACCAAATAAAACGACCCGAACTTCCCAGTAAAGGAAAGACTAGATTGCTTTGAGAACAACACACATCAGTGCACAAACTGAGGAATATTTTATTGCTGATTACAACAATTACATCAAAGTACAAGAATATAACAGAGTATGAATACTTAATTACACAATATAAATACAATAAAATCAGAGATTTAAATTACATTTAAATAGCAGCAGAAAAATAATACAAATATACAACTGAAAGGAATACGCGGATACAGAGCTTTGCGAATACTGCTTCAGCTGTAAACCAGGATCCTGTAAATATATCTGCAAAAGCTACTCGACTGCCCGTGTGGAATATGGGCACCCGAGTTTGCCAGTGAAACAAACTACAGGTCAGTCATGGGACTGGTATGAGAAATCTTAACTAAACTTATCTAATCAGGCTAATCACAGGACCACGCCGCTGACGCGGAACGGGTTTACTCCATTGGATTGCCAGTGCATAAATTAAAGTAAATCGTTAAACAATGCAATGCTTTTTAGAAAAATGAAACCATTATAAGACTCAAGTCCCATCACACAATGCAACGCAAACTGGAGGATAGAGTTTTACCTTATAATGGTCAAAAGATGCTTGATACGATAAATCAGATTTAATATTAGTGTGTATATATATGGGTATATATATAATAAACATTTCAATCATAATGTATCAATCATAGACGGCATAGTACCCCATCCTACTATGTCGCCATACTAGTTCTACAATCAAACCGCAAGGTCGTATTGGAAATTGGATTTCCATCATGAGTCGAGGCTAGGGGAAATCTCCTCTCCGATTCGAGAAACTCTAGCAAATGCCTCAAGATCCCCCGCAGTGAACCCTTGGAGCGGTAGGGCCGGTCCCCGCCTATCGGCAGTGGATTGGTTATGCCTGAACACACGTTTCCCGGTTCCTTTGAACCTATAGTATGACCACTAACGGCCTATAAAAAAAATCCGAGGCGCCTCAAAATCCATCATCCACATAAGTAAAATGTCAGCCGGTTTAAGCACTGTCACTACCACTAGCTAGAAAGAAACGTGTGCACTCCCTACGGTCCATATCCCGTTTTTGACTCATACCGGGGTGTGAGGCTCGCGAAGTCACGATATACACAAAGCTATGCCATAATAGGCTATACTTTGATCATCCCGCAAGGCCCTGCTTTTCAACAAAAGCCTTGATCATTTGCATCTTGGCGTGCCACATTGGCAATTCACGCCATGCGATCAATCACTATTAATATATACCAGGGTGTTAAGTAGAGAATAAATCCTCCACCACCAAACAAACATACATTAACAGAAATCGATTTAATTCACATGGAACGAAATCCAATGTCAGACACACATCCATTTACAAGTTTATGCTCTGGGTGTGAGCGAAAACCAAATCCGAACAATCAACAATAGTCCGGACGGCTACCACTGAAGCCCCTTTAAGGTAGCTACTCCCATCATGGGTCTCAGTAGCAACACATCCATTTGATGTGAAGATCGTCGGTCTTCGTACCGTCTTCATCTTTGACTCTTCACCATCGTAGTGATTATCCGGAATGGGTTAAACCCGGTCTTTCCGAATAACTCGCGTATTTTATAATTAAAAATCAAGTACTATTAAAAACACATCCAATACCTCATTCCAATTCAGAATATTCTTCTAATAAAATATTCATATTATCCTATCAAAGATAAACTCTTTAAATTATTCTTAAATCTTTCTTTTAAAGATTTATTAAAAACCCAATTTGGTTTTAAATACCAAAAATCATTATTCAATGATTAATTAAATTTAAGAAATTAATCATATTTTTAACTTGGTTAAAGAACCAATGTCATTTAGAACATAGTTCACGGTAAACCCAAAATCATCTTCCATAAAATATGGAATCTTCACAGAAATCAAATCAATATATACTTGTTATAAATTTCTGTATTCGACCAATAATATAAATGGAATAACGGCAAAGCCTCTTAAATTCCATATGTAGTATCGGCCTTCTTTTACAGAAGCTTATCTCGGTTATGATTAATTCGAATTCCATTCAATTCCAATTTAATATATTAGATTGGAAACCTTAACTTTGGAAAATTCCCATTTAAATCTTGATACAAGATTTATAAATTCCAAATCATATTTTCATTGTCAGTTGGGTTAAAGAACAAATGTCGCTTAGAAACGCAGTTCACAATAAACCCGACTCACATTTCATCCTATTTCAATCACTAAATATAATTGAAAACTTTAATAATCTAAATTAAAAGATTATTTTCTTCATACGGGGTTTAAAAACAGTGTTATTTAAGACACTATCCACGACAAACCCGAAATCCAGTTTATTTAATTTCAATTAATTATCAGCAAATTGGAAAACTTCATTAGCTTTAAATTTTATGATTAATCCTAGTTAATAACTAGTTCATTTCAAAAAAAAATATTTTTCTAAAATTTATTCTTTTCTAAAATATTCTTTTCTAGAATATTCTTTATTGGAATGTGACTCAATCAACAACCATATATTGCATGTAATCAATAAGCATGATAAATAATTATCAAACATCCAATTAACAACCAAAGTGAATTCTACACTAAATATTGGGACTAGTGTAGATCAAATATCATCCCAACACCCGTGTGGGGTTTCATCCAGCAATCAAATAATAAATTATTTGTGCACTTGGGCGATGTGTAAAAATTATCAACCCAATCACATAAACAAGTCGGATGACTTATAAATGGAAGTGTAATATTTAGTTTTGAATATACTAACAATATATTTAACACATCAACTATTTCAACATCACAGACAAACATCACCATTCTTTTTATTGTTGACAAATGACAATAAAAATCTTAACTTTGATTCCAATCCATTTTATTGTTAACAAATGACAATAAAATTTTAACTCTTATCTATTGACCAAAATGTATATTTTTGGTCTCATTCATTTTTAAATGACAAAATGAATATTTTACTTCATCCTTTTTAAAATGACCAAAAATACCTCTTTTATTCTAATTCTTTTAAAGTGACAAAAATCGTACTTTTGTCTAATTTCTTTTAATGTACAAAATATGATACTTTTGTCTAATCTTTCCAATGTAGAAAAGTGATTATTTTGTCTAATCTTTTCAATGTAACAGAATGACAAATTTGTCTAATTCCTTTAATGTAAACAAAATGTTCATTTCTAACTCATTCTCTTTAATGTATAAAAATATACATTTTCAGTGTACTCTTTTTAATGTATAAAAATATACATTTTCAATTTATGACAGAAATGTACTTTTATTCTAATATTCATTTTCTAAAAAAAAAATGTATATTTTATTCTAATTCATTTCAATGTAAACAAACTGAGTATTTTTACTTCATTCTTTCTAAATGATAAAAAGAATGTTTTTATCCTCATCCTATTACATTTGACATAAACGAATGTTTTTATTTCATTCTTTTATATTTGAAAAAAATGAATATTTTTGTCATTCTTTTACATTTGACATAAATGGATTTTATTTTATTCCATCCTTTTATATTTGGCAAAAATGAATATTTTTGTTAAAACCTTTTTGATGAACAAAAATGCCTATTTTTGTTTAATCCTTTAAATGAACAACAATGTCTGTTTTTGTTTGATGGACAAAAATGTCTTTCTCTTTTTACTGAAACCAAAATGTCTCTTTCTTGTTAAGGAACAAAAATGTATACTTTCTTCTTAATGACCAAAATGTATATTTTGGTTAAACTCTTTTTAATGACCAAAACTTATATATTTTGGTTAAACTCTTTTTAATGTAAACAAAACTATATATTTTAATCTACTCCCCTTTAATGTACACAAATGTTCATTGTTGTTTAATCCTTTTTAGTACACAAAAATATTCATTTTTATTTCATTCCTTTAAAAGTAACAAGAATGTCTCTTTTTATTTCATTCCTTTAAAAGGGACAAAAATGTTGTAATCTTGTCAAATTCATTTCAATGTACAAAATAAGATAAATTTGTCAAATTCATTTCAATGTACAAAATATGATAATTTTGTCAAATTCTTTTCAATGTACAAAATATGATAATTTTGTCAAATTCTTTTCAATGTACAAAATATGATAATTTGTCAAATCTTTCAAAGTAAACAAAATATGTTATCTTCATTCTTTTAAAGTAAACAAAAATGCTAATTTTTCTTTAATCCTTTTAAAGTAAACAAAAATGTATATTTTGTTTAAACTCTTTTTAATGACCAAAAATAGATGTTTTTGTTTCATTTCTTATAAATGACAAAATGTGTATATTTACTTCATTCTTTTTAATGTGATAAAAATGTCCATTTCTTATTCATTCTTTTTAATGTATAAAAATATACATTTCTACTTCATTCTTTTTAATGTATAAAAATATGACGATTCTGTCTAATTCTTTTAAATGTAAACAAAAACGACAGTTTTGTCTAATTCTTTTAAATGTAAACAAAAATGCATATTTTGACAAATCCTTTTAATGTACACAAAACGCATATTTTGTTTAACACCTTTCGATGTGTAAAAATGTTCATTTTTATCTCACTAACAAGTTTTAACACAAAAATGTTGTTTTTCATTTTATAATCATGTTTTGACCTAAGATGTTATTTTTATATAATCCTTATTAAATGACAAAAATCTTGATTTTATTTCATTCTTTTAATTTAACATAAAAATGTTTTTATATGGCAATTCCAGTTCAACATAAAAATGATATTTTTATGTTACACAAAAATATTTCGACAAAATGATATTTTAAATATGAACAAGCATTACTCTATAAAAATGACATTTTAAATTCTAGCATAAATGGTATTTTTAACTCAACATACATGACATTTTGTATTCTAACATAAATGATATTTCTTTATCTATTATAACATTTCTTAAACAAATGACATTTCTAATCTAATATAACATGTCTTAACAAAGTGTTATTTTTAATCCCAATAAACCCTTTCTAATGCAAAATGACATTTTTAATCTCAATGTACATTTTAATGCAAAATATTATTTTTAATTTCAATAAACATTTTTAATGCAAAATGTTATTTTATCTAATTATGTTTTTAAAACATAAGGACATATTTTACATGACATGACTTTATTCTAATATATAAATGATATATATAATTTTCGTACAAACCTATTTTAACACAAATGGTGTTCTTATTCTCATATAAATCTATCTCGACAAAATAATATTTTGTTTGACAATTCTAATTAACACAATTGTTAATTCTTGAATTAACCGATCTAATAACTCAACATGGTGATTTGATTTATCACAATCTTTAATCAACAAACCTAATAACACAACACGGTGAATTGGTTTAACACAATCACAAACAATCATCATTATCAATACACAACCATTCTGCACATCACATATCTGAATAAATCAACATACATGCATGGAATTTAAATAACGAGAAATAATTAATATTTTAATTATTTTTAAATATAGAAATCTCACATTGCTTTTAATTCAGATCTGAAATTTCCTGCATTTTCAACATGCTTGGTTTCAACTTTAGTCAGCTTCATAGCGTAGATCTGATCCATACGAGTCCAATGCTTTCAGTTTCGTTCGATTTCGATGCTGTATGAGGAAGTTATCGTATTTTAAAGATTTGAATATTTAAATAGACGATTAAATTAATATTATTATTATTTTACCCTTAATATACTTAACAGAAACTAGGCCATTGTCTTCTTCCTATATCATTCCACGAAATCACCAACCACCGATCGCCTAGGGTTTTAAATTGCCGCCTCCACCGTGCTCCTGGAGATGATCAGAGGTGCTCGCGTCGATGGGCTTCAGCAAAGTATCCGTCGCCTCCTTCCCGGGCAAACTCGAACGTCGGTGGACCACTGGAAACCAGTGCGAACGCGTGGCCTTTGAGGCACCACCCCGACCGCCTGTGAGCACCAACGATGATCAAAGCCGTTCAAGTTCTGGATCTCAGTGCTCTCTTTAGTTTTCGTTGTACAAGCTTATGATTTCGATTTTCCATTTCGGAGAAAAATAGGATTTTAATGCGGACGATTTAAGCCATTGAAATCAAGAAGACGGCAGCTTCAGAAATAGTGAATAGGGTTAGTGTATTAGGCTGTATTCCAACAATATTTATAGTGTATTTACAACTTATTTTATTTTAATTAGTTAATTCTAATTTTTATTTGTTTATCACTGCTAACCCCAAATCAAACCCGACGAGTGTCGTCCCTAGCTAAATACCCCCGTTCTGGACACAATGGAACATGTTTCGAAATCCAATTCTGCTGTTACGATATGTTTTTCTTTAATTAAAAATATAAATCAATTATATTTAATTTGAACGTACATTTTAAATTACCGGGGCCACATACGGACTCTAAAAATTACAGAAAAATTATATCTAGTTATATTTTGACGATACGGTCCTAACAAGACTAATTTCGTCGAATTCTGAGACCGTTTGAAAAATGGCCATTTTCAAGTCGATTAAATTTGACCGAACTGACAAAACACGTTTTCTTTCGCCACGCTCACATATTAATTCGAAAAATTATGAAAATTGAAACCTAGCAATAATTTGACATTCCGGTTCCAACAAAAGTGGTTTCGTCGAAAACTGAGGTCGTTTGAAAAATGGCTATTTTTAAGGGCTATATATTATATTAAAATATATATAAATTCTACAGCGACTTTTCTAAATTTTGAACTGGCCATAACTTACAAATTATAAAGTGAAATTTCCGTTTTTCAGATTCGTTAGAAAGATATGATTAAACAGATTTAAATACTTTTGGTTTTATTGAAATCCGATTTGTTTTGAATCCTGTACAGTCTGTCAAAGTTCAATTTCAAATTTTCAAACTACAGCGCTGTTTTAAACTCCTTTTATAATTGAATTAAAATTTATTCGTTTTAAAATAAAATTTTAATCGTTTATTATTTAAAATAAATTATTCTAAATATTAAAATCCATTAAAATTTCTAAAATAAAATTTTTAAATTGGCCCCAAAATTCCGGGTCGTTACACCTACAAACCGAAACCTAGAAGGAAGAAAGGGCTATCGATATTAACTTGTTTAATATCGATGCATCGACAGACAAGAGCATCAGAGGCATAGAGTTTGAAGAATAGGGGAATCGTCCGGGAACCGGCTACCAAGACCCCCATTAGATGGTCACCGAGGGGCCACTTTAGTAAGCAACTAATAAAGCACCAGAAGAAACCCTACGGAAAACCGAGATACACTTCAGGAATCTACCAAAAGGTAAGCCGGAACCTCGAAGAGAGACAAACGATCCACACTAATCTACTTAGTGTTGATACCAATAGGGGTGGCGGATCCGGTAACCATCCACTTGAATCATGAAGGAAAATTCCACGAAGGATTAATAGCAAGACCAAAAGCTCATGATCGGAAGCCTATATCCGGAAGCCTGAAGTTTTCCTAAAGTTATTTATACTGATAGGCTTGGTATCGATACAAAGAAGAAATACATGACATCAAAGAGAAGTTCCAAAGACCAGGACCATCCTTCCGAGAGGTAGAACCGACACCCCAAAAAGTCATAAGCAAAGCCAAAAGAGGGGCCGAGATCCAAAACAACCGGGACCAAAGGGGAAAGCGGCCGACAAGGGCTTCTGCTGGCCCAATAGCAAAAGGGGCCCCGATTTGTCTATAAATAAGATCCTAAGGGTCTCATTTTCGGGAAGAATTCTGCATTTCTCATCCTTGTACTCTTTTCCTCTAGAGTAAACCCTAATTCTAAATCAATTTGGGGATTTCTACTTTAACCACATATGTACTTCAAATCAAATATCAATAAAGAGCGGATCAGTACTTAGTATATTTTCTTATGAGTTCCTTATGAGTTTTCTTAGTGATTTTCTATGCTACATACATTATGCTTCTTACATGGACTCGGATCCCTGCTCAAGCTTAATCCCTTCCACAAAGTTATGGAAAAACACCTTCCTACAAGCCATTTAGCCTTCTACTGAGTGTTGTGTTCAGGGAACCCTTGTCCTAAGATAACTGTTGGTTCTTAATTCGCTAAAGTATGATGCTCACCCCCTGAGGGAAGAGTAACTATCCTTTCGGGCTTAGACCTTAATATGTAGGAAACGGTGAACCAACTTAAGCTTGCAGAAGCTAAATGACCCCATTTTTCGCTTATTTCCACCTCCATAGACCTATCTCCGGTGTTAACGAAAAATATCGTTAACAATTTGGCGCCAGAGGGAGGGGTCGAACCTCCACCCTTGTGGTTAACCTAACCTGTTGTTCCGTCCCAGTTTGGACTAAGCTTTGAAAAAGCAGAAATCATGAATAGAAGATCTCTACGAGTAACTAATGAGTTTCCCGTAGTTACATCAAGTATTAATGAGCCATGGACGGTCGAGAAGGTTAAGTTATACACCTTGCATATTCAAGATAAGGAAAGAGATGTAGAGTCTTATGATCCTAATCATTGGAGCATTTAATGCTTTCCATTTGGGACTAACCCCAATCTTTGCCCTAAGCAATTCCACAACAGAATAATATAACCCCTTTCTTGAAAGAATCCATCCAAACACATGCTAGGGGAACAATATTTGTGCAGAAAATTGAGAAGGGTTCTGCTTATCTTACTGCAAAAAAGCCTAAAAGATATGTGCCCCTGTACCAAAACGCAACTTAAAGAAAGTTTGAGGACAAAGAGGAGATAATAGAATCGAGTGATAAAAAGCTAAATTCCAACTTCGAAAGAAGACCTTCAAATCAAGACTACCAAAAGGTTGTGAGCTTACCACATCAATTGAGGGTATCTACTTCTTGACTAAACATGAGTTGAACTTTTGGTCTTTATTAAAGAACAAACCCAAGAATGAGGCCAAGTTGGGAGGACCTTATTGCCACTACTATATGATGAATGGACATGAAACCAACCATTGCAGAGTCCTAGAGAGGATGATTATCAACTTCTTAAGCCAACTTGGCCAAAGATACATTCTTTGAGAAAAGGATTGAAAACATAATTACAGAAACAAAAACCCTCCCAAATCTCGAAATGACCAAAGATGGGTCAAAGCACAAATGGATAAAAACCCTTGTCACCGTCGAGTTGGCCAGAGCAAGGCAACCCCCGGAGTAGGTGATGTGTAAGCCTTTCTCCGTGCCCGAATTAGAAAGGGCCAGGTTTAAACATCAAAAGCGTAAGCCTCCGACCCACACCGGAAACAGTCGTGACGGAGCATCTAATTAGCACGCCATGTCTCTGCTCTCAGAAGAGTACGCCCTGCCTCTGCTATGAACTAAGCACGTCCTACCATTGCTCGTAGAAGAGCACGTCCTACCTCTGCTTATGTTCCGTGTTACTGGTAGAAGGGAACACTCACCCTTATCATTGCCTACGATGGCCGGGATAAGGCACCCATTGAAGGGCGGTGGAGTGTAAGCCTCTATCACCGCTCACGATGGCTAGGGTAGAACACCAAAAGAGTAAGCCTTATGTTCGCGTCTACGATGAGCTGGTTTAAGCATCTAAAACCTTATCATCGCCTACAGTGGTCAGGATAAGGCTCCTCCTAGAGAGAGGTCGGGTAAGTCCTTGGGCCCTACTTGTGGATAAGCTAGCCAAGCGTACTGGATGCACAGACCCAGGGCCAACAAAGCACGTACATCCTCTTCTTTGATAACCAAAATCCCAGAGAGTGGTTCAAGAAACATGTACATCCTCTGCTTCTTAAATCGAACCCAGAGGGGGAAACAAAACTAATTACCAGGAATGGGTTTCTGGTCTTCTATTAAATACCCGAATCTGGATTAGTTTGGGATTTCTATTAAATACCCAAATCTGGGTTAGCTCAGGATTTCTGTTAAACACCAGAAGTGAGCTCCTAGTTCTTTACTAAGCAACCTGAATCTGGGTTGGATCTAAACTTCTATTATTACCGGAGGAGAATTCCTGGGTTTCATCCTACAATTCTAATTTAGAATATGGACCAAAGCTTCTAGTCATTACCAAGAAAGGTGCTCTGGCCATTTTTTATTAGCATTCACATTCGGATTACAAAGACTTAAAGTTTCACTTTCGGAGAGGGATCAGCAAAACAAAACTTAGAGGAAAATTCAGAATCTATTATTAAAGGGCTTTCAAATAAAGATGCAGTCTTCCGCCTTACTCAGGGAGGTTTCTTAAACCTCTGATGTACAAATCATTATTATTTCTTTTCAATACAAGCAATAAGTCAAATGACAAGTGACAAACACAATTTACAAGTTTATTTACAAAAATCATATCATTGTCTATTCAAATATGGATGTGTATACATCACAATTACAAACACAATCAAATGTCCTGCCTCCCTTTATCCTCGGGGAAAGGGGGATTGATGGCATGACAAATTGCGATGCTTAGGAGCTCGTTAAGTTTACACACATTTCTACTAACTTCACCAAGGTTGTCAGAGGGTTTGACCTGAAGTTTCAAAGCCATATCATAAGCTCTACACATAGCCCTAAGAGACTTATTGCCTTTCTCTAACTCAAAAACGTTTATATGAAAATCATGTTTTGGCCTTTGTAAATGCCTGCCTTGATCGACGTACCAGTTAACACGGCTGAATGTATCCTCAATCAGTTTGGTGTCATAGATGCCTTTCATCTTAGCTATCACTCTCTTGCACCATTCAGAAATGGCTGATTCTTCTAACCCTCGAGGGGGGTTCTTCATATAAAAATACTTTTGAGTGACTGAGGCCCTAGGCATAGTCACGACACAAGAAGGCAGAGACACTGTTATGATAGGAACGTTTTTGAAGGAGTATTCCCATGTCTTACATTTTGCATTAACATTGTCTAACTCATTCTAAGTTAGTGACGTGTAACAACCCGAATTTTAATAATGTGTTAAGACATGAATCGAGGAAGAATTAAATTTTAAACTAAGAAGCAAGCGAAACGGGTTGCGCCGTTGCGTTCGCCTCGGAATTTTGGTTGGAAACGAGTCCGAAATTTCGTAAATCGGAGTCCGTATGACCGAGATATGGCATCTAGAAGTTTCACGAAGAATCAGAAAACAAAAACAGATTTTCGAAATTCGAATTTAGCTCCAAACAGACTGGGCGGCAAAATTTCCCGCCCAACCCCAGGTCGACTGGGGAGTCGACCCCCCAGGGACCAGGTCGACTGCCCAGTCGACCTGGGTGTCGACCTGGGGGTCGACCTCCCTGGTCGAGCTAGGTTGGCCTGTGTGCACCTGCAGGGTCTTGTGGTCTGCTTTGTTGGCCTGTGACAATTTTTGATGGCTCAGATCTGTTCTAGGGTTGATCCTATGGCCTAAACTTGTTCCTACTCCTATAAAAACACCCTAAGACCTAGCCTAATTCACTACAATTCACTCTAATAACAAAGTGCTGCCCAAATATTTCTTGATCATGGCCTTCATCTCCAACTTCAAAGGCTTGAGCATTCAAACTAGATCCATGTCAAAGGAGCAAGCTTTCTACATCAAATCAAGGAAGTAGAGCATCATCTCAACACCGTTCTACGACAAATGCTTGCTCATAAATCTCTAGCCACGCTTTGTAAGTTCTAGCTACTTTTAGATCTAAACGGTAGTTCTAATGTTGACATGGAATAAAATGAGACGAAAACAAAGTATGTTAGTCTATGTGAATCTAGTCTTGCCCCTCTTTTGAACCTATGACTTTGGGCTATTTCTTAGTGATTAAATCATGCCACTCATGTTGTGTTTAACCTAGTTTATCATTCAAGATTGAATCTTGACTTGTGAAATGTTGGCATGAACCCTTAAAACAATTTGACTTGTGGAACATTCATATGAACTTGACTTGGGGCTTATGCATGTAAAAGAACCTAAACCCCTCATGACCATTTACATGCCTATGATGATGAACCTAGTGTTATGCTATCATATATGTTTGAGGCCCATCCCTTTATGCTATCATACATGTTTGAGGCCAATTCCTTTATGCTATCATACATATTTGAGGCCAATCCCTTTATGCTATCATACATGTTTGAGGCCAATATGTTGTCATATTATTCCTACTATGTTGACTCGCTTTCACTTTCGTTGGGAATACGCCTTGGGTAGTTTAGGCAAACGTGAGATGGGCTATGAAATTTAACATGAATTAAGTAAAGGGGAAAATGGGCATAAGTGTAAAACGTGGACTTTGTCGTAGTCTAAATTTGACATGAACATGATAAGTAGGAAAACATGAAAGTGGCCAACTCGAGGTTGGGTTGAGTTTGTAGCATAAATCTGCCCGGAACCGCCCGGCAAATCCAGTAGCTACAGACAATAAGACCCAATGTGAGAAGTTGGTCATATCACGCTCAAAACCCGAGGTTAGACTAGGTTGTGGTGTAAAGCTGCCCGGACCCGCCCGGCGTAACCAGTAACCACAACAAAGTCTAATGTGAGAGGTTGGGGTGCATTAATTTACTTAATGCCACATGATAAGGTTAAGTTAGTTTGACTAATGGCACTCAACCAATATGACATGAATGGGTAGGTTAAGTAAGACCGGACTTGATTACTTAAAGGCACTTAACCATATAACACGGTTAGTGGATGGGTTAGTTTAACCTAAATGGGTTGATAACACCCGACTGGGATAACACGATGCGTGGTAGGGTTAAGTAAACCCACAAGAATGATACTTAACCATTATAAATACGACAGGGGATGGGGTTAAGTTAACCTATACTTAACCAGTCCGACTCGGTAATTTGATGGGGTTAAGTTAACTTACACTTAACCAATCTGACTTGATAATTTGATAGGGTTAAGTCACGAACCTCTTAAATATGCTTAACCAAATCCGACTCGATAATTTAATGGGGTTAAGTTAACCTACACTTAACCAATTTTACTCGATGATTTGATGAGGTTAAGACAACCTATACTTAACCAATCTGACGCGGTAGCTTGATGAGGTTAAGATAACCTATACTTAACCAATCTGACACGGTAATTTGAAAGGGTTAAGTTAACCTATACTTAACAAATCTGACACCATAACCTAGGGTTAAGTCATGAACTTCTTGATATACTTAACCAACTTGATACATGGTTTGTAGGGCTAAGCCTTGAACTTAAATACTTAGCCAATTTTGACATGATTCGTAGGCGGGGTAAGTCATGAACTCGAATGACAACACTTAACCCATTAGACAAAACCCTAGTTCAGGGGACTAAGTGGAAAATCGCAGTTAATAAGGATAACGGGAAGGGAAACTAAGTGATAAACCTTAGTTAAGGATAACTAAGTAATAATTCTTAGTCAAGAGAATTGGATCAGTTCACAGATAGATGAGTAACCTGATACGGCAGGTGATCGTTTAAAACGAACACACGAGGAGGAGCGAATGTTCATCTGACTTAGATAAAGGCTCCAGCGAACTGGGTGACGAAGCGGTAGCTTCAGGGGACGTGAGGGTACTCTTGGTATCCCTCTGTGAGGTTGCAGATGATCCTCCTGGGCTCACAGAGGTTAAGGTCTGCGGTAAAAGAACCAAGGGTATGCCTTGGTTGCTGTGCGAGCAACCTAAAGACTGGGGTGGATTAGCGTGGAGTCGGCGATACCTAGTTTAGCCCTGTGATAGCACGTCGTCGACTACCTACCATCTTTAGTCAATCGTGTACGTATGCGGAAAGGCAGAGAACTCCCAACAGACCATATACTTGCTATCTAGTTATGGGTGAGGTTGGCCAATAGGAAAGTGGGGGCATAGATGGCCGGAGTATAGTTCTCGTGCATGATTTTCTTGGATTTCCTTTCAGTAGTTGAGGGAGGGGTCACATGGGACCATAACCACCGGTAGAAAAACAGACCTTGATATCTGCATCGGCAGATAACCTAAAGCTCCCGACCGAGTCCTGTATTTCTTGATTAGCCCTGGCACGGGACTCGGATGGCACACTGAGATACATGTGCATCTAGACATGGAAAAACGATTCACGATACATACGTGGGAAAAAGGGCGTGGTTGACGGGTAGCATAATCCCT
Organism: Allium sativum; assembly: GCA_030737875.1. NCBI lineage: Eukaryota > Viridiplantae > Streptophyta > Magnoliopsida > Asparagales > Amaryllidaceae > Allium > Allium sativum. The sequence goes on along the minus strand of CM060912.1, from coordinate 390,746,220 downwards.
AGCGGTCCTAGGTGGCTTAAACCCAAGCCGAGTTACGAAAACGTTTAGTAGGTAGCGTAATCCCTAGTGGTCCTAGGTGGCATAAATCCTAGCCGAACATTCGAGAATTCATGGTAAGAAAATACAACTAGATCAAGGGTGACAGTCCAAAACGATTTCAAGGATAATGGAACTACGTTGAAGTAGTATAGAACTACGTGAGGAAGCCCGTAGGATTTACGGCAAAGGACTAAACATATACATGGAAAGAAACATACGAGTTGGGAAAACATACATTAGGTTGACATGGACCATTTCATGACATTGGGCAAGGGACATTCTGTAGCTAACACATGACACGGGTTGGGATACTAGTACGGAAGGTGCAGGGCAAATATACTTGATAGGACCTTGGGATGTTATACTCGATAGGACCTTGGGATGTTATACCCGATAGAACCTTGGGATGTTATACTCGATAGAACCTTGGGATGTTATACTTGATTCATAATGACCGTAGTTTATCTTGATACAGTAGTTCATCCTATTACCTTGGTTTAGCTTGTCTATCTTGTCATCATATTACTTTCAGTTTATGCATGTCATGTTACCTTTACCTGTTTTTATGCTGGAAGTAGATAGGACTTACCAGTCTTTATGACTGACCCCAATTTTTTTCGCCTCTTTGTCTTCCGTTCCCCCCAGGTTTTCAGGGAGGAAATACTGTTATTTAGCTCGGACTTCTTCTGCTTCAAGGTCATCATGTATGGCTTGGATTTTTCTTGGCTATGGCTGCTTTACCGTTTTACTTGGGGAATATTTTATGACTTTGGTTTTATGCTTCTTTAACTATTGCAAGACAGGTTTCCAATGTAATGGCTTTTAAAGGCATTTTGATGTAAAAGGCTTTAGACCTTATAATTTTATGAGGTAATGAAATTTGGTTTTTCTTCCGCTGTTTTATATGTTCTGTCTTGTAATATTTCTGTGCATGTTTACCTAGACAACGCCCCTCCAAAGCTAGTGCATTCTCTTGTGAGTGACCCTGGTGGAGGTGGAGTGTTACATTTGGTATCAGAGCAGAAGGTTACCAGACTGGGCAAAAGTTTTAAAACCTTCTGAAAATATGAAAACCGTTTACAAAGAAGCATTTTTCAAGGAAAGTTTTATTTTTAAAGGCTATTCCCCAAAGGCCATTAGCATTATCCTTTGTTTCCTTGATTGAATCTCTTTTCCTTTCTTTCCTCCACCTGTAGTCACAGTGGTTTAAACTGTGACTAATCCTTTTCTAACTACGTCAGTGTTTTCGGTACGATGGAGGCAGTTCTCGAGAGACCTATTACCGCGTTACAAGAAAGGATAGTAAGAACAAGGATAAAGGATACAAGCTTAAGGACAAGCAACTTATTGATATGGCTTAATCCACAAAGGAGGAAAAGGGTGAATGATAAAATCCATGACGAAAGAGAGTATCTCTAGTAGGGTAAAAAGAGAAAGATAGTCAAGTATTATAAGACGAGGACAAGATCATCGAGAGGGAAATTGTATGCTCACACTGTTAGCGTACCTAAGAAGGATGGTAACGTTTCTGTGAAAGGTTTAGCTTTTCTTCTCTATCATCCCGTCAGGACTTTGCTTTGATCACCGCATCATTTAAGTCTGCTTCGATAGTTGAGTCTTTGCACCTTCGTACTAGCATAGTGGAGGATCCCATTTTTGTCTCAAATCTTGTTGAGGAATCGGTCCATTTATTCATGACTTGTTTGGATTTGAGGACGCCTATGACTTTTGGGAATAATGCTTATGCTTTTAAGCTATGGGTTGAATTCTAGGAATGGAGTGGTTATCCAGTAAGGGTGCCATTCTCGGTTTTGAAAGGAGGATAGTTAGGCTCTTGACTTGCCTCGGTAATACCCTCGAAGTCTCGTGTAACCTTTAGGGTTCTGTCATGATTGGTTACCTAGAATCTCTTGATGCATTTGTTGGTAATCCGTTCGGGTAGAGTTCGCCACTAAGGCGGATGGTTCATTTCGCTTGCGCATGAGTTATGGGAATCACTCTAGTAAGTACACTTGGTAACATGGTTGGCATCTGTTTGTTTTCAAGAGATAAGTTCTTCTGCGAGGAATGCCGTAGAGCGAGTAAACGAGATCCATGATTCACTAGTGAATTTTGGAGAGCTTACATGAAACCATGAGTGCACGGATATGGTTGAGCCAAGTATACTAGAGGGAGAATAAGTAAAAGTGGAACGAGAGGCGACAATGAAGTGAGTTCCTGCTCATATTTGGAAATAGGGTTAAGAGGCCACGAAATCATGAAGTTAAAGATGGTCAAAGCACAATGGAATTAAGCTCAAGGAAATGCGACTTAGAAGATTGAAGACAAGATACGCGCATCATATCTCTTTTTAAGAGTATATTCTTGGTCCCTGTTTTCCTGTAGAGCTTACCCGCATGCTATCTTTTATGCATATCCTCTCGGTCCTATTCTCGATCTTATTTCTGTTGCAAACTCCATAGGGGGTATGACTCATCGGTTAATAATACATGTCAGGGTTTGAAGGTGTCCGTTAGGTTGACTAAACCTTTTGGGCTTTATAGGATATGGGTTGGGTTTAGAAAGGGATTTCTTGTAATCCAAAAGGAGTTTATCTTGCTTATGTTCTCGGTCCTATCTTGAGGACCTTAGGTAGAACCCTGTGGATGTAAACATGTATTTGAAAACATGTTATGATTGATATGGTTGCAAGTGGTTGCAAGTGGTTGCTCGTGGATGCGCGAATACACACTAGGCACTAGATCGGCTCAGTCACATTTCATATTTCATATGTATACGTGTTTATACTTGTTTATGGATGAATTTGAATGTGTTATCTTGTGAGTATTGCATATGGATGAATGTTTGTGCACACATATAGTGTTTATGTGACTAGGACTATTTGCATAAATGTGGATTCATGGCACTAAACATATTTTGCATTTAGAAGATCAATCAGGCCTGATCATTTGCATTAGATAAGGAACACATATACCCACACTTTCTGCATATGTTCATACAACATTAGAAATCTTTTAAGGACAATGGTTGCCTGTGGATGATGCTTTGAGTAGATGGATGACTGGATGGTAGGACACATCCTCCCTAACTTAGAGATTTCGGGGACGAAATCCTTAAAGGAGGGGAGAATGTAACAACCCGAATTTTAATAACGTGTTAAGACAAGAATCGAGGCAGAATTAAATTTTAAAATAAGAATCAAGCGAAACGGGTTGCGCCGTTGCGTTCGTCTCGGAATTCTTGTTGGAAACGAGTCCGAAATTTCGTAAATCAGAGTCCGTATGATCGAGATATGGCCTCTAGAAGTTTCACGAAGAATCAGAAAACGAAAATAGATTTTCGAAATTCGAATTTAGCCCCAAACAGAATGGGCGGGAAAATTTCCCGCCCAGCCCCAGGTCGACTGCGGAGTCGACCCCCCAGGGACCAGGTCGACTGCCCAGTCGACCTGGGTGTCGACCTGGGGGTCGACCTCCCTGGTCGAGCCAGGTTGGCCTGTGTGCACCTAAAGGGTCTTGTGGTCTAGTTTGTTGGCCTGTGACGATTTTTGATGGCTCAGATCTGTTCTAGGGTTGATCCTATGGCCTAAACTTGTTCCTAATCCTATAAAAACACCCTAAGACCTAGCCTAATTCACTACAATTCACTCTAATAACAAAGTGCTACCCAAATATTTCTTGATCATGGCCTCCATCTCCAACTTCAAAGGCTTGAGCATTCAAACTAGATCCATGTCAAAGGAGCAAGCTTTCTACATCAAATCAAGGAAGTAGAGCATCATCTCAACACCGTTCTATGACAAATGCTTGCTCATAAATCTCTAGCCACGCTTTGTAAGTTCTAGCTACTTTTAGATCTAAACGGTAGTTCTAATGTTGACATGGAATAAAATGAGATGAAAACTAAGTATGTTAGTCTATGTGAATCTAGTCTTGCCCCTCTTTTGAACCTATGACTTTGGGCTATTTCTTAGTGATTAAATCATGCCACTCATGTTGTGTTTAACCTAGTTTATCATGCAAGATTGAATCTTGACTTGTGAAATGTTGGCATGAACCCTTAAAACAATTTGACTTGTGGAACATTCATATGAACTTGACTTGGGGCTTATGCATGTAAAAGAACCTAAACCCCTCATGACCATTTACATGCCTATGATGATGAACCTAGTGTTATGCTATCATATATGTTTGAGGCCAATCCCTTTATGCTATCATACATGTTTGAGGCCAATTCCTATATGATATCATACATATTTGAGGCCAATCCCTTTATGCTATCATACATGTTTGAGGCCAATATGTTGTCATATTATTCCTACTATGTTGACTCGCTTTCACTTGCGTTGGGAATACGCCTTGGGTAGTTTAGGAAAACGTGAGATGGGCTATGAAATTTAACATGAATTAAGTAAAGGGGAAAATGGGCATAAGTGTAAAACGTGGACTTTGTCGTAGCCTAAATTTGACATGAACATGATAAGTAGGAAAACATGAAAGTGGTCAACTCGAGGTTGGGTTGAGTTTGTAGCATAAATCTGCCCGGAACCGCCCGACAAATCCAGTAGCTACAGACAATAAGACCCAATGTGAGAAGTTGGTCATATCGCGCTCAAAACCCGAGGTTAGACTAGGTTGTGGTGTAAAGCTGCTCGGACCCGCCCGGCGTAACCAGTAACCACAACAAAGTCTAATGTGAGAGGTTGGGGTGCATTAATTTACTTAATGCCACATGATAAGGTTAAGTTAGTTTGACTAATGGCACTCAACCGATATGACATGAATGGGTAGGTTAAGTAAGACCGGACTTGATTACTTAAAGACACTTAACCATATAACACGGTTAGTGGATGGGTTAGTTTAACCTAAATGGGTTGATAACACCCGACTGGGATAACGCGATGCGTGGTAGGGTTAAGTAAACCCACAAGAATGATACTTAACCATTATAAATACGACTAGTGGATGGGGTTAAGTTAACCTATACTTAACCAGTCCGACTCGGTAATTTGATGGGGTTAAGTTAACTTACACTTAACCAATCTGACTTGATAATTTGATAGGGTTAAGTCACGAACCTCTTAAATATGCTTAACCAAATCCGACTTGATAATTTAATGGGGTTAAGTTAACATACACTTAACCAATTTTACTCGATGATTTGATGAGGTTAAGACAACCTATACATAACCAATCTGACGCGGTAGCTTGATGAGGTTAAGATAACCTATATTTAACCAATCTGAAACGGTAATTTGAAAGGGTTAAGTTAACCTATACTTAACCAATCTGACACGATAACCTAGGGTTAAGTCATTAACTTCTTGATATACTTAACCAACTTGATACATGGTTTGTAGGGCTAAGCCTTGAACTTGAATACTTAGCCAATTTTAACATGATTCGTAGGCGGGGTAAGTCATGAACTCGAATGACAACACTTAACCCATTAGACAAAACCCTAGTTCAGGGGACTAAGTGGAAAATTGTAGTTAATAAGGATAACGGGAAGTGAAACTAAGTGATAAACCTTAGTTAAGGATAACTAAGTAATAATTCTTAGTCAAGAGAATTGGACCAGTTTACAGATAGATGAGTAACCTGATACGGTAGGTCATCGTTTAAAACGAACACACGAGGAGGAGCGAATGTTTATCTGACTTAGATAAAGGCTCCAACGAACTGGGTGACGAAGCGGTAGCTTCAGGGGACGTGAGGGTACTCTTGGTATCCCTCTATGAGGTTGCAGATGATCCTCCTGGGCTCACAGAGGTTAAGGTCTGTGGTAGAAGAACCAAGGGTATGCCTTGGTTGCTGTGCGAGCAACCTAAAGACTGGGGTGGATTAGCGTGGAGTCAGCGATACCTAGTTTAGCCCTGTGATAGCACGTCGTCGACTACCTACCATTTTTAGTCAATCGTGTACGTATGCGGAAAGGCAGAGAACTCCCAACAGACCATATACTTGCTATCTAGTTATGGGTGAGGTTGGCCAATAGGAATGTGGGGCATAGATGGCCGGGGTATAGTTCTCGTGCATAATTTTCTTGGATTGTCTTTCAGTAGTTGAGGGAGGGGTCACGTGGGACCATAACCACCAGTAGAAAAACAGACCTTGATATCTGCATCGGCAGATAATCTAAAGCTCCTGACCGAGTCCTGTATTTCTTGATTAGCCCTGGCACGGGACTCGGATGGCACATTGAGATACATGAGCATCTAGACATGGAAAAACGATTCACGATACATACGTGGGAAAAAGGGCGTGGTTGACGGGTAGCGTAATCCCTAGCGGTCCTAGGTGGCTTAAACCCAAACCGGGTTATGAAAACGTTTAGTAGGTAGCGTAATCCGTAGTGGTCCTAGGTGGCATAAATCCTAGCCGAACATTCGAGAATTCATGGTAAGAAAATACAGCTAGATCAAGAGTGATAGTCCAAAACGATTTCAAGGATAATGGAACTACGTTGAAGTAGTATAGAACTACGTGAGGAAGCCCGTAGGATTTACGGCAAAGGACTAAACATATACATTAAAAGAAACCTACGAGTTGGGAAAACCTTCATTAGGTTGACAAGGACCATTTCATGACATTGGGCAAGGGACATTCTGTAGCTAACACATGACACGGGTTGGGATACTAGTACGGAAGGTGCAGGGCAAATATACTTGATAGCACCTTGGGATGTTATACTCGATAGGACCTTGGGATGTTATACCCGATAGAACCTTGGGATGTTATACTCGATAGAACCTTGGGATGTTATACTTGATTCATAATGACCGTAGTTTATCTTGATACAGTAGTTCATCCTGTTACCTTAGTTTAGCTTGTCTATCTTGTCATCATATTACTTTCAGTTTATGCATGTCATGTTACCTTTACCTGTTTTTATGCTGGAAGTAGATAGGACTTAACAGTCTTTATGACTGACCCCGTTTTCTTTCGCCTCTTTGTCTTCCGTTTCCCCCTCCCAGGTTTTCAGGGAGGAAATACTGTTATTTAGCTCAGACTTCTTCTGCTTCAAGGTCATCATGTATGGCTTGGATTTTTCTTGGCTATGGCTGCTTTACCGTTTTACTTGGGGAATATTTTATGACTGTGGTTTTATGCTTCTTTAACTATTGCAAGACAGGTTTCCAATGTAATGGCTTTTAAAGGCATTTTGATTTAAAAGGCTTTAGACCTTATAATTTTATGAGGTAATGAAATTTGGTTTTTCTTCTTCTGTTTTATATGTTCTGTCTTGTAATATTTCTGTGCATGTTTACCTAGACAACGCCCCTCCAAAGCTAGTGCATTCTCTTGTGAGTGACCCTGGCGGAGGTGGGGTGTTACATGACGCGTTGGAATAAACCCCTTAACTCATCCTCGAACTCAATAAAGGGTTCAGTCTTTATTTATCTTCAATCCAAGAATAATTCTGTCTTTCCCTTCTAACTAGCCTTTTAAAGCACCTATTCTCTCATTCAAATGCTTGATAGATAAATCTTGAAGCAAGATCGTTCTCTCTTGAGATCGTTCTCTCTCTCTCGAGATACAGAGAGTCCTTCAATTGTCCGACCCTTTTTCTCAACAGCTAATGGAAGTTCACCTTGAGGTGGAAAAATCTCATGTCGATCCGCCTGCTCACAAAAATAAAAAGTGGTTATGCATAAGTCTTATTTACTCAGAAGGATGGTATTGTTCATCCAGATAAAAGTTTTCGCATGAACTTTATTTAAAACCAACTTTTAATCGCTTCGTTACACATGTAAACCAAACAGAGTTACAAAGGTTCAAATTCACGTATCGATACACTCATTATCTACGTATCAATTTGGCATGTTCAATCCTACGTCTTTTTAAGTTCACCTCATGGTCTTCACCCAAGAAGTTAAAAAAGAGATGAGGGAATCTCGTGTAAACACTCTTAAGCTCTCTTAGAAAACGTTTTCTTCTGAAAACTTGAGATTTTATTGTTGAAAATTCCTCTCTCATCTTACAGGCCAAACGTAACGCGTCTTCATGGTAAATGAAGTTCTTTTATAATGTGAATAAAGGAATCAATAACCATAAATAACAGGCGGAATTACAAATATATTATACACATTCATAACATCAAATTTACAAATTCTCCTTCTATTCATACAAGTTCGACCTCTTAAATAGTTCAGTGATAAACCTATCCTTATTGTACTTAAGCTTTTCTGGAGGTAGGTCCCGGAGAATTGAGTGAACCCTTTCAAGATTCTAGCAGGCCCCGGGATATGGGTTTGTTCTAAACTCGTATAGAAAATCCTATGAAGGCGACGTATTTAGCCCCCACTATGATCCCCTAGAAAAGAAAAATCCACCATTGTGTATCGTTTATAAACTTCATAAAAGAAGTTAACGAAGATATCTCTATCCTCAATTAACATCCAAAATAAGGTCATTAACTCCTTGTTTTCCTCCTGAAGGGTTTCCCTATGCTTGTGGGTTTTTCTTAGTCTGGGTGCAGCCTCATGCTCCTTGTAGTACATGAACTTAGGCGCGCTCTTCTCTAAATCATGATATTTCTGGGATAATGCATTATAGTCTCTTAACGACCTTCCTTGCTCTATACGGGATCGAGTTATCTCCCTTTGTTTTTTATCTAATTCTGCTCTAAGTCATGAGATGATATTTCTTTTGGTATATTCAATATAATGACAAGAAGCTGGTTACCACCGTATACTCGAGAAAGGAAAAAGCATTGCGAAAACAAAAGCTATACCTGAGAAGGAGAAACCCTAGGTTGAGTAGGTTGTTCTCTTCCTAAGGGCCCAAAAGTACCACTTTTCTTGGCTGGAGGAGATTCAGAGTCTTGAGCAACACGAGAACTAACAACATGGACTATATCTTGTAAAATCATGTGAGACATCAAGAGCTACAGAAGGAACACTCCCGTCCTTGTCATGTTCATCTCGGCGGTCACTGTAAATAGGACCATCACACCATCATCTCCGTCATCATCAACAAAAGCCGAATGCTACTCTTCCCCACCAGAGTCGTTAGAAAGGTCCTCAATGCATATGAGATATTCATCTTTGAGCTCCCTCCTTGGCATATCGACCCTTTGTTTAGCTATATTAATCCTTTCCATGACCCTATTTCTAATGAAAGAAGGGATGGTAGAAAATTGCATCTCAAGAAGAATCTGAAGGTTATCGGAAAAGACATGGAATAAGGCATCCTCATAGTATTCAGTCTTAATCTAGGGAAGATGAACTTGCAAAAAGTTGGAAATTCTTCTCTTAGCCTCATAAATTATCCGCGCCGCGCGAGAGAGCTTCTCGTTCTTCCTCTTGACTTCATCAACATGACTGACCACATTCTCTGCTATCTGATGCTCAAAAGTAGAAACTTGGTCAGATAAAAGACTCTTCGCCTGCCTCTCCTTTTCGAGAGCTGCTTAGGCATGCTCAAAATAGGCTTTCAACATCTCGCATTCATCGCTTATAGTCGTGTTTGCTTCCCAAAGACGAGTAACCTCGGTAGAAGGAAAGGAAGGCGTTGTTTTAGACAACAACCATCTTTTAGTGAATAGGGAAACAAATGGAGTCTGGTCAACCATCATGACAAAGTAAAGATAAGGAAAAGATTGGAGAAGGTATACCGATAATTGTTGATTGGCTAAATGTTGATAAAAACCTTCCCCGTTTTGAGAAGTGGAGGTAACGAAATTTTCGTAACTTCGGGGGAAGAAAGAGCAAGCTTCACAATATCATCAAAATTCATGGTTGGCACAGGAGACCCCAGAGGGTTGACATGTTGAGAAGTAGAAGTTTTGGTCATGGCATTCTTGTCCACTTCTGACGTACTTAGAAAGGTTGACGGTAGAACGCAACCCTCACGCTCACGACTAAGGGTACCTTCGGGAGAGACAATAATAGTCACCACAGTAGAATCGACGGTAGGGTCTGTAGAGACAGGAACATCTTGATCAGCAATCTCAACAATGGTATCCTGAGAAAGAGGAACAAATGTGTCATGTTTTGATCTTTTAGCTAGTAGCTCAACGGTTGATTCAGCCAGCCTCTTGATAGAGACAACAATGGATTGACCTAGAGCATCAGTGAGAGTTACAACTTCAGAAGCCGAGGCACCTTATTAAATATAAATACAAAGGTAAACTCAGAAGTGAATATCTTACAAATTAAAGCTGCTTGAAAAGAAAGTAGCAATCCCAATAAGGATACCTGGAAACAAAAAATAAGAAATATTAAATATGTTCGAACCCAAAGTCAAATACTTGGATTCTAAGAAATGAATGGGTGGACGCCTCAAGATCTTTTGCCTATCGGGAAGAAGGTTATACCGACGCAATTTGTCCAAAGCCAACAAAACTGATCGACTCAGCGGCTCTTCAGATGCTTTGGAAATAATTTCAAGTGCGCGAGACTTACTCTTCATTAAAGCAACTCTCTTGGAAGCAGGATCTGAGAAGAAAGTAAGGTCAAACAAAGTCTAGGAAAAGTATGGTTACTCATGAGTAAGTAGGGAGACTCACCAAAATCTGCAAAATTGCCTGAAATGCCAGCAGGGCATCTGATGAAAAAGAAATGATATTCCCAATGTCTAGTCTTACTAATATTATCGCTAACGATTTTCATCAAAGGATTGGCACACAAAATGGGCAAGTCTTCTCTTTTGGAAAACAGTACAAAATGCTGAATTAGATTGGAAGTAAGGGAAGCCTGGCCCGATTCGAGTGCCAGAACTTCAAGACATAGAAGTAAAGTATAGGTATTCGGTAGAAGTTGGATAGGTGCGATTCCTAGGTCCCGTATGAGTCGAGATATAAAGGCCAGAAAGGGAAAAAGACCCCATGTCAGATGTGGATGGCAGAATATGCAAAGTAACCTTCTGGAGGATTTCTGATATTATCCCGATTGGTGGCAGGGATGGCATCTACATCAAACATCCCAAAGCTATTAAGGATGGAACTTACTTCGTCTTGAGAAGTAATTACAGATTTCTTCAAAGTGAATGGCTTCTTCTTTCGAAAGGTGATAGGAACGCCAGACTTTGGTTGACTAGAACTCTTTTTATCAGACATAGTGCTGCTAGGTGATAAAATTTCATAACGCATGCATTAATACCACATCCATTCATACGAAATGGGTAAAACAACATGTAAACCTATTAATGCTGGAAATTCAAACTATTGCATATCAAGATAGTCTTAAATATTAATCTAGACATAATTCATGTGAAATTTGTGTTCACTTAGAAACAATCAAGCCTAATGACAAAATTAGTCATCTCGTCCCTAAAAACGAAAAAAGGTGAAAGAATGGTGCTGGGAAGACTAAAAGGAACTGGTAACGGTTAAACCGAGACCAAATGATCCTAAGTCATCACCAAAAGCCTGGTTAGCCTTCGGGTCCGGTGCACGTGAAGTCAAAGTCGAAAGGTTACAACAATAAAGCTCTTAAACTTTACCGACACGAAAACCAAAGAAAGAACCATCTCTTCGACAACCCTTTCGGATGATTCACCATTCTCGGATTAACTCGACACTTACATACTAAATATATACAGGAATTAGTGTCGGTAAAGTCGGAACAAACGAGTCGATAACATTGATAGTGAGCTCACCGGCACCGAAGGCATAAATTTCGCTTTGTAATAGTAAATAACCTTTCTTATGAAATCGTGCGTCTTGAACCCCTAAGAAATTACATTAGAAAAAGGGCATTCGTGTAGTTCACCATGAGTCTTAATCTAAATTGATTAGATAACTTGTGTTTCACATGCAAAATCCTAATTGATTTAAGTGCTGAGCTTAAATTTTCGCTTATAATTGAAGTAGGAATACTTACAAAAAGTTTAATCTGAAATTCTCGAAAAGCTTTGATAATTCTCGATGAACAGTAATATGGTTTGAGTAATTAATGTTGCAGGTAAAAGAGTGAAGAAGAAGGAGAGGCAGTAATTATGCCAATTTACTTTTAATCCAAACCGCACAGGCAAGAACCAATCAACGGGTCCGATCGAGGAAGATTAAAAGATAGAGAATCAAAATGCAGAAGGGACATCGAAATGTAACTTGGAAAGTCGAAATTACCCCTTCATGGGGGGGGGGGGATGTTACTACCAAAGTTAACTCCAAAATAGGCTATCGATAAAGGGGTAACATACCGTCACAAGCGTAGAATAATAACCCGTAAGTAAGAATCAAGCACAAGGTAAAACCGAGAGCATAAGGGAACAACCCGATAGTCAGGCAACCGACACCATCATTAAAGAAAAAACTTAAAACCAATACAAAGAAAGGATACCGACAGGGTAGTTCCAGCATGAAAGGTCATCCAAAACCAAAAGCTAATGAAGAAAGGGATACTATAGGCCGAGACCTAGAAGGACGAAAGAGCTATCAGTATTAACTTGTTTAATACTGATACATCGGGAGACGAGAGCATCAGAGGCACATATATTGAAGCATAGGGAAATCATCCGGGAATCAGCTACCGAGACCCCCATTAGATGGTCACCAAGAGGCCACTTTAGTAAGCAACTAATAAAGCACCGAAAGCAACCCTCCCGAAAGCCGAGATACACTTCAGGAATCTACCAAAAGGCAAGATGGAACCTCAAAGAGAGACAAGCTATCCACATTAATGTACTTAGTGTCGATACCGACAGGAGTGGAGGATCCGGTAACCATCCACTTGAATCATGAAGGCAAGTTCCACGAAGGATTCTGTTGGCTAACTTTTGGGCCAAGCCACCAAGACTCACAAGCAAGTCCAATATGAAGTCTCACTCGTAAAAGCCATATAAGCCCGATCGTGATCACCCTGTCACCCTTGGCTCATGCCACTACTATCGCGATCCGCTCGTGATAACCCCCCACGGCCCGTAACATTACCACGAACTGATCCCGAACCACCACACAATCCGACCTCAAGCCAAAGAGATGATGGCCATGATCCAGTCCTCCACGAGCCGAAAGTTCAGGATTTGGTGACATCTGTCCATAACTGCCATATTGACCATTTCCCAACAAGCCACGAATCAGTCCAAGATCCTCGGGATTTGTGCTACATGTGACCACGAACCGCCTTCAAATATCAGCTATAAATAGCCCCAAACTTGGCATTTTTGGGGATCTTTTGGCAGTTCAATGTACTGTTTCCACCATAATTAGTATCTTACAATTTCTTGTCAGTCTTAGCCCAAAATTATTGAGTGAATCATCATTGTACAAGTGAGATTGAGAGAAATATCATTGATTGTACTCGAATCTAACGTATAATCATAGATATAAAGTGGACGTGGGCTCGTTGATGCCTAACCACTGTAAATCTTGTGTGTTTTCTGCATTTTCTTGCATTTCCACATATAAATCTCTGCCTATTCAGATAATTAGGGTGTTAGAGCCACTTTTGGATCTAACATTTTGGTGCTTTCACCGAGAACCAAATCTCAGCATATTGGATTGTTGTTCTATTGTTTGGATAGTCAGGTCCGAAGAAAACAGTCCAAAACCCCACTATTTTGATTTTTGAAGATTTCAGCAAATCCAAAGTATTATGGCTGGAAAGAAGTCCAAGGATGCACGAGCTTCACAGGCCGATGAAGTAACAAATGAAGCTCGTGACGATAGCGTTCAGGAATAGGTCGAGGATGACTCTCCAGATTGTGAAGAAGGGGGCGCGATCCGACCCACTAGAGGTGCCACGAACCGTGTGACGGAGGGCGTAACGACCTGTTCTCAAGAGAACGCCACCCTCCTTCCTACCAATGCTCCCACGATCCGAACCTAGGGGACCACCATGAACCGACGCCAAGAGGGTACCACGAGCCATCATCCTAGGGGGACCATGACCCGTAATGATAATCAGACCACTACTCGACCTAGGAAGGAGATTATGGCTCGTTCCTCTCATGCTGGTACCTCTGCTCGACCTGGTTCAAGTTCTTTGCGTATGAGAGAAGATGATGATGATCAGTTCAACCCTTCTGCCCCGGCTACTGAAAGAGATCTCTCTCGCATAATTGAAGCATTGTACAGACAAAATGATGAATTGGCTGCTCAAAGGCAGGAGAGCTCGTTGTTGCGTCAGAATATTACTGCCCTAGGCAGACGAATTGATGATATCCAGAGGTAGGTTTCGCCACCACCAGCTCACTCTCTTTCTCCAGAACACACGTCTTCGTCTGAAGAACCTCAAAGAAACCGGCTGTGGCCTCCGTTAGAAAGAGCTGAAAATATAGGGTAGCTTCCATTTGGGACATTTCCTCCTCGAGAAGAAGAGGCGCTTAATCAGGGAAATAATTATCGTAACTTAAATGAGCCCATCCTACCACCTAGGAATGGAGACGTCATTGACCCTACTCAAAATCAACCCATTCCTCCTGCTCGTCGCGAGACTGACCGTGGTAATAGGGGGCAAGAGAGTTCTGCTCAGACCCCAGACCTTGTAGCAGTGCATCAAAGAATGCTGGAGAGGCCCGCAGGGAAAGAAGTGATGATCCCGAATCCACCCTGACCCATGCAAATGTTGAGGCCATGATTAGACGAGTGATGGTAGAAAACCGCGGACAAAGAATTGAGGATTAGGGTATATGCCGCAGTTATACGCCCTTCGCGGATGACATATTAGAGGTTGATTCCCCAAGAAATTCAACATGCCTCCTATAAACCGCTATGCAGGAAGGGCGGATCCAGTCCAACACCTAATGAGATATTCATGGTACATGAATGCAGCTGCTGCCTCCGACGCTGTAAAATGTAAGGCATTCCCGATATTTCTGGAGGATACGAAGCTAATGTAGTTTACTCACTTGCCACGGCGATCGATCTCCAGTTTCAGGGAATTGAGCGAACAGTTCGTGACCCAGTTCTGGTTGCGTACTCAGAGATCTAAGAATGTCATCGAATTATCCCTCATTAAGCAACGTCCGGACGAATCTTTGAGGTCCTATCTAGATCGCTTCAATCTAGCAGTCACGTAGGTTAGAGATCCCCATGAACAAACTGTTTTGATGGCCTTGATTGACGGAGTGGATAAAGATATCGAGTTTGGGAGATACCTGGCTGGTAAACCACCGTTGACTAGAGAAATATTTTACAAAAAGGCCAACATCCGCCTACGTCGAGAGGAAATATACGCCAACCGAAAGAGGAAGGCTGCTGATAAGGAGGATTAATGTGGCCATCAAACAGACGGGAGATAGCTCAGGAAAAGTTGAAGTTAATGTTGGGAACAAGAATCAAGGCAATGGTCGCCAATCAGGGAATAATAATAACAATAATCGGAAGAGAAATCGAGGGAATGATTCTCAGAGAAGATCTCGGCCTAGGCCATTTAAGAGTTTTACACCGTTAAACAATACATTGGAGAATATCTTCCTGGATACGTACAACGTCCTCCAGTATAAGAGGCCTCCTCCGAGAGATTCGACAGAAAAGGAACGTGAGACTGAGGAATTTTGCCTTTTTCACCAGACTCATGGCCACACTACAAACGAATGTCGTCATCTAAGAGTTGTGGTTGAAAAGCTACTTCGGGAAGGAAAAACTCAATGAGCATAAGGTGACACCCAGAGATAGGGGGCAAGCCGCACAAGCCCCGGACCAAAGCCAACCTACTGCCAAACCAACGGCTCAACAAAAAGGAAAAAATATCGTTATCAATACCATAGTTGGTGGGCTTCATCTAGCAGGGCATAGTTTCAGGGCTATGGATCAGTACGTTAACGCAGCTAAACAACATTTTGAAGTGGGAGAATGTAGCAATCCCGAGGATAATGCCCCGATTAAGCAACCAAGGACGATGTCTAATGACGTCATATTTCACGATCGGGAGAGTATTGGGGTCCACTCCCCAAATGAGGATCCATTAGTGATCACCGTCGCCATTGGTCCAGCTACAATCCACAAAATTCTAGTGGATAATGGGAGTTCGGTTAACATTATGTTTAAGAAAACATTCGACCAAATGAAACTCGAACCGAAGGATTTGAAACCATGCGAGGGTTGGATACGTGGATTTAATGGAGCCTCTACCGCTCCGATGGGATACGTGGAACTGTCAGTAACCCTTGGGGAAGGAGAACTCCAGAGAGTGAGAATCCTCCCCTTTGTAGTTCTGGATATTGAGTCGCATTATAACGCCTTTTTGGGCCGACCAACCCTAGCTAAATTTAAGGCCTGCATTGCACCCTGGTGTTTGTTGTTGAAGTTCCCGACGGATGCCGGTGTAGGTATAGTCAGAGGAGATCAAGTTGTTGCACGAGCATGCTACATACCAGAGCTGAAGTTGCTCCGTAAAGGAAGAGATGTAGAAACAAAGGACGCTTCTTCCCTCCCAAGGGAGGAAACGTCATAGCAACTAAAGAAAGTAACTCTGCGAGAGTCGCCCAGAGAGTTGCCCGAGGATATAGATCCCAGATAGGATGATGAGCCTGGGGGCAGAATGGCGACTCCCAATGAAGCAACTGTGGATGTACCAATCGATGATAGTGACCCAGAGAAGGTCCTGAAGATTGGATCCCTGTTGGATCCTGTTCGAGCCAAAGAATTAACAAATTTCTTGAAAAATAACTTGGATGTATTCGCCTGGACCCATGCGGACATGTGTGGAATATCTCCCTCAATTATGAGTCATTCATTAAGCATTAACCCAAAGCATCCCCCCGTCAAACAGAAAAGGCGAATGCTTGGCCTAGAGAGTTCTGCTGCCTTGAAGGAAGAAGTAGAAAAGCTGAGAAGTAATGGGTTTATTAAAGATTCAACATACCCTCACTGGATTTCAAACTCGGTTTTGGTGAAGAAGGCCAATGGAAAGTGGCGCACATGCATTGATTTCTCGGATCTAAACAAAGCCTGCCCAAAGGATAGCTTTCCGTTACCTAGAATCGATCAGCTCGTGGATTCGACGGTGGGTCATGAGCTTCTTTCTTTTATGGATGCCTACTCATGGTACAACCAAATCCTCATGCACGTCCCGGACCAAGAGCATACCAGCTTCATTACAGACCCGGGATTATACTGATACGTAGTGATGCCTTTCGGTCTGAAGAATGTCGGCGCTACGTATCAGCGATTGGTGAATAGGATGTTCTACAACCAAATTGGGAAAACGGTTGGAGGTATACGTCGACGACATGTTGGTGAAGTCCAGACAATCATCCGACCATATGGCCGATTTAGCAGAAATGTTTGAGATTCTCCGGAAATATGGGATGAAACTAAATCCTTCGAAATACTCATTTGGGGTAGCATTTGGAAAATTCCTAGGGTTCATCGTCAGCTCGCGTGAAATCGAGATCAACCCAGATCAAATTGCGGCAATCAGAGACATCCAGAAACCTAGACAAATCAAAGATGTGCAAAGCCTCGCAGGGAAATTAGTTGTGCTAAGCAGATTCATCTCCAAAGCTACGGACAAATGTATTCCTTTCTTTGAATTAATAAAGCGAGGAAAGCGCAATTTCGAATGGAAGCCTGATTGTGTAGAAGCATTTCAATACCTTCCGAATCATCTGGAAAGACCCCCGATACTGTCTAAGCCCGTGGATCACGAGGATTTGTTTGTGTACTTTGCAGTGTCATCCCATGCGATCAGTTCAGCCTTAGTGAGAGAGGAAGATAAGGTCCAGAGACCAGTGTACTATGTGAGTAAGAAATTGGCAGCGGCCAAGCGAAACTACCCAAGAATAGAAAAACTTGTGTATAGCGTGCTGATCGCATCTAGAACGCTTCGCCACTACTTCCAGGCTCATCCCATTACTGTGTCACTGATCACCCACTCAAACAAGTTCTGCAAAGGCCAGAAGCATCAGGAAGACTGCTCAAGTGGAACATTGAGCTGAGTCAGTTTGATTTGAACTTCCAGCCTGAAGGTCAATAAGGGGGAAAGTACCGGCAGATTTTATAGCAGAGTTCACTATCCCGGAGGATAATGTGGCAAGTGAAGAAGTCGACCCACCAAAACTACTCCTTGACCCCAGTGCCTGGAAATTGTATACTGGTGGAGCTAAGAACGACAGACGATCTGGTGCTGGAGTGGTCCATGAGACTCCATAGAAACGGCTAATATATTATGCTCTGAGATTGGGGTTCCATGCCACTAATAACGACTCCGAATACGAAGCTCAAATTGCCGGGGTGAACCTCGCAAAGGAGTTGGAGATCGCAAAGATGGACATCTTTTGCGATTCCAAGATAGTCGTGAACCAGGTCACTGGAAAGTTTCAGGCCAAGAGTCCAAGGCTGATATCATATTTGGAGAAAGTGAAGAAGTTGTTGGACGGTTTTGTCACCACAGCATATATCATATTCCTCGAATGTAGAATCAAAAGGCAGATAAGTTAGCGAAGATGGCAAGCTCTGATAATCCTAAAAATACGGAGCTAGTCCCGATTGAAGTGCTACAGTCCCCTAGTATAGATCAGATGGAAATTGATCCGGTACTAGAGATTGAACCCGAGAAGGAGTCATGGATGACCCCTCTAAAGAATTTTTTGATGAATGGAACACTACCAACGAAGAAAAGTGAGAGGCATGCAGTTATCGGGAAGGCTTCCCGATATGTGTTGCAAGGCGAAGTCCTGTACAGACAAGGTTTCTCGATGCCCCTCCTTCGGTGTATTGCCCATGATGACTTCAAGCATGTACTGAAAGAGGTCCACGAAGGTGAATGTGGCGACCATACTGGAGGGAAGACCTTGGCAAAGAAGATACTGTGATATGGCTATTTTTGGCCCACCATAAACAAGGATGTAGCCAAGTATGCACGACGCTGTGATGCATGTCAGAAGTTTTCCAAAATTCTCAGGGCACCTCCTAGCCAGTTGAAAACGATGATGAGCCCGTGGCCCTTTGCTGTTTGGGGAATCGATATTATTGGAAGCCTCCCCATAGCTAAGGGTAGAGCAAAATTCGCCATTGTGGCCATAGATTACTTCACTAAATGGGTCTACGCTGAGCCATTGACCACGATTACAACCAAGTGAGTGATCACCTTTATCGTCAGGAACATTATATACCGATTCGGGATTCCGAAAATCGTCATAACCGATAACGAAACTCAGTTTGATAGCACCGAGTTTCGAGATTTTTGCTAGAAGTATCATATTGGGAAAAGATAAACCTCTGTGGCACACCCGCAATCGAACGGGCAGGTCGAGGCCGCAAACAAAGTGATCAAGTCTATTCTGAAGAAAAGATTGAAGCGGGCCAAAGCCATGTGGGTTGATGAATTACCCTTGGCACTATGGGCCTATAGAACAACATACAAGTCGGCAACGGGTCACACCCCCTTTTCCCTCGCTTTTGGGGCCGAAGCGGTCATCCCGGTTGAGTTAGAAGTACCATCTCATCGAATCACTTATTATGACCTGATGACCAACAATGAGCTGCTCCTTGAGTCGCTGGATATGATTGAAGAAAAGAGGGACGAAGCCGATCTACGCACCTTGAGACACAAGCAACAGGTCGCTCGGTATTACAACAAAAAAGTCCGAGCTCGAACCTTTGAACCCGAAGATTTGGTCCTGAAACGCGTCTTTCCACTCCCGGTGCGTATGTGCCCGAAATGGGAAGGACCGTACTCCATTTTACGAAGGCTTGATAATGGAACCTTCAAGCTAGCAACCGTGGATGGAGATGAAATCCCCAGAGTGTGAAATGCCCAGCATTTGCGGCCTTATCTGACGTGAAATTATCAATTTTACTCTTTTGTTTTTAGGACTATGTAAAAAGGCACGACTTGCCTAGAACAGTCTGGTTACTTGAACAAAAGATTATAAAGTGGACGTAGGTCATGATTCGACCGAACCACTATAAATATATCGCGTGTCATTTATCTTTACTGCACCGTTTCTTATCTGCTCTTTTATTTTTAACTAACATCAATCATTATCATTTCGAGATTTGTTATAAACTATGCAGCGATTTCGAAACACCTAATTCAAAGTTCTAAAAGGTGCAGCGAGGTAAGTCACACTACTACTTGCACTCTAACCCTCGAGATTGGAGAGAGAGCATAAAGGGCGCGAAGATAATGTCCCCAAGGCGTGAAGGTGCACCATGATAAAATCGCCTTGATAGCACTCTAACCCGCTGAAGGATCGGGAGAGTATAAAGGCGCTAGAGACTTAGCGCCCCCAGAACTTCTGCCCCGCTGAAGGATCGGTGAGCAGACTAAGAACCGAGCTCGAACTCTAACCCACTGAAGGATCGGGAGAGTATAAAGGTGCTAGAAACTTATCGCCATGAGAATTCCTATCCCAGCCAAAGGGTCGGGAAAGTACAAAGGCGCAACAGCGTATGCCGCCAAATGACTCGAACCCCTCATTTCCGAAAATGAGGGAAAACGTACATATGACCCCAATCAATCCTCAATGAGCCCTGGCCAGACATCATATTAATGATTAATTGGGGGCATATATACACACATATTTATGCTGTCACAGAAATTTTGAAATTTTTTTTTGCTTGAAATTTTTGTTGCAATGCTTCCTGGTTCGATTTTTAACATAGTCAAGATCTAAAGGTTTATGACTGAGTACAATAAATTAAACTTTCAAGTACACAATGGTGCAAAAGAAACAAATTTTCATTCACTAAGAGCAGGTTTACAAGACCAGGAAGCTAAACAAAAGTGAGGGCCATTCTCACAACAACATTTCTTGGCCAGTGGAAAGTCTAAAAGCAAAAATGTGAGCTAATAAGTGCATCCTATTTACGCTTGGGAGACGATTTTGATTTCTTCTCCTTCCTCTGTTTCTCCAACTCCTCCTTGTCAGCATCAGAGCGATCACCTTTCTTCCTCTTCCTCTTATCAACAAGAGACTCCTGGGGAGAATTAGGAGGCTGGGAGGCAAGCTGTGTAGTTATTGATTTGGAAGAGAATCTTATAACCAACCCAGTTTTGGGATCGACTTCTGAGATAAGAGGCACATATAGAGGGTCCTGCCCCTCCTTCGGCAAAGCTAATTGTTTTTCTCTCCTAGCCTGCGCACTAGCCAAGGTCTCGCTGTCGTCGTCCTTGATTTTTTCTGTGATGACTACGTCATCCTCTTCATCTCCATGACCACCATCGGTGTCTTGCAAAGCCCCCAATGACTTCGGCATCCGCAGAAGCATCAGTGCTAGATGCCACAATAGCCTTCTCGCTTGTTGTACCCTTGGTTTACTTTGCAACCTCAGAGACTTCAACACCAACACTTGAGGGAACACTAACTTTCTCCGCCTCTTCCACATCCTTCTCGATCGGCTTGTTACCTATGTCATGAGAAGAAAATGTTAGTGATTTGGGAGATAACGTGGTCATCTCAGTTGTCTGTCTCGTGATATGATGACAGGTTATAACCGCTTTGACGAACTGTGGAGAGAATATGGAGATACCTTCAGCTAACTCCTCGCCCAGATTTGTGATAACAGCTCCGACAACTAAAGGGGTGGGAGCCAAGGGAATCAATGGATCATCAGGATTGTATTCCTCGATTTCGAAGGCCTTGGGATCCACAACCGAGCTAGAGCCTTCCTTAATTCTATCCTTGCCCTTGAGTTTTGTTCTCTCTTTCTCGATTTCCTCGTGGATCAGACGTCTGCCTATCTCCAAAGCCTCAGGCTCTTCACCTTTGTGATAAGTCTATATGAGCTATTTCTCATCAACTTCCTCAGTTCCCAACCGACACTTTTCGCCCTCAACGATCATATCCCACACATTGGCCAAAGTAATGTGATAATCTTGAATCCACGAGATGTCTCGGGTCTTGATAGCTTGGCCAAAGAAGTCGAATAGCAGTTCTTCGAAACCCTCTATCTCTTTTTTGGTTGTAGAAAGCTCATCAGCAGTGGCAGAGGCCGATTCAAGAGCACTGTCAGCATTACTTTCAGCAAGAGCTGCACGCTCTTCGGCTTGGACAAGTCGACCATTCAGAGCTGCCTTCTCTTTTTCAACAAGAGCGAGACTATCTTTTAAGCTCGCCTTCTCTTTCTCCCAGGAAGCCTTCTCAGCAGCAAAATGTTCATGTGCTATCTTCAATTCAGTATTGATTGTCCTGAGATCCTCCGCTTCTTTTTTCAAAGCCAAACGTTCTTGGCTATTTGAGTCGAGCTCAATTGTAAAACGCTTCCTAGCACTCTCTAGCTCTGATTTGTAATTTTCCGCATCCTGTCGAGCTAAAGCGAGCTGAGCTTGTGTATCCTCTAGTTCCTTTTCGATTCTGCTCCTGGCCCTACCATCATTATCAATCTTCACTCTGGTTCTGGCTGCTTCCGTCTCCAGGTGACGGATGGCAGTAGAAAGTGTGGCAACATGCTTCTTCATCACCCTATATTGTTTGGCCACGTGACTCACCTGCTCTATGATTTCTACATCCCAGTTCTCAGGAACCAGTTCAAGATCTGGAACGAACATCATCCTTTCGAAGAAAATATCAGGAAACTACTTCCGCAAACGCTCTAGCTTGACCTGATTCTTAGTAGTATAGACAACATCCTACGCAGCGGTAGTATCCAAATCGCGCTGGCTAGAGGGGACAATAGCTATCTTCTCCTTTTCTAAATCCTTGTTCGGATCTTTGCCTTTATCTTTCGGCTCATGGTGTTTTTTGGAAGACTTGCTATGAGAGGGTGTACTTTTCGGAGGAGTCAAGTCTTTGGGAAGCTGTTTACCTCTCGCCGGTGGCACTAGACGACTATGGGACTTCCCAGCATCTTGCTTTGATGGAGAACGAGACCGTGTAGAATGAGATTGATAAGAGTCATGAGGTCGGTGACTATCTCTCCCCCGACTGTCACTGCGGGCATGCTCAGGGTCAGAAAGGAGCCTCGACGTGCTTGCTCGGAGAGAGCGATAAGAATAGGATTGTTTACGAGGCATTTTCCCTGCAAAGAGAACAAATGTGTATCAGAATCACGAATACTGGTGGTGTAGAAGTGTTGTGATGAGTGGTGCAAGTGATTCGTGCATCCCGTATAATCCCCCCTAACAGACCAAGGCCCAGAGTCTGGCTCGTCTGTGTGTCTTCTTTTTCCCCAACTGGAACAATCACTTCCTCAGAGGTGGGAAAGAATGGTTCCTCTTCGAAGTCTTCTTGTGTGTAAATATCGTCCGGTAGAGGAATCTTGCTTAGTTCCCCGAATATCTGTTCCTCTGTTAATTCATCATGAGCAGGAGGCTCAGCTGGTGGCGAAATCCTTAAGGGAAATTGTCCCTCAGAGTCTGGAACTTCCTTTGGCTCATCGGCTCGGACCTCGCCTCCTTTATATACATTTAAATCCTCATCATCCTGATTGATCATTGGTGAGGGGCTCTTGCGAAGTTCAGTGGTCTTCGTGACCCCCGAGGTCCCTTCACCTTCAGTCGGGGGCACATATTTGTAAGGAATGCCGCCCGCACCAAGTCCGAACCTTATATCAAGAAGATGGTGCTTGTGAAGATTCTCGTCGGTGATACGTTTCTCGATATTTAAGAAGTCCGATTTGCTTTTGAGAAGGCGGGACAGTCGATCATCATATACCGAGCCTTCCATTTTTGGGAAGCGCTGATTTGTACAGAGAAAAGAAACATGTTAGTGCTTTGGTTATGTAATCAGGTTATACATCTAGAGGCTTAAAGCTTACTTGATTTTAGCCACTTCCTTGCACACCCGGCTTGGTGTTTTATATAGAACCAATCGGCTTTGGGATCCCCTATGCTGCTGTGACCCTCCGATAAAACTTCCTATTGGCTACCGATTCAAAGAAAGACAAGTTTGGAGTCGCTGTGGAACGATGTTTGAAGAGATAGTAGAATTTCAAGTCTTTGAAAGTGAGCTCAATCTTTAGAATCTCCGCATACGCAATGCATAAAGTGTACAAGGCTGCGTAAGCGTTAGGATAAAGCTGCAGAGGGGCAATGCGCAAGCGTCTTAAGGTCTCAACAACGATTGGTGGAAAGGGAGGAATACGCCTACCCAGCACATTAGCCTACTAACAGTCATATACCCAGGCGGGGCAGAATGAGGTCTATCCTCACTTCCTGGAGTCTTAACATCGTCCCAGGAGATCCTGTGTCTTAAGCATATTTTCTTAAGCTTTATGTCATCTAACTTGGAAGTCAGAGAGTCAGTGAGCTTCTCTTCCCCAACTTCCTCAACACCTGGGATCTCGTCGGGGGCCCGATCATCTTCTTCTTCCTCGTCTACCAGAGATGTACTTTCAGAAGTCGTCGATTCAATATCGATGTCAGTCTTATAATCAGAGTTGGAATCTTCCCAATCTGAATCGGTGGGGAGCACATCAGGAACACAATGCTTTGATGACTCTGATTCTGTATCTCTTTCTGACATTTCGTTGACTGCTTATCTGACATAACTGTGTTGGCGATAAAAGGTGAGAAGTTAGAACACAATTACCCATTCCCCGTGTGTGTAAGTGCAAGTGTGTGCCTGTGCGTACATTAAAGAAAAACATGAAGCTAGTTAGATAAATGGGATATTGGTCGTTGTATGCTGTAAAGTCATGCTGTTGATTAGTCCAGAAAGTTCATCTCGAAGGTTCTAACCTAACTGTCCGTTAATACGCCAGAATTACAGTGCATTTTTGGTTAATATGTGTATTGGCTCGTGAGGCTTGGTCCGACTCGAGATATGAGGTTGGTTCGTGATATTGGTCAAGACAGTGGAAGGACTTCGACTCGAGAGAATGGCCTCGGCTCGTGGTGGAGTCTTCGGATCGTGGGACGGCCCAGCTCGTAAGACCAAAACAGATCGTGAAGGACTCCCACGATCCGCCCCATTATCCATTTCCATGATCCACTCCATTATCCATCTCCACGAACCGACGCTCTTCCATTCTCACGAACCGATCCATTGACCATTTTTTGCTAGTGATTCGCCTTCATCTCCACAACCCGACCCACCATTTCACTATTACGAGACAAAGTTTCACTCTTCTCCGTCTTTCTCCATGAACCGACAAAACTATTCTTCCTCTCCGACAACTCCTTCCTCCACTCACAAGATTGTCATCACGAACGGGTCTACCTACCAATTACTTCGCCAAGGCTCTTTCCTCCCTAATCCACCATCTCCAATCTCCACGAACTCACTAGAGATCCATCGCCGTCACCTCTAGTGCTAGTGACGACCTCAGAACCAATGAAAAAGAAAACCATAGAAGTGGAGCTCAATTAAAATCGATACTTTAAAGAAAAAGAAAAATTGCAATCGAAATCATCATTGTAACTACCTATTCAGATTGAATGGATGATCTTGGAATTTTGAGAGCTGGAGGAGGTTCCGGTTTAGGGTTTGAAATGAAGAAACCAAGGCGGCGGCAGCTAAAATGAAGAGAAAAGGAAGGTAAGGAGGGAGGTCAGCTTATATAGCCAATTTGGAGACCCTTCGTCTCCCAGATTTTGTCTCATCCGGACCATGAAAATCCATGGATCACGAACGTCCGAGGGAGCCCATTGTGGTTTGGGAGGAGGCCTGGACGGTGATGTATACCCCGTTCCGATAACCATATGTGTATTGCAATGACCGGACTCGAGAATGCCCAAAAAAAAGAATAGAATAAAAATAATACGGAAATTCTCATGGGACTTAAGACTTACCTGATAAGTTGATCGCGATACACTTTGAAGTTCAGAAGATGGAAATTAACAAATGAGCAGAAAAATAGTTGGAAATCCATAATGATATTTATACTGGTCAAAGAACGTAGCTATTCAAAACGTCGCGACCATCCAAACAGATGCAATCATTGATCACGTTACTTCATGAAGAGATACCTTAGCAATTTCGAAGCATGTTCCATCCTCGATAAAACATACTTCGAGGGGGCAAAATATTGGCTAGCTTTTGGACGAATCCACCAAGACTCACAAGCAAGTCCAATATGAAGTCTCACTCGTAAAAGCCATATATGCCCGATCGTGATCACCTTGTCGCCCTTGGCTCGTGCCACTACAATAGCGATCCGCTCGTGATAACCCCCCTCGACCCGTACCATTGCCACGAACTGATCCCGAACCACCACATGATCCGACCCCAAGCCAAAGAGATGATGGCCATGACCCAGTCCTCCACGAGCGAAAGTTTAGGATTCGGTGACATCTGTCCATAACTGCCATATTGACCATTTCCCCACCAAGCCACAAATCAGTCCAAGATCCTCGGGATTTGTGCCACGTGTGACCACGAACCGCCTGCAGATATCAGCTATAAATAGCCCTAGACTTGGCATTTTTGGGGATTTTTTGGCAGTTCAATGTACTGTTTCCACCATTATTAGTATCTTACAATTTCTTGTCAGTCTTTGCGCGAAATTATTGACCGAATCATCATTATACAAGTGAGATTGAGGGAAATATCATTGATTGTACTCGAATCTAATGTATAATCACAGATATAAAGTGGACGTAGGCTCGTTAACGCCGAACCATTATAAATCTTGTGTATTTTCTGTATTTTCTTGCATTTCCACGTATAAATATCTGCCTATTCAGATAATTAGGATGTTAGAGCCACTTTTGGATCTAACAGATTCATAGCAAGACCGAAAGCTCATGACCAGAAGCCTATATTCAGAAGCCTGAAGCCTTCCTAAAGCTGTCCACACCAACAGGCTTGTTATCGATACAAAGTATATAGACATGACATCAAAGAGAAGAAGTTCCAAAGACTGGGACCATCCTTCCGAGAGCTAGAACCGACACCCCAAAAAGCCATAAGCTAACCCAAAAGAGCGACCGAGAGCCAAAACAACCGGGACCAAAGGGGAAAGCGACCGACAAGGGCTTCTGCTGGCCCAATAGCAAAAGGGGCCCTGATTTGTCTATAAATAAGACACCAAGGATCTCATTTTCGGAACGAATTCTTCATTTCTCATCCTTGTACTCTTTTTCTCTAGAGTAAACCCTAATTTCTAAATCAATTTGGGAATTTCTATCATAACCACTTATGTATTTCAAATCAAAGATCAATAAATAGCGGATCTATACTTAGTGTATTTTCTTATGAGTTCCTTATGAGTTTTCTTACTGATTTCCTATGCTACATACATTATGTTTCTTATGTTGTCTCAGATCCCTTCTCAAGCTTAAGCCCTTCTGCAAAGTTACCGCAAAACACCTTCCTACAAGCTATTTAGCCTTATACTGAGTGTTGTGTTTAGGGAACCCTTGTCCTAGGATAACCGTTGGTTCTTAAGTCGCTTAAGTATGATGCTCATCCCCTGAGGGAAGGGTAACTATCCTTTCGGGCTTAGACCATGATATCTAGGAAACGGTGAACAATCTCACACTTGAATAAGCTAAATAACCCCATTTTCCCTTTAGGTCCACCTCCGTAGACCTATCTACGGTGTTAACAAAAAATATCGTTAACAGCTACTTTTTAAATTTTTAGGGTTTTCAAGGTTATCTCTATCTTTTAACAGAGTAAATATTGAGAGTTCGGATATATACAGAGATTATCCTTGGGAGGACTCTTATGTTAGCATACTGGGCTTTGGCCCATTACAATATTTTACCATTTTCTTATATCTGCATTATATATAAATATGTGCGGTTGAGCACATACATTTTATCAATTTAGACTAAGTATCACTTTTGGTATTTCAATAAAATAAGGTGTTTTTTGATGTGCCAAGCTATTATGGCATCAAAGCGTCCTTCCAACGGTAGACCTTTACTAGAATTCCTCCACCACAGTGTCGATTACCTCTATTCATTGTCTTGATTGTTTTGTTTTAGAGTCTTCTCAGAGTTTATATCATTATCAGAGAGCCTATACTTCCCTCTTTAATCAAGAAGTACCCATATTTATTGGTTCCTTAACAGTTTGTACCACGTCGAAAGGAGAACTGGGTCACCATCATCTCTTCCTTTGGCTGCATCAAACTATCGACAATTAGAGTTTTGACAGTCATCAATTTCTTGTGTCATTGTGGTAACCACTACTGCTGATTGCATCGTTTATGCCACAACCCTTATTTTTTTCTTGAATCTTGTTCAAGGACCGGCTTTCTTTTCCCTTATTTCATCCCAAAATGGTCAGAGACAATGATGATGTAACCTTAGCAACATTAAGAATTGATGCCATCGAGCCTACAACCACTTCCAGCACCCTTGTAAAACCCTAGAGCCAAGTAATCACTATTCCCTTGGACGAAGAAAACTTCATCCTATGGAAATAGCAGATAGAATATGCACTCAAAGGATATGGGCTACAAGATTATGTGAAGGGCATGAAGCCCATACCACCTGCAACGATCATCAACAAAGAAGGCATCACTTTTAGTAACCCAGAATACTTTTTCCACCAAAAAAAATAGTTTGTTATCATCATGGATCCTATCATCAATTAGTGCAAATTTATTATCCTAAATAGTTGGATGTAACAGTTTCCTCAAAATATGGTCAAGTATTGAAGAAACCTTCAACTCTCAATCATCTGCGTGCATAATGCAGTACATGAGAGAGTTGCAGAATGCTATAAAGGAAGATATATCGATGAGGGATTGTATTATGAAAATAAAGTCACTATGTGATAAACTGAATGAAGTGTGACACAAGATATTCGACAGTGAACAAATTTTTGTGATTACTAATGGATTGTACCAAGAATATGAATCCATAGTTATGTACACAACCACACAAAAGACATTACCTGATCTGCAGTTTGTACACTCTGCACTGTTAGCTTATGAAGGAAGGGTGGAACAAAGAAAAGCCATGCAAAATGAATTCTCAGTCAATTATGCATCAACATCAAGAAAAAAGAATCAACAAAGAAATGCATATAACCAGAATAAACAAGAAAAACAGGGTCAAAGAAACCAACAACCTTAAAGAGGAAGAGGCCTAGAGGATGGAACAACAATAACAGGGTGAAGCGTCAAATATGTGAAAAACCTGGTCATATTGCAAGTATATGCTATTTCAGACTCACTTCTGAATTTAATGTTGTCCAGTCAAACCGGAACAACCAAAGGGGACTAAATGCTAACCACATGTTGGTGATGGTTATATTAAAGGTAAAAGACAACTTTACCTAAATAACTTGTTAAGGGTGTCACACATTAAGAAAAAATTAATTAGTGTATCCCAATTTTCCAATGACAACAACATATAACTTTGAGTTTCACCCAACAAATTTCCTTGTTAAGGAATTACTAAGTCACAACACATTATTACAAGGTAGGATGCACCATGGTTTATACAAGTTTACTGCTGGATGGACAAGAAATGCCAATGATCATGCTATGTGTTGTAATAATGTTGATACTAGTGATGCTAATAATATTAATAGAACTTGAGCTAACATCAGTGTCAGTAATGCAAACCAATATACTGCTAATGTACTCATTGATATAAATAATGTTAATGATAAAAATGTTATTGATATGCGTCATAAACTGGGACACCTTGTATTGACATTGTTAAACAAATCCTAAATGAATGCAATATTCCATTCAAAAACACACATTCCCCACAATTATACACACATTGTCAATAAGGCAGAAGTCACAAAAAACCATTTGGGAAGTCCAAGACTACATACATAAAGCACTTGGAACTTATAGCATTAGATCCATACAGGCCAGCTCCAGCTAATTCAGTTCAAGGCTACAGGTATTATCTATCCTTAGTAGATTCTTACTCCAGATATACATGGATATTCTTCTTGAAATCTAAGTCAGACACCTGTAATGCTATTATGAATTATGTTACTCTCATTGAAAACAACTAAATCAGAGTGTTAAAATATTCCAAACTGATTGGGGGGACATAGTTTAAACCACTCAAAAAAAATCAATGAAAATGGATTTATGCATAGAATCACATGTCCTCATATATCTGAGCAAAATGGTTTGGTAGAAAGAAAAAAAAGACACATAGTTGAAACTGGCATCACACTGTTATCTCAAGCATCACTGCCCATGAAATACTGAGGTGAAGCTTTCAACACATTAGTTTACTTGATAAACATGATGCCAACCAAAATATTAAAACATGAATGCCCATATAAGAAACTATCTGAAGTCTGACCTAACTACAAACAACTTAGAGCATTTGGGTGCTTATGCTTCCCATACCTTAGACATTTCAACAAACATAAATTAAGCCTAAGGTCTAGCCCATGCCCTTTCGCAGGATATGTCAATAATCAGAGAGATATAAATGCATGAACAACAAAGGCAACATTATTATGTCAAGATATGTTATGTTTAATGAAACTGTTTTTCCCCATGCAAAAAAAGAAAAAAAACAATCAAGTTGCAAAAGACAAAAGAGTGTTAATCCCACGCATACCAACAATACATGATACATCATATGATGCTAGCATAAGGAGTCACCCTGAAGGATCAAACCAACTACCAACTGTATCAGGAACAAAATCGGGATATAGCTTTAATGACATCAGCATGCATCCAGATCAGCACTCTGATAATGATGAGGTACAAACTAGAGATACAACAAACAATGATCAAATACCCCTTGATGAACACAGCCAGAACAACTACATGATGGTGGACATCATGAAGCTGCTCAAACTGGACATCGTATGATGACAAGATCAAAACACGGGATATTCAAGCCAAAACTATTCACGTAAATCTAGAAAACACTGAACCAACTATCTATGAACAAGCAGTCACCCATGAGAAACAGAGAAAAGCCATGGATGAAGAGTACAATGCAATAATAGAAAACCAGACATGGAGCATTGTTGACCCACCAAAACATAAGAACATATTTGGATGCAAGTGGACTTACAAAATAAAAAAGGATGCCAATGGAAACCTATCAAAATACAAGGCCATATTGGTAGCAAAGGGATACTCTCAGCAATATAGTTTTGATTTCAATGAAACTTTTCCCTTATGGTAAAACCTACAACTATTTGAGTAATACTGACAGTTTCACTTTACAAGCAATGGAATATAAGGCAGCTAGATGTGAAAAATGCATTCTTAAAGAAGGAACTTCAAGAAGAAGTTTATGTGCACCAACCAATGGGGTATGAAATGGAAAACAACAAAGACAAAGTATGCAGACTTCAGAAGGTAATCTATGTATTAAAATAGGCTTCTAGAGCATGGCATAACAAGCTCAAAGTCACATTTAAAAGCATGAGGTTCATTGCCACTAAGGCAGACAATTTACTCTACATCAAGTCATATAAGAATCAAACCATGTAAATTTTAGTGTATGTGGATGATATTCTAATTACTAAAGACAATGATGACGACATTGACGGGGTTGTACAACAACTTGACAAAACATTTTCCATCAAGGACTTAGGGGAACTGAATTAATTTTTAGGCCTATAGATCCAAAGGAGATCCTACAAAAAATTATTCCTATCTCAGAAGCATTACATATAAGAAATTCTAGCCAGAGCTGGTATAGAACATGCTAAACCAATAGCTACACTCATGGTAAGAAACTTGCAATTATCAAAGCATAGAGGGGAAGCAGTCAACAACATCAAAGAATATAGGATCATAATGGGTGCATTACAATACGTGACCATTTCAAGACCAGATGTAATACCCCACATTTCTTAACGTCACCCACATGAGGACTTCGTTAAGGAAACATGGAGCATTGTAGGCTTAAAGACATAAAAGCATCTCAGAGGCTAAGGTTTCACATGACAAAGTTAAATAAGTTTACAACGGAAGAAGAAAAAAATTATATTAAAATGACAGAAACTTAATCTACTATGAGTTAACGAAATTGTTACAAAACATCATGTATTAAAATCTCAGTTAAAACAATATCAGAGTACAAAAAAGTATTATCCCCCAAATAGCCAGTAAAGATATAACCTATCCTTGGAAAAGAAACATGAAGTAATCCTTCTTTTATAGGAATCCTTCGCGATGGTACCAATAAAGAAATCTTAACAATATAATTCCTTCATGTAAGCCTAAGAGGAAGAAAAGAGGAAAGAAGAAAGGAAAATGGGTCAGACATAAAGTCTAGTGAGCTGCTATGGTTACTAGCTCGATTGATAAGATAAATAGATAAAACAGTAGTTCTAGTGTCAAAAAAGGGTAAGTGTCCGTGCACACCAAAAGTGAACAAATAACTATAGGAATGACATAAAGTATTGGTTGTTCTCATTTAATAACAATGATTATAATAGTGGTGATACTAATGATGATAATAGATATGGCTGTTTTTCACGTCTACAACTTCAAACTGAAATAAATAATTAGGAAGGATTTCCTAATACTACCCATCGATTGGCTTACATACCCTAACATGATAACCTATGTCGATTATGGACCTGGGTTTATCAGGCCCGACCCATCAGCTCCAAAGTACATAGTGTTAATCACAGGTGTCACAACGTCTTATTTTCCCTAATTGGTATGATGCACGCTCATCGCCCGATCAAAACACACCCGTACCGACCTCCTCGTTTGGACCTCTTACTACCCAGTTCAGTATAAGCGTGTCTTCGCCGCCTCATGCGACCTTGGTGTAGTGATTAAAAGGAATATTGGCTGATACGGATCCCCAACCAAAAATGCAATTTGACATAAGTTACCCCTAGACTTAGTCGCCAATTTAATTTACTAGCGCCAAGGCCCTCACAGAATTATTGTTGACCACTTAGCTACCCTATACCTTCGTAGTATCGTCAACAAACTCCTAGGTCACTGGAAAATAATTATTTTAATTGGCCTCTTATTTTCCTTAATTAGTCTACTCTCACTACGGGAATGGACCAATACTACGAGGCTCTTATTTTCCCTAATCATCCATCTCTACCGAAACGGACTCCTACTATTACTACTTATTAATTTATTTATTTCAAGCTAAATGCCAATCTTAAGTTTGTTAATAAATCTGCTTACCTTTATGTAACTTTCCGTCCTTTCTTAGGTTGCATGTGAACTTTTATTTATAGGTTGTCTATAAACATCTCTTTTATTTGATTTTATTGTACAACCCAACCTCTGTCATTTGCGTCTATCCAAATGCAATTTATTCAGTTATCAAAGTTACAGTTCAATTGTCTTTTATTACAAGAATTCAGTTAAGACAAATTTATCCTTTTTATGCATATTTCTTATATTTTTATCCAATTTACGCATAAACAAGAAAGAATAGATGGTTTAGGCTCCAAAAGGCCTAAACTCGGTGTCAAAATAAAAGGACAATTGCTAGGCTCTTACATGGCCTAGATTCAGATAAATAAGAACAAATCTGAAATAGAATAGGGCTAAAACTGAACTATAATGAAGTTACATAAGAAGAAAAAAGGGTATAAATGAATTGAATTTTTTTACAGTAATAGAGTAGATTACTGGATCAGAAATAAGAAAGGATAGAACAGCAACCAGATTAAATAAATTATTGATAGGAAGTAAAGTAGAAATCATAAAAATCTACAACTTATTATATTATCAGGAAAAACCCCAATTTACACTAAAATTTGCAGTTACTGAAATATGCTCACAAATATCTGAATATGGGCTATACAAAACTTGTAGGGATAAGCAGAAGAATTTATAGAAAAAGAATTAGGAATAACCGAATTAGTAGATAAGCCACAAATAAACTAGATTTGTGTACAAGCTATAGAAAAATTCAGGTCCGTAAACACTACAACTACTATTCTATAAATTTATCCATGGCTTATTAGAAATCTGGTAATCATAGAAAATACTCACCTTAAATTTCAGTGAATCCAATAAGCGCCGGTAGAAAATCTCTATCTATAAATATTCTCCAAGGATGTGTATAAACACTAGCCCCAGAATTCCATTAAAATATTTGAGGAGAAAGTTGTGTAAGGTGGAGGCAGAGATTAGAGGAAATGGAATAGAGAGAAATAGGTTTAGGTTTGGAGTCATATTTGTAATAGAGCTAACGGATTTGGATCGTTAGATTTTAGATTTCCATCAAACACCATCAGATTAGAAAAATCTCGAACCATCCAGCCCGAATCATTTCATACTAGGCACGAAACTATGTTGAACAACGTTTCCTGGGTCGACCACCACCCAGGTGGGTCGACACATGGATCAACCCACTACCCAGGTGGGTCGACGCATGGTCCGACCCAGTTGGGGTCTGGGTCGACCAAGTTGGTACTTGGTCATCCCAGTTAACATTCGTATTATATATATATTCTGATTTTTAATTCATACTTCAAACTACCATAATTTCTTCGTTTTAAATCCATTTTAAGAAAACCAAATGTCTATCTTAACCACAAAAATTTA
The DNA here is from genome assembly GCA_030737875.1 of Allium sativum. Classification (NCBI taxonomy): domain Eukaryota; kingdom Viridiplantae; phylum Streptophyta; class Magnoliopsida; order Asparagales; family Amaryllidaceae; genus Allium; species Allium sativum. The sequence continues at coordinate 390,711,975 of CM060912.1, read as the reverse complement.
ACGGAGCCAATGGCGCGACCCTGTTGCCCAATGCTCAATATTTTGCTGACTAATAATTATTTTCTCAACTTGTTTATTAATTAATAAACTTGTTAATTAATTTTTGTTTATTGAAAATTTGGGTTGTTACATTCTTCCCTCATTAAAGGATTTCATCCCCAAAATCTCCAGGGTGGAAGAATAATATAAGTGTTTTCTTCATTCATCTACGCATCCATCATCCACTGACAAACATTGTCCTTAATTTTTATGATGCAATTTATGTATTTATGCAATAGTATAGTGTATATAATCCAAACTAATGCAAAAGATTAGGCGGTTTATTGATTCAGTCGTTCTCCTCTTTATGCAATGTATCCAAATATATGCAAAAATCCTAATGATACAAATAATTCTATATGTCTGCATCAACCATCATCCATATGAAACAACCAAATGATAACATCAATGTATTTCATCCATAGAAATAATCATAAAACGAACACGCATCCGTATGAATATGTAAGTCTCATATTCAACCGATTTTACTATCTAGTGTATGTATATGGATCCACTGCATCCACTTGCAAACACTTGCATCCATTTGCAAACATCAAACATAACATGTCTCAAACACATGTTTCAACCATATCCTATCATCTATAAGCTCAAATCTTAAGATCTACCCTCTCAAGGATATCTTAAAAGAAAGTCTCTAACCAAAGGAAGAAGCCACTGATAGAATATCAAAGAGGAAGTACTTATCAAAAGAACATAGTAAGAAACTTGAATTCTCCCTATGAGATAAAAGATTTTATGACTGAATCTACTAGTGACGCACCACATAATGGCTCACAATTAACTCGTACGTTTTCCCAATCTTTCAAACTGGATAGTTCGTCCTAAGACTGCTGAGTCCTTTTAACAAAGTCCTCAGAAGAGTTCATTCATCTCATCCATCCCAGTTACTTTAGGAAGAAATAATTCAAGTGAACCAATCCATCAAAATATTCCAAGCGAACTAATCCTAAATCTTATCCTTTCTTATAAGAAGAGTCTCACTTTCCTTCTTCCCACCATTCGCTAACTTTACAGTATTAGTGTTCCCTAAGTTTGTCCACTCATGTTGTCCAACCCCTTAAGGACCCTTTTATACATATATTTTTTAAAACCTTATTTGAAAAATCTTAGCAAGGTAAACTTTAAGTTACAAAAATATTAAATACAGTTGCTTTTATGAAATTTTGAAACATACTAATTTTATATCAAAACACATTAGTTCTTTAAAATTTCCATTTTTAAAATTGTATGTATATAGGATTTCGACTCAAAATGGTTCCACAAATTTTCATTTTCCTCAAAGTGCTCCTTATTTTAACTCTTGCCTTGAAACACAATCCATTTGAAATCTCTATACTCTTTTTATCATTTGTCACCTATTCAAACTTGTTACTTGCCTCAATTCTGTGGTTATATAAAGATTTACTCGAAACTCCTAGAATCCCCCTCATTTATCTAGATGACAGAATCACGATAAACATCATATCTCAATAATAGAACATAAAAATTGGTGAATTCCTATCCAATTTTTAAGATATAATCTTGGGTTACATTTTTTGGGTTTACAAAACATTTCCATAGATATTACATGAACCCTTTAACCTCAAAAAGCCAAGAATTATTTAACTACATCCTAACTTTTTAAAGAAAATCTCAAAACCGTCAAATACTCAAATTCAATAGGTTTTCCTTGTCTTAAGCCCTAATTCCTAGTAAGGAAACGACTAGCCAACCACCTATGGTTATTGAAAATTCAGACTTCCCATAAAATAGGTAAATGGTCCCTTTGTCATGACAAACTAATGGTAGTTGATCAAAGATAACCACCCTTACAGGTTTCCTTACCAATATCACATTGGTAAAATGGCACTAAAGCATTAATATGAAGAAGGTTTTATCCTTTTGTTTTAGACTAACTAATCACTAATGCATACATTACCAATTGCCCTACTATGCAAGTCAGTAACTAGGTTTAGGCTCAAGCTAGCCTAAGGTGTGACAACTTTTCGAAAATTCTATTAGTCGTTCGGCGAAAAACTTCCATTCCTATATTTCTTTTTCCACTACTCAGAACTGCAAGCAAATAAATCTGACCATAAAGAAAATCTGGCTCTCAATCATTCCAAATGACCAACTATATGAGGAGAAATGTTTCATTGTAAAACAATTCACTTATGATTACCACTGAGCCAAGACGAATGACACTTCTAATTCAAAATGCTTGCTCTCATTAATCCTTTTCAAATTGCTCCTTACTTGGTTTTTCCCCAAAATCATTGTGTTATAACTGAAGTCCAACGACTTCCTTAAAATACGTGCGGAAAGTTCCAACATAAGTACCACACCAATCTGCCAAAAGATAGGTTTAGGAAGTAAAATAGTCCATTCCAATCAATCCTTCACGGGTCAACACTCGGGTGCGCCTACAGTTCGTATCCTTAAGAAAAATCACTTCCCTTTCAACATCTGAATAACCCATCACACAAGTAACCTGTCTAACTCCAAACCCATCCATCAATAGACTAACTTCATAGCTCGGAAATTTCCAGTCATAAGCATGAAACTCAATTCTCACTTACACTCACAAAACCATATGCTTTATCCATTATTCTACAAGTTTAGCATTGTCACAAATATAATTCCGAAAATCAATCTCTCTCCTATGAGATAATCTTTCATCCTCTTAATATTCAGAATATATAACACAAGAGAACTGAATCGATACTGCTTGGAGATTCACTAAGGAAAAATATGAATATCTACATCACTACACCAAAATAGAAAATTTGATACACAAGGATGCGGAGATAAAATACTGCAGCCGTATAAAATTTGGTAGTGCTCGCATCTGTTTTAAACAACATTTTGCGATCCGCACCACCCAAACACCTTAAATCTGACAGTCCATCAGCAAAGCTCCGGATCAGTTAATTTGATACGGCTTTGGGCCGAATCTAATGCGTATCATATTGTGCATACCCTGTGATCACTTAGAACAAAAATTTCGGCTACCCCTTCCCTCTTTTTTACTTCAATGGTGACCGAAAACCCAAATTAGGGTTTTCGGTCACCAAATCGTGCCTCCACAATTCTTTGGAATCTCCTCCTCCGATGGAGACGAGATGCCCTCTCCTTCGACCGAAACCGAGCAACCCCAGGTCCCTAGCCCTCCTTCGACAAAAGGTATGTGTTTCTAATTTTAAGAAAACCGTTCTTTTTATTTGTCTCTAAGGTTAAAAATGAAACAAAATTTGAGATGTTAATTGTACTGAAGTGTGTCGGTATGTGTTTCAATGGAATTTTGTTATGCATGCCTGATAGTAGGGCACAAGTTGAAGGATTTTGAATTAGTTCAGTCACAAGTTCTAGTCTTACTGTGACAAGTTCAAGTATAGATTAGTGTATTTTTATTTGTTTCCAATTGGTATGTATTATCTGAAGGATTTTGAATTCATTTTGGTAAGAAATTGCAAGCTGTTATAGTTTGATTTTCACATGATTGCTACTTTGTGTTATAATGTTGTCATACTATTTCATACTTTGTAATAATTACTCTGTTTTGAGAGATAACAAATTTATTGAAAATATATTAACAGGTTTGCTGAAAATTTGGAAGATAGATGATTAAGCGACTTTCTGGTTAAGAATTTAATTGGCTATCCACCAGATTGATGCATTTTAGCTCACGTGCAAGATTACCTATCCTTGCTTATTAGCTTTATTTAAATGACAAATGTGGCTTCACTTAACCTTAGTAAAAAGCTGCTTTCACTAGCAACTTTCGCCTTTGTAGCAGAGAGACTGTCTAGTGTAAGTTGCACTACATAGTCTGATTTAAAGAAACTGAAAGTTGCAAGTGAAAGCAACTTTTTCCAAAAGTTAAGTGAAGCCATATTCGACACATAAATGAAGCTAATAAGCATGGACACCTGACCCTACACGTGAGCTAAAATGCACCTGGTGGATCACCCATTAAATTCTTAACCAGAAAGTGGAGTATTGAGGACATCCGAAGTTGATGATTCTTTAGACGTTGGAGCAAGTATATATAATTTTACGCTTGTACATGTTGTTTGCATTTGTAAGATGCCTTTCTAAAACCATGTCCATAATTATATTGCATATATGGTAGTTTGATTTTACTCTTTGATCAACAAGATTCCTTGATTTTGTAGTGGTTGCATAGTAGAGATTTAATGGTATTTAAGAACAACATGTATATTATGAACTAAGTTGCTACTACTATAGCATTGAGCTCTATCCACTACTGCAATGAATTTAGACTGTCTAGACTGAAAAAAATTCTTACCGTTATACCTTTTGTAACTGATATGCAATGCATAGGTCCTCCTTCATCTGGATTTGTCGTGGTTTTGGGATTATCTGATAGCGCCTGATGATGCTTGAGATCGTTACTTGATCCATAGCGCTACCATTGATAAGAAGGACCTAGTTGTGAAGTATTCAAGAGGGGACGTGTAACATCCCACCTCCGTTAAGGTCACTCACAAAGGGAATGCCTTAACTTTGGTGGAGCATTTTAGTAAACGGAACAGAAACTTACAAAACAGATAAAACAGTACTTGAAAAATTTATAACTTTATTACAACAGAAACCGAAATAAGCTTGGTTACATCCTTTCAAATCACAATATCAGAGTTCAAGTACAAAATATCAATCTTGTACAAAAGCCTTCAGAATGCATAGTTTAAAATCATAATCCCCACAGAAGAAGACAAGCCATACTTTAAGCACTTCAAGTGGAAGAAATCTGGATCAAGCTAGAGTACTCCCTTCTACAAAACCTGGGAGGGGGGGGGGGAACGGAAGAAAGGAGGCGAAACAACAAGGGTCAAACAAAAAGTCTGGCAAGTCCAGTGATTTTCAGTTATGAACAGATAATAATAACATGACATGAAAATAAAACTGGATGAGAGATAATAGTAACAGGTGTAGCGGATATAACAGAAGAACATAATGACATAAGCTATTTCTTCACACTTCTCTGCACTAATACTAGTATAACAGAATTAGGTGTCACCCTAATGTCTAAACTGAAACAGAAACGGGTACAGAATGATTTCCACAGAAGAGAGTGCTAGTAATGGGCCTTTACCACCCGAACAGAAACAGATTAATCCCTACGGAAACAGAACGTAGAATTAGGTGTACACTAGTAATGGGCCTTTACCACCCCCAACAGATGGTACCATGCAGAAACAGACAGGTGTTACCACCCAACAGAAACAGACGGTACCAACAGAAACAGACAAAACTAAGTGTACCCTAAAACCCTACCCCAAGTGATCGGCTCCCTAATACATAAATACCTTGTGTCGGCCCCACAGTAGGGTGTATCACTCCCTAAAGTGACAACCAATTGGCACAGACCTATTTACAGATGTCACGGCGTCTTACATCCTCAGACGCAGACCGGGATCCATGCACGCACATGACCCGGTTGGAACGCACCATCAACACCCCTCGCCATTATCAGAATGAACCGCTTATAATTAGTTCAGTAAGCATGCCCGGACCCTACCTACTGTTGGGTCAAAGTTTTGATACCAGAAAGGGTTACTAACTAATATGGGTCCCAAACAACAGATGACACAAGTAAATTCCCTCCTAACCTTGTGTCCCAAGACTAACAGATTTCAGATTAACTTGTTTACAAGTTCAGACATACAGGGATCAGATTTACTAGTTCACAGATCAGAAAATCAAATCAACAAGTTTTTAGACTAACATATCAGATGTACAGATTTAACAGAATTTCAGATTTGTCTAACTTTGTATTGGGCCTACAGATTCATGAACGGGTTTATTATATATATTAGTCCAGTTGGTTTAACCCTATCCATCCAACACGTTTTGGACATCATTTTTACCTCAGATTTGCATTAATTAATTATTAATGCACAGACCTCTCACATTAGGTCGCTAGCTTGTGGCCGCTGGATGGGCCGGGCGGTTCCGGGCAGACTTCTGCCACAAGCCAGACCTAACCTCGTGTCTAAGCATATTATGACTAACTTCTCACATTAGAACCTATTGTTTGCGGCCACTGGATGTGCCGGGCGGTTCCGGGCAGGATTACGCCGCAAACTCATTCTAACCTCGAGTTAGCCATGTTCATCTTTGCGGCCAATTATTTAATAATTTACCATTTATGCCCACGCCTAATATACATGTCAATTATTCATAACTATAGCCAATTGTGATTATGTCAATAACAGACTAATTATATCAACTCAACAGATAAAGCAGATAATAGATTTTGCAGATTAGGTGACTTAACGGATTTAACAGATTAAGCAAACTAGCAGATTTAGCAGATAACAGATTAGGCATCTCAACAGATTTAGCAGTTTAGTCATCTCAACAGATTTAGCAGTTTAGGCATCTCAACAGATTTAGTTTAGCAGATTTGGCATTTTCAACAGACTTAGCAGATGACAGATTTAGCAGATTTAATATTTCTAAAGGTTCTATTTACATGCCTTGCTTAATCATAAATTAGGCCTAAATAATTATCATGATTCACAATATGATCATATACCCCATGTTTGCATAAATTTACATAACACAGAATATGGACATAATTTACCATATAACATATGTTCCCATTTTGGTTAAACTAGCATTGTACAGCAGATTCATCTATAAATTATACCAAATATTACAATGCATGCCATATATCCAAAAATCCCTATGTAGGTGTATTCACACTTAATAGTCCTCAAATCTTATTATAGATTTTAATTTCTACACCTAAGTCACATATCTTCCCCTTCTTAAAATGTGCCACAAATCTAGGTTTTAATCAGGTATCCTATTCTTAAAACCAGATATTGAATTATGTCCCCAAATCACAGATTATCATACATAGCTTGCTCAGTTCCAGATCTAGTTTACAACATGTAATATGTATCTAAACTAATTACATGCCTACGGTCAAATTTGTGCCCCAATTCCTAAGTCATATGTCCAATGTAAATTTTATGCCTCAACTTCTCAAGTCGTATGTTCAATATTCTTTATGCCACAAAACTCAAGTCATAGGTTCAACTATATGCCTTAGATTTATGTCCTAAGTTCCAAGTTTAACCTATGTTCTTTCCTCAAATCAGTCACATATCGGTCATGCCCATTTCATGCATTATTCATTTTATTGTCCCAAATATTTTAGCGTATGTTAATCTCTTATGAGATTGGCTCAGGCTCGTGGTAGCCTGGCTATAGAACAGAAAGCAGAAAGAAATATAGAATAAGGTAGATCTAAACAGAACAGAACAGACATAATCTCAGATTTACAATTCATGTCACAATCAGAATTAACGTTTATATCGGAAAATAACTGTACTTACCTTGATTGGATTCTAAAAGAAAGATAGTTGTAGCGATGTTAGTTGATCTTCTTTAACCGTTGTTGAAGTTTCAAGCTTGAATTGAGTTGCTTAGGTTGATGTTGATTAGCTTCTAGTTTTGATTCCAGCAGAGTAGCGACGCCATTTTTATTTTTATTTAGAACAGAGGCAGAGTAGAAGCAGAATAGAATTGTGTGTAGAGAAGGCTAGGTTTGGGGCTGTTTAAATTGGTTTAGGCAGACGAATCTAGGCAGAAAACGAGACCAGATACATAAGAATGCACCCAGGCCCAAAACCAGGTTCGGGGACCAGGTCGACCCCCAGGTCGACTACCCAGTCGACCTGGTCAGGGGGGGTCGACTACCCAGTCGACTCACCAGTCGACCTGGTCGGGGGGGGGGGGGGTCGACTACCCAGTCGACTCCCCAGTCGACCTAGGTCCTGGGCGGGAAATTTTCCGCCCAGCCCGCTTCTGGGTCTGAATTCGAATTTCGAGCTGTCTTCGATTCTGAAAATTCCTGAAACTTTGGAGGGTCATAACTTGATCATACGGACTCCGTTTTTCGAAAACTCGGACTCGTTTTCAAGCAGAATTCTGAGATGAACGCAATGGCGCAACCTGTTTCCCTTGATTCTTATATTAAAAATTAATTATTCTCTGATTTGTTACTTATACGATCACAGAAAATACGGGGTGTTACAGGACGTGCCAAGTATTTTGCAAAAGGAAGAGGAGGAAGATAGACTGATGTGGAAGGCACGTGAGAAAGGTAAATTTATTTTTTCTATATTTACTTATTTCTAACCTTTATTAGCCCGATTTATGCAAGCACAACCCTAACTTTTGGATAGCTGAACACAAAACTTGTACGTATTTTCTAAGTTTTAGTTGGTCGCTTTTAAGTTACATATTAGTTAAACTTAGGGATGGAGCAAGGATACAAACATGACCCGGGTAATAAAATTACTTCAGGATCAGAACACAATAATCTTTTTAATAATTAGCGCTAACTAACGATGTTAACTCTATTTAATATTGGGTTATAATATAACTTGTTAAATTTTATAGATAATAAATCGATAAGTGCTAACACGGATTAATTTTGTATTCTTTTGAACCGGTCATTTTTATTGGATAAATCAGGCCAAAATATACTATGGGGTCGAGGCAAAAAAGTTCGAAAGTGAATCATGTACATTGTTCTAATATTGGTTGAATGTCACTTCATCGAAAGATCAGGTCAAATTGGTGGGATTTCAAGTATTGATCAAGCTATACTTCAAGATCAGGTTGGACAAAACGTTTTTGAGCAAAAACACGTGTTTAGCACTATAAAAATGATGATCTGCATGACGTTTTGAACAATTTCCACTTTTCTGCATCGGGTCGGACATTCTGCATTTGCTCGAGTCAGACTGTTTAAGAAATGCAGTGATTTGCGCGAGAACAAGCCATCCGATCAGCTGAAAATGCCATGTCAGGCACTTTTGCTAATATTTGGATCAGACAGTTCAAAATAAGGTGGTGAGCATGACATCTGGGTGGAAAATAAGGTGATCAGCACAAAATATGGGGCCTTGGCACTTTGCCAAATCGGCCAGAACATTTTGAGAAATGCGGTGGCATTCTTGTAAATAAACAAAGTGGGTGCCCTATCGTAGCGTTTACATAACGCTGTAATATCCCTTGGGTCAGGCAAAAACGCGGAAGTGGATCAACGCAGTGTGCAACTGGGAAAATGAGTGGATCACCTATGCGGATCACACCAAAATGAGGTTTGGCATTACCAAAATTGGCGGGTCGGGCAAATTGCTAAACCATAGCACTTATAAAAGCGCTGTTAATTCCTTCGGATCTGGCAAATCAAAATAAGTGATCTGCGTGGCATTTTCACTAGATTTCATGTGAGCGCATCGACATCCCAGCTTGGCCAAATGTTCAGATTTGGCAAATACTTACCATAGTACAAATTAAGCGCTGTTAAACCCAGAAATGGCCATGTTACATTCTAATGATCCGCCACTCTGTTTTATACGGTTTCACATGGTTTTTGGTGATCGTGCAAAGACAGACACCACGGAATAGCGCAGTTTTTTCCGACCAAGGGTAAAATGATTTTTCATGAACCAATTCAACTCATAAGTGGTGGAATGGGCTAGGAATGACACTTAGCATTTCTCTACTCGTTTACACTCCTCTAGAAATTACAACATTTCCATTCCCTTCCACCATACCTATAAATACCCTCTTACATTCTTCACTTCAGGGGATCGGGATTTCATTACGTCAGAACTCTGCCATTTTCATCTCTCACAAAAGCTATCAAGCTCTCTCCAACACCGGTTAATGGCTTCCAAAGCTTGATTCAACCTTCTCCAACTCCGATTCAACTCCGAATTCACCCAAGTCTTCAGTGAATCGAGATCTACGAAGAAGAACTTCGATAATCAACAATCATCTAGAAGATTAAACAAGTTCATCAAGAGTTTGATCGAGAATGAAGAGAACTGATATATAAAGAGGAATAAGAAGAGATAATCATTGAAAGAGATAGAAAATGCATAAAATAAAAGAGATGTGTACCTTGTAATCCTAAAAGTGTTAACAAAATTTTCTTCAAAGTGGATGTAGATCTTCTATAGATCGAACCACTATAAAATCCAATGTTTTTTTACTTGTTTTTCTCTATTGAGTGGCCCCATTTGCATTACTAACCATTTGGTGAAGTGCTTCTAGAGCACCTTTGGTGTTGTATTCCAAGTTTGGAGTAAACGTTTGGCGCCCACCGTGGGGCCGTGTTCGCACTTCCTTCGCTCACACTCTCTCAAAGTTGAAGGCCTAACATTGAATTTCTAAACCACCTCCTTCTCCGAAATCATGGCTAAATCAAAGAAGACCGCTAGTAAAATCGTGGTAGAAACAGATAATGTTGCTAATGAAGAAACACCGCTTACCAACCGCTTTGAAGTCAGTGAAAACTCAATGGGTGGAGCCGGTGTGACTAAAAGTGAGTTGAATGTCGCTACTACCAACATAAACCAACGAACGAGCACTTCTACTAAAGCTTTGATGGAGAAATTTGACGCCATCCTCAATGCTCGACCAAATCCACCACCTAAAAAGGTCCATGTTGATCTCAAAGAGAATGCCAATTCATCCGATTCTGACTGTAATCACAACGATAATATGGAAGATGGTAATGAATGGTTGAGCGACAAAGATGAGGCTAACATCGAAAACTCGAAGCCAGAAGCGAAGAATCATTCCGAGATGAAAGCTCAAAGGGTTAGCAGTCCCGTCACGGGGCACCTCCTTGTCGAGAAGGTAAAGGACCTAAGCTCCCTAGCCAGGAACGCTTGCCTAGACGAACATTTGGTAAAGAGCCCAGCTTCGCACTTCGGCATGCCACTGAAGAGTACATCATAGACATGATAGAACAAATCATAAAGAGGAATCAAGCTCTCAATGATGATGATAATGAATGGGATTTCTCTCCTAACAGGACTCTGTTTACTGAGAGAATTCGAGAAACCGAATGTCCGAAGAAATTCAATCTTCCAATCTTGCCTCCGTACAACAACCATGTTCATCCAAACTACATTCTGTTCAAATACGAGTGGCATATGAGTGCCGCAAAAGCAACAGACGAGATGAGATGCCTATATTTTCCTCTCTACTTAGAAGGTGCTGCATCACTATGGTTCACAAAGCTACCACCCAAGTCCGTGGACTGATTCTCTGATTTGACCAAAAAGTTCAAGGAGCAGTTCTGCCTGTATGCTACTAAAGCCAAGGATGCTATAACACTTTCAGCGGTGAAGCAGAATCCAGGGGAATTTATTAAGTCTTTTCTTAGTCGATTCAAAGTTTCTTTGTCCAAAGCGAGAAATCCAGAGCCACGCATGATCCTCATGGCTTTACTTGACACTATAGACAAAACAAGCGAATTAGGGAGATGGATAAAGATGAAGGAACCGAATATGCTTGACAAGTTCTATAAGAAAGCAGAGGAGTACATGAGAGTGGACGATAATCATGTTCCTTTTCAGATCAGTAGCGCTAACCAACTTCTCAAAGCTCCCAAGACTGATGCTACTCAATGTAATCAACAGAAGACTCAGGGACAGAAGCGAGCCAATGACGGGAGCAGCAACAAAGATAATAAAAAGTTTCGTCTTCTTGACTCGTCTGAACTAACTTCTTTGAATGACACTCCTGAAAACTTCTACCTTGCCACAAAGGATGTCGAAGATTACCCAGAGCCTCGACCAATGAAGATGAATGACCATCTAACCAAATCTGGGAAGTTCTGCCGGTTTCATAATCAACCAGGCCACAATACCAATGAGTGTCGACATCTAAAATCATTAATTGAAGAGATGATTAGGAAGAACCACCTGCAATAATATGTGAAGAATCAGCAAGAGGAAAATCCTTCAGCAAATCCCCAGGGTTAAGGGGCATCAAATGGCCAATCTGGTCCAAGTAACAGAGCTCCTGCTCAAACTACTCCAAGGACAATAATCGCCTGACGGCAGTTGATGATGATATAACTTTTAGGACTCAGAATAAGCGATTCTCTTCGCCATTACTCTACTTCCTGCATTACTTTGCTTCTTGTTATGTTCTACTTCCTTGTAGACAGTCTGTAATGATTTACATGCATTATACCGAACAATAGCTTCATGAATGAAATCTTATTTGCCTGTGTAAATCTCTTACTTGCAAAATGTACAAAATTTGCTAAAAGATGATTTTCTCATCACAGGCTATTCCATAGGCGTTCGCTTCCTCAAATTCCTACCAAGTGGGACAACCCTAATAAAATCACTTCGAATGTCAAGTGATATAACCATCAATATGCATAATGCAAGGACAAAGAGCACCTTTCGAAAAGTGAATAGGGAAAGTCCTAGTGAGTCAAACGGCAACGAGGGAAGCGATTAGCCTCGGATCCAAAATCGTAAAGGTTGCTGGAATTCGTTGGGCGAAACGAAGTGCTGGAGTTCACTATACGTGAAACAATGCGTGGGAGTTCGTGGCGCGAAGCGATGCAATCCCCCAAGGTCGCTAGAATTCGTTACGCGAAATGAAGCGCTGGAGTTCACTATACGCGAAACGGTGCGTGGGAGTTCGTGGGGCGAAACGATGCAACCCTCTAAAGGTTCGTAGGAATTCGTTGCACGAAACGAAGCGCTGGAGTTCACTATAGGTGAAAGATGCGTGGGAGTTTGTGGCGCGAAGTGATGCAACCCTCCAAGGTCGCTAGAATTCGTTGTGCGAAACAAAGCGCTGGAGTTCACTATACGTAAAACGATGCTTAGGAGTTTGTGGTGCGAAGAGATGCAACCCTCCAAGGTCGCTGGAATTCGTTGCGCGAAACGAAGCATTGGAGTTCACTATACGTGAAACGATGCGTGGGAGTTCGTGGCACAAAGCGATGCAACCCCTCAAGGTCGTGGGAATTCGTTGCGCGAAACAAAGCGCGGGAGTTCACTATATGTGAAACAAAGCCTGGGAGTTCGTGGCACGAAGCGATGCAATCACATCTAAACATCGCTGGAGTTCGCACTGGGAAACAATGTGACAACCAAAAATCTTTTCCATAGAGAAAGCAACTTCTCCCCAGGAGAAATCAATAACGCTCAATGAATTCAGCAACTTCTCCCCAGGAGAAATCAATAACGCTCAATGAATTCTATCATGTTGATTCAGTCGATAGGAGAAGACGAACGTTGTATTATAATAGCCTCTCCAAAGCACGGGGCATCCAACGGAGTTTCCGATGTCAGAACTGGTCGATAATGCAAATAAACATTAAGTAGTAGAAGTCCTTCACATAGTGAAGGCTAGTGACGATCTCCTAGGCGGGGGCACAAATATCAAAGACTTATCCAAAAAGAAGCTGGAAATAGATAATAAAAACATGCAATGTTTTTGTTGTTGTAAAACAGGTTGCAGCTACGGGAAAAAGCATAAGTAGCACGTCAATCACGAGTTCTATTTGTCGTTGTTCGCTTTAGAAAGAGTACATTGGCTCGGTAAAAAATCAGTGGCTAGATTAGTTCGTAAAACAAATAATTTAGCGTAAATTGGCCATGGCCATTTCAATGAGAATCGGGCGCGACTAATCCATCGCAAATTTATCTTGTTTTACGCACTCAAGCTCGAATTAAAGCTTGGACATTCATACACTAGCGCGACACTATCAACAACAAATTCTTGAATTCAAAACTGGAACGTCTGTTAGTGCAACAAAACCTGTACAATAGAGCATTTCAAAGATGTGTTCAAATGGTCACAATCAATGGTCGAGACTTGATTCCAACATCAAAACGACAAATTCAGAGTAAAATTCATCGACAAATGCCATCCATAACGTACAGACTATTGGAGTGCAAACTAGTCCAGATCATAAATCAACGCATGCAAAATTATTTGATCCAATAAAAATATATTATACAAAAGGCAAGATTGCAGAGTGCCAAACAATTGAGCAGTGGTCTCTTTCGCTCATCGATACATATCGCAAAACCACATGCGGAGGTCTCAAGCTAGAGTCCACCAAAACTTGATTTTGGTTGGGCTATTGAAGTTTTTATATAAATATATGATCAAAGCTGTACACAGAAAGTTACAATAACAAGTAAACTCTATTGGCAAGCATATACAAGATTGGAATTTCAATTCAGAGAAAAAAGTTTCAGATTCCAACTTAGTGCTTAAGCGAATCATATACTGTCGAAGCATCATGTAAAATCCATGAAAACAACTCAGAGTTGAAGAGCAAAAAGTTTAAAACAAACTCTATTGCAATGTTTGTTGCAAGAATTTTCCAAACAAATTTAGGAATTATCAAAAAAAGGGGTTGCCAACGCGAGTTTATTCAACGCATCTCGGATCTGAACTGTTACATTCGACGCAACATTAAACATGGATTCAATTTCACACACCAATCTGAGCTTAGCATGAATGCCAAAGCCATTTCATACCCTCAATCCCCAAAAAGAAGCTCAAATTGGCAAAAGCAATTCGAAGCTGATAAGAAGCTAAAGATAAGCTATGCAGTACCGCTGAATTGTAGTGTCTCAAATCTAAAAATAAAAGGCGTGTATTGGCTCAATCCAAGTGGTGTCGGAATACTCTGATAATCAGTGCATGTATGAACTTATAGTTGTAACCTCAGCAAGTAGCATCAACGGCCTCTCACTTCATCTCTCTACTTGACTGCATGGCACGATATGTAAACTCGCAACTTTCAAGTCAGAATGTACCAAAACCAATCTCATAAGCCTTTTCGAATCGAACTTTAAGAGCTTCAATCTGAAACTTGCTCACTCGAATCAAACCTCAAGAGCAGATCTGTGAAGGGATCACCCCAAATCGCTATGAATTCGGTATAGCTGAATGATAGATCGATGTTGATTTAACCAAAATTCGGATGTAAGTTTACTTTGACTTCTGGTTCTGGATGCGTGTGACCGTGTTGACGATCTGAAGGAACCGCAGGATTTAGCCACAGGAGTTCTTCGCATTTCAGAACCAAAAAGAACAGATTGGAACCAAGAAGCACTTCAGGAATTTTCCTTTTCCACCATTAAAAAACCACTCAGTAGAAAAAGAAATGAAGAGGAATATAATGAGAAATCGATCCAAAAAGACAATATATAGTGGTGCGCGAAACAGAGCCCATCTGATAAAAAATAAAATATGCCGACCTGATGGTTATAAAAAAACCGACCCCTCCACGTGTTATCAAACTATCCAACCTGATTTGTAGTGAAACCCTCTTTTGATTTAAAACTGCCCGATCCGATTTGTTGTGGCCCTGATTTATATGAAGAAGTCAGCTAAGAGAAAAGCTCCTGCCCGATTTGATGCAATAAGTTTTGCCCGACCGAATGTGTATAAAATTGGTCGATTTGATTTGTTTAATTATTTTGACCGATCCCTTCACTTATAAATAAATAAATAAATAATGTGTGATTGACAACAAAATCAAAACTGATCCATATATTTACTTACGATTTTTTATCCGTACATATTTAATATGAGTTATATTTGCAATCGTTATTTCGAAGCATGCATTTTTCATGTGAAAAATATGTACCTCGAGGGGCAAATGTTAACCCTATTTAATATTGGGTTTAAATATAACTTGTTAAATTTTATAGATAATAAATCGATAAGTGCTAACACAGATTAATTTTGTATTCTTTTGAACCGGTCATTTTTATTTGATAAATCAGGCCAAAATATACCATGGGGTCGAGGCAAAAAAGTTCGAAAGTGAATCATCTATATTGTTCTAATATTGGTTGAATGTCACTTCATCAAAAGATCAGGTCAAATTGGTGGGATTTCATGTATTGATTAGGTTAAACTTCAAGATCAGGTCGGACAGAACATTTTTGAGCAAAAACACGTGCTTGGCACTATAAAAATGATGATCTACATGACGTTTTGAACATTTGCCACTTTTCTGCATCGGGTCAGACATTTTGCATTTGCTCGAGTCGGACTGTTTAAGAAATGCAGTGATTTGCATGAGAACAAGCCGTCGGATCAACCGAAAATGCCATGTCGGGCACTTTTGCCAATGTTTGGATTGGACAGTTCAAAATAAGGTGGTGAGCATGACATCTGGGTGGAAAACAAGGTGATCATCATAGCATATGGGGCCTTGGCACTTTGCCAAATCGGGTCAGGCCATTTTGAGAAATGCGGTGGTATTCTTGTAAATAAACGAAGCGGGTCCCCTATCGTAGCGTTTACATAACGCTGTACTATCCCTTGGGTCAGGCAAAAACGCGAAAGTGCATCAACACAGTGTGACACTGAGAAAATGAGTGGATCACCTATGCGGATCACACCAAAATGAGGCTTGGCATTAGCCAAATTGGCGGGTCGATAAAATTGTTGAATCATAGCGCTTATAGAAGCGCTGTTAATTCCTTCGGATATGGCAAATCAAAATTAGTGACCCGCGTGGCATTTTCACTAGATTTAATGCGAGCGCATCAACATCCCAGCTTGGCCAAGTGTTCGGATCTAGCAAATACTTACCATAGCACAAATTAAGCGCTGTTAAACCCAGAAATAACCAAGTTACATTCTAATGATCCGCCACTCTGTTTTACATGGTTTTCACATGGTTTTTGGTGATCGTGCAAAGACAGACACCACAGAATAGCGCGGTTTTTTTCCGACCAAGGGTGAAGTGATTTCTCATGAACCAATTCAACACAAAAGTGGTGGATTGGGCTAGGAATGACACTTAGCATTTCTCTACTCGTTTACACTCCTCAAGAAATTACAACATTGCCATTCCCCTCCACCACACCTATAAATACCCTCCTACATCCTTCATTTCAGGGGATCAGAATTCCATTACGTCAGAACTATGCCATTTTCGTCTCTCCCAAAAGCTCTCAAGCTCTCTCTGACACCCGTTAATGGCTTCCAATGCTTGATTCAACCTTCTCCAACTCTGATCCAATTCCGAGTTCACCCAAATCTTCAGTGAATCGAGATCTACGAAGAAGAACTTCGATAATCAACAATCATCTAGAAGATTAAATGAGTTCATAAATAGTTTGATCGAGAATGAAGAGAATTGATATATAAAGAGGAAGAAGAATAGATAATCATTGAAAGAGATAGAAAATGTATGAGATAAAAGAGATGTGTACCATGTAATCCTGAAAGTGTTAATAAAATTGTCTTCAAAGTGGATGTAGATCTTCTATAGATCGAACCACTATAAAATCCATTGTTTTTTTACTTGTTTTGAGTGGCCCTATTTGCATTACTAACTATTTGGTGAAGTGCTTCTAGAGCACCTTTGGTGTTGTATTCCAAGGTTGGAGTAAACGACATTATGGCCCTAATATAGTGAAGTGCTTGAAAAACACTAAAAAACAGACTCCTTTTTTTTTTTGAAAAGGTAATTTACTTCAAAATCTGCTCAGTCTTTTGTATTCTTTCATTTTATATAAGTTTGTAATCAAATAAATAAAAGGAAAGAGTATGAGTACACAAAACAAGTATATGGAAAATGGAATAACAAATACAAGTGGATTAAGTAGCTTAATGTATAGTGTTTTTATTTTGCAAAACTTAAGTCGTGTAGACTTAGAGTTTGTGGTCTTAAGTCATGTAGACTTAGAGTTTACGCACTGTGATCAACCCTATAAGTGTTTGTACTTAGTTCCCGTCACATGCAGTGTCGTTAGTGCGATGGTCAGATCTTGCCATTAGATGTATAACCACTCGACATCAATTAGGCTTAATTTAATTCTCCCAAGTCCTAAAACAAGGGTTGGTGGTCGAACATTCGAGTTATAAGCATTTAGATTGGATATGTAAATTGATCGTATTTTAGTATTTTGCGCTTGTATTTGTAAATTGAACATATCACAACTATTGTACTACGGATAAGAGAATACCCAATAATATGTGAAACCAAGAGACTTTGATTGATGATGTTAGATCTTTTCCAATGAGGGCCAGAATTATCCAGAGTCTCACAGCGCTATACCTTTTTGTAAAGTTTCCAGTCCAAACTGATATTCAGTGCTATACCTTTTGTAACTGATATTCAGTGCTATACCTTTTGTGTGACCATGCCTGTTTGAAATTCGTGCACTTATTCACTTGTCTATATATGCTCATTGTCATGTATTTCTGCTATGCCATGTCTTTACTGTGGCCATGTTTTGCCGCTAATTCATGTTATACATGGAATTGTTTCGCGTTGTTGCCATTACTAACCTGATTTGTCGCCACTACCGTTTCGTACTTGAATTATGTGTAATGAGTGGTTTGGTATTTTCATGAATATGCACAAACTGTGCGCATGATTCGTGCATACATCAACAGTTAATTAGCTTAATTATGCTCATCACTACTTTGAAACATATAAATTTTGTGCATTCTGCATATCAGCATCTACCCTACTCATCACTGCTTTGATTTACTGCAGTGTACATTTCATCAGCACGCTCATTCTTCCCAACCTCCTGCAGATCTGTTTTTTTCCTTTAAGTTTTTGTTACTTTGTAATTTGATGAAAAATCTTGGACAGTATCCTTTTATTGTATATGCTTTGTACAAATTGTATTAGTGTTATGAAAAATTTGGTTATTGTGTTATCCTTTGTATAAATTGTGTTAGTGTTATGAAAAATCTTGTTATATATATATATATATATATATATATATATATATATATATATATATATGCTTTGAGTATAAATTGTGTCATATGTTGTGTTACGAAAAATATGTGATGCGGTTCCTGCTTTAAAAATTTTGTGATGTGGTTTCTGTTTATATATATGGTTCGTTTCCCACACGTCACTTGAAAGTTTGATAATACGAATGACATCCTCCCTATATGTTTATTACAAAGAGGGTCCCTAAAATCAAAGTTATGTGTTTTCTTTAAAAAAAATGCGTTGTACACTAAAAAAATATATTCTAAAATCTGCAAATATTCCTAGAAGGCCACCGAAAAAAATTCACTTGCATACATGTATGCAAGCATACATAATAGTTCCACGCATGTATGCAAGTATTTTTGAAGTGGTTTACACTGAAAATCTGCGTGAATTCCTGCATAGAAAATCATGAAGATTTCAGGTTGAAAAAATATGCGACTTGCATGCATGAATGCAAGTATTCTGTTTACTTACATGCATGTATGCAAGTAAGCGTGAACTGATATGTATGCCTGCACATTGTTGCATACATGTGTGTAAGTATTCAGTTTTATTGCATACGTGTATGCAAATAGTCATGAACTGATTTGAATTATTGTATACTTGCGTGCAAGAATCTGTAATACTTGCATACATGTTTGCAAAAAAGCCAACGAAGATGCAACACTGAAATAGTTGCACAGATGAATGCAAGAATTTGAAATATGTGCACAGTATGATGCAATTAACTGATGTTTCGCTGTTTTTTTTTTGTATTTTTGGTTTTTGACATGTTTTTTGATGGTTTTATGAGCTGAAATTTTTGATGATTACATGATTAATTTAAATATGGATTTTCGTGATTTTTTTTAACATATTTTCGAAAAATAGGGATCTAATCTATAATAAGTTTAGGACTGGATGTGAGTCTAATTTTGAAACCTATTAAGGACCCGAGCCTAATATTCACTTATATATATATATATACACATACATATATGTATGTATGTATGTATATATATATATATACATACATATAATTAGATACGGGTTAAGACCGTGTCTAATAATCATTTAGATACAGCTAAAAGCCGTATGTTATGAGTGATGAGATACGGTTTATAGCCGTATCTAATAATTTAACACACCATTTTTTTAATACGGCTTATAGCCATGCATTATTGCATTAGATACGGCTAAGAACACAGCCTAATTAGCATATATGATGTAGTGCATAATTGACCCTTCGGGTCGCAAGAAGTCCCAAAAGTTAGTCCACTGTTAATCCTAGCTAGACAATCCTCTTCTTGCAGTCAAAATAGCCCCAACTGGCTAACTAATCCATCCTCCAAATTTTCCTGCAAAACAATCAAACTCTACCACTAGTGAAAATTTATGGGATAACCACTTATATGGATGATCTAACTAGACCCAAACCAATCCATAACCGAAAATGCCCCAAACATCTTTTAAATCAAGATTTCAAGCTTTAACCCTAACTCACTATATATAATCAAACCAATCCACTTTGGGGTTAAGAAACTACTACTGGGCCTAGAAATATACCTAAGTACAAAACAATTAACTAGTGTTATCATCACACACTCAGGGGTTTACTATATCTGCAAATGACAGCTTCGTTAGGCCTACAATGCAGATGCTCTACATGACTGACTTCATCCTAATGTGGCTATGTCTCCACGCAACCACCCCATTAATACTTAAAAGGTACAGAGACAAACTACTCCTAAACTACATAAAAATAGGAGAACTAGGAAGAACTAAAGATAGATATCATTCTTTCTTCCATCAACTCTTACTTACTTCCATTTCACGATCCCTTTGATCAACACCTTTCCTATAATCCTTTTGATATTAATATACTTATGTTGCTCTTTTACCGACCATCCTTAAGTTTACCCTTTAGGAAATTTTGCTCCCTCCTAATTGATTGGTTACAAAAATGTAAAAAAAAAAATATTTCCATAGTATAGGACCATCTAATTTATAGAAATATGTAATTGCAAAATATTTATTTTGATTATCTTTAAGTTGCTGAGTAGTGCGCAACACAGCTAAATAACTATTCCGTACTTATCCATTCACTCTTGCAACGACGTTCTCTATGTTAATTACAAACCAAACCGTGGAAATATATCCTTTTTTTCTTAACCAATCAATCAAGGTTATTCTTAACTTCCTAACTTACTTTTATATCTCTATGCTAATAAGGTTGTCACATCCATGATTAGCCCTATTTTGTTAAGCAATAAGTTTTTCTGTAACTTCGATCTTTCCTAACCACTGAGCTAAGCGAGTTTCTTCATTAGTTAAAACTTCAACCTATAAGGATTCGAGGTTCCTATACATAGAAAAGCTTATATAGGTTATCCTATAGATAACTCAATGAAGAGTACAGAATTTTAAATAATCAAAGGAAGGTTGTAACTGACTAAAGGGGATATTTTTATTTTCAAAGGTAACTTTTTGGTTTTCGAAAAATACGTTTCTTTCGAAAATACTTTCTTTTAAAACAAATATTTAGTGATCTTGTAACCATAGGCTCTGATAACAAATGTAACACCCCACATTTCTTAACGTCACTCATATGAGGAATTCGTTAAGGAAATATGGAGCATTGTAGGTATAAAGACATAAAAACATCACAGAGACTAAGATTTCACAAGATATATACAAATAAGTTTACAATGGAAGAAGAATTTTTTTGTATTATAATGACAAACCTTATTTATTACAAGTTAACCAAATTGTTACAAAATATCATGTCTAAAATTATCATTCAAAACAACATCAGAGTACAAAATAATATTATCCCCAAAATAGTTAATAAAGATACATGAAGTAATCCGTTTTTTGTAGGAATCCTTCATGATAGTACCAACAATGAAAT
Organism: Allium sativum; assembly: GCA_030737875.1. Classification (NCBI taxonomy): domain Eukaryota; kingdom Viridiplantae; phylum Streptophyta; class Magnoliopsida; order Asparagales; family Amaryllidaceae; genus Allium; species Allium sativum. The sequence continues at coordinate 390,690,454 of CM060912.1, read as the reverse complement.
CTGAATTATATCCTTTCTCCCTATAAGCCTAAGGGGGGAAAAAGAAAAGAAGAAAGGAAAACGAGTCTGACATAAAGTCTGGTGATCTTCTATGATTACTAGCACGACTAATAAGTTAAGAAAATAATAAAATCGTAGTTCTACTGTCATAAAAGGGTAAGTGTTTGTGCACACCTAAAAGTGAACAAATACCAATAGGAATGACATAAAGTATTGGTTATTCTCATTTAATGACAATGATGATAATAACGATGATACTAATGATGATAATAATTATGACTGTTCTGCACTTCTACAACTTCAAACTGAAACAAATAACTAGGAAGGTATTTACTAATACTATTCCATTGATCGGCTTACATACCCTAACATGATAATCGATACCGACTATGGTCCCGGGTTTATCAGGCCCGATCCATCAGCTCCTAAGGACATAGTGTCAACCACAGGTGTCACACGTCTTATTTTCCCTAATCGGTGCGATGCACGCTCATCCCCGCGTCAGAACGCGCTTGTGCCTCCCTCCTCATTTGGACCTCTTACTATCCAGTTCAGTATAAGCATACCTTCGCCTCCTCATGAGACTTCGGTGTGGTGATAAAAAAGAGTACTGACTAATATGGATCCCCAACCAAAAATGCAATTTAACATAAGTTACTCTTAGACTTAGTCCCCGATTTAACTTACTAGCGCCAAGGCCCCATAGAATTATTGTTGACCGCCTAGCTAGCCTAGACCCCCCCATAGTATTGTCAACAAACACCTAGTTAATAAAAAAACTAATTATTTTAATTAGCCTTTTAGTTTTCCCTAATCAGTCTACTCTCATTGCCAGAACGGACCAATACTATGAGCCTCTAATTTTCCCTAATTGGTCGTCACTGCCGGAACAAACTCCTACGCCTTGTTATTAATTTATTTATTTCGAACTTAACGCCAATCTTAAGTTTATTAATAAGCCTACTTTCCTTTATGTTACTTTCGGTCCTTTCTTAGGTTGCATGTAAACTTTTATTTATAGGCTGTCTATAAACATCTCTTTTGTTTAATTTTATTGTACAACCTAACCCTCGTCATTTGCGTATATCCAAATTGCATTCATTCAGTTATCAAAGTTATAGTCCAACTGTCTTTTATTGCAAAAATCCAGTTAGTCCAATTTATCATTTTTATATATGTTTCATATATTTTAAATCAATTTGTGTACAAACAAGAAAGAATAAAAGTTTTAGGTTCCAAAAGGCCTAAGCCCAGCTTTAAAAAAAAAGACAATGGCCTAAGCTCTCACATGGCCTATACTCAGAAAAATAAGAACAGATTTGAAATAGAATAGGGTTGAAACTGAACTGTAATGAAATTACATATGAAGAAAAAAGGGCATAGATGAACTGAACAAAATTACACTAATAGAATATATTACTGGATCAGAAAGAAGAAAGGATAGAACAGTACTCAGATTACATGAGTTATTGACAGAAACGGAAAGTGAAAATCAAAGAAATCTACAACTTATTATAATGTCAACGAAAACCCCAATTTATACTAAATTTTGCAATTACTGAAATATACTCACAGAAATCTGAATATGGGTTATACAAAATCTATAGGGATAAGCAGAAGAATTTATAGTAAAAGAATTAGGAATAACCGGATCTATATATAAACCACAAATAAACTAGATCTATGTACAAACCATAGAAAAATTCAGATGTTTAAACATTACAACTACTATTGTATAAATTTAGCCCTAACTTACTAGAAATCTTGTAATCATAGAATATACTCACCTAAAATTTGAGCCAATAAGCCCCGGTGGAAAATCTCTATCTATAAATATTCTCCAAAGATGTGTATAAACCCTAGCTCCAGAATTTCATTAAAATATTTCAGGAAAAAGTTTTATAAGGTGGAGGCAGAGAATGGAGGAAATGGAATAGAGAGAAATAGGTTTAGGTTTGGAGTTATATCTATAATAGAGCTAGGGTGTTTGGACCGTTAGATTTTAGAATTTCATCAAAGACCGTTAGACTAGAAAAATCTTGAACCATCCAGCCTAAATCGTTTCATGCCAGGCACAAAAACGTATCCGGCAGCGTTGCCTAGTTTGACCCACCACCCACGTGGATCGACCCACTTGGGGTCTGGGTCGACCCAACTAGGACTGGGTTGTCCCAGTTAACGATCGAAATATATATATATATATATATATATATACACACACACACATACAAATCTTTTGATTTTTAATTCAAACTTCAAAATGCCATAATTTCTTTGTTTTAAATCCGTTTTCAGCAAACAAAATATCTACCTTAACGAGAATTTTGTAACAGACTTAATGACGCAACCTTCGTTACCCAATTCTCAATATTTTGATGATTAATATTTATTTTCTCAAATTATTTCTTAATTAATAAATTCGTTAGTTAATTTTTGTTTATTATAAATTTGGTTGTTACACCAGAAATATGCTACAGTGTATACATAATATGCTAACATATGGAAAAATCCCCTAAATGAGCACTGGAAAGCAGTCAAGCGTGTTTTACAATACTTAAAAGGGACTATAAATTTTGGTATGTCACTAAAATACAATAAAACATGGATTTAGAGGCTTACAATGACGTAGATTGGGCTAACGATCCAGATGATCGAAAGTCGATCACTGGATACTGTGCTTACCTTGCTTCCAACCCAATATCCTGATGCACGAAGAAGCAAAGTACCATATCTCGATCGAGCATCGAAGCAGAATATAGAGCCATAGTCAGCGCCACAACCGATCTGATTTGGTTAGAAATCCTAATTCGTGAATTAGGGTTCCACAACATGTAGAGGCCGATTATTTGGTGTGATAACTCGCGTTGTATCCTTATGCATCAATCTCATTCAACACTCGAGGACCAAGCATATCGAGGTAGATTTACACTTCATTCATAAGAGAACAGAAAGTGGCAAGCTAGCAGTAAGGCATATTCCAGCTTACTACCAGAAAGCCAACATCTTAACTAAGGCTATATCCTTTAAAAAAATTAATCGATTGAGACATGAATTGAGAATAGAAGACGGCGGCTGAAAAGTGAAGAAGGAGGATAACCCTAGCTTAAACTGAAGGGAGGTATTGAGAGTTTAGATATATACATAGATTATCCCTGGACGGACTGTTAATTACATTAGCATACTGGGCTTTTTCCCATTACATTATTTTACCGTTTTCTGATATCTGCATTATATATAAATTAGTGTGGTTGGGCACATACAATTTATCAATTTAGACTCTGTATCACTTGTGGTATTTCAATAAAATAAAAGCTTCTTTGCTCTGCCAAGCTTTTAGTAGATTATGTTTAAAATGAGCAATCAAATACGTATCTCTACTGAATCGATGTTTGTACAAAAACCTAGCTCGGTCAAAATGAGATTCATGTAATAATCTAGTTCGGACTAAATGATGTTTGTAAACAACCTAGTCCAACTCAAGCGAGATTTGTATAATAACCTAGTTCGACTGAGCGTGACTCACGAACAGGAACGCGGATGAAAAGAAATAAGTTAAATATGATCAACTTTTTTAATTAGATGGGGGCGAAAAGAGGAAGAAATGGTGAAAATAGAACTAGCCTTGGTAAAATTTCTGCATGTCTAAAAGTTATAAGAATCGTTTCTCAAATGACTCAAAATTTTACAACTATTTTTATTATATACCAATTTATTGATATATAATAAATACGCAAAATACACAAAAACTGCAACATCATGAGAGCAACTTGTAATAACAGCATGAGAGCGCCAACTTGTAATAACAGCATAGTAGCTAGGAGTGTTAAAAATAGCAACTTGTAATAACAGCATAGTAATAAAATACGCGAAATACAACTTGTAATAAAATACGCAAAAACTGCAAAAGTAGCTAGGAGTGTTAAAAATAGCAACTTGTAATAACAGCATGAGAGCGCCAACTTGAACACTGAGAACTAAAATAACACAAGCAGACATGTCATGAATGGGATACTGAATCAAAAACATTGTAGCAGGGTTAAAAAGAGAGACAGCAAAGATTAAAAAACAGTACTCCATGCATGCTAACTCAAACATAATGATGAAGGTAACCAAAGTAATGATATCTTATTGCATGCTCAAACACCACCACTTTCATAAGAGGTCTTTGAATTGAAAAATAATATACATGGAACTTACACAACAGCTCCACTAAATGAACAAAGGATGAGGCTCCTACCATTAGCAATTATCTAAGTGACCGTAATCATTATGTTTTAGCATCAGACAAACTTAAAATTTGGTGGTGTAACTACATCATCTAGTAAGTGATAACTAATGATATTTTAAACACAATGATCTACTCAGACTTCATTGCAAATCTAATTGTAATGATGAATATTTCGTATGCATAAAGATGAATATGTGTTTGACACATTAGAAGGCAGATTAACGTTTATTTACAAGGAAAGCATTGTCCTCTCATTTAAACATCAGATTTCGACAAGCACATATATAGTGCATAGTCTTTTTCCTCATCGCTGTATATGCCGACTAGGAGACATGCTGCGCATTGAAATCAAATCCCCTGCGCAGTAAACCATTGATCATGCCTTAGAAGTTTGAACTGTGAAATTCACAGTATCTGTGGAATGTCACATTAAATCAAAGGATTAAGAAATGTTTATGTTGAAACAAGTCTCACATTGAGGATTTGTAAAATAATTCATGTATAACTCTAGAGTTCATCCTTCACATTGCTAATTGGTTTTGTGATAATTCAGAGTTTTCTAACTATTTATTTGATAAATAGATACAAATACAGATTTCCTTTTATTTTTTGTCTTCTGCATTTGGTTTTAGATTTTTACTTGGCTTAAATTAGCAAAAATCATGTGTCCGCATTTCAGTTTTATCTGTTTATTTATGTGTTAAAAAAAATTGGATACTTAGATGGTGGTATCTAGGTAGTATAAAATATACTATCCAATATTCCATCGAAGTCTGAAGTTCTTAACAATGATGTTTAACCACATTTCAGTTTTACATTGGTAAATTATAATTATTTTTATGTAAAATTTAGCTTCAGTATGTATATACAACTGCTTAAAAAATGGTTGAACCAAGAGCTTTTGAGTAAGAATAAAAAATTCAATGGCTACTAAAAATTCTAACGTAGTTTGATCAATCTTCACCAACAATTTAGAAACTTTTGATTAAATTAGATCTACCGTCCTTATTGGTTGAAACCACCAAATAGCTACTGATTTCCAAAAAGCAAGCAGATATTCTTCTTCTTCTTTTTTCTGCCCCTAAAGCTTCTCGTTACCATTCACTCTCCTATATATATATGCATGAGCATGCTCTAACAAGCTACATTTTATACACGATAAAAACATGCGAAATATTTCTCATTGCTTGTTCCATGACGATTGGAAGATAGATTGATCAAGATGGAGAAGCAGGGCACGTGCCTGACCATCTCTTTGGAAAGACAGTCTAGCATGTGCTCTTCTACTCCATCATGCGCATTCTACCAATATTCGTTCTTCAAGATAGAGGTTTGTATTAATATGCATGTTATTTTTGTTGAAGTCTGAGGATAACCAGTATCTATCTCACCCACTACACCTGTACTTCAGACATAGCCCATAAGCAATGTGTTTGGGTTCTAATGGTGATTGACCTACGTTATTATTTAGGGGTAGCTAGCATGTCATATATATAAGCTTGGTCATCCGATCCTTTGGTCATCTTTAGGGGCATACCTTTAAATTTCATTTGAATAGCAACTTATTATGATATTGAAAAATTAGTGGAGAGAGACAATGTGTTGTGCCTAATTTCTACTTTCATATTCTCTAGGAAATGTGCACAACTATTACAGCCATTAAACTGAATAGCATTGTAGGATAACATAGCATTTTACTAGCTTAAGTTATCTGTTGGGTAAAGGTTGGTGGTTGAAATGGCCTGCACAATTTTGAAAACCACCCATTGCTTTAGTGGTATGTAACATGATTACGTTACGTTGTTCCTAGATTCCTTCGTTTAATATTTAGGCATTCTATCTCGAATGCAGTCCAATCCATTTGTACTAAGGAAGCCACTTGTGAGAATATATAGGGAAAAAAAGTAAGGCTCAAATGTAGGATCGATTAAAAGAAGTTTGTTCTTAGCGCTTGAGTTGTATTGTACTAGGCTGCTAGCATATGCGTTATGTGTGTGATTGTTTAACGAACATAAATTAACAAAATGAACAGTTGAGAATTATGCATTGAATATAGCTTAACCATGCTAAACATAAACCACCAAAAGGCAAAATAGTTTGAAGTGCTGTTGTGTGGCTCGCTTGAGATAAATATAATAATGGCTGTAATTTTGTGACCTCTTTCGCATAGACATGGATGTATGTGTGAGTGAGCACCGTTTAGTAAATCCTTTCTGCGTCTCAAATGTCCTCAAATCTCAAATGCACGAAACTGACAAGTTTATAACAAGTATCCCGAGTATATATTTGACTACTGTTGGATTTTTTAAACAAAACCTTAGTATTTTGGTTGTTTGACATTTTGCAATACTTGATAATATTTTTTTTTGTATATATGATGACTATTAATTATGATATATGAATTTACGTGAGAAAAACAAGCTATATATTCATTTTCTCTACTTTCACTCTTTTGGAAAAGGAAATTTATATATGTTCTTTGATTTTCTCTCTTTCATCACACAAGCCAAAGACTATTCAATGAATTATCTTTCCATTCTCTTCTTTTTCACCTTAATTTTTTATGAAATTAATCTCTCTTAAGATAGTGTCTCGTCTGCAAATCTTCAATCCTTCAATCTTGAATGCACAAGTATCAAGGAGGTTGTATTAACCTTGGGAAGCAAACCAATTATTGACTGCAACACAATTGTATCGAATTCCGCTTTCAAGGCAGCGGTTTCATCCACGGCAAACTACTTTTCATTTGTTCCTAGCTACCCATCGATTTTTCAATGATTTGAGATCACAATTCTATTTGGGCTTGGAGCAAAACTTTGACTATTATGATGCTTAATGCTAGTGGAGAAGAAAAACAAGAATTGAGCAAAGTTGAATTAAATATGATATTTTCATATTTTACCAAATAACTAGGAATGTTTCGTTGTTTCAATCATTCTAGAGTTTGATAATAACCTCATTCTATAGGAAAGTTTATGAATGTAAAACGGTTTAAAAACTTAATTTCATTAGAGGTACATGTTAGGCATAATGGAGTGAATTGAGTATACTATGGCGATAATATTCTTTTGTTGAAATATAAATTCATGTTAAAAATAGTTATTTTGTGTAAATCTCCTTTCGTTTCTACAATATTGACCAAATTTAAAAAAGGTAATTTTTATTCTAATCCACAATATTAATAAGTTAATCCACCCTATTTTAGAGCATCATTGATATTTACTAAATTTTAGATTTTAATCAGTGTGTCGACAAAAAAAAAAAAAAAAAAAAAAAAAACGTACTTATTTTCTCTTTTCTCATTCTTCTTCTTTGTGTTTTCCGTCATCTTCTTATTTCTGGAATCCTAGCATCTATATCCAAGCTTAAGCGGAGTAATTCAACGTAATAACACTAAGTAGTTTTTTTTTTTTTTTTTTTTAAGTTGATTAATTGTATACATTTTTTCTTTTAATATCACCATTATTACATATAATTGTAGTTAGCTATTTTCTGAAATCTTGAAAAAATTGTACATTAGTAGAATATCATTTTATTCAAATATTGTAATAGGAGTATAGGCTGTTTGGATAACATTCACTATTTAGATCCCCTAAGTAGTTATACTCTCAAAAAATTATAATATACAATTTTCTTTTTTATTGATTTGTTAGTATTGTTTAATTACTTGCTATTTCTCTAATATGTAGATCTTGAATTTGATTTTAGTTCTTATTTGTTGTTGTTGCTCGGTGCAATTGGTGATGTATCTTCAAAATATTAAGCTATTTAAAAACATTTAATGCGAACTCTTCTACTGGAATCTTGATCTTAGTTATTATTTTCATAATCATCTACTACCATATCATGTCTGATCATGTTCAAAGATAAGTAGTGAACTAATTGTATCTAATTAATTGCTTTTTTTTTGTTAACTTCAAGTGCTATCAACTCTATTTTTAACACATATTTATTTGTTACTACTTTATCAAACGGAAGAGACAATTTAGCACAAATAATTGTGAAATAACATAGAATTGTGAAGGAAGAAGCACAAAATCGATTGTTAGCTATATAATAGGGTGAAATCTTTAAGTTAATCCACTCGGGGATTAACTTACAAAATAGTTGTGGATTAACTTATTAAAGTAAAATGGTGGATTAACTTATTAAAACCGTGGATTAGAATAAAAATTACCTTTAAAAAAATATCAGTAACATAATTTGAATAGATATATAAAATTACATGTACTTCAGATTTTTTTTTTTTTTATTCATTTTAATTGTAGAAGCAAACAAATACCTTCTGGGAAAAGCATATAAACTATAGTAATATTACCTTATTAGTATGTTGAGAAGTTTGACACTCAATTGTTATTGTCAAGCATATGAATACTTTCATTTGGGAATAAAAAGTATTATTTAAGTTCAGAATTTTGGTAATTTGAATAAGTAGTCATTAATTATTTATATGTACTATAATAAACCCTAAGAATGACACTTTCCTAATGTTTAAAACCCCTATTCTTTTATATCTTATGTAAAAGAGGGAAACATCCTGAAACCTTTAGTTTTCCTTTTTGAATTTTGTTGTCAAATCATTATACTATGTAGTTTTACGATGTCAATACTTAAGGCCACACAGATTTAGTCATTTCCTTTTTTTGGGTGAATCAAGACTAAACTTGGGAGTTTGTAAATATAGCATTGTCAATTTAACAATGGCATTCTTTTACCCGAGCATTTATTGTTTTCTCTTGCAATAATGTCTAAGTTTCAAATTAAAAGTTTTGTTGAACTAATCCATGTATAGTGTTTTAAATATGACAAAATACTAGTTTGCTGTAAATGTTTCCATTAACTATTTTATTAGTATTAAATCATAAAATTGATTTATGAAAGCAAATTATGTTTCTTTAATGATCTACCCAAAGTTTGAATGAAAAAAAAGGAATGTTTTATTCATACTGGTTATAAGAAGGTTCATACAAAAGTAGCTCGATCTTCTTAATGGTGCGAGTGTATTGATTACATTTCATTGTCAAACTTATTCTTGTTCTCTACGTGTTCGTATTTGAAAACACAATTTAAATTGAAATATATTTCAAGGGATTTGACATATTATCACTTTGTTAACCGAATAAATTTGTCGAAGATGAAGATATAATAAAATATGTTATGTAGTATATTACATGAAGATTCATTGTTTGTAAGACTCTTTTTTTTTTTTTTTTTTTTCTTTTTTTGAAATTAAGTACTTTATATACAAGTATATGTAAGATATAACGTACTACTTGGCAAGTGGGTTGAATCTCACATGGAAGGATACGATTATATGACATCCCGCATAAGTGTCTTAACCACTTGGACAATGACATTTGTCGTTCGCAAGCCATATATAGTGGCAAATTATGAAATGAGATATTAATATTTATGGATAAAATATTTTCATATGATCTTGAATAGGAAAAATGTTAACTTTGGCTGATGTGTGAGCCCAAGGAAAACTGCTGTTTTGACAATATTTATTTGGCTCACCAGTTGGATGTTATGTTTATAAAATGTGGATAACATTTTTTTTGAACTACATGCATGAACTATAGTTTAATTATATGTATTGAGAACTGTGAACATTTAGGTTAATACATGAATTGAAAGGAAGCTTTTATGTGTCTTACGGACATAGATATGTTTTTCCTTAATATGAACATTATTATAAGGCCTAATATTTGACAATTAATATATAATGTCACTTCAAGGAAAGAAGGTTATTCCAACGGCTCAAACTCGTTGGTGGTCGTTGATATCCGTTGGAGCAACGTCTGCGCTTTGTAACGATTTCCAACGAAATTAACATGCAATTTCCGACTGTTATACTAACGACTTCTAACAGCGTATATCAACGACTTTCGACAGACATTATACACCAAAAAGCTGCTGATAGCCATTGGAAGAATGTGACCAAACAGATTCCAGTACCCGTTGGTAATCTATATATATTTTTTAATATTATGGCAAGCCATTTATTTTCTAGCCATCCAACTAGGGCTGTAAATCGGTCGAACCGGACCAGACGGAGGTGTGTTTAGTTTCTGTCCTAAATTAAATCGGACCAGACATTTTTTTTTTCTCATACAGGTTTTATTGTCCTTACTCGTGTCGTAAATAAAATCGGTCAGACACAAACATATGATTTTCGAACACGAACACGAACATATCCGATAGAACAAGACTGCTTATACTAAATTTTATAAATTATTTGGTTTTCTCTCAATTATATACCGAATTACGAGCAATTCGAACGAACACGAATCAGATGTGTTTTTTTTCTCGTATAAATTTTGTTTTCTTAACTCGGGTCCTAAATGAAAACCGGATGGACGTATTTCAGTCACTGACGCGAGCAACATATATCACATACATTTCGATTCCATTTCACTCACACACACACACACATACACACACATACACATATATACATATATATTGAATTTGTTCAGGAAGGAAACCGCTCGGAATCGTAAAACCATCCCTAGTGCACCTAGCCGGTCCGCGAGCAATTATTTATATATATATATATATATATATATATATGTGTGTGTGTGTGTGTGTGTGTGTGTGTGTGTGTGTGTGTGTGTGCGCGCGCGCGCGCGTGTGTGTGAGTGTATATATAACGCATAACACATTGTAACGACAACAATATAAACATCCAACATAAACCAAATCAACATCCAAATATGCAACATTAAATATCTAAACATTCTCAAATTAAACCCCCAAACATCACACATCATCAAAACAAAGCATATACCATCAAAATACATCCAAATATAACATCCTCACCAACTCCAAGCCAATATATACGGCATCAAAACACAATTCTCACCAATTCTAAGTCAACATGTACATTAAGCAAAAACACAATAAAACATACCTCTCAAGCATCGTCTTTGCCTCCGGAAGCACCAGACGATGAAGCGAAGGAACCATGTTGCTGCACATACTCCACTAAACGTTGATTCAGCTGCTCCACCTATATAGCTCAAAGACGATCCTACTTAGGGATGAGCATTATTCGGTTAAACCAAATAAACCAACCAAACCAATTTATTTTGGTCGGTTTGGTTCGATTTTGAAAGTAAATCGGTTTTTAATCGGCCCGAAAAAATATTAAATTCGGTTATCGGTTTAACCAAATTAACCGAATTTTTTCTATATTTTCAAATTATCGGTATTATAATAAAGATTTTTGAATAGTTCAATTATTTAAGTATATATAAATCATTACCAATATAAAAAAAAAATTAAGTAGCATAAGAATCAAAAATAATAATACTATTATCATATATTTATACTTTATTTCAAATTATAGTGAATGTTTCAAACACAAAGTGTAAAATATTTTTAGTTCAGTTTAATCGGATAACCTACCGAACCAACCAAACTTAATTTGGTGCGTTTGGTTTAATTTTCATTTTCATTGGTTTTAGTTTGGTTTGACAAATTTATCATCGGATAAACCAAACCAACCAAACGCTCACCCCTAATCCTACTCCTGCAACTACTCAACCATGGCTCTAAGCTCTTTTATTTTAGCTTTGTCCTGTGCTTTTTCATATGTCTTTGAGCTGCCCTAGCCTGCAAATATAATGGAAGATGTTCACATTTAAATTATAATTATTTTCTTACTAAGCAATTCGTAGATTAAAATATAGAAACATAATTGCAATTAGAGAATTTATCATATAAACTACGTAAAAAAATTAACATCTAGATGCGAGCAACAAATTAAAAAAAGACATCTAAGTTATGTTAACACATATAAAGGCTAAAATATTAAAATATAAAGACATCTAAACTGTTGGTCCAATGTCCTTGGAGTGGTTATCATCTTTGATAAGATTTTGCCTTTATGAACTAGTTATTCTTTAAGGAAAATTAGATATATATGACACAAACATACATGCAAATTAGCAACAATATCTGGATTTTAATTTGTTGTAAATATGTAAATATTCACATAGTTTAAATGATTTGATAACCAACCATTTTTATTTTTTTTACATATTCACATTGAAAATATAAGATATGAATTGTTGTTTTCAAATTTAAAGCACATTAAACAGTTACATAATAATCAATTTCGTACATATTCACATTAAATATAATACTGCAACATTTAATATTATCGCTTGGTTTCCTAAACTGTAACGCCTACTCCACTGCATTCGATCCATAATAGATTCGAAAATAGCATCTTCCTCCTCGCGCTCAACTTATCGCGTTCTGATCCCTCAAGCAGTTGTTCTGTGCCTTTTGAAACTTTGCCTACAATGCAAAAACAATTAAAGTTGGAAATTAATATAATATAATTTTTATTTTACATAGCTAATTACACTATGCCATAAATGACCTATCGCAACGAAAATCCATGGTGTTGCTAGCTACAATATTGTCATTGCTATGCTGTTTTTTGTCTATTACAACGCACGCTTAAATTTGTTAGCATATATATAAACATGTGTTGCAGTAGCCGCGTAAATAAAATTATCAATCCGCGTCAACCCGATCCAACGGTCCAGGTTAGCGATCCGCGTGAAATAATGTTTAGTCCAGATTAACAATCCATGCGTGAAATAATGTTTACGGCGGGAAGCAAAAACAAAGGGGGAAAACTAACAAAATATTGAAAGTTTCAATCGAAGTTTAACAAAAAAATTCACCGTTCAATCTTTCAAACACTCACTCTCAGGTTCAATTAAAGCTAAAAGTTCAAGTTTACAAGCTTAATTAGGGTTCGATTAGGGCAGGTTCGAGTTTAAGTTCAATTAGGGCTTCGGTGTTTCAATTAGGTCTTCAATTGGGGTTCATTAGTGTTTCAGATTTCAGTTATGGCTTCGATTTAATCTGTTGCTTAAGGTATCACTCAATGTATATTTTAATTTTTTTCTTCTGATTTTATTGTTGTGTTGCATAATGTAATGTTTTACTTGTGCCTAATTTACTGCTTTAAGGTATCACTCAATGAACGACGATGAAAAACTATGGGCAGAACTTCCTAAGTTCAGTGAAGGGTACATCAGTGGAGTGAAACTTTTTATTCGAAATACTTTTCTAGATTTGCGATAGGTGATGAAATTACATGCCCTTGCAAAAAGTGTCATAATTGCAAGTGGCATTGTCAAGAAGTAGTCTACAACCATCTGATTTGGAATGGTCCATCTGAATTGTACATGAAATGGATTTGTGAGGTTTCTTGTTTAGATCCTAAAAGGAGCGATAACGATATGGATTGTGAAGCAGGAATAAATTTTGGAGATAATCTCGATGAGATGTTGCAACATACTTGTAGAATTAATATGCAGAATAATGAAGATGGATCTTCTGATGGATCAAATGGAATAGATGTCGATGCTAGAAAATTTCATCAACGTGTTGAAGAGGAAAAGCAACCATAATATCCCGAGTGTACTAAATTTTCACGATTAAGTTTCATTGTCAGGCTTTATTCTTTAAAATTTCTATATAGAATCACTGAGTCTGCATTCAACGATTTATTAGAGTTGATGAAAGAAGCTTTTCCACAAGCCCACATCCCTTTATCTTTCAATGCTATCAAAAATATCATTAAAGATTTAGGCCTCGATTACCAAAGAATACATGCATGTCCAAATGACTGCATGATATATTAGGCAGAAAATGGAAAGAAAAATAACTACAAAAGTTGTGGTTTTTCAAGATGGGTTATACCAGAAGAGAAAGTGACTATTGACAAAGATTCGAAGAAGCGGATTCACAAAGTACCAGCAAAAGTGATGCATTATTTTCCACTAAAACCAAGGTTGCAAAGAATGTTCATGTCCAAGGAGTACGCAGAGCTTATGTTATGACATGCAGTGGGATGAAAAAATGATGGCAGACTTCAACATCCAGTTGATGGCGAGGTATGGAAGACGATGGGTGCCAATTATCCTCATTTTTCATCAGAAAACAGAAATATCAGGTTAGGACTTAGGAGTAGCATCTGATGGATTCAGTCATTTTCATACAATGACTACACAGCATAACACATGGCCGATCGTATTGGTAAATTATAACCTTCCACCTTGGTTATGCATGAAGATAGTAAATTTGATACTTTCAACCATTATCCCTGGTCCAGAGTCTTCTAACAATTACATTGATGTCTACATGCAGTCTCTTATTGCAGAATTGAAAGAATTATGGGATCTTGGCATACAAACTTATGATGCCTTCACTGGTGATGATTTCACATTACGTAACAAGCATGTTATGAACGATCAGCGACTTTCCGGGCTATGCAATGTTATCCAGCTGGAGCACGAAGGGTTATTTAGCCTGTCCTGCATGTCATTTAGAGACTTCTTCAACTTACTTGAAACATAGTAAACAAATGTGCTACATGAATCATAGGAAATTTTTAGACTCGGGACACAAGTGGAGGTTTGATAAGAAAAGGTTCAATGGTGAAATTGAAATGGGAACACCTCCCGGTATTTTATCCGGGACTGACATTGAAGAAATGTCGGCTGGTTATGAAAATATTTTTGGGAAGAAAGAGGTCAAGAAGCATAAAAATGAATCTACTTTTAAAAAAGTCAATATTTTTTAATTTACCATATTGGAGTCAAAATGTTAACCTTGATGTTATGCACATAGATAAAAACATTTGTGATAAGATACTTGGTACTTTACTAAATATTGATGGGAAGTCGAAAGACCATTTAAATGCTCAGTACGATTCACAAGAGATAGGCATCAGGGAGGTCCTTCATTCGGTTCTATCAACTGATGGGAATTACCTTGAGATGAGGGCTGCCATATTTGAAATGACGAACAAGGAGAAAAAACTATTTTGCTCGGTGTTGGAGAATGCTAAACTGCCTTATGGTTGTGCAGCTAATATCAGCCGACATGTAAACAAGAAAAAGAAGAAAATTGCAGGATATAAGAGCCACGATGCTCATTTTCTTCTCCACTACTTGCTGTAGTTTGCCATGAAGAAATTTGTAAAACCAAAAGTTGCAATACCTATGATAAGATTATGTGCATTTCTAAGAAGTCTTTGGAGTAAAAGTATCGATTTGGCTGATCTCAAGAGGCTCTAAAAGGAAATTTTGGAAATTGTTTGTCAAATTGAGATGATATTCCCAAATGCTTTCTTCGATACAATGGTGCACTTGCTGGTTCGTTTATGCAAGGAACTTGAATATGGTGGACCTGCACATGTTCATTGTATGTTTACTATTGAGTGTTATCTTTGTAAATTGAAATCATATGTTCACAACAAAAGTAAACCCAAGGCGCCCATTGCTGAAGGTTATCTTGCATAGAATGTTTGATATTATGTTCAAGGTTCTTAGGTGGCGATGGAGCAGGCAAAAATTTGAAATATGTCCACATAATCTGGAATATCCTATTGGCACAAGAATAAACAAAGATGGAAAAGCTATTCATCTTAAAAATTCTCAATGGAAGGAATGTCACTGTTACATTCTATTCAATTGTGGTAACAAGAAAATAGAGAGTTTACTTGGGTAAGTATTTTTATTTTTATTTTAGTAAGTATTGAAGTATATCCCTATCTTTATGAATCCTTTATTAGTTATTTTGTTCCTTGCAGTTTTTTCTTTGCTTCATCTTTTTCATAATAAATAATGTTTTCCTTTTTGAACCTGGCAGATGCAATTTTATGCAATTAAAGTTTACAATGGTTTATTTAATTAGAAAAGTGGACAAGTTCGGTTAACATCGACAATAATATTCTTCACGTAGCTTGTGAAATGATGTCAACTAGATTAAAAAAAAATTGATGTCATCATTCTGCCAGCAAAATCAGTTCTTTTAAACAATCTACAAACATGTTATTGATTCTAGCCTCACGTAGTGATAGTTGTAGATTCCAAGTTTCAACACTTTCAGCGATTTCAGGCATGATTTGTACTTAAGCTATGTTTTCATTCATACAGAATTGTTTTTGGTATGGTCAATTTCGGCTTTAGTAATAGATCTAGCCAAATTTGTTTCTATCTTTTATTAACCTGGTCTTTATTCTAGGGAACATTGAGCTTTAATTGATGGTCATGCATCATCAAAAAAATATAAAAGAGAGAGAGAGAGAACACAGTGAAGAATTTTGGAAGTGGTTAAAGGAAGAGGTTGGGAAAAAGGAGGACATTTCAAAAGAAGTCTGCTTGTAATGGGGTCTCTTCCAACAGCTAAGCGGTTTACTGGATATGTTGTCAATGGATACAAATTTCATACAAGGTTCAGAGATGCTAAATGTACAACACAAAATAGTGGTGTATTTTTGACAGCCTTGACTACTAGCTTTGCAAGTTCGAAAGACCAAAATCCATTGGTTGGTGAAGTTAATTACTATGGATCAATTAAAGAAATATTAGAACTGGATTATTGAGATAATTTAGTGTGGTTTTATTTAAGTGTTGTTGGTACCAAGAACATAAAGATTTATATGGGTTGACTCGTGTGAATTTTAATAGATTGTGCCAGAAATCTGATCCTTATGTTTTGGCTTCACAAGTAAAACATGTGTTTTATATAGAAATCCAATTGATAAGATGTGCCACAATGTTATCAAGAAATTACCGAAAGACTGGTGTGAACTCAAAAAGAGAATATGAAAATGAAGATTTGAATGATATCCAGCCTTCTTATGGAATGGGAAATCAAGATTTTGATGTTTGTTGGTGTAGAGATGATGTCCCAATAAGACGAATCCGCCTTCCACCTAGCAAAGTGAAAAAAAAAGCTTCTTAATTTCATGTTTTTTTAGTCCAAGGCCCTTACAAATTGTACAAATCGGAGATTGTATACAGACACATACCGTTGGTATGTATTTTTGCTTATTTTTATGGTTGGCTAGAGGTATGCTTCAAAATTCTTATAATTTCCGCTTGCTATGGCATCAGTCTAATTCTTACGATTTTGTAGTTCAATGCTGGTATGTAATTGATCATGTACAAGATTGATGCTTCAGTAATGAACTACAGAATTTTGAGAATTTTATTTTCTCTTCAATCAGTAATGATCGTGTCAGTTCGTAATTGATGCAATGGTTGAGTTTGTACTTAAACGAGTCGTGGCATGTCTAAATTTTTACTGAAGCAAAAAGAGGCATTTCTTTAAATTGTATCAACTGAAGCAGTGCCTCAGACATACTATTGCATTCCTTGATATCGTTTGTGCTTTGAACAAACTGGGTCATTGCATCAATTTGCAACTCAGCCATAGATTGTGAAATGCAACTCTGGCTATAGTTTGTGCTGAAATGTCTTTGTGCTGAAGTGCAAGTCAGTTATACTATAGCCATAGTTTGTGCTGAAATGCAACTGAGGCATGCATGTCTTCCATTTTGTGTTGCAATGTAAACGAGGCATTGCATCAGTTTGTAATCGAGGCATGCATGACTTTTGTTGTGCTGAAATGCATAAGTGGTGCTAAAGGCTTTTGCTGAAATGCATGACTTTTGAAACTGCTTTATTTTGTAGGTAAAGGAGGCAGTAGAGGTATTGAATGCACTGGAGGCTCGCGCTTTATTAATTTGAAACTGTTTTAGTTTGATGTAAACATGAATTTAGTACCGGCTGTGTTTGTAAGTACTCTGTAAAACTGAATTTATTGGCTATGTTTTGTTATTCTGTAGTTGACTAAGTAGTACTTGTGTTACTGGTTAATTTGAAATGAAAAGTTGTTTATTAATTTCAGTGTGTGATGCTAATTGTTGTTATGTTGCAGTATGTTATATAATGTTGCAATAGCTATGATATAATGTTGCAGTATGTAATGTTAAATGTTGTCGTAGCTATGATATAGTGTTGCTATAAATTAATGCATGTGGGCCCCATAACTAGATACCATGAACCCGGCTACAAATTTTAGTGGCACAACAGGATTCCGTGAACCCGAGATTTAGAATTTAGTGGGCCCCACATTTTTGTAAATTTAGTACCTGTAGCAACACATGTAGCGTTGTTACCTTAGGATAGCAATGATGTTGCCTTTAACTCTAAGGCAATACGACAAAAGGCAACCCCAAGAAGGTGTTATCACAAATCATTTTTGGCCTATAGAAACATTTTTTTGCACTTCCTGCATCACTTCTCTGGGTTTTCCGTATACAATCTATGGCGTAGTCTTATTAAACTTATCAATATTAATAAATTAAAATTTAAAGTATACATACATATGTAGTCCTTGCCTTATCCTCATCCCCCACTAATATATGAGGTTGTCAGCATCATCGGTTTTGTTTGATGCATGGGTGTGAGAAAATACATTCAACGGTGATAGTGACATGGGATGTCCACATGCTCTTTCCTATAGTAGAAAAGTTAAATATTTTAATTCTACGTAGTTATTTACTGAAATCATTTAAAACCGGACGATTTAAATCTATGCCAATTATGGAGAAGATTTTAATTGATTCTTGCAATCAATTAATTATGGGCAACAAATTGGAAAGTTATGAGAGAGATATTTGATTTGATTAATCAATCAAATCTTGGTATATATGGCAACAAATTTGTATGGAATAAGAAGTTATATAATTTGATTTGAGCAATCAATCATATATACATATACGGGGAAACTATCACAAAGGTGCAAGATTTACATTCCCACCAAATCAAGGAAATCTAGAAACTTTTCATGCTTATATTCATGTAAGTATTCATCCTTACTCTTATAAATAGGGTGGCATTTGCTCATCCTTTTGGTGAACAAGCCAATAGTGCTTTCTTCTTCATATCCTCAATAAGATCTCTATTTCTATATAAATTATAGGTGATAAATATATATTGAGTGTTTTGTATTCTTCTCTTATTGTACTCCCTCTTATGAAGAAAGAATAAAAGAAGTTGTTGGGCCTCCGTGGACGTAGGATATTCATATCTGAACCACGTTAAATCTTCTATGTCTCTTATTTCTACTATTGTTCCTATGAGGCTGCATAATTGATTCCTATTCTTTTGTGTTGAGATTCATTTGTATCTAAATAAACAATACTAGATCCTGATCAAATACGCTTCCGCTCAAATTAACAAAAAATTCACTACAGTTTGGTATCAGAGCTAGTGTTATTGTTCCTATTTAGATATTAATGACTATTTCTAGTAAGTCTATTGGTAGATCTTCTATCAATTATGGAGTAACTCGTTTTGACGGAAAGGGAGATTTTGGTACTTGGAAGATGAAGATGGTGCCTGTACTGAAGAAGGAGAAGACTTATAAAGTTATTTCTGTGCCTGAGAAATCGAAAGATATGGATGCAATTGATCTGGAAAAGATGGAAGATGAAGCTCTCACAACAATTCAATCGTGTCTTTCATATGAATTTCCTAGACAATTTTCTTAGAAGAATACGATGAAGGAACTATGGGACGCATTATCAGATGCATATCAAGACAAGTCCCTCACTATTCGGATTATTCTACAACAACTTTATTCGTTCAATATGAAGCCTGGAGCCGATCTTATGGAGCATGTAGATACTTTGACCACTTTATTTATGAACCAAAAGGCAGTATATGTCGATATTACTGGTAAGGCTCAAGCTGTGATCCTCCTATATTCCTTGCATAAGGATTATACTGCTTTTGTTAATTCCATGATTTATGGCTGCATAAAAACTAGTCTTTCTGTTGTAAAGGCTGGTCTTCATAATGAAGTGTTAAGAGGTAGATTGTCAAGCACTAGCATTGACAGTGATACCGAAGGCTTATCTGTTCAGAGAGGTAGAAGTCAAAGCAAGTCGAAGAAAGATGGAGGACGAAACTCTTCGAGGTCTCAATCTAGGTGACCTGAGAAATTTCCTTGCCATTATTGTAAGAAGCCCGGGCACTTTATTGCACAATGTTCGGAGCTTGAAGGAAGAAGAAAATACCCAAAGCAAGCTTTAGCCTCTGCAATGGTGAAATCAGATACAGAAAGTGACATTGAGGTATTTACAGCTTCTGGCTCTTCCAGGAAGAGCACCCTATGGTTAATTGATTCTGGCACATCCTATCATATGACATCGAACAGGAACTCTTTTTCCACTTACCATGATATTGATGGAGGAGATGTACTGATGGGCTATGACGCTTCTTGCCCTATGGCTGGTGTTGGTAGTGTAAAGATTAGGATGTTTGACGGTGTTATTCGAACCCTTATTGATGTTAGGCACGTACCTGATTTAAGGAGGAGCTTGATTTCAATTGGGGGGGTGAGTAGACTTGGACTTAAGATTATAGTTGAAGAAGAGAAGATGAAAGTATCTAAGGGTTCCATGATTATTAAGAAAGGAGTAGGGGCAGTAAATTTCTATTTACTAAAGGGCACTACAGTAGTTAGCGAATCAGCTTCAGTTGATTCGGATTCTTCCAGTTTATGGCACTAGCTTTGATGGGCCACACTGGCAAGCGCGACATGGATGGGCTAATAAAGAGAGGTTTAATTGACGGAGTTTGGCATTCAAAGCTTGGTTTTTGTGAAGAGTGTGTTCTTGGTAAGCAGACGAAGATTTCTTTTGGTGTTGGTGAGCATAAGGCAAAAAATGTTTTGGATTATGTTCCCTTAGCCCATCATTGGGTAGAGCCAAGTTTTTTGCTCCATTTATAGACGATTTCTCTTGTAAAGTTTGGGTATACTTTCTAAAGTCCAAAAGCGAAACCTTTGCTAGATTTTGTAAATGGAAATCCATTTTGGAGAAGCAATCAGGGAAGAAGTAAAAAGTTCTCCGTTTAGATAATGGTGGTGAGTTCATATCACATGAGTTCATCAATTATCGTGAGTTCGAAGGCATTAAGAGGCATTACACCACACCAAGCAACCCCCATTCCAATGGAGTTGCAGAAAGGATGAATCGAACATTATTAGAGAGAACTAGATACCTCAGATTGACTGCTAAGTTGAAGAAGGAATTTTGGGTTGAAGCTTTATCTATGGTGACTTTCCTCATCAATCGCACACCTTCTATTGCCATAGACATGAAGATCCCTGAACAAATATGGAAAGGAGAGCCTATTAGCTATTCATTACTCAAGGTGTTTGGTTGTCCAGCTTATGCGCATGAGAGTCGAGAAAAGCTGGAACCTAGAACTCGCAAGTGTATCTTTCTAGATTATAGAAGAGGATTGAAAGGATATAGGTTGTGGTATCCTGTTAGCAAGAAACTTATAATAAGCAGGCATTTAACTTATGATGAGAATGATATGTTGAAGGTGGAGCCTTCCTCATCGGATGACAATGAGAGGACCTACGAAGAATACCAGACACAAAGCAAGTCATCTATTGATTCTTTTCATAGAAGTTCAAATGGTGTTTCCGATTACATTGTGGTTGATGAGGATAGTACAGATGTTGACACAGAAGATCAGACTCAAGGTGGAGCTCGTAAAGAGACTAGGCCTGTTAGAGAAAGAAGAAAGCCTAGATGGCTTGATGAGTTTGTTGGTTTGAGCATCAAAGACATCAACTTTGATGATATGGCAACATATGCATTAAACGTTGTCCATGATGAGCCCAGATATTATAACGATGCTATTGCATCAGTTGACAGTTCCAGTTGGTTAGTTGCTATGGAAGAGGATGTCGAATCTTTACAGAAAAACCACACTTGGGATTTGGTGCCACTTCCTACCGACAAAAGAGCTATTGGATGCAAGTGAATTATATAGAGTGAAAGATTGCGGCAATGGAAATCTCAGATATAAAGAAAGACTAGTAGCAAAGGGGTATGTCCAGAAGAAGGGGGTAGAGTATCATGACATTTTTGCTCTAGTTATTAGGCATGCTTCTTTTCGTTTTCTCTTGGCATTAGTTGCTAATTACGATATGGAATTAGAGCAACTAGATGTCAAAACTGCATTCTTGCATGGTGATCTAGATGAGGAAATTTATTTAAAGCAGCCGGAAGGGTTCATTGATAGTATCAGACCAGATTATGTTTTCAAACTCAACAAATCTGTGTATGGATTGATGAAATCTCCCAGGCTATGGTATAAGAAGGTTGATAAGTTTATGTTTTCACAGGGATACTCCAAAAGTTTCAAAGACCAGTTTGTTTAATTTAGGAGATGTGATGATGATATAATTTATTTGTTGTTATATGTTGATGACATGTTGATTGCATCTCGGAATATGGTCAGAACTCAGTAATTAAATGCGGAGCTCAGTAGAGAGTTTGACATGAAGGATTTAGGAAAGACACAGAGAATATTGGGTATGGAGATAAGCAAGGATAGGAAGTGGAGAGAGTTAAGCTCACTCAAGCGCAATGTATCGAGAAAGTCCTCACTCGATTTGGAATGGAGAAAGCCAAACCAGTTGGCACTCCATTAAGCTCTCATTTTAAGTTTTGAAAGACCAATCTCCTACATTAGAAGAAGATAATATGTATATGGCTAATATACCTTATTCTAGTGCCGTTGGTAGTCTCATGTATGCGATGGTGTGCACAAGACCAGATTTGTCCTATGCAGCGGGTGTTATGAGTAGATATATGTCTAACTCAGGCAATAAACATTGGAAAGTATGAAGTAGGTTCTTTGATATCTTCGAGGCACTTCTTCGATGGGCTTGTTATATGTTGGAGTAGATAGTGACATCTTTCTTAAAGGATACTGTGTTTCTGATTATGCTGGGGATAAAGATGCTAGGAAGTCAATGTCGAGCTATGTTTTTACACTTGGCATAGGCTCGATTTCGTGGAGATCAAAGCTGCAATCTATCGTAGCTTTGTCGACGACCGAAGCAGAGTTGGTATCGATTGTGGAAGCAACAAAAGAAGGATTATACCTACCTCAGTTATTGGATGATCATTTAATGGCGTAGCGGACAGTAGAGATATTTTCAGATAGTCAGAGTGTGATTCATCTTGTGGAGAATCAAGCTTATAGTTCACAGACGAAGCACACTGATGTTAGAGGTTTCTTTCCTATGCTTGAAGAAGAACGAAACAAGATCGAATTGGTGAAGGTGAGTACTTTGGGTAATCCTTCAGATATGATGACAAAGTCACTCCCAAAAGACAAGTTTGAGCATTGCTCAAACTTGATCAGTTTGCTTCCTGCTACTTGAGTGCCATGGGAAGTTGTCCCAACAACCAATTCTGTTGATTGATGTATATATTTAAATCGAGACGGAGTGTTAAAATTGGACGATTTAAATCTATGCCAATTATGGAGAAGATTTTAATTGATTCTTGTAATCAATTAATTATAGGCAATAAAAAGGAAAGATATGAGAGAGATATTTGATTTGATTAATCAATCAAATCTTGGTATATGTGGCAAAAAATTTGGATGGAATAAAAAGTTATATTATTTGATTTGAGCAATCAATCATATATATGTATACAAGGAACAATCACAAATATGCCAGATTTGCATTAACACCAAATCAAGGAAATCCTGAAACTTTTCATGCTTATCTCCATTCAAGTATTCATTCTTACTCTTATAAATAGGGAGGCATTTGCTCATCATTTTGGTGAACAATCCAATAGTTCTCTCTTCTTCATATCCTCAATAAGATCTTTATTTCTGTATAAATTACAGGGTGAGAAATATATATTGAATGTATTGTATTCTTCTCTTATTGTACTCCCTCTTGTGAAGAAAGAATAAAAGAAGTTGTTGGGTCCCCATGGACGTAGGATATTCATATCCGAACCATGTTAAATCTTCTTGTCTCTTATTTCTACTATTGTTTCTATGAGACTGCATAATTGATTCCTGCTTTTTTGTATTGAGATTCATTGGTATCTAAATAAACAATATTAGATCCTGATCAAATACGCTTCCGCTCAAATTAACAAAAAATAACTACAAATCATTGATATACAAATCTAATAACTATTTAGAATCGTAATTGATAAATTTACCTAGTCCTCATGATGATGCTGGAATGATTTGGATCTACCACGGTGTGTTGTCGGGTTCTTACTTCTATTTGCAAAGTTCCTCATCGACTCCGCCTGTAAATTTAAATTGAATAAAATATTTAATAATTATGAATTAATAAATGAGATATTTGATAGATTTACCTTGAATTCATCATTGTTCCACCTCCTAATCCAAGAATCCTATATAGTCGCGCCCATCTAGTTTGGTTTCTTGCCTGATTTCTTAAGTCCTGACATTATCTTCCTGTAATTCTTAGCAATCTTTTAATTCCTACTAGATGGTCTCCTTGATGGGATCAGGGATCTTACTCCACTTGGGCCAACAATATGCGAAATGGCAAGAACCAATCCTGACGGTTCCAACTCGAATCCTTATATTAAATATAAAACGCTTTAAACAATTATATATATATATATATATATATCATGTACAAAAAAATTCTACTGGCTATACTACTAATTTTGATACTTACGATCCATCAGCCTTAGACTGCAAATATACAACTAGACGAGCTGGTGGCTCTGAAGGACCACTGCTCTTACCTCCCGAGTGGAAAGAGTTGCGACGTCGAGAACCAAACATAATACCTATCGCATACATATATCATCTTATTATGTTAGAATATATGTATAATTCATAATAATTATGATATGATGAATCATTAAGAACTGAAAGCATGTTATAATGCATATATTACATTTATATCATCGTTTGTGTGTTGTTGGTATTTGTTGTGTGTGTATGATATGCGTGAGTTTTGTGTGTATAATATTTTATTGTTTGTATGATATGTGTGAGTTACTGCACGTGATATGCCTCACTGTATGCTTGTTTATTATATATGATTGTTGCATGTGCATTGTCTGTGTCGTGGCTGTGTATTCAGTGTATTGTGTGCGTGAGTTTATATTTGTTTGTAATCCATTATCTATGTTGTGTGTGTTGCACGTATCTTGATGTCATCAAAATGGTATAATTTGGATAAATGCAATACAATGGTACAAACAATGTTAAAAGATGGTATCAATGAGAGAAATTGTAATGTGAATAATTGCATAGATTATCAGACATTGCTCATTCCTCGTCGTTTTCTGATTCAAACTCGGTCTCGTGTTCTATATCGTTTTCTTCTACACTCTCTAATGCTTCGACTAATACATTTTCCTCATCATTTAAAAGTCTAAAATCAGTTGATCATCGATAATTGTTTTTTCAATATTTTTCTGGATATCTACTTGATAGGCTTGTTCATTTTGAATATTCTTTCCGTGGAATGTAAATCTTGCCATGGTTTTAAAAACTGCCAGGTAATCTGCTTTATCTCTTTTTAGAAATGGAAAAGGGGTGTAATAAACTTGTTGGGCATGTTTGGCTAGTATAAAAGGATATTACTTTTAATAACATGAGGTATGTTTTATTTGTATAAGATTATAATTTGGATGCATGTTGATCCTAGAATTTGAAACATTGCTGAACCCATTGCATCCTAATTAAAAAAAACTTCATTTGTGGGTCTTGTAAAATATGTCAATTGCAAAACCTGGGTTAACACATCATAAAAATCATTTGTATAATTATTAAGATCATCCTGCCTTTAACAAATACACTAATGTTATTTGTTTTCAGCACCGTATTTTTTGGTGTTGAATTTATATCCATTAACAAAAAATATTGATACATTTTAACTTTTCATTTCGGCTCTCGACGCCAAATGTTTCAGTCGTTCATCAACCACACAATTTGTGAGATCATAAACGTAGTTCGAAAACCAAGTACAGAATTTTTTTACTTAAATCGTCGTTTGAATTTTGTGATTCATAAAAATTGTAAACATAATATATTGCATTTTTATTAATTTACATGTGCAATATTAAATTAAATTTATCAGAACCTATACTCTGATAATTACTTAACAAATGGTGCAACTTCAGGATAATTAAGACGAATATATGTGTGTTACATGGTAACCTCCATCATCTAATCGTACTTCCACACATTTTCCAACATGTCGACCATGTTTTTTAAAAATAGATAACATTGCTTTTGAAGAAGAATCTTGTTCAATGACCTCATCATTACGCGTAACACTTCACATGATCAATGAAATAATTAGAGAAAAACGAAGCTTCTTCTTCGATATATGATTTTCAAATTAAACCTTCAGCTCGAGTTTTTTGTCTCATCTTTTTCTTTAAATGGTTTTAGTACCTAATACAAATATTTTAATTCAAAATGAACTTATATTTATTATTAAATTAACATTTCCATATAATTAAATTAACTACCTCTCAAATGGACATATCCATCCGCATTGCATATGAATAGGTAAATGCTCCATTACATTAAAAAAACCTGAATGAAATATTTTCTCTATTTGTAGTGCAGTAGGATTTCTCCCTCAAGTTCACATAGATGATCAACTTTTAATGTAGTTGAACATAGCCCCTTATTAAATAAACTAAGTGTCGTTACAACCTTCCAAACTTTTACAAACAATGGTTCCTTGAAAGCGACGAGTAAAAAATTTTCTATCATTGCAAGACATTCCTGGTTTTTTATCCCACTCTGTCTTCCATCCTCATAGTTGGCACATCTACGAAAATTAAAAGAAATTCCATCAAGAAATCATAATCCTTTCACCCATTTTTGTAGTACTTTAACTAGATCGTTGTCTAGTTCATAGCATGCTTTGGGTTTTTTTTACTGTCATTTGGCTTGATATAAAGCTTAGGATGATTACATATTTCTTTTGTAAGACGTCTTGATTTCAGATCATCCTTAGTCTTGCCCTTAACATTCAAAATTGTATTAAACACATTATCAAATACGTTTCTCTCATTATGCATCACGTCTATATTATGACGGATTAGGATATTTTTCCAATAAGGCAACTCCTAGAATATATTTTGTTTGCACCAATTATGAACTGTTGATTTACCTTGGATTTCAGTTTGCTGCTCGATTTCATGTATCTTTGGAAAATATTTTATAAGTTCATATATATTTTCGCTTGACCAAATCGTTGGTGTTTGTAAAGTATCATATTTGGTGTGAACTTTTTATCTCTTCTAAAAGGATGATTAATATGGAGAAAACATCGACGACAATCAACCATGAAATTTTCTTCCCATACGGTAATGAAAATGGTCGTGTTTCTGCCATACCATATGACAAGCAAAACGAAGGTTGTATTCCAACCTATAGGAAAATTGCTGATAGTCCATAATAAAAGATGTTAATACCATCGATAGTGTAACGTCCTGGAATTTTAGCTATTAAAAAATTTATTTATTTAATAATTTTATTATATTGATTTGATAATTTAAATGGTTCGAATTCAAATATTTTGAATATTTAATTATTTTAAGTGGTTGAATAATAATATATTTATTTCCGAAATAGTCGGAATTTGTAAATTAGCAATATTATATGAATTGGATAATAAAAGAAATTTAATTGATTTTAAATTCAAGTTAAATAACGAATTTATTATTTAAATGACGATTGAATGTATTAATTACAATATAAATTATAATCGAGCTCGTAACGTCGCGGTAGTTTGTAAAATTACGTTTTGAACTTTAAACGACTATACAAGAATCGTTATAAGTCGGATTTCTTTGAAACAAGAAATGCCCAAATCTACTGAACTATATTTTTCTAATGGAAGTGAAAAACAAGATTTCATCTTATAGATTATAAGTTATGTCCAAATTAAATTTTCAGAAAGTCACTATGGAATCGTTTATAAACCATAATGATTTATTTAATTGTAATAAAATAACTGTTTCGAACTTGGATAAGATTTTGTAGACGTATTGTTATTTTAATTTATAGAAAATTTCCATAATTTTTAATTTGAAAAATAAGCAACTTTTCATTTGATGTATTTTACACCCTATATCAGCATTTTGCAATTTCACAGAATAAGTTAACTTGTCTATTTTATTATATTTTTGGAATCGTGGCACATCGCTTGTCACGATCATATGTTTATTTTTGTCCATAGCGGTAGAAAATTAACAGAATTATGTGTAGTCGGTATCGCATTAACTTTAACAAATATATACCAATACTGGTTGGAGCATAGCACCGCAGACCTATTTCCTTTTCACATGCATAAGGTCTTTATATCAGAATCACATCCCTACGTCTATCAGTAACGCAAACATTCTCTACACGTAAGTAAATTTAGTATACTGTTATTATAATCAAATTGAAAATTTGTAAACTATTACGTATTGATTTTATACTTAACTCCTTGCCTGCCAAGCTTTCTTAAGCCACCTACCCATATATCACCTACCCCATGAACTATCACCATCCTATCCTATCCTAGCTGCATGCCCTATGTATTACGTTCCTTCATTGCCAAGCTGTGTAAGTCGTGGGTGCCAAGTTTCTTTCTCTTATATATACAGAAGCCTTCATTCTCCTCGTCCATTTGCTGAAATCTCAACCGAGCGCATAAAAATGAAAACCCGAACTAAAAATAAAAATATAAAAAACCCCCTCGTCCATTTAAACCATGAGGCTCAATTTTTTTAAGCGTCGGTTCAGATTTTCTTTGGGCTGCAATTTTTGTTCAATGCATATACATGTGGGAGGCATCGAGTAGGAGCAACCAACTGAAGTCTAAGGGTTGGCAGTGGTTGCGGTGGAAGACTAGAGAAGTCTGATTCCCTAAGTCGTCGGTGGCAAGGAGATTAACAGGGACTGCTACGGTGTTGTTATTTTAAAGTTTGGTTCCAAGTGTGAGCGAGTGGTTGGGGACAATTAAAAGTTACGTTGGTCACTGTAATGTGCATGAAACTGCACGAAGAAGGAGGACCTGCGGGCAGAAAGCCAGGGTACGAAGGAAGGAGCCTAGATGAAGGGAAGCTGTACGGATGTGGCAGAGTGAGATTTCATGGTGAGTCGGAGGAGGAAGGGATGGATAAAGGTCACATATGGATGAGTTGCTCATTGTAAGTTGCGTATAATGCCTGGGAAGAAGGATTATAAAATGAATAAGCGGCCATTTAAAAGTAATCATGTGATTTACGGAAATCTTAATTAAGGTTAATTATTAGTTAACTAATTATATTTATGACGTTTGGTTCCTGTATAGTTACGTGAGAGAGGACATGTTGTTATGGGTTCGAAGTAACGCTTGGGAAGGGATATATTGGACGGAGATGAGTACTCTTCATATGGGTCGGTGCAGAAACGAAAATGGGTCAATTTTTAAAATGGCGAGGCCCAGTTTATAAAAAATAAGTTTATTTCAATTTAAATTAATATCTAAACTTATCAATATTATATTGTGCGCATACATTGTCATAATTTCGCAAAGTTTGATCCGTTAGGATCATATGGTCGTAGGCTACACGATGAATCTGGTTTGGAACCATTTAGAGCTCATTTGAATTTATGGCATAATAAAATGCCTGACTGAATTAATCAACCGTTAATCATTATTCAACGATTAACGATCAAGGTGAGTAAACTCATTAATTTGTCCAGTTTTATAATATTATAAACGTATTTTAGAATTTATAAATGATGATTGAATGTTATGGTTGTTTGGATGAACTGCAAATAATTGGTTGAAATAATATATATAGTTATAAATGTACACCATTGATTGAATACTGATACTGTTTACTATTATATTTTATATTGATATGAAATTGGTATTATTTATGTTGATTAACATCTGTGCATGCACGGAAATAGGTTGGAGGGATCCAACTCGATTCCTTAACAATTATATTATTGTTTTTCATATATTGCATTATATGATGTGACGTATAATATGTGGTTGATAATCTTATGTTTGGGGTGTTTGAATAACACTGACCCTAAAATAATTGGTATTTAAATACTGTAAAATATATTTGAATATATTGGAAAAGATTTTGGGGTTTTTAAAATGGAATTTCTATTTTAAAATAGAAATTGAATTTTGATTGGTTAGAATATAATAACTTGTTTAATCATATAAAGCAAGTAATTTGGTTTATAAATGGAATGAAATAACTATTATTAAATAAATTGAAAAGGATAAATTCAAGAATGAACTATAAAGGAATTGGTAATTGTTTCAAAAGAAAGCAGAGGAATCATTTCGATGTCGAAACGTAATTAGAATGGAACAAATCCGTAAGGATTCGTAATTGGAATTCGACGATGTCGAATATCATAAAAATAAATTATTTTCAGAAATCATATATTTTATAATTCAGAGTTTGACAAGATAAATAATATTTGGTTTAAAAACCAATATTTTATAATCGAATGTGTAATCAAGATTTAGTTATAAAACTTAATAAATTAGTAATAAGAAGTTGACTTATAAACGGAGTTTATAAAGTGGAATATAAATACGAATTTATAAAATAACTCAGTAGATGGAATTTTAACTTGTAATTAGTATTGGCTATTTAAATTAAGATTTATTTGATAAAACGAGTCCAGATTTATGTAAAGGAACAATATTCACATTTTAAAGTCAATAATGGTTTAAAAGCAAACGTATTGCAAATTGAAATGGTGATAAAACGAAATTGGTAAATGTTGGAAGTGATAAATTCAAAAGTGAATTTACAAAGTGGGTTGGCCTGAAACGGTGAGTACATTCCGAAGTTCGGAACGTTAATCGAATATGGATTATTCGAAAAAGAGTTATTCGTTGAATTTCGATTATACCAAATTCGGGAAAAGTACTATTTACTTTCCGTTTTTAATCAAGATTTAATTAATTAATTATTCAAATTAATGAAGTTTGTCATAAAAGAAGTGGATTCGTAAACCAAATCTGAGAGTCGTGTAAGCGATGTTTTGATAAGAAGTTAAGAAATGGAGTTAAGGGAAACTAAGTGGAGATTAGCTAAGTTGAATGGCTTTCTGATTATCGATCTAATGTTGGTTTCAGCCTTCGGGTTTTATACTTAGGGAATTGTTCTCTTACTAGTTTACGGTTAGAGAGACTAATGGATGTGGAACGTTAGTGACGCGTGAATAGAAATGGGAATGATTCCCAATGTTAAATAACGTACATTTTCTAAATATAGAAAATAAGACATTATGGATAAACAGAAATGTTTTTCTCCGCGAATCGTGAACGAGTTTAATAAATATGGAAAATGGGAGATTGGAAAATGAATAAATTAATAATAAATTAATTTAAAGGGACTCAGTGTTGATTGATGGTTGATCGATATAATTTCCATTTGGAAATAAGATCGTTGTTTGTATGGATGTTTTCCTTTAATAGTTAAATAACCGGCTATCAAATTTTTTGGACATTTTTTCGTTGTCAATATGGAGAGACGGGGATCATACTTATTATCTGAAAACCACTCCATATGGACATCAGCGTTGCGAATCAAATATGCTGAAGATAATTGAAAACGGAGTTTATGCAAGGGCTGTTCTGACGATCCTAGGTAGAAATTGTCTAAGATAGATTTATAGAATAGTGCCTTCGGATTGTCCATACCCAAAACAACTTGTATAGACGAATGTCTAACAGAGTATGTCTAATGGATCACGTAATTTGATCTCTTCAAACTTATTTACATTGGTGGCGGAGGAATTCGTTTCTCTTAGCTTTACACCCGTGGTATTTCTGGATTAATCAATTTGTGATTTGGCGAGTATGACGATGTGAAATTCAAAGTAAACGAAGATGTAATCTATTAAAAGATACATTTTGACCTCAAGCCTCGTCAGCCGGGAAATGGCAAAAAGTCGGCTAGGTAGCATGGCTAAGTGGATCGCTTCCAATTAGGGTTTATTATCACCATTTAAACAATATTCATTTTTGTTCTTCTTTCACTTATGTATCTCCCTAGAACGGTTACATTGGTATACCAACCGTAAGGTGACAATATATTTGGAACATTCAAGCGAAATGAATGGCCGGTCATGTATGGCTGAGTTGCAAGATGTACTTGTTGAACTCCCGTTATCCCCTTTAGAGTGCACTGATCGGAAGGTGGTTCCATACCTTTTCATAGTGGGAAATCCATTCTCCAATAAGAGCCCACAGTTTTTTTATTGTATACTTTGTATGTAGAGAGTGAGATGCAAGCATTCTGCTAGATTATTATTTACTTGATGTTGACACTATTATAATATCAGAAAATATTGATTTTGAAATTATTTTTGGGGTTATCGTTAGGTAAAAACTATCCGTAATTATGTGTGGATCGGTCTTACGATTATCTTTTCTTTGAAAAGGATTTTGAGAAGTTAAACTGAATGGATTGAGTTTACTTACACCAGTCCCATGACTGACCCAAAGTTTATTTTGTTTTGTTTTACCCTAAACTCTTGGGTGCCCAAATTTGTACGGGCAGTCAAGTAGTCGGGATTTTACAGATATAGTTGGAGGAGCTTGGAGGAGGAGGCTTCAAATGTTATATATATATATATATATATATATATATATATATATATATATAGAGAGAGAGAGAGAGAGAGAGAGTTTATTTCCATTATGATATGTACGTGATATACTCTGATGATATATGTAAGTACAAATACAGTTTTACATATTCAAAGTTGTTATATAATATATTTTATTCGTTCTGCTGTGTGATTCATGTTTACTCTGATTATGTTCTGTTCTGGTCTTCTTCTTTTATTCTAGTTTTCTTTCTTTCTATTTCTCACCTTTTGACTTCTTTCTATTAATGATCCCGTATTTTCGATACCTGAATAGTTGACATGTGGTTTTGTATCAATTTTCAGGGTCGAAAATCCTTGGATCGTTACAGATAAAAACTTTAAGCTTACAAGGAAGTAGGTTTTGCAGAGCTATCTCAATCAAAGATTTCGAAAATATTAGATTTTTCCTTGCCTCATTGTTGGCATCAAAACATTTAAATTCTCCAACTCTACTAGTGATCCGTTAGGGCCTAAAAGCATCTAAAGAACGGAAGGGATCCACGTGAAAATAGTTCAAACCAGAATAAAAGAACACACTATCTTGCGCCATTAACCGATGGACTCCAAGAAGTAATAATAAATTACTTGCCTCCTATTATTACCAGATCGAATTCAAGCACTCTTTTTCTCTCCCTCACATTCGAAAATTTGAAATAAAACACACTATTCACATAATTAACTCGTAAACCACCTCCAGCTTCCAAGCATTTTGACAGTGCTCTTGAACATCATATAGAATACATTCAAATCTAGAAATAAATCCAACTAAAAAGTCTTTCCACTAATTTACCCCCTTTAAAACAATACCGGACGGCAAGACTGAATCATTTGGGGAGGAGGCAAACTCACGAGGGGAGTAAGCGCCTGCAATGCATGGCAAAGAGGTGAAGAATGAAGTCCATATGGGCAATTTTGAACTAGTAGCTGGAAGTTTTGCTTATGGAGCTTCAGGTCTGAGGTTGACCTTCTTGCAAGCAGTTTACGAACAATTGGCGGTGGGTTAGTTTCAGAGTTTTCTTTAGATTTAGAGAGGTCAAGCACAACTGGAACACCTTCCTCATCAATTCTGTCAAAATTAACTCCTATGTGTATATACATTTTGGTGTATCATGGTTCGAGCATGTCTCAAGTTAGTAAAGTAGTAAACAACTTATGTTACGCATAGATACTCATAATCCAATAAAATAATTTATCATTGGATCTTAGAAAGGTATATGGTTTCAATGATAAATCATTTGTAAATTTATTTGAAGACCTATCCAAGGTACCATTTACAGTCTTTATAGGCTAGTTGACCATTGCATTCACGTCCGAAGCGTCGGACGCATGAACGGTAATAAATCACAACCATTTAGCTAAACGAATGGAAATGGTGCTTTGGCGTCTAACGTGTCGGACGCCAATGGCTAGTTCAACCATTCAGCTACAAAAACACAACCATTCTAACTCCACACTCACCACTCCAACTTCACACAAACTCAATTCTCCTCATCACCTTTTATACTACACACTAACTCAAGCATAAGCACATAATGTCTAACGCCGAAGATAATTCCGATTATGAAAATTTAGAGGATTTATTCTTTTTGAGATAGTACAACCGTATAAAAAGGTATCGAATCCGAAAAATGTATACGTCAACTTTTACTGGTACGGAGCGAGCGGAAGAAATACGCAATAGGCATGCCGAAAGATGTCCAAGAAATTTTCGTATGAAAAGACTTTGTTTTCTCTTATTGTGTGATATGCTTTAGAACTACGGTTTAGCTACAACACCGCATATTCATATTAAAGAAGCAATGGCCATATTTCTATATACAATTGTCGCTTCGCTATCAAAAGGAGAATTAAGCTAAAGATTTCAAAGGTTTGGTAGCACAATTTCAGTATATCTTCATATTGTTTTAGAAAGTGTATTACTAGCTAAATATATTATAATATCCGTGCATCCTCTATTTAGCACTATGTTGGAACAAATTACAAGGTCAAACAGATATTATCCTTATTTTATGAATTGCATAGGCGCTATAGATGGTACACATGTAATGACGCGCTTGTCTTCAGACAAAGTTGTATCTTACATTAGACAAAATGGAATGTTGTCCAAAATATCATCGCAATTTACCCATTCGATTTACAATTTCCATATGGATGATTGGGTGGGAAGGGACTGCACACGATGCCAGAATTTTTAACGCAGTCATAAATGATAGAAACTCAAACTTTCATAATCCACTACAAGGGCAGTATTATTTAGTTGACTCAGGTTATTCTCTTCTTAATGATTATTTACCACTTTATTGAGACGTAAGGTACCATATTTCTCATCTGCGAGATGCGAATCAATTGAAATCTAACAATGAAGTTTTTAATTTCTACCATTCAAGTCTGCGTACGAGTACTGAAAGAACCGTTCTCATATGAAGGAAAAAATATTATATTTTAAAGAGCATTCCAACGTACAATTTTGAAACTTAAGTTATAATTGTAGTTGCTAAAATGGTTTACACAATTTTATAAGGAAATACAATAACGACAATCCAAATTTTATGGCATCTAGTGGTAATCATGATCTTATACCAGATGAATATCATGAAAAATACTAAAATATGAGAAATAAGATAGGAGGTGATACTCAACGAGTGAACTGAGGAGTTAATAAAGTGACCGTACTCAAAGATTTGAGAAGGGATAAATTAATTACAGTAATGAGATAACAGCTATGCATTAATATTTTTAATTAGCTATCAATGTATTTACTTTTCTATTATCTATGTATTTTCATTTATTTTATCCATATATTTCTATCAGTTATTAATATTTAATGGTATTTTCAAGACAAAGTGTGTTTGATGTATGTTTTAATATAAAAGCCCTCAAATCACTACTAAATCAAAATCCAAGCTTCAACTAGGATATAGCACAGTGCAAATGAAAAGAGAATTTGCTTATATCTCCTGAAGCAACGCCGAAGAAGAGCATGAACAAATCTGCATTTAGGGCTGTCAATGGATACCCGAAAAATCCGAAATCCGTCCGCATCCGTATCCGAAAAGCGGATAAATATCCGATATCCGGGAAAGCGGATGCGGATGCGGATATAGGCATATCCGCATCCGAAAATTATCTGTCCGCTTTTTTTTTCCGATTATAGCTTAAATTATGTGTATTTTAACATAATTAAATAGACTAATTTATTTATTTGTAAAATTAAAAGTCTAATAAAAGCATGTTAGTTACTCAAAATTATATATCATCATCATATTTATTTACTTTTAGCACTTTAGTAATCAATCAGGTTGAAAAAGCTTAATATTAAGCTAAAAAAATTCATTTATGTTCATTGATTTATTGATTGTTGGCGGAGCGGATAATTATCCGATATTCGTCCGTATCCGCGGATACGGATATCCGATATCCGAAAATGGTTTCGGATGCGGATACGGATATGGCACTATCCGTATCCGAAAGTATCCGTTGACAGCCCTATCTGCATTTCCTACTAGTATCACCGGTATGAAAATTCGGTTAGAAACAAATACATATGACCGTTCAATACTCCGCTCAGTTAAACCGTTCAGCTCATCGCTCAATTCACTATTCAAAACCACAAAAACACATGACCCGCTCACTTAACTTTAATCGCTCATTTAGCCGTTCGGTCAATCCATTCATTTTCAACCGCTCATCATCGCGAAGAACACACTCTAAGTTAGAAAAATTCCAGAATTTGAGCTGCCCCGAGCGGATAGGGGATTGAATGTAAGATTAACTGAACCTTTCATCGGTCTGCCTAATAATATCATTTACTTATAACAATCTCAGTGACAAATCAAAATGATTGTTTTGTAGTAAAATAGCAGTTGTAATTAGGCTGGAGGAAAAATGTTTTCTGAGGAACTTAAATTCACCCGGGAAGTTTGACAAGAAAATATATGGGGGGAGGGGGTGAGAGTACTACACATGCCATCTTAAATCTTCAAATACTCACATTGCTATGGGGCGTCAAGTTTCAGGAACAGTAGCAGTTTGCACTTATTGGTCAGCTGCATGCTCGGACTTCACCTAGTTCATCTGTATTTCATCAAGTGTAGAGCTATTGTTTTGAGTTTCCAAAATGGTTGTTCATGTCAAATAAAATAGAACGCAGGTTACTACACTCCTTCAGCTCAAAGACCCCACCTAGTTTTGGCAAAAATTGAGTTGCAACACATTGACATGACCAGGCAATGGTTGTTGCGCTTCAGCTTAATAGTTCAGGCTTAAAGCAAGCTTCTGACTGTTGAGTAATGATTCAAAGAGACAAGTCACGAAATTTCAATAATACTGAATATTGATACGTTTAATAAGAAAATGGATGACCTTTTATCAGTTTTAGTGCTACTTCGCATCACTAAGTGAAACAACAATCTTTATGTCTATTGATGTGTTGAAAGTTTTTTCAGATTTTTTTTGTCAAATGATCCCCTAGGAAGGGGTTGGAGGTTGCAACCCCTCAAGGTGGAAGTACGGGAGAAAATCTCCCGCTAACGGGGTTTGGAGTGTCCGGTCAGGTCACGGGAGTCTAAGGAGGCAGCGCTCCGTCCAAAATGATATGTTCTGTTTACTGTTGAATTTGAATTCAACAGCCAATGGTAACAACCGTTAGAAAACAGTTGTGATCGTTCGACCTAATAGGTTCCCTCGTCACATAACTTACTTTTCATTCTTTCTCAAATTCTTTATTCACCAACATCATCAAATTAACTTCTGAGTGCATTTTTTATCTGTGCAAGTATCACAACTTGCACAAATAACCTCCATTGTATCATAAAAGAAGATTTTCAATCAACCCGTTGTGATTAAGAGAGGGGAAAACATTACTGAAAGACAGTGAATTTTTCGTGTCTTGGGAGAGATTATTCTTATCTTACTCTATAATCATAAACATGATGTTCAACTTGTGGCAGCCCAGTTAAAATCGGGGATATTATAGCTTGTAGGTTACAAGTATGATTTGGCAAAAAGACATCAGTTCTTGTACTTGACATATTTAGAAGGAAAATGATTTCCTCTTAAAATAATAATAAAAAAAAGTAACATATTGATCTTAATATAAAAATAATAAAATTTGTGATTTAATAGTGAAAATGAAATTAATATTTGATAAATCTACCGAAAGATAACACATTTTTGGTATTACAAGTTAACTTCTCATTATAGCAAATACTTGCGCGGACGAACCGTATAAGTTATAAGGACTAAAATTTTAATCCTGAATTCGAAGGGCGGTATTTCTATTAAATTTATAAAAATTAGGGCGTGCCATTAATTTTGCACTTCAAATAAATCTTGATATTTTAAAAAACATAACATGTAATATAGTTTTATTGTCAATGTAGATTGTTTCCGTCTTACGTGTTTCTTATTAAACATTTTAAAAAAACATTTATGCATGTAATTTAGAACATTTGTAATTTCTTTTATACTCACTATAAAATACACCATTTGCAAATCTAACATCGAGTATTAAAATAATCAAAAGATGATTTTAACATAATTACAATTTTAACAATCAACAACCTTTTGTTTCCTTATGTTTAGAAATATCAATGTACTTTCAACATTCTTTCCTCCGGGCACATGTTCCCTTTATGTTTTCACAAAAATCAAAATATTTTGAATTTCTATAAAAAAAAATGTTAAATTTTGATACTTTTTGAATGATACTTTAGCAACCGGTCTTGAATCATATCAAAACCCCATAAACTCTATATTGCTATCATTGACTTAATGACACTTTGATTGCAGTGTGAAAATATTCTAGTCTGAATCATTATATTTTATTTTTTATTTCAATACATATGTACCAAGACACAAAATCATACCAGGTGATAATGTCTTGAGTAAATATAACCCAACTTGAGTCAAATGAGGAATATGTTACATTTATTTCAACAATTGAATTCATATGGTTATTTTTTTCATATATTGCAAGTGCATTTGTCTTTATCTAAAAGACGCATTTGTGAGCAAAGAATCTACACTTTTCGGTACAACCATAAAACTCATTTTTTTGATTGCTAGTTAGCATTGAATTAGTTTCAGAGATTTGTGCATCGTATTATATCATAAAGTCAATACTCTTAGTGGTTTAATTACAACTAATGATTATTAATTCTTGACATTGACAAGAAATTCATAATTCCTTCCACAGCGTGCAAGAATGACCATTAGACACTCTGATGCTACGCATTCGTTTATTTTTGGTTAATTTTGTATCTAAAGCCATTTTCCTATTAATACTTTCTTAAAGATATTACTTTTTATGAAACATGTACTTATTTAAACAACAGTTGTTTCTTATTGTAATAGAGTGGACATTCATAAACATTCTATGAATTAACACTCATAAAATTAATTTGGTATTAGTTCACAATATTTATGCTAATAGCATAAAGCAGTCATCCATTGACTGTCATCCTTAAACTCCTTTAGAATGATTCCTATAAAATTTCATATGTACAAATATTGCATATGGTCTTTCAACTTACGTAACCCACTCTTCTCGGCCTAGGACATGGTCGGGTTTCTTATAAACTCATATCTTTCACTGCTTTGTAAACTATTCATTCGATGATATTAATTTTAATCTCGCGTACTACACTTAAGTATACACCTTATAGAAATAACTTTACTCTACTTCACTCATCATTTGTCAATCAAAGTTTAATTAAATTATATCAACAATTCTATGTTATAAAGAGGAGTGACTGTTAAGACTGAATATTAGGTCATTCGGCTAAGTTCGAAACTATTTCAAATATACTCTAATTTGATCTAATCGAATCTTTTCCTCTGCATGTTTTTATGAACTTCTCATAAACATGCCCCTGTGTACCAAATACATATATTCATGCTTTCGACAATTCATTGGTGAATATAACATTGCATATGAAATCTTTTTGTTATTATCGGAATCGTGATTGCATACACCTATGTATATCAACTCAAGGTGTTCGTCAACTCCTAGGATGCTCCTATGGAATGGATGATCTACCGTTAATTATCTAAGATATAATTTACTGGTAATATATGATTCATAAATATATAATAAATTATTATATTCTCAAAATCATGGATTAGTCTATAACTCCAAAATAAATATAAATAATTATAGATACTTCATCATTTTTAAATGCATTTTTTTACAGAAAAATATATATAATATAGCTTTATTTTATAACAAATATTCATAATATTATCATTATCATTGAAATAGAATCAAAGCTATTCTTCAGTCATCACCAAAGAGCGAATTTTGTTTGATAAATAATATAGAATTTTACAAAATCGTAATTTGATGTGTCCAACTAATGTTATAAGGCATTCTCTCACTATTTCTATCATTACTATGATGAAGTACTAAATACGAAGGTCAACATCCACATGATATAGACAATTTATTCGGGGAGTTCTTTGATCTGTTACCTTGAAATCAAATAATTCTATTGCAAAAAAATATTCTATATGAAAATGCAATTCATAATAGAAATCAGATGTCACATTCTGTTGTTAAGTGTAAATTATTATTTTATAGTTTTTGTTTTGATGTTTCTTTATGAAGTCGAGATGACCATTGACTCTCTACATTCCAACATACCACAAATCACGTCTAATTTTATACATTTGTTTTCCTTTTTTAATGGTCGAACCATTTCAATAAACCATTACTACAATGTCATTATAAACTTTTTACAAAAGTACACTTAGTTACCCTTAACATTTAAGGACATCAAGTATGTGTTGGGAAACAATGGCTGAGTCGCGGACTAGGTCGCTCTCTTGAAGACGATTCGACGATCTGGTCAGTGGTGCAAAACCAGTTCGTACTTCCGCCGCCACCTCTAGGATAAAACAACCTCTCAAAAATTAATAACTGATTTGCTTTGCACAACAAATCAGTGCAGATTTGCACTTTCGAAATTAATAACTGCTCGAAAAATTCTGTAAGAATATTTTAATGGCGGAGGAGAGAAAGAGTATTTTTTTTTTCTGTGGTAATCTCGTCTACAACTGAAGATAATATATAGACGAAGATTAGGGTTAATCGAAAATACTGGGCAGAGGAAGAAAAATAGGATTTGCTGAAAATACTGGGTCAAGAGTTTACCGCTTCATAAATAAAAGTCGGCTCAGAAATATTTTCTGTATTTAAAAAATAGTTCGAAAAATGCAGTGTTTTCTAGACCAAAAATATAAGTGTCCACACCACAAAGCCAAGGCCCAGGCCCAAGCCCGAACCGAACTGAACCGAACCGGGTCGGGTCGAGTCGGACGGTCGCGCGCGCGTGTGTGGTGGTCAGGATGTATGGTCTCCCTCCTCACATCAAAGCATGCATTGGGAGCCCAAGGCCCCAACATGACTTCTTAGAAACAAGTATAAATACTTGCATCTTTCTTATAATCCCATAATGTGGGACTATTCACAAATAGGAGCCATCATACACTTATTTCATATTTTAAATAATTCATACAATTTCCAACAATCCCCCACTTGAATTTTTTTAAAATATTATCGAACAGTTTCTAAAAACGTAAGACTGTGCATAAACAAAGGTGTCATCCGACTTGAACCTTTGCATAGTGAATAAGATTCAGTTTTTACTAGAGTGACACGTAGTCTTGAACTCTATTCCTGACATCAAACCACACACAGTCTTTTCTATAGTACAATCAAATAAGCCCGTGCGTTTATGGCCATGCACGTCTATCCCAGTTTAGTGAACGCTCTAGAAGTTTTGCCCAAAACTTCATAGGAAACGGCCACATTTCCACAATCACAAAGGTGAGTCTATGAAGAGCACTCCTGAAGGTAGGTACTCCACTCCAAATAGAGTATAGAACTCATTAAGAGTTTTCATTAACTCATCCTCTAATCACTTCAGGAATACATGCTTCTTAATCTAAAATTTAGCATGTTCATCTACTATCACTACACAACTTGTTTTTACCCATTGAACCTAGTTCTTGGGATCTCCAGTCATTTAGGTCGGGTTACCACTGTGCGTGATTCCACAATCACAGGGCTATAGTCTCATTCTTTTAGAATTATTAAGGACTTTCTTTCTGGACAGTCCTCTCGTCAAAGGTTCTGCCAAATTATCATCACCTTATATGTGATGTTCTCTAACAATACTGTGCATATGACTGTCATTTCTTACCATTGTAATATCTGAAACGACCCGCAAATCCGAGCTATCTGAGTTGACTAAATACAACACACGTCCAACCCAAATAACACGGAAATACGAACCATTAATAGAAAGAAGATAGAGGATGAGAAATAGAAAGGAAGAAATATTAGAATAGAAGAAAACAAAGATTACAAACTCACAGCGGAACGAATAAAATATATTTCATAATATATCTCTTGAAATACAAATCAGTAACTTTATATACATACCATCATCAGAGCACAACAGTCATTTCAGGAACAGTTATAAACACCTATTTCCAGATACAAACAAGGTCCACAGCGGAATATATGATAGCCTATAGCTAACCGGTGAAGCCTCCTGCTTCCAGCTCCTCCAAATGAATCTGAAAAATCCCGACTACTTGACTGCCCGTACAAATTTTGGGCACCCAAGAGTTTAGGGAAAACAAACAAAATAAACTCTGGGTCAGTCATGGGACTGGTGTGAGTAAACTCCAACCACTTGTTTAACTTTAAAAATCCTTTCAAAAGAAAAGATAATAGTAAGACCAGTCCACACATAAACACGGACGGTTTTTACCTTACTATAACCCAAAACACTTTGATACGAAAATCCAGTGATATTATAATAATGTCTACATCAAGTAAATAACCAAATAGCAGAACGCTTGCATCTCACGCTCTACATATATAGTGTAAAATCAAAAACCGCATGGCGCTTATTGGAGATTGGATTTCCAACTTGACAAGGTATGGAACCACCTTCCGCTAGTGTATCTCTAGAGAGGAATACACTGGGTTCAACAAGAACATCTTGCAACCCGGCCCACACATGACCGACCACTCATTTCGCTTGAGTGTATCGAATGTATATCACCAACGGTTGGGATCAGCAACCGTCTCCCGACTGGGACAGCATCGAATAGAATAAGAAATTAAATGAACCTCTAGATAGGTGATTATACATCCTAATGGGTGCGACCCACATAGCCATGCTGCCTGCCCGATTTTTGTCCTTTCCCGGTTGTTGAGGCCTGAGGCTACGCATACTTACCATTCATTGATAGCACAATCACTTTGAATGCCACATGGTCAGATCCGTTAATCACTAGTTGAGTTTGCACAAATATTCTGGATGTTATGCTAAGGGAATAAATCCGTTGCAACCATATATATTCATACAGACCAACCCATTTGATCATTGGAAATACTCTGTCAGACATTCGTCCATTTACGTTCGTTCTGGGATTGAACGA
The DNA here is from genome assembly GCA_030737875.1 of Allium sativum. Classification (NCBI taxonomy): domain Eukaryota; kingdom Viridiplantae; phylum Streptophyta; class Magnoliopsida; order Asparagales; family Amaryllidaceae; genus Allium; species Allium sativum. The sequence goes on along the minus strand of CM060912.1, from coordinate 390,647,428 downwards.
AACCGAAGGCACTATTTCTATTAATAGAAAGAGTCCTTGCACTTTACTCCGTCTTCAATATATTCAGCATACTTGGTTCGCAACGCTTATGCCGATACGGAGTGGTTCTTCGGATAATAATCCAACCGGTCTCTCCATATTGACAACGATGGTCAAACTTCGATAGTCTGTGATTTAACTATCGAATAAAAACAAGTGTTCATTCAAACATATCAAACAAATCACTGGGCTCTTTAATTAATATTTCATTAATTAAATCACTTCTCCATTTCCTTATCAATATTTTTTAACCAAATATTTTCAATAATCATCTTGGCCCTTTACGCTATTTGGAAAGCATTCCCCAATTTCAACTTCTTTTATTTTCTATATATTAGAAAATAGCTCTATTTGCAATTGGAAACAATTCCAATCACTTATCTCTATCCCGACTATTTTAATTATACTTAGGAAATATTTACTTGTTATATTTCCAAAATTCCATCACTTGGGTTTAAAACGAATGTTGTGTAAAACGTCGTTACAACCACCCAAAATATTTTATTCAACTAACTCTTTTTCAAATACTTCTCTTCGAGACTGGATCTTGCTATTTATCCATTAAAATGAAATCAATCAAGTTGGGGTATTATTACCTCTCAGACCTTAACTGAAAACATCCGCAACTTCAAAACGGCAAAACCACTTACCTCGAATAAACACACTATACAATCCAATTATTCATTTTTAAAACATGTATAAAGTTCGCTTTCTATTTCTAATTTATAGATTTCCCTTTTTGTTTACAATATTCGATTTTTTTATATTCACTTACCTATCGAATTCTATACGTCGATACAATGATTTCTAACTATCAAAATATCTTAAAAATATTCTATCTCCTTAAATTTCCGGAAAATTTCGCCATAACCTCCCCTGCATCGGGAGCATCGGGAAATTTCAAATAGCTTCCCGGTATCTTCCCCAATCAAAAAGAAAAAGAAAAAGCCAAGCGGCTCGCCGACACGGCGCATAAAATCTCATATATGAATTAAACATGTACCTTTTTGTCGAGCACATAAATTTAAATCTTCATATACTTCATATCAAACCTGCTTACACATGTTCACCTGTTTTCAATTCAATTCAATACCATCTAATCGTTTGAATTCAGTTTCGCCCATTTATTCTTTAATTAGTCATTTTGCCTATTTCACTTCTTTGTTGAACATAACATGTTCAACCAAAATATTTAACTCGCTCATAACCAAATTGAATTTCGATTTCAATTCTAGTTCTCTTTTCTATTTCGAATATAAATTTCCAAATCGAATTCAATTATTTAAGGCCCAATATCAATTCAACTTCTCATTTACTAATTACTATTCGAATTAGTTAATTCTATTCAACAATCAAAAATCTGATTTCTGTTTCAAAAATCAATTCATTACTCCACCTGAGTTCACCTATATTTTATAACTCAAATCTGAAATTTTCTAAATAGAAATTCGGATTTTTATTCGCTTAAAATCCTTTTTATAAATGAAATAAACCGTTATGGTTTTTAAATAGTTCTGGCGCTGTTTTTCTGAAAATTTGATTTTGACATAACTCAAAATCTATACGACGAAATTCATATTTTTCTCTTTCATTAGAAAACTATTATCAAATCGGTCCTGACGTTCCTTGTTTCAAAGAGATCCGACTCCAATTGAGTCCTGTATACTCGATTGAAGTTCGAATCGCTATTTTACGAACTGCAGCGCTGCGGCGAGTTCGTTTTAATTATATTTATATATATAAACCTTTAAACTTCTCTAAAATGAATTCAACTTCATTTAACTCTATTTGAATTCCTTGATTCAAATTCCAATCTCACTTTTATTTGAATTTTATATTCAAATTCCAATTCCTTTTCTATTTGATATTCAAATTCAATACTTGAATTTCTATTTCAATTTCATATTCAAATTCAATACTTGAATTCATTTGAATTCTCTTATTCAAACTCTATATTTAAATTCCATTTGAACTTCTATATTCCAATTTCTATATTTGAATTCTATTGAAATTCAAATATTCAAACTCCTTTTTAAATTCTATATTCAAAATTCCATAGTTTAAAACCCATTTGAATTTCATATTCAAATTCCATAGATCAAATCCTATTTGAATTCAATTTGAATCTCTTATATTCAAATTTCATTTTCCATTTTCATTTGAATTCTAATATTCAAATTCATTTCCAACACCATTTGAATTCTAATATTCAAATTTAATTCTCTTGAATTTACATACCATATTTTATTTCCTTGATTTCAAATACCACATTTTAATCTCCTTGAATTCAAATACCAGATTAATTTCTATAATCAACTCCCTTTTGAATTGTTATATTTGAAATTCATACTTGAATTTAAATAATCAAACTCCATTTTGAATTTCTATTTTATATCCAAAACTCCATCCTAATACTATTTGAATTTCAAATACAACCTTTTAATCCTCTTTGAATTCCTCTTATTCAAATTCTTTTTTTCATTCTAATTCCGTCTATTCAAATTCTATTTGAACTTCTATTTGGATTTCTAATATTCAATCTCCTTTTTTCTTTTATTTAAAATTCAAATATTTAAACTCCTTTTCTAATTCTACTATTCAAATGTTATACTCAAAATTCATTTGAGTTATATATTTAAAAATTTCATTTCACATCCTATTTTGAAATTTCATTTCAAATTCCAATTTCACACTTGTATTTCTATTTCTGAATTATCAAATGATAATTCTTTTCACTTCATTTATAACTTCGTTATAAAAGAACTATTTATAAACTTCGTTTATAAAGAACTACTTGTTTTATTTTTCAAAAACAAGTTTATATTTTTATTTCCATTAAAAATTCAAATTCTATTTAAAAATAGAATTTTCCCTTTTAAATCTCAAATATCCTTCCACGATATTTTTAAATATCATTACTTAAGCCCAGTGATAAAACACACAAAGCAACCAATTATTTATTTTTCTAACACATCATATATAACAATATATATGCAAACAAATAAACAAACAGATAATATATTTTTGAGGAATCCAGTTGGATTCCTCCAACCTGTTTTCCTGCATCCACAGATGTTAGCACATAAATAATACCCATTCTGCTTCGTGGCAGAATATCGTGGTATAGAAGGTCATCCACTAATCATAGCGTGGGGCGTATAGGGTAATCATCCGCTATGAAACTACGGGCATCCGCTAATGAGACTGCGGGAATCCAACCAATCAATCAACCCAATATATATATATATATAGCCTAAATAACTAATATATATAAAGCCAGCAGAAAAATCCAAGCAAGCAGCAACAATTATTTTTAACGAAATAAAAATAATTATAATTAAAAGGTGAGTGAGATTTACTCACCGAGATTTTTTTTTTATTTTGATCTGTTCTGATTTTAATTTCAGCATGAAATCCGCAGCCATGAATTCCTCAACTGACTCCATTCCATACAATCTTGTATACATTTTAGATTTCTGATTATGCGAATTCTCAGTTACGAGTTACTTGACCTTCTTTGTTTGATAATCTTGTATACCCCTAGTATAAAATCCCTTAGTTAATAAGACATTATACATATTTGCCTTTATAATTTTGTATCATTTTAAATAATTCAAAAAGGTCATTAGATATTTTATATAACTAAATCAACTTAGAAAATTACCTTAATCATCCTGATATCCTTTTGAAAAATCATGTTTTCCACCTGAGATTCACGCACAGCCTCCTCCTACTTTCTTTTCCTCCAGGTTCAAATTTACGGAACCTGACATCCTCACTACCATCGTCGCTACCATCGACGAAGCCCTCTCCATTTTTCCACTGTCGCTCCCCCCTATTCATCCACACAGTTCGACCATTTCATCATCAGTAAGCCGCCACTTCCACTTTAGATAATCTCCTCATCGCATCTCAGTCGTCGCCTAAACCAACAACAGGCGCGCTGCTCCAAATGTCAATCCCGGTTGCATCGCTCCCCCACAGTAACCTTGACCGAATCCAATCGAACTCCACCAACTCACGCGCTCCTTAAAACCCCATCAATCCCTTGCCTAGCTTGACCAGTTCGAGTTCGAACTTTCTTTCCATCCCAGATCTCGCGCGCGTATCCCCAATTCATCGGAACCCTCAGACTCGACTACGAGGTCGATCTTCGTTTCGTTTTCAGATTGAAGGATTAGAAGAGGAAATTGGTATTTAAAACGAAGAAGGGGCGGCTTCGATTTGGTATATAGACAGCGGCCATTTTCGTTTTGCCAGAACTAATTAACTTAGAAGAAAGGAATCAAAGAAATTACAGAAGTATATCGTGTTTTATAGATGATGAAACTTGACGCTGAAGGAATTTAAGTTAGGTGTCTTCTTAAGTAGGATTTTATCAGGGTAGGATTTTTCAGGGAATGGGTTTAGCTAGTACAGGGTTTATTAAGGGCAGGGATCAACTGGTACAGTGTTTTTATTTAATTTTAACGATCTTATGTCCTTGAATTCCCTTTTGCACATAGAAACCAGCATTTCTAGGGTTGTACCCTTATTCTGAACACCCTGGAATTGGTTTCGAAGTCCTATTTGATCGTCTGGAGAAGTTGTAAATTTAAATCGATTGTTTAAATTAAATTCAATTTAATTATAAATTAGTTCCAAACAATTAATTTCAATTAAAATAAAAAAATCATTATTTTTCCAATTCGAACAGAATTTACATTAACCGAATGAATTGTTTTGACTCCGTTCTAATTTCAAATTGAATTATTTTAAATTCTCGTATTACGATGATAATCAAAATAAATCGTATTTCGATTATTTAATCGATAACCCAATAAAATACCATTTATATTATAAATTCAATATTTTAAACCATACTAAATATTTAAAATAAATCGACCAAAAATCCGGGTTGTTACATTCAACCCCCCTTAAAATAATTTCGTCCTCGAAATTGCTAAGGTAGGAAAAATGGTACAAACTCATTACTTTTCAACAATTCACTTATGTTGAAACTCAACTCCTCATATTTTAACAAATTTAATTCCACCAAAACTTTTGGTCTTCCTTCATTTAATTTGAATGATCTACAATCAATCCATTTATATCCAATCTATGTTCTATTAAACTAATTCAAATTGATTCTAGTCAATTGATTCACCCTGAACCATTTAACTTGCTTAAGTTAAATTTTAATTCCAGAATCCAAATCCCAGGGTTTTCATTTCAAATCCTTTTGAAATCCCATAAATATATACATATATTTATTTTCATTTCAAATCCAAAACATTTGAATTTTTCAACTAAACTTGTTTTCTTTCAAATAAATTCCAATCAAAACTTTTTCTAAGGTAGCAATTCATCACTTAGAAACTCGGAAATGAACACTGATGATGTTGCAATCATCATCAGAATAATTTCCCAGCCACTGAAGTGAGTTCAGTGCCTTATTATTTCAAAATCCATGATTTTCTTTCAAATCCTTTAAAACAAATCTATATCATTTTAATATACTTTGAAAAATATTTTTCAACTTCCCAGGATTAAAATTCCAAATTCTGGTTTGAATTAAATTCTAATTCATCTCATTTGTATATTTAATCCCTATACAAATTCTATTTGGTTATAAATAACCATTCTAATTTTATAATCTCATTTGATTATAAAATCAACATCCAACACATCCATATAATAATAATTCTAGAAAATTATTCTTTCTATATCAAAAATAGAAATTTTGGGTTAAATTATTTCCTTTACCCACTTAAAACAATATCATGTCGTACTTTCTGTTCAAGTGTTTAGAAATTCCTATCGACTTCGTGGCGTCCCACTATTCGATCAGAATTCATAAACCACTCAACAGACTAGCCAACACAATATAAAACAACTTTTATATCAAATTACAAATACGCTCTCTCGTATATACATACACTCAACTCATTCTAGGGCACTACTGACCCTATCTCTAATGAGCACATTCCACACAAGCCTAGGTGTTCGCTCAACCTAAGCTCTGATACCAACTGAAACGACCCACAAATCCGAGCTATCTGAGTTGACTAAATACAACACACGTCCAACCCAAATAACACAGAAATACGAACCATTAATAGAAAGAAGATAGAGGATGAGAAATAGAAAGGAAGAAATATTAGAATAGAAGAAAACAAAGATTACAAACTCACAGCGGAACGAATAAAATATATTTCATAATATATCTCTTGAAATACAAATCAGTAACTTTATATACATACCATCATCAGAGCACAACAGTCATTTCAGGAACAGTTATAAACACCTGTTTCCATATACAAACAAGGTCCACAGCGGAATATATGATAGCCTATAGCTAACCGGTGAAGCCTCCTGCTTCCAGCTCCTCCAAATGAATCTGAAAAATCCCGACTACTTGACTGCCCGTACAAATTTTGGGCACCCAAGAGTTTAGGGAAAACAAACAAAATAAACTCTGGGTCAGTCATGGGACTGGTGTGAGTAAACTCCAACCACTTGTTTAACTTTAAAAATCCTTTCAAAAGAAAAGATAATAGTAAGACCAGTCCACACATAAACACGGACGGTTTTTACCTTACTATAACCCAAAACACTTTGATACGAAAATCCAGTGATATTATAATAATGTCTACATCAAGTAAATAACCAAATAGCAGAACGCTTGCATCTCACGCTCTACATATATAGTGTAAAATCAAAAACCGCATGGCGCTTATTGGAGATTGGATTTCCAACTTGACAAGGTATGGAACCACCTTCCGCTAGTGTATCTCTAGAGAGGAATACACTGGGTTCAACAAGAACATCTTGCAACCCGGCCCACACATGACCGACCACTCATTTCGCTTGAGTGTATCGAATGTATATCACCAACGGTTGGGATCAGCAACCGTCTCCCGACTGGGACAGCATCGAATAGAATAAGAAATTAAATGAACCTCTAGATAGGTGATTATACATCCTAATGGGTGCGACCAACATAGCCATGCTGCCTGCCCGATTTTTGTCCTTTCCCGGTTGTTGAGGCCTGAGGCTACGCATACTTACCATTCATTGATAGCACAATCACTTTGAATGCCACATGGTCAGATCCGTTTATCACTAGTTGAGTTTGCACAAATATTCTGGATGTTATGCTAAGGGAATAAATCCGTTGCAACCATATATATTCATACAGACCAACCCATTTGATCATTGGAAATACTCTGTCAGACATTCGTCCATTTACGTTCGTTCTGGGATTGAACGAAACCGAAGGCACTATTTCTATTAATAGAAAGAGTCCTTGCACTTTACTCCGTCTTCAATATATTCAGCATACTTGGTTCGCAACGCTTATGCCGATACGGAGTGGTTCTTCGGATAATAATCCAACCGGTCTCTCCATATTGACAACGATGGTCAAACTTCGATAGTCTGTGATTTAACTATCGAATAAAAACAAGTGTTCATTCAAACATATCAAACAAATCACTGGGCTCTTTAATTAATATTTCATTAATTAAATCACTTCTCCATTTCCTTATCAATATTTTTTAACCAAATATTTTCAATAATCATCTTGGCCCTTTACGCTATTTGGAAAGCATTCCCCAATTTCAACTTCTTTTATTTTCTATATATTAGAAAATAGCTCTATTTGCAATTGGAAACAATTCCAATCACTTATCTCTATCCCGACTATTTTAATTATACTCAGGAAATATTTACTTGTTATATTTCCAAAATTCCATCACTTGGGTTTAAAACGAATGTTGTGTAAAACGTCGTTACAACCACCCAAAATATTTTATTCAACTAACTCTTTTTCAAATACTTCTCTTCGAGACTGGATCTTGCTATTTATCCATTAAAATGAAATCAATCAAGTTGGGGTATTATTACCTCTCAGACCTTAACTGAAAACATCCGCAACTTCAAAACGGCAAAACCACTTACCTCGAATAAACACACTATACAATCCAATTATTCATTTTTAAAACATGTATAAAGTTCGCTTTCTATTTCTAATTTATAGATTTCCCTTTTTGTTTACAATATTCGATTTTTTTATATTCACTTACCTATCGAATTCTATACGTCGATACAATGATTTCTAACTATCAAAATATCTTAAAAATATTCTATCTCCTTAAATTTCCGGAAAATTTCGCCATAACCTCCCCTGCATCGGGAGCATCGGGAAATTTCAAATAGCTTCCCGGTATCTTCCCCAATCAAAAAGAAAAAGAAAAAGCCAAGCGGCTCGCCGACACGGCGCATAAAATCTCATATATGAATTAAACATGTACCTTTTTGTCGAGCACATAAATTTAAATCTTCATATACTTCATATCAAACCTGCTTACACATGTTCACCTGTTTTCAATTCAATTCAATACCATCTAATCGTTTGAATTCAGTTTCGCCCATTTATTCTTTAATTAGTCATTTTGCCTATTTCACTTCTTTGTTGAACATAACATGTTCAACCAAAATATTTAACTCGCTCATAACCAAATTGAATTTCGATTTCAATTCTAGTTCTCTTTTCTATTTCGAATATAAATTTCCAAATCGAATTCACTTATTTAAGGCCCAATATCAATTCAACTTCTCATTTACTAATTACTATTCGAATTAGTTAATTCTATTCAACAATCAAAAATCTGATTTCTGTTTCAAAAATCAATTCATTACTCCACCTGAGTTCACCTATATTTTATAACTCAAATCTGAAATTTTCTAAATAGAAATTCGGATTTTTATTTGCTTAAAATCCTTTTTATAAATGAAATAAACCGTTATGGTTTTTAAATAGTTCTGGCGCTGTTTTTCTGAAAATTTGATTTTGACATAACTCAAAATCTATACGACGAAATTCATATTTTTCTCTTTCATTAGAAAACTATTATCAAATCGGTCCTGACGTTCCTTGTTTCAAAGAGATCCGACTCCAATTGAGTCCTGTATACTCGATTGAAGTTCGAATCGCTATTTTACGAACTGCAGCGCTGCGGCGAGTTCGTTTTAATTATATTTATATATATAAACCTTTAAACTTCTCTAAAATGAATTCAACTTCATTTAACTCTATTTGAATTCCTTGATTCAAATTCCAATCTCACTTTTATTTGAATTTTATATTCAAATTCCAATTCCTTTTCTATTTGATATTCAAATTCAATACTTGAATTTCTATTTCAATTTCATATTCAAATTCAATACTTGAATTCATTTGAATTCTCTTATTCAAACTCTATATTTAAATTCCATTTGAACTTCTATATTCCAATTTCTATATTTGAATTCTATTGAAATTCAAATATTCAAACTCCTTTTTAAATTCTATATTCAAAATTCCATAGTTTAAAACCCATTTGAATTTCATATTCAAATTCCATAGATCAAATCCTATTTGAATTCAATTTGAATCTCTTATATTCAAATTTCATTTTCCATTTTTATTTGAATTCTAATATTCAAATTCATTTCCAACACCATTTGAATTCTAATATTCAAATTTAATTCTCTTGAATTTACATACCATATTTTATTTCCTTGATTTCAAATACCACATTTTAATCTCCTTGAATTCAAATACCAGATTAATTTCTATAATCAACTCCCTTTTGAATTGTTATATTTGAAATTCATACTTGAATTTAAATAATCAAACTCCATTTTGAATTTCTATTTTATATCCAAAACTCCATCCTAATACTATTTGAATTTCAAATACAACCTTTTAATCCTCTTTGAATTCCTCTTATTCAAATTCTTTTTTTCATTCTAATTCCGTCTATTCAAATTCTATTTGAACTTCTATTTGGATTTCTAATATTCAATCTCCTTTTTTCTTTTATTTAAAATTCAAATATTTAAACTCCTTTTCTAATTCTACTATTCAAATGTTATACTCAAAATTCATTTGAGTTATATATTTAAAAATTTCATTTCACATCCTATTTTGAAATTTCATTTCAAATTCCAATTTCACACTTGTATTTCTATTTCTGAATTATCAAATGATAATTCTTTTCACTTCATTTATAACTTCGTTATAAAAGAACTATTTATAAACTTCGTTTATAAAGAACTACTTGTTTTATTTTTCAAAAACAAGTTTATATTTTTATTTCCATTAAAAATTCAAATTCTATTTAAAAATAGAATTTTCCCTTTTAAATCTCAAATATCCTTCCACGATATTTTTAAATATCATTACTTAAGCCCAGTGATAAAACACACAAAGCAACCAATTATTTATTTTTCTAACACATCATATATAACAATATATATGCAAACAAATAAACAAACAGATAATATATTTTTGAGGAATCCAGTTGGATTCCTCCAACCTGTTTCCTGCATCCACAGATGTTAGCACATAAATAATACCCATTCTGCTTCGTGGCAGAATATCGTGGTATAGAAGATCATCCACTAATCATAGCGTGGGGCGTATAGGGTAATCATCCGCTATGAAACTGCGGGCATCCGCTAATGAGACTGCGGGAATCCAACCAATCAATCAACCCAATATATATATATATAGCCTAAATAACTAATATATATAAAGCCAGCAGAAAAATCCAAGCAAGCAGCAACAATTATTTTTAACGAAATAAAAATAATTATAATTAAAAGGTGAGTGAGATTTACTCACCGAGATTTTTTTTTTTATTTTGATCTGTTCTGATTTTAATTTCAGCATGAAATCCGCAGTTATGAATTCCTCAACTGACTCCATTCCATACAATCTTGTATACATTTTAGATTTCTGATTATGCGAATTCTCAGTTACGAGTTACTTGACCTTCTTTGTTTGATAATCTTGTATACCCCTAGTATAAAATCCCTTAGTTAATAAGACATTATACATATTTGCTTTTATAATTTTGTATCATTTTAAATAATTCAAAAAGGTCATTAGATATTTTATATAACTAAATCAACTTAGAAAATTACCTTAATCATCCTGATATCCTTTTGAAAAATCATGTTTTCCACCTGAGATTCACGCACAGCCTCCTCCTACTTTCTTTTCCTCCAGGTTCAAATTTACGGAACCTGACATCCTCACTACCATCGTCGCTACCATCGACGAAGCCCTCTCCATTTTTCCACTGTCGCTCCCCCTATTCATCCACACAGTTCGACCATTTCATCATCAGTAAGCCGCCACTTCCACTTTAGATAATCTCCTCATCGCATCTCAGTCGTCGCCTAAACCAACAACAGGCGCGCTGCTCCAAATGTCAATCCCAGTTGCATCGCTCCCCCACAGTAACCTTGACCGAATCCAATCGAACTCCACCAACTCACGCGCTCCTTAAAACCCCGTCAATCCCTTGCCTAGCTTGACCAGTTCGAGTTCGAACTTTCTTTCCATCCCAGATCTCGCGCGCGTATCCCCAACTCATCGGAACCCTCAGACTCGACTACGAGGTCGATCTTCGTTTCGTTTTCAGATTGAAGGATTAGAAGAGGAAATTGGTATTTAAAACGAAGAAGGGGCGGCTTCGATTTGGTATATAGACAGCGGCCATTTTCGTTTTGCCAGAACTAATTAACTTAGAAGAAAGGAATCAAAGAAATTACAGAAGTATATCGTGTTTTATAGATGATGAAACTTGACGCTGAAGGAATTTAAGTTAGGTGTCTTCTTAAGTAGGATTTTATCAGGGTAGGATTTTTCAGGGAATGGGTTTAGCTAGTACAGGGTTTATTAAGGGCAGGGATCAACTGGTACAGTGTTTTTATTTAATTTTAACGATCTTATGTCCTTGAATTCCCTTTTGCACATAGAAACCAGCATTTCTAGGGTTGTACCCTTATTCTGAACACCCTGGAATTGGTTTCGAAGTCCTATTTGATCGTCTGGAGAAGTTGTAAATTTAAATCGATTGTTTAAATTAAATTCAATTTAATTATAAATTAGTTCCAAACAATTAATTTCAATTAAAATAAAAAAATCATTATTTTTCCAATTCGAACAGAATTTACATTAACCGAATGAATTGTTTTGACTCCGTTCTAATTTCAAATTGAATTATTTTAAATTCTCGTATTACGATGATAATCAAAATAAATCGTATTTCGATTATTTAATCGATAACCCAATAAAATACCATTTATATTATAAATTCAATATTTTAAACCATACTAAATATTTAAAATAAATCGACCAAAAATCCGGGTTGTTACATTCAACCCCCCTTAAAATAATTTCGTCCTCGAAATTGCTGAGGTAGGAAAAATGGTACAAACTCATTACTTTTCAACAATTCACTTATGTTGAAACTCAACTCCTCATATTTTAACAAATTTAATTCCACCAAAACTTTTGGTCTTCCTTCATTTAATTTGAATGATCTACGATCAATCCATTTATATCCAATCTATGTTCTATTAAACTAATTCAAATTGATTCTAGTCAATTGATTCACCCTGAACCATTTAACTTGCTTAAGTTAAATTTTAATTCCAGAATCCAAATCCCAGGGTTTTCATTTCAACTCCTTTTGAAATCCCATAAATATATACATATATTTATTTTCATTTCAAATCCAAAACATTTGAATTTTTCAACTAAACTTGTTTTCTTTCAAATAAATTCCAATCAAAACTTTTTCTAAGGTAGCAATTCATCACTTAGAAACTCGGAAATGAACACTGATGATGTTGCAATCATCATCAGAATAATTTCCCAGCCACTGAAGTGAGTTCAGTGCCTTATTATTTCAAAATCCATGATTTTCTTTCAAATCCTTTAAAACAAATCTATATCATTTTAATATACTTTGAAAAATATTTTTCAACTTCCCAGGATTAAAATTCCAAATTCTGGTTTGAATTAAATTCTAATTCATCTCATTTGTATATTTAATCCCTATACAAATTCTATTTGGTTATAAATAACCATTCTAATTTTATAATCTCATTTGATTATAAAATCAACATCCAACACATCCATATAATAATAATTCTAGAAAATTATTCTTTCTATATCAAAAATAGAAATTTTGGGTTAAATTATTTCCTTTACCCACTTAAAACAATATCATGTCGTACTTTCTGTTCAAGTGTTTAGAAATTCCTATCGACTTCGTGGCGTCCCACTATTCGATCAGAATTCATAAACCACTCAACAGACTAGCCAACACAATATAAAACAACTTTTATATCAAATTACAAATACGCTCTCTCGTATATACATACACTCAACTCATTCTAGGGCACTACTGACCCTATCTCTAATGAGCACATTCCACACAAGCCTAGGTGTTCGCTCAACCTAAGCTCTGATACCAACTGAAACGACCCGCAAATCCGAGCTATCTGAGTTGACTAAATACAACACACGTCCAACCCAAATAACACAGAAATACGAACCATTAATAGAAAGAAGATAGAGGATGAGAAATAGAAAGGAAGAAATATTAGAATAGAAGAAAACAAAGATTACAAACTCACAGCGGAACGAATAAAATATATTTCATAATATATCTCTTGAAATACAAATCAGTAACTTTATATACATACCATCATCAGAGCACAACAGTCATTTCAGGAACAGTTATAAACACCTGTTTACAGATACAAACAAGGTCCACAGCGGAATATATGATAGCCTATAGCTAACCGGTGAAGCCTCCTGCTTCCAGCTCCTCCAAATGAATCTGAAAAATCCCGACTACTTGACTGCCCGTACAAATTTTGGGCACCCAAGAGTTTAGGGAAAACAAACAAAATAAACTCTGGGTCAGTCATGGGACTGGTGTGAGTAAACTCCAACCACTTGTTTAACTTTAAAAATCCTTTCAAAAGAAAAGATAATAGTAAGACCAGTCCACACATAAACACGGACGGTTTTTACCTTACTATAACCCAAAACACTTTGATACGAAAATCCAGTGATATTATAATAATGTCTACATCAAGTAAATAACCAAATAGCAGAACGCTTGCATCTCACGCTCTACATATATAGTGTAAAATCAAAAACCGCATGGCGCTTATTGGAGATTGGATTTCCAACTTGACAAGGTATGGAACCACCTTCCGCTAGTGTATCTCTAGAGAGGAATACACTGGGTTCAACAAGAACATCTTGCAACCCGGCCCACACATGACCGACCACTCATTTCGCTTGAGTGTATCGAATGTATATCACCAACAGTTGAGATCAGCAACCGTCTCCCGACTGGGACAGCATCGAATAGAATAAGAAATTAAATGAACCTCTAGATAGGTGATTATACATCCTAATGGGTGCGACCCACATAGCCATGCTGCCTGCCCGATTTTTGTCCTTTCCCGGTTGTTGAGGCCTGAGGCTACGCATACTTACCATTCATTGATAGCACAATCACTTTGAATGCCACATGGTCAGATCCGTTAATCACTAGTTGAGTTTGCACAAATATTCTGGATGTTATGCTAAGGGAATAAATCCGTTGCAACCATATATATTCATACAGACCAACCCATTTGATCATTGGAAATACTCTGTCAGACATTCGTCCATTTACGTTCGTTCTGGGATTGAACGAAACCGAAGGCACTATTTCTATTAATAGAAAGAGTCCTTGCACTTTACTCCGTCTTCAATATATTCAGCATACTTGGTTCGCAACGCTTATGCCGATACGGAGTGGTTCTTCGGATAATAATCCAACCGGTCTCTCCATATTGACAACGATGGTCAAACTTCGATAGTCTGTGATTTAACTATCGAATAAAAACAAGTGTTCATTCAAACATATCAAACAAATCACTGGGCTCTTTAATTAATATTTCATTAATTAAATCACTTCTCCATTTCCTTATCAATATTTGTTAACCAAATATTTTCAATAATCATCTTGGCCCTTTACGCTATTTGGAAAGCATTCCCCAATATCAACTTCTTTTATTTTCTATATATTAGAAAATAGCTCTATTTGCAATTGGAAACAATTCCAATCACTTATCTCTATCCCGACTATTTTAATTATACTCAGGAAATATTTACTTGTTATATTTCCAAAATTCCATCACTTGGGTTTAAAACGAATGTTGTGTAAAACGTCGTTACAACCACCCAAAATATTTTATTCAACTAACTCTTTTTCAAATACTTCTCTTCGAGACTGGATCTTGCTATTTATCCATTAAAATGAAATCAATCAAGTTGGGGTATTATTACCTCTCAGACCTTAACTGAAAACATCCGCAACTTCAAAACGGCAAAACCACTTACCTCGAATAAACACACTATACAATCCAATTATTCATTTTTAAAACATGTATAAAGTTCACTTTCTATTTCTAATTTATAGATTTCCCTTTTTTGTTTACAATATTCGATTTTTTTATATTCACTTACCTATCGAATTCTATACGTCGATACAATGATTTCTAACTATCAAAATATCTTAAAAATATTCTATCTCCTTAAATTTCCGGAAAATTTCGCCATAACCTCCCCTGCATCGGGAGCATCGGGAAATTTCAAATAGCTTCCCGGTATCTTCCCCAATCAAAAAGAAAAAGGAAAAGCCAAGCGGCTCGCCGACACGGCGCATAAAATCTCATATATGAATTAAACATGTACCTTTTTGTCGAGCACATAAATTTAAATCTTCATATACTTCATATCAAACCTGCTTACACATGTTCACCTGTTTTCAATTCAATTCAATACCATCTAATCGTTTGAATTCAGTTTCGCCCATTTATTCTTTAATTAGTCATTTTGCCTATTTCACTTCTTTGTTGAACATAACATGTTCAAACAAAATATTTAACTCGCTCATAACCAAATTGAATTTCGATTTCAATTCTAGTTCTCTTTTCTATTTCGAATATAAATTTCCAAATCGAATTCACTTATTTAAGGCCCAATATCAATTCAACATCTCATTTACTAATTACTATTCGAATTAGTTAATTCTATTCAACAATCAAAAATCTGATTTCTGTTTCAAAAATCAATTCATTACTCCACCTGAGTTCACCTATATTTTATAACTCAAATCTGAAATTTTCTAAATAGAAATTCGGATTTTTATTCGCTTAAAATCCTTTTTATAAATGAAATAAACCGTTATGGTTTTTAAATAGTTCTGGCGCTGTTTTTCTGAAAATTTGATTTTGACATAACTCAAAATCTATACGACGAAATTCATATTTTTCTCTTTCATTAGAAAACTATTATCAAATCGGTCCTGACGTTCCTTGTTTCAAAGAGATCCGACTCCAATTGAGTCCTGTATACTCGATTGAAGTTCGAATCGCTATTTTACGAACTGCAGCGCTGCGGCGAGTTCGTTTTAATTATATTTATATATATAAACCTTTAAACTTCTCTAAAATGAATTCAACTTCATTTAACTCTATTTGAATTCCTTGATTCAAATTCCAATCTCACTTTTATTTGAATTTTATATTCAAATTCCAATTCCTTTTCTATTTGATATTCAAATTCAATACTTGAATTTCTATTTCAATTTCATATTCAAATTCAATACTTGAATTCATTTGAATTCTCTTATTCAAACTCTATATTTAAATTCCATTTGAACTTCTATATTCCAATTTCTATATTTGAATTCTATTGAAATTCAAATATTCAAACTCCTTTTTAAATTCTATATTCAAAATTCCATAGTTTAAAACCCATTTGAATTTCATATTCAAATTCCATAGATCAAATCCTATTTGAATTCAATTTGAATCTCTTATATTCAAATTTCATTTTCCATTTTCATTTGAATTCTAATATTCAAATTCATTTCCAACACCATTTGAATTCTAATATTCAAATTTAATTCTCTTGAATTTACATACCATATTTTATTTCCTTGATTTCAAATACCACATTTTAATCTCCTTGAATTCAAATACCAGATTAATTTCTATAATCAACTCCCTTTTGAATTGTTATATTTGAAATTCATACTTGAATTTAAATAATCAAACTCCATTTTGAATTTCTATTTTATATCCAAAACTCCATCCTAATACTATTTGAATTTCAAATACAACCTTTTAATCCTCTTTGAATTCCTCTTATTCAAATTCTTTTTTTCATTCTAATTCCGTCTATTCAAATTCTATTTGAACTTCTATTTGGATTTCTAATATTCAATCTCCTTTTTTCTTTTATTTAAAATTCAAATATTTAAACTCCTTTTCTAATTCTACTATTCAAATGTTATACTCAAAATTCATTTGAGTTATATATTTAAAAATTTCATTTCACATCCTATTTTGAAATTTCATTTCAAATTCCAATTTCACACTTGTATTTCTATTTCTGAATTATCAAATGATAATTCTTTTCACTTCATTTATAACTTCGTTATAAAAGAACTATTTATAAACTTCGTTTATAAAGAACTACTTGTTTTATTTTTCAAAAACAAGTTTATATTTTTATTTCCATTAAAAATTCAAATTCTATTTAAAAATAGAATTTTCTCTTTTAAATCTCAAATATCCTTCCACGATATTTTTAAATATCATTACTTAAGCCCAGTGATAAAACACACAAAGCAACCAATTATTTATTTTTCTAACACATCATATATAACAATATATATGCAAACAAATAAACAAATAGATAATATATTTTTGAGGAATCCAGTTGGATTCCTCCAACCTGTTTTCCTGCATCCACAGATGTTAGCACATAAATAATACCCATTCTGCTTCGTGGCAGAATATCGTGGTATAGAAGGTCATCCACTAATCATAGCGTGGGGCGTATAGGGTAATCATCCGCTATGAAACTGCGGGCATCCGCTAATGAGACTGCGGGAATCCAACCAATCAATCAACCCAATATATATATATATATAGCCTAAATAACTAATATATATAAAGCCAGCAGAAAAATCCAAGCAAGCAGCAACAATTATTTTTAACGAAATAAAAATAATTATAATTAAAAGGTGAGTGAGATTTACTCACCGAGATTTTTTTATTATTTTGATCTGTTCTGATTTTAATTTCAGCATGAAATCCGCAGCCATGAATTCCTCAACTGACTCCATTCCATACAATCTTGTATACATTTTAGATTTCTGATTATGCGAATTCTCAGTTACGAGTTACTTGACCTTCTTTGTTTGATAATCTTGTATACCCCTAGTATAAAATCCCTTAGTTAATAAGACATTATACATATTTGCCTTTATAATTTTGTATCATTTTAAATAATTCAAAAAGGTCATTAGATATTTTATATAACTAAATCAACTTAGAAAATTACCTTAATCATCCGGATATCCTTTTGAAAAATCATGTTTTCCACCTGAGATTCACGCACAGCCTCCTCCTACTTTCTTTTCCTCCAGGTTCAAATTTACGGAACCTGACATCCTCACTACCATCGTCGCTACCATCGACGAAGCCCTCTCCATTTTTCCACTGTCGCTCCCCCCCATTCATCCACACAGTTCGACCATTTCATCATCAGTAAGCCGCCACTTCCACTTTAGATAATCTCCTCATCGCATCTCAGTCGTCGCCTAAACCAACAACAGGCGCGCTGCTCCAAATGTCAATCCCAGTTGCATCGCTCCCCCACAGTAACCCTGACCGAATCCAATCGAACTCCACCAACTCACGCGCTCCTTAAAACCCCGTCAATCCCTTGCCTAGCTTGACCAGTTCGAGTTCGAACTTTCTTTCCATCCCAGATCTCGCGCGCGTATCCCCAACTCATCGGAACCCTCAGACTCGACTGCGAGGTCGATCTTCGTTTCGTTTTCAGATTGAAGGATTAGAAGAGGAAATTGGTATTTAAAACGAAGAAGGGGCGGCTTCGATTTGGTATATAGACAGCGGCCATTTTCGTTTTGCCAGAACTAATTAACTTAGAAGAAAGGAATCAAAGAAATTACAGAAGTATATCGTGTTTTATAGATGATGAAACTTGACGCTGAAGGAATTTAAGCTAGGTGTCTTCTTAAGTAGGATTTTATCAGGGTAGGATTTTTCAGGGAATGGGTTTAGCTAGTACAGGGTTTATTAAGGGCAGGGATCAACTGGTACAGTGTTTTTATTTAATTTTAACGATCTTATGTCCTTGAATTCCCTTTTGCACATAGAAACCAGCATTTCTAGGGTTGTACCCTTATTCTGAACACCCTGGAATTGGTTTCGAAGTCCTATTTGATCGTCTGGAGAAGTTGTAAATTTAAATCGATTGTTTAAATTAAATTCAATTTAATTATAAATTAGTTCCATACAATTAATTTCAATTAAAATAAAAAAATCATTATTTTTCCAATTCGAACAGAATTTACATTAACCGAATGAATTGTTTTGACTCCGTTCTAAATTCAAATTGAATTATTTTAAATTCTCGTATTACGATGATAATCAAAATAAATCGTATTTCGATTATTTAATCGATAACCCAATAAAATACCATTTATATTATAAATTCAATATTTTAAACCATACTAAATATTTAAAATAAATCGACCAAAAATCCGGGTTGTTACAATATCTGTTCTGTTTTTCTTTCAATAGTCGTCAAATTTTTTATCACTATATATGTGATGTTCTTTTACAGTATTGTGCTTACGACGTCGTTTTCTACCGTTGTTATAACGGTTCTATACTTTTTGCAATAGCCGCAGAACTATCACAATCGATTACACCACTAGTGTCTATTTTTCTCATATAGGGATCTCAACTAGCAGATTTCTTTAGTTCTCTGCTTCTTCACTAGCTGTTGCTAGTGCTATTATCTCAGCCTCTATAGTAAGACTAAGTAAAAATAGTATGTTTCTTGGATTTTCAAGAGACAGCTTCTCCTGCGATGCTAAATATATAGCCGCTGGTCGTTTTTGAATCAACAGATAAAGTATTCCAGTCTGTATCAGAATATCCTTCAAGTACAGCTGGAAACTTTTCATAATGTAATTCAAGGTTCATGGCTCGTTTAAGGTATCTTATGACCCTTTCAATAGCATGTCAATGCTCTATACTAGGTCTACTAGTTAACATGCATAATAATCCCACGACATAGGCAATGTCGGGTCTAATACAATCAGTGGCATCCGAAGGCAGCCAATGATGCTCGCTTACTTTGACTGTCTTACACCTTCACAAGTGTTCTTAAATATCTTTGCACTGGGATCGTATGATGTACATGCAGATTTACAATCAAAGTAATTGTCTTTCTTTAGAGACTTCTCAATATAATGAGACTGATCCAAAGAAAATCCCTTTTTCGGACCTAGTAATTTTAATATCAAGGATTACACTCGCCTCACCTAGATCTTTCATATCAAAACTGGCACTTAATAAGGATTTGAATGAGTTTATGGCATGAATGTTTGATCTAAAAATGAGTAGGTCATCTACATAAAGGCATATAATAGTGCAAATGTCATTCTCAGATTTGTAATAAATGCATTTGTCACTTTCATTAACTTTAAAACCATGTGAAATGATTAAAGTTATCAAATTTTTCATGCCATTGTTTAGGTGCTTGTTTTAAACCATATAATGATTTATCTAATTTGCATACTTTATGTTCTTGATCATGTACTACAAATCCTTCAGGCTGGTCTATATAAATTTCTTCGTCTAATTCACCATTCAAAATGCGGTTTTCACATCCATTTAGTGTATTAATAAATTATGAATAGAGACAAGTGAGAGTAATACCCGAATGGATGTAATTCTAGTTACAGGTGAAAAGTGTCGAAGAAATATATATTTTCTTTTTTGTTCAAAACCTTTAGCTACTAGTCGTACTTTATATTTATCAATAGTGCTATCAGGTTTTTAATTTCTTTTTAAGTACCCATATACAGCTTATAGATTTACAACCAGGCGGTAAATCTATCAAATACCAAATCTTATTGGATTCCAGAGAATCCATCTCATTATTTATAGCCTCTTGCCAAAAAAAGGCATATAAAGAAGATAAGGCCTCTTGGAGGTTTAAGGGATCCTCCTCTATAGTAAAAGCACAAAAATATGAACCGAAATCTTTTATGGTTCTTGTTCTTTTACTTTTTCTAGGTTCAGTTTCAGAACTTTTATTAAGTTCTGTTCTAATAGGCATACTTGATGTGCCCCCACTATTCCTTAATTTAAAAGGAAATTTCGTTTCATAAAAATTGGCATCATTAAATTCAAAATATATTATATGTATTTAGTTCATAAATTTCGTATGCTTTGTTATTAACAGCATAGCTTATAAATACACATTCGTATGATTTACTTGCCAATTTTATTCTCTTAGGGTTTGGAATGCGAACATATGCTAAGCAACCCCAAGTTCTAAAGTATGACATATTGGATTTATATTTCTCTAAAATTTCATAAGGAGAAATTTTATTCTTAGATTTGGGGTTTCTATTCAGAACATAACATACAGTCAATAAAATATCACCCCATTAATGTTTTGCTGCACCGAAATTTAATAAAATGACAATTACTAATTCGGTAAAGGTCCTATTTTTTTAGCTTTACCGTTCATTTCAGGTGAATAGGGTGCAGTTCCCTTATGTACAATATATCACATAAAAAATCCAGAATAGAATTTGATTCGTATTTTGTTCCTCTATCACTATGTAGTCTCTTAATTTTCCTATTTGCTTGATTTCAATTTTGAATGTTTCAAACATATCAGATGCATCATATCTTTAAGAATCAATGTCTTTCCAATCATATGCTTTATTTTCATTATTACCAGTCTCTACAGCTTAAGTGGTGTGAGGATCTCACAACAAACTTTATGATCGTCAGCAACCGTGTATATTGTGAATATATCATGATCATAGCAAACATGGCGAGAAACACCAATGTCTACCCACCAACCCTCTGATTCACCAACAAGGAGAATATCAGTAATCATAGCCGTTAGAGGCTCCTCAGTCAGGTTTGCCTACGGTGCAGGGTCTGGCCTGTTCCGACATTTTTGTGCCATATGACCTGGTTTTCTACATTTGTATTATAGAATAACTGTCCAGAATCATTCATTTGGGTTGGTTGTTGCTGTCGTTTATGGTTTCCTTGCGGATTCCATTCTGTGATTTACTGGCCGTTTGTGGATGCTTACTATTTTAAATGTTCATATGTTTGAGAATTTATATTTTCTCATAGGAAAATATTCATAAACTCAGAGACTAACATAATTGAATCATAGAAAAAAATAATTTCTGCATTTTTACTTATCAGTCTTAATAGATACTTAGAACTCAATCTCGATCTAAGTCAGAAAATCAAAATCTGCATAAGCATTCTTTACGCTATGTATCTCACAGAGGAAATCTCACAAAAGACAGTGATATCTAGCATTAGTTTCCTATTGGTAATGAAAAATTTGATTTTAATTCAGTATGGAACCATGTTCGGTCAAATTCTTTGATGTGGGATTGTACATGTGCTCCCAGAATGTCCTTAAACGCGTTGCTGGTTTCAAATAATAAGTTCACTACCAAAGATAAAATTATCACTTAGAATGTATCTACCGATCCTAAGTGTAATTTGTGCTCAATACCTTCATGAAGACATAAAACTTCTTTATCTTAACTGCTCATATTCCAAGCAAATTTGGAACTATCTTATGTGTAACTTAAAAATTCCTAGATCTAACAATTATGAGCAGCATCCTGTTTAAAAATTGTCTACCATTCATGGTTCCATATTTGTTTTATTGCACATAATCAGCATAGAGAATAAATCCCGTTAATAGAATGTACCTTCATGAAGTCTGATTCTCCAAGTGATTACTCCTTTTTATTATCCAGCTTCTTCTACCACTTACGACAGAACTTTGTTGGAAAATAATGCAACTGTTCGGTGAAATTTGATGAGCAGTCTCTCTAGCAGGTCCAATTTGTTCTGCTCGCCAATTCCAGCTCTTCACTATCCAATCGTTTGTCGTGATGAATCATCATCGACAACTACCATGGGGTCCAGATCTCCGACCCCTACCGCTGGCTCGAGGATCCAGATGCTGATCAAGTTGACTGAATTTGTTCTTAAGCAGTGCGATTTGAGATTAGGTCGCCGAGTCTGAATGGGGCAGCAGACAAAGCCATTATTTCATTTATCATCTTCAAATTGTTGGGAACCAATGGCTGAGTCATGGACTAGGTCGCTCTCTTGAAGACGATTCAGCGATCTGGTCGGTGGTGCAAAACCAGTTCGTACTTCCGCCGCCGCCTGTAGGATAAAACAGCCTCTTAAAAATTAATAACTGATTTGCTTTGCACAACAAATCAGTGCAGATTTGCACTTTCGAAATTAATAACTGCTCGAAAAATTCTGTAAGAATATTTTAATGGCGGAGGAGAGAAATAGTATATTTTTTTCTGTAGTAATCTCATCTACAACTGAAGATAATATATAGACGAAGATTAGGGTTAATCGAAAATACTGGGCAGAGGAAGAAAAATAGGATCTGCTGAAAATACTGGGTCAAGAGTTTACCGCTTCATAAATAAAAGTCGACTCAGAAATATTTTCTGTATTTAAAAAATAGTTCAAAAAACGCAGTGTTTTCTGGACCAAAAATATAAGTGTCTACACCACAAAGCCAAGGCCCAAGCCCAAGCCCGAATCAAGCCGAACCGGGCCGGGCCGGGTCGAGTCGAGTCGGTCGGTCGGTCGGTCGCGCGCGTGTGTGTGGTGGTCATGATGCATGATCGCCCTCCCCACAACAAAGCATGCAATGGGAGCCCAAGGCCCCAACATGACTTCTTAGAAACAAGTATAAATACTTGCATCTTTCTTATAATCCCATGATGTGGGACTATTCACAAATAGGAGCCATCATACAATTATTTCATATTTTAAATAATTCATACAATTTCCAACAGTATGTTATACCTTATGTAAGCCGATCAAAATGATATTTCAATGATTGAGTTTTTAAACCCTTCTTATGGTTTGGTCTAGTGTTACATAATACAATCTTCATTACCGAGATGAACTGCCTATTTTTCCAGCTCAACGCACAAACCATACCGAAAAATAAGATATAAGTCTGTAGAAAGAAGATAACGATGAGAAAAAGGAAAAAAGGTTTAGAATAGAAGAAGAAAACAAATACATCAAATCATAATCTCACAACGGAATGAATAAAATATAATATAAAAATGCTCTTTACATAAAAAAGAAAACTGTATATATGCTTGAATAAATTACCAAAGTATAACAAATAAACTAGCCTGAAAGTTATAATCTATCCTCACAAGTGTTATATACACAACTTAGCATAGTGGGAAAGCAACAACAAACATTATAGCATAACAGAATAGGTCCATTACATATATCATGACACAACGGAAAAATAAACCATTAAAGAAGTATATGAATACGTCTCGACACGA
Organism: Allium sativum; assembly: GCA_030737875.1. Taxonomy (NCBI): domain Eukaryota; kingdom Viridiplantae; phylum Streptophyta; class Magnoliopsida; order Asparagales; family Amaryllidaceae; genus Allium; species Allium sativum. Next base: position 390,623,051 of record CM060912.1, on the reverse strand, counting down.
GCTCATTTCCTAAATATCCAAGAAAATCCAAAGCTAATATGGAATATATAATAGGTCTCACTCGGGCATTATAGAAAACTACCTCAGATCAGTCTGGAATACCAAAGTAAGAAAACTCATATCGCAAACAATTTACTTAATTTTAGAAAATCTTTTGAAAGAAAGGATATCTCATAAGACACGACTACACATAGACCTAACATGGGTTTTTACCTTACAAAAATCAAATATATTTATATCAAATCAAACGATATTATTTTTAATATCTATGGAGTCATCTTAAAATAGAATAATACACATATAGGTAAATTATTATCATTATTAAATTCCATGCTATATTGAGTTCTATTTATGTTGGAAAACTAGTGGCTAAGTCACGTATTAAGTCACTCTCTTGAAGACGTTTCAGCGATCTGCTCAATGGTGCAAAGTAGTTTGTACCTTTCGCTGCCGCCTCTAAGATAAAACAGGCTTCTTCTTTATGATATCAACTCGCTTGCACAACGAATTGAGCTTGATTTGCACTCAACTGTAAAAGTTTACTGCTCTTCTGTTTTATAATATAATTTCATGAAGACAAGAGAGTTTTTTTAGATAGAGAGCAAAAAGAAGAATGTTGTATATGTTTTTTTTTCTATCTTATTCTTTATATAGAAAAAATAAAGAGTAACATCAGCAAAGTTAGTGGGAGAAAAATTGGACATAATTAATACCATTATTAAATCAGAGGAACGTACAAAATGTTGTAATTGTTAACATGTACATTTGCATGTTTCAAAAGAGATAAATGATAATCAATCTTAATTGATTATCTTTCACTGCAAGATTAAATACCATATATTTATTCTTTTGTAACAGCTCCAAAAATAAAAGGTCACATGCATGTATGACCGTTACTGTTCAATCAATAATGGCTCATTAATATTTACATATATGTAAATATATTTCCGTTTTTTCTCAATGGTTCTATTGCATTAATTGCATCACAATATATGTAAATATGTTACCATTATAACTTTCAATGGCTCTGCTGTATTAATTGCTCTATAATAATTTTTTGGTAATGCAATTAATTTTCTTTTAAATAAATTCATAACATATATAAAACATTTCCAACAATCCCCTATTTGAATTTATTTTAAAATATTTTTCGAGCAGTTTCTAGAAAATATATAAGATTGTGCATAAACAAAGGTGTTATCCGACTAGAACCTTTGCATAGTGAATAAGATTCAGTTTTTACTAGAGTGACATGTGGTCTTGAACTCTATTCCTGAAATCAGACCACACACAACCTTTTCTATAGTGCAATCAAATAAGCGCATGCGTTAGTGACCATGCACGTCTATCCCAGTTTAGTGAATGCTCTAGAAATCTTTCCCAAAACTCCATAGGAAATGGCCAGATTTCCACATTCACATGGGTGAGTCTATCAAGATTACTTCTGAAGGTAGGTACTCCACTTCAAATAGAGTATAGATCTCATTAAGAGTTCCTATTAGCTCATCCTCTAATCACTTCAGGAATACATGCTTTTTACTATATAAATTTATCATGTTCACTACTATCACAACACAGCTTGTTTTTTTACCCATTGAACCTAGTTCTTGGGATCTCCAGTCATTTATGTCGGGTTACCATTGTGTGTGATTCCTAAATCTCGGGGTAACAGTCTCATTCTTTTAGAATCATTAAAGACTTTCTTTTTGGTCAATCCTTTCGTCAAAGGATCTGCCAAATTATCATCACTTTATGTGTGATGTTCTCTAACAATACTGTGCATACGACTGTCATTTTTTACCGTTGTAATGTCGGTTCTATCCCTTTTTTCAATAGCCATCAAATTGTCATAACTACATATGTGATGTTCACTTACAGTATTGTGCTTACGATGGTCTTCTTCGTCCGTTGTAATAATGATTCTGTACTTTTTGCAACAACTGTGAAACTATTGCAATAGATTACACCACTAGTGTCGGTTTTTCCCATATGAAGATCTCAAGTAGTAGATATCTTTAATTTTTTGTTTCTTCACTAGCTATGGCTAGTGCTATTATCTTAGTCTCTATAGTAGACTGAGTCAAAATAGTCTGTTTCTTGGGTTTTCAAGAGATAGCTTCTCCAGCGATGCTAAATATATAGCCACTGGCCGTTTTAGAATCATCAGATAAAGTACTATAGTCTGTATCAGAATATGCATCAAGTACAGCTGGAAACTTTTCATAATTTAATCCAAGGTTTTGTAGTTCATTTAAGATATCTCATGACCCTTTCAATAGCATGTCAATGCTCTATACTAAGTCTATTGGTAAACTAATAATCCCACGACATAGACAATGTCGGGTCTAATACAATCAGTGGCATACCGTAGGCTACCAATGATGCTTGCATAATCAGACTATCTTACACCTTCACTAGTGTTCTTAAATAACTTCACACTAGGATCATGTGGCGTACATGCAGGTTTACAGTCAAAACAATTGTATTTCTTTAGAGTCTTCTCAATTTAAAGAGATTGATCCAAAGAAAATCCCCTTTTGACCTAGTAATCTTATTACTAAGGATTACACTCGCCTCACCTAGATCTTTCATATCAAAATTTGCACTTAATAAAGATTTGACTGTGTTTATGGCATGAATGTTTGATCCAAAAATAAGCAAATCATCCACATATAATAGTGCAAATGTCATTTTCTGATTTATAATAAATGCATTTGTAACTTTCATTAACTCCAAAAAAAATGAAATTTTGAAATTATCATTTTTTTTATGCCATTGCTTAGGGGCATGCTTTAAACCATATAATGATTTATCTAATTTTCATACTTTATGTTCTTGATCATGTACTACAAATCCTTCAGCTTGGTCCCTATAAATTTCTTCGTCTAATTCACCATTTAAAAATGCGGTTTTGAAATCCATTTGGTGTATTATTAAATTATGAATAGAAGCAAGTGAGATTAATATCCGAATGGATGTAATTCTTGTTACAGGTGAAAAAGTGTCAAAGAAATCTACATTTTCTCTTTGTTTAAAACCTTTAGCTACTAGACGGGCTTTATATTTATTGACAATGCCATCAGGTTTTTATTTCTTTTTAAGCACCCATTTACAACCTATAGATTTACAACCAGGTGGTAAATCAACGAAGTGCCAAGTCTTATTAGATACTAAAGGATCCATCTTATCATTTATAGTCTCTTACCAAAAATCGGCATCTAGTGAAGATAAGGCCTGTTGGAGGTTTAAGGGATCCTCCTCTATAGTAAAAGCACAAAAAATCTGAACCAAAATCCTTTGCAGTTCTTTCTCTTTTACTTCTTCTAGGTTCATTTTCATAATGTTCATTAGGTTTTGTTCTAATAGGTATACATGAAGTGCTCCCACTATTCCTTAATTTAAAAGGAAATTTTGTTTCATAGAAATCAACATCATTTGATTCAATTATTTTATGTGTATTTAGGTCATAATACCTATATGTTTTTCTATTAATAGCACAACCTATAAATACACATTCATATGCTCTACTTGCCAATTTTATTGTCGTAGGGTTTGGAACGCGAAAATATGCTAAACATTCCCAAGTTCTAAAGTAAGACACGTTGGGTTTATAATCCTTTAAAATTTCATAAGATGAATTTTTTTCTTAGATTTAGGGATTCTATTCAAAAACATAGAGCATACGGTATATAATATATCCCCTCACCAATGTTTTGCTGCACCAAAATTTAATAAAATGGAAACTACTATTTCAGTAAAGGTCCTATTTTTTTAGCTTTACTGTTCATTTCAGGTGAATAAGGTGTAGTTCTTCCATGTATAATGCCATGTAGTTTATAGTAATTCAGAATAGAACTAGATTCATATTCTATTCTTCTATCACTACGAAGCCCTTTAATTTTCTTGTTTGACTAATTTTTAATTTTAGTTTTGAATGTCTTAAACATATCGAATGCATCACTTTTAATTTTCATGTGATATGCATAGGTGAAATCGGAACAACCGTTAATAAAAGTGATAAAATAGCAGTGTCCATGTCTAGTCAATGTTATTCATTTTCACATAAAATATACTCATGATTATAAAATCTACGTCATTAGAGTAATGTCATTTCTTAACGACATTCCAAAAAAAACATTATGCATGTAATGTCCATTTATAATAAAGGTATTTCCAAATTTTGCATTCAGTTAGTCTCAATTTCAGTGACATTTTCAAAAAACCTTCATCCACTTAATTCTTATTGTCCATAAGACGTACATAAGTGACGTCAAAATAATCATCAATAAATGTAATAGAGTAGAGAATATTTTTACACATTACTTTAAGTGGTTCACATGAATTAATTTCAAAGGTCCAAATTCTGTAATACCAAAGTTACATTTTCAAAATAATAACTTTATGTCAAAGATAAATGTAACATAAATTCTCTATCAAAATTACTATATTATTTTATCATTCCAATTAAATGTTCTCAAAACTAGAAAGTGAGCATTTTCATATATAAAGATTTGCTCAATCTTAATTGTACTTAAATCAACCTTATTTCAATCGAAATTAATTTCATGGCTTACAGTCTTTTCCAAAGATAAACTTATTTCTACATTTCCAACCCCAGCAACTTTAGAGGTGTGAGAAGCATCTTCTGATTATCAGCAGCCGTGTATGTAATGAACATATCACGATCATAGAAGACATAGCGAGAAGCACCAGTATCTACCTACCAACCTCTGATCCACCAATAAGGTGGAACTCAGTAAACATAGTCCTTAAAGGGTCCTTGGTCAGGTTGTCCTACGGTGCAGGGCCTGCTCTGTTCCGACACTTACATGCCATATGACCTGATTTTCCATAGTTGTAGCAGAGAAACAACTGTCCAAGTTCACTCTTTTGGGCTGGTCGCTGCTGTAATGTCCCGGTTTTTAGCTAGCCTTTGTTAATGATAAATATTGATTTAATAAGGTAATTAAATCATAAAATATGTTTGCTTAACAAACCAAAACAATTATAAATATATGTGAGTATATGTATACACTTGTAATATATATGATTGGTTATGTTTTAAGTATGAAAAATTAAAACATAAATACATTTTGGAAATATAACAACATATATAAGAGTAATTTAACACCAATTCAAAGATAACAACTAAAAAGACCTTAAATGTTCACATAAAGGTGATAACACAATTTACGTGTATAAAGAGGAATTTTATCATGTAAAGGATTAGGAAACATATAAGAACAGTAAAGCACACATGTGCAGGAAAAACAAAACATCATACATAGACATATAAATGAACATGCACACTACATGTTTGACAAATTTACTAAGTGGTAAATATTCATGTAAATATGAGTAAAGACAAAATAAAGCTAGTCATAGGAAGTAAATATCTTAATGTGATTTAACATGAATAGTGTAACTAAGAATAGGAGCAACATCACCTCATTTCAAGTAGCAAATATATAAATCCTCTTAGCAAAAATATCTCAACCTTAAAGGCTAAGGAACCCATTGTTTATCGCTAAGAAAAGAGGAGTAGGCATTAAATGAAATCATGGGTGAAGGGACATGTTTCTAGAAGAAATAACATAGGACAAATCGATTGGCCTAAATATCTAAAGTAAACAAACATTTCTCTCATACATGTATTCCCTGAAAACATGGCATAGGAACTAGAGAAGGAGTAAGCCTAAATGATTTAATTACTATAGAAATGTGAAGAGAAATGGGTTTTTATATAAAAGATCTTGCTTATAAATATGAGTTTAAATCTTGCATTCTCTACACAAAACTAAATACTGGAGTTCCCAACTAAGTCCTGGAATCTTTCTGGCTGGAAATAGGAAAGAATTCAAGTGAGTAAAACTTCACTTTTTATCAATTAAAACTGTCTTTGATTGTATATGGATTATGATGCTTTTGTATGCTTTGTATTCATCTAAACACCAAACATAGATAAGAAATAAGTACTGGAATCAACTACTGGAAACAAAGAACTTTGATAGTGAGTAAACTTTCTCTTTCAATGATTCATAAGTTAACTTAGACATATGTATTTAGCATATCACTTATAACTCTGGTATGTTGATAGCTGGAAATAATAAAAACCCCAAATTTTCAAACATCATAACATTGCGATTCAGTTATACAGTGATATTCGTAGATGAAAATAAGGTTTTTGGTGGCAATTTTCACAATTTTTAGTGAAGAGGTTGCGTAGATTTTCTGGGTTAACCAGGAAATGGAATTAGGGCTTTCTAGGGTGATCCTGTTGATCGAAGTGAATGGTTTTTAGGGTGGGTGGACATAGATCATAGGAAAAATCCAAAATGATTTTTCCATAGGTTGAATTGAGAGATTGGAGTTGGTTTAGGTTTTTGTAGACTGTTAACAAGGGGTATCGTCGAAGTCGAACTGTTTAGCGATGGATACATCGAGTGTGATAAGCTTTAGGGAGTACGACGAGGCAAGGTGGAAAGTTTATACTGGAGGGGTTGGTCGTTGATCGGAGGTAGGAGGTGGCGTAGTAGAGCATTTCAAGGATTAGCTGTTTTGAGGTAAACACCCAGATTTTTAATTAGATGTTCAGAGTCGAAGAGAGGGGTATTGCTGAACTCAGTAGGTGATGGCAAAAGTTGTGGAGAGGGTTTGACCGATGGTTGGTTGCCGGAAGGACTGTTCATGTGCACATGTCCATTACTGTGCACCTGAAGCTTTCAAGAGTAAAGAAGAAGAATGAAATATAAGTAACACCATAATATCTTAACAATACAAATGGTGATAGTTAAATTCCAACAAAAGTACGAAGGTGAACGGAGGCGAGGAGAGAGAAAGTTGTTGTTGAGTCCGGGTAAAGGTTGGGCGATGACTGGTGCTTCGTAGTGACGTAGGGAGGTGATTTCTTGGATCGAGTTGATGGTGTTGAAGCTCGATGATACCGCCTGTTTTTGTTTCAGGTGGTTGTTTGGGGTTTTGGTGATGGGATCGGTCTCAGGTGGTGGAGCAGTGGCTGAAGCGATAGTCAAAGTAGGGTGGACGTTATGGTGGAGGCCGTACACGTGCACAGCGGGGGTGTACAAACGAAAAAGAAACGAAGAGAAGGAGAAGAAGGAAGTCCGGAATTGCCAAAATAAAGTGGTACTTTGGCATGAACAGGTACTTGGCATGATGGAAGAAACTGGTTCGGCATGACATTTTGGTGGTGAACGGGCACGCGCAGCATGGGGTTTGGAGAAGTGGCACTTCCGAAAAGTGGTACTTCCGAGAATCTGGTACTTTGGTATTTTCGATAAACTGGCACTTTGGTACTTCCGGTAAACTGGCACTTTGGTATTTTCGGTAAACTGGCACTTGGCATTTGGTAAGTACCAAGTGGTACTTCGGTGCGGTGAAGAAATCATGGTCGTGGCAAGGGGTTTTGAGGGTTGGCAACATGGTACTTTGGTAAAGTGATCAGGTAGAGTTGGCAAATGTAACAATCCGCATATGATGGCTAAGTTAGGGACAATATCTTGCATGAACGGAGGTGCGGATTATTACAGCAAAGGCTGGAGCATGGGTTCTGAGGTGATCGGGCCATACGCAACATGAAGTTTTGAAGGGTGGTACTTCCGAAAACCGGTACTTCGGCAAATATGCAATCAAAAGAAGATTTTGAATGCGGTTTTAAATTAAAAACAGTTTAAATTTAAAAATAGAAAATAAAAATAAAGAAGGAATTAACAAAATAAAAAAAAAGAATTTTTATTTAAATATCGTAGGTAAGTGGAAGGAAGACAACAACTGAAGATCGAAGTACAAAAGCTTGACTGTTGAAGATTGACGAGTTTTGAAAATAGAAATATAAAAGGGGTAATTAAAATAAATTATTAATTTAATTTATCTATGATAAATTAGAACTAAGAAAATAATTTATAAGGACAACTGGAGTATTAAACATCGTATACACATAGTCAACAAACGAAGTAAATTACCGTGTGCGACGCACACGCTTTATCTGTTCATTTCTAAATGATGGTCAAAACTGAATAAAATACTGTGTACGACGCACACACTTAAATTGTTTATTTATAAATGAAAATCAGAATATCCAAATATGAACAAAGCAAACATATATTGTCCTGTTTGACTGAAACTCATAATTAAGGATGTGTAAACTGAATTATAATCATGTAGGCTGATAATTAAATATCAACTGTAAAAGACATTACGTACATTGTTTCGAAGTGTCCGGAATAAATATTCCACTTCGACTCAAATATTACGACGCGTGTCAGAAATATTGAAGACGGAGATATGCAAGGACTATTTTAAATAGTACCGTCGGTATGTTCAGTCCCAGGACAAATCCGAATGGACGAGTGTCTGACAACGTATATCAGTTTGATTCTACATATCGAATTTACGTAAGTATATTACGTTGGTGGTGGAGAAATTCATTTCTCTTAGCTTTATTGCCCGCAATATATTTGGGTAATCGAATGAGTGTTTCTGACGGATATGACGATGTGGCATTCAAAGTAATTGAAGAAATAATCCGCCAGAAGGATAAACGTGACCTCAAACCTCACAACCAGGAAATGACAAAAAACCAGGCTAGGCAACATGGCTAGTTGGGTCATACCCAAGCAGGGTGTATTATCACCATCTGGAGAAATTCCTTTTGTTTTCTTATGTCTTTTTCACTGCTGCAGCATTCGGTAGCGGTTGCTGATCCCAACCGTGGAGGTGGTAATATATTTGTTACACTCAAGCTAAATGAGTGGACGGTCATGTGAGGCTGGATTGCAAGACGTTCTTGTTAAACCCCAGTGTATCCTCTCCAGAGTACAATGATCGGCAGGTGCTCCCCTACCTTGTCTATTGGAATCCGATTTCCAATAAGCGCTCTGTGGTTTTAGATTTTATACTATATATGTGAACGTGAGATGCAAGCGTTTCACTAGATGATTATTTATTTGATAAAAACTATCATAATGTCAAAAGTTTTGATATCAAGATAATTGGGTCATCGTCCATATATTAGTTATGGATTGGTCTAAAGATTTTTAAAGTTAAATGAATCTGTCCAATGTGAAAAACCTTATTCCTTGTTTTCTAATCTATTTAACTGTGTTTACTCACACCAATCCCCTGACTGACCCAGAGTTTATTTTCTGTGTTTTCCTAAACTCTTGGGTACTCATTATATCTATACTATACTATTAAAGCTGGGTTGCTTTTAGACCGCTCTCAAGCCTTCTCCAATTTCTATCAGGGGAGAATGTGAGCATGACACGTATAATGTGCACTCAAGCGTCTCAGGCTTTCTCCCGATTACCGATTTCTTTTCCCCTTTTTTCCTCTCAGTACGTTCTCATTCACCTACTTCTTTCCACCATCTACGCTCTACGCCTTCGTCTTCCCTGTCCTCTGCTTCCTCCCCAACGTCGTTTTTCCCCTCTCTGCCATACATCTCCCTTCTCCATACGCCCTTTTACTCAACCCTAATATTAATTTAGGGTATCGATTCAAGTTAATCTTCAGAGACGAAAATGGTGTCCCGAGCTGATTTTCGTGGTAAAGATCTACCATTTGATTTTACGTCACCGCTCCATCCCTCAATTGATTTCTGGTATCGATGGCGCCTACCAATCTTTTTCAGCCGTCCTTCAAATTAACCCCAAGGTCTGTTGAATAATTATCGCGTTTAGGTAATTTACTTTGCCTTTCCCGTTCATTTTCATTTTTCTGGAAAATATGTATGAATCATGGATGTTTGAAATGATTTTCTTGAAAATTATTCGCTGTCGTTAAATCATGGTTATTCTATGATTTTCAGTCGCTACCAAAATCATTGGTATTCAATGATTTTCAATGGCTGCGAAATCCAAATCTGAACAGAGCAAAAGATCTGCCTTATTGCTACCCATGAGAGACAGATTGGCTGTCGACATCCGGCGCAATGACTGTTATTGTCATCGGGTATAACATTCATCTTCCTAAATACAACTTTTGCCTTTGATTTTTGGTTACTCCTTTCATGTTACAATTAAATTTTGGTCGACTCTTTTCTTCAATAACTAGGTTGCTGACTGCGATCGGCATCGGCTATAATGTCGATCTTCCTACATACAACTTTTGGCTTTGATTTTAGTTTGCTTTGTTGTTATTGCCTTTATATTACAATTAAAATTTTGATTAATTCGAACTTTGGGTTCTTTTATATCTAGGTTTCGATTTGAATGGATATGAAAGGTGCATATGTCATTGCAATCTGATTTGCTCCAGCGGTTTACGTCGGTAAGTTTCTATCAACTTCTAGATGTTTTTTTTCCATCGTTGGTGTGCTTTTTTTTTCAAATTATTTACTTAAATAAATATTTATTCTTTATTTGGCTTACGACAACAAACAATTTGACAACACTATAGGAATATATACACATTTATGAAATGTAAAAAAAAAGGTTTTGGTCTTCTTGATTTTAGGATTCCAATCTTATTCGTAAACAGTCATTAATTTATTATAAAAAGCGTACTTATATTATCTTTAATTGAAAAATAGTAACAAACAATAGTATTAATACTTCATTTTCTACCTTTTTTTTTGTTCCACTGTTCATTTATTTTGTAATGTTGTTTGTTTCAGAGGTAAGTTTTTTATTTTGAATACTCATGTTTTTTTCCTTCGTAGAATTGAAGCTACTTTTGTATGTTTTCTCATGCTTATTTTTTTCTAAATTAATTACATGATATTTTTTATTTACCATTCTTTTTTGTAGTTCCCCATTTAGTTACACCCTAATACAAACTTTTATGTTCTTGCGGCCTTTAACATCATATGTGCGTTCAAGCATTGGAAACCATCTTATTTATGGAAGTTTATTGTGGGATTTTTTTTAAAACTTTTTTGAAAGAATTGTTCATCTTTTACTATATAATTTGTTTTCTTGCATTAGGTATTTAATCACCCTTTGACTGTTGCAGTTTCGCGTAAATTATAACTTGGCAGGGATATTTCTATTCCAGGTAATTTTGCATTTGATTCCATACATTTCAGCTTTAACATTTTCCTAATCATTTCTTTGGTGCACAAACTGGCGTTATCGTGTATCTTTCAGGTTGTAATAGAAAACGAACAAGAGAATGACGTAGATTTGATGCCTTAACATGCATTATTTGGCCTATTGTTTCATCATACAAAAGTTTTAGCTACACAACCAACTAGCATAAAATTTAAAAGCATTACCTAACGTTTCTTTGACGTGATTTAATTTATTATTTGTTTGAACGATACTTGAAGTGTGATGCATGCGTGAGATGAGATACGATGTTGCTTTGATGGCAAGAGTAATTGGGCCGTATGTATTCAAAGCAAAAGGCAAAGAAATTTAGTGTTAGGAACAAAATTTAAATTAAATTCAGCAGTGGTGATGGTGTGGTGGAAGAGTTGAAATTTAATTTGTATTTTTTTATATGAGGTAAACTTCTTTGATTATCCTCAACTGCCTCAATATCTCATTCCGTTCATATTTCTTTTTAATAATCTGATGCATTTACCTTTGAAAATAGTCTACTCTTTGAATGCGCCAACTTTTTTTTTTATTTATGGGGGGGGGGGGGGTGTTACTTTATGACTTTCATCATTTTTATATCTAATATCATTGCATTTGCTTACATGCAAAGGAGTTCTATTGTTTGTATGCAGATAGTATCTACATAGATGTTGAGGTGATTTTTCTTTTACAACAAAAGATGGAAAAAATGCATAATAGAGAAGATCAGACTGTCAAAGCGCAAGTTACTACATTTAATTAAAACTTTTTACATGTTAAAGAACATATTTTTGAAGCTGATAGTCTGCAATACGTTCGTGTATTTTGCACTTCTTCCGTCATATGGTTTCTCACATTTCCGTTAAATTAGGAAATACTGAAATGGTTATATATTACTGGATATGAATGAAATATCATATTAGAACACATTATGAGTCAAAATAAGGCCCACCTTACGTTGTCATGAAACAAAAAAGAAAAACACGGGTACTTAGATTCGTCTCCCCAAATCAAAGGAAACATAATCCACAGAGACTAGGAGAAAGCCTAAATGAACACTAAAATGCATGGAAATGAATGAAAAATATTTTTTCCACTAACTTGATTCTGTCTATAACACTATAAAACAACTCATAGGCGGGTAGAAAAATTAAATTTCAGACATATTAAACTCTAAAATGTTTATATCTTCAACTTTTGCTTCTCTTCTTACTATTATCAACCAAGTCCAGCAAAACATCTTTTTTGCATTTTGGGGTCATTTTCAGCTAGCATTATTACATACATTAGACATTGAGGACATGCTGCTAGCTCCATGGACGTGGTTTTTGGGCTGCTTTCATATTCAGATAAACACATGAGCTTGGCGATGAAGAATTGTTCATTGATCCATCTTCGTTATGTGTTTGCATTTTTGATGCGTCCTATGGAATTTGAATTCTAGACGGCGAGAAGCTCAGTTTCAGGTTTAGGTTTGGTTTTGATCCTCTACACATATTGTTATGAATATAGACATCGACAATTACGTTGTGGAAGTTTTTACTACAGACTATCACTGCTTAGTTTGATTTTGAATAGGCATACTCTATAAAACTAAAGACTATAGTATTGTAGGCTATTCAATATAAAACTGCCCTTTCTCTGAATTCCTTTTTACCTTCGTATTTCTAACCAACCATGCTTACTTACTCAAACCTCTCTTTTATATTATCTTTTATTTACCTTTAAATTATTATATTGCATCGCGTACAACTGTAAACCACTTATTACATATTGCAAACACACACACGCTTACATGTTTCGCCATTGAAATAAACCCAATATAATAAGGCAATGATGGTTCAATTGAAGTCTCATTTCCTTCCTACGCTTACATATTTTGACTGAAAAAAGAGTTAAAGAATCAATAAATTGGTCATCTCCTAGAATTGACACGCTTTCACAAACATTTATTCTAATCTAAATAAATTGGTGTATATTGCTAATTATATGAACTAATTCTTTTTTCCTTCTCATTAATTTTTTTTTCTTTTTTTTAAAGCCAGGAGGCTTTTGTAGAAATATGTTGGCCTGCGTTTGTTAAACTGATACAAATTGTCACTATAATTTCATTTCAGTGCATAGAGTTTTGATAAAATGGTTTCAGATATGAGAACACTTTATGTGTTCCTTTCAGCATAACTGAAGTGCAACCGTATACTGCTAACATGCAAGAATTCATATAATACATAGTTTTTTTTTATAAAGAGTCTTTTACTCTCTATTGTTATATAAGTGTGTAGTGTACTGTAACAGTGTCAGCCAATGATATTTGCAGACGTTTGTGCTCTCTACCACAGAGCTAGAATTCTAAAATATATTTTTAAAGTGCAGCAGTCTTACTTTGAACTTTGAAATACTAATGAAAAACCATGAAGTAGATACCTAAAATTTATCCTACAAACAATTTCCTAATTTTATCTTAGCATGTTATTTACTAGATCAGTGGCATCTTTAAGAGTGAGAACACCTTTTATCTTCTGTTCCATTGACTTGAAATTTACTATACATTGTTACATTTGCACGCTATCTTATTTGGAGCCTAGAAATAACACTACAAGGCTATAAACCAAATATACATAGTTTTATTCTATCAATAATTTTGGAGTATAATAATTTGAACTGATCATTGAAAGCTAATATATTGAACCATATTTGCAATAACTATCTAATCAATATTCATGTTTTTGCCTTCACTTTTCCAAAATCATTTGTACCGCTTATTATTCGTTTACAATTTGTACATTTTCCACTGAAATTGTACATCAAATTAGGAAGTTTAATTTCATTTTTGTTGTTGTGATATATCTTAACATTCATTTATTTAATTTCAATGACAATGGGCTTTTGTTGACTATTCAGTCTATGCTAGAGATGACTTTGCAGTATCATGAAATAAATTTTCTACTATGTTCGGATAAAAAGTATAGTTAATAGTTTACGTAATACTAATTATTGTGTGTTACAATCAGTTTTTGTTTTGTATTGAAAGTTTCTCATATACTATATTTTGTAAATAATAGAAAAATGGTAGAGTATAATAATAGACTCTTAGGCATATTAGGTTTATGAATCTTCAATGAAGATTGTAGTTTTGCATCAAATAATGTTATGTCTTAGCTATTATGTGTAAGTATAACAATATTTTAAATTTCTTTTATTTACAGATTGAATCATTATTCGGATGAGAAAATGTTTTAGGATGATTTTTGATAATGTATTAATCGTACTCTTAACATTTTTACTAATAAATTTGCTTTGTACATACTGGGAGGTTACATGAATAAAACAAGGATGGACAAACTTTTTTACCTTGCCATTGAATCGGGTCTTTTTTTTTTGCTTTTTTTTTTTTTTTTTTTTTTGGGTAGATGACAAGTTCGTAATGCATATTCAGATGTGGTACACACTTATGTTTTTTAATGTCATGAGCTCATTTTTTAATCCTTTCAATATTTTAACGACTTCCCAGAAGTATTATCTTTAACATCCAAAATTTTGATTAATCTCTGTTACTTCCTCATATCACTACTACAGAGCGGCGAGCACTTCTAATCAATACATGTGCATTTAAGTTTGACACATATAGTACTTTAGCCGCACAAATCTAAATTGTTGTTTGGCCATTTTTTTTCTTTTCTTTTTACCTATAATTCCCATGGCATGATGATCTCTTAATTGACTATATGATGCTGCTGCTTCTACAACGAGACCATGTAACTGTTTTATTAAAATTTTGTCATGAACTGTTCTAATAAAAACATATTTCCTATGCCATATGTTTTACAAATTAAAATTTGTTTTAATTTCACTAATTGGAGTACAAATTTTAGTTCGTGATGCAACAAATTAAAGTTTATTGACTATTCCAACATAATCATTTGATAACTTAGTGTTTTGTTTACAGTATAAAGAAATGTAGGTCTTAAACTTATGAGTACAAATGATGGATTTCAACTATATGATGCAAATATTTGTAAGTTTGGTCTTTGGTTCCTAGGATTTATTTTTTTGGTTTCTTCAAAGTTAGCATGCTCCCTACTACTAAGACTTATATGTTTGATTAATTTTTGGTGCAGTATTGCTAAACTAGATGGAATGGTGGTTTCAAATATTCAGTCTTCTAACTGAGAGCTAACTGGATCCTTATTCATAGAGAGCTCCAAAGCAATGCTTAATGATTACTCCAACCATTTATGTAAGAATCTCTGATTATACCATACCCAAAAACCAACCAAGATCCCTCTCTACCATGGTTCGAGCTAACACTCCTGTAAATAATTAATGACAATTACTTTGCAACAATACTGTCCCTTAATGTTGGTGTTGTTTGTAAACAAGTTCATTCACTTTAGGATGGTAATAAAGTGACTGAATTTGCTGAATTATATATGGAATCTAAGATGCAAAATTGAGAGTTTTCATTAATAGTCATATGTATTGTTGCTCAGCAGAATCTAATGTACAATAAGTTAGTTTTTAAACTAGCGAATTTAAGGTCTATGTGCTACATGTATATAGTATGTGCGTTATGCATGAAATGAGCATTTTGTGTTTTGCAGATGTTAAATTTGGAGCTCAATTGACGTACATAATTATTGAAATTCAATATTATAACTGATTTAGTTATCATCTGTGAGTTTCTTCTATGGTTTTGTTACATTAATTTTCATATAGTTTCCTGAAAAAAAATTGAAAATGATAATAAAAGTTTCCGTTCTTGCATAGATGATTTAATTATTTCTTTATGATATAGGCATGGGTATTACCTATATTTGATACAAATGCTGCCTCTTTCATCATTTATTTTTTTGGTAATTATGATAGCTCTACATGTCTATAAAGTTGCATTTTCAGTTATACCATTTGCTAATATTTGCACATTTATTAAACATAAATGCTCCATTCACTCTAAGAAACTGACAATGGAGCTTTGAACTTGGAGTGTAATAAATTTCTACGTACACTTTGTGCTTGATTATGTATTTTTTTTTCAATGAAGAATCACAGTATAGTAGATCGATGATCATCATTTTAGGATAAATGATTATTGCCTGAAACCATTTAAAGCGTTTAGTGAAATGAAGGAGCATCGAGTAACATTTGTGGAAGAAAAACGAAGATATAATGGCAATTACAATATAACAATTTTTTCTCTTTTGAGAAATAGTTAATACAAATGTTATAACATGGATACCGGTGCATTTGTTTACATTATGGTAAATTACAAATGCTACGTGATGTACAACAGTTATTTTGTTTGCAAAAAGTTCATTACAGCTTTAATGAAATGTTGCATATTGACAAACCTTTAAGTAATGTTAATGCAGAATTAGTTCACCGTGCCTTATATGTTACATAAAGGCAATTTATTATTAACAATTATGTTTACAACTTTACAAGTAGTGGAATTTGTAACTTCTCATTTTCGATACTTAATGGTTTTTTATTGGCTGTATATTTTTGGTAACCTGAACTCATTTTTTGTTCTCGGTCAATTTAGAAAAGATACCGAGTTCAAATTTTATTTTTTCACAAGTATGCAAAAGGTTGATTGGAAGGACATAATTTTAGAAATCACACACATTTATATGCATGCACTATCTTAATATTTCTACTGTCTTACTACCAGCGAATGTGTAGATACCGACAAGCAAGTGAAATTTTTACCTGACTTACCCATGCTTAGTGACATTTAATTCCTTCTCATTTTTTTTCCTTGCATAAGTTTCAGTGTCCACATTATTTATTTAATATTTGATCAATAATAATTTTAATTTCTGCAAAATCCTTTTTGAACGGTACATAGAATTGAGTGGTGTACTAACAAGAAAGAAGTGTAAAATTGGTTTGGTTATCAAAGGGAATAACTGGAATTTCTACAGTAAATAGGTATTATATATATATATATATATATATATATATATACACACATACATATATAAATAGGTAATACACACACACACACACACGGAAACCCTTGATCCTTATTTGTAATGATGTCATATTTTGTGAAAGAAATCTATACAAAACTACTTAGACTAAGGATAATGTTTTCTCAATTTATCGATCTAAGGATATTTAGGAAATTAGTCTTTGAGGGTAACAATTTCATTAGGACTAAGGCACTACGCCTACTAAAATATTGTTCATAGTTTAACAACTTGCTCGTGATATTAATATGTACATTGTTACAACATAGCATCCCACCGTCAGTGTCGAGAATCAGTGTAAATGGAACTACAAAAGAAACACAATAAGCTTGGTGATTGTGCAAATTTAATTTTGCCTGCCGATAGGACATTAAAAGAAAATCAGGTCGTACCTAATACCGAGTGGTGGTTAGTAATGTTGCTTACTTTTGACTCTAAATACTCACGTACAAATAAAGGGTTAACAATGTAATTTTCTTGACCATATTGCTTCAAGTCAAATATTTACACTAATATTGGCGCTTAGTTGCATAATAAGTTCTTTTTAGTTTTTGATATCACCACAAATGTGATATGATTGTTTGTTGCTTCTATATTTCAGGAGTTTCATGGAAATGATGAGGTTATGTTCTAACACCTACAAACGACAGTTTTTCCCACTTCATATTCAAGAAAATCAAATAGCAATTTAGAAGCATTATCAGGTTTGAGAATAACATCAAACATTCTCATCTCCTTTTACTATAGCATATTTCAAGCTATTTATGTTCCATTATATATGAAACTAGAAATATGACAATATTTGTATGTACTCCCCTTTATTACCAGCTCAATCATTTTTAAGAATTTATGGAAAAAATTGTGCATATATGCCCATTAATGCCACTGACTTTATTTCCACATCCTGCTTGCTTATTCCATCTTTTCATATTCCTCTATAGAAATGAGGTGGTACAGTTTTAATGTCTGGGTTGTTTTAGTGTCAGACTTGCCCTTTTTTTACTTCCATTTTTTCATATTTAATTCAAAAAATTGCAAACTATTCGCTTGAAGTCATTGAATGTTAGGCAATCAGGGAAAGACAACAAAACAGTCAATGTTACCTTAACGTAAGAATATTTAGAGGCTATTCAATGAAGCACTTTCTAGAGGTTTAATGAATTATATCTTCATCTAACTGAAGATAAGAAATATAAAACACATAAAAGCAGGATCCAGCCAAATTATTTACTGGTAACTTTTACCATGCAGTGATCTAATGATATTATTATGTAATTGCTTTACTCAGCTGTGAAAGAGTTGTCAAAATCATCTCTCAACTTATATTTAAGGTACTAATCATATTTGCATTCATCTAATCATCTTAATGCCAGCACTATCACCTCTAATAGCTAGGGAGTATAATTATTTCCTAAAGAAACATGAATGGTTACTACGCATTATGGATGCCATTTGAAAAGTTCAACTTCATCAATAACGTAAAAGAATTAGGTTGTTTCTTCGATTGTATATAGCTTTGTTGAATGGTGTGTTGTTCATAAGATGCTAATGTACGATATATTAAAGTGAAGCTACAAATAACGCCAATAATACATTTCAACATTTTTGTTTAGACAACAATTAAGTGTTATAAATTTCATAAAGAAAACAGTTCCCTATTCCTGTATACATATTGTGAAATCATGTAATTTTATAGGAGCGGGGCACATATTTCATTTTGTTGGATTCATTTATTTTTTCCAATCTCATTCCATTAGTATGAGATAAGGTTTGTCTTTGAGTTTTGATTAGGTAATATCATCTATATTACTAACTACTATCTCACATACCCGCACCGATTATATTTTTGTTTCTGCATCTCTTTAGATTACTAAATTATTACAAGTTGAAAAGGACCGAGGCACCGATCCAATCTGGGTTTGATGTGCTAAACTGAATATAACGACGGTTTGAAGCAGGTTGAGGCGAATGCAAGGGAGTTGTAGACTGGAGAAACGTTAAGTACTGTATTGTGCATAGGTTGGCTGACCTGGTGTTGATGATTTGATTTGCAAAGCTTACTTCTGTACATGAAGAACTAACCAAGCTCCTGTGCTATTTCTCTATACAGTTGGATACTTTTCAAGTATAAAGTACCTAAATCCTTTATTATTATGTATATAATAATAAACATTAGAGGTGCAGGTACATTAGATTTTTCAAGGTTTAGGAGATGTGTTTTATGCATTTCAGTGTATGGAGTAGCCTATTGTATTTCTGCATGAATATTTCATCCAGGACCAGATTTTGAAACTTGGACAAAGTGTTTGATATTATATAATTAGTGTTGCTACCCGTTACGTGAACCTGTGGGAAAGTCACTGAAAGAAATCCATGTTGTTTTAGAGTAATAAGGTTTGTTTTGCACACGATAATTCATGCGTGTATGCCTGTAATGGAATTTTTTTAATATGCATGAATCAAAAGATGTAACCATTAGAACCTCTGTTATAACCAAATAAACAAATCAAAAGTTGAGAAATAGGTGGGATTTTTGTTTAGGGAGAGGCAAAAAAAATTTTTGCCCACAAAAATAGTGCAAGCATTAGTTTTTCGACAACTTTATGTTGTTCATTTGATTGTATGGAATAGAAATTCTATTGTTATTTGTTGATGGTTAGTTATCAGTTTCTAATTTTTGATTCATTCTCTTACCGATCTTAGATGTTTTTTGCTTATTGATGTCATTATTCTTTTGTATTTTGCTCAATTAGTATTTGAATACTATTAATTTTGTAGTACATCCAACTACAATGCAATGCTTAATCTTAACAAGTATGAAAATACAATAACAAAATCAATATCACTTTACTATTAATTGCTTCTCAATCTACTTCTAAATTTTAAATAAAATTTAAACTACATCCGTGTGCGAAGCACGGGTTCACACTAGTTTATTATAAGTAGACAAGTAATTCAGGTAGGCAAGTGGAAACCTATGAAGTTCAAGTTCAAGACCAGTCTAGTAACATATCCATATCTATGTATCCAGTTCGAATATCTATATTATCCTAATCGTGATGTAAATTATGTTGTTGTACTATGGTGATGTATTATGATGATGTACTATGATGTATCAGACCCTGTTATGTAATATATCAAGTATTTTGTGAAATTCCGCTGTGAGATTCTAATGTTTTCTTATTCTTCTATTCTATTAAGTTCTAACTTTTCTATCTCATCTTCTAAATTCTTTCAATAATGACACGATTTTCAAGGCATCGAAAATCGCGCCGTTACAACTGTTATCCTTTTTGGTTCCGTTGCGGATTCCAATTCTGTTTGTTGCGATAATTTTGATTTTTGGATGTTTTCGCATTCGGTTTCAAAATAGGTGGTTTGGTCTTTTTAGTGTTGTTGTTTGTGACAACTAGCACTTCCTCTTTCTATTTCTATTTGCATGCCTCCTCCTCAAGATGGAGGCGAATGGTCAAGTTCTCTAAGAAAAATTCTTAGTCTTGTGCCTTGGCACATTCTTTAAAGAAAATCCACCTTGGGGACAATTTGCCAATTACTACAGTAATATGAAATTGTTCATTCAAAGCCATACCCTTGGAGATGATCTCATGAGTTATTTTTTGGAGCTCATGAGATTGCATCTTTACTAACTTGTTGTTTGCAGCGGCAGAAGAAGCAGAAACCATTAGTTGGCTGAACGCATTCAATTTGTTGGAAAACTAATGGCTGAGTCACGTACTAAGTCGCTCTCTTAAATTCGTTTGGGCGATCTACTCAATGGTGAAAAGCAGTTCGTACCTTTCGCTGCCGCCTCTATGATAAAACAGGCTTCTTCTTTATGATATCAATTCGCTTGCACAACGAATTGAGCAACTCAACTTTAAAAGTTTACTACTCTTTTGTTTTATAATATAATTTCCTGAAGACAAGAGAGTTTTTATAGACAGAGAGAAAGAAGAATAATTTTGTATATGTTGCTTTTTCTATCTTATTCTTTATATAGAAAAAATAAAGAGTAACATCAACAAAGTTAGTGGACAAAATTTGGACATAATTAATACCATTATTAAATCAGAGGAACGTACAAAATGTTGTAATTTTTAACTTGTACATTTGCATGTTTCAAAAGAGATAAATGATAATCAATCTTAATTGATTATCATTCATTACAAGATTAAATACCATATATTTATTCTTTTGTAACAGCTCCAAAAATAAAAGGTCACATGCATGTATGATCGTTACTGTTCAATCAATAATGGCTCTTTAATATTTACATATATTTAAATATATTTTCGTTTTTTTTCAACGGTTCTATTGCATTGATTGCATCACAATATATGAAAATATACTACCATTATAACTTTCAATGACTCTATTGTATTAATTGCTCAATAATAAATTTTTGGTAACATAATTAATTTTTTTTAAATAAATTCATGACATATATAAAATATTTCTAACAACATATAATAACGCGACATGTATTGGGCAATGGATTCCATACAAATGGCAAGGCCATGGGATACCATCTATAGAATACACCTCTAGAGGAATGCACCGAGAACCAACTGTCCTTTGCTTTTCTAGCAAGACCTACCCAGCTACACAAACCCGAAGGTGGTACACCGACCTAATATGTCATCACTCAATCATTTCTAACCGACCGAGCACGCTCCACATAACCATCATACTCGACATATACAAAGTCAAGATATTTTTAAGAATGATGAACATATCCTAATAGGTGTGATCCTCATAGCTACACCGTCCAGTTTCTCCATTCTTAGGATGACGAGGTACGAGGTAGCGTATACCATTCATACTTAGCACAAAACCATCTTTGAATTCCACTTTATCATTCCATCAACCACTAATTGACTTTCAAAAAATTACAATCTCCGAGCTCATGCATCTTACAAAAGGGTGTATATAGTGCAGGAGTTGCCTCTCACACCACCAAACTGATGTACGTTTGTAAAAATCAATGTATGTGATCTAAGAAATGCAATGCGGAACATCAATCCATACAACTTGTCTTGGAACACAACAAATCGAGGGTACATTTTTACCACATCCAATTAGGAATAATCCCTTGGATCATTGACAAGAATTTTTCACATCATCCAAAACCCTAGAAAGTAGGGACCACTTTAAAGATATAATCCTGTAGCTAACTAGCGGCATCAACAAGCGGTCCTTTCCGTTCCAAAGGCCTATGCCTTCAAATCATTGTCATTAGCTAATTATAAGCATTGAGATATGTAACGACCCAGATTTTTCGTAGATTTATTTTAAATATTTAATATAGTTTTAAATATTGAATTTATAATATAAATGGTATTTTATTCGATTAAATAATCGAAATACGATTTAATTTGATAAGTTTCGAAAATACGAAAACTAAACAATTTAATTCAAAGGTAAAATTGAATCGAAACAGTTAAGATGATCAAGGTATATATACGATTTAAATATGAACAATGATAATTGAAATTTTGTTTTGAATTTAAATTGATTTAATATGGCTATTTTAAATATACGTTCAAAATAAATGGTATAATCTATTTCGTTGAATTCAAATTAGCGTTATAACCTTATAACGTCGGTCGTTGGGTTGAAAAAGCGGTTCAGAGTTTTGGATTTAAGGGACCGTGAAATATTTTATTATTTAATTAAACAAAATCAAATCAAGGAAGACAAGTTTTAATGGCGCCACCCTATATTACATCAGCCGACCTCTGTTTCATTCAGCAGACCTATTATTCTTCTCGAGCACCAATTTTTGTCCCTAACCTTCAACGCAAATCTGAACAACAAATAAATGGTCTCGTACTAATTGTTTACTACCACATCTATATAATCAACTCGGAGCTTCATCATTTCTCCATTTGTAAAACCCGAAACAACCAAATCCTTTCCTCTTCATTCTTTTTGCCAGTTATAGAAAATCAAAACCCACCGTAAGAAGGGAAAAAGGGGGAAAAGGAATTTGCGTTCGAAACCATGGAGTTCGAATCAAAGGGAGGCGTGCGACAAGGGGGAGTTCGACTAAGTTAACGGTGGACTGGAGGGTTGAGGGTTCGGCGGTTGAGGAGATTAAATCTCTGATTTTTAGGGTTCGAAAGCACGATTCAATTCAGAGGCATCGAAGTCCTTGTGGTTGGTCTGAGGGGGTACCCGATCCCCTATAGAAGTCGACAGAGATGGATGGTCGGGGTTCGATCACCTCAGGTGGCGTTGGCGGCAAATTGGGACATCCTGGATCGTCCGAAGTGAGGTATGCGATGGGGTCCTCGAAAATTCGTGCGATGCGATAAAAACTGGAGGGGCTTGC
The DNA here is from genome assembly GCA_030737875.1 of Allium sativum. Taxonomy (NCBI): domain Eukaryota; kingdom Viridiplantae; phylum Streptophyta; class Magnoliopsida; order Asparagales; family Amaryllidaceae; genus Allium; species Allium sativum. The sequence continues at coordinate 390,599,706 of CM060912.1, read as the reverse complement.
GAAGTTAAGGATGTGTGGAATTGGGGGTTCGAAGCTGTCGGTCTTGGAGATTTGGGGGGTTCCGTTCGTGCTCAGCTCAGTGGCGGATTCCGAGGCATAGGGCATTGAAATGGGAAAACGATGGATGTTGGGAAGAAAGTGATTTCAGAGAATTAAGGTAATTTTTTATTTTATTTTAAATAATACAGGAAATTAATTTATACAATTAGTAATCTAATTAAAGTGAATCTATTTAGATATTAGTTTAGTTATGTTTCTTTTATGAAATCAGTTTGATTTATGTCAAAGATCATAAATAAAAATGGAAGAAAATAACAATTAAAACGTGTTATTTATTTGTTCGAGAAAAACCTAACATATATATATATATATGTGTTTAAAGATACGTAGGTTAGTTTAATTTTATTTGTTAAGTAAGGTTTCAATTAATAACCTCTAAAAGAAAAAGAAAAATATAGGGAAGTAATTTATTTATTTAAATAGTTAATTTAAATAAATATTAATCAGAAAATTTAAATCAAATTATCGTAGGTGCGAATTCATTCGAGAAGATCCATAGTCGATGATTTGGAAATAAACAGGATATTCGACAACTGCAAACTCCGGTGAGTAAATCTCACTCACCTTTAGAATTATTTTTATTTCATTAAAAATAATTGTCTGTTGCTTGTGTGAATATTTTCTGGTTGTTTATATATATTAGTTATTTAGGCTATTATATATATATATTGGGTTGATTGATTGGTTGGATTCCCGCAGTCTCATTAGCGGATGCCCGCAGTTTCATAGCGGATGATTACCCTATACGCCCCACGCTATGATTAGTGGATGACCTTCTATACCGCGATATTCTGCCACGAAGCAGAATGGGTATTATTTATGTGCTAACATCTGTGGATGCAGGAAAACAGGTTGGAGGAATCCAACTGGATTCCTCAAAAATATATTATCTGTTTGTTTATTTGTTTGCATATATATTTATATATGATGTGTTAGAAAAATAAATAATTCGTTGCTTTGTGTGTTTAAATATCACTGGGCCAATTAAAAGGATATTTGAGATTTGAAAGGGGAAATTCTATTTTTAAATAGAAATTGAATTTTGAATGGGAATAAAAATATAAACTTGTTTTTGAAAGATAAAACGAATAGTTTCTTTATAAACGAAGTTTATAAATAGTTCTTTATAACGAAGTTATAAATGAAGTGAAAAGAATTATCATTTGATAATTCAGAAATAGAAGTACAAGCGTGGAATTGGAATTTGAAATGAAATTTCAAAATAGGATGTGAAATGGAATTTTTTTTAAATATATAACTCAAATGAAATTTGAGTATAACATTTGAATTTTTAAAAGGGAGTTAAATATTTGAATTTTAAAAGGGGATTGAATATTAGAAATTCAAATAGAAGTTCAAATAGAATTTGAATAGACGGAATTAGAATGAAAAATAGAATTTAAATTCAAGGAATTTAAAATAAAATTTGAATTCAAAGGAATTCGAATAAAGAAATTTGAATAGAGATTTGAATGTAGAATTTCAAAATAGAATTTTCAAAAGAGAATTTGAAATAGACTTTGAAAATAGAATTTCAAAGAAGAATTGAATAGCATTTGAAATATAGTATTTCAAGGAAAAATTCAAATGTGAAATTTGAATAAAGATTTGAATGGAATTTAAATATGAAATTTAAATTGAGATTTGAAATAGGAATTCAAGTGTTGAATTTGAACATGGAATTGAATATAGAAATTCAAGTAGAAATTTGAATATGAGATTTCAAAATAGAATTTGAAATAAACTTTGAAAATAGGATTTTCAAAGTAGAATTGGAAATAGAATTTCAAATAGGATTTCAAAATAGGAAATCCAAATGATTTTGAAATGGAATTTGAATTCAAGGGAATTCAAATGGATTTGAGTGAAGAAATTCAAATGGTGTTAATAATGAGTTTGAATATTAGAATTCAAATGGGGCTGGAAACGAATTTGAATATTAGAATTCAAATGGAAAAATGAAATTTGAATATAAGAGATTCAAATTGAATTTAAATAGGATTTGATCTATGGGGTTTGAATATGAAATTCAAATGGGTTTTAAATTATGGAATTCTGAATATAGAATTAAAAAAGGAATTTGAATATTTGAATTCCAATAGAATTCAAATATAGAAATTGGAATGTAGAAGTTAAAATGGAATTTAAAAATAGAGTTGAATAAGAGAATTCAAATGAATTCAAACATAGAATTTGAATATAGGGAATTCAAATAGAAATTAAGTATTGAATTTGAATATCAAATAGAAAAGGGATTGAAATTTGAATATGGAATTCAAAGTGAGATGGGAATTTGAATCAAGGAATTCAAATAGAATTAAATAAAGTTGAATTCATTTTTAAAGAAGTTTAAAAGGTTTATATATATAAATATAATTAAAACGAACTCGCCACAGCGCTGCAGTTCGTAAAATGGCGATTCGAACTTCAATCGAATATACAGAACTCAATTGAAGTCGGAATCCTTTGAAACAAGAAACGTCAGGACCGGTTTGATAATAGTTTTCTAATGAAGGAGAAAAATCTGAATTTCGTCGTATAGGTTTTGAGTTATGTCAAAATCAAATTTTCAGAAAAACAGCGCCAGAATTATTTGAAAACCATAACGGTTTATTCCATGTTATAAAAGGATTTTAAGCAATAAAATCCGAAGTTTCTATTTAGGAAATTTCAGAGTTGAGTTGTAAAATATATGTGAGTTCAAGTTGTGTAAATGAATATGATTTTTGAAACAGAAACCAGATTTTGATTTATTGAATAGAATTAACTAAATTGAATAGAAATTGGTTAATGAGATTTCGAATGGATATTGGGGTTTGAGTAAGTAAATTCAATTGGAAAATTTATATTCGAAATCAAAAAGGAAACTCAAATTGAAATTGAAATTCAATTTGGTTGCGAGCAAGTTAAGCATTTTATTTGAACGTGTTATGTTCAACAAAGAAGTGAAATAGGCAAAAAGGGCCAATTAAAGAATAATTGAGCGAAACTGAATTCAAACGATTCGAAATTAAATTCAACGAATGGATTGAGTTGAATTAAATTGGAAACAGGTGAACAGGTGTTAAACAGATATGGGATGGAGTATATGAAGATTTAAATTTAAGTGCCCGACAAAAAGGTACATGTTTAATTCATATATGGGTTTTATGCGCCGTATCGGCAAGCCGCTTGGCTTCTTCTTTTTCTTTTTGAGATTAGAAGGACCGGGAAAGCTATTTGAAATTTCCCGATGCTCCCGATACAGGGGAGGTTATGGCGAAATTTTCCGGAAATTTAAGGAGTTAGAATATTTTTAAGAAATTTGACAATTAGAAATCTATATATCGATATATATAGAATTCGATAAGGAAACGAAATCAAAAATAGCGTAAAGGGCCAAGATTGATTATTGAAAATATTTGGTTAACAAATATTGATATAGAGAATATAGAAGAGATTTAATTGATGAAATATTAATTAAAGGGCCCAGTGATTTGTTTGATATGTTGGATGAACACTTGTTTTTATTCGATAGTTAAATCACAGACTATCGAAGTTTTTGACCATCGTTGTCAATATGGAGAGACCGGTTGGATTATTATCCGAGAACCACTCCGTATCGGCATAAGCGTTGCGAACCAAGTATGCTGAACATATTGAAGACGGAGTAAAGTGCAAGGGCTTTTCTAGTAATAGAAATAGTGCCTTCGGTGTCGTTCAATCCCAGAACGAACGTAAATGGACGAATGTCTGACAGAGTATTTCCAATGATCAAATGGGTTGGTCTGTATGAATATATATGGTTGCAACGGATTTATCCCTTAGCATAATATCCAGAATATTTGTGCAAACTCAACTAGTGATTAACGGATCTGACGATGTGGCATTCAAAGTGATTGTGCTATCAATGGATGGTAAGTATGCGTAGCCTCAGGCCTCAACAACCAGGAAATGACAAAAATCGGGCAGGCAGCATGGCTATGTGGGTCGCACCCATTAGGGTGTATAATCACCTATCTAGAGAAATTCCTTTTGCTCTAAATCTATCGATTCTGCCCATTCGGGAAACGGTGGTTTGAGTCCAACCGTTGGTGATATACATTCGATACACTCAAGCGAAATGAGTGGTCGGTCATGTGTGGGCCGGGTTGCAAGATGTTCTTGTTGAACCCAGGTGTATTCGCCTCTAGAGATACATTATCGGAAGGTGGTCCCATACCTTGTCATGTTGGAAATCCAATCTCCAATAAGCGCCATGCGGGTTTTGATTTTATAATATATGTGGAGCGTGAGATGCAAGCGTTCTGCTATTTGGTTATTTACTTGATGTAGACATTATTATAATATCACTGAATTTTCGTATCAAAGTGTTTTGGGTTATAGTAAGGTAAAAACCGTCCGTGTTTATGTGTGGGCTGGTCTTACTATTATCTTTTCTTCCGAAAAGAGTTTTGAAAGTTAAACAAGTGGTTGGAGTTTACTCACACCAGTCCCATGACTGACCCAGAGTTTATTTTGTTTTGTTTTCCCTAAACTCTTGGGTGCCCAAATTTGTACGGGCAGTCAAGTGTTTCAGGCTTTTACAGATACACTTGGAGGAGCTTGAAGCAGGAGGCTTCAACGTTAGTTATTTAGAGTTACTTCCGCTGGATCAAATGTTATGTGTACTCTGATGATGGTATGTATATATATACAAAACAGATTTGTATTTCGAAGCTTATGTTATATAATATATTTTATTCGTTCCGCTGTGAGTTTGTGATCTTTGTTTTCTTCTATTCTAATATTTCTTTCTTTCTATTTCTCATCCTCTAACTTCTTTCTAATAATGAGTCGTATTTCTGTGTTATTTGAGTTGGACGTGTGGTGTTTTTAGTCAACTCAGATAGCACGGATTTGCGGGCCATTACAGTTGGTATCAGAGCTTAGGTTGAGCGAATACCTAGGCTTGTGTGGCATGTGCTCATTAGAGATAGGGTCAGTAGTACCCTAGAATGAGTTGAGTATATATATGAGAGAGCGTATTTGTAAGTGGATAAAAAAGTTGTTTTATATTGTGTTGGCTAGTCTGTTGAGTGGTTTATGGATTCTGGTCGAATCGTGGGACGCCACGAAGTCGATAGGGATTTCTAAACACTTGAACAGAAGATTGAACATGATATTGTTTTCAAGTGGGTAGATGAAATAATTTTACCCAAATTTCTATTTTTATATAGAAAGAATAATTTTCTGAAATTATTATAATATATGGATGTGTTGATTGTTAGGATTATAATCAGTGAGATTATAAAATTAAAATGGTTATTTATAACCAAATAGAAATTGTATAGAAATTGAATATACAAATGAGATGAATTAGAATTAAATTCAAACCAGAATTAAGAATTTAAAATCCTGGGAAGTTGAAAAATATTTTTCGAAGTATATTAAAATAATATAGATTTGTTTTAGAAGGATTTGAAAGAAAATCATTTTTGATGGATTTTGAAATAATAAAGCACTGAACTCACTTCAGTGGCTGGGAAATTATTCTGATGATGATTGCAACATCATCAGTGTTCATTTCCGAGTTTCTAAGTGATGAATTGCTGCCTTAGAAAAAGTTTTTGATGGAAATTTGTTTGAAAGAAAAACAAGTAGATTGGAAATTCAAATGTTTTGAATTGAGATGAAAATAAGTATAAGTATACATTTATATATTTCAAAGAATTTAAATAAAAAAAACCCTGTGATTTGAATTCTAGAATTTAAATTTAACTTAAACAAGTTAAATGGGTCGAAGTGAGTGAACTGATTAGAATCAATTTGAATAGGTTATTGGAATATAGATTGGATATAAGTGGATTGATCGTAGATCATTCGAATCAAATGAAGGAAGACCAAAAGTTTGGTTGAAATTAAAGTCATAGAAATATGAGGAGTTGAGTTTCAACATAAGAGAGATGTTGAAAAATTAATGGATTTGTACCCTTTTTCATACCTTAGCAATTTCGAGGACGAAATTTTTTTAAGGGGGGAAGAATGTAACGACCCAGATTTTTCGTAGATTTATTTTAAATATTTAATATAGTTTTAAATATTGAATTTATAATATAAATGGTATTTTATTCGATTAAATAATCGAAATACGATTTAATTTGATAAGTTTCGAAAATACGAAAACTAAACAATTTAATTCAAAGGTAAAATTGAATCGAAACAGTTAAGATGATCAATGTATATATACGATTTAAATATGAACAATGATAATTGAAATTTTGTTTTGAATTTAAATTGATTTAATATGGCTATTTTAAATATACGTTCAAAATAAATGGTATAATCTATTTCGTTGAATTCAAATTAGCGTTATAACCTTATAACGTCGGTCGTTGGGTTGAAAAAGCGGTTCAGAGTTTTGGATTTAAGGGACCGTGAAATATTTTATTATTTAATTAAACAAAATCAAATCAAGGAAGACAAGTTTTAATGGCGCCACCCTATATTACATCAGCCGACCTCTGTTTCATTCAGCAGACCTATTATTCTTCTCGAGCACCAATTTTTGTCCCTAACCTTCAACGCAAATCTGAACAACAAATAAATGGTCTCGTACTAATTGTTTACTACCACATCTATATAATCAACTCGGAGCTTCATCATTTCTCCATTTGTAAAACCCGAAACAACCAAATCCTTTCCTCTTCATTCTTTTTGCCAGTTATAGCAAATCAAAACCCACCGTAAGAAGGGAAAAAGGGGGAAAAGGAATTTGCGTTCGAAACCATGGAGTTCGAATCAAAGGGAGGCGTGCGACAAGGGGGAGTTCGACTAAGTTAACGGTGGACTGGAGGGTTGAGGGTTCGGCGGTTAAGGAGATTAAATCTCTGATTTTTAGGGTTCGAAAGCACGATTCAATTCAGAGGCATCGAAGTCCTTGTGGTTGGTCTGAGGGGGTACCCGATCCCCTATAGAAGTCGACAGAGATGGATGGTCGGGGTTCGATCACCTCAGGTGGCGTTGGCGGCAAATTGGGACATCCTGGATCGTCCGAAGTGAGGTATGCGATGGGGTCCTCGAAAATTCGTGCGATGCGATAAAAACTGGAGGGGCTTGCGAAGTTAAGGATGTGTGGAATTGGGGGATCGAAGCTGTCGGTCTTGGAGATTTGGGGGGTTCCGTTCGTGCTCAGCTCAGTGGCGGATTCCGAGGCATAGGGCATTGAAATGGGAAAACGATGGATGTTGGGAAGAAAGTGATTTCAGAGAATTAAGGTAATTTTTTATTTTATTTTAAATAATACAGGAAATTAATTTATACAATTAGTAATCTAATTAAAGTGAATCTATTTAGATATTAGTTTAGTTATGTTTCTTTTATGAAATCAGTTTGATTTATGTCAAAGATCATAAATAAAAATGGAAGAAAATAACAATTAAAACGTGTTATTTATTTGTTCGAGAAAAACCTAACATATATATATATATATGTGTTTAAAGATACGTAGGTTAGTTTAATTTTATTTGTTAAGTAAGGTTTCAATTAATAACCTCTAAAAGAAAAAGAAAAATATAGGGAAGTAATTTATTTATTTAAATAGTTAATTTAAATAAATATTAATCAGAAAATTTAAATCAAATTATCGTAGGTGCGAATTCATTCGAGAAGATCCATAGTCGATGATTTGGAAATAAACAGGATATTCGACAACTGCAAACTCCGGTGAGTAAATCTCACTCACCTTTAGAATTATTTTTATTTCATTAAAAATAATTGTCTGTTGCTTGTGTGAATATTTTCTGGTTGTTTATATATATTAGTTATTTAGGCTATTATATATATATTGGGTTGATTGATTGGTTGGATTCCCGCAGTCTCATTAGCGGATGCCCGCAGTTTCATAGCGGATGATTACCCTATACGCCCCACGCTATGATTAGTGGATGACCTTCTATACCGCGATATTCTGCCACGAAGCAGAATGGGTATTATTTATGTGCTAACATCTGTGGATGCAGGAAAACAGGTTGGAGGAATCCAACTGGATTCCTCAAAAATATATTATCTGTTTGTTAATTTGTTTGCATATATATTTATATATGATGTGTTAGAAAAATAAATAATTCGTTGCTTTGTGTGTTTAAATATCACTGGGCCAATTAAAAGGATATTTGAGATTTGAAAGGGGAAATTCTATTTTTAAATAGAAATTGAATTTTGAATGGGAATAAAAATATAAACTTGTTTTTGAAAGATAAAACGAGTAGTTTCTTTATAAACGAAGTTTATAAATAGTTCTTTATAACGAAGTTATAAATGAAGTGAAAAGAATTATCATTTGATAATTCAGAAATAGAAGTACAAGCGTGGAATTGGAATTTGAAATGAAATTTCAAAATAGGATGTGAAATGGAATTTTTTTTAAATATATAACTCAAATGAAATTTGAGTATAACATTTGAATTTTTAAAAGGGAGTTAAATATTTGAATTTTAAAAGGGGATTGAATATTAGAAATTCAAATAGAAGTTCAAATAGAATTTGAATAGACGGAATTAGAATGAAAAATAGAATTTAAATTCAAGGAATTTAAAATAAAATTTGAATTCAAAGGAATTCGAATAAAGAAATTTGAATAGAGATTTGAATGTAGAATTTCAAAATAGAATTTTCAAAAGAGAATTTGAAATAGACTTTGAAAATAGAATTTCAAAGAAGAATTGAATAGCATTTGAAATATAGTATTTCAAGGAAAAATTCAAATGTGAAATTTGAATAAAGATTTGAATGGAATTTAAATATGAAATTTAAATTGAGATTTGAAATAGGAATTCAAGTGTTGAATTTGAACATGGAATTGAATATAGAAATTCAAGTAGAAATTTGAATATGAGATTTCAAAATAGAATTTGAAATAAACTTTGAAAATAGGATTTTCAAAGTAGAATTGGAAATAGAATTTCAAATAGGATTTCAAAATAGGAAATCCAAATGATTTTGAAATGGAATTTGAATTCAAGGGAATTCAAATGGGTTTGAGTGAAGAAATTCAAATGGTGTTAATAATGAGTTTGAATATTAGAATTCAAATGGGGCTGGAAACGAATTTGAATATTAGAATTCAAATGGAAAAATGAAATTTGAATATAAGAGATTCAAATTGAATTTAAATAGGATTTGATCTATGGGGTTTGAATATGAAATTCAAATGGGTTTTAAATTATGGAATTCTGAATATAGAATTAAAAAAGGAATTTGAATATTTGAATTCCAATAGAATTCAAATATAGAAATTGGAATGTAGAAGTTAAAATGGAATTTAAAAATAGAGTTGAATAAGAGAATTCAAATGAATTCAAACATAGAATTTGAATATAGGGAATTCAAATAGAAATTAAGTATTGAATTTGAATATCAAATAGAAAAGGGATTGAAATTTGAATATGGAATTCAAAGTGAGATGGGAATTTGAATCAAGGAATTCAAATAGAATTAAATAAAGTTTAATTCATTTTTAAAGAAGTTTAAAAGGTTTATATATATAAATATAATTAAAACGAACTCGCCACAGCGCTGCAGTTCGTAAAATGGCGATTCGAACTTCAATCGAATATACAGAACTCAATTGAAGTCGGAATCCTTTGAAACAAGAAACGTCAGGACCGGTTTGATAATAGTTTTCTAATGAAGGAGAAAAATCTGAATTTCGTCGTATAGGTTTTGAGTTATGTCAAAATCAAATTTTCAGAAAAACAGCGCCAGAATTATTTGAAAACCATAACGGTTTATTCCATGTTATAAAAGGATTTTAAGCAATAAAATCCGAAGTTTCTATTTAGGAAATTTCAGAGTTGAGTTGTAAAATATATGTGAGTTCAAGTTGTGTAAATGAATATGATTTTTGAAACAGAAACCAGATTTTGATTTATTGAATAGAATTAACTAAATTGAATAGAAATTGGTTAATGAGATTTCGAATGGATATTGGGGTTTGAGTAAGTAAATTCAATTGGAAAATTTATATTCGAAATCAAAAAGGAAACTCAAATTGAAATTGAAATTCAATTTGGTTGCGAGCAAGTTAAGCATTTTATTTGAACGTGTTATGTTCAACAAAGAAGTGAAATAGGCAAAAAGGGCCAATTAAAGAATAATTGAGCGAAACTGAATTCAAACGATTCGAAATTAAATTCAACGAATGGATTGAGTTGAATTAAATTGGAAACAGGTGAACAGGTGTTAAACAGATATGGGATGGAGTATATGAAGATTTAAATTTAAGTGCCCGACAAAAAGGTACATGTTTAATTCATATATGGGTTTTATGCGCCGTATCGGCAAGCCGCTTGGCTTCTTCTTTTTCTTTTTGAGATTAGAAGGACCGGGAAAGCTATTTGAAATTTTCCGATGCTCCCGATACAGGGGAGGTTATGGCGAAATTTTCCGGAAATTTAAGGAGTTAGAATATTTTTAAGAAATTTGACAATTAGAAATCTATATATCGATATATATAGAATTCGATAAGGAAACGAAATCAAAAATAGCGTAAAGGGCCAAGATTGATTATTGAAAATATTTGGTTAACAAATATTGATATAGAGAATATAGAAGAGATTTAATTGATGAAATATTAATTAAAGGGCCCAGTGATTTGTTTGATATGTTGGATGAACACTTGTTTTTATTCGATAGTTAAATCACAGACTATCGAAGTTTTTGACCATCGTTGTCAATATGGAGAGACCGGTTGGATTATTATCCGAGAACCACTCCGTATCGGCATAAGCGTTGCGAACCAAGTATGCTGAACATATTGAAGACGGAGTAAAGTGCAAGGGCTTTTCTAGTAATAGAAATAGTGCCTTCGGTGTCATTCAATCCCAGAACGAACGTAAATGGACGAATGTCTGACAGAGTATTTCCAATGATCAAATGGGTTGGTCTGTATGAATATATATGGTTGCAACGGATTTATCCCTTAGCATAATATCCAGAATATTTGTGCAAACTCAACTAGTGATTAACGGATCTGACGATGTGGCATTCAAAGTGATTGTGCTATCAATGGATGGTAAGTATGCGTAGCCTCAGGCCTCAACAACCAGGAAATGACAAAAATCGGGCAGGCAGCATGGCTATGTGGGTCGCACCCATTAGGGTGTATAATCACCTATCTAGAGAAATTCCTTTTGCTCTAAATCTATCGATTCTGCCCATTCGGGAAACGGTGGTTTGAGTCCAACCGTTGGTGATATACATTCGATACACTCAAGCGAAATGAGTGGTCGGTCATGTGTGGGCCGGGTTGCAAGATGTTCTTGTTGAACCCAGGTGTATTCGCCTCTAGAGATACATTATCGGAAGGTGGTCCCATACCTTGTCATGTTGGAAATCCAATCTCCAATAAGCGCCATGCGGGTTTTGATTTTATAATATATGTGGAGCGTGAGATGCAAGCGTTCTGCTATTTGGTTATTTACTTGATGTAGACATTATTATAATATCACTGGATTTTCGTATCAAAGTGTTTTGGGTTATAGTAAGGTAAAAACCGTCCGTGTTTATGTGTGGGCTGGTCTTACTATTATCTTTTCTTCCGAAAAGAGTTTTGAAAGTTAAACAAGTGGTTGGAGTTTACTCACACCAGTCCCATGACTGACCCAGAGTTTATTTTGTTTTGTTTTCCCTAAACTCTTGGGTGCCCAAATTTGTACGGGCAGTCAAGTGTTTCAGGCTTTTACAGATACACTTGGAGGAGCTTGAAGCAGGAGGCTTCAACGTTAGTTATTTAGAGTTACTTCCGCTGGATCAAATGTTATGTGTACTCTGATGATGGTATGTATATATATACAAAACAGATTTGTATTTCGAAGCTTATGTTATATAATATATTTTATTCGTTCCGCTGTGAGTTTGTGATCTTTGTTTTCTTCTATTCTAATATTTCTTTCTTTCTATTTCTCATCCTCTAACTTCTTTCTAATAATGAGTCGTATTTCTGTGTTATTTGAGTTGGACGTGTGGTGTTTTTAGTCAACTCAGATAGCACGGATTTGCGGGCCATTACAAGATACCTGCATATCAGTTTTGATTGCAAGCCGATTCGAAGTGATTTCAGATCCAATTTTGATACCAGTTCCTCGAATCAACAAAGGTATAAGATAAAAGCGTAAATATTGATAGTCAGTTATTTAACTATCAACCATAAGTGTACAGTTAAGCACATCTGCAGCATAAACCCTTTTGACAAAAATCATTTCATCAATTCTTAAAAATCGACTCCATAAACTTATTTCATCATAATAATCGTGTCCACTAGTCTTTTGGTTTCAATAATTGCGAAGCATATACATATACTTATCTCAATGGAATAAGTGCATTCACAAATCGTCTTGTTTCCATTATTTGAAAACACAGTCAAACTTAACTCAAAGGTATATATAAGGACCCGAGACTTCCCCGTGAAGGAAAGCAAGGATTGCTTTGAGAAAAAGCCACATCGGGACACAAACAGAAGAACATTTCATTGCTTATTACAACAATTCCATCAGAATACAAGAATATACAGAGTATAAACAAATATAATACATCAGAGAAATATCAGAGATTTAAATGCATTACTGCAGCGGAAAAATAATACAATACACAACTGAAAGAGATATACGGATACAGAGCTTTCCGGATATCATTCCAGCTGTAAACTAGGTTTCTGTGAATATAAAATCTGCAAAACCCAACTACTAGCTGCCCGTGTGGAAATATGGGCACCCAGAGTTTAGGTTAAAACAATAAACTCCAGGTCAGTCATGTGACTGGTGTGAGAACTAAAACAGTTATTAATCTTTATTTTAAAGTTAGGTAAATCAAGGGACCACGCCGTATAACACGGAACGGGTTTCCTCCCAAGAATACCAGTGCATAAAACAACAGCGCAATGCTAAAATAAAGAACAATGAAGCTATTATAAGAACCAGGTCCCATCACACAATGCAACGCAAGCCGGAGGATAGGATTTTTACCTTATAATAGCCAAAGAATGCTTGATACGTTTAAAACAGATTATTTTGATAGTACTATAAGTGTATAGTGTCAAAAACAATTTCAATCACAAGTATCAATCATAGACGACATGAATGCCCCATACCACTATGCCGCCAAATATAGGTTTACAATTAAAACTGCAAAGTATCGTATTGGAAATTGGATTTCCATCTATGAACCGAGGCAAAAGATAGTCCTCACCGAATTCGAGACGCTCCAGTCCGTGTCTCAGGCTATAGCCGCAACTGCACCTAGGAGCCACAGGGCCGGTCCACACGTAGCGGAATAAAATGAAAGCCTGAACAATACGTCTCCCCGCCCTATGGGGCGTAAATGAGCCAAATGACTCCATATCCGAGACGCCTCGCATTCCAACAACCACACAGGTGAAAAATATATAAATGTCAGGGCTGGTAGGTCACTGACACCACCTCTAACTAGAAAGAGACGCATGTTCTCCCTGGATCTTCTCCCGTTTCTGGTTCATACCGAGGTGTGAGGCTCGCGAATGAACGCCATACACAAAGTTTTGCCACATAGGTAGTGCTTTGATCATCAACCACAAGACTTTTCTTTTCAACAAAAGCATTGATCATTTGCCACTTAGGCATGCCACATAGGCAATTCACTCCATGCGACTGATGTCCATCGATATACAACCTCTGAGCTCGTACGTCTTAGAGACGGGTGTTAAGAAAGAGAATAAATTCTCCGCCACCAAACAGATGTATATTTAATAGAGATCGATCAACACAGAATAAAATCCAATGTCAGACATACAGTCCATTTACAAGTTCGTTCTGGGTCTGAACAAAACCGGAGGAACCTTATTCCTCGCATACCCATCGATCTCCAAGTACGTCTGAACGATCACCAACTGATTCCCTCCTCTTTGGTGTACAACCCAATCAAGATCATCAATAATCATCCAAACGACGTGAAGACCTCCGGTCTTCAACCACCGTATTCATCTTCGACTTATCATCGAATCGGTTATTCAGAATGGGCAAAAACCCGGCCTTTCCGAATAACCCGCGTATATAATAAACAAGTGTTACACAAACACAACATACGCCTCATTCCAATTCAGAATATTCTTTTATCCAAATATTCACATTCTTAGGGAAAGGTTCCCATTAATTTTTTCAAAGATAAATTCTTTTAAATTTATTCTTTAATCTTCCTTTGGATATCATTTCAAACCATGTTAAGGTTTTCCAAACTAGTCGGGATTAGCGAACCACACCGAAATAATTATTTATTTTGTTTCCCAATCCCAACCTATTCATCCCATGGAGCAAATCCGGTAATACTCCATATCTAACACCACAGTGTTATCGGTAAATATTAATTACCATTTCACATTCAAATCTAATTAAAGATTTAACTATCGCTTGGAGCAAAACTGGTGATACTCCATTCTCGATCATTTCAATCTAATTAAAGATTCATTAAAACTCCACCTGGTTTTAATCCTCCCAAAAATCAATATTTATGATTGTTTAACTTGGGAAACCATATCCTGTCTTTAACTGGGTTAAAGAACCAATGTCATTTAAAACACGGTTCACGATAAACCCGAAATCACATTCCATTCCATCATCCTTTAACCGTAAATTAGCAAGTGAACAATTCCCTTAGTGTTAACCTCGAAGGCCGAAACCACCATCAGATCAATACCCAAGAAACCATTCAACTTAACTAATCTCCAGTTAGTTTCTGATTTTCTTAACTCCGTTGGGTCTAAGAACAGTATTATTAAAGATACCATTCACGACAACCTAAAATCACATTCAATTAACGATGGAATCTTCATGGAAAACGAATCGATATATATAATCAATATAAACTTCCATATCCGACTAATAATATAAATGACGGCAACGCCTTTTAAATTCCAGATATATTAGCAGTCTTCCTCCACAGAAATTCACTTCGATTATTACCAAGTCGAATTCCATTCCATTCCAATTTATTTTACTAAATTGGAAAACTTTACTTTGGAAAATCTCCTTTAAATCTTATCAAAAAGATTTATAAATTCCAAATCATTTCACTGTGAATCGGGTAAAAGAACGAATGTCGTTAAAACACAGTTGATGATAAACCCAATTCCCATTCCATTAATTATCGGGTTAAAGAACAAGTGTTATTTAAAACACCATTCGCGATAAACCCAAATTCCATTTGATATTAAATACAAGGCTCTGAATGGAAAATATATCGGCTTATATTCAATATCAAATACTATAACCAACAAATATTGTATTGGAAATAACGATATAAATATATCTTACAAATTTCCATAACAATATCTGTATAATCACGAAATCCAACATCGAAATATTCCGAAGACAATTTCGATTCAAATCCATTTCCAATCTATATAATGGAAATTCTGGTTATCTTTAAAACCAATTCAAATCCAATTTATTTATTTTTAAATTATTGGATTATAATTCTAGTTCAAAACTAATTCATTTCGATAAAAATTTATTTTTATCTTTTCAAATATGGAATTTTTCATTCCAATTCTTTCCAAATCATTTCTTATGATTTTACACAAATTATTGCTATTTTTAATAATTTTATCAAGGCCCGTACAGTCGATTTCCATCAACGGCCATCGAACTGCACTTACAACGACATTTTCCAAATTTGATTTGGACATAATTCCAAATCCAACCATTATATTTCTAATTTCTTAGATTCGTTAGAAAGCTCTTTTCGATACGAACCCAATGGTTCCGGTTTTAGGAGAATCCGACGGTCGGATCTCCCGTAATATCCATTCGAAGTCAATGGTCGAAATTCGAAAACTACCGCAGCGCGGCGCGTTCTATTCATTCCATTATATATATAATATATATATTTCGTCGATTTCCTTTCAAAACGTATTTTATAAATCGTTTTAAATTCGTTTTCAAAATGATTTCAACTTCATATTCAATTTCTAATCAAAATTGAATATTCCACATCATTAATCTATAAATGATAATATTTTCAAAACGTTATATTTTGAAATCACTTCCTTTTCTATCTTCATTATAAAAATAAATAAAATCGATATAAATATCATTCACGTCAAAATGGCATCAATCTACTCGACACGGCTGTATATATTTAAATATATTCGTGTCCATCCCAAATCGGACATCAAAACCAAATTTTGATTCTTTTCTGAATATTATTTGAAAAATATTCGTTATTTTAAAATACTCATTCTTTCTAAACGGGAATCAGACACAGTCAATTACCATACAATGTGATTTATATGGATTTCATACACACACGTACACTACAACAATCAAACACAGTCAACCATCACCCAAAGTGCATTCTACGCTGCATAAGCATCAAATATAAATATTTAACGCTTATAATAGTCTGTCAATCAATCAATCGACATACAGCTAATTATTGGGACTAGTGTATGGCCAATTTCATCCCAACACCCGTATGGGGTTTTCAAATAATCAAACACCGGTTTTATTTGTGCAGTTGGGCGATGTGTAAAATTTATCGTCCTAATCCATATCAGTCAAATGTGCGTACATAAACAAATCGTCCGATTTGTTTATAAATATTTATTTTATATACACGTTAAAAATTATATTTTTAACTATAAAATATTTTCAACTATAAAATATTTTATTCCATTCCACTTCACACAATCAACTTTCACAACACATCAATTAAACAAATAAGTCATCCATGGTCTGTGGACAACAAGTGTTGGGTGCTGCTAAGCACCGTCTGCATCCTAGTATATATTTCAACTAGAAAATAAATTAAAAGTGAGAAGTTCTCACCGAGGGTTCCACTCCTCCATTCTTTCTTTCTGAACTGTTTGGATTTGCTCGAAATTCCAACGCGGTCCTTGCCATGCTGTTCATAATAAAAATTATATTTTTATTGCTCCATTCTAATAAATAAAAATCATATTTTTATTTCTACTTCATATATTTACAACGCTTCTTTCTATATAAAAATTATATTTTTATCTCGCCATTCTTTACATAAAAATCACATTTTATATATAACGATCGTACTTTTATATTTCTATTACATATGTAAAAATCGCATCTTTATATTCTCTATCATATAAAAATCATATTTTTATTATTTCTATAATATAAAAATCATATTTTTATTCTTTCTATAATATAAAAATCATATTTTTATTCTTTCTATAATATAAAAATCATATTTTTATTCGCTACATATATATATAAATCATTTCTTAGTTCGCTACATATGTATAAAAACTGAAATCTTTTTCTAATTTTATATATAAACAAAAGTATTGCTTTATATATAACTATTTTTTTCAACGGTTTACAATAAATAAAATCAGATCTAAAAGAAAATAAATAATAAAAATAAACAGGAAGACTTGCTTTTCTTTCAGCGAGGGGGGCGGTCTTGGCGTCGGCGCTGGCTAGTGGTAGCACGGAGGGATGAGCACGGCGGCTTTCTTGGGCGCGACTCTCGATTTGAAGGGTTATGCCGCGGGACTGAAGAGGAGAGGGAAGGAGGAGGCTGGAGACGCAAGGGGGTCTAGTCATCGCGGCGGAGATTATAGGGTGGCGACGCGACCTGATTTGGTCAGGGCTTGGGCGGGTTTTGTGGTGGTGGAAGAGTTTGCGTTCGATTTGGGGAAGGGGGAAGGGCGGCGTTCATCAGAGGGAGGGGGCTAGAGGTCGACGACGAGGGGCGGTGGTCAATCTAGCGGGTGGCGGTGGGTCTCCGGCGTTGGGGCTAGGGAGGGGCGACGGGGTTTCATGGGAGTGGTTCTTTTTTTTTCCTTATTCGATTTTGTTGACTGAAGAGAGAAGGGGATGGGAGAGATTATATATTAATATTTATTTATTTATTTATTTAATTCCATAAAGCAACTTTTTATTTCAAACTCGAAATCCAACTCACCGACTGTCGTCCTTAGCTAATTATCCCCATTCCGAACACAATGGGATATGTATCGTAAGCCAGTTCGGTTGTTTCGACCAGTTTCCGTCAAAATCAAAATATAAATCTATATATTGAATTTGAACGCTCATTTCAATTTACCGGGACCACATACGGACTCTAAAAATTCCTGAAAAATATTTTCTAGCTTCGTATTGACGACACGGTCCTAACAAAACAAATTTCATCATATTCTGAGACCGTTAGAAAAATGGCTATTTTTTGGTCGATCCAAATTGACTGAAACTGTCAAAACACGTTTTCTTTTGCCACGCTCACATATTGATTTAGAAAATTACGAATTTTGGAATCTAGCAATAACTTGACATCCCGGATCCAACGAAAGTGGTTTCGTCGAAAACAGAGGTCGTTTGCAAAATTTCCATTTTTAAGGGCCAAAATTCTATAGCGACTGTTCTGAATTTTCAATTGGACATAACTTTTTATCCCCGCTTTGAAATTTCATTTTTTCTAATTTGTTGGAAAGATATTTTCAAATAGATTCTAATATTTTTGGTTTCACCAAAATCCGGTTTATTTTGAATCATGTACATTCATTTGAAATTTGAAATCGAAATTTCAAACTATCGCGCCATTTTCAATTCCTTTTATAATTAAAAATAAATATTTATATTCTAACGACGATTCATATAAATATATCCATTCTAATTCTATTGAAAATAAATTTCTCGTTGTCATTATTTAAAATAATTCATTTTAAATGTTCAAAATTCATCAAAATTGCCAAAATAAAAATTTTAAATCGGCTCGGATTTCCGGGTTATTACAATCTCCCCCACTTAAAAATTTTCGTCCCCGAAAAGGAACGAAGCTGAAATTTGTTTAACTAATCAACTCAACTTTCATTATTTTTGTTACGGCTTAAGTTCTTCAACTTTTCAGTTTCTAAGAACTTTTCAAATTTTTCAAAAATTTGGCTAACACCCTAAATTTTCGAAAAATTTCGCCATAACCTCCTCTGCACGAGAGCACCGGGAAAATCCCGAAATTGCCATGCAGGCCTCTCCAATCTAAAAAGAAAAAGAAACACCCAAGCGGCTAGCCAATCAGCTCATAAAATCATCCAAAACCCAAGAAATACAATAAACATGTACCTATTTGTTGGGCAAACAATTTTATTCCTCTTCTCTAGCCTCCTTGCTATGACCTGATCAATGTAAGTACATGTATATGTATGCAAATGCGACAAATTTTCAATACAATTCACTATTTGGTTCAATTTGGCTAAAGGTTCAACATTTAATTAATCAAACAATAATCAAACAACACAACTAGCAATCCATTAGTTCATTATCTTTTCAAATTCATAACTTGGATACATAGTCAAAAAATCACATTTTTGATGCTAGATCACAACAATAAGCCCTATCTAGTTTTGGTTCTCACACCAGTCAATTGGAAATATATAAATATCACACCTTCGAAACTCGAACACAAACTGCTGATGCTACGTAGTCGTCAATGGAATCATCTCTGGGCGACTAGAGTGTAATTCTATATCTATCCAGTATATCAAAACTTCAAATACACGTGGATTAGACGTATATGCAAAGTCTTTATATATTGGATTGTCCAAACCAATATAAAAATAATATTCAAATACAAATAATTGATTTAAATTTTCAAAACAAAATTCGTTTTCATTTTAAAAACAAACTCTTCACACTTGTTCTAGGATACTATTGATCTCATCTCCAACGAGTCATTCTCACTGGATATTACTAATCCAATCTCTGATGAATTCTTTCGTTTGGTTCTAATGTGTCTTGTCCTCGAGCTTTGTAAACCAAAGCTCTGATACCAAATATAAGGACCCGAGACTTCCCCATGAAGGAAAGCACGGATTTCTTTGAGAACAAGCCACATCAGGACACAAACAGAAGAACATTTTGTTGCTTATTACAACAATTCCATCAGAATACAAGAATATACAGAGTATAAACAAATATAATACATCAGAGAAATATCAGAGATTTAAATACATTACTGCAGTGGAAAAATAATACAATACACAACTGAAAGAGATATACGGATACAGAGCTTTTCGGATATCATTCCAGCTGTAAAACAGGTTCCTGTGAATATAAAATCTGCAAAACCCAACTACTAGCCGCCCGTGTGGAAATAAGGGCACCCAGAGTTTAGGTTAAAACAATAAACTCTGGGTCAGTCATGTGACTGGTGTGAGAACTAAAACAGTTATTAATCTTTATTTTAAAGTTAGGTAAATCAAGGGACCACGCCGTATAACACGGAACGAGTTTCCTCAAAAGAATACCAGTGCATTAAACAATAGCACAATGCTAAAATAAAGAACAATGAAGCTATTACAAGGCCCAGGTCCCATCACACAATGCAACGCAAGTCGGAGGATAGGGTTTTTACCTTATAATAGCCAAAGAAAGTTTAATACATTTAAAACAGATTATTTTGATAGTACTATAAGTGTATAGTGTCAAAAACAATTTCAATCATAAGTATCAATCATAGACGACATGAATGCCCCATACCACTATGCCGCCAAAAATAGGTTTACAGTTAAAACCGCAAAGTATCGTATTGGAAATTGGATTTCCATCTATGAACTGAGGCAAAATACAGTCCTCACCGAATTCGAGATGCCCTAGTTCGTGTCTTAGGCTACAGCCACAACTGCTCCTAGGAGCCACAGGGTCGATCCATACGTAGCGGATTAAAATGAAACCCTGAACAATATGTCTCCCCGCCCTATGGGGCGTAAATGAGCCAAATGACTCCATATCCGAGGCGCCTCGCATTCCAACAACCACACAGGTGAAAAATATATAAATGTCAGGGCTGGCAGGTCACTGAGACCACCTCTAACTAGAAAGAGACGCATGTTTTCCCTGGATCCTCTCCCATTTCTGGTTCATACCGGGGTGTAAAGCTCGCGAATTAACGCCATACACAAAGCTGTGCCCCATAGGCTGTGCTTTGATCATCAACCGCAAAGATCATAAACCACAAGACTTTGCTTTTCAACAAAAGCCTTAATCATTTGCCACTTAGGCATGCCACACAGGCAATTCACTCCATGCGACTGATGTCCATCGATATACAACCTCTTAGCTCGTATGTCTCAGAGAAGGGTGTTAAGCAAGAGAATAAATTCTCTGCCACCAAACAAATGTATATTTAATAGAGATCAATCAACACAGAATAAAATCCAATGTCAGACACACAGTCCATTTACAAGTTCGTTCCGGGTCTGAACGAAACAGGAGGAACCTTATTCCTCGCATATCCATCGATCTCCAAGTACGTCTGGACGATCACCAACTGATTCCCTCCTCTTGGGTGTACAGCCCAATCAATATCATCAATAATCATCCAAACGACATGAAGACCTCCGATCTTCAACCACCGTCTTCATCTTCGACTTATCGTCAAATCGGTAATTCAGAATGGGTAAAAACCCGGCCTTTCCGAATAACCCGCGTACATAATAAACAAGTGTTACACAAACACATTATACGGCTCATTCCAATTCAGAATATTCTTTTATCCAAATATTCACATTCTTAGGGAAAGCTTCCCATTAATTTTATCAAAGATAAATTCTTTTAAATTTATTCTTTAATCTTCCTTTGGATATCATTTCAAACCATGTTAAGGTTTTCCAAACTAGTCGGGGTTAGCGAACCACACCGAAGTAATTATTTATTTTGTTTCCCAATCCCAACCTATTCAACCCATGGAGCAAAACTGGTAATACTCCATATCTAACACCACGGTGTTATCGGTAAATATTAATTACCATTTCACGTTCAAATATAATTAAAGATTTAACTATCGCTTGGAGCAAAACTGGTGATACTCCATTCTCGATCATTTCAATCTAATTAAAGATTCATTAAAACTCCACTTGGTTTTTGTAACACCCCGTATTTTCTGAGAATATTAAAATAACAAATTAAAAAATAATTTATTTGAAAAAGAGGAATGAGAAAAGAATGATGTTTAGCATTGTTCTAAGGTTTGTAAGCAAAAGACTTAGTAGTTCATTTGGTTAGAACATGTGACTTGCATATAAGAGGTACATAGTTCGATCCCCGCCAGCGCCATATTTTTATTTTAGGGGAATGGCTTAGTGCGAACGGAGTTCAAAAAGTGGTTTAGTGTGAAAATGGTTAATTATGAAGAAGTTATTAAGCCATGAATTTTGTATGCATATGAGAGAAATATATATAGTTATATATAAAAATTAAATAAATAAATATTCAAAAAAAGTTCAAAACAGCGAATCGGGAGGGCGAAATAGCCAAACCGCACCATTTTTTGAGTCGACCCGAGCCCTACTGGGTCGATTAGAGGTCAATCCAGGGTGTTTGGCTGCCAATCCGTGGCCTGATTCGCCCTAAGGGCTGATATGACATCTAAGTGGTCCAGATCAGTTCTAGGGTTAATCCTAAGACCTAAATAACTTCCTACACCTATATATACACCCTAAGACCTAACCCTAACTCATAAATATTATCTATGACACCATTATTCTGTCAAATTCTCTCTTAAACCCTAGCCGCCGCCTCTAAATCAAATCTCAAGTGTTCAACTTCAACTCAAATTAAATATTAGAGCTTCTACAACAATTCAAGAAGATAAATCAGCAACACCGCATTGTTTCTACACCAATTTCAGTGCATAATTCTATTCTTTATCCACGAAAGTTGAGTACGGTGATTTTCACAATATAATGGGATTAAAAGTGACATGATGAAGTTGTAAAGAGGATTCATATGTATGTATGTAATTTAAATCTCATCCAAGTCTTCACCTTTTTGATTCATGTCATCATATGCCTATATTTCTATGTAAAGTTCATACCTTTATCAGTTTATTCATGTTGAATTTGTCATTATGCCTCTATGCCAGTTTACATGCCCCTTTATTTCATGATGTTGTGCTAATTCCAATTTTCTGTGATTTGATTCTCTCTTCTTATCCCTATTCCTTTTATTTTTGGATCTAGGCTACCTTCGAGCCTATGTTAAAAATACACGTGAATGCAAATACGTGGGAACGATGGGAATATGTGAAATATGGAAAATTGGATATTATTGGATAATATGTGAAATTGGCATATTTGGGTATGAATTACATGGAATTGATGAAATTGCCTATAATTGTAAATTTGTAATTGAGGCTAATTAATATGTAATTAGTGATAATTTGGAATAGGCAATATTATAAACATGATTACATGTTTAATTGGATATACATGACATGAAAATTAGGTATGGGTGAAATACGATTATTAATAAACCTTTGACACGAGGTTAGGCGCAATTGTGGCGTAAGACTGTCCGGAACCGCCTGGTAAATCCAGCTGCCACAATTGGACGTCTAATGTGAGAGGTCAAAGGAATGAATTGTAGGCGTAACGGTAAATGACATGAGGCTAGACCCGGTTTGTGGCGTAAGACTGCCCGGAACCGCCCGGCAAATCCAGCGGCCACAAAGTGTTCGGTCTAATGTGGGAGGTCATGCACCGTTCGTCATAAGGAATGAATTAAGGAATACTAACCATAATAAGACATTGGTATGGTTAGAGGGTTAAGTGGGGTGGCATGTAAATTATGACATGTAAATATGGACTTAACCGGAATAAGATAAGACATGTAATTATGACATGTATGTATGGACTTAACCATAGCATGTGTAAGACGTGGACATTTAAATTAAAATGGTTAAGTGGGAGAAAAACCTTGTGGGGACCAAGCATAGGTGGGAGGCTTGTGTCGGATGGGGACCCGTTTCAACCAGTAACCCGTTTGAATATCTAATTGGGCCCGGTACTAGGCCGGGGTTGGGGCACGCTTACTGGACTTGAATGTAAGAGGTCAAAACGTGAATAGCGGTGGCAACACGAGTCTAACGGGTTCATGTGCGTGCATGGGTCCGGGCTGGTAGGTAAGACGTTGTTGCATCGTGTAGGTATGGTCGTGCATTTTATGTTGGTATTGGGGTTGCCACTTTGGGGAGTGATACACCCCACTGTGGGGCCAGCACGGGTGCCTACGGGGTTTAGGGAGCCGATCGAATGGGTAGGATAAGGGTACCTTATCGGTGGTAGGAGCAAGCCGGCACCTACGATAGCAGCTAGGTACAAGTAACTACCAAGTTTGTCATGTGGGTACAGTTAGTGGGAAAGGATCAACCTTTAGTAAATAAAGACTAGTAGATGTGCGGTGTAATTAAGTAATGTGGTGTAACTTAGCAAAAGTGCGGTGTAACTAAATACATGTTGGTTGAGTTGGATAGTCCTTTGGGTGCTAGACTGTTGTTGACTTCGGTCTTCGGGGTTAGTACTTGGAGGGTTGTTCGCTTAGCCAAGGTGTAGGATTGTCTCAGTACTTAGGAATGGAATCATCGTGTCCATCCTTTTTATGAACCTTATCTATGCTACAGCCATATCATGATACATATTTATGCCTTGATCATTTACCTTACCTATTATTTGTTAAAATTACTGGACTCGCCAGACTTTATGTCTGACCCGTTTTGTTTCCACCTCTTTTCTATCCTCCCCCCCCCCTCAGGTTTGCAAGGAGGGAATACTATAGCTTAGAGCCGATTTCTTTCAGTTGCTTGAAGAGAGTAAATGTGTCACTTTGGACTCTCTCATCTTTTTGGCTTTGCTTATGCTCAGTGGGGATTTATGCATTTATGTTATTTAAGTATTTTCTTCTTTATGTACTTTGAAGTTTTTGGAAAAGACAATTGATCCTATTGTAATGGTTTTTGGAGACTATTTATGCAAGCTTGTTTTGAAGTTATTATGCTACGAAATAAGTTTTATCCTCCGCTGTGTTTTATTTATTTATTCTTATAATTTATTTGTTCTATACTACTATAACGCTTTATGGCATTAATGCATTCCCTTTGTGAGTGACACTAATGGCCATGCGGTGTTACATGTGGTATCAGAGCTATGGTTACAAGAACAGATAAAAAAATTTGAAACGTGTTTTCAAAAGTATTATTTTCATAGAAAGTATTTTCAAAAACTTGTTTTAAAGAATCTATTTTCAAGGAAAGTTTGCTTTAAAGAGCATAATCCCCGCAAGCCATACATCTCTCTTTCGCTTCCCTTGTTTTGAAACTCTTTCTTTTTCTTTTTAGCATGTCTGGAGCATCTGAGATACCAGAGGGTGTTCATGTACCTGGTTGGTTTCGTCAATATCTCGAGGCTAGGGCCGCTGCCGCGGGTCCGGCCAATGTTCCTCCTCCCCCAGCTCCAGTCATTCCTCCGCGTGGAGATGCTTTCTCCAAGATATGTAAAGATTTTCGTTCGATGGGTGGAAAACCTTTTAGTGGGTTTGAAACGTTCGTTGAAGCTAGAAATTGGTTGAAAGAAGTGGAGGATCTGTTTGGCATTTTCGATTTGGACGATTGTAAAAGGTCCAATTGGCTGCTTGGTTGATGAAGGACGAAGCTTCGTTTTGGTGGGAGGTTACTAATGGAGAGCGTGCTGTAGAGACGTGGGCAGATTTTAGGGGAAGGTTTGAGTTGAAATTCCTTTCTCAAGCTGAGGAGAGTATGTACATGGAGAGGTTCCTTACATTGAATCAGAAAAACTTGACCGTGAAGGAGTATGTGACCGAATTTAATAAGTTGGCGAGATTTGGGCTAGAGTTGGTGAATACACCTCACAAGAAGGCCTTTAGGTTTGCAAAGGGCCTAAATGAACTGCTTCACAGTTTGGCTATGTCCCACATTCCAATGGGGGCTATGTATGAAAAGCTTGTTGATATGGCATACATGCATGAAGAAGAGAAGGGTGTAAGTACTTTTAGGCCGCAAGATAAGAAGGAGGATCCAAAGAAAGCCTAACAACAAAATAAAGGTGGTAAAGAAAAGAGGAAGTGTCACAACTGTGGGATACCCGGCCATTTGAAGAAAGACTGTAGGAAGAAGAAGTTCGCTTGTTATTATTGTTGTGATCCAGGTCATGCTATCTAGGACTGTCCTAAGAAGCAAGGGCAGAGGGCAGGTTCTACTTTGGGAGGGCAGGTTCTACTTCGGGAGGGCAGGTTCATGCTCTCATGGCTCTGGGCCAGGAAGAAGGTAGAAAAATTTCTGTCGAAGTTTGATTTTCTTATTTGATCATCTTGTCCGTACTTTATTCGATTCTGGCGCATCACATTCGTTTATCTCTACATCATTAGTTGAAACACTGCACTTAAATACTAGTCTCGTTGTGGATCCCATTATAGTCTCAAATCCTATTGGTGGGTCGGCTCATTTATCCATGGTTTGTAGGGATTTGAGATTGTCTATCTTAGGCGTTGGTTTTGAATGTAATGCTTTTATGCTTGGTTTCATGGGCTATGGGTTGATTCTAGGGATGGATTGGCTAGCCAGACATGGTGCCATCCTAGATTGTGAACGAAGGGTAGTAAAATTGTTGACTCGTAGTGGAAAGACCCTTGATATTTCTTGTGACCCTAGAGGATCGGTGATGCTTAGTTATCTTGAGTCACTTGACGCATCCAATGATGATTTACATTCTATTCGTATAGTCCGTGAATATGTTGATGTCTTCGATGAGGTGAGGGGTATACCCCCAAAACATGAGATAGACTTTCGTATTTATCTTGTACACAATGCAAAACTCGTATCTCTGCCAGTACGCCACATGGCTCCTCGTGAGAGGAGGGAACTCAATAAGCAAGTAGGGGAGTTGCTTGAGAAGGGGTTCATAAGACGTAGTATATCAGAGTGGGGTGCTCCAGTAGTATTTGCCATGAAGGCGGATGGGTCCCTTAGACTTTGTGTGGACTATAGAGAACTTAACAAGCTTACTAAGAAGAATAGGCACCCACTGCCAAGGATTGACGATCACTTTGATCCATTAGTTGGCGCCTCGGTATTTTCGCAGTTGGACTTAGCCACTGGTTTCCATCAGTTGAGAGTGGCTAAAGATAGCATAGACAAGACTGCCTTTAGGACTCTGGACGGTTTCTATGAGTGACTTGTGATGCCCTTCGGTTTGACAAACGCCCCCGCATACTTTGTTGACTTGATGAGTAGAGTGTTTAGGGAGTACCTTAATAAATTCGTGGTGGTCTTGGTGGATGACATCTTGATCTTTTCTAAGAACGAGGAAGAGCATGTCCTACATCTTAGGGAAGTGTTGGAGATCCTTCGAGCGCATAACCTTAAAGCTAAATTTTCTAAATGTCACTTTTGGAGGAAGGAAGTGCGATTCTTAGGGCATGTGGTTTCCAAAGAAGGGATAGCTGTGGATCCCGTGAAGGTGGTGGCCATCCAAGATTGGAAGGTCCCTAAAAATGCTACCAAGGTGAGGAGTTTCTTGGGGTTGGCTGGCTACTATAGGAAGTTTATCAAGGACTTCGCAAACATATCCGCCCCATTGACACGCTTGACAAAGAAGAACCTTGTTTTCACGTGGGACGTAGATTGTGATGATGCGTTCCAACGTTTAAAGAGAGCTTTGACCACAGTCCCAGTCTTAGTGTTGCCAGATGGGAGTAAGCCATTTACCATTTATACCGATGCTTGTGGGATAGGACTAGGCGCAGTCTTAATGCAATAGGGGAGGGTAATAGCCTATGGAGGAAGGCAGTTGAGAGTGCATGAGAAAAATTACCCTACACATGACCTAGAGTTGGCCGCTATTGTTTTCGCACATAAGTCTTGGCGCCATTATCTTCTTGGCGAGAAATTCGAATTGTTTACAGACCACAAATCGCTAAAATACTTGTTCTCTTAGAAGGACTTGAACTTAAGGCAGCAAAGGTGGATGGAATTTTAGCGTCATACGATTTCGAGATAGCATATACCCCTGTCAAGGGTAATGTGGTGGCAGACGCCTTAAGTAGGAAAAGGTTGTCCTTGAGTCCGTTGTTTGTTGAGCGGCGAAGCTTAGAGTTTATGTCTACGTTTGACTTTAGACCTTCCATTGACTTTGTACCCGGTTTGTTAGCATCCTTAGCGGTCAGACCTACGCTTTTGGGACAGATTGGTGAGGCACAGCGAGATGACCCACAGTTGGTTGAGTTAGTAGAGAAGCTCATAAGAGGGGAATCATCGAGCCATCTCAATAGGTATACCCTAGATGATAAGGGTTGGTTACGTAGGGACGGTAGACTTTGTATACCACGAGACGAGAACTTGAGGAAGACCATTCTTGATGATACACATCGTTCGAAGATGACCATTCATCCCAGCGGGGACAAGACGTACATGGACATTAGACGGGTTTACTTTTAGGCCGGTATGAAGAGGGATGTGGCCGAGTTTGTCGCTAGATGCTTGGTGTGCCAACAAGTAAAAGCAGAGAAAAAGAAGCCCGGTGGGTTGCTTCATCCATTGGAGGTCCCACAATGGAAGTGGGAGAGTGTCTCGATGGACTTTGTTGATGGGTTACCAAGATCAAGGAAGGGTAATACGGGGATTTGGGTCGTGGTAGACAGACTTACTAAGAGCGCCCATTTCATTCCTGTGAAGAGTAAGAGGACTGCTCCATGGTTAGCCTCCGTATACATTCGAGAGATAGTTCGTTTGCACGATGTTCCTTCTAGCATAGTGAGCGATCGCGATCCTATCTTTACTAGCGAGTTTTGGAAGAGCTTGCTTAGAGAGGTGGAAATAAAGCGTGAT
Organism: Allium sativum; assembly: GCA_030737875.1. Taxonomy (NCBI): domain Eukaryota; kingdom Viridiplantae; phylum Streptophyta; class Magnoliopsida; order Asparagales; family Amaryllidaceae; genus Allium; species Allium sativum. Next base: position 390,571,008 of record CM060912.1, on the reverse strand, counting down.
GCGACGATTCGACGAGCTTCTACATGCATTCTTGGGTCGGAGATTAAGTAGTTGAGGAATCGAGAGGTCAAGCTAGTCAAAGTGCAATGGGGAGATGATGAGAGCGACACTACTTGGGAGACGGAAGAGAAGATGCGTTCATTGTACCCTTTTATTTTCGAGGGTATGTCTTTTAATTTCTCCTTTATCGCTTAGCTTGTACTTGTTCTATCTTTAGTATGTCCTCTCACTAGTATCTTTGACCTTTAGATAGGGTAGCCCTATGGTTGAAACATGTGTTTGAGACATGTTATGTATGGTGGATGCATGTGGATGCAAGTGTTTGCTAGTGGTTGCTCGTGGATGCATATACACACACTTTAGGCACTAGATCGGCTCAGTCACTTTCATATTGCATATTGCATATAAATGGATGTATTTAGTAAAATGAATGTACATTGAATGTGTGTATCATATGGATGTTGCATTTAAATGAATGGTTGTGCACACATGTAGTAATGATATGTATAGGGTTCTTTGCATACATGATGGATACATGGCACTCTCATTATTTGCATTAAGGAGGTCGACTGAATCAGTGGACTGCCTGATTTTGCATTAGTATACGGACATATACACACACTATGCATATGTACATGAAAAGCATTAGAAATCTTTTAAGGACCATGGTTGCTAATGGCTGATGGTTGAGTAGACGGAAGATTGGATGGTAGGATACGTTCTTCTTGACTTAGAGATTTCGAGGACGAAATCCTTTAAGTCGGGGAGAATTTAACACCCCGTATTTTCTGAGAATATTAAAATAACAAATTAAAGAATAATTTATTTGAAAAAGAGGAATGAGAAAAGAATGATGTTTAGCATTGTTCTAAGGTTTGTAAGCAAAAGACTTAGTAGCTCATTTGGTTAGAACATGTGACTTGCATACAAGAGGTACAGAGTTCGATACTCGCCAGTGCCATATTTTTGTTTTTGGGGAATGGCTAAAAAGTGGCTTAGTGTGAACGCTGTTCAAAAAGTGATTTAGTGTGAAAATGGTTAATTATGAAGAAGTTATTAAGCCATGAAATTTGTATGCATATGAGAGAAATATATATAGATATATATAAAAATTAAATAAATAAATATTCAAAAAAGTTCAAAACAGCGAATCGGGAGGGGGAATAACCGAACCGCACCATTTTTGGAGTCGATCCGAGCCCCGCTCGGGTCGACTAGAGGTCAATCCAGGGTGTTTGATTGCCAACCCATGGCCCGATTCGGCCTAAGGGCTGATATGACATCTGAGTGGTCTAGATCATTTCTAGGGTTAATCCTAAGGCCTAAATAACTTCCTACACCTATATATACACCCTAAGACCTAACCCTAATTCATAAATATTATCTATGACACCATTATGCTGTCAAATTTCTCTTAAACCCTAGCTGTCGCCTCTAAATCAAATCTCAAGTGTTCAACTTCAACTCAAATTAAAGATTAGAGCTTCTACAACAATTCAAGAAGATAAATCAGCAACACCGCAACGTTTCTACACCAATTTCAGTGCATAATTCGATTCTTTAACCACGAAAGGTGAGTACGGTGATTTTCACAATATAATGGGATTAAAAGTAACATGACGAAGTTGTAAAGAGGATTCATATGTATGTATGTAATTTAAATCTCATCCAAGTCTTCACCTTTTTGATTCATGTCATCATATGCTTATATTTCTATGTAAAGTTCATACCTTTATCAGTTTATTCATGTTGAATTTGTCATTATGCCTATATGCCAGTTTACATGCCCCTTTATTTCATGATGTTGTGCTAATTCCAATTTTCTGTGATTTGATTCTCTCTTCTTATCCCTATTCCTTTTATTTTTGGATCTAGGCTACCTTCGAGCCTATGTTAAAAATACGCGCGAATGCAAATACGTGGGAACGATGGGAATATGTGAAATATGGAAAATTGGATATTATTGGATAATTGGATAATATGTGAAATTGGCATATTTGGGTATGAATTACATGGAATTGATGAAATTGCCTATAATTGTAATTTTGTAATTGAGGCAAATTAATATGTAATTAGTGACAATTTGGAATAGGTAATATTATAAACATGATTACATGTTTAATTGGATATACATGACATGAAAATTGGGTATGGGTGAAATACGATTATTAATAAACCTTTGACACGAGGTTAGGCGCAATTGTGGCATAAGACTGCCCGGAACCGCCGGGCAAATCTAGATGCCACAATTTGACGTCTAATGTGAGAGGTAAAAGGAATGAATTGTAGGCGTAACGGTAAATGATACGAGGTTAGACCCGGTTTGTGGCGTAAGACTGCCCGGAACCGCCCGGCAAATCCAGCGGCCACAAAGTGTTTGGTCTAATGTGGGAGGTCATGCACCGTTCGTCATAAGGAATGAATTAAGGAATACTAACCATAATAAGACATGGGTATGGTTAGAGGGTTAAGTGGGGTGGCATGTAAATTATGACATGTAAATATGGACTTAACCGGAATAAGATAAGACATGTAAATTATGACATGTAAGTATGAACTTAACCATAGCATGTGTAAGACATGGACATTTAAATTAAAATGGTTAAGTGGGAGAAAAACCTAGTGGGGACCAAGCATAGGTGGGAGGCTTGTGTTGGATGGGGACCCATTTCAACCAGTAACCCGTTTGAGTATCTAATTGGGCCCGGTACTAGGCCGGGGTTGGGGCACGCTTACTGGACTTGAATGTAAGAGGTCAAAACGTGAATAGCTGTGGCAACGCGAGTCCAACGGGTTCATGTGCATGCATGGGTTCGGGCTGGTAGGTAAGACGTTGTTGCATTGTGTAGGTATGGTCGTGCATTTTATGTTGGTATTGGGGTTGCTACTTTGGGGAGTGATACACCCCACTGTGGGGCCAGCACGGGTGCCTACGGGGTTTAGGGAGCCGATCGAATGGGGTAGGGTAAGGGTACCTTAGCGGTGGTAGGAGCAAGACGGCACCTACGATAGCAGCTAGGTACAAGTAACTACCAAGTTTGTCATGTGGGTACAGTTAGTGGGAAGGGATCAACCTTTAGTAAATAGAGACTAGTAGATGTGCGGTGTAATTAAGTAATGTGGTGTAACTTAGCAAAAGTGCGGTGTAACGAAATACATGTTGGTTGAGTTGGATAGTCCTTTGGGTGCTAGTCTGATGTTGACTTCGATCTTCGGGGTTAGTACTTGGAGGGTTGTTCGCTTAACCAAGGTGTAGGATTATCTTAGTATTTAGGAATGGAATCATCTTGTCCATCCTTTTTATCTACCTTATCTATGCTACAGTAATATCATGATACCTATTTATGCCTTGATCATTTACCTTACCTATTATTTGTTAAAATTACTGGACTCGCCAGACTTTATGTCTGAACCGTTTTGTTTCCACCTCTTTTCTATCCTTCTCCTCCCCCCCCCCCCCCTCAGGTTTGCAAGGAGGGAATACTATAGCTTTGTGCCGATTTCTTTCAGTTGCTTGAAGAGAGTAGATGTATCGCTTTGGACTCTCTCATCTTTATGGCTTTGCTTATGCTCAGTGGGGATTTATGCATTTATGTTATTTAAGTATTTGCTTCTTTATGTACTTTGAATTTTTTGGAAAAGACAATTGATCCTGTTGTAATGGTTTTTGGAGACTACTTATGTAAGCTTGTTTTGAAGTTATGATGCTATGAAATAAGTTTTATCTTCCGCTGTGTTTTATTTATTTATTCTTGTAATTTATTGTTCTATACTACTATAACGCTTCATGACATTAATGCATTCCCTTTGTGAGTGACATTAATGGCCATGGGGTGTTACAGTTTTAATCTTCCCATAAATCAATATTAATGATTGTTTAACTTGGGAAGCCATATCCTATCTTTAACTGGGTTAAAGAACTAATGTCATTTAAAACACGGTTCACGATAAACACGAAATCACATTCCATTCCATCAGCCTTTAACCGTAAATTAGCAAGTGAACAATTCCCTAGGTGTTAACCCCGAAGGCCGAAACCAACATCAGATCAATACCCATGAAACCATTCAACTTAACTAATCTCCAGTTAGTTTCTGATTTTCTTAACTCCGTTGGGTCTATGAACAGTATTATTAAAGATACCATTCACGACAACCCAAAATCACATTCCATTAACAATGGAATCTTCATGGAAAACAAATCGATATATATAATCGATATAAACTTCCATATCTGGCTAATAATATAAATGGAATAACGGCAACGCCTTTTAAATTCCAGATTTATTAGCAGTCTTCCTCCACAAATGCACTTCGATTATTACCAAATCGAATTCCATTCCATTCCAATTTATTTTATTACATTGGAAAACTTTACTTTGGAAAATCTTCTTTAAATCTTATCAAAAAGATTTATAAATTCCAAATCACATTTCACTGTGAATCGGGTTAAAGAACGAATGTTGTTAAAACACAGTTCACGATAAACCCAATTCCCATTCCATTAATTATCAGGTTAAAGAACAAGTGTTATTTAGAACATCGTTCACGATAAACCCAAATTCCATTTGATATTAAATACAAGGATCTGAATAGAAAATATATCGGCTTATATTCAATATCAAATACTATAACCAACAAATATTGTATTGGAAATAACGATATAAATAGATCTTTCAAATTTCCATAACAGTATCTGTATAATCACGAAATCCAACATCGAAATATTCCGAAGACAATTTCGATTCAAATCCATTTCCAATCTATATGTTGGAAATTCTGGTTATCTTTAGAACCAATTCAAATCCAATTTATTTATTTTTAAAAATATTGGATTATAATTCTAGTTCAAAACTAGTTCATTTCGATAAAAATTTATTTTTATCTTTTCAAATATGGAATTTTTCATCCCAATTCTTTCCAAATCATTTCTTATGATTTTACACAAATTATTACTATTTTTAATAATTTTATCAAGGCCCGTACAGTCGATTTCCATCAACGGCCATCGAACTGCACTTACAGCGACCTTTTCCAAATTTGATTTGGACATAATTCCAAATCCAACCATTAGATTTCTAATTTCTTGTATTCGTTTGAAAGCTCTTTTCGATACGAACCCAATGGTTCTGGTTTTACGAGATCCGACGGTCGGATCTCCCGTAATATCCATTCGAAGTCAATGGTCGAAATTCGCAAACTACCGCAGCGCGACACATTCTATTCAGGCCATTATATATATATTATATAGGACAAAATTTCAAAATATGCTAGTTTTTAAATCTAATAGCAGATATAGGCTAGTTTTCAAACTATTTGCAGAAATAGGCTTGTTTTGTCTACCTCAGTGCTGATGTGGCCAAATTTAAAAAAAAAATACACGGGGGTGCACTTGGGAAGTGCATCCTTCAAAAAATACAAGGACGCACTTGGGAAGTTCGACGCTCAAAAATGAAAAGGGGTTAAACGTATAAGCTAAAATATATACCATCAGCCAATCTCTTAGCTTGAGAGAAATTATTCGTCTTCCCCTTCTACATCGAATACTCTCGAGTCCTAATTCTACAAATTTCTCATTCTCGCAGCAACCAAATGACTTATGTTACTAGTCCCAGCTCTAAACTTCTTACCCCGATCAATCACCACCGATGCAGCCTCAGTCATCCTTCTTTTTCATTGAAGTGTAAAAAAGGGGTTTTAGATTCATTGAAGTTTGTTAATGGAGCAGTTTCCCCATGCATTCCAGTTACAAATGATGTTAATGCAATGGTTCCTTGGTGGCTAACTTCAAAGAAAATCCAAATGGGTGAGAGTAAGCATGACTCTAGACTAAGGATTTTCACTGGAACTGCTAATAGTTCGCTTTCTCAGGAAATCTCATACTACTTAGGTCTTAGTCTAGGGAAAATCAACATAAAGAGATTTGCAGATGGATAAATATACACTATACACTGTCCACGCGAGAGTTACAATATACAATGTCCACGAGCAGAATTCTAGGCGCACTTGTATTTTTTAAGGGCCACACTTCCCAAGTGCATCCCGAATTTCATTTTAACTTGACCACCTCAGCGCTGAGGCGGCCAAAACAAGCCTATTTCTGTAAATAGTTTGAAAACTAGCTTATATCTGCTATTAGTTTTAAAAAACTAACATATTTTGAAAATTTGTCCTATTATATATATTTCGTCGATTTCCTTTCAAAACGTATTTTATAAATCGTTTTAAATTCATTTTCAAAATGATTTCAACTTCATATTCAATTTCTAATCAAGATTGAATATTCCATATCATTAATCTATAAATGATAATATTTTCAAAACGTTTTATTTTGAAATCACTTCCTTTTCTATCTTTATTATAAAAATAAATAAAATCGATATAAATACCGTTCACGTCAAAATGGCATCAATCTACTCGACACGGCTATATATATTTAAATATATTCGTGTCCATCCCAAATCGGACATCAAAACCAAATTTTTATTCTTTTCTGAATATTATTTGAAAAATATTCGTTATTTTAAAATAATCGTTATTTTAAAATATTCATTCTTTCTGAACTAGAATCAAACACAGTCAATTACCATACAATGTGATTTATATGGATTTCATACACACACGTACACTACAACAATCAAACACAGTCAACCATCACCCATAGTGCATTCTACACTGCACAAGCATCAAATATAAATATTTAACGCTTTTAACAGCCTGTCAATCAATCGATCGACATATATATAATTATTGGGACTAGTGTATGGCCAATTTCATCCCAACACCCGTGTGGGGTTTTCAAACAATCAAACACCGGTTTTATTTGTGCAGTTGGGCGATGTGTAAAATTTATCATCTCAATCCATATCAGTCAAATGTGTGTACATAAACAAATCATCTGATTTGTTTATAAATATTTATTTTATATACAGGTTAAAAGTTATATTTTTAACTATAAAATATTTTCAACTATAAAATATTTTATTCCATTCCACTTCACACAATCAACTTTCACAACACATCAATTAAACAAACAAGTTATCCATGGTCTGTGGACAACGGGTGTCGGGTGCTGCTAAGCACCGTCTGCATCCTATTATATATTTAAACTAGAAAATAAATTAAAAGTGAGAAGTTCTCACCGAGGGTTCCACTCCTCCATTCTTTCTTTCTGAACTGTTTGGATTTGCTCGAAATTCCAACGTGGTCCTTGCCACGCTGTTCATAATAAAAATTATATTTTTATTGCTCTATTCCAATAAATAAAAATCATATTTTTATTTCTACTTCATATATTTACAACGCTTCTTTCTATATAAAAATTATATTTTTATCACGTCGTTCTTTACATAAAAATCACATCTTATATATAACGATCGTACTTTTATATTTCTACTACATATGTAAAAATCACATCTTTATATTCTCTATCATATAAAAATCATATTTTTATTATTTCTATAATATAAAAATCATATTTTTATTCTTTCTATAATATAAAAATCATTTTTTTATTCTTTCTATAATATAAAAATCATATTTTTATTCGCTACATATATATAAAAAATCATTTCTTAGTTCGCTACATATGTATAAAAACTAAAATCTTTTTCTAATTTTTTATATAAACAAAAGTATTGCATTATATATAAATATATTTATTTCAATGGTTTACAATAAAAAAATCAGATCTAAAAGAAATTAAATAATAAAAATAAATAGGAATACTTACTTTTCTTTCAGGGGGGGAGGGGGGGTCGGCGCTGGCCAGTGGTGGCACGGAGGGCTGAGCACGACGGCTTTCTTGGGCGTGACTCTCGATTTGAAGGGTTATGGCGTGGGACTGAAGAGGAGAGGGAAGGAGGAGGATGAAGACGCAGAGGGGTCTAGTCATCGCGGCGGAGGTTGTAGGGTGGCGGCACGGCCTGATTTGGTCAGGGCTTGGGCGGGTTTTGTGGTAGAGGAAGGGCTTGCGTTCGATTTGGGGAAGGGGGAAGGGCAGCGTTCATCAGAGGGGGGGCAGAGGTCAACGGCGAGGGGCGGTGGTCAATCTAGGGGGTGGCGGTGGGTCTCCGACGTCGGGGCTAGAGAGGGGCGACAGGGTTTCGTGGGAGCGGTTCTTTTTTTCTTCCTTATTCGATTTTTTTGACTGAAGAGAGAAGGGGACGGGAGAGATTATATAATAATATATATTTAATTATTTATTTAATTCCATAAAGCAACTTTTTATTTCGAACTCGAAATCAAACCCACCGACTATCGTCCCTAGCTAGTTACCCCCATTCCGAACACAATGGGATATGTATCGTAAGGCAGTTCGGCTGTTTCGACCAGTTTCTGTCAAAATCAAGATATAAATCTATATATTGATTTTGAACACTCATTTCAATTTATCGGAGCCACATACAGATTCTAAAAATTCCCGAAAAATATTTTCTAGCTTCGTATTGACGATACAATCCTAACAAAACTAATTTCGTCGTATTCTGAGACCGTTAGAAAAATAGCCTTTTTTGGTCGATCCAAATTGACTTAAACTGTCAAAACATGTAACGACCCGAGGAAAAGGTCGACGCTCGAGTTCTCGCCAATAATACATAAACCCGTATTACTTGCCAAAAACCCAAGTATCGAACCCCCATATTGTCATGAGAATGAATTTAGAGGGTGAGATAAGAAAGAAAGAAATATTAGAATAGAAGAAAGAAGAAGAACACATCATTAGAATCTCACAGCGGAACAGATAAAATATAATATCAAATCTCTTTATACAAAAGAATTGTATATACATACCAGTCATCAGAGTACAACATACATCAGACACAGCAGAAAAATATCTGTATATAACTAGCGGTGAAGCCGCCTGCTTTTAGCTCCTGAAACTCCAAGCGAAACCTTACCTGGAACATACTCGGTCTGACCCGAGCACATTTGATTTAAAACAAAATACACCGGGTCAGTCTGGAATACTATCAGTGATAAATTCACAGAACACAGACTTGTTTAACTTTGGGAAAATCTTTTATGAAATCAAAGGATAATAGTAAGACCAGCCCACACATAAACACGGACGGTTTTTACCTTACTATAACCCAAAACATTTTTGAAATCATACTTTGATATGATATTATCATAATGTCTAAATACAAGTAAATAACAATCTAGAGGAACACTTGCATCTCACGCTCCCCATATATAGTATACAATCGAAAACCGCGGACGCTTATTGGATATTGGATTCCAACTATGACAAGGTATGGGACCACCTTCCGCACGTGTATCTCTAGAGGCGAATACACTGGGTTCAACAAGAACGTCTTGCAACCCGGCCCTCACATGACCGACCACTCATTTCGCTTGAGTGTATCGAATGTATGTCACCGACGGTTGGGATCAGCAACCGCCTTCCCGAAAAGGGACAGCATCGAATATAGATTAAAGAAGCAAAAGGAATTTCTCTAGATAGGTGATCATACATCCTAATGGGAGCGACCCACATAGCCATGCTGCCTGGCCGATTTTTGTCATTTCCGGGTTGATGAGGCTTGAGGCTAGAATTCCCTTTCAACCATCTGGCCATCATTCACTTTGAATGCCACATTGTCAGATCCGCCAGATATTACTAATTGACGTCCACAAAAATACTCTAGTTATTTGGCTAGAGAAAACCATTTCTCCGCCATCAACTATGGTACGTTTGAAGAAATCAACGTACGTGACCCCTTTGGAAATACTCTGTCAGACACTCGTCCATACAAGTCATCCAGGAACAGGATGAGCCGAAGGTACTCTCCTACCGCATCCAATATAGGAATCACCCCATGGATCAGTAGCGAGAAGTCCTTGCATATCCGTGGATTTCAACCACGACAGAATCACAAATCAAAATAACTCAAGTTGCAAGCCAGAGAAATTTGACAAGTAGTCCTTCCGCTTATGAAGATCCATGGTCTTCACTTGCTCCGGCTTCAATTGACGCCTTCATGTATTGGTTGGTCAGAATGGTTTTCGAATATAATTCGATCCCGGTCTTTCCGTACCAACAATCGTATTGGTCTGGTTTGATAGTCGGTGATTTAACTATCAAATAATAGATGTGTGAGTAACATGAGTTTGCTGATTCAGCACTTGACACAACTCGACCTCTTTTAAAATATATTTAACCAAATTCCCTTTTGACTAACTTTGACTGATTTACTTTGATCGATTAACTCTAACTTGACTAACTCGACTTATTTAACTCGACTGGACTAACTAGACTTGATTACTCTTATCGATTAACTAGTACTCGACTTAACTCCATTCGCTCGACTCTAGATCGCAGCGATCACAATGGTTACGCCTGATTCCCTCAGGAAACATCCGACCGTCGTAGGCTATCTGCCGCCCTACGAATTACGCTAGCAGTCGTACGCAATGGAAACTCTTTCTGACTAACTATGTTTGACTAACTCTAACTATGTTCGATCAACTCTAATTGAATAACAAATGTTCAGTACAATTTGAAATCACTTATTCTTATTTCCTTGGAACCATTATTGCAATATTATTTAATTTCCAAAACCTTGCATTAGAGTTCGATATACCTCGTATAGGGTAAAACAATTTCAACAACTTCACTCACTCCAAACTAATACTGTTCCTCGATAATAGTGAAGCCAACCAAGTTGGGGTATTTTAGTTACCTCTCAGACCTTGATCAACCCGTTCTTATCTCGGAATAACATCGGTTTGTCACTTAACTATTAACATCTCAATTTCCCCCTTTTTGGTTTCAAATATGGTTTTATAAACCTTTTCTTACTTTGAAATCTTTGTTCGATAATCTCTTTACTCAATTCCCTTAATAAAGTAAATCTTAATTTGCAGCACACCTCTTAACTTACAACCCTTACACCATCTAATCACTTCAGTGAATTCCAATTAAAAACTCATTGCTTAAATCCTTATTAATTAAAACAATAATTAACTTCAAATATTAACTATGTAAAAATATAGTTAACTTGGTTATTTATCAAAAATATGATAATGATTACTCTTAAAAGCTGATTAAACAATACTTCTCTTTATAAATTCTTACCCAATCAAATACCTATTCCGAGGTTTAGTTAATCGAAGATTAACTAAAATTTAACACTAAGCAATTCTGAAATCCCTTATTTATAGTTAATCAAAGATCAACTAATTATTTAGCACCACTCGCCAAATTTGACGAACATTCAGAACCCAATTAATCCCATTATCGTCATCAGTTAAAAACAGTTGGTTTTGTCGACCTAACATCTCAGTTAACCATTAACTGAATTCTCTTGTCATTTCCCCTTTTTGAATTTATCAAATAACTTAATTAGTTTAAAAACCCTATTTAATTGTTTAAAACAATTATTTCACCTTCCCAACCCGTAGGTAAATCTTCGGTTTCCTTTGTTTAAAAACTGGTAAAATCCATTTAAATAATCCCTTTAACTCGATTAAAAATAGATATTTATAAATTTCCATTTAATTCTTTATATACTTTAATTTGAAAATAAATTCGAGATTTAAAATAAATTCTTTTTGAAAAGATAATAGTAGACGGCAATTCTTCTACCTTAGCAATTTCGAGGACGAAATTATTTTATGGGGGAAGGAATGTAACGACCCGTATTTTCTGCATATTTATTTGGGTTATTTTAATTTATTTTAATTATTTAAAATATTGGTTGGAATCCAAATAAATCGTAAAATTCGATTATTTAAATCCCAACCAATATTTTAAATAATTAAAATAAATTAAAATAACCCAAATAAATATGCAGAAAATACGGGTCGTTACATTCCTTCCCCCTTGAAATAATTTCGTCCTCGAAATTGCTAAGGTAGAAGAAATGCCATTTACTATTATCTTTTCAAAAAGAATTTATTTTAAATCTTGAATTTTTTTTCAAACTGACCCAAATTGGTTTTAAAACCAATTTGTTTCAAATAAAAGAATTTCTAAAATTTCCAAAAAATTTCTAACTCCTAAATTTTGGAAAAATTTCGGTAGAGTCTCCCCTGCACGAAGGAACATCTGCAAAATCGCTGGTTCAAGAAATATATATATCTCGACTCTCATGGTCGGAAAAATCCAAAATCCAAACCCAAAACTCAAAGAAACCCAAAAACTTCATATTTGCGTAGGCGTACCTTTTGGAGAGCGTTATTATGCGATAGGCGAAAATTTATATTTGAGCCTGCTCAACTATTGTGCAGCTCTGGATTCAATTAACTTCAGAATTTTCTCTGGTTGGGTTTTAAAGCTGAATTGGCATTCCTGCACCTGTTCTCAACTCAAATGAGTTTCATTAGCCTCCAGAACAATGTCAGTTATGTTCAAAAACATCCATATCGTTCATATCAACTAATTCGACACACAGTTCAATCCATACGAGGTTATAATTATTTATAATCACTTCATTTATTTCTTTAATTATCCATTCAAAATTATTTTATCTGGATTGATTTATTAAACTTATTTATTTATTTCAGACTGGTTTTAACCAAGTCGATCCATGTTCATGTTTATATTCATGAAATCAAGCACACCATCCAAACATATCACACAATCACATTAACAAATCCAAATAATTTTCCCATGTTATAATAATTTGAAAAATCATTACTTTCATTATTTATAAAATATATTGGGCAAAAATAATTTCAAAAATAATTTTTTTATCATAATACAAATATGCTCTCTCATATATACACACGAACTCAATCTAGGGTATTACTAACCCCATCTCTATTGAGGCACGCCACAGAGCCAAGGTTATCACGAAACCAATAGCTCTGATACCACTGTAACGACCCGGGGAAAAGGTCTACGCTCGAGTTCTCGACAATAATACAAAAACCCGTATTACATGCCAAAAACCCAAGTATCGAACCCCCAGATTGTCATGAGAAAGAATTTAGAGGGTGAGATAAGAAAGAAAGAAATATTAGAATAGAAGAAAGAAGAAGAACACATCATCAGAATCTCACAGCAGAACAGATAAAATATAATATCAAATCTCTTTATACAAAAGAATTGTATATACATACCAATCATCAGAGTACAACATACATCAGACACAGCGGAAAAATATCTGTATATAACTAGCGGTGAAGCCGCCTGCTTCTAGCTCCTGAAAATCCAAGCGAAACCTAACCTGGAACATACTCGGTCTGACCCGAGCACATTTGATTTAAAACAAAATACATCGGGTAAGTCTGGAATACTATCAGTGATAAATTCACAGAACACACACTTGTTTAACTTTGGGAAAATCTTTTATGAAATCAAAGGATAATAGTAAGACCATCCCACACATAAACACAGACGGTTTTTACCTTACTATAACCCAAAACATTCTTGAAATCAAACTTCGATCTGATATTATCATAATGTCTAAATACAAGTAAATAACAATCTAGAGGAACGCTTGCATCTCACGCTCCCCATATATAGTATACAATCGAAAACCGCGGGCGCTTATTGGATATTGGATTCCAACTATGACAAGTTATGGGACCACCTTCCGCACGTGTATCTCTAGAGGCGAATACACTGGGTTCAACAAGAACGTCATGCAACCCGGCCCTCACATGACCGACCACTCATTTCGCTTGAGTGTATCGAATGTATATCACCGACGATTGGGATCAGCAACCGCCTGCCCGAAAAGGGACAGCATCGAATATGGATTAAAGAAGCAAAAGGAATTTCTCTAGATAGGTGATCATAAATCCTAATGGGAGCGACCCACATAGCCATGTTGCCTGCCCGATTTTTGTCATTTCCCGGTTGATGAGGCTTGAGGCTAGAATTCCCTTTCAACCATCTGGCCATTATTCACTTTGAATGCCACATTGTCAGATCCGCCAGATATCACTAATTGACGTCCACAAAAATACTCTAGTTATTTGGCTAGAGAAAACCATTTTTCCACCATCAACTATGGTACGTTTGAAGAAATCAACATACGTGACCCCTTTGGAAATACTCTGTCAGACACTCGTCCATACAAGTCATCCAGGAACAGGATGAGCCGAAGGTACTCTCCTACCGCATCCAATATAGGAATCACCCCATGGATCAGTAGTGAGAAGTCCTTGCAAATCCATGGATTTCAACCATGAAAGAATCACAAATCAAAATAACTCAAGTTGCAAGCCAGAGAAATTTGACAAGTAGTCCTTCCGCTTATGAAGATCCACGGTCTTCACTTGCTCTGGCTTCAATTGACGCCTTCACGTATTGGTTGGTCAGAATGGTTTTCGAATATAATTCGATCCCGGTCTTTCCGTACCAACAATCGTATTGGTCTGGTTTGATAGTCGGTGATTTAACTATCAAATAATAGATGTGTGAGTAACATGAGTTTGCTGATTCAGCACTTGACACAACTCGACCTCTTTTAAAATATATTTAACCAAATTCCCTTTTGACTAACTTTGTCTGATTTACTTTGATCGATTAACTCTAACTTGACTAACTCGACTGGACTAACTAGACTTGATTACTCTTATCGATTAACTAATACTCGACTTAACTCCATTTGCTCGACTCTAGATCGCAGCGATCACAATGGTTACGCCTGATTCCCTAAGGAAACATACGACCGCCGTAGGCTATCTGTCGCCCTGCGAATTACGCTAGTAGTCGTACGCAATGGAAACTCTTTCTGACTAACTACGTTTGACTAACTCTAGCTATGTTCGATCAACTCTAATTGAATAACAAATGTTTAGTACAATTTGAAATCACTTATTCTTATTTCCTTGGAACCATTATTGCAATATTATTTAATTTCCAAAACCTTGCATTAGAGTTCGATATACCTCGTATAGGGTAAAACAATTTCAACAACTTCACTCACTCCAAACTATTACTGTTCCTCGATAATAGTGAAGCCAACCAAGTTGGGGTATTTTAGTTACCTCTCAGACCTTGATCAACCCGTTCTTATCTCGGAATAACATCAGTTTGTCACTTAACTATTAACATCTAAATTTTCCCCTTTTTGGTTTCAAATATGGTTTTATAAACCTTTTCTTACTTTGAAATCTTTGTTCGATAACCTCTTTACTCAATTCCCTTAATTAAGTAAATCTTAATTTACAGCACACCTCTTAACTTTACAACCCTTACACCATCTAATCACTTCAGTGAATTCCAATTAAAAACTCATTGCTTAAATCCTTATTAATTAAAACAATAATTAACTTCAAATATTAACTATGTAAAAATATAGTTAACTTGGTTATTTATCAAAAATATGATAATGATTACTCTTAAAAGCTGATTAAACAATACTTCTCTTTATAAATTCTTACCCAATCAAATACCTATTCCGAGGTTTAGTTAATCGAAGATTAACTAAAATTTAACACTAAGCGATTCAGAAATCCCTTATTTATAGTCAATCAAAGATTAACTAATTATTTAGCACCACTCGCCAAATTTGACGAACATTCAGAACCCAATTAATCCCATTATCGTCATCAGTTAAAAACAGTTGGTTTTGTCGACCTAACATCTCAGTTAACCATTAACTGAATTCTCTTGTCATTTCCCATTTTTGAATTTATCAAATAACTTAATTAGTTTAAAAACCCTATTTAATTGTTTAAAACAATTATTTCACATTACCAACCTGTAGGTAAATCTTCGGTTTCCTTTGTTTAAAAACTGGTAAAATCCATTTAAATAATCCCTTTAACTCGATTAAAAATAGATATTTATAAATTTCCATTTAATTCCTTATATACTTTAATTTGAACTTAAATTCGGTTATCAAATAATTCTAACTTTAAAACTACGTCAATTTCCCGAACCGTCAACTGACATTAGCCACAACACATTTTTAGATATTCACCGTCAATTACCAAATCAACACGGTCAGCTGATTTTTAACACATCACGGGTGAATATTATTCAACCATACAAACAAGTTTTGGTGTCAGTCAGGGTGAACAACTCATATATAAGCACAACAAACAAATATACAGTTTTATTTGAGGAATTCGGTCGGATCCCACCAACCTGTCCTTCTCTGCATCACAGATATCAGTCGATAAAATATACGAATTAAATAATTGATGGATTATAAATAACTGAAATCAATCAACAATAGCAACCAATTTGCATCCATCGCATCCAATCAACCAATTTAGACTGTTAACTATAAAATATATTTTACTGTGAATGTACCACATCACACGATTCCAGAACGTGTGAGAATTAACTCACCAGAGTTTGTTCTGGTCGATGGTTGACGCGTTAGTCACCTTTAATCTTGAATGGACGTTAAAAATTAGCTGAATTTTCAACTGTCTCAGATCAGTGCCTAGTCAGTGACATCGCCTAGGCCTCGTCCCTGCGATCCCAATGTATCCAGTTTCGTCAGATTTCGTTCACGAACGAGCAAGTTACGTTCATTTAAAGTTTGAATATATTTTATGATTTAAACTAAACTAAATAACAATTAATTAAAATTAACGTTACCTTTAAAAACTGCCACCTCATCCTCATACAGAACAAACCACGCGTTTTCTCCACTTTCTCGTTTGCAAACTCGGTGATCCCCTTACCCATCAATCTTCACGAATGTCTTCAACCACTCACCCCATCGGAGCACCAGTCCACCACCATCATCGACCCTGGGACCCACCTAAGACCGCCTTTGTCACCGTGCCAACGTCCAGCTTCCGGCGCCTGAACCGCCAGCCCCCAATTCACCCCGACGCCGCTAGAAACCGGACCTAATTGAATTCCGTTCATCCTCCGATTTCGCTGCCGCCTGACCACCTGGGAACTTCCGGCCACCTCAAAACTGACCACCGGCCATCCCCCTTCCATACCCTTCGGTCTCCTCGCCCTGACCATGCCCATGGCCCCACCAAATTGAACAAAACCGGCGGCCACAAAAAAAAACCATAAATCGAAACCTCCGTTCATCTAGCTATTCCCGGCACCACCGACCACCAGAGGTCACGCCACCACCACCAAATCGAAGCTTAATCTCTCCTCTACAAAACCCCTAAGGTCCCGTCCACTGAAATCGGCCATTGCTCCTCAATTTTGCAAAAAAACGAAAATGGTTTCTCGCGGTTCTTCGCGATTTCTGGCCACCACAAGCGTCGATACCTCTCCAACTTTTCACAATAGCTAGATAACAGCCCGATCTACGTTTTTGCTTTGGATTGCCATAGCAAATTCTCGACGGATTGGAAGATATAAATTCTTTTGTGATTGAGGACTTTATTGTAAAATGTATGGAGGCTGAAAATGTTTAGGCTGAGAATACTGATTTTATGGGGTTTATATAGTGTGTAAATAATATATTTTAAGTTGACTTGACGTATGATGATGACTAACGAATTTTATTTCGTACCTATCGCTATTTTAAACCTCGTTTATTCGCTGCTGTGCTCACATACGAAACCCGTTCGAGACATAAATGGACGACATAGTATAATTTGACGATACGGTCCTAATGAAACTTGTTTCGTCGAATTCCGAGTTCATTTGCTCGAATGGCCCTCGTTCACGTCCAAACGGTTGTTTTTATTTACATTTTATTTTGCCACGCTCACAAATTAACCCCGATTGATGCGCCACTTGAAATCTAGCAATAATTTACTATTGCGGTCCCAACAAAATTTATTTCGTCGAAAACAGAGGTCGTCTGAAGAAAGTCCCTTTTATAACTGGCCAATTCAAAGAAAATAAACCAATTTTAAAGTACCTCAATATAATATTATTAAAATATTGAAATTGGCCATACACGACCAGAATATCATATATTACACAGATAAAATATCCCGGGTTGAATTTGAAGCCAAATCGATATTAAAAATAATTAAAAACCCCTTTATTTACTATAAATAACGATATAATATATAAAGGAATTCTACAGCGGCCATTTAAAAATTTGATTTGGACATAAAATATAATCTATACGACGAAAACTGGATTTTTCTCTGCCATTGGAAAGATATCGTCAAACCGGTCTCGACGTTTCTTGTTTTGAGGAAATCCAACTTATTTTGAACCCGGTATGTCCAATTGAAGTTCAAAATGCCAAATCGCGAACTACCACGCCGCTGCAGCTCGTTATTTAATTAAATTATAAACCATATATATAATCGTCGTTAAATAAACGAAATCGTCGTTAAAATTTCAATACAAACAATATTTGACCACTTTAAACTGCCCGATCACGTTATACTTCAAATTCCACATTTTCCAAATATTTTGGAAATTACAATTATTATTTTATTATTTATTTAAATAATAAATTCCAAATAAATCGTAAAATTCGATTATTTAAATTCCAACCAATATTTTAAATAATTAAAATAAATTAAAATAACCCAAATAAATATGCAGAAAATACAGGTCGTTAAAAAACACGTTTTCTTTTGCCACGCTCACGTATTGACTTAGAAAATTAGGAATTTTGGAATCTAGCAATAACTTGACATCCCGGATCCAACAATAGTGGTTTCATCGAAAACAGAGGTCGTTTGCAAAATTTCCATTTTTAAGGGCCAAAATTCCATAGCGACTATTCTGAACTTTCAATTGGACATAACTTTTTATCCCCACTATGAAATTTCAATTTTTTCGAATTCGTTGGAAAGATATTTTCAAATAGATTCTAATAGTTTTGGTTTCGCCAAAATCCGGTTTATTTTAAATCCTGTACATTCATTTGAAATTTGAAATAGAATTTTCAAACTACTGCGCCATTTTCAATTCCTTTCATAACTAAAAATAAATATTTATATTCTAATGACGATTCATATAAATATATACATTCTAATTCTATTCAAAATAAATTTCTCGTCGTCATTATTTAAAATAGTTCATTTTAGATATTCAAAATTCATCAAAATTGCCAAAATTAAAATTTTAAATTGGCTCGGATTTCCATGTTATTACAATATAAGTATAGTCATAAATCATAGGTGGGTTGAAACAATATCATGTAATACATCATCTACCTTGAAATCCAAAACAATTCATATTGAGATAAGATTGATTATACTCAATACCAACTCCCAAATTCCACATTTACTATTCGCCAAACAACGGTCAAATCACGTTTCTAAATTCAACAAGTTATGTATCCGGAATTCAATTCCAAGTCAAATCAAATATTGAATATTATATTTTCAAAAGGACAAAGTTTCAAAATATGCTTTTTTTTAAACTAATAGCAGATTTTGGCTAGTTTTGAAACTATTTGCAGAAATAGACTAGTTTTGGTCACCTCAGCACTGAGGTGTCCAGTGCTTAAAAAATAATACACTTTGGCGCACAGGTGAAGTGCGCCCCTTATAAAAATATAAAGGTGCACTTAGTACGCCCTTTCAAAAATACATGGGAGCACTCCATAAGTGCGCCCATGAAATTTTAAATAGGAGTCCCACATAATAACCATTCTACTCTTCTCGTTGGGAACTCCATTTGCAATATACAACCAGCTGGGCATAAAAACCTAAGACAACAATCGTGCATTGGCTGGCTTTCTGGTGCCATTGTTGTCTTAGGTTTTTTCTTTCATCTAATTAATGTATATATTGCAGGGGAAGAGTGTGTTTGGAGTGTAAACACGTGTGGAGCTGAGGGTGGAGGCGTTCTGCCATGTAATTTTTTTGCATGTAAAGTTGCAGAGGAGTTGGTGCGCATGTCTTCTTGTATATGGAAAGCTGATGATTTTGTGGTCTTCAGCTTGGAGCCAAGTGTACGCTCTCAGAGGGGAAAATATCTTGTAATAATGAAGCAGGAAGTCACATAGTCCTATAGTGAAAGATCAGACGATCCTTTGCATTTTATATGACGATGAAAACGTGACTATCCTGGATTCTGATTCTATGAACGGCTTATAATTGGTCTGTCTGTTTGCCATTAACCTACAGTCTACACGAATGTTATTTCAACTATATTGACAATTTACACGATACGAAATGCTTACTTTTTGTTGTACTTTTTGGCTAGTTTTCAACTATTGCAGATTATAGCAGGTGCACCTTGCAAGTGCGCCTGTTTAAACTTTTATGGGCGCACTTGTGAAGTGTACCCATGTATTTTTGAAAGGGCGCATTTACTAAGTGCGCCCTTATATTTTTACAAGGGGCGCACTTCACAAGTGCTCCCTGCGTATATTTTTAAAGCACTAGCCACCTCAGCGCTGAGGTGGCCAAAACAAGCCTATTTCTGCAAATAGTTTCGAAACTAGCCTAAATCTGCTATTAGTTTTAAAAACAAGCCTATTTTGAAAATTTGTCCTTTTCAAAATATGTTAAGATTTGAATAACCTTAAATTTTAATACAAAAATTACAAAATTATTTTCATTATAAACCAAATCATTTTAATTTTGCTTATAAGTCAAATCAAATCATTCATAAGTTTTTTTTATGAATATCCAACTTTTCATAAATTATTATAAGTTCCAATGTCACTCATAAGTTGTTTTATAAGTTCAACAAGTCATTTTATAAAATTTGTTCTAAATAGTTGAAAACAACTATAAAACTTATTTTGTTACAAAATCTTCGTTTTTAACTTCATAAATCTTATTATTAAAATCTTGGTTAAATATAAACACTTGAAATTTCTTTTTGCAAAATTGGAATTCATTATAAAATTTGTGATCTTTTTTTTTAAACTTCTTTTTACCTAATTTATATAAAATCGATTCATAAAACATGTTTTTGTTATAAAAAGGTTCTTTAGTATCTTTCAATACTTGGAAATTTTGTCTTATTGAAAATCATCATATCTCAAAATTGCTGAATTTAGGCCATCTGCCACTTATCATTTAACAGTACTAGTTATTGATTATTATCATATCAAGGTTCACCTTAATGTGGCAATCATCTGAATTATGTTTTCGTTATTTATGTTAGACGGTTCATATGTGAATAATATGAAAGCGAATAATTATCAAACACATTAAGGAATCCTGTTGGATCCCTCTAACCTTCCCTACTGCATCACAACTCATATATATACGCATATAAATGTGGATCATATAATATAATTCATATAAGATGAATCTGCTATTAAACAAGTAATGTCAAAGGTCATCCTCTTTCGGGGTAGGAATATATCCAAATCAACCAAATAAGCAGCAAATCATCCAAACACATAATCAACAAGTGAATATTATTATATGATATAACAATATTCTAGAAAGTGTGAGTTTTAACTCTACAATCCAAACAACCATTTTACTTCTATTAATAGTTAAATTTGAAGGCATTTGATTTTAACAAAATATTAGCAATCTTAAAATGTAACCAATCCAACTCCTACATGTAGATTTCATTGATACAAATCCTATGCAACTCGCATTCAAATTCGACCTCGCATGAAATATATATAATAGTTACAAGTTTCTTTCGAAATTTAAAATAACTAAAGATGCTATTAGCTTTTAGAATTAATTATATAATCACGTTTAAATCTTTCTTCCTCCTTTTAAAAATGCAAGCCTGACATCAGCATCCCAACCCTTGATTTCCTATTCGGCCATCGTTCCCCTACACCTCGGCTATAAACCTCGGCCACCAATATCGCCAAGAGACTCACCACTTCAACCTCCACCTGACTATAACCCCTTCACCATTTCCGACTTCGCAGAACAAAACCCGACCTTAAGAAGTTCTTTGGCATTAAAATGTCACATTTATCCTCTAGCAATCACACCATTCAATCTTGAGCTTACAAACTCCTCTAAACTCCAGAAGAACAATGGTAACCTCATCATTGCCTATCATCCTCTGAATCACGACCATATCTCAGTCTAGTTCAGCTGCTGAGATGTCAATCTTTGCTATATGTCGTTGTTTACATTTTAAAGCGCATAGAAACAAAGAGCTCAACCTCACAAAGCCATAGGATCGAACAAAACCTGATTTCACCAAGTACCGCACTCGAAATAATTGAATGAAGAATTTAAAGGAGGTGGCTTCCTTTTTCTTCTTCATAGTCTATAGAAAAGAGAAGAAAGAGAGAGGCGGGAAGAAGTAGATAACAACTTGATGATTATTTATAAACAAGGTATTTTCAATATTTTATTCTCTTTTAATTTCGTCTAGTGTTTCGAGATTGCATGATCACGTGGAATGTTCGATCGTCATGAAACTTGATAACATATAATAATTTTCTATTCGAGATCCGATGAAACTGGCTTTTCCGAAATTCAAGATTTTTTACAGAAAATATTTTTACCTGTTAACAAAATCGAGTTATTATTAGTTGATCTTAAAATGCTTAAATTCTTCGATAAAATTTATTACTATTACTCTTATTCAAATAAAATTTTACATAACTTCAAAATTAATTTTATTTCAATTTGATTTCGAGTTATCTCAATATTCAAATTATTATATAAATTTAATTCAATCCATTAAACTTAAAAATAAATAAATTTAAAATTCAAATCCATTAAATATTAAGTGCCAAAGTTTGGATTGTTACATTATCCCCTCCTTAAAAGGATTTCATCCAAAATCACAACCAAGAGCAATGCCATAAAAAGCATTAATTTTTTTAAATATTTTTAAAATCATTGTTACATTTTCCAACGCTTGAAATTATGGAAAAAATTAATAATATTTGTTTTGTGCGGCTAGGTCCGATGAAATCATGATATCAATATAAGCTCATTTCTGAGATCTTCTATATCCGGGGATAACAATAATAGTGTATATTACATACTTATACTTGTAGAGTGTGTACGTCACATAACATAGTTCCCATTAAGCGTAAATACATACCATTTGTTGGGTAAACAACATTTACCAATGAAAGACCTATATATGCTTACATAACTCAAAAAAAGAGTTAAACAAGTAATGCAATAATTACTATCATATGCATATACAATATAACAATCATGTATAACAAAGAAATATGATGCACTTGATAATTATGATGCAAATCTGAAACTAACACAAATGTAACATAACGTCACATACAACCAAAAGCAATTATAACAATACGTTTAGTAACTTACATTTTACTTAAAGTTCTAAAACCTTATCATTACTTAACGATGACAAATAATATATTATCCATTAACTTATGCTCCACATCCTTAGGTAATTACTTAACCGATCATCCATGCTTTCACAAACACTTCTAAGATTTAATTCTCAACTTCACTACAAGGTAGCAACATATCACGCAATATTTTAAAAGTTCATATGATAAACATTTATAACATTTGTGTGTCATAGAAATTTGATTGCTCACTCAATTACATAATTTCACTTTAGAACTAGTATCGTCAATATGATCACTCTAATATGGACTCAGATCTGGTTTCTTGATTAGAAATCATCATTCTCCTTGCATAGCTAGAAACTATGGTTGAGAATTTCAGAATCATATCAAAAATACAATATCCATATTTGTCATCAAGAATCGAGTGAAAAATACTAAATTTAATTGGTGTAAACAACCTCAAAATCATGCTCTAACCGAAATCAAATCGCAAAGAGAATAAAATGATCTATGTAAATTTTACGCACTTGTTTCAATTGGTTTATTAGTATACCAGTTTCTCTAATCATTTATATATTCCTACTTAGTATATTATTTTCTTATACTAATTTGTTTCTGAACTATTTCTATAAATTTACAAGTTCATATACTATAGTTCTTTCATTCTTAAATTCTTTTCGTCTATGCTTATCAATTTCACTTGTGTTCAATTTCCATTTAACACTTAGGTTCAAATTACATAAGTTTTTAACTTTTTTTTACTTAACTTAGAAATCTCGACTATTTAAAGTCATTAGACATTCCATTTATATTTAGTCTTGTTTAAATTTATATTATACAACTTTCATCTGGTTAAATTCTTATCCAACATCATCAACAACCCCTCTAGTCAAAATATGAAGTTGAATTCATAGAGTGTTCATTTCCAATGTTCCTATGATTACTAACCTACCAACCTATTCGAGAAAAAAAATGAGATTGATTTTATCCAAAAATAGTAGTCAATACCCAAAAAAATAGTTATGCACAACTACAAATCAATAAATGGTAGCCAATGCTCGAAAATAGATGACCAATCAATCAACAAATGAAAATAATTAAATATCGTCATAAACTACTAAGCTAGTCATCCAATAAAACATTTAGTTATGAATTTTTTTTTCATATGTGAAATCTTGGTAAAATTATCTCATTTACCACATTTGAAACAGATCAAAATATTCTAATATTCATTAACATGCTCATACATATACACATACACACACACCCCCTCAGTTGTCAATCTCGGGTGTTCAAGGGTGTTATTAAATCTACTCTACTAAGTCATACCCAATCAAAGCTGGGTGATTGATAAGCCTAATCTCTGATGCCAAATATAAAACAAACGGGATGATAATAGACTTTAGTACTTGCTAAACCAAAGCTCTGATACCAAATGAGACGACCCACCTATTTTCCTTACTCGGTACACAAGCTAAACCAAAAAAACAAGAGAATAGTCTTGAGAAAGAAGATAGGGGTGAAAAGAAGGAATAAAGGAAGTCTATAATAGAAGAAGTCAAATACAACAGTTCAAAATCTCATCGCGAAAAGAATAAAATATAATGTACCAATTCTATTTCCATAAAAAAATTTATATACATATAAATGGATAATAAGAGTGCAATAAAGAAATTAATATAGACAGTCATAATAACCTATCTTGGCAATTGCTGATATATGCAACAACACAACTTAATGGAAATACAACAACAAACATCATAGCATAACGGAGTACATACATAACATGTAGTATGAGACAATGGAAAAATAGATCATAGTGGAAATACGAGAATAGATCTCGACTTGAACCCCTCTCCTGAAGCTTCAAGTAAATCCAAAGCTAATCTGAATATATATACTCGATCTGACTTGAGCATTAAGGAAAATGATGCCTGGATTAGTCGGAATACCAAAGTGAGAAAAATCACATCACAAATAATTTGTTTAATTTTAGGAAAATCTTTATAAGAAAGGATATCTCATAAGACAAGACCATAAATAAATATAGCATAAGTTCTTAACATATGATAATAAAATATTTTTACATCAATCATGCAATATTATTTAAAAGGTCGATTTAATCATCTTAAAACAAAATAATAAGCTTATATAAAATTGTTACCGATATTAAATTTCGTGCTCTAATGAGCTCTACATACAAAAACGTGACATACATTTGGCAATGGATTCCATACAAATGGCAAGACTAATTATTGACAAGTCCCACATCGGGGAATTTATAAAATAAATTTAATATAAATATCAAGAGTCCACCCTTCACATTGCCAATAGGTTTTGTGATAATTTGGGGTTCTCTAACATGGTATCAGAGCGAGTTTAATTCGTGTGCACATAAATACCACACTTATCCACGTCACCCAATAAAATCCACGTGTTAGGCTTAAGACATGCCACACGTGCCAGGGTGAGTTGAGACAAGTCCCACATTGATGAATTTATAAAATAAATTCTGTATAAATACTAAGACTCCACCCTTCACATCGTCAATTGGTTTGGTGGTAATTTGTGGTTCTCTAACACTACACCTTCTGTACAGTACACCTATAGAGGGATGTACTAAAGACAAACTACTCTTTGTTTTATGGAACGATTAGGCAAATATACTGACCCAAAGGTAATGCACCAACTAAATATGCCATCATTTTGGCCATTACTGACCAACCGTGCACGCTCCACCAAACCAACATGCTCAAAGTGAATCTATCTAGAAAAGTGATGAATACATCCTAATGGGAACGACCTACATAGCCTCATTACATGCCATGTGTAACAACCCGGAAATGCGAGCCAGTTTAAAATTTTTATTTTTGCAATTCTAACGAATTTTGAATATTTAAAATAGATTATTTTAAATAATATCGACGAGAACTTTATTTTGAATAGAATTCGAACGTATATATTTATATACGTCGTCGTTAGAATGTATAATTTTATTTTAAATTATAAAAGGAATTGAAAATGGCGTGGTAGTTCGATAATTCGATTTCAAATTTCAATTGAATGTACCAGGTGCAAAATAAACCAGATTTTAGCGAAACCAAAAATAATAATAGAATCTAATTGAGAATATCTTTCTAACGAATCCGAGAAATCGAAATTTCATAGCGGGAATCAAAAGACATGTCCAGATGAATTTTCAGAATAGTCGCTATGGAATTTCGGCCTTTAAAAATGGAAATTTGCAAACGACCTCGGATTTCGACGAAACCACTTTTGTTGGATCCGTGATGTCAAGTTATTGCTAGGTTTCAAATTTGATAATTTTTCGAATCAATATGTGAGCGTGGCATAGGAAAACGCATTTGACCAGTTTTAGTTGATTTTAATCGACTGAAAATTATCCATTTTTCCAACGGTCTCAGAATTCGACGAAACTAGTTTTGTTAGGACCGTATCGTCAATACGAAGCTAGAAAATATTTTTTTGGAATTTTTCGAGTTAGTATGTGGCCCCAGTAAATTGAAATGCGCGTTCAAATTCAATATATAGAGTTATATGTTGATTTTGACGAAAACTGATCGAAACGATCGAATTAGCTTACGATACATATCCCATTGTGTTCGGAATGGGGGTAATTAGCTGGGGACGATAGTCGGTGGAGTTCGAATTAAAAACATACCTTTTGGAAATAAATAAATAATTAAAAACTTTTCCCTTTAACCCCCCCCCCCTCCCCCGGTTGACTCAGTTGAAATTTAAAAAGAAAAAAAGGGGCTAAGGGGACGGAACCCTAGCCTGAGCCGATGCGCCGCCGCTCAGTCGCGTGCGCCCCTCTCCACAGGCGATCGTCGTTCGCCAGTATCCCGACACCTACCGTCCACGCTCCGTCCTTCTTCTCTCCTCTCTGACCATTCGATCCCCAGCCCCATCGCGAAAAACCCCCATCGACGTCCCCTCCTCCGTGCGCCACCCGCCTTCCCACCAACCTTAGCCGACGTCGAGCGCCCCCTGCCGCCACCTGAGCCTCAGCCCAACGCTTTCCTCCCCCATTTGCCCCAAAATCCGAACGCCAACAGCTCCCCCTCTCTCTGAAAAATCCGATTTCCTGTAAGTATTTTAATTCATTCATTTTTAGTTATATGAATGTGATTAATTCGGTAATTATATGTCTTTGAATTTAAAGGATTATATATATATATATATTTTTATATGAAATATTATCTTTATAGGTGTTAGCGAAAGAAAATATGATTTTTACTTGTGTAGAGTATTAAAAATATGACCTTTATATAGTAGAAGATATAAAAATACTATTTTTATATAAGTAGTGTATTGAAAATAAAATTTCTATATAATAGAGAATATAAAAATATAATCTTTATATTTGAAAGGGCGAATGCTTTATAAATAAAAAGGCGAAATCTTTATATTTGAAAAGGCGAAATCTTTATATAGAAAATAGCGTGATAAAAATATAATCTTTATTATATGAACACTGTTATAAAAATGGAATTTTTATCTATATAGTAGCGGTGTAAAAATGGAATTTTTATCTATATAGTAGCGGTGTAAAAATGGAATTTTTAACTATATAGTAGCGGTGTAAAAATGGAATTTTTATCTATATAGTAGCAGTGTAAAAAAGAATTTTTATCTATATAGTAGCGGTTTAAAAATAGAATTTTTATCTATATAGTAGCGGTGTAAAAATAGAATTTTTATCTATATAGTAGCGGTGAAAAAATAGAATTTTTATCTATATAGTAGCGATGTAAAAATAGAATTTTTATCTATATAGTAGCGATGTAAAAATAGAATTTTTATCTATATAGTAGCGATGTAAAAATAGAATTTTTATATACATAGCAACAATATAAAAATGTGATTTTTATATATGTAGTGGCTACGGGCAGTGAAATGAACAAAAGGCGAAAACGGCGAAGACTTCTACATAAGAAGAGTCGTGGCATTTGGATTAGCTATCGGTGAGAACATCTCACTTTAAATCTTGTTTTCTAGTTAAAATATATACTAGGATGGAGACGGTGCTTAGCAGCACCCGACACCCGTCATCCACAGACCATGGATGGCTTGTATGTTTGATTGTTTGTTGTGATGAAAATTGATTGTGTGATGTGAAATGAAATAAAATATTTTATCGTTAAAAATATTATTTTTAACGTGTGTGTGTGAATAAAAATATATGTTTGTTGATTTGAAACCCCACACGGGTGTTGGGATGATATTTGAAGTCCACTCATCCCGATTGATTAGTTGTATGTCGATCGATTGATTGACAGGCTGTTATAAGCGTTAGATATCTATATTTGATGCTTATACAGTGTAGTGCACTTTGGATGATGATTGATTATTTATCATTGTGATTATATACATGTGTTGTATGGAAACCATATAATTAACATTATATGGTGATTGATTGGGCCTCATTCCAATTGGGAAAATAAAGAATAAAAATAGTCATGTGTTGACGATAATCATGTGTTGAAAAATTATCATGTGTTGAATAAAATATTTTAATAATAAAATTTACATCTTTATCATATTTAAAATCATTCTCTTACTACTTTACAGTTGGAGTCTGATTTGAAAATCAAACGATAGATACCATAATTTTATAAAATATATTAAATAACAAAAATAGTTGTGTTGACAGTACTCATTCGTTGAGATTAGTCAAATGTTGAAAGAAATATAGATTCATGTGTTGAATAGAATAAATATTCATTTGTTGAATAGAATAACGAAGTGACTGAAATATATAAAGCCGTGTTGATTAGAGTTGCGCCATTTTGACGTGAACGATATTTATATCGATTATATTCGTTTTTATAATGAACATTGAAAAGTGATTTCAAAATCAAATATATTGAAATGAATTCGAATTGAAGTTGAATTGAAATGAATTCGAATTGAAGTTGAATTGAAATGAATTCGAATTGAAGTTGAATTGAAATGAATTTGAATTGAAATTGAATTGAAATGAATTCGAATTGAAATTGAATTGAAATGAAATTGAATTAAAATCGATTTGAATTGAAATCAATTTGAAATGAATTTAAAATGAATTTATAAAGGAAAATTCAATTTTGATTTGAAATTGAAAGGGAAGTTGAAATCGTTTCGAAAACGAATATAAAACGAATTTATAAAATACGTTTTTAAAGGAAATCGATGAAATATATATTATATATATTATATATTATATATATATAATATAATGGCCTGAATAGAACGCGCCGCGCCGCGGCAGTTCGTGAATTTCGACCATTGACTTCGAATGGACGTTGCGGGAGATCCGACCGTCGGATTCTCCTGAAACCGGAACCGTTGGGTTCGTATCGAAAAGAGCTTTCCAATGAATATTAGAAATTTGAAATCTAACGGTTGGATTTGGAATTATGTCCAAATCAAATTTAGAAAAGGTCGCTGTAAGTGCAGTTCGATGGCCGTTGATGGAAATCGACTGTACGGGCCTTGATAAAATTATTAAAAATATCAATAATTTGTGTAAAATCATAAGAAATGATTTGGGAAAAATTGGGCTGAAAAAGTGAATATTTGAAAAGATAAAAATAGATTTTTATCGAAATGAACTAGTTTTGAACTAGAATTAAAATCAATTTATTTTTGAAATAAATAAATTGAATTTGAAAGTGGTTTTAAAAATAATCAGAATTTCCAATATGTGAATTGGGATAGATTTGAATCGAAATTACCTTCGGAATATTTCGATGTTGGATTTCGTGATTATACAGATATTGTTATGGGAATTTGAAAGATATATTCATATCGTTATTTCCAATACGATATTTGTTGGTCGTAGAATTTGAGATTGAATATAAGCCGATATATTTTCTATTCAGAGCCTTGTATTTAATATCAAATGTGTTTTGGGTTTATCGTGAATCGTGTTTTAGATGACATTGGTTCTTTAACCCAGTTAAAGGTAGGATATTGATTTTTGAAAGGATTAAAACTAAGTGGAGTTTTAATGAATCTTTAATTAGATTGAAATGTGAATTGATAATTTAAATTATCAAATATGAAATGTGATCGAGAATGGAGTACCACCAGTTTTACTAAGCGATAGTTAAATCTTTAATTAGATTTGAACGTGAAATGGTAATTAATATTTACCGATAACACCGTGGTGTTAGAGATGGAGTACTACCAGTTTTGCTCCATGGGATATATAGGTTGGGATTGGGAAATAAAATAAATAATTACTTCGGTGTGGTTCGCTAATCCCGACTAGTTTGGAAAACCATAATATGGTTTGAAATGATATCCAAAGGAAGATTAAAGAATAAATTTAGAAGAATTTATCTTTGATAAAATTAATGGGAACCTTTCCCTAAGGATGTGATTTTGTGAATAAAAGAATATTCTGAATTGGAATGAAGCATTTGTTGTGTTTTTGTAACATTTGTTTATTATATACGTGGGTTATTCAGAAAGGTCGGGTTTATACCTATTCTGAATAATCGATTCGACGATATGTCGAAGATGAAGACAGTGGTTGAAGACCGGAAATCTTCACATCGTTTGGGTGATTACTGATGATCTTGATTGGGTTGTACACCCAAGAGGAGAGAAACAGTTGGTGATCGTCCAGACGTACTTGGAGATCGATGGATATGCGAGGAAAGTGCCTCCGGTTTCGTGTAGACCCAGAACGAACTTGTAAATGGACTGTGTGTCTGACATTGGATTTTATTCTGTGTTGATTGATCTCCATTAAATATACATCTGTTTGGCGGAGGAGAATTTATTCTCTTGCTTAACGCCCTTCTCTGAGACGTATGAGCTCAGAGGTTGTATATCGATGGACATCAGTCGCATGGAGTGAATTGCCAGTGTGGCACGCGTAAGTGGCAATTGATCAAGGCTTCTGTTGAAAAGCAAAGTCTTGTGGTTGATGATCAAAGCACGGCCTATGTGGCGCAGCTTTGTGTATAACGTGAATTCGCGAGCCTCACACCTCGGTATGAGTTAAAAACGGGATAGTGACTCTAGGGAGAGCACGACGTTTCTTTCTAGCTATGGGTGGTGTCAGTGCTTAAACTGGCTGACATTTATATACTTTTCACCTGTGTGGTTGTTGGATGCGAGGCGCCTCGGATATAGGTCTGTTAGGACCAGGAAACGTGTGTTCAGGAATAATTTATCCTCAAAAGTAAGAGAGGACAGGCCCTTAAGATCCAAGGATCATAGTGGGGTCCTGGGACATTTGCAAGAGTGTCTCGAATCGGAGAGGAGCTTGCCCCTTGCCTCGACTCATGACGGAAATCCAATTTCCAATACGTGATATTGCGGTTTTATTTGTAGAACTAGTATGGCGACATGATATATGGTACCCATGCCGTCTATGATTGATATTTATGATTGAAATTGTTTTGACACTATACACTTATTATAGTATCATATGATTTGTTTTAAACGTACCAAGCATGTTTGGCTATTATAAGGGAAAACCCTATCCTCCGGCTTGCGTTGCATTGTGTGATGGGACATGAGTCTTATAATAGCTTCATTTTTTCAAAAAGCATTGCGCTGTTTTGTTATATGCACTGGTATTCTTGGGAGGAAACCTGTTCCGTGTTATACGGCGTGGTCCCTTGATTTACCGAACTTTAAAATAAAGATTAATAACTGTTTTAGTTCTCACACCAGTCACATGACTGACCTGGAGTTTATTGTTTTAACCTAAACTCTGGGTGCCCCTATTTTCCATACGGGCAGCTAGTAGTTTTGGTTTTGTTGATTTATATTCATAGGATCCTGATTTACAGCTGGAACAATGCTCGGAAAGCTCTGTATCCGTTTATTACTTTCAGTTGTGTTTTGTATTATTTTCCGCTGTTATGTAATTTATTGTAATCTCTGATATTTTTCTGTTGTGTAATATTTATTCATACTCTGTATATTCTTGTATCTGATGGAATTGTTGTAATAAACAATGAAATATTCTTCTGTTTGCATTCTGATTCGTCTTGTACTCAAAGTAATTCGTTCTTTCTCTTCTCTTCGGAGACGGGGAAGTTCGAGTCGCTACACCATGTTTCTCCATTTCTGGGATGATGAGGCATAAACTAGCGTATACCTTTTATACATAACATGTAATCATCTTTGAATGTCATATTGTCATTCCATACAAGTTGTCCCCAGGACAAACTGTAGGTATTCTCTTACCACATTATGTCAGGAATAATCCTTAGGATTAGTAATAAGAAGTCCTCTTATCATGTAGAACTTTAGATTGTAGGGACCATTACTATAGGTAAAATCATATTAGCTAACCAAAGATATCAATGAGTAGTCCTTTCCATTTCAAAGTCCTACGCCTTCAAATCATAATCATAAGTGTAAGCAATAGGAAACCTACATCTCAATTTTGAATGCAAAACTAGTTCAAAGTGGTTTCAAATCCAATTTTGATCCCCGTTTTTCGAACTAACAACGATATAAGTTCAAAGGGTAAATATTAATGGTTGGTTATTTAACTATCAACCATAAGTGTATGGCTCATCACATAAGCAACATACCATTTTAATTAAAATCATTTTATCAATTTTGAAAAATCGATTACATATACTTATCTTACCTGAATAAGTATATTCACAAATATATGGGTTTTGATACACGAAAATCATATCCATACACTTATCTCAGTGGTATACACATATTTGCAAATTATATTATTTTCATTACTCTGAAAACACGCTTAACTCTAAGGTTTAAGTACAATCATAAATCATATGTGGGTTGAAATAATGTCATGTGATATATCATTTACCATGAAACCCAAAACAATTGTTATTGAGTACAAAAGATGTATATAGTGATAAAAATGATTATACTCAATACCAACTACCAAATTCCACCTGCACTATTCGTCGAATAATGGTGAAATCACCTATTAACTTCAACGAGTAGTACAAGTTTCTCATTCAGAATTCAATGCCAAGTCATATCAAAAGTATTAAATATTCCATTTTCAAAATATGTTAAGCTTTGGAAAGCTTCAATTTTAATTCAAATATTATATAATTCTTTTCATTATAAATCAAATCATTTTAACTTTGCTTATATAACAAATCTAATCATTTATAAGTTTTTTATGAATATTTAACTTTTCATAAATTCCTATTATAAGTTCCAAGATCACTTTATAAGTTCAATAAGTCCTTGTATATAATTTGTTCAAAACAGCTGAAATCAATTGTAAAATTTATTTTGCTATGAAAACGTTATTTTAAACTTCATAAAACTTACTATTAAAATCTTGGCTAAAAAAAACAAATGAAATCTCTTTTTATAAAATGGGAATTCATCATAAAATCATGTTGTAAATTCTATTATAATATTTTTTTATAAATCATGATTTCTTTTAAAACTTTATTTTACATAACTTAGA
Source organism: Allium sativum (assembly GCA_030737875.1). Classification (NCBI taxonomy): domain Eukaryota; kingdom Viridiplantae; phylum Streptophyta; class Magnoliopsida; order Asparagales; family Amaryllidaceae; genus Allium; species Allium sativum. The sequence continues at coordinate 390,537,538 of CM060912.1, read as the reverse complement.
TAAAATCGACTCATAAAACTTTTTATAAACCAATACTTTTATAACTTTCAGTACTTAGTAATTTTGGCTTATAATAAATCATCGTATTTCAAATATATTGAATTTAGGTCATCTGTCACCAATCACTTAACCATATCATTTATTGCTTAATATCATATCAGGGTTAATTTTGATGTTGCAATCATCATCCAAATCGGGTTTATGTTATTTATATTAGACAGTTCAATTGCGAATAACATGAAAATGAATAAAATCCAATGACATTGAGGAATCATATTGGATCCCTCCAACCTATTCCCCTACATCACAGCTCAAATATCAACACAAATACATTTAAATCATATAATATGATTCATATCAGATGAATCTTCAACTGCTAAGCAAGTAAAGTCAAAGGTCTCTACTTCAGGGGGAATATATTCAAACCAACTAATTATGCATTAAATCATCCAAACATACAATCAACAAGAGAATATTATTAGATGGTATAATAATATTATAGAATGTGTGAGTTTTAACTCACCATCTAATATAATCAATTATTTTGCATTATTGAATAGTTAAAATCGAAGATATTCGATTCTAACAAAAATCCAGCAATCTCTAAATCCAATAAATCTAATCCATTTGCGTTGATTTCATCAATACAAATCCAATGCGACCCATCATGTCCAAATCTAACAACGTATGAAGTATATGCAATAGTTACAAGTTTATTGAAATTCAAAATAATTAAAACGCTATTAGCTTTTGTAATTAAATTCCTAATCACACTTAAATCCTTCTTCCTCTTTTTTAAAATGTGAGCCTCCTTTTAATTTCCCAAACGTTTGATTTCCCTTTTGACCAATGTTCCCTGCATCCTCCACTATCAATCAAGGCCACGAGCATTGTCAAATGACTCATCACTTCATCCTCCGTCAACAATAACCCCTTTGCCAGCTTTGAGTTGGCGGAATAAAACTTGACCTTGAGCAGTTCTTTGATATTAAAATGTCGCTTTCATCCTCTACCAACCACACCGCCCTATCTTGAGCTCATCAACTGCCCTACACTCCAGAAGAACAAAGTTAACCTTGCCTTCCCTTATCACCCCTTGAATCACTGACGTATCTTTTTCCTAGTCTGGATGTTGAGATTTCGAGCTTTGCTATATATAGTTGTTCAAATTTTGAGGCACATGGAAATGAAGAGCTCAACATCATGAAGTAAAAAGATAAAATGACACCTAATTTCATCAAGTTTTGCACTCGGATTAATTGAATAAAGAATTTAATGAAGGCCAATTATTTTTTCTTCACGACCAATAGAAAAGAGTGAAAAGAGAGAGAGGTGAAAAATTAGGTTATACGTTGATGATTATTTATAGGCAAGATATTTTCAATATTTTATTATCCTCAAACTTCGTCATGTGTTTCGAGCTCGCGCGATCACATGGAATGTCCAATCATCACGAAACATGACACTGTACAATAATTTACTATTTTGGATCCGATGAAATTTGTTTCTTCGAAATTCGAGGCAGTTCAGAAAATTATTCTTACCTATTAACAAAATCAAATTGTTATTAATCGGTTTTAAACACTTAAATTCTTCAATGAAGATTCTACAACACCCCACACTTTTCTGCGCCCAAATTTCGAAAATCGAAACTCAAACACATCCAAGCATGGAGCGTGTATATCTAGTACCTGCGATAAATGAGCATAAGAATAATCAGATTACAATAAAATAACTCACAGATGAAACCTAATAGGATAAACTAGTATTAACTCAAGCAACTACCTTTTTCAAAATAAGTCAATTTGCCAATACCGAGCATGAGAGAGAACGAGAACCGAAAGCCAAACTTAAACATCTGTGAGAACCCGACCTTCTCTAGAAAACCTGGGTGGTTGTAGTGAAAAGGGGGATTCAGAACAACAAGATTATGGTGAACACTAAACGTACAGCATAGATTATATTACACAGATGTATCCCGTTTGGTTCAACCTAAGATGTATGCTTACCACGGTTAATGATTCTAGCCTAACCCTGTATATGTTTACACATGACTGTACTACTCTTCCCAAGTAGTATTCCCAAAGTATAATATTGAAATAGGACGTTTACACACATATTTGTGCAGCCTTTATACCAGAGCATAGCTAGTTATTTAATCGAGGTTAGACCCCAAGTTACGGAGTTTCTATATATGTACCTTCATTGCACTTCCTTCATTACTTATTGCCTCACTATCAGTGATAGATAGGGTGGATTCTCTTCGATCTCTTAAGACCCTAAGAGGACCTATTGATCACTTATAATTTCTCGATAATTTATACAACATCAGCATAAACTAGAGGGCACTAGCCACTGGCCCTACTAGTTAAGGCTTCCGTCATTTACACATATACCCTTACCCCACATAAGGTGAGAGATGGTATTTTATCGCTCGTTATGCCTTCTAGCTGACCTTATTAGATAACGCCCTTAGTCGCTTGCTACTTCCCGTAGGGTAGATAGCTATATCTGACGTTTTTAGTTTCCAGGTTTGGGTAGACAATACACACACATGTCATTTAAGACCCCTATACTGAAAGACCTATCCCCAGGTGGACTCTTCAACCCCGGCAGCTTAAGATCCAAGAAACAGACTATACACGAAGGTTATTAGGTTCGTACCCCATTAGCCCTTAGTACCTTTCCCTATTGGGATAAGTGGGACACGTCATCACGTCTTTTCCGTTTAGTTACTCCCCACGAAAATCTTGTTGTTAGGGGTTCTTATGGTTAATTATAATTTTACATCATTAACCTACTAAGTTCAACTCTACTTTTAATTATAAGCACTATATTTATTAATATAAATAAGGAAAGTTATATCCTCTTTATCCTAGGATATTTATTTGATTACTTCCCTAATTGGATTTAGTGTTTAAATAAAAATCAATATCCATTAATCCCCTTTTTATTCAATTGATTAGAACTAATGCCATTTATGAGCCTAACGGTCATAATTTTCCTAAGGCGTTAATTGACAACGAATATCCTTATCTTATCAGTCCCGAAGTATCTGCTTGTTGTACCCCAACAGACAATTTATACAATTGTTTATTTATTTATTGATTTATATTTATGTGTGTGTACATATATATATGTATATTCATATACAAGACCTCTCACATTAAGTTGACTATCTGTACATGCAGGATTTGCTGAGTGTTTCCAGGCAGACTTCTACCACAGGTTGAACTTAACCTCGTGGCTTGGTATATTTATATTTATGCATTAGACCCCTCACATTAAGCTAACCACCTATGGATGCTGGATTTACCGGTCCGTTTCGGGCAGACTTCTACCAAAAGTTAAGCTTAAACTCATGTCTAAATGCGGTTATAATTTAAATTTCCTAATTTGGGGTGTGCAACATTTATCTTAATTAATTTAGGAATTGTAACCATTATCCTATTATATTTACTTTCCCCAATCAACAACGGTTACCATTGTTATTTATTGATTTGATGTCCTATTTATAACAATAAATCATATTAATTGCTACAATGGTCACCACAAATATATTAATTCAATATGGATTACATCTTCATATAATTCCATAATTGATAACCATTCAACATTCAAACATTCCATACAATGTATATTTTACCGTTTTCGATGATTGGGACGGATAATATGTGTGTGTGTATATATATATATATACATGTATATACACACACACATATATTATGTTTTCGTGCGATCAATGTAGTTATCATTTTCATTATTGTTATTTATTCTCTTAAATTAAATGATTTGGTTTAATTGACAAACAAACATTCCTTTTTGCGTTCAAACTTGTCAAAAGGTTTTAAATCTTACAAAAAGATCGTTAGCTGTAATCACTGTAAATTATGCCTAAATTGTGGAATTGACATATTTTCAAATCACAAGGAATATATGTAAATATATATAATTTGGAATAGTTGATGAAAATTACGCACAAATTTGTATATTTATATTTATATGTACATTTGCACCCCTTTTTCCTTTTTGATCTTTATATCGTACCTCTTGTGATTTCAAAATAATGTCTTTTTATTCAAAAGGTTACAACAATTAAGCCCAAACCCAACAATACTGAATACAAATAAGCATATTTCTTTTAATATTACAATCATGTAATCTACCAATCAAATCTATTTATCCAAATTCGCATAATTTATTATTCAACACCGAACTAGAGATCTAGAATGTAACTACATCTAATTGGTGTTTACATTGGACTATACAGTGCTTTTGCAACAATTACAACACATTTTACAATATAACTGTAGGAATATGTGTATACAAATTTAAGAATCCTACAATTAACATTATGCATAACCCCAGTTTGCAATTCACAAGTTTTTAACAATTTTTATAATCAGATCTAACAGGTGCTAATTCAATTACAATCATGTTATAAGAAGATCTGATGAAAATAGGCATATAAACTTGAGATCTAATACAAACGGGATAAATACGTTATTATAAATTTATATATAAATTTCCACTCACCTTAAACCATCCAAATATAAAGTTTGAACCTTTTAGGCCTACAATTCCCAAATTCTTATAAATTTATAATTTATCTGAAAAGGGGATAAATTCATATCTGTATAGATGTAAGAAAATAGGAAGAGAGAAGAAAACCTGATTTGGAGCATCAATTTGCATTCTTTTCCATTAGATCTGTTAATCCTCTCAATTTCATATGAATTGGATTTGATTTGTTGTATAAGAATATATTTTAGATTAAGAAATTAAGTTTGAGAAGAAGGAAAATAGCAGAGCTTCACTGCTGCCCACAGATTTGTATGGAAAAGAATGAGGTCTTACCCCTCTATTTATTGGATGGAATTGGCCTTAGACCGTTAGATCTATTTTAATTAACATTCGTCCATCCATATATAATTTTATATTCTTAAACCTAGCTGTCACTACATGGCTCGACCAAGCGGTCACAGCCAGCGGTCGACCGCTTGGTCGACCTGGCACTGAGGTGGCTGGGTAATTATATATTACTATATATATATATATATATATATATATATATATATTATTCTGATTTATTTATTTTCCATCCATTTTCGTTTTTCGTCCGTAACTTTTTCATACGTACTTCGTTTGTGAAACTTCAAACATGAAAGTTGACCAGAATTCTGAGACGATCGCATCGGTTAAAGTTTCATGGTCAAATTCCATCGTTTGAAGAAATTCCTATTTTTGAGATTCTAATTAAATAACTAATTATTGTCAAAACTCTGGGTTGTTACATTCTTTCCCCATTAAAAGGAATTTCGTCTCGAAATTCTAACACCAAGTTATCATATCATACACAACCAATTTATGAACATCCACTTTGCAGCCATGTGTATATCTGCATAGTGTACATAATGCATTTCAAGCATAAAACATGCATGCAAGATTATTCTAAATCGGGCCCTCTATATGTATGCATTAAGATTTTTAAAACACTTTTGAAAACATGATGCAAAACATCCTAAGTATACTGGCAGTTCTATATGAAAGAAAATTTCAAAAATACTTTTTTATCCATAACCTTCACACAATTACAAATAAAAGTGTGAAGCAACCAATTTTGCATCTGAACTTTACCATCCAAAACGTCACGTAGTCTAATCGTTTCCTATTTAACTTCTCCTAAACCGGAAAAAGGAAATCGAAGCGAAGAACTTTAACATTTTTCCCGCTTACAATTTTTCCATTTCCCGCCCTATAATGAAATTTCACCTCAGCTACCCAAAATACTCCGAAAATTTCCATATGTAGACTGTAAAGGAGGCATAAATCAAGCTCAAAAACGTAAAATGAGTTAATTAATAGCTCGTGGGCATCGTTGACAAGGTATGGAAACAGCGTTTCAAGGCTAAAAAAGTCTTTTCCTTGTTACCATTATAGTTTTTATCGTATCTTTGGTCCTATTGCACCGCTAAAATGTGCACTAATCAACCAAACATCTTCCTTACGCTATTCATGTAACCAAAAATTGAAATTTTTCATAAATAAATTTCCGCTTGAAACTTCTTGTGTTTATTTTGAAAATTCCTTTTTCAGTAGCGTTTTACTTTCCATATGAGATCCATATGAAAAATCAAAATTCGGTAACGTGCAGTTTGCGCCATTTAAATTGTCCATTTTAATGTAAAATAGGCATTTAAATATGCATATATTGTTGTATCCAAATTTTGTGTTTTCGCGCAAACTAAATAAAAGAAAGTAAATCAGTTAAAAATTTAAAAAGGGTAATTATTTTTTTCAAACAACATTTTTCAAAAACTTTAAAAATGTATTTTGCGGAATTTTAAACGATTCAAGTCACATGTTGGCGAAAAAGGAAGCTAGTCAAGACAAAAATGTGAAAGCTGAAACTACACACAAAAGTCCAAAATAAATTTTAGCTTTAACAAGGGACGACTACTTATTTATATACCCATGACGTGGAACCGGTCCTTTACTAAAATTTATCCAACACAAAATTCTATTTTTTCTAGCTCTAGGATGACTGTTAGTTTAGATGAGAAAAATGAGATTTCATTCAAATAGGCATGCATGAATGAAATAAATATCCCAAACATAGAAATCTCATTAACCTAAGTTGTGCGATTTAAACAATACTGACAGTTACAAACACGAATCACCACCGAGCCAAGAACCTGATGTTGGAAAGGGAAAACAACAAAGACGATAACAAGACAACAACACCGAGAACCTCAAAACAATGGCTATATACAATTAGATGTCTTGCTCTGCGGCTGGAGCTCAAAACAATATTTTTGATCTTCAATTAATCATATCCTGGTAGTAAAAATGCCCAATCCTGTGTTACGAGCACCGTTTGTGTTGTTGGAGGTTTACACATCACCATCTCTACTAAGAGAGAGAATTTGTGATGAGAAAAGAAACCTAACACAAAACTGCTTCTCATGGAAATCCACCCAATATTTCCTAAAGACTAAATGGGTACACGAAATTATAGACTATGAGACAATACACAAGAACAACAAGCTGAATAAAATGTGATGCAGCACAAAATGATGGTTATGCCACCGATTAAAGAAAAGATTAATTTACGCATCATGAGACAAATCTAGTCTTAACTCTCCATTCATAAAACGACATGCTAAACGAGTTACACGTCATCATGGGAAGTTTTTACATAGATCCTCAAACTCAAAACTGACATCAAGAAAATGAGATTTGCTGCAAAATCTCCAAAGTAGATTAAACAAAAAAACATTCAATTCCGTGTAAAACACGGATTCTTCTAAAATCTTTTCGAGATTCTCCTCAGAAAGACCATACAAGGACAGCTTATTCTTCATCTTTGAAACGATGATCACCTTTGAAAGAACCTATTTTAACAAGGTATATCAAAGGCGGGTGCAGCACAAACAACAAGCCCTATTTTAAGATCTCGAAGCAACTGGCCGGTAGAAGTCCAACTGCCTTACCAAATTTTCTTAACCCTAAAGCGGTGAGACCTTTTTGCTCATCCCAACCTAACCAAATGATCTCTCCCAAAGAATGAGACTTTAATGGTATAAGTAAGATCAGGTAGCGTAATTAGGTATTATGGACTATGAAATGGTCGGAGAGAAGAAATTAGATCTTGGAGTACTAGTGAGGCAAAAACTAATGCGCAAACAAGCATGGGAAAAGAGGAGACGAGGCAGCAACAAAGAAAGAGAAGGAGGATAGGAATATGCTTTGGCTAGATGAGGAAGGAAGGACGAAAGAATGGGGTTAAGGGGGGTAATTTGGACGCAACTTTTATAGTTGAGTCCTAGGTCCAAATTGTACCAAAACTCATCAACTAATTGACCATCCTAGCATAGCACCAAAAAGTCAACTACCAAGTAGGTTTGAACAGAGGTTGAACCTTGGCCTTATTAGGACGGATTAAAATATTAATCGTCCCGCGTTACCTTTCAAGATTTAACGCGATCCAAAAAATAATTATCCTCACCACCACGGTATTTAAAGAACGTAGTTAAACTCCAAACCAACTCCAAGGATTTATAGTCTCAAAATGATGTTGCGAGTACACAACAAACGAACGAATTCCAAAATTAATTTAGCTAGAAATCCATAATATAAATTAAAATGGATTTTCCCCTTACCTAGCTGACAACAAGCAGATGATTCACAAAATCAAATACCCAAAAAACCAAGATGAAGGATTTTCCTTAGCCTTTCCAAAGAAAAATTTAGAACTTTCTCAAAAGTGGAATTTATTACGAACTAACGGTTTCTTATTTATAAATTCATTTTATTATCACTATTATTATTTATATTCCAGTTTATATTACAAACTGAAAAACCTTTTCATGTTCAAAAATGTTGGAGCTTTAAATTCTTAAGGATTATGATAATTTCAGTAAAATATCCTTTATGTATGGGAAGCGGGATACTAAAAATCACATGGAACAAATATTTATTATTCTTAAGTTTAGTGGCATATTCCTTTTCATTTCCAATTAATTCCTACCAATCGGATTATATTTATTAAAATTACACAAAAACCCGATAATTTTGAAACACGAATAGATTAAGATCTAAAAATTATATCTTTATAAAACTAGGCCTTTATAAAACTATTTTTCAAATCCGTATTTCAAAACTTCTAAAATCCATTTTTATTTTTCCCAAATAGTTTTAAAAATAAATTTCTTTGAATACAAGGCCAAGAACTCAAATGAATATTTCAACAAAGGTAGATTCAGAAATTCAATGAAGTAACAATGGATATACCTCTTAATTATATTTCTGAAATAGATACGACATACTAATGTGAACTTTTCCTGTTTTGGATCGAGTAATGGTCTTTACCGGAACTACCAATGAAACCAAATACCAGAAATCGCGACTACCTCGGTTGTAGCAAGATTTTCATCCAGCCTCCAAACTCGAATCAACAGAATCCACCATATGTCATCCTCATAGTCTTCACAACAACATCGCCAATGTACTGTAGGGTAAGACAAAATTGGCTAGAAACCCGAACTCAACATACTTAAACTCTTAGTCGCTTAAAGCCCATTTTATATAGTTAGTCCTGCAACTAATTCATCGTTGAAATAAATTAAAGTCAAGTCAGAAAAACAAAGAAAAACAGAAAAGAATATCGAATTACGTTCTCTCATGAGTTCTAATTTAACTAATTCCTCTGATCATTTAACCTAAGCTCTGATACCAAATGTAACACCGTACACTTTTCTCCGCCCAAATTTCAACAAAAATCGAAACTCAAACACATCCAAGCATGGAGCGTGAATATCTGGTACCAGCAATAAATGAGCATGATCATAATCTAAGTACGATAAAATAACTCACAGCAGAAACAAAATAGGATAAACTAGTATTAACTCAAGTAATTACCTTTTTCAAAGTAAGTCACTTTGCTAATACAGAGCATGAGAGAGAATGAGAACAGAAAGCCAAAATTAAACACTTGTGAGAACCCGACCTTCTCTAGAAAACCTGGGTGGTTGTAATGAGGAGTGGGTTAGAACAACAAGATTCTGGTGAAAAAGAATTGTACAACACAGATTATAGTACACAGATGTATCCCATTTGGTTCAACCCAAGATGTATGATTGCCAATGTTAGTGATTCTAGCCTAACCTTATAGAAGTTTACGTTCAACTATACCACTCTTCCCAAAGTAGTATTCCCAAAGTATAATACCGAGATAGGATGTTTACACACATATTTATGAAGCCTTTATACCAGAGCATAGCTGGTTTCGAGGTTAGACCCCTAGTTACAGAGTTTCTATATATATATACTTCCATTCCTCTTCCTTCATCATTTATTGCCTCACTATAAATGATAGATAGGAGTGATTCCCTTTGACCTCTTAAGACCATAAGAGGACCTATTGGTCACTTATTATTTCTCGATAATTTATTTAACATCAGCATAAACTAAAGGGTAAGGCTTCCGTCATTCACGCATATACTCTTGCCCCGCATAAGGTGAGAGATGGTATTTTATCGCTCGTTATACCTTTTAGCTGACCTTATTGGATAACCCCCCTTAATCACTTGCTACTTCCCATAGGGTAAATAGCCATATCTAACGTTTTTAGTTTCCAGATTTGGGTAGACAATACACATACATCTCGTTTAAGGCCCCTATGCTGAAAGACCTATCCTCAGGTGGACTCTTCAACCCTAGCTTCTTAAGACCCAGGAAGTAGACTATACGCGAAGGTTATTAGGTTCGTATCCCATTTTCCCTTAGTACCTTTCCCTATTGGGATAAAGTGGGCCATGTCATCATGTCATTTCCATTTAATTACTCTCTACGGAAATCTTGTTGTCACGGGTTCTTATGGTTAATTATATATTTACACCATTAACCTACTAAGTCCAACTCTAGTTTTAATTATAAGTTCTATATTTATTAATATAAATAAGGAAAGTTATATCCTCTTTATCCTAGGATATTTATTTGATTACTTCCCTAACTAAACTTAGTGTTTAAACAACAATCAATATCCATTAATCCCCTTTTTATTCCATTGATTATAACTAGTTCCATTTATGAGCCTAACAGTCATAATTTTCCTAAGGCAATAATTCAAAGTGGATATCCTTATCTTATCAGGCCTGAGGTATCTACTTGTACCTCAACAAACAATTTATACTCTCGTTTATTTATTTATTTATTTATTTATTTATATATATATATGTATATATGTATATATATATATATATATGTATATATGTATATATATATATATGTATATATGTATATATATATATTCATATACCATACCTCTCACATTAAGTTGACTACCTGTGGATGCTGGATTTGTCGGACGATTCCAGGAAGACTTCTACCACAGGTTGAACTTAACCTCATGCCTTGATATATTATAATTATGCATTAGACCCCTCACATTAAGCTGACCACTTGTGGATGTTGGATTTGCGGTCAGTTCCAGGCAGACATATACCACAAGTTAAGCTTAACCTCGTGTCTAAATGCGGTTATAATTTAAATTTCCTAATTTGGGTGTAAACATCTATGCTAATTAATTTAGGAATTGTAACCATTACCCTATTATATTTACTTTTCCCAATCAATATTGATTACAATTGTTATTTATTGATTTGTGGTCCTATTTATAGTAATAAATTATAATAATTGCTATTATGGTCACCACAAATATATTAATTCAATATGGATTACATTTTCATATAATTCCATAATTGAACACTATTTAACATTCAAAAATTCCATACAATGCATATTTTACCATTTTACGTTGATTTGGACAGATAATATGTATATATACTCATGCCGACCTTCCAACACCGAAAACACTGGAACATTTATAGAAAGAAATTAGAGGGTAAGATAAGAAAGAAAGAAATATTAGAATAGAAGAAGAAGAAGAACCAACACAGAGCCTTACATCGCAGCGGAACAAAATATAATACAGAAATAAATCTTTACTGAAAACTTTAAAATACTTACAATATCAGAGTACAACACACAGCTGGACAGTTTTGATAATCTGTCCTCGTATATATAATCACACAGCAGAATATCATTCGTCTGAACACCTTCAGCTCATCTCTGGACTTCTTAGTGCCTGATAACCTGAACCTGTACACCTCGGTCTAACCCGAGCATTTACAAAACACCGGGTCAGTCTGGTGGACCAGAGTGAGAAAAACTCGCACAGCATTTAGGGTATCACACAACTTGATTTTTAAAGTTAAAATCCTTTCGAAAGAAAAGGATAATCGTAAGACCGAATCCACACATAAACACGGACGGTTTTTACCTTACGATAACCCAAACCAGTTTTCGAAATCAATATCTTGATCTGATATTATGATAATGTCTAGATACAAATAATTAATAAATCTAGAGGAACGCTTGCATCTCACGCTCCCCGTATATATAGTATACAATCGAAAATCGCGGGCGCTTATTGGGTATTGGATTTCCAACTTGACAAGGTATGGGACCACCTTCCGCACGTGTATCTCTAGAGGCGAATACACAGGGTTCAACAAGAACGTCTTGCAACCCGGCCCTCACATGACCGACCACTCATTTCGCTTGAGTGTATCGAATGTATATCACCAACGGTTGGACTCAAACCACCGTTCCCGAATGTGCAGAATCGATAAGGTAAGAAACAAAAGGAATTTCTCTAAATAGGTGATTATACACCCTAATGGGAGCGAACCACATAGTCATGCTGCCTGCCCGATTTTTGTCATCCCCCGGTTGATGAGGCTTAAGGTCAGAACACATCTGGTCATCATACACTTTGAATACCACATTGTCAGATCCGCCAGATCACACTGATTGACGTCCACAAAAATACTTTAGTTTATTTGGCTAGAGAATAACCATTTCTCCGCCATTAACTATGGTACGTTTGGAGAAATCAACGCATGTAACTCCTTTAGAAATACGCTGTCAGACATCCATCCATACAAGTCATCCAGGAACAGGATGAACCGAAGGCACTCTCCTACTACATCTCATATAGGAATCACCCCATGGATCAGTAGCGAGAAGTCCTTGCAACCCGTAGATTCCGACCACGACAGAACCATAGTACATCGCTGGCTGCAGACCAGAGATTATTAGTAGTCCTTCCGTTTATGAAATTCTACGTTCTTCAATGCCCCATCTCGATCATCTTCTAACATCTCCACGTATTTGTTGGTCGGAATGGATTTCGAATATAAATTTGATCCCGGTCTTTCCGTACCAACAATCGTATTGGACAGATTTGATAGTTGGTGGTTTAACTATCGAAATACATAGTGATTCAATCATGACAACCCAATGGGTTCACTGGTTCAGTATTCAGCATCACTTGGCCTTTTAGTTTAAAACCAAAGTAGGTTTAAACTCTTAAATATACCGATATTACGAATCCAGTTCCCGCTTCTTATTTAGCATAAAACTATATTTGAAACAAGTTTATCTAAATTTCTTAGAAAAATCCTATATCATATCCAGTTGCTACTTTTACTTTCAAAACATTAGCCATATCATTTACCAATATTGGAAAAAAATCAATTAAATCTATCACTTATAAACAATCATTGTGAACCAACTTTTATTCGTTTTATAACGACGTCAAATGCTTATTCTTATTGAATAAACCCCACTTTTACTTTTCTTTCTAACACGAACACATCATGATAATTTCATGAAATTCCCTTGTCCTCTTTTTCTTGGAACCCTTATTATATATCTTCCACATTCCCATTAATCGTTCCACTATTATTTCTCTAATGGAAATAATACATATTTAATAACCTCTTTTACCATTACAACTAGTATCATCTGCAGATAATCCTGATGTCGTTCAAGTTGGGGTATTTTAATTAGCTCTCAGACCTTGATCAATAACGTTCATATCTGGAGATGAATACAAATTATAATCCACTCTTTCCCAAGACCATTTCCGCTTGAAATTCATATTTCGACTCCCAAATTTACTTAATCCTCTTTAAGTAACTTTAATTCAAGATTAACGATATAACCTCCATCGCTTTTTATAAACCTTGTATCATTACATTTGGTTCAATCTCAACCATTTCTTTTCTTTTTAACTTAATTTAAATATCAAATCAACCTTATTTAAGTCATCGTATTCATTCAAAACTCCTATTTATAACTTCTTTGTGAAAATTTTGTGTTCTAAATATAAGTTCGTTCATAAATTTCCTTAATCATTCAATGTGAGTCCCTTTTAACTCGATCACTTTTTATATGAATCCCGACTAAAAGTAATTCCCTAAGTTATTGTTAACTAAAATAATAATTTACCTAAATCATTAACTGCTTTAGTAGTTAATTTCCTTATTCACTAAATAAATAGAAATTTTCCTTTTTAAAACTCAATTAAAATTAAACTAATATTCTTTAAACTATTTTACTCAAAACACACGGATTCAATAATCAATCCAAATAAAAAGGAGTTAACCCAATTGATTCAAAGCACGGATTACCTCATCAATCGCTTCCCATTTCATCCTCCCTTTAAATTAATCAATAGTGTAATTAATTTAAATAACTCTATTTAATTATTCCTTAACAAAACAATTTTCTAAATTTAACCATTAGGTTAATTTCTAATCCCTTGTTTATACATCTGATTAACATCAGAATTTTCTCTATAAAATCGATTAACAATAAATTTAAATAATAAATAATTATTTTCTTCTGATAACTACTGTCCAAAATAGAAGGTATTTCCGATTATAAAATAAATTTTATAACCCCATCTCTGTTGATCTGCTTGTCGGTGATTCAACCTTTATAAAATAATTGATTTCATAGGCCATATTGCCAAATACTCAACCCATACCACCCATTGATTTAAACTAAACCGATGTTGAGTTTTAAATCGATAATCTACAATCAGATCAATCGATGTCACTTAACTGATAGTTTCTATACAGTAAATAACAATTATTCCGCATCAATCAGTTAATAGAACAATCCAATCATATCAAACAATTCAAACCAGTAAACACGTTTATAAATAAACGTGACCAACAAGGTAAGTTAACTTTGTTGGATCCAATTGTTGAAAAAACGATTTTGATATTTCGTTGAAATTAAACACGGTTTAATTTCAGCAGTTAAATCAACAGATAAATTTATAATTAGCAAACAGCCAACCATCATCAAGCAGAGCACACAAAATAAAAACCCAATTTATAAAAAATATAAATGGGAAGAAACTGAGTGAGTTTAACTCACCTTGAATTTTATTTGTCGATAAATCAGCTTGTTTTCAGTTGAATTAAACGACGTTTCATTTTTCTGAAAAATCCAGTTGCTGCCTGCCATGCTTAGTCCTCATCCATCGTGTAGTACTCGTTTTCACGGTCCCGACGTTTTTCGTTTCGTCGGAATCTGGTTTCGTTTGTACTTGATATCAATATTTGAAATTTATATAAACTTTAAACTAAGCAAACCTTAAATAAATAAAATAAAAAGGATTGGGCCTTACTTTTGTTCGTTCAGCCCATTACCCAATTGAACCCGCCCACCTTTTCACCATAAACAACCATGAAACCCTCTCCCCTTCACAATTTATCAGCCGTCAACAAACTCCAGAGCAAGAAAATGGAAACCCTAGAAATGACCGAAACCCACGATCCTCCTCCACCGTTGTCAACGCCGGACCCCACAGCGTTTCACCAGCTACTCCCCCTTGTTTGCGATCAACCACCGTAGGCTACACCAACCCTCAAACCCATTGTGTAACCCGAGACCGAACCCTCACCACGAACTCCTTTGATATCACTACCGAGTTGAAGAGCAAGATAAGTATTTT
This sequence comes from Allium sativum, assembly GCA_030737875.1. NCBI lineage: Eukaryota > Viridiplantae > Streptophyta > Magnoliopsida > Asparagales > Amaryllidaceae > Allium > Allium sativum. The sequence goes on along the minus strand of CM060912.1, from coordinate 390,522,162 downwards.
GTTTTTAATTTACTGTATTGTTTTAATTTTCTTTTTTCTGTTTTGATTTGTGGTTCCGAATTGGTTGTGTTCCGAAACGAAATGGGGATGTGTAACCTCTATTTATACTTGAGGTTTGATCCTGATAAGAACGATGTCAATTCGATTTTGAATCATAGGGTTTAGGTTTTGTTCAGTCTAGTTCTTAGGAGTTTGTTATTTCATTTCAGCTTGTGCTGTGAGATTTTTGACATGGAAGGGTGCAGATTTCCATTTGATTTCGTCCGAAAACACCCAACATCAAACTGTCCCTATGAAGATTTGATACAACTATACACTGTCCATTCACATGGTCTGTACGATTTTAATTTTATAATTCCTGTGCAAGCTGTATTGGTGTTACTGTCTGTTCAATTCGTAGGTTTGATTTGCCGTATATATATGTATGGTAGAACAGATTTTTTTACATAAGATTTTCTGTCATTTTGTATTGGACTTACAGGATCCTTGGTTGGATATATATTAACTTGGGTATTCGGATTTCTATAGTATATTGGGTATTTGGAAAACCATGCTGCTCTAGCTATGAGCTTTCTATTCAATTAGATATTTGAACATGGTTGTGGTAGATTTCCTTCCCATTTTATATATATAAAACAATGATGGTTCATGACATTTTCTGTACCTATGAATATATATATAAACTGTTTAATTTACTGTTTCTAGTTATTATATTCACTGTTTTCTTTTTTTCTTCTCGATTGACTATAGCTTTAATGGTATAAATATATTAATAGATGTTGTTTCCTTCCTTGTTCATCTTTGCAGGTTAGAACTTCATGTGCTCTGCGCTCAGGATTTCACATGGGTCGAGCTGTCCATAGGACTAGTTTAGGCTATGTATTGAATTGTCTATTCAATTTACAGATTCAAAATTTTACATTGAAATTTGTATATGAATACACTTAGCTGTTCATTTCATGTATGGATTTGATGGTGAAAATATTTAGCTGTGAAAATAGGGTATACGCACGTGCATTGTTCATTTTTTTCTTTTCTTTATTTATATAAATTTTCTACTATAACTATGAAAAATTTGCTTTTACATTTCTTTTGTTGTTGCTTACAGAAGGAGACAAGGGGGTGCTGTAATTGCGTTTTAGTTTTTGCGTTCCTACAACCAGAATATATATATGTTGAACGCTTGTCAGACTTAAACCCAATTTTATTTCTTCCCATACTAAAGGGACGTGATGAACCATAGTTATCACATTTTGAAATTTATATCATGACATGTAAGAAAAAGGGTTGTCGAAAATTTATTTTATTCTACAAGCAATGATTACAAATAACCACCCAGTTACTAGAGTTTAAAAAATAAAGGTTATGGAACCAAGTGATTAACTAGCAAGTTATCATCCACAAAGAAACAGCAGTGAACATAAAAGCAGGGATGGTAACATATTTATACTGTTAGTAAAGATATCATGAATGACTAAGTAAATACAAGGATATTACCTTTTACTTCATAGTCATATATAACATGATTCCTCTTTATGCATATTTGTTCGTATTACATGGGTAAATTCCATAAACTGTGGTAGATTTTTGTATAACTTTAGTGAAATCGATAAATTCCCCTTAATATATATATATATTATATCTTGAAGATTTAGAAATCGTTAAATAGAACTCTTTGAATTAACTTGCGGAGTTTATACAATGGGATACCACCTCATAACTACTTACGTAGCCACTTAAAATGATCTGATCTTCCACTTGTATGGTTCGAAATTTATAGAAGTGGTCCGATATACCAACACCCTATGTATTTGTAAAAATTATTATTATAGGGATTTATTTGCCATTCAACTGTTAGTGTGTTCGTGCCCAACGTGAGTCACGTCTTTATTGAAGCTAACTTCCTCAACCCAGATACATTCGTATGTTATCAAATATCTGATTATCGAAAATACGGGATGTTACATCCTTTCCCCCTTAAAATAATTTCATCCTCGGAATTGCTAAGGTAGGGAAGAACGTTACAACCCATTTATTTCTAAATCGATTTTATTTTAAATCAAAACCATTTTATTATAATCATTTCCAAAAATTAAACATGAGTATCAATTCATTATCAAATACATGGTTAAATCATAAATTTCAATCCATATGCAGTTTCATTCTGGTTTAATCATGCCGGAAATTATTCTTTTAGTTCAAAATTCATTTATCTCCCATTAATTGGTTGATTATTCAAATCGGATAAACTACCATCCTATAACAAACAATTCACAATCAACAACCAATACACAACCAAATCAACTGAATTCACATTCAGTATTAATACTTTATTTTGGTTTCACAGATTTGAACATCAATCGGTTAATACCCGATTTATTTCTACTTGATTAATTCAAATTCCAAATTTAATTAATTTAATTAATTTAATTAAATTTGACCAAGTTAAGTTTCAATTCAAATTTCAATTAAATTTGAATTTCATTCACATCAATCAAACATACAAACCAATACCTCGATAATTTGATAAATTATTTCTTTCCTATACAAAATATAATTTGGGTAAAATTATTTCATTTACCCTCTTTTCAAAACCATATCGTATCCGTGGACAGTCCAATGCTTCTCAACACTTGAACCGACCAATAAACACAATACAAATCATTTGTATATAAAACTTACAAATACGCTCTCATATATATATACACTCAACCTCGATCTAGGGTATTACTAACCCCATCTCTATCGAGTTACACCACAGAGCCAAGGTTATTACTAAACCAATAGCTCTGATACCACTGTAACGACCCAGGATTTTCGGCCCAAAAATCGGCATAAATACCCTTTACCATACTCATGCCGACCTTCCAACACCGAAAACACTGGAACGTTTATAGAAAGAAATTAGAGGGTAAGATAAGAAAGAAAGAAATATTAGAATAGAAGAAGAAGAAGAACCAACACAGAGCCTTACATCGCAGCGGAACAAAATATAATATAGAAATAAATCTTTACTGAAAACTTTAAAATACTTACAATATCAGAGTACAACACATAGCTGGATAGTTTTGATAATCTGTCCTCGTATATATAATCACACAGCAGAATATCATTCGTCTGAACACGTTCAGCTCGTCTCTGGACTTCTCAGTGCCTGATAACCTGAACTTGTACACCTCGGTCTAACCCGAGCATTTACAAAACACCGGGTCAGTCTGGTGGACCAGAGTGAGAAAAACTCACACAACATTTAGGGTATCACACAACTTGATTTTTAAAGTTAAAATCCTTTCGAAAGAAAAGGATAATCGTAAGACCGAATCCACACATAAACACGGACGGTTTTTACCTTACGATAACCCAAACCAGTTTTCGAAATCAATATCTTGATCTGATATTATGATAATGTCTAGATACAAATAATTAATAATTCTAGAGGAACGCTTGCATCTCACACTCCCCGTATATATAGTATATAATCGAAAATCGCGGGCGCTTATTGGGTATTGGATTTCAAACTTGACAAGGTATGGGACCACCTTCCGCACGTGTATCTCTAGAGGCGAATACATAGGGTTCAACAAGAACGTCTTGCAACCCGGCCCTCACATGACCGACCACTCATTTCGCTTGAGTGTATGGAATGTATATCACCAACGGTTGGACTCAAACCACCGTTCCCGAATGGGCTGAATCGATAAGGTAAGAAACAAAAGGAATTTCTCTAGATAGGTGATTATACACCCTAATGGGAGCGACCCACATAGTCATGCTGCCTGCCCGATTTTTGTCATCCCCCGGTTGATGAGGCTTAAGGTCAGAACACATCTGGTCATTATACACTTTGAATGCCACATTGTCAGATCTGCCAGATCACACTGATTGACGTCCACAAAAATACTTTAGTTTATTTGGCTAGAGAATAACCATTTCTCCGCCATTAACTATGGTACGTTTGGAGAAATCAACGCATGTAACTCCTTTGGAAATACGCTGTCAGACATCCGTCCATACAAGTCATCCAGGAACAGGATGAACCGAAGGCACTCTTCTACTACATCTCATATAGGAATCACCCCATGGATCAGTAGCGAGAAGTCCTTGCAACCCATAGATTCCGACCACGACAGAACCATAGTACATCGCTGGCTGCAGACCAGAGATTATTAGTAGTCCTTCCGTTTATGAAATTCTACGGTCTTCAATGCCCCATCTTGATCATCTTCTAACATCTCAACGTATTTGTTGGTCGGAATGGTTTTCGAATATAAATTCGATCCCGGTCTTTCCGTACCAACAATCGTATTGGACAGATTTGATAGTTGGTGATTTAACTATCGAAATACATAGTGATTCAATCATGATAACCCAATGGGTTCACTGGTTCAGTATTCAGCATCACTTGGCCTTTTAGTTTAAAACCAAAGTAGGTTTAAACTCTTAAATATACCGATATTACGAATCCAGTTCCCGCTTCTTATTTAGCATAAAACTATATTTGAAACAAGTTTATCTAAATTTCTTAGAAAAATCCTATATCATATCCTGTTGCTACTTTTACTTTCAAAACATTAACCATATCATTTACCAATATTGGAAAAAAAATCAATTAAATCGATCACTTATAAAACAATCATTGTGAACCAACTTTTATTCGTTTTATAACGACGTCAAATGCTTATTCTTATTGAATAAACCCCACTTTTACTTTTCTTTCTAACACGAACACATCATGATAATTTCATGAAATTCCCTTGTCCTCTTTTTCTTGGAACCCTTGTTATATATCTTCCACAATCCCATTAATCGTTCCACTATTATTTCTCTAATGGAAATAATACATATTTAATAACCTCTTTTACCATTACAACTAGTATCATCTGCAGAGAATCCTGATGTCATTCAAGTTGGGGTATTTTAATTAGCTCTCAGACCTTGATCAATAACGTTCATATCTGGAGATGAATACAAATTATAATCCACTCTTTCCCAAGACCATTTCCGCTTGAAATTCATATTTCAACTCCCAAATTTACTTAATCCTCTTTAAGTAACTTTAATTCAAGATTAACGATATAACCTCCATCGCTTTTTATAAACCTTGTATCATTACATTTGGTTCAATCTCAACCATTTCCATTTCTTTTCTTTTTAACTTAATTTAAATATCAAATCAACCTTATTTAAGTCATCGTATTCATTCAAAACTCCTCTTTATAACTTCTTTGTGAAAATTTTTTGTTCTAAATATAAGTTCGTTCATAAATTTCCTTAATCATTCAATGTGAGTCCCTTTTAACTCGATCACTTTTAATATGAATCCCGACTAAAAGTAATTCCCTAAGTTATTGTTAACTAAAATAATAATTTACCTAAATCATTAACTGCTTTAGTAGTTAATTTCCTTATTCACTAAATAAATAGAAATTTTCCTTTTTAAAACTCAATTAAAATTAAACAAATATTCTTTAAACTATTTTACTCAAAACACACGGATTCAATAATCAATCCAAATAAAAAGGAGTTAACCCAATTGATTCAAAGCACGGATTACCTCATCAATCGCTTCCCATTTCATCCTCCCTTTAAATTAATCAATAGTGTAATTAATTTAAATAACTCCATTTAATTATTCCATAACAAAACAATTTTCTAAATTTAACCGTTAGGTTAATTTCTAATCCCTTGTTTATACATCTGATTAACATCAGAATTTTCACTATAAAATCGATTAACAATAAATTTAAATAATAAATAATTATTTTCTTTTGATAACTACTGTCCAAAATAGAAGGTATTTCCGATTATAAAATAAATTTTATAACCCCATCTCTGTTGATCTGCTTGTCGGTGATTCAACCTTTATAAAATAATTGATTTCATAGGCCATATTGCCAAATACTCAACCCATACCACCCATTGATTTAAACTAAACCGATGTTGAGTTTTAAATCGATAATCTACAATCATATCAATCAATGTCACTTAACTGATAGTTTCTATACAGTAAATAACAATTATTCAGCATCAATCAGTTAATAGAACAATCCAATCATATCAAACAATTCAAACCAGTAAACACGTTTATAAATAAACGTGACCAACAAGGTAAGTTACCTTTGTTGGATCCAATTGTTGAAATAACGATTTTGATATTTCATTGAAATTAAACACGGTTTAATTTCAGCAGTTAAATCAACAGATAAATTTATAATTAGCAAACAGCCAACCATCATCAAGCAGAGCACATAAAATAAAAACCCAATTTATAAAAAATATAAATGGGAAGAAACTGAGTGAGTTTAACTCACCTTGAATTTGATTTGTCGATAAATCAGCTTGTTTTCAGTTGAATTAAACGAAGTTTCATTTTTCTGAAAAATCCAGTTGCTGCCTGCCATGCTTAGTCCTCATCCATCGCGTAGTACTCGTTTTCACGGTCCCGACGTTTTTCGTTTCGTCGGAATCTGGTTTCGTTTGTACTTGATATCAATATTTGAAATTTATATAAACTTTAAACTAAGCAAACCTTAAATAAATAAAATAAAACGGATTGGGCCTTACTTTTGTTCGTTTAGCCCATTACCCAATTGAACCCGCCCACCTTTTCACCATAAACAACCACGAAACCCTCGCCCCCTTCACAATTTATCAACCGTCAACAAACTCCAGAGCAAGAAAATGGAAACCCTAGAAATGACCGAAACCCACGATCCTCCTCCACCGTTGTCAACGCCGGACCCCACGGCGTTTCACCAGCTACTCCCCCTTGTTTCCAATCAACCACTGTAGGCTCCACCAACCCTCAAACCCATCGTGTAACCCGAGACCGAACCCTCAACACGAACTCCTTTGATACCACTACCGAGTTGAAGAGCAAGATAAGTATTTTGTTTTTAATTTACTGTATTGTTTTAATTTTCTTTTTTCTGTTTTGATTTGTGGTTCCGAATTGGTTGTGTTCCGAAATGAAATGGGGATGTGTAACCTCTATTTATATTTGCGGTTTGATCCTGATAAGAACAATGTCAATTCGATTTTGAATCATAGGGTTTAGGTTTTGTTCAGTCTAGTTCTTAGGAGTTTGTTATTTCATTTCAGCTTGTGCTGTGAGATTTTTGACATGGAAGGGTGCAGATTTCCATTTGATTTCGTCCGAAAACACCCAACATCAAACTGTCCCTATGAAGATTTGATACAACTATACACTGTCCATTCACATGGTCTGTACGATTTTAATTTCATAATTCCTGTGCATGCTGTATTGGTGTTACTGTCTGTTCAATTCGTAGGTTTGATTTGCCGTATATATATGTATGGTAGAACAGATTTTTTTACATAAGATTATCTGTCATTTTGTATTGGACTTAAAGGATCCTTGGTTGGATATATATTAACTTGGGTATTCGAATTTCTATAGTATATTGGGTATTTGGAAAACCATGCTGCTCTAGCTATGAGCTGTCTATTCAATTAGATATTTGAACATGGTTGTGGTAGATTTCCTTCCCATTTTATATGTATAAAACAATGATGGTTCATGACATTTTCTGTACCTATGAATATATATATAAATTGTTTAATTTACTGTTTCTAGTTATTATATTCACTGTTTTCATTTTTTTTTTTTTCTTCTCGATTGACTATAGCTTTAATGGTATAAATATATTAATAGATGTTGTTTCCTTCCTTGTTCATTTTTGCAGGTTAGAATTTCATGTGCTCTGCGCTCAGGATTTCACATGGGTCGAGCTGTCCATAGGACTAGTTTAGGCTATGTATTGAATTGTCTATTCAATTTACATATTCAAAATTTTACATTGAAATTTGTATATGAATACACTTAGCTGTTCATTTCATGTATGGATTTGATGGTGAAAATATTTAGCTGTGAAAATAAGGTATAGGCACGTGCATTGTTCATTTTTTTTCTTTTCTTTCTTTATATAGTTGTTCTTCTATAACTATGAAAAATTTGCTTTTATATTTCTTTTGCTGTTGCTTACAGAAGGAGACAAGGGGGTGCTGTAATTACGTTTTAGTTTTTGCGTTCCTACAACCAGAATATATATATGCTGAACGCTTGTCAGACTTAAACCCATTTTTATTTCTTCCCATACTAAAGGGACGTGATGAACCATAGTTATCACATTTTGATATTTATATCATGACATGTAAGAAAAAGGGTTATCGAAAATTTATTTTATGCTACAAGCAATGATTACAAACAACCACCCAGTTACTAGAGTTTGAAATATAAAGGTTAAGGAACCAAGTGATTAACTAGCAAGTTATCATCCACAAAGAAACAGCAGTGAACATAAAAGCAGGGATGGTAACATATTTATACTATTAGTAAAGATATCATGAATGACTAAGTAAATACAAGGATATTACCTTTTACTTCATAGTCATATATAACATGATTCCTCTTTATGCATATTTGTTCGTATTACATGGGTAAATTCCATAAACTGTGGTAGGATTTTTTATAACTTTAGTGAAATCGATAAATTCCCCTTAATATATATATATATATATATATATATATATATATATTATATCTTGAAGATTTAGAAATCGTTAAATAGAACTCTTTGAATTAACTTGCGGAGTTTATACAATGGGATACCACCTCATAACTACTTACGTAGCCACTTAAAATGATCTGATCTTCCACTTGTATGGTTCGAAATTTATAGAAGTGGTTCGATATACCAACACCCTATGTATTTGTGAAAATTATTATTATTGGGATTTATTTGCCATTCAACTGTTAGTGTGTTCGTGCCCAACGTGAGTCACGTCTTTATTGAAGCTAACTTGCTCAACCCAGATACATTCGTATGTTATCAAATATCTGATTATCGAAAATACGGGATGTTACATTTGACATCCAATCGTTTCTTTTTGCATTCAGTCTTGTCAAAAGGTTTCAAATCTTCCAAAAGGATCTTTAGTTGTAATCATTGTAAATTATGCCTAAATTGTGAAATTGATATATTTCCAAATCACAAGAAATATTTGTAAATATATATAATTTGGAATAGTTGATGCAAATTACACACAAATATATATACTTATACGTACATTTACACCCCTTTTCCCTTTTTGATCTTTTTATATACCTTTGGTGATTTCAAAATAATGCCTATTTATTCAAAAGGAGAAAAACGACATGTTTACAACAACTAAGCCAAAACCCATCAATATTGAATACAAACAGGCATATTTCTTTTAATATTACAATCACATAATTTACCAAACGTATCTTTTTTATCCAAATTCACATAATTTATTATTCAACACTGAACTAGAGATTTGGAATGTAACTACATCTAATTGGTGTTTACATGAGACTGATTTCCAGATCTACAGTGCTTTGCAACAATTACAATACATTTTACAACATAACTGCAGGAATATGTGTATAAAATTTAAGAATCCTACAATTAACATTGTGCGTAACCACAATTTTCAATTCTCAAGTTTTTAACAATTTTTATAATCAGATCTGATAGTTGCTAATACATTTACAATCATGTTTTAAGCAGATCTGATGAAAATAGGCATATAAACTTGAGATCTAATACAAACGAGATAAATACGTTATTATAAATGTATATATAAATTTCCCACTCACCTTAAAGCATCCAAATCCAAAGTTTAAACCTTTTAGGCCCACAATTCCCAAATTCTTATAAATCTACAATTTATCTGAAAAGGGGATAAATTCAGATCTGCATAGATGTAAGAAAATAGGAAGAAAGGAGAAAATTTGATTTTGAAGTGTCAATTTGCATTCTTTTCTATTAGATATGTTAATCCTCTCAATTTCATATGAATTGGATTTGATTTGTTGTATAAGAATATATTTTAGGTTAAGAAATTAGGTTTGTAGAAGGAGGAAAACGGCAGAGCTTCACTCCTGCATACAGATTTGTGTGGAACGGAATGAAGCCTTACCCCTCTATTTATAGGAGTAGAACTGGCCTTAAACCGTTAGATCTATTTTAATTAACATTCGTCCATCCATATATAATTTAATATAATTAAACCCTAGCCGTCACTGCCTGGCTCGACCTAGCGGTCGCAGCTAGCAGTCGACCACCTCGGTCGACCGCTTGGTCGACCTAGCAGTCAGGTGGCTGGGTAATTATACATTACTATATATATTATTTTGATTTATTTATTTTCCGTCCATTTTCGTATTACGTCCGTAACTTTTTCATACGGATTCCGTTCGCGAAACTCCAAACATGAACGTTGACTAGAATTCCAAGATGAACGCATCGGTTAAAGTTTCGTGGTTAAATTCCATCGTTTGCAGAAATTATTATTTTTGAGATTTTAATTAAATAACTAATTATTGTCAAAATTCCGGGTTATTACATTCTTATTCAAATATGATTTAATGAAACTTCTAAATCAATTTTATTTCATTTTAAATTCAAGGTTCACAAATTTAAATTATACAACATTCAAGTTCTTATATAAAATTAATTCAAGTCATTATATTTCAAAATAAATCATTTTAATATTTAAATCTGTTACATATTTAAGTGCCAAAAATATAGATTGTTATAATTGCAATGAACAGGTTGAGTGAATAATCTTGTTTTGCATTTTATTCGATTAATTTGAACGAATCAATTTCATCGAAATACAACTGTTCTCCATATAAAACTTATATATGATAGTACAAAAATCAAATATTCAGTCTAGTTTTTTGTTTACAATTTAAAACTCATAGATAGCATTACATATCTTGGAAAACCAAACACATAAGTGACCAAATTATCGAGTTATTTAGTAGTTATATATTCAGATACTTTCATGGGTATAGAAAACGATAACATGCAAGAAAATATTTATTAAGTATATATTATGTTTTTTTGTCAATCTTCAATTCTATTCATTTCTATAATTTAAGAGGTAAAATTTTATCAGTTATATTAGGTGTGTAAATTTATCGATGTAGATTAATACATCACATTTCAGAAATTCTTACAATATTATAATAAAAAATATTTCCAATTCATTTTTCTAAGTCTCCAGGTAAATTTTTATGTTTATCAAAACAATGAGAAAAATATAGAATATATATCTTGCCCCTGGCCCTCGAACCCCTTCCTCGCCTTCGATATGGCCCCGAACCCCTTCAATATCTCATTCAAGTGCTGAGAGTATGATAGGACCAGCCTCCTTACCACTAACGCCTTTACCATCAATCAAAACATCTCCTAGTGCCTTGACTCCATCGGGACCAATGCTTTGACTAACCTCTTGAAAACGAAGTCGAAAAGGAGATCATTATTGATAAAGCTTTGCTCATTTGGATGATTTGTGTGATGACCACCCATAACTCCTGCACTTAACAAGGGAAGTAATGCGCTGAAGGACGTGCCAGGTAGCCATGGACGATCATCGAGACATGAAACACATGGGGAACTTGTCGTATAACTCACAATGCAAGGATAAAATATAATAGAACATATACAATAGGCAATAATAGTAAAGCATATTTGAGAAGATACTTGAACTTTCATAACAACTAGAAAGAATATCCATACATCTTTGGATTACAACATAAGTGTCTATACAAATTCGCCTCACTACAACACTCGGAGTCAATCATCACACAACAGAAAACATCTGATACTATATAGTAAAAGGGTAATACGCCAACCTCCTGCTTGCCACCGCACAGCATTCTCGCCTCACTAAGCTATGCTACCTGTAACCTGTTACTCAGTCTGCCCATCCAAAACTAGATGAACAGCCTAAGGTAATAAGAGGGAAACATAAAACCTTGAGTCAGACAACAGTCTTAGTGAGCGATAAAACATTTATCTAACACCATCAATAGAGTATATGAGAGAAGGTAGATAGACCAACCAATCTACCAACTCAACCACAGAGAAGAAACCCAATCACGTCTTCCCCACATCTAACAATGATAGCCTTTATAATCAAGCATTCAGAACTACAAAGAAGGAACAAACAGTTCATTTATTGCAATTAGAAGTAGCCAGGTAATAATAATCATAACAACCAGTTATATCTCACGTAAACATCCCTAATCGAGATCTACGCCCCTCAAGCACAAGCCCTGAAGGCCTAAATCAGCATCAGACAAGCAACCAAGGAACATCTCCCTCGATGTCATATAACTTACGTGAAATGGTACAAGCAAAACAACCAACATCTAAGACATTAGCTATCACCGCCTATCCTACTTTGAAACCATCGTTAATCGTATGACGGCCAACCCTGCCATATATTAAGGGCTAATGGTAACCCCAGTTCTAGCAAAAAGTCCATATGCCTTTTTACGATACGTATCTAGGCCTTTCGACGATACCCGGGGTACTCGACCATCAGCCTCCGGTCTTTTAGGTACTCCCTTATTATACCCCTGCTTTAAGTCCTCTATAATCTATGACAACGATAATTCCTCGGCCTTCAGCATCTCTAGTCGTCCTCCTTGACGGCTATTCATATCTCAAGCAACCCCATTGAGCAACCATTATCTATGAACTCAACACTCTTGAGTTGCCTTCACATTCGTTGCATTACGACGATCAACGAACACTTTATAACACTTCGAATATTCTGTCTTGAATTCACTTGGAAGCCACGTCCAATCACAAACCAAAATAATCACCACTTTTGGTCGGCATTCAATCCATAGCATTTCAACATTTCCGTTATGAAAAAACATACAACAATGCTTCAATTCCCATCCATAACGTTTCAGAAACGCTATCACTATTCTACTCGATCCATCATGGAAATGCTCGGTCCATGAAACGCCCGATCCATTAAACACCCCAGTACATAGAAATTCCTGATCCATGAAATGCCAAGTCCATGGAAATGCCCAGTCCATGAAACGCCCGATCCATAGAAATGTTCGGTCCATGGAACGCCCTGTTCATGGAAATTCCCAGTCCATGAAATGCCCGATCCATAGAAATGTCCGACCATGGAACGCTAAGTCCATGGAAATGCCCAGCCCATGAAACACCCAATCCATAGCAATGTCCAATCCATGGAACGTGCAATTCATAGAAATGTCGGATCCATGGAACGCCCAGTCCATGAAACTCCTGATCCATAGAAATGTCTGATCCATGGAACGCCCAATCCATAGAAATGCCGATCCATGGAACGCCCAGTCCATGGAAATGCCCAGTCCATGAAACGTTTGATCCATAGAAATGTACGATCCATGGGCCCAGTCCATAGAAATGTCCGATACATGGAACACCCAGTACATGGAAATGCCCAGTCCATGAAATGCTCGATCTATAGAAATGTCCGATCCATGGAACGCTCAGCCCATAGAAATGTCCGATCCATGGAATGCTCACTTTATGGAAATGCCCAGTCCATGAAACGCCCAATCTATGAAATGCCATGGAACGCCCAGTCCATGGAAATGCCCAGTCCATTGTTCACTTTTCCGCCCGATCCATGGCCAATACTTATCCCGATCCATAAGTTAAAATTGCCAGACTTCAACTAATTTTTATACTTGCGAAGAACTCGATTTCACTATCAAACCCCAACATTTTCAACAACAATTTAATCAATATAACTACAACAAATCACGCAATCATCAACGAAAATTAAAATAAAGACTTAAAAAAAGTAATCATATCATTAATTGGATCTAAACATAGAATTAACATATGATATTACCATTTATAAGTTGCTAGATTAGATCTTATGGTGATTTGAGTTAAAATTATACTTACATCAATTAGATCTATCTGAAAACAACTTGAAATGATGAACATATGATCATACAACCCATATACTTGATTGAATCCGCGTGAGAGATGCTTATCACTCACCAATTCTTCGAATTAACTCGAAATCGCTAAATTCTCAATCCAAACAGCGAGGAATATGCTTTAGACCTCTTGATTTGATGCGATCTCTCTTCACTTGACGTAGATATAGCTTCGAACGAAGTAGATCTTCGATTTCTTATGTAGATCTAGAATTTTAATGGTGGAAAGGTGTATTTGATTGAGCAAGGAGGATCACAAGCTCAACCAAATGAGAGAATGAAGAAAGTAAACTATTCTCCATGCCTCTAACCCCCTATTTATAGCCTTCCACCAGCCCACTAATGGGCCACTTCAAATCAGCCCATTAGGGCTAGCCAAACCTGAATATAAATTGTGAAATACTAAAACAACGATTTCTCTCAAACCGCTGAACCAAATCTTTAATGTGACCACTCTACGGAATCAGCAACGCCATTTCCTTTCCAATGAGACTGATCTTAACACCTGATTCAATCCCAGTAAAAAATTATGCCCTGTACAAGACTGAAAGGGGCAAAATGGTCACAATTAAAATTGGTAAAAATAATGGACATGTCTCATATCCTCATAACCAACATATCAAAATATGAGAATGATCCAACCCTCAGGGAATAAAAAAAATATTTTTATGATCCTCTGATACGTAAAATGTGGACTGTTACATTCTCCCCCTTTAGGAATTTTGCCCCCGAAATTCCAACAGATATAAGCAACCAAACAATTCTGCGTGCCTATCATCCATGAGCAGCCAGTTTACCATCCAAACTAGCCTCCATCAAGTCATGCATCCAAAGCCCTATCCTAGCATGCGGAATTCTAATAACAACAATCAACAACAACAACATAACAACGGTACAAATTACAATAGGGTAAAAATGACACGACACTTATGGGTCATACCGATGAAGAGTTTCGGATGGGTCATCTTCATATACTCTTCCGTCTCCTACATACAATCGTCATCATCCTCACTCCATTGTACCTTGACTAGCTTAACCGTCTTCCTCCTAAGTTGTTTCGTGTCAATCCCCACAATACGAAGCGTCTTATATGGTCTCGTTGCTACGATCTCGACTTTAGGTCTTCATACTGCTCTGGAGAGACCACCACATTGGAATCATGCACACATTTCTGTAGAAATGACACATGGAAAATATTATGCACACTGGACATCTTCTCGGGTAACTCCAATCTATACGCGAGCTTTTCTATCCTCTTGATTATCAGAAATTGTCCAACGAACCTAGGAGATAACTTTCCTTTGCTTCCGAAACGAAAAACATGCCTTAATGGCGAGATCTTCACGAAAACCATATCTCCAACGTCGAATTCCAAATCCATACTACGCTTATCATCATAACTCTTTTGACGATCTTAGGCTGCCTTCATTCGTGGCGGAACGATCTCGATACTATCAGAGGTTTCTCTTATCATCTCAGGCTCAAGTATCAACATAACTCTAGTTTCTAACCAACATGCTGGAAAATTACATGGTCTACCATACAATGACTCGTATGTGGTCATCCCAATGCTCGATTGGTAGCTATTATTATATGCGAATTCAACTAGATGTAGATGGTCTTCCTACGATCCTCCGAAGTCTAATACACAAGCTCTTGGGAGATCTTTCGAAACTCGGTTAACCCTCTCGGTTTGACCATCAGTTTGGGGATGATAAGTCATACTCAAACACAACTCGGTTCCCAAAGTCTCTTGCAAACTCTTCCAAAATCCATTCGTGAATAATGGATCTCGATCACTCACTATGCTCTTTAGGATACCATGGAATCAAACTATCCATTTTATATAAAGCTTAGCCAACTACGATGCTGTCCTAGTTTATTTGACAAACCTTGCATTTTTGGTCAAGCGATCCACGATGGCCTAAATTCCTTCGTTTCATGCCCTAGTTTTAGGTAGTCTATCGATAAAATCCATCGATATCTTCTCATACTTCTACGTAGGAACTTCCAATGGCTGAAGCAATCCACTCGGCTTCTTCTTTTCAACTTTCACCAACTGACATTTCATGCACTTGGAAATAAACTTTCCAATATAAATTTTCATCCCTTCCCAGTAGTATGATCGCTTCATGTCCCAATACATCTTATTAGCACCACGATGAGTCATCAACTTCGAGTTATGACATTCCCTTTCATCTCTCAATTCGTGACATCAGGAACAACCAGTCGTCCTTGCTTTCGAAGCCAAACTTCTCGATCGATCTAGAACTCTTTATCTCTGGTTCCAACTCTAGATAAACTGGACAAGTTTTGCATCTCGCTTTTGGCTCTCGTCAATCCTTTCGATGATAGTAGTCTTATCGATAAGCTTGCCAACATTTCAGGTTCTAACTCACAACGTGGTCTGAAATCAAATCCTGCCAAGTACTCGAGGCTTTTCCATTCTGAAAACATCACTCCCAATCCTGCATGTCTTTGACTCAACGCATATGTAACTGCGTTACCTTTACCAGGAGTGTAGGCTATACCAAACTCATATGATACCAGAAACTCTAACCACCTTTGCTGTGGAAGATTCAAATCCTTTTGGGAGAAAATATACTTTAGGGACTTGTGATCCGTAAACAACTCGAATCGAACTCCCAACTGGTAATGTATCCACATCTGTAGAGAAAACATAATCGCTGCCAAATCTAAATCATGAGTTGGGTAATTCCTTTCTACGGCTTTAGCATCGACTTGCGTAGGCTACAACTTATACTTCTACATTAGCACTGCACTAAGTCCAGTACCATATGCATCGGTGTATACCATCATTTCTTTGTTCCCACTTGGAATCGTCAAAACAGGAGCACTCATCAGTCTCTCTTTCATGATTCTAAAAGCTTGTTCACACTTCGCACCCCATGTGAACACCTGATTCTTTCTCGTCAATCCTATTAATGGTGCAGCTATCTTGGAGAAATCCTTGATAAACTAGGGATAATATCCCAACAACCCAAGGAAACTCCAAACATCCATTGCATTCTTAGGTCTATCCCAGTCCTGGATTGCTGCCACCTTAGCGGGGTCAACTGTTATTCCATTTCTAGAAACAACATGGCCTAAGAACCTCACTTTGCTCTTCCAAAAGTGACACTTCGAAAACTTAGCTTTCAACTGATGCTTTCGTAAGATTTCCAAAACAAATCAAAAGTGTGTCCTGTGCTCTTCCTCATTCCGATAGTAAACCAGAATATCATCCACGAACACAAGTGCGAACTTGTTCAACTGTTCGTAAGATCCATGAAATACGCTGGTGCGTTAGTCAACCCAAATGGCATCACCGACCATTCGAAGAAACAGGATGGTGTCCTAAAAGCAGTCTTCGACACACTATCCTTCGCCACCTTCAACTGGTGAAATCCCGTTGCCAAATCCATCTGAGAAAACATTTTGGGCTCATGAAGCTGATCGAACAAGTCATCAATCCTCGGAAATAGATACTTGTTCTTCGTGGTCACCTTATTTAGCTCATGATAATCCACACATAATCTCAATGAGCTATCTGCCTTGGTTGCAAACACAACTGGTGCACCCCTTTCAGATACACTTCTCGAATGAATCCTTTTCCTAATAGGTCATGAACTTGCACCTCTAACTCTCGTTGTTCCTTAGGCGTCATCCGCCTAAGAGGCGTAATGATAGGTCTAGCACCCTCGACTAAATCCATTCTGAACTCAATCTCACGATGTGGCGGCAAGCCTTTGACTTCTTCAAAGACATCCTAAAACTCATTAGTGATCAGCACAGATGATAAGTCGTCCTGTGGAATCACAAACGAATACAAAAATCTCATGAAGATACCATCTTCGGGCTTACATCGAATCAAAACCTTTTACCCTTCCACATCTTCGACTTTCACCTCAAGATTCTCGCAATTCACTCTTACCGCATACCTCTTGAGCCAATCCACGCTCAAGATGATCACAAACCCAACGAAGTTTAAAGCAATCACACACAAAGGAGCAACCGTGACTCACCAACACTAGACCATGAAAAATCTTACACAAATTGGATGAACCCTCGATTGGATTAGTCACAATAAATGGTCTATCGCAAATCTCAGGTTCCAATCCCAAGTGGCACACAAGCTCGTGACGAACTTCTCGTTCTTTTGGTAAGGAGTCTCAATATACGAACAAGCATACTTGGACACAGCTTCAAAATCAGAAACATAATCTAACACTGGTTGATCATTTTGCTTAAGCCCCACAACCTATTAAACAGAATTGACTTATGAACGGTAGAAATAAATTTCATCTCAAATTTGACTTGGAATAACTCCCATGAAATCTCATCTTCTAGAGTCTCTAGAATGACAGAGTTCCACCAATCCATAGCTCTTCCTTCTATCTGTCTTGATGCAAGCTTCCTTTTAGTCGCATCATCAATTCACAAGTTTCCAAAGATCTGAATACAAGTATCTAGCCACCCTTGAATCTCAACTGTCAACTTTGTCCCCTTGAACGACTTCCCTCCTAGAGTGGTGAAGTCTTTACATAGCTTCGCAAAATCCACCCCTCTAGGCACCTGTACCTGAACTCCTACATTTACAGCGGCTGCTCCTGGAGCGGGTACCCTCCTCATGTTCTCTACCATCATAGCTTCGGGCATAGCTGGGTAATCTGGTATACCACCATCACCCCCTCTATTAACAATCTCCTCCCTAGCAGTATGTCTTGACATTCTACAACTCATTCTAAATCTAAAAAATAGAATGATTAGTCTATACATGAGAAAAATGCAAATGGATTTCAAGCGCTATTATATTATACACTAATATATAGTATACATCCATCAAAAATCTACAAATATGTCTCTCATACGTAATTATGTCCACGAACTTTAGCCAAAATCGATTAACCAGAGCTTTGATACCAAATGTGACGACCGCCCATAACTCTTGCACTTAACAAGGGAAGTAATGCACTGAAGGACATGTCAGGCAGCTATGGATGATCATCGAGACATGAAACATACGCGGAACCTGCCGTATAACTCACAGCGCAAGGATAAAATATAATATAACATATACAACAGGCAATAATAGTGAAGCATATTTGAGAAGAAACTTGAACTTTTATAACAAATTGAAAGAATATCCATACATCTTTGGATTACAACATAAGTGTCTGTACAAATTCGCCTCATTACAACACTCAGAGTCAGCCATCACACAACGGAAAACATCTGATACTATATAGTAAAAAGGTAATACACCAGCCTCATGCTCGCTACCGCATAGCATCCTTGCCTCACTAAGCTATGCTACATGTTACTCAGTCTGCCATCCCAAACCGGATGAACAGCCCAAGGTAATAAGAGGGAAACAAAAAACTTTGAGTCAGACAATAGTCTTAGTGAGTGATAAAACAACTATCTAACATCATCAATAAAGTATATGTGAAAATGTAGATAGACCAACCAATCTACCAACTCAACCATAGAGAAGAAACCCAACTACGTCTTCCCTACATCTGACAGTGATAGCCTTTACAATTAAGCATTCAGAACAACAAAGAAGGAATAAATAGTTCATTCATGGCAATCAGAAGTAACCAGACAATAATAATCATAACAACCAGTTATATCTCACATAAACCACCCTAATCGAGATCAACACCCCTTAAGCATAAGCCCCGAAAGCCTAAACCAACATCAGACAAGCACCCAAGGAACATCTCCCTCGACGTTAAACAACTTATGTGAAATGGTACAAGAAAAACAACCAACATCCAAGACTCTAGCTATCACTGCCTATCCTGTTTTGAAACCATCATCAATCGTATGATGGCCAATCCAGCCATATGTCAAGGGCTAATGGTAACCCCGGTTCTAGCAAAAACCCCATATGCCTTTCTACGATAAGTACTTAGGCCTTTCAACGATACCCAGGGTACTCGACCATCTACCCTCTGGTCTTTTAGGTACTCCCCTATTATACCCCTACTTTAAGTCCGCCAGAACCTATGACAACGATAATTCATCGGCCTTCAACATCTCTAGTCTTCCTCCCCAACAACTATTCATAGCTCAAGCAACCATTATCTGTGAACTCAACACCCTTGAGTCATCTTCACATTCGTTGCATTACGATGATCAACGAACGCTTCATAACACTTCAAATAGTCCGTCTTGAATTCACTTCGAAGTCACATCCATTCGCAAACCAAAATTATCACAACAGCACTTCAGTTTCCATCCATAACGTTTCAGAAATGTTGTCACTATTCTGCTCGGTCCATCGTGGAAATGCCCTATCCATGAAACGCCCAGTCCATAGAAATGCCCAGTCCATGAAATGCCCAATCCATAAAACGCCCAGTCCATAGAAATGCCCGATCCATGAAATGCCCAATCCATGAAATGCTCGATCCATAGAAATGTCTGATCACTACAACAAAAACACCTTATTACAACTTTATTTTTACAACTGTGTGAAAAGCACAGTTGTAACAAATGCTTTTTTTACAACTGTGCAGAACGCACTGTTGTAATAAATGTTTTTTACAACTGTGAAAAAATCACTGTTGTAATAAACATATATATCACAACTTTTCATTTTATTCGTTGTAATAGAGATGCCTAGTACAAACTTCATGTTTATAATATCTATATTTAATAACTAATTATATTGATATTTAATAATGATATTTTAATAGTAATAATTAATTATAAACTTGGGAATCAATAATATTTGTCAATTATTATTAAATAATTAATAGTTAATAAGTTGTAATGTATTTTTAATGTATGTTAACTACTTATTAATTAATAGATAGCTAGTAATATTCTTATTTTTTCGGATAGAAAAAGAAAAGCATTTTTATGCATAACGGTGGAAAAGTGGCGGTCTATCAAAACTATGAAACTCAAGGCGGTAAAACTGAAATTTTGGCTCCGAAACAATTAGCGTTGTGTTGTATTTCAAGGCAGTAATAGTTATTTGTATTCAGTAATAATTAAGAAGTACTATTTAATATTTAATTGTTGATAATCCATTATTAATAATTACAAAGTTTTGTAAGAAATATTAACAATAATTAATATTTTACACTTAATATTTAATAATTAATTATTTTTAACATTATCGTTTAAGAATAATTAATAATCAATATTTAATAGTAACCTTACAAATAAATAATTGCTATTTATTATTAATAATTAATATTTAAAAATTAATAACTAATAAATATTAATTGATTTCCAATTTTTACTATTAATTTTTTTAATAATTGGTAATACATACATATTAAATTTCAATATCTATTACTTCTAACAAAACTTCTGAAAATTAGGATCAAATTCAAAATTTAAGGTAGTTTGTATGTACTAGTACTCTTTCAATATAATTAGCAGTATTTTGGCTCTTAAGTGACGTTTTTTCTTCAAATTAAAAATTAGGGTCAAATTCAAAATTCCCTCCAAACTAAAATTTCTCCGCTTCTGTACTGAAAATTTTGGCTCGAAGTTTATCACGTTTCCCTCCATAAGCGGTCATTTTTTTTATTTGCTAGCTCATTCCTATTCACGTGATGCCCCCTTTTCATTTGATTCTTCCAATTCCCCAAATCTACACTAAAATACGCCTCTTGCTTTATTTCCAGTCGATAAACCCTACCTCGAAACCAATCGTCGAAGTTCAAATAGCAAAAAAAAAAAAAAACAATAATCGTTCTAAAAAATAATCGCAGTGGCTGGACTTCATTAATGGCACGATCATAGTTAACGATTGTTGTGTTAGATTTTTTTTCTCTGATAATGTTGAAGCTCATGGTTCTTTCCCCCTGTTTCGAATGAGGATGCAAAGATTGCTCTTGAGTTGGATGTTTCTGGGTGGTCTAGGCCCTTGATTTCTACTTTTGAGATTATGATTGCCTCGGGTTCTTATTTTCTGGTAGGTAACTTTGGTGGGATGACTATGTTTGGGGTTTTGTTTTGTGTGGAGAAAGGTGGGTTTGTAAACGTTTTCACGTTCATGCATGACCTTGTTATCCCTGTTTTTGTTTTATCTTATCTCGCAACTCGAAGAGGAGTTTATTTTATTAATTTGTGGATGTTAGGGGATTAGTCCATGTTTTTTTTTGCTTCCTTTGGCTTTGTGTGTTGGATACGGTCATCTTTGACCAACTAATGTTGTAGTAGAGAACTGATTATGGTAGCGTTGTGTTAGATCTTATTTGGGTCACGGTGATGGGACATTCAATTTAAAACTTTAGATTTATTTATGAATTTGATTTTTAAATTAAAATTTAGATTTGGTAATTTTTAAAATATGAGAAGTGTATATTCGATGAAAGCATTCAAGATGCTTGATGCAATGCCCCTGTCAACAATTCTGTCCTGATCCTGTTAATCATGGCACTGTGTCGCTACGAGAAGCTTAGGTATATTTTGTTTTATATAAAAAAAAGTATGTAAATGAAACTGATGAGAATACTTATTGTTGATTTGCGGTAGATTTTGGGTTGTGAGTCTCTGAAGTGTGGCATGCTCTAATACTTTACCAAACCATGGCTGATCAAAGGATTTGGACTATCCAATATGGTCTTGAGTTTCTAAAAACTGTAAGTTATCAAAACTTGTATCAATTCGTTAGGAAATTAGACACCTTCTCTAAACTCTGTAATTAGTCTTATCAGTGCTCTAAATAATAAGTCTAGCAACTATGACAGTATGAACATAAGAGGGAATTTGACAGTAAATTATAATGAGCATGAAGTAGCCTGGAAGTTACTTTTGAAGTGTTTACCAACAACTTATAAACTTTCCGATTTGAAGTAATATATGGTACGTTTTTTTAAATCGGTTAAGTTTAATTTAACTAAATTTTAAATGGCCTCGCCGTCACTTCTTCTATTTATAGTTACTTCTTCGATTTTGCTGTTGTTGGATGGATGGTTGATGAAATGTGCGGTGCTTGTTTGTGTCTGGGATGGCGGATCTTGTGGTGGTGAAGATGGAGTAGCAAAGCAGCCGATGGGATTATAGTTGTAGAAGGGGCACGAGTTGAATTGTGTAATGTGGTACATGAACAATCATTGAATGAAATGCATGGGATGAGGCATTGAAATTCTGGAATGCTGTTCAGTATGGATTATGTATGATTCCTTAGTTTTGTATTTTGAGTACAAAGTTGTAACCTTTTTATATATATATATATATATAAATGGAACCGATGCTTTGAATTTATATTAAATTGTTTTCTGTTTATCCAGCTCTTGCTGCATTTGCAAAATGTATTCAACTATAATTTTAGTAAAGTGTATTATAATTGATAGAAATATTTGTAAAAATTATACTGCTTTGACGATGCATAACAATTGTAGGAATTATTACAACGGTGAAACAATGTTGTAATATGTATTACTACAACAGTGCAAAATTGTTGTAATATGTATTACTACAACGATGGATAACAGTTGTAAAATATACATTTTACAACGGTGTCGCAACGGTACAAAAAAGTTGTAAAAGATTTTAGTCTATTACAACTTCTTAATAGACGATGGTGGACCCACCGTTGTAAAAAGTCTTTTACAACTTTTTTCCACCATTGTAATATGGTCAATTTGTTGTAGTGGATACATGGAACGCACAGTCCATGGAAATGCCCACTTCACAAAACGCCCGATCGATAGAAATGTTTGACCCATGGAATGCCCAGTCCATGGAAATGCTCAGTCCATGAAACGCACGATCCATAGCAATGTCCGATCAATGGAATGCTAAGTCCATGAAATGTCCAATCCATGTAATGCCCAGTCCTTGGAAATGCTGAGTCCATGAAACGCCCGATCCATAGAAATGTCTGATCCACGTAACTCCCAGTTCATAGAAATGCTGATCCATGGAACACCCAGTCCATGGAAATGCCTAGTCCATGAAACACCTGATCCATAGAAATGTCCGATTCATGGAATGCCCAGTGCCCGATCCATAGAAATGTCCGATTCATGGAACGCCCAGTCCATATAAATGTCCGATCCATGGAACGCCTAGTCCATGGAAATGCCCAGTCCATGAAACACCCGATCCATAGAAATTCCCGATCCATAGAATTTCTCGATCCATGGAAATGCCCAGTCCATTGACCACTTTTCCATTCGATCCGTGGCCAATATATAGCCTGATCCATACGCTGAAATTGCCAAACTTCGACTAATCTTCACGCTTGCGCACAACTCGATTTCATACTAAAAAAACTAATCAAACTCCAACTTTTTCAACAATGATTTAATCATATAACTTCAACAAATCACGCAATCGTCAACAAATATTAAAACAAAGATTAAAAATATCAAATCATTAAATGGATCTAAACATAGAATTAACATATGATATTACCGTTTATAAGTTGCTAGATTAGATCCTATGGTGATTTGAGTTAAAGTTGTGCTTACATCAATTGGATCTATACGAAAACGACTTGAAATGATGAACATATGATCATACAACCTATATACTTGATTGAATGCGCATGAGAGATGTTTATCACTCACCAATTATTCGAATTAACTTGAAATCACTGAATTCTCAATCCGAACAGCGAAGAATATGCTTCAACCTCTTGATTTGATGCGATCTCTCTTCACTTGACGTGGA
Source organism: Allium sativum (assembly GCA_030737875.1). Taxonomy (NCBI): domain Eukaryota; kingdom Viridiplantae; phylum Streptophyta; class Magnoliopsida; order Asparagales; family Amaryllidaceae; genus Allium; species Allium sativum. Next base: position 390,497,711 of record CM060912.1, on the reverse strand, counting down.
TCTAGCTTCAAACAATGTAGATCTCCGGTTTTCTTATGTAGATCTAGAACTTTAATGGTGGAAATGTGTATTTGATTGAGTATGGAGGATCACGAGCTCAACCAAACGAGGGATTGAAGAAAGTAAACTATTCTCCATGCCTTTAACCCCCTATTTATAGTATCCCACCATCCCAATAATGGGCCACTCCAAATCAACCCATTATGGCTAGCCAAACTTGAACAGAAGTTATGAAACACTAAAACAACGATTTCTCCCAAACCGCTGAACCAAATCTTTAATGTGATCACTCTATGGAATTGACAATATCATTTCCTTTCCAATGAGACTAATCTAAGCACCTGATTCGATCCCAGTCAAAAGTTATTCCCTATACAAGACTGATATGGGGAAAAATGATCACAATTAAAATTGGTAAAAATTATGGATATGTCTCACATCCCCATAACCAACATATCAAAATATGAGAATGATCCAACCCATAAGGAATGAAATAAAAATATTTTACGATCCCCAGATACATAAAATGCGGACTATTACAATTTGCAGGCATATGATGTAGTTTGGAAAGGGCTGCTTTAAACCTCCTTCTACATGGTCCTGTCGGGTTTCCTAAGTCAGAGAATAGTTCTTGTTGATTATGGTGAAAATATTACACTATAATTATGGGAATTCTGTTGTAGATGTAAAAAAAGTTACACTTAGTTTCTTTTGTCTGCCATCTCCCGAAGCCATCCAAGCATCGAACATAGAACCAGTCCAACTTAAAATTGCTCAACTTGTTCCATCCTCCAACCAAAATCCTACTGCTTGAAGTAGATTCGAAACCACTTCTCCCTTTGAAGTTGAACAGAAAACAAATATCGACAATGGTTGGTATGCGGTGAATATACTCAAAATATACAGTATAAGTACAAAGTAGATATGCATGGACATTTGGATGCAGCTGCATAGGGGCAATCCTAATGTGATGTAAATATGCGAATTAAAGTATGGGACCCACCGGAATGTATACATATTCCAATTACAAATGGTATAACTTTATAGGAATAAATATTCCCTGTCACCCGGAGCAAGAACTAATACATCCTTGAATTCTTCAATTTAAACTCATTTATGTCTAAAGGTAGAGAATCAAGAGGGTTTAGGGGTATAAATCGGTCGGACCAGACCGGACAGAGGTGTGTTCAGTTTTCGTCCTAAAAAAATTCGGATCGAACACGGACAAGACCAATTTTTTTCTCGGACAAATTTTGTTGTCCTAATTCATATCCTAAATAAAATCGGTCGGACACAAACATGTAGTTTTCGGATACGGACACGATCGGACTCGGTCGGACATGGATATTTATATCACCTTATGTACATTTTACTAGATTTTCTTTCAACTATACGCCCAGTTACAAGGAATTCGGCCGAGCCCGGACCAGACGTGATTTTTTCTCGTACAAATTTTGTTGTCCTAACTCATGTCCTAAATGAAAATTGGACGGATTCAGATGGACATATTTCAGTCATGGACACGAACGGACGTCGGACATTCGTATAAAATTTATAGTCCTAAGAGGGTTCCTCAATAATACAACTCCCTCCAAAGTGTCAGGAACTTGAGTGGCCTGAACATTAACTTATTCTTCAACTACATGCGCCTCTGTATGCTATTTGACGTTATAATCAAAAGTTATACTCCGAAAACTACGAATGAACTTGAAGATGCATCAGATGTTACATGTCCCGGTTATTGTGTAGCGGCTCTTTTAGCTATGAGATTTGATCTACTTAAATTCTTTTGACTATCAAAGTCGAAAAATAATGGAAGTTAGAGCGATTACCTTGCACCTCTATGTGAGAAGTTAAGTGTAGTGTTTGTAGTAAAATACAGGAACATTCAGTTTAAATTCAAGGTATTATTGGCGAAATGACTCGGATTTCAACCAGAAAGACAATCATCATTTCCTGTCTTACCAGCCTTCAAATCGATGGATGTAAATTCTAACTAAATATCGAGACCGGCCATCGAAAGTTGACAAATTTTTGTACTAGTTTCAAATTTGTTAGTTTACAAATCATACGTTTTTGCATGTGCACTTAAGTCTAAATATCCGATCTAGGAATATGTTCTAAATCCAATGTATGAATCCTAATATCGAGACCAGCCATCGAAAGTTGACAATTTTTTGTACTAGTTCCAAATTTGTTAGTTTGCAAATCATACGTTTGTGCATGTGCACTTAAGTCTAAATATCCGATCTAGGAATATGGTCTAAATCCAATGTATGAATCCTAGGCATTTTCAAAGTGATGTTCAATAGGTAGAATTGCATAGGCCGTCAAGGTTTTGATCAGATCAGAAAGTGTTCTGATTCGAAAGAACTTAGGGAAATTGATCGAGATAGGTATAGTGTCAATACCGATCCCATGTCTGAGCAAGCTAGCTGATCTGAACTTATGTAGCTATGGATTAAACTTAACCTTTGAAAATCTTTCACTTTAAACTGAAGTGAAAATATTTGCATCGATCTAGATCATTGAAATTGCCTACCGATTCAATCCGCATATCTCTGCATCGAGAGTTTCAAATCAACGGACAAGTAGGAGATGAAGGGGGGGTCGCGGATGGTAATAGAATCTCGAGAAGTTTGATGGTAAGTCGAAAATGTTGAAACTGGCTAGTAATCTATTACTTAATCATAAAAGCACAGTCCCAACATCGCTGATGTGGCATCACTTTTGCCTTCTCATTTCAAAATAAAGAGCTTTCCTTCACTTCCGTAGTTAATTTTTTCCTTTCCCAACACGACTCACCCACATTCACAACCATATACGCTTATTCCTCTCCATCTCTCTTATTGTCATTCTCAACCGTTCTCTCTCCTCTATCAAACCACTCCCTTCTTATCTCACCCATTCCCTACACGCTTTTCCTCTTCTGAAATCAAAATTAAAACTTCAAAATCAATTTCCTAACCCACATCTAATTTCCGTACGTCGCAGATTTAATCCATCCTCACCATCTCCTACTTTCAATTCCTTACTGTTTCAATGACCTTAACTTCTGATTAAACATGGATTTTGCTCCCAAGTGACTACAAGTGATTTGTCGATTCCGAAATTTTTAATTCCTGCTACAGGTATTACAATTTTTCCCTTCCACGATTTTGCTAATCATTTATCATTTCGTGCAATTTTTCTTCCAACTTTGAATGTTTTGACCTTCCATCATAAACCTAATACTGAGAAAAACTAAGATTTCCTAACCGACTAATTATAAATTTTTGGATGAAACCCTAAATTTACATTCCCTACTGGAAGTTTTTCTATCCATGATTACGACGCTGATGATGTTGTGTTAGTGTAAGTCTGATTTGGCTACTGCTATCTTGTATTATTTCTCTAATATCAGGTTTACGGTTTGTACACCAATGTTATCTACACATAATTATGCGGTTTTGTCTAAACGTAATTATGTTAATGCAAATTATTTCCTTAAAATCTGATTGTGTTACTTACAATTGTTTACATCTATAATTTTTTGAATCCACGCGAAGAAGCGAAGACAGTAATACAGCATGAAGGTGGAATAATTCATTATCAATTCTTGTGCCTGGAACTATTGCTTTGCTCGTAAGACTGCTGTACTTAGATTACACTTTGATTTATACCCGTACTTGCAATGCTATTTTCTGAATAAAGGACTTTGATTTATACCCGTACTTACAATGCTATTTTCTGAATAAAGGCTTGCCTTTTTTCTCATATTTCCTTCTTGCAAATAGAAACAATAAATTGATTTCATTATGACTTATATTCTTAATTTCGGTGCTAAACACCTATGTTTACTTCATAGCCTTGAGGCCAGATTCTTAATGTTGGCTTCTTTAACATATCTAATAAATCATGGCAGCGGAAAAAAACTTCTACCTACTCTTTTATGTTTTCAGTTTATATCTATCACTTATTATCTAACACTTGCAGTTGACTTCTACTAATTAGGAAACTCTGTTTTTAGATGGCCACATCTGTAACAACCCGGGGTTTTCGCGATCCTAAGTAATTGACATATAACCCAATGTCGACTATCAAGCATCGGAAAAATCAGATAGTTAACGAAAGAAGTTAGAGGGTGAGAATAGATAAGATAGAAAATTAGAATAGAAGAAGAAGAACATACAACAACATTAGAATAACACGAATCTCACAGCGGAACGAACAACGTATAATAGATAACATATCTTTTAAATCAAATCAGTATATGTATACAGTAACATTATCAGAGCATAACACTTACTACACAACGGAATAAACAATAGCTATATATATCCTGAAGCCTCCTGCTCCAAGCTCTCCAAGTATATCTGTAAAACCGGACTACTGACTGGCCGTACAAAATTGGGCACCCAAGAGTTTAGGGAATACAAAACAAAATAAACTCCGGGTCAGTCATGGGACTGGTGTGAGTAAACTCCAACCATTTGTTTAACTTTTAAATTTTTTTTAAAATCCATACTCTTCTGATATTATAATAATGTCTAAATCGAATAAATAGCAATCTAGCAGAACGCTTTCATCTCACGTTCCACATACATAATATATAATCAAAAACCGCAGGCGTTTAATGGTTAATGAATTCCAACTGGCAAGGTATGGGACCACCTTCCGACAGTGTATCTCTACAGAGGAATACACCGGATTCAACAAGAACATCTTGCAACCCAGGCTAAACATGACCGGTCACTCATTTCGCTTGCGTGTACCTAATGTATTATCACCAACGGTTGGGATCAGCAATCGTTTCCCAAAAGGGATAGCATCGAAATAGATTATAGAAGTAAATGGAATTTCTCTGTATCGGCTGACAATACACCCTAATTGGCAGCTAACCACTTAGCCATGTGACCTACCCGATTTTATACCATTTCCAGTTGTAAGGCTAGAGGCCATAACGTATCCTTTGCAAACCACATCTTCATTCACTTTGAATGTCACATCATCATACCCGCTAAATCACAAATTGATTTCTCCAAACATACCATGAGTAAACAACTAAGAGAAACGAATTCCTATGCCACCAAACGTAAAGACATATGAAGAGATCAATTTACGCGATCTATTAAATATACTCTGTCAGACATTCTTCCATACAGGTCTCCCTGGTACTGGGCAAACCGAAGGAACTATTCTGTAAATAGGATAGCCCTTGCATAACTCCATCTTCAATTATCTTCATTATATTTGATCGCAATGCTAACGCCCATACAGAGTGATCTTCAGATAATGAATCTGATCCCGATCTCTCCATACTGACAATGGAAATGGTCAAAATCTTTGATAATCGGTGATTTAACTATCAAAGCAAAACATGTGTACAAACAACGGTCGTATTCCCAAATGGAAATCTTACTGATCAATCATATTTCATTTCCCAATTTCCCATTTATCGTTCCATATATTCATAAATTCCTTATTTTCTAAAATTTGAAAATATATGTTATCAACTTTGGAAAATGTTTCCATTTCTGATTCACGCATCAATATCTTCCCACCTCTATCAGTCTCTAACTGTAAACTAGTAAGTGAACAACTTCACAAGTATAAACCCCAAAGGCCGAAACCAACATTAGATCGATACCCAGAAAGCCATTCAACTCAACTAATTTCCAGTCAGTTTCTAATTTTAGTAATTCTATTTAAGTTCCTAATTCAAACTCCCAAATTCTTTTATAGTATTTTATTCTGTAAAATATTTATTTAAATCCTTTATTCACATTAAATGTGAATAATATTTCTTCTATGCAATCAAAGCAGTTTGATTTCGTATTTAGAAACAATATCTCAAACCCAAATTCTATTTTATATTTTTATTCGTAGAATTATTCGAACAAATCTCCTTTTTTATTTCTAACTCTTAAATCTCATTTATAATTCCATTTATATCATTCTATTTATTCTATATAAATCCTTTTATATAATTCTATTTATTCATTATAAATCCTTTTATATAATTCTATTCATCTATATAAATCCTTTTATATAATTCTATTTATTCTATATATATCCATTCATATAATTCTATTCATTCTATATAAAAATATTTCATTTTCAATATTCACTTTGAAAAATTCCTTTTATACATTCCAGTAATTCATATGGTATTTAAAATACCAAATAACATGACCTGTTTCATCATAATCAATCATATATTATATATCACATCATATATAACAATAACAAAGAGTATTATAAATATTGAGGAATCCAGTTGGATCCCTCCAACCTATTTCCCTGCAACACAGATGCTAAACAATATAAACAACATCAATTTCATTTCACTATGAAATATTCCAATAAATAGAATCAATATTTGATTAGTGATATATATATATATATATATATATATATATATCATTATCTATAATTTCAACCAATACATCAGCCATTCAACCAAAAAATCAACACACATCAATCAATCATAATTTATCAACACTAGATTATATTTATAAAAATATAAACTGTACAGAGTTAGTGAGATTTACTCACATTGGTCAGTTATCGTTAAATAACGATAACTGTCGGGTGATTCAGACAGACAATTTATTTCGCTATAAATTGTAACGAGCTCTAATTCACTCCTAGTCAGTTCCATTGTGTAGCGCTCATCCATACGATCCCAACGGATCCTGTTTTGTCCAATTCCGATACCGTATGATAAAGTTATATAATTTACAACTTAATATACAAATTTAAATTTATCCAAAATGTTATCGGGCCTCACCACAAAATGTTGGCCCATCTTCCTTCTTAATTAACAAGACCCGCACCCTATCCCATCTTCCCCGAATTACCACGCTGCTCCATTCCAGTAAAACGTTCGAACCCGCAAACCCAAAGTGCCATTGTCGATCTTTCCCTCCTTCCATACTCCCTAATCACACCACTAAAAATCAAACAAAAACCATCTAAATTCACTTCCCGCCCTCCTCTTCTTCCTCGTGTAAACATCCTTCAACTCGCACCAATATGGCGAGTCCATTCTCTGAAGTTTGCTGATGCTCAAACAAAAGATCGACGCTTTTTATTTTGAAAAAAAATCCCCAAAAAAAACAAAGACAAAGCTATTCAATCTTCTGATTTCAAATGCGAAGTCGTAATGATTTAAAACCTCATACATTTCACCCAAGATCTAACCCTAGCTCAGGTATAAATTTTCAGCGAACATAACTCACGTCAACTTCAGAAAAACGTAAACAAATATAAAGAGTTTGAGGTTAGGATCACAAATATATGGATCCCATGATTTTAGGATTTTATTTTGAGTTTCTAGAATATTTTTTTGAAGATCGAGTTTCACGTTTTCATGAAGAAATGTTGGCGGCTGAAGGAAAAGAGATGCGTGGACCTTTTGATTAGGTTTAGGTCAGGATGGCACTGTATTTATAGGAGAGGTAATAATATTTTATTCATTATTATATTTATTTATAAGCAATAGCTATATGTATTTGTCTTTTAAAAATTCCTATGATCACATATGGTACCCAAAATTATGAGAATGGACATACAACCAGAGTTCAACATTACGGACCCAACGAAACTGGTTTAGTCAAATTTCGAATCTATTTGCTCACACAACATATTTTTTAAGTCAAACTATCGTCTGTTTTTCACATTAAAATTCCGTACGGCCACATGCTGACTCCAAAAGTCATGAAAATTGGAATCTAACAATAATTTAATATTCCGGATCGAACAAAATTAGTTTCGGCGAAAATGGAGGTCGTTTGCAAAACTAGCAACTTTTAAAATTCGAAATAAACCCATTTAAATATTAATATATTTAAAAATAATTAAATTAAATATTTGTAAATAAATATTATCGTATATATTCACAATAGAATATTATACAGCTCCAAAATTTTCTTATCTGAATTTATGACTCGATATTTCAAAGCCAGGCTATATCGATATTCAATATATAATAAAATCCTTTTATAATATAAATATATCGTTATAAATTACAAAGGAATTTCATAGTGACTATTTTAAAATTTGATTTGGACATAACTCAAAATCTACACGATGAAATCTCGATTTTTCTCTTCCATTAGAAAAATATAGTTCACCAGCTCCAAACGTTTCTTGTTTCACAGAAATCCAATTTAAAATTGATTTTGTATATTCGTTTAAAGTTCGAATCGCCAAATTATGAAATGCCATGCCATTTTGAGCTCGATTATAATTATACGTTCAAACTTCGTTTAAATAATATTTTCGTTATTCTAATTCAAATTCTAAGCTGAATTAAATATTATAAATGATCCAATTCACACAGTATTGTGAATTCAGCTATCACCGACCATTTGGGAATTATAATATATTATTATATTATTTATATTAATTAAATATTCAATATTATTTAATTTAACGACCATTTAAATCTCTAAATCAATCCGTAAAAATACGGGTCATTACATTCTTTCCCCTTAAAATAATTTCGTCCTTGAAATTGCTAAGGTAGAAAACAAACCCTATTAACTGGGTTAAAAATTATTTGTTTACTTCTTAACCTCAGTTTCAACTGAACCAATAAATTTTAAATAAATTATTAATTCATTCTTACCAACAAAAATTTTCAAAAATTCGTAAAATTTTCTAACACCCGAAATTTTCGAAAAATTTCGCCAGCACCTCCTTTGTATGGGTCAATTGGTATAACTACAACTCTCCTCTCTAGGCCTTCTCCAACCCAAAAGAAAATCAAACAGCCAAGCGGCTTGCCAATTCGGCTTATCGAAATCTCAAACCCATATACAATATAAACAGGTACCTTTTTGTTGGGCATATCAAATATCCTTTCCATCTGTTACCCATTCCTGTCATCCCAATCAATCTCCAATCAGTTATCCTCAAATCTAATCATTCGATTATAACCAAGCCGAATTCCATTTCAAACTCGAGTTCCATTCTCGATTCCAAACTCTTAACACACCAATCCAAAACCATTTCATATTCTTATCTTTACAATTCAAAATCAGATTCTTCTTGATATATTATATTCCAATTCAATTTCCAGTTAATTGGTTTCAATTCAATTTGCTTTTCCCAATTTCTGTTTAATTTTTTTTAATTCAAACAATCTTTTCCTGGGAGTTTAAACAGTTTACCATATCAAAAAAATCAAACTTTCCTTTTCAGGATTCAAAACAACTTGCTTTTCTCAAAACAATTCAAAAACAAAATATTTGGTAGTAATCCGTCACTTAGCAATTCAAAAATGAACATTAATGATGTCACGATTCATCATCAAATTATTTCCCATCTATCAAAGTGAGTTCAATACTATATCACTTTTAAAACCATTTCTAAATATTTCCATTTTGAAATACATTTCAAAATATCCTTTTCAATGCTTGTAACAAATTTAAAATCTCCTAGGATTTTAAAATTCACATATATTTAACCCAAGTTCATTTACAAACACTTTTATAACATTCCAGGGTTTTAATTCCAATTTTGATTTAAATTCAGATTTAATTCATTCTGTAACACTTATATGAATTTTGATTGGTTATTTACATAACCATTTCACATTTTATAATCTTATTCGATTATAATCACAACCAACACATTCAATATACGATAATACTTCAAATATTAATCATACTTTTATATCAAAATATGATTTGGGTATAATTATATCGTTTACCCTCTTTTCAAAACATATCACGTCGGTTCATCATATTCGAGTGTTTATAAACTCCTACCGATACAGTGGATCAAATTGATCGACCAAAATTTATAAATTACTCAACCAATGAATCTCCACAATATAAAACCATTTTATATCAAATAACAAATACGTTCACTCGTATATACACACTCAAACTCAATCTAGGGTATTGCTAACCCCATCTCTACTGAGTCACGCTACAGACCCAAGGTAATTACTTAACCTTTAGCTCTGATACCACTGTAATTACCCGGGGTTTTCGCGATCCTGATTAATCGACATATAACCCAATGTCGACTATCAAACATCGGAAATACCGGACAGTTAATGAAAGAAGTAGAGGGTGAGAATAGATAAGATAGAAAATTAGAATAGAAGAAGAAGATAAACATACAACAACATCAGAGTAACACGAATCTCATAGCGGAACGAACAACATATAATAGATAACTTATCTTTCAAATAAAATTAGTATATGTAAACAGTAATATTATCAAAGTATAACACTTACTACATAGAGGAATAAACAATAGCTATATATATCTTGAAGCCTCCTGCTCCAAGCTTTCCAAGTATATCTGTAAAACCTGACTACTTGACTGCCTGTACAAAATTGGGCACCCAAGAGTTTAGGGAATACAAAACAAAATAAACTTTGGGTCAGTCATGGGACTGGTGTGATTAAACTCCAACCATTTGTTTAACTTTTAAAATTCTTTTAAAATCCATACTCTTATGATACTATAATAATGTCAAAATCTAATAAATAGCAATCCAGCAAAACGCTTTCATCTCACCCTTTCACATACATAATATATAATCAAAAATCGTGGGCATTTATTGATTAATGAATTCCAACTGGCAGGGTATGGGACCACCTTCTGACAGTGTATCTCTAGAGAGGAATACACCGGGTTCAACAAGAACATCTTGCAACCCAAGCTAAACATAACCGGTCACTCATTTGACTTGAGTGTACTGGATGTATTATCACTAACAGTTGGGATCAGCAACCGTTCCCCGAAAGGGACAGCATCGAAATAGATTATAAAAGTAAATGGAATTTCTCTAAATCAGGTGACAATTCACCCTAATCGGCAGCTAACCACTTAGCCATGCGACCTACCCGATTTTATACCATTTCCAGTTGTGAGGCTAGAGGCCATAATGTATCCTTTACAACCCACATCTTCATTCACTTTGAATGTCACATCATCATACCTGCTAAATCACAAATTGATTTCTCCAAACATATCACAGGTAAACAGCTAAGCGAGACGAATTCCTTCGCCACCAAACGTAAAGACGTTTGAAGAGATCAACTTACGCGATCTATTAAATATACTCTGTCAGACATTCTTCCATACAGGTCGCCTTGGGACTGGACAAACAGAAGGCACTATTCGGTAAACAGGACAGCCATTGCATAACTCTGTCTTCAATTATCTTCATCATATTTGATCGCAATGCTAACGCACATACAAAGCGGTCTTCAGATAATGAATCTGATCCCAGTCTCTCCGTACTGACAACGGAAATGGTCAAAATCTTTGATAGTTGGTGATTTAACTATCAAAGGAAAACATGTGTACAAACAATGGTGGTATTCCCAAATGGAAATCTTACCAATCAATCATCATTTCATTTCCCAATTTCCCATTTATTGTTCCATATACTCATAAATTCCTTATTTTATAAAATTAGAAAATATACGTTATTAACTTTGGAAAACGTTTCCATTTCTGATTCACGCATCAATATCTTCCCACCTCTATCAGTCTCTAACTGTAAACTAGTAAGCGAACAACTTCACAAGTATAAACCCCGAAGGCCGAAACCAACATTAGATTAATACCCAGAAAGCCATTCAACTCAACTAATTTCCAGCCAGTTTCTAATTTTAGTAATTCCATTTAAATTCCTAATTCAAACTCCCAAATTCATTTATAATATTTTGCAAAATATTTATTTAAATCCTTTATTCACATTAAATGTGAATAATATTTCTTCTATGCAATCAAAATATTTGATTTCGTATTTAAAAACAATATCTCAAACCCAAATTCTATTTATATTTTATTCATAGAATTATTCATACGAATCTCCTTTTTTATTTCTAACTCTTAAATCTCATTTATAGTTCCCTTTATATAATTCTATTTATTCTATATAAATCCTTTTTTATAATTCTTTTATTCTATATAAATCCTTTTATATAATTCTATTCATCTATATAAATCCTTTTATATAGTTCTATTTATTCTATATAAATCCTTTTATATAATTCTATTCATTCTATATAAAAATATTTCATTTTCAATATTCACTTTGAAAATTTCCTTTTATACATTCCAGTAATTCATATGGAATTTAAAATACCAAATAACATGACCAGTGTCATCATAATCAATCACAGATTATATATCACATCATATATCACAATATATGAAAACAAACAGTATTATAAATATTGAGGAATCCAGTTGGATCCCTCCAACCTATTTCCCTACATCACAGATGTTAAACAATAAAAATAACATCGATTTCAATTCACTATGAAATATTCTGATAAACAGAATCAATATTTGATTAACGATATCATTTTCTATAATTTCAACCAATACATCAGCCATTCAACCAAACAATCAACACACAGCAATCAATCATCATTTATCAACACTAGATTATATTTATAAAAACATAAACTGTACAGAGTTAGTGAGATTTACTCACATTGGTAAGTTATCATTAAATAACGATAACTGTCGGTTGATTCAGACAAACAATTTATTTCGCTATAAATTGTAACGAGCTCCAACTCACTCCTAGTCAGTTCCATTATGTAGCGCTTGTCTATACGATCCCAACGGATCCTATTTTGTCCAATTCCGATACCGTATGATAAAGTTATATAATTTACAACTTAATATACAAATTTAAATTTATCCAAAATGTTATCGGGCCTCACCATAAAACATTGGCTCATCTTCCTTCTTAATGAACCAGACTCGCACCCTATCCCTTCTTCCCCGAATTACCACGCTGCTCCATTCCAGTAAATCGTTCGAACCCGCAAACCCAAAGTGCCATTGTCGATCCTTCCCTCCTTCCATACTCCTTAATTACACCACTAAAAATCAAACAAAAACCATCTAAATTCACCTCTCTCCCTCCTCTTCTTCCTCATGTAAACATCCTTCAACTCGCACCAATGATGGCGAGTCCGTTCTCTAAAGTTTGCTGATGCTCAAACAAAAGATCGACACTTTTTATTTCGAAAAAAAATCCCAAAAACACAAAGACAAAGATATTCGATCTTTTGATTTCAAATGCGAAGTCGAAATGATTTAAAACCTCATACATTTCACCCAAGCTCACGGAATAAATTTTCAGCGAACACAACTCGCATCGACTTCAGAAAAACGTTTACAAATGTGAAGAATTTGAGGTTAGGATCACAAATATATGGATCCCATGATTTTAGGATTTTATTTTGAGTTTCTAGATTTTTTTTAAAGATTGAGTTTCACGTTTTCATGAAGAAATGTTGGCGGCTGAAGGAAAAGAGATGCGTGGACCTTTTGATTAGGTTTAGGTTAGGATCGCACTGCATTTATAGGAGAGGTTATAATATTTTATTCATTATTATATTTATTTATAAGCAACCGCTATATGTATTTGTCTTTTAAAAATTCCTATGATCACATATGATACCCAAAAATCATGAAAATGGACATACAACTAGAGTTGGACATTACGGACCCAACGAAACTAGTTTCGTTGAATTTCGAATCCGTTTGCTCAATCCGCGTATTTTTAAACTCAAACTATCGTCTGTTTTTCACATTAAAATTCCGTACGGCAACATACTGACTCTACAAATCATGAAAATTTGAATCTAACAATAATTTAATATTCTGGATCGAACAAAATTAGTTTCATCGAAAACGGAGGTCGTTTGCAAAACTGACTATTTTTAAAGCTCTAAATAAACCCATTTAAATATTAATATATTTAAAAATAATTAAATTAAATATTTGTAAATAAATATTATCATATATATTCACAATAGAATATTATACAGCTCCAAAATATTCTTATCTGAATTTATAACTCGAAATTTCAAAACCAGGCAATATCGATATTCAATATATAAAATCCTTTTATGATATAAATATATCGTTATAAATTACAAAGGAATTCCGTAGCGACTATTTTAAAATTTGATTTGGACATAACTCAAAATCTACACGATGAAATCTCGATTTTTCTCTTCCATTAGAAAAATATACTTCACCAGCTCCGAACGTTTCTTATTTCACAGAAATCCGATTTAAAATGGATTCCGTGTATTCGTTTAAAGTTCGAATCGCCAAATTACAAACTGTTGCGCCATTTCGAGCTCGATTATAATTATAGTATAATTATACGTTCAAACTTCGTTTAAATAATATTTTCGTTATTCTAGTTCAAATTCTAAGCTGAATTAAATATTATAAATGATCCAATTCACACAGTATTGTTAATTCAGCTATCACCGACCATTTGGGAATTATAATATATTATTATATTATTTATTAATTAAATATTCAATATTATTTAATTTAACGACCATTTAAATCTCTAAATCAATATTTAAATAATTAAATAAATAAATTATTATACCGTAAAAATACGAGTCGTTACAAAATCTCTGCCCACATAATTGCTCATCCTTTTATGGTAAGTGGGAAATTTCAACCTCACATATTTGCTCCAATCCCATTTTCATTGTATATGTTCTTTCTGGTATAAGTTCGTAAATGCATTTCTAGGTTCAAACTCCGGTCAACTATGTTGTTCTCTTCATTCAACACCTATACTGCTAACTCTGACGCACTAATCTTATTTTTCATGATCACTTCTCCTTCCTGGCGATTGTGTTTCTTGCTATACCAAGTGGGAACTTCCAAATTCTTGTATTTTCTCAATTCCAATCTTCAGTCTATATGTTCTTTGGGGTATAATAGTCACACGTAAACAGTCAATCTATATGCTCTCATTCCATGGACAATTTTCTCTATTTAATGCTTAAAATTCGTGTATTTTCATATTTGTTTGTCATAAATGATTAACCATGGTTTACTGATAATTCTTTCAAATTTTCACGCATTCCATTATCCATTTTAGGCTGATAATTAAAAAAACACCAAAAACTATTTCTGTACAATTCTTCTAACAGCTTTCTCACCCTGATCCACAGCTTCAACTAAATTATTCAATTATTGTAGGTTAGTGCTATTACATATCTTATCTATAAAACTGTACATCTTGGACACCAGATTAGAAATATATAAATATAGTAGTATCTAACATACAACTACTATCATACAAACTAATTTAATGTCAACCCTTGCGAAATGATTTATAGTTTCGACATATATGCCTTCATATATGACACCTAAACCATGTTTATTTGCACATTACTGTTTAAGGATGTGCTAAATTTCATTGTGTTTGTGTATCAATAAGTTTAGTTTGTTGATATTAAATTATATTTCATTTACGTAAAAAGCTCATAGGAGTCGAATGTTCTTCGAGGAACCATGTAGTGTGTTATAAACAATTCTCCTTCCTTTTAAGTCTTACCGTCAGGCCTTACTTATTTACAACTATCATCCTCATTTGCAAGTAATTAATAATATACCATCATATTTGTTTCTCCCATTTTTTACATTATAACGTGTTGATTACTGTGAACGACATCAAGTTCGCTTGGGCAATCACGGTTGACATACAATGGTGCAGCTGGTTTTACATCAATGAACTGGTAGCGTGGCCTAGACTTTGTGGTCAGTTGAGCATATACGACATGGATGCAACAATGTGATGTGGGAAGAGACATGATTATGAATGTTTACGAAATAGTTGTATTTGGGTACAGCTGCAATAGCAAATTGTTGGGTAATTTATATATTCTCTCATTATTCATTTAACTCATAGTTTATTTTTTGTTCAAACTAAAATTTAAAGAAATGTTAGAAAGTTGAAGGTCCAAATACACCTAAAATCCTTAGGACTTTCCATGTCCAAATTTTGGATTGCTCCCACTAGAAGATCGTCTGATTTCCTTTGGTTTTCATTAATCTAATGCGTTAAACCAATAGTATTATACTTCCTTGCTGTTGGATGTAACATTTTCCATAAATATAGGCATGTTATCTATAGTTAATTTAAATCAACTCACAGCACTATGATGAAACATTGATTTATTTTATTCCATTAACAGTATTTACATTTTCTCAACTATGCGTACATGACTGCTTTATGGAGAGTATTAGAACATTAAAAAGTTTGATACTATTAATGAACCTTACTATAATGTGATTGTATAATAAAGCGATTGGGAACCTTACTTTAGTGCAATAGTGTGCAAACAAGCTTGGTCATGTGAGGCGCAAGAATGCAAATTTTTACTTCCCTTGGTTTGAATGTTACCATTTACGACTGTAATATTTTGTTTGTTTGTCCTTGAAGGCACCATAACCAATACAATACAATAAATGTAGATTCTCTTCGTGCTATAATACTGTTTGGAGCACGAAGAGTAAGCACCGACATTCTACGAGATATAATACTGTTGGCTTATCCATTCAATGAATGTAGATTCATTTTGTGGTTAAATTGTTTATATTGTGATTCTTTCTTTTTACTTAGTAACTACACCGGTAACTGCTTGAAAAACTAATTTTTAAAACACATATACGAGTTTTTGCTGATAGCATTGTTGATAGGTATGAAGTGATCAGCAGTAAGACCAGTTAGGGGGGATTTGAGCTGCAAGACCGTGTGCTTGTGGAGTAAGCTACAATATATTTGTTACAAAAGAAATTGGAATCTTTAGCACTTTGTTACTTACTAAATCTTTTAAAATCTGCAGCAATTCAACATTTGGTGTCATCATACATATGGAAAATGATGTCTTCCATGTAATGGATGACTTTATGAAACAAGTTTTATTGTCCAACTATTCTTTCTTTAATAACCATGTCAATGCGTAGGTGCTCAAAGGGAATCCAGACAGGCAGAGGTTGCTCTTATCAAATTAAGGGAGATTAAAAGCAAAATTGAAAGACAAAGTAATGCTCAAGACCATGGCAAAATTTGTATATGTGCCAAGGATATTGTGAAGGTTATCGAGGGGCCATGTAAGGTATGAGCTGAATTCATTCATTATCTTATTGTTTATATTGCAAATTTGCAATCTCAGTTCCAATTATAATTTATTAACCTATTTGCTATATCCATGGTTAGGAAAAATGATGTGTTACCCACCACATTTATAGGGGAGTCATATTCATTCATGATCGCCATCATCTTGAACATGCTGGCTTTATTTATAGGGGAGATTGGATCTGCTTTTTCTTTTGCCGGGTTGAAATTGATATATGCAATGGAAAAAGGTAAACATTTGTAGCTTTTGATGTGGTGTATTGTTGTTCAATTCTTTGGTCGGCCTTTATCCATGGTATGGAAATGAAAGTTTTAAGGCTTTTTTTAACTTACTGACTGCACTCATTTCTCGCTGATTTTAATTTGGATATTTTTTTTAGCTTTTCCTTTTGTTTGTTGTACATATTTTCTGTCCATTTGAAATCATAAAGGAAGTGGATTTTAACAAACTATGAAAAAACAAATTTGCTTACATATGAATTACTTATTATAAGATATATCAACCTTTCTTACATATGAATTACTTATTATAAGATATGTATATAAAATTCTAAAGGTTTTTATTTAGTAAAATGCAAATGCAACTTTAGAGTACATTACTGGTACAAGTTTAGCAATAGAATTCCTATGTAATTTAGTAAATATACCACATAAGAGGAGCAAAAAAGGCATACTTTCCAAGCCTAAACCATACATTTCACTGTGTTAATTGCACAAAAGTTAAATCATATTATAAGATTTAAAAGAAAGAAATTTGAATTTTGTATAGTTATGGACCTTATGACAGGAAACAAAATAGTTCGTTATCTCAATCACTCAATAAAGTTAAATATGTAGTCCATAGTTAGCTAGAGTAAACATAGTTGAATGAGCTTAAATGACAATATTCATCCACAAATTACAACATTAAAATTCAATACCATTAAAACAATATAATGTATGGTTCATTAGCATTAATTAATTTAATAAAAAGAAAATTCCCAAAAGAAGTAGGAACCTAATTTAAAATAATATTAATAATTAGAAACTGAATAAAATAGGTAGTCTGTCAACTTAGAATTTCTTAGTTGAGATATCAAATTAATATCCAAAAATAAGAAAGCCAAACGATGTCGTTAAATGAATACGATAAAAAACGAAAACTAAGATTGACAGGAAAAACATGAATTTGAAAACAGTATTTCCTATCAATCTTTGGGCACAATAAAGTAGCTAGCATTGTTCTTTATCTTGGTCAAGATGTACTAAATAACCATATACAAGATCAGTCATGAAGGAGGATTTAGAGTTGCCTTCAAAATGGTCAAAAGTATTCATCAAAGCAAGTTTTATATGTTTTGCCTTATGGTTATGATTCTTAAACCGCTATGATATAGTGTGGTATGTTTTGCAAAATAAAAATAACATGTCAAGGGATACTCTAACTCTTTCTTGCATATTACATAGCAGCATACCCATATGATGTAATAGGGAAAATTTATGATGTAATGAACATGCTTACTACAGTCATAAATTCATATTGGCTAATTCTATTCATTTTATATTGTGTTTTAAATAACAAAATTTCCATTTTATATTAGCTAATTCTATTCATATTAGCCAATGAAGGTTTTGAAAGGTTTTTGCTTATGTAGTAGTTTCTAAATTCATAAATAGAGAAGATTTATAATGATTTTTCTTAACTTGAGTTCTGTAAATATGGAATGTTTTAATGTGCAATTATGTGTATGGTTTGTATTTGTCTATGTGTATTTATGTGTGGGTTTAAGGATTAAAAAAAAGAGAATAAATTATTTAAAGGAAAGTAAATAATTAATTGACTAAAACAATTAATTACTCTGTCAAAACATCAACTAAATCGAAGTAAGAAAAATTCTGGAAAAGAGGAAATTAGATCTGGAAAAAATGGGGGAGGAGGCATAACAGACGAAACCTCCTTTTTTATTAATGTGAACATCTAAAAAACGTTGTTTTCCATTTTTACAGAATATATATACAACCCATTACAAGTGCCACGTGGCAAAGCAAAGAAAAATTAGCAAAAAGTATACTAACACCCTCTCTAAAGGTGGAGAAGAGTCTACAATTCCCATCTTGGAAATATCATTTTGTAGCTTAACACCAGGCAGGGATTTAGTGAGGAAATCTTCTAATTGTGCCTGAGTAGGAACATGAGAGAGAGAAATGAGACCTTCAAGTAGCTTGTCCCTAGCGTAGTGACAGTCAAGCTCAATATGCTTGGTCCTCTCATGAAACACTGGATTGCGCGCAATGTAAACTGCCGATTGACTATCACATTTAACCGAAATTGGAGTGATATTAGGGACTTCAAACTCACTAAGCAACCTACTAAGCCAAGCCAGTTCAGCACAAACCCTGCAGAGTGATCTATATTCTGATTCTGCTGAAGAAAGTGATACACTTTGTTGTTTCTTTAATTTCTAGGAAATAAGATTTCCACTAAGAGAAACTATAAAACCTGAAATTGATTTTCAAGAATAAGGACAAGTTGCCCAATTCGCATCACAATAGGTTTTAAGGCTGAAGTCTGGTGAATTGTTGGGCAGTAAAGCTTTATTTTGTGTCCCTTTGAGGTAAGAAAGAACATGAAATGCTGCTTCTAAGTGAGGCTGCCGAGGAGCTTGATTAAACTGACTTAAAACTTGAACTGAATAGGCCAAATCAGGTCTTGTATGAACAAGAAAATTAAGTTTTCCAACTATTTGCCTATAAACCATTGGATTTTCGAGTAAAGTACCTGAATTTGGTAGTAATTTGATGTTCAAATTGTTGTGATTTGTGACATGAAATCACATATAATGATGAAGACGAGGCGTGGATGTGCTAGGCGTTAGAGTAGATGGAGCAGCGGCAGAAAGAAGGCAAGGAAGAGCAGTTTTGTGCTCTGCTTCAGCACAGACGTATGACGGAGCTTGGTCAGACGTCTGTGCCTACAGGGATCTGAAGTCCGAGAGGGTGGACAGACGTCTGACCAATCTGGGTCAGACGTCTGACCTGTCAGGGATTGTAATCCGAGAGCATGGACAGACGTCTGACCTATTTAGGTCAGACGTCTGAGCGGGTTTTTCTACGACTTGACTTGGTCTTTTCTATGACTTATTCTGCAAGTAATGAAGGGGCAAATTGGGTATTTGCCTAGGCCTTCTATTCTCATATAAAATCAGCATCTAGGGTTGGATTAAAGACATAGGATTGAGACCGAATTAATTAATCCAAGGGTTAGCCGTCGTTCTTCATTGTTCTCCTTCTCCAACAAAGAGTGTTAGTCATCTAGATATTCTTTACCTTTCTCAATAAGGTTATTGATTCTTGTAGTTTGTTTATTGTTGGTTGTTGAATCAGTGTGTGTAAACAAAATTCGTTTTGAGAATAAATAAAGAGGGTGGTTGGGTGGAATATCTTGTGTTTGTGCGTGTGATTTTATATCTGTGTTTGTTTCCATAGAAATCATCTTTAAGTAATTGGGTGAATAAGATCCTTGACGCTTCCGCAAAGGCGTAGTTTTCATAATAGTTGGTATCAGAGCTAGATCATTGCAAAGCTTAGAGTGATTTTGGATTGGAAAAATCAATTTTTTTTATGACGGATATGATGGCGTTTCCGAAGATGACTGTTTTTGATGGAAGAAATTGGGGATTTGGAAGCCTAAAATGGAGGATGTGCTCTACCTCAATGATCTTCATGATCCGATTGTTGGAAATGCGGAGAAGCCCTCAGGTGTGAATGAGGGAACGTGGAAGAAGATGGATAAGAGGGCTATTGCCTTGATTCGGAAGTACCTTGATGATTCGGTATTCCATCATGTGGCTAATTGTGAATCCGCGAAGGATTTGTGGGACAAGTTGGTATCTTTGTATGAGTCGAGGAGTGCTACAAGTAAGGCTTTTCTGGTTCGAAAGCTTGTTCAGCTGAGATTGGATGAGGAGAAGTCTGTTGCAGGGCACCTGAATGAATTTAAAGATGTGATCAATCAATTGGCAAATCTGAAGGTCAATTTTGATGATGAGTTGCAGGCTCTTTTGCTGATGAGTTCGCTTTCAGAAAGCTGGGAGACTTTGGTTGTTTCATTGAGTAACTCCAATGCAGGTGGAGCCATCTCTTTGGAAACTGTTCGAAGCAGCCTTTTGAATGAGGAACTAAGGAGAAAAGGGTCGGGTTTTAAATTAGTTCAAGGTGAAGCCATGGTAGCAAAGGACTCAGGGAAAGATACAAGAAGGAAGAAGAAAGGGGCTAATGGTAAAGGTGCTTGTTATTATTGTGGTAAGGAAGGTCACATACGCAAGAATTGTTATGCTTATCAGAGGGATAAGAAGAAGGTTGCGGATGGTGATGGAAGTAATGAGGCACAGGCAGATATTGTGCAAGTTCCCTTAGCGATGCTTCTAGTGATTTCCTGTTCAGCGAAGTTAATCCTTGGAAGATGGATTCAGGAGCCAGTTTTCACATTTGTACGGATGTGAAGTATTTCTCTTCGTTTGAGAAGAATGTCGACGTGATTAGAATAAACAATGGAGTAGAGCTACCAGTTTGTGGTATTGGATCTATTCGGTTTCGTATGCATGATGGCGTGGTAAGGGAAGTCTCTGGAGTTAGACATGTGTCTGCTAGTTCGCATAACCTCATTTCTCTCGGTCAGTTAGATCGTCGTGGTTGCACTTATGATACTCGAGGTAGAGTTTTAAGAGTGAAGAAGGGTGGTCGTGTTGTGATGAGAGGTGTCTTGGAGGCAGGAAACCTGTATAGATTGGTTGGTTCTGTGGTCGACAGTGGAAGGCGAGTGACGGTTGAAGAACCTAGTCTACAGCAAGGTGGAGAGATTAATTTGGTCACTGCTGATGTGCTAGACAGGGGTCTTCATGTTGATGATGCTCAAGGGATCCTGAGTGATCAAGGAAGGAGCTCAGATCAAGTGATAGACGGGTGTCGATGCAGAAAATCCACAAGGTGGAGATCCTTGTGGTATTACAAGCATTTTTAGACCGTTAGTATTGCATGGTGCATCTCGAGGGGAAGATGCATCTTTGGCAGGCGATGGTTTGTGTTTGTAATGGTTTAATTAAGAGAAGGTATCGTTGAAAGAGCTAGATGACTTGTGTGTTGGGAGATCATTTGATGTGATGCGATTTCATATCAAGGTGGAGTGTTGTGATTTGTGACACGAAATCACATATGATGATGAAGACGAGGCGTGGATGTGCTAGGAGTTAGAGTAGATGGAGCAGCGGCAGAAAGAAGGCAAGGAAGAGCAGTTGTGTGCTCTACTTCAGCACAGACGTCTAAGGGAGCTTGGTCAGACGTCTATGCCTACAGGGATCTGAAGTCCGAGAGGGTGGACAGATGCCTGACCAATCTAGGTCAGACGTCTGACCTGTCAGGGATTGTAATCCGAGAGCATGGACAGACGTCTGACCTATTTAGGTCAGATGTCTGAGCGGGTTTTTCTGCGGCTTGACTTGGTCTTTTCTGTGACTTATTCTGCAAGTAATGAAGGGGAAAATTGGGTATTTGCCTAGGCCTTCTATTCTCCTATAAAATCAGCATCTAGGTTTGGATTAAAGACATGGGATTGAGGCCGAATTAATTAATCCAAGGGTTAGCCGTCGTTCTTCATTGTTCTCCTTCTCCAACAAAGAGTGTTAGTCATCTAGATATTCTTTCCCTTTCTCAATAAGGTTATTGATTCTTGTAGTTTGTTTATTGTTGGTTGTTGAATCAGTGTGTGTAAACAAAATTCGTTTTGAGAATCAATAAAGAGGGTGGTTGGGTGGAATATCTTGTGTTTGTGCATGTGATTTCATATCTGTGTTTGTTTCCATAGAAATCATCTTTAAGTAATTGGGTGAATAAGATCTTGGACGCTTCCGCGAAGGCGTAGTTTTCATAACACAAATCAAGTGGACTGATGCAATTGTGTTTAACATTTGGAGGAAAATCATGAAGAATCTCACTAATAAATTTTCTTTGGCTGATTAGCATTCCTTTTGAAGAAGAAGTAAACTCAATTCCTAAAAAGTAATGCAACAAACCAAGATCTTTGATTTTGAACTCAGCATCAAGGAACTTTTTGAGAGCTGTGATTTCATCCAAGTTATTCCCTGTTAATAGAATATCATCTATATAGATGGCAATAAAAACCATAGATGATCCTTCCTTTCTATAGAATAAAGAGTAATCCTTCATTGACTGCACATACCCTTTTGTCTTCAAAGAATGAGATAATTTGGCATACCACTGCCTTGAAGCTTGTTTTAAACCATACAAGGACTTTCTTAGACGGCATACTTTTGTCGGATCATCAACTGCAAGTCCTGGTGGTATTTTCATGTAAACTTCCTCATCTAAATCTCCATGCAAAAATGCGTTATTAACATCCAATTGAAAAATAGACCAATGTCTTTTCAAAGCAATAGAAATCAAGGCTCTAACTGTTGTCATCTTGATGATAGGAGAAAAAGTTTCATAATAATCAACCCCCTCTTGCTGAGTAAACCCTCTTACCACTAATCTTGCTTTATATCTATCAATGCACCCATCAGCTTTCCTTTTGACCTTATACACCCACTTGCAGCTGACGGCCTTCTTACCTTTAGGAAGTTCACTAATCTCCCATGTATTGTTCAAATGAAGAGCTGCAAATTCTTCATTCATAGCTTTTTTTCAAACATCATACTTGCAAGCATGCTCATATGATAATGGCTCATGATCAGGTTTCACAAAAGAAGTCATGGATGCTGCTGGAAATTGAATTAAAGAAGTTAAAGTATGACCACAAAAACAAGAATTAGCATCAACTGAAGTACAAATGTAATCCTGCAAATGACTAGGGGCATAAGTATTTCTAGAAGACCTTCTTAAACTTTGTGTCTCTGAAATAGGAGGAGCAGAAGAAGGGATTGAATCATCATTTTTCATCATCACAAGGCAAAGGTGATGTAGGATATAGTGGGGGAGTAGTAACTAGTGAAGATGTGGCAGTAGAGTGGAAAGGAAAAACTTCTTCATGAAACACCACATCTCTACAATTGAAAACTGAACGCGTCTCTAAATTATAGAGTTTGTATGCTTTCTTTATAAAAGGATAGCCAAGAAATATGCAAGCCACTGCCCTAGCTTGAAATTTATCTCTTCCTGCTTTGAGAGTAGATGCAAAGCACAAACATCCAAAACTTCGAATATGAACATAAGAAGGTGTTTTATGAGAAATAACTTCATATGGAGTTTTATGCTTAAGAACTGCAGATGGGAGCATATTGATGATGTAGGCAGCTGTAAGAACACTTTCACCCCAAAATTTCAGAGGTAAATTAGAATGAAACATAAGTGCTCTTGCTATCTCTAAAAGATGTCTATGTTTCCTTTCAAGGGCCCTGTTTTGTTAAGGAGTTGCAACACAAGAAGTTTGATGCATAATACCTTGTGTAGACAAATACATAGAAAACTCTCTGCTAGTCCTTAATTCTAGAGCATTATCACTCCTCATAATCTGAACTTTCTTACCAAACTGAATGGCTATCATAGCAATGAAATTTTTAAGCAAGGTAAAAGCATTTCTTTTTGCAGATAAAAGATGTACCCAAGTGGACCTTGTAAAATCATCCACTATGGTCAAAAAATATTTATAGCCATTATATGTAGCAGTGTGGTAAGGTCCCCATATATCTACATGAATTAATTGAAAAGGAGAAACAATAGTAATAGAACTCAAAGGAAACACAAGTCTGGTTTGTCGTGATTTAGCACAGACAATACAAGGTACAACTTCTGTTTTATTCAACTGTTCAGTTCCTAAAAAGTGCAAATGCTAAAGCTTATAGTATGGTAAATGTCCTAACCTAATATGCCACAAAGATATACTATTGCTGCAAGTAACTGCTGCTGCTAAACCTTCATTTATTTGCTTATCTGTATGTGATACTAATAGGTATAAATCTTTGTATGCCTTACCAATCTCCAGTGGTGTCTTCATAGAAGAAGCCTGCAATAGACACCTTGTGGGAGTAAATAAAACTCTGCATTTCATGTCCCTGACAAGTCTCCCAACTGAGATGAGATTACACTTAAACCAGAGACAAATAAGACATTCCTCAAGATCAATTCAGGCAAAACTTTAAGTAATCCAACTATATCAATAGTTGCACTGTCTCCAGTTAGCAACGTGATGATAAAAGGCTTCTCAGTTACGTGTGTGTTCTCAAGTAAGGAGTAATCACAACACATATGACAACTAGTTCCAGTGTCAACTATCTAGGAAGCATTATTGAAAAAATGAGAAGTAAAAGTTGTACCTGCGAAACCAGCAAAATCATCTTGTTCAACTGCTTTATTTGATGATGTATTATTATCAAGAAGACTCAACAACTTAGCCAATTGTTTTGCAGTAAGGTCAACTGAGTTTGAAGACGTAGAAACAGCGCCTGCAAATTTCTTTTCTGGTCCATTCTTTGTGTTTCTGGTCTTGTAGTTCTCAGGAAATCCATTAAGAAAATAGCATCTATCAATAGTACGATTTGTTTTCTTACAATTTGCGCAATAAAATGACTTACGATTTCCACTGTTTCTCTGTTGAGTAGAAGCTTTGGCCCGGATTTTTAGCCACAGTTACATTCATGGAGACAGAATCTTGAAATGTTTTAGTGTTTTTAACTCCATGCATCTCACACTGCTTTTCTTCCTACAAAAGCATCACATATGCTTGACTCACACTTGGTAAGGGTGTTAACATAAGAATCGATCCTCTAATTCCAGTGTAAGCATCGTTTAATCCCATCAGAAAATGAATTAAACGCTCGTCATCCTCAAAATTCATGAATTCTTCTACTGAACCACAGGTGCACTGGGAAACTTGCGTAAGCTGCTCAATTCATCCCATGCAATCTTCATTTTTGTGTAGTAAGATGAAATTGAGTCAGATCCTTGCATCAAAGTGCTCAATTCCTTCTTAATAGCGTACAATTGAGCGTTGTTTAACTGTCCAAAACTAATCTCCAATTCTTCCCGTATTCCTTGTGCTATATCAGTATATAACACACTTCGACGAATTTCCTTACCCAATCCATTCAATAACTAGGAGCGAACCATATCGTTGCAGCGATTCCATCGATCATAATTCGGATCTGTTCTAGCTGGTCGCACTGAATCACCATTGATAAAGTGGATCTTGTTCTTCGCTGATAGATCCGTTCTCATAGAAATTCTCCATTCTCCAAAATTCTGTCCATCAAATACATCTGGAACTAAAGAGAGTCCAGGATGGTCGCTGGAATGCTGAAACAACGTATCGTTCTGAGATTGAACTTGTTCATCTCGAAACGTCATGAATTCGCAGAAGATAAGGGTTAGAATCTTACAAATCACGGATTAATCGACTTCAGCGGAGAAGACAAACTCAGATTTGGAACTACTGCTCTGATACCATGTCAAAATATCAACTAAATCGAAGTAAGAAAAATTCTGGAAAAGAGGAAATTAGATCTAGAAAAAAATGAGGGAGGATGCATAACAGCGAAAACCTCCTTTTTTATTAATGTGAACAGCTAAAAAAAAACATTGTTTTCCATTTTTACAGAATATATATACAACCCATTACAAGTGCCACGTGGCATAGCAAAGAAAAATCAACAAAAAGTATACTAACATACTCTTAGAATGTAAGGAAAGAAATGGAGGATCATTCAGTAAGAAAAATTATGGAAACCAAATTTGTAGCTACTAACTTGCTTTGAAATCAAATTATGAAAATTTGTAGAAGTTTTAGTAGATATGGATAACTTATATACTAAATCTTCAGCTAAAGCCTTCATCCTCAACTCCGTGTAAATCAAGATAGTTCATCTTCATAATGGTGTAATTATCCTTAACTTGTATAATGGGTGCACATGATTAGAAGTTTTAGTTATGATTAAGAATCTAGAGAAATTGATCATTCCAATTACATTGGAGCAAAGTATATTCTTTTTTGCAGAGTATTTGAACTGGAAAATGCGATATTTATGTAACGTTTCCTCATTGCTTATTCGTTTATTTTTCATTCATATCAGTGATAGTCTGACCTATAGTTATCTATATTTATGTTTCCATTGGATTTTCTAACATGAAATAGCGGTGAATGTTCAACAAGGTCATATATAATTAATTGTACTACTACATTTATTGATTATTTAGGATTTCAGTTTATTTTTAGCGTTTTAGCAGTATTATTTGTTGATTTTTGGAAGCCTGTTAGATAGCATTTAGCTAATGAAGGAATAAGGAAAATTTATGTTGAACGTCAAGAGGAAAACTTTAAACTTTCTGACATTTCTTTGACTGATTGATTTTTAAACAACTCACTATATCGACACTGATTTTCCTTTTTGACTATTGAAAAATACCAACATTGTCATTCCTTTTGTAGAGGTCAACCATAATATTGAAATACGAAGTAGCCTATGGTTCAATAACTATCTTTGCTAGTATTTTACAAGTTCAGCGGTTTATTCCTATGTCTGTTTTTTTAATTTGCATCCATATTTTGAAGTGTTCTTTCAAAGAATTTAAAATTTTGAAAATACTTTGGTCTAGGGTTTGGACTGCACCAATCATTGCTAATGGGAAGTAGGCCAGCAGAATGCTATCAGCCAGATCATGAAATCCCTTAGTCTTATTTCTGCAGACTTGCCAAATGCAATAATCTATAGCTAATGTATTGGCATGAAAAAGGAATGAACGAGTTTCCCCTTGCGGTTCATCTGGTAAGTTAGTCAAAGTATCTCAAGTGAGGCTTACAAGGCTACACCTATTCCATGCAACAAATAGATAACCAAGTTTGATGGAAAAGATGCCTTCCACAAAAGTAAGCCAAAAATAATACACAAAACTGTGTAGTTTGTATCAATGGAGCTTTAGAGAAAAAACCTGATTCGTTGATGGTTTTGCACATAGTGCTTGCTGCTTTACTTTTATACTATCTTGACATTTTCACCTGTTAGCAGTAGTGGTTGTTTTACTCTGTATTTGCATGAATGTTGTTCTTTGATGTTATCCATGTAATTTTTTATATGAATTTGTCTTCTAGTTGATAACCAAATATATTTTCCTTTACAGTGAGTATATGTAGTAGATCATTGTAAATTCAAGTTCCGTGTTGTAATAACGAATGGCAGTTGTGGTGCTTTTCTTTTTTGGTGATTTTTTTTTGAAAACTAAGACATCAAAGACGATAAGCTCTCTTATTCACTCGCAACCCATACAAAAATTGCATGTATGAAAAGCATTATTATAGACGTGCTCCATGGAGCTCAGTACGCAAATATGTCAATGGTACGCTCACTATTGAAAAAGGATAAATAAACGGTCGAATCAGTGATACATATAAAGTTACATAGACAACATTTCACCAAATAAGCATAAGAAAAAAGCTCTATTGCTTGACCATATTATATTTTCAGTAACACTGTAGAATCAGTGGAGGAGCTAGAATCAGCCTCTAGATATCTTGATAAAAACTAGAGGTGCTATAATCGAAGTCCTGAATAGGTTCTCTTTTGGTGCGAGATAAGTTCAGCTGCTTTCGGACTTGAGAAGCTAGAGACTTGCCCAACTCTACACCCCATTGGTCGAAAGAGTTGATTCCCCATACGAGTCCTTCAACAACTCTATGGTGAACTAACTACTAAGTTCTTTGAGTATTAAGTGATTGCATGTTTATGGAAACCGCACAGGCCTGCATATAAAAATAATTATATGGTAGAAATTTACCATAGATGCACCTAATTTATCTTGAAGGCAACAAATATTTGCAGCTTTGATTTACTTTTTACTTCATTCCCACTAATACGCAAATACATTTAAATAAAAGAGTAATTCCAATGCATTATATATGCCTCCATCGTCTTCTCCTTATAGCTATCCATTTCTGAAATTTAGATATTACTCATTTGACTACAATTCTCCTACAGTATAAAATCTATGTTCAAAATTTAATAAAGTGTACACTTAATATTACGTTCACCATGCTTTATTTTTACCATGCCTTTATCATTAAAGTCCATTTGTAGTTTAGATATATTACGTTCACTAGTTGATGCAATAGCGGATGCATATTGTTTTTTTTTTGGTAGAATGGTTAAATCTTGATAGTATACATATAATACAAAAGCAGTAAATTCTTAATAACATATATTCCTAATTGTTGTTGTATATTACTACTAGTAATGCAAAAGTATTTTTGTACATCTAGATTGTAGCACAAATTATAGAGAAGACTGCTATAGCAAAGTAAAACTGTAATTTTGATTTGGAAAATTTGGACATACCTAATTGTAAATATATGAGACATTGCTAATTTATGCTTTTAAAACCCCTGAATATTATAAAACCATTTTCCCTAAATATCACTGTTTGTAATTATATTGCAATAATATGTGTTGAAATAAACATTATAGGAACAGTAGTAAAGTCTTGGCTGTCTAAGGAAAGTAATGCATTGAATACATAAATTTAGCATCAAATCTTCCCTAGCCTTTTGCCAATTTTCACTGTTTGCATCTATGTGCATCAATAGAAAATCTTAAATTAAAATAATTTATCACATTTAGCATCCACAAAATATTAAATATTCTATGTAGATGCCTATTTTATGCACTAAATATTAAGTAAAATAATACTTAATAGACCACAAATGTTGCATATAGAAGATTATGGAGGAAATAATTTTAAATAGTCAACTACGTCTATGGGGAATTATATTAGTTAATATAAGCAGATTAATTATTGGTATTCACTTCAATTGTTTTATTGGTCAATTAAGGAATAAAAATGAAGAATTCTTCTTATTTCTGGGTAATGCTTATAACAATTACTTAAAACACACATCACGTAATTATGTTGAAAATAATAATTATATAAATAAATAAATCAAAATATGTTAAGGTTTTATAAATGAAATTAAATTTATAAAAATAGATAACATGCTTTTTTATGTATACATTTTAAACCATGGGAAAGATGTAGAAGCACCATTATGAAATATAAAATCAGTCTTTAACATTTTGTTTATTGATATTCCTGCAAGCTTTTCTGTATCTTTTGCATACCAACTAATGAACCTATATTTTTTTTAAACATATGGGATGTGAATTATAAGGTCAGCATAATAATAACAAAATTAAGATTCGGATCTAACATCTATAACTATGCGTGATTTTTTGTTGAAATACATTGAAATAATAGCAAAACATATAAAAATTGGCATATGTGTATGTCGAAAATACTTATCAAAAGTTGAAACTGTATATTCTTTCATTATATATCGATATCTTTGCAATATGTGTGTTTTCAAACCCGTAAAAAGATAGATATATTTGTTTCAAATAACACCCTCAAGTATGTAAATCTGATCATTTGACAAAACTTATTGAGATCTTTCACAAGTTTAATTTTAATGATACATTTTGCACATCATAAGCATATTTCCCAAAAAAATATACATTTTAAAAATATTTGTTTGAAAATTATATATTTCTGTTTTTTTTAACCTATAATATAAGGCCATAGATCTTTTGGTTATCGACTTATTCACTTTGACCCTTCTTCTGCATATGTATGACATACTAGAAAATAAAGGCATGTATGGAGATATAAACTATGGGATGAAATTAATTGCTTGCGTTTTATGCAAAATCAGGTAATATTGCATGACTAAATTAACGGGTGTACACAATATTTGAATGCAGAACAGATCACACCAAGACAACACATCTTACCGAAGATACCTATTACGTTTAATTCCATTGCTCAAAGCAATGCTACATTGCTACATCCCTACTTAAAACTGCATCAGATCGAACCATGCTCATCCCTACTTAAAATCACTCACTTTGCTAGATAAGCAACTTTACATCATAACATGTTTGAAAGACAAACTTTTGTCATTATAAAAATTGCTATTCTTGCACGATTATATTTCAATTTAATTTAACCCAACATAATATTTTCTTGTGTTATATGACTATTGAAAGTACAACCATTATTGTTCGGCATCATTATTCCTATACCCTACAACATCATACTCTTACCAGACAACTGAACTTTCTTTTACTCCTATCCTTGCATTACTTTTATACAAATGCTTTTGATCCTTCTGCGTGACTATCACAACACAATTTTCCAACCTATCCATGTGCGTATCATCGGTTCCAACCTAGTTTAGTTTAAAGGAAGCGAAAGTGATGTATGAAAAAAGCAGAAGGGAGGGAGGTGAGAGGTTATATAGGAGGCGAAAAGGTCAGATGACTATTCATGACCCTAAGACTATATAAAAGGATCTGCATCAACATCCGATCTGAATACAATTAGGGTCGGTCATGGATCCCAAAAGTTATAAAAATTATATAAGAAAAAGAAAAGAAAGAAGAGGAGTGGTATCACCCGCATTTTCTCATGCGTGTTACATTAGCTAATTTCACTTCATCAAGATATGATTGCATCTTACTGCATTTAAGAGTTGGAAGTTTAAAACGCACAAGTCATCCAGATACATCTGAGTAATCCACGAAAATTTTCTTAACTCAATGAAACTAAATGAATCACCGATAACTCCGGGGGGAGAGAGAGTGACTTGATGCAGCGAAGGCTCTTGGTTTGAAACTCTCGGCTGAATTAATCAAGGATCCAATACAAATAGAGTTTACTAAAATACTTGTACAGATGGAAAAGTCAGTCAAGAGTCATGATGATTATAGAGAAGATGGAACACTTCCCGGGATGATTTCTAAAATGTTTATTTTAAAGATTGAATAATATATTTTTAAGTTATAAAACTAGAAACGAATTCAAAGTACATCATGCTTACCCAAGACATAATTTAGAAGGTAGATTATTATCCAATCTTTTAGTCCGACTACTTTAGACCACTTGTTCGTAGCTAGCCCGAAGAACCATCAATTAGTCATCGGAGTTAATGGTATGGAAGTCTCCAGAAGTAGGTATAATCATTTATAACAAAGACTATGATTTAATAAGATCAAAAGAATAGTGGGATGAATCTCCAAAACTCAAGTGTAGAAGCTCGTTAATGCGTATCGACCGGGCACGAAGCTAAGCTATCACATCTGGAAAATGACAACTCTTAGAACTACATGTGACGCCCCGCCCCGAGATCCACACTAACAAAGAGTATTAATAAGTAATATTGTCTGCTAGTCCATATAAAGATAGGTAAGAAGCGACCATCTATGAGTCTTGTATTAAACAAATTAGAATAAGTCGATTTGGTGCCTTTTTTCTTTACCTCAAATGGATCGACTACTCAATTTTAGTCTTATACAAAACAACGGGGGCTAGTGGATCTATCTAGAACAAAATATAACAATATCGCATAGTATAAGTCACAGAACAACAAAAACATCCATATATAAATACATCATAAGTGCAATACATAGTGATACATAAGTGAGTGGGTATATGAATCACACATACACACACACACACACACACACACACATATATATATATATATAGACACACATATACATCGAGTTCCAAACAAAAGAATTTATACACACACACATCATAGTACGATCAAAACAAATATAAAATATGATATAGCATCAAAATGACGATAAGATAATCAATGTGAAAGCAAATATAGCGAAAATCTACAGGAATTAGAAAACCTGTAACAACTCAGTATGACCTAAGTGCATAAAATACATGGGTCGACGTAGATTAAACAGGATGATTAGAATATGATAGGTAAATAATAATATCACATGATGGTAAAAAATTTAGAGTAGCAACAACATAGACTCATAAGATATAATAAATGTGAGATGATTTCAATTAAGTTAACAACTAAAGGCCTCATGTATAAAGTAATATAAACCTACATAAATATTACCATTCACATCAATTTGCTTAAGCCCTATAGCTAAGCTATATGAAATCTCAAGACATACAAAACACCAAGATGGAAATTATCAAATTTCATCAAATGTAACTCATGTAAGAGTTCAATGCATCACAAATGTAATCACCATATTTAAATCCATCATATATCCCATTAGCTATGTATAAAACATTAACATACACAAAAATGGTAAAAATATTTAGAAATCACATCTTCTACAAATAATATAAAAATGGATCCATATCACATTTGGTGACCAATAGCTACGTTGCATGTGCATTGGTCCACAGCCTATCATAAATGACTCAAAGGTCAAATATAAGCGCCCACACCGGCCTAACACAAATGACTCACATGTCTAATATGAATGCCACTCCGACCTTAATATAAATGACTCATAGGTATAACAAAAATAACCCTCTATCCTGACCCATCGGCCTACTAGTAAAAATACATAAAAATAATGTGTCATAAGTGTTAGTGATTGCGGAATGGATCATTAAAGCAAAAAAAAACACTAGAGGGGACGGGGTGAACAGTGTTTGTGAGAATATAAACAAAATCTAAAACTTATGTGAATAACAGAATGAAACAAACACCACAAACACGGATTCAAACACAGATGCAAAATAAACAGAAATAAAATTGTAGAAAAGGAAAGAACACACCGGATTTTATACTGGTTTGGATTGCTCCTACGTCCAGTCCCGCACAACGCTGGATTGCACAGAGTTTTATTACTGTATTAATAGTCAAGTACAACCTCCTTGATTTCACGGCTACAAGGGATACCACTGATTCCTACTTCCTTGATTTCACGGCTACAAGGAAAACACCGATTCCTACTTCCTTTATTTCACGGCTACAAGGAACACACTGATTCCGACTTTACTAGACCCAAGCAATTACAAACAGCCCTATAACTCTTCAATAGCACTTGATTCAGAGAGTAAAGAGTAGAAAGTGTATAGAGAAGAAGTTTGATCAAAACGGAATTGAATTCGGTAGAATATAAGTGTAGAAATCATAAAAGTGATTAAGAATAATGGAAATTCGAATTCAAGCCCTTTTTATAGTGTTTGAAAGATTGCAACGTTTCTGGAGCATTACAAATGGTGAAAAGACACTTCCTTTCAAATTTAAATTTCTTACAGTTATATGTCGAGACAGCCTTTTTTATATGTCGACATACTTATCATTTTTATGATTTTTAAAGTATTTTTTAAGTATTTAAATCAATATTTAAATTCTGGAAATTCCTGAAATAAAACTAGTCGCTAAAACATTCTTTTTCAAGTATAAAAACATAAGAAAATACTAATTAAACATATGATTAAAAACTTAATATATATGTGATATAAAAATGTAACGACACGGATTTCGCCCGGACCTAATCGATCGTTAAACCGACCAAGACCGTTCGAATCCCGCATACGCTAACTTTGGGTATACAACACATCAGAACAAATAACAGAAGACTTCAATAAACATCATAATAATGTTACATCAGAGTACAGAATATCAGAGTATATCGAAATATAATACACAGCGGAAGATAAATTTACATAAATGTAAAACAGTGCACAGCGGAAATATAAACTACACAGCGGAAATATAAACTACACAGCGGAAGACTGTAAATGTCTGGACACAGCTTAAAGCTTCAATCCAGAATCCTGCTCAAAACATCTGCAAAATAAAACTACTCGACTGCCCGTGTGGAAAATAGGGGCACCCGAGTTCGCAAGGGAAAAGCAAACTACAGGTCAGTCATGGGACTGGTGTGAGAACTCAAAAACAGTTGTTAACTTTGTTCAAAAATAAGGCAAATCACGGGACCACGCCACTTTCGCGGAACGGGTTTACCCCCATGAAAGCCAGTGTATAAACAACAATCAATATAGATATATGGATCTACTATGCATCAATCAACATGCAATATCCCAATCTACCCATTTAGATTAATCACCACACTTAGATTTTCCAAATCCAATTCAATTTACAGAAATTATTCCTTTGGATTTTATTCCCGATTTCTTATTTCAAATCATTTGAAATACATATCTAACTTTCTATATCAAAGTAGATTTCACTTCGGGATCTCAAATCAAATCATTTGGAAATATGAATTCCAAAACATAACAATGCATACAAACAAGTATGCAACCAAATATCGTGCTCCCCATCGACAAGGCAAAGGGTACGCACCTCGCAACTCGATATATATATGTGCACCTACCCCACATAGGAGTAGGCTACACCGACGATGCACCTCCCACTCAGGAGAGCATACACCGCCCTCTCACCCATACTTTTAGTCTCAGGGTTACCCGAATCTTTAGTCACATACTAAATCATTTCATATCCCGAAGTAGGGAAAATCATTTCACAACATAATAATCACAATGTAACATATAATACATTTCTAAATCACTTTAGAAATCATCGGGTTTTGGGCCTCGAAATCCTTTCTGTTTTATAAAACATTTTTATAAAACATTCCCTGTCCAAAATCGGGAATACATTTCTTTTCACTTAAGAAAAATATCATTTCACAATCATTCGTTAAATTTGAAATGAACACAACATCGCTAAACACCTTATCGTCAAATCGTGAAGTGTTTCACAAGGCGTTAGCACACAGATATTTTCAACCCAACCCAATGCTAAATGTAAAAGCATATTCTGCTCATAAACTGGTCGAGCACAATCCAAACCATCAATCAATCAAATTTAACATACGCCTCATTCCAATTCATTAGTCACTAACCGTAAATTAATCAAGAGAATAATTCCCCAAATATTAACCCCGAAGGCCGAAACCAACATCAGATCAATATCCAGAAAACCATTCTGCTTGGCTAACCGACAGTTAGTTTCTAAATTTCACGTTCAAATCTAATTAAAGATTTAACTATCGCCTGGAGCAAAACTGGTGATACTCCATTCTCGATCTTTTCAATCTAATTAAAGATTCATTAAAACTCCACTTAGTTTTAATCTGTGACTGGGTTAAAGAATCAGTGTCATCTAAAAACACGGTTCGCGATAAACCCAAAGTCACATTCCATTAATTATCGGGTTAAAGAACGAGTGTTATTTAAAACACTGTTCACGATAAACCCAAAAATCAATATCAATTCAATTCCAATTAAATATTATTTAATTGGTACACTTCATTAAATCTAAATAAAAAGATTTAATCTTTTCTCAACTGGGTTCAAGAACAGTGTTAGTGAAGACACCATTCACGACAAACCCAAATCACATTCGATATTCAATACAAGGCTCTGAATAGAAAATATATCGGCTTATATTCAATATCGAATTCTACGACTAACAAATGTCGTATTGGAAATAACGATATAAATATATATCTTTCAAATTTCCATAACAACATCTGTATCATCACGAAATCCAACATCGAAATATTCCGAAGACAATTTCGATTCAAACCCATTCCAATGCGATCATTGGAAATTTTGGTTATTTTCAAAACCCTTTTCGAATTCAATTTATTTATTCAAAAATAAATAGAATTATAATTCTAGTTCAAAACTAGTTCATTTCGATAAAAATCTATTTTTATCTTTTCAAATATGGAGTTTTTCATCCCAATTCTTCACAAATCATTTCTTATGATTTTACACAAATTATTACTATTTTTAATAATTTTATCAAGGCCTGTACGGTCGATTTCCATCAATGGCCATCGAACTGCACTTACAGCGACCTTTTCCGAATTTGATTTGGACGTATCTCCAAATCCAACCGTTAGATTTCAAATTTCTAATATTCCTTAGAAAGCTCTTTTCGATACGAACCCAACGGTTCTGATTTCAGGAGAATCCGACGGTCGGATCTCCCGTAATGTCCGTTCGAAGTCAATGGTCGAAATTCGCGAACTGCCGCAGCGCGGCGCGTTCTATTCAGGCCATTTATTATATATATAATATATATAATATATATTTCGTCGATTTCTATTTAAAACGAATTATATAAATAGTTTTGAATTCGTTTCAAAAACATTTTCAACTTCCTTTTCAATTCAAATCACAATTGAATTCTTCTTTATAGATTCGTTTTAAAATTCACTTCTATTCAATTCAAATTTCAATTCAATTCGAATTCGTTTTCTATTCAATTCAATTCGAATTCGTTTTCTATTCAATTCAATTCGAATTCGTTTTCTATTCAATTCAATTCGAATTCGTTTTCTATTCAATTCAATTCGAATTCGTTTTCTATTCAATTCAATTCGAATTCGTTTTCTATTCAATTCAATTCGAATTCGTTTTCTATTCAGTTCAATTCGAATATTTCATATACATCGTTTTCAATTCGAATATTTCATATACATCGTTTTCAATTCATATATATATTTCATATACATCGTTTTCAATTCATATATATATTTCATATACATCGTTTTCAATTCATATATATATATATATATATATATATATATATATATATATATTCACCTTTCACTATATACGATATTTTCATTTTCAATACATACGATATATTCATTTTTCAATATATACGATATATTCATTTTCAATATATTCGATACTTTCACTTTCAATATATTCAATATTTTCACTTTCAATATATTCGATATTTTCACTTTCAATATATTCAATATTTTCACTTTCAATATATTCAATATTTTCACTTTCGATATATTCGATATTTTCACTTTCAATATATATATCGTTTTCACTTCATATATATATATAT
This sequence comes from Allium sativum, assembly GCA_030737875.1. NCBI lineage: Eukaryota > Viridiplantae > Streptophyta > Magnoliopsida > Asparagales > Amaryllidaceae > Allium > Allium sativum. Next base: position 390,460,125 of record CM060912.1, on the reverse strand, counting down.
CGTTTTCAATTCGAATATTTCATATACATTGTTTTCATTTCATACATATATATATATCGTTTTCAATTCGAATATTTCATATACATTGTTTTCAATTCGAATATTTTCACTTTCAATATACTCGATATTTTCACTTTCAATATATTCAATATTTTCACTTTCAATATATTCGATATTCACTTTCAATATATTCGATATTCACTTTCAATATATTCGATATTCACTTTCAATATATTCGATATTCACTTTCAATATATTCGATATTCACTTTCAATATATTCGATATTCACTTCGCTATATATATAAATTTCACTCTTCATATATATGTTATTTCACTTCGCTATATATCAATTTTCACAACAATTTCAACCAATAAATATCGTCCATGGTTTGTGGACGAGGGGCGTATATATATATATATATAGATATTTATATATAGCAATTCACTTCCACTTTCAACACATATATATAAAATTATAAAAAGAAATTGAAGAGTGAGAAATCCTCACCAATAGCTATCCTCTCACACGATTCTTCCTTAATAGAAATCTTCGCCTTTTGTCGCTTTCACCCGTATTCTCTACATATGTAAAAATCGAATTTTTACTATGTTATTCAATATATAAAAATCTGATTTTTACTTCGACTTTCCATAAATAAAAATATGATTTTTACTTCGACTTTCAATAAATAAAAATATGATTTTTACTTCGACTTTCAATAAATAAAAATATGATTCTTACTTTTTAAAGAAATCGGTTTTTAACTTTCTTTTTAAATTTCTGTTTTTAAAACTCTTTTATAAAAAAAAACAGTTTTAAAACTTTATATAAAAAAAACAGTTTTTATAACTTAAAATAAAAATTCAGTTTTATTTTCTTTTTAAAAAAATTCTGTTTTAAAATTCTTTTTCATCTTAAAAACCCAGTTTTTAAATCTAAGAAAAACAAACCAGTTTTAAAATCAAATCAGTTTTCATCTTTTTTTTAAAAAATGCAGTATTCATCTTTTTTAAAAATTCAGTTTCATCTTTTTTAAAAAAATGCAGTTTCATCTTTTTTTAAAAATGCAGTATTCATCTTTTTTAAAAAATGCAGTTTCATCTTTTTAAAAATTCAGTTTCATCTTTTTAAAAATTCAGTTTTAACAGTAAATAAAATTAGTTTTAACATTATATATATAAAAAAAAAACAGTTAGTTTATAAATTAAATAAAATTCAGAAACACTTACGGGGGGGGGTTTTCTCTGTCGCGGGTTCGTGAGGGAGGAGGGGGAGTCGGCGGTGGCTCGTGGGTGGAGGCGCTCGGTGGTGTCGCGATGTCTGGAGTTCGAGGTGGAGGTTCCGATTGGAGCTGCTTCAATTTGCGTCGAGGGTAGCGTCGTCTGGAGGGAGGTGGTCGCGAGGCTTCGGGGGTTGCTTCGATTGTCGGCGGCGCGATGAACTTAGGGTTAGGGTTTTCTTCTTTTTTTTTTTTTTTTTTATTTGTTAACTTTTCTGTATAATGAAACGGGGGGGGGGCCAACGAAGAAGAAAAGGGGAAAAGGTAAAAAAAAAATTTTTTTTTTTTTTAATTATTATTTAATTATTAAGTTTTGCAAAAGGGTTGACTTTTACATACGATCTCGAAACGAGGTCCACCGCCTGTCGTCCATAGCGTTTTACCCCCATTCCGAACACAATGGGATATGTATCGTAAGCTGATTCGATAGTTACAATCAGTTTCCATTGAATTTACATTTAAATCATTATATTGAATTTTAAACGTACATTTCAAATTACCGGGGTCACATACTAGCTCTAAAAATTATAGAAAAATATTTTCTAGCTTCGTATTGACGATACGGTCCTAACAAAACTAGTTTCGTCGAATTCTGGGACCGTTAGAAAAATGGCCAATTTCCAGTCGATTAAAATCAACTGAAATGGTCAAAACACGTTTTCCTTTGCCACGCTCACATATTGATTCGAAAAATTATGAAATTTGAAACCTAGCAATAACTTGACACTGCGGATCCAACAAAACTGGTTTCGTCGAAATCCGAGGTCGTTTGCAAAATGTCCATTTTTAAGGGCTATATATTATATAAAATATATATAAATTCCACAGCGACTATTCTGAATTTTCAACTGGACATATCCTATCATTTCTAAAGTGAAATCTCAGTTTGTTAACTTCGTTGGAAAGATATTCACTATTAGATTCCATTATTTTTGGTTTCACTAAAATCCGGATTGTTTTGCACCCGGTACATTCAATTGAAGTTTGAAATCGAATTATCGAACTACCGCGCCATTTTCAATTCCTTTTATAATTATATATAATTATTTATATTCTAACGACGACGCGTATAATATATACGTTCGAATTCTATTCAAAATAAATTTCTCGTCGATTATATTTAAAATAATCTATTTTAAATGTTCGAAATTCGCTAAAATGGCCAAAATAAAAATTTCAAACTGGCTCGCATTTTACGGGTTGTTACAATCTCCCCCACTTAAAACTTTTCGTCCCCGAAAAGGAACAAAGTCAAAAGTGGTTTGATAATTCAACTCTATATTCGATCTGGCTTCCATTCTCCAACTCTTTAGTTTCTGAGAATTTTCAAAACTTCAAAAATTTGGCTAACACCCTAAATTTTCGAAAAATTTCGCCATAACCTCCCCTACACCGGGAGCATCGGGGAATTTCAAATAGCTTCCCCGGTCCTTCAGATCTCAAAAAGAAAAAGAAAAAGCCAAGCGGCTAGCCAATAGGCTCACAAAATCATCATCACCCAAACAAAACAGGAAATTATGTAGTAAACATGTACCTATTTGTCGGGCAAACAAATTTTATTCTCTGCTCTAGCCTCCTTGCTATGACCTGTTCAATGTAAGTGCAAGTATATGCATGCATTTGCAACCAAATTTCAATACAGTTTACTATTTGGTTCAATTGGCTAAATGGTTAAAAATTATCAAACAAGTAAACAAACAACACAAACATCAATCAATTAATTGATTATATTTTCAAATATATAATTTTATATATTTAAAAATCATATTTTCTAAAATCAGATTATATATATAATCACAAATACGTTATTTATAAACAAATAACTCTCGACTCATTCTGGGGCATTTCTAACCCCATCTCTAACGAGTCACTCATCCTAGAATGCTACTGATTCTATCTCTAATGAGGATTCTTTTATAGGACATTACTAATCCTACCTCTGATGAGTCTTTTGTTCAGTTCTAATGAGTTGTACCCCAAAGATTTGAGTTTAACCAAAGCTCTGATACCACGTTGTAACGACACGGATTTCGCCCGGACCTAATCGATCGTTAAACCGACCAAGACCGTTCGAATCCCGCATACGCTAACTTTGGGTATACAACACATCAGAACAAATAACAGAAGACTTCAATAAACATCATAATAATGTTACATCAGAGTACAGAATATCAGAGTATATCGAAATATAATACACAGCGGAAGATAAATTTACATAAATGTAAAACAGTGCACAGCGGAAATATAAACTACACAGCGGAAATATAAACTACACAGCGGAAGACTGTAAATGTCTGGACACAGCTTAAAGCTTCAATCCAGAATCCTGCTCAAAACATCTGCAAAATAAAACTACTCGACTGCCCGTGTGGAAAATAGGGGCACCCGAGTTCGCAAGGGAAAAGCAAACTACAGGTCAGTCATGGGACTGGTGTGAGAACTCAAAAACAGTTGTTAACTTTGTTCAAAAATAAGGCAAATCACGGGACCACGCCACTTTCGCGGAACGGGTTTTACCCCCATGAAAGCCAGTGTATAAACAACAATCAATATAGATATATGGATCTACTATGCATCAATCAACATGCAATATCCCAATCTACCCATTTAGATTAATCACCACACTTAGATTTTCCAAATCCAATTCAATTTACAGAAATTATTCCTTTGGATTTTATTCCCGATTTCTTATTTCAAATCATTTGAAATACATATCTAACTTTCTATATCAAAGTAGATTTCACTTCGGGATCTCAAATCAAATCATTTGGAAATATGAATTCCAAAACATAACAATGCATACAAACAAGTATGCAACCAAATATCGTGCTCCCCATCGACAAGGCAAAGGGTACGCACCTCGCAACTCGATATATATATGTGCACCTACCCCACATAGGAGTAGGCTACACCGACGATGCACCTCCCACTCAGGAGAGCATACACCGCCCTCTCACCCATACTTTTAGTCTCAGGGTTACCCGAATCTTTAGTCACATACTAAATCATTTCATATCCCGAAGTAGGGAAAATCATTTCACAACATAATAATCACAATGTAACATATAATACATTTCTAAATCACTTTAGAAATCATCGGGTTTTGGGCCTCGAAATCCTTTCTGTTTTATAAAACATTTTTATAAAACATTCCCTGTCCAAAATCGGGAATACATTTCTTTTCACTTAAGAAAAATATCATTTCACAATCATTCGTTAAATTTGAAATGAACACAACATCGCTAAACACCTTATCGTCAAATCGTGAAGTGTTTCACAAGGCGTTAGCACACAGATATTTTCAACCCAACCCAATGCTAAATGTAAAAGCATATTCTGCTCATAAACTGGTCGAGCACAATCCAAACCATCAATCAATCAAATTTAACATACGCCTCATTCCAATTCATTAGTCACTAACCGTAAATTAATCAAGAGAATAATTCCCCAAATATTAACCCCGAAGGCCGAAACCAACATCAGATCAATATCCAGAAAACCATTCTGCTTGGCTAACCGACAGTTAGTTTCTAAATTTCACGTTCAAATCTAATTAAAGATTTAACTATCGCCTGGAGCAAAACTGGTGATACTCCATTCTCGATCTTTTCAATCTAATTAAAGATTCATTAAAACTCCACTTAGTTTTAATCTGTGACTGGGTTAAAGAATCAGTGTCATCTAAAAACACGGTTCGCGATAAACCCAAAGTCACATTCCATTAATTATCGGGTTAAAGAACGAGTGTTATTTAAAACACTGTTCACGATAAACCCAAAAATCAATATCAATTCAATTCCAATTAAATATTATTTAATTGGTACACTTCATTAAATCTAAATAAAAAGATTTAATCTTTTCTCAACTGGGTTCAAGAACAGTGTTAGTGAAGACACCATTCACGACAAACCCAAATCACATTCGATATTCAATACAAGGCTCTGAATAGAAAATATATCGGCTTATATTCAATATCGAATTCTACGACTAACAAATGTCGTATTGGAAATAACGATATAAATATATATCTTTCAAATTTCCATAACAACATCTGTATCATCACGAAATCCAACATCGAAATATTCCGAAGACAATTTCGATTCAAACCCATTCCAATGCGATCATTGGAAATTTTGGTTATTTTCAAAACCCTTTTCGAATTCAATTTATTTATTCAAAAATAAATAGAATTATAATTCTAGTTCAAAACTAGTTCATTTCGATAAAAATCTATTTTTATCTTTTCAAATATGGAGTTTTTCATCCCAATTCTTCACAAATCATTTCTTATGATTTTACACAAATTATTACTATTTTTAATAATTTTATCAAGGCCTGTACGGTCGATTTCCATCAATGGCCATCGAACTGCACTTACAGCGACCTTTTCCGAATTTGATTTGGACGTATCTCCAAATCCAACCGTTAGATTTCAAATTTCTAATATTCCTTAGAAAGCTCTTTTCGATACGAACCCAACGGTTCTGATTTCAGGAGAATCCGACGGTCGGATCTCCCGTAATGTCCGTTCGAAGTCAATGGTCGAAATTCGCGAACTGCCGCAGCGCGGCGCGTTCTATTCAGGCCATTTATTATATATATAATATATATAATATATATTTCGTCGATTTCTATTTAAAACGAATTATATAAATAGTTTTGAATTCGTTTCAAAAACATTTTCAACTTCCTTTTCAATTCAAATCACAATTGAATTCTTCTTTATAGATTCGTTTTAAAATTCACTTCTATTCAATTCAAATTTCAATTCAATTCGAATTCGTTTTCTATTCAATTCAATTCGAATTCGTTTTCTATTCAATTCAATTCGAATTCGTTTTCTATTCAATTCAATTCGAATTCGTTTTCTATTCAATTCAATTCGAATTCGTTTTCTATTCAATTCAATTCGAATTCGTTTTCTATTCAATTCAATTCGAATTCGTTTTCTATTCAGTTCAATTCGAATATTTCATATACATCGTTTTCAATTCGAATATTTCATATACATCGTTTTCAATTCATATATATATTTCATATACATCGTTTTCAATTCATATATATATTTCATATACATCGTTTTCAATTCATATATATATATATATATATATATATATATATATATATATATATATATATATATATTCACCTTTCACTATATACGATATTTTCATTTTCAATACATACGATATATTCATTTTTCAATATATACGATATATTCATTTTCAATATATTCGATACTTTCACTTTCAATATATTCAATATTTTCACTTTCAATATATTCGATATTTTCACTTTCAATATATTCAATATTTTCACTTTCAATATATTCAATATTTTCACTTTCGATATATTCGATATTTTCACTTTCAATATATATATCGTTTTCACTTCATATATATATATATCGTTTTCAATTCGAATATTTCATATACATTGTTTTCATTTCATACATATATATATATCGTTTTCAATTCGAATATTTCATATACATTGTTTTCAATTCGAATATTTTCACTTTCAATATACTCGATATTTTCACTTTCAATATATTCAATATTTTCACTTTCAATATATTCGATATTCACTTTCAATATATTCGATATTCACTTTCAATATATTCGATATTCACTTTCAATATATTCGATATTCACTTTCAATATATTCGATATTCACTTTCAATATATTCGATATTCACTTCGCTATATATATAAATTTCACTCTTCATATATATGTTATTTCACTTCGCTATATATCAATTTTCACAACAATTTCAACCAATAAATATCGTCCATGGTTTGTGGACGAGGGGCGTATATATATATATATATAGATATTTATATATAGCAATTCACTTCCACTTTCAACACATATATATAAAATTATAAAAAGAAATTGAAGAGTGAGAAATCCTCACCAATAGCTATCCTCTCACACGATTCTTCCTTAATAGAAATCTTCGCCTTTTGTCGCTTTCACCCGTATTCTCTACATATGTAAAAATCGAATTTTTACTATGTTATTCAATATATAAAAATCTGATTTTTACTTCGACTTTCCATAAATAAAAATATGATTTTTACTTCGACTTTCAATAAATAAAAATATGATTTTTACTTCGACTTTCAATAAATAAAAATATGATTCTTACTTTTTAAAGAAATCGGTTTTTAACTTTCTTTTTAAATTTCTGTTTTTAAAACTCTTTTATAAAAAAAAACAGTTTTAAAACTTTATATAAAAAAAACAGTTTTTATAACTTAAAATAAAAATTCAGTTTTATTTTCTTTTTAAAAAAATTCTGTTTTAAAATTCTTTTTCATCTTAAAAACCCAGTTTTTAAATCTAAGAAAAACAAACCAGTTTTAAAATCAAATCAGTTTTCATCTTTTTTTTAAAAAATGCAGTATTCATCTTTTTTAAAAATTCAGTTTCATCTTTTTTAAAAAAATGCAGTTTCATCTTTTTTTAAAAATGCAGTATTCATCTTTTTTAAAAAATGCAGTTTCATCTTTTTAAAAATTCAGTTTCATCTTTTTAAAAATTCAGTTTTAACAGTAAATAAAATTAGTTTTAACATTATATATATAAAAAAAAAAACAGTTAGTTTATAAATTAAATAAAATTCAGAAACACTTACGGGGGGGGGTTTTCTCTGTCGCGGGTTCGTGAGGGAGGAGGGGGAGTCGGCGGTGGCTCGTGGGTGGAGGCGCTCGGTGGTGTCGCGATGTCTGGAGTTCGAGGTGGAGGTTCCGATTGGAGCTGCTTCAATTTGCGTCGAGGGTAGCGTCGTCTGGAGGGAGGTGGTCGCGAGGCTTCGGGGGTTGCTTCGATTGTCGGCGGCGCGATGAACTTAGGGTTAGGGTTTTCTTCTTTTTTTTTTTTTTTTTTTATTTGTTAACTTTTCTGTATAATGAAACGGGGGGGGGGCCAACGAAGAAGAAAAGGGGAAAAGGTAAAAAAAAAATTTTTTTTTTTTTTTTAATTATTATTTAATTATTAAGTTTTGCAAAAGGGTTGACTTTTACATACGATCTCGAAACGAGGTCCACCGCCTGTCGTCCATAGCGTTTTACCCCCATTCCGAACACAATGGGATATGTATCGTAAGCTGATTCGATAGTTACAATCAGTTTCCATTGAATTTACATTTAAATCATTATATTGAATTTTAAACGTACATTTCAAATTACCGGGGTCACATACTAGCTCTAAAAATTATAGAAAAATATTTTCTAGCTTCGTATTGACGATACGGTCCTAACAAAACTAGTTTCGTCGAATTCTGGGACCGTTAGAAAAATGGCCAATTTCCAGTCGATTAAAATCAACTGAAATGGTCAAAACACGTTTTCCTTTGCCACGCTCACATATTGATTCGAAAAATTATGAAATTTGAAACCTAGCAATAACTTGACACTGCGGATCCAACAAAACTGGTTTCGTCGAAATCCGAGGTCGTTTGCAAAATGTCCATTTTTAAGGGCTATATATTATATAAAATATATATAAATTCCACAGCGACTATTCTGAATTTTCAACTGGACATATCCTATCATTTCTAAAGTGAAATCTCAGTTTGTTAACTTCGTTGGAAAGATATTCACTATTAGATTCCATTATTTTTGGTTTCACTAAAATCCGGATTGTTTTGCACCCGGTACATTCAATTGAAGTTTGAAATCGAATTATCGAACTACCGCGCCATTTTCAATTCCTTTTATAATTATATATAATTATTTATATTCTAACGACGACGCGTATAATATATACGTTCGAATTCTATTCAAAATAAATTTCTCGTCGATTATATTTAAAATAATCTATTTTAAATGTTCGAAATTCGCTAAAATGGCCAAAATAAAAATTTCAAACTGGCTCGCATTTTACGGGTTGTTACAATAAACTATATATAATATAATTATAAACATATATAATATAATTATAAATATATATATATAGGAATTTATAAAGAAATATTTATAAACTAACATAAACAAAAGGTTATATGAAAACTTAGAGTTTAAATAATCAAATATAAACTTAGTAAAAACATACTTAATAAAACTATAAAAACAAGAATACTTATAAATTAGGAAATATATTTGAAATCATAACTTTGAAATTTTTGGAAGATTAAAAATTATTTTGAGAGAAATCTGAAATCAATTTGAAAATAGTTTTGAATTTGAAAACGGATAATTTGAAAAACAGAATTTGAACCTGGAGTGCTATTCAGAGTCTTACATAAACTCGACTCTATTACTATATTTATCTTGAACTCTTGAAAGCTTGTTAACTCTTGAGTCTTGAATCTCGTGAAACTCTAAAACTGTACAGTCTTCGGTACTTAAGTCCTGTATACAAATCCTACATATATATGTCTATATATTCTAGATAGAGATATTAGTATATATTTTATAATCAATGATAATTGAAATAAGGTTGTTGTCATCAAAACTCCATTCTCCAACAGTCTCCCCTTTTTTGATGATGACAACCTAGTTTATAAAATATCATACCTGTATTCATACCCATATAAATACCAGTTGATGATGATCCTTCTAATACTCCCCATGTCTATATGAATCATATAAACTATGTCTCTATTTTATAATTTGTCCCCCTTTGTCATTATCAAAAAGAAATTCTAAACATACCCCCCCTTAAATCCTATATCTATCTAAATAATTCCTATACCAAAATAAAGTACTCCCCTGAATCCTAAACCTATCTATACCTTATAAAATACTCCACCTAAATTTATGCCTATACAATATTCTAATTCTTTATATAACTTCCCCTAAATCTATAACTCTCCATAAATTTCTATAATTCCCCCTAAATCTATGACTACACTAATCTAATAACCTTAATAGAAGGATAATGTTAGACCGAAATTTGGGCCTAACACCCAAACTCTATGTGAAATCCTCACAAATTACAGATTACAGATAAAAAGCAGTAAAAACAGGGAACACACGAGATTTTTATAGTGGTTCGGCTCAATCCAAGCCTACGTCCACTTTATAGTTTCTCATATCCTGAGGAATTACGATTACAATGGTGTCTCACAATCCGTGAGATTCGATTATACACAATAGCCTTGTGTTGTAATGAAGAAGAGGAGAAAAGAGATTGAATTTATGCACGATAGCCTCGTGTTTGATTGAGTTGAGGAGTACCCAAAGTCCTTGAATACTTGGTAATGGAGGTCGGGAAGTGTTAGTGCCGGAAAAAAGTCCCTTGAAATGACCATCTCGGGGTGTATTTATAGGCGTAGAGGAGCTGCTGGGAGTCCTGAATCGGATCGGATCGGAGGGGCACGTGGCATGTGGAGAGGCCATCTCGGAGATAGTGGAGATGTGGTCTTCAGATCGTGCTAGGACAGGTGTAAGCCGATCCGGATTAATAGGAGGTAGTTACTCCTTGGGAACAGGTCAAAGTTGAGGTGTAGCAGCAGGTCGAAGCGGTTCGGTTCAGGTCCTCTTCCTTCCGAACCGATCCGGAGCATTCCAACCGAAGGCGAGACGTGTTGTTATACATCTGGTGCAAGGCGGGTCGGTTCGGACTTTCGATCCGAACCGATTTGGTGTTTTCGATCCGAAGAGTGGAAGCACTTCAGTGCAGTGTGTAAGGCGGGTTGGTTCGGTTGTCCGATCCGAACCGAGTTGGTGTCTTCAACCCGAAGACTTTGTGCTCTTGTGAGGATCCGATGCGAAGCGGGTCGGATTGCTCCATTCCACCCGATCCGAACTGAGTCAGAGCTCTGCCAAAACCATCCAGTGCTATGCTTCTTCGAAGAGAGGAGTCGGAGCGGGTCCGATCCGATCCGGGAGGTCAAGCCAATTTCCAAATTCCAAGTTTCCGGTTCTGCATGCGTTCACGGAAACGGGCATAACTTTCAAACCGTAAGTCCGTTTTAGCCAAACGAAAGCTCAAACTGAAGCTAATTCAGAGATCTACAAGAGTTATAGAGCTTAGCTCCATAATCGCTATTTTTGGGCCCAAAAAAGGTCATTTGGTAGGAGTTCCGGGCCTTTCTTTATTAGTGATGCGACTTTGACCAAATCGCTGCCTGTCTTCTGACGGTATTTCTGATACTTGAGCGTATTGTTGATCAATGATTTCATGTGTGACGGCTCTGACTAAAAAGTAGGTCAATAGATAATAAACTAAGCAAAACAATCAATTCAAACGAGCAAATCAATCAAAACAAGCAAATTTTATTATTCTGGAGGTGAGTTTATTGTTGTTTCTAGTGTTAGCTGGTTTAATAGATTAACTTATTTTTGGAAGTCTGATTTGAATTGTTTTGGTTTTTTTAATTTAGGTTGTAAGGTGACTGTTCATTCGGGAAACCTTACTTTGTTTTGGCATGATGCTTGGATTTCTCGTGTACCGCCTAAAATTGAATTTAGTGAGCTTTTTTAATAATAGCAGTTTTAAGAATGCTTTTATTATAGATGTTTATAGAAAAGATTTAGATCCCCCGTGGGAGTTTTCCTTTGATAATATTTTAGAAGGGGGAATGTTAAGGCAATTAACCTTACTTAAGCTAAGTTAGCTATGTATCATCTGGATGAGAATGGAGATTCTGTGATAACCCCAAACTTCCGTAGAACGAAAGCAAGAGTAATCATTGGAATATGGCATATTTACAACAAAAACAGATCTCAAATAATATCATAACACATAAATCATTGCAGCGGAAATAAAATTTCATCAGCATCATAATATCCAATACATAAGAGTACGTAGACACATGATACACTTAGCAAAATATAAAGTCTGAATGAAAAAGAAATATGTCTCAAACTCCATAACGTACATCAAAACCCAAAGATGAATACAAGTCTCAAAGCAGAATGAAAGATAAAGAGAAGGTCTTCATCTTCCTCTCCAAGCAGTCTTCAATCCAGAATGCGCCTCAAATATGACCTAAACCTGTCACTTGGGTGCCCGTGTAGAAAAGAGGGCACCCGAGTTTGCAAAGTGAAACAAACTACGAGTCGGTCATGGGACTGGTATGAGAAATCTTCTACTACATTATCTAATAAGGTGGCAAATTACAGGACCACGCCACTAACACGGAACGGGTTTACTCCATTGGATTGCCAGTGCACAATTTAAACAAATTTTATTCAAAATAGCGCAATGTCTTTTTGGAAAAATGAAATCATTATAAGACTCAAGTCCCATCACACAATGCAACGCAAACCGGAGGATAGAGTTTTACCTTATAATGATCAAACATGACTTGATCGTATAAAATAATATTTTAATATTATTATTAGTGTCTAATCAGTATTAAAATACTTCAAAGTAAATGTATCAATCCTAGACGGCATAGGTATCATATACTATGTCGCCATATATAGGTTTACAATCAAAACCGAAATGTCTTATTGGAGATTTGGTTTCCATCATGAAATCGAGGCTAGGGATCGTCCTCTCCGATTTGAGACACTCTAGCAAATGCCTCAGGTTCACACCTAAGGGCAACCCTTGGAGCGGTAGGGCCCGTCCACACCTACGTTAGTGGATTGGCAATTCCTGAACACACGCTTCCCGGTTCTTTTGAACCTCTAATATGGCTACTAACAGCCTATAAAACCGAGGTACCTCATAATCCATCATCCACATAAGTAAAAATGTCAGGGGTGGTAGGTCGCTGACATCACTCTAGCTAGAAAGAAACGTGTGCACTCCCTACGTTCCCTTGTCCCGTTTTAGACTCTACCGGGGTGTGAGGCTCATGAAGTCACGCTATACACAAAGCTACGCCTAAACAGGCTATGCTTTGATAACCAACCACAAGGTCTGCTTTTCAACAAAAAGCCTTGATCGTCTGCATCTTGGCGTACCACATTAACAATTCACACCATGCGACCAACCACTACCCATATATACCCTCTGAGGGTGTTAAGAAAGAGAATAAATTCTCCACGACCAAACGGATATACATTAGATAGAAATCGATTTAATTACATGGAATGAACTCCAACGTCAGACACACATCCATTTACAAGTCCGTCCTGGGTCTGAACGAAACCGGAGTCACCTGATTTCTCGTTGGTGCTCACATATCCGGGCAATCAACAAGAACGTCCGGACAACTACCAATGTAACCCTTTCCTGGGAGCAAATCAGTCCAGGGCATCAGTAGCCATCCATTCAATGTTGAAGATCGCCGGTCTTCAATCACCGTCTTCTCTTTGTTCGATTTAAATCGCCGTATACTTATTTGAAATGAGTTGAACTCGGTCTTTTCAAATAATTTTTCAAATAATTATCATTTAAATCATTTTATATCGCTAATATTTATTTATAACGATTTATCGCTATTTCTATTTATTTAAAACAGCTCAATATAATTAAACGACGCTTCAGGTCGATGGGCGGCCCTGACGTTGTTTTTACCAAAATTTGATTTACGCATATCTTGAAATCTAACCATTTGATTTTGGCGAAATTTATATCGTTGGAGAGTTCTTCCCAAAGTGGTCCTAACGGTTCCAGTTTTGGGAAAATCCGACGGTTGGATCTTTCGGTATAATCGTTTAAAGTTACGATTGCCGAAATGTGAACTACCGCGCGCGATTCGTTTAACTTATAATTTATATTTATGTAAATATAAATATAAATCGTTGGACGATTTCAACTATTAAAATTCGTCCTTTCTATCGCACCTAAAATGACGATAAAAATGCCATTTTTATTTCTACTCTTTTTATTGCTTATAAAATGACGATAAAAATGTAATTTATATTTCTACACTTTTTATCGACTCTAAAATGATGATAAAAATGCCATTTATATTTCTGCTCTTTTTTATCACATCTAAAACGATGATAAAAATGTTATTTATATTTCTACTCTTTTTTATCGCATCTAAAATGACGATAGAAATGCCATTTATATCACTACTCTTTTTATCGCATCTAAAATGACGATAAAAATGTTATTTATATTTCTACTCTTTTTTATCGCATCTAAAATGACGATAAAAATGCCATTTATATTTCAACTCTTTTAATCGCATCTAAAACGACGATAAAAATGTTATTTATATTTCTACTCTTTTTTATCGCATCTAAAATGACGATAAAAATGCATTTATATTACTACTCATTTTATCGCATCTAAAATGATGATAAAAATGCCATTTATATTACTGCTCTTTTTATCGCATCTAAAATGATGATTAAAATATAGATTTTGATTCCATTCTTTATATTTTTACAAACATGACATTGAAGTCTACTCCTTTTATTGTCTCCAAAAGATAAAAATGCCCTTTATATTACTACTCTTTTTATCGCATCTAAAATGACGAAAAAAATATAGCTTTTGATTCCATTCTTTATATTTTTACAAACATGACATTGAATTCTACTCCTTTTATTGTCTTTAAAAGACAATAAAAATGCTTCTTTTAATTCCATACTTTTCATTGAATATAAAATGTCAATAAAAATGTCGCTTTAAATCTGCTTACTTTATTTACATCTGAAATGTACATAAAAAAGTGAAATCTTTATTCCATGTTTTATTTGCAACTAAAAATACAAATAAAAATAAAACATTTTCTATGATTTATTTGCATCTAAAAATACAAATGAAAAATGTAATCTTTTTCCTACGTTTCATTTGCATCTAAAAATACAAATGAAAAATGTAATCATTTTTCTACGTTTCATTTGCATCTAAAAATACAAATGAAAAATGTAATCTTTTTTCTATGTTTCATTTGCATCTAAAAATACAAATGAAAAAAATGTAATCTTTTATAATCATATTTTCATTTATACCTAACCTGAAAATAAAAATATCCTTTAATAATCTTGTTTTGATTTACACCAAACATGTAAACAAAATTGTCCTTTTATGATCAATTTCTTATAATCATATTTTTATTTACAACTAAATTGTAAATAAAAAAAAGATATGTCCTTTTTATAATTATTTTTCTCTATTTAACGCAAACGTCAATTTTGGTGTCACAAATTGGAGACCTAAAAATAATGGTTTTTGTCTAACCATTTTCTATTCAACATAAATGTCCATTTCAGTGTCACAAATATGATAACTAAAAATAATGGTTTTTGACTAACCATTTTCTATTCATGTTTTTATTTGCAAATAAAAATGTGATCTTTTTCAATTCATGTTCGCAAATACAAAATATACCCTTTTTCTCCTATTCATGTTTTTGAATACAATTTCAGCTAACATTTTTTGATTTGAAATAAAATATAATTTCAGATCTAAAATGTAACGCCAACTAAAAATTAATGAACATGTGATTTCAGCTTAGATCTAACAGTACAGAATAATCCACAAACAGAAATAAATGAATTCTAATTTAACAACATCGCAGATCTAGAATATTTAACATACACACAGTGATTCACATAGCGAATATAATTAAATTATTTAATTATTTAAAAATTCGAAATCTCACTGTCGAGTTGCGAATTTAGTCAAAATCCAAATAGCTTGGAATCAGATCTAGTCTGGACAGCAGCGTAGATCTTGTCTCTGCGATCGCACAGGATCTGAAATTGTTCATATTCGATATTGAATGAGTTAGATACGGCTTAATTAAGTTAGATAATAATTTATATTAATTAATCAAAGAATTTAACCTTTCTCCTACACTCAGATGAAGGTCGCCGTTTACTTCAGGAAGTTCGAACCTAGGGTTTAGGATTTCTCTCAGACCGCCGGGTTTTGGGATGATCGGGGTACACCATGATGACAAGCTCGAGGAGGCGCACAAAGGAGGGGCCCGCATGTCAGGTGCGATCGCACCTTGTGATGGCGGCGGCGGTACAAAGACTGTGGGTTCCCGGGTCTGGATCTCCTCGCACGCTTCATGGTTTCAACATCAAACCGTATGAAATCGAAGATGGTGAAGGTCTCTACGATAAACTGAGAAGGAGGAAGGTGTTTTAGTGTATGGATCGATGGGATTTAAAGGGAGAAGTAAAGAGCAATTTTGGCCATTGGTTTGAGGGGTGGCAGCGCTGTAGAGACCATGAATAGTAATTAGGGTTTTTGATCTTCTATTTTTATAATATTAAATTGTTACTTTTACAATTAAACCCAAAATTTCTTACATAACTCTGATTCAGTCCTAACAACAGACATTCTGAACTAATAACCCCTATCCCGGATCCAACGGGCCGGGTCCCGTCAGCCCAAACGATTGTCCGTGGCCAGAATTATTTAATTTAATATTTAAATCCTTTATTAAATTAACTCGATCGTATAATTAAATTTACCGAGGCCACATATGGACACAGAAAATTCCAGAAAAAATATATTTGGCTTTGTTATGACGATACGATCCTAAAAAAATTAATTTCGTCGAATTCTGAGACCATTTGAAAAATGGCTATTTTCCAGTCGACCAAATTCGACTAAAATGAACAAAACACATTTTCCTTTGCCACACCCACATATTAATTCGGAAAATTCTAAAAATTGAAACCTAGAAAAATTTTGACATTCCGGTTCCAACAAAAGTGGTTTCATCGAAAACGGAGGTCGTTTGAAAAATGGCCTTTTATACGGGCTATTAATTATACTATAGCGACTATTCTGAATATTCAACTGACCATAACTTTTGATTTCTGTTATGAAATTTCGATTTTTCGGATTCGTTGGAAAGATATTTACAAACAGATTTAGATATTTTTAGTTTCACTAAAATCCATTAAATTACGAATCCGGTACATTCAGTTAAAGTTCAACTTTGAGTTTTCAAACTACCATGCTATTCCAATTCCTTTTTGGAATTAGAATAAATATATTTGTTCTATCTTCGATTAAAATAAATTTTTAATCGTTATTATATAAAATAAATTATTTTAACTATTCCAAATTCACCGAAATAGCCAAAATAAAAATTCTAAATTGGTTCTGATTTTCCGGGTTGTTACAATCTCCCCCACTTAAAATATTTTCGTCCCCGAAAAGGAAACAAAGTAAAGTAGGAACTCTAACTGAAAATGTAAACATTGTAAATGTACCTCAACATAAGAGTCACTCGGAGATGTCCACTCTACACTTGGGATAAGCCTGTTTGATGCTATCCTCAGTCTCCCATGTACAGTCTCTAGGATCCCCGCTCCACTGCCCTTTAACCATATGGATCCTCTTGGTCCTCAGAATTCAGGTCTCCTTCCCAACAATTTTCACTGGCTCTCTCCTTACTGCTAAGCTCGGCGTAATCTCCAAATCTTGTTGTGCTGCTTCCTCCACAATTGAATCTGGATAATGAACATTCTTTTGGAGTTGGGACACATGAAATACATTGTGAACCCCTGGCAACCAGTCGAGCAACTGCACTCTATAAGCGAGAGTTCCAATCCTTTCAAGAATAGGGAATGGACCAATGAATCTCAGCGCCAACTTCCCAGTCTTTCCAAAACGAATGACACCTCTCAATGGGGAAACCTTCAAGTATACATGATCGCCAACAGCGAATTCTAAATCTCTTCTCCGTGAGTCTGCATAGCTTTTCTGTCGGCTCTGAGCAGTAAGTAGGCGCTTTTTAATAAAATCAACTTTCTCTGTTGCCTCGCGAATCATGTCGGGACCCAAGACTAATCGATTGCCTGGTTCCACCCAACATGCTGGAGATCTGCATGGCCTGCCATATAAAGCTTCAAATGGCGACATCTGCAAACTGGCTTGGTAACTATTATTATAAGAGAACTCAACCAAGTGCAAGTGTCCTCCCATGAACCGCCAAAGTAAAGAATGAATGCTCGCAACAAATCTTCCAATATGTTGTTCACCCTATCAGTCTGGCCATCTGTCTGAGGGTGATAGGCAGTGCTCAGATTCAACTTGGTCCTAAGCTCTTCTTGGAAAGCTTCCCATAACTTGCTAGAAAATAATGTATCACGGTCACTGACAATGTTACTGGGAACTCCATGCAGTCTGACAATCTCTTTGACATAAAGCTGCGCCAGACTTTGAGCTGTCCAATTAGATTTGATAGGAATGAAATGGGCAGTCTTTGTGAGGCGATCTACAATCACCCATATGCTATCATTCCCTTTTTCTGGTTCAGGGCAAGCTATCTATAAAGTCCATAGAAATTTGGTCCCATTTCCAACTTGGAACCTCTAGTGGTTTCAACAATCCTGCCGGCTTCTATTGGTCACTTTTGACTTGCTGATAAGTGGGACATCTAGCGACATATATAGAAATGTCTCTCTTTATAGATCTCCACCAAAATGTGCGCTTGAGGTCGTGATACATCTTTCTCACCCTGGATGAATACTAAGCTTAGATTTATGGCATTCATCTAAAACTTCCCTTCTGAGCTCAGGAATGTACGGGACACAGATTCGGCCTAATAGCCTCAGAACCCCTTTGTTATCAATTTGGAAACTCGTGGGTTCGCCTTCCCGAATTCTTTTGATAATTCTCTGAATGAATTTATCATCCTTCTGAAGAGTATAGATTTTATCAATCAAGGAGGGTGTAATAATGAGATTGGCGAGGATAAGATTAGTGCTGGCCATATTTTTCCTGCTGAGCGCATCTGCGGCAACATTAGCTTTCCCTGGAGTATATAGGATATCCAGGTCATAAGCTGCAAGAAATTCAACCCACCGTTGCTGCCTCAAGTTCAAATCTCTTTGGTTAAAAAGATGCTTCAAGGATTTGTGATCCGTATATAGTTCGAACTTCTCACCTAAGAGATAGTGTCTCCATAACTTTAGAGCAAATACAATGGCATTAGCTCAAGATCATGAGTGGCATAATTTTTCTCATGTGGTTTCAATTGTAGGCTAGCATATTTAACTACTCTGTCCCTTTGCATTAGCACCGCACTAACACCTTAAACAAATAAAAGAATAACATGTTAAAATGAGGTTTAAAAATGACATTTCTAACATTATATAAAAAGGGTAACCTTCTCTAGAAGCACCTGTCCAGACTTTCAAATCCTGATTGCCATCAATAATGGTCAACACAGGAGCTGTGATCAGCTTCCTTTTTAGCTCTTGGAAGGTTGCCTCACATTCAGGTGTCCAGACAATAATTTGTGTGCTTCTTGGTTAGCTTCGTCAATGGACAAGATAGCCTCGAAATTTTTTTGACGAATTTCCGATAATATCCAACCAATCCTAAGAAACTTCTGACTTCGGTGGGAGTTCTAGGTTGTTTCCAATCTTGGATAGCTGATACAACATGGCCGAGGAATTTCACCTCTTCTTGCCAAAATATGCATTTGGAGAATTTGTCTTTCAACACATTTTTTCGCAGAATCTCCAAGACTTCTTTCAGATGTTGTTCGTGCTCAGCGGTGGTTTTAGAAAAAATGAGGATGTCATCGATGAACACCAGCACAAATTTATTCAAAACATCTCAGAATACTCTATTCATCAAATTAACAAAGTATGCTGGAGCATTACATAACCCGAAGGGCATTACTAGTCATTCATAAAACGTGTCTGGACCTCTGAAAGAAATCAAAGGAACACACTCTTCTGCGATGCGCAGTTGATGGAAACCTGTTGCTTGATCCATCCTAGAGAATACTCGTGCCCCATGTAAGCGGTCCAGCAAATCATCAATATGAGGCAGTGGATATTTGTTTTTTAGTGTTTGCTTATTGAGGTCGCAGTAGTCCACACACAGTCCAAATGTACCGTCAGACATCGTGACAAATACCACTGCTGAACCCCATTCTGAGAAACTAGGCCTGATCAGACCCTTCCACAAAAGCTGCTTAGTTTGATTGCTCAGCTCCTCTTTTTCTTTTGGTGACATTCTTCGAATGGGATGCACGACGGGTCTTGCATTTGGAACAAGATCAATTCTGAAGTTGATTTCTCTATGTGGAGGTAAGCTATCAACCTCATTGAACACATCAGCATAATCTTTAACGACAGGAATATCCTCAATAGAAGTAGGGGTGACATCTAGAGAAGACCAGAATTCTTTTCTGTCAGTGGCTGAGTCGTGGCATGGTCTAGAAATAGTCTTTCCCAATTTAGTTTTAATTTTGACTATTCTTTCAGCGCATAATACTTCGGCCTCATATTCCATCAGCCAATCCATTCCCAGAATGATATCATATCCGGAGAAATTCATGACGATCAAATCAAAAGGGAATTGGAAATAAGAATAAGAAACAAGCACCCTACAATACTGATCGAGAATAAGAGAACCTCCTATCGGGCTATGGGCTCTAACCAACTCTTTAAGTGTTCTTGGTTCCAGTTTTAACTTTTTAATTGTGTCACTAGAAATAAAACTCCGTGATGCACCAGTGTCAAATAATGTTGTAATAGGAATGTTCTTAATGTTAAGAGTACCTCCTAAAACATCGGGCTTACCTGCTCCTTCGGACGAAGCTGGTGCAGTCGTTCCCTCATATATGTGAGCCACTTCAGATTTCTTCAATAGGGGACAATTCTTGCTAATATGCCATATCCTGTGACAATTAAAGCATTCCCTCTTATCCTGAGAACTCTGGCCACGATTCTGACTAGGTCCAGACTCATTCCTCTTGGGCCTCTTCGAAGCTCTACACTTGGATTCATAGTGTCCAAACTTGTCGCAATTGTAGCACTTCACCTTGGTCTTTTCTCTCTTCTTCCCTTGAGGCTTAGTGGCTGAAGAGTTACCTGCCTCAGGTTTCTTGTCGGTTTGCTCCTTCTTGTTATTGTTTTGATTTTTCGCCCACTCTTGATGTGTAGCATGGTCATTCTCCTCGTAGCGACAGGACATCTCGGTTACTTCGATGAATGGGAGTTTGATATGAGCCGTGACTATGTCCAGGTACTTCTTAGAAAGGCCCTTAATGAATCTTTTGTTTTTCTGAATAGGATCCTGAATCAACTCTAGGGCATAGCGGGAAAGTTCCTCGAACTTCCTCACGTATTCTGAGATAGTCATACTCCCCTGTTGTAAATTGGCGAATTGGTCATGGAGCCTCTCCTTTTCCTGTGTAGGGATATACTTTTCGTTGAAGAGCTCTTTAAATCTAGCCCAAGACATGTTAGCCACATCATTGCCAATCTTGACCGTATTCCACCAATGTTGAGCTTGGCCCTTCAATAGCCAGGTTGCCATAAATCGCTTACGTTGATCTTCTAACTCCAAGCCTTCGAAGATATGCTCGCTGTCATTTAACCATGTTTGTGCCTCACTCGCGGTCTCCTGCCCGGTAAAGGATACTCCACCCAAGTTTCTGAACTTCTTGCACATCCTCTCCAAGTCAAATGGCTATGGGGGTGGAGGTACTAGTGCTACGACCTTAGAAGTAAGCTATTCCTGAGTAATGGGTGTCTCATCCCTGGCTGGCCCTCTGGCTCCACCTCGGGCTCCACTTCGGGCTCCACCTCTAGCTGTCCTTGCTCTTGTACTCATTTTAAATCAGTCTGTACCATTAAGGAAAGAGTCAGACCAACAAAATGATAAATTTTAAAAGAAAGATGAAGTAGGAACAAATGGAAAGAAGATGATGTAATGACTGATTAATATGTGCTATTCTGCTGTGCTCGTTCTAGGATATTACTAATCCTATCTCTAATGAGCCACTTGCCTTAGAATACTGTTGATTTTATCTAGACGAATTGTTCTAAATATGTCATACTCCGAAGCTAAGGTTAACCTGGCTCTGATACCAAATGTGATAACCCCAAACTTCCGTAGAACGAAAGCAAGAGTAATCATTGGAATATGGAATATTTACAACAAAAACAGATCTCAAATAATATCATAACACATAAATCATTGCAGCGGAAATAAAATGTCATCAGCATCATAATATCCAATACATAAGAGTACGTAGACACAGGATACACTTAGCAAAATATAAAGTCTGAATGAAAAAGAAATATGTCTCAAACTCCATAACGTACATCAAAACCCAAAGATGAATACAAGTCTCAAAGCAGAATGAAAGATAAAGAGAAGGTCTTCATCTTCCTCTCCAAGCAGTCTTCAATCCAGAATGCGCCTCAAATATGACCTAAACCTGTCACTTGGGTGCCCGTGTAGAAAAGAGGGCACCCGAGTTTGCAAAGTGAAACAAACTACGAGTCAGTCATGGGACTGGTATGAGAAATCTTCCACTACATTATCTAATGAGGTGGCAAATTATAGGACCACGCCGCTAACGCGGAACGGGTTTACTCCATTGGATTGCCAGTGCATAATTTAAACAAATTTTATTCAAACCAGCGCAATGTCTTTTTGGAAAAATGAAATCATTATAAGACTCAAGTCCCATCACACAATGCAACGCAAACCGGAGGATATAGTTTTACCTTATAATGATCAAACATGACTTGATACGTATAAAATAATATTTTAATATTATTATTAGGGTCTAATCAGTATTAAAATACTTCAAAGTAAAAGTATCAATCCTAGACGGCATAAGTACCACATACTATGTCGCCATATATAGGTTTACAATCAAAACCGAAATGTCGTATTGGAGATTTGGTTTCCATCATGAAATCGAGGCTAGGGATCGTCCTCTCCGATTCGAGACACTCTAGCAAATGCCTCAGGATCACACCTAAGGGCAACCCTTGGAGCGGTAGGGCCGGTCCACACCTACGTTAGTGGATTGGCAATTCCTGAACTGGTACCTCATAATCCATCATCCACATAAGTAAAAATGTCAGGGCTGGTAGGTCGCTGACATCACTCTAGCTAGAAAGAAATGTGTGCACTCCCTGCGTTCCCTTGTCCCATTTTAGACTCTACTGGGGTGTGAGTCTCGTGAAGTCACGCTATACACAAAGCTACGTCTAAACAGGCTATGCTTTGATCACCAACCACAAGGCCTTCTTTTCAACAAAAAGCCTTGATCGTCTGCACCTTGGCGTACCACATTGACAGTTCACACCATGCAACCAACCACCATCCATATATACCCTCTGATGGTGTTAAGCAAGAGAATAAATTCTCCGCCACCAAATGGGTATACATTAGATAGAAATCGATTTAATTACATGGAATGAACTCCAACGTCAGACACACATCCATTTACAAGTCCGTCCTGGGTCTGAACGAAACCGGAGTCACCTGATTTCTCACCGGTGCTCGCATATCCGGACAATCAACAAGAACGTCTGGACAACTACCACTGTAACCCTTTCCTTGGAGCAAATTAGTCCAGGGCATCAGTAGCCATCCATTCGATGTCGAAGATCGTCGGTCTTCAATCACCGTCTTCTCTTTGTTCGATTTAAATCGCCGTATAATTATTTGAAATGAGTTGAACTCGGTCTTTTCAAATAATTTTTCGAACAATTATCATTTAAATCATTTTATATCATTAATATTTATTTATAACGATTTATCGCTATTTTTATTTATTTAAAATAGCTCAATATAATTAAACGACGCTTCGGGTCGATGGGCGGCCCTGGCGTTGTTTTTACCAAAATTTGATTTACACATATCTTTAAATCTAACTGTTGGATTTTGGCGAAATTTATATCGTTGAAGAGATCTTCCCAAAGCGGTCCTAATGGTCCCAGTTTTGGGAAAATCCGACGGTTGGATCTTTCGGCATAATCGTTTAAAGTTACGATTGCCGAAACACGAACTACCGCGCGCGATTCATTTAATTTATAATTTATATTTATATTTATATAAATATAAATCGTTTGACGGTTTCAACTATTAAAATTCATCCTTTCTATCGCACCTAAAATGACGGCAAAAATGCCATTTTTATTTCTACTCTTTTTATTGCTTATAAAATGACGATAAAAATGTAATTTATATTTCTGCTCGTTTTATCGACTCTAAAATGACGATAAAAATGCCATTTATATTTCTACTCTTTTTTATCGCATCTAAAATGAGGATAAAAATGTTATTTATATTTCTACTCTTTTTTATCACATCTAAAATGACGATAGATATGCCATTTATATTACTACTCTTTTTATCGCATCTAAAATGACGATAAAAATGATATTTATATTTCTACTCTTTTTTATCGCATCCAAAAAGACGATAAAAAAGCCGTTTATATTTCAACTCTTCATATCGCATCTAAAATGACGATAAAAATGTTATTTATATTTCTACTCTTTTTTATCGCATCTAAAATGACGATAAAAATGCCATTTATATTACTACTCTTTTTATCGCATCTAAAATGACGATAAAAATGCCATCTATATTACTACTCTTTTTATCGCATCTAAAATGACGATAAAAATATAGCTTTTGATTCCATTCTTTATATTTTTACAAACATGACATTGAAGTCTACTCCTTTTATTGTCTCTAAAAGACAATAAAAATGCTTCTTTTAATTCCATACTTTTCATTGAATAAAAAATGTCAATAAAAATGTCGCTTTAAATCTGCTCATTTTATTTACATCTAAAATATACATAAAAATGTGAAATCTTTATTCCATGTTTTATTTACAACTAAAAATACAAATAAAAATAAAACCTTTTCTATGATTTATTTGCATCAAAAAATACAAATGAAAAATGTAATCTTTTCCTACATTTCATTTGCATCTAAAAATACAAATGAAAAACGTAATCTTTTTTCTATGTTTCATTTGCATCTAAAAATACAAATGAAAAAAATGTAATCTTTTATAATCATATTTTCATTTATACCTAACCTGAAAATAAAAATATCCTTTAATAATCATGTTTTGATTTACACCAAACATGTAAACAAAATTGTCCTTTTATGATCAATTTCGTATAATCATATTTTTATTTACAACTAAATTGTAAATAAAAAAAGATATGTCCTTTTTATAATTATTTTTCTCTATTTAACGCAAACGTCAATTTTGGTGTCACAAATTGGATACCTAAAAATAATGGTTTTTGTCTAACCATTTTCTATTCAACATAAATGTCCATTTCAGTGTTACAAACATGATAACTAAAAATAATGGTTTTTGTCTAACCATTTTCTATTCATGTTTTTATTTGCAAATAAAAATGTCATCTTTTTCAATTCATGTTCGCACATACAAAATATACCCTTTTTCTCCTATTCATGTTTTTGAATACAATTTCAGCTAACATTTTTAGATTTGAAATAAAATATAATTTCAGATCTAAAATGTAACGCCAACTAAAAATTAACGAACATGTGATTTCATCTTAGATCTAACAGTACAAAATATTCCACAAACAGAAATAAATGAATTCTAATTTAACAACATCGCAGATCTAGAATATTTAACATACACACAGTGATTCACATAGCGAATATAATTAAATTATTTAATTATTTAAAAATTCGAAATCTCACTGTCGGGTTTCGAATTTAGTCAAAATCCAAACAGCTCGGAATCAGATCTAGTCTGGACAGCAGCGTAGATCTTGTCTCTGCGATCACACAGGATCTGAAATTGTTCGTTTTCGATATTGTATGAGTTAGATACGGCTTAGTTAAGTTAGATAATAATTTATATTAATTAATTAAATAACTAATCAAAGAATTTAACCTTTCTCCTACACTCAGATGAAGGTCACCGTTTACTTCAGGAAGTTCGAACCTAGGGTTTAGGATTTCTCTCAGACCGCCGGGTTTTGGGATGATCGGGGTACACCACGATGACAAGCTCGAGGAGGCGCACAAAGGGAGGCCTGTGTGTCAGGTGCGATCGCACCTTGTGATGGCGGCGGCGGTGCAAAGACGGTGCGTTCCCGGGTCTGGATCTCCTCGCACGCTTCACGGTTTCAACATCAAACCGTATGAAATCGAAGATGGTGAAGGTCTCTACGATATACTTAGGAGGAAGGTGTTTTAGTGTACGGATCGACGGGATTTAGAGGGAGAAGCAAAAGCGATTTCGGCCATTGGTTTGAGGGGTGGCGGCGCTGTAGAGACAATGAATAGTAATTAGGGTTTTTGATCTTCTATTTTTATAATATTAAATTGTTACTTTTACAATTAAACCCAAAATTTCTTACATAACTTCGATTCAGTCCTAACGACAGACCTTCATAGCTAATAACCCCTATCCCGGATCCAATGGGCCAGGTCCCGTCAGCCCAGACAGCTGTCTGTGGCCAGAATTATTTAATTTAAATATTTAAATCCTTTATTAAATTAATTTGATCGTATAATTAAATTTACCGAGGCCACATATGGACTCAGAAAATTCCAGAAAAAATATATTTGGCTTTGTTATGACGTTACGGTCCTAAAAAAATTAATTTTGTCGAATTTTGAGACCGTTTGAAAAATGGCTATTTTCCAGTCGATCAAATTTGACTAAAATGAACAAAACACATTTTCCTTTGCCACGCCCACATATTAATTCGAAAAATTCAAAAAATTCAAACCTAGTAAAATTTTGACATTCCGGTTCCAACAAAAGTGGTTTCGTCGAAAACGAAGGTCGTTTGAAAAATGGCCTTTTATACGGGCAATTAATTAGACTATAGCGACTATTTTGAATATTCAACTGACCGTAACTTTTGATTTCTGTTATGAAATTTCGATTTTTCGGATTCATTGGAAAGATATTTACAAACAGATTTAGTTTTTTTTGTTTCACTAAAATCCGTTAAATTCCGAATCCGGTACATTCAGTCAAAGTTCAACTTTGACTTTTCAAACTGCCATGCTAATTCCAATTCCTTTTTGGAATTAGAATAAATATATTCGTTCTATCTTCGATTAAAATAAATTTTTAATTGTTATTATATAAAATAAATTATTTTAACTATTCCAAATTCACTGAAATAGCTAAAATAAAAAAAAATTAAATTGGTTCTGATTTTCCGGGTTGTTACAGATTCTATTAGTTGGGGTTTGGATAAGAGTTTAGTTTACTCTGTTAATTCTATATATAATTTTATTATTTTTTCTGGTGTTTCATTGCACCCTTCTAAGTTTCTTTGGAAATCTAATTCTCCTCCTAAATCTAAGTTTCTTATGTGGTTGATTATTCATAAGAAGCTTAATACGGTTGAGCTTTTAAAGAAGAAGAATATTATTTTTGATGTTAAGTGTCGTTTTTGTAGTCTTTTGGATGAATATGTTGTTCATTTATTTTTCTCTTGCAATATTACCAATTTTATTTTTAATATGGTTTCAAGGATTTTTGTTTTTGGTTTTTTTAATTCTTTTAGTAACTGTGTTGTTTATTGGGATTGTTGTGGATTTGTTTATAATTCAAGGTAGGGATATGTGTTGGATTCTTTAGTCACTATCATTAGTTGGTTCATTTGGTTAAAGAGGAATCAGAGTTTTTTTTTCATTCTATTTCAGTTTCTGCCAATAATTTAATCATTAGGATAGTTAACTTCTGTCTGGATTGAATGTCTAACTCGCACTATAAGTTTTTTGGTGATTCGCATTTTGAGAGATTTTTTATTAAGGTTAGATTTAATTTGAGTTTATTTATTAGAATCAGTAGATATTTTAGTTGTAATAGATCTCGTCTTTGTTGTTAATTTCTATTGCTTGATTGTCTTTTTTTCTTTTTTTATTTCTTCTGCACATATATATATGGATATATACCTATATATATATATATTCTTAGATGTATATATATACACATATACTCATATATATATATATATATATATATATATATGTGTGTGTGTGTGTGTGTGTGTGTGTTATGATTACTAATAGTTTACCTAGTTTCTTTTATATTTCAGGTTGTTGATATAGCTGAGGAGCTTAGTGGATAGTTGTCTGGATTGGTGGTTGTTATTTGCTTTGGATCTATTTTGGTGTATGGTGTCGGAGAGTTTTTGGGGTGTTCTGTTACCCTTTTGTTGTATTTAGCTTGGAGTGACCAGCTTTTGTATTGGAGTAGACATACTTCAATATCGGGTGGTGGCTTTGCCGGAATTCGATTTTGAAGTATGACGGGCGGTGGTTTATCCAGAGCTCATCTATCTACTTTCCTTTACATTCATATAGTCGTGTTTTGTATTTCTTTTGTCTTCTTTTGGATATGTAGTCGAATATTGTAGCCTTGTTTGTTTTATATTATATATGTGTGCTCTCTTCTTTTTAGAAGATCACACATTTTTGTTTCCAAAAAAAAAATCAAAACAAGCAAATCAATCAAAACAAACATATAACCAATTCAAACAAACAAACATTTCAAACAAGCAATTCAAATAATCAATTTAAACAAATAAACCAACCAAAGTATTCTAGAACCTTCAACTAATCCTTAGAAAACTTAAAACTCCCCCTTAATTTAATACAAGACTAAACCTATCTTGAACTCTAATTCCCTTAAAACTATAATAAGACCTTAATCTAGTCTTGGAAATAACTCTGATAAGATATCCTTAAAATTATGATATAAGTAAAGCAATTCAATCTAATCAATCAATCAATTTAAGTTTTGTTGTCACAGAACATCAATTCAAAAATGAAACCAAACATTTCTTATAACTTCTATTTATCCTAAAACCTATAAAGCTCCTATCAACTACAAATGCATAAGTATATTTATAACAAACCTATCGACCACTAATGAAATTTAACCATGTCAAGTAAGTCAATCAAGTTATTTAAGTCAAACAAATCAAATAAAACAAACAAGTCAATCAATTCAATCAAGACAAATCAAATTAATCAAGATAAAGTAAATATGTTATGCATACTTGTTATGTGTGGAGTTAAAGTTAACATGTAATGCAGTCTGTTGGTTATAATGCAGTATGTCATATGCAAATCTATATGAAGTGGTATATTGAATGAAATGTAACTTGTGATGTGAATGATTTTAATTTGAGATGTACTGTATGATATAAGCTATGTAATGATATTATGGTAATAATATATAGAACGATTTGATGAAGATATGTATTTCTATAGAAGATACTTAAAGTAATATTTAACAATTATGCATATAATAAATTATTT
The DNA here is from genome assembly GCA_030737875.1 of Allium sativum. Taxonomy (NCBI): domain Eukaryota; kingdom Viridiplantae; phylum Streptophyta; class Magnoliopsida; order Asparagales; family Amaryllidaceae; genus Allium; species Allium sativum. The sequence continues at coordinate 390,430,953 of CM060912.1, read as the reverse complement.
GAATCAAAGAAGGATAATATATGTTAATTTCTAGACTTAAGTTAATGATACTTATAAAGGAGATTGAAAGGATAATAAAAATACAAGTTTTATGATATTCATAATATATAATAAAATATTTAAAATAATTCTATGAGACATGTGGAGTTAAATATTCTTAATAGGGTACTTCTTTAATATAGTAAAAATTGAAGATCTTTTTAAAGAGAATATAGAATTGTATCATATAAAGTAAACATATAGTCATAATTGTATATAAAAAAACTATTTTTAAAAAAAATAGATTTAAAATTTAATTTATTATGAAATATTAATCAGTCTTTTGATACAAATCAATTTTAAATTTAAACTTTTAAAAATAAAAATATACTAATTTGTTACGGAACCATTTATATGTTAAAAACTTTAAAAGAAATCTATAGTTATAACAAAATTACTTTAATGAAAACTGATAATATTAAGTAATATATAAAGCTATAATTTCTTATATTTGAACTATATATTTTTAAGACATAAAAATCATATATATATATACTTATGCCAAAATATTAAGTTAAATATATAAACCAAAATTAGTATGAAGTTACAAATAGTATTTACTATAATGTAACCCAAAATTGTTATGAAATCATATGAATAATATATAAGTTAAACTATGCATGTTTAAACTATATAAAAGATGAACAAATTTATACTTTATAACAATATCAAAAAGTTATATTAACTTTATATATCATATTAACATGTCTATATAATTTTACTAATTTAAATACTTTTAATATATATATTTTGAAACTAGATATAAGAAAATAAGTAGACATACAAAGTTAATAACTAGAGTTTGAATTGGCATTTTCCTATTGAAAAGATGGAGGGAAGTTTGAAAGTTTAAACCTTTGAAATTCAAAATTTGAATTTCATTCCATATGCTGATATATCAACATATAAATATATGTATGATGACTTATATGTATTATTTCAAAGAGAATATGGTTTTGTGACTTTGATTTAAAAATATCGATTTATATTTCAGGTTTAACTATTTCCTGAAATAATAGTAATCCTAACAAACATCTAAAAATTATTTTATTACTATATTTATTATCTTATTAGTATTTTGAATTTTAAATTTCAAGTTTGAATTTTAAAGTTTTAAATTTCAAATTCAAAACAAAGCAAAGCAATCAAAACATCTATTCAACCAAAAAATTTAAAAAATAATTAAGGCGTACCCAGTTTTTAGATCCATTTCTTCGATATTCTTTGAATTCTGAATTGATCTTCCGGAATTTGATGATGAGATCTGCTCTGTTGCGACGAGCTCATTTTTCTGATCTGGATAGTATATTCGTTTGCTGAATTTGAACATTGGATGAGAAAGATATTGAAGATTTAGTAGTTCAACCAACTTGACGCCAAAATTTTGAATTTTGAATTTTTCATGAATGGACACTTCAACTACTATATAAAGGCCTAAAAGTCTTGTCTCTTCATAACTATTTCTCTTCTTCATCTTCTTCCCGATTTTCAATTTTTGATCAATCTTGCAAGAGCCATAACTTTTTCGTTTCTTAACGGATTTGGACGAAATCAGAGGAAAATCGAAGAGAAATCCAAGGACTACGATTTAGTGACAGTTTGGGGATGAATTTGGATGGTATTGGGGTACAGCAAGTCGAAATAGTAAGATATATATATATATATATATATATATATATATATATATATATATATATATGAAACCCCGTAACAGTTTTTCAGATTTGCATAGCTAACTTCAAATAGTCGTATCTCACTCAATTTTGACCAGAATTTAAAGATCTACACATCAAATCGACCGCAAGAATGAGAACTACAATCTGGAAAAGGATTTAAGATAAAATAGTCTAACCTGTGGATGCAATTTGAAGATAACCATCGATTGTTTTGGTTTCCTTCTCTCTTTATTCACCAAAACTTCGTTTGATCATTACTTGATCAATTCTTGATGGATTTACAAGAGACCAGAAGAATTGCAAAGCAAATGAAGAGAAGTACAGTATGAAGATAAGTTGTAGATAAAATCCATAGTTATAGAGTGATCTAGTACCCATTTCTTTTCTGATTTAAATTATATATATCCATTTCTTCTTGATGTTCCTTCACTAATCGTCGTTACTCTTCTCCTCCTTTTAATTTCTTTTCAAAAGTTGAATTTTCAATAGCCACCATTTCGGAATTTGAATTTCCAACAGCCACGTCAACTATCTTTTCAGATTTTGATTATCCAATAGCCATATAACACATCTTTTCCTGTAAAACAACATAACTTTTCAAATAATAAATAATTTTTCAAATAATTCAAATGTCTTTTCAAATAATTAAAGGACTTTCCAAAATAACTAACTACAATTATATCATGATAGTTTTGTAACATATCCAAGATTTCAAAATTAAAAAAAAAAATCAATTTTCAAATTTCAAAAATCAAATAGTAATTTGATTTTTCAAGAAAATTGATTGCAGACTTATCTAATACTAATGCAATACATAAATTTAAACTAGTGTTATAAATCGTTTCAAAATTTGCCATTTAAAATTTTCAAAAATCAGATTATGAACTTTTTGAAAGACCAGGCTCTGATACTAATTGTTAGGGATTGCGGAATGGATCGTTAAGGCAAAACAAACACTAGAGGGGGTTGCATAATGTTTGTGAGAATCTAAACAAAATCTAAAAATTATGTGAATAACAGAATGACATAAACACCAAACACAATCATAGATGCAGATTCAAACACAGATGCAAAATAAACAGAAATAAAAATGCAGTAAAGGAAAGAACACACCGGATTTTACACTAGTTCGGATTGCTCCTATGTTTAGTCCCGCACAATGCTGGATTGCGCAGAGTTTTATTACTATACCAATAGTTAAGTACAATCTCCTTGATTTCACGTGTACAAGGAATATCACCGATTCCTACTTCCTTGAATTCACGGCTATAAGGAAAACACCGATTCCTACTTTCCTGATTTCATGGCTACAAGGATCACACTGATTCCTACTATACTCAACCCAAGCAATTACAAATAGCCCTATAACTCTTCAATAGCACTTGATTTAGAGAGTAAAGAGTAAAAAGTGTAGAGAGAAGAAGTTTGATCAAAACAAAATTGAATTCGGCAAAGTATAAGTGTAGAAATCATAAAAATGATTAAAAATAATGGTGTAGAGAAAGAGGATGAAGTTAGATAAAAAGAGATGATTAAAAATTCGAATTCAAGCCCTTTTTATAGTGTTTGAAAGGTTGCAACGTTTCTGGAGCGTTACAAATGGTGAAAAGACACTTCCTTTCAAATTTAAATTTCTAATAGTTATATGTCGACATAGCCTTTTTTATATGTCGACATAATTATCATTTTTATGATTTTTAAATTATTTTTTAAGTATTTAAATCAATATTTACACTATGCCATAGATTGCATATGGCAACCCTAGAGGAGTGACGCAGTAGGTGCCAAAAAGTGTTGCTATAGGCAAGAAATGATCTGTGGCAACACTTTCTTGGGTTGCCTTTTGCCGCGTTGCCTTAGAGTCAAAGGCAACACATTTGCGATCCTATGGTAACGTCAGTACAGGCGTTGCCACAGGTACCACTAGAACAAAAAATACCCTTTCACAACTGCCAAAACCAGTTGTAATATATCTAGTCCAGCTGGCAATCGTAATAAAGTCAACCATTTTTACAACTGTTTCTAGCAGTTGTTAAATTTTATTTTACAACGGTCAAAAGTAATTATACCTCAACTGCTATTAATCAAAATTTTCATAATATTACAATAAATATTATTATAACACAGTATTTCATTCAAATAAATATTTTATTTCAACATTTCAAATGATACAAAAAATTTGACTCCACTATTGTACACTCACAGGTATATTACACAATCATTCATATTTACATACATTCCACACTACATTATCACTCAATTCACATATACAGACTCACACATACAACCGTTTGTCGTGAATCCATTACTTAAGTTATCCCTGTCTTTTGCTCCTTCAAAACAACAAGTGTAGAACCCAACGCTACGCCATAATTTGGAAAAGATGCACTAGAAGTAGTAACATGAACTGGAGCAGCTCAAACAATGACAAGTGGGCAGTCGTGTAGTCAGGCTCACATACCTCTTGTATGTGACCAAGAGCACGAATATTATCCAAGGTATTAAGTGATGGGGATGGACCACCATGCAAACAGAAAACCTACAAATGGACATTTCATTTTTTATGTGGTTTGACAATAAAAGAAAATTCAAAATTGAATATAATGGAAAACCATAGATGATAAAAGAAAAAGAATTCAAGAAGGACCTGGTTCTCAATTAAGCATTTCCACACATTTGCATTACCATATTTTCTTAAGCACTGATGATAGAATCCATATCTGAAATGAAACAAAAATTAACAAACATGAATTCAAAACAAAAGAAATTGAAAATTTGGAAAAAGTAAACCTAAAAACTGGAAGGAAAGCCAATAATCAATTTGATTAAACATGACCAAAGCAACCATTAAGGCGATAACCAATAACCTCAAAGAAAATGAATGAAAATTATGTTAAAATGAAAATCACATGTCAGACTGGGATGATCATAGAAAAAAATCATCAAACCCGTAAAGAACTAACGATGAAAAAAAGCTGTCATATTTAACATTAGTTTTAAATTTTAAATATTAGTACAGTACAGTGTGAGACTCTTGCAAATTAAGAGATAGTAGAAACACCAATGATTGCTGAAATGCCAAAAACATGTAGAAAATTATGGATTAGCAAATTAGCAGACAATGTGCACCTAATCCAACATTTTAAACCATATTCAGTTTACTTCAAAGGTCGCTATAATAATATGATATTGCGCTGAGAAGAAAGAAATCCATCTTTTATTTTGTATGATTCAAATCTAGTGTTTACATTAAGGTTGTCCAACAAGTTCTGCAGACTTGATGTTGTGTGCATGTTTTTTACTTAATATAAATGATTAAGTAGGCACTTAGGCCAATAAAAATATGCAGAAAACATATAATACACTATCTCAAGTATGATGACCATATCATCACATAAATGTTAACAATAAAATGAGCATGGATAATCCATCAATGCGTGTAAAGCTAGAAGTATGTAATCTAGACTAAAACTTTCACATAGTATGCAAGAAAAAAAATGGAAAGATATGATCATAAAAACCAGTACTCAAAATCATATAAAATTTCCCCATTGAAATGTGCATTTGAACGGATAAGTTCATAGTATGAAACAAGCACATGGTTATGTAATGGCATCCCGTTAGTTTGAATCAAACTCAGTTGCTTTCTTTTCGAGCAAAATGCACATGCAAGAGATACACATAGAAAATTTTCCAAGGGAAGTCTAAGAAACTCAAAACCTAACAACCCAAAACGCAAAAAAAAAAAAAAAACAGCCAAAGGCAGAGAAATTTCCAGTCCAAAATTCTATCGTCAAAACCTCATCGAAAACCCCAGGAAAACGTAGATCGGATCAACAGCTCACAAATTATAACATCAGAAGTAGTGGCCAAACTTATACATGCTTAGAAATCCAAAATAATTCCCGAGCTGGCCGGGAATGTAAACAACCAGAGTAAAACAACCCAAGCAAAACAAGGCTCATCAAGGAATCGATCAAAATCCAACCCAGAATCAATTGCAACCAGTGATAGATTAGATTAGCATTTGAGGTCGAGTCGATTAGTGAAAGTAGATCTGAAAACTGATTTGAAATTGAGGAGGGCGTCGACTAGGGGGTTGAAAAGAGCTCGTTCTTAGTAGTAGAAAGGAAAGCTAGGTTGATTCGATATGAAGAAAGAAGGTGTGGTTTGTCGAACGAAGAGATTAGGAAAAAGAGTAGAGGCGGCGGAAGAAAAAGAAAGGTGACCTAGTCATGCGGATTGAAATGAATTTTATTTGGGAAATTGGCACAGAAGATGGTATGAATTAGTTTCAGCGGGAAAATGAAAATTTGGGGCGAAGAAGGGTGGGGCGGTGAAGGAAAATCACATTGACACGGATTGATAACATCGGCCGTTAGATTAGAGTCACGTGGATTACTAACTTTATTAATTTTTTAATTTGAATATATCTATGGTTACTACAATACATGTTGATATCTATGCTAACATATTGAAGCGTGCGTTGCAATAGACAAAAAACAGCATAGCAATGGCAACATTGTAGCTAGCAATGCCATGCATTTTCGTTGTGGTAGGCCATCTATGGCGTAGTGTTAAATTCTGGAAATAAAATTAGTTGCTAAAACATTATTTTTCAAGTATAAAAACATAAGAAAATATTAATTAAACATATGATTAAAAACTTAATATATATGTGATATAAAAACTATACATAATATAATTATAAACATATATAATATAATTATAAATATATATATAGGAATTTATAAAGAAATATTTATAAACTATACACAAACAAAAGGTTATATAAAAACTTAGAGTTTAAATAATCAAATACAAACTTAGTAAAACATATTTAATAAAACTATAAAAATAAGAATACTTATAAATTAGGAAATATATTTCAAATCATAAGTTTGAAATTCTTGGACGATTAAAAATTATTTTGAGAGAAGTTTGAAATCAATTTAAAAATAGTTTTGAATTTGAAAATAAATAATTTAAAAAACAGAATTTGAACCTAGAGTGCTATTCAGAGTCTTACATAAACTAGACTCTATTACTATATTTATCTTGAACTCTTGAAAGCTTGATAACTCTTGAGTCTTGAATCTCTTGAAACTCTAAAAATGTACAGTCTTCAGTACTTAAGTCCTGTATACAAATGCTGCACATATATGTCTATATATTCTAGATAGAGATGTTAGTATATATTTTATAATCAATGATAATTGAAATAAGGTTGTTGTCATCAAAACTCCATTCCCCAACAACAAGCTTCCAAATAATATCCCTAATAGAGACAATAGTACATTCCATACTACGCATTCTTGTCGGTTTACAACAAGTCAGTCTACTCCATACTGGCACAACTTCAATCGAACAATTCTGGAATTTACTTATATAATAAACCTATGTGTCTCGTACCACTTGGTTTACTATATCATTTAAATAACATTCTCATCCTCCCGAATAGTGCAAAATCATGTGGTTTTATATTGAAATACTTGGGTTTGAGGAAATGAGTTTTTAAAAATATTTTGAGAACTATTTGGAAATCATTTCTTGAAAAATCTATTTATAATAGAAAATCATTCATATATTTGTAGCTTAGAAATAATTGTTTTTACAAAACGAGTTTGTAAAACGTTTGTCTTAAAACAATAATTTTATATTAAAATCCTTCCAAAAAAATTACAAAAACATGCACCGTACAGGCAGAACCACGAAAATTTCATGAAATCAACATTAGAAAATTCGCATGTAAACTTCTTAGTTGGGAGTGCGGATCAATTCAGATATTGGCTTTTCTAAAGTAGGATTAAGCTCATCAAAATTGTTCAAAAGTTTGCAAAAATCCATTACTAAAATTATTAGGTAACATGGAACTAAGGTAAGAACTCACATAGGAAATATGCTACGACCTGGCAACATTTTTGCACAGGCCAGATGGATGCATATATGAGCATAGGTCGACCTATATGGAACTAAGGTCGACCAAATGGTCGCACATGTTATAAGAAAAAATGTCTAGTTTATATTTAACTTTGAAAAGAATTCGAACTATTTCAAATGATTTTCAAGCTTGATTTCACGCACATATGGAGAGTAACTTTCATACAACAAACTGAACAAATTCGACATGGATTCGTGATAAAATGAAGGATCTACAAGCTCATAAAGATCAATATTGACACCGTTTTACTCTAAACTCAAAATTTAAAAATTTGTTTGCAGTAAACCAAGAACTCACAAAAAAATGCAGATTTAACTACATACACAACTTATTTAAGCTAGAAAAGTGAGAATTAACTCACCATTGATTTATAAGCAACAAATTTAGTAATTTTTAGTAATGAAGAATGATGCTTTTAGGCTTGAAACACCTCGGATACATTAATAAGCAAATATAAAGATAGGCAAAAGCAATGAAGTCTACAGCTAATACATTTTCTCTAAAATCGGAGAAATGGAGAAATAAATCTCTAATTTAGTTATAGGTTACCTATCGACTCCTAAATTTGCAAGCTTCCTTTACTTTTGTTTGAGTTCTTAGATTGAACTTGAGAATTTGAGAAAGAAGATGCTAATTGCCTTTCTCTGTTTGTTTTACAGGTAGAAGAAAATACTGAAGAGAAAGAAGATGTGTACCGTCCTTTCAAAATTTCTCTTCTAAAAAAATTTGATTAGGGTAATGGGTTTGGGCTAAAATCAACCCATTTAAATTAGACTATGTAATCATCAGTTTAGTGTTAACCGGCATTTTGCTCCACTTACCAGAAATGGTCCAGGCCCACACAACTCGGCCTATTGCATGGTTCAACAGCCCAGAAGTATTGCCAACGCCTTCATGAATCAAGCTAAGATAGGGTCACCAAAGAACGGTCGTCATGGTTCGTCAAACAACGCTAGAACAATACAAGTCATGAATAAAGCATACACACGCAAAACTGTTTGATCGTATAGAGCAAATCATGGTTCGAGCACTAGAAGACTCAAGTCAAGCCACTGGCATAATTTTGTATCCCTCGGATGTAAAATTCATTTGCATTGAAGATCGGTCGCCCGGCACGTGCCAATCACCTCCAATAGCTTGCGCAACACAGGCACCGATCGGTTCCAGAATCCATCCTTGGCTCCACCTAGATTCGCATCCCGTGCTCCGCATCACCATGCTTCGCATCCCATGCCACGCACCCTCCCATGCTTCGCATCTGAAACCTTGCATCTTCGTGCTTCGCATCCCCTGCCACGCATCCTACACCTCGCATCACCATGCTTCACATGCCTTGTTAGGCCTCCATTCTGCATCCCTTTTGGGATGTGAAATCGTCTCCATTTTGCATCTCTACACGAATGCGAAATTTTTCATCCCTACACGGGATGTGAAATCGTCTATATTTTGCATCCCTCCTAGAATGCGGAATTGCGTCCATTTCGCATCCCTCCCATGAATAAAATCTGCAAAGCCTTCAAAGTGGGGTAGGTTCAATTCGAACCGAACCACTATAAAAAATTGTGTTCTTTACTTTCCCGCACATTATTACTGCATCTCGCACACTTTTTCGTCCTTCACATTTAGTTTCAAATTTTTGTAACTCTCGGGCGCTAGCGACCATTTTGGGCATCAACATTTTGGCATGCCAGGAAGGGGAGAGTAAAGCACGCACCTACGATTGACTTTCCGTCACTTCCTTCGAGGAATCGAAACCTCACCTTTCCTTCTAGTCAGTCACCGAAACTCGGGACGCTACTTAAGTTTCCTCAGACTACTAACCAAGCTTATCGGCAATGGTGAACAAAGGAAATAACCCATGGCCGGACCTTCCACTATCGATCACGATTCGGAATTTCCTCCTCAACCTTGACTCACTGAAGCTCCGACCAATGGCAACACCCTTAGCTCTCCCAAGCTCGACGCATTCGTCGATCGAGTTCAATTCGATGGAAAGTCAAGAAAATTAGGCAAGACTCAATGATGCCTTGTTGAAAAAATCCACCAGAACATCGGATTAACACAATGGCTTCAACAATATACTCAGCAAGACATTCTCCGCTTTTGAGCATACTTGGGCATTCAACCTCTGTCAAACTATCTCTCATCGAGCTTCATCCTTGTTTCTGTTCAGGATATCTCCTGCTTCAATCGCTTCCAACTTGGGCCTAGCTTCGGTTAGCATATCAATGCTCAACCCGGTGTCGTGCAAGGCCAACCCACTTCATCTCAAAAATTTCCGCCTGCTCTATGCATCGCAAACCATGCCCAAGCTCCAGATCGTCATCCATAGAAAATTCGGAAAACTGGGGCCGAAGATTCTTTAGACCAAGACGACGTTCATCCTAGAAGACGTCCAAGGTTGCCCATATACAAGTCGAGTCATGACTGCTGCAACTCGGTGAAGATTCGAACTCTCGTTCTCGCTAACCTACTTCGCAACATCCTGAAAGAATCTCGAGGTCACATCACCGACGACAAGGAAACCAGTGCGAAACGTAACACTCTCACTCAAGATGTGCTTAACGCAGAATGGCCCCCACATTTCAATATCCACAAATAAAACCTTATTCAGAGGATTCAGATCCTCAGGAACTCATACACTGCTACGAGTCTCGTATGGATTTTGCTCACATCACAGACGCCGTAAAGTGCAAATGTTTCCTTGTCTTTCTTGAGGGTGTACCTCTCCTGTGTTCACTCGACTTCTGCCAAGAACCTTATCAACCTTCTCCCAACAAGCCAAAATTTTAATCAACCAGTTAGATTCGCACATCCATCAGGGCCTCAACAAAACTCTAACAAGCTACCTCGAGAGCTTTGACAATGCCTTGGAGGGTGTTAAAGACTTGAGTCCTCAATTACACTGGATCAACCCATCGAGGGCGTATTCCCCGATTATAAATTCAGAGCATGGGTCAACCACGCCCAACCTAAGACTTTGGAGATCTTCTACGAGAATGCCAACTACTTGCTAAACCAAGAGCTAACACACAAAGAAATCAAGCTTCTCATCTAAATCGGTTACATTGAGACGAAGGCCACATCTCCAACGACATTAACCCTATCGCTTCGTGCAATCTTACTCACACGGGCAATGTCAAATGTAGTCGCAACAATAAGAGGAAGCATCTTTGACTTTCGACTTTCCGCAACTACACTCCTCTAATTGGCACCCCCAAGAACATCTATCTTGCAACTTGCAATTTCTTTCCCTACAAAAGGCCAGGGACTAAGGGCCTAATGAGCACACCAAAGGACTCTACATAATACCGTCGGTTTCATATCATCCACAGACATGACACAAACAACTGTCACCACTTGCAGGACAACATCGACAAACTCATCCGTAAGGGTCACCTCTAGCAGTACCGATAGGGTCCACTGCATGGGATCTCTGAGCCACTCAACGTTCATAAAAGATTTCAACTAATTAGGACCTTGACTGACAACTAAATCCTTCAAGGTCGTCTCCTCGGTTCATCAAGACTGCAACAACAATGAGCAGCCACGCCTCATGACTCGTCTTTTTTGGGTCGCCTTTTGTATCAATTTAGTTGTTGTGTAATCTCAAGCACTATAACTTTGCTCAATGGCTTATGATCGATTGGTATCCAACTTAGCTACAACTCTAACTGAGTTTACAAACACTAGCCTCAGCTCCATAAGTTCACCCATGAATTGTTGAAGCACCGCTATCGTGAATACACCAAGTCTAATGGATTTAGCTCAACCTACGTACACTCAGGCGTGCTCTGGTAGCGGTCCGTTGGCACGACAACCCTAGCAACCGATAGACTTAGACTACCAACCTACGCATATGCGTACTCTGGAATCGGTCTATTGGTACCATTTCACCTGAACTTCGCACACCTCGAGCTAATAGAGAGAGAGAAGTTCACCCACTCGAACTCTGCCTAACTCAAGTCTCTCGAGAGTGGTGTTTCAACTAACTCAACCCTAAATGCAACGCCGAGTCATGACACTGCATCATTTTGGACAACAAATTCCATGGTGTAGTGGAGTCTGAGGTCGTCATTAGAGATATCGGTTTGCAACTCATTCCCACCCTTGCCTCCCTCATCGACGGTGAGATGAGAACGGAAAGCAAGACATCTTCTCCAAAGAATGCCTCCTCTTCGTTGTACCATGGCCCTTCTCCTCTACCTGATGCCCCGAAAACCCTTCAATTAGTTGGGGGCACGTCAAGAAGTACTACCAGAGGCACGTTTCAGAAGTAGGCCCGGGGGACCAGTCCTGCAACCATCTTCTACAACGCAGTGGTCTTTGAGGTCGTCATCGGAGATACAGGCACGTGAATCATTCCCACCTTTACCTCTCTCATCGGGGGAGAAACAGAAACAGAAAGCAAGCCATATTCTCCAATAGACACCTCCTCTTCATTGTGTCATAGCCATTTTTCTTCCACTTGCTTCACCGGCCAACCTTCAGTTTGCTGAGGGAACGTCGGGAAGTACTACTGGGAGTACATTCAAAAATTGGCTCGGGGAACCTGTCCTCCACCATCCCTGCATCTGTATTCAATGATGCGGTGGTCTCTGAGGTCGTCATCAAAGATACCGGCATGCGACTCCTTCCCACCTTTGCCTCCCTCATCGGAGGCGAAACTGAAACATAAAACAAGCCCTCTTCTCCAAAAGACACCTCCTCTTCATTGTTTCATCGCCTTTTGTCCTCCACCTGATGCTCCGGCCACCCTCCAATTAGTTAGAGAAACGTCGAGAAGTACTGCTGGAGGCACTACCACTGAAGGCAGGCACAGGGGAACCAGCCCTTCATCAATTCTTGCATTCTCACCAAAGACATCCTCTCCGCCACCATAGACCGACCTTTTGGGAGAAAAACAACCGCACTGAGAAGATGGTCTACAACCAAAGGCTTAGCACCACAGAAGTCATCTACGTCATCTCTTAATGCTAAGGCTTCCTATATACAAGCGTACTGGAATGCGTTGACAACCTTTAGTTTTAATGACTAAAACCATAGTCATCGCCGACCACCAGCACCATTCTTGGATTAGAATGTGATTACGATGTGATTGGATAAAGAATCGAACCCCGATACTGACAACTCAACCATGTATCCACATCTTATGTGCATATCCGAGCAGTCAGTCCAGATAAGTCTATTTCTCGAACATTACTCCAACCAGATGTGTTACATTCGACCTTAATTACAATTCAATCATGCGACGTCGTGCGATGATCCGAACTTGCTAACTCATTTTTGAGAACAAACAGAATTTAGTAGGTATGCGGGCTCGAGGGAGTCCCTCTACCAATTCCTGCACCAGCCTGGCTAACGCAGTACCTGAGGTAGATCCCCGCCAATTCCCACACTGGCATCATCTTCATCGCAGTCCTTTGGGAAACTGTCTTGAAAGCATGCCCGCCTTGCGAAGAAGGCAATCCAGAACCAAATCCTAGGCCAAGGAAATTACCAACATTCCATCAGTGCGAGGCTTCGCAAAAGAAAATGCTTCGGGACACGATGACAACCTTTGTCCTCAACAACTAACACCATGTCCATCGTCGACCACCGGTGCGATGCTTGGGTGGAGATGCAGCCACGTCCTGATTGGGTTAAGGATCGGATCCAGAAACTGATGGCTCAACTATATGCCCACATTCTATGTGAACATCCGAGTCGCCTGTTCAAACAAGTCCATTTCTCGAGTGTCATGCCGCAAGGCCACAACATGACAATTCCGACTCGGTCACGAGACATCGTGGAACGATTCAAGTTCTTTAGCTCGAGCTCGAAGTCAAAGAGACAAGAGAGCATGGCAAAGTCTCTGGAGCACAAATTCTGTTTTGTGTTCCTACGTGCTCGCTAAGTTATCATACCCCGCGAACAAACTTCGAGCCTCTGAATAACATGAAAGAATTACGAAGTGTTTGTGATACAAAGTTCAATCCCATATCCGCATATACTTGGTGACTTTTCCCTGACTCCTACTTCTGTTTCCCAAAATCCACCACTCCACATTCCTGAGTACCAATCCCGAAAACCCTCTCACTTTCCATATCTCTCTTTTCTTATTCCGGAAACCCAAAAACAACTTGGACATATGAGGTACAAAAGACGCATTTTGTATCCTCTACGCCTTAAGTTAATTTTTTGTCCAGTGAAGAGAAGAGAGAAAGCAAATACAACTCTGGGTTTGACATGCTGCAAACGTACATTTCCGGATCGAAATTCAGGATAATACACAAAGTTATGGTCACTTTCACTTGTCTTCGAGGCCTCGACTACCAAATCAGTCTCAACTCAACGACCACTCGTGTACTCACTAAATGTCCAACCATCCGAGTACACAAGCTTGGCATTTGGGTTCGATCTTGCTTCAAAGGCAAATCTATGCGATCACATGCTACGACCTACGCCAAGTATTGTCCTTACAGTCACGTTTACATATACGAGCTTTTGAAACTTCAGCCGTTGGAACCTGCTTGGATCGTTTAACGATTGTGTACTTACGTATCCAAGTGATTCTACAGAACATGACCAACGATCAAGCTCTAATTCAACTACCTTTTAATAACCACCTTATACGATCACGTGCCTAAGCTATTACTATGACCACACATACACACTTTAGGAATCTCCACCGATTAAACTGACTCGATCAGTTAACCAATTGTGTGGTCAGAGGATTAAGTGACCCAAGAGTGCACATTGAATGGTTAAATCCTGATTTGACAACTTTGCCGAAGCTAACTTGCACGATTGCACGTCTATAACATGTTGTTAATGTCATGTTACTTATTCCAATTCCGGTCACGTCTCGTAGAACCAGGGGCAAGCATGTGAGTGCATACACGACTCCAACCCGATAACGACTCGTTTACACTTTGGTGTAATCGAGAGTTGGCAACTAACATTTAATTTCTTGAATCGACAGAGATTAGATGCCTCAAACAATTTCCATCTCGAACGGCAAGATTCAAGCGAGTTAAAGCTCATGATGGAATCCCAAACTCATACTAACACGCTTCAATAATTGGTCTTAGCCGCTTCGAAGCAACGCACTCCTGGGTGTACAACTCAACGGAAAGGTCAAGACCAATAGTTGAGCACAACATGGAGATCTTTCCGATCACCACCATACTTGTCTCATTTCAAAGCATGTCCCGTCAACACAATACATACTTTATGGGGCAAATGTTAACCGACATTTTGGTCTGGTTAACAGAAGTGGTCCAGGCCGACATGACTCGGCCCATCGCATTGTTCAATGGCCCATAAGTGTTTCCAACATTTTTAGGAATCAAGCTAATATAGGGTCGCGCAAGAACGGTCGTCACGGCTCTTCAAACTACGCTCGGACAATACAAGTCACGTATCAAGCGCACGCACTCAGAACTGTGTGATCATATCGAGCAAATCATGGTTCTAGCACTAGAAGACTCAAGTCGGGCCACCGACATAATTTCGAATCCCTCAGATGCGAAATTCATCAGCATTGAAGATCGCTCGCCTGGCACGTGCCAATCCCCTCCAAAACCTTGCGGAACATGCAACAATCAGATCCAAAATCCAGCCTTGGCCCTTCCTAGCTTCGCATCCTGTGCTCTGCATCGCCATGCTTCACATTCCATGCCCGACACCCACCTACGCTCCGCATCCCATGCTCCGCATTCGGCGCCTCGCATCCCATGCCTCACATCACCATGATCCACATCCTGTGCCTTGCATCACCATGCCTCGCATATCGTGCCATGCCTCCATTTCGCATCTCTACTGGGATACGAAATCGCCTCCAATTTTCATCCCTCATAGGATGCGAAATCGCCTCCATTACACATTCCTACATGCGAAGCGAAATTTTGCACCCCTGCATGGGATGCGAAATTTCGTATCCCACACTTAGGATGCAAAATTTCGCATCCTACATTCATATCTCACTCCTTTTTCTTCTTCTTTTCCCAATCCTTTTTCCCCTACTCTCAATTCTCATCTACTCCCACCTACTCCACTTCCTATAAATACCCTACCTCATTCTTCCAAGGGGTTGGTATTTGCTTGGCTTGAGACCTTGGGAGGACGTTGGACACCATTAATGGCAGCATAGCCATTGGGGAAGAAGACCGAGGACCTCCAGATTTCACAGTACACCTTTGACCTCCAAAATTGCTGGCACATCACGGATCTCCCGACTTCCTGGTACACCCCAAACCTCTAGATTTCCCGGTACATCCCGGACCTCGGAAACTCACGACACCAACCGAACCTCGTAACTTACCGACATATCCAGGACTTCAGAACCTCCCGACTCCACCCGAACCACAGAACCTCCTGGCTCCGCTCGGACCCCGAAAACGCTTGGCTTCGCCCGGACCCCAGAACCTCCTGGCTGCGCCAAGACCCCGGAACCTCCCGACTCCTCCCGGACACCAGACCTCCCGACTCTGCCCTCACTCAAAAACCTCCCGACTCCACCCGAACCACAGAACCTCCCGATTCTGCCCAGACCCCAAAACCTCCTGACTTCGCTCAGACCCAGGAACTTCCCGTTACATTTTAGACCTTGGATATCCCCGATCGCTTCCGGACAGCAGAGAATCTCGACAACAAGGATCATTAGAACTTCAATATTGTTGTATTCCCTTGTAATGATGTCAACAATTGTACTCTCTTGATAATGAAAAAGATTACTAAAGCCTTTGAAGTGGACGTAGGTTCAATCCAAACTTAACCACTATAAACAACTATGTTCAATACTTTCCCGCACACTATTACTACATCTTGCACACTTTTCCATAGATTGAATACCATGCCCTCCCCAACGTAGGTAGCAACATTTTGTTGTAAGCACAAGGAATAAGTTTTCTTCCATTAGCATTACTCTTTCATAAAAAATTAAGCAAAGCAGATTTTATCATGGAGATATTTTTTTTTGGGAGAATTAAATTCTGGCCCAATATAATTCCATAGAGAACACTAAGATCTTAAATAAAACAAGCCTACCTGCTTCAGCTAGAAACCTATTAGCAAAGCAATTCAGAGAGGAAATTATTTTGCTAAAAATGGGAAGTCAGGTAGCTTTGTTAATTCTAGCTGTGCATAGGGACAACCCAAGATAGGTTGAACCTTTCTCAAGAGGTTGCATAGCAAGTGAAGCATAAAATTCACCACTATTGGCTTTGGGAATGTCAGAGAATATAACTTGAGATTTTTGGGAGTTTAATTTAATGCCAGTCATAGAATATTTTTTTTTGGGAGCATCAAGAATGGAAAGAAGGGGAGAATTGCTTGGTTTTGTAATGACCGTAATGTCATCAGCAAAAAGAAGGGTGGATTAGGAGATTCTTTTGCAATTTGGATGGTAGAGAACCATACCTTGATTATACTTAACCCTAAACATTGTTGTCAAGACTTCAATAACCAAAATAAAAATATATAAAGAAATAGGGTATCCTTCCTAATGCCTTCTTGCTAACTCTTGAAGTAACCTAGGGGTTTACCATTGTAAATTAAAGAGAAATAAGGGAAGGAAATGCCAGTATATATTCAGGCAACAGAGGCTTTAGGGAATTTCATTTGTGCCATAATTCTACCAGTGGAGGTCCAATGTAAATTGTCATAAGATTTACTAAGATCAAGATTTAGAAGGACACTAGAAGTGGCTTGACTTCTACCACACCCTTTATTGAGCTCATGAGTAAGCATGACATTATCAAGAATATTTCTATCAGGCAAGAAAGATGCTTGTTTTTTAGAAATTAAAGATGGAAGAACAATAACAAGTCTATTTGAAAGAATTTTTGAGATGCGTTTATATATGACATTACAACAAGATATGGGTCTAAAGGATGAAACTGAGGTAAGATGACTTATCTTGGAATTAAAACAAGGTTGGTTAAGTTAACTTCAGAGAGTGGTTTGAATTGGTCGAAAAAGTTATGAATAGTTTTGTAAAAGTCAGTGGTAATAATGTCCCAACAACTAATGGAAAAATTGACATTGAACCCATAAGGACCCCACTACATTTTTGTTCATGGAGAAGAGAGCATCTTCATTTTCTGCAAATTTATATTTATTGTCTTTGATTAACAAACTATTACTAAATTAACTGCTTCCTTTGATTCAATTCAACTCAACCAAACATATTTACTCATTTTTAACTCCAAAACTCTTAGTTTTTATAACTTAAAGGACTTTATGAGTTATCCTATTTAAATTACATTTAATTTTAATTACGTTTAATTTCAATTAACATTCTACAAACACCATCTTAATTAGCTTTTGTAGGTAATCAAAAAACCGGGGTTGTTATAGACCCTTTTATAAAAATTGCGTCCTCACCATTTCCTAGAGAAGAGTTGTATTTAATATGATTTCTTTCATCTAGAAAATGAGAATTTCTCACCCTCAACATCGAAAGATGGAAACCAGGACATGATCATTTGATGAATTCTGGTTTCCCAAGTACAATCATTGGGATTACCGTACAATTAAATCTCCATGAGTGGCATATTCTTGTTCCAAATGCACTTAAACTCTGAAGCAAGTACTCGAAATGGATGTTGCATGATAGACATGTCGGGTGAGACCTCGAGATCTTCTAAAATAAGACAATCAATAATAGAATCTGAATCACAAAGACACTTCCAAAGCTAAGATATCTGAAACATGCCATGAATACTAGAAGTTGAGCTGGAAATGATACTCGTTATCCAATAGGATCGACACGTTAAATGGTAGGAAATGTTCATATATATATACAGGGGCGACAATGTCAAGGAACTTTGAAGAAGGATTTAACTTATGGACCCTGGTTGACTTTGAGATTTGGGAGCTTTTGCTGTCATTTCGTTTGGGGAGTTTGAGTTGATGTAGTTCGGCAGATGATGCATGAGTTTGTTCTGTGTATTTGTTTATTTTTTTGGCCCATTTTGTATTATGTACGGCGTGAACCTATAATGTATTTGAGTTGTATAATAGGGGATGCTACACTCATTTTCCTTACTACTTTGGTAAGGTTTTTTAAGGAGGCAGATCTCTCTATTCGTTTCTTGTATGTCATAATAGAGAACCCATTTTCGATATATATATAGGATTCAAGTTCCCAGCCCGACCGAAACGTACCACCCCGTTCAATGGAGATAAGCAGAAATACACAAGATCGCCAATGGAGAACTCTAAAGGCTTCCTACGGTTTTGCATGTAGGATTTCTTTCAACCCTGTGTCTTTTTCATTCTCTCACCAATAAGATCAATCTTTTTGAAGCTTCATGAATAGAGTCACGACCTAATATTAACTTTCCCCGGACTCTAACCAATAAGATGGTGATTGAAATGGCCTTTTATGTAAGGCTACGAAAGGAGTCATACTGACAATGGATTGAAAGAATTTTTTATATGTGAACTCTACAAGAGGTAGGTGGTTTTCTCGAGTACCAAAAAAAATGCTCAAAGAAGAACATCAAAGATACGATTCACTCGCTCAGTCTGTCCATCAGACTACGGATGATATGCGCTGCTGAAGTTAAGCTTTACACCTAAAGATTTCTGAAGACTACGTCAGAAATCAGTGATGAAAAGAAGATCTATATCATAGGTAATCAAACTACGTATACCACGAAGTCTCATGATTTCCTTAATATATATAGCTAAAATAGAAGAGAAGGCATCCTATTAGACTTAATAGGAATGAAATGAGCAAATATAGTCAAACGATCCATAACGACCCAAACATTAGTATGGTCCGATCTTCGATCGAGGTAGGCCATCGATAAAATCCATAGAAACTTGATCCCATTTCCGTAGCGGGACCTTCAAAGGATGAATAAGACTATTAGGATGTTGGTATTCAGCCTTAATGAGTTGACAGGTCATGCAATTACTTACATAACTTGCCACATCATGCTTCTGCTTTCTCCATAATACAAGCTTCTCATGTCCGCATACAACTTGCTACTGTCGAGATGGATAGTGCATGTTAGAGCGGTGACACTCATCAAGAATGCCTCATCTAAGATTAGAAATACTAAGCACAACAAATTGGTTCTTTTTATGAATGTAACCACGAATATCAATGTTATAATCGCTCAACTCATCATCATGTGATTCGACTTACAAAGCTAAATAAGATGCACAAGGTCTGGATCTTGCCGCCATGCTTCAGCAAAATGACCTAATAAGCTAGGTTGTGCTTCCATGCTAAATAATAAAGTAGGAGAATCTGATAAAGGAGCATGATCATGAATATCACAGTAATATAGAGCTTCCAACATTTTCCACTCAGCAAGCATCCTGGAAAATATGGCTTGCTGCTTATGACTTAATGCGTCTACACCTCGATCCCCCTTTCCAGGTGTACTGGATATCAAAGTCATAAGAGACGAGGAACTCAAGCCAACGCTTTTGCCACGTATTAAGCTCTTTCTAAGTAAAAGGTACTTAAGAGAATTATGATCGGTGCAGAGAACAAAGGGTTTGCATAAAATATAACAACATCAAATCTTAAAAGCAGTGAAAATTGTGGCCAACTCCAAGTCGTGGGTGGCATGCCAAATCTCATTCGGATGCAATTTCCTAGAAGTGTTGGCAACTAGCTGATCTCTCTGCATAAGAACGACACCAAGACCACATCTACTAGCATAATACAAACAATAGGTATTGATTCCCCTCAAGAACGACAAGAATAAAAGCATGCATGAGAAGCTCTTTCAATTCCCAAAAAGAAGCTTCACACTTACCGGACCAAATAAAATGAACTCCTTTCCTTGAAAGGCTTGTAAGAGGAAGAACAATGAAAGAAAAATCCTTAGTGAATTGATGGTAATAACCCGCCAATCAAAGGAAGCTATAGTTCTTAGAAATGTTTTGTGACCTTTTCCAATTCTAAATGGCTTTTATCTTCGGTGGATCGATGGAAGTACCATCAGAAGATACAACATGGCTTAAAAACTTCACCGCAATCTCCAAGAAATGACACTTGGAAAATTTGTCTTTAAACTGATGTTGAAAAAGAATACTCAAGACGATTCACAAGTATCGAGCATGATTGATTTCAAACTTAGAGTATATAAGGATGTCGTAGATGAACTTATTGAGATATTCCCGGAATACTCAACTCATGAGATCAAAAAAGTAAGCTGGAGCATTTGTCAAACTGTATGGCATAACAGGCCACTCATAAGAACCATAATGAGTGTGAAATGCGATAAGAGAAATCCTATCCTCTGCAATCATAACTGACGAAAGCCAGCGGCAAGATTGAGAGAAGAAAAGACTTAATGCCTTATAATTGATCAGTCATATCATTGATCCTGGGTAATGTATATTTTTTCCTAATGGTAAACACATTATGGTTAAGGTAATCGATGCAAAGCCTAAGAGTACCATCATACTTCTTAACAAATATGACTGTGACTCCCCATGGAGATGAACTAGACTAAATGAATTGCTTGGTTTCAAGTTCTAATAATTACTTCTTGAGCTCCTCATTTTCTTGGTAGACATCCTCTTTGGAGGACGACTAACTGGCTAAGCAAAAGAAATGAGATCGATGTAGAATTCAATTTCCTGCTTAGGTGGCAAATTGAAAATAGGCTCAAACACATCCGGAAACTCACAAACAACAGGGATTAGAGATAGGTCGTTTTCGTCTCGAGACTCGTGAAAAAATCGAAATGCTTTGGAATCGTACTCGACATACCGAAGAATAAATGATAACTAACTAGTTGAATTAGGATGCCTATGTTATAGAATTCTCTCGAAAATAGGAGTCGGACTTCGCATCGAACGAGCCAATCCATTACCAAAATCATATCAAATACAAGGTAATGTATAACATGTAGATTCTCATGAAAAAACCATAAAAAAATATCTCAACATTCTCACACAACATACTGGGCAATTCACATCCAAAGAAATATCAACTATAAGTTCCTTCGATATGAATGAATGTGACGCACCCGTATCGAAGAGAACCCGAATAGAAAAAATCATGAAATAATATAGAACTTTCCTGAATAGATGATAGAGTACCTCTAAGCTGAGAAGACCGAACAGAATATCTACCATATTGATTTTCCCGATTTGTGACCCTTGGAAGCTCTAGAACACGATGTGACTAATGTCCCTCTTCCTTACAGCTACGAAAAATACGAGGCTTAGAACAATTCCTCACCAAATGATAATGAGAGTCACAACGGTAACACTCCAAAACTTTAGCAGATTGAGGTGCTGCATTAAGATGACAGCTAGAACCAATCGATTTAAATTTCTTATTGTCTTGAAATAACTTAGACTTATGATAAGGGAATTTCTTAATTGGATTCTTACGAATCTTAGTCTCATAACTACTGTTCTTCTCCTTCTCGACCACTTCAATGTAAAGCGTTGAGTCAACAAGCTCCTCAAATGGTAAATTAAGCTGTAGCATCAAAGATTTCTTCAAATATTTCTTTAAGCCAAAAACAAAATTCAGATTCTTCTTATATGGTGTACTAATATGATCAAAACCATACTTGGATAAAACCTTGAAGGAAGATACATACTTGAACACAAAAGACTTTGCTTGCTTCAAGTCAAGGAAACAACGGGATAGAATGGCTTTCTCATATTTAGGATCGTATTTTAGCTTAAATCGTTCCTTAAACTCTTCCACTCAAGAGTAAACTCATCAATCTCGGCTATCAGAAGCTCGTACCAATCTAATGCATGCTTTTGCTACAAGCTCAATGCTACAAGAATGCGATAATGGTCAGAAGATCCATGCAAGAAAGGATGCATTTTCATGTATGCAACCATGTTTGGACCTCAAGATAAGTCTTCGAGCCTTTCAAATGTTTGCCTCCTATGTCAGTGAAGTTGGAAAACATGCGTGCAAAAGAAGACTTGCATGGCAGGGAAGACCATGCAGAAGCTGGAGGCTAAGTACCGTAGAATAGTTCCATAAATTCGATGGACATGTGGACACTTTGCGGATGTGGACCACTAGACTGCCCAACACCATAAATGTCACCACTTCCTTTATCAGCCATAAGGCGAAAGGATAAGATAAGATAAAGATTATTCACAAAGGTACGATTTTATTAGTTTGAATTCATTGTGAAATACTATGGAGTTAAAATGCATTGCTAGACATATTCCCAACTTATATCTACCCCTAAGGACACGAAAGGTTTAAGGACACAATTAAGGATAAAAATGACTAGGGACTCTATTAACACATATGTTATAACTCGATGTATTGTAATACATGTTCTATTCTGTGTTCATCATACTTTGTTATGAATTTAACACTGATACCAAGCTATAGCACCTCACCTTGAGACCCACACTAACAAAGAATATTACTAAGTAATATCATCTACTAGTGCAGAGAATCAGGTTGGCTATGAGCAACCATCTGGGTGTCTTGTATTAAACAAGTATCGAATATGTCAATTTGATGCATTTTTTCCTTACCTCGTGTGTATCGACTTACTCAATTCTAGCCTAACACAAAACTACGATGGCTATTGGATCTATCCTCATCAAAATATAACAATATCACATAGTATAGGTTACATAATAGCAAATACATCCATATACAAATACATCATAAGTACAATACATAGTGATACATAAGTGAGTGGTTATATGAACCGCACACACCGCACACACACGTGTGTGTGTGTATATAAACACGCACATCAAGTACCAAACAAAATAATATACACATACCATAGTACGACCAAAAACAACTACAAAACGTGGTCTAACATCAAAACGACGATAAAAAAAATCTATGCGGAAGCATGCATAGTGGAAATCTACAGGAAGTAGCTACCCTGTAACACTCAATATGACCTGAGTACATAAAATATATGGATCGGTCTAGCTTAAAAAAGATGATTAGAATACGACAGGTAAAGGATAATATCACACGATGGTAAAAATTCTCAATAGAGTAGTAACAACATAGGCACATGAGATATAATATACATGAGATGAGTTCATCTAAGTTAGCAACTAAAGGACTAATGTATAAAGTAATGGCAACTCAAATAAATATTTCCATCAAAATCAATTTTCTTAAGCCTTAAGTCTAAGCTATATGAAATCTCAAGACACACAATACACCAAGATGGAAATCATCAAATTTCATCATATAAACTCATGAAGGAACCCAAAGCATCATAAATGTAATCACTATATTAAAATCTACCAAATAGCTCACTAGTTATGTATGAAACACTAACATCCACAAAAATGGTGAAAACATTTAGAAATCACATCTTCTAAAAATAATATAAAAATGATTCATATTATTGTTGCCGAGAAACAGCTTTGCACATGCATTGACCCCCTCGTCCCATCATAAATGACTCAAAGGTCTAATATAAGTGTCTCCCTGGATTTAACAAAAATGACCCGTAGGTCTAATACAAATTCCCCTCTCCCGGTTCGAATTTAATATGAATGACTCATAGGTCTAACACAAATAGCCCCCTACCCACCCCCCCCCCCAGCCTAGTAGTTACAATACACAAAAATAATGTGTCATAAACTTCCAATAAGTAGCTCGAGTAGTGACAACAGTACATCCTATGTCGAACATTCTTACTTATCGGTTTACCACAAGTCAGTTTACTGTACATTGGTATAACTTCCATCGAACAAATCTAGAATTAACCGATATAATAAACATATGTGTCCCATACCACATGGTTTATATATCTTTTAATTCACATTCTCATCCACTCGAAGAGTGCAAGAAAATGTGTTTTTATATTGAAAATACTTGGTTCGAGGGAACGAATTTTTAAAATGATTTTGGAAAATTATTTAGAAATTATTTCTTGAAATTTATAATAGAAAATATTCATATATATTATAGCTTTGAAATTATTGTTCATATAGAACAATTTTGTAAAACATTTATCTTAAAATGATAGTTTTATATTAAAAATCCTTTTGGAACGATTTAAAAACACGTGCACCGTGTAGGCAGAACCATGAAAAATTCATGAAATCAACATAAGAAAATTCACATGTAAACTCATCAATTCGGAGTACAGATCAATTCAAATGTTGGCTTTTCTATAGTAGGATTAAGCTCAAAAATATCGAGAATTCATTACTAAAATCATTAAGAAACATGGAAATAAGGTAAGAACACATACAGGAAATATGGTATGAACTGGAACCCTTTTTGCACAAGTCAGATCGATCCATATATTAGCAGCATAGGTCAACCTATATATCAAGGACCTATGCGGAGCTTAGGTTGACTTAATGGTCACACCTGTTATAGATAAAAATGTTTGATTCACATTGAAATTTGAATAGAAATTCAAACAAGTTTTAGATGATTTTCAAGTTTGATTTTGAGCATGCATGGAGGGTAACATTTAGACAACAATCTTTTTTTTAAGTAAAGAAAATATAATATAATAAAATAGGAGAATCTAGCCATTCTCCATCGGCTCACAAAAATGATTTCTACAGAATGCAGAAACTGTGCACAAACTGAAACAAAATGAATATAACAAAATACAACTAAACAAATAGAAAGACAAAATCCAAAGAGCCAGCATAGCGGCAGCAGTCAAGCTAGAAGGAGCCGCTGCAGAAGGAAGCCAAAGCGAGAAGCGGTGATGAAAACCCCAAGCTCTACATAGAATGACAGGAACTGACAAGCCCCCCTACAATAGCCACAGGCATAGGCCAGCAAGTCCAATCAGACGGTCCTGAACCTTCGGTCATCCAGCTATACATGCTCCGTCAAGTCCAAGGTGGTAATAGAATCTAGAGAATAGCATCAGACCTCCGCTCCACTAAAAAACTCCAACTTCGCCTGCTCCATCAAACCCTTCTGGGATGGAGAATCAAAAACACCACCCCGCTCCAGGATCCGGCCAGACCAAAGCCAACATCCTGTAATCCAGAATCTGCACAACTAGCAAACGACATAAGATTGGAGGGGAGGGGGGATAGTGAGGGAAAGTGATATAAGCAGCAGTAACTAAAACCCAAAAAAAACATGAAGAAAGAAGCAACGAAGCAAAAGATTAACCAATACCTACCCTTGGAGAGGCTGATACCGATGAAACATCAAAGGCGACTGCCAACCTCCGTGAATGGGACCCAAGACTTCCCTGAAAGACTTACCTCAAAACGCAAGGAACGCATCGTTCCTTATTTTGTGGACAATGGAAGGAGGGTCCATAGCCACTTCGTCAAATACTGCCCTGTTTCGCGAGCACCGGATGTACCATCAGACAAGACAAGGAATCAAACAAAGAAGGATCGATCAACAGGATTTACCTAAGAGCTGGACATCCAGAATCTCAGTAAACCATTGAGTGAGGTGGAATTACCTCGGCAACCCAACAGATTCCCGAAGTAATTCCAGACAAACCTTGCACAAGACCCCAAAAACAACAAATGAAAAGAAGATTCGGAGCTTCTAGTACTGTAGCACCTACACCTAGACATGAAAGGGATGTCGATTCTCTGAAGGTTCTCATCTATTGGTAAACCATTATGCAGGGTTTTCCATATAAACATAGACACTTTCTGGGAATACGGACATTCCAAACGAAAGAGAAAAGATGGAGACGTGGACCAAGAGTCCACACTGAATTCCACGCTGCATTACACGAGAAGAGGTTGCCGTCCCAAATGGTACCACCCCCATGAGCATCCATTAAGGCCTTCACAGATTGCATCCGTTTCCACGTGTCACTAGCGTAAGTCAGGATACCGGTGTAATTTGTTCCAGCCATTCCATGGTACTTAGCATGGAGGAATGTCAACCAAAGGGAGTTGTTCGCTCCAAACCTCGCCCAAAGCTTGCAAGCGAAGGCCGAGAAGATATCCTTAGGGTTACGGAGGCCCGTGCCTCTTCACTTTTAGAACGACAAATGGAGTTCTAAGAAATCCAGTGGTGGCGAGAAGCGTTGCCCTTGCTTCCCCAAAAAAAGTAAGAAGCTAGGGAAGAATAAGAGTGGAAGAAGGAAGCAATGGGAGTCATAGCATCGAAGATATGAGATCCTATAAAGTCAAGGACAGACTTAATGAGAACCAATCTACCAGCCGAAGAAAGGAGGGTAGCATTCTACTGAATGATCTTTCCCTTGACTTTGTCAGTTAGGAGATCGAAGATGGCATTGAGCTTCCTGCTTCGATATAATATAATACCGAGGTAAGGAAGCAGAAGCGAGGCCGCCTTGAAACCAGTAGTTATCTTGATCTAGGAAGATCTGACCGGGGATAGGTATTTCGTGGGAACGAAGAAACTTTTAGAAGAGTTAACGAGTTGCCCTAAGCATCTCTCATACTGCTGAATAAGACCCATCAGGCTACGAATAGATCAACGACTTCCATTAATGAAAATGATGATGTCGTCGGCGAAAGACAAGGAAGAGATAAGAGGACATCGATAAGAGGTTCTAGAAATCCAAAACCCCTCAGCACCTTGATGATGAAGAACCACGACATGCGATCGTAAGCTTAGCCATATCTAACTTAACGACGACATTGGAGCCTCGCACTTTTTTGTCAATCTGAGAAATCAGCTCCTAAGCTAAAAAGACGTTATCGGTGATCAACCGTCATTTTACAAACTCATCCTACGAAGAAGATATAAGGCGCTCAAGAAGCGGTGCTAGCCTAGGGGTTAGAACCTTAGAAATGACCTTGT
The DNA here is from genome assembly GCA_030737875.1 of Allium sativum. Classification (NCBI taxonomy): domain Eukaryota; kingdom Viridiplantae; phylum Streptophyta; class Magnoliopsida; order Asparagales; family Amaryllidaceae; genus Allium; species Allium sativum. The sequence goes on along the minus strand of CM060912.1, from coordinate 390,403,592 downwards.
TAGAGAACTTACACAAGCTGATCGGTCGAAAGTCCGCATAAGAGATAGGATGTCGCTTTTTGAGATGAGGACCAAATTGGTGGAGGTCCAACCCGCAGGGAGCTCTCCACTAGAGAAGAAGGAATGAATGGCAAGACAAAGTCCGCTTGAATAATCGGCCACATGCTTCTGTAAAAAACCCCATTGAAACCATCTGACATGCTCGCACTGTCTTTACTTAGAGAAAATATGCAAGCGCGTATTTCTTCCGTAGAAGGCGGTGCAGCAAGATCAGAATTATCCGAGGGGAGGATCAGTCTAGGGATGAAGGTAAACAGTGACAAATTAGAGACGGACTCAGAGGGAGAACCAAGGAAAGACTGGAAATGGGACAATATAGCACCTTTGAGTTCAATCGGGGTGGAAGAAATGAGAGATCCTGACGCTGAATCTGAAGATCGAGAGAAGTATATTCTTCCTGCGAATGGAAGAATGAATAAACTTGGAGTTCGTATCTCCATCAACAATCCATTTAATCCTCGCCTTTTGGCGAAGATGATCATGTTCAATCCGAAGATCCAATGAAAAGTCAAGCTGGGTCGATGCCCATGCTTCCTTGTTAGCGGCGGAGGGATCCTCATCAAAATCTGACTCCGTCAGAACAAGAGTTTCTTCGGCCTAGCGGATGCGGTCAAAGATATTCTTGAAAACCAGCAAATTTCACACCTTAAGGCAAGTCTTAAGACTCTTCAACCTACGAGAGAACACCACACATGGGGAGCCACTAACAGGGGAGTTCCAGGAGTCTTCCACTACACCGTGGAAGGTGTGGTGAGATCTCCACATACTCTGGATCCTAAAGGAGGAACAACCAGAGAGAGAAAAGGGAGAGAAACTAAGAAATATAGGGGCATGGTCGAAGAAGGTACGATGGAGATGAGAGACCGAGAAAGAAAAAGGTTGACTGGACAACCTTTAGCAGCGAAGACTCTGTCGATCCTGGTGAGAATACGGTTGGCCTTCCTGGTTGTTATACCACGTAAAGGTCGAGCCGACGAAAGACAATAATCTAGAACAAATGCGACATGGATTCAAGATAAAACAAAGGAGCTACAAGCTCACAAAGATCAACATAGACTTAGTTTTACAAATAAAAAATTCAGAGCTTGTTTACAGTAAACCACAAACTCACAAAAACACGGATTTAACAACATACACAACTTGTTCAAGCAAAAAAAGTGAAAACTAACTCACCTTTAATTAATAAGCAGCGAAACCAGGAAAGTTTTAGCAAGGAAGATTAAAGCTTTTAGGATTGAACCACCTCAAATACCTGTAATAAGAAAATATAGAGGCATGCAAAAACAATGAAGTTTACAATAAAACAATTTCTCTCAAATCTAAGAAGTGGAGAAATAAATCTCTGATTTTGTTATGGATTACTTGCAGATTTCCTAAATTTGCACGCTTCCTTTACTTTTGTTTGAGTTTTTAGACTAGATTTGAGAATATTGTGAGAAGGAGGTTTCTAATTTCTTTCCCCTATTTTTTTACTGGTAGAAGAAAATACAGGAGAGAAAGAAGATACATACCAATCTTTTCATATTTTTCTCTCTTAAAAAAGGAGCATGGTTATTGGCACTCCAAAAATGATTAAAGGGCGATAAGCTTGTAAACAAAATTCGGCATATGTAACAACCCACCCGGAATTGGCCTAAATTCCGATCCAGAAAAGACCCATCGGAACTTAGAGCCATTCTAAATGAATCGTTGGTTATTATAAGGAAACACTTTATATAACAGAGCATATTAAACCAAAATCAGAATCTCACACAATGAAAGGGTTAAAATATAATAAATTGAAATAGATGTACCATAAATTAATATCCATAAAAATGTCGTTTACAACGAGTTTCAGCTGTCATAAGAGGTACACCAATAATATAATTATCCCATTAACACAACAACAATCATAATACTACCATAAATAATAACTAATAGTTAGGAATCCTCCTTCGTAAGGCTCCACTGTCCATGACATCACTGATCAAGCATTCCCACATACTAACATGTTTATATGTAAAGATGAGGGAGATCAAAACAATAAGTTCTAGTGAATGAAAATCACAAAAGTTTAAGGAATAACTAATTCCTATACTTGGTAATATGATTTCATCAATTATGTCTACAAGATCTAACACACAATCGCATATATGTAATAATGAGGCGGACTTCCCTGCAATCACTTAAGGCCGACATGTTATTTATTTCTTAAGGGCTGATTCTTTATAATCACTTAATATCGTACAAGGTGGAATATCAATTGGTCACTTAAGGCCGTTATGTGCGTATATTTCTTTATGGGCGGATTCCTTTAATCAATTAAGACCCTACGGCGAACCCTAGCCACTTATGTGCGTATAATTGACCCCGTCTTTTGGAGTTAATATTGCCCTTAGATGGATGGTTCCTTAAGAACTCTTATATTCTCATCCTTAGGTATGCCCTCACATAGCCCATTGATAAGAAACAGACACTTCCAATGAAACCATTTAATACCTTTTTAAGAGAAAGGCGGACCCAATGACCACTTAAGACCATTATAAGGGCGAGTCCCATGACTTAGGTCCTAAACCAAGGAGTGAACCTTAGGAATGGACCTAGTCCTAACCACTTAGTACCCTAAACAAGGTAGTTCAATCACTTAATACCTTCTCGAGGAAGGCCTACTTCACACACAACTATATATATAGACACAAGGCATCTCACATTAAACCGACCACTTATATATGCTGGATTTGCCAGGTGGATCTGGGCAGGCTTCTACTCCAAGTTCGGCTTAATCTCATGTCTTTATATAATAACTCTAATGGCTCATGGAATTTAACCTCTCACATTAACCTGACCAACTTGTAGATGATGTATATGCCGGCCAGTTCCGGGAAGGCTTCCACTACAAGTAGGGATTAACCTTGTGCTTATGTGTCATTAATACTAAATAAAGTCATTGATACTCACATACATACAAATTTCCTATGGGAACATTTATAACTCTAATTTCCTATTTTAACGCATTTAATACGCTATTCAATATGAATTTAATACGCGTTAATAATATGTTAATTATGCTAATAAATAATAGTAAATAAACGTAAATCAAGCGCACGTGAATAAATGTCCTAATTCGTTTGAAATGTCAATCCTAATAACATAATCACGATATACAAGTTTATTTCACTAACTTCATCATATGGCATAGTATGCATATTCACATTCAATAAATAAAGGGAATTAACAACATATAGATAAAACTTGTAACCAGGGTTTGAATGATTATTCCAATAACAAAAGACAGACAAGGTGCAGTAATTCAAGTATATATGTAAAACTTCCTTTTTGGTACCGCTTAACTTCCATATGTTTTTGTATACAAAACTTAAGACTTTAACAATTTTGTGGATAACACGTTCAAACGATCTATCGAAAATAGATGCTTAAACCTATTAATTCCACAATACTTAAGTCTTATGCTTTAGTAGACACAAATACAAACATCTATAACAAACAAGCGAATCTGTCCAATTTCAAAAACACCCAAACACCTACCTTTCGTTACATCAATAACAAATACTAAAATACAACAATTGATTGACCATTTCCAAAAATAATAAAAATAAGGAATTAGGAGGAATTGTTTTGTTTTCGTTTAAATCTAAACTCCTTTAGGCATAATAATCCAAATCTACACTAACAAGATATAAGAAATAGCAAACTCATATAATTTCCGCACACAGAGACAGGAAATGAAGAATAGTAGTTTTAGTGTAAAATCTATCAAAAATCTGGATTTTTTCCTTCGAACCAACATACTCCAATTTCTGCTATATATATATATATATTTAGAATCTCAAATTTACATATTATACTTAATTCCAGAATATATATATGATTTGAATTGAAAAAGATAAAATATAGGTTAGAGGAAGAGAAGATGCCTAACCTTTCTTCCGGAATGAAGAAATAGTGGAGAGACAAAATGGAAGCACAGAATAGAATAAAGTGTAGAGTTTGGGGAGAGGATAGGGGGATTATTTATAGATTCTAGTGTGTATATTGACCGTATGATTAGTTTGATTTAATCTGGACAGTCTATTTGAAGTGAAACTATATATAAACCCCTAAAAAATAAGCTTTCTCAACCCATCACCCTTAAGGGCGGTCGACCCCCTCTATAAAAGGGCAGTCGATCCCTTTTCTTTAGGGGCGGTCGACCCCCTTCTGGGGTCGAGCCAGGGAATTTTGTTTCCATGCACGTTAAATTTATACTAATTATTTTATTAAACTAATTTGATTGTTTTTGTTTCTTGTTTATTTTGTCCCTGTTGTATACGTGTGTGTATATATATATACACACACACAGAGATACAATTTCAAACCTTCAAGGAATATTCCATTATGTCAATCAATATTTAATTATATTCGAGATTTATACTTAGCCCATTTGAATTTCAAACCTTGTATGTGTATTTTATGTACAACTTGTTTTATTAATAACTTCTTTATATAGACTACGTTTTTGGTAAATAAAATATGAAAATTGATCAAAATCTCGGCATGAATAAAATAATAATATTTTCGTGGCCTAATTCTTGATTATCCAATTTTTTTTTAGCTTATTAATTTATTATTGTTTTCCTTCATTTAACTACCTGGCTATTTAGGGTATATTTTCTGGGATGTTACAGTATACACCCATCGTTTTTCGTTTTTCCCATTTTCGAGGGCTCTTTGCCGAATTTAAGAGTGGAACTCATCCACACCTCCACTGAATTTCGTGAGTAAATGCGGCAATGTCTTGCCAAATTTCACCCGGGTCCCCTCCTTGACCATTTTTAGAGTGTCAATGATAATGCTAAAAAAATGATTAGGAAAATGGGTTTAGGCTAAAATCATCTCATTTAGACATAGTGTAATTAAATTCGTCCATGTAGTTTTCAATTAACACTAGTTTAGCCTAAAACACACATATTTACATTATTTTACCCCATTTAAACACCAAATGATTACATTTTAATCATTACTTTAACTTTACAAAATTGTATCAATCGTGTTTAAAATCATTTTAAACAAAACATTATTTTTAACATAAACACATTAAAGTTTACTTTTTAATGTCTAAATTTATACAGATTACTTTGGCTTAGCAAAATAAATATACAAACCTTACTAAAAAATATTTTAACACTCAAATATTGATGTTTACTCAATATTTTACATTTTATTATCACTTGCAACTCGATTAAATTTAGAAAACAGACCTTTGCACTAAAATTCATTGTTTAACAATAATTCGTAAATTACTACATTAAGACACATAAAAATCTTTTAACACACATATTAAAACAAATTTTAACTAAAATGTTTTCCAAAACTTTATTTTTCCCATATTTAAGATTTATTTAACAACTTAATATTGATTTGAACATTTTTATTGTTTTATTCAATTCAATTCAACCACAAATCCCATATATTTATCTTATTACTCAAAGCACATTATTTAATCAGCTTGATGATAAAATAAATTATTTTCTCCAAATTTTATTCATTTTCTCTGATTAACAAATTAATATTGAATTTCCTCCTTTGATTCAATTCAACTCAACCCAACATACTTACTTGGTTTTAATTCCAAAACCCTTGGTTTGTGCAACTCAGAGTATTTTACAAGTTATCCTCTCCAAATTACTTTTGATTTCAATTAACAATTTTCAAACAACGTTTTAATTAGATTTCATAGGTAATCATAAAACCAGGGTTGTTACACTCCAAGTCAGAAATTAAAGTGGAAACACCACCAGGGAAGGGAAATGCACCGATTCGAATCAACATAGGGCGGTACTCGATCCGAATCGGTACTGATCCGGATGTAACCGCCCTACCTAATACAGATCAAATTGAAGAACATGGGCTACCCACCACTTTCACTTTCTCCACGATCTCTAAATCACCTCCTGCAATTTTAGGGTCGTCTACATCTATGAACAAGAGGTGGTGCACAAAAGAAAGGATCTTCTGGCTACTTTCATAATCTTCTCGAGTGTGCATACCAATCCAAATCTTCATCGATCTAAAATTTTATTGTAAACGATATTTTTCGTCAACACTGGAAATGGATCAATGGGGGTGGATCTTAAGGGAAAATCGAGTGGATTGTTTCTCTTTCCCATTCGATTTTAATGGCGGATTAGGATGTTGAGGCTATTAGGTGTAACGACCCAGATTTTCGGCCACTTCAGATTGGATATTTATTTTATTTTTATAATATTTTTATTGGAATATTTATGGATTTTTAGTAATTAATTCGTTTATTTAAAATGAATTTAAACATTATAATTTATATTAATTATAAACAAGCTCGTAATGGCGCGGTAGTTTTTAATATTCAGTTTTGAACTTTAATTGGATATATAGGATCCGATATAAGTCGGAATTTCATTAAACGAAAAACGTGCAAATCATTTTGATTATAATTTTCAAATGAAAGAGAAAAATCAGGATTTCAGTTTATAGAATGTTAGTTATGTCAAATACGCGATGGAAATCATTAATAAACGATAACGTTTATTTAGTAAATTCAATAATGTTTTCCATATAAATTAAATATTGATTGACTCGAACTTTTGTTGTGGAATATAATTCGATACTGACTAAATTTAAAGTGAGGTATTATTCCAGTCGAGTATATTTAATGATGATAATTTTATTTATTTTGAATTTAATAGTTTCAGGATTTATTTAAATACAAATCATGATTTTCATTGAAACGGTATACATATATTTACAACAGCGAACAGGAATTTCCAACAAAATTACAAAGCATAAAGGAGGAAAAGAAAATATTATAATAAGGTGGGACAGTTCCTGCACACACCAGATCTTTTGCCAAAATATACACACAACCTTAGTACTGGTATGAATTCATTCCTCACATAGACCATTTCATAACAAAACAAATAAAGAAGGAATAAAGAGGAAAATATATGATAGGATAGAAACAACTTCATCATGTCCTGGCATTCATGTACAAAGTCCTTTGCCAAGCCAATTAACAAATCACATACTGACGTAAACGATTGCAAAGTAAAGTATCATATCAGATAAATAAAGAAGCACAAGGACAATGTAATCAAATAAGATACGATAAGATATCTTTTCATGTATTGCTGTAGTACAAAATTTTGGCCAAGCAAATTTACAAAATGTAAATAAGGTGAAAAACAGGTTATTCACATGTATGTAACCCTACACAAAATCTTTGCTAAGATACATCTACAAATCTTAGTACTTGTGTGTACTCATCACACAAAAACCATGCAACAACAGGAAATACCAAATAAACAAAGAAAAAAGAGAACCAAATCCCAGAAAAATCATCCAAGCAATTTCGAAGCACAAATGAGGAAATAAAAATGGTACACCCAACTCAGCGAATTAGCATATACTTTTATTTCAAATTTTGCAAGTACAAATCTACAACTATTTACAAACATGAAGTATCAACTCAATTACAGTCGAAAAAAATATATACAATAAGGAGAGAACAGATCCTCACGTCCATGTACAATATCTTTTGTTAAGCCTACTGACAAACTGATGTGAACAATAAAAAAATTGTCATCTCATGTCATAAATACTGTTACAAAATATCTCCTATTGGAAGAAAAGATCTCAAATAAGAAGTATACATCCTAAATAGATATTACATATCAAAATTTCTATCTTACAGCTACTACCGCATTGTATATTCAAATCACCATTTCTTTTCCATCATTCCTGTACACCACGCCTCGTCATTTCCACCAGCTACCTATTTCGAAGCCATGCCCAGCTATGAATACAAATGGAAATGAAAATTCATTCATTTTCCCTTCCCAACGTGATGTACTCTGAAACAGGACATACACATGCCTAACATTTTGATTTCAGCTATCTACTCATGAAGCAAATCTACTACTTCCTTGATAAGCTTCAGCTATTTCCAGTAGCACATTCCAACCATGATCATTCAGCACTGAAAAGATGCATCACGACAGCCCTCCCTACCCTCTATGCTACCTAACAAGACGCTGATATTTTCTTGGCTATCCTCCTTTATAAATACCATTGCATACCAACACTATCCAAGCCAAAACTAAATCACCTTGTTCTATTTTTTCACTTCGCAAAACTACATCTATCCATGACCAATAAACCCAAACAAAGTCACGCATTAAGGGACGAACGATAGTAACCCACTCAGATTCGATCTGAACATATATCCATAAATTTCTAAATAGCAAATAATTAAACTACTGGAGGTATGCGAGTTGACTTGTTGTGAGGAGATTCGAACTGATGTAGAGGGCTGAATCGCGCCTGAAAGACCGAATCTTTGTGATTCATTTGCACGTCAACGAAGGAGCTAGGAGGGACGAGGTTCAAACCACTGGAGAAGCTTACAGTCGCGCTAGGTTTGGGGGTATCCACTGGATCTTCGATCAACGGAGGAGGAGTCGGTGCTTGGATGTATTGTGGCAGAAGCGGTTTTCTTTCGTTTAATTTCGGTTCGGACGAGAAGGAATAAAGAGGAGCAATTGGGATTGAAAGAAGAAGGCTCTGTTCTTTTATCTGGAAGTGGATTCCACGTGGACGGAGTTGATTTAAAGTGTAGAAGATGGACTTTAATATCGTTGGGCCAGTTAATTAAAGGGGTGAGCTACCGTTAGGCTATTCAAATTGGAGAAAACTTACAAAAAGTGGAAGCCCAAATTCCAAGGATTGAACATAAATGACCTACTAAGGTATTTACGAATAATTGGTTATAACAATATGAAATAAAAGAAAATTAATTTATTTCATTTTAATTGTTAATGCTCATACAATATTTAAAGCACGACAGGATTTAAAACAATTAGGCTAGGGTCCTAAAATTTCGGGCACGGGTTGGAACAGAGCAGGCACAGACAAAGTGGTGAATGAAGAAGTCGAATGCAATATTTTAAAACCAAGTAATTTGTTCCTTAAATAATTTAAATTAATTAGTTATTAAATTAAAGTTAAAGTTAAATATTAACAACGTATTCACGTCTTATCAAAATTGGCCGATGCGAGATAAATTGAAACCGTATTTACGAACAAGCAAGACATTATGGAATGGAATTAAATCAGACAGGGTTGAAATTTGTCTGGAATGAGCTGTTCACACGACGCAGACCAAGTGAGTATAACTCACTCAGTTCACCCACTTATATTTTATATGTAGGGTTTAAAATTTTGTGTGTTATGGTTGTTTACTGTTTGTTGATTGCTGAATGATATTGTTTTTGACTGAATAAATTAAATTAAACGTTTGTTTAATTTAATTAAAACAAAATCGTTATTCTAACGATTAGAACCGACCGAGGTAACTTACCCGATTGGTCGCGTTTATAATTTTATAAACGCGTTAAATAAATGGTTAACATTAAATTATCGTTGTTGGATGTTTATTGGAACTATCCTTTTAGTTGTATATTCCCATGGACAGTGATTATATTGAGATAACATATTTGTATGCAGGGAAGGACAGGTTGGAGGAATCCATCCGGATTCATCAAATTTATTGTTTGTTTTCATATGACTATTATATGAACTGTTAAACCCCACATGATCGGATTATTGAATTGTTATTGGTTGTTAAACCCAAATGCAACAATTGTTGGTTAGTAACCAATGGGTGATATTGGTTGAGCAATTTATAGCAGATGGCCAAAATCAAACTGTTTTATAAAGATTGATTCACCGTCAAGTGAATCGATAGAAATGAGTTATGAAATCTATTTTTAACTCAAATATAGATTTTAAATATATTTTTAAATGAAGTTTACAATAGAAAATAAACCAATCATATATGTATTGTTTGTATAACCATTATTTTTGTACCAGGAATCAACTGTGTGTGAAGCACGTGCTTCATTCCAATTACTAAATAATCTTATAAAGTTGGCAGGGGTTAACATGACGATTTATAACCGAAATTTATTGTTTTTAAGGAAACAATTAAAATGAGATTTATTTAGAAATAGATTATTGTTTAATAATCAAAGTGAATGAGATTATTTGAATTAATAATATTATTTATTAATTTAAATGAAGAAATGAGTTAGAGCTGATCAATGGGTTAACTGTGTTTTAAGACTGACCAAGCCAACTGTTTTAACAGGAATTGATTATTAATTAAATTAGATTGTGTCGATTAATCTAATGAAGTAATTTAGTGAATAGTTGTTTACTTAATGAGATTTTAAAAAGGAAATTTAATTCCATTTAATGATGAAGTACAATAAAAAAAATATTTAATTTTAAGGAATTATTTCTTAAATGAAGTTCATTTAATTCAGTAATTGAAGTTAGAAATAAAATATAATTAAGTTTTGAAGGAAGTTTATGAATGGGTTTATATTTAAACCCAATTTGGTAAATGAAGTTACAAAATGATTTTAAGTGAATAAAGTAAGCTTAAAATAAATGTTACTTAATATTTCAAGCAAAGGAAATCGAGATGGTAAAGGGGCTTTATATTAAACCAAAGGGGTGTAAACGAGTTGTGAATAAGGAGATGGGGAATTAAAACGTTAAATTGTAAATCAACGTTACCTACTGATGATAGTAAGCGTAATTGGTGAGATTGAAGTAAGATTTCCTGAAGGAAATGATTTAACGAATGAGGAAAGGGGATTTCCGTAATTGAATTTGGTAAGATGTTTAGAAATAGGATTTGATATAAAAATCCAGATAATGGGACAAATATTTTTAAAGGAGTTAAAGTTTAAAAAGTTAATGTGTATTAATCTTTTACTAAATCAATGAATTTAGTGATAACTACATATTTAAAAAGGGGATTTCAAAAGCAAGGAAGTTTTATAAAACCGTATTTTTTATAATAGTGAAGTGGTATTAAAATGAATAGGGATTTTGAATTACAATTCATATTTATCTTAATATAAGAATGATGTTGATCAAGGTCTGAGAGGTAATTAAAATACCTTAACTCGTTGCTGGCTGTTGAGCTGGGTACGCATGATAGAGGGTTCTCGCTTCACGTTAGGTGGCAGACAGGAGACTATTACCTCTACATGTCCCTCGGAAGCAAGGGAGGGTTGGTTGTGAAGTCGAAAGACTGGCCGTAAAATGAGTTGGTGGGGTACCAGTGTAAGCCACAGGGGGAGGTTAGCCCTCTTCCTTGAGGGTTGAGGGATGGCTGCCTACCGAAATCGCCAGGCCATTACAGTTGGTATCAGAGCTGTTTGCTGGCTGTGAGCTGGGTACGCATGATAGGGGGTTCTCGCTCGGCTGTTTGGTGGCGAGCAGGAGACTGTTGATTTCTTCAAACATACTATAGTTGGTGGCGGAAAGGGGCACTTCTCTTAGCTTAACTACTAGAGTATTTTTGTGGATGTCAATTAGTGATATCTGATGGATCTGATGATGTGGCATTCAAAGTGAATGGTGGCCAGATATTCCGAAAGATAATTTTAACCTCAAGCCTCATCAACTAGGAAATGAAAAAAATCGGGCAGGCAGCATGGCTATGTGGGTCGCTCCCATTAGGGTGTATTGTCACCTATCTAGAGAAAATTCATTATTTGTTCTTCTTTCGTTTCTGTATCTTCGGATAACGGTTATGTGGGCCCAACCGTTAGTGACAAGACATTCGATACACTCAAGAGAAATGAGTGGTCGGTCATGTGTGGGCCGGGTTGCAAGACATTCTTGTTGAACCCGGTGCATTCCTCTCTAGAGATACACTATCGGCAGGTGGTTCCATACCTGGTCATAGTTGGAATCCAATCTCCAATAAGCACCGGCGATTTTGTTTGTATACTATATATGTGGAACATGAGATGCAAGCGTTCTGCTAGATTCTATTTATTTTTACTTAGACACTATTATAATATCAGACAAGTATTGATTTTAAAAACTATTTTGGGTTATCGTAAGGTAAAAACCATTCGTATATATGTGTGGATTTGGTCTTACGATTATCCTTTTCTTTTCAGAAAGGATTTTAACTTTAAAATCAAGTTGTGTGATACCTTTAAACTTAGTAGGTTTCTCACTCTGGTTCACCAGACTGACCCGGTATTTGAAATGATCGGGTTAGACCGAGGTGTACAGGTTCAGGTTATCGGATGCTGTAAAGAGACGAGCTGGAAGAGTTCAGACGTACGAAGTTATATTATTCCGCTGTGGGTTGTATATGAGGACAGATTATATAACTGTCCAGATGTGTAATGTACTCTGATAATTGTAAGTATATTTTCAAGCTCTCAATAAAGATTTATTTTATATTATATTTTGTTCCGCTGCAATGTGAGACTGTGTGTCATAATGAATCTTCTTCTTCTATTCTAATATTTCTTTCTTTCTTATCTCACCCACTAAATTCTTTCTAATAACTATCTGGTGGTGTTCGATACTTGGGTTGTGGCAAGTAATGCGGGGTTATGCATTATTGTCGGAATTCGGGGCTCGAATCCCTACCGGGTCATTACAGTGGTATCAGAGCTATTGGTTTAGTAATAACCTTGGCTCTATGGCGTGACTCGATAGAGATGGGGTTAGTAATACCCTAGATCGAGTTGAGTGTTTATGTATGAGAGCGTATATGTAGATTTTATATAAAACTGTTTTGTATTGTGTTGTTGATCGGTTCAAGTGTTGAGAAGTATTGAACTAGGAACGTGCACAATATTGTTTTGTAAATAGGGTAAATAAAATAATTTTGCCCAAAATATATTTTCGTATAGAAATGAAATAATTTTGTTAAATTATTAAGATATTGTGACTTGATTGATTTATTTGAGTGGAATTCAAATGGAAATTTGAATTTGAATGGTTAATACAACCAAAATTTCACATATATGGTTGTGAAAGAGAATTTTAGTATGAAATTGAAAATCAAGTTTTAACTCAGGATAAGTTAAAATAGAATAAACTGGAATGATGGCTTTCGAAAACGAATCAGAATTGAGGTTATTAGATGAAAGGTAAACTAATTAGAATATCAAATAGTTAATTGAATATGGAAATTGAAATTGAACTTAGTAAGGTTGATTAATGTGTATTGTTTGGATGCTAGACTGGTTGAAATAAAATTCACCAACAGTTAAAGAAACCAAATGAATTAGAAACTGAGAGAACTGGATTCTAATTATAATGAATTTGAACATAATCAAATATTGAAATGGAAAATAATGATAAAATCATTTATTTGTTATTATGTTGAAATTGGAGTTAAGAACAGGTTGGAAAAGTTGATTGTTGCTTGGTAATTGGACTATGATGCCCGACAAATAGGTACGCCTTGGAATTAATGATTGGATGGTTGATTTTATACCTCTGAGTTGGGTTGCCACTTGGCATTTATTTTCTTTTGATCCATATGAGGCCCAGAGTAGCGAGTTGTAGTTGTTCTGATAAAATCATGCAGACGAGGTGCTGGCGAAATTATCGTAAATAATTTTTAAAGATTTAGATATTCTAGATAATAATTTTAAATAATAATGGAGTTCGGAATATTTTTCTTACCTTAGCAATTTCGGGGACGAAATTCTTTTAAAGGGGGAAGAATGTAACGACCCAGATTTTCGGCCACTTTAGATTGGATATTTAATTTTGTTTTAAATATTTTTATTGGAATATTTATGGATTTTTAGTAATTAGTTCGTTTATTTAAAATGAGTATAAACATTATAATTTATATTAATTATAAAACAAGCTCGTAATGGCGCGGTAGTTTTTAATATTCAGTTTTGAACTTCAATTGGATATACAGGATCCGATATAAGTCGAATTTCGTGAAACGAAAAACGTGCGAATCAGTTTGATTATAATTTTCTAATGAAAGAGAAAAATCAGGATTTCGGTTTATAGAATGTTAGTTGTGTCCAATTCAAATTTTAAAATAGTCTCTATGGAAATCGTTAATAAAAGATAACGTTTATTTAGTAAATTCAATAACGTTTTCCATATAAATTAAATATCGATTGACTTGAACTTTTGTTGCGGAGTATAATTCGATACTGACTAAATTTAAAGTGAGGTATTATTCCAGTCGAGTATATCTAACGATGATAATTTTATTTATTTTGAATTTAATAGTTTCGGGATTTATTTAAATATTTATCTATAATATTTATATATTTTCGGACCTTGCTGTAGTGACATACACAGCGATATAAAATCATTTTTATGGAAAAAAAATCCCCAAGCTACGCGTAACAAATCAGAGAGACAAATGTTATATAATATATATATTAAAAAGACGAATCATGATTTTCATTGAAATGGTATATATATATATATTTACAACAGCGAACAGGAATTTCCAACAAAATTACAAAGCATAAAGGAGGAAAAGAAAATATTGTAATAAGGTGGGACATTTCCTGCACACACCAGATCTTTTGCCAAAATATACGCATAACATTAGTACTGGTATGAATTCATTCCTCACATAGACCATTTAATAACAAAACAAATAAAGAAGGAATAGAGAGGAAAATATATGATAGGATAGAAACAGCTTCATCACGTCCTGGCATTCATATACAAAGTCCTTTGCCAAGCCAATTAACAATTCACATACTGACGTGAATGATTGCAAAGTAAAGTATCATTTCAGATAAATAAAGAAGCACAAGGACAATGCAATCAAATAAGATAGGATAAGACATCTTTTCATGTATTGCTGTAGTACAAAATTTTGGCCAAGCAAATTTACAAAATGTAAATAAGGTGAAAAACAGGTTATTCACATGTATGTAACCCTGCACAAAATATTTGCTAAGATACATCTACAAATCTTAGTACTTGTGTGTACTCATCACACAAAAACCATGCAACAACAGGAAATACCAAATAAACAAAGGAAAAAGAGAACCAAATCTCAAAAAAAAATCATCCAACCAATTTCAAAGCACAAATGAGGAAATAAAAATGGTACAACCAACTCAGCGAATTAGCAAATACTTTTATTTTAAATTTTGCAAGCACAAATTTGCAACTATATTCCAACATGAAGTATCAACTCAATTACAGTCAAAAAAATATACAATAAGGAAAGAACAGATCCTCACGTCCATGTACAATATCTTTTGTTAAGCCTACTGATGAACAATAAAAAAAACAATGTCTTCTCATATCATAAATATTGTTACAAAATATCTCCTATTGGAAGAAAAGATCTTAAATAAAAAGTATACGTCTTAAATAGATATTGCATATCAAAATTTCCATCTTATAGCTACTACCGCATTGTATATTCAAATCACCATTTCTTTTCCATCATGCCTGTGCGCCATGCTTCGTCATTTCCACCGGCTACCTACTTCGAAGCCATGCCCAGCTATGAATACAAAGGAAATGAAAATTCATTCATTTTCCCTTCCCAACGTGATGTACTCTCCAACAGGACATACACATGCCTAACATTTTGATTTCAGCTATCTACTCATGAAGCATACCTACTACTTCCTTGCTAAGCTTCAGCTATTTCCAGTAGCACATTCCAACCATCATCATTCAGCACTGAAAAGATGCATCAGGATAGCCCTCCCAACCCTCTATGCTACCTAACAAGACGCTGATCTTATCTTGGCTATCCTCCTTTACAAATACCATTGCATACCAACACTATCCAAGCCAAAACTAAATCACCTTGTTCGATTTTTTTCACTTCGCAAAACTACATCCATCCATGACCAATAAACCCAAACAAAGTCACGCATTAAGGGACGAACGACAGTAACCCACTTAGATTCGATCTGAACATTTATCCACAAATTTCTAAACAGCAAATAATTAAAGTACTGGAGATCTGCGAGCTGACCTGTTGTGAGGAGATTCGAACTGATGTAGAGGGTTGAATCGCGCCTTAAAGACCGGATCTTTGTGATCCATTTGCGCGTCAACGAAGGAGCTAGGAGGGACGAGGTTCAAACCACTGGAGGAGCTTACAGTCGCGCTGGGTTTGGGGGTATCCACTGGATCTTCGATCAACAGAGGAGGAGGCGGCGCTTGGATGTATTGTGGCAGAAGCGGTTTTCTTTCTTTTAATTTCGGTTCGGATGAGAAGAAATAAAGAGGAGCAATTGGGATTGAAAGAAGAAGGCTCTGTTCTTTTATCTGGAAGTGGATTCCACGTGGACGGAGTTGGTTTGATGTGTAGAAGATGGGCTTTAATATCGTTGGGCCGGTTAATTAAAGGGGTGAGCTGCCGTTAGGCTATTCAAATTGGAGAAAACTTACAAAAAGTGGAAGCCCAAATTCCAAGGATCGAACACAAATGACCTGCTAAGGTATTTACGAATAATTGGTTATAACTATATGAAATAAAAGAAAATTAATTTATTTCATTTTAATTGTTAATGCTCATACAATATTTTAAACATGACAGGATTTAAAACAATTGGGCTAGGGTCCTAAAATTTCGGGCACGGGTTGGAACAGAGCAGGCACAGACGAAGTGGTGAATGAAGAAGTCGAACTGCAATATTTAAAAACCAAGTAATCTGTTCCTTAAATAATTTAAATTAATTAGTTATTAAATTAAAGTTAAATTTAAATATTAATAACGTATTCACGTCTTATCAGAATTGGCCGATGCGAGATAAATTGGAACCGTATTTACGAACAAGCAAGACATTATGGAATGGAATTAAATCGGACAGGGTTGAAATTTGTCTGGAATGAGCTGTTCATACAACGCAAACCAAGTGAGTATAACTCACTCAGTTCACCCACTTATATTTTATAAGTAGGGTTTAAAATTTTGTGTGTTATGGTTGTTTACTGTTTGTTGATTGCTGAATAATACTGTTATTGACTGAATAAATTAAATGTTTGTTTAATTTAATTAAAACAAAATCGTTATTCTAACGATTAGAACCGACCGAGGTAACTTACCCGATTGGTCGCGTTTATAATTTTATAAACGCGTTAAATAAATGGTTA
Source organism: Allium sativum (assembly GCA_030737875.1). Lineage (NCBI taxonomy): Eukaryota > Viridiplantae > Streptophyta > Magnoliopsida > Asparagales > Amaryllidaceae > Allium > Allium sativum. Next base: position 390,386,579 of record CM060912.1, on the reverse strand, counting down.
ACATTAAATTATCGTTGTTGGATGTTTATTGAAATTATCCGTTTAGTTGTATATTCCCATGGACAGTGATTATATTGAGATAACATATTTGTATGCAGGGAAGGACAGGTTGGAGGAATCCATCCAAATTCCTCAAATCTATTGTTTATTTTCATATGACTATTATATAAACTGTTAAACTCGACATGATTGGATTATTGAATTTTTATTGGTTGTTAAACCCAAATGCAACAATTGTTGGTTATTAACCAATGGGTAATATTGGTTGAACAATTTATAGCAGATGGCCAAAATCAAACTGTTTTATAAAGATTAATTCACCGTCAAGTGAATCAATAGAAATGAGTTATGAATTCTATTTTTAACTCAAATATAGATTTTAAATATATTTTTAAATGAAGTTTATAAAAGAAAATAAACCAACCATATATGTATTGTTTGTATAACCACTATATTTGTACCAGGAATCTACCGTGTGCGAAGAGCGTGCTTCATTCCAGTTACTAAATAATCTTATAAAGTTGATTCTTATATAAATGAGATTGATAAGCAAGTGGGCGGGAGTTAACGTGACGATTTATAACCGGGATTTATTGTTTTTAAGAAAACAATTAAAATGAGATTTATTTAGAAATAGATTATTGTTTAATAATCAAAGTGAATGAGATTATTTGAATTAATAATATTATTTATTAATTTAAATGAAGAAATGAGTTAGAGCTGATCAATGGGTTAACTGTGTTTTAAGACTGACCAAGCCAACTGTTTTAACAGGAATTGATTATTAATTAAATTAGATTGTGCCGATTAATCTAATGAAGTAATTTAGTGAATAGTTGTTTACTTAATGAGATTTTAAAAAGGAAATCTAATTCCAGTTAATGATGAAGTACAATAAAAAAATTATTTAATTTTAAGGAATTATTTCTTAAATGAAATTCATTTAAGTCAGTAATTGAAGTTAGAAATAAAATATAATTATGTTTTGAAGGAAGTTTATGAACGGATTTATATTTAAACCCAATTTGGTAAATGAAGTTATAAAATGATTTTAAGCGAATAAAGTAAGCTTAAAATAAATGTTACTAAATATTTCAAGCAAAGGAAATCGAGATGGTAAAGGGGCTTTATATTAAACCAGAGGGGTGTAAACGAGTTGTGAATAAGGAGATGGGGAATTAAAGCGTTAAATTGTAAATTAACGTTACCTAATGATGATAGTAAGTGTAATTGGTGAGATTGAAGTAAGATTTCCTGAAGGAAATGATTTAACGAATGAGGAAAGGGGATTTCTGTAATTGAATTTGGTAAGATGTTTAGAAATAGGATTTGATATAAAAATCCATATAATGGGACAAATAGTTTTAAAGGAGTTAAAGTTTAAAAAGTTAATGTGTATTAATCTTTTACTAAATCAATGAATTTAGTGATAACCACATATTTAAAAAGGGGATTTCAAAAGCAAGGAAGTTTTATAAAACCGTATTTTTATATAATAGTGAAGTGGTATTAAAATGAATAGGGATTTTGAATTACAATTCATATTTATCTTAAGATAAGAATGATGTTGATCAAGGTCTGAGAGGTAATTAAAATACCGCAACTTGAACAACTTCAGGATTATCAAAAATGATATGAGTCGTGATAATGGAGATGTTAAAGTAAATTGTTTTGGAAAAGTATTAGTGTAACTTTATTTAAAGAATTTGGATATATATATATATATATACACATGGTGAGATTCCGAAACAAAACGAAATAAAGAGGGGCTTGTGAATACGAAATGGTATTTCCATAGTAAGGAAATATAGAGGGGCTTGTGAATACGAAATGGTATTTCCATTGTAAGGAAATAAAGAGGGGCTTGGGAATATGAAATGGTATTTCCATAATAACGGAATAAAAGGGGATTTTGTAACGAGTGTTTACGATGGTAAGTAAATTGATCTCGATGATAAGTAATGCAGTGGAAAATATTTTTGGAGGAGAGCAACAGGAAATTAGATAGAATTTTAAGGTATTTTCTTTAAGTTTTTAAAATGATTTGAGGATATTTATATATTAAAACTGATATATTATTTTAAATGGTCAAATGACGCTGTGTAATAAACCAATGGATTTCTTTTATTTTTATGATTTGTTTAGTTTGATAGTTAAATAATCGACTATCACATGCCCAATGCGCTGTTGATACGAAAAGACCGGGATCGAATTTATATTCGAAAACCATTCTGAACCAGCAAATACGTAAAAGATACTGGTTGGAGATGGAGCAGTTGAAGACCATGGATCTCCATAAGCGGAAGGACTACTTACCAAATTTCTCTGACTAGCAACCAGAGTTATTTGTTTTGTGATTATGTCGTGATTGAAATCTATGAATTGCAAGGACTACTCGCTATTGGTCCATAGGGTGATTCCTAGGATGTCGTAGGAGGGTGCCTTCGGTTTGTCCAATCTCAGGACAACTTGTATGGACGGATGTCTGACAGATTATTTCCAAAGGGATTACGTACGTTGATTTCTTCAAACGTACTATAGTTGGTGGCGGAGAGGGGCACTTCTCTTAGCTTAACTACTAGAGTATTTTTGCGGACGTCAATTAGTAATATCTGATGGATCTGATGATGTGGCATTCAAAGTGAATGGTGGCCAGATATTCTGAAAGATATTTTTAACCTCAAGCCTCATCAACTAGGAAATGACAAAAATCGGGCAGGCAGCATGGCTATGTGGGTCGCTCCCATTAGGGTGTATTGTCACCTATTTAGAGAAAATTCATTATTTGTTCTTTCGTTTCTGTATCTTCAGATAACGGTTATGTGGGCCCAACCGTTGGTGACAAGACATTCGACACACTCAAGAGAAATGAGTGGTCGGTCATGTGTGGGTCGGGTTGCAAGACATTCTTGTTGAACCCAGTGTATTCCTCTCTAGAGATACACTATCGACAGGTGGTTCCATACCTGGTCATAGTTGGAATCCAATCTCCAATAAGCACCGACGATTTTGTTTGTATACTATATATGTGGAACGTGAGATGCAAGCGTTTTGCTAGATTCTATTTATTTTTATTTAGACACTATTATAATATCAGACAAGTATTGATTTTCAAAACTATTTTGGGTTATCGTAAGGTAAAAGCCGTTCGTATTTATGTGTGGATTTGGTCTTACGATTATCCTTTTCTTTTCAGAAAGGATTTTAACTTTAAAATCAAGTTGTGTGATACCTTTAAACTTAGTGGGTTTCTCACTCTGGTTCACCAGACTGACTCGGTATTTGAAATGCTTGGGTTAGACCGAGGTGTACAGGTTCATGTTATCGGATGCTGTAAAGAGACGAGCTGGAAGAGTTCAGACGTATGAAGTTATATTATTCCGCTGTGGGTTGTATATGAGGACAGATTATATAACTGTCCAGATGTGTAATGTACTCTGATAATTGTAAGTATATTTTCAAGCTCTCAATAAAGATTTATTTTATATTATATTTTGTTCCGCTGCAATGTGAGACTGTGTGTCGTAATGAATCTTCTTCTTCTTCTATTCTAATATTTCTTTCTTTCTTATCTCACCTTCTAAATTCTTTCTAATATCTATCTGGTGGTGTTCGATACTTGGGTTGTGGCAAGTAATGTGGGATTATGCATTATTGTCGAAATTCAGGGCTCGAATCCCTGCCGGGTTGTTACATTAGGCGTAGGCTCATTGTGGTCTTCTAGATTGGATCTAGGCTCAGCGAATGGAATTTGGTCGCCACTCAAGGGTGTGATGGGTGGAAACCTGAGCTCTTCTGCAGAATGGATAATAGATCGCGATGATAACAATTAGAGAAATAAATGTGCACGCTTACAGAGCAAGTTTATCAAGAAGTTCTCCCTTTATTAAGCTTTTAATGAGAATACATAGATGTCGTAGAGAAAGAATTCTCCATTGATGATTTTTCTAAATTATTTCCGAGGATACAAAAAAAGTAAGGAAAAGTCCCCCCCCCCCTTTCAATGTGGCATCTGAGGCCCTATTCAGGACTCTTCCCGTCGAAGGGCTGGTGGGCCCGCAGGGATCCGTGTCGATCGCTTCCTTCTCGGCTTCGGGTGCGAGATCTTTGGCCGCTTTCGGTGCATTGGTCACCGTCCCTGAACGATACTTGAATCTCTGAAAGTGACTCGTGAATGTAGGCTTGTGGATATGAGCTTCAGGATGTAGGCCTCCGGCTTTATCGTGAATACGTGGAGGGACTAGGCCTCGCGGTATATGTTGATATCTGCCGTTCGAAACTGCCACGAGTTTCGGTACTAAGTGAATTAGTGCTGGTAGCCTATGTATCCGCTTGGGTCTCGGTTGACCTTTCGATGGGTTTTTCCGTGGTAGCCTGGATTCTCGAGGGACGGCTTCCGACGCTACTCGTGTTATTTGTGACTTCATCCTTTCGGTGTCTATGCGGTAGGTGTTTCGGGAGTTGGTTCCGGGTAACCTTCATGCTCCTTTTGTGTAAGTGTTTTCAGTGCTTTCGCCTTTGGATGTATCGGTGTATGGATACGTTATTATTGAAAATTTCCTCTCGGGTTTTGTCTGTCAGG